>JAMYCR010000004.1:12280000-14780000 GCA_028830335.1 Eucera pruinosa | reverse complement strand
ATAATTTCGAAGACTTTAGTACAATTATATTAGATTTGTTTTATAGCTAAACCAATGCTGTACACATTGTAGAATTTCCTTTAATAAATTTCCAATTTAATTAATCAACGTTTCATTCAGATATGCTTAATTAATAACACAGCAGTAATTTTATTTAGTTTTAATTAAAATTTGCATATTGATGAATCGATTAATTATTACACATTCCTGTGCTATACCTCTCGTGAATTATATCAAATATTTGAAAACTGTTCACGTTAAAACAGAAACGAATATTTACATTTAAACTTTCACATAAAAAACTATTATTTAAAAATGAAAAAAATTCCTTCGAGCCGGATTCGAACCAGCGACCTATGGATATCCGTATTCGATATATGCTTTCTCCAACTACAGTCCACCGCTCTACCAACTGAGCTATCGAAGGGATTGAAAATCGCTTCTTATTTGCGCTATATAAAGCAAACTTCTACCCTCAATCATTAATTTTAGTTAATATATCTATTTACCGAACAAATAGACTAATATCTACAAAATTATAAATTGCCAAAGTTGAAAAAACAATTTTTATTCGCAAGTGAGTGGAAAAATAAAAACAGGCAAATAAAGATCCACTATGTACGAGCACACATAAATGTATAAATAACCCATGTATTATTATTTAATGTTAATGGTTAAGTACACGTACCTCATTATATAACGAATAAATCTAACCTGGGATTTGAAAACTTAATAATAAAAAAAAAAGAAAAAATAAAAATTGAAGTCCGTTCACCGAATCGGATCACTAGACGTACACAAAGTATGCACGTGTTACGACTGGTGACAGAAACAGTTGCCACAGCTATTGAGCGAACGAAATAAGCACTCGATAGTCAATTATCAAACTCAGAGATGTAATTTATTGTTCCTCGTGTCATTCTGTAAAACGCGGCGTTCCAGTCCAATCTACATGTCTCTATTAATTCCTTTATCATTGTTATTCACAATCATATTTGCATAGAATACTTTTGAAGCATAGTAGTGAATACAGACATACAACAAACGTCTTCTGGTGATTGTTACCAATCCAAAAATCTCATACAAAAAATTGTTGGATACAGTAAGTGAGAAATACGGTCCTATATTGTCAAAATACCGCCACGTGAATTTAGTGTTACTGACGACGATCCGTAGGAGTACCTGACCAACTTACATCTCGCCCTTCCGAAGAGGGCAGCGTTTATGCAACCCTCGGCTTCTCACAACCAAGAAAAAAGGGGACTACGAAAATGCAAGCGGTGAAACCTTTTCATCGGCTCATACACCTTGGTTATTCGAAGACCAGTCTTGACTAGAGATGACACAATTGTAAGGATGGACACGTAAGTACACTATCATTAAAGATGAACTTCAACCACCCCGTTTTCGCTTTGCTTGTCGTGACTTCGTGACCATAAATCTCTCTGTCCGCTTGTCGTCAGGTATACATACTTACAGCGCCTTTCCCTAGCCATTGCTACCACCAACGTTGCGTGGCTCGATGCTGGGCCTTCTTGCATCGCGCACGTGCGAAAAGTTTACAGGTTTTCCCTCCGAATTTTCCACGTCTGGACGCCAAATATTTGGGACCGGGCCCCGGTTCACGACAGGCTTACGGCAATCTTCTCGTTATGGTTAACCTATCGTAAACCTGGGCCAAGCTGTCCCACCGTGCATACACATACATACTCTTACGCTATTGATGCGGATATCGATAAATATCGATAATATCGGAATATTATTGATGCTTTGATATATCGACAACATCGATAAAATATCGTTGAAAGTATTCAAAAGTGATTTAAATTATCGCTAAGGCAAGGGTAGAGACAATAATGGATTGAACCAGAATAATGCAATTGCAATAAAAATGTACTAATTTTTATTTTAATTAATTACAGATTACATATCTGTATATTTTGGTTGCAATCGATTTCTTCGTAGATGAACACATTTTCCTTTGCAAACTTACAAATTTACGTGTGAATATACCTATGTAATTTGGATATAATTCTACGAATTTTTCATTACACGTTTCGTCTTCGTTATATATAGATGATATATTCCATAGCCTATATATTCGCCTAAAATTAACAAAGTATTTTTAATAGATCTCTACTGATATTATCGACATATCATTAAGTATCGATAAGATATCGATAATAATCAATCTCCAGTCTCGACTTTCGCTTACACCTGTAACTACTTTCGATTTTGAGCTTTTGGTGTCGTACAAGATACAAACACCTCACGATCGGGAGTTTTTCGGTACACGAGCACACGGTCAACGTTACAAGAAGCTACCGGCCGAAATTTCCGTAGCCAAAGCAAAGCAACGTGGAAAGTTACGTAGACGATCGCTGACGACGCGATTTAATTTCGCGTTTCGTCGTGCCGCGATCCAGTTATCACTTATTTACGACGTCTCGAGGCGGCGGACGAAAAAGAATTGCGTGTCAAAGCCGGCCGAGACTGAGTGTCGTGAAAATTTTATGCCCCGTAGGAATCCTCTCTCTATCTCGTGCTGCACGCCAATCACCATCAAGCCATCGTAGCAAGCCGCGTGTTTCATGGCCCGATACAGTTTACATAAAACTATAAAATTATGGTCGTAGCCAAAAACCCCAAGAGGAGAGACAGGATCGCGAGGAAACTGTGCAAGCGTAGCGGGTGAAAGAGGAACATGGCGGAAAGGGGAGTGGAGGCGGGGGGGGGGGAGGGGGGGAGAAGAAGCTATATCGTAAAGTCGATGGGGTATTTTTACATGAAGTCATTAAACCCGGTTTACTGCGAAACAAAGTGCCTCCTCAGCTCTGTGCACTCCCCTTTCCCCGCGACGCTGTTCGTCGCGCCGCTTAATTACTCCTCATCGCCGAATTAAGGAGCTAGATCGCGCTCTGCTTTAATGAGAGACGAATGTTTAATGAGGGATCCCCATGGCCCCCGTATTTGCACATCACCGCGACAGTTCTCACGGTGTAAAGGAAATTGTTGTACCCCGCCGTATTTTTCGCGATAAACCGGGATTTTCAATTAGCCGGGAATATAAAATGAAACTGCTGCCTTTCGCATGGCTGAAATTCTTCGAGAAGCGTTTCTACTTTAATACGTATTCGGTCTGGTATATATAATGGATGCGAAAAAGCGATAAGACGAAAGGAGATATTTTAAATAATAGGGTATTACCTTTTAATTGTTCCCTACTTTTACTTCCCCTTTTAGTTTCATCTGTAAAATTAGTGAACGCAGATTAATTTCCTTTTCAGTGTTTTAAAATTTGATAAAATAATAGAGGATATCATTAATTTTTAAATAACTTACCTACTTTGACTGCCAAAAGTTCCCGAGCAAAGTACAGTTTTATTATACTAATAAGATAAAGAACGGTTAGAATAAAGGTAAATCGTATAATTTCGATATGTAACAAATACTCAAATTTTATGTTTAACTATAGAGAAATGTAAGACTAATGATTTGAAACAAGAAAAGCTGCTTAAAAATTATATAAATTACTTTATATTCACGGTCCATTAAAAATTCAACGCCGTCCAATATTTAGTTCTTAGATTAAGAAACGCTATTCTAGACCTTAAATTATATCTGGTAAGATATCCTATTAAATTGTTTATCGAAAGAATCTTGTAAACGTATCATTTAAATTGAAATAAAATTATAGTTTGGCCAGAGTTTTTTGTCATCCACTGTGTATGAATTCGGTGCATCAAAGCATACTTAATTCAATGTTACGTGGAATTGCTGTGACGTATTTTGTGTATTTATAAAATTAAAATTGAAGTGGGAAAGGAAAACAAAATTCCTATCGGTACAATTTTTCTGGAACACTCTAAAATCTAGGATCCTTTCTCCGGAAATTTCCAATTTCACGGCAATCTCATTTCGCTGCAGAATCAGAGTAAGTAGATTATTCCGGGTCACGGTCAGACACACGAAGAATCGAACGCTCTTCTCATGTCGCGTTTGATATATTCATTTTCCCTTCGAATCTCGGCCAGGAATCTCCAGATTGACCCAGAAACAGCAAATTCGGACATTTAAATGATACCCACGTCACTGACATAGCAAATTTTTATCCGCGTTATGCGGAGAACAGAAGAAATCGGGGTCGAGCTTATCGAATTTACGGCGCGCAATCAGGGAACGAAGGCGATGTTTCTTTAATAAAATCGCTTATCTAACTGATAATATTTGCAGATACTCTTCGTGCATTCTCTATTGGCGGAGCAGAAGATTTTTAACCCAGTTTTGTGTCGAGAAGTAAGAAGTATCAAGGTTTTCATCGAACAAAGAGCAACGAGCATTTATAGAAGCATAGAAATGGTACATAAGAAATTGTATATACAATTTCTTAACCTAGCTTCGTACGGAGAACTATGAAAAATTCTAAAGAAAATCTCCAAACACCTACAAAAATATAGAAATAAGAAATTCTTATCAACGTTTAACCCAGTTTTGAATCGAAGATTACAAAGAATTTTGATGAAACGACATCAACAAGCTACGAAAATATAACAATAAAATGCAGATCTTTTTCTAACCCAGTTTTGTATCGAGAAGTATACAAAAATTCAAAGAAAAGGAATCAGAACTCTACAGATATATTAAAATAACAAATACACTCATTTGCCTTCCTTTTTATCCTTTATTCTACGTAATACCATTCCTCTTTTTAACCCTTTCATTGTTGATTAAAATGGCAATGCCTTACAATTGTAAACAACTGTGGACAGCACAAAACATGAAAAAAGAATTTATAAATTCTATGGTTTACAAACTATTAAAGCATAAACAACCTTGAAAGTGGTTTTTCAAGATCAAAATAATTTTCGTTATCCATATGTCATTGTTGGCTTTGTATTAGGTGATGCTATAAGTAATATCGTTTGCTAGATTTGTATAAATAACAGGATCAAAAATTGTTTGAAGGAGAGACCCAAAAATGACCTGAAAAATCGAAAAAACTATAAAAAGCAATGCTCAATACATCAATAAGTGATTAAAGGCAAGAATCTGTATTAATAATTTGCACTTAAAATTAAGTCAAGAAACGACATTATTTATGGTCGTTATTTTGGCTTGTCCGTATAACGTATAAGCCTAACATCAAAAGGGTTAATATGTCCAATTAATACCGAACACAATTTGTTTATTTAAAATTCCACTATGTCCCGAAACCTTCATGAAAATCACCAAAAAATTGCTATTAACACTAGAACTATTTATTTGTACCAAAGAAATAAAAATAGTATCCATATGCAAAGTAAAATTACAAATATAAATTCTATAATAAATTTACACCACGTCATTTTTACTGCCTTGGTAGTTCTAGTATTAATAAACCATCCTCCTCTTAAACATCCCCTTAAGCCCCGGTAGCCAAAAAAAAATCCATAGTGAAAGCATGTTCTCTTTACAACACAATTTCTTTATCCCCCCCCCCCCTAAATGTTCACATTTTAAACGTTCACTCATCAGAGGCATTCGCCGGCGTCGTTTTGCGTGCGTACATTAAAATCCACCTTAAACCTTAAACCGTGCAAAACGGAGTGCGCGAGAGGGAGAGCAACGAAACGAGAGATCGTATACGCGGATCGCGTTGTTAAAACGCCGCGTAGACAAACAATTTTTAAGGGGCAGTTAAATCGCGACATTGTGCGTTCCTCCGTGGTAATCATTCGATACGGTAGAGAGGGCCATTTCCGGCGGGATACGTTTTACGAACGAACGAGGCCTTTTTTCATCCTGCCACGCGCTTTTTACTCGTATAAAAAATTTCGCGTCTTATTTAAACGTTCCCCAAAGCCAGGCGGGTTTCTTTCGAGCTCCCCAAGCGGGAAGTCGAAGTAGAAGACGAGGGAAGAGGTCTAATATCGTTTTTACGATATAAGTTCGAGGGTGTGCCGCGGAATCGCGAAGGGTTAGGCCTGTTGAATGGCGAGCCTGCCACTTTCGAACGAAACGGATTATAATTGACGCGACGACCATAAATCTCGGGCGTTTTGGGGTTTTATGGTGAAACGGGAAATTGGCCCGAGATGCCTCCGCCTATTAAAAATATGCAAACTTTCCTTCGAGTAAGATGTCGGTACCTGCTTGTGTTTTTAGATGGCGGAGGGGATATATTTGGGGCTTCGATAAAGCATTCTCTTTCCCTTTTAATGCGATTCTATAATGATATACATTTAATGATAGAGACGGGTAGTAGGTAACGATGATTGCTAATTTTATCTAATTAATCCTTTTGCTAGAGAAGATGCGTATACCTTTGGTTGTAAGGTGAAATAACATAAGTCACAATATATGGTGTATAATGTTGTAGATAAGATTTAGGAACTTCTTATTAACAGGTATGCGAAGTGTAACGTTGTTTCGTAGAAAATAATGCGTTTTTTTACCAATTCTAGACGTTTTTAAATAATTCAACCAGGAATAATATCTATTCGAATTAAAAATTTGGTTAAATAACAAAAATTCGTAAAAAATAATACTCATCCAATCCCACTAATCATGCTACAGCGTCAAAAATGCTACGAGCTTTCCGAACACCCCCCCCCCCCCCCCCCCCCCGAACATCCTAATACAAGTTTCTCATTGAGACAAAATTAACGTAGGTGTATAATACAACAAAAATCATCAAAAATTCGTGCATTAAGAATTTTATAGCAAAAGGGTTAAATATTTGCCGCTCTATCGATTCCACTTGACAATCGCAAAATTGATTTCAACCCCTATATTTCACCCTTACCTTAAACCGCACAAATTTCTCTCTCCGTTGTTGGAAGGATTTCCAGTTGAACGAAAAAGCATCCGTGGCACGCGGCGGTATAAGCGGTAGCAAAGTTACTTTATGCTCCGATTTAAGGAATACGCGGTGTGCTCATAAACCATAAAAGATTTCAGTCATAACTCGAACGGTATCGCATTTTATTTAATTGCCCACGGCTCTTACTCGCCCCTAAAGAAACAGGGGGGGGTCTAAGAAGGGGGTGGAAGAGAGAGAGAGAACGGGGAAGTTCGCGTGCATAATATTATTTATTGCCGAAGGAGCTGTTAAACTTTAACGCCTCTCGCTCGAAATTAAACGCGATAAAATGTTTGTTATCCAATCGTGTCGCGCCTCCGATGTCTCCCTACTTGTTCCTCTCGCTATCTAGCGGATAAGGCGCGGCTTTACAACCAAGAGGATGCTTTCGGTGTTCGCCCTTCGAGCATACGACGCGACGCGACGATCGCTCGAAGATGTCGATCAGTTAACGCGACTGCTCGTGGTTGATAAAGCTGACACGTCCTGCGTAAATCCTTCTTAATTCATCGTCGAGCCAGTTTTATTCCACGCGATGCATGGCGCTGCATTTCGACGCCGCTATAGCAGGTGTACCCGATGGTCGTTTACAGTTATGGCCCAACAAGCGCTCGATACGCTGCCCGGTTTTATCGGACGATTTGATTTTCCTCGCTTCCGTCGGCTATCAGGGAACGCTTCTCTCAATAGATACTTTCTTCTACGGTTCGGAATTGTCTGGTATGCTGGCGACAATGAGGACCAGCTATCGAATAAATAAGAATGAAATATAGCGGTTAAAACTAATTTGTAATTACGTGGGGGGAAATATTGAACTATCTCGCTACGGCATCTTTAGAACTGGAAGCATAGTTTATGGGCGATTTAATAGAAATTTTGAAGTAGCGTATTTCGAGCAATGATTTGAAGATTTTTTGTTGGTGGTTGATGGAAGAATATTGAAAGAAATAAGCTTCACACACGCGATCACGCAAAAATTTATCCATCTTAATCTTTCCCCTCGCTGGCCTTCATCCCCATTATCCTCGATTTCAAGCAACTTATCCGGAACGTTATCGCAACCCTCTTATCGTGTCCATAAAAAGTTACCCCAATTGTGTAACAATTATCGTGATGTACCTTTACCCGTAAAAGGTGAATGTTGTAAAAGATTCATCCATTTATTCCAAAATATACACGTATCTATTTATAAAGATACGCAAACTGAAGGAATCTAATTTAAGTAAAAAGCTAGATGAAAATATCACGTCAAGTTAAAAGCATAATAGAGTCATACATAGTTAATACTTATGCATTATTTGAATAAATGTTACACTTATTCTTAATTCGATTAGAATACTTTTTACCATAATTTAAGTCAAGAATATGACTTCGACATATGAAATGTATTAAGTGTACCAATTAATTCGGTTCCTTTTCCTAAAATTCAGTATGTATTTACGGAATATCAAAGACAATTTTGACGCTCCAAGTAGTTTCGATTATTTAATCTCCATCGTACGTGAAGTATAAAATTCGTCTTAACGAAAAAAGATAACGGTGTTAAGTGAGTAAAATGTTCAAGACTTTAAACTTAAAGGCACCGAATTACTTTGTACACCTAATATAATGTTCGAACAAACCTCGGCAAATCAACAAACTTTACGGGCACTGTACATTTGAAATAGAAATTAGTATTAAGTTATCGCAATAATAAATGTCGTTTTCGCGATACAAAGATTCAGTAAGCATAACGCGTGTTATAAAATGGACATTTTTTTTTATCAAAATGAGAATCATTTAAATAAGTACATTTGTATCGTCAAGATATAACTTAGCCGTCGAACACTTTACGATTTCATAATCTGAAACGAGACTAAAATGAAACCTCGTCGAATAACGTTTATTTCGAAATAGCCTAATAGATGTCCATTTAGTGCACGAGACTTAAAACTACCTAAGTGAAATGGTGAAACGTAAAATAACACGGTGCAATTCTGAAGATTTTCATGGGGTATGATCTTGCGAATCGATTCGCAAAGGTGTGCAACGGATCTTGATATAGTCTAGCCGGTCTAGATGGTCTATCCGCGAACGAGACGCAATTCCGCGGGTAAAGTGTCAAGAACGATAGCTCGTGTGACTCTCGATTACACGTTCCGTCATTACGGGGCCGGTATTTTATCGTCCGGCTGAATTACGGGGTTCCGCTCGTTAACCGGAAACTTCCAAGGGATCGTCTCGGTGAAATTTAAATTGAGAAAGTATTTTACGAGCGCGCGACAGTTTCACGGTAGCGTTGTCACATCTTGATGAACTTCCGGTAACGATCGTACGAGAACGTCGTAGTTCGGGCCCTTCGTTTTCGTTATCCGTAGTTTCAGGGGAATCTGGCTGTGCGAAATCGGCCATTTCCCTCGGATTAATGAACGCTGGATAGCTTATTCCCTCCATTTATTCTCGATTGTCGACCATGAGACGCGATTATCATATTGCCGAATTCTGGTGGCATTTAAAATACGGACGATATTCAACACCTGTGGATTTGGAGCGCTGCGATTAGGGATGTTTGATCGTTGCTAAAAAGAAATCGATTTCCTGATCAATTCTAAATTGAAACGATTAGAATTGATGCGCCGAAAAATCGAACTCCGAAAAATCGATTAAAAAAGACCGATCGTGGTACAATATTAATACTAACTACTTATTGCTATACCAAAACAGTAAAGAATTAGGCTTGGACATAAATAACCCAGTTTATCTACAATTGTGGAAAAACATGTTTGTTTACGAAGGGTGAAAAATAAGACAAAAAGTAGATCCGAGAGACACGTAATTTGGTTAAACGATAGTTTCTAGGAAAAGAATAATTGATGGATGAGACTGCAATAAACAGGAACGTGAGGCAGCATAAACGACCCCTATTAAAGTGCTGCTTATTCCAGGGAAGGAATAATGAAATGCAGAAATTCTCAAATCCACCGTACCCATAAAACTGTACGTGCTATGCTTTCATTTAAAAAGTAAACTCTGCTTTCTCTATGATTATTTGCTCTCAAAATTACATTCAGAATAAGAATTCAGTTTGTATTTGTTACTCGTTCATTTTACCTCATCTCTCGCCCCTTTTTCTTTTGTTTAGCAATAGGATAAAAGACCCACGTACCGCCATCGTTCCTATAACTGCCGCTTTAATTCGTTTATTTAATAGCAAAGTAACGTATAAAGAATCGTAAGTAAACAAATTTTCATATTAAATTTCGACTTCGGTTTACGTAACAACGCATTGACGTTGTATATTCGTTTACGCTTAATATTTATAAATAAATATTATGAGGTAAACGTGCTGTTGAATATTGAAACGTGACCGATATAATTATAATGTATGGAACGTGTCATATTTCAGTAAGGCTATACGTTTACTATGTTCCTTGTATCTGTTACACAAACTGACGTGTTAATATATGTAAAACGTGTTTCTATTTAAATGAAAAGCTTTCAAGTGACAGTACGAATGACATTGGACTTTGTTGTACATTTTCAATTACGTGGTAATGAATTTATTATATTGAACATACAAAAAAAAAGATGTTCATAAATAAAAGAGCGGTTGAAGAATATTACGCTCGAAACTGGAACGATCTTTATGTTAACGACGTTCTAAAATAGTTGAACAAATTTACGCGCGAACTTTAAAGGGGCAGTACGTGCTACATCTACCCTAATTGTTTAATTTTACTTCCTGTACAAAATTGTCGCCCGCAGGAGCACACGTAGGCATTAAAAAATCTACTTACTCACTTGACGGGAGCTGCCTCTGCAGAAACTTGAAACCACTGTTTACGAAAGCCGCGTGAATGAAAACGCAGGCGACTGCGTGCTCGCGATAGATTACGATGAACTGGATGGAATATTTCGCGACGAGGCACCGCGGCGCGTCCGGAAATTCGTTTTTCCGAGTCTGATTTAAGGGAATCGAAACCAATGCGACAGCCTCGATGGAAATATTGGATGGACGTACGGTTGATTAATGTTGATACGGGGAAACGCTCGGTAATAATGCGTTCGCGTGCTACAGAGCCGCCGCGTCGATGAGAGCGACGAACGTGTAATTTGTGTGATTTTACTATTCGCGTTGGCGTTTTGTAATTGTGATTGATGAGAACCGGCCACGTTAGACGCGGCAATGTTGCGAATATGTTTGTCGTACCAATGAGAGAATTATTGGTCACGTGCTTCGCGTGGATGAAGCATAATTGAGCGTGAATCGTTCACACCTTTGATTTTGAACGAGGGAAATTTAAAATGAGAGGAAATATTTAGCACCTGTCATAATGACGGAAGGGAATGTTTAATAACGGTGTAATAGGTTGTGAATCGTTCGTTATTCGAGTTGTCGAATTTTAGGGATATGGAACGGGTTCATTGTAACAGATAGACTACAGATTTTTGCGCAACTTTGTACTTCCATAAACTACAATTATTAAATGTATGAAAAAGTTTTACGATTAGTGTTGAATTGATGACTTCGTCATTTTGCGATGGAATCAGAAACGTGGCAGAAATGCGTCAAATGGTTGCATAAAATAGGAGGAAATACTTTGAAAATTAATTTGTAATGCTTACATTATATGTGTAGAAATGAAAGAAAATTTAATACGGGGGCTAAAATTTTTGCATATACTTAATAAATAGAAATTTGCTTCACTATACTTTACCAAGAATATTTTATCAATTTTTACGTATTATGTGGATGTTACTCTTTTTGGCACATGGAAATTTCTTATAAATACATAAGAATCTGCAGTCCGTCGATGATCCAAGCCAAATGGGACTATCGAGGATTTACCTTGGAATTTTGAATTTTATTGAAAGCAATTTCAACTATTTAACTTAAGGCGCGGTTGCATCACATAGTAAAAATAATGATAAATATCTCAGAATTGTTTCAAAGTTCTTGAAAGTTTGAAAGATCAGAGTTGAAAGAGTTTGTCTCAACAATGGGAAAAGATAGGTATATTTGTCCACGGAAGATTAATTAACTGAAAGAATCGTTCTTCTGTCGTTTGATGGCCTTTTACAGTTAATTCTCCACCTAATGATGGATTCTTTTATTAATCACTCAGTTATGTTATTCCTAATTTGCTTATGTTATTCTCCAGTCATGTCGTATAATATTTTCTACTCTAATATTAAATATTTGAAATCAAGAACTGCTAAACTACCAAATTTATCCATTCTTTACGCTATCAAATGTGGTAACTATTTGCTTAATCATCGCAAGTCCCTAAGCACGCATCTGCCAGCCCACAGCTCCAATTAGTAGAAAATAAATGAACGTATACACGCATACAATTTTCCGCGCAGCAAGTTATCACTACATTTTCACTTCGCGCAAAGTACACGTATTATAAAAAGAAGCAAAAGTAATCGCAAGATCATCGAGCATCGAAGGGGTCCGCGTGTCTATAATTTGTACAATTTTAATCAATCTTTAATGGCGCGTCGTTGTGCACGCGTAATCTGTCATCGGAAGCACATTACTTACAATGTTCGCCTGGGAAAGGCTTAATTTTGCCGGTAATTGGAAGCTCGATGCATTTTTGATTCGCACGCTAGGTAGCCGGAACGCAGAGATTCGAGATAAGCAGGCATCGCGACGTGGAAAAGAAACGACGTTTTCGTGGAAGCCGGCAATAACGCGCGGTTTACGCCTCTGCTCGATTATCGAATTACATGTATAATAAATGAATTATCGCGTTCACCCGGGCCACATCGGATCGGCGTTATATAATTACTGATTAAGCGTCAGACCCAGGGATTTCGTGGTTATAGAAACGTGTCACGTGTCGATCGTCGACGACACGTTGGATGTGTCGTGACGTTTCATTAAAAATGATCGAACAACGAAAATGCATTACTTTATTACACAGGAAAGATAGTATCTCAAGCTTCCGTGTAGCTGTCATGTAGATTGCATTTGGTATAATTATAGATACGATTTTTAACTGAAACTTTTATATATATATATATAATTGTGGAACGTTTGGTGAATGCTGGATTGTCGATGTAAAAAAAAGGTTTCGCTAAAGGAATTTGGAAAGAAAAAAAAGGCGTTATAGGTCCCACCGAGATTTGAACTCGGATCGCTGGATTCAAAGTCCAGAGTGCTAACCATTACACCATGGGACCTTCGTTTCAACTTTTGCTCGATTGCCACTGATTTTTACTAGACTGATAAAAATAAATCAATACTAATATCGTTTACTGTTTGTTGCTATATATTGTTATCTATTAATAAATTTAGATACTATAGTTAGTATGCGTGATATATTTACACTTAAGTTGATTGTGTAACGGTGATAAAAGTTATATATAAACGAAGTATAAATGTACATTTACATTAGCGTTGTAGGTATCTTTAATAAGTCTTAATCTATTAATTACTAAGTAACGATAATTATTATTACTTGTCTACAATATGCAATACCAATTTACAGTAAAAGTAGTAGTAAAATAGTAGTAAAAGTTTGTAGTAAAATATCTAACATTACTGTACCTTACTTTAATTCTATTTACAATTCTAATTACGTAGCAAACTAAGAATGCTGATTACATACACCTTTTAGTTACTACCATATTAATCTACTAAGTATTATTAGGTTGTTCGGAAAATTTG
This sequence comes from Eucera pruinosa, assembly GCA_028830335.1. Classification (NCBI taxonomy): domain Eukaryota; kingdom Metazoa; phylum Arthropoda; class Insecta; order Hymenoptera; family Apidae; genus Eucera; species Eucera pruinosa. The sequence goes on along the minus strand of JAMYCR010000004.1, from coordinate 14,766,501 downwards.
TAACCTTTTTGATAATAAATATTAACTTCTGTTGTGTAATTGGTGAGACTAAAAGGGGATTATTTTTTACGAACTTTTGTTTGTTGATAACATTCTTAATCCGAGCAAATACTGTTCATGATTAGGCAACTTAAAATTCAATAATTAATGAACAGCAGTTAAAAGAAAAGGCACCATGTTTTCATTAGATAACATTAGACAACCAGATGTTTCAATAGTCAACAAGAATTAGACATTGCATAAGATATTCTATCATCATCACTTACTGTAATGTTTGTAAAGCTTTGTTAATAGCAGCAAATTGAATACATTAAAAACTTAGAAATATTACCTGCAAGGAATCATTTCGAAAAAAGAAAGTCTACTAGTTTTTAGAACTTTTTGGAGATTATGGAACTTCTCGATAGCTATCAAACTAAAACAAAATATATACTATATGCAACATTCAGTAATATGGTAATTGTATGCACATATTGTCTTCGAATGTTCCTTAAACATCGTCACGAACTTTCCGAACAATCTGATAATTTAATACATCAATCCCCAACTGTATTTAATTTCTTAACTATTTATCTAATCTAATATATACATACACATACATCCACCCTTTCGTTTAACCATTTCAATAATTCACTTTTCCCCGCCGTAATCTACAGACAAATCTGGATCAACCTATTCAACCGACAAAAAAAAAAGGAGACAAAAATACTGGTAATTTACAAACCCCTTCCCACATTCGTAACACTCCAGATCCCACCCCGTTCGACGCAGGGTGAAAGGAAAAAAAGCCTCTTGAGCCATTTCGCGAGTGTCGTCCCGAATCGGAAGAGGGTGAACAATATATAAATTCAGAACACCCCACCGGAGGGGAGGGGGAGTGAAAGTGAACATAGATTTCGAAAGCATCGACAAGCGACAGAGAAAGGCGGGTCAGGCGAGTTTTAGAGGGGTGGTGACAGGGGGTTCGGTGTTGCAAACCCTCTCCCTAGTCGCGACGGCGTGTCAACCCCTAATTGAACGGAAGCCGGCAATAAATATTATGTTTCTTTCGTGGGGCCGGTTTTATAATGGCGCGTAGTCTTCGTACCTAACGGTGGCGGAAGCGGATGTGCAATCAGTGTGACATGTGCTCGTGGCGGACCTTCACGAATTTATTTTCCTCGCGTCGCTTCGTTCACGGGGTGGTTCCGGAACCAGCGATTAAACAGAAATTGCTACTCCACTGGAAACGTTACTCTGGCCCATTATTCGGCTACTTTCTATCGAAGAAATTAGGTGACGTCACATGAGCGTGCAGGTGTGGATATACTAGTTGCTTTAGGAATCTAGATTCCTACTTCGTTTCCTTTGTCATTATTCCTTTAACACTTTCACTGCAACGCCGAATTCTTAACTTTATTCGTTTCCGTGGCTTTCAATTCACGCTACATGGGCTACTAATGATTCGCGTTACTGTGGCTATTGTATATGTTTGAAGAATGCTTTACAATACTAATGAAACCAAGAAAATAAGTATTACGAGGAAGGCAAAGTGATTAAATGAATTAAAACAGTCTGAACAGAAAGTTCAGCGTGGTTCATAGATCGCCCACGCAACAGTGAACATGTTAATCGGTTTTAAAATATTTGATCTAAGATTTTACATTCATTGTTCTTTCTTTCGTACGTTTAACTAATTTTTGCTCAATTATTAATCCTCTGAGGATAGAACTTAGCGAACTTTTGTCCAATTATTAACAGTGGTTCTTACTTTAAAAATTGGCATGCGAACAAGAAATAAAAAAAGCTTGGACGGCTGTTTGCGACAATCATCCGCAAACGGTTAACTAAGGAAAGAACTGAAATAATTTCTCGTTTAACAACATCTTAAAAAATATCTAATTAAATTTTGCGGAACACATCGAATCCACCACGTTTCACGATATCAAAGTTAAACTAAAGCCACACCGCCGTCCAAACTCCGCCCCGCTCGTTCCAAAATCAATCCACGGAACAAATTTATTCTCTACCGCATCGAAATCGAATATTAATGAAAGCCAAACAAACCGCGATCGAGTAGGCCCCGTGACACGCAACACGCTTAACACCGATCATCCACCGGCGTCGATATGATTAATGAAAGGGGACCAGGAATGCGTGTACGCGTCCGCGAGCTCCATTCATCAAAGGGAGCCGAAAGAACAGGTGGGCCATCGACCCCCTGCTTTGTCTTTCCTCGACCAAAAGCAGACCTCTAACGCTCCCCTCACCTCCCACCCTTTCACTTTGGTTCCCCGACACGGCGAGGACGTTCCTCTGTACGTTGGGGACGGCGTCGCAGGCTGCGACTTCCGGTTCCTTTCCGATAATTAGAAACAGCCTCGTCTCGTGATAACAATAATGCCGCGTGCTGCGGCCCTCGAGGGCAGCTCGTTCGACATCAAAGCGATGCCCCCTGCAGACGCGCTATGCATCAAGGCATCGCTAATGAGATTCACTTTACGGTTTGCCCGCTCCGCCATCGCGACGCTTCCTTCTACCTTCGATTATTTTGATCATTTCGCCGATAGCTCCCCGTTTCACGCCTTTCAAACGGCGATCTACGGTTTCTATGGTCTTTTCAGTTCGTGTACAATTAAAATCATTTTTTTTTTCTGAGAGCCTGCTGCGCTCTTATCGTTAGAGAGGTTTATGGTTAACCCTCGGGCGGTCTTTGGGACTTTTTTGACCCGTCGCGTATTTATTTATCCGAAAACTAACACATTTATGGATTAATATGGATTAACACGTTTATTTTCCTTTCCATAACAACATATAAAAAGGACATTTCGTGGATTAGCATCTGATATTGTTAATAAAAATCGTTACGAACAAGTTGCTCGGGTCTTTTTTCAATTTACGTGTTACACAGAACTTACACACTTCAATATGTTACTTTGAATATTATAGTTATATAGGAATGTGTATATCTGCGTGAGACTTGTTAAGAATGAATAGCTTCTCTACTGTCTTTCTGTGATTAAAATTTGTGTAATACATATAATAATAGCTACTTTCACGTTTGGTCATTGTTGTTGTAGTTCCTGCATTGTGTTATAAAGTTAAAAATTCGAGTTTCATACGTTTGGGTCCACATTAAAGACCGTTAATGCGTAGTCAAATGAACGAGGGTTAAAGGGGATGAGGATAGACGAGAATGCTCCGAGGTTACGAGCTTTGAAAAAAATCGAAAGCGAAGTTGACCAGACTAAGAGATAATAAAATATAACGTTAAGATATAAATAAATTTTAAGTACCTCACAGCGATATTAAATGTAAGGAAGTGTTTCTTGTTGCAAGAGGAAAAATTGAAGCTGATAATTATTATCTTCATTGGCGAACAGTATCATCTAATTGAGATCTCCGGGTGACCGTAAGATCTCCATGTGGCACATAATTGTAGCTCCCAATCTCCTATATCAACGCTAATACGATTCAATTTTTCGCTCGTAAATCCGAAGGAGATTTAGCCGAAGAACAAGCGAGTATAAATTCATCGCCGATATTTTACGAGATGTTATTACGTTCTTAAATTGAATCCCACTTACCTGAGGATTCATTGCCACGTAATAGGCACTTTATTAAAGATTTTATCATTGCGCAGCATTAAACCAGGCAGCGAACGCGGGTATATGTTACCAATTATACGCACGACCGTCTTTAACCGTCTCCAGATACGATTATACGTTTCCGTTACATCGTGTGCTTAATTGGATCGATCATTTCTACCTGGGTAATTTCAGCCTGACGGCTGCTTGCATTAGCGATCTCTCTGCGTATTGCCCGTATCCCGTGTACACCACATTGATATGCTTCGCTTGATTATTCGGAAAATTCTATCGATTCCGACATTCGCAAAAATCCATTCACGATGTCTATAAATTGCTCTAACAGGATAATAGTAATCAGTAGAAAAATTCAATTCGGTATATTCATTAATTAACAAATATAACATTTTAGTTCGAAGCAAATAAAAAAAAAAGTAAGATAAATAATAGAAGCGTAACGTAGGCATTTAATTTTTAACCCTTTCGTTACAGCACGTTAAAAAAAGTCTTCATAAAGGGATGAATGCAGTTTTCGTTAACATAAGGGGAGGCGTGAGAATAGAAATTTAGATACCCTGTATAATTAATTGCAATGCAATATTTGTTAACGATGATAAAAATATCATTGTGATACAGAGAAGTTTGTTTATTTTTAGCGAATCAATGCCGAATTTTTGAGAGCGTATACGTATGAAGCCCTGAACGACACAGGTTTGTACATTTATATAGAGATTTGGGTTCACTAAATATGTGGGCGATTATGAGTCCCGGTGATTATTCGGTGTAAGTCAAAGAGGAAAAAAGGGAAAATTTTTGCGATATAAATCGATGCAACGCTAACTAAGTAACAGCTAAATTCAATCTATTTAATCTCATTACTTTTATAATCACCACCAGAAATATACCACCTAAAATACGATACAAATTTGATATTTATCAAAGCTTGCCGTATTTTCAAGAAGTGAAACGTTATACGCGTATTTCCGAGGATTACCTGTAACTTTTGTATCAAAGAGATTAAGCTGGTACTTAAACTACCAAAGGTACAATCTCAACATCTCATCCACGTGGCAATTAACCCTTTCTTTCCTGAAAAAGCAAACGTTAATGATCGCACAAAAGAGAAGGATCAAAGACAATCGCTCTGAAACAAGCAACAAAATATGCAGCCTGGAGCATATTCCGGCCGTGGTGCTCCCACGTTACTTTTCCGCGCCGTTAAGCCGCCTGTTAATTCCCGTTAATGCTTCCCGTTAATTACGTATGCATCTCGATGCACGAACAGTCGAGCAGCCGAGGCGAAACAGCACGGTGACGAGCGCATTATGATGCACCCCTGTGACGGCACGTGACCGGGCCGCCGCGAACCGGGCCGGATTTTAAAACGCTCGGCAGAAAAAAGGTTCGTCGAGGGGTTCGACTTCCTCCTCGAGAAGAGGACGACGTGTAGTCGGACTGAATTAACGCTGGAAAATAAAGGCAACGCGCGTACAGGTCACGGCTGGTGGCAAAATGGCCCGTGACTAACGCGCCTCCTATTCTATTCCGTGCCTCCACCAAATATCGTTTCCACGCCGTGGAAAATCATTGGCCATATTGCTCTATCGTTTCACGTATTACGCGCGGTTGACGTTATTAACGACGCACAGGATGTTAAGACAATTTGTAGTCCCCGTGGCGGCGAAAATTGAAACGAAGGGGACACAGAAAGTAGCTGGGTTAAGTAAATTGATAAATAATCGTGGAGGATTTTAATAGCCGGAAGGGAAATGGAATATATTTTTGCCCGGTAGTTTGGTTAATCGCGTGAACCTGCCCCGGAATTATCGTTCCATCTCCCGATCGCCGTTCATTGATTTACCCGCTCGTCCTGACCGCGCCGACAATTATATATTCATGGATATTTTAATGAACTATCGCGGAGTTCTTCGTTGCGCGTTATCGCCCCGAGCCGCGCGAGCAATGCTTCGATTTCGACTACCGATGATGGATTAAAACGGGAACGTCAAACGTCGATCATTATGTGCGGGAGATTGAAAGAATTTACTTTGTTAAAATTTGGTTATTGATAGGGAAACTTTAGGGAAGATTTGGGATATTACAGAGATCATATCTCATTATTTAAATCGAGAATTATTGACATTCCTCGTGATATAATGGATTTGATTCTCGACGGAAAAGGTTTCTGTTAATATACTTTTCGTGCTCATGTAGACAACCAAACTACATAGTGAATTGTGGCTGCAGAAGAAGTAATGCATCGTGATTGGTCAAAGACAAAAGGAAAGGATAGACTCTGCGAAGGAAAAGACGAATTTAGACTTTACACTTTGGATATGCATCGTGGATGATCGGACAATTAATCCATAATGACTATAAAGGATGAAAACTAGAGTAGTCACACTAATTTAATAGTTGAATTAATTTCACTAGTTTTTAAAATGTCCACGAGCGCAATAATGAGGACAAAACCGACTACAATAAATTCTGAACGGTTAGTTACAGCAGTTCATTAGTTTCTAGGCCCGTTTATGTTTGTCATTACCTTTGTTAATAAAAATATGAATTTGCATAAGACTCCATAGTTTAGTTACAATATTTGCGGAGTAAAATAGATTTCTATTGATATCCAGTTTGTTTAATTGCATTTGCAATAGTACGAACTTGCATAAAACTCTGTAATCTGGTCACTATCGTTTCACTACGAATGAATCACCTATGAAATTCGTTAAAAACAAAACAAAGTTCTAATTAGTTCCATCTTGGATATTCACTTTGGATGAAATGCAGATGAAAACAATCTTTATACTTTCCACTATAAATGAATCACCCGCGATGCACGTCCAAAGTGCAAAGTCTAAATTGGCGTTAAATTCGCCTGAAGTTTCAAAAATGGATTGAAAGTGCAAAACTTCGCCAGCAAAAGCGTCTCGCTCGAACAGTGGACACGAAAAGTGTTAATTTGCGCATCGAGTTTCTCGAAACTTCGACGTTTAGCCACTTTTACAATCTTCCAACTTTACTGTCTTGTAATTTTGCAATCTAACATCGTTCAGAATCCCTCATCCCAGTTCGGGAGAAGTGGGTCACAGCAGAGGGTGAGTAGATCGCGTAGGGCAACTATCGTTCGTTTTCACGTGCACGAAGTGTCCTCTGCCTCTGTTCCATTTTCACGCGCGCGTACCCGTCTATATTTGTTCCCTAGCGCATATCGTACAATTTTATCAAGCGAAATCTGCATCGCGGGCGGCGTGACGAAAACGAGCGCTAGCAGATGCCACAATGCGGGCACTATCAGTCAATTTGATCGTGTCACGCCTGTGTGCGGATCGTTACTCTAGTTGCCGGTGATCGTTTCACTTTTACGAGTTCCAACGATAATGGAGGCGAAATAGACTGTCGCTTTTGCAACGGGTAGGTCCCTTTTAATCGTCTCTTCGGTGTTCTTCGAGTTGACCACCCGCGGCGCGATTGTGTCGGCCTTAATGGTTCCCGGTCGTACGGTGTTGCAGAAAACGCGGAGACAGAGGGAACAGGGAGAGGCGAGAAAGGAAGTTCAAAGGGCAGAGTCGAAAGGACGGGGCCTCGGTTTCGCTTCTTTCTGTTCGGTGAACCGAGCCAGCGAGCGAGTTATTAGCCTCGTCTTGATGGAGATGAATATCTCGTGGACGGGAGACTGTGAGCCGCGAGCGGATTGTAACTTTGTAACACTGCGCGGATGAGTCACGGGGAGAGCTTTCGCGAACGCGCGGATGCTTTTTGCGATGCGCTTCTTCGGAGTTAGGTTGATGAATGGAGCCGAGGAGTGGCTTCAAAAGTTTGTCGTCTATGAAAGGATTCGGTTTTGTTGTAAATTTTAGAGACAGTCTAGAAAGGGCTTCGAAGAGGGTTAAATAGTTAATGGAAATGGAAATTATTCCTGGATACGTACAATAAAAAGTATTCGTTTTTTCTTTTTCTCTTTTTTAAATGTGTGAAGTAAAATAAGGACGTGAAACATGATTTTATTTTCTGGTTGAATTATTATTAAGAATATGGAACGACGGCTTTTAAAGTATGGGGCGCGAGATGCTTTTAGCTGAGTCGCAACAAGCATTAAAACATGAGAATTAATCGGCTCTCGGTAAGTAATGCATTAGGTAATAACTGGACTGCGGATTGTTATGCATTTATAGGATATTTGTGTATGCAAAAAGTAAAATGTACATTATTATATTTTACAGTCGAAACAGCCCCACGCTTAACCCTGCGTCTCGATAATGACTTTTTACTAACGCCATCCCCATATTTTTTATTGTTCCAAGCTTCAAAAAAAAGCTCTTAAGCCTGTTTGCAAGAAAACTAAAAATTCGATGGAAACTCCGGAAAAATCCTTAATTTGCTTAGAACTCCAAGACCCTATTGCGAGAATAGAGGGTTAAATTCCATATCATTAATTTTGTCCTTGAAAATATGATTTTGCATAAAAACCCGTAATCTAATAATAACGTTTGTAGTCCGTAGTTAATTCAACGGAACGTTCCCCGACTTAAAACCCAACACCGGGGGGCACCATTGAACTCGCCGAAAGTTAAATCCGCCAGTCGAAAAGTGTCGATAGCAATTGTCCAGTAGCTTGACAAATAGCCTGGCCAACGCAGGTCCGAGCAGTGGATTCTTGTAATTTTAGATTACACTTGGCTGAGCCGGGGGTTACGGTTAACGCATGGTCGGACAACCCCGTCGAGCATCACGGAGTATCTTGTCCAGAAGGGTTAGATTAGATACGTCGTTCACTTCGGGCCATATATCTGTTCGACCCCGTCTTTCCATCGCTATGTCGCATCGTGTGCACGCACACCTACACCACAGCGGGGTGTGCGCATTTATTGACCATACGTGCCCAAGTACATGTGTTTATGTGCACACGTGTGTGCACGGCTGTCCGCGCGAGCACGCGTGTGCGAGCAGCACGGTGAGTTACGGGGCTGCGGACAGAGTGATGCATTGCCGTGGAACCGAGAAGGACCAGGTCCCACGGGAATCGAACCGGGGAACCCTTACACCTCACACCATTGCGCATCGTGACAGGGAACCGGTGAATTATTGGAATATCGACGCCAACGGGCATTAAATGCTTCAATTACGATTATTATCGAAATGCGACGGAATTATGCGCGGCCCTGCACCCGCGATACTTGAGAGTTGCGTCGATGCAACTCGAGATTTTTGACGTACCGAACAGCGAAGCGGGATAGTGTGAAGATCGTTTTGGGGAACAATGGAGTATGGTATAACGCGTGGGTTGGGTGCAGGTTCTGTGAATCGAAAGGGATTACGCGTGCGATTATTCAACCCCTCGAATTACACGTAGACTGTGGGATTCTGTGCGAATTCATATTTTTATATTCATAAGCTAAATGGAGAGTTGCTTCACTGTAAAAATATAATAATTAGACTACGGTTTTTTATGCAAATTCATATTCCTGAAAATACGACCAACGGAATGAAACTTAAGTAAACGGAACGTAGTTTTTCTGTGGGCAATTTACCATAAATGCATTAAAATCTGCAATCGAAGAATAATTTGTACTTTACTTTGAATATTTGCATATTTTTAAGTATAACATATGTACATTTTGTACCTTTTGCACATTTGCATTTCCAATAAATGCATAAATATCCGAAGTCTACTTATAAATATAAGTCGTAATGAATATTATGATCTAAATAAAATGAATTCGCAATTTAATTTATAATTTATGTTATGCTGTATTCGTAATTAATTAATTGCAACTCTGAATCTGTAGCTGTGATTCATATAACAGAATTCAAGATTATTAAGTACAAGTAATGTGCAATATTTCAGGATTCTAATAATATATTTAATACCGTGTTAAAATAATGAACAACTACCATCTACACCTACTGAAAACGTACAAATCTAAAGCAAAAGCTTCATTAAAAGCGCAACAATACAATTTTTAGATTTCCTAAAGCATTAAATGTTTCACTGAATATCCACTCATCTCTGGTTTACGAGAAACCTTTTCTTACAGAATCGTACGAAGAAAAGTAAAGCAACCCCCAACAATTGGCCAGCGCGATAACGAATATATTCCATATTTCTTCCTCGTAACGCGTTTCCGCGTTTCCGTTTTTATAGAACATAAAAAGCATAAATGTCTTTAATGTAAATTTTCCAAAACCTTTCACCATTTACTGCGTTTTTTTTTCATCATCATTAAACCACCCTTAAGTGGCCCACCACCTGCGAAGAACGTAGCCGCTCGTAAAGCCGCGGAAACAAATAAAATAAAAGTTTGTATCGTGTAATAAATATATAGGAGAATGCAGGCACGACTGCTAATGTAGATAAAGTGTATAAAACGGGGTTATGGATTCGCACTGGTTGCGCTTCGCCACGGTAAAACTGTCCCCGGTAAAATACACGGGGGACCGGTATCGAGGGTAAACGTTATTGTTGCACCATATAAATCGTGCTTGATCGCGGAGGAGTACGGATCGTATATCAAAACTACTGCCGGCCGCGTCGCGGTAATTTGTGGTCGGTAATAGAAGAGGGAGAACTCCCGACGAAATTATTATCCGGGAAATACATGAGCTTCGCTCAGAACGTAACGCCGTTTCGGAATTGCCAGTACCCTGTATATACACTTCCTCTCGCCTTTTATTATACTTCGTGGAAATAAAAGATGTGGTCCAAGTGTGGGATTTTGTGGGGTCGAAAGTTTCGTGCTTGCGAATGCGATAAGTTCTTGTATTCGCTCCCTTGTAATGAAACGTACTCGTGAAGTCGGGGGATTGATATCGCAGATTGAATTTCGTGGTGCTGTAAATTAAAACTTTTGAGAATTGAAGTTAACCGCGTTTTTCAACTGCTGAAAGTATCATCGACTTTATTTCGTAGCTAATTAAGTTACTAGCTTTCTGAGCGTTTATCTATGCTTCTATGACTCAGTGGAAATATATATTTTCGGGATCATTTTACAATTATAAAGGCGCGACAACATTTTATGAATTTATGCAACGAAAGTTAGTCACCTATGTCGAATAAACTGAAGAATAATTACAGTGTTAAGTATCATTTTGCAGTTTCGAAATCGCAATTAATTCGCTCGCACATTAAAAGCATGAAACGGTAAAGAAAGAGGTATACGTATTGGCAAACAGATGGAAAGACGGAGTGGAGGAAAGGATGGATAGAAGAGGAAGGAGTTGTGGGTAATAGAGAAGTTTCCAGGCGAGCTCGTTAAAACTAACTCGTAGCCTTTTCCCAATCGCTAATGCGTCCATCCGGGCCGCATCCACGGCCACTTTATTTTTATTTAAAGCAGCCAAACCCTCTGCGGCGGTGCTAGCCGACTGGATCCCTCCGTCGTATTCATTTCATTCCAGTCGGGGACTGGATTCGATCGATTACCGCGATTCGAATAAAATGTAAATGCCGTCGTACGAGCGCGACTCGTGTGTTATGCAAATCTTCTTCTCCGGTAATCACTGAGTGGAAGCTGATGTCTTCCTTCGCTACTAATGGTCCGGGAAAATGAACGCAAAAGAAAAAAAGACGAACCGAGTTACCCTAAAAAGGAAGAGTATCTTGCTACTGTGAAAAAGGAAGAGTATAACGGTGGCACGAGTAAACTCAGAGGCTGAGTATTGCGTACGTTTGCTCGAAAAGCTTATCGTCTCGTTGAAGCACGGGGAGAACAAGCGAAACGATACGAACATGTTAGGGAATTTTCCTTAGAGATTCTCCGGGGGGTACTTGACTTCAATAGTTTAACGAAATTGCCGAAGACACATGGATGCCTCTGTTTCTCTCCGGTCGATCTGATTCCCGGGGCTGCTACGATATTTATTCGACTCGGACCGTCTCGTCGACCGAATTCGATCGAGCCTCCTCTTCCTTGCCGTAGAAATTGGATTCTTGCTTGAAACGGGCAGCTTTTCACCGTGTTTCTCGTTTTCGAACGACGGTAGTTTGATTCGAGCAAGCGGAGCGCGAGTAAACTGATAGCAGTGATAGTGGCGGGGATCGTTAAGGAAAATGTTACGCGAGTTATGGGTAGGTAGCTTGGTATTGGATGCAAGATACGACCTGACGGGAAGAAAGATACGAGAAATGAAAGGTGCAATCTTTATTGCATTTATAAAGAGATAAATCACGAATGATGTTCGACAACGTTAACCCGTACCCTTTAAGCTTTTCCAAGTAGCTACGCGTGTTAACGAAATTATTCATTATCCGATGGTTTGATATTACGTAAGACGCAAACGGTGAACTTTGGTCTTGAAATATTGATTAATCGATTCGAAGAACTCCTACTCGAGTATCATTTATGAATTAAAAACAAGTTATTTTCGAAGAGAAATTCGTATTTTGTGTATTTATACGATGCACCATTCTTAACCGTTTTACTAGAAGGAATGCATATCTAAATTTTCAAAATCTGTGTAATTAATTAGTGAAAGAACATGTATACCTTGTCTACTTTTATATTAACATATTACATGCGAAGCTCAGAATGACCGTTTGTTCCATAAACTGTTTCACTACGTAATCACGTTTCTTGATTAAAAAAAAAAAGAAAAAAAATGATCGTGACTACATTGCATTTAACAAAGTTGCATTAAGTAAAATGTTTCCTACTACTGACATTATCCATCGAGCAGCGGAGATTATAATCTACAACATTTTACATTTCGATTTGAACTACTCAAAGGTGTACAATTTTAGTCTCTCCGCGTGAAATGTGTTACTACAAACTAGGAAAGAATTGACAGTAAGTTTACGGAACATTCGGTTATCGAGGTTCGACGGTATTATAAATAAATGCTACTTTCCGAACCTAAACGAACGAATCTAAATCTCACCTTACAAACCGTAGAATTTCTAACACCTTCGCCGAACGCGAGGACGAACCAGTCCATCCATTACATTCCTGCCCACTAATTTCCACCACTTACGCGTCGTAATTAATGCCAGCATGTCCAAGCCGCCTTCTATCGAAACAACCGACGCCAGGCCGATGGAACCGTGCGTAGTGACAGTAAGCGTGACGGCGACTCACAATCAGCCGCACAGGGGGTGGTTGAGAGAAGCCAAGAGCGAGGGGGTGAAGCTGCAACAGTGCCGATAGGCAAATCCAATGGCGAGTATCGGTGGCTCGAGGGCGCGCCCGATGAACAAAGACAGACTCGATCGACGAAAGACGAGACCGCAGAGCCAGAGAGGGAGAGACAGAGTGACGAACAAGAAGCAAGGTGTGAAAGGAAGATGGATCCGCACAATTGCGGGCGGAACGCGCGCGTGTGCGTCGGTTAGACACATGTCCGAATGGAAAGGACGCGAGGTGCATGCCGGTGCATTCATTGCAGTGGTGGCTCCTGCGTGCACGAAACGCGATGTCCAGTTCCGCAGGATGATTAATTAGTTGTCGTCCGTTCCATGCCACCGTGTCACTCTTGTCACGGCTTTGTCACTTCGCTGCAAATACCGCTAGACCGCCGATGCACCCTCCCGTTTCATCGTCTCACCCCGTCGCCCAACTCTCGCCTAGATACATCCTTTCCCACCCCCCTCCCCCCCCCCCCATGCCCGTCACCCTTAAAAGACAAACACACAGGCTCACGGGATATATCGGGGAGAGCGTATACGTATATACGCGGTGCAAAGCAAATTGCATTGTAACCCGGGGCTGCAACAGGCGCGCCATTAATCAATGCCTGGTCCACGGGGCCGCGAAACGTTCTGCCAATTTCCAAGTTGACCCGCTGCGAGACAAAACCGCGCGTTCAGGAGAACGTAAGGGTGCGTAGGTTGATTGTAATGGGATTTTCGGGGAGAATACGCGGGGGTTTGGTGGAAAGTTTGAAAACCTTGAAATTTGGAGTTCGCTGAGAACGTAGAAATATGCATTGCAAGAATTCTGATAATGTTGGGGTAAGCTAGAGCAGTGATTGTATCAGGCCGCCGCGTATGAAATGTTTTTTTTTTTTAAAGTTTGGAATTAGTAGATTCATATGTAATATCCTAATTTTATAAAATGGGTAATTGTAATATGCATCATTAAAAAGGAAACGATTCGATGCAATATAGATACGTGTGTATCAAAACAAAGTAAGTAAAATATTTTTACAATCATTTAATGAAAGACATTGAAACATGGAGTTGGAGTAGATTATATGTATATATAGTAATAGACTAATTGGTGATCTTTATACGTATTTAATAATGAAACTGTTTAATTACTTCAAAAAAGATAAGATGGTGAAGAATATATTTATGTTTACCTTTTTTTTACTATGAAAAACTACATTTCATATGCACCAACCTAATAATTAACCTTCGCGACGAAGTCATGTCATTAATTTTCCCTGCATTATTCATGAAAATGGGGTAATATTAGTCACCGAGACCTGGATTCCAGATTCATGTATCAAAATATCAACTAATCCTACGCGCATTCGATAACCGATGATCCTAAATTTATTATTCTAGAATTATTCTAGGAACTGTTTAATTTCCAAATATATTATTTACAATTATACTATTAACGCATTACCGTCCGGACACATAAAAATATGTTTTTTCTTGACTGCTCGTAAAATGCCGGAGACATATAAATAAGGTTTTACACATTGTGCATTAAATGCCGGCGACCTATAAATATGTGTTACAACATGTATATATATATATAATGTGATATAAAGGAAAGTACAGACATTACATTGTAAGTATCGAAAATGCATATTAAACAGAACATAATAAAATAATAAAATAGCAATGTAATTAACACATTTAAAAGAAGTAAGAGGGATATATGAGTGCCTAAATAAACATCGTTTAAGAACACGGCACTTTTTTAATGCCTATGGCGCAATTCAATAAAAAGGAAATCCCATTTCTTATTATTTTCGCTTACCTACGCATGGTATCTACTCTTTCATTCCTTCGTGCAATTATTAGAGTTTTATGTCAGTACATCGGTAGCTTCACTTATAGACGTTACTTATTGCTTTTACTTATTCGGCTACACGCAAAAGTTTTCGCGCAAACAGCCCGGACCGTAATGTGTTAATATAAATAGAATAATATTATTCCACGTAAATAATCGAAGTCACCGTTTACCGCGTGCAAGTGCAATATTTGCAAAGATGTTTACGATTCGCCACGATGAATTCCAATGGGTGGATTGTGACGTAGTTTCGCGAAGGACCTTCGAAAACGGCGAACAGAGGGGAAAGCGTGACTGCTTTCCGTTACGTAGCCGGACGAAGGTAGAGTGATGTGATCCGGGTTTACTGAATGCGACGGTGGTCTGTCCATTCGTGGAGGGCTGTTGCAAGGACCGTAAGACGGTATTAGCCGAATTGAATTCGGGACTATCGCCGGTGCATAGCGGGCGCCGAATGCATTGGCGCATTCAGAGTATCGACCCATTGACTAAGAGGCTACGGGTTTCTGGTTACGGCTTCCTATCTCCGCGTCACGGACGTCCAACTACCAGCTCTGACACGAGAATGCTCTAATAAGCAAGCAACGCTCCAATTTCATTAAATTAAACGGTAAAACGATCGGGGGGAATGCAGAGAAATTAAAGAATCGTGTAAAATATTATTTCGGCTGCCTGTAGCGTAAATACGCCATTTTATATATTTGAGAAAGGGATAAAAAATGAATTGGTAAAGGGGTAGAAGGAAAAATTCGAGAAATATAAAATTAGAAAGCTATTATTACTATTACTATTAAATTAATAGCGTTATTGTTGTTATTAAGCTTTAGATACTTCAAAAAGTGATGAACCAGATTGATTAAGAAGAGAGTTGAAGGAAAAGTTCGAAAGATATGAAATCGGGATGTTATTATTATTATTATTAACCCTTATATGGACAACCAGATATTTGGGTATCCATCTCAATAATTTCCTATAGTAGTTTCTTCATTTTCTTGCGAAAACATATAGAAATCGTTATGGTTCCATATTTATTGATACCTTTATGTCGATTTACATCTTCTAAATCAAAATTTGTGCAAAATATTATTAATATTCAAGCTTCCAACAAAGATAAATATTTGAGTTAGCCGCACAAGGGTTAAATTAATAGTGCCATTGCTCTTGCTAACTTTTTAGATATTTCAGAAGGGGATGAAAGTATTAATCGATAGGATTAAAAGCAAAATTCGAAAAATATAAACTTAGGGTGTTACTATTATTACTAAATTAACAACGTTGCCATTGCTACTAAATTAAAGGAATTACTGTCCTAATACTACTATACTATATATAATAAATACTATTAACCCCTTGCCTTACGATTTTTTCAAACGATTCGCTACAATGTTAATTATTTTCTACTTTACACTGTGCAAAATACGAAACAATGAAACATCGTAAAGAATTCGTATTTGGAAATTCTCAATCTGGTAATCTGAAATTACAATTAGAATTAAAATTAATCTTCGTTAATACGTGCAATGCATTTTACTGTAATTGCACCTCGATTTGCGCCACGAGTGTAACTCGTTGTTATAAGACAAGCGGTTAAAAACATTAACGATTTAATCAGATTTTAGTACAGCTTGAAACTTAATGCCTAGCCATTCCCACAATTAAATAAGACGAATCTACTTTAAATGTACGAAAACTTCATCAAGGGCTCGCATTTTTCGTTTACAATTAATCACTCTTAGCCAGCGTCTTACCCCCGAAACTCGAGGAGCCACGTTAATTAAATTAACATAAAGCCTAAAGGAGAAAAAAAAAGGGAAGAAGTTGCCAGGTTGATGGACAGGTTCGCGAACCCAGTTCCGTTTCTCTTTCTCCTCGGACACGGTTAATTAACCAGAGGGTTCCGTGGCCTCGGCGTCGAGAAGCATGGGCCCCCGTCAACCTGGAATCTGATAAAAGCAGCACATCCGGCTGTCGACTGTCGGCGACGCGAGGCTCGCTTCTTTTCGCGCGCCAGATCCGCCGCGAGAGAGGAAGCTGGCCGAAATATCGCGCGATAAATACGTAATTACGTCGACGAGTGAATCACGACGTTTCGAGAGAAACGCTTCACCCTTGCACGCGTTTCGTGCGCCGAAAACGTCGACGAACACAGCGGTTTCCTCTTTTTCCAACAGGAAACGAGTTGAGGATTCCACTCTAATCGCGTTCATTTTATTGTTCGTCGGGGAAATAAACTGGAGCGGAAATGAACGAAAGGAAGGAGGAAGTTTGGCGGACGAGGTCCTTAAAATCGCCTTCCAGCAAGATTCTCTCTTTGTATGGACGCACACGTGATGTGGAATCCTATAAGCTCGTCGGACGATAATTGCATCGCGATTACTTGCTTGGGAGGATTGTGTTCCTTTTTCTGTTTTTTTTTTGTGTTTTTTTTTTTTTTTTTCGGAGTTCGGGACGAATCGTTATCTTCGTCACGTACGAGCGGGCTGGAAAGCAGTGGGAAACGTATTTCGTCACGTCTCGATGCGATAACCGCGGAAAAAGAACGAATAGCGAATCGTGGAGAGTGGAACAGAGGCATGGAAATTTGATAACGCGGCCTAGCGTGATTAAACTCTTCCTCCCGGTTTATACAAAGCCGGATAAAGATTCATCACCTGTTTTCTGGCGGATCAATTTTAGAATTTGCGGAATTTCGGGGAAACTGTGCGGTGATACTTCAGAAATATTTAAAAGCGACGCAGAGCAATAAATATACTATGTATTATTGTATAATGTTGTGTGCAACATTGAATAGCTTCATAGCCCCATTTCCTAACAAATTGTCATGTTTCTCAGAAATGAATTCCTTCAGACAGATGTTTTATTTCTTTGCTACATCAAATTTTTAATCATTAATAAAACCTCCACTGTTAATAATTAAAAAAAATGATACTGCTATGTTTAGAATTTCCCAATTAAGGTTTAATTGTTTTTTTACCGCTGCTTCATCGATACGCGAGGCCAACTGCTGTCTTGTTAAAAAACGTTGTGTTTTCTTTTGAACAACTCCAAGTATCCCCCTTTAATTATTGCAGTTAGAGTGTTCAACTAGATATGGCATTTATTCCAAATTAAGTTTTTCCACTTCACTATTTAACTAAGATTCGTAGGAAATAATGTTCCTCTAATAGCACAATGCACAACAGAATTTAATGTTGATATTGTTGAAAATGTTACGAATTTTCCGAACGACCCAATATATATTAGATGTATGCAAAAGCTTTAGTCTTGGCTTGACGACTACATTGCTTCCACATCAAATTCATTCTTTCGTAACGACATCCGAAATTCGGCAGAAAGATGACAGAAAGTCATACGAAAGGAGAGAAAATACTTCGAAGATTAATTTATAATAGGTACTTATTAGGTGTACCAACAAGTAATCCACTATTTTTAAATGGGTTGATAAATCTATTTTATCAAAAAAATAGGCTTCATCTCGAATAGGAATCGATAGGTAGCCCCAAAAATGCAGTAAATAATATCAATTACATTTAAAATTGAGTAAGTATCTACTTTTGTTAAAAACAAATGCTGAATTAAAAAATAGGAATGGATTATTCATGAATGTACCTAACACATTATATAGTATATACATAGAAGAAAACTCAAAATAAAGATTACAGCTTTTGCACACACCTACTAAAACTATACAAAAGTCCATTAAATTTGTGAAGATAAGTATGCAACCAAAAATATTCGACAAAGTTAATCAATGAAATGGCAAACAAAAGTTTATCAGACTACCCTTACGACTTCCCAACTGACATAAAATTAACTGCCCACCGAGAGAGTATCTAGAACTAGCAGAGCAGAGAGCTATTGAGTTTTTAATGACAAATATCCGACTAAAAATATTTGCCAAAGTTAGTCGCTAGAAGGGTAACAAAAAATTCATCAAACTACCCTTACCGCTCCTTCGTTGACATAAAATTAATTACCCTGTGCTAATTAAAAAACAATCACGCGATCCTATTCACCCACACCTTCCCACACCTTAAACCTACCTACCAAACCTACGCGTAACGTCGGTTAACCGAGCCATCCCCAAAAGCTGTAATCACCACAGGAACGCGAGGAACTCGGAAAGTCACCCCCCGTAACCCTTGAAGCGACCTCAGCCGACGTCATTAAATGATCCACGGGAGTCGCAGCGAATCCTCGGCTTTAAGATCTCAAGCTGTTGCTAAGGGATTGATGGTGTTACCATGGCAACTGGTGAGGACCTATTGTTGCACCCTGTCGGATCCGCGCACCCCACACCCCGTCCCCTTGCATGGCATATTTATTTGCATGTAATGTAGGTACGCTCGTCTCGTTCGCCTACACGCTCGCTATGCATGTGTCCCGTGGCCTGTGACTCGCCGCCTAAACGTGTATGCGTGCGTGCTGCGCGTTTATGCATCTATGCCAGTGGTACCAAACCCCTTCGCGCGTACCCGGGGCAACGTCCTACCTTTAAAGACGAAGGATCGAAAAGTTTCCCCGCGAATGCTGCCTTGGAAACTTCTTTGGTAAACGTTGGAGGAGTTGTTCTCGTTGGAAAAGAGAAGGCCCGGGTTTAGATGGTTTTACAGAGGGCGGTTAGAAAGGAAGAGGGCGGTTTTAAGAGAGGGTGGGCTGGCTGTTGACGAAGACTGGATCCGAACTAGGTCGAAAGAAGCTACGTTTTTAGGGTTGGTAAGAGTTTCTTCCTTGTTTTTAGGGGTGGGCATAGGAAGTTCTCTGGTAAATGGAAGTGCATCGTTCTAAGGATAGTTATCGCGATGGTAGGGAAATGGTGTGTTATCAAAGGAGGGGGAATAATTCGAAGAATTGTATAAGAAACGGTGCACGGGGTTAATAGGTTAATTGCGAGCGTCCTGCTTTTTGTAAGTATAGGGAACTGCTGTAGTTTCGAAAGCAATAAGCAATCGCGGTTTTATAATCTAACTTTTAATAATGGTCCGCGAGGGTGAAGTAAATGTTGTCGGGGAAAAAATCCCGTATTCCATTTGTGCAACGTAGTCTGTTTTCTTTTGCATCGCTGGATGATATGAAAGGGGAATACGAACTGGGTGTATTGAAGCGGCAGTGGTTGGAATCGTTGATTCTGCTAATTAATATTCCATTAAATCACGTCTCGAATTAAGCAGTCGTGAATTATGGAACCACTTTTCATAGATTGTCAAATTATAATTGCGCTGGACTTTATTTACCGGCAATAAAGTCGTCATGAATTAAATCCGAAATTTGAAAAGTGGAGGGTAATTAGGATATTCGTTTCGCCCTGTTTATTTTAATATCAGCAGTAGAGAGGCCAAATTAAATATTACTTTATCCATTTAAAGGTGAACCATAAACCCAAAGAGTAAATGCAAAGTTAATGCAAAAACATTTTAAGCAATTCAAATTTCTAAACCTACGTCAAACTAACTTAACACTAACCATAAGTTTGTTATCCAGACAATAGTACCGGTTTTAAGTTTTTGCTTAAAAAGGTCATAGTAATTTTGAAACGAAATAGTAAAACCGAAAGAATTACCCGTAAATATAGGTAAATATACCGGTATTTCTGTGTTTCGGTTTTTATAACGGTTACGGAAGTATAACCGAAAAATAACGGTATCATATCGGTATTTTTATTGCGGTACAAGCTTCTGTTTACAAAAATACGAATTTACACAGAAAAAAGCCGCAGTCGAGGAATAGAATAAAAACGAATCAACTTTCCGTTCAACCAAATATTAATTGCCTCCATATCGATGCTATTTTTTGCACGTGTTTTTCCAGCGCAGAAACATCGGGAACATGTGTGTCACGCATTGCTCCATTTAAAAAGGCGAGCGAGCAGAGGAAGGACGCGCGTCAGTGTGCGCACTTTCATCCGCGTAATTAAAACCACGGCGTCGTCCTTCGACCGGGGAGAGGATAGGCGTAATGACGCTGCGACGCCACCAAGGCAAGAGAGGATTCTCCACTCCTGTGCGTTAGTTTCGTGGCATACGCTCGCGCTTTCCCCTATTTCACATCGGCGCGTTAATGCTTGCTCGAGTGTGCGCCTCGCTACGCTCGTCATCGCCCAACCAGCATCCCAATACTTCAGCATCCGCGTACTCTTTCTACGCTCTTCTATCTCTGCGAATGCATTCTGCGTATTTGTTATGGGAAGAGGTAATACGCGCGGTAAAGTGACCACCCCTTTTCCACCCCCTTTCGTTTTCTCCTTATTCTTTGGTTTCTCTTCATGGGAAAGAGTGTCACTTTTCGTCGAGAGTATACGAGGTTCGCTTTTTACTATATGGAAGATTTTACCGCAGTTAATTTTTAATTGTAGCTGAGTATGATGCGAGAACAGAGAAATATGAAGATGGATCTGTTTCGAAGAGGAGGGTGACGCTGATGCGAAAATAAGAATGCTGAGAAGCAAGAGTGGTAAATGAATAAGAGGATTTAAATAAGGACTTTCGACTTGTATAGTCGTCGCGTATGAATTTTTCATTTTACTTTGTAATATATTTCAATTTTAATACCTCTGTTCCATAAAGTGTTCCCTAATTAATATATAGTTTATTGCATTTAGAGAACGAATTACCTTTTTAAATCGTTACAAAAGCTTTTATAAGAACTTGCAACTATGTAAAATTGTTACAAGAACTTTCGATTATCCAGAATTTTTGCAAGAGCTTTCGACTACTCAAAAGTCTTGCAAGAGATTTACTTGAACTTCTTACAAGTTTTAGCTATCTTTTAACTATCCAAGATTTTAACTACCCAAAATTTTTACAAGAACTTCCAAAACTTCCGAAACCTTGACGAGAACTTCTAATTATTCAAACTTCTTAGAAGAGCATCGAATTTCCAAGGAGCTTCCAACTATGCAAAAATTTCCAACCCGATTTTTGTTTAACATAACCCTTTCACTGTTAATTAAAATGATAATACGCTGTAATTGCAGACGGTTCTAAGTGTTATAAAGCTTAGAAAAAACAGTTTAGAGATTCTGTGCCTTTCCATTGCAAACAAGGAAAGCATAAACATTCTTGGAACCCGTTTTTTGGAGATTTATTATTTTTTATTTTTTCCCAAAAAATCCGAATATCGGTTGCAGCTATATAGTTACATCTTCAAGCAAATATATGACTGTGTAAATCCTATTCAACAATGGTATCTTTTAGTCTATATTAGTCACATTAACTACATTAATTACATAATTAGTTATTCTATGTTATTCATACTGCATTATAATAGCTGTAGGCATATTATTTTATATTACTCTGTAAAACGTAATAACGTAATAGATTTAAACTACCGCCGTACTTCTGCGTGTTTTACTTCTTTTCTTATTATTATCCGACTACCCGAATTATCCAGATATTCATCACTATCCCGATTACTTTATCACTACTCCGAATATTCAAATATCCAAATTATCCGAATAATAAAAAAATCCGGACTAGTAGTCCAAGCACTAATCATTATATCATACTAATATTATATTATAGTAATATAATATTATATTATATTATATTATATTATATTATTCTATCATTATACCGAAGAGATTACCCGTTAATCGTAAACAAATACACAGTGAAAGGGTTAAATCCGCTGCTAAAAAAAAAAAAAAATATCCACCAAAATACCCAGCACAATCCTAAAATCTGCATAATACAAGAACGGCGAGCAAACACGAAAATCAGAAGGCATCTCTCCCCCAGATACAAGCATCCCGCATTCATCCGCACGATCTCCCCCAAGCAGAAGGAAACGAATTATTTCAGACGAACAGTAGTGATTACCAGGCCACATATTCTCGTTGCAGGAACAACAGGCACGCATCCTTCCAGACGGGCGCTCGTCCCGTTCGATGATTACCCCAAGTTATTACCTAGATGCTGTGCTTTTGTGCCCGCCTTGCGGAGGACGCAACAACGCCGTCATCGGTTTCCTGCCGATTCGTATTACGGCCTCATTGTGCGTCCTCCCGAGGACACCGGCAGAAGGCAGAAGGACGACGATGGAAGGAAGCTCCTCGAGGATCGTCATTTCCGGAGCGAGGCTGCCTCGCGCTCGCTTTGTCCCCGTGATTATGAACTCGCATCGGTTCGTAGAAGGAGCATCCTTCCTCCCGTTCTCGGCACCCGCTTGCATAATGGGGATGATGCACTCATTATTGCGACGGCGAGGCAAGGATCTGCTTTCGAATCGTTTCGTACACGGTATCATGCGAGACGATGTCGAGAAGGGGGAGAGAAATTTTGCGAGCGAATAATTTGCTCCTCTTTGGTAAACCCTGTAGATCGTGGCGATTTCACCGTGGAACGCGGTAAAATTCGTTTCTCTCGCGAAAGAGTTTACGGTGATTTCGGTGTAGAACAGCTGAGATCAATCGAAGCGTTCCGGTGGGAAAGTAATCTAAGTGGAGAAATATAAATTTTTCAGGATGAAAGACACCTGATCTGATTTGGAATTATTGCCAAGTTTTTGGTTTATTATTGCCAAGAGCGTCGAATGACCCCTTTTAAAATTTGAATTTCTGTTATCTTGTTTATAACTATTTAATTAAAAAACGAAAAACATTAAAAATCACGTTTTATTATTTCGAACACTTATTTCCATAGTTATCCGCATCCAAATGCAAAGAAGTCATTTGATCCCGTATGGTAAAAATAGGTATCCAGAAAAGGGCGGTAATAGTAGTACCAAATATGTAATTAAGAATAGAATAATTAAAATGCATATATTTAATTCGGTGAAAATTCTGCAAACAATGAGGTAATTTTGTTGAAAATCTTGTAAGTACCGTCTTTTAGTTTGTAGGGAAGACTCTCTGTGACAACTGACAAGCACTGTATTCCTTTTACAAGAGAATTTGAAAAGTGGCGATGACTTTTAATGGTTGCTAGGCAATTACCCTATACCCTTTAAGAAAACGCGAACGAGGCTAAAGCAGGGTCAGTTTAATCGATCGGAAAATCAATTAAAAAGCTGTCTGCTACGAGAAGTATCGACAAGTGACGGATCTGACAAGGAAGGACAAAGGATTCGTTTCATCGATTTGGCAGCCTTTCACCCCTTCTTTCACGACTAAAGTTTCCTCCTCGTCAATTTTCATAATGACAAGCAAACTGCTTTCTTTTTCACACCAAATAATTATAGCACATACGAGGTCCCGAGTACACCCATAATCTTATGGAACTTCGTGTCACACGGTCTGAAATACCGATATCTAAAAGAATCAGAATTTTTGCAAGAATATCATCCTTTCTATTACCCGAAAAGGACTATAAGCACGTCTAAGGTACTCTAATATTTAAAATCTAGAAGCAAACGCAAAGCTACAGATCGTACGCAATCGAAATTGTAAAAATGACAAGTCTATCCTGTATCTAATCTGTGATTAATGTTTCGCCATACAGCGCAAAGCGCACTTGCAAAAGTTAAACGAGATACTCCGCTTAGAAGTAGATAAAAAAAATACTCCATACAAGTAAAGTATACAAGAAGATTTTCTCCTTTCATTCGACGCGAGACTTGAACTCTGCCAGCGTTCCAGCACGGTCTACGGAATTTTCATAATCCCTTTTGATACCGCGTTAATTATTCGCCGTGAAGGCTAAGCGCGACGGTCAAAAAGCGAGCAGCTTCAGCAACAAGGCCCTTTGTATGCCTCTGGAGGAGAAAAAAAGCCGCTTACACTCCCTGTAAACGGGGATCGTTTCGCGTACGCGTTGCACACCGTAAACGGTCGGCCCCATGAAATTCTAACGAGTTTCTGAATAAACAATAAAACGAAAGAATAGCTAGCGAGAGAATTCCCTCTTTGCCTCGTCGTCACGGAATAAACCAGCGCACGAGGCTAAAGACAGGACACACCCCTGACTGCTGAAAAAGCACCCCCCGTCAAAGGCAACTTTCTTAAGCATCGACCGTTAACGCGTAACTCCGTTAAACTTGACGGCGAGCGCGAAAAGCAAGCCGCTTACTTATGAATATTGCAACCGAGACAACCCTTTCGACTTACGCCACGGTTACTGAAATTATAGGGTGGGAGGGGGGGGTGAAAGCGTGACCGAGTATGATGAAAAAGGAGGAAGCTGGAAATTACCTAAATAGCGTCACTCTGTCGTCTCTTGATAATTTGTATTTGCTGGATGGAGAATATTTAGGGAAGAATATAAGGGTGGTTTTTAAGAAACGCTTGCGTTTAATTGCTCCAAGGTCTCTGGCTTATTTGAAGCTTTTTGTTTGACGTTAAATGAGTGGCTTTTTTAGGTTTACCAAAGGAAAAGAGTAGTGATATTAAATGTGGAAATGAATTCAGCGCCTTTATAGATTCATCCGTGTTTAATAATCTCTTGTGACACCTGAGGTGTGGTAAATAATTCGACAAAGAATATGAATTTAATATAAATTCAATTTAATATTTCAACGACTTCTCCAAATTCTTTGAGCAAAATCCATTGCAGCTAAAGGGTTAATAAGTTGTCGTCGAATGAATCGCGAATGGTTTCAAACAATTGACAACAAAGTGCCCAAAGAATACCAACATACCAAGAGCAACAAAATATCAGTAAAATCGTATGAAAAAGTGTTCACTGCACACAAGAATATTCGCAGCGGAGATTCAACAAGATAGAACGTGACAAAGCGGGAACCGCGGAGCGGAATGGAGAAAAACCCGGAACGGGATTGGAGTAGGGAAAGGGTATAAAAGCGCGAGGGGGTGAAGAGGAAAAGAGATCCGGACTCGGTCGACTCGAGGGTCGTAACTTTTTCGCCAGGATTATAAAATTAACGTCGAGCGTCGTCCCACCCCATTCTGGCCTCTGTCGTAGCGTGTATTCGTGCCGGCCTCCCCGGAGGGCTGCAATAATCGTGAACGTCAAATTTAACGTTTGCGCTCGGCCGATGCAATCCATTAGATATTGCTCGTAAAGAGGCCTCGTATCTCGGTCGTGCATGCACGCGCGTACACGTAGCCCCGTCGGAGCGTGAACGGCTTTTTTTTCGAGAGGCCACTTTCGTTGCCACCCCCTCACACCCGTTCGCGTTCGCGAATGAACGAACGAACGATCGAGCTACGTTCAAATTTTCCCATTCTCGACGACTGGACGGACAATTTATACCGTGGCCACTTCTACGTACGCTCGTCCATCGGGGCGAAATAATATTTTTTCTCTCCCTTGGGTGGTTGGATCCTCCTCGGTGATTCGACGGGGTATCGGAGCAATCGAGTGGTTATCGATCGTTTCTAAAGAAGATTGAAGAGTCGGAGCTTCGAGAGGCTTGTTGGAGATTTTTAGAGCGTTTGGTTTTGATTGGGTGTAGACTACATTTATTTTCAAATGGATTCGACGATAACGAAATGAACGATGATTTAGTAGATTCTTAATCCATTCTCTGCTGGAGAAAATAATATTTAAGAAATTTTTGTTCAGTTATTAACCCTTTCAGGATAAGAGTTAACAAATTCTTGAGCAATTATTAACAATAGCATCCATTAACTCTTTGACGCACAAGATTTTTGTACAATTTTAAAGATTGTAAGTGGGTTTAAAACAATGCCACCATGCAAGTTGAGTATAAAAAAAGTGGGACATTTTCCGTACTACTGTGCTTCAAAGAGTAAATAATGTTAGTTTGAATTTCTTGCTTTAGAAATTGGCATATGGTCAAAGAATCAAAGAAAATTGGGCGACTATCTGCAACATTCGTCCGCAAAGGTTTAATCATTTCGTTACGCCGGAGTTAACCGCCGTTGCGCTACTGCTATGCGGAAAAATTCAGTGGTGGGTCTACACTTTGACGCAAACATTGTAACATTTGTTAATTTGTCGTATTATGAAAAATATCCATCGATTAATAATAAAATTATTGATGTCTTACCCAAGCAATTTTTAAATAATAAATAATAAATCTTAAACTAACGTATGTCGAAATGGTCAATTTTTAAAGGTTGTTTCAAAATATAATTTGGAATGGAAATGGCAAAATTTTGATGAATAAACTGTGGAACTTTGTACATTTATGTGAAATTTAGAACTATAACAAAAGCACACAATACGCATTGGGTTGTAAGATATACTTGTCCCACTTTATTAATGTGTGTAAGATCATTTGTTTGTAAACTCAGAAGTATGTTTAATTAATTACGTATGTGCCACATTGATCAATATTTGTTTTTCCATTTTTTTAGTAGATGAAGTGTCCCTCTCTTGTAGAATTTCTGTAACTTAAAAAACGTCCTACGAAGACGAATCGAATTTATGTCACAACCCAATACGATACATAGAAGCGTACAAAATATCCAGAACAAAGTGTACTTTCTAATATTTAAAGGATAACACTATTCAGCATTTATCGTTCGCTTCTTTATTCCCATTTGTAAAACCATGAATTTGCATAAAGATCCACAGTCTATTGATGAGTGACTATCATTATCATTGGAATCCACTCAACGATAAATAACCACGATCACTATAGTCTTCCTTAGTAACCAAAGGGTTAAAATTTGTATAAATGTAAGAAAACGCAATTTCCTTTAAACAACGTACAATAAATCTCTTCTTTCCCCTTCCCGAAAAAAAAACAGAATATCTGACCATCTAGAAATTACAGTTCAATCTAAACCGAATGGCACAGAACATAACCCAGCTACAAAATAGCCACTCGTTAGCGAACGTTATGGAATCGAAGACCAAAAGACACTAAAAAAGAGAGCAATAGAATAAATCGTGTAACGCGTATATTAAAGGGCCATTCGAACGAGATTGTCTCGCAGGTAACTGGACGAAAATGGTTGCTTGACTATCACCCACGACTTTCGAGAACGAGTCTAACCAGAATCGATGTCTGCATCAAACACCACGTTTCCCTCTGTGAAACGTTTCGGCGAGGATCGTTACCAGGTACGTACACGTGCGGCAGACATATTCGACGCTTGATATCATGTTCGATATCTTAACGATACATCTGGTCCGATACCGTGATCCGACTAGTAGCAATCTACGCGGATGTGTATCGCGCAAACAGCCGCGGCTGTGAACCGTGGTCAAACACGGATCACGATAATACGACTACTAAACACACCGGCTGTATCGCTGCATTATTGCTCGTATGTACACGTATGTAGGAACGATCGAACGGGGTGGAACGCACCCCCATACGTCCATACTGTTTGATGAAAAACGCGCCGGGAGTGCTCAAGATGAAATAACGTTGAAGGATAACAGCTAATGATGAGTCAAGTAACGATTGCGGATAAATGAAAGGATAAAGGTGAAACGATACCTTAGGCCAGTGGTTCTTAATCCTTAACTACTATTGTAGATTTGTGATACCGATAATAATTATTAGAAATGAATCGAAATTTAATTTTTAGATTAGCGAAATTCGAATCCGAATCTTTGCGAAGCCTCCAGACCCGCGAAATTTGAAATTTTCGAAATCCTGAATCCCTATATTCTTCCATTTATTTGTAAGGAGTATCCATTTTATCAGCAATTAAGATCCTAATAAATCCTGATTACAAAATCAAATTATTTATTCAATTTAATTCGATGAAACTTAGATATAGTTACAATTTAAACTAATCAATAAACGGATAAACTTCGTGGGATATTAATTATTAATTTTTATTTTTTCTCTATAATCTATAAACGATTATAATAAAATATAGTGATCGATAATATAATTGTATCTAGTTTAAGCACAAACTCTATTCGGTTATTAGTTAAACAAATTCGTATCATAGATAATTATCATAGATAATTCTGAAGACCAAAAGATTTGAAATTTTTTATCAAATATTATCTTTTATTTCGAACTATATTTAAATTTAGTAATAAAGTAATTCTAGTTGAAAGGCTGAGTATTTATGCATTCATAGTTTTGACATAAACGAGATGGAATGTTAATGGAGGTGAATATCTTTCAGCTCCGACGCGCAATTTATCGGAGTAGCTTCTTGAACGCTACTACCGCAATTCGAGGAATACTAAAATTATGATTTGCAATGGCTAAAGTTCATCTTGAGGAGTCATGAAATTGACTATGCATATTACTTTATAAAGCTGCAACCCTAAATTCCCAATGGAGGCATCAAACACATATGTTCGCATCGAACGACGATCATATCTTGCGCCACTTCACACGCGGCTCTCCAAACGCTATAGTTCCCATAAAACAGATCTACTGTCAGCAGCCACTTCCAAATCTCATCTCCTATATCAACCGCCCGCCATTCCTGTGAAACGCTAGCTTCGATATCATCAGAATCCCTCATCCTCCCAGTCTTCAAACTTTAAATCAAAAAAGAGAAAAAAGAATCAAATAGAAAAATTATGGTAGCTCAATGTAAAACTCGGACACCTACAGAGTACCACTCATAATTATTCGAACGACTCCAAAAATTCATGGAGGGCTCCCGTTAATAGAGAAGATTGAAATTAAAAAGCTTGGGAATTGAAATGCTTGGGGATCCAAAAACATGGAAATTCAAACGCTTGGAAATTCAGACCCTTGGGAATCGAAAAGCTTGAAAATTGACATGCCTGATAACCCGATAACTCGGAAGTTCGAATGATTAGAATTCTAAAATCTTGGAAATTCGAACACTTGAGAATGCAAAAGCTTGAAAATCCGAACGTTTGGAAATTTAAAATCTTGGTAATTCGAACGCTTGGGGATTCAAATTCTTGGAAATTCAAACGCTTGGAAATTCAGACCCTTGGGAATCGAAAAGCTTGAAAATTGACATGCCTGATAATCCTATAACTTGGAAGTTCGAATGATTAGAATTCTAAAATCTTGGAAATTCGAACGCTTGAGAATGCAAAAGCTTGAAAATCCGAACGTTTGGAAATTTAAAATCTTGGTAATTCGAACGCTTGGAGATTCAAATTCTTGGAAATTCAAACGCTTGGAAATTCAGACCCTTGGGAATCGAAAAGCTTGAAAATTGACATGCCTGATAATCCGATAACTTGGAAGTTCGAATGATTAGAATTCTAAAATCTTGGAAATTCGAACGCTTGAGAATGCAAAAGCTTGAAAATCCGAACGTTTGGAAATTTAAAATCTTGGTAATTCGAACGCTTGGGGATTCAAATGCTTGGAAATTCAAACGCTTGGAAATTCAGACCCTTGGGAATCGAAAAGCTTGAAAATTGACATGCCTGATAATCCGATAACTTGGAAGTTCGAATGATTAGAATTCTAAAATCTTGGAAATTCAAACGCTTATCGATCGGTTCTTAAGCACGAAAATGTAAGTG
Source organism: Eucera pruinosa (assembly GCA_028830335.1). NCBI lineage: Eukaryota > Metazoa > Arthropoda > Insecta > Hymenoptera > Apidae > Eucera > Eucera pruinosa. The sequence continues at coordinate 14,736,678 of JAMYCR010000004.1, read as the reverse complement.
TCCGAGTTTTACTTTGAACCATTGTACCTTCGCGCTAACGCTAAGCCCACGACCATAAATTATTCTCGGTTTACGACCCTGTACTTTTCTCCAGAGCTAGAAATTGCGTTTAATTTGTAATAAACCCGCACGAAACACCATTGTTGGCTGCTCCGAAGAGGTCGCGAATTACGCTAGCTTTCCGCGTGGATAATCTTTAGTTTGTGTGAGGGTGTGTACGCAAGGGTTGCTTGTGTAGCGCGAATCACAAGACGATCTCAAGTTACCTGCCACGGGGAAACTCAAAACCAGAAAGCCATCAGAGCTCGCGAGAGCTGTCAGTTTATAGTCGCTCGTCGCCCGTGGCAGGTGAAACGGAAAACTCCGAGAAGTCGTGATATTCTGTTTCAAACGGTAATGGATTTCTTTGCATTCCGCTGATCCGCGAGTTACCCCATGCTTTCTTGTCGAGGAAAATGTTGAAGACAAATTAATGAGGGGTCAACGCCACCGGCGAGAGAAACGCGATGATTCTGTGCGAATTGTTGAGACCTGGATGTGCAATGGATGCTAAATATTTTAGATGATTCATTGTAATTCCGTAAAGATTAAATGAAATTTCAAAGTTAGGACTGATACAATTTCTTTCGCACCTCTAAAACTGTTCTTCGAGTAATTCTTTCCTAAATCTGTTATCTTTGAGATTCTGGATTATATTTCGTTAGTGATTTAATTATCATATAAAAGCATATAGATTCGAAGTCGATTTAACCCTTTCGTATACCTGTACGCGGCATCAAAAATTGAACAATAATTTGTTAAAGTGTAACTAGATTTCTTTAAATCATAATAATATTTCTGTTATCATTCATACGTATAAAGTAAATATTTCCACTCACTTTATTCCTAAATTAATAAAACATAGACTTATGTATGCATCGGAAACGCATTTGAATTGTAAAGTGCCGCGGTGGAAGGGTAAACAACGAAATCGATCTGCTTCAGTTCTAAAGATTTCAATTCATCGTAAAATCTCTCAACAACGATCACCATGTAATGTATGCACCCTAGTTTCTTCCTGTGAAAACGATTGGTAACTGTTTAGAACAGACAGAATTACGTACTGATGATTAGGAGATGCGTAGTTAGTCTCCATATTTTAAATGGCGAATTAAATTAATGGCATAACGGAGTAAATTTGTTGAAATACGAAAATCTCTTCTCCGTATGTGAGTAGAAAAAAAGCGCACCGTCGCTTATGGGTTGCAAGGTAAAATGACATAAATTACAAGTTTCCACTGTCCAGTTATATTACCGCTTAAAGTTTTTGACACAAATGCTAAATATCGGACTTCAGTCAAGTTGCATTCATTTTTTGAGCATATGAAACTTATTTTCGATTATTTTACGTGATAAACCATGGACTCTACGTTCTGGACCTCAATTATTGTATAAACTGCAATTCTTTGAAAATGTGACTTATGTTGTTTCGCCTTGCAACCATAGAAATATCGCACGCAAAAATTCAAGAGACCTTCCTTAGATTAGTTCGCAAAGATTTCCCGACGGAAACGCTAGCAAATGCATCCAAAAGCACCAGCTCGTATACCTCTGCAATTTTGCGCAACGCGCCAAAAGCATTAGTCTACGAATTTCGTTACACGCGTCTCTGTCCAGATTTATATCGCCGCCCCGGTAAACAAGTCCACAGATCAAGTCGCATGCACGCGTCCCATACGTGGAATGAAACGTCCAAAACCACTGACGCGATCGAAAACGAAAGAAATACAGCCCTTTCAACAAACAGGTGCGAAAAGAACTGGGAAAAGGGGGTGCAAAAGCGACTCGAATAAAGGATCTCTTTGAAAAATCACAGTTACAAACACGCCAAGTGGCGCTTAAGTGAATTTGGACAACAACCCTCGACTTGGATCACTCGCAGCACCATTTTCGACGTGGCTACATGGGGTTACAGGAAATCGGTTACACGGGGTTTTGTAACGCGACCTCCTGCCACGCAAAACATCATGGATATCGTCGTGACCACCGGGGCCAGTGTAATATCACCATGGATGTTATAACACGGTTAACACCCGTGATCGCTTTCAATCCACGTAGTTCATCATCCCATATTGGCTATATACGTTCGAAAGCTAAATGGAGAGAGGGAGTCGACTAGTGCCCGAAGCGGGAATCATCGCTCGCGCAGACCGAGATCATCGAGCGATGCTTCGCAGGCCTAGATGGACATAAATCTGGGATTTTCGCACGGACGTTTTAATTTGGATCGGCCCGGATGACGGTTGTATTTCCCCGGCTTGCGGATGGGTAATCCTTCTTGAACGTTTCGACGTTTCGAATGGTCAATTTGGTGCTCGGTATTGGGAAAATGGTTGCGAATATTTTTTTTTTCTTTTTTTTTTTCGTACAGGTTCAATAGCGTGGAGTTTTTTTTTAGGGGACAGCTGGGTAAGCTGTACTTTTTCATATTAGTCCGAGCTTTTTGCGCCGACAGATTTTTATGGTAATGCTGGCGTACCTTTTCAAGATGTAGGAAAAAGTATTGCATAGTTATTTTGTATAGATTCTGACTTTTCCAATAAAGGTTATCTCCTTCCAATAAAGCTTATAGTTTAACTTTTTTTTATATTTATTTCATTCTTTTGTTCCAGATAATTTTTGTAACAATATCGCTGTATTTTCTCGAGATCTCTGAAGAGGTATTGTATAGTAATTTTGCATAGTTTCTGAATTTTCAATAACGATGGCCCGCTTCTAATAAAGTTTGCAGTACCACTTTTTTATATTGGGTTGATATATAAATAACATCGGGAAATTAAGGACAGATTTGAAGACATTTTATGGCTTCCTCTCCATAATATTATAGATATATTTTGTTTGAGTTTGTGACCCGTTTTTCCCCTTCGGTAGTAAAAAAACATTAAGCACTTAAAATACTGCTTATTTTATTCTATTTCTTCAATAACTAATATTAACCAATAATAGCTTGAAGTAAGCATTACGCTGTCGACTTTCGCAATACTATAGTTTTGTTTTGTCTCGGGCAATATTATAAATCATTGCTAATACTTAAAAGCCCTTTCACATTATCCGGATTGCGCCGTCCGATTTTGTTTTTTATAAATGAATATTCCGATACACGTTCTTCTGTTTAAAAACAACGAAAGCATGTATATGACATTTCATTTATTTCTGAAAACCGGACAGTGAAATCCGGATGATGTAAAAAAGGTTCTGACACAATCCGTCAGAAAAAACCGACGGCATTTATGCATCAACCAAATATTAATTTAAATTCTTCGTTGCAACAAATTTTTGTTGCATCGTCTCAAATTATAGGAAAATCGTGTTGCGTAATAATTTTTCATGATTCCTCAATTTACAACAAAGGTGTACCTCTAACTTACAATACAATTTGTAAGATTAGAAATAAAACATCCAACAACCATTTCCAACATTAGCAATCATCGTCGGTCTAAATGTTAACTGCTTAAAACGTTTCATAACACGAGAGACGATCCATGGTTTAAATTAAACACCCTCCCCTGGAGATAATCGAGCCTATGGTGATTCACCCCGTCGGGAAGGGTTGATTTCGTAGTAGTTGACCAACGAGTACTTTTTTCCTCGTTATTTTCACGACGATTCTCTCTATCCTGGCTGGCCATTATCCCTATCGAAATCGTTATTCACCTAATGCAGATAGATTCCGTAATAATGATCGAACGTGAACGCGGCTGGCAAATAACGCGTAATGACAACGTCGGTTTATACAGGTAATTGCTTTTACCCCGGGCTGCTTCATTATAGCATAATGAAAAGACAGAAAATATAAATGGAGAGAGAGGGAGGGAGAGTGTGGTAGTACCCCAAAATCGCGGCATAGTGGTTGCAGCGAGATATCGGGCTCGGGGCCACAATGATGATAATCATCGTCGTCGTCATCATCGTCATCTCCATGGACAACGAGCACCCCTTGACGAGGGGCCGGCCTGAAAGCCACGGTGATTGCGACTCCTCGATTTATTGAATGGCCCTGGTAAAACCGCCGGCATTATGGATTTCTCGAATTTACATGAAAATCTAGCCGGTCTTATTTTAATTGGAAAACCGAATGCGCTGATCGATGATTACATGGATATTAAATGAACTGACACGAATGGCGAACCTTGCACAGCTTTAAACTTACATTACGTGGAAATTTTATACCTCGCTGGTATTATTCGTAATGAATGGAAACTTTCCGACGATTTAATTCTCCCGCTGTATTCATACAAATTTATAACAATTCCGTAACGAGTTACGATTGTGTATAGATCAATAAATCCGGTGAAAAATTCACGTACGAACACAAAAGAAGGGTGAAAAATTAAATAAATACATTAGTCTGAGGATAACGTTGGAGTGCAGTACAGAACACAGGACGAGGATTAACTCTTTCGCTACGAAGGACGTGCATGACTGCTCATAATTATTCGAACGACTTCAAAAGACAGATGTTGCTTTAATAATTTATGTATAAGATTATATTTAATTGATTCATAAAATATTGTCATTATTCTAATAGACAATATTCTACGCTAACAATAATATTAAGACCAAATTTCTAAAACGATCTAGACTTTCAAGACTTCCAAGACTATCAAGACTTTCAAGAGTTTTAGGCTTCGAATCATATTCGAATTTTTCGCCTAACACACAATATCCATACGAAACGATTCGAAGCGTTCCAAATCCTATCGCTGCGTACATGCATCCGTAGCACTCAAAGGGTTGAACAAACCAAAAAAAAAAAAACTCCAAACAAAAAAATAAACAAGCACGAATAAAAGAATATGCAGAATCGAGCAGAAACAGCAGAAAATCCCACCAAGGGACAGTTCACCTGCGTTGAAAAAACAGTTCCCCGTTGCAGAGGTGGAAGTCCGCCGGCGGTAATAGCTTTAGCGGGAATTTTGAAAAACACGTAGCGGGAAAGCCGGGCGTAATACGGCGTGAAAGGTCCGTAAAGCGAAATGGTGGTTCGCGTCGTTTGAAAGCGCGCGGACGCCGCGTGTGCGGGCAGTCTGGAAAAGCCGGGAAATTTCGGCCGCGGAAAATCCACCCTTCCATAGCTGGTGGTGGTGGTGAATGTTTCACAGGCAAGGCTACTCTCGCGATGGTACTCAACGCCGGACCGGTTTATGGGCATTGCGCTTTCGCCCATGGCGCAATCAAAGCGAGAATCGAATGGCGAGCGGACCGAGCGCAATTTCACAGGGCATGAAACACTGACTTCATTATCCGGTTGTTAATCCTACGCCATGGGCGGATCTCCGCGCGATCCTGCGTCGCCGCGAGCCGTCGATAAAATCCAGAACCTCGAATTTCGCGGGTTTGCGTGGGCGCTCGATCGACCGATCGATGAAATCACTAGTTTTCGAGCAAAGGGGTGAATTTCGGGTGAATTGCGCCCGCCGACGCGGATTTACAGCCACCGGGTCGAAGATTGAATTCGCGCAAACGCTCGATGGAAGCTTGCAAACGTTTGTTCGCCGGTTAAAGTAATTTTTTGCTACACTGTAGTCACCTGTTTTAGGAGACGATGATACGATTTGGATAGGGCGAATACAGCAATGGATTTTTAGGGTGCAAAACGCGCGGATCGGTTTTGCGAAGAGTGGATAGCAGAGTTGGTTGACCCGCGACGAAAACGTTTGGTTATTTATTGAACGCGATCAACGTCTCGACGATGGGGCTTTCCTGAAATATTCAGTGTTCTGTCAGACGATTAGATGGGCGAAGAAATACCGGAGCCACGATTTCGCACGCAAACTGTAGTGGAGGGAATGTGACATTCCGTTGGAGTGTGCGTGGAATATTTCATACGTTTCAGTCCCTTATCTGACATGCTTCGAATTTATACGAAGCTTTTTAGGAATTTTAACTCTTTGAAAAATTGAAAATACCAATACTTGCAAAGCAATATACCGCATACGTTACATAAAATACGCGGTGAACCTTGGAAGGTTTACGGTTGCCCAAGAGAGTGTTGTAATCGTATCAAAGTTAGGCGCAAATTAAAAAAAAAATAAATACAATATTTAACTCAGGTAGCCTACAGAAGTTATTTTATGAAGAAAATTAAAGTCTAGAATTTTGTAGACATTTCTTGACCCACCCTTCAGTGCCTCAGGGTTGAACTTAATATTTCATAATCCAGAATTAACCCTTATTGAGACTGCAGAGCCCTCGCACAGATTCAAATTTAACGAGTTTTAACGGAGGTTGATACAGTTACTTGAAAATTTAATTCTCCATCGTCACACCAAATTTTGAACTCTGGAACGCATTTAGGTTGCACTTGTTAACACGGTGATGAAATTAAAGAAAGAATCAAACTGCGAACTAAACATATAAGTCCGAAAAAGGGTTAAAGTGGTCCAATTCGTAACTAAAGTAAGTCACATGCAAATCATCAAATGCACAAAATCTCAGGCTACGTCTACTGGACTACTAAACACCTGGTCCCTTGCTAACTAGTAACGTCGAAGGCAAATACTACAATAACTAAAGGAAACACAGGTAAGGAGGTCGGCTACTCAAGGGGCTAACAACCTCTGCGTCTTCCAGCCAACGATTTCGAATAACGAAAACACTCGAGAAGGGTAGCCATTGATCAAGAGCGAAACGGTGTACGGCAGTGCCGCAAGGCGAACGCACCGGGATCAGGAAGTAAGAACGTGTTTATGGGCTTGCGACCGCAACACATCAAAGGGGTTGCACGTGTGTTATTTCCATACATAGAATGTTTATCAATACACGCGTGGTGACGACGTATTTCCATCTTTTTTAGAACGCGCGCACGCATGTGAGCCTGCGAGTGAATGTAAAGGGAGAAGCTAGTGTACAGGGTGATTCCTGCGAGTGGGTCGAATTAAAAGTGTCCTTTGAACGCGGATCAAAGGACTATAACTAACGACGATTTCCTTTATCCAGTAAAAATATTGTTTTGCATCTAATTTCTTATATTTCTTTCAGGGCACAGATTGCGCTTTTTTTTATAAATATTTAACCCTTTGCGCTCGGTTGTCTCCTGTTCGGAGGCAACCGTAATTTATTTTATAACTCCATTGGCGACTAAATAAAGAATAAAAAAGGAGAAAGGTGCTACAAACATTTGGAAGTGAATGAAAGCGAAAAACAGTTCGATTTTTAATTATATAAGGATAATTTAAACTTCATTGCGAAAATATACTGTAGTTACTGGTAGACAGTATCAAACAACGTTCGGAGTACAGTGGGTTAATTTAAAAATGGTAAAAGGTAAGCATTTGATAAAGAATCTACTTTTAATCTCTAGAACGAACAAAATAATAGAACTTTAGCTTCCAAAGATAGAGAAAAAGGTTGAACCGAATACACATAACGACATAATTTATCCAATGAACGGAAAATAAAATTACTGCGCAGTTAAATAATTCACTTACCACCATTTGCCTATACCAGTGGTATCACACACGCGAACCACGCCCCTCGACTCGATGCTTGAAACAAATGTCACAAATTTTATTGTAACATTTCGTTGGACGCACAATTTGATTCTTTCACACCACAGCACGCACAGATAGATTCGCGTCGAACGCTTATTAACGACTGACCGACTAATATTCTAGAAGGACACACTCGAACGATACGATACGGTTGTACATACAAAAACAATATCCATCGGTGTACACACCTAACGGTCGAGACGGCACGTCATCACGTATTCGCATGCCGTGATCATTCTCCTTCCCCCTCACATTTGATGCCAATACCTAGAATGAATATATCTTTCAACGTATTATTTTTAATTTTTGTAAATGCATCAATTTCTTGGAACACCTTTCTTTCTCTGAGCCCCACAAATTCCCTAAAACTGTATTTGCTGGCCCGTGTTCACATATCCGTAGTCAGATGGCAAAACACGATGCGTGTAATTTTCTAATTTTACACTATAGCAATTTTGAAGATTCTTTAGCTAGGTAAAATCACAATCTCTCATTCGTAGTTGTAGAAACCGGTTGTTCATTTAGCTTGATTCAATTCATTCGTATAATTTCTTAAGCAAATAGGGCGCACACTTCAATTTTAATAAAAGTTTGACGTATCGTGTTTTGTCATCCGACCGCAGATACGAGTTTAACACGGCTACACCATAAACTACACCTTGACCTATTCGCAAGAATCACCCTATATAGGAGGTAATAAGCAGGGTGAATGGTGGTGTATTCATAATGTATGGTGCTCTCCATCCTCTCCTTCTGACCTCTCGTTTCTTTCCTCGCCGTACGCGTACATTTTTCTCCCTCACTTTCTCCCTCTTCCTCTGTCCTATCCGAAGATTCCATCTGCCTCCCTTTGGCTCTAGCCGTGTTATACACCCCTTTCCCTGCCCTGCTATACACCATTCCGGCCACACGGTACACCCTTCCTATTTTTCCCGTATAAGACTGCACTTAACGCATTCAATACGCCGCCCTGCATTGACCGGATCAATGCACTCGGCAATGCGCGCGGCACGCAGTATCGATGACGCGTTGCGAAATGTCGATTCCGTCGGATACGATTTCAACCGATAACGCGTAGGGTTATTCGCTACTGGAATTCCAGCCCCTTGCTACTACGTCCCTTTCAATGGGCTTCATCGACCGCGATTCACGCGAGATGGATCGACGATCAAAAACGCGATACGTTCGCTGTTGGGGATAAACGATATTGGAAGCATCCAAATATGCTATACGTTACATTATTGCAGACATCGCTTTGTAAATATGTGACGTTTAACTCCTTGACGTGAATTGAATAACTTCAACGGAAAAGATACGGAAAGTTAACGTAGATTTAAATTCTGTGGCAGTGATTCTACGATTAACAAATGGATGGCAATTTCCTTCTTTGATAATACAGATGACCGCGGATGTTTATGCAATTATAGGAAATTTAAATCTGCAAAAAGCTACAAAATAACCACGACCCATAAAAATACACCAAATGTGTAAAATAAAAATGTGTTATTATAATGAAAGGATAAAACAACTCCCTATTTGAGTCTCATTTGTTTAGCTTTTCTCATCGAAGTATGAATTTGCATAAACATACGTAGTTATCTTGAAATTGATAAGTCACGAAAAATTACCTAGACAAAGAATAAATATAATTACACGTAAATTCATGCTCAGTATTTTCATACTAAACCCAGCACCAATCAGTCAACCTCCCCAAATAAATTCTTCTACTCGAATACTTCTGCCACGATTCTACCTTCCACGGAATCCAAAAGATAGGTAGAAGTATTTAGAGACGTTACACTAATCTTCACCCCGAAGACGATCGGCCCCATTCCTTGAATAATTCCACGATCCCAACCGGGTGCAGTCAATAAGGTTCAAAAGAAGCTGAAGCTTCAAAAATTCAGAGACACGAGTCGTCTCATACAATTTGCATAGGCTCGTCCTGCACCCGACGCAAATAAACCGGCAGTGTTTGAAAGGCGTAAAAGCCGCGATCGCTCAAGAAGCCGCGAGATTACGCGGGGACAGAGAGAGAGAGAGAGAGAAAGAAAGAGAGAGAAAGAGGGGTAAGAGACGGGAAAGAAAAGGGAGAGAGGTTCCCGCAATGGGAATCTTGACTCCTCGTCCGCTTATCCTCTCGTCTCGCTGTTTCCAGCCGCGGTGTTCCAGCAGCTTCGACGACACCGGAGCACCACCATGGGGTAACACGACACCACCACCATTACCAGCCAACCATTACCACTGCCTCGTCCCGTTTCTCTCCCGCGGAACCCCATGTAAAAATCCCTCTCCTTGGAATTGCATCGTGCATTCTGCCGAGCGTGCACCGAGTTCCACGAGGTTCAGAGTCCGTGTAAGGACCTCCGTATGTGTTTCACCAGGTCAGGTCAACGTCCTGTCCCTGACAGTAAAAAAAGGGACTGAGAGAGGCGGAAAGAGGAAGGGATGGTGGGAGGAGAGAGGCTGACGTTGAAACCGGCCTTCGAAAGGGAGGAAAGAGGAGCAAGGGGAGGAGGAGACTCAATCCTTCTGATACGCTGCACCACACACCCCCTTCTTCGCCCCTTCCATGATTCTCGGGATGAATGCACTTCTTCCTCCGCGACGCCACGGCAAAGGGTGCACTCCTGGACTTTGAAGCCCTGTGCACCACCACGAGTGCCGCAAGGGTGCGACTGCGTTTTGCGAATCCACGTGCGACACCGTTGTTGTAGTTCACTAGGATACGCGTTCCCAGGGCCGGCTTTAGGCGAGGGCGCGCGATGAGCGGAGCTGTCTTGGAAAGTGTTAAGGGGTGCGTTTGAAATGGTGAGCGATAGCAGGTAAATCTTGCAGGGCGTTGGAGAGGAGACAACTAAATGTCGTGCACCGCTTAGAATGGGGTTCAACTTAGGTTGAATGTTGGGAAAGAGATGATTAGAATTCGTATACTATGTAGAAAAGGACTGTATTAGGTACGGGAAAAGATTGATTCGTTTCACAGAATCTTTCTAGCGCAAACATTATCACTTCGAATAACTTGTTAACTGTTTATTATAGAAAACAATGTCTGAATAAAAAGGCAAAGTAACGAAAGTCTATACGACTCCCTCTATTTCAAACGTCACTTTCTATACCAAATAATGCAAAAGTTATTTGAGATGATTAAGTTGTGAGACTCACCCTGTATAGCTTCTAAAATATTTCTTAAATAGAATTATATTTTGAGGAAGTTTAAATTGTTTGATTTTTTTGCATTATTAAATCCGTACGAACTTCTTCCACCGTCTATTTCGAGGTGTTATAAATACCATATAATAATATTCCAAGCCATTTACAATTAGGAATAGCAAGATTAATTATTTAATCGCGCTTACTCTTCGCCCATAATAGAGAAATACATGCAAACCCAATACAAGTAAAGTCAACGACTTAACGTCCCTCGCGGTAAGAAGCTCAATAATCATCCCCTACTAAAAGACACTCGATAAATCTCAATAACTTCCTGTTACTAAATGCTCAAATTAATTATAATTGTCCTCCTGATAAATCTACATACTTCGACTTAATCGAAACGTCCAAGGTTTAACAAATCCAGCCTATGGAAACGATTTTTCCTGGCGATCGATCAGTGAATCTCGCTGAAAGGAGCAAGAGCCGAGGAACGAGGAATACGATCCTGGCGGAGTCCGTTAGAGCAGAGAGAAGGTGAGCGAGGGAAATGAAAGCGAGTGCCGATCTGCGAATTGATTCCAACAGAGATCCCCCTTGCCTGCCCTGTTCGCAACGCCATCAAAGAGCCTTTCACGGGAATTTTCACCTCCGGATTCGCGCGAGGCGCGACAAGTTTCCGCGCTCATGCGTGCCCATCCATTTGTCCCGTGGAAAGCATTGCACCACGAGAGTTCGAACTCTCTTTTATTCTCACTTTTTTTTTTAATGACGTCGAAGCCACCGCTAATGGGCGAGCTCTTCCTGATGGATCATTGGCTGAACGCCGCAAAGGGGAACGTTTTATAAGCAGGGAATATTAAATCTCACGGCGAGGGTGGAAAGTTTGCCCGCTATGTGCCATCGACGTTTCTGCGCGATCTTTGAACTTTTACAAAAGGTGTGATAGTAAAGTGCAATGGTGTATTAAATTAGCAATCGAATGTAGCTAATTGTATTTTTTAAATATTTGAAAATTATTCAATAATGTACAGTTAATGGCAAAAGTTAAGAAACAAAGTAGTCTTACGCAAACTTTTATATATTCTTTATCTTCTAAGAAATAATATTAACCTTTTGACTGCGGTGGGGCCGTTATTGTAGAACATTGGCATAATAAAGAATGCGTACATAATTTATGTGTGCAAAATAGTTACTTATGAATAAGGTAACTGAAACTGTAAAACAATAAAATGTTACGTTGCTGTTAAAATGAACCATCAAATATAGTTTTGCAATACAAAGTTAGGAAATAATTGTATGTTGTATTATACAAAATCTATTGGTCAGAGAAAATGGGTTAATAAACAATAAGTTATTCTACTTTTAATTCGAATCCATGTATCTCAGAAGATATAAAATATATTAAACTTCGTAAATAATTATATTGTTTCTTAATTTTTGTCAGTAAGTGTATATCGTTTCGAATTAGTTTACTATTTTATAGAATATCATTCTTCTCTCAACTGACTTCCTCCTACTTATCTTTCAATTCTAACTGTTTAGCACCTAATAAAATATTACATTTTTGGACATGTGTCGTTACAAGATAATTGTAATTTCTAATTATCTAATTTTGAGTTCCTATTTTATTTTACTCTTATAATATTGTACTTTTTTGTCACATCCAGTATACCGAGGGTCATTTTATCCATAAAGATACGTGAGTAATTATTACGAGCAGTCTGTACTTTTTGCAAAATTAAGCTTCGCACAAATGCATAAAAATCTGCAATCTACCGATTACAAAGATTGAAAGACAAAGTCACTCTAATTTTCGCGAACTCATTCTAATTCACCCTAACTAATCTACACTGCCTCAAAAGCATTTTATAACAAATTCCTCCGCTAGTTCTTTAACTGGAACGCATTTACATACTTCTTTCCCCGTCAGTCAAAATATTCAACAACGATACCCATTCCTCTTATTCGCGTAGCGCATGCCTATCAATCGCTTTAATCATCGGTACGTACTCCAATCGGTGATCCGCGCTCAAAAAGCGGATACAATATCAATCATCTCTCTCGCAGTGGCCAGTCGTGGCAATAAATCACATTGTTGTCAAACCAATTTGCCCCGATCGTTCTGTCGTTCGATTCCCTTTGTCGCGTTCATTTGTTGCGCCCAATCGTGCACGAGCCTTCGCCTCGACGTTAATACGACCCGCAAACACTTGTCTATCGAAAAACGAGCTTCCATTCGATCCTCGAACTCCGATTACCTCGGCCAACCCACGAAATCTTAGACGCCTTTCACGTTAAACCCAGAAGCTTACACTCGACGCGTTCAAAGGAAAAATCCTTCGCGCATCGATATCGTCTTCAATATATCGAGCGTTTGCGAACAAGCCTCGAAAGTTGAAGCTTCGAGTCACTTACCAGCTGCGTATATTGCATTCCTGTTGGTCCATTTTGCATTCAGCAATCGGGCAAATATGCCGTGGATGCGAGACGTGCGAATTTTCCGCCTGGGAAAAGCTGAAAAATCGGCGCGGCAAACCTGGTGCAGAGTCAATCCGGGAATTGATTCGCGACGCTCGTGGAAGACGCCTATTCACGAGATTGCCGAGTCTTCTGGGCTTCCCCCGCCACCCTACGCCGCTTCTATCTTCTTTCTTCGGAAGCTTTTCAACGGAAAACGTCGTCCCGCCGCGATAAATTTCCTCGCGAGGATACGCTTTTGTGCGGGCAGGCTCGCGTGGTCCTCTGCCTCAACGGAGAGGACAGACGCGGCTTCCATCACCGATTGAAATCGCATGAAAAATTGCCAGTGGATCAGAATGAATTCTTTGAAGACATAGTGGATCCGGCGTGCTTTGAATTTGGATATAAAGTTGTCACGTTGGCCTTCTGGAGCGATCTGAAACGAGGAAGATCGGTTTTCGTCAGTTTACGTTGCTAAGATTTAATATACGGTATTGTTCTTTATTTCTCGAACGGACAGGGACTTTGTACTTCACTTCTAATTATATCTAATTCCATAATACATTTCCTATAGTTAGCGCAGATTTCTTAGAAGATTATTTGTTCAAATAATCGGAACCTTTTTCGTTGTTCCATTTTTTTCAATTAATTACAATTTTACGGATTTCACAAGTGTACCTAAATTATTGAAGCAACACATGTTGTCGGAAGAAAATGTATATTTGTAGGCGTGTTATAAATGCGAAATAGAGTGTATGTTGCACCGCAATAATTTTGGTTCCATCTCAAAATTGAAATCCTCACTTTCCGTTATCCCTTTCGAGAATCTTTTATTCATGCTACAAATATATTCGTGCCTCCATAATTTGCAAATAGAATTCCCAACAACACCCCTAAAGCATTCTCAACATCTCCACGCAGACCCAATTAACTTCCATTTTTGCACCCCTATTCTCGCCAGCGACACCTACTCAACCGCATCCATCAAGGGAATGAAAAGTCCCATTCGAGATGCTCATATTCTCGAAATCTCTTGCAAAGGGTCAAAAATCTGACCACCCGTGATAGCATCGCGATTAGGAAAGATTTCAAGCTAAACGCCCTCGCCGAAAAACCCTTCTCGACCTTTTCAATGGGAATTCACCCCCTTTTTCTTTTTCATCCGCGACGTTTCACCCTGCAAAAGATCGTTATATACTATAAGTTTCGCGTTCGAGAGCTTCTACGGTACTGGTTCAGTCGATTTGCCAGGTGAAAAGGGACGACTAGGGGGGTGGTTCGTTTCGAGGATCCGGTAATGACGTTCCATGGTTTCTCGTCGCGGGAATAACTCGATCTTCCGCTGGGAAACTAACGTCGACGCGTCTTCGTCGCATCTTCTGAATAGGGACTGCTCTAGGAAATTCATTTAAAACGACGCCGGTGGAGGAATTATGGTGCTAAGATTCCGCGGTTACGTGTACGAGTTTGCTAGTTGCGACGTTTAATGATTTCATGCTTCGCTGATAGTTCTATATAGTCTCTTTAGGACGATTTTACGTCTGTGAAAGGGTAGGAAGTTGAAGATGATTGTATGGTTTAATAGTGCGCGTATTAGAATGGAAATTTCCCGAAGTGATTTATGGGAAGAAAAGTTTCCGAGAATCTAGCAAGTGGAGGGAACTCAACTTTAATATCTGGAAAAATATTTCGTATGAAATGTAAATGAGCAAAAATTTCTTCTGTCTCCTTTTTTTCATATTTGAACCACTTCGTTACGTCGTTAAAAATTGGATAATCATTCATTAGAAATATACGTGTATGTTTTCTCTGTAGTGTCGTACTATTTTTGTTTTAATTCGCGCGACAATATTATATCATAATTAATTATGTAAAGCAGCGTTTCTCAACCTATAGTCAGCGGCATAATAGCCATTGAATATTATCCTGTATTATTTTATTCAAATGTAACGCAGTAACTACTTTAGAAAATTCTAATTGTTTACTCTAATTCAATAGCTATTATGGTAACTTCTAATTATTTATTCTAATTCAATAACTATTTAATTTCAACTATGTTAAATTCTTTATTATTTTACGACTAGAAAAATTTTATACTTCAAAAACGAAATGTGGAACCCAATCCACAATTGTTTCATTAAAGAATGGGTATATGCACCAGTACTTTTTGTTGCCACTACAAATATTTATATTTATACTATTCTTATATCAATAAAAGCTACCCTCCATTATGTTATTAGATTTCAATTTTAAAACACTGTAAAGAAAAAGTTAATAAAATCGTAAGTCTAGGTTTTGGAAAGGCATTTTAAAAAACGTATTTCCCCTTTCCAGTATTCTAATAAAGCATTCGTGGTAGAATTTAAACTTAACTTCGATTCCCTTTTCAAGCCATTTTCCATCATCAAGCTTATCGTTGCGACAGTAAAACAATTTCAGTCTCAGACGCCTGAAACCATTCCTCGGCTTCCTAATGAAGCTCTAACATGGCAAACGTTGGGATCGTTTTCCAAAAGGAAACCGTTCTACGCGTACGGGTTTCTGTAGTTTTAAGTAACGAAGTCGTCGTGAGTGTACCGTTTCACTCATCGAAATTGTTTCCATGGCTCACACGTGTATACGTTCCAGGTTTGCGAGCGTCGTTATCATTAGTAACAGGTTACTATCTTAATTAGACTGTTAACAGGCGAGGGATCGTCTGCCGAGCAAGATCGCGTTTCCGTTAAGCCAATCTCGGGTGCACGGTTTCCAGTGAACCAACCGAGGCCTGCCTCTGCGGCTTCAATTTCCAAGCGATCATCTCGGCCTTTGCCGCAAGGATGAACGCGTTTCTAGCAAGGAGGACTCGGTGTCCTGAGATTACCGATCGAAATGCTTCGATTAACTGTTCAGTTGCCTCGATTAATTGCTACTGACCCTTTGTTGATGTAGCAGCTGGGTTATAAAAGGGTTATTTACTTAATTTATTAGTAATCGAAGAAATCAGTAAGGTATGATAAAATAGAGAAAAGTTAAACAAAGAAGAGTAGTTAACCATTTGCACTACAATAACGAGTCACAATCGTTCTATAAATTATCGTGTAGGTTCAACAGAAATAGATACTATTGACGATGAAATTTAATTTCACCTCTAATTTTAGCTTCGTATTATAAGATTATTTATTATTAAATAAAATTGCTCGTAATATTCGAATAGTTTATACGTAACATAATATGAAAGCAGGGATTGGCTAACGCTAGCATACATAAGTAATAAAATAACCGTAGCGCAAGGGGTTAAACACACTATTTTTCAAGCCATTTGCAATATTCACTATACAATAGGAACTCAATGGGCAATTTGTTAAAATGAAAATTTTTGCTTTATACTTAAGTGTCTGTTAAACTTTCGTGACTAAATAAACTTTTTTTCAAGACTTATTACTATACTCAACTGATTATTTGGTCCATAGTTGGCATTAAATTGAAGTAAACTCTTGAGTACTCAAGTAAGGCGAATTCCATCGATTACGAAACAATTGAGTATTTCTATTTTTAAAATATGAAATTGGAAATTATATTGGAAACTTTAGCAATTAAAGCTGATGTACGGAGTTCAACTTGATTTAGATTTAATCAATCCTGTTACACAACGAAGAGGACAACAAGGAGAAGTTTCGACCACGGACACCTAATTTCAAATTGGACAGACGAACTGATAATATTTGCATTTGCATCGGGAGTACGAGACTCGGTTTCGTTGCATTGGCGTTTGTCGATCGCCGACGGTCACTGATTAAATTGCGAAGTCGGGAAAATCAGTGCGTCACGTCTGCATCCGTTGAAATTAAGGGGAATTGAATGTGAACTGTATTGGAAACACATTTTGCCACTATTAAGTATGTTGGGTGTCCGCGCGAAGGAAGACGCTTGAGAAAATTGAAATTGAATCGCTCAATATAGGTGATCACGAAGTTATACATAGAATCAAACTTTTCTCCAAAAACTTACAAAACTTACGTAAAAAATGTTTACAAATATATAGAAATTATATTAATTCTCTACTAGATTTTCCATACAATATTTAAAAAGAACTCAAACTAAATGGTTGATGCACTAAAATCCTTCATACGAATAGTGAATTCAAGAATTATGCTATTTCTAAATAATCAAAAGCACCATGCAAGAAGTATTCTGTTACTGAATGATGACACATTCTCCTGACGTATCAAGTTTACTCTATAAATTACAGGTTTATACTATAAACAAAATTTTATTGTTCTACAAATTTCAAAAATGGCACAAAGCGAATCGTGCTTGCTATACGGTATATCACACTAGAGAAATGCTACTAAAACATGTATAAAGTGTTAAATAAATACGTCATATGCTAAGATAGTTTTTGATATTTACTCACATGTGTTTAATATTGACTTGTATGAAAATAGCCAACCGCACGTTATTAGTCTGTATAAAATTGTCCCGGTCAATAATGTGTTAATATCAAACTTCTGAAAAGCGACATTTCATATGCACTGATTTAATACAACGTGGCGAAACAAAAATCTTGCGATCAAGCAAATTGTTCCAAGAATGATTAGAATAGAAAGAAAGACGAAGATCCTTCCCATGGTGACAGCGAGCATCTTTCATCCGAGGACAAATAAATAGTCGGTCGTAAAAACAGTCTCAGTGGGTTAATACGGTGTCGTTGGACCGGTTCTAAAGGGCGAGTGTGATGCAAATGAGCCGAGACCCCCCACGAAACCCGTTAATGAGACGATTTAGCCACGAAATCGTGGAGCAACGTCGCGACCGGTGCAGATCCTGCATTAACGCGATATGACAGCGAGATAGATGTAACCCCTGTCAGAGTCGTGAAGGCGTGATGTTGCCACTGCCTCGACAAAAGGCGCAGCCGTGTTAAACGCAACATAAATCTTCCGTCCAATAGCCTCTCGTTGCTACGATGAGAGTCGAACTAGTTTCCGGTATACGTGGACGGGTCTTGAAGATAAGTCTGTACGATTTTAACGACTTTGGAGGGACGTTAGACCATCGGAAGCATTTCTATGCAGAAAAGGAAGAGAAAAATATGGGATGGCTCTCCCATCACGGGGAACTGGAATCGTTTGATGCTGAAAGATTACGTTGATTCGCATCCGCATGATTTCGCGATCATTTATGCGGAGATGGAATCATCTTAAAGTGTCGACATTTTTGCTAATCGTACGATGTAAGTTAACTCTTTCTATATTTCGAGAAGAAAATTATTATAATCTACAAATTCTTCTTATTGTTAGAAAGAACTTTGTTACAATCTATTAGGTGGCGAGAAAAATTTGTGGGGATTTATATTACAATATTCAAGTAATGTAAAGTTTAAGAAAACCTTAAATTTAGTTTACTTTAAACTTGATTAATTCACTTTAAATTCTTTAGAGTATAATTTAATCTGGCTAGGTATACAGTGGACAAACCCTTCTAATGATGCCACCATAGTTATGTTATCTTTGCGAAATATGACAACAATTTCGATTTGAGTTTGTATTTGAATGTATCTTCGATAGAAAAATCGCACGAACTTTTTCAAAAATTCTTTTCGTGAACACAAAAGTTTTTACGTTACGTAAAGCCATATAGCTCCAATTTTTGTGAAGTAATTCTCATAGACAAAAGTTTATATTAAACATACGGAACATCTATAAATATCCTACTGCAATAATAAAGAAACAAACGATACGTGAAAAGCAAATAAAAGTATAAAAGGTGGTTGTAACGTCTTTGATACTTAAAATCCCCGGAACTCTTGCACCCACCTAATAATTATGCACCCTCGTCCAACGATTTCAGAAATTCCTTCCCACATATGGATTACTTCTTTAATTTACTGCGGCATCCACTACCATCCGCCTTTCATCATATTCGTGCAGAAGCACATTTCGATGCACGTGTCACGAAATTTCCATCAGAATTCAGCATCGACGATAACAACAGGAAAGGGTCGCCAGGAAGAGCGTCTGAATTGGTCTCGCGAAAGTTTGCAGCGGAAACCGAGGCACATGAGAACAAGAACGGGAAAGAGAGAATCGTTGCCGGAACCTGAACCGTTGGCGAAATTATATGCGGAATCCGTTCCCTATGGAAACGGGTTTCTATGGGCTCGTGCGAAATACCGGGTGTCTTGACAAGAGCAATTTATCATGCTCGATCTGTATTTGCATACGTCGTCAAAGGGCCCCGTCGCTTACGCCGGGGACATCGCGTAGTCGAGTGCCTTTTGAAATTCGCGTGTTTGCGAATACTCTTCCCTCTCCGCCTCTCTATCCCCTTTCTATCGCCGCATCTCTTTATTTCACTTCCGCGTCTCCCTCTATCTCGTCGCGTCACCCTCACCCCATATTACGAAATTTCTATCCTCCTCCTTAACTTTATTCCGCTTATCTGCTTGCCATCGAAATCTTTTGTGACTCGTTTAGGTTATAACCCTCGATCAACGCTCGATCTAGGCTCGATCATTGCGTATCTTCAGAGAATGGTAGGGGAAATCTTGTTGGGTCGTCAGGTGTGCAACTTGAATCGCGAAATATTGTGGACACACTCTTTTGGGAAGTCTCTCTCTCTCTCTCTTTGGGAACACAGAACGGGGTTCCTTGCCGCTTCTGTTCGAGGCAAACGATGCGCGAGATATGAACTCGTTACGCGTACACGGAGGTTTGGTCGACGACGGAACCTGATCTCGCAGAATGATGAGGGATCATCGCGACTGGCCAACCTTTTCAACGCTATGCTCCACGTCGAAACGAAAAGGGTGGTCCAGGATTGTTCGCGGGATGATGTATTTGGGTGTTTAAAGTAGACGTTAGTTCGTATTTATAACGGGGGTATTGAATTAAGTGGCGCAGGGAGGGTGATTAGATCTTCTGCGATGTCAAATGCTGTATAATAATGCATTGAGAGTTAACCCTTTCGCTGCGGCTCTTGAAAATCGGAGGCATTTGCGACGCATAGATGAGGGCAGTTTTTGTTGACGTAGAAACAGTATGGGCATGAATATTTGGATTCTTGGTAGCAATAATTCTAGTGTAATATATGCGATCGATAATAATAGAAATAATAGACACTAACATTAAGTTACAAAGAAGATACACATCCCCGTCCATAAATAATCGTACACTTGTCAGTTTTTAATAAAGTGTTCATTGAATTTAATTTTTAGTAGCATCTTAGAAAATAATATGATTTATTACGATACAATGTGATATATGAATAATTAACGAACAGTGGCTTCATTTTTCTTTATACTAAATTTGTTAAGTGTCCGATGAATTGTGAACGGCAGTGTACATATGCTTTTAGCAAACAATGGATCAATCTATGAGAGCGTGTATGTATACAATCTCCATAGCGAAAGGGTTGAAACATCGTTCAAATACAGCCCCTCTTTATTAGACTGCGGAATGTTCATGCAAATTCATATTTGTATGGAAAAACTGATAAAATACATAAAAAGAAGTTCAAATAAAATTTTATATTGCGCTGTGATTATTCGTTATCTGACCATTGTTTGCATTTATTACGGAAAATATTTGACTTGCAATTGCCACGTAAAATATTGGCTCACAGCTCTATTTATTACTTATCAATGAAATGCTTTTTTGTTCAGGTTCTACATACATTTTATCTGTATATTCTGTAAAGCTAAACTTTTGTAGTTTCATAAGCTTACTATTAAACGGTAGAAAATTTGATATAGTTAAACCTAATTAATTAACACGTAAACACCGCAGCAAATACAACGATGTACCAATACTTTTTGTTACCACTGTATCTTTTCACGTACGTCACATTCGCACAATAATCCGCGTACTTATTTTAAAATAAATCACAGAGATATAATTTTAACCCTTTGCGGATGAGTGTCGACAAATAGTCGCCTAATCATTTTTTGGCTTTCTGAGCCTATGTCGGCTTTTAAAGCAGAAAACTGAACGTAATGAATACTTAACGCAATAATAAACAATTGAAATCGTTAGGAATTATATGGTTTGGAACTCGAAAGCCTAAAAATTCAAACACGTAGAATTCAAAACTAATGTACTCCCATAGGTGTTATTACTTCTCGTCCGCAAAGGGTTAAACAGCGTATTCTCCTCCAAGCTAAAAGCTACCCTTTCAAACGATTCGCAATCTACTTATTACATAATGAATCACAGAAATATCATTTTAAACGTCGTGTCTTCTACGGAACTCAAAACCACCCTTTAACATCATCATATTCAATAAATCCTCGCAAGCTTCTTTATCCAAGAAGAAGGGTATTCAGTCGCTGTCCTTAATAGCGAGATATTGGACGTAACAAATCGCCGCAGGACAGGAGGGGATCGCCATTAATCTTCGATCACCGTTGGAGACCCTCAATGGCGGCCATGAGTCGAAGGATCTTCATCCGAGCACCCTGCACCTTTCGCTGACCAGTGTCCAGTTTGGTTCCCATTCAAGTGTCCCGAACGAATCGGGATTACGATTGTCACGCCTCTCCTCGCTCAAGAACGTGCTGCAGAGTCCTCGATACAGATAAGTCATGGCATGTAGTTTCTCTCTTTTTTTCTGTTTGAACGAGAGTGGTCGAGCCCCTCTCAACGGACATCACTGTCGCTAATCTCGCGGGACAATTACTCATTTACATGCTGTCCTCGCTGTGCAGAGACTTCTTGCAACATTCGTGTCCACTCTGACGATTCAACGACTCGTCTCGAATGTCATCTGCCTTGATGCGGCTGCAAGATGGGATTGGATGCCGCAGCTTTGGCACGTATACTGATTTTTGACATTGTAATGGACGTGAATTCTGATAATGCATCGGTAGAAGTATTTCCGTTCTGTGTTCCCATGGTGATCTTGCGGATATTTGTAATTCAAAATAACGTGCAACGATTCGAGTTCCTACGTTTTAATATCATTATTTGGAAACATTAGATTGCTCGCAAATTGGATAAAAGCGTAATTAGCCCAAAGAAACTTCTAATAATTTTGTAACAAATCACAGTATTTATAATTATAGTATATATAATTATATTTGATTAATTGAGGAATAATTCATTTACTTATTCTAAAATATATACAAGCATAGATAACATAAAATTAAGTACCACTGGGAGTTAAAACTAAAAAAGTTACATTGGGTTACACGAGTCTCAACATAACGGAAGGGTTAAGCAGACCTCATATACTATTTTCAGGTAGCTCACCGTTTTTTCTAGTTCTTCCAAATAGTTCCACAAATCTTTAATTTGTTATACACAAATATATTATATACATACGTTTTAGATATCCACTGATATGTAAACGATCAGGTATCTTCAACAGGTTAGATAATAAATGCTATAACAAAAGTAGTAGCCCATATTTGGACCACTTCCCTTATCAATACGTATCTTTGTATTATAATGTAGAACTACTTAAAGCTACATAAGCTGCATCAACTATAATGCATTATATGCACCACTAGAGTGCGTCCAAATACTTATGGACCTTGAATACCTTTTGTAGCCATTGTATTTAATCAAAAATCCAACTTTCTTAATTCCCGATGATACCCAATGCATAACTGTGCAACATTCATCAGCAAACAATCCAGCTGGAAGGCCCATTAATCCTGGTAGCCTAAGCTAGATTCTCCCGGGCCAATTCCCCTGACGAAACTCTCAAGCACCGCTTAAACGTCGCGAAATTCGAGCAGTCATTACTCACGGGACCCCAAAATGGTGGTATCTTTCGACCAGTTCGTCGGTCAGCTTCCCGACGACGAGCAAACCCCGTCGGTCACGCCTCTCTTCAAGGGTGGTGTCCTCTCGCGAGTCCTCGATACAGATAAGTCATGCTCGTCATTTTTCATCGTCTGCTTTCAACGGTCGCGTCGAAAACGACGCAACGAGACGTGCGTCGTGGTAGTTAACGCGTCCAGCCGTACTTTTCCACGGGCGCGAGTTTTATCTCCGCGCTTCCACCCTTAATTTGATTAATCGAGGAGGATCTTGATCCTCCTGTTCGGCATTAATCACCCTCCGGTCGTATGCATACATAGCCACGGCATTAAAGCGGCCGAACTGGACGTGAATGAGAACCGACTGCCATTTGTTACTCGGCCGCTTGTTTAGAGAAGCTTTACACACTCGACCGGGTCGCTCTTTCGTGCTCGAGCGGAAATTAATGGCGGATTAATTCGGCGATTCGTGAAAACGATCGCGAAGAGGATCAAGTTGCTCGCCTTTTCGACCCAGTGTCTTCTGGTTTCAATCTTGTTCCCTTTTCTTGTTGTTTCGTTTAGGGTTAGGGGTGAGATTCGTTTTCGGGGAGGCAGGAATGCTCCGTTTCTGGTTTCGGCTCCCCCAAGGATAGAATAGGTTTCTTTGGAGTTTATTTTGTGATTTATTGGAGGGAATGACAGGTATATGATTGTTGACTATATGAGAATAATGTGTTTGGAGAGTATTTGAAGGAATAACGGTGGACCTTGGGTTAATGGAAATAATTAACCCTGTAACACGCTCAGGATCAAAAAATATTCGCGCAGTTCTAAAATTTTAGTTTGCTCATACAATAACCCGCGTCGTGTTATATGGAGTAAGAATGTAATTGTATTTAATGATTGTAAAGAAACGAATGCGATATCGTGTTCATTTTACGAATTTGATTCAGGAAAAAGGTAGATTAGTCTAGTGGATAAAGATGGTAAGATATTAACCTCCAAAGGTATTGGGGTTGTAATTGTGAAACTTCTAGTGAGAATAATTTGTGATTTAAAGATGTACTGCGAATGCTTAAATTACATTCTAATCTTCTTTTAATTGCTAAAATAACCGACTGTGGATACGATGTAAAACTCAAAGCGGGAGAATAGACGTGTACTGAGAGTATAACGATAAATGAGAGGACAAAGAAAAACGCGTGTAGAGTGCGAGTGATAATTATCTTTATCATCTACTTTATTGTGTACCTTTTTCTTTAAATATTTTTATTTTGTACATGATCTGGTGTTTCGATCTACTCATAAGAATTGGCCATTAAATTCGACGTGGACATGAGATAATCTTCTCTTAGGCTAATCTCGTCAGGCAGGATTCTGTTTGATAAAGTAAATCAAGGATTACAGTCCAGAAAACATTAATCCCTCACTTGTTCCTTTAAACTGCTGAACGAATTTTTAGGTCTAAGAACAAGTTCCGGTGAAATCAGTAAAGAAAGTTCAATGTTTTACAGCGTCAATAGAATCAGGTACTAAACGTTCGTTCTGGTTTCAGGTTCGGGCCCTTTCAACGCAAGGGTTGAAACTCTTGATTTACTGGCTGTTTATACCCTTTGCAACCCCAAGGTCTGCATTATAACCGTATTTATACTAATAGTCCCGCGTCTGATCTTTAGCAACGTTTATTGTGGCCCGGCCATGATTTAGTATCTGCGTTGCAGCTATTAAGTGAATAACAAAAAGAGAAGATGCGAGGCGTGTCCCAAGTTTACAGTACCAAATGTCAATCGTAAAATTTCGACTCCGTTGACGCTAAATAATATTCTGCCTCTCGAAAAACTTGCTTACCGTTACCCCCTATCTAGGCAACCCCTTTACTGTATTTTTACTTTGCAAGTTTCTATCACGTTTCGCCATCCGGTTACAAGAAGAAAAGTAGAAAAATTCCCCAATCGTATAATTACCCCAGAAAATAGAAACGAAGACAATGTTCACTTTCAACGTTCCAATTATCCAGTGTAAATTACACGAAATACTAATCGTATAAAAGAAATCTATTGCCACTGACAAGACAAAGTAAAAAATAAAAAATTGCTGTCTGTAAGGATGCAGCGTACCGGAAGGAATGATTGAGTCATTAGACGATAGTCGAGAGGAAGTCGGTAAATCAGGAGGGCCTCGGAGGACGAGAACGCGGGGATGGAGGAGACGGCATTCGTGGAGGTGGACGAGGAACGAGCCAGAATCTCCAGTAACAGGATGTAATTATGATCGGTGAGATACGTCACGCATAACCCCCGTATTGACGTCCACAAATCACGATGCACGGCCGGTATCTCGCCAGCTCCGGGCTCGATCCTCAAACTCGGCTGGCCTTAACGCGGACACTAAATCCAAAATTATGTACGCGTCTGCCACCGATGTCGACGCGGATCCTTCGTCCTCCAGAAACCGACGTCCCGACGTCGAAAAACGTTCGTGCAGCCGAATGATTTATAACCAAGTTTTGGCTCTTTCGACGTGGCACTTTTAACGGTGCATTAAAGTTTTATTCGACGTGGAAGGCACGAAGAGTCGAACAAAGAAAAGTAGGAATTGAAAGGACTTATATAATACTCAGGAATGTACATTGAACAATTTTTGCAAAATTCTTATTGCATTTCGTGCCACCCTTTCTTCAAGAACCTTTCTTATGCTTTCGTAATGGACATTCGGGTCACTCGAATTTAAAGTTTTATCCTGTGAATGAATCATCGAAAGATCGAGTTAACCTCATCGGATAATCTTTAATCAAATAAACTACCTTCATCCTTCTTTATAAATTCCTCCCCACAATTTGTCTCGATAAATAATTAAATTACCAAACCATCGATCAATTCTTTGGAAAGGATATACGGTATAAGAGAAACTCTTAAAGCAGCTCATCACATAACGTTTAATAAGATGAACTACCCTTATACCTCCTCATAAATTCCGCCTGAAATCCTCTCTATAAATAATTAAATTACCAGATCATCAATCAATCCTTTCTGGTCAATGATCACATTTTACACGGCAATGAATGATAATAGTAGAATATCTTAGGCAACGACTAACAATTCTTCCTACCTCATTATTGAAACATTAGGTTGCCCAGCGTTGTCCAATGGAAAAAGTTGCTTTAGCTTTTAACTACGTATTGTCCATTAATTATTAAATTTTAAGTGGCTCAAATAGAAACAGCATTTGCTCAGATTAAGAATACTATTATTTAACTAAAGTTCATAAAAATAATCCCCTTGCAATTCACCAAATA
Source organism: Eucera pruinosa (assembly GCA_028830335.1). NCBI lineage: Eukaryota > Metazoa > Arthropoda > Insecta > Hymenoptera > Apidae > Eucera > Eucera pruinosa. Next base: position 14,710,508 of record JAMYCR010000004.1, on the reverse strand, counting down.
TGCAACGCAAGCGAATACTATCAAAGACGTTATGAATTTTCCGAACAAGTCAATACAATATAAAAAGAAAACTCCCACAGCAACACGAGGAACAACCTACAACAAAATCCGTGAACCACCGCTATTGCCTCTTCTCAAAAATTGAAACAATCCCACAACCTTCACACGCGCAATGCCTCGCTCTCAAAATACTCTCTACTCCTCCCCTTTCCCCCATAAAAAAACCCATAAAACGTTGAAACGACGAAACCCGGTATCAACAGCAATTTCCTATGGCAGCGGTCGTGGCGGCCGACCAGTAATTCGAGCCGGCTCAATCCGCCACGATAATTGCATTTTGCGATATGCCGAATCAGTGGATACGTGTCCGGTTAGCCGTAAGGCATCCACGGAGCATCCGGATCCTGTCGATTCGCTCTCCGTTAACCCCGTACCAGTCACAGCTTCCTCCTGGCGGTCAGCCTTCGATTCGCGCTTCTATCCGGCTTCAACTCCCTTCCGATAATGCTTCGCCAACCCTCTACATGTATATATGTGCACGTCTGTGGATGCATGCAGGGAAGTTTCACCTATTAGTCGCCGTGGAACGACGGCTCGCCATCACGCGACTGTACCAGCGGGCTAACATCAAAGCCAAAGGCATAGTTGCACTCTAGGGACAGCCTATAATGTGGCAAGGCTAGCCAGGCCGGTTGCAGTCTGTAACCCTCCCGCTGCCTCCAGGCGAACGACGACGTGAACGTGCAGGAGGCTGCCTGCACCGTTGCAATTTCGCCCTGAATCTAGCCACGAATTTCCAACCCTTAATGGTGCCGCTTACGCCATAGTCTGCGTCACGTCTTTGAGGCTCGTTTACGATGCTCGCCTCTGGTAAGATGACGTAGTGGGGAATGGCGTCTTGGTGATTTTAAGGTGTTTGCGCGGGGTTTCTTTAAGGTTTGGTGGTTCATGCGACACTTTGAAATTTGGTAGGTTTTTGGCTGGAGTTTGAGGAATTTTGTATAGAGTAACGCATGTGTACAGTGGCTACAAAAAGTATTCGCGTATACTTCAGTTTTTCAAGCAGGTGGCTTTTTATTATGCTCTGTATTTCAATCGTAAAGCTGTAAGTTTGTATAGTCGCATAAAAGTACTATGTAGTGATAAGACATGTAATATATTTGAGACTAATTAAATAATACTTAAATGCAACAATAAATACGTTGCAGTAAGTATAGTAAACATGTGTAGCATATATTCATATTTTCCAATGAAACGCGTTTTAATAAGGTTGTATATTTCAGTTGTACGATACTGAATTTTTCGGGTCACATAAAGATTATCTATTACTTCCAGTGGTAGAAATGTGATATAGAGGAGCCCAATTAGCCGCTTAATAAATTAGCTTATGCTTATGCTTTTTCCTTGTTCGAGTAAAAAAAATGATATTTAGACTACGGATTTTCATGCATTTATTGGAAATTTAATGGTGCGAGAAGCGCAGAATTCAATATATAGTAGAAATTACAATACTTAAAGGATGTTATTTATTTTTTCCCCCGCTTAGTAAAGCTATCCTGCCACAATATCGGTTTTCAGTTTATAAATATCAAAATACAGTGGCGTGTCAATATTTTTTTTGCAGCCAACGTACGATTTTATAGATTGCATTAGGAAAATGTAATTTTACGCGTCACCTACACTTGCTAAAGCAACGTCAGTTGACACGGTGTAGGGTAACAGGGAAACATTAGCACCGAACTGCCCCCCGATGTATTGTTTGCAACCGAACCGCGTTCTGCGGAACGTCATAGAGACGCGGCATAATCTAATCGAAATGCACTGGTAGCGTAATGCATCACCGCTTAATTTAACCAGTTCCGTTTAACGACTGCGGTTCGTTAAAATTAGATGCGCTAACAACTGTGTTAGTTTCCGACGACTCATCGTTCGGTTGAAATTGTTACGAGAAGATATATTTGACTAAAGGGTAGCCGATCAGAAATACAGGATGCATCATAATAAATGTCCATCGTAAATATACAGTATTTGAAAAAAGTATTCATTCACCGCGGATAATATCAATTACGTATCACAATAATTTACTGATAATCTTCTTTCAGTGCAACGTTATTAGGTGTACCAATGAACAGTTTACTTCTGTTGTTAGATTCAACAACTGTTTTTAATAAAATTCGGTCTTAAATACATTGCCGTTGAGTTGCAATACTTTACGGCTGTTTTCGTCAAACAATAAGGTCATTCCTTTTTGAAAGCTTCATTTTTAGATGAATTAAATTCAACGACCCATTTAAACGTAGAAGATTACTTGCTGGTATACGTAATAAGTTAAAGGCTTGATATATTAAATTTCTTATTATTAGAAGCTAGATTCTTCCGAATTATTAAACTCTACGCTTGTTCGAAAGAGATATTTGTAGTCAAAATCAAAAGCTAATAGTTTATGAATGCTTGCTCGAGTAATTGTATTTGGAATTATTGAAATATTGCAAAAAAATTTGCAACATTTCTGTCTGCTATTTTCATAATCCTTGAGATCTTCAAGATAGCAATTTTCATTTGCCCACCCAGTATAGAACCATCAATGGACATTTTATTAAACCAATTGAGAATTTTAAAATGAAACGTGAAATACAGTAATTGCACATACGGGCGTACAACGGTGACACGATGTATTATATCAGGGTCTGCTTCAGGAAACGGAAACCAGAATTTTACCGCGGCAACACGAAACTCGGCAATTTGTTCTTCAAACCTATAATCTGGAATTAATACTAACAGAGGAAGCAGAGAATAGGGGTCGAGGAAGTGGACGTTGTTTCCTAACTTCCGGAGCTTCAAATAATTTTTTACCCCTTAGACGCGTGTATATTCCCATATTTCATTTTCAAAACGTTTCTATTACCACTGAGTTTCTATAAATTGCAGTTCAGCGACACCGAATACTACTTATTTTTTATTTAGACCATTCAGAATAATTACCCAGAGATAACAGGAAACATTTTACTTGAAAATTTTGGGCAAAGGACTTTTTAACACTAGTACTACCAACAACTAAGGTGTGCTTATTTGTACCAAGCAAATTAAAGCAACAGATATTTGAAGAAGTATATAACGCAATGGAAGTAAATCTGTATTCATCCCATTTATATAAAATTACTGCAGATTTGCAAAAATGCGTCGCACTGCAAACAAATAATTTTAACTCCTTCGGTAGTTATAGCATTAAATTGAGTTTTGTTTTCTTAGCCATAGTAAATTTGACATAAGCTTGCGCTTCACTTATAAAATATTATATTTGGCTAGTGCTCTTCTTTTAGAAAGTCGAGTCCGCTTTTGATTTTTACATATGAAAATTCCATCAAAGTTAAAGATACAACGTGAAACGCGAGCGTTTCTGCCAAGAACCAACCACTCGTGAATAACAATGTAGGTCCGAACGGCAACCATATGTCGTCTCGCGCATAATACAAAACCGTCCCCGGAGTGTAGCTACTCCGTCTTGACCCAATTCGTTCCGTCTGGGTAACTGACCTATCCTAACCGTTTCTTACTTCCCTTTTCTGCCGCTTAACGCAAACCCTAAACCGAATATCCGTCGAAACAATTCATCAAACAAGACACAGATCCGCTGCACCCGTTAATAATTTACTTGTACAAATCAGCAAACCATGAAAAATCCCAGGAATAACCGCACCCCCTGCAAAGACAAACCGTAATTCCAACACCCGTGATATCCGGCCGACAGAAAAAACGAGAAAACGCGGGGGTTGAAATGTGGATTCGAAAATGAAGTGCCGAGCATGCAAATTATCGGAGGAAGCTAGAAAGTCACGTAACCGGCGACGAAACGATTTTCGCACGATCTGTAAACCGAGAGCTGTACATGCGTACTTACACAAGGGCACGCGTGATCGTTTACCCGCTCCGAAACGCGTTCCCAGTTAGAATTATGCACTTACACGTTTCCGGTTCGAATTGAACGCCACGCCGAGCTGGAGGGCGAGGAACGGGACTGGAACGAAGAGGGGTGGAACTAGAGGGTTGGAAGAAGAGGATGGGAGGGAATAATAGAATAGGAGGCATAGAAATAGGGGAAAGGGAATGGAAAGTGTGAATCAGGAGATAAAAGGGAAAAATAGAGAATACTGAGAATAAGTGGAATTGAAATTGCAGAAAAGAAGGGGGGTTAAAGTAAAGTGAAAGATAGGGAAAATGAGTAATCAATAGACTGCGAGATCTTTATGCGAATTCGTGTTTTTTATTAACGAAATTAAAGAAATTGAATCTATTGTAATTGGAGGATTGTTCACCGTCAAAATACAATAACTCGTATTTTACGTCGTATTCATGGTAAGTTTTTAATTCACTAATTTGCATTTTGTGCTTTTTCGTACATTTAAATTGTAAAAAGCAAATTAAACTAGGAATACTAGTAATGGCAGGATGTTATTTCCGATCGAACATTGAGCAGACTACCTGAAGATCTAATTATCCGCGAAGGATAATTATAAAGAATACAGGAAACTACTAAAGGGATTAATAAAGATATCTAACGAGGAAGTGTAGGTTAAACTAGGAAAGCTGATAGTAGTAGTAGGTGACGCACGCGAAGAAAAGCGAAGCAGGAAAGGCATAAAGGAGACACGAAGAAGGAACACGGTCTACGGTGTAATAGACATAGAAAGGCGAAGCAAACGCGAAAGGGAGCAAGAGAGACGTACGAACGTTTTCGCGACAATAGGCAGGATGTGCGAAGGGTTACCATTGCAAATCACAATGGTGACCGCAAAACGCGAATGACAGGTTGAATAGACGCGGCTAGAGCAGCGTGCCTCGAGCCGCGAGTACTATTATTACCGGCATCTTTTTCTCCTTTATTCAGGCAGTTCTGTGGGAAAATGGTGAGGGATGAATTCTTTAATTCGTTCGTAGAGAAGAAGAAAAAAAATGAAAGGAGAAGAAAAGAAGGAAAACGAAAGGCGAAACGCGTTGCAATGTCTCTTTCCGTTTACACAGAATTTTCCTATAAACGAGGGGCGGGGATCTCGAGTGTGTTCGATGGGTCGATTTTTCGAGAGAAATTACAGGTTGCACAAAAGGCGCAACCAGGCGGAAAACTGCACCATTTGTTGGACACAAATGTTTGTAAATTTCTCCTCCTAATTTTCTGTAAATTCCCTTTATTCTCCGCTGCCCCTTTTTTTAAACTGTGTCTCTTAAGGTGATCCAATAGACTCTTCAAGTCCTAAAATTCGAACCTTTAAACGTTAAAGACTTTTTAGAACTTAATACGGAGGCTTTTAAGCGCGTAGATTAATTCGATTAAATTTTAGTTACGGCTCGTTTAATATAAACTATACTATTGAAATAGTCGCAAACTATTTTTTATGGTTTTGAAGATAATACATCTATTTTTTATAAGACAGAAAAGTAATTGAATTTAAAGTAGTTATTGGAAATGGATAAGTTGAAAGGTATCAAATTAATTTAGACCGCTAAAAATTTGTAATCTTCCTCAGTTTTCTAGTTTGCTAATCTTTAACCCTTGCCTTCGTTTAATAAACACGGCTCGTAAAGCAGATTATGGCCCAAATGCCACAATCGCGAGCTGTATTTCTAATAAATTATAATTTTAACTCTAATTGTATTCTCGAACTATAAAATTAATATTTATTCAATAAAAATTCCATATAATATTTTAACGTTTCGTGTCCAGCATAATATTAAAACAATAAATGTCGATCTTAAATTTTCTAATGATAGAAAAATTAATAAGGCAAGCGGTTAACCCTAACAGAGCCTAATTTCTAATGCTGCACCTTTCCCCTTTAATATTATTCCTCAATGCAATCGAATATAAAGTGTACGTATCCACCTAATAAAAGTATACTTAACAGATTTAACATATCCACTTGTTAAGAACTGTATTAACCTAATATTCTTTGTTGTCGAGTTGTCAACGTCAAAAGAAAAATACTATGCGATAGCATGCGTAATCATTTATTCCAATCATCGTTAGCTAAAACAAAGATGCTATTGACAAAAACTTATGCAACTTCTAGAGAGTAGTAAAAGCGTATCCCAGCAACAACGAATGTGTTAATAAAGAACTGGATCAACTATATTTATTGTGACGTATTAAATATCGTGCACAACAATGGTTGGTGCAAGACGATCGACTTTAGGCATAAATTATCGCGCCATTTAGTCGGAATACTTGCGATGCGCAAGATACATAATATCCTCTAATGTTCCTCGGAGCGTAACATCGCACCCCGAAGCGACAGTGAAATATGAGCGTGCCTCTTTCTCTGTGCTCACACACGACAATGCTCTCGAAATACAGAAGAGAAAGCTCAGGTGCGGCGACGCTTAATTTGAAACGCTTTCCCCGGGAAATTCGATGCTAATCACCGGCTAAAAGTCCAAACGTCGGGAAAATCCTTCGTCCCGTTTATTAACGCTGTGCCTGGCTAATTGCACCGTGACTCTACGCTGATAAGCCGTTCCACTGAACACGCTCAAGATTAAATACCATGGAGAATCCTCGTCAGATGAGTCGAAAAATATTACAGCCAGACAAAAGATTTTCCTACCTAAAAATAATTTCAGAATATTTTTAAATATCGGAAAATTGATAGAAGTATTTTCTTTCCTGCACTTTTTTTTTACTTTTTCTATTCTGACTATTAACTCTTCAGCGACGAACAACCATATTGACGTTTTGGGCCCTGTTTGTTCCAAAATCATTCGTTTATTTATCTACTGAGACACAATTTCTTTGCTAAAGAATCTGTAAGGAATCTACCTTGAGTCGATGGAAAGCTATCAGGCACCACACCTGAAAAAGGGGGTGTGGTTCGGTTCCATATCGAAATCAGTAGTCATAAAATATAGTGCACTGCATCTGCACTGAATCGGGGAAAATTCTTAGAAATCTCTTTTACGGCGCTTCGACTATACAAAGTGCTCAATAATTCCCTCCTAAGCTGAAATATCCTATCTCGCATTTTTTCACTTTGTGAGATGTATGGAAGAATTTGAAGTTCGACACGTTTTTTTTACCATTTAAGTAAAGTTAGAAAGTCCCAAGTACTTTGTAAAGATCTAAAAGTAATATAATTCATTTGCCTTAACTGCATTTCAAGCGATGTTACTAATTAAAAATGTCCTATGTATCGTTTACTAATAATAAGTTGAATTTCTGTTTGTACACTTGAAATTATGGAACAAGTACTATTCTCGATTTCTCTACAAACTTAAAATATTCATTGTCAAACATTTAATTAATTGCTACGTTAATAATGCAATATCTCTGTAGAATATCGAATTCAAAAAATTATTTAGATTCTTACGAAATAGCGATTCAATTCGTTGACCGAAAAAGAAAATAAAGCACGACGCAAAGAAAATAATTAAACTTCAATTTTCACGGATATTTCGGAATGCTAGATCGGCTATTTTAACTCAGAAGGGCAGAACAAAACTTTTCTGAACCTGAAGGATTAACACAACCTTAAGTTACGAATATATTCAGAAGTATCAAGCAATCTCTAAATATATCAACGTGTCCCTCGTCCCCAAATAATGAAACACTCTTATACTGCTCGGTAAAATCTTAAACCATTACCTAAGGAAAAACTGCAAAGAAGTACAAGAGTATTCTCGAACGAAGTCTGAAATGAAGTCGCCACTCGCAGCAACAATAATCGCGCGGTGGTAATTAAGCGTTGTGTCGCGATAGCAGGTTCCGAGTAACTCAACCGATTCGACGAAAGGGAATTCCGTTGTGCAGAAGGCCGAATCGTGCTGCGTGCACGTGAAGGTAAACGACGACGAAAACGGATACGATAATACCTGGTCGCACGCCATCCACAGGCTCTAGGTAAGCGCACGTAGGCGCACGGGGGGGAAAATAGTAAAATCTGACCTTAAAATATTCCCTGTACAAGCAGGTACTCCGGTTGATTACCCAGCAACACGTGCCACGAGATATAACGGCGTCTCCATTTGTCAGCCAGACGCAATATAATGCCTCGAAATCGCCTCGTCGTTAATTCACTGTCCGCCATCACGATAATGCGTTGCTTATATACCGCGTCGACGCGATACCGACCACCGGTTCCCCATTGAAAATTGTTCTCTTCTGTTTCATGCTGCCGGCGAGCATGTATACGATCCCTGATTACACGTCCTGATAACCGTACGTTTCGTGATTTTCGGTTGGTGACGAACAACTTGTCCCTTTACGTGTATTTTCAAACGGAGGAACGGACGTGGTTTGTACTTGTAACGAGACATGATGACGATTGATGAAGATGGTGCCACGAAATATTAATGAATAGTGGATCTAATGTTTGGTATTTTAGAGGAAATGAGTGATTAGTAGATTGCGGATCCTTATGCAAATTTAGATTTTGATTAATGAAATTAAAGCAATGGGATTGAAATGGAGGGTTGTCTCACCCTCAAAATACAATAATTTTTATTTCACTTTGAATAGCGTGTATCTGTTTGTATATTAAATGCATTTTATGTCTTCTTGCACATTTAAATTTCCCATAATGTATAAATATCCGCAGTCTAGTGATCAGATAAAATATGAATTAATGGTATAAAAGGATAATAACGATTTCGCTATTGCGAAGTTGGCTACCGATGTGCTAAAGCTGCACAAAAAAAATTCATTCACGAGTTCATAGTGCAACATCTTCCGTCTTGCAAATTATTAATCTTTTAAGCAATTAATATTTAACAAATGCCAAATCAATTAACCACTAACATAGAAATATTAAGCTATAGTACTACACTCAACTAAATTTTTTAACCGACGAGAGATTTCGATGGATGACTATAATCATTATAATTTAAAACTGTATGTTTAAAATTTCACGAATGCATATTTTATTTGGTATCTATTATTATTGTTATATATTTCTTCTTGATATTCAATGTATTTGACATTTTTACAAGTTTCATACAAACAACAGTATTCTTAAATTGTCGTCTATTCGTTCGTCGTTTCAGTGTAAATCGAAGGAACATAAGCGTGAAAAGTAAGTAAGGAGAACTAAAGTGAATTTAATTGAAACTCTTCGGTTGAATTGCTGACATGTGCACGGAATACCAGAAAAGTTCGGGCGGCTATTCGTCGACATCCACCGGGAAGGGTTAAATGTGCTGATTTTATGTGCAGTTGGATTGAATGCATAATTCCCTGGTCGTTTCGTAGTACGATATTATTCTGTGCGATAATAGTGATATATCTAGCGTGAGTAATAACTCAGGATTAAAAGCGATTAGAGCTATGATGATGACTAATCGATGGGTGGCTGAAAACTGATCATTAACCTCCCCGTTCTGAACAGATGATTCCGCCAGTTGACAGTAGCTATGATTTACGTTTAGATTTTATTGCTTCGAATATATACACACATCTCGCGGTTACACGTTGTCCAGTGTACGCGAAATATAAATTTTCCATTTCACTTTCATCTCCCACGACCAGCCAACAACTCCATTATTCCCGAGGAAAAAAGGTAACAAAAACCGGGACTATAATTCAGTATACGTAGGTATATACATACTTCCATGAGATACTTATTGCTCTTCTTTAATTAATTATCGACCAGGCGTGCAGCCAGCGAGACGCACCATAATTCTCCTTCCTGCAATCACTTTTACGACCTTTTCCCTCCCCCGAAACAGAAATTCTTTTCTTCGAGCCAAGCGGACTAAACGCCTCCGCGAGACGGCAAGATTTATCTGAACTACGCTCGCAACCAGGAAACCTCGTACGACGAACAATAATATCCGCCGGCTCTCCATTGAGTCGCGGTTTGTCCAATTTCTTTTTACGGACCACGAAAAATATTTCCGTAGCCGACTATCTGCACGCGATATTTACTCAGAAAATATGAGAACACTATGCCGTTTCAAGATAGCCAAACCACCTTACGCGGTTTTTGCAGAAATAAGAATCTTCGCAATGATGATAACGACCCGCAATAATGATCTTCGAAGCATCGACGTAGACGGAGACGGAGACTCCCATATCCCGATTTTATAGAGTCGCCTCTTAATATCCGCCAAAGCCAAATTTTATGCAAACGGCCGAAACGTGTCGTTACTTGCGATATAATTGCGAAAACATTATAGCGCGTCACAGCGACGGGGATACAAAGTATAAGAAAGGGATCTCGTACGAAGCGTAAGAAAGTAATTGTGTAATTTCGCTGTGTCAGTGTCGTAAAGTACGCTGCTACGGGGTGTGGAAAGTAGCCCTGACTGTTAAGTAACGATAGCATTATTGTTCTGCAAGTGGCGAGCCACTTTGAGTGGTCGTTCGGCATTTAGATAATCAGGATCGCAGGTACTTCGCGATGTGACGGCAATCGCAAATACTGGAAAACGGTTCCGCGACTGATCGTTATGGACTCCAAGTCGCGCTCAAATGAACGGTCTATGCTAATACGTATACTTGCGCGAGGTGTGAAACACAGGAGCTACAGCCGTAGAATGGGAGAACAGGTACACGTCGCATCTACGATTTTCAACGCACGAGTTCACTTCAAACATGGTGGGATTTTTTCAATTGGCTGTTGGACGTTTCGAGACCCTAACTTGTAATTTGGCAATTTTTATATTAGGAGGTTCTCCGTACTCGTAATTCTCAAATTGATGGACTTGACGCTAACAATTTGGCAGACATGACATTAATCAGTTTTAGTCCGATACCCGCTAATTTAACTTTCAACTGGTGACTACTTTTTTAACCTTTATCCACAGCACCTATTGAAACTTACCTCTGTAGAACCGTTAATACGTACTCATTTATCTCTATTCTTCAGATTCGATTTCAGTACCTGAACATAATACTTGAAATTGAACATTATACTTGAACATTATAATTGAAAAGTATCCAGAGTGACAAGCACGTAAATCACGCAGAAAGTAAAATAGAAATGAATAAATAATTATTACTAGTCAGTGGTCTAACAGACCGACAATAGGTAGTAGTTAAGGGTTAACATCGCTAATGCTAGTTCCAAGCCCCACCAAAATAAAAGGAATCACAATCGCGTAATTTGTTTTAAAATTATTAATACTAAACCCTCTGAGTTTAATTAACTTGCAGTCGTCAACAAGGCGCCAAGAATTATTCCGCCTACAAAATGGAAGGAAAATAACGAGCAAAAACCGCAGACGTAGCGCGTCAATATCTTCCGTTCCTTTCGTGGACTTATGGCTAGACAGCGCGTCCGGCCATCATGCTTTACAATACGGATTCAACGCGGAACAGCAGTTGGCGCAATATGAGACACGGAGTCGAGGAGATAACAGTGATTTCATTAGCGCAAATGAACTCGCGTCACGGCACTCGTCCGCTCGTTCGTCTGATTAAAACTCATAAAAGTTTTTGGCCTGAGCGTTCACTTCTCCATGTAGCTTCCCTCTATACATGGTCACCATAGTAGAACGGATCGTGACGTATCGTTCAGGAATATTGCGTTGGAATCGTCGAAGCACGCTTTTTTCCTCTACGAAATTGAATTGATATACAAGCAGAAATCGAGTAATTTTTATGGAAATGGAAGCTTCTCTTGGAAAATAACTGAACGCACTTCTTCTCGATGTTCTTCCTTTTTTTCATCAAAGTTACATGTTTCACACCTTGAATAATTGGTATTCGATTCACGGGGAAGAATTCCATCCTGCATTCTGATTAGAACGCTTCGTTTTGTCGAGTTAGCGGTTTCAAGTTGTGGTTGGATGCACAGAAATGAAGTTATTTTTCAGAAATTATTGCGAAACGATTATTTGAGCCAAAATTAACCCCGTAAAATGTGCTATATTGATTTTTTTTTTTTAAGATAAACATTATTCTTTCATCCGGCTAATAAAATTAATGAATTTACAGGTAGGGTAGACGAGGTTGTCTTTTGAAAGGTTCATTTTCAATTACAACTAGTGAAAGACGTGTTTGTACCTAACAATAAATTCTAGTAGTGAACATTTTACTGGTGTATATGCATTTATAGAAAATTAAAATATGGAAGACGGTACAAAATGCACATAATAAGCAAAAACATATAAAATATACGAAGTAGATATCCTAATACTTATAGACCATTTTGGTTCTTAAGCCTTCATGATTTTATTCAATCCAATAATATCTTATTCTCTTTAGAAATGTTTTATAATTTTGAGATAGAGAAGCTTCAACGTGGATCTCGGAACTTGATATTGTACATATTACCTAATTATAATTCCTTTACGTTCTCCTCAAAACTAGGAAATTCTTTACAAAAATAAAAACACATTTGGGTCGAAAATGATTCAAAGACCGTTAGAGGGTTAAAATTAGCAAGAAGTTCCATGGGAAGAATGTAAACAAATACGAGTTGCTATTGGACTACACTGTGGATGCTTATTTTTGTTGTAAAATTTCTGAACTTACAATAGTGTTTCAAATGTTCCGCAAAATTTTTCTACAATAAAAAATGTTTCGTCGCTTCGAAGAGATTAAGAATCATTAACTTAGACTGATGAAAGAAATCTCCATGTAATTATAAGTTCCGCTTCTTTAGTTGTACTTATGAAACTGTGAATTTGCATGAACATCGGTGGTCTACTAACGAGATGCGCATAAAAATAGCGACTTTACTACAAATTTTATTCTAATGACTCCACTAGCAGACTCTAAAATTACTTTCTGCCTACTAAAATCTCAGGTCCAATAATCGTTCGCGCTTTAACAGGCGCAAGCTCAAGAGATCGGGTGTCGTAAATCCCCGTGACCTTATTCGCGAAGCTTCGCCATGCTCTTACCTAACACCTTTCAGCCATGGATCAGACTTTATCATTATCCCTGGGTGGCTATAAAATTCCAACGCTAGAAGGCAAGACCCGAGCAGGATGCAATAAAGAGAAGCAAGCAAACTTTATCTTCGCTCGAATGGATTCCAGTTAAACGCTCAAACGTTCGCCCTTTTAAATGCAAATTGAACAAACATCGCCTATGATTATACATCGATTGTATTTCTAATTGCTTTGCTTGAATTTATTACAAGATGTACGAGTTCGTAGACCTTCGCGCGTCGAAGAAAAATCATGAACGAACGCATCGCGGCCGTATAAATTAAGGAAACGCGACGTTTCTCCTTTATCTCGGTCGCGTGATAAAATTTTATGGAAAGTTCATTTGCAAATGGCTTGAAACAGGAACTGCCCCGGCGTGACTGTGAAACGAGAAAGAGAAGAAGTCGCGAAAGGGAATGGAAGAGGAAAGGAACGGCACGAGTGCCCGAAACCGCGTGAAACACTTTGAATAATTTCACGATTCAAAGTCGTCGCGGGTAAGGATTTTATATTTCTCGCGGTTGCTGCACCGAAACTGCATCCACGGTGCCAGCCAGACCGTCTGCATTTTTCCGGGCTCTTATGTAGGCGTTTCTAGATGAGATTCGCCGCTGGAACCCCGTTTCAAAATATCGCTTCGCGAGCGGGATCATCGGCGTAACAGTAAAACAGACATCGTGCCTTTTGCTTCGCTATACGTTCGATTAATATTCTTCCTCTTGTTCGGAATTCCATGGAAATTTCGCGGACGGACGCGTAACGTAAACGTAGGTAATACGGAACTTTCTAAACCCTCGATAATTAAATAACAAGTGTTACGAACAACTAGAGTAGATGTCCCAATTACTGCCACTTCGAGCTTATCGCGCAACTTTATTCAATTATTTTAGAAGTTATTTAACGTATGAATCGATCCGGTTTGGAGCACAACATTAGTTAACATCTCTTTTATTTATGGTGATTTTTTTGTATGTTAAACATGATGTATTGCGTACTAATTCATTGAAAGTATATAACAAAGTCCAATGTCCTCGGTATTGTCATTTTGTTGACAAAGTTGTCACTTAAATGGAAGTGATCCTTACATATATTAGCACATCAGTTTGTATGACAAATAGAAGATAAATCATAACAATCGTCGACGTTGCTGCATCATAAAAATGTCCATACTTTGTACTTACGGTATATTAGTCGCGTTCTTATGCTCAAACGACACAGTTACCTCCTAACATTTCTTTTTAAATATTAAACATAAACATATATGCAATGTCTACGTGTTATTACATAAGAATGAAGTCGAAATTTAGTATTGAAATCTTTTCTGTCTCCATTCTTCATGCATTCGTTCGCTATTAAATAAAATAATTAATGTGACGATTATAGGGGCACTGGCAGTAATTGGGACCTCTACCCTATGTGCATGAATTCCTTATAAACAATAACGAATTATACCGCCAATTAAGTCGAATATCTATTATTGAAAGTCAAATTTTTTGCGCAAAAGTATTCGAAACTTCAAATGTTTGAATCTTCAACCACTCAAAGTTACAACTATTTAAATTCTCAAATCCTTAAATATTTAAATTCTCAATCCTTTAAACATTTAAATTCCAACATATTCAAATATTTAAGGTTTCAATTCTTCAAGTCTACGTTTTAATGTTTTCTAAGCAACTCCTTACTAAAAATTTTAATTTCTTTAACCTAGGACATCCCTCTAGCAGCCCTGCATTTTAATAAGCAATGAAAGTTTACCAATTAACCCCGAATACTGCACGGTGCGTTCCACGGTTCTTTATTCAAAGGAATCATATCTGGAAGTAATTAACTGTGCCAAAAAGGGTGGCCTCCCCTCATTACCTTTTCCCCTTTGGTAGCGTACGACGTCCGATAGTGAGATAGGTCAGCACGCCCTTTCGCGTGTGTTAATGCCATATTATCTACCTTCTTCTACGGTTAATGGATCATTCCGTTATCCAGGCGTTATTTTGTCGTGCATGCTTTGGACACGTAAGTACTTGCACGGGATAATACCCGAATGCGGCGGAGCTCTATGCAAAATACGCTTAATTGGCACATATTTCGAGGGGAGCAGCTTTGGTAGCTCTGCTCTTTGATAAAGAATATTGCGGTCGAGCCGTCACAAGATCTTGACAAACGTCCAGAACATCAGCAATGGAATATGCAAGGTGTTCTGCATACTTTTACGTATACCTTCTCTCTTTTAAATTAATAGGAACTAAAAAGGAATTAATTCAGAATTAAATCTAATAATTGGAATTGAGCTTTGCTGTACCATCATTAATAAATTTTATAATTTAAGAAATTAGCGGCATGCAGTGACTGAATAAATCAAAAGCCATATTGATTAATTTAATTTTTTGTAAATTACTAATTTTGTTATTTATCTTACATCTGCCAGATTCGAAGGGTGGGGATGAAGTGTTTCGAAGTTCAACTCGTATTGACTTAATACCGAAGATCAGTAGTTTCATTGAGATTTCCGCTATGCATATATGTAATTCCTCTAACTGTAAGACTAGATCTTGAAATAAAGCATCTGAATAGAAAACAAAAATCTGCATTTTTCATCGTTTTTGTCAATATTTCCACATATTACTTCCCGCCTCTTGGTCAAAAATTGGTCATTTCATAACATCCTCCTTTATTGCAATTGTATCAACCATTCATTGCATCCCCCTATATCGTAACAACTAAATTGGGCATGTTTATACAAATTCTTTTTTTTTATGATTAAAGCTAACGAAGTGGGACTTAAATAGGGAACTGTTTTAGCCTCAATATATAGTAACTTGTTGTTTACTTTGAATACCTTACATATTCTTGCATATTGTACCCTTTTGTACAGTAAAATTTCCCATAAATATGTAAACATCCACAATTTGATACCTATACAATGAGTTGATACGATTGACAAACGTTTTAATGAAGAGACCTGTGGCGGCTCTCCTGCACCTACCACTAGAGGGACATACGAAATAGGACTTTCTCGAAAGCACTCGCTGCAACTACCTCATCCATATACATACCGCCTTTAACCTTCCTTTCAATATCCCAGTGTCTAAGGCAGGGCCTGCTAGGTAGCCTCACTAATGAGTCCACTAGCAGGCCCAGGACGAAACGCAACACCCTTCCTTTTTCCCATTCTTTTCCATCTCCACAGCTCCACAAGACCTACTGGGACACCTAGTGACTACTACTTAAAAAGTAATTCTTAAACCCTTCAAATTGACTCTCTACATCCCTCCTTAACACTAGAATAAACGAATGAAGTATACTTGTTGCTACCGAAGGAATAACAGTGGCAGACATTTGCAAAGCCTCTACATGGTCGAAGTACGATAAATCTTCATTTATATTTTACAGAAAAAAAGCACGGAATATTATACAAAATTCACCCCGTCAGATTTATATAATCCTTACAGCAAATATGTAACCGGGTCATTTTGCTCGCCTCGGTAATTCTAACGTTAAGAAGAATCTTCTGGAATCTTCGCTTCGCGAGGAAAAATAAGCAAAACTTAAAGAAGGAAATCCTCTGGTGTTATTGAAGAGTACAGTACTACAACGTTCACTGTATATAGATAAACTCTGCCAAAAATACTCGCTGAATAGGGTCGATCGAACGATTCGGAGGATCGGCGAGCGAAATTCCGCGTTAGCTCGATCAAAATGAAATCGCATTGGCGGAGCTCTTCGTGCAATTTCGTCGAGGCGAATGAGCCTGGAAATCGTTTTCTCTCTTTCTCGTACCCGTTCCCCCTTTCGTTCTCTGTTATCGCGATAACTCGTCCGCGATCCTAATTGAAACCGCGAAACCTAATTCCCGAGAGTGTCCAATATAGGTCCCCTCCGCAACGTAACCGTTCAACGGGTCAATATATACATCAACGTTTCACCAGCCTCGCTCATTCTCTTTCTCTATCGCGCCCACCCTCTTTTCGCTCTCTCTATTTCGCGTGGACCCTCCCGAATTTATTCTCCAGCTACTTTATTTGCTTTCATTAAGCGGCGTCCGCTGGCTGACGTGCACGATTACCCGAACCCTTTCGCGAAATTAAAAACGGATACGCGAGACGCGTAAAAATAGAACGGCTTGAAGCGTTAACTTTGGAGCGGCTCGATTTCACGCGGATAAATTGTGCACGGTGAATCGACGTTCTCGCGATTTCACCGTTCGTCACGATCGAAATTTGAACGACGCGGCGCTATTTGCACGCGAAAAATTTGGTATTTTACGCGATGGAAGATACGGTAATTTCGTCGCTTCCGCAATTGGAAAAGGATTGTATTTACGCGTTGTTTGAACATCGGCAAATATTATGGCTTGGTTGTTTGAAAATTGGTAAATATCGCGATACCGTTGTTCGAGACTTTCCAAATATTGCAGGTAATCCGCTTTACTTGAAAACCGACAGATATTGTAATTCCGTCATTCGAGTGTAATCCCAATGTTCGAGACATGCAACCAGCACACAAGAATTTGCGACGCAATTGTTAAAAGAAAAGAACAGATATTCCTTAAACAATCTACTGTATCTTTAAACCTTTGAATTTCCACCCCTACATCACATTATCCCCTTTACCATATCGTCTTATTTTCTACTCAACCCTTCGTCGGCAGTCATTTTTTTTTACTAACGCCGTTTGAGATCTGGATCACTAAAGTTCAGCAAAGATTTTTCTAATGTTTCAAATATTACAAAAATCTACAAAAATTCCCTGCTACTCCTCGAAGTCGCTAAAATGCTACTTAATAGTTTTTACTCGAGAATTATACCAATTTTTTTTAAATAAACTAGAATTTAAACTGATGAATTATGCATATTTCATAAGGCGCGTGTGCCCTAAAGGACCCAGATTGCCGACGAGGTTTAAGATTCCATAGAATTGATACAAAGCTTCCGGCATAGTTTGTAAAAAAAGAAAACGAATTTGTTATATATTCACCCTCTTCATCGTTCTATTTTCTGCTCTAGATTTAATCAAATCTATCATCCCTGTCTATTTATCCCGAAAATCATTTCACTCTCGCTATAAAAATACCTCAATCTGCGCCTACGACGCATAACATATGATTTCACATGTTCTTCGCGCCAACGTCATCAATCAAACTAACGAAACGAACAGAGGTGCCTGGAAAAAAACCCCGACGGCACCCGTTGGGCCCTCAAAAACTATCCTATCGGTGGCAGGGTCATTATTAACGAGACGCAACGAGCAAGGTCTGAGGCTTGCAGCACGAATGACGGCCCGTTATCACGATGATTCGCCCTCGAACTTAATTGAAAACGACGTAATTTCCATGAGTACCAGTGGCGCGTCATTGGCGAAGGTCAGTGTGCGTGCGAGCACGTCGAAGCAGCCTCGTTCCCGTCAAGAAGGAGCCCAGTTCCGCGTGCGTCACGCACGCTTCGGACGCAACGGGAGCAGAGGGTTCCCGTGGGGCTCACGCACTCCAACCGATCTTATCTGGGATATGCAGCTTTTACGCAATGTTTGAAGTAGGTCCTTTTAGCGGCCGAATCGCGATAATTATTAACATAGAATCGTGACCCAGCCTTTCGATGTAAATGAGCAGATCCTGGGGGACAAGGCGTGACAGTATTGGGTATTCCATTTTTTTATTTCCTTATTTAGAGGGGACATTCCTTATTCCAAATAGAAAAGCATCATTTCCATTCCTAACGCTTTCCGCTTCAAGACTTTTTTTAGTAGTATTCTCACAAGTTTTTACGGCTCTTGTGATAATTTAAAGTATTAAGTATTTCGAAACGGGGAAAAGTTGTCTTTAATTTGCTTCATTTTGAAAGAGATCTGAATTGGACTGGCGAAAATAAGTAAAAATGTTAAATCTTGACATCTGAGGTAATTTATACGTGTACTCATAGCAACGCCAACGGAGTGCAAATTAATCTATGGCAAATGGTTATCAATCCTTCGAGTGCTTATAATTCCCCTAAACAACATTAATTCATTTCTATTCTGCGTATAAAGTAGATTTTAAATGAAAGAATACTGAATTAACAGGTTAACTACAAGAAATACACATGGATACTCAGGAACTGATAGCAATTTTTCACCCATTGGAGACGCAAAAATCAACAAGATATAACAACAAATTCCTTAGAAAATGTCGATCACAAAATGACGAATGGCACTCTGACTTCTACGCGCATAATGAAGTATAAAAAGTAAAGGGATGATTGAGTGAGATATTTTTAGTTTCTAACTGCGTCGTTTCAATAAAGATATAGAGATGGGGGTTCCCTTTAGGGTGACTGATGGTGTACATCGTAAGGGATGTTGCACAAGGTTAAGTGCGCTTTTGGGCGATATCGATGAGAGAATAGTGGGTTAAGAGGAACTGTAGGACTCTGCGGTGGAACTGTGGGTGCGTGCAGCGAGCATTCAGGGTGATTTTCAGGACAATGGAAAGAGGGGGGCGAAAGAAATTGCGCATCGATGCAGCAATAAAAATGCTATCTACGTTTCAAGCATACTACCTTAGTTAATATCTTCAAAATAATATTTGTAGAACACTTCACTGATATAAGCAGTAAATCATTTCTGCTGCACGAAATTTATTGGTGAACGTGTGTGACGAATAACCAAAAAGGATACAAAGGCATCACGATAGATACCGAAAATATTTCAGATAAAGTACCACGAAATATCAGCAGATTTATCAGTCTGAATGGGAGCTATTGTAACAGATAAAGTAAATACCGAAAACCACGTGGCTAACAGATATAGATGTCAGGTATAATTTACAACAGGTGTGAAAAGTGATACGTTATGGCAGCTGTTAAAGCCACCTGAAATATCGGACACTAACAGTTGCGGGAAATATCGTTACACTCAATCCAGAACACACACAGGTGACATAAATAAAAATCAACCCATTACAACTGACCTAAGTACCCAATGCTCCCCTCTGGAGTTGGAACCCACTTAACATAATTCCAGCATGTCAATCTTACTTATAACTACCTATTACCAATAAACTGGCAACGTACCCGACCGCAAATGAACGCTTAGTTAAGTACACCGCAAAACAGGATAGAAACCTCGTTTACTAAAATACCCACACAACAGTTTCAAACGATTGTGTATAGAAATTTGCGTCATAAATCGTCTAAACGTTAAGACTATTCCTATCTTCATGATTAATCTTCGCCGAGCCGCCTTGCCTGTCATTAATTTTCTTCGGCGTGCCTCTTCGATTACGCCGACTGCCCACGGACTAATTACGTTATTACCGGGCTACAGAATCGATCGTTTGCACTAGTATCTCTTCCACGATCGTTTCTTGGTCGCGAGCGGGATAGCGTCGCCGTAATAAACGGGTGGACGGTGGCGCGAGCGGACGATGAATCGAATGGGAGCACGAAACCGCGCGTAATTTGCATAGAGAAGAACATTAGTTAATTACCAGAGACATAACCAATGATTGGTGATCGAGCGCCAGCCACAACTCACGCCACGGTTAAGCCCGAAGTTATTGGCCGGATCATCGTTAAAACTCGAAATGTATCAGTCAGGGATCGCGGCTATGTACGCGTATACGCGCTTTTAATCCCCTAACACGCGTCACGCTTCGCGCGTTATGACCTCCCCCTGTGGCACCACCCCCGCAAAGATTCAACGAAACTCTACACTTTGGGGAAAGAGAATCCTGCACGAATAAAAAGAAATATAATTAACTTCTTCTTTACAGTAAACCCTCTTGTAGCGCAGTACTTTGAAAACGCTGTGTAAAAATTGCGATACTCCTTCTTTAACACGGCATTCCTGTAAGACAGTTTCCATATAGCAACGACATTATAAACTTCAGTAAGCTTCGCATAGCAGAAATGTTTTAATTACACATTTATGCACTGTCTAATTTAAAAAAAACCTGACGATTGTAACAGTTCTCGTGCACAAGTACTCCGAGAACATATTGTCCGTATAACACGTAACACAGTCCCTGATTTCACTTAAAATTTCGTTTAACACGTCTTCGATACATCACGGACCGAATTAACCGTATTATACGAGAGTTGACTGTGTATAAAAAAATAAGGAAATCGCTGAAAGGTAACTTTCTCAATCCCCATCATCGAAGCATCCAAAGCCCATCCAGGAGTATCATCTCTCCTTGAACCTCTACCTAGTCGAGAACGAACTTTCCGTCGAATATATAATCGTCCCTCACGCAAACAGGGCTTGGGTTCGTTAGTTGCAAGAGGGGCGAGAAGTTTCTCTTGCGGGGGCTATCGATGCAGCCGCTAATTATCTACGACGGCGGATTAAGAGCGGCGACATGAAAATGAAAAAGTTGCTATATTCCGAGGAACGATGCGGAGATCGCGGCAGTAAATCCTTCCCTACTTCATCCTTTTCGCGCATAACGAGTTCCGCCTTTGCTTCGGCCTCTGAAACACTGTCCGACGAGGAACCAACACCCATAAAGGAACACACCAGTGAACGAACGACGCTAGGCTACCCATCCGGTGTATCTTGCGACTTTTCGAGTTATCAACGGGGGTTTTATTAATGACAGCTAGACGGAAGGTGGGGGGGGGGGGGCGAGGTAGCCGGGTTTATGGACGGGCATAAACTCTAAACTGATTAACAGTAGCCGCTAGCCCGACGCTCGCTCGGTATATGCAATATATATGCAATCGCGGGCCGAAGCACGGGGAAACCGAACTACCCCGAGAGCTGCCGCTGTCTCGTTAGCAATCCACCCACGGTTTATAGTCCATCGTCGGCGGAAGAGTAACAGTAGCCAATTAAATTGATGGATGTCTCTCGACCGGCGATACTTAAGTAGAATCGAGCGTAAATCTGGAAAGGAGCGTTCCCGATTTTAGTATCGGTTCCTTTTCCACCGTTCCGCGATTTTAATGGCCGCTATCCAATTTCGTCGTCTTCTGAGGTAAAATGAATCGATTTAGTAATCCTTTCGGGCACTTTGCTTCCTTTTAAACCATCACGCGCGGGCTCCATACCGTGCCGTTGATTGTGGAATGCTCGAGTAGTCGGATACTTGGTGGGATATTCGGGTAAACAAAAATTACTAGGACATCCGAGTATTTCATTAGATCTATCCAATATACGAGTCGATGAGATAGCCGTGAATTTCAATACAAGGCTCGATTGGTTTTTTTTTTAATCATTTGTGAGTAACATTGGTAATAAGAAAATGACGTTCGGCTCTTGGATCCAAATTCATA
The DNA here is from genome assembly GCA_028830335.1 of Eucera pruinosa. Taxonomy (NCBI): domain Eukaryota; kingdom Metazoa; phylum Arthropoda; class Insecta; order Hymenoptera; family Apidae; genus Eucera; species Eucera pruinosa. Next base: position 14,688,399 of record JAMYCR010000004.1, on the reverse strand, counting down.
GCTATCGTTCCGTGTGCCTTATCCATTTCACGAGATATCCGGACGCCCGCGTAACTTTTTTTATTACAGAAGTATCTCAGCGGTACCCGGATATCTCGGAAACAATAGCGCTACTCCATACTTCGTATGAACTTCCTGTCTGACTTCCCATGGCGCTCGCACACATATCCGTATGAAGTACATGACGTTTTATACATATGTTGTTTTCACCATTGTCTAAATGTGTGTGTGTGAACATACGCAAGCAAGGTCCATACAACGTACGGAGCTCGGCTCTGAGGAAACTTCTAAAATACCAGAGTGCTTCGAAAACTTGTAGCAGACTTTAGAAAAATCATCGTGGATGGCATACGTGAGGGGTTAACCTGGTCCTGTTCAAGCAGAATTTCCATCGCATGATTTCTGTACTTTGTACGTGTGGGAACAGAATTGATATGTAAGTGTACTCGGCGATGGTCGTAAAAGGTAGCAGGCACGAAGAACGAAAAACTACCCTCCGTGACGAAAGGGCGGCCCGATCACGATAAACCAACCGCGGTCAGCGGCGTTGATAAAGCGCAATTAAATACATCTCGCGCGTCCACCCTCGTCTTTCGATTCACCGATCCATCCCCAATCCTCCCACACCCGCTTTGTCGTTTCACCGAGAAAAGGGGAAACCTCTTTCAGTCACCGTGAAATGCAAAGCGGATTAAGAGACGCGCCAGGCCCTCGCGACCTTTCATATTCCATCTCGTTGCTGTCGCTCTTTTGTGAAATACCCCTTCCACTACCTCTGTTTGACGTGTCCACTCTCCCTCCGCGTTTCTGTTGCTCTGGACCAACGACGATAAATGCCACACGAATAAATAATATCTATTAATTATGTTTGCCCGCTCGGAATCATCGCGTATCGATGCAACGAGCCGCTGTCGGGGGTTGGTTCGAGGAGGGGGGGGGGGGGGTGGTGACCGGTCGAGCAATAAACGGCGGCCGCGGTTTATCACGAAACGGAATTAAACGGTTTACGACTGGACCACAGATTAGTATGGACGCGATGGACGAATGCAAGGGTGGATCATGTTACTCTACAACCCCCGTCCACCCTCTGTATCTGTCGTCCCTCGATATGCCGTATCGGACAACCCTTTCCCATTCCTAGCATTCGTGTGTTTCAACGCCGCCTTTTCATTCGAATTCGCGACGCGTACAGAGGAATTATCTTGAGTAGACGTGCTTCTATGGATATGCTTGAGAATGTTCTTGGGACGCTTTGAGTGTTGCTCACGGGGGTTCGTTTTGTGTGTGCTTGGGATTTGATAGCGTAGGGGCTCTCGATCCAAGGTCTTGGTAACTGTTCGAAAATCCAGGTGAGTGATTTTAGCGGCGATATGAATAGCAGATACGCGGTAGATTCTCTACGTAGACGGGCATTTATTAACCCTTTGATATCGAGGCGGTCTCGCAGGCTATGATCGTCAACAGTGTTAGGATTAAAGCGTGAATTTATAGTATGTTTCTCAAGGTACGGCGCAACTGCGACTGACTGTATAGTGATCGAAATCGACACTAGCATCGATATTTGTCACGCTGGTGCCATCTTACATTTAAATGTATAAATTTAAGGCAGAAATACGTGGATTCTCAACAAGTAGTAAGCTTGGAAATTGTATCAATTCAATTTAAGTGAAGAACTATTTAATGTTAAAAAATAATATTACGTCTTTTGCTTAGTACATTTGTGTAACCCTGCTACGGTCTTTGGATCATCATTTTTACCCCAATCATGTTTCCCCTTTATTAAAAAATTCCTTAACTGGAAAGGCAATACAGAAATATCGCTACTATCACGTATACCAATTCTTTTGTTACATCCAGCATTTATTTCTGACAGAGTAAAATACCTGCTTTAAAACTTGCTAATAAAATGGAAGCTTTATTATTCGATAAAATAAATTCGTTAACCTATTTTTATATATGGGGAGCATATTCTAAATTTAAAATATATTTATTAAAAAGATAGTGGATTACTTACTGGTACACCTAATAATACGTATAACTCTTAGCTCCAATTTTATAATAAAAGTTTGCTTTCCCCAAAATGCAATCAGTCTGAAAATTTTGAGCACCGTAGCAGGGTTAAGTTGCATAAATCTGTTTAATAAAGGAAAAAATATTTTTGAAAGCGTCGTGTTCGTCCTTACTATTCGTGAAGCCTGATATTAATATACAAACCACATTGAAACGTAATAAAGAATTCCTGTAATCCGAACTACAAAATTCCAAATGCTATAAGTTCCAAACCGTAACATCTAATCAGTAAAGTGAATTCTATGGTGTCTAACTTCTCTCATAACACGATCAACCATCCAAACAAGTGACTCTGCGGGAAAACAACGACCCTAAGAGCCTCATTGAAGATTCCAAGTACCAAAAACGTCGATGCACGAGGAATCTTCCAGGAAGCTCCTCGATAACGAGTTTCGTGACGCGCCGCCAGGAAAAGAGGGGGCAGAAGTTCGCGGGAACAACGAGAATTACGGCAGTAAAACTAGATACGCATTACAATCCCATAAAGTCGCCCGACGAGTTCGTCACAGACAATCAGACCGAAGTTTATGCCAATTCACTGTCCTCCCCCCATCGAGGGAAACCTCTACACGCGATCACGAAGTCAGGATATCGAGAAGTTCGTCGGTCTGATTTATTCAAAGACCATTTTCCGAGTTTCTACGTTCACGAAGGAAGTAGTCGATAAGAGAATTACGATAATTGGACGTGGCACTCTAGCGATCGATCTAACGAGATTCTCAACGCCTCCCCTCTCTCCTGTCGCGGACAAGAAGACGGATTCCACGCGGGAAGAGATATAGAGAGGAATTTTATGTCGAATTACCAATTCCTTTTGACTCTCCGATCTGCCAGCATAGGTAACTCGATTTCTTTCCTATGTCTGAACGGATCTCGCATACTCGAGAAGTGGCTGGTGAATCTCATCACTCATCGATGGAAATCTAGTGATGCGTGGCGGAGTCAGTGGTTCAGAACATTCGAAATCAGGATATTACGTGATATTAGGTGTGTAAATTAGTTCGGTGCTCTTTTTCACAAAATTTTATGCTCATTTACAAACAATCAAACACGATTCTGATACCGGAATAGTGTTCATTGTACAGGCAACAGATTAATTTTTTTTAATTCGGTAAAAGGTGGCAATTTTAATTCAGTAAAGCGCGACGTTTACTATATATCCTATACCTGTTACACAAACTGACGTGTTAATATATGTAAAACGTGTTTCTATTTATATTAAAAGTTTTCAACTGACAGTACGAAGGGCATTGGACTTTGTTGCACATTTCCAATTACGTGGTAATGAATTTATCATATTGAACATATAAAAAATATGTTCATAAATAAAAGAGCGGTTGAACAATATTACGCTTCAAACTAGAACGATCTTTACGTTAAAGACATTCTAAAATAGTTAAATAAAGTTAAGCGCGAACCTTAAACTGGCAGTAATTGCTACATCTACCTTATCACCCACTGTTCTCTCTCTTCATCCCTCAAGAAAACCTAAGAAACCGGAAAGGAAGAGAGCAAAGAAAATGAAAACAGCTCGCGAAGCTACTAGAGAAAATCAACCCCCCCCCCCCCCCAGTAATCCTTTCATTCTGAAAGAAAGGCGCACCCTTTCTCGCTCGACCGACGGAAAATACGCGGGCGCGCGGCTAAGATGTATCTCGCTTAAACGTGACGTATTATTTCAACAGTCCTCGTGTTCCCATTACCGTGGCACATGATGCAGGATAACACTCTCGGTACTCAGTTTCTTTCTGCAGTTTCCCGCGACCAACGGTGCGGTGGAAAAACGGGCAGGAGGGGGGGGGGGGGAGGTGGCGACGTCTGTATATTACGCGGAGGGTGGCGATACGGTCGTGCGAGGGCGGAGACGGAGAAAGTTAGGGTGGATACCTGCGGGCAATCTACCTGTATTAAATTAACCCCCGCGAAGAGCTCTCGCGTGTCCGGGAATGCTTGACAGCGAGGCACGGACACTAAGTATTCATTAGTCAGCCGCCCTTGTTGCCAACCCGGTGCCGCACCGCGTGTCGCCCCCTTCGAAGATCGATGAATCTTCCTGGAGGGAGAGTCTAATTATTGTCGGGACGATCTTTGCCTCCTTCGCTCGCGTTCTATGTAATTTCTCGAACGATGATGGCTTTTTGCTTCGTGACAGATGCGGTGCATGCATGTACTCGGAACGTCTCGCTGTCCGCTATCGATTCGCGTAAATAACATTTGACGCATCGTTCATATCGAAATACACGATACTGGAGGAAATTAGAGCAACGTTGAGGAAGTACAGTAAGGAATCCCGTTTCCGAATTAATAGGGAGACAAGAGTGGCCGGATAATAGAGCAATCCCGTTTTTTTGTATATCGAACTTCATTTATTTAAGTAGAAATGAATGAAACTGATAATGTATTTCAATGTTTAAGGTTCCTATATGTGGCTGCGATTGTAGATTTTTCGATACTATGTATTCTTATCAATTTCGTTGCACTTTCATCACTTTCGAGATCTTTAACTATATTAGATTTTGCTTCAACAGTTAGATCATGATACGTACTGTATCAGATTCGTACTGAATTGTAATGGTTAAAATTTGATCAGCCAAACACAGGAAAGTCTATATACACGTGTATAGGTTGTAAACATCTCTACGAAACCTTGTTCGGATAACAGAATACATCGGATAATACAACATTCAGATAATAGGGTATCGGATACAGGAGTTCACTATAATTGCATACTTTAAAACAATCTTTTCAATATTTTTTTGATCCATAGACAAATACTGCATTCCTGTTAAGCATAATTGTACTGTTGGATAAAAGAACGACTTCAGGGCACTCAGGTCCCTTTTGCGCGAAATGTATAAATGAATTTCTTATGCTTCTTTAAATATACCCTGAAACTTTGATTGCATTATCTTTGAAATTGGCAAAACTATGGCGGAACAGCTGATTTTCAATAGATAGTATCGCATATTTCGCTTGTACCAAAATAATGTATAAAATTAGGAAAATTGCAAAATGTTAAAAATCTGTACTACTTGTTAAAGAAGGAAGGAATAAATTGGTTTGAAGAACAGTTCGTAGAAAATAGAAGAACATAACGACGATATCATCGAAATTGTATTTTTTCCAATATTACATATATCATTGAATATTACGTAAACAACAAAACAAATATTTATAAACATCACCTATTACAATTTTTGTTTCTATTTTACATAAGAAGGGTCTAAGGTTACCATAATTGAGATTAATGTTACTAACTCATTTATTACGTGATTCATGTTATACTAATGAAAATGGAAGCAATGTTTAGGTAACCCAATGAGTTTTAAAACAACTTCACTATAACTTATTCACTTATACTACTTATAAGGAATATTTAATTATAAAATGTTCAGGAACACTTTTCTTGAAATTCAATTTCGTTACTCGAGCCGTTCTTGCATCCAACAGTCCAAGTAGCAATTACAGACATCGCAGCGAAAAGTAAGCTGCTTTAAAGGAACTTTTTCTTTAATTTCATTTGTAAGATCTCCAGTCTAACACAGTTATCAAAATTTTGTTTTGTAGAAACACAATATAGAACCTAATCAAAAGATTCTCCCTAAAAGATACGTGGATATGTGTTAATACTTTCTGCGTAGCTACCATACTTTGTTTATATGCACATAAATTTTTAATTTGCGTGGATTCAATTAGGTAATATACGACAAAACATATTTCTTCTCATTGCGTGTTAAGGGAACCGCGGAAGCAAAGCCGCTAAAAATTCATTAAAACTGACCGCCTCGTTTTATGTTCACAGTTATGTTCGACATCATGTGCGACACCCTCCAACATATCAGCAGTCTATTTAAGAACGCAGTAAATTACAATTATTACTAACGGAAAGATTAAAAAAGGCAGATCTGGCGCGCGTGTGTTTATGTGTGTGTCTACACATTTTTCATTTTACAGTCATGAAAATTCCCATTCGTTCAACAATCAAAATTTGTTTCGAGCGGGAGAGCGTTGTTTGCTTTTTATGCAAGGCTCGAGAGAGAGAAGCTAGCGATAGCTCACGAGATGTATCAACAGTGAAATATTGGTGTACATTGCGAGTAAATACGGTCGAAATTAAACGACTTCGACGAGGCGCATTTCCGTTTCATTTGCTAAAACAAATCGTACGCCGATTATCCGCGCGACTGCGATGAAAGTGCACTTAGCTGATGAGAGCCTACACGAGCCACGCACGCGATACTCGTATGCTTCGTGCATAATCTACGGGTTCCTTTAACACCGACCAAATCGAATTATGCGTTTCATCGCTATTTTTATACCCCTTTATTTTCCCCTCGACGCCCGAAACGGGATTAAAAAATTGCTTGCAGAATATTTAAAAAATTCACCACCGTTCATCCACGAAAATATTCTGCATTGCAACTCCGATTTTTTTTTTATGTATTATAGAAACACATGATTAAAATGCAAAAAGAAAGAGAAAAGCAAAAATATTTTATTCGAAAGCTCCCACGCTAAAAACGGGATTTATTTCAATAGCAAATATTCTATAATCTGATTGTTGAAAACTTTCTACACAATGATGTAATAAATGATATCTAGTGACACTCGTACAATTAATTAAATGTTTCGCAAAATTTCAGCAGAATACAAAATTTAAAGTAAATTATTTTTATATGGAATAAACTTCTATGCTATTAATATATTAATTATACTAGTGATCCGTGTTAATTTACAATTGAGTCTTTCAGAAAAAAGACTAATAAATAAATTACATTGATTTTTAATGAGTTGAACATTAATCATTAGACTGCGAATTTTTATACAAATTCATTTCTTGATAAACAAAAATAAAGAAGTGGAAGCTAAGTAGGGGGTAGTTTTATCTTCCAAGTATTAAAATATCTTCCCTACTTTGACTATTTCATATATTTTTATACACTGCGTATATTCTGAACCTTTTCACCTATTTAATTTTCCCACAAATGCATAAAAATCCGCAATCTATTAATCATCTAACGAAGCGATTAATTTCCCAAATGAAATTAAAAAATTTGCTAACCTTTCATTTCTTAGACGAACGATTCACAATCGAGCGAAATGAATTACAACATCTAAGACACTCTTTCAATTGGCATTTAATTAACTGCCGAAAGCGCTGTGAAACCTTACTCAACGAGTCTCATAAAACTCGTTCATTAATTTAATTTTATCCACGATGAACGAGTGATTTTTCACGGCCCTGTATTAAGCCTATTAAACGAAGAAATAAGGAAAAATGGTTCCTCGATGAAATTGACGTGCACGCACGTCCGGGGCGGGTGTATTCGTACGTTCATCGAAAGGCCAAGAAGAAGGGGCTGAAAACGCGCTCACGGGTTCAAACCTATCGTTAACTTTTGTCTGGTCACGTGCCTTGCGACGTTAACCCGCCTATTACCTTCATACACGATTCTACGTAGAGAAATAGAGAGGAAAAAGTACAATGGGGAAGTGCGTGATTGTAATTTACTTTTCCGCGTGTGTCCCACGGTGAAAACGATAATACGGCTAATATCGACAACGAAGTGATCGACGCACGGAGTTTCACGAATGGTCGCATTCCAATTTGCATAATGTATCATTAAACGCGCAGTGGTCAAGTCTCTTCAGTTTCGAAATAAATTCATAAATGTTTGACAGACGGGAAATTCGCTGCCGTGCCTCAGGAGACGGATAATTGCCGATATTAATGATAATTGATACAATATTTCCTGCGTAAAGCCGGCTTTTACTGTCGGCTCGAGTTAATCTTTTTCTACAAATGGCAATTTTGATGAACTGAAAAATTTCACCGAGAGGTTCAGCAATAATTTGCTTAACTTGCTGTTTAATTAGTTAAACTAGGATTGCAAATATTCTCACATGCTACAGTGGCGTGTAAAAGTATCCGGTCACAAAACATATAAATATTTAATAATGGTTCAAATCAAACATTTTATCTTTTTTCAGAAATTCGTTATTCTTATAGGCTGATGCCATAATATCAATTATTTTTATTGGACTAAACAATTTCGTGTATAACTTCATCTTTAAAATATGTTGCAAATAAAAGGCATGGCCAAATTCTTTTGCACGTCGCTGTATAAATAAAAGGTATTCTATCCTGATAAATATTATTATTTCCTAAATTTATTTTACCATCGTTAGCTACTTCCTATAAATTTGTTACACCAAATATGTTCGATAACTAATGGCATAAAACCAAAAATGTCACTCTATATGAAGAAATAAATCAAGAAAGTAGAATAACATTTTTTTCATATGAAATTTGAAATTCTGAAGAATATGCATGCACGTGACTATGCATTGACTTAACGAATCTCACTATAAATTACTGTTTCGACACAGATTTGTGTTTATTGTATTGGATAATTAAGAGTGCACAATAAAACAATACGTTCATGTACAATTAATTTTATTATATTATAAACTGCCGAAGATCTGCATTCTTCCAAATACACGATTCTACTTTGCGAACTAAATCTCTATAAATGCTTCTAGCATATTGTACTGTTTTATTTTTTCATATGGAGTCTCCTCCTTTGGATTGTACTGTTAGTTACCGAACACCCTGTATTTCTAAAATTTCTCCTACTTTCTTCAATCTTTTAACCATCTTTAACTGTTTCCTTTACGCGTCACATTCTGAACAGCAATCTCTTCTAAAGCACGTTAGAGGATTTCGATAAAATAGTTGAACGTTAACTACATCGTATAAATATCCAGACGTTTTAGACTACCACATAAATCGATCTCACGACGTGAATTCATAATTGGATCATCTACGCCACATTCCTCTAACACATAAATTACGACTATGGTAGCCAGGAAGCAGCGATCGTGTATCAAACACGAGTCTATCTGGTCGAAATGAAGGCGCGCGTGATTAAACGCGCGGCGTTATCCGCCTAACCGTGTAAACGTCGCTGACGGCGAACGGGGTTAGAAAAATCGCCGCTGCGCCGCACAATGGTGCACTTTATCCGCGTAATTGACTCAATGACCATTTGCCAACGTGGAAGTTCATCGTCGTCCTCCTCCTCCTCCCACTCCTTCTTCATCTTGTCGTCGTTGTCGTAGTTGACGACGACAAACCATCGAGGTTTCTTTATCCGGCTGACCCACTCAGATTGCTGCAGCGCAAAAGACGTGCCACGCGAGATACGAATAGAAGGAGGACGAAAGAGAGACGGTCGGATCGGAGAAAGTAACGGATGAAACGAGACGAACAGAACGAAGAAGATGAGTGGGACGAATGTACGAGGCCCGTAGAGAAGAGCGTTATTATTGCTCTGCAAATGAGTCACTGTCCTGGCCAATGGGAAGCGAGGAAACGGCGATTCGACTCGCGAAAAAAACGCACCCGATAAGGGTTATCTTTCGTTATGCGTGCTCCGGCCATTCCGCGCCGCTTGTTCACAGGATTTACTGTTAGCGTTGTTGACTAACGACTGACTAATGAAATTCGACGCTACCGGTCGATCCCATCGATCCCACAGCTGCATTGTTGTGATTTATCTACAGGAAACACGAGGAAATGCGATCCAATAAGTTCCGTGAATGCTTGGATCCGATAATCGCGTGATTCACGTGATTTCGTGACATCGAAGAAACGTGATTACTTTGGTTATATGCACGATATATTTATTATTGAATGATGTAGAGAATAATATGAACCGGTCATTTGCCAAATTGATTAATACCACAAAATAAAAAGTAGGAGAATTTATAAAGTAATAAATTCTTTGAGTAATACATTCTTAAAGTAATACATTCGTTTTTAAAATTCCCTTTAAAATTTGAACTCAAATAAATACTGTAGAATATATTACTACAGGCGAAGCTTTTATCCAGAGACAGAATAAGTATTATAATCTTTATAAATTATTTATTATTCAATGACCGAAACTATTTTGCTTATTTTGTGGTGTTAAGCCCAATTGTTAAGGAAATTTATTTTAAATATAGAAAGTTAAGCTCCAATCAAACGCTTTGACACTAAAATTTTAAAAAATTTCGAAAAGTGGAGTTAATCACTCTGCCCTGTGAACAGCTCATATATCACTCCATTTCTAGCATCTTGATGACAGGCAATGAAATAGCAGAATTACTCGTAATAGTATACATAAGTGAAACGATATCTAAAATATTTTCTTCGACGTCAGAATTTTAATTTCATGAGTCATGAATTTATGGGAAATTTAAAATGCATGAAAGTATAAAGAGCACAAAATATTTGAAAATATACAATATATCAAAAATAAAGTTCACCTTATAATATTTAGAGGGGGGAACAAATCTCTATTTAGGTTCAATCTTTTTAACCCTTCCTTAGATTTCCACTTTTAGTTCCATAGTTCAAATTTCCTTTTAACTCTACTACTAAGTTAATAAGTGCAAACTAATTGCTTGGTAGCATTCAAAATTTAACGTGATCATATAAGATTACATAAATTTCCAAGCAATTAAATTAACACTCTTTAAAGCATGTTCAGTTTGAATTTGTGTGGGCCTGTGCAGCCCCCATAATCCGAAGAATGCTGCCCATAGAATAACTTTGCATAAATACCGCAGTCTAATCATCAAATTGAACAAGCAATTTATGTCATCACACGTAAATGCATAGTGAATCCTGAGCCCGACTTCAAGAATGCTAAACACTGACGCAAAAAGGTGTAATAAAAGGAACGTCAGCAGATTTAACACGTCCACTGTCCCATGCATCATATGTAATGCACAATCGATACTAAATCAATTTCATTAAATTAAAGCTCGCCAGCAGTTATTATTGACTGCTATCCTATAATTACAGAAAATAGCTACGACGACGAAACATTTTTATGCTGGCCACTTTGCTGCTTTGCTGAACGTATAAATGACAAGTATAAGTATACCATTAAGTAATCCACCACTTTTAAATGCATGAATGAGTTCATTTTATCCAAAGAACAAGCTTCCTCTCGAATACGTATTTATAGCTTGGCCAAGAAATGTAGTAAACAAGAACGATCGCTGCAAATGCTGAATTAAATAAAAAAAGTGGATTATTCATTGGTACACCTAATAGATGCCTGAACAATGAACGTGTCAAATAATTTCAAGCAACATACCCTAAATACATTCAATATGATCGGTCAATGACTGGGCGAATGTCCCACAAGATTAATTCGAATCCATTGCACGTTCTTTAATTCCCATCGTGGTCGATCAACCCTTCCCCCTTCCGGTCACTATACCCTTTATTTTATTTTTCTCCCACGCTGCGGGGGAGTAAGTTCATAGTGACCTCAACAGGGGTGATGGAGGAGGCGGAGTAAACTACTGTACGGAAGTTGGAGAACTTTAAACCAGGGTTTAGCGACTAATTTAGGCGAAGCCAAGGGCAGGCAGGGTCTCCGGAGACAGACTTTGCGCGATGGCCTAGCCGATTGGACGGTCGACTAGTTTCGAACTCGATAAACCGAGAGGTGAGAGAAACCTGGCGAAGTTCCGATTCGAGTCTCGCGGCCAAACCGCGTCGGGAGATTTCGTTAAAATCAACACGGAACCGTACTCGAGTTTAATTCTATTAAAGTCGTCCGCTTGACCATTATCGAGCATCGCGGTAATTAACGGCGTATCCGATTCTTTCAGATTCATGAGTGTTTGTGTTATTTTATTAGGAAAAAAAAACGTAACGTGGGGTAACAATTTGATTAAAAGTGTATACTCCTCGATCGATTTTTTCCTATCAATCACTATATTCATTTGAACATTCTCTAATCCATTTGTCACTATAATTCATCAATTTGTAATGTATGTATATTTCATTCACCTTCATTTTAGCATTTTTTAATACCTCGCACATTATCATGCATATTTCTGAATTAATGTGTTATCCCATGTATATAATTAAGTAAAATTATTAACTGGTGGAAAGATGGATAATCATCTATATTTAATTTTGGTATATAGAAAGGTTGTGAATTTTGGATAGAATTATATATAGACTGCGGATTTTTATACATTTATGATACATTTGACTAAATACAAAAATTACAATACCTAAAATACAATTTATATTGTTGTATTTAAAGGACGAATCTATATTACGATTCTATTTTTAGAGATGTCTTTAAAAATATGAAATTGCATAAAAATTCGCAGTCTAGTTATATGATACGAAGAGCTGTAATCGTTCTCCATGCGTAACGAATAAACTGTGAACATAATTGCGCGTTCCCGATATCACCGAAAAAATGCCAGTGGTATGATAAACCTCGTCGCATTTCTTCCGCTATGAGACAACCGTTAAATAAGCTTAACTCTAAATGCGTTTCAACGTTATCATTGTTTCAAACAAATTTATCAAACAAATGTAAAATTAATTCCACGAAAACGTTTCCGTATTTTCCATATTCTTCATTTGAGACGTTCCATACTCCCATAGTAGCATACATCATCGCTTAAAAAAGTTCCATTAAGTGTCTCGTAAACTGTCAACCGACAACTGAAGCATTGTCTCAGCAGAAGCTGTATAAGAACAGAAGTATGACAACAAAAGGAGAATAGTGGTTCGTATAACGAGCCAAAAACGTCATAATTGCGTCACGAAGGCAAGAAGTCGCACATGGTTGTTAAACAGCGAATCCACGTGTAGGCCATGCGTGCGTACACGCATCGTATGTTATTTTTCACGAATCTTTCACCGCCAACGCGACAGTCGTATTCCCGCTACTTCTTACATCGCGCTTACGTACCACGCGAAGTCTATTGCATCGTCCAAGCTATTATTACTACGCTCACGACGTGTATACTACTCAACATTCACTGACACTACTATAATAAGATACGTGACTGAACGGTCTGACACGTATCGCCACTTAACGAGCAATATTGAAGGCAGTTGAAGAAAAAAATGAAGGCTAATAGAGATATGAAGATATGGGCAACGATATAAATGACTCCGAATTCATTGGACACTTTACGGACAGTTATGAATACACTGCAAATGAGTGTAAATTAGTGGATTCAGAGTTGGACCACAGGAAAGTCGAAGAAATAAATTGAGTATCGAATTGAATCGCTTTACGAATGAGAAAGTTCATTAAAAACAATCACAGACTTATAGAAGATGACATAAGTAATTTCAAACTTGTAAGACTCGATAAGGGCTAAGAGAAGGATCATTCGAGGACCAAGAGATCCAACTTGGGTCATCCTAGGATCGAAGAAGTAGAGTCGGACCATTCCAGAACCGAGAGACCAAGTCACTCGAGTCAGCCGAGTTAAGTTAGGCCCTTCGATCAAGGAATGATCTAACTTGAATCTTTTAACTATGAAACGATTCATAGTTATGGCTTATACCGGATGTTCCAGATTTAAACCGACAAACTTTGCCATCATGTTTGAAAGATCATTTTGAGCGAAAGATATTTTATACCCCATGGATTAATTTGTTTTAATTTTCGAGAGATGCATTCAAAGCTACTAACCTTCAATGATAATCATTTATTTGAAACAATGTTTTACACTGATTTAAACAAATTGTTCACCTCTTGTCTCTGCGCATACAAGTAAGCGTGTTTTCACGCACCGTATCCACTGAATATTCGTAAGATCATTATTGATGGTAAAAACAGCCTCTCTGATTTTTCCTACTAACCCTTTGCGGACGAGTGTCTACAAATAGCCGCCTGATCATTTTTTTAGGTTCAGTGGACGCACGTTGACGTTGAAGCAGAAAATTTAAATTAACATTGTCAATAAACGTTTCAACAGTTTTGGGAATGGAGCAGTCTGGAATTCAAAAGCTTGAAAAGTTTAAAGGCTTGGAATTGAAAATCAAAATACTCTCTTAAGTGTTACTATTCATCGTCCGCAAAGGGTTAATTCATCTCATGTATCAGGTTTTCCATCTAAATACAAATAGTGTCCTAACTCAACAACTACTAGTATTTCTACCCGTATCTCGAAAACGAAAACGAATAAATCCATAGTTTATATAACATTTGTTGCTTAAAATTATCCCACAAAAAAGTAAGTACTAATAATACCGGAATTATACCATAATAATACCAATGGTTCAAAACAGTTTGCATCAATCTCTATGAGTTTTAAATCGTCTTATAGAATCTGTAGTACAGCATTTCATTCATTGGAAATAATCCGTCTCAACTTCTATAAATATGAAACTGGTTCGATGCACAAATGCATAACCGTATTATAAAAAACTGTGATGCCTAATTTACTGGACATCTATGACCGTCATTTAATATACGGAAGTTTGCCACATGCCATTAAATATTGGCATTGAATGTTAAACGTTATTAATAGCAAATAGTTGCTTCTATAAAAAGTAGCAATTAAACTGCAGATCTCTTTTAACTTTTTGCATACTTCGTAAACGTAACACGCAACTGAAATCTGCATTGCTAACGATTCTATTTTTAACGATGATATTAATCTCTGAATAACGTCTTTGTTACTAATTTTTGTCGATAATATTTATCAGTGCCATGATAGTCGTGTAAACACGTAAATGCTCTCCAACAGGAAGTATGCACAATCCCGTTTCCAGGTTACTCGCGTCCCCTTCGTGAGCTTAATAGCGAACGATCCTTAATGACAGTTCCCGAAGCGAAGTTCTCCCGCACGAGCAAATGACTTTTCTCGTGAACGCAAAATGGTTTTACTTACGCGAGATTGGTCGTTGCGAAGTAAACGAGTAAAATCATCATTCATTTAAACGACACATTCACATGTGCTTTTCAACTACTCTCTTCGACCGATTTTTTGACACACTTGTCCCAGCGCAAGAAAGCAACATTATCCTCCAAAACATAAATTGTTCGCTGCGCGCAGCAATTAGAGAATTGAAACTCTAAACCGCTCTATTACGACAATCATTTCTAAACAAAGAGTAGAAAATAAATGGTATAGACTTGACAGATTGGTCTACTGTTCATGCTGTATTGAGCAAAAGATTGAGTTTGAGACAAGAATCAACGTCCCGAGAACAAAGACTGCAATAAGTAATCTCCTAATTGTTTCCTGCAGTGTACTTACGAAGATTTATTAATCACCTTCTCTTCTAATTGAAGTTTCAACATCCGAGCTTTAATTCGTAAGTTTTGTTTCAATCCTCTTCAAAAATTTTAAACGTCAATACTATTACTATTCCGAATATTCGAATATCCGGATTACTCGGATAATCAAAAAATCCGAATCATCTGTCCAGTCCTACTACCTCTGGCAAAAAGTTTTCGGCCAAATGTAAGAACGTGGAACTAATTAAGAACACTACAATTTTTGAGGTGCGAAATACTGTTCCACAAATAAAAAAACATACAGGAAGATTAAATAAATATAATATGAAATAAATGATGAAAGAAAGGAATAAAAATAATCGTTTACTGTCAAAAAGAAGACAATGAGAAAAATAAATCTACTTAATAATAAAACGATACTTTACCTAAGTATTTATATTACCTAATATTTCCTAATATTTCTACGTCCATATACGATTACTTTGATGTGTTTTAGCATTGATACTGCGAGATTTTCGCATCGTGCAAATAGAATTTCCTTTTGCAATAATTATATTATTCCCTGAAGTTAATTTTCACTTTTGCGGACACGCCCATTAACTAATATTGTTTCGTGTTGTCTATAATTTCTTTATTAGATTTTCTAGTTATACAATAGCATTCTGCATCAGAAAAATATCGGCGTTTTTAGCTAACTTTATATTATCGCGTTTGGCCGAAAACTATTTGCCAGTGGTAGTAGAAACAACCCAAACTCCAATTTGCAAACTACAATCTCCAATCTCGATTCCAGGTCTCAATTTTCCTTTTCTGAATTTCCAATCTTCGATACCGTAGCTCCAACTTTAACTCTTGCAACCGCAGAACAATCATTCCCCTGTGTGTTAATAAACGCTCGTCCACGCAACCTTCGACGCAACTTCGATTACCAATCGACAGATCGGTAATCTCGCTGGCGATCCAGCAGCTGCGACGCGTAACAGCACCGGCTTGCAATAATTATGCACTTAATGCATCGAGGCATTGTCACGGAGGGGAAGCAATTCAGCGTCTCTCTCTCTCTCTCCCCCCAGCCATCGGTTTGTTTTGACGCTCGGTGACAATTCGAGACAAATCCATTAAACTATTGCCGGCTTTTGTGTTCCAGATAGGTCCCATTACATTATCAGTGTAAAGTAGAGGCGGCGGTCGGTTCGGAGCGTCGTAGAACAGCAACTAGCCGGCCCAGCTGTTCGCGTCCAATTAGCCTCGCTTGATAAGCTCAACAATACCGGCATTATTACAGAACAACCGAGCGTTTATACGTGCCTCCTAGCGCCGTTACATTTTGACGTTTCCATTAGCTGTTCTTCTCTATCCTTTCCCCCCTTCCTCTCGGCCCCTCCTTTTATCAATCCACCACCTCACTCCTCGACTTCGCCGACTGAAACGCTTTATCGTGCCTCGAGATGCTTTTATTGCCTCTTTAAGGTCGCTTCATTAATTAATACGTTCCTATCGATCCGTCGGAACGCTTCGTTTCTTTGTTAATGAGATAGTAATGCGATCTCGCGTGCTCCCATATCATCCGGATTCTAATATCCACGGATTTTTAATGGACCAATCTTCGCGAGGGAACAAACATCTAATGCATTGATTTCTCGCTCGGAAAATATAATTCTTTTTTATAACTTCGCTTGTGAATTACTCGATCGCGAATCTCTATGCAAATTCAATTTTATCGTTTTGTTGTTTTTATTAAGAGAACGTAAAGAATGGAAGCTAAATGGAGTAGGATAGTTGTTTCATCCCCTAAAATACAATGATTTGTACTTGACATAAAATATTTTGTACATTCTTGAATGTTGCGTGCATGCGGCTCCCCTTTACACATTTTAATTTCCGATAAATTCGTGAACATTTGCAGTCTACGGATTACAGTATACACATCCTGTCTGTCATTATTTTTTAACTACCAATACATTGAGGGTCAAAAGTTAAATATACGCTTCACAAAAATGAAACTGACCGAAATTATAGGATAACTAAAGTCTGATTATAATATCGTATCTTATAGCAAATAAATAAGTACTTTGTAATAATAACGTAATTACAGTGTTACGTATAGAAAATGCATTGTAGTACACTGGATATTTTGTATACTTCTGCATACAGTTTACAATGAGAAACAAAACAGGGTATACACGTCACAAAAATGAAATTAAATTATAATTATAATATTGACTATTGTACAAATGCAATTACAGTATTATTTACAGCAAATAATAGTAGCAGTACAAAGTAAATAATAGTAATGCAATTATAGTGTTACTTACGATAAATAAATTATTAGGTGTACAAATGAATAACACATTTCATTATGTCAAATTTAGAATTTATCTTTAACACAATAAAATATCTGTCTTAAAAATTCCTGCTACAATCGAAGCTTGATTATTCGATAAAATAAATTCGTTAACCTTTATTTTATATCCGAGTAGCATAGTTTAAATTTCAACTATACTTGTTAAAAAAATAGTGGATTACTTACTGTTACACCTAATATAATATAATTACGATATAATTTACTGTGAACAAGTTGTAGTATAATTTCATTTTTGTAAAGTATACGCTTACTTTTGCCTTACGGTATAAGACATTGTTATTGACATTTGAAATACTTTGGCGCAATTTTCATAAGAGATCACTGCTTCGTTCTCGACTACTTCTTTGGTGATATCTACCTTAAATTTCGCATCAAGCTTAAATCTCTCTCAGTTTTCGTCGACCGGCTTTAAAAAGCCCATTCGAAAAGATGACAATATCTTGTCAATGCGGACCATTCGACGGCGATCAGATTGACGCGAGCGCATCTGAATTGCAGATGTGTATCGGTGAAATTGTAGGAGAGTGAGACGATCGAGGCAGAAAGAGAGGTCCGACTATCCACGAATACATTATGCCAAATGTGCACGGCCAGGCTGCATTATTACCCTTAAATCTCCGCTTCCGAAATGCTCCAACAATATATTCATACGCGTCTTATCGCAAACTTGAGATAGTAAAACGGAAATCTCGAAATGTACTATTAAACTCTGAAGCACCTCTTCTCTCGAACCGAGGCGAGCTCTCTCGTGTAACTATAGCGCATTCGGAGCTTAATTTACACGATCAATTTCTTGTAGGTGCCCGTTAATTAAACCAGCAAACGATGAAAACTATTATCGAGAGAAGTCCATATATGGTATTTTACGTAGAACGTGATACTCAAGCATAATAATTGGATGGAAAACAAGATTGTAGTGTTAGAACGCGTTTCCTGGTTCACGTCCTGCAAATCTGCAGTAAATAAACAGAATATTGTCCCTGGCCTCGTCTACGGTATATCCACCCACGTGTAGTCTCGCGACATCCTCTCTCGATACAGAAGCATATCACTCATCCTGCTGAATCCACTATCGGTCTTCCATACGCATCTTTGTGCCCTCTCTCGCCTCTTTCTCCTCCTATTTTTTTAACCTCTCCCCGCTCTGGTTCCTCCCTACTTTTTCTTGCGTTTATCACGTGCGCAAATTTACTCAGAGATACGAGATTCATCAACAGAAATTTCATTAAAAAAACTCCGCTAGAAAATGGACCGTTGTATTTTTTAATTTTCTACGAGTTTCGTTTAATGTTCCGTATGGTATTATTCAACCACGACTATACCGAGATTCAAGTGAAACTAAATTTATGGCCGTTTTATACTTGCCACGTGAAATTTGATTTGGCTTTTGTACACAAAGTGTACATAGCAAAGTAAATTTTTGTGACGTAAATAGCAAAGTAATATCCTCCAAGATTTTATCTCTGTATAGTCTGGTGATACATAGGCCAGCTTCTAGAAGATACGATATTCTCATCCGCCTACGTAATGTATAATTCTGTACATCGCAGAATAATTTATTCGAATAAGTTTTGCGAACAATGGGATTTCATTTCGCCGCATGTCACCTTTTTAAAACAAATCGATTCTGTATTAACCAATCATTAAAAATCTTCAAATATATACAAAGAGGAATTAACCCGTAAATAAAGAATTATTATTATTATTATTATTATTATTAAAAAGATGAACAAAGCAGAGGCTAAATTTGATTAAAAAGACGATGAAAATCGCTGGAAATCGTAGGGTAGATACCCATTATGGCTTTCGGAGTCAATATGTCGACGGCTTGGAATACTCAACGTTATTTATATGGATAGGCAGTCAAATTACGCGAAATAATAGACTGTGTTTTCGTAACACGTGCACACGACGTCGCAATTATTACGCACGCACGGGAAAGAGTAAATTATTCTATGCATTAACGACCAGCTGGAAATATTTTATGTCGCGCACAACTCACCCTATCCGTAAAAATAACGCAGCCCCGAGAACGCTTTTTTGCCGGATTAACCTCTACCAAGTTTCTCGGAAATTCTGCATTAAAATCCCCACGTTTGTTGCTATCGCTCGTTATTAAAATCTGCGTAAAAGAGACAAAAACGTGAACAAGTCGGAGAATGAATAAATCCCCATTTTCTCTAATAACAATTTATATTTCGTGCTCGGCCGCTTATTATAAAAATGCTTAATTTAACATCACTATAGTACTCCAAAATTTACTTAACACGATGAGTGTCGCACCGAATTTAAAACTATATTCATTTTCATATCCTTCCATTCACGCTGCTTTAGACACTGATGATTTACGTTACTGCAGCTATTGTACATGATCAAAAGCTACTTTACAACATTAACCTTTTGCCTTACAATTTTTAGACTACTGTACTTATACAAGTTATAATTAACAGATCACAGTTTTCATATTTCTTCAAAATATTAATATATTCTAGACGATTTGTATTTAGTGATCCTTAATCTTCCGAAGTGCAACAAAAACTAGAATAAAATGTTACACTGTATTGCAAACAGAACTCACGTTTAACAGACCTATTTATAATTCGTACCACGAGTGTGACTCGTCATTGTGAGCCAAGGGGTTAATAAGATTACGCAAACAAGTATTAGCAAAGACACAAAGAAATAATAGAAAAAGGGAAACGATCCAAAGTAGAAGTTCGCGTGGCTTGTCAATGGACCACGCAGCACTCGACGCGTTAAACGTTCGTGCTTCAATCGCAACAGTCCACCATCTTACAGTTCCCAAAGCTCCAAATCTCATCATTGATCCATAAATTCCCACCACTTCTAAAACAACCGTATCAACATCAACTTTCTCCAGAAGTTACATAAAAAATTAGCCATCCCACTAAATCACATCTCTCATAATCCGATCTGGGGTTTCCAAAGCCCACCCACGAGGGCCAAACCTCAACAACCCTCGATAGCCATGAAACATCGCATCGAACATTCGAATCTACCGACTAAACCGATCCCTAAACACGAGATTCGTGCGTTCCTGGTTGCGGCGCGTAAGTCGCCTCTAATCGTGCGCTCTTATTGCGCCTCGTGCATCGAGCAACTCCCTCGCCCCTTCCTCCGTATGTCGCGTACGCGGGACTGCGTGTTCGCTACGAGCGAATGCGTGTATCCTCGTTATCGTCTTACACACGCACGCACGTGTAGTACGAGGCGTAGTACTACGCGCTTCCTCTTGCTCCTCGCCTCACCCTGTGGATCGGTCAGCTACGCTGCACAATCCCTCCGCTCCTCTCGTAACCCTGCTCGGGAGCAGCTTGTTTTATCGTGGTCACGTGGTATTACTGTGACGTCACGCGGTCACTAACCATATTATGTCCACGGCACTGACCTTACCCCGCTAGTCTCTCCTCACCACTCCTGCCGAGCAATGGTCTCCCTCCTTCTCCTCCTTGCGCCTCTCTTTAATGTCTTTTCCTCCTTCTTCCTTACGTTTCGCATACTTTTTAATACCTTCTGCAGCATTTTCTCTGCGTATATATGCTTTCGATTTGAGCTTTCCGTATTGCGTGTAAGTACCTTTCTTTCTTCTCAACTTCTCATTTTTCTACTTTCTCCGTTTCGCTGCAAAGGGTGCATATTCGAGCACTTAGAGATTGGATAACTGTTTATTAAGAGAAGCGGTATTGTTTCTCGATAGCAGTGGTTTTCAACGGGAGGGTCGTGACTCATAGAAGGTTCGCGATTTCCCAGATACGAAATAATTAAACATCTACATTAGACCTCCGTATGACGTTTCTTAACCACCGCGATTGGCAATCACGGGTCTTTTAAGTACAAGTCAGATTCTTTACTGTTATAGGTATTAAAACAGTCCAAGAAAATTCTAAGTTACGTATTAAAATTCAACCCCTTCGTTTCGAAGAAAATCGATGTAAAAATTTTCACCTTGACTTAAACGACTCCTCGTACCGGTGAAGGGTTAATTATTTGTAAATATATTAAATACATGTATTAGGAAGAATCATTAAATATTCCGAAATACATATTGCTAATGTGATTTCTTTGCTGTATTTAATTTATCCCATCTTATATAAGGAAGAATTTGCGGATGAGGTATCGCAAATGATTGAACTATTATAAAAGAGGGTCGCGACCCAAAAAACGTTGGAAAACACTACTATATAACGTAGCATTATTTCTGTTTCAATTCGTACAACAATATTATACCATAATCGATAATATGAAGCATCTCAATATTTATACTTGTACAATTTTCATATCAATAAGAATGGTTTCTTATTTACACCTAGCTTCAGTTTTCATTTTCAATAAGCCACAGAGAATGGAATAAACATCTCTTTCATTACTTGCATTTATATTGTGGAGCGAGCTTTGCAATCTTCTTTTTGTTTTATCACCTTTCCTTCTCTTTTTTCCCTATCTTTCTCCTCCGTTTCTCCTGTCCCTTTTACCGCTTTTTTTAAATGTTTTTTACGTTATCATAAGTAGTTATAGCCCGTTTTGGTTTACCAAGCACTGTATACGCGATAACCGTTACGTAGTACTAATTGGATAATAATTGCCGCAATGCTTGGTAATGGGATAGCACGGTGGATGGCCGGAGAATGGTCGCGAACCCGATGGTTAGCTTCAGGGTCCTAGTTCAAGGGATTCGAGGTTTTATTGCGCGACGCGATAATGATTTAGCTTGTTTCGCGCAATATATACCTCGGAACGCGTATCCTCTAAGATGAAATAACGACAGACTTGATAATCATGCCGCATGAAAATCCTTAATATACACTACGGTGCGTGTAATTACGTCGCTTTATGCCATTAAGCCCTCCTTAAATATATTAAGTCCCCTTTGAAAGATCATTATTTATACGATGACTACTTATAAAATTCAAATTACAAAATTATCCAGAAAAATGTCGAACCTTAGTGCGGCAATTTTCATTAAACCTTAAACTTAAATTCCACTTGCATTTATGTAATACATTATCCTCCGATGTCGAAGTTAGGATTGCTGGATTTACGGCCCGTAAAATTCGATTTTTCTTCATTAACACTAGAACTACCGACGAGTAAAGTATACGTACTTATTTGTACCAAAGAAATAGACATGATAGATAATTTGCAAAGCGCATGTGATTGAAGCACAATAAATCTTCATTAATATTTTGTATGGAAAATCACGGGATATTATAGATAATGCACAGTTGCAAGTTTATATAATTTTTATGGCAAATTTGTAACCAGTCATTTTGACTGAATTCGTAGTTCTAGTGTTAAACTTACACAACTTGTAGATTACTATACTGCGCGCACTTTGGCCAGACCAATTCTGGAATATGACACGATGATTTGGTCTCCTTACTAAATGCTCACATTCGCGCTCTTAAAAAACCGCAACACAAATTTCCACGTTTAACCGTGGTAATCGAATGTTTAGATATTCTCGTAATTATAATTGTATATTAACCAAATTAAATTTGACCACTTTTGAGCATCGAAAAAAATCTGATTTACTCTTTGTTAACAGGGTACTTGACACTAGAACTACCAGCAGTAAAGGTGTACTTATTTGTATCAAAGTAATGAAAACAATAGACATTTTACGAAGCAGACAATGCAATGGAAATAAAGCTTTACTCGTCTCCTTTATATGAAATCATGGCAAATTTGTAAAAATGCATCGCTATAAATTTATATAATTTTTACGAGGAATTGCAAACAACTCATTTTGACCCCTTTAGTAGTTCCAGTGTTGATGGTCTGATTTCATGTACAAATATCATTGAAATGTTTAAATTTAATATTCCTTTCAGAATCGTACGACATTCTGAATTATTTCACGTTGAACATCGTCGAACATGGTACTTCATTCATAGCAATACATACCGCACACGATTTGATTAATGTTTTTAACCATTCGCTCCACTCATTTAAACGACCATTAGTTGGTATTGCATCAATTTCACGTAACTACTTCTTCTTCACATTTTGCACTTGTACTTTTCCTTTACTAACGGGTATTTATTCTCGTAATTAAATAAATAAGCAATCTTAGTAAAAAAAAAAGAACAAATTATTTTCAAAGCGACGAGAATATTGCAGATTCCGCGGTTAATTGTTTAATATGGAATGTTTCTAATATCTCGTTTCCGTTTTCCGAGCACCGGGCACGTCGAACGTTGTGCAATACTAATTGGATAATAACCACGATGATGCCTTCTAATAAGGTAGGTCTGTAGCGAGCAGTTAAATCTGCCAGTTCTACGATAAAACAATTACAGCTAACCCGTCTGATTTCCCAATTAAACTCTGCCTTCGATCCACAGCTACGCTTTATTATTATCCGTCGCTAACATCGTCTTTCTTTTATCCCTCATCGTGGATTCATAAACTTTTTACCCAACGAAACTTTGCAGTCACTCAAGCTATAACTGTTCGAGAGAGAAACATCGATTATCCAGGCCAAGTCTGATAAATTGCTTATCCCTACTACTGTCTATAGTTTAATGTTAGATCGGTGCATATGAAATTGTCGATTGCGAATAACGAAATTTCTTTGTGTACGATGGAGACATGTGAACAAATAGAATGTGAGAAATAAATGCGTGACTTGATTACTCGTTGCAAAACATGTATACAAGTTAACTCCGTATAAGTGTTCGTTGAAATAACGATGCGCTGCAATTGCAAGCGATTCTAGGCAGCATAAAATTTGGAAAAGAGACTTATAAATCGTATGCTTTTCTAGTAGAAATTGCAGAAATATAAATAATATTGAAAATTTAAAATTAAGATGCATGGGTTTGGAAATTAGAGAAAAGTTTAAAGTTTTGGATGCTTGGAAATTCGAATATTTAAAAATTTACAAGCCTAGGAACTGGAAAGCTTAAAAAGTCAAGGCTTTTGAAATCCGAATATTTAAAAATTTGCGAGGTTAAAAATTGGAAAGCTTGAAAATTCAAGAATCTGAAAATTTGAAGACTTAGAGATTCGAGGCTTTGAAATTCGAAGATTTGAAAATTTGCGGATTTAATATTTGGAAAGCTTAGGTAAAAATTCGGAAATTGTAATTAAGTAAAACAATTACAAAGTAAGAAAATATTTGCTTTGAAACTTTTTCACCTGTAACAGCAATTTCATATGTATCGACTATCCGGCTATTCTCCAATCTAAGGCAGACAGAGAAAGAGAATTTGTAATCCGATATAACGATTTAAGTTGTCGCCGAAGCTCGACTGGCTTTAACTGACTATCCGGTATAACTAGTAGACAGCCGTCCATTGGTTAACCGCTAGTTACACCAGGAAACTTTCCAATGAAACTTCGTCGTCTCTCAGAGACGAAGCAAAAGGCCCAGTTTCGTAGTCCAAAGTTTTCCTCGACTTCAAAGGAGGCCTGAGCACGGATTAAAGTGCCATTAGGCTCATTAAAGTGTATTTAATGTCCCCCGTTCACGAAAGAGGCACAGTAATTGTAATTACAAGCAGCCCCAAGTTAACCTGTTCGTTCGAAGCTCGAAAACAATTACGAAGAAGCTTTGATCGCTTTGCTGGCCCCTTATGAATTATCATTGATCTCACTGCTTCTGGTCGTGGCCAGAACGAAGATAATAGCACAGAGAAACCGGAGGGAAAAAAGAATAGGGAGTAAGAATTAGGGAGTTACGTGGGACGTATAACATTCGTATACGATCGGGCGAATGGCAAAGTGTGGAGGGTTTGATGTCGTAAATCTTTCAATTGCTATCGAGCGTTATCGATAACTTCTGGATAAATGAATTTATGCGGCCCCGTGTGCCCGTAAATAGCGACGCGGTCGATCGTCTTATTGCGCCGATCGGATGTCGTTCAGTTGTCTATTTACTGCCAAGCATCTGGCACAATTGTCCCGGTCGCGTGTTCATACTCGTTTCGCGGAATAAATAACACCACTCTGTACAATTTTACCCCTATTAACACACGTCCACTGCCACGTTGGTCACCCGTGATCACAGTTCGCTTTCTCGGTAAACGCAATTGTTTCGAATGATTAAAATAAAATGAATATCGTCGAGTAAAGTATTGTAAACAACGTTGATTAACGAAGAGTGCAACAGCGTTATTTTATTGCGGTGCATTGAGAAACTAGATCTTTCGCACGAATTACATGTGTGACGCATTCGATAATTATTCTATTACATTCTATTGTATTTATAAATATTAAAAAATAAATATTATAAATTTACAGTATGTTTTATAAAAATTCAAAAAGTAAGATGCGCGATAAGGTTTTTCTCCATAGCGTGATAGGGAACTTGATAATAATTAGACTGTTAATTATATATACGTGAAAGTTATTGTGTATTATATGAATGAACTCGTCTTGAATCGTCGACTGAAATATTGTAAACAACGTAGATTAGTGAAAAGTACACTATTCAACAATTAAACGTTTCTAAAACATAATATTTTACACAAATTAAATATTACGGTGCACTGTGTTTCGAAAAATGTTAAATTCTATCGCGGTAAAACATACGACACTCGCATGGCAGTCAATGTGTTAATGTCAATTAGTTTATAATATTATTAAAGATTAATTGTTTAACCCCAAACTTGTCTAAATGGAACGAGAAGAATAACATGTTCGCACATATTTGTTGAGTTAACCCCTTCGTTCCTGACTTATTCAAAGTTACAAACATGTATTTTTAGATAAATAAGTTGTTAAAAATATGTAGAGATATTTTTATTATGAACTGCATGTTACTTTGAACAGTTTACGAACAAGCGGTAACAAATAACTGCCTGGACTTGGTTTCTTGGACGCATATCGATATTTAAAGATTAATATCCCCCCACCTTTAGCTTCCAACTACTATTTCATGATCTGTAATGTTAAATCTTATATGTAGTCATATGACTACAATGGGAACGAAAAGATTAATATGTTGAATTTTAAACATTCGATTTGTAGTGTCGCGGCGAGTATTTTGACCAAAACTTATGCATTTCTTCAGAGTCGTCAAACGCATCTTCGAGTTCTCGTTCGCGCGCTGACACACGATTGCTCCATTCATCGTAGCGAACGTGTTACGGTAAGGTTGCTGGCGCAGCGGGTCGTACGATGCAGATGTAATCGCGATATCTATGTTTGCTAATGTAAATCCGACGCGCTACCGGCATTTATAATGCGAGTCGACTCTGTATTCGTGGCTCGTCTTCCACACACCAACCTGATCGTTCTAATTGTTTATGATCGTTCGTGTCCATCGCCAGATGTCTCGATGCCTTTGCAAGAATCGTAAACGTCCATTCGATTCTTCCTTTTTCAGCTCCTTTTTGTCCGCTTTTGATTTGTTAATAGAGGATCAACGTGGAAGATGCAAACGTAATAAGGTGAACTCTCGTGCAGCTGAGATATTATTATGGGATTCAGAGAATCGCGCAGGTTACTCGATACAATCCTTTAATCGGCACTCGAGTGAAGCTAATGTCGCTCGTATTTCATCCTATACACGAGATTAAATTTGCTGAATTTATCGAACGCCATTTGGCTACCGCTTGGACACAGAATTCATCCCTTCAATCTCATTAAAGTGATTCAGTGATACGATTTTTCAACAGAAAAATACATAAATTCTACCACGGCAAAATACTCGTTCAACATAAAAATCTTTCAATAAACTCGTCTATTACTCTTCCTGATCAATTTCCTTCCAATTTCTCCATTTCCTTCCAATTCCTCCCACAATCTTTCGACTTTTATACCTTTTAACGCTCGATTTTCCTTCAAATTACCAATCACCGTTCGAAAGCAGCTCCAATCGCAAACATTTCAAAACCATTTTTCCTTTTACATCGCATACCGCGAGGAGATCGAAAAGGGAATATAATGCTCAAACCGAATAGGAGTAAGGACGGAACGAATTTTAATTCAGAACCACCGGGAGGATATTCCACCGGAGACCATTCTACTGTTTGGTCTCTCGATTCGAACGCGGCGCGGCAAACAAACCAGAAACAATCAGATCTCGTGGAGCACGGAAACCAGAACGTCTCGAATAACCAAACGAGGCTTGCTGGTGCATGGTCGGACCGAGAGAAACCGCAACGCGACGTCGCAACGAAGAAAACCCATCGTCACCGACCTGGCTAGACGATGGTCTACCTTGGATCAAGTGGCAGAGACCAATCAACGGATTTCTACTAATCCGGTGCGCACGGCTGACGACCCGTCGCGATTATAACGCATCGCGTGCACGCGCGTTCGCCAACCCTAGGCGAGTTAGGTGAGCAATACAGGTGGTTTTAAAGGTTAGATACTGCATTAGATACATTTTGTAAGAGAACACGATTTATCAGCTACATCGAAATCCGTTTATTATGATCACTTTAGGAGTTGCACGTTTTGATAAGAATAACTGGCTGATAACATTACGCGAAGGATAAAAAATGTTCATTACTGAACTGATTTTATTGCAAACAGTTATGACTAGACTGCGGATCTTTATGCGCTTATGGCAAATTTAAATTTGCAAGAAAAGGACAGATTCTATGTGATACATAAAAATATACAAAATATTTAAAGTAAAGTACAAATCGCAATATTTAGAGGATTAAACGGATCTTTGTTAAAGTCCACTTTTTCAGTTTTATTTAAAGAGATACGAATTTGTATAAACATTCGCAGTCTAATTATCTCATTTGAATGAACAATAGGTTAATGGGTATACAATCTTTGTTAAGAACATACAAATTGTTATAAGATTGTGTCTCTAATTTCTCCTCCATTGTATTTACGTATCTCCTAATCATTCTTGCCATGCACTCGTATCAAAGATAAAAGTTATGCGTCGATTAAAAGTAAGTTTTAAAGAAAAGATTAGTTTAGTACGAATTTTCTAAGAATTCTTATCGTTTGACCCAAATGTCATTATCACGCGTGGCGCTAATAACCGCAATTTGGTTACAACAGACAGATTATTTTTAACTAATTTTATATACTCTATTTTGGGACCGACTTGATTATAATACGAATAGCCGACTGGTAACATTATCCGTGATTATAATAACCGGATTCAACTGTACTTTTTTTTTTAATAGAAATTTTGTGGCGAGATAAAGTATGAGTAAGTTTGACCAAAAACATGAAAAAAGATAAGAGAGTGAAATGAAAGTTTAAGATAAATGGTGGGGCAAAAGTATCTCTCCTATGGAAATGTGTTGGCACTAGATAATACGATATTAACCCTTATTTTTTTCTTTGCAGCCAGACATTTGACCGAAGTCATTTTTTTAAAAATAAACGTGGTATATACATTAATACTACTGGATTGTAAACAAGAATTTTAGAAGAGAGAACTCTTTCAGCTGCCAAACAGATTCTGGACGATCATCGATCAAAATCACATCTTACAGATAACACTGTGCAACACGAATTTGGGCCTCTAATAATGAATAGACAATTCTCGTAGATTTTTGTGCGCTGAATACGAATCCGCAAACCGTTTTCCTCCTACACGTACAGTTTTTGAGAAATTTGATTTTGAAAAAAAATGCAAATTTTCAACTTTGAAATGATTTTGTAGTTAAACGATAAGAGTTTTTCGGTTTCAATCAACGCAGAATTATTCTAGGAACTCTCCCAAATAAAATGATATAAGTTATTGTTACATCCAAGACATGTAAATATGTTTAAACAATGATCAAAGTGAAAATGACACCCGAAACGCAGCAATTTTCGCGGATATTCTTCAATTTATTTTCAAAACTAAAGCTGTAGGAGGGAATCCAATCACTCCACGCGATAGAGCAGACATTTTTCCTACGGAAACGACCAAAGAATACTGTTGGCCCGCTTTTGTTTCGAATACAGAATCAAAATAGTTTGGCAAAACGCGTGAGACCGGCAGTGATCCTCATCGCCGGCCAGCGCCTCTCCTGTCGCTCAACGTAACAGAACCGACAAACGCGTGCGCCGCTCTCATTTAGATACAGCATTGTACTTATTATTTATGTATTATTACCTATATATATATATATATATATATAGGACTTTTGTGTTTGATTCTTATTGAGAATATATTTATGGGAAATGCACATGCTGGTCGTGCTAGGTGTACACAGTCTGTTATTTTTTAATGTACTGAAGATAGCTAAAGTGTTTGACGCTGCTACATAAACTAGAAATTATATTAGCGAAGACAGATCATTCTTATACTGTTTTCGAAAATACGGAAATCCTGTTTATTTTAAATTAACAGACGTTTTCATAAATGGAATGATGTATCAATATATCTGTGTCTTAGTATACGAAGTGTCAATGTGAGAATTTATGCAGTTGAAATATTATGTATCTATAGGTATATCTGTGATAGAAAACCGCTATTATGGATAAGATAGTGCTGCAATGTTAGCAGATTACTGTTGGCAGTTAAAAAGGGTCACATAAACGTCAGGCAAGAAGAAAGCACTTTTAGGTATATATACTTTAAAATTCGTATTTTTGTCAACAAATAGGTCATAGATAAAAAAAGTAATAATACATAAATAATAAGTACAATGCTGTATCTAAATGAGAGCGGCGCACGCGTTTGTCGGTTCTGTTACGTTGAGCGACAGGAGAGTCGCTGGCCGGCGATGAGGATCACTGCCGGTCTCACGCGTTTTGCCAAACTGTTTTGATTCTGTATTCGAAACAAAAGCGGGCCAACAGTATTCTTTGGTCGTTTCCGTAGGAAAAATGTCTGCTCTATCGCGTGGAGTGATTGGATTCCCTCCTACAGCTTTAGTTTTGAAAATAAATTGAAGAATATCCGCGAAAATTGCTGCGTTTCGGGTGTCATTTTCACTTTGATCATTGTTTAAACATATTTACATGTCTTGGATGTAACAATAACTTATATCATTTTATTTGGGAGAGTTCCTAGAATAATTCTGCGTTGATTGAAACCGAAAAACTCTTATCGCTTAACCACAAAATCATTTCAAAGTTGAAAATTTGCATTTTTTTTCAAAATCAAATTTCTCAAAAACTGTACGTGTAGGAGGAAAACGGTTTGCGGATTCGTATTCAGCACACAAAAATCTACGAGAATTGTCTATTCATTATTAGAGGCCTAAAAAAAAGTTAAAATTTGTTGCACAGTGTAATTGATTAAACTTTTGATTTGGAGATAAATGGTTTTATAAAGAATAGAGAAACGGGACGAATATGTTACAATCTAATACATTGTTTCATTTGCCTCGCAATAGGGACCATGTCAAATAGCGAAATTACCCGTGTCTCATCTTTTAGAATAATTAAACACAATGTCTTACGAGATCCTCGATTTTGCCAAACCTCTCGCAAATCCAAGATTAAATTTTCATGAGATGTAATACAATCTATGGTATATCTTGGATAAATAAAAGAATAAATCTCCATTTTTATTAGTCTATGAAAGAAGCTGCCCTAGCAACCTCTTCCTTCAAAATTAATTACCAGACTGCGGATGTTTATGCATTTGAATTCATAAAACGATAAAGAATGCACATAGCATTCGAAAATATGCAACACATCCGACGTAGAATATATTTTACAATATTCACAGACTGAAACTGGTTTCTATTTACATACCAATTCCTTAATTGTACCCATAAAAATATGAATTTACATAAACAACCGCAGTCTACTAATTACTACGCAACCCTCTTATAATCCTCGCTCTCTAAAAAAAATTCACCACCGTACAAATCCCTATCGCTCCGACTTCAACTTTTGTAATATTCCAATTCTTATGATCGGTCTTCGAGCGAACACTGCACGGCCAGGTGATGCATTTTATGAAACACCCTGTGCACGGTATTCTTTACGAATGTGTACGGTGCGTGTACGTGCACAAGGGTGTACAGTTGTAGGTAACCCGGTCCGGTAATTGCCGGTAGTCCAGAGAGAGGTCCAGATGCTCCCCAATCAGCGCCGGTCCTCCAACGTTAGCTCCTGGCTTCGCCTCCTCCTGCAGCTATCTGCGCTCCTCTTACGCGGCGGGACACGCGTATGCGTGAACGTGCGCGCAAACCGAAGGTCCGTGGCCGTGTTGAGAACGGCCGGTTAGTTCCTGACCATACGCATGGCAGCACCGTTTAATTGGCACTGGACACAATGGATTATGGAATGGTGCCGGCCTACCCTACCCTCTCCCGCCCCCGCTACGGTGGCCTTCTGCACTTCATGTCAAAACCATTTCGCTTGTTTACGTACAAAAGTGCCACCGCGCTTCCGATATTACCTTCTCCGTCTTTCTGCTCCTTTATCCTATCGTTAGCTCTCTTTCCGTTGACGGAGTTGGTGTCTGTTCTGCTCCATGTGCTCTTTTGTTCGTCTTTTTGCTTTACCGTCGTTTATTTTCCCTCTCCTTCTATTGATTTTCTTGTATTTTGTCCTTTTCCTATGTACGAATCCTCTTTGTACGCCGTCTCTTGATCTACGGATCCGTCGTTCTTCATTTCGTTTCTTTTTTTCTTTCTTTGGATCCTCTGGGTTTTCCGTGTTTTCCGTAGTTCTGGATTTTAAGCTCCGGTTGGTTTCTTTGATCATCGTGACAAGTTTAAGAGCACTATTCGATCTCTCATGAAACTATAATAATTAGTAGACTATAGATCTTTACGCAAATTCGTATTCTTACTAACGTAGATTATATATTCATATTTGTCGCGTTAAATAAAGGGAACGTAAATGGAGGCTCGTTTCAACTTCAAAATACAATAATTTATACTTTACTTTAGGTGTTTTATATATTATCGCATATTGCGTACATTTTGAGTTTCTTTGCGTATTTAAATTTCCCATAAATGCATAAAAATCCGCAATCAAATAATTACGATGTTCGCAAAACGTTCGAATATTTCTTCAAAAGGTATTCGATTTATACGAAAAGGTCGAAACCTCGTTGGTGAGAACAGCACTTTTTCCATTTAAAGTTTTTAATCCCCCAAAGCACAGAAATTCTCAGGTCGAAATACTATACGACACTGATTCTTTCACAGTATAAAAGTCCTCGAATAATCCGGCCCAGTGTACTTTCCTCCCATTCTAGCATTCGTAGGCGACGATAGCAATCACGACAATGAGGAACGCGATGCTTTTCCACTAAGGGGGTGAGCTTCTTTCATCCGACCCTGGAGTTCTCGCCGTATCAGTGCAATTTCGTCTGGACGAGAGGCAGGGAAACAATAAGAGGAACAGACAGCCGGGGATGAATCGTTACAGTTAGAAATTCCATCTAATAAAACGCGCGTTTCCCGGCATCGATATCCCGTCTCGTGACGCGGCAATAACAAACAGATGTCAAAAAAGTGGAAGGGGTGGCTCGGGAAAAAAGTTATCGGGCGAATTGATGCCAACGAGTTTGCCCTGGGAACTACATTTTCGATATCAATCACGTACGAACAGGCTCGATGCGTCGGCGAATTTTATTCGAACCTCGGCCGAAACGTTTGCACGAGAAACGGGGCCATTTTTTAAAAACCAACGTCCAACGCTTTTCTCTTCCTCCCCGTTTTTTTCCCCCCCTGTGTTTGCTTTTTTCTTTTTTCCTGGCACTGTTCATTTTTCGCGGCTCGGGAATGCATGCCTGAAATTCGATTCGCCGACGCCGGCAGAGGAGAAACGGTGTCGAAAATGTGGCACTTTTCGCGAAGGTATTTTACCGACGAAATGTATTGCGTTGCAGGAAAAAATATAAGACGAAAGATAAAACTCACGGGTAAATATTATAATTTAATTTTCTAAAGAAAATCCGTAGAAAATATCGTCCGCTTTATATATTGAATTGCCATAAATGTGCAGTTTGGCGAACTATGCAAACTCACGATAAATGAATGTAACATTTTTTTAATCTTCTTTTCTGTTCTTGAAAATTTCTACGGATACCGTCAGAGTTAAATGTAATAACTAAACTGAGGATGTTTATGCATTCATGAGAAAAACTGCGTAAAGTGATACAAAATGCATACAATACACAAGAATATGTAGGATATGAAAGTTTAATACACACTATGACATGTAGAGAATAAACCACACCTCTATTTAAATTGTTATAATAGTAGCGTATCTATAAATATTTGAATCAGCGTAAACATCCATAGTCTAGTAATAACCACACAATTTTTTATTGTACCTCACTACTTTATTCCAAATTTGTTCTCAATCAATGCAGAGACCCCTAAAATTTACACATTTCTAATTTTGATACAAGTGAAATACTAGGATAAATGTAACAATTACTGCCACTTCAAGGTTTGTCGCGTAACTTTATTTAACTATTTTAAAACGTATGTAACATAAAGATCGTTCCAGTTTGGAGCATAATATCGTTCAACCGCTCTTTTATTTATGAACATATTTTTATACGTTGAATATAATGAATTAATTACTAATTCATTAAAACTGTACAAAACAGTCCAATATCCCTATTACTGTTACTTGAAAACTTTTCATTTAAATAGAAACAATTTTACCATACATTAACACGTCAGTTTGTGCAACAGATATAAGATATATAGTAAAGGTATCGCCTTACTGAATTAATGACACGTTCCACACTTTATAATTATATTGGTCACGTTTTAATCTTCCACAGCACATTTACCTCCCAATATTTATTTATAAATATTAAGCGTAAACGAATATACAACGTCTATGTGTTGTTACGTAAACCGAAGTCGAAATGTAGCATGAAAATTTGTTTACTTACAATCCTTCATACGTTACTTTGCTATTAAATAAACGAATTCAAGTGGCAGTTATAGGAACAGTGACAGTGCGTGGGTAATTTACCCTGTATCCGAAATTATATAAGAGCTCAAATATGAGAAAAGCAATGACTCCCCATATTTTCACCCTCGAGAAGGAAAGAGAAATCTAACGTCAGATTTGCAGACGTTGAAAAGATTCGAGGCGCGAAATCGAAGCGACTCGTTTGGAGGGTTCATCGTTGCGAGGATTCGTAAGACTTGGTTTCTCCGGCATCGAAAAGCAGTAAGCGTCTTAAATTTATCGCCCGGCTATTCCGACGCCGCGACGCGACGCGTCGAGGCGATCGAGGATAAAGGCAGTGCTACTACCCCCGTGAAACAAGGGGTGGAAAGACGGTCCGGGAGTACGGGAAAATAATAAAAATAGACAGTCACGGTTAAAGCACGGTAGACTGACCCTCGACAATCGTCGTTAGCTATATTTTGAGAGTCTCATTACGCGATTCCTGAATCGTCCTGTTCCCTTATTTCTCGTATCCCCCCATTTCTAACCTTCTTCTCCTCTGCCAGTGTCTTTTTGCTTTCAACGCGCGGACCTTCGACTATAAAACTTGGACCTCTTCCTGTTCCTGCCTCGTTACCACATACACGAATTTCCACGGGAAACGTTAGGGTAGAAAGACCGAAGGAACGTAGAATCGAGAAATCGTAGAATCGTGATGGAATCATAGAAAAAAGTGGTCAGATCGTTTTGAACAAATCGCTTGAGATTTCTTATCAACGACCGGTCGTTTGCACTTCCGACAGCGGAGAGTAGAAAAGATTTAAGAATACTTTCGTTCCTCTTTATCGTTCCTCTTCTTTTTTTTTCTCTTTTTCGCGAGTATGACGGAATGAAGTGATCATTGAGGAAATGGTTATTGTTACGCGTACCTTGTATGCACAGATGGTATCAACGTGCAATTATAACTGTTCTCACGTGCCCGAGGACAAGTTGAAATTTATTGCATCGTTCAGTAATTACGTTATTGCAGACGGAGCATCTCTCGTTTCCGGATATTATTTGCCGCTTAAATTTTGCGGGTCGCAATTACGCCAAAAAAGTAACTAGCATGCTCACGCCAGCGTGCACTTCTCCGCATTTAACAATTTCACGGGCATTTTGCCATTCCGTTACGTTTATTAGGTTGCTCGAAGTGTTCGTAGAGATATTTTAGAAACACTTAGAGGTGGTATGTGTACGTTAACATTCTAGTACGTAATTTTGAATGTAGTATTTATTGTTTGACAATTGCACGGCTATTAAAAAGTTTCATAATCCCCTTTTCCAAAAAGTTTGCAACGTTTGCACATTTGTTTCCCCTGGAATGACAAGTGATTCTTCTAGGCTTCTAATCTATTCCATTTCTGGTCATTAATAAAGTTTTGCAAACGTTAAAATAAATGATAATAGTAGAATATCCTAGGCAGCGATTAACAATTCTTGCTACGTCGTTATCGAACCGTTAGGTTGTTTAGTGGTGTCCAATGGAAGAAGTTGCCTTTGCATTTAACTACGTATTGTCCATTAATTACTAGATTTTAAGTGGCCCAAATAGTAACAGCATTTGTTCAGATCAAGAACGCTATTATTTAATTAAACTTCGTAAAAAATAATCCCATTTCAATTCGCCAATTTTACAGCAGCAGTGACTACCATCAAAGGCGCTACGAATTTTCCAAACAACCCAATATTTCTTTGAGAATCCCCCGAATTTACACATGAAAAACATTGCAAACAATTCGGCCGCGCGGGAAGGCAATTCGCAAAGCTTCATCTCGTAAGTCGCGGGAAAGCAAAAAAAGGATAAAACTAGGAAAAATAGGAAAAGGAGTATAAATACCAAGCGATACCATGTCGCCTCTGGTAGAACTAGGATCCGTGTATTTGGGAGTCTGGATGCAGCGTCCCGGTCGAGACAAGGCATAATTTAACGCGCCCATTGGCCAAGGGTGGACGGTACATAACTCGACCCGTTCCACTCGTTTCATTCGGGAGACTTGGCGCCCTCCTCACTTATTCCTCTTCACCCTATTCGATCCTCCCCAGTATCTTCCTCCTACTCCCTCCCTAACCTCTTCCTCTCGCAATATCGTACGGTCAGACTGCGCCGGACAATGCGTCGCATTCAATTCTATACCCGAACCGTATAGAATCCTACACGCTGCCCCGAGGTTGTATGACCAACCGAGAAAGAGGGAGACGGAACAGGCTGAAGAAGGATAGGAGAAACGAGACCGAAAGACACCAATAAAAGAAGTGAAAAGAGCGGGGAGAGGAAACGAAGGGGTGAAAGTGGGAGGACAAAGATACTAAATCCGTGTAAGAATTGGCGAGAGAAGGATGGGAAAGGAAAAACAGGAGGCTCTTCCACAGGGCACTCATGTGTCATTTAACTGAAATACCTCCGATGCGCCGAATTGATTTACAGTCGAACGCCCCGTATGCGACTTCCACACTAGGGTGCTTGTATGGGTGCGGCTGTGGGTTCGGGGGGTGCACAATACACGGAGAGGATGCTCTAGTCGGTGGCGATCCGCGAAATAGCTGGAGTGAGTCGTTCTGACGGGCATCGAAGAGTTGTGGGCATCGCGTGACGAAATTTATTTATTGCTCGACGGATCCGGGAACCCGGGAACCCGGGACCCAGGAAAAGAGGGTCGAGATAAATATGGAACAGGATCTTGGTGGGATTATTAATCGGGCAGGTTAAGAACCGGCGGATGATGAATCGTACCCAAGGGATAATTAAAAATCACTCTGCTGAATGGACGAGTAATGAAAACTATTATATGGTAGTTAAAGGCGTAATTGCGTAAAAGATGATCTTCTTCTACCCTTCCTAGATGTTGTCATTTAGCTGCGTAATGGAATCAAATCGTCGTTCAATCAGTCACGCAATGATGAACACTCGAGTTAAGCGTTTAATTTAGATGAAGGTATCCTAGAATGTATCACTGAAATTTTGTAAAAAAAATGCATCTTTATAAGAATCTTATGAACCAGATTCTGATTAACCTTTAGAGAGAGAGAAAATTACGAAATATAATCGGTACTTTTGATCTAATAATCGATGTATTCGCATGCGAGGTGTTTTATAGATAAACCTCTTAGTATGAGTAGAACCAAAACAAATATATTTGTTTTCCAGCACTCTAACTAAGATTTAACAAGTTAATAAATGAAGAATTTTAAATTGAAATATTAGTAGGCCCATAAGAATGCATTACGCGTTTGACTTTTAAAAGGAAAGAATCTTTTATAGAAATTCTATGCATCAAATTCAGACTACAAGGTTAATAAATGCAAAAATTTAAATCGAAATATATCCACATGTACTATATTTAGCCTATGCTGCAATCAATTAGTCGCACGTCGAGCAACAGAATATTTGCCCACAAGTGAGCCTTCTATCGATATACTTGTAACGCATACACAGCTTATTTGCATACATGCACGTTTAATGCAACGACGCGAAATATTGGAGGAATAGCAACGTCTACATTGCAAGGCAATACCAACGTACCTCTAATCGCACGGAACACGTTGCATTTCTTGCAAAAGTGGTAAACGCGAGTGATACTAATGTTAATATCGAGAATGATAATGATCACAAGAGGACACCGCGATATACCGTTCAATCGAGGCTGGAAATTGCGAAATTATTACAATTTACGTGTTGCCTCTAGGAAACGAAGCGTAGGTAAAAGATAAATGCAGCTTCCACGCTGTATTATTAAACTCGAACGCTTTTCAATGATTTAATCGCATAGGTGCGCGATATAACCGGAGCGTTTGGATAAGATGATAAATAATTCTAGCGTCAGGTTGCATTCTCAAGGAATACACGAGTATATACTTGGCTTGGAGAAGGGGGCTGGCTCTTCAGATAGCCCCGACAAGTTTGTACAGCGCGTAATTCTGAGTATGTTAAAGGGTAATACGTTTGAAATTGTATGGAATAGAGTTGATTATACTATTTTATAGGCTATCAAGCGTATGTTATATCAAAATTCAGGTAATGCTTTGATCATCGTAATTCGATCCTAAGACGATCCTATTAAGATATCTAGGTTGCTACATTGAAATTTATTAATAGACTGCGGATTTTTATGCATTTATGTGAAATTGGAATTTTCAAACAAGTACATTTTGCACGCAGTATGCGAAAATATGCAAAATATCCAAAGAAAAGCGCACGTTCTAATATTTAGAGGGTGAAACAGCTTTGAAACAAAGCATTGCTATAATTAGGTTTAACTATATTAAATTTTGTTCACATTTAATAATGGCTCTGTACATGGCTACAAAAATTAAAATATAAGCATGAAATACAGAATCTATGCGAACAACGTCCCATAGAAAACTACATTTTTGTAGCAACTGTAACTTCTCTTTATCATATGCGAATTTCAAAATTAAAAAAAAAAGGGTACCATTTTAACCTTTTCTATGCTGATCTGGGATATAATAAATAATTCGTGTTGCTTAAAGTAGTATATACACTTTGAAAAGAAATATAAATTTAGAAATATTCTTACGAATATTAAAGATTACGATATTAATATCGTATGAAAAACATCTATACGTTAATAAACTATAAAAATAAATTCAAGGTTCCCAAAATTGCTTACTATTGAAAGGGTTAAACTTTGATTCGCGTTTCCCTCTACCTTTTTACCAAATATCTCTCAGAATGGAGCATAGTACGCGTCCCCATACATTTGCAGAGTGGCACGTACCCGGTTAAAACGCGGGACATTACCACAGGCGCAATTACTATGGGATCACGTGTGACTAGGACTGGATCGAGGGCAATAATGTCAGAATCGAACTGCGCGTGTAATCTCCATAGTTGACTGCTCTCAAACCTACAATGTGTACATTCGCAGAAACACGCGTGTGTGCACGGTGTAAGAGAACGGAGACCACAAAGCAGCAATTCCCTCGCCACGGACGAGAATAATCGTCCAAAGTGATCACGATCGATCGTGCGTGGCCTGTGACGATCGCGTGCAAACTCGCCTTCCAACCAACCGATTGCTTCTCCTTTTTCGTTAATCGCGCGACAATTTGGTGTCGCGTTTCCAACGCTGCGAGCGGAAGAATTGAAAAAGTAATTGTGAGGAATTGGTACCGAAAGATGTTCTATTTTTGCGAATAATCATTCGTCTGCTTCGCGTTCTATAATAAAACTACACACTCGTGTAGTTTGCTGCGATAAAAAAGCATGATCAGGAAAGTACCAATTATCGAGACTGGTTTTGCTATCTTAAGCATACTTCTACAAAAAAAAAAACTGAACCTATTAGCTTGTCCTATTTAGAAGATGCATAGTGCAAGGCGGGGCAAGTACCAAGCGTTAACATTATGAAAAATTAAACGTACAGCATACTAATTGCGATAGACGTTGCTGCAATCTTCTGAACAAACCACAAGTCGCGAAACTCTCCATGAATCTCAACGATGCAGACAATCTTGCAATGCCTCCTCTTTCAATATTCATAATTAAAGAATAAGTAAACTACGGCTATCCGTGCAATTTAAAAGGCAATTAAAGAAATGGAATCTATAAATAAAGTAGTTTGTAAAGTAATCTACATATTATACGAGGTACTCTATATATTTTAAAGATTTTGCATACGACATGTACTTTGAACCTTTTTGCACATTTGAATTTTCCATAAATGCATAAGCATCTGCAGTCGAATAAAAGCCAACCTATTCTTAATTTAACTCTATTTAAACTCTCCCATTTAAGTGTCCTAGCTATTTCTAACTTAAGTCCCTAACACCACTAAGTATCTAAATAATTCATTCATCTATTGATCCCCTAAAATCTAAACCCAGTCAAATTTATCAAGACTTGAGCTAGGCAACTTTTTATTGAACGCTCGAATCGATCGATCTGAAATCAATCAAAATTGTCCATGTAAACACGACTTCAATCGAATCGAAACAATTTTCAGTGGTTCGACTAGAAGTTCACCACCCGTCTATTTCTGGTTGAACGACCAAACGTTGGCTAATGTAAACGCAACTTCAGACGCTAAACTCGAACAATCGCGGTTCTACAACGCGCACCAAGAGCATTCATTCCGCGTCGCGTAGATCCTCGCTGATAGAGAACGGTGCAAGGTAAGAGGGCGCCACACAGAGCAACCCCAGCGATAATAATCATCGGCAGGATCGATCGAATCGTAGCCGAGGTCGGAAATTGCGTGCAACCTAGTGTGCGCTTGCATTACGATGCACCAAAGCTTGCAGGGCGACGTTTCCTCCTTTATTCGCGTTTTCTTCCTCTATTTATCGGCCCAAGCGTTTCCCAGAGTGGCATTCATCGACGCTTCATTATGCGTCAGCGCGAGATTGACGCGCGAGCAATCACCATGGAATCGCGTACGCAACGCGATCGAATGAATCTTTGGAAATGACAACGCCTGCAGCGACAAGATCCGCGATAATTGCGACAGGAAGTCGATCGATCGAACTGAAACGAAAGGTGGAATAGGGACGGTTTCGTTACTTAACGCTAGAATTACCGATGGCTAAAGTACCTGTACTTATTTGTACCAAGGAAATAAAGATGATAGACGATTGAGAAAATATACGCGGGTCATTTGAAAAGATCACGGCCTAACTATCCAGCGGTGATTCTGTAGAAATTTTGTTTGCACATCTTCAAGTTAAATCCATTTTATGCGTAACCTATAAGTATGACATTGATCTATCGCGTAGTTCATCGGAAAATTTTATTTAAAGAAGCTATCTTAAGTTCCTCTGTGAAATGGGTAACACCGAGTATTGCACTGTAATTATGTTTATCGTTGAAAAAGGCTTAAGGAAAGCACACTGGAATAAGAAACGATGAGTATTTGAAATTCGAGATCCACTGAGACCTCTAGATTAAATGCAGTTCTTGTTAGCTGTGCGAAGCAAAGTACACAAGTGTTGGTAGTTTATCTGAACCAATGAAAGCTTATGCAGTGATTAGTATTACGTGTTATCTTGGTCTCATTTCCTAACTAGAGAGCATCAATCGTCGTAATTGCTTGATAACTTAAAAGCAAAGGTTTTCGTAGTTCAAGATTCTCAGGGGTATATTAAATTGCATGTGCCATAAAATTTCATAATCCTTACAATATCAAGGCAAAATTGCATCTTCGATAGACCTATGAAACAATTAACCTACTATCCTACAGTCTCCCGTAATCTTATAATCCTTTTCAATCTACAACACGCAATTAAAAGCAAGTATCGATTAAAATTCAGAAACCAAACGAAACTAAAAGTAAGATGCTATCATTAATCGCCTAAGAAATCCATTCTCATTAATGAATTACTCAAAGGCAACAGAAAATACCAGACGTTACAGTGTATAATTAAATTTTCAACAGAGCTACTTCCTCGTCGCAAGAATTGCAATCAAGCATCTGTTTCGCGTACGCGTGTATCAGGAAAGCAAGCAACAAGGCAGCAGTTATTACTCGCCACTAATTCACGTGTAATTGAAACGCTTAAAATGCGCATCGCGTATCAGGATAACCGGTTGCACGAGTGGTCGCGTTAAACAGCGTATCCCACACTATACCCTAATCACACCGACATACGTGTACGTTCATGAATTAATGTACAAAATTGCAACATTCAAGCCGATATTTTCTCGACCTTTTTTAGTAGTCGAACAAAACGCTTAAGTTCTTAACGGTAAGTCGGCTATCTTTGAAATTAACAAGTGCAATCGTGTTGAAGTTTCGTCGAAGAAGAAATGGTAGGGGAACTGCGTAATACCGCAAGTAGTAATTATCCGAAGTAAAACTAGTCTCCTAGGAAGGGCAGGAAATTGCGTGCAAATACTGCGTCGATTTGGTCCCATCTTTGCTCCGTTTTTGCTTCGAATCCTCGCGCAGTCTTTCCTCTGGGTTTTCGTTATAAACCGCGTGCACGCCGTTTATTGGCGCAATTTCCGCAGAACTTTGAAATTCAACGTTGAACACGATAAAAGCAACTGCATTCGTTACTCTGAAAACGGGGATCATAGTTCGGTACACTTTCCGAGTATTGAAAAACAAAAAATTGGAAACGATCTCGTATCGCAACAGCGAGAAAAAGTGGAGCAAAAAATTATACAAAATGCATGTCCCTGATGTAGAACCTATCAACAATGCAACAACCTTTGCAGAGGTTTAAAAAGTAAGGGGAAAAAATTGCAAGTGTAAGATATCGCAAATTCACAGGAAATTACATTTCACTGCATTCATGCAGCAAAACAGAGGGCATTCGCAGAGAGCTTGCAAAGCTTGCAAAGCTTGCAAAGCTTGCGAGAGCAGGCAGAGCTCCTTTTCAACGATTTACCTCTGCGCTCTCACGTTCCAGCGAGTCACCGAGGCCATAAATATAAAAGCGGCCGAGCAAAGTGCTACATTTCGTACTTAACTCGGCGGCGGGCGCGTTGATCGATCTGCCGGATGACGTGTTTCCAGCTCCTCCAGTTGGAAGCACCATCCATTAGAGGCAGCGTGTTTAATCAGAACTCTAAAGTTTCTCGCCGACGCTCTTCGGTCAGCATAATTGGTCGTTCGTCGAGCGGCGCGAGTATTTGCGTGCCGCTTTTGACTAAACTCGTGGAAATAAAAAAGGAAAGAGAAGAGGAAGAGGAAGAAGAGGAGGATGTGAAAGAGGAGGAAGAAGAAGGGTGGATGGAAAGGTGAAAGAGGCGTAGGCAAGTAAGACACGGAGGGGCAAGGATTGTATCGCCCTCGCTGAAAAAGAATAGAGAGAGAGAGAAAGGCTCAAGGGGTTGCGCCCAGAGTAAACATGTCAAGCACAGTGCCGCCCATTAATTAGAACCCTCCCCTGCTCTCCCTCTTATCCTTTGGCTCTTCAACGACGAAAGAGGCCGAGGAACG
The DNA here is from genome assembly GCA_028830335.1 of Eucera pruinosa. Lineage (NCBI taxonomy): Eukaryota > Metazoa > Arthropoda > Insecta > Hymenoptera > Apidae > Eucera > Eucera pruinosa. Next base: position 14,645,188 of record JAMYCR010000004.1, on the reverse strand, counting down.
CGTGGATTCGGCCGAGGGACAAAGACGAGAACTGTACGTGGCCCGCGAATTCGTATCGCGACGAAAATCTATTGGGTAGCCGGCATTCGCGACGAATCAAACGACACCGGTTCTGCCTTGGAAACTTTCAAGAAGCTTAATTAATCACGCGACTTACTCCTGGGCAAGCCAAAAGCTACTGGAGTGTTCGAGATGTAGCGAGAGTTTGTGCACTCAAATAGAGGGTGGTGCGTTTGATGCAAAGAGGAAGGAGTCAAAGTTACCTAGACCGAACACCGCACTCGAACAATCCTTAAGCTCTTAGCTACGGCGGCCAGACTAAACGCGGATCGTGCGAGAACCATATTAGTATCGAAATTAATGTTTGATGCATTTCATTATAGGCACCGCAAAATACGATGCAATGCGGGAGAATGCAACGCTATTCGTCAAACATTAAAAATTGACGATCGAACATTGAACGGATATTTTAGGACTCCATCTATGTACTTACACGTGGCTAGTCGGAGGATATGATTATGACGAAATTCGCAAAAACAACTTAACTCGGGTTAAAATGTTATTGTACCTAATGCGTCGGTTGTTTGTGAGAAATTTAAAACAAGGAACTAAACGTAATCCAATATCACAGTTTTGAAAATCATTACGGTCTATTCTTATACTTCACATGTAAAAACGTTTCCGTGAGATATACATAATGTACGAAGTTTTAAACTCAAGATAAACAAGTGGGCCACTATAGTAGCGTATCGTTTAAGAAGATGACTTTGAGAGAAGCTACTATAATAGCGTACTGTATCCCATACAGGAATAACAAATTGCATTACAATCAACGTTTCGACATTGCTGATTACTGACAACCAATTAGAAATGTGAAGAAAACCTGTGACTCTGTTATGGGTGGGTTTTTCCACTCGTAAATTAATGATTGCGGAGCTTTCTGGAAAGAGATCCATAGGTTTATAGACCTTTTTAGGGTAAATTGTCTCCAATTAAGCGCTATACCCTCATAGCCAACATTCCCCTAAAATTTCGTTTCAGTACTGTACCAGTTAAGTTTACACCAGCATTTATTGTGACTCGCTTAACACGTGAGTTTCCAACACAATGAAACTAAATTCACTATTTCGTCTTATGGGCTCTTTTTACAGAAAGCTATTCAATTGTAAATTAATTTCCTTTTGAGAATAATCAACAGTTTCTTTAGCGTGTATTTTCGCATGAGGCTACTTCCCATTAGAACATTCTCATTGGAAATTTCTATGCGTCATTTGTGATGAAGTCTCGTACTTTTTTCTTTGTAATTTACGGAATCGATCTTTGTTTCGTGGAATTCAACCCTTCGGGGACGATGCAAATTTGATTGTATCTGATGTATCATACTCTACCATAATCATAATGCAATTCATATATGATGGTCTTGAAACTCTACTAAATCAAGTCGAATACAAAGTTTGGTTGCAAAGGAATCTATACCACGAATCGTTGCAATAGCTTCGGAAACAAGGAACGGCATTAACCCTGCAGTAGTCTTCAAGATTCTAGTCAATTAAATCGCATCCTTTCTTTTTTAGAAACGCTTTAACCTTAAAATTACGAATATTAATAACAATCTTTTTGCGATTTTCTCTAAACCACCAAATGTTTTAGAAAAATACGAACGTTTTTTTTAGTTAAAAACGACGAGAAAATCGTAACAGGGTTAAAGTGCGTACCATGTACGGACATCGTCCGTCAAGGGATAACACAAAAGTTTGGTAGAAAAGATGAAGTTCGACACCGTACTAAAATTGCAAAAAGAAGATGATCAGTTTTCCTGTGTCCAGGGGTAGCAAATTCCACCCCGAAAGAGATTGGAACACAGCAAAGCGTCCATAGCGTGAGATGGCGTGCGCTCGCTCAAGTTCACTGTTTCACAATCCAGAGTCGAAAGAATCCATAGAATCGAGAGGGCCGAGTCGAGCAGAAAGGGGTGAATACACGCGCGCCGGCAACGACAAAGAGTTTAATTATTTGTAGGAGGCTGTCAGAAGGTTTGAGGGACGTGGAGAATTCAAACCCTCGGCTGCTGGCCTCCGCTTCCCACGCCTCACCTGTCCAACAGAGATCCTTATCTCCGTTTCCACGGGGGCAGGGTGCAGCGAATGCAACGCGGGAGAGGAATTAATCAATTGTTCCCCGTCGACGACAAAATGTTGTCGAGACAATGGGCAGAGGAAATAATAAACAAAAAAACAAAACCGGACCGGAGGAAAAGTAGAAGGAAGAAAAAATATACGTGCGCGCGATCAAAGGACCCAGTGGCTGTGCCTATGAGCGGGCTGAAAAGGCAACAAAACGAAAGGTCGATAAGTCGTGACTGACGAAGAAAGGAAACGGGGACGGAGGTAGGACGACAATATTAGTCGTTCATTATTCCTCGAGCACGTAATTACAGAGCCACGAATGGCCACTCGTGAAGGCACGCGACCCACGCGACATATGGCCAACGACGTGGAGCCTGTATATTCATTTGTACACGTGAACCCGCGGATCCTTCGATCCGCTACACGCGTTTTCGATGAACTGACTTTTATCCTGCTTGACAAATTCGAATCCCGACGCGGAATAGGATATACAAAGGGTTTGTCTTCGTCAACCGCAATTTTGTAGTATTTCGCAACTATAAGGGAATCACTTGAGCTGCGTTTACGTTAGCCGACTTTTGCTCGGACAACAGAGTTGAAAGTCGTTTCGACTAGATTCAAAACGTGTTTACACGGATAACTTTGGTTAGTTTCAGGTCTGTCAACTTGATTGTCGGACCAAAAGTTTTAGAGACCGAAACAACCCCGTCTTTTAGAAATCTACGTGACTTAGAATTTATAGACTTTAGAATTGAATTCTACTTAGAATTCAATTCATCTTATGGAGTTGATTGGCTTGGCTTTTGTAAGGCTCGAGTGGTATTAGGTGGCTGTACAATAAATATCGCTTTTGGATGAGATATCATTAAATTGCAGAACATTTGGTAGGATGTAGGGTAAAGTTGCCTAATACGAGGACCTCTCCTAATACGAGACCACAGCTTAACTCCATTACAGATCTGTCGAATATCGTAGCGATGTTTGTTACAAGTTTGTTTCATAACCAATCGCGTACTATTTTTATTTTGCCCGATTTTTGGCATTTAAATCATTTCAACGTGTTGGACAAGCGTTTTTTTTTCTTTAGTTTCAGAAAGTGCATCTAATTTTAAAGAATGTGTCCTTAATCGAAAATTACGATTTTTTAACAAAATAGGTAACCCTATTAATTCGGATGATCCTCTTTTTGATTAAAAATTTGCAACCTAGAACAAGCTATACTTATTGAATTCGTTTCTACCAAAAACGAAATTTAATGTAGAACAACCTAACGATAAATTCTCTGCTAAATGCTTCAACAAAATAGTAGAACAAATTCTCGGTTAATAAACACCGCACTATACCAGCGTTAGAGTTGCAAGATAATGAACAAATTTCCAAGAAAGCAATTGCCCCTGGCGAAAGAGACCAAGAAACGGTCCAAAGAATAAGAGCAGCAAGCATTCGCCGTAAGCAAGAAATAACCCGAGCTGGAGGTAGCTACGTTTCGGGTTTTTATGAAAGCCGAAAGTACGACTGCCGGGAGGTTGGAAAACGTCAAATTAGAATTAGAGGGTAATCGAGGGACGCGAACAGCCGCGAGCGTCGCAGTTTAAGAATAATACCCGGTCGTCAGCGTGGCTTAATGTCCGGGATGCAAAGCAGGCGAAACGATAAAGCCCTCCGCGGCGTGACGACGACAACGACGTCGACGACGATACGGTCGCGTCGACGGATAAGGCGAAGAAGCGCGAGCCACGGAAAATGAGAAAGGACTAGGTGGTGGGTTGGCCTGGGTTTGTTTTCAGTTTAACAGCCCCCGACGCGGAATAAATTCCTTGGAAGGAAACCCTTTGGAGCCCGAAGCGTCACGCGACGCAGAGCAACAGAGAGGAACGGAGAAGCGTCCTCGGTGTCTTCATTACTTTAATGGAGCGCGAGTGTCGGCGTTGGTGTCCCGGAAGAAGGGGGTGGAGCGACGAGAAGGGAGGTATACGAAGGAAGCGTCGACTTCGAAGGATGTTATGAAATCGGCAGGATAATAACCCCGCTAGCGAAACACAGTAGAAGGGAGAAGGGGAGGAGGAAGAAAGTGCTAATAGTCGAACAGCGACATTCGGCGAGTGCTTCGAGCTGTTGCTTTTCTTCGCCGAGAAGTCCTGCGACTTAATCCGACACCCTGCCCTCGGGTCTCTGCTCTCTCGATAATGTAAGTCGATGAAATGAAACACCCCCTGAGATACGTTTCGTTGGAGAGCCTATTGAGTGCCTTCTTGCGAGGCCTCTGAGAATTTCAGAACTGAAGTTGTTACGTCGATAAACGAAGAATCATTAGTATTATTGAAGGGGCAAATACCAATTTTGAGAAACGTATTCGGATGTAAAGAAATTTTAGAAGTTAGCGAGGCGTTTGAAATTATCCTAGGGGCGTGCTTATTTCGTAACAATTCAAGAAAAAATAAATGTCTATTCTTTGAAGTCCTCTCATCAGAGATAAATTTTGTTTCAGTGTTGACACTTAACACTTACAGTGTTACGGTCACATTACATGTGCTCAATAATCAACGCAAAAGGTTCACCAAATATGAATTTAGAAACATCGTAATGATTAATAAAGACGACGATATTGATATTAAAGATCATTTGTACGCGTCATCAGTGAAAATAAGTTTGGAAACGCGCCGATCTCTTAAAATTACTTAGCACTCGAAAAGTTAAAGAAAGATAACTAGAAATCGCAAAATCAGTGTGTCTCTGAAACGCGACTAAAAAGTCGCGCGAGAAAAAAGGGGAAGAGAAAGGAGCAGACAGGCGAAAGGGAATTCAAGTGAAGCCGATGCAATATAGAAACGGAAATACATGAGCTTCCGGTCGATAGTTCGCACTCTCTGGAATACCAGGAGAAATATCTGTCGGTGACATATTGCTGGCATCGTCGTTACGCCAGAAAGTAGAGTGAACCGTTCGTTTCGTTCTCTCTGTCCAACGTACACCGTTTTCTTCGTTCACCCCCGCGGCCTGCCATTTCACTGACAACCTCTACTGCGAAAATCGTCTCCATTCGGATTCAAATGAGGCCTCGTTCACACCATGCCACGCGTCATATAACCCTTAGGTGTTTGGAGTGGTTCGACGCGTCGAAATCGTCGGAAGAAAGGGGGTGCCACGACGATTCCTTCGCTGATACACTCACAGCTTTACAGATGCAAGTTCTATCGACGATTTTGACGGGACTATACTTCGGATTTCTATTAAACGCTCTTAAGAATGAGGGTAGTCTATGTTCCAGTCCCGCTGTTTTGATACAACTACCGCGTCATCTGAGCTTTAGGTATTGGAGCAAAAAACAGCCATTTTTTTTTTATGTAGAAACAGAGAGAAATTTTCCAAATAATGCCTACGAATTTGTATATCTCAATGTTAATAACGTTATTTAAGTATTTGGATCTGAATATTTGTACTTGAATTTCCGAATTTAAATATTCGATCCTACATATTGGAATCGAAATATTTGAACTGAAAGTTCCCAACAATCTTCGCGGTCAGCGAGTTAATTAAAGAAATTGCAGCTATTCTTCTTATTCCAGTACCTCGCACATAATCGTATCATCCACTCTGCAAACAAGCACCCCACACACGTCTTATCCTATGCCATCAATATCCTAAGACCAGGCAGCAGCTTTAATCCGTACTTTACGACGTTGCTTTCGAAAGAAAACGAGCGAATCGACTTGAAAGCTTCGAGAACACGAGGAAAGTAACAAGTGCATCAGGTAGGGAACGTAAAAGCGAGGCTGGAACAGCTGAAACGAGGCGCGGCAATAATTAACGAAGGGTATTTTATTAAACGAAACGCGTGCCGGATCGGGGCTTTTCGTCGTTCGCGAAAGAGAGAGGCAGCGCCGCGCGTTCTGATTTCCGGGTTAATTAAGTGCATCGTAAAATGTTTTAAAACCCGCCGCGTTACTCCGTCGTCCAGCCAATTATTGTCTTTTTTCACATCGGCGACCGGCTCGTCTGCGTCTTTTCGTAACGACTAGCGGGACCGCGTTGTACGTCCTTCCTAATGAATATCTAACGCAACGCAGACTCCTTTCACGAGGCCATAAAGCGTACGCGACACACCGCGACCGTAGATAAAAGCCTAGATGGACTCGGACGTTTTTAATTCCTCGCGAGCCGGTCTCTACGGAATAGTCTCTTCGTATATCGTATAGATTCGTCGAGCACGAGAGGCACGACGCACGGCTCATCCTCGCTCGTCGAACCGCGAACGTCGCCTGAATTATTTAGTTAATTTCCAGTAAACTGAGACTCATGGCGTCGTTCAAAGCTGAACACAAATCCATGGCTCTTCTCTCTCTCCCTCTCTCTTCGAGAAATTCGCCAAGAACAAGCGACGGAGTAAACGTTCAACGCCATGAAATACATAGATCGAGGAAGAGAGAAGTGATAGAGTCGATGGAATGGGAGAAACACGACGGAACGGAGCGAAGAGAAGAGGCAGCCAGTTAGCACGGTAACGGATCAGACCTAAGTACGTACTTAGTAGACCCCAAGCGCAGCCGGAGGCGTCTTAATCACGTAATTGCTCGCGAAATCCCATGCCAGTGTATCCAGCTTCCACCCCCAAGCCAACCCGAGCATCTCGTGGAAAGCCAGCCCCGAACCCCTTTCGACCGTGCCAGCCACGCATCCACCGAGAGACGGAGATAGTCGGTCCGACTACAAAGTGAACGCAAACTGCTCCGGGCTCGATATCTTCTTACTTATTCATCCTTCGTTTCGCCTTGGCAATCGAAAATTACTCGGTCGCCCGGCTGAAGCGACGCAAAAGCCTGGTATAGGCTTTTGCACCTATTCAGAGGAACCGTTTCCGGCAGCCTTTTCGAGAAAAGCGAATCTAATTCGAAGGAGTCAGAGAAGGGGCTCTAGAGGGGAGTCGTTTGAGGAGAGAAACGTTTGAGCGAATTAAGGGGTCAGTGTGCACTGACTCCAAGTATTTAGGATGAATACTGGAGAGTTCGGATTGACTAAATTCAACAAATAGAGTTTTGGAAATTTGTGTAGCGTATAAGAAAGTCTCCCTGTCCGTAGATCAAATTCTATCGTTTACTTATGGTTTAATTAAATGAATAAGAGGAAATACTTCGAGAAATATTAGTAATTTTTGTATGTTTTACTTTTTTTACGATTGCTATGAATCCATAAAAGTGTTTCAATTGAAATGAATCTAGAATGAAACTTTACACTTCGTGAGTTTCGAGAGGTTTCAATGTATCGAAGTGTCGAATATCCTATTTCCAAAATGTAGGTATTCGTACTTGAATTTCGAGTTTAGACATTTAAATCCGAATATCCGAACTCGAGATCCTAAATCCGAAGCATCGAACGTGGATACTCGAATTGTAAAGCATGCATTTAAATATCTACTCGCCCTGTTCCACCATTTTATGACTTTCCCCTACAAATAACTTCAATCAACTTCATATCTCCTAACTCCCCCCTCGCTGAAACTTCTAATCACCTAATCACCATCTACCATCCTCCGCCCGCTTCATAAAAATTTGTTTCGCCACGGGTGGGAACAGGTTTACGCGTTTGGGATGAAATACCACGTCAGGGGGTGGCTGTTTCCCGAAATGATAGTTACGATCACGAGCTAGCCATTGTTTCCCATTCCCCCGATTCGGGACGATCATGAAGAAGTGGCTCTGCTCAATATTCAATAATTCGCCGTCCAGCGTGCACGGTCCGCTCCCCTAGGGTCGTTCGCTGACCCATGGCCATCGCATAAAATATCGCCGAAACAAATCGGAAGTCGGCGGGCCGCCGCGTTCCGTCCACCGCCGCCGAATAGAGGTTAACTTCTTCCGGTTTCGTCGAGGATACCCGCGACAATATCTCACGTTAATGGCGCTATTAACGATAATATCCACGAGCAGCGCGATTATTCGCGAGCACTCTCGACGAACAAAGAAACGGTAATTGCCGCGCACTCCGAAGACTTTTCCCCTCCCTCGAAGATGAGACTTCAATGGGAAACGAATAATGTATCACCGATGGTAATTTGCATGATTGCTACCGGTAGCTTGTTATTTCCTGCAAGTTGCCCCGTAGAATTCTCTATGAGCTAGCCTCCTGTCTGTAGAAACGCTCGGTAGAATTCCCTATGAGTTAACTTTCCTCCGCAGCGATTAATTCGCGGACTTCTCGATGAGTTTGCTCCCCTATCTACTAACTCGCGGACTTCTCAGTGGTTTGCGAGAATATTTAATTCGAATGAAGCGTGAGAAAAGCGATCGTTTACAGTTTTGTTTTTGGGAGACATATTATTTTTCTTGTTTCTGGATTATTCTTTTCCTCGTAAACAATAACGTATCAACATCAGTCATCGTACGCGGATTATTCCGTTCGCAGATGCAAACGGGTTAAGATACGACTAGCCTACGAGTTCTTTAAATCAAATTTTTCTCAGGACCACGAGTAACCCCAAAATTATCCAAATCCACGAATCGTGTGCCACGTCGCGTCGTATACTCGCTCTTCTGCACGGCTGTTTGTCGCGAATAACGGTTCAAATATCCGGCCTTAATACGCAATAAACAAGTCAACGAAAAAATCGTCGACGCAAAAATAGTCGGAATGCCAGCCGCCTCGGAGAAAAATAATATTCGGAGACCCCGCCGATATTCGTCTACGAAAACGTCGCGGCCTTACGTCCCAATGGCTCTAACGTTATTTCCGAGCAAGATTTGCCTGAAATTTGCTTCCGTGCCCGCACCAGAAGCCCATAAATATGTAATACCTCCCATATCGTACGGTTCGCTTTCCCTCCGCCCCTTTTTCTCTTTCTCTTCGCCACCACGCCATCCCTCTGTGCTCGGTGGCCCCGTCGCCGACTCACGGTGACTCTTGCAACCCCTTACGTGTTTTTGCGGGGCTGTAGTAGCTCGCGGCAATATAAGGGGAAACACGGTAAATCATTTGTCCCGAAAGAAAACACAATGCAATATCCCGGTCGTCCCGGTCGAGACGCCGCCGCGTATGTCTCTCTTCCTCTCTCTTTCTCTTTTCCTCCCCCAATTCTCCCCTTCTCTGTCTTTTCTCATACTCCATTTTCCTTTTTCGTCTTTTCTCGTAACCTGGGTGTCTTCGTCGTTTTTCAGGGGGGAATCAAGCCATAAGTCAACCCCTTATATCGGCAAAAATGCTTTAAAGTGGCACGCGCTCTTATAAGCCTGCACACCAGACTGGAGAACGTTTTAACCGCTCATGAGGAAACGAAAGACGTTCAGAAAAGACAGAGATAGGAATAGACTGGGTGTTTTATCGTCGTTGTTAAACAACCGACAAGAATGACAAGCGCGGCCAACCTTCGCACAGATTTCGAAGGTGTCGTTAAAATCGCCCCTCTGCTCGCCAAAGGATAACGCACGTTTGATTTATGCTTATACCCGCGGGGATTCGGCCCGCAAAAGTGGCGCAATTTGTACACTGAATACTGTAATAGAAATACACGTGACTACCCTTCGTATTATTTTACTGAATACAAATTAGTACTTTTACGGCTTTGCTTCGTGGATTACATCTTAATTCGTAAATGCAAAAATTCGCAGAGAAAAGTGAGACGAAAATTTGTCGAATTAAATTCATCGTCTCTTTACTTGATTCCCTTTTACTAGCATTAAGCAAAAGCTTTGAAATTGAGGATGCTATAACGATTTAGAATTCAAGATTAATCTCTTTACGATCATGTGTTAACTCCATTATTTAAATCAACACTAATCGAAACTTACTATCCAAAGTTTTATTCTATAAAATGAATTATTTGCTTTTACCTGCGCATTGAAATTTTTGCTCTGAAACCTCGATCCCCGAGGAATTCACACTCTACTAAATTATACAATTTGGCAATCGATCCCCAAAGGTGCAAAGGTATTAATAACGGAAAAAGATTTCCTGGTTTCTTACAAAAATCATACTGTCTCTGTTTCGAATGATCGCATAACAATAATGGGGTGGAATCGGATTATATCGATCTCCTTTATTCGAGCTCCTTCCGGGTGTATGATGTATACTTTGGAATTAAGCAGTTCTCGCCGGCCGTTGGATATTATTTGTCGAAGCTGAGGCACGGAAAAGGGCAAACAACGTGGAGTGTCGATAGTACAGCCCGAAATCGTGGCTCGAACAAGAGGGTTGCATTAGAGCCCTCGTAAGCTTGGCCAGTGAGCCAGGAAGCTCAACATATTTCTCCCTCTTCGGGTTATCGGTTATGGGTGAGCCCAATAGAGAAAAAGAGAGAGAAATAGGGGAAAAACAGGGAATATGAAGAAGTAGCAAGAGGAAGAGAACGGTAAACCGCGATCCAGAAAGCATTTCTCGACGTAACCTAAAATAATGCCCGACAGAATCGAACAAAAGCATGAAATATGGACTGAACCGACGTCGCGAGTCCCTCCGCCACACACGGTAACTTATGATACGTTTCCTCTCTCTCTTTGCACACACGGAAAACATTGTAACGCGACGACGTACCCATTGTAATTTAACGGATGCGTTCTCGTTCGCGAGATTTCTATCTTTTTCTCCCTATTTTCCTCGACTTTTTTGCTATCCGGGATTCCTCGAGAGTTCCTTTTCTGGTGGAGTTTAAGAAGAACTAGCTTAAGCTCCGGATAGGAACGAAAAGAAACATGACAAATCCTCCGGAGAACAGGAAGGGACGATTTAACGACTCGTCGCAACCGAAGTGCTTCTCTGTTTGTCGGATTTTTACGGCAACCATGGAAGAAATGGAAGAATGCGTTGTAATGAGGTTAACTAGAGAATGGTCTTTTCTTCTAGTTTCGCCGAGAGCGGAAATAGATGTGCAGATGCAAGGAATTGCTCAATCTCAGAGTTACGACGAAGAAAGTAATTTAAAATATTCAAGAGGCCCGAATAATATGAATATAATAGACGAAAGACCGGAAACGATTGTCATTTTTCAACTTACAAATTTTTCCTCATTAACTATAAATAATATAAAAATTTCTTCATAGCAATAAGGAAAGTGGCCACTTGTGATTGCAAGATAAAAATATCGATATTGCGATGCCAGCATTAAATCCTGTTTTAACATGCGAAAATGTCTTGACGGTTCTATTGACTTAAGATCGGAACTACTACCGATTAAAGTGTATTCACTTGTACCAGAATAACTAAAATGACAGAATTTTTTCACAAATACATAACGCAAAGGAGATCAATTCGCAGGAAAAATCGCATTCATCGCGATTATCAAATCGCAAAGAAAGAAAAACGAAACAGCCACACAACCCTCTTCTTCAATCCCTTGTATTCAACACGGACTTGACGAAGGTCCCTCCGTTTCCGGGAGTAATTCGCAATTGATTCGCCGCTAAATTCACGAGGATCTCATAAGGAATTCATCAGTTACCCCGAGGAAACCCGACTTTCACGAATACTCTCTCTCTCTCTCTCTCTCTTTCGCTCTAATATTTGCAGATGCGATCGATTCGCGATACAGGGCCAAGAATACGCGTTGCGTTGGGCTGTTGACCCTCTCCTCTTCCTTTATAGTTTGCTCTCTGCATAGGCGTAAATTATAATGCTGGGGCTTAGAGACCGCCACTCTGACAAATTACAGGTTTGTTCTCCGGCCACCGGGACCAGCGTCGGAGATAGATTTCGTCACTCCATCACCGTCGCTCTCCAAACCGGACTTCGCACGGCTATGCATATTAATTCAATTCCAACCCTCCCTGCATCGGTTCCCAAACTCTCCACCCCCTCGACCGCGAAGCTTTTTCCTTTTTTTCCGGGGGATCGCTTGTTCGTGTTTATTTCTCATCGTTTGGTTCGTGTTTTGAGTTATTACTTGTTGTGGACTTTCGTGTAATTATTATCGATGGTATTGAGGTTCCATTGGTGGTGGAAGTTGGTTTCGCTGACAGGCAGACTGCGAATTTTTCTGCAAATTTATATTTTTCGGACGCACATAACAGAAATGATAGATCGAGAATTTGTTCACCTCCTAAGTATTAGGTTGTTCGGAAGGTTCGCAGCAATATTCGAAGAATACTCAAACGTAGTATGTATGTATATGATTATAATTTTATTTAATAATAAGTGCAGCATTCCGTGTAGCATTCATTTGTTTAGTAACTTTACAATTTCCTTTCTGACAAATTTCCATCAGTATCTAGAATCAACCTTTCCAAATCATTTATCTAAATCTCATTTTGGCTATCACCAAAGATACGTGAAAATTATAATAAATAATAATGAAATGATTGAACGTAACAATTTAACAACTTAGCAATTTTTGCCGACTTTGAGACGTCTTGTTACAATACCTTTTCTTTCGACCAATTCCAAACGTTGTTCTTTAATTATATTTAAGTAGTCCATTCGATAACAGAATTTCACAAATCATCCCCTCCAAATTCCGTTACATGCATAACAGAATTTATACTAATACAGGTATTTATCTAAGACGCTACGAATTTTCCGAACAACCCAATGTTACGGTGTCCATTACTATGAATATTCACTATATTTCTGCATTCTCCACTTGGTTGCACATTTAAATTTCCAATGAACGCATAAAACTCCGCAGTCTAATAAAAGGAATAGATTTGCAATATTGTTTTAGTTGGAAGTTGGTATTCATCATCGTGCAATATAATGCTGTCATAAGCAAAGCCTATGAGTAGGCAACCGGTGATGCATCAATGCAAATGCAGAGCGAATGCATACTGCTATCTATTGTCTCGAATTCCATTAGACGTATCAATTACTAACCCGCAATTTTTTAATAAATCAGAAACCCAGCTTAAATTCAAAATAAACTATTAAAATACCAAGATGAGTTGATAAACTTATCTTACCGAACAATCAAGGTTCTTTCCATCGAATAGTATTATAAAAATAACTGTGATCAGATTTAAAACATTGTAGTTATTTAATTTTATTAAAACTCAATGTTGGATTTGATAAGGAAGTGGATTATTCGTTGATACACCTAATAATATTTTATTTCTATTGAAAACCCCCAAAACTGTAATACTATATTGTGTCTATTGAATAAAAAAAAAATGATAGATGCACTATAAAAACAATCATCTGAGTATATACAGAGTAAGTCTCGCAAAATAATTGTCTCAAATAACTTGTACATGATTTGTTATAGAAAAAAATGTTTGAAATAGAAGTTGCATGGTATCAAGGGAGACATATAGCATCCTAATCAGTTTTGCGTTACTTTACATTTTTATGGTGATATTTTTTTCAATGACAAATAATGCACAAGTCGTTTTAACCCTTTGCGGACGAGAGTCAACAAATAGTCGCCTAATCATTTTTGGTTTTCTGAACCCGTGTTGACATTTAAAGCAAAAAACTTAACGTAACGAATACTTAATACATTAATAAACATTTAAAATTGTTGGGCATTAAATAGTTGGGAATTGAAGAACTTAAAAGTTCAAAGACATAAAATTCAAAAATAAAGTACTCCCATAGGTGTCGTTACTTCTCGTCCGCAAAGGGTTAAGCGATCAAGGTGCAAGAGCCACCCTGTAAGAGACAAGAGACAGCATACCTCTACTTTATTGAACTCCTAAGAATTACTATCAATAAAGATATCGTCGAAACAGAACTTAACACGACCATTGTCTAACAAAATGAAACAGTCCCCGAGTGTCCTTTCTTAATCAAGATAGTTACGTGGCTCTTTCTCTTAAGAGACCCGCTTTATTCCCGTACGTATCGCTAAGATATTCATCCACGATTCGAAGGAAGCACCCTCGAGTTTCGCCTTCGTAAGACGATGCCGTTTCCGTTTCTCGTTCTCAGACCGGCCGCGGGAATTAATTGCAACGACCGTGTCTTAATTGATAACGAACAGCATTAAGTTCTCGCGTAATGCCTCTCCCAAAAGCGAGACGAGGGACGCGTGGACCAATGGAAAACGCGATGGAGGGTCAAAGGAGACTAAGGAAGATCCTCGTCGTCTCCAACAAGACCAGACTAACAGCGGACCGTGAAAGCAGGAGGTAAAATAATGCCGGCCGCGAAGGCGTATTTGCATTAGCTATTCGTTTGACCCTAAAAACTGTTGGAACTGCACCGATGGCTGCTCGTAAAGCCGGGCTATATCGCGGGAAATCGTAGCTCGAAATCTGAAACTCAACATGGGTACCGAATTCTCGCGAGTCGTAGATTGAACGACGAGCTTTGTAATTCGGCCGCGAGATTCGTTCAGAAATAGTTTGAGAGAGGAAACCTAAGATTTAAGACCGAATCCTTTACACAGAAACAATATGTATGTATACATTACAATTTTAAGAATTATTTGGCGAGTCGATCATAACGATCATTGAAATGAAACGTTCCGAGTTGTAATGGCGAACTCAACAAACACGTACTTTGAGAAAAATACTTCTTACTAGCTCTGTAAACGCTCTAACAAATTACTTTTCTATAAAAAACTTAATATTTATTTAGAAAAGAAGGACGAAATTTACAAAACAAGTTTACAGGAATATGCGTTAAATAACACAAGTCAAATTAACAAAATAAAAACTATTTTTGAAAGTGTTGACTTCGCCCTTGCTATCCTCAACGCCTAAAATAAACTCTATCCCGAATATAATATCATTATCAATATTATAAAATCGAGGAGGAGCTCGAATTTCTCCCCGAAGAGATAATATTCAAAAGTCATCGATTTATTTCATAAATTTTCGCTTGTTTCCTTATGTAATTGTATAATAAAAATGCAAAACACAAGGAAGGTTCAATCATTTATACGACAAGCATCATATTACAGTACATATTATCTCTAATCGCTGAATTATTTTACCAAAACTATTTATACACAAAAAATCAAGTAATTCCTGAACAGTGTAGAAAATTCAGTGTGCAAGAACTTACGAAATAGCCCAATATAAAGTTTTCACTGTCCCAATCGCGGAGACTCGACGTAATCAACAAAATCGCATCGAGCAATAAAACGTCGAGTTGCATGCGTGACGCGTGGCATAAAAAGTTCACCGCAGAAAGAAATTTTAGTGCGACTTACCGCATGAAGCCTCGTAGAATCCTGGAGACGATGGTCTGAAGGGGGAGGTCAGCTCCGCGGGGTCAATCCTTTCGTTTCGTCGATTGCGTGTCTTCGGAGTGTCTCGACATGACAAATACGCCACGGCTGGCCGCACAATGTATCGGATTTTACGAGCGGCCACCTAGAAAAAGAAAAACGAGCGGAAGAAACCGGGATGACAGAGAAGAGAACGAACGAGCCAAACTCCTTCGAGAGGGTAAAAGGGGTGAAAGGGCTTCAAGCGACCGCGGGGGCAGATTTTATTACGTTATTTTGTTAATGCACTCGGTGACCGGTGATCCACGCGCTTCCAATGTCCCCGAAAAAATATTATGTCCCTACGGCCAAAAAGCAAGCCATGAAAGTCTTTTATGCCTTCCTCTTTCGACTTCCTCCGCGGAATTTTACCTACGCTTTCGTTCGTAAGGAGAACCAATGCGTAAGCTTTTGCAACGCGATCACGAAAGGGTAGGCGAAAGATACTAGTAGAAATACTTCTAAAACTGGAAGATGGTGGAAGTTAATAAGCCAAGGGAGGTAGTAGTATGGACAATAAGATACTGATAAGAAAACATTGTGCTAGCCGGTATAAATAGGAAGTGGCTAGTAAACGAACGAAGTCGTAAGCAGTTGCATCACGTACGCAATTTTTGCCGCCGCCGATCCTTGCTCGAATATTACGAACATGGGCGATTTATCGCGGCGATGAACACACCGGCGACTCCAGATGCATGTGTGCACGGAGAACCCATAAGGGGTTGTTGCCGGAAAGGTTAATTTTAGTCGCCCACCACTGGCGACGGTTGCAATCGCGAATACCAGGCGCCAGGTCTCGCACTGACCTTTCTTTAAAGGGATTTTGCAAACCTTTGTACGTGGAAACATTTCACAGAATGAAAGAAGGTGGGAAGATGAGAAAAATTGTAACTCTGTCTTTGTTGTATTTCAGTTTTTATTCCCAAGGCAAGGTTTAGTCTTAGACGTGGTGAGGTAATTCTTTTATCGTCTAGAACCCGAAGGTTTTCGTTAGACATGATATAAACGCGAACGTTTGCGAAGCTTTAGGGCGTTATATGTTATTCGTACAGCTTATTACGAGTTATCTACGAGTTACAACCGTTTCAAAGCCGTGAAAGATCGCGAAAGAATTCGTACAGTGGATAATCCCGTAACAAGATTACACTACGTAAAGATGGAAAATTATTGGAAGTGAATGGAATAAAGGCCTTAAACCCGATTGTACGCGAGAGCTCGCCAGGGAGCTCGACTCCAACGCCCGGAAGCCTCGATGGGAAGCCATTAAAGTTGCATATTTGGAAGAAAAGCGGCCTGTTTCTGGCGAAAACGGTACCCTACGATTCGTTTATGCCGGGAGGCTTTACAGCCGGCGTTTAGAGTCGACTTAAGTACAGTCTTGTCTCGAGGGTCGCCTCATTTCGCGAACAGTCTCGCGGAGGCAACGCGTGTCTGTCAATAAATACACCTCGAGGTATTTTAACAGCGGCAATAATTTTCATCGCACCATAAATCAGTGTGCGTAGCCACGATGTGTGAAGGGCGCACCCCTTTTTTCTCGTTCGCCTACGAAGAACTTTCGAAACGAGAGTGGTTGGCAAACCAGTTCCTTACGACAAATGCCCGGGCATAGTTCACGCCTCGCATTCGAAACTCGCAGATTGAATCGAAAGAGATTTATGTCAGAAAAATTACCTTCGTCCTTTATTCGTTGATTCGAAGCCCTTAGGATGTCGAATTATTGGTCTCCTTGAAGAAAACTAACACTACTATTACGCGGCGTATCAAAAATCAAAACTATTGGTTAAAAGATAACGTGATTTCAGATTACACAACGATTGAATACGAATTGACCAGGTAACAAGGTTACGGTTCACTTGGAAACGCTCACGAGGAAGTAAATTAAATTTCGATTAACGAGGATCGCGATCACCGCACGTATTATCTTTCCGCCAAGAAGGTCTTAGCCTCACTAAGTTATCCGTTCTCAAAGAGGCTCGGAGCAAAGCGAATTAACAACATCGCATGGGCGGGGTTTCGACTCGTTCGGATACCTAAGCAAAATATAAAATAATTCGAAGCCCCGAGGTCGCGTAACTGCCCTATAGTTTACGAATTTGAGGCGTTGATATTACGAAGGAAAAACGTTTCTCCTTTGTTCAATGTTTAGTTCACATTATAAAAAGTAGGTGCGTAACACTGACGAAGCATAAGATAGACTATCCATTCTCGTGTAGAGTCATTTGGGGGCTACTTGGCCCCGTTACCATTTTAGTGTTACAATGCGATGCTACCAGTTCAGACTAGAATAAGACAAGGGTTGTAACTAAATATTACGATATTCAATTATTTTCGACAATGTAATTGATCTCACAACGATAAAGAGAAGAAATGCAGTAATATGCAAATAGAATAAAATTCAATAAATTTAAATACATGGATATGTAACTTTTAAGTCACATACATTATGTATAGAGGGTTAACTTTAGCAACTTTAATGGTTGTATTAAATATAATTCTTTATATCATTACTGTAACTCGTAAGGGACATAAACAAACCTCTACTTTTTTTACACGGTCAGTAATTAAGTTTGAAATTTACGATATTTCCTATAAATGAGTGGTCTATCCTGTACTTGTTAGTCAATGTACATAGTATAACTTGTAGATATTTATTACAAAATATTCCTATGCAATGAAAGTATGAAAGCAAGATGCTTGAAATAGAAATCAATTCACGGAGTCGTGTTATGTTGTCGGGAACAAAATCGTTGAGATGGGTTTGCATGATGATAATTTCGTTTTAACGAGCAATTTGGAGGAGCATTCAAACGAGCATATCGCTGGAAATGAAACACGCGTTCCTCTATGTTTGCATCTCCGCAGTCGTTTAACATTCCTAGAAGCGTACGTGTCGTATTGATTCAATGAATATATACGCTCGGCAACCGTGACAGTAGTCTCGGTAAATGCCTTACCTGACTCACGGAAAGTACCTGTACGTCTTCTAGCTCTATTTGCCATGAGATAATATCGCGACTGAATTGCTGCGCCGGTCGATCATATTTTAGAGCGACCGCGTGCATTTCTACAGTGCTGATGCATGAACCTAGCGAATGTTGCCGCGATAAAACCGTGCCATTGCATCGATAACGGCTAAAGGACGACTCCTAAGTTCCATAAACAAACGTCCACGAGTCCATTAACTCTATTGTAATATTTTTTCGCTTAGAAATCAAGATTCAAACTTTGCTCCCTAAATCTTAAAGTTACACTGATACGTAATTAAATTAAATCCCTTGTTCGGTGATTCGAATAAACGCCACCCACACGAAGGGTACGGCCATAAAACTTTTTATCTGTCACCTAAGCAAAAGTTTCGCCCGAGGCAAACTCGTTTCCGCCGGAATGATGGTGGACTATTAAATTTATAAATCACCAGTCAACACAATTGGTCGCGCTCGCGGATACGTGACGGCAAATCAGTCACGTAGTGGTTCAACCTCCCTTGGTCCAGGGAGGACACGAAGCAACGTAGCAACACGAATTAAGAGGAGCAAGGGTGACCGTGTTCAAACGACGACGAGTTTCGGTTAATGGTTTTTCGACGAGCACGGGACACGAGTAAAAACGCCTCGTGAAAGATAATTCGACAACCGTGAAAGCACGTGGCTGTATCGTTAAGGAACGCGATTGTGCACGGGTATACCTGCAACCGAGGCGGAGGACACGGGAGGAGAATTTTACATGCGAGTCTCTCGAATTTACATACGACGGTGCGATAATCATCAAGATACGTTACGTCGGCATCGTGTCCACGGGGAAAGACGATACATCATAATTCTTCGATGAAAATCAAATCAATTCTCGGCCGCCTACGTGCCTACATTGATTACGCTCGGATAAAAGGGTGGACGTAGGATTTCGCGCGAAAGTGAGTACCCGATGCAATGTCACTCACGCGACAAAATGACGCGATATTCGATGACTTCTCATCATATATGCACCGTTTACAATGCTTATCAGATCTGAGAGGCATTATATTAAAATACACGCAACAGCAATCATCGAGATAAAGGCAATTACGTGAGTTGGAAAAATATACATAGTAGGAGAACAGGTAGGTGGTTGTAAATATAATTGAAGGACGGGATTATTAAAGAATGCGATCCCCGCGGTACAAAGTCGATTAAATGTTAACAGTGAAAAATGAGCGGATTTCATTAGGGAAGTTACATGAAAGGGTACAACGTTTTAAATAATGCCGAAGCATAAAAAGAGATTGTCGCGGGAACGGAGGTAATATCAGGCGAACCGATAAAGCATAACGAGCCGTGCTCCAACTCGCTCCCCCTTTTCCAATTTTTCAATTTCCATTTCACGTTTCCCGCCGCGTTTTCCACGTGAAAAGACACGAAAAAAATCCGCAAAGCGGGTCTCAAATTGCCTCGGCGGAAACGGGGAAAGTGAGTCATATTTCCACGTACAAGCGAGCACCCCTTCGCTTCCGAGGACTGTACACGGTGAACAAAAATATCTTGGAACGTGCGCCGGCTGTGATAAACCACATTTACCAACAGAACGAGTACATTCAACATTTATGAGTGCCGAAAGTAAGAACAGTGAAAAAGAAGCAGTATATATAGAAACAGCGACAGGTATTGCAAATCGTGACAACGGCTTCAAAACTCGGGCGACATGTTCTTCTCGGTTTTGAAGCGGAACGCGTGGAATTTAAAGTAAATCGAAAGTACAAATTACATTTTGGGCGTCAGGAAAGTCCAAAAAAATATTCTTTCCCGAGGTAAATGTATGAGTTATTAAATATTTTCTAGTGGTATTCCACGTAACATTAAATTATTTTTGAGGGTTTTAACTTAAAATTAGAGAAGAGTAAAGCATAAAGGAAAGTAGTTGTAACACAGTCATATTTTTTTTTCATTTTTTGGACATTAATTTATTACATTTTTATGGTAAAAAACATGGAATGAATAATTATGAAAATAACAATTATGACAATCACAGTACACAGAAATATTCAAACATACCATCCCACAAAATTATTACTGACCCAATCTCAAAATTTTTCCACACAATGTATCTGGATTAAAGATGAACAGATTATTGTGCGGAGCTCCTTTCTGTGATACTGTTTTTATTATTTGTTGTGCCATAATCCCTCCAACAATGGCACACACTGGACTAATTTGAGCATACACATCACCCCTGAATTAATAATAAATTTTATAATTTACTATTGGCCATACCGTCCGACTAAATTAACATCTTGCAAGGTACATACTCGATTAAATGATCTATTTTATTCTCGAGATCATATTTTTCAACAATTGCTGCAGCTTCAGCCTTAAATTTTTCAGAACCCCTTTCACTAGGCAATGGATCTTCACTATGCTTCTCGCGATAATTTAACATTACTAAAGATAACAGTGCATAATGTAAAATTATTTATCTATAGATCCCTCTATACGTATTTTATCTAACCACTTACTTAGCATCATATAATACATTTCTGACTCTTTAGGAAGAGAAGACTTTGTAACATTTAAAATTGATTCAAATGGCACAAAGGTATCTACATGTTTCTCAGTCACAGTTATGTTTTCAAACTTTTCCTTCTCCATAGGCTCGCCACTTTCCGAAATTTGTATTTTTTTTGTTTGTACTACATCTCTATAAGAAGGCATGATTCCCAATTTTAATTACTTATTTACATTAATATATTGGATTGGAAAGTAAGTTTGTAGCATTTTTCATTGAGTTCTATTGAAAGAATTTATTAGCTTGCAAGAATCAGATGGACCAGTTCATTATTTAAAAAGATACAAATTTCTAGAAGGATGAAATGTTTAGATTACCAAATAGATGGTAAAAAGTAAAGCAACAAGAGTAGAATAAAATTATGTACAATTACATGAACTTTGTCATTAAATTCTGTTTAAAAAATGTTATGAGCTTTCTTTTCAACCCAATAGTAATTTCCAGTAAGCCAGAAACTACCTACTCTGCATATTCATGAGTCATTAAATCAGCAAAAGTATAACCAAAAGTTCCCCATACATCTCCAGCAAAGAATTTAACATTATGCTGTCTACATGCCTCGTTGATTCTTTTTATCTGTGTAACTGTACATTGTGTTGCACAGACTACATCAAAGTTACTGAAATAGGTGTCAGGCTTATTGTCAATATTAGATGTGTCTGCTTCAACTTTAACCATAAGATTTAGATTTTGTGCCCTTTGTAAAGATGATTCAGCTCTCTAAGAACATGATTGTTATATTCATAATGTGCCTTCTTAGATCCTAATTGATTTACTTACATTTTTCCCAATTAACTCTTTAGGTGCTAAAAATTGTGAGCACCGATCGTCAGCTGTTACATTTCTATGATCTAAAAACGTAACTGCTTTAACACCTGCTAAAATAATATTCTTGGCTATTTCTGCTCCAAAACCATTTAGACCTATTAACAAAACTTTGGCTGCACGTAAGCTGCAATTTTTTAACGTTATATGTCAGTTACGCAAATATTAATTTTTTCAGTCATTTTTATAAATAACGGTTTCTTTTATATTGAGACCGCAACATTGTATAGGTTAGGTTTTACTATACTTGCCGTTTCTGTGATTCTAAACCCCATAAACGGATTTGTCTATCGTACAATTCAGCTTCGTGATCTGTTAATTCTACGTTTTGATTTTTGTTCTCGACCATCCTTACAAATTTAGATTAATACTAAAAAATACTGCCGCCAAAAAACTTGTCTCAAAATTTTACCGACGTACGCGTCCAATGTAGTGCAGCCAACGTAATAATATATTAATTCAAATAAAAGAAACAGATAAAATTCATTGAGTAGTTGCGAATACTACTCAGTGTAAAGAGTTCGGGAAAACATATTTTACTTTTGTCAATCGTATACGATCAAGATGCAACAATTTGGTATAATATTTTTTTAAATGATATCGATGATACTTATGTTGGAAGAACTGTTGATTAAATGCTGGGGGCGTTAAACGTTCTTGACAATTATGTGTGTGCATCATCGGTTCATTTAGAATGTTTCATACGAAACAAAGCAGAAGAAACCTTTCCAAATGTCATCGTGTGGCTTGACAGGACAAAACTCGACATCCGCGAAAATACAAACATCTTGCAAGTATAATTTTCAAGATTTAGGTTAGGTAATCAGCGGAGAAATGTAACAAATCCAACGTTAATTTAACGCAATACTTGCTTAAATTGTATTTTCGAGAACATTTACGTTCCACAGGTCTGTGGAATGTAAGTGTTGCTATGATGTTAAATCGCTATTTAACAATACATTTATCACAACAAGTATAAACAAAACAGCGATCTTCAGAGCAGCGCCCTCACATGATGATAATAAAAATCGAGTAACAAATATTTTTTAAATTTCACTGTCTCCAAATAATCGCGCAAGTACGGAATATCAAATACGCCTCATAAAAATGTTTTTATATCGACTTCTGTATGAACATCCTTAATTGCATTCAAATTATGCTTCTGGGATGTCTTTAATTAACGTTTTATGAGACTAATCTTAAATTTGTATTTGTATATGATAAGAAAGTTTATCTAGGAGGCAAATCTAAAGCCATTACAATTAATACATGGAAATAATTGTTTTTAAAAGAGCACTGATAAAAAGTACAATCAGAGGTGTTTCTGCAGTTTATCATTGACCTTACACCCTGAATGTTATGAAAGCTGATCTTTAAAAAAATATTGTTGGCTAAAAAGAATAACATTGACCTCTCTTGGTATCATAATATCCAACTGCACTCAATGATAAAGTATAATATAACATGCCTAATTTATGTCTCTTTGTTACTATTGTAAAAATTTTATATTTAAATAATGTAATACGCCTTCCACCTAATTTAATTTTTTCTTTATAAAAATAGCTACCTGGATTATATGAAGTATAATGAAAAACTATTGTCGAAGCTATGAATATGCCTGAGGAAGAATGTATAGAGAAAACATTTGTATATAAATTTCCAACATGCACCACAAATCAAGAATACATCTTGGAAATACCATTAAAAATACCCTATCATGGTTCTGTAAAAGAGCTCATGCACCGTATAATGTCATCCTTCAAGTTGCCATGTTATGTAGAATCAGATTTATTGGAATCATTGGAACATAATATTAAAACCCTAACATTAGAATTTTATGATGAGAAGGCAGAGAAAGCTCTTGAGAATGCAAAATCTGGAACCTCAGATATTGAAGAGATTATAAAAAATTGGGAAAAGATCTATAAGAAGAAGACAGTAGAATATGCTGATCCCATTGGAACAACAGATGAAGAACTATTTGCTGCTGCATATCATAGATTGGTACATTCACCCTCATTGGAACCTATTCTTCAAGCAGAACATAAATTTGGAAGAGATGTAACTGAAGTTATTCAGATGAGAGATACACACTATGAGCAACTTACTCAAAAGTTAGTATCAAGACCACTGAAGCTATACTGTATCATGTTCTATGCAAATACTTAGTACATACATCCTTTTTTGCTCTTTGTTAGTTGTGCATTGTGCTAGAAAAGAAAGGTCAAGATCCACATATTAGTATCTTCACTACACACATCAATACATATAACATGAATTATCACTTGCATTGACCTTTCTATATAGATTATTGGCAGCTTCAATGTACTGATAATTACATTCCAAATCAATGTTCATTTTTATAATTATACATTCATTCGTATAATCTCTATCCTCCCTGTTTTAACTAATTTTTTTTACAACAAGTCTGTATTGGATACTAGCATGCAAGGATAAGTTCTAAAGTATGTAACAAATAAAACGTTATAAATGTTTCTCAATCTGTTGCAAGTAACACTTCAATAGCTGCAATTAAAATTTGTTAACTTTTCAATAACTTTGTTCCTCTTAATTTGACTGCAAGCTATCATTTCAATACAATTAGCCTACTGTTGTTTTATGGGCACGAATAATCCATCCTTACTTTAAGAACATATAAAAGAGGAAAGAGAAAGTGGAAAGAAATAAACGAAATGAATTCTAGGCAAACTGAAGAGATGCAGGTCGCTGTGGAAGCTTTGGAGGCCGGTTCCACCGAAAAATCTATAAACGAAATGGCAGGCCGCCATTTTGAAGAACAAAGTTTATTGCAAGGTCACTGGGGGTCAAGGGTCGATGCGTTGAAATTAGAACAAAGGCGACAATATCGCAACTGGATCATGAGGTTACTGGAAGAACAACAAACCAACATGCCGCCAACTCCAGTGTACGTTTATAGAAATAAAATGAATATAACAACGACACGAAATCGATAATTATAGATCATGTGACCATTAGAGGTTCTCCGATGTTATCGATGCCGCCGATACGACCAGCATTGGATAACTTCGTTCATAGCGAGGAAAAGAACACAGCGGACTATCCGATTTTGGAGGAGAGCTTCACTATACATTTAGGCTCCCAGATGAAACAGATGCACAATATACGAATATTAACTGGGGATGTTTTAGATTTTTGTAGAACAAAGAAGAGTGAATCTGGGTAGGTCAATTAAAAGAATACTATGATTACCACAATGCGGATTTTTATGCGTTTGCAGGAAATTTAAATATGTAAAAAGATACAGAATGCAAATAGTATTCAAATATTGAAAGTAAAATACAAATTATAGTATTTATAGTAATGGTTTTTAACCGCGGTCTTGTGAAATTGTGAAAACTAACAAAAATTTCCTGAGAAGAAAATCTGAATTTGCATAAAGATCCGCAGTTTAATGATAGTGATTGTTTTATAAATATTTTTCTCTGAAAAATAGAATGGATCCTACACCTCAAAGACTACAGACGGCTTTAGGATTGTATTCTAATGATTTGTGTGGATTAGTATTATTGAGTGACAATCATTTAGGAAGTTATTCAGGCATAACGAAAGGTACTACGTTATTTTGCAGTACATTCAACCAATGAATTTTAATACTTAATTATGTTAATTATGAATAATGTTAAAAATATTTTTAGAATTATGTTCGATATGTCAATTAACGACAGAGTTTCATTTCCCACCTATTGATGAGCAATTAGAAAAAATTCGGGATGACGTGAAAGAAGCAGTTGCCTGGAGACAAGCGCATCATAGGGAAGGAAACGAGTCGCAAGTAAGAAGAAACGAACAAAAAAAAACCCGATATTTGCTTCATACTGAACCCATTTTAAACATATGTTTTTTGCAGACAAAAAGATCAACGGGTAGCAAGAGTTTACAGACAGGCGACGTTTACATTACGAGGCATTCAAATTTAGCTCAAGTCCATGTAATTTTCCATATGGTAGTGAACGATTCGTTGCGATCTGGTGATTATCGAGCTTCCTTCCAACTTTCTCGCGCCTATGGATTCCTCGCGTTAATAAGAATTTTTCTGAATTTACAGGCGATATCAATTCGAGGCACCCGGTCATTTTAGGATTACGAAATATTTTGAAAACCGCTTGCTGCAACGATGTAACTACGTTAACTATTCCTGTGCTTCTCGTTCACGAAATGTCGGAGGTATATTATTTTTCGTTAAAGAAAATAATATTTTTTTATAATTATATGGATTTGTTTTAACACTTCAGGACATGACTGTAGCGTGGTGTACAAAAAGGGCGGAATTAGTTTTTAAATGCGTGAAAGGGTTCATGATAGAAATGGCATCATGGGGTGGTGCTGAGCTAAAGAATCTTCAATTTCTAGTACCGAAGGTGATTTAATCTGAACTACGAAAATATTGTAAAGAAAAAAGGGAATTATGCTATTTAAATTCTATTGTTTAGGGAATGTCCGAAGAAGTATTTGGTACTCTAGCCACAATGTTACCAAGCATATTTCGAGTATCAAATCCACTGGTGTTCAAGGCTACAAGTACACCTCAAACCCCGAAAAAGTGAACGACCGTCTTGCCTCTGTTATCGAACACGCGTTAAAGATATTGAAATATTTGTTATTATGTATCATTCGCCACGGGCGCGAATATGATATGATTCTGTGAATAAACGCCTGCTCTTAATGAGCTGTTTTGTTTATGTTACATTCACACGATTAATTTTCCTTCCACTGATAATCAATATTTTGTACCTTCATGGTATACCATATTTCACCGACGATTCAGATTAATCTTCCAATGACTAATACAAAACACATTAGATCTCCCTCAGTAATGG
The DNA here is from genome assembly GCA_028830335.1 of Eucera pruinosa. NCBI lineage: Eukaryota > Metazoa > Arthropoda > Insecta > Hymenoptera > Apidae > Eucera > Eucera pruinosa. Next base: position 14,618,711 of record JAMYCR010000004.1, on the reverse strand, counting down.
AATAAAAAACGCGGTACTAATGTCAAATTTCGAATTCGTGAAGCGAACGAAAACGAAAGTGGAGAGTAGAAAAATTCAAAGTCCGTATGAAAAAGCATTCGATGTTACATTAATTATAATAACACTGCCATAGGCGTAGTATACTATCGTAGCTAGTCATTTCACAGAGCCAACTTTATCTTTGTCAGCAACATTTTCTTTTTTTTCAAACATGGAAGTTCGCCAGATACGCCTCAACGTTTCCGCCGATTGTCCAATATGTACTCGCACATCACATTCGAAATGTGAAGGTGCTTAATGGCGAATTGTGCTATCACGAGCATTCTCCTCCTTTCATTATTTTCTTCCGTTTTATTCTTTTTTATTATCTCGCGTTTAACGCCCGCCGCGAGTTTCAACGCGCGAGACGAATGTCCGGCGATATAGTAGTGCAAATATAAATTAATTGAAAAAAAAATACGCGGTGATTAAACGGTCTGGAGGGAAAGAAGCAAACATAAAACAGAACGTGTGGATCGGGGACCTAATCTTGCTTTATCAAAAAAGTGGGGCGTTAGCCTCTCCGATTCTGAAGCGGTCGAGAACGGATTAACGCGGTGCGCGCCCTGTGTTCGAAAGGACTTTCGAAGAAATTTATTTCCATTTCGCGTTCGCTTCCTGTGCCGTGCGAATCGTCCCCAAGTGTGTAGTATAAGTGTCCCTAAAATAGAAAACTTAACCGAAAATTGATCCCCTTGTTAAAGAATTTTGATTAAAAAATAGTGCAGAAAAATGAATAGAATTTGATGGAAAAAGTTCAACCTTCTCAATTAAACGTAACGATCTTGAAGATTTTTCTAGGAAGCGATTAACAATCTCAAAATATTTAAACTCTTTCAGAAATTCGAAAGTATAAGCTCATTTTTATTTGCGAATGAGTTTATGGAAGAAATATAGACGACGACTACATTTTGTGAAGTGTAAAGAAGAAGAAGAAGAAGGAGAAGACATAGTCTTAATTCACCCTTAAAGCAACTAACAATTGACAATAAAGTATCGTATAAAAATTGACCAAAGCTGTATTTAAATTTATTCGTGACTTTATCAAGAGTACCAGTGTTTTGAATCCCGCAAAGATTCCCGTAAAATACGAGTTACAGCGCGCTAAGGGGGAAATCAAGAGACTGCATCAGGATGTCGAAGCCCCTTCTGCTCCCCTCTTATTCGGTACTGTAATCGTGGACAGAGTGTTCCGCGAATGAATTCGTTGTCATTCCAGCGCATCGTTGTATAAGAGTCATAGTTGAAACTAGGCGGTCTCGACGAGACTGATTTGAACGAAATCGAAATTGCGTTGCGTCTATTCGTGCGTTAGACAGTCATCCGCTACCTGGACAATGTGGCCCAAAACTATCGTCATCGCCTTAATTGTTTGCTTGACAAGCGCTACGTTCCACCAGGTGGGTTTACACCCGCGAATTTTCGATTTTCAAAACGATAACTATTTGCGACACGTTTGGTGACATTTTTTTTTAATATCTGACCAAAAATGTTGTTCCCTAATCTGTTATCGCAAGTTTACATAAATTTTGTACGAGTGCATTACGTGTATCATTGTACGCTTACAAGTTTTTAATCATACGTTATAGCATTTATACGAATAATGATTTATGTGAGACTTATTTTGGCAACTAAAAACGCAATCTGTTTTTAATATACGTCATTTTTTCGTATGCGCGTACTATGCGCGCGAAAGTTCGTCTTTTCGCGCCATTTACAATTGGCGCGAAAAGCGTACAATAATCGATATAATTACATCTTTAAATGTTCTTTTGAATTTTTGTTTTAACTAAAACTTTATTGTAATGTGTTTAAAAATCACTTACCTTCATATTTTAGTTCGACATGTCTGGACGTGGGTTGAAGAAGGAGGATTTCTTCATGAGAATCCAGAAGCAGATCAATCTTCAAGAAATTACTCATCTTATCCTTCGACAGAATGAGTTTGATACTTTTCTCGATTGCTCCACCAATCTTGAGAACTTAAGGCTACTAGATCTGTCACAGAATCATCTTCAACGATTTTTCTTTCTCTGCAAAGACGAGTACAATTTACAGGTGTTAAACGTCAGTCACAATAAACTCGAGTACATCGACAACAATGCCTTCAACGACCGAATCCCGAAGCTCATGACGCTCGATCTATCGTGGAACAGACTATCGATTGTTAACGAAACTATGTTGGAGCATTTCAAAGTAACTACTCCGCATTTTATAACACGCAACACTTTACAACAGGCGATAATTATAATATGCATATACTGTGCATGATTTTTTATAGATCCTAGAGTACCTTTCGTTAGCCAACAATCCGATCCAAGACGGAATCCATGAGAATGCTTTCTGGAATTTGAAGGCGCTACGATACTTGATCCTGAGCAACGTATCGTCTTCGCATTTCTCCTCAGACTATTTTAAAACGTTAAATAATTTAACCACGTTAGATTTGTCACAGAACCCCATTAGCACGATCCCATTATTACCAGTCAATTTAGAAGTGCTCGATTTGTCCAACACTTATATATCACGATTGCCAGGAGTGTATTTACCTCGGCTACGAGAACTCAAGCTGAATAATATGCAATATCTAAGAGAATTGTTTCTGAATGATTTCGAAAATTTAACCAGTTTAGAGATACTGTCTTTGGACGGATCGAAAAAGTTATTATACCTAAAAGTATTGCCGTACAGGCATTTACTGCCGGCACTGCAACGGCTCTCTGTGAGCGACTGCGGTTTGAAAACCCTGGACTACAACCTTATGCCGATAATAAAGAAAACGCCAATCTTGAATCTGGAAAACAACCCCTGGAATTGCGATTGCAAAATGCAGTGGCTAAATATGATGAACGCGACTAGAGTTATTAGTCGAGAAATAAAGTAAGTGCAAAATTGTTCACACTCAAAATTAATTTTTTGGTAAACGACAGTCGATAGATCAGTTTAATCGATAATCGAGGGTTTCAGCGTGTCTAGCAGAGATGTCTCTCCTAATACTATAATTAATTATTGTTAAAATGAAAAATATTTACAAACTATTCAACATAAAATTCTAACATATCCAAATTATAGTACAGTGGAACCCCGTTTATGCGGATTTATCTCGTTAATCCAAATTTCCGATTTATCCAGATTATAAAACATGATCCTCATCTCAGAAGTATGAAAAATATGTCGACAAACGTTTCATATTCGGAAGCAAGAATTTTGTTGTTCTGCTAATTCGTTAATGTTCTCAATCTATCTTTACGTCAATGCGTTCGAGTCGTCACTCTCTATCTCATGTTTCATTCTATTTTGATGCATTTCCTTGGCGACATCTGTTCCGAGGACAGCTACTATGATGTACTGTTTTGCTGATTCTTATTCATCTTCAGTCTTTTTGCATAGTACACGCCAATAAATTAAAACGTATATAAACTGTGTTATTTAAGTCGTTAACAAATTTTCTCGATTATCCGGATTTTCGTCCCGTTTCAGTCCGATAAATGGAGTTCCACTGTAGCTGATATTTTTCTAAGGCACTGTTTATCTAATGATCGGAATTCTCATAATTAATTTCTTAATTTGAATTACCAGGTGTTATTCCCCAAAAGAAAATGCTAACAAGCAACTAAGCGAGATACCAAGTTACGAGCTTATATGCGAAGACGATGCGTCGCTATTCCGTCCATTATTGTGGGCCTGCATTTTGATACTGGTTGTGGCAATTGTCTTGTCGACGGGCTTCTTCCTGCTGAGACGACCACACGGTCACTGGGACATTAGGCGAAAGAACCGGGATACGGTCACCTATACGAACGTCGACGAAACCTCAAACGATTTGGTGAGAATTCTAGCGGTCAGCGAAAGAATCGGCGAAACGGTCGAACGAAACGAGGAGTAAACGCGTCGAGTCAGAAAAACCAAATATTAAAAACGTATTAACTTAGAATAAGCAATATAGTTTTCCACGTAAGAAACAGATCAATCATTAAGAACTAGATTTAGATCTTTCGTAATCATAAAACCGACCATTCCAGTTAATTGTAAACAATGTAGAGGATGTTTCAAAATCGACTGACACAATCGATCAACTGCAAGTACCTGGTTCAACTATGAAACGTAAATTAATATCGATTAACAACTGACCGTGCATTCTAACGAATAGAAAAGTATACACTCTAAAAGAAAAATACGATCGTTCCTCTACTCTGTAAGTGTTATTACGAAACGTTTAATCAATTGTGTCAAACGGTATAAATGGCGATCGAGGTTCTTGAAGTATGTTCCACAGAGTGCTGACAGATTTCAGTTGTTTATAATTTTTGACTGGAATTAAATACGGACTCTCTCTCTTTAGGCGTTTCTAAAAAAAACTTTGATGTTTTTTTTTACTCAATTGTATCTTATTTAAGTCGTAAACATGTGGCAATATCCGATCGAAGTAAATGTCTTCTTCTTCAAAAATTAATCCGATCGTTCTTGGGTAACAATATAGCAAGCATGCAGGATAAGTATCAAGCAACATGTTAAAGAGATAATGCTAATCGGTTAAGCTTTAATTGGCAGTAGACTAGTGGTAATGGAAGGTTTTTTGTGGAATGCTTTACACCTTTTCAATGTTTTGTACTTTCTTTTTACGTAGTCAACAATCTTAGGAAGTGCTTCATACAACTAAAAACGGCGGCCGTTTCAAACAGTTGCATCATTAAATTTCATGTTTCCTTTACATTAAAGAAAATATATATATTTATTCCTTTCCGTTTTTCAGTTATACATTTTTTTATCTGTCAGTACGCTACGGACCATACTGTATATGAACTACATAGAACTCAACCTAAATATCCTTACAAACTTGTAGAAAAAATATTTGAGAAGGCAAAAGAACGCTATATCTAATTAATGAATTGGAGAAGTTTATAAAAAATAGAATCGATGGACTCGTTGTAGGCATCCTTTCTCATATGAGTCGCTCATTTGTCAAATATATATTCTTTTTTAAAATTCCTTTTAAAATTCAAATTCAAATAAACACAGTAGAATATATTATTAAAGGCGTAGCTTTTACCTAACGACATATAAGATGCATAAAATACTATATCGTTGGAATAATCGTTATTACTTTCATACTTCACTATTACTTTCATATGTTTATTATTCTATGACCAAAGACATGTTTCCCATTTCGCGGTGTTACGTCCAATTATTAAGGAAATTTATTTGAAACATAAACAGTTAAACATCGAATCAAGTGCTTCTACGCTAAAAATTTTAAACAAATCAAAAAGTCGAATTAATCACTTTGGTCCGTAAATAGTTCATATATACAATGCGAATATAGAATACTCTATAAGGATGCTTTCCCTCGAGACTAATCTAATCCGCGAGCAGATATCAATTTCAAGGCGTGAAAGCATAAATCGAGCGTGTCGTTGACGCTTTGAACTTTTCAGATATCGGTATCAGGCAAGAGTTCGCAAACCTCTATCGATTAACTTCTTTTATTCATCTGCTTTCCCAATAAACTTCAATCGCTAAATACATGTTTGCATTCGTAATTTTGAAACCTCCTGTACAGTTAATTTTCTATGCCCCTCTATAAGCCACACACATGAAACGACGAGAATTAACGATGTCTTCATATATAAATAGATTTAACGAGTAACATTGTACAGCGGGAGAGCATCAATAGGCTTTGTGTCGAATCGCCACGCGTCGAAACGCGGAAAAACGAGCCGTAAATGCAGGAGGCAACGTACAGTAGATTCTAGTGCATCCCTTAAAGCTCGAAACAGCGTACTAGCCCTCGAGTACCCGAACATCGTCTGGAGTGCGAGACCAACAATGTGGGACCTCTCTGTGAATCGAATAAAACGTCTTTTTGTCGGCACGTATCGACGTATTTTTCGAAACCCTTTACTTCACCTCTCCTGCTACGTTGCAAAACTGAAATGTCTGTTTTACAAAAGAGAATGGATACAAAGCAACCGATGGCTCATTTCCTCTGAAAGATCCTCAACGATGGTAGCCGCGCGCTGGAGCACGTTTCCACGCATCGACGATCCCGCGTACCTTTTCTGTTCGAGAGAAATATTAATTGAAATTCTACGAGGCTATTACTTTTGCGGTGAATTCGAGCCGAAGAATATTTTGTACGCGACGCGAACCACTGAAGTCACTGTTGTATTGTGAAAATTAACTGGGTACTCTTCCTTGCTTCTCTTTGTGAATAGAATTCAAGGCATAACGAACTTTTGTAGAAGAGGTACCTTCTATTGTGGACAGATAACGATAGAGTTGAATTAAACACAGAAAATTGTACGGAGTTGCAGTAAGATTATAAAAATACAAGAAGTGAAAGGTTTAGAAAAATCGAAGATGTTCGCACAATTTGTTGTACAATCAACCCTCATACAACGCGATTAATTCGTACCGAGTTATATAGAAACCGCGTCAAGTGAAACTCAAAAGTATCAAAGTACTTATAAATCGGGTAGATCCATTCTTCGTTACATAAAAACAACGTGTCCAAAGTGATATATGTTACGATGAATACGGTTATGAAATAAAATTTTATAGATACAAAAGGCGATAAGCGTATGCTTACATATTTCAAATTATATTTGTTGAATTTAAGAGTTCATATGAGGAAATGAAAGAAACAAAATGAAATATAAACTGAAACATTATTTTCCAACGAAATCAAACACATTCGCCATCCCTGCCTGATGTTAGTGGTCTAACCCTTTTCCTTTTAATGGACGCGTTATAGGAGAGGTGTCGCAATTTTTGCTTGGCGTTATAGGAGCTCACTGTACGAATTATGTATAGGGTAAGGTTTCGGTGATCCCGGGATTCATTCTAATACGGAGGAAAGTATGTTCGTAGCGTGTACTTTGATTCAAAAAGGGACACATATTGGCGGGACAGAGGACGAGCAAATGGTGCTATGAAGATCGTCAGCTTCCATGACGTGCATCGTGATCGCGTGCGATGTAGCGATCAGCCTTTGTACTGAAGTATGATCTTCCTACGGGAAGCCTATTAGGTTACGACCACGGTTGGAGAGCCTTCCATATGGAAGAACACATTACGCCTGGAAAGCACGATCACCCAAAATCGCGACGTGTGTCGCCGCTCTTAACGTTCCTAAGTTCAACTACAAATTTCTATTCATTTTCATACCGTAATTCAAAATCATTTGAGATATGAGGTCTGTAAATTTCAATGCAGCAGAAATTTTATCGTCAGTAAGATTAAGTGTACTGAATCCGCAACGAAGTGTTAATACTTCGGGTTAATGTCTGGTGCGGTAAATATCGTTGCGATTGAGTATCTCGACTAGATACGAATGAACTTGAGAAATCGCAGTAGACACGAATTTTGTATTTTTTAAAGGCAAGTGCAGTTCTGACGTAAATCGAATGCGTTGATAGTTAGTATCACACCTTTGATACTATGGGAGCCATTTTAATCTGCAGATGGTACAGTCAATGGATAAAAAGCAGACACTCTTATGATCAATTACTTTGCTTCCATTTGTCAAAATGCTTATACCCGACACCTAAACAATTCTTATCATGCAAACGATAATAGGTTAAGAAAATACTTTACCGGTAAATTAACTACTTCATGATTCCTTCTTTCCTTTAATCTTTAAATACAATAGAGCCTCATGTATTCGAACTTTTATTATCCGAATATTCTAATAGCAGAATATTCTACTATCCGAATATTCTATTATCCGAACACATATGTCTCTTTATTAATTCGGATATGAAAGGCTTGATTGTACATAACGTTTCCTAGCAGTCTGAATATTTTCTAAATAAATATATACTGCTTAGGGACTCGTAAAGAAATATTTAAAAAACTCTGTTTTACTGATTTAAACCCTTGAAGTGCATGTAAAGGAGGCCTCTTGGAAATGTTCAAATGTTGGCGCTTTTGTTTCGAGTTTCTTAAGCCAAAGTATACGAAGCATTGATGAGCAACCTTCGAGTTGCTTCTTACCTGCGCCCTATCTTTCATTTAGCTCAAATGTAAAAGTGATAATTAGACTGGGGATTTATTATGCGTGTATGGGAAATTTAAGTAAATGCACATAATATGCAAAAATATAGAAAATATATATAGCGTAGCAGAAATTACAATATTTAGGGGGTGAAACAACCACCTATTTATGTCTACCTTCTTCATAATACTTAATAAATAACAAATTCCACTTCATCAATTAAAATTCTTTGATGAATATATTTAAGTATTTAATATTACGTGCATTGCAATTCATATGGTACTTATATTAGGTGTCCGATTTTGGCCTACATAAGAACAAAAGTTGCTCATCATTAGACTACCGATTTTGATGCAAATTCATATGCTTATACATAAGTTTTAGAAAATGGGGCTCAAATTGGAGGTTGCTTCATCCTTTAACTATCATAACTATCATAAAATGCTCGCCAATTATTTCCTCGATTAATTTCAACACTCCTCCGAGACACACCTCTCACCCACTTTTATTTAGACCACCTCTCCTTTCATCCAACCTTTACTATCTTACCTACTGTACATATATTTTTTTCTTTTGTACTTCGTGAGCTTTTGCCCGTTAATAATAATAAAAAAAAAAAATAAATAACTTCTATTATACTTTAGATATTTTTTATAATTTCGCAGGTTATATACGTTCTGCACTTCTATGCACCTCTAAATTTTGTATAAATGCATACAAATTCGCGGTCCATTCATCACCGATATGAAGCGTCGAAAAATCATTTTCTATATAAATTGACCATTCGAAGATTAAACAATTGAGCAATATACTAGCAAAAATCATCAAACATCGCATAATAGTCCGGACCCGGTGAATGCACCCGTTTAGAACAAGAGTCGCGTGAAAATGGACGAAGAGAATTGCGGGTGGTTCGACGCTACGAAAAGCAAGATGAGATCGGGGCCCCGGCTCGATTATACCGATCCGCGCTCAATGGAACATTGTGGAACTCCTTTTTGGATATTGCAGAGCGGGGTGCTCGGGACCGGACGAGGATGCTGGAAGTTTTACGCCGCGATATCGAGTGTCCGTAATTCGAGATCGAATCCGTGCGAGCCAATTTGGCGAGGCAGCGGAAAAATAATACACCGCCTACCAGCGTGGAGGCACGGGATGTCGCGAGAGCGCGGAGAAGCGAATTTTAACGGTCAACGTGAAACATGTAGGCAGTCCTGGTCCTGGGGGTATCGGGAATATCGTGTTTCCGGCCAAGTAAATACGAGATCCTTCCTTAAGACGCCTCGATAGCCCTGCCGATATTTTAAAAAAGCGAAAGAAAAAAAACACGCTAAGACGCATAAACTAGTTTGGTAGGTGAAAGACAGAGAGTTTCTAATCGATATGTTTTCTGTAAAAGCCGGAAAATTGGTAAATCCTTGATTTCACCGGTCGATCCTAGCATTTATTATTGCGAGGTTGTGGAAGTTCGAAAATATTTTGTAAATTCAAGCCATTGCGCCAAATGCTAGGATTTACCAACACCAATTAGCAAACGTCCGTTTCGTCTGATTGTGATTGTGCTTTTTAAGGAAGTGTAAAGATTTCTTCTTCATTTTTAATTATATGTTTACTTCCAATTTCAGATTCTTACCAATTTGTATTGGATAAATCATACCATTTTCGAAAATGATTTTGGTAAAAGTCCAAAATGAATGTGTTTCGAAAATATTTTCGGACGTTTACCATTTCATCGTTGTGATAAATGCTGGGATTGATCCGTAAAATTTAGAATTTACCGATTTTCGGGCTTTCACGGAAACAGATATATAATAATAAAATGTTGCTAGAAAATAGAAATAGGAGAATGAGAGGGAAAATGTATCTAAATTGAAGGAAGGAAAAGGGTGGTTCGCCGATGGAACAGAGATTAAACGGTTCTTTCGAGTTCGTTTTATCTGACACGAATCTCGGCTGTACATAGGAGGTTAATCAAACGCTTACTTAGCACTCGGTGAAACGTATTTTCGAAATATCACACTTTCCATTACGATTCGTTAAGCCGGTGCTCTTGCATTAACTAAGCTGACCTGCTAATTACCGTACCTCCGATAGTTCGCCCCGTTTCCTTTCTCCACTCGTTTCCCGCCGCCCTCTCGTTTCCTCTGACATTCCGCCTACTGTTTGAAGCGGCCGAGGTCGCCGGAAACGCGGAAAAAAAGGAGCCGTCGCGACGACTCCGAAGCGAGTTCAGCTTCGGTACAACTGCAGAGACCGAGATATCTATTTGCTGCGATTTTATTACCATTTTTTAGCCTTCTTTTTTGCGTGATATTTATGGCAGAATAAAAGACGAGGAGGAATTTTAAAGGTCAGCAACATGCTCGTTTTACTAAACGTTACACGGTGATTTAATGGACCTTGCGAGGCAAGATCGTGCACAGATACACCGATGATTATTCACTTTCTATTTGCATACACTTCTTCTTCTTCATTAATCATAAATGATTGGATTACAAACAAGATAAGCGGATGCTCATGAACGTAAGACTGAAGAATGCTAATATTAAGGAGAGTTATGAGCACCAGCCATGATTAATTGTCTTTACTATGGTTTAAACGCGGTGACGTATTTCCCTAATTCCCATATACTTGTAATACAAGTTTATATCTGACACTGTCGACCGAGCTGCATAGTAATTCAACGACTCAATTAAAATCCCCAATAAAACAGTAACGATAAATACTGACACGCCTACTTGCGAAACATATTCTAATCCATTATATGCGTGATGAATTCATTGGATTCATCACGTGGGAATAATAAAACACCGAACGCACCCCTCGCTATCGAAAAAGAGTCAAAGACACCCTGCGCGTAGGAATCTCCGCCCCAACGAAAAATTCTCCAGTCACCTCCGGAAGTATTCTCAGAAAGGGGAAAGTGGACATTCGGTGAAATGTCGATGAGACGATAATCAATTGACAAGGGCGATAACGCAACGAAACACGAGCGCGGAGGGTCGAAAGCAGGGCGCTCCTTTCGCGGAGCGGAAGAAAGAGTAGAACCGCCTGGTCGGTTTAGTGTACGACGATTTTTGACGTTCCGGGGTTTTATCTGATTAAACCAACATAGAAACACGGGGTTACGCGTGTAAGCTTCCCGACCATCCATGGGGAACGGGCCGAACAAATGAATAATGAAAATAAAACCCACGATGGTATCGGTAAGCACTACGGGATTACATACGCATCAGCGCGCCCGCGATGAACTTACATTATGGTGTCCCCCGTGAACACAGATAGAGGATGTTACATATACACGGGTGTACGAAAGTGTGCAATGCGCGTACGTTACGCATTAACGCGCGCGAACGCAACAACAGCAAAGGAAACAGACTTTTTTTCCGTGGCACGTTTTACCAACCCCCATCTGAGACCAAGCACGGATTTAAACGGCAAAACAGGGGCTACGTGTGGTACCTATTGCTATTACAAATGGCGTTTTTCCCTCGCGCAAAACTTTGGAAAATCGATTGCATGACAGACGTAACCTTCTGGGTGTGCGATACCGCGAGTTCGTTCGATATAACAATCGATGAAACGAGGCTCTGTATAATACATTATGGGAAATTTAATCGCGCAAAATGGAATGCACTGAATATGCAAAAATATAGAATACAAAGCAAAGATCGTATTATATTATAAAAGAGGTGCAACATATCGATCAATTCAAACAATCAATTATTCTGATTATATAAATATGGATCTTCATTTGCAGTCTCATAATGCGGTACCGAATGCATATCATCAAACTATTAATGAGACTATTAACGAGAACTGACAATATCGTTATGAAATATTTATTTTCAAATATCCAGGTATTATTATCCAATGCGCGAAATTATCGTTGTAGAGGAAACGGTAAGTTTCGTACAATTCTCTTTTTCTAAATTTGTAAAATCTATTATAGTAGAAAACTCGTAAAGGACACCATTCAAAGATTAAAATTATCCAAAGGCATGCTCCAAATGTACTTTTTTCTCTCAGAAGAATGCTTTTTAAAGATGTATTTCTCTCATAATCGCCGGCATTTAATACGGTCTTTATTGTGAGATGTATAAAGCAGATCTCCATTTACGGTGTAAATGTCGTGTCTCTAATGGTCGGACGCGTTCTGCTTCCTCGGATACTCCGATTATGCCAAGGTGTGAACTTACGAGGCCGGCAAATAGCTGGTCGTGAGCACAAAGGTAAAGTCCCCACGGGGCAAGCCGCTTACGATCAATACCTCGATCCTTCGATCTTGCCTAGTCTCTCACCCTACGCCCGAAAGTGTCCATTCGACAGCGCACAATGCCAAATGGACGGAATATGCTTCTTAAATACCCAGCGGGCACTTCACCGGGATGAGAGCCTCCCTCAAGCTCCAGCAATTCAGGCCGAAGCACGTTCCGTTCGCGGAATAATATCGCAATGCGAATCGAATTCGAATGCCATGTCGCTAGGATTTCAATTTTTAGACGACAAAATCCTAGTAAAATCTACAGCGGTTCAAAGTAAAACTCGTACACTCGCATTTTCATGTTTTATAAGCGTTTGCATTCCCAGGCGTTCTCATTTCTAAGCTTTTGAATTCCGAAGCGTTCGAATTTCCATGCTTTTGCATTCTCAAGCGTTCGAATTTTCAAGCCTTTGGATTCTCCAGCGTTTGAATTTACAAGCGTTTGAATCCCTAAGCTTTTGGATTCCCAAGCGTTTACATTCCTAAGCTTTCGTATTCCGAAGCGTTTGAATTTTCAAGCTTTTGGATTCTCAGGCGTCTGAATCCCTAAGCATTTGAATTCCCAAACGTTTACATTTCCAAGCTTTTGGATTCTCAAGCGTTTGAATTTTCAAGCTTTTGGATTCTCAAGCGTTTGAATTACAAGCGTTTGAATCCCTAAGCGTTTGAATTCCCAAGAGTTTCCATTTCTAAGTTTTTGTTTTCCGAAGCGTTTGAATTTCCAAGCTTTTGGATTATCAATAGTTTGAATTTTCAAGCTTTTGGATTCTCAAGCGTTCGAATTTTCAAGAATTTGTATTCTCAAGCGTTCGAATTTCCAAGTTTTTGGATTCTCAAGCCTTCGAATTTCCAAGCATTTGGATTTATAACCGTCTGAATTTCCAAGCTTTTAAATTTCGAAGCGTTTGGATTCCCAAGCATTTCAACTCTGAAGCTATTGGATTTCTAAAATTTCCAATTTCAAGCTTTTGTATTAACGAAGCGTCCATCAACTTTCGAAATTGTTCGAATAATTCTGAGCGGTACTATACGTGTCCCAGTTTTAGTTTGTGACATTGTAAGTCTCAGGAATTTTTAGGTAAATACAATGTCTCGCACACTCAATCAATTAATCAAAGGTAAATACTAATATCTTAACCCTTTCATTTCTGCGAAATTGGCCGACAGTGTGCTAATACTACACAGGACAATTCAGTCGCGAGATCTACTATCTTGCAAGTTATTAATTTTTGGATTAATTAACATTTGTAGAATATTAAATTAATTAATAACGTATGAATGTCAAACTATACTGCTATACTCAGCAGGATTCTTTAACTAACGTGAAATATCGATGGGTGACTATAGTCAACCGTAGTACACAAGTGGCACTTCACAATATTCTCATGATATCACATCATGATAGCACTTCACAGTATCGAAAGGATTAAATTCAGTAAAGGAATCAAACGACCAAAGCGCATAAAATATTAATGTGATGCATATGAGATGTCGTTTATAGGAAGTTTGAGATTATGAGATGGATACTGTTCTCTCAATTTTGTAAAATCGTTTATTAGGATGGACCACATTAAAAAAGGAGAAATTAGTTGCAACGTAGATATGCGTGTATTATAATAAAAGTATGAAAACTTCAACGTTTGACGTCAAGAATAATCGAAATGTTTAAGCAACTCTTTGTGAAAGTCAGAAGACAAATATACTATGAAATCTATTGAAACTGGGATTTAAAGAAGATTATATAAACAGAGGGATCTCATTTTTATAAGTGTATAATAATGGAACTAATTAATTGCTGAAGAAAGCTGTATCGAATTATGTAAACATTATTGGAGCTAAACATATGTGTAGCGTTTTAAAAAATGTAGTTGCGTTTAAACTTTTTACTTTGGAAAAACGACATTTCATATGCATCAATCTAACGTTTCAAAGAAATAGTCGATGCAAGAAGGCCTCATATACGTGGCTAAAAAAAAAAGTATTTGTACATACCTACATTTTTCAACCAGGCCTCTGTTAATCATATTCTACATTTCACTTCTGTGACATCAAATTTCTACAGTCAAATTAAGAGCATCGTAAAATTATACGAAACTTAACATAATAATTGAGTCTAATTGTTACCCAAATAGAAAAATAAATTCGTCGGTGTACAATTGCTTTTCTTAATCCCTATACATTAAGAAAGAGTTTCATCGACAAGTTTCCATTCTTACAATAAGAACTCTGCATTAGTTTGATACATACTTAACAAAAGAAAAGGTTATTCAATACGTCAACCATGGAGTGCTAAATATTTAACGGTCGGACAAGTGTCGAGACTGATGTAAAACACCGAGCGAGCGATCTCCAGGAACATAATATACCTCGGTATACAGTTACCGAGCAATGCGCACGGTGCAACGTTTCGAACCGTTGAGAGAGATCGTATCACGACTTCTGGCTCTTCCGTAAGCAATAGCAAAACCGAAAACTGAAAAGCATCGGTCGCTAATCCCGGTTGCCGTAGAATCGTCACGTACAGTTCCGCGAGCTTCTCCCCCTAACCTTCCTAGTTTCTATTTCCACCTTAAAGGATCTTACACCTGAGCGTAAGGCCCGGTATCCTTCGTAATTACTTCCAGATGTGGCGTTGCCAGGCTTCTAGCAATGTACGACCACTATACGTTGTTCGACTTTATTGTCGTTCGTAGGCCCAACAAAGTGTCTGGCCCTTGAATACGACGGACCTGTCGAAGCTCCGCAATATTTCCGAGAACCTGCTGGTTCACGGCATTCATTCTCGTCGCGTGTAGTTTGTACGGGATTCCCCAAGACCCACTTCAGATCGATAGCTTTATTGGTCATCGCCAGTTGTAAACTTGAAATCCGTCCAAGGCATCCACTTTGCGAGCGAGCCGTTTTCGGCTATGAACCCTCGCGACTTCTTACAATGTTCTTGTCGATTTCGTAATCCTACGTTTGCCATGAGCCTTCCGAGCCTTTACGAGCCACTTTTTCTTTCATTCTTTTTATTAAGCGACAAATGAGAAACATTCTCTCGGTAGGTAAAGCGTATGACATGCTATTATTCACCCTTGAATAACGTCTCCTTTGTATTCTTTATTTGAACCACATAATGTTTTCATGTTAACGTTATTTATGTAGAAAATATGTTTCGACTATAATAAAGCCGAAATAAAGAAGCGTGCCGAGGGTACGAACAATCGAATGATATAGATGCGCAATAATAAGCTGGAGGTAATCAACTCAGTTTTTTATAAAGAGACTTAATCCATCAGTTTTCTATTTTGATAAAAAAAGGATGAAAGAATAATAGGTATATTGCATTTTATCAGGTGTACAGATTAATTCGGAGACTTTATATTTATACTACTGGCATTTCTATATCAATTCGAAATCACTACTTTTCTATTCTTCACGTGACGAATATACTTGATAAATATGAAAACGCTAAAAATATTGAATATTAAAACTGTATTTGATTTTTTTATATCTAAACATTAAATCTTATGAAATTTCAAAGACGCAGAATTAATTTGTACATCTAAGAGTTTATTAATATAACGCTACTAGATAATTGAAATTAAAAAAATAATATAAAGTTGTTATTTATTATTATATACCACATACTACTTGTGTGACGCTCTCGTTTTAGATCTAAGGGAATGCCATAGTCTAGACATCACTGCGAGAAGCAACAGGGTACGAAACGAACATAGAGCAAGATACACGATAATAATATATAGAACGAACTCGCAGTAGCACCAAATACTTGCCTACTTCGATTGGTATATAACACATGATATACGAGCCGTTTATTTTGAAAATGGCTTAAGTTCATTTATGGTCACCAAAAGCGTCTCACGTTTTAAGGAATGATAATTAATTAATAAGGTGATTAGATTAGTAAATTATCCACTTTTAGAGTGTTACACTAACATGTTATCACTGACAACTTATCTGTTAGAAATATTTTTAAATTAATTCAGTCGTAAGCCCCTAAATATCACAATTTAAAAATAAATGGACTTAAGCCATTTTCAAACTAAACGGCTCATATACTGATTAGACTGTGAATTTTAATACAAATTTACTTCTTTATAAATAAAAATAAAAAGGTGAAAAGTAAATACAGGATAACTTCGCCATCTAAGTATTCAATTTGACTATTTCATATATTTTTATTCAATGCGTATATTCTGTATATTTTACTTATTTAATCTTCCCATAAATACATAAAAATCCGCAGTCTAATAATGATAATGAAGCAGTAAACACTGTCCCACTCTGAACGTCGCCTAACATTTAATAGCGTGCAGAAAAAATCGAAAAGTATGTAAATTCCATCAAGTAATTTAAAAATCATAAGAATCGTAAAGCAAGTGTATTTCAATATTCGTGTACACGTTTGAAATCGAGATCTCTAACAGACACGTGTGTATAAATACACGCGTAATAGAAGTGCATATGTAATAAAAATATATATGTGTAATAGAAATAAACGTGTAATAAATATACACGAGTAATAGAAATACATGTGTGAGCGTAATTATATTTTACAGAATAATGTTCGATTTCGTTACTTACACGTATCGTATTGAAATACGCGTGTAATAAAGATCCCTAATTAAAACATATTACTATACACCTCACCATTAGAAACTACCTGTACAACTTTTTCCTTAGATCACGATTTTTCAACCTTTTTCATTATATAGCACCATTATACTCCAGCATTCCTCTTCTAAGTGTATAGCAATATGGAATTGGATAGCTTTTAAAATAAATTACACACGTATTCAGGATCTTATAAATAATAGTAAAAGCTGGAACATTTTACAACCCCTTCGCGCACCTTCTATGAGGATACGGCAGGCACCAGGGGGCCGGGAAAACCCGCACTTTTCCATTGGGCTCCTTGGGCTATACGATCGTTAAAAATGTATCATGTAATCTATTTAATAGACTGTGGATCTTTATTCAAATTCATATATTGCAAATGCGAATTAATAAATACAGATTAGTTTCATCTTTCATATATTACAAGATGTACTTTACATTGATTATTTTCTATACTTTTTATATTTTACGCGTTGTGTACATTTCTGCAGGTTCAAACATTTCATAATTGCATACAGATCCGCAGTCTACTAATTGCTCGGAACATTACATTGCTTAGCAACATTCGTGCATGATGCATCGAACAATTTCCTAAATCGCGAACTTTAAAGTTCCTATGTGGAAAAGTCAAAGGTAACTTGCTTTGCCTAATGACCATACGAGTCCCCTACTTAGCTTCTATTTTACCTGGCCGAGCGTGAGGGTTTTATTGCAGCTCTGCATTGAAAATTGTTGGAAATCCCCGCTATTAAACAATAGAATAAAGGATCGCTGCCACAAAGACAGAGCGTTAAATTTAATTTAAGCTGCCTGCTATGCGAGGGGATACGCGAGAAAGGAGAAACGGCGAACTGCGTGAAAGCTCGCGGATTTTTCGAAGATTAGACAGCCTTTTCGCGTTTCCGAGGGAAAACGTCGTCGTCCCTGTCGTAGTAGCGCCACACGAAGTGACAACGAGACGTTTTAAAAGGCCACCCCGTTCGCCAAGCAAAGATGTAACATAACAAACAGCCCCGGGGCAAACGTATTTGCCCGGGGCGAGATCGAGTTCCCGGCCACTTCCTGCGCTTCTTCATCGTCTTCTTGCCTCGTGGCGCCGTTGCACTCGCCGACCTGACGTCTCACCGAGTGACGAGTGCCACCCTTGGACACATCAAGAATAGACCTTCTCACGAGTGCATTTAGTCGCGAACGTATATTTTGTTTTTTTTTTCGTTTCACTTCTTTCTCTCGCGGCTTGCCTCGATAAAAAAGGCAGCACACGAAAATATATGCTTGAAAACGGTAGACAAGCCACGCGCGGACAAATCCTGAATTGGAATAACAAACAGTAGTACGTTCTTGAAGGCTTGTAATTTGTAACGGAGGGAGATCATTTGGTACGCTGAGAATCAAGCGTAAGGCAAACGTTTGAGAAATTGAAGTAATTATGTTTTTCAATACCTAACAAATCTTTCCATTTATTTTCACAGTCGAGTAAATTGTAAAGGAACTCATTCGTTAGATACGATTACGTAATTTCAGGAAATATTAGGTTGGTGCATATGAAATGTTTTTCGAAGTAACGAAACGTTAAGCATAAGTAGATTCTTCAAAATATTCCACATGTGTATTTGACTAAGATAATGTTTATATGGTTTAAAGTTTGCAAATTAATGTTGAACTATTTATATAATCTTCTCCAAATTCCAGTTTCAGCAGCTTCGTGGTATACTCGCTAAATTTATGATTTCATAAGGAATTGCAGAAGTATTCCACTTATTCACGATGTCAAACACTGATGTTTTCATAATTTCAATATAACACCCACGCATCTACATTATAATTTCAATATAACAGTTCTGTAATCTATTACGATTGACCATTTTACAAAATTAAGAGACCTGTATCTATCCCCTGATCTTAAACTTTGGAAAATAACATTTCATATGCACCAACCTAATATATGGAGTTTATTATAATAAAAGCAGAGTATCGTTTTATGATAAATAGTAATTGATCTCTGTCTGACACCGCTGCGACTATTATCCTCTCATTTACGTCTCCAATTCCATTCAAATAATCATCATAGAAATTTCTTTCGCTTCGGCTATTAGCACTAAAATGCCTGCAATCTAGCGGCTCTACAATTGCATTAATTACAACGCGAGAATAAAATGGAACGGACGATAATCCCTCTGCAAACGCAAAGTCGGGCGAGTCCGCAGATCTCATTAATATTCGCGGAAACGAAAGGATTTTCGACGAAATGAAAAATCGAAAACGGAAAGGAAGAACGGGGACGGTGAATGGCGGTTGGAGAAAGAGGGATGGAAAAAAAACGGCGGAGTAACAACAAGCGGAATGAAGGGATGGGAGATTGGCTGGTGATAATCATCGGCGCCGTCAATTTTCCGGCGAATGTAAAATCACCGTCACGTCGGCGAATTATGGTCGCGTCAGGCTGCGTTCTTTGTACATATTTCGGGCGAAATTCGAGTGTCAGTGCATGGGATAAAACGTAATGAGCCGCGCGTTCCGGTCGGCCAGCTTTGCGTACCAGCGGGGAAATTATGGCGGAGGTGGCCGATGTTAAAAGCGCGATGTAAATTCGGGACAACGTGCATGCACACGTACATCCGCGCGTCTGTGCACGTGCGTATAGGCACGCACACGATTACGTGCACACGGGCGTATCTACATTTGTGTACCGTAGTGGACGCGTACACGCGTGGCGCGACGCGACTCGACGCTGGTAGACGCGGGAAGGGCGGCAAAAGGAAGGTACTTGCGCTCATGATTGCGATAATGCCAAACGCAATATCGCGGCAAAATTTATCGGTCGCTCGAGCAACGGCACGCGTAGCGAACCGTGCGAAAAATAGTAATGAGTTGCCGGCGAGAGCACGAAAAAGCGTAATAATGAGAGGACGTGGACGAGAGAGACGAGAATAGAGATAGAGGGAAAAAGGCAGAGAGAAATTGAGGGATAGGGGGGGAGAGAGCGAAAAGGGGTAGGGATGCGTATGGGGGCAAAAAGATAATGGAGGAGTGTGGGAATAAAAATCGGGAGGACAGAGGGGTGGGACGGAAGGCGAAGAGGAATCGAGAGGACCGCGATAAGGGGATAAAATCGAGAAAGAAAATAAAACGTGGGATAGAACAGCGGGCGAAGGTAGACGTAAAGAGTATAAAATGACGAAGTTGAAGAGGGAGAGGGAGAAGGGGTTAAAAAGAGAAATGCAAGAGGGAAGGAGGGAATCAGTGGGCGAGAAAGAGTCGAAGGTGGAATGAAAAAAAGCGTGGAAGGTTTAATCGGCGCATACGGCAAGCTCTCTCGAGGAATATTTGAAAAATAAAAAGAAAAAGGCGTTGAAAAAGCCTGTCGCGGCGAGTCTTCCGCATTTCAGATATAACGGTGAACGATGAGATTTTTCCGGCGCGCAGGAAAAAGCGCGGGCTAGATGAACACGCAAACAGGGTTCCGCAGAAAAGCAATTTTTTAATAAATCCACTTTGCACCGGGATACATTTTCTCCGACATGTGCCGTTTAAAAGTTTGACGACCGAACTTGGTTGGATGTTGGATTAAAAAAATGAATCGCTGTTAATCCAGAAGGCGGTGCGCTGTGGTACAATCAATTATGCGCGATCAATAAACTTATCCTCGATGGCATTAGGAAAAGACAAATGGTGATGCTTATCTAATTTTTTGTCAAACAAAATCAACCCTTTTGGTCCTAAGTAACTTTGGATGATCTTTAATATCGATATAGTCATCTTTATTAATATTTTTAAATTCACATTAGCGAACAATTTCTACCGATTGTTCATTGGTGTAACCCTTCATCGGATTACGAGGCCACAAAGGTCCACGCAAATTAAAACTAGATATAGTTTAGAGGGTGTTAATATAATCACTTGAAAACGTACATAATCTTGTGTTGTATCGTCAAATATTTCATGCTGCAAAGCAATCAGTTTGCACTAACTATCTTGGTGGTAGAATTAAAAAGAAATCTGAGCTATGGAATCAAAATTGGAAATCCAAAGAAGGGTTAAAAGAAAGAAGAAGATAAACTTTATGTATCGTATGTATACAAAATTGAACGCATATACCTATGCGTTAGCGAATGTTTTTATTTTCCAAAATCGATAGGAATAAAAATGATCGACTCGAAGTAAACACATGTTTGTAAGAAGTGCAAATATTCTATTTAGTAACTTTAATCAGTACTTCGTGTAGAAGTATTACTGTTAAATCAGAAGAGTCCCACACTTAAAGAGTGAACAGTTTCTCGATGGAAAAATACATGTCAAAGGTCTACGTCTAAATCATCGTGGAGTTAACGCTCCAACGACGGAAGTAATTGATGTAATTTAAAATACAAAGATTGCCATCGTATAATTGTAACGACGAGTGAATGGTTCTGCTGTGTTAAACAATTGTTCATTGACTTCCATACAACGAAATTAAGGCTCATACAGCGTATGGAGGTCGTCGTTGGAGGGTTAAAATAAAACTGGCATGATGTTGAGGCTGCAACCAGGTATGATATTATCTGGCAGAAAGAAGGCGAGGCACAGCTTCTCGGCTAAGATAGCGAAATTAGTGGGAGCCTCGTTAACGACCTCATTAACCCACGGTTAGTAGATGGAGGGCCGGGTTAGAAAGCAGCCTGCCCAGAAAAGTAAAACAAACAAATGGCCGTGGCGCCATCGCGCAGATGAGTCCTGTCAGACTTGGACCGAGCCGATCCACGCCAGCTTTTCCTTTGCCGACGTGTATCCCTCGTGTCGTTGCCGTGTCGAACCTCAAATTTCATCCCCGGCTTCCGAGGTTCCTCTGTAAACATACCGCGAGGAGGGACATCTCGGGCGCCACTTGCGACTCTCGACAACGACCTACCTAAAAATCGACTTCTCGACTTCTCCGGCAACTATTTCCTACTCTGTTGTAGAATCCCACCTTTCCCAATCTTTAAGACGCTACTGTTAGCCGATGACCGCGTAGATAAGAAGAAGTTAAGCTTCCAAATACCTTTAAGACGAAAATAAGGGATGAACATGCTCGAAGGTTAAGGGTATTCGTAAAAATGATGACGAAGCAAATTTGTATAAGGTAGATTTTAGACGATGATGACGGTACGCACGATAATTCGTAAAGAAGATTTTAATAAAGGCGAATCTGATTCGACCCCAGTCCTGAAATGCACTCGCACGCGAGACTGCACAATACACGGTCCAAGCCAAGCAACGCCCCATTAGGATGCTGTTAAATAATAAAGCCTCCATATTAGAAGCGGGAACCCCATAGCCCGCGCAACCAGAAGAGGATTATCCCACAACGATATGTCTCGCGCTCCCCTTTACCCTGTGCACGCAACCAGCAACACTGTAACTTGGCATCATGTACGAAAGCTTCCTCGTTCGATCTGTATGGCTTACGTTCGATGGAATCGCTTCGACGAGTATTTTATACGCTTTAATCCGAAGACAAACAGGAACGTTTTAGTCGATGTTGTAATACAGAGTAATCCGTGAGAGTTTTTAGCGGTGTCTTGTTAGCTTTCAAATGTGTAATCTTTGACATTCGATTATGAGGCGAGTGTAACCCTTTCGGTACGGGGGATTTTAATCGAAGAATATATAGAAGTCGTCGAAATACTGAATTGCATCGCGTTAAATTCATACCCTTCTTCCAATCGTTTCTTATTTTTAGGATAACAATGAATTCCAAGTGGTTCAAAACGCCAATAGAGTTTTTAATTATCTAAATTAATCGGCAAAAGTTATCAATAACGAACTAGGCGCGAGATTTCTTGAACCGTTGGATACTAAAAGAGTTAAACAAGGGGTAAATTTGAAGCACGAATTGTGAGAAGAATGTTGCTTAAACAAAAGATACAAATATTGGAGCTTTCATACGTTGTTTAGTGTACAACATTCTATTAACGCCTTTCAATTTTTATTTAAATAATAACCCGAAGGTTCATTATTTCTTTGCACGATTGAGGCAGAGAAGTTCACCTGGCGAGAAAAATCAGCGCTCATTTTTCCCACTTTCATTCGAAAATACTTCGAATCGCCAAACGAACGTCCTCGTCGCACGTTCGATATTCTAATCCGCAGAGACATCCGTAGCTGCGTGTGCGTAATTCATTATGCGTGGACACAATGTATCCGCGCGATACGAGCGGGGAACAGCGTCCGACGTTTTCCTTTCTTTGGTTTCTAGACCGTGATTAATCTACCCTCGGTAACGAGCTCCGCTTGACAGTTCTCATCGCGGAAAGTAATAGCGGTGCCCGATGAAATTCAATGAAAGAACCTTTGTACAGGGCCAGTACGTGGCGCCTGGCACTAGCAGTGAACGCGTGATAAGAAGAGCGAATATTTCTCTCTCGCCCGTCGAGTGAGAGATTTCCACGTCGAGTTTGAGGAACGCGGTCGAAAAGATGAAAGGTTTCGCAGAAACGAGCGTGGTCTACCTGGAAACTGGAACATGCCGGGATATACATGGTGTACCATGAAGGGTTGTGACGAGGAAAAAGTGCGAACGAGAAAATGGAAAATGGTTGTCGTGCAGTGAAATCATTTGTCTAGGAAGGTCAGCAAACATAAACGAACAGCAACACGGACCAATAGATCGATCCGCGTAATCGAGGGTGGAATGATGGAACGGTGTAATACTCGCGGCCTACCTGTCGTTATCGCGACATTTATCTGCGAGACATTTCGCACCCGATATTCTATTATATTCCATGGCAATGTAATTCGTCATCCGTGGCGCCTGTTCACCGCTAAACGAGTTTGTCCGTCATGTTCCTTAGTAATTAAGAATGATATTTGCCGTAGTCCGTGTAACATGGTGCTCTTTAAAGGGCTTGGAAATTTTGAATTTTGCGTTACTGCACTATATAATATTATCAGGTCGTTGAATAATTTGTGTTGTACTTTCGGGTAAAATTTAAACCGCTAGAACTTTGGAAAATTGTTTGAGAAACATACGTAAAATTATAAACTCAATACCGAATAATAAACGAAGAATATAACGTAAGTTCTGCTTGAATTATAGTTTGGCGACTATTACGAAATGTTGAAAATATTAACGAGAAATACGACAGAAAGTATGCGACGACTTTATATATTTAACATTTTAACGATGGAATTTTGTTTTGAAAATTTGGATCTATTTGCGTATGCGTATATAAATAAATAATATAATTTGTGTAAAAAAATTACTTATCTAAATAGTGTCAAATATAGTTATAGCGATACGTTTTGTATACTTTAATACATCTACTGTGGTGTTGTGCTGTTTATACATAAGCAAAAAAAAACATTGAAGAACAATCAGTTCTATTAGAATTAATTTTAATCAATTGCAATCATTCGTTTAGAATTTTTAGAATGTTTTTGAAGCGGTCCAAACTCTTGTATTTACTTAGATATTTGAAATTTGGAAGTATGCGTAGCCTTTTGCGACTGGCTGTAATTACTTCAAAGAATATTCGTACTAATAGACTTAATCAATTTCGATAATAGTTTCGCACGTTCGTTGAGTGTACGTATTTATTCATAGTGTTTGCAAGGGCCATCTGCAAACTTGTGTCTGTATTATCGTGTTATACGAAGCGCGTAGTCTGCCGTCGCTAATACAACTATACAAACAGGTATTCGTCCGTGCCAACTAATGCACGCAATCAGAGGAATTTATCCATTACGCGGCGCGATTAATTGCTTACTATTCACGAAGATTAAAGACACGTTAAGGTCAACGAAGAATCCGCTGTGCTCTAAATTCCCTCAGAAACGCGCTAATATAACCGGATAATCTCATCTGTTGATCGAAATTGCAAACGATTTCCCGGAAATATTAGTATCCATATCAATACCCATATATCTCGCTATTTATCAAAAATATCTTTCATCGCCAGTGTCAGACTAAAACATTCATAGCCTAACACGTAGAAACGTTTATTAATTCCTCATACAGCTAACAATGCACAGTTGATTAAATACAGAACCTAGTTATAACAAACAAACGTCCACGATTAGGATTTAACAGTTGCGCAAGTCTATTGCAGGGTGTGAAACTGAAATAAAGCGATTAACACTTATTAAGAGCGACTAGAAATTAATAATCATTAAACGCGTGAATTAATTCGACGTCTTTATTCTTCAAATCTCAATGACTTTATGAATTCAAAACGGTCACTTTTTTGCGCAGGGAAATTTCAGCAGTTGCTCGATAAAAATTATTCGAAGTAGGTATATTAAAATGGACTCCTATTTTTCGCAAATAAATATAAAATTTGCAAAGTTATGGAATCATGTTTGAAAGAAATCTTGATTTTTTTATTCAACAAATTCATCGACGCATTTAAAAATAGTGGATCATTTATTAGTACGCCAAATATTATTACTATAAGACGCGTTAAAATATAATTTCTTTCGACCACTACTTTGCACGACAAAATTTATCTGCTATGCTTTTTCTCCGGTGAAGTAACGTATTCTCTATTCGACTGATCATACAGAGGATAGTGGCGAAAAATAAAGCCATATCGAAATGGTTAATTGTCAGTATATTCCGTCATTGTTTATAAAAAAAGACACACATACATGGCTGCCAGTAATATTCACTATTTAGCTATCGAAATTCTACAAAGTTCCATGCTACGTGGTCTTCCATATGGATATGTACACATATTACTTACGTTTATCATAAAGTATCTATTCTTTAACATATTAATGGAAAATCTGTGGAATGCAGAATCTATCACGCATAGATAGAGACAATTTCGATTTGGGGGGGATAATAAGGAGGATCCTTGAGTCCCGGTTCCCAGAGACAGTGCAGGGGAAGAATGAAGCCACCAGTTGAAGGATAATTGGGACCTATAAGTATTTACCACCTTTCGATTTTGGCGGTCGGTCACTATTCTCGACGGGAGTCTACTGGTCTTCCATTGTCTCCCCTCTACTCTACCTCGATTCATATCCTTGGGAATTCCCCGGGGAAAAACCCAAGGTTTCGCACTTTTCATACTTTTCACGGTGCGAAATGAGACATGTGTTTCGGATTAAACCGGTTCACCTTCTAGAAACGTTACACCTGATTTTCAACACCCCCTTACCTATAAGACCAGCGAAATCCGTCCTCGCCATAAATCTCCCGTAAAATACTATCTCCTATTGATTATCCGGTCCCGTTAAGGATTTGTAAATAGATAGGTACTCAATCTGTAAATAATCAGATACGCTATACCTCTTGTTTCATAAGCGAAAGCTGTCGCAAAGCTTACGATTGTGGGTGATAACGAATAATAGAAGAAAGGAAGATGCTATGCACACATGCTGTATTCAAAAAGAAAAAGAAAACAACAATGCAAGGAATTTAAGTATCACAAATATGTAGTAGGTATAGCTTAACGTATTGGAAATAATAAAATATCAAAATTAATCACAAAAATTATTTTTATCGAGAGATATGGTGGCGTACTAAGATAGTGAATATTTCTAAATCGGAGAAAATGCGGCTACAGTGGGTCACAAAATTATTGGCACAGGTAAAGATTTGACAGAGATATGAAAAATAAGGAAATAATTAGACTGCGGATTTTTATTCAGTTGTAAGAAATTTAACTATGGTAAGAAGCATATGGCGAATGAGATATGCAAAAGAATACAAAATATCCGAAGTAAAGTACGTGTTATTATATTTTGGGAACGCATTTAATTCTTATTTAAATTTCATCCCGCTAGACGTGTTTCTAAAGATATAAATTTGCATAAAAGTTCGCAGTCCATTGATAATGTTTTACGTGTGCCAATAATTTTGCAACCAACTGTACGTTGTTCACCCCCTCCCTCACGCCCCAAAAAAATTTCCATGAATAAATAAATCCATGTAATTCAGTATACTTCAAATAATACAAGTTAAATAGAATAAGGATAAAAAATATAGGGGAATAAAACGATAGAAAATGGAAGGAGAGAGCGAACGAGACGAGCGAATGGAAGAAGTTACATATAGCTCTGTAAATTTAAACGAAGTATCTACAAATTCCTTGGCTACGAAGGCGAAATGATTACTATATACTTAAAATAATATCTACCAAAGTTAACGAAAACATAGCTTATGGAAATTTTTCATCGAGAAACGAATTACCAAGGAATAGGATATCGTGATAAAAAGGGTGGACATAAATGAGCAAGCGGAAATGCGATTTAACGCGTCCCTTCGGAATCGAGGTCAAAGTGATAGCTGCGAAAGTAGCGTAAATGTACGTAGACTCCTCCGCTAACAAAATCGTGTCATTATCCTGCTCTAATACCATGAACGCTGCATTGTCGCGGAGGTAGATTACGGCAGGCGATTTCGTGTCACGGCTATTGAAAATTCGAAACGGCACCCCTTTACACCCCTTTTATTTCGCACGCGACTATCACAGGTAATGACGGTTATATAGATCGACGCAGCCCAGACGGATGGATGGCGGATCGTATCCGGAAAAACCCGTGAAAGCGCCACGAGAACTACTGCTATGCCGCTTCTGGCACGATGTCTTTTGAAAAACTCGTAATCTCGCTTTTCCTGTAATCCGATTTAACTAGGACCAATCGTCTGGTGTCGATCGTATAACGGAACGAGCGACTGCAAAACGAGAGCAATCGACGGCATCATCGACGCCCGGGATTACATTTCCTTCCATTTGATCCGGGTGATGCGATACTGAGAAACTTATCGAGAATACATATTTGCGTTCTCGCTGCCTTTAAACATAATTTCAGACAGGTGAACAATCTTTCAAATATCGTTTACGAGTTTTTGCAAATTATTTTGTCAACCGTGTAACTCTTAAGGGTTGTTGTAGCTCTGCGGGGTGTTTGAAGATAACTAGGAAGGAAATATGGTGAAAAGTTGGTAAAAAGGCTGACGACCAATATTGTGAAGCGAGGGAGTCGACACGTCGGCCTGGATACGTCAGAGTTACAAATCAGAATATTTATCAGGAGACTGAAGCTCCTGCGGCGGCTGTGCGTTCGATAAAACGGAGACGCCTTCGGCGCCGTCGCGCGTCCTCGGCTTCTCGATACGCGTGCACCTGTCGCCTTGACGAGAAATGAAATCTAGTCGCGTGTCGATAGAGGGCTTCTATCCGTATTGCCGATATCACGGGGGATGCAATTCTGTCAAGGTTCCAAGAATGGAAAATGGAGTAAGAATTCCGGAGTTCGATGCCCCGGGTGCGCAAGCTGTTTCAATTTTTCGAACCAAGAAAAATCCAACATAATTTAAAGTTTGTATTAATCCTTATCAGTTGCATATCGCCAATTTCATTGTAAGCCATATGACACGCGATATACGGTACGAATAATCAAATATCGAGTGAAACTACCCCTCCTAGGAGTAAGTTATACGCAAAGTTAACATCTGATAAGAGTTGAAATAAAATACTTTGAAGACATCTATAATAAGACAAGTATGACTTTAACGCGTATTAATCCCAAAATGGTATTTAAACACCCCCTAAAGATCATCCACGAATTCCATATTGTAATACGCAAAACAAAATTCCTCAAATTATAAAGTAACAAATGGATGGCAGAGAGAAGGATACCATGGAGAAACGAGGATCGCGAGAACATCATAGCGTGACGGAACGGCGACAGTGGCGAAAAGTCGCTGGACCCGGTCCACGGTGTACAGAACGGGCGATTTTCGTCGAAAGCAGTTCGTCGAGAGATCACGGCAGCAGGAGCAACAGAAGGTAGGGAACGGCAGCAGGAACGGCAGCAGTTGAACGTGGGGATCATGCCTGGTTCCCCGTCCTTGCTTCCCCACTTTCCATACTCTCCGTCCCACTTTCTGCCTGACACATCGATCGTTCTCTCTCTCCGTATTCTTTATCTCTCTCTTGGTCTCTCCGAAGGAGAAGGAGGGGGCACGAGAGACGCTTCTGGCGGGAGTATTTGGATCGTTGGCAGGGGTACCATTCACGAGGGGCAAAGGGATGAAGAAGGAAGACATAGGTGGGGAGCGATCGAGCGAAGGGTGGGGTATGAACGGTGATTCTGGTTAGCCGTGGAAGGGATAATTAAACGGACACAAACGTGAACACGGACACTGGTGTACGGAAGGACGAAGAAAGGTTACCATGGCTACGTGGATGGGATCCGGCCAATCCCGATCTGGCTAGGAGGCGTGGCTTCTACATTGGCCCCCGAGTACCGTGTAGCTGTCTCTTTTTATCCACCAGCCCCTCAGTGGTGTCTCTTAGCCAGGGGCAGGGAGAAAGGACGAGGACACGAGGGAGCAAATAAGAGAGAGGAAGAGAGAGAGAGGACGAAGTAGAGGTAGGTCGCAAGAGCCGGCGGGACTACCCGATTGCAACGGGCGCGTACAAACGTATCATGCTGGGTAGGGCCGGTGCCGAGATGCCGGCTTGTAAACGAAACCAGTTTGCTATCCGATACGATCCAGGCAACAGCGGCCTCGCGTGATATCCCCACGACCGAGGAGAACGTCAGCGTGTGCTTTTCGCCCGGTGTGACCCCGAGGATATCTACCCGGAGAACGTTACCTGCACGGAGAGTCACCTGACGGTAGCGCTCGGGGGTGAGATTCAGTCCGCGAGAGACGAAGTGACGATCAACACATCCACCGGTCATTCGTTGCGAATCGTTCGTTCCGACAGCTATCCAGATCGTTGTGCAGTCTTTCTCAACCCTCGTTGAATTAAAGCAAACCATAGAAAGAAACTCTCTATTCGTTGTTGTAAAAACATTGTTAGAAGTAGCGTTTTTCGAGTTGTCAGAAACTGGTGACGTTTGAAACTGTGTCCAGTCGGTTGAAACAGTATATTCAGTGTACCAATTGTGAAGTGAGTTGAATATTGATCGAGTGATCGAGCGACGAAGTTTGAATAATGACAAGTCCTCGAGTGGAGCCAAAAACAGGATGAGAAGCGCGAAGAGCAAACACAAATCGAGTCGGAGAGTTTCCTGAGTCGGACACCGAGTGACATCGATGCTCTGAAGAGGGAGCCGACGTTGTAGAGCATACAGGGTAAGTGGATCCTGGAAACGGGAGGATCGGGAACCATCTCGAAGAAATGTCAGCTGTAGCACCAGCAGGAACCGGTGCCACGGCGCCCACCGCGAACGGTCCAATCGTGCCTGCTCCGGTTTTCGCGTTGCCAACCTTATCATTTACCGTCGGCCAAGTTGCCACCGTTTGCGAGACCCTCGAAGAGAGTGGCGACATCGAAAGATTGGCAAGGTTCCTCTGGAGCCTTCCAGTTGCTCATCCGAACATCCAAGAATTGAATCAAAGCGAAGCTGTACTCAGAGCAAGAGCCATCGTGGCTTTCCATTCGGGACACTATAGAGAGCTGTACGCCATACTGGAAAGGCATAAATTTACCAAGGACTCGCATGGGAAACTTCAAGCGATGTGGCTGGAAGCGCATTACCAGGAAGCGGAAAAGCTTCGCGGAAGACCGCTAGGTCCAGTCGACAAGTACAGAGTTAGGAAGAAATTCCCGTTGCCCAGAACAATTTGGGATGGCGAACAGAAGACTCATTGCTTTAAGGAGAGAACCAGATCGTTGTTGAGAGAGTGGTACCTTCAGGATCCGTATCCGAATCCTGGGAAGAAGAGGGAACTGGCCGCCGCAACGGGACTCACCCCGACGCAAGTTGGAAATTGGTTCAAGAACAGAAGGCAAAGGGATCGAGCTGCTGCCGCGAAGAACAGGTACGTTCATAATTGTTTATTTGTAGTTTCTTTAAGCATGATGACTACGAGTTCCATCGTGATTGAATTAAACGTGGTACTTCGAACTGGGGCAATTACTTTCGAAATTTCTATGAGCTACTCTCGTAGAAAGTTACTAGAATGAGACAAATAAATTAACGGCCGGAATTTATTTCGCTTTATAAATACGCGTGCAACATAGAATCATCAACACTGTACGATTGCAACAAGTATAACTGCTTTTAACCGACTATCCCGAAAAAAATGATTAGAAGATTTTTATGTCTTTTATAAGGGATTAAGGGAGTGGGTTAAAGGGTTCATCTTTGCGCGAACGGTTGCGGTTGGTCGCAGGAAGATACGAAAGTTTTGTTCATTAAGTAGCGTTTAATGGAAGTTAATCGCGAAACGATTAGTGGTTTAAGTCCCTTTAGTCAGATTGTTGTGCTGTGTCCTCGGCAAACGAGCCTTTGTGCCTGCCCCAAGGTCCCCGCGCGGAGGGTCGCGTAATTTCATTTTGACGTCCGACGGAGGGTCGCTGCCGTCGGGCGAACAACGATTTTCGAATTACGTCTTTCAAATTGTATTTCGTCGATGTTTCCTCTCCTTTCGTTCCACGATACGTCTCTGCATAGGCGAATCCTACCCAAATCGACTCTGAGTACCGTCCCAGTCAATTTCGCAGCTCTCTCCGTTTGAAACAGGATATGAAACGAACTTGCGAGTCATGTAACAGCATTCGGTGGATATCCTCTGGCATCTTCGATAGATATCCTATTGATCTTTGCCGGTAAACAAGCTATTCGGTTGTAACATATATTCGTTCCACCCTTTTTCAGCGGTTTTAAAACCATTTATCTGTAAATTCGGGAATAAGTTTAATCAGTTAGATTTGTGGCACTGTAATCGACGATCTTTTTGAAATTTTTAGTGGCTAAAAACTTTCTCTCATGTAGAATTCCTGAAAATTCAAACTTGTCTGCGAAAAACGGAACGAATATATGTTACGACCGAATATATAATAAACGCAAATTGATGAGAATATCGATTTTTCCCTCTAAGGGATAGAATTTTAGAAATATTTACGAAGCGAGTTAAGAAAATTCGGTGTTAACGAAAATCTGCAACCCCAATATACGCGAGAGCTCGTCTAACGGATTGCGAATTATGAGCGTTATAACTTTCAATGTATTCGCAAGTGTTGCTACTAAAATAAAAGAAAAGGGAAATGATAATCCGCTCCACCCTCGATTAGTCACGACTGATCGTTAGTAAGGGGTCGACGCTCGGGTGTCGATCGTAGAAAAAGTGGCTGCACCACCTGTCGTTTGAATTTGAAGCTTCTCAATCTCAGGTAATGCCTGGTGGCGATATTGTTGGAGTATTTGTCGTGAACGAAAAGCGTCGGCATTGCTTCCCTTACAGCCGGGACATTTACGGTGGGTTTTCCCCATGGCCTACGTCTCGGTCCTTTTCGCGGTCTGTGTTGTTCCGACGTTAGCAAAGCCTTGCGAAGCCTCGAAATACAGTCCCAAATTTCACTGTGATTTACGAATGCAGGGAAAACCTTAACGATTCTCTAACGGAAACGTTTTTAAAAGGGCAGTAGTTGCCTCCTCCGCTCGGAGTATTTGAGTTCAAGTATGTTTGACATATAGGAAAATATTTCGGTAACAGTATGGAAGTTGGAATGTTGAAGTATTTGAAAGTTTTTAGGTTAGCCCACCAGGAAATGTACAGTTTTCTTTTCCTCTTTTTTCCCCCCTTTTCTCCCATTTCGAACGTAAAATTTTTCTTTCCCTTTTTTTTTCTCTTCAAAAAGTAAAGTTTTTCTTTTGTTTTTTCTTTATCGTGGACACATATTTATCGTTTGCAACTATTGTGAATTTTATGATAGAGTCAAGTATTCCAGGGGGTAGTAAAAAAAATAAGGAATAATATTCATCGTTTGCAATTATTCTAAATTTTACGGTAAAGAAATGCATTTCAGGGGATAGTAGAAAATGAGGTGCGATATTTTTCATTTGCAATTATTCTAACTTCTATTATAAAAAAAAAGGTATTCCAGGGAGTTGTAGAAAAATAAAGAATGATTTCAATTTATTTTATTGGAGAAACCATTGCAAAAACCTTGAGAATTCGCGATACTGCAGGGTGAAAGTTTGTTTTAAACTAACAGATCGTTTTACTCGCAAACGAAATCGCGGATTCCTCTTTTTTTTCCCCCTTCTCGAAAGCTAAGTTCGCTGGTCTAAAATCGTCTCGACCCAGATTCGTTGGTCGTGCGCGGACATCTGTAATTACTCTGCCCTGAATGAAGTCATTAATAGTTATTACCTACGTCTATGCTGTAATTGATATATCGTTAACGGTCGAGGATCGTCCGACTATACTGGTCTAATTGATCTTGATGAGGCCGCGCAACGGGAAAAAGATTACACGTTTCAGTCTTGCGATGTCTTTGCTCTGCATCCAGATCCTTTTCTTACCGTTTAAGCCTGTAACGAACTCTAGTAATTTTGGAATTTGCATTTGGATGGAACGTTTCAAGCTGCCTGCTCCTTTTTTCTCTGTGTATTGAATACGGATTTTAGTTAGATTGCTACTCTCATGGTAAATTTAACCGCTAGATTTACAAGCCAGATTTCACATCCGCGATGTAATATTATGGTCCAAGTAAAACAAAAACAAAAAAAATGTAGTCATATTTCTAACAAATTTTAGTTTCAATTCAGGATTCGATTTCAATTGAATTGAAGACCGAAAAGTACAAATTAAATATAGTTGCTCACAGAAATATTCGGCTACTTAATTTAAAGATCTTCAGCTATATGTTGTTTATTTCCTTTATAATGCGTTTCTCAAAATAATATTCCACAATCATATTAAAGCAGTCTCTTCGTCAATTTTGAAAGTAAATTTTGGGTTACACTTTTCTTCACTGACATATGATTGTTATATAAAATTTATTGAATAACCAAAGTGGCCGAATGTTTTTGTAATTAATTATATATTATTTGCGTTTCGTATTTAACATAGTGTTAATGTAGTAAATAGCTGACACGCCGATATACGGTCCCTAAAAAATTCGTGATTACGCGAGAGTATCTCAAAGTAGAGAAAGTAATCGCAGGTCAGACATTACGTCTTCCGTTTATATTAACTTACAACGGATGCGCTATCTTCAACTTTCAAGCTCGAAGTTGTGAATTTTATATTTTAAAATCTAAATTTCGAATATCAGATTTTAAACTTCAAATTTATATTTCGCATTTTTAATTTCAATGTACTCTTTACGTACAGCGAACGGTTTCAGCTGTTCAATATTTTTTGCCTGCGACAGCGTTCAATATTCAATAAATTCCGAACATGCGACACATTAGTTGGCCGGTTTTGCCTCCTTTTAAGTCTAAAAGGATTCGACGGAAAAAGCTAAGTAGTAGCAGCATAATCCGTGCATTTACGAGTCGGAAAAAAAAAATAGTGCAACGGGAATGGTGAAAAGATGTGTGATTCGTTATGGATTTGCAAAGAAATTCGAGATGCTCGGATGACCAATTCTCTTTACTTTTGCGCGGATACAAGAGCTGTGTATTCTAGTCAGGTTATTCAACAATGGCCGTGCCCGTACCTATCGTTACCCCGGCGTAACGACATTCCGCTTCTGGCCTCGAGCCACATTTTCCTGCACGTAATCCTGCGAATCCCCGAACGAATCCTCCTCTTCTTCCCTTACGTACATCCTGCCTCGACACGAACGGAAAGCTTCGCTTCTCTCAAAAACATCGATTCGCGTATTGAACTCGACGTCCGTGCAATACTCGATATCGTCCCAATCCCATCGTTCCCTTTTTTGCTTCTCTCTCGTCACGGCAACATTTTAAACCACCGGAATTATCCGTAAACCCTCCGCATACTCACAGTAACCATACAACCGTATCGTCGCGTTTTAAAATACCACATTAATCCTTCTTATCGATTTTAATGTTGCTTTCTAGAATCGAGAAACAGTTGAAACGTTGTCACCAAACCCTGGTTACTACAAAATGTTCATTTTTACAGAGAAAGGCCGGGAAAGATAGTCTCATTACACGTATACACTCTCGTTTCATTCGTACAATGCTATCGCAAATTTTCTCCGCGATGCATTTTCAGCACACAGAGGTAATACGGGTGCGAGTCTCTTGCAGGGGTGGCGTGTAGTCGTCATTTCGCTCGGGGTGGGTTAGGTAGACACTGTAGACAGGATACAGTGCCCGCCCCGAGGATCCTGCAAGGTCCTTTCAGAAACGTCGATCCGCATACTGCCAGCCTCGCGGTATATTTTCGCGGTCCAGCGAGCGAGTTATTCAATATGCTCAACCCCGAAAGCCCCGGAGCAATCTCCGCGCTCGCACGTACTTGCATGTACCTATGTACCCTGTCTGCAATCCCTGTGTGTGCACGTATAAGTGAGAACATGCTTGTGTACGAGAAACGACGACGCCCGTGTGCGCATCTCTATGTAGGGAGTTATATATTACGAGGACCAGGCTGGGACACGTACGCTCTACCTGCTGGTACTCTACTATATGAGCGCAATCGGTCACGTTTTACATCGCGCTACGTTGCGGGAACTTGCAGATCGCAAAGTTCGCATTGGAACCGCGAATAACGCGCGGCGTGGACCAATAATTCGCGCGATAAACCATGCAGAATATTGTAATAGTGGGAGCTAAGGTTTTAGACAATCGTGATCGATATTAACGCTAAAACTATCAACGACTGAACCATACCTATTTGTACCAAAGAAATAAAAGTGATAGATACTTGAAACAAATATGTTGCGGGCGAAGTAAATCTTTATGTATATTTTGTACAGAAAATCATGATGGAATATTCTCAAGAATATACCGCTGCAAGTTTACATAATTATTTATGATAAGTTATTAATCGGTCTGTTGATCGGCTCGGTAGGTTTAGCGTTAAGGGGTGGTTTTGAACTTTTACCAAATTTTTCTCGTTATAGAAGTATGCGATCCCAGCTTTTCTCACCCTGTATTGATTTAGCTTGAAGAAAGCTGTTTTAAACTAGTCTACGCGCACTTCCGCCCATAATTCATCGGGCACTTAATAAAGTTACTATAAAGAAAAATTGATGTTACGGTTAGAAAACGAACCTGTTATTAGCTAATTATTTACGTCAGGAAGAACATTAAATAATGCTTTAAAAAATAACAAGTGCCCGGTGATTTATCGTTGGGAGTGTACATTAAATTAAAAAGAATAGAATGCGAAACGAGAGGGAATAAATTCTGAATAGTTGATTCCCTTGCTCAACGAATGCGAGATTATTTTGACATGTCGGTTGCAATACTTGCTTCGCTACAACAGATATTAATCTCATATCAAAATACTTTAGAATCATTTACATTCCTAAAAAGGAAGATACTCTGATTCTTTTAGATGTTGGTGTTTCAGATCACGTGACTTACGGTTCTATAAGGTGATAAATCTATTCTTGTCTATAGTTAAAGAAGCGCTTCTCTGTTTACACAATTTTTCTTATCTCCGGTGTATCCACCCTACATTTTTCGGACTTCGAATGTATTTGGAGTCAGAGTAAAATAATTCCAAGATCCCTCGATACTTCAGTACAGTCTACGTACCAAATTAACAAACATACCCTTCCCAATTCTCGGAGAGCGTCGCTGATATCTGGGAACTCGCGCTCGCTCGACGAATTCCCTTCTGCCAGTGTATAAACGCGTCTTTGGAACGCAAATTTCCGAAACCGCTATACGCGTTACATCGAAGGAGACGTAGCTCGCAGGAGTGGCAAGGCCTTCCATCCAGAGAGATGTTAGGAAGAGGAAGAGAAGGGATAACCACCTCAACAACCCTCCGCGGTGCCGGCTTTTCGGGGGTGGCTTAGCTCGAGCGTGTTTCACCTCTCCTCTTTCGCTGTTGCCTTCGCTTCTGAAGTTATCAGATTTTGATAAAGTCCCCGGTGTATTAGAGACCGGCGCTGTTTGCGTTTCCACGCAGATCCTGTCTGGCTGCCACCTCGCTCACCCTCGCCTCACTCTCTCTCCCTCTCTCTCTGGTTTTATTCCATCAGGATCCGCAGGGTGCCAGTTCCTTCTTTTCTTTGTGACGAATTCTCAGCGCACAAGTGCCACTACTTTTCTCTTTACTTCGGGAGGGTGCGAAAGCGATTGTGTGTACGTGTACATTTGTAGATAATTATTTTTTTAATGAAGAATTCTTTGATCGATCCCATTGCTCGGCTCGCCTCGACAAAGATTTCGATTAGCAAACGATTGAGATAATGTCTCCGATTCGCCGGCGCGTAAACGGCAAAGAATTCCACTTTAATTTTCAATAAGCAGCGTAAAGAGGGGCCAGGGGATTTACGACTGCATGCCGTTTCCTGCAGCGAGCAACCGCGGCAATCATTATCGCGAGAATACCTGTTAGCTCGTTCAGTCATGACCGCGCGTCAGTCAGAGGCATCTCCTCCGTTATCTTGATGACCCTAAACGAGAAAGGAATACAAGAAGACGCGAATGTCATCGGCGAACACGTTGCGCAATCTTGGTCCACGACGCGCGGAAAGAAAGGAAGAGAGGGAAGGAAGGGAAAAAAAGATCGTCCTGTCGCCGGCGTCTTTGGATCCGTTCTCCTCAGGATAGGACGACAGCTGTCTGACGAAACGCACAGAATTCCGGTTTTCAAAAGCGTCGACGACCCACACGGGGAAATCAACCCACTAGTGTTTCTTTGATCGAATTAATTGGGCAGATATCACGATTACCATCGTTATTCAATTTTAACTGTTAACTTGCAGCTAAAGCTTTGGTATAGTATAGTAGAATCGGATGAAAATGAAAATTGAGTCGATAAAAGAGTCGACGGGTAAAGGGTTAAGGGCACGAAAAAAGGAATATGGTAATAAGAATGATTAAAATATTCATTTCTATGGCGACGCAGAAAATATAAACTGATTTCTTATTTTGATCCGATTCGTTCCGGTCTATTGTTGAAGTTCGAGTTATAATGTAATGCAATATAAATATCGAAATCTTGGATAAATACGCTATTAGATGCGATTACTTCGTAAATGGGAGAATTACAGCGAATTGAGTTTTTGTTAATTATTAACGTTACACTTTGTACAAGAAACGACGCGTGGATCTTGACAGTAATCTTTCACCAACGAAGAAAAATCACTGCGCTGGCAAAACCTTTTTCCATTTGGCGCACTTACAGTCAGAGTCGATCGTTTAAGGAGGAAATCGGTGGGCAAGAAGCAAAGAATTAACGACGATAATGACCAAAACGAAGGGAGAAGATTTGCAAGAGCCGAAAACGCGGCATCGCGTACGACGTGGCAAAAAGCATCGGAAAGACAAAGGCAATGATTAATTCCACGTTGGATGTCCAGGATCATTAGCGGCAGACTGCCATGACACCTGCTCGCACGAGCCCTTCGTGATAGATTACCATGGGCAGCAGCGATGGAGAAAGGAGAAGAGGATCTCGCGGCCGGATCGTCCACACCGGTTACTAATGATTCCGTATTTCGACATTCTGAGCGATATTCAGGAAGCCATGAGAAAGAAACGCCAGGTATTACTGCCAGTCTCTCGGGGTGGCCACGGAATTCGCGTGGCAGCTTTTTGTCAAAGCCTGTCACGATGTAACGTGATTGATGGTGCGGCGGTGGCACGGTCGAATCACGAGAAATTTGTGTTCTCGCGCGGCCCGCGACGCGTGAACGAGACCGCAGGAAAAACGGTGAATTAATAAGACGAGAAACACCGGTCTCTCGTAATTAAATGGCACCCAAAACGCGGCTACATTAGTGTAGTTGTTAATTGTCATGCTTCGCGGCACCCTTGATAATAGTAGTTAAGGATTCGAGCTTCAAGATCGTCCCTACGTATCGCTAATTATTTTCTTTGAAATAGTAACTGTACTATGCTTTACGTTAGTCATCATCCCTAGTTATCGCCACACTTATTATTCACCCTTCGCGATTCGATTTCGTTTAAAAGTACGCTCTCTGGTCTAATTAATATTTGAAGGAGAACAGTAGATAGCAGGTAAACTAGCAGGATAATTTGCTTAGTGCATTTTGCATCTTACAGTAATTTGTTCGGCAGGATGTTGTAAGATGCATTTTGAATCCAAGAATGTCAAATATCTCGAATACTTTCGTTTAGGATCAAGACTAACGTAGGACTGCAAGACAGGGAATGCGTAGTGTTGATGTAACAATGATTTCAACGTAGGATCATTTCTGATAACTAGACTGTGGTTTTTTTATACATTTATGAGAAATTTAACCGTGGTAAAAACTGCAGGATCAACATAGTTAACAAAATTATATGAAATATCCGAAGTAAAGTATACGGTTTATATTTACGGAGTGAAACTAATTTTTATTCGAGTACGTTTCCTTTTGCGCGTAACTTTAAAATTATGGATTTGCATAAAAGTCCGCGGTCTACTGGTAACGTAGTAGCATCCGAACCAAGTCTGAATTAAAACCGCGAAAGATTAATATTATTATTAACTTCAATCGCATAATTTCTTCCTTAAGCATTGCCAAATGAAATTTTACTACTCTCCTGACAAATCGCTGTAGCACCGCCTCCATTGAAACGCTAATTCTTTTTTCCACACAAGGTTGCCTAAACTCATCATCCTCTATACACTCGCTTACAATATAATGAAGACATTTGATAATTATTATTATTAATTTCGCTAAACTTCTTCATTTCCTATTACCAGACGGTGTCTTACAAATCTCTTGATAAATCGCTGAAGCACCGCCTCCGTTGTAACCCTAATTCTTCACCGCTCACCCGAACGTCTTACTTCTTCTGACCGACCGTCCCTTCCGGGGTGCTTTCAGCACCAATCTTCGGTTCTGGACACATTGACGCGTAATTAGGTGCACCAATAACAGACGGAAAAAGTAGAAACTGGTAATTGACGCGGCGGTGTTCCGCTGTCACTTGTTTCCGTGACGGTCGCTTTTTGTTTCGCCGCGGAGAGGAGAAGCAAGCCTGGTGACTGTTTTCACGCCATCGCCATGGGGGTCCCCCTTCGTGCACACGCGGTGTGTACACGAACACGGATATAGAAACATACGGAGGGGCTAGGAGGGTGGGCCAGCTCGAAATATTAGGGTGAGGTATTGGACCGCAAGCTACTAATTCGTACGGTGATATCGATTCGGACACGGAATCGTTCGGGTGATGTGCATCCGGCAATTTCTCCCTTTCCCTGCCCGTAGTATCCTGCAGTTAATGCCTCCGACAGTATTCTGGAACCTTTGTCCTTGCTCGATAAGTGCTCCAGGGCCAGAGCTTCGCCGAGGATTTCCTTTCGTGACGGACATCTATACCGTACGATAACGTGGTCGTTTTCAGGGAATCCCAATGGGGATTGCAATCGTTTCACGTGATCTTTAGTGTATTAGTTCTATTTTATGAGTTCGGTATTGTTGTGCAAAGGGTATCGATGATATTCTTCGGTATAGACGCTTCTGGGAAACGGAAGTTTGGCGTTAAGAAATTTCTGGAGCAAAGAGAGTTTTGTCACGCATGTGGGACGTGATCAATCAAGACGAAAATAGTTGGAAATTATCGATCGCAGAACGGAATGATATAAATAATTCGGTCGCGTGACGCGTTTAATCGCGTCGCTAATATTAAACCGCAATTGCAGCGCGCCTGCCGCGTTGTCATTCATGCGAAGGTTAACTCTACTTGAACCACCGATGTTTCGTTAATGGGAGTCGATCGACCTTCGGTAACTCGTTTAACGATCATTTTGTGGATCGTTTCCTCCAATGTACTTATTCTTCGCATCCTCTCACGAATACATTATCGTTCTCATAAAATGAACTCATCTGTTTCTCGACGCGTAACTTTCAAACAAGCTACTACGCTCTCGTAACCGGTAACTTTCGATATTAATGCTTGATCGATAAAGATAAGCCGCGTTTCCCGCGCCGTCTAAGTGAAACTAATTCAATTATTCCGTGTTGTTGGTTGCATCTTCCGTTGTGCCTTTAGACGCAGTACGCGAATAGATTCCTTTCTCCACGAAAGCTCGAGGCTTCTCCTTTTGTTTCACCTTACTCCTCTATCCATTTGCCTGACGATCGTGATCGGTCATCGTTCACGCCTTCGATCTTCTCCAACGATTCCCCCGATGAACGGAGGATGATCACACGTGTGACCTCATCGGTTCATTCAACAACGAGCGTACACGCTCCTTCCAGCTTCCTTTGTTTTGTTCCGCGCGAACAAATGACCGCCGGTTCACGGAGGGCGTGCTCTCCCTCCGCGAGAGAGATCATCGATCGTCACTGATCGTTAGCCGTAGAGACACCGTAATTGCCGCTCATTAGGGGGCTAAAGGAGCGTATTATGCGCGCTGAAAAGAAGGAACGTCCAGCCGCATTGCCGTGCCAAGGAACCGGGATAGAAGAGGAAAGACGTTTTATCGTCGGAGAACGAGAGAGAGAGACTTACCGAAAAAAAATGGGAAAATAAAAGAAAGAAACGAAGAAGAAGAAGAAGAAGTTGAGAGAAAAAAAGAGATTTGGAGCGGGAGGGAGGGACCGTGGAAGGCGTTGAAAAGAGTACTCGAGGTACGTGAAGGGGCTCATAAGGTAACCGATACCCTCTCTCCCGACACCGCTTTGTTCACGGGACCTGCAAATGAAATATAGCGATGAAACGCAGTCGCGAGCCTCCCTTTCGAGAATCTATGCACGCTCTCAAGTCCACCTTACTAGTCGGAGCCAACAGAACCGACTGTTGCCGTTCGAATTTACGATCAGGCGAATTTACGGTCCCCAAAAATGTATACGAGGAATGTTACGACACGGTAACGGGACATTTTTAATCACGACGTCGACGGCTGCCACGTGTCTCACGGAAATTGATTTTGCGTCGGGGGCATGTATGTATGAAGGGTGGGTAAGGTGTGGAGATGCGTAGATTTCTATATATCTTAAGTACATCCTGTAGATTTAGATCGTGCACGGTGATACAAGAGCAATATTACCGAAAATTGAAAAACTATCCCCTGCTCAAACGTTGTAGGATAGTCATTATGTCTCCCCTAAATTTGGTAACAATTAGGTAATCGTCGAAAGACACGAGGGAGAGACATTATTCATCTAATGTTTCATCAACAATTTCACTGGAAAATTAACGTAGTCCAAGACTCGTGCAGCTAACTGAATTTTTATTAATCCCTTAAACAGGTAGAACGAGCTATTCGCTATTTTTGGTGACTCAAGTCGTTTATTAACTATAATCATTTAGTTAAATGAAACATTGTACACTGAACCATTTCAAATTCAAATCAACTCAAACGAAATGATTAAAGTTAACTTGAACGAATAAAAATAGCGGATGGTTCCATTTCTCCTGTTTACAGGCTTAATAAAGATTTAGTTCGATAACGTTAACTTTCTTGTCGTTCGTATATTATTCCGATACATGTTCGTTGTTAGACACCAGCCCCAATTCAGTAGATTAAGGAATTAAGTACAGTAAGCGTGCCAAGATATCGTTGTGGTCGACGTACTCTGAATTTCATAGAATGCCCTCTAATCTTTATAGTTTCTTTCTGATGATCGGAAAATTAGGTTTACGTTACTTTCACGTCACTCCGTATAATATACAGATGATAAATAACTCGATGAAGCTTCGAGGAATCCCGCGAAGAACCCAATAATCCATTTCGAGGTTTCTCGTCAGACCGCGGAAATGAAATATAAAATTCTATCGCGTGAATAGGATTCAGAATGGAGCACCGTCGGGTTCGAGCCCATCGGCGCAGTTCATCGACTTCTCTCTTACACTGCACTGCTGCAGCTTCGCTGGGATCCTTTGAAATCCGGTTGCCCGCGTCTAGGCAGGTGTCGAAGAACGCGTAACGAGCAATGAATCACCGGCATAGTATCGCATGATATTAAGTAACTCGGAAAGGGGTGCCGACGCACGAGGATACCTCGTGTTGTTGGCTGACCTCAACGCTGCCAACCGATCCGCTGAAACGAGCTTCGATCACCTGACACTGTTCATTACACGCGTGCTGCAACAACTGGTCGTTGGATAATTAACGATATCGTGCTAGGGAACCGGAACACAACCAAGGTCGCTAGAAAATCTCTACTCGTCTCGAGTTCCCAGTTGATTTTGCTGTTTGGTCGTTGGAAACGTAGGCAAATCGAGTCGGACCGATATTATGCTAATCGATCGACTTACAAATCAATTAACGTCAACGGCAGAGGTTGCTACGGAATCGCCAACTAGGAAACTCGCAAACTTCGGGATCATCATGAATCCTTAAACCGTCGCCAGTAGCGAGGAAATTAAGACTGACAGAAGTTTAGGAGACGAGCGAGAATCGAAGTCCAGAGATTGAGATAGATCTAAACTCTGAATATTATGATCTTCTTTTAACTGAATTCTGCTCAACAAGATAATCGCAAAGCATTTCTTTTATTTAGCAGAAGATTTATCCACGATAATGCATTCTTGATTGTTACCTTTTCGACTGTGATATTTTTAATCGCGTACCGCATACTGTACTGTATCCATTAATTGTACAACGTGCAACTAAGCTACCATTTAAATATTTTTCTTCGTATCCATCTCAAACAGTGATTCTCATCTATAGACGACGTTTCGTCTAATTTATTGTTTAGCTTAGTTTTCTAAATTCTTGCGCATGATACAATCCCCAAAAGCGTGTATGCGTCCACAGCATTCGAAGGATTAAACGATTTCCAATTTCCAAATTGAATTTCCCGAAAGTAACGAATACGTATCACGTTATTGCAAGTTAAACCTCAATACCCTCTATTACCGTAACGATCCACTACAAGTGCTTCTTAGAAGGGAATAAAAAGAGCATCTTTGACAGTCACAGGACCTTCGTACATAGCCACTACCACCTGTGATATAGAGTTCCAGCGGTCCGTGATCAGGGTGTCTGGTTACCTGGTTGGAGCAACCTACCTACGTTGCTCTCCAAGGACTACCTTGTATAGAGAAGCGAACCTCATCTACTCCTCCACATGTCTCTCTCTCTCTCTCTCTCTCTCTCTCTCTGTCTCTCCCTTTTTCGATCTCTTTCTCTTCTTTCCTCTCGTTACTGCTACAGCAAGAGAGAGAGTTCGGGGGTGTATCGAATGTCTTGCCATCGTGCGGTCTCGTCTATGGTGTCCGGCTACCCCTCGCTCGTTTCACGGTTAATTAAGCGGCTGACAATCTGACCACGAGACGGTTAGCGGTCAGGGGGGCCCGCGATCTTCAGGAACTCGTAAACAGAAGGAATTCCTCGAGCATGAATGAAGACGAGAAGAAGAGCAAGAAGAGGATGCTGAAGGTACGGCGTGGAGCAAGGGGAGCAAACGGGGACCGTATAAGATATCGATCATCCTGATTACCGGTGGCCCACCTTACGAAGGTCCACGGGAT
The DNA here is from genome assembly GCA_028830335.1 of Eucera pruinosa. Classification (NCBI taxonomy): domain Eukaryota; kingdom Metazoa; phylum Arthropoda; class Insecta; order Hymenoptera; family Apidae; genus Eucera; species Eucera pruinosa. Next base: position 14,574,543 of record JAMYCR010000004.1, on the reverse strand, counting down.
CGTCGTCGGCAGCGTTTTTTAGAACTTTTCATCGAATAGTATTTCGTCGTGTGTCGTCCATCTTCGCGCAGGATCAGTGGTGCAACGCGTATAAAGAGACGGCGACTTTGGTTACTAAAGAGATCGGATAGATCGATGAACTCGTAGGGGGATTGGACGGTTTTTGGAAACGTCGTCGGTAGAGTGGCTCGCGAAGATAGGTTTACGTAAAACGATGCGTGGCCCCGATGGTTATTCGTTTTTGTTCCGATAGAATGGTAGACTTGACTCGGGGATTTGAAACATTAACCCTGTGGAAGGTACTGTGATCTTTCGGGAACGATCGATTTCTTTGTGAGAATCTTCCAAATTCGATAATCCACAGAGAACGAATTTGACATAACTAACTATGCGTTGAACAATTTTGCATTGAGATATACCTTTAATGTAAATGTTTCAAGTAGCTACCAAGGATTAATTCCTTGCCTTGTAATTTTGCGAAAAGTTTACACACAGCAGCGTTAATTCTTCAGCGCTTTAAGCCTTTGAGGGATACAAGTTTCTCAAAAGTATATCTTTAACGCAATGCAATTTAATAGAAAATAAGAAGTTTCGCGATGAATTTCAATTTGTCAGTTGTAAAATTCTAAAGTAATACAACTATTAGTTCACCCCATAAGTAGAGTCGTTTATTGTTTTATTTTTATATAGAAACTATTAATACTTACTCTTAGTTTTAATCATCGATTTACTAACACTACTGTCTGTGATTTACACGATTTTTTGGAAAATTCACGGAGTTTTTCCTCAAACAATTTTGCATACGCTTGTTGAAAGAACACTAGCAAACGACATTCCTCATGAAATGACCTAATAGTTTATAGAAAATTCTTAATTTTACATACTACAACAATAGTTACACTTGAGATTAAACTATCGCGGAATAAATGACTGTAGATTTTTATGCGAGTTCACATATTTATAGATAAGTTTGAAGAAATAGGACGCAAATTGGGGTTTCTTTATCCTCTGAGTACAATAATTTCTACTACACTTTGAATGTTTTGTATAATTTTGCGGATCGTATGCCTTCTGCACTTTTTTGCATCTTTAAATTCCCAATAAATGCATAAACATCCGCAGTGTAGTAATTAATAATTTCGTGCGTCGCGTGACTGCTGCGCATTTTGCGCCTTTAAATTTCCAATAAATGCAAAGGATCCCGCAGTCTAATACGTCTCTATTGTAGCGTGTAATATTCGCAGTATCTCGCGATTATAAAGCAAGGAGTTGAATAAAATTTTGTTCAATATTCACTTATCATCGAACGTACGTCGGAAGAAGACTCGTTGGCCATTTCCTTGGTTCATCGAGGTGTATCGAGGAGAAACGAGAGCGGATTAAACCGACGGTGTATCGAAGGCATCGTCTCTCGTTTCTTGGCCCCACGGCTGATAGTTACACCAGGAGGCGGCCCCGGTACCTGCCAACAAACGACCAGTAGATGATTTAGCACATATTCCAGCGAGAGGCTCGTTCGCGTCTCGATCGCCTTTTACGTGTACCGGTGCCCCGACGGAGCGTGATTGTTTTATAATTAAGCCGTTACTGGATAAGGCACGGACGCGCGGGAGGCGGTGGTGATTAATTGTTTTCGAATTGAAAACCTATCGCGGTGCCGTCTTAATTTCATCGTACCCCGGCTAGAGTACAAGACGTGGAACTTATAGTCGTAATTACGCGGCCGGGTTCCCCTCGACGTTGAAAAACTAATGAATAACAAACACCGCCGGGACCAGTCTGCGCCTCTATAGTACGTAGTTGATCTGTGAAGAAAAAACTGTGGCTACTTCCAACCTATCGAGTCTTTCTCTCGAGAACGAACGAGAAAGATGGGGAAATTTGACGGTGAATTTGTGTGTATACTTTTGAATAGAATTACTCGGTGAGTGGGATGGAAGTTCTTGGTAGAAATTTACTAAAACGGTGGGAAAGTAATGATGCAGGGTGTTCCACGTAAAAGCTGACTATCCGGTTTAAATCGCGACGATTCAAAAATATTTCACGCATAACTTCAGTGGCATCGAGAAGACAATACGCTGTATTTTTGTTCCACGGTCATTCTTTTCAAATTTTCAAGTTTCCGCATAAATGCCTAAGGTAAAGATTAATTAGATGATCTCTTTTAGGTGGAGCATCTTATATAATATTCTGCGGTCTCTATAATATTTTAATTCAACATTTTAAGAGATTTTTTTAATCTCATTTGCATGTACTACAATGAGTTGCAATACACGCCGCAACGAATTTTCTTCGTCTGGCTAGTCCTCGGCTCATAGCCGTGCTATCACGGTCCTATTCTACTTTGCGATTTCTCGCGATCTCCGCTAGGAGTAATTCTAACAATCTTTAGAATTTCACCGTCCCATCAACTTAATATTTTAAACTTTGGATACCGGAATCCATCAGTTTCCCTTTATCCCCGTTCAAATGATTTTTTTTATGCGGTTTTGCGTAAATTTCTGTGAAATTCCCGAAGTATCTACACAGTAGTACAGGCCTCCTTCTCTCGTACAAACTTTCTTGCGTTCACCCCTCGTTGGAACTCGACGACGACAACCATTACTCCCTCTCTTTCACTCTCTCTCTCTCTCTCTCCCGCTGGAAAATTCGGCGAGTCTCGAAAGCGCGCCACATTAAACGGAGCAAATAGACGGTGCCGTGCGGCAAAAGGGTGCCGACTGAAAGGCAAACAGTTTAGCTGGAAACAATTGACTGCAGATTGAAGAGAGAGAACGAGGGGCCGGAGAGGGCTCGCGGGAGAGACATCTGACGATCGATGCACGCGTCGCTGCCATGAGAGAGCGAAGTTACATCTGTCCGACGATGAAAATAGATTTTGAGAGAGCCCTGGCCTGGGCACCGGGGGGTCCGCGAGGGGGGAGTTGTTAAAACACTCGTTTCCAGACCAGGAATTCGTGTTTCTCGTCACAATGCCACGTTGCTTTGATCGACCGTCCGGTTCAACCTAAACCACCGAAGGTAACGTGCTGGCGTTTGTTTTGTACGGCTGTGTGTTTTGTGTAACGTTTTGTAAATTGAAAAAATTATCAACGCGGTATTATACAAGCTCTGGCCGATACAAATGTATAGGGGAAGAGGTGGGGTTGGCAAATTGCATGGGATTTTGCGTTCCACGCGCGCCTGCATATTTTATATCGACGAGTTCATTCATACTTAATGTTCCGTGCTTCTTTTCGATTCGTGTTCGACGAGACGCGCGAAAAAACCACCCCAACCTGGCCACCGCCGTACGCAATCAAATCATCGATGTTTCGTTGCGCTGTTTTATTAAACAAAAACCCCACCGCGATACACAAATGTCAAAGATATTCTTCAACCGGTTCGTCACGATTTCTGCGATTCAGCGAGTAAAGCATATGAAAAGCGGAAAATATGAAAACGTCAGAGACGAGGAAAGTCTGAAAATCATGAAAATTTTCGCAGAGTCGACAATAGTTCATCAATAAGGAGGAGCAACGTATCAAAAAATTCCGTGACACTGGTAGAAGTAACCCGGGGGTGGGTCACCCAGTGTGTTTTGTCTCGTCCGACCCTTTTAGCGTCACTTAAAACAAAACACTGTATCGATTTGACCGCTTCTCCCCCTTGGCGAACGCACTCGACGAGTGCCCAGGGGGACGTTCGATGCGTCGAAGACAAGTGACACTCGATTCGAGGCTGGTCCTCCGAGTGTGTTTTGTTTTTCTCCTTTTCACACTTCACCGTGGCCCCTTTCTACCTTTCTTTTTGTCGCCCCCGTCGATGCGATCACGAACGAAAAACGTGTCCAACCGAACGGCAAACTTGATGATATCTCTTTATACATTCTTCAAACAACCACGCGATAGTATCGATAAAAAGTTATCGACGAATTTTAGTAGTAGTTTCATCAAGAATTTAACCTGGATACCGAGAAATAAATACGTAAGATGATTGAAAAAAATATTCGTACACCGCGAACTCTTGATTTTGTAGTGAAAATATCTTTTTTCCGTGCAACGCATGTTTCAAGATTGTTTATATCGTAATAATCTACACGAATATAGGGTTCAAACTAAATTCTACTTTATACAGAAAAATATCTTTTTAATAGAAATTGGAAGTTCGCAGCGTATGAATACTTGTTTCCGTCATTGCGCGTCTGTCATATTCAACAGCCGGGATGGCGATTTAAATTTCACGAGACCAGGAAGAGAGCATACTTACGCGTGAAAAGCGTAAGAATAATCTGTTGCGATAAAATAAGCCGCCACGGGATGATTACGTTACGGTATGGAATTATAGGACGTCGCATGGGTCGATGAATCTTTAATCCTCTTGAACGCGGCCACGCAATGGCCGAAGAACCGCGTCGAAATCGAACGGTAATCGGCCGTGAAACGTTAGAGAGCGTGCGTTCTGGTAAAATTCGTCGGGTAGCCGCAACTCTGAACGCACGGGTCGTGGTCGACGATAAATTCGACGATTACGGTGTGTGTAAAGCGCACAATAGGGGCCCCCGCAGAATCGCGAGCTCGACCGACACGTACATTAAATAATACGTCTTCATTACGCGTCGATCGTACAGCTCGCGTGGCATAAAAGAGCCTTCGAACATTGCGGGTACGGCCCACCAGGACGACTTTTTCCGTCGGTCAACCCATGTTAGAACGTTTTTCCCTCGCGTAGCCCCGAGTCGCCGGCAAGAAAATTGAATGTCGGCGTCGATTCCCTCGTTCTTTCGTTCTTTCCTCGTTTTTTCTCTCCCTTTTCAACCCCTTCGTTCCCACCCTTTCCTCGTTGCTTGTACCTCTTCGTCGTTGGCCGCTCCTATTATAAAGTATAATACCGGACTCGGTGTTTCCCAGATTATCGTCGCCCGGCCACGACGCGATACCCTACGCCTCGCGTGTCAATTAGACACGGTATATGAGGTTACAAAGTATGCCAGGTCTTTGCACTGAGCGTACCTCGTCGAGCCACGACATCGTTTCCGATCGTTAGGCAAAGCTGACCGGACGAGAAGCGATCTCCACTCAGGGACACACTATTGCTCGCTTCATGGGAGCAGATTTGTTTCAACCGCGTCGTTGGCCAGTTCGGATTTCCACGATAAACATCGAGAGAAAAGTTCACACGGGAAGGTGTCTCTTGTTAAAGGGGAGGATAACTCGATGGCTGGTATGACAGAATCGTTACGAAGATCAGGCAGTTACATGATGGCGTTACACGTTTCTGTAAAGGTGCACGTTAACCAGCAAACAGCTCGGGAACCGCACTGCTCGTGAACAATGCTTGTAGGAAATCTTGCAGGATGTTCGCAAACTATTTGTAATCAACGCGCTTTAAATAACTATAGGTAGTGAACAGGTCAAGAATGATACACGATCGAGGTATCCATAGAAAGGATATCTCTAATCTCTCTAATCTTCCCGAAAATATCGGGAAATTGATATTCGTATCGATAAGGGAAGAAAGCTGGATTCGAAAATATCGGCGTTCTGGAGAAAGTCGAGATTCCAGAGGCTTTTGGAATTCTCTAGAAAATTTACATTCCCGAGACTCTCGGGATTCTTGGAAACTATAAAATTATAAAAAATAAAGCATGGAACAGAAATAGTAACCAATTATGGCATGAATATACTTTTTCGTAATATTACAACAGTTCAAATACAGACAATTGGTATTATTAGAATTCAAAGTTCGCTTAATTTTCTCGATGAATCCCGAAATATTATTCGGCTTTTCGAAATTCTCGTGAATTACCGAAATTTTCGGGGATCTCGCAACTCTCGAATTGCGAGATACTTTTGAGTTTTTGCGCATTTCTAGACATTTCATACTCCATTCGTGAATTGTTTGCACAATGGAAGAGCACCTTAACAGGATACTCCCGTTGCGTGTATTACACATTCCAAAATGAAACGTTTGAGCGTTGGAAAGGATTGAGTTGTCCAGCGAGACGTGCCCGGAAGCCATTGTTTGTTAAAGACTGTGGCATGCAAATCACGAATTCAACCCGTTCACCGGTCTGTTTCGATTGGCTCTCGATCCCAGTTGTTTTCCTTTCTTCAGAGTCTATCAGACCAAGCTGCCGTAAATCTTGGTTTTGCTGCCCTTTTTCCTTGCGGTGGCTGAATTCGTGGTCGCGGTGATTGCACGCTGCATAAATTACTCGACTGTGTATACGCGCACAACCGATTAACCGTGACTACGGTGCTTCACAGCCGACGATTACACACAGTTTTGCTGGCTTGGTCCCGCCGATCACCGGGCGATTAATCCTCTCGTCATTTATCTTGACCCGTTCCGCAAAAAGGCCCACCGTGATGCCTGTCGCGATGCAACCGTGTCATCCGAAGAATCCTCGTTACTGCATTAGGGTTGTTTAAGAACATCGAACTTGCGAATCGCATACGTTCCACGTTAAGTATTTTAGGTGCTTCGGGTGTTCCGCGTTAAGCATTTTAAGAGGATGTAAGAATGGGATGTAGAAAAAATTGATTAAAGGGCGGGGATGTATGCACACACGCGCCGCTTCGGATAAATGATGGTGAAAGATAGTCCCGTACAAGACATTTGCAACTTTCATCCTTTTCCACTACGCGTGGAAATTTATTATATCATCAAGAGGTTACTCGCGTAGAGTATGGGTAATGTGGATAACGGGAAGTTAAGGAGAGGATTCATTTCTCCTGTACAACCGGGTTAATGTTTTCTTCCAGAGGCACACGGTGTCTTGGAACACTATAGGATATCATTAGCTGTATAATTATGCCTTGGCACACTAATGACTTGAAGTCAACCGAGGGATTTCAACGTCTTACACAGAAATTTTGTGGAAGGAGCCGCAGAAAGAGAAATAAAAAAAAATCAAATAACAATCGAGATAGAATAGTTAGAGAGGCTTTAAGGGAGTTTCAAAATTTTAAGACCTTGACTAGAGTTAATCGTCAAACGCCATTAATATTTCGTTAAAGAAACGTGTGTCAAATATGTTTTTCCACGGCGAAAACATTATAAATGATGATGGTTTTAAAAGGAACTTTTGTAAGTATCACTTTCAACGCATTGAGATACTCGGCTCCACTACTGTGGTCCTTCGTCTCGCGGCCGCGTTCTTAAAAGGTAGTAAATCACGCGTTTCGCCTTCCTTTTTATCCGCCACCGAGACCTCTGATTGTGCCATACATAAAATTACGATAAATTCATAGGGTTTCTCGTGCTCTCATGACCCGCGGCGGTCGATTGTTCCTTGATGCTAATAGCCGAGCCGCAGCTTCTCGGTGGGTGGTGCCACCGACTGTCAACGAAATGGATCCGTATTGTACGCGTTTCAAGCAAGAATAACGTATCGAATACTGGAGATTTTTATCTCGCCGCGAGTATTTAACATTACGATTAAACGAGCAAGCGATTAGGATCGGTTAATTTCGAGAAAGTTGATAGTTAATAATTTGAGAACTAGTTGATCGAGCGGAAATTTTGAACGAACGAGTCATGAATCTGAAAACTATCGTGGTTCTAATTACAGATAGATGATATCTGCAATTTATATTCCACGAATACCGCAAGGGGGACGTAAGAACACGATAGAACGGGGACCGGATTATAATTTCACTAGAAAACTAGTTTGATTAATGTTTCGCCGATCGCCGACAGCTCTAAACGCTGCGTTCGTGCGATATCTATTAAATAAAACCTGATAGGAATTACGCGCCATTAATTAACCGACCCACTGAACCTTTGCGTTTTACCATTTTTATTTCACTTACGCGTACATTGGGTAACTTGCCGTAACACACACAGGACATTGTGAAATTTGATTCCAAGCGAAATATTTTATCTAATAATGTTCATTAAAATTTTCGTAACAAGTTTCTTCTGGTTGGAAATTTGTCTTGGCGATTTCAACGATCGTCTAGTCGCAGGGATCTTGATAAACGCACGATTAGACGGGGGCACGCGTAAATCAAACGATGGCCCTGTGTATCGGTGCAGAGGGTGGTGCAAGATGAACGTCGTTAGTCCGGCACAATGCTGTTTTGACGGTGTAACAAAAGACAGGCCGGCCCGTGAGTAGACAAATGACCGTGGATCCGAGAACAAATGACAGTGGCTGTCCAAACGTGAGCGCGGCTCTTTTGTGAACGCACCTCATTACCGGCTGCTCGAAATTTTTCATATCCGCACGTCCTGACGTCCGTGTTCAAGAAAAATTGATCGTCGCTCGTGCCCGATACCAAGATTCCGCATCGTTCTCTTCTACGCTCTCTTCTCGGAAAGCAACACTGTTGTACGTTTCGTCAAACATAAATAGAGGGAACGATGGATCGTAAAATATAATAAACTGTCCTTAATCGGTTAGTTTACATTGCAATCGAAATCTTCTTGCTTAAGGATTCAGTGAAAGCGGCTGAATTGGTCAGACCACATCTGCATTCCGCAAAGGAACTGTCTCTAACCAATCTACGACTGTCTTCCACTGGTAACATGGTTACTTGTAACGTAAGTTCGTCGAGGAAGAAGTCTGAAGGGGGATATTTGCTTTTTTCATTGAAAAAGACGAAGCTGGCTGTGAAATCTCAGCCGTATGTTGCAACTCGCGAAGGCGCGAGACGGAGCGCACACACCGCGCTCGCAGGGCAAATAAGCGTCAAATGAAGCGTGCTTGAAGATCAAACGAGCGAGCAAACACGAAACAAGTGACAGGGCGTTAACGTGTCCCCGTTGGAAAAACATCGCCGCTACCGGCCGTGTAACGCCACGCTTTGCCTACGGGATTACCATTTGGACTAATCTCGCCTCCTCCGTCGCGACTAGAACCCCGTCAAGAAGCGCAAACATACATCGTGTAAAATCGAAAACAACGGGGAGGGTGAAGTAAGAGGATAGGTTTAATCCCCGGTCAAGGGAAGTCGTAATCTGTACGTCGATGTATGAATTTAATATACTCCGATAATATAGTCAAAATCATAAACGTAATCTCGCTACTTAGAATTATGGAGGAGGCACAATTCGTCTACATAATTCTAATAATTGAAGCCTCTACGAAACTCATGATTAGACCGCGGATTTTTATGCAAATTCCTTTTTTTATTAAAGAAATTAAGGGAATGTAATCCGAATCGAGGGCTGTTTCACCCTCTAAATGAATTAATACGTATTTTACTTTGAATATCTTGTATATTCCTCATTTCCTGCACTTTTCTCTAATTTTGTGTGTATTTAGATTTCTCGTACAGGCATAAGAATCCGCAGTCTACTTATGATAAATGAGATACCCAAAATCATAGTCAGAAGAATTGCAGGATTCATAACAAACATGATTCTCATTGATTTTTGCTTCTTTCCCGAAGAGCAAAGAAATATTCTAGCATTTTAATTTCATCAACAGATTCGAATCTTCTATAAAAACATCGTTATCATGATTGCACAATTACCGTTGATGCTATCCGTAATTATATCGCAGAACTGTATTAAATCACAAAGTTGCGAATCGTATGATTAATTGTCAGATTCTAAAGTCTAACATCGGTCGTTTTTGCTATCAATCGTTAAACTTATCGAATGACAATTTCACTTCCTACAATTACGGAGAAGACAGATGGACAGAATTAAGTATCGTTTCTGCCTAACACTAACAATTCAAGCTACTGCTACCCACGTTTTCGAGATACTCATGCTAAACGAGACACACCTAGGGAGTTAATCATTCGCGGTGTCGTCTCACAATCATCGCCACGTCCATAGCCCTGCCTACACGATCCTACAACCAGAAAATCTGCAAACCGTGATACTACTGTTAGACGACGCGATGTCTCGTCTAAAGTAACCGGTATAGTTACATAAGCGTCGTATTTGCACGTAGCGACGTAATTGAACAGGGAGAAAATGATAGGTAGAGCTGGTAGACATCCTAGATCGTGGTCGAACACGGGCAACGAAATTCGTGTTAATCGTATGCCAATCGGTCGGCGATGATCGGCGGGGTTGCCGGGGCATTATTTGTCGAGTCATCAAACAAAGATGGCCGCCTGGTTCCTGCGGCGTCGAGTGCCATATTTGTAAAACAAAAAGGAGGCTAGGTGCTACGGGAACGGGTCGGCGGCCATTTACATAAATATGTGCAGTTTCTGTGGATTCATCTATAGCGAGGGGCAACCGGTGCGATTCCTCCTGGGGATTGTTCCTTCGCCTCGTGATTAACTTGTCACGAAACGTTGTAGTCACGTCTCGAGCTATTTATTAGGCGGATAAGGATCGGTTTTGAACGCATTCGCGCCACCGAGACGAATCGTGAGCTTCGAGAGTTCGACTCGTGACGATGACGCCGGTCTACAAGGGTTGCGCAAAGCTTTCCGACTTTCATCCTAAGCTATTCGATATCCTGAACGGAACCCACTAGAAAGTCGATTCGTTATCTTTCGGATTGGTTTCTTCTCGCGTACATTTCCGCTATCATTCTTCTCTTCTGCCGTACGGTCATTTTATCTTTTCTCGATTAGACGTCGCAGATCTTCTCTACCAGCTTAAGGACATAACCGAAGTTAACTCGACTTTAATGTAACGTGAAACTTCCTTCATTGCGAGTTAATTCGCACCTACTTCACTGGTTTAGTTTATTTGTAAGTGGGCTAAGGAAAATTGGATAAAACGGGGTATTCAATGTTACAGCTTTTGCTAATGCTTCTATTTTACCGATGGTAGTAGAAATATAATTTTACTCTTTTTAATAGTAGAACTACCAAGGTGGTAAAAACGACCCCTTTTTAATTCCTTATAAAAATCATACGAACTTAAGATACTGTGTTTTTCAAGATTTTTAGACATTTTCTGTAAACAGCGCGAATGAAGAGTTATTTTCCTTGCATTATGTATTTTTTTTAGACTTCCTATGATATTAATTACCTTGGTCCAAATAAGTATACTTTAATCTCAGGTAGTTCTAGTGTTAATTGCGTTCAAAAGAAATTTCTATCGCTGTCAGCAAAATAGGAGTACGTGCGAAAGGTTGTAACACTTTGTCAGGTTACTCCGTTTTATTTAACCTTTCCCAATGTTCGTTTCTTTCGACTGTGCTCGGATTTCACACGATTGCGTGCTTCAATTTTTAGATCACAGTATATAATTCAGCACGTTGAAACTGGTGACAGAAGAATTGGATTCTCAAGCGGTGAGAAAAACCCGACAGTGAAATTTACCAACGAAACCAAACGATGCATCTATGCGAATGAAAAATTCCACGAGAACGTTTTGGTAGAAAGAGAACGAGAAAAGGGACCGAATATCGTTAGTGTCCTTTCGTTTCCTTCGTCCAGCTGCTGATAAACAATAACGCCGACGGTGGTTTACCAGGAACGATAATTTAAACGATGACTCTCGGCTTCCTCGCATTCAATTACTAAATAATTGACGTAGAGGGTGGTACTCGGAGACGCGGGGAAAGGAAAGAGAGACGCAGAGGGTCGAAAGTGCCCTCAACGAACGCTGGTATGCGTCCTTCTTCCGCATGCGGAATCCCTCTCGTTCTCGGTTCTTGGCCATTTCGCAGTCGAGGTGACGAGCGTGACTTATCTCCTGCAAATTATAATCCAATTTGCGATTATCGTCTTGCCATCGTGGCTTGCCTTTAGGCCCCGCTGAAGGACCAGATGGACGCCTCACCTCTGGCTGATTAGTAAGGGATAATTAACCGCGTGGCTGACGCGACCTGTGCGCTCGGACACCTTTCGTTTTGAGAAAGACACGCAGCAGCGACACGCATATGATATTCCGTGCCCTGAATCGCGGCCACTGACGCGCATAAATCTTGCAACTTTCCGGATGTCGCGCGGTATCCGTGGATCGGCATAGTATCGTCATTGTTGCAACTGATTTGCGGCTGTTTAGCAATGTAACGATGCAGAAACGTTGTGGATAGCTGGTTGATTTTCCAAGTAATTGGAAACCATATCATGATTTAGCGGTACGTATATACTATATAGGGTTTCACTGTTTTATAAGATTCGGCTTGAAATTTTTATTCAAGCCTCCCGGGTATACGTAAATCGTGTTTATCAGGAATCGAAGGGCTCGATTTAAGCATGCAAAGTTTAGAAAATTACACGACGATATAATGAAATTAACTAAGAAACCTCGGTGCTTTTAGATGTAGAAGTAGTTAGTTCCGGAATTTCTTTTTTGATACCGTAAAATCTCAAAGAATGGGGCAGACCGGTTTTTGTACCGTGCTCATCAATTATATCTCGATATTATTGTGCAGCTGATTAATTCGAAAGGCCTGTGACTGGTGACTAATAATTCCATGATTGATGACTAACAATTCTGTGATTGGTGACTAAACTAATAAAAATGGTAACGCGAACGCTGTGTTCGGACTATAAAACCCGCTGCGACATCAGCGTGTTGGACGACCCCCGAAGAAGCTAAAACTAAGCTGGCGAAACAGTTGAACGTAATTATTACCGGATAACGCTTATAACCAAGAAAACCTTGCACAGCAAAAGCTATGCTAACGCAGAAAAATGTAAAACTCTTTAAACTTGTATTTTGCATATAAGAAAATTGCACAATATATCGTGGAATGTTTGATAGATTTAGCGTAACGAAGAAGCCATTCCTCTTTCTTTCCACCAATACTTCCCGATGCCGAATGATTAAGCTTCTTGGGACACAGTCGAAGATGGACTCGTAGATTCGCATTTCTCGCATAGTTCGCGATTCATCTGTCAAATCGCGGGGCAAAAGGGTAGCCGTTCTTGCGTGCGCACGAAATCGCGGATGACACGCGGCGTCAAAGCGGAAAGCCGCGCGGCGTAACTAGCCGGGAACGACAGGTGGCTCTCCGCGAGCATTTCCTGCTTCTCATCCCGCGAAATTGCGAGACGCGTTTCAGCCACGGTGAAATTTGCCAACCGATAAAACAAGCAATCGAAGAGGAAGAAGAAGCCGCGAGTCAGTCACGGCGAATCGATCTATCGAAATTCCATCGTACCGTTTTATCCGCGTCGCGACGGATTCCAGTCCCCCATCTCCTTCGCTGTTTTTGCAAACAATTAGATAATACAAGCGTGACTTCGGTCCAGCCGTGCTTGACATTTAACGAGGTCTCGATAATCCTCGCTACACACCGACGTCGTCATTTGCGCGAACACGGCTACACGCCTGTTAGAGCTTCGGATCACGCGAAGAAATCGCCGTCTCATTCGTGTTTCTTCAAGATGTAGCCTGGTGAAGAAGAGGAATCGAAGGGGAGAAAGGGATGTCTCGTTGTACACCATAACCCTCCTAACGGGGGTATTTCTTGTTCGCGCACCGAATTATCCGGGGATCGTTAACGTTCTCGGATAGCTTTTTATCATAAATAGTAGCAGAAAGGTAGAACAGCTAGGACATTATATATTATCTACGTTTCAAGATTATTATATCTGACTGGAAGTCTTGTACCGCTGTTAGCAATATTTAATGTGTCGACTCGATTGCCGTTATCCGTTCATCGGAGTACAACTTTTTCAGCCAGAAGACTTGCAACTTTGTTGAATTAATTTAGCACGTCTAATACGCGATGTTACTAAAAGGTTAACTTAAAGGTTGCATTCCCATGTATCTACATTTGCTGTATTCGATGTTATTATCTGTTTATCATTGTACTATTGCGTTTTCACTTTATACCATTGTATCGATGCCGAGTGGTCGCAGAGTAATTATTAATCCCCAGTTTTTGAACAGAAATGAAAACTGTTATAAATCATAATTTCTTTCTCTTTCCAAGGATTCCTCTTTTTACGATCACCGAAGACTACCCTCATACTATTAATTATTAAGTGCACCAACAAGTAATTCACTATTTCTCTAATAAGTTCAACGTGCAGTTTAAATTCAAAATTTACTACCAAGGTACAAAAATTAATTAACGTATTTATTTTATAATACGTAAATACCAAAGAACAACGGTAATTATATTTAAGACAGGATTGACACTTGATCTTGTTAAAAACAAATATCGAAGTTGCCATTAAAACTATATTATTCATTGGTACACCTAATATTATTATTTTATTCGTCGCATTTGCTTTCGATAAAGATAGTAACCGTTTTCATTTCGGTAATGGATCATCGCGATCCAAATGACCCTTGCAGTATTAAGAAAGTCTAAGGAACTGTAGGCTCAATATTAAGCGAGTATTTTAGATAAAGGAGGATACGTGTAACGAACCGGTGTTTTTTTATCTGGAACGGGCTCCTCGACAGGGCAAAGTGAATATTTTTTATCGAGCGAACGAGCTCCGAAAACGGAGAAAAGGATGGCCGCTAAAAAGCGCGATGGTTAACAGCAAACGAGCAGAAAGGGCAGCAAACCGCTATTAACGCCGGCCAGGCGGATGGTCCGCGGCTCCTAACAAAAAGGGCCACTTCCGAAGCCTGCAACGTCACATCCGCCATCGAAAATAGCCGCGGGCCCCTAATTTACGGAGAAAAGCGAGGTTTTCGACCGAGGAAAAGATTCTACCCGCGATAAGCTCCTATTGCTCTGAATATACGACGAATGCGTGAACGCTTCGTGACTTTCGTTATATATGCCTGCCTCTTCTAACAACAGAACGCAGAGCAAACGTCATAGTACAGAGCAAAGTTCCATGTCACCGGTTACCGAACGCACCAACTCGCGAAACGTAAACAGTATTCGGTATTTTTGCACGGCGCCCAGTAATACGATCGATCGATCGAAGACTAGCAGTGGAGACAGTGCCGCGTGTAAATCTCCGCTCGAGTTCGACTAAAAAGCGCTATTAATCCAGCGGGATCGTTCCAAACCGGTTTTATCGTTTTGTCGAATCGAAATTTCTAAACGTGCACGCCACGATACAAGCTTGAAGTCTAGGACTAGACGCCAAGTTACGATACCTACGTCGGTCGTTCGTACGTTTGCGCTGCGTTCGCGGCGAAAAATCGCGAGTAACGCAAGGGAAATGTGCACCAACTTGTGCACGAACAATGGGAGCAGCGAGTAATTTCGTTCTCGCGTTACGCAAAAGTTCGCTGCTAATTTCGTAGCAAGCATTCCAGCAGGACTGCCAAGATACCAGAGTTCGCGGTTCACCTCTGGTTGTGTTCTAATTACAGCGGAAATGGAAAAGCGACGAACGCGTGCACTCGGTATCGAAATATACCGTATGTCTCGCTGCCCTACTGGGATAGATGGTCGGATAGAAAAAATTGTACGATATGTGTGAATGCTAGCAGTGATGGGTTGCGTAATAATTACACGATCGCGCGGGCCACGAGCAAACGAGCGAACGAGCTCGCGTGGGTATCGTTTAAAGCACGATTTCCTCCGCTCGCCTCTGTGTACTTCCTGTCTGCATGGAACGCGCGCACACCGTCAAGCACTCCTGGCATTTTTCGTGTAATAGTACGGTGTAATTACCGGCGGACAAAGTAGTGATAATTACAGCTGTGTTTTTAGTTACGGTAGCCGTTTGCGATCCGCGTTACAGAAGGATTTATGGTGTGGCTGTAAATTAGCCGAGTGAAATGCAAAAAAGAGGGGGTCAAGGTTTGGGGGGAGGGGGGGGGGGAGAAGGTGCGTTTTAAAGATTTAAGAAAAGACACGTTTGGAACTAGTCCAAGAATACAGTCACTCGCGAAAGTCTCCGTGAACTTCTTAAAATGTTTGATCTTTAGAAGAGGATGTCGCGAGGTCAATGTTTTTTTGTAAACAAATGGAAGACAATAGCCACATTTTAAACTGCGCCTAATATTAACTAACGAACAAAATCGGTGGCTATAAGATGTTCGAAACTAGTGCACTTTGAAAAGGATAAGTGTACGAAGATTTTTGTGAGTGACTGTGTATATTCGGAAATTAGCTGAGGAATTTTCAGTATGTGAAAATTAATCCCAAAGCTACTTCTAGCAAGAAGGGAAAGTCCGTAAGCGTAACGTTGACTCTTTGAATGCCTTACGCGCAATGATAGAGCGTGAAATATTGAAGTTTTAAAAGCAGAGAGCCAATAATTGAAGGTCTTGCTGCGAAAAAGTGGTAGCTCCATAATTTATAGATAAGAATTTATATGCATGCAAGAAAATGAATGAAGATGAAAGAAAAACGAACATAAATATGGTTCTGCATGGTTCTGGTATTATAATGATCGAGCAGATAATCTTCGAAATTATTTTACAATTTAATAAATATATTTCACTACGATTTTTTATAATCGTAGACATAACGGAGCCGCTTCTTACTGCAAGGCCTTCAATTTGTAACACGTTTAACGTTAGAATTTCTTAAATGCTATGAAACATGGATCCCTAAATAGATAATACTAGAGTTCCCGATAAAAGTTTCGACATGTATATTAAAAGCAGCATAGTTGAAACTAGCGTATTTCACCGGTTCTCAGTGTGATGGCCAATCGATCCGCGATACAATCAAAAAAACGAGATACTTTCTATGGTAACAGAGAAACCGGTTGCGCTGCCGGCTACATTGCAAAATCTCGAAAAATCAACCTGCCGCTTAGACACCGAGTAAACGCGTTCCAAAAGAATGCCAGCAATCGTGCAAGATTGATATCGATACCTTGTCTCATAAACTTAATTACAAGTTGCAGCAGAAAAATCAATGAGAATGATGTAATTGATGAAACCGAGATAAAAAAAAAAAAAAGATCTCTAACGAACGGACAGTTGATTTTGGGTCCCCCGGAAGCATTCGCAACTTTGATTAATGCCGTACACATAATTCTTCCTGTACGAAGCATGCGTGAAGAACATCGCCAGTCCCTCGAGACGCGAAATTAATCGCGACCGGACGGTAGAGATAACGGATTAATTAGTTCTTACCTCGCACAGCGTGGCCCATGAGGCTCTTGGTCCTTTTGTCGAAGCACCTTTCTCGCGTAAACACAGCCAACCAGATACGATCTACGAGCATTTCGCACGTGCAGGCAGCACTAAAAAGCTGACTGTTGCCTCGCGTACAACGCAAAAGTGCGTAACCCGCGCAAAAACTACGAAGATTGCGCTTGCGGAAATCTGCATGTAATTCTGCAGGCGTATTTCGGGGGAATATCGATGGAGAGGGCAGATAACTTGGCGAGTTTCTTGTTATCGGTCAATCGAGCATCCCGTTTTGATCTCTTATGATCGCCATTAACCTTCTTGTACACAAGCGATCCTTATTTCGCGAGGTAACGTCGTTTGGACGGTTTCCACGTGCAGGAGGACAAGGGTACACAGCTTGCGAACGCGCCCCTACTTATATTTCAGCGATAAAAATGTGCTTCGGTGCGCGACCTTAATGTTTGCCCGGTGCAGTACGCAGCCGACATACATTTCAAACATCGTTTGTGTTAACGACGTTGTATCTACATGCAACGTTGTCAACCGGCCGCGAATGTCTTAACAAGGGCTCGGTCATTGCGTGAGGTGTAATTATCCGAGGTGTGCAAGACGTTGGCATTAACAGTAATGTCCGATCCCTTGCCAGATACATTTATTATATTTTTATGGCCCGCGATATTATATTTCCATGTAGCTTCGAGCTACACTGATATTCCTGTTCCATTATTCCGTTAGGAACCCGCTGCATTTGAAAGATATACTACGTAGATTTACTTTAAATAAAGGGGGTGTGTGTTTTATGCTGATACAACGATGATTAGAAGATCACAGATCGAATAGATAGAACAAATCGTGGGAATAACTTCGCGTATATTAAAGGGGGAAGAAATGCATCTCTTAACCCGTTCATTGCTATCGGTGCCTGTAGGCGTTCAAGAAATCAGTGGATATCCGATTATTGGTGTTTTCTCCGATCAATTTAATTTATCAAAAATACTATTGTGGCCTCTTGGAATATCTAACATTCTTTGTCATCTAAACAATAGGAAAGAATCGAAAGAGAAATATAAATTCTTTTAATTAAATCCACCGCAGAAAAGATGTTAAGGAAGCAATACTGTATCTTAATAAGGAAACGAGGATGATTCCAATTCCTAACTCTTAATCATGGCGTGACTAAGTATTTCTTACGATTTTAGACCATTGCACTGGCTAACTTGCTTTGAGCGATTCGCGAGAACTTATTGATTACTGTGTAAATCATGGCCAAGAGAAAGACAGTTATCCCACAATACCTAGTAACATTCTCCTAGCACGTTAATACGATTTGCGTAAACGTGGACGGGGTATTACCTTAACCATCCCCTGGATGTCGGAGAGGGAGTACAAGAGGGATGAAGCAGTGAGAAACAAGATGGATTCATGCTGCAAGAGGGAGGAAGAGAAAGCTATCGGCAATTTATGCGCCGCCGGTAATCGAGTTTCCTTGAAACGCAACGTTGACTCCTTTGTGGGGTGCTTAATAAATTTCGCGACGACGTCTAGGCAAATTACGCGGCGTGGGTGTATTACTATTTAACGCGTCGTTCCGAGTAACGCATCTCGTGAAATGGAAAAACTTCTTCACCTGGTTCCCTTCAATTTTACATCGAGTTTAATTCACTATTGCTTCAACTTACATCAGACTTTATGGAAATATCAAACAACGTTCTGTGAATTGTATCGAAGCAAGCTGAAGCTTCAATATCTCGAACAAGGGCGAATACCGGCTTCTGGCTTTTGCGGAGTGTATTCTGGTTCGAGGAAAATCGAGATAGCGAGCTTATTAAATTTGACACTTCAAGAAGCCGGAACATTGAAAAGGGGCTAGGAATATCAAGCGACGCATGTAGCCCATCCTGTTGGAGCAACCAGCCCGTGGACGATGCGTATCCCACCGCCTCGGGGGAGCAGGGATTCGCTAATTTCACTCAGAACACGCGGCTACGGGCTCTGTGAAAACACTCGGGCGATAAAACAGTCCGTACATAGACAATTCCCTTGGGAAAAGAGGATCCAGACGTGTGATTCTATTCCTTTCGACGCAGTGAAAATAACAGCAAGAAACTTCCACTACTATTGGCGCATCGTCAAAGGAAACGGTATTACCCGTAATCGAGTAAAATTATTATTATAACGGCAACGTTCTCATCGTGCAATAGTCAATGGAATATTTACAAAATATGTAGAAACCATAGGAAAGTGTAGAAGTCAGGATTTGAACGCGTCAGAGGAAATCGTAATTGGCAAGGGGCTGCTTTATAAGAGAACTATAAAATCACATTCTATTTTCGTTCGACTTATATTTCATTGAGAAATGAAATCGAAAGGAAAGATGTGTCGGTCAAGGAGAAAGCTTGCGAGGTACGCTTGATTCATCCTGGTCACATGATCGTTGCCGAAGGGGAGGCCGAGGTTCGAAGGCCGGCCCGTTCTCGAAAAAGTGTTCTCGAGATCGGTTAAAATTGGAAAGGTCCTCGCGTGGGGTCAATTCATTGTTGAAGAGGCTATTCTTGACGCGAAATTGCCTGAAATTGGTTTACACGGACACGGCTAGCACGTCAGAAATTGATTCGCACTCACCCCCTCCACTGGTTCACCCTATGGGATACTGAATGCGTTTAATTTTTCTGCTCGGCTACGTTTATTCCCCATAGACGTTCTATTCCTCGTTGACAGAAGAGAAAAAGAGATCTATACCGATCGACCTTGACGTCTGCGAGGAACATGCCGGATAGGAAGGATGTTAATCAAGAGAATTCCTATAGTAAAGCCGTGAAACGAACGTAATTTGGAAATGATAATAACGTCCATAGTCGGTAATAAATCCATCGTCGCCGTCGTTGAATTTTCACAGTGTCCCTGGTAATTTCCTCGTTTTTCTCTCGCTTCCCCCCATAGCAGCGGAGAACAGAAGAAGTTCGCTCGAACGGAGCGATTTCGGGGGTGACTCGTCGTAATGTCTTTAATTCAGCAGTCGTCGAAGACGCCTCTGCTTTCGTCTCCGGATCGAGTTATCGTGGGGAATGAGAAAAATTAATAAAATGAATCAACAGCCGACGCCGTGGGGGGCCTCCTTTCCACGAGTCTGCCGACAGAAATTAGCTAAACGGATTCTTTCCTGACGTGCCTCCATTGCTAGCTGCTTCGAGCTGGTAATTCGAAATCGCGTCTAATCACTGCTAAATAATTGCCAGTGAATTCCAGCTTCTGACCAGTTCCCGTAACACCGAGTCCGCTGTTGCACGGTTACATAAATCAATGCTTGATTAACGCGGGATTTAGCTTGTGCAAAACCGATCCGAACGGTGCAATCGTACGGTGAAAATTAATATGTTCGTCGTTTTCTCGAAAGACTTCCAGCATCGTTCCATTAATATACTCTTCCTCGATCGCGAGTGAATAGCCTGGACGATGGAAAGTAGGATCGTCCCGCGAGAACTCGCGTACCTTCGCGTTATTAGCTAGGATAATTAACGACCCCTCTGTTCCCCTCTGCGGCTCTGCAATCGTTAGCTTCTAACAACCTGGAATTTCGGTCCCGCCGTGTAGATTATAGCGACAATTAGCGGTGAGCTATACCGTGACGAGATTTCTGACGTATTCCTCCTTTCTCCCCTTCCTTGTACCACCGCCACACCACGGTGGATGGCGAAGAAGGGCGACAGGGGGCAAAAGACAAGACATTGAAGACGCCAGGGGAACCTGGCAAGCTTCCACATGGTAGAATTTATAACGAGAGTTGCTGCCGGACCACGGCAAAAACGCCAACAAGCGCCTCTGTATGGCTTAATTGCTTAATCAGACGTAGTAAATCTTACGACACAGGCATTTATGCGCGATACGATACGATACTATACGTCTCTGTCACTCGTACAAACGATTAGCCTCAGCTACTCGCGTTCGAACGTCAAACCCGTGTTTTGCAGCTGGTCAAAATGAACACGTTGCTGCAATTGAACGCGACACGCGAATATACCTACATTCTGAGCGGTTCGCGAGCCGGGAATTCGTATGGTTGAATATTTAGTAGAAGTAGTCGATAATAATAGGCTGTGAAACGCACACGATTAGATATCAAACGATGCCGCGGTTTGAAATTTGGCCAGTGATCTTCCGTGACCGATATTTTAATTATATAATCGTATAAAACATGGCGTCGCGTCGATGTGATACCAGATTAGAATAGCAAGTATCGTGAATATTATGATAAATAATAGCTATGTATCTTCTTCGGTTTTACCTTAACGCGTTGCTAACGGTATACTGTGAAACGGATCGAATCTCAGTTTGCGTACCATTTCGGGATGTATGTAAAATATGCATGCAACTATTTGAAGTCGAGTATTTTTATCGAAAATAGGTTGGTACAATTATCGACGGTATCAATTGCCTTTTTAGGGTTTTGTGTTTTTTCACGCCAATTCGCGATTTCCATTTTCGATGCTCGAGAAATAAAAAACACCGAGTCTCGCCTCCCATCGACTATGTGTTAATATTTTCTTTTTTGTCTATACTCTTTCGCTCGTTTCATTCGTTAAAGAACAATCCTCTCGTAATACGACTCTCGTTTAATGGCTCGTTAAGGCACACCCGGTATATTAAGGGATAACCGTGGCCGGTGATGTAACGCAACACTGTAGTTCTGATCCTGATCCTTAAATGAGATGGTATCTCCGGCATCCTGGATGCGACGCGTACATTTGACGCGTAAGTATGTACCTGGCCGTAGTGCGTTACACGAACGTATGGCGTACGCATTATGCTACGGAGACGTATCGAGTGACCCCCAGTATAAATTCTTCGTCGCTCGAACGAGCCACGAAAAGTTACTCCCTATCAGTCGAGGCATCAGGCCTGATGATCCTTCTTTTGCCATACTTTGCAGAAAGTACCACCTTTCATGCCACTTTTTGTACTTACAAATTGAGTTTTTTTTACAGTAGAACTGGATGTGCATGTAAGTGCCTTGGAATAGTATACCATGTTGGTTTACAGGTATTATTATTCGAAGATAACTATCACTTTGTTCGTATTTACTTATCATTAGAATTTTCGATCGAACTTGGAACATTTACACTGAACTTGGAATATTTAATGGATCAGCCATTATTAGACACCATCGGTATTACTGATTGGAGGGATAGAAGAAATTACACGTAGGATGGCAGAATTGTACTAGGTGAACGATATGTTTCCGTCGTACGCGTGTACGCATAGGAAACTCGAGAATTAGAGGAAACGGTGGCATCGGCTCGATAAGGGTTGCGTCACGCGATTCGTGAATTATATTCGGCTGTAATGGGAATAAATGATATGCCCAAAAAGCCGTTTCAACCTTGTAATCTTTTCAGTCATGGAGTTATGGGATATGGTGAATATCCTGGGACGATTTTTACATTTGAATCTTGACAATGATAATCCACCCCCGGGCTATGAAAACGTTACCCCTATCGGGCGCAATGATATCCCCCTAGTCGGTCACTGGTGCATGAAACAGTTAAGCATCGACAATGTAAGCCAATCAAGGGGTGGATATATAAGGGGCGTATCACAGGGCCGCGGTAATCACTCGAAATTGCGTTAAATTTTTAGCCCCGTGCCCCCAGGTCGTCTTAGTCTTTTGATGCTGCAACAACTGGCTAAAGAAGATAGCTTTGGGTGCCATGATACCAGATTTAGAATCCCATTTGTGTTTTCGAACTATATTCTACGCTAGATTTATTCAGGACTCGAGAGGAATTTTTAGATCTTTCAAATGGCAACGATTCGATTCGATATCCATAGTAGTTATAACTACACTGCTGATTTCTGTGCAAATTCATACATTTATAAACACAGCTAATGAAATGCATCCTACACATAGAGTTTTGTATTACTCTATAATTTGTACTTTGTATTGAATATTTCGGATATTTTTGCACGAATGTGTAACAATTCGTAATCTGGTAATATTATCAGTTTCATTTATTTTTGCACTATACCGAACTTTTGGTTTGGTTAGGCGCTTTGATACGTTATATGCATATTCACGAAATACTTTGGTATTTTACACACCCATGAAACTGCAAAGAATCGAATTATTTACGAATTCTTTTAATTTTCCTAATATTCAAGATAGTAATTACTATACTGCGGATTTTTATGCAAACTCATTTTTAAAAGCATCACTAAACAAATGGAACCCAAATACAAATTGCTTTCATTTTCAAAACGTTATAAAATGCGTTTCACTTTGAATATTTTGCATACTTTTGCATATTTTATGCAGTGTATACACCTCTTTGCTTATTTAACTTTTCTATAAATACATAAATATCCGTAGTCTAGTTAATTACTATCAAGACTAATATAATACAAGAACTCTTTAGTACAAAGAACCGTAAAGAACAAGAAAACCTCCCACCCCTTGTAGTTTCATTCTTCTGACGATTAAACGTCAAACGTTCGTATCCAATTTAAAGTTGTCGGTGTCGGGAACAGAGGGAAAGGCCGTGCCCGTGGCCGATTGATAATTCGCCAAGTTTAGAACTATTTCTGTAACGTGCACCCCCTAGACCGCGAGCTTCGGTTAAATTCCCTTTAGAGTGGCCTGGCAAAGCCCCACGGGGGTTTCGAGGATATTACGGAGCAACAAAATAATAACGCGAGAACGGCGAGGGCGATGCGGGAGGAGAAGGATAGGAAAGGTGGTGGACGAGGGAGGTTTAGGGCGCAGCCAGCAAAACACACACGGCGACTAAAAGGCTTACGGGGTAATTTGCGACGGCTTAAGGACAGGCCAATCTGATCCATCCCGCGTGTACACGTGAAATCTTACACCCAACCGTGCCGTACGATCTCCGTATATACCGAAGAGACAAAAAGACAACGGAAGAACAGGAAAGAGGGAAGAAAAGTCGAGGACGAGGTAAAACGAAGAGAGACAAACGATGCCTCCTTTGAAAAACGATACAGGGTTACCTCAATGGTCCTCCCCTTGCTTTCCCTTTTTTTTCATCCCTCTCTTTCTCTCCGTTTTACTCCTTTTTCGGTATAGTTGTGTTCTCTTTCGTTCTGCTTCTCCTACTTACTTGTTCCTTCGTCCAGCTCGGTTGCCTCGCGGTGAACACGAGCCGCGGACTTCACGGGCTGTCGCGCAGAATTTGGCCGGCGAATTTTTTCCCTGGAAATGGTTAATTGAGCGTGCGCCGGTGCAAACGAGAGGTTACCGGGGGCTGTTTCCTCTTTTTGCTCGGCCCGCTCCCTTCTCGCTTCACTAACGCTCCACGAACCTCCTTATGTTACGTTCGGTTCCTTGTCCGCAGTGTAACACGAATTAAAGCCACTTCATTCATCGCGCGAGACCGATTTCTCTGCAATTCGATACACGCTCTCGTTGTCGAAATTTCTGTTCCCTTTAAGACCCTGCGATATACGTACGTGGCCGAAGAATGACGGATGAACGATAGAGGAACCCTTTAGTGTCCTCATCTCGCGGTAGCCTTTTTGTCAGAGAAACAATCGGTCTCGATGCGATTCGCAACGGCACCGAACACGATTCGCTGAACCGATCTTCGGAGATAAAAGACAGGTAAAAATGTATAGCAAGGGAAAGAGGTCTGTGGCGGTAGGTGGAAGAAAGGGGAAGAGAGAGAGCATATTTCAGAAGCGAAACTTAATTTGCCCCGAAGTGTGCCACGGGACTCGAATCAATTCGAGGGCTCTCGAACCTCGGAGAGCCTTTAAGCGACGGCGCGTGCCTCAATCGGATGCCATTGAAGTTCCTCTCTTTCTCGTCATGCGATAATTGAGAGACGTCGATTGTGGTGCACTCGTTTCGCCTCGGAAACTCCCATCAACCAACCCTTAAACAACCAAACGTTCGTACACTTACATATTTAGTTTGCGAGATGCAGAAGATTACAAGATTTTAACGGCAGCCAGATCTTACAGATTATAAGACTTCCAAGATCGCAAGGTTTTAAAGGATGCAAGATTTTCAGGATGGCAAAGTTTTAAACATGGCTTAGAAAAACGATTCGCTCAGAGGCGTGTAACGATGAAAATTTGTTTTCACTGTAGTCAATATTGCAATCAGAATTCCTTGGGCAAATATTGTCCCTCGGATTTTTCGAGAATGCAGAACAGAAATTAAAAGACGAGCACGAGCTACTCCTGCTCCTCTGATACCATCTTCCACGTCACTTTGTCCGACGAAAAGAACCCCACGCATAGGTTTAGAATACGTTAAGAGGTCCTCCATGGTGTTTGCTGGCAAACACCCTCCGTTCTCGCGTTGCCTCGATGGCGCCCTTGCTGCTGCAAGTCCAAGGCATTCGTCGTCCCTTTCACTCGCGCACACAAACGGAGTCTGATTACACATTAATTATTTACCGAGTGATTTCTGATGTATGCGCCGACTAGGTTCTCGAAAACGGGTCATTAAATTAAATGAGACGCCGGATTCTCATTGAAACGGTCCTTCTTATGGTACCCTTGCAAATATCTCGAAAAATTCTGCTTAGACCAGCGACTACCGTGACGACAATTAGTCTTAAATAAGCATTCTTCGATAACTTGTCTATTTCTTCGAGCAGAAAATAACCCAGAGGGGATACAACAAGAAGAACTATCCGAACACCGGGTTAACAACAAAGAAAAATTCGATAACCATCTATAGTTTCTCGAAGGATGATCGAAACCGGTTAATTAGTCTCTCGGATCATTAAGCAGATCGGTAATTGTCTTCCGATAGGAAACACAGCCTGGGTTCGAAACTTGCAATAGCAAGAGACGCCACGTTTCTTCCGAAGAAAATTATCCTCTTCCTCGTTTATCTCGGTTGAGTGCAAATATTTTTTCTACGACTCGTTGGACAGACAACTTTTTCGGCCACGGGCTGTTAGACTGCTCGCTATGACTAACCAACCGGGGGTAATTTTTCCCGGACGGCAGCTCAGAAAAGCCGGAGAGCAGCCTAAAACAACGGGATTAGTCTCGGCGGAGCATCCTCGTCGGAGGAGGCCGGGGCAAGGATTTAATTTCCGAAGATTTTTCCCACGAAACGGTCAGAGGCTAGTGGATGCTTTGGAGGACCTCCGCAAACACTCGAAATGTCTATGCCTTTGTAGGAAATTGGTATGGAAGACAATGTCGTTAGGAAAAGGAGAAACATCTAAAAAAAACTTTACGAATGAACCGTTGTAGCTTTAGTAATTTGCTAATGCTAGTTACTTCTAGTCGAGGGACCTTGAAGGAAAGTAGTACAAGTGCACGTTTTCCAAAAGCAAGGTAAACATAGGGAACGGTGCGTAATCTGTAATTATCAAGCCCCTAGCATTTTCTAATGATAATATAATATACATGGCATAATAAGGTAAGTTAATATTTCGAAGCACACAGATTTTTCTATTCAAGTTCGATTTTGCCTATAATTTCCTCACTCGTATCACATTTCTTTCGAGTTTTTCGTTATTAAAACCTCGTCGGCCAGAGTTTTAACTTTTGATGCGTTGCACGCACCATCGGAAAAGATACGAGAGGCTTTCAAGTAAAGAGGCGAATTTGGGGAACACATAAAAGGGGAAGATCGTTTTTCTGTGCACTCTGCTTAAAAATCTTGTCAAACAGATCGAGATTTCGACGGTGAAACGAACGGAACAGTCGAGCGAGCCACGTCAGTGGATACTCTTTGTTCGCGGACAAACATTTGCCTGGTTTCTTGGGAGTCGAGGGTGACAGGAAGACGAAAACGATCGCGGAGCCACAAACGAGGCCATTCTAAACGCCGGCGTGTATACTCTCGTTCGTTTTTAGACGCCATGTTGCGGCAAGCTTCCCCCGATCTTGGCCCGGATTAAAATACTGCAAATCATGGGCTACCTGTGAACGAACCTTGCGTTTGTTCCTTCCATCGTTCCTTTTCGAGCCACCGGATACATTCGAACAACAGTTGAGTCGTAAAAGAACTCGCGGAGGATGCGAAATTTTCGCGAAAGCGCGGATGCCACGATTCGTCTCGCCGCTTCTTCCTCGCACAACGCGTTCTTCATTTCCTTTCGCGCGTAACAGAACAAGCAAACAAATCACTGTCTGATGATTCAACGCCACGCTTTCCACTATTCTATTAAATCTTATCTAATCGATCTGAACGTGTAACACACTGGGAGAGCAAAGTTCCAGAGTGGAGAGGGGATTTTTAATACAAATAGACGTGCAATCACTGTACAGTCGTCTGTACACAAGGGGTGGATAGAGAGGGGGGGGGGGGGGGGGAGAGAGAAACTCCAAACGAAAAAAGAATTGAGCAACCGAGTCGGCCAAGAGGGCCCGTATCGTTTTAACGTCTCTATTAGCGGCTATTAAAAATGAGCTAGAGACGAAAAAAGCGGCGAGACGAGGGCGAGGGGGCTAGAGGAAGGAGACAGAGACGAGGGGGTCCCGGTTGCTTGAAATCGCGGGCCCTCTGTTCACATGCCGTCTCCTCCTCGTACCGGTATCCAGTTACCTTTTGTGGAAGCCTTCGTATAGCTCAGATTTTCGAATGATATGTTCTCCATTGTGTACAGCGGGTATTTAGCATGGCACGGGGTTGGTCTAAATCAAGAAGGGACCCCGAAGGAAGCGGGAGGAAAGAGGGGTCGGAGAGATGGGCCACGACATGAAAATCTACGCTATGTTCGACACGAGGGTAGATTCTGTTAAAATGATATCCCTCGTCACTCTAGTAGAGTCGAGGATAGATCCGATTCTGATATCAGGTTGAAATTGATCGTTCCCTTTTTTTTCTTTTTGTTGTATCTGGGAGAATTGTAGAAACTAGTTTTGGAATGAAACGGGAGGGATAGCTTCGGTATTTCTCCAAGTCTATTTCTCTTACTGTCTGTGAGAGTAGCTGTACCCGAGGTGTTGCGAAAAGTATATCCATTTACGTTTTTCATTATGTAAAATTGTTAAAAAGTTCCCGCGATTTTTTAATTACTGAAAAGACATATAACTCTACTGAGATTTCAATTAAAGGAACATGCGGGCGGTATAGGTATAATGCATTTATTACACATAGACTGCAAATTTTTAAGCATTTATAGGAACGTTAAGTATGCAACAAATTAAAGACAGCGCATAATACGCATGAGTAGACAAAGTATCCAAAATAAAAAATATATTATTTTATTTGGAGTGTGAAGCGATCCACTATTTAGACTTCATTTCTTTCATTTTATTAAGAAAAATCTGGATATGCATAAAAATCCGCAGTCTAATTATACATTAACTACTGCACACTTTATGTAACCGATATATAATGTAAGGAGATCACATTTAACGTACAATATCCTGGAACATTACCAGGTTACGAAACTAAAGGTAAGCCTGGTATGAGTTACGCTATTATCTATGCAGATGTGTTCAATAATTTGATCAATCCAATTGTTAAGTTCAATATGCTCTTACTATGGTGCTGATAAACGGTTATTCTATCTACTTATACATTATTTTACCCATCACTTTATGCGTACCATGCGTATAAAACCACGGAAGCTTTTAGAATGACCAATAATTCCCACAAAATGGCTACAAAGTCGCATCCCCCCTCCTCTCCTCACCCTGCATCTTTTAAACGCCATCAACGTGCAAACATCGTATCGCTGGCGCGTTTCTCGTTGAAATGATCGAATCATTCTTTAAAGAGGCTGTCAGTGGCGGCACGAAAACGGGGATCCTTTCACCAGTGGTTTCTCGATCGGAGATCAATCGAGGGCTTCCATAAGCACCGCAAGGACGACCATCTTGCGCGTAATTACAGTAGCTTCCGTCACGGTTTGAGCCCCCGTCGCCGTCCGCGTGCATAATACTTTACAACATACACGGAGGGATTACAAAAGTGACTCGTCATGCGGCGTAAATACTTAACGGCGGGGCGCATCCTCATCGCGCGGCGTTCCTTACGCTGCACCTGATACTTTCCCCCGGAGAACGCCGCTTGATGAATTTCTTTTTTAATCATGCCCATCGGCACCGCCGAAAACTTACCGCGTCACCTGTGATAGCTCGTTCGAGCTGTTTGACGCGGTCCGCGATTCGCCACGCGAATACATCCCGAACGCGTGCACGACACATGCCGCGAATATATTAACAACGAGGCTGCGGCTATAATATAGGCTGTATCTCGCAAAAAAAGCGGAGCTGCTTGCAAAATTCGTCGGACCGTGGCCCTTTTTCATAGCGAGCTTGTTGAGTTTTAACGAGCGGACCGTGAACACCGATATCCCTCGTTAACCGCGGAAACAACGCACAAGCAACGTGCTTTGGTACCATAACACGGATTCTAGTGATTTTTATTCCATTTCGCAATTACTCGGCGGTATTTTGTAACAAAACAATGTTGAAATCACGAATTCGTCTCTATTCCCAAGTAGAAAAATAACAAACAGAACTATGAAAATATGTTGATTACGAATTGCGTGAAGAATCAAATCAAGAGCTCCGATTCGATGACTTTCATTCTATTTCGTAACGATTCTGCCACATTTTAGAACGGAGTACTGTTGAAATTGACAATTTCTAACGCGCATGCAAAGTATAGAAACGATTTCTGTGGTATAGATAAGGAATTTCTGTATACACGATTATGAGTCGTGTAAAGAATCAGACAAATTAATACCGGTCTGGTGGCATTCACGTCGAAAAATTGACACCGCAAGCTCGAGCCTCCGCACTTTAATGCCACGACATTAAGATGCCTTGAATAGGGACCACGATCGGTGGACGAAGCACTAAGTGGAACAAAACGGGAGAGGTTGGCACATAATAAGTCGCGGCGCTCGTGCGGGTGTCTCGTGAAAGGGCCAAGACAAAGGGGAGCGGTCTTAAGGCATAATTAAAACGCGTCGAGTGTCCCGTTGATGCGAGACGCGTTGAAAAAAAAGGTACTAGAGAGAGAAAGAGACGAGAGGAGAGGGGAACACGGAAGGTACGGGTTCGATTACCGTGTCCAACGCGTTTCAAACAGGTCCACGTGAGAGTGGCCTCCGCTCAAATCGCGTCTCGCTACCGCCTTCGCCTTCTTCTATGCTCTCGGAATCGAATAAATCGCTTTCATACCTTCGTCAGGGAAATTGACATCTCGTTATATATTTCTATTTATAAAGAGTGCGCAAGGAATGTCGAGTTTACAGGAGAAGTTTGCGCGTAAAGGCGTAAAAGGAAGCGCGAGCTCGTCGATACTATGGATAACAATTTTAAGAAACACTAACAACTCGTTCCTCTGTATGGAATGTAGGATAAATTCAATGTAGAATTCGAGATGATCCAATATCTCAATTTTGAATTATCGAGAGTAAAATTATAACGATGCGAACAAGAGAAGTGGCTAACCCGCGAGACAGGCCTCGAAAGAGTGAATCAGCTGTAGATACGCAGCATACTAACCGAAGATGCTCTTTTTGGAGCATGAGGAAGCATCGGACGATTCTGGTTCGAGCAGCGAACCTGTTCGAAATCACTCGAGGTGTTACCGTGGTAACAGTGCGGGCTCGAAACTCGATTAGCAAAGAAAATACGGGAGTATCTCAGGAGCTCGGCGTTGAATCGATCTGAAGCGAAGAGGCTTTTAAGGCGACCACAACATCTCATTGTCTCTGGCAGACTAGCGAATGATTCTTCTTTCTCTTAATACCCGATCGACGGAAAAGCGTTTCCATCGTGGAAGTAGATTCATTCACCAGTGTTTTTCTTTTTGCCGTTACACGGTTACGCGGGCGAAGGGAAAAATTATTTCCACGGTAAGTTCAAGGTGTTTGCAGTTTCCATCTCGGTGTTCTGCAATGAAAATTCTTCTGCTCACAAGTATAAAAGATCTACTCGCAGGTATAGAAGATCTGCTCGCAGGAGGGAAGAATTCAATATATTCGCCGATAAGGATTTTCTCGACACCGTCCTCGCTCGTAACGTAACGTTCGAAAGTCGTTCGTGGGTGGCGCGATGAATAATACTTTCCTGTCGACAAGTCGGGACATCCGTTCCGATCGTACCACGACCGTTCGTCATTTATCTCTGACCGCGGAGGATGAGTCGCGTGAGAAGTTCGCGAAGCGTTTCTGTATCTATTCGTAATCTCTCGAGTAATGAGGTGGATCCTCCTTTTGTACAAACCCGTCGCCGGGAATCGTCGTTACTCTCCCGTGAATCCTTGCTCACCTGGGAAGGATGAGCCCGCTCATTAATTATAACCGCTCCGCGGCGATGACTGGAAACAAAGTGTTTTCAGTGCTGCGTACATCCACCTAGGCCGGCCTAGGACGGGAACAAATTGAAATTCTCATCGCGAGCAAACGCGCCTACGCATCGCCCGGCTCTGCGACCAAGCTGACCGACTTGCTACCAATAATCGGCGACCTCTCTCGTTAACCCTTCGACGGGAGATGCATGCTTTAGTAACTGATCCTTGGTGGAACGACGAAAGACGTGAGATGGAAAAAATAATACAAGACGGGACTGTCTAAATATAAATCAGATCTAGCGAATTTCTCATTCGGCAACCTATTGAATTGTTTACATGCTACATATCGAATGAAGCAATATGTAAAGCATATAAATTATGAAACTTTATAACAATATATTCTGTAAATGATCGTGGAATTTTAGAAAAGGAATATTCGACGAAGATTCCAGTTGGATTATATTGGATTCTAAGTTGCAATTAATCTTTGAAGCGAGAGTGTTAAACGTTCTTTCTAGATTGCTTGGAAACTAATATTCTTCTTCTGCGTTATGTTACAGAATGCAACAGCAATCCGGCACAGGAAACGGGAATACACGGCGCACTCTGAGCCCGGGACCAGGCGGCAGCGATTCAGAGGATTCCGATATCTCTCTAGGTGGAACGTCGCCTCCGTCACCGAGTTCCTCGCCTCCGCCAACTCATCAACCATCTCCTGTTCCTCTCGGGCCCCTTGGCCCTCTGCCTCCTCCATCCTTAAATTTCCGCTTCGATCCTTCGCAATCGCAGTTTCGATTCAACCACGCGACGGCCTTCAAATTCCCGCCGACGGGCTTCCGGTTTGGACCGCACAGCCCGCAACACAATCATCCGAACATCTCGGGCGGTGGAATTTTCAGGCTGACGGAAACGAGCCCCTTCCAGGCTGTGGGGCCCAGGGGTGATCTCGGATCGAGGTGAGTAGCTTTTAAAAACCGATCCTTTATCGCGTAATTCGTGGTTAATCGAAGTTTAATCGATCTTAAAAGTGCGACTTGAAACATACTCGAGGTGGCAAATAATTTTTATTAGTTTATACGCAAGTTTTTTTTAATGAGAAAGTAGGAATTCATTTGTTTTTGTTGTAGAATTTTTATGCCGTCATCATAAATAAAGCGACTTTTATACTATCCGCGGTTTCCATAAATACCAAATTTAAGAAGCAATTTCAAAAAAAAAGAATTGCAAGGGTTGATAACAATATCTCTTTCTCAAGATAATTCTAGTGTCGAAATCTATCTGAGTTGAAATAAATCCAAATGAAATTCACTATTTCTCTGCGAACATTGTGCTCAAAAAATACACTAAACAATCTAAATAGTCTTACTGGATCATCATTAACAAAGCAAATTTTAAAGAATCTAGATTAACCCCTCGTCCTACGATTACTTTATTACCCAGCACTACCTGGTCACTGATTCCATATCATATCACGTACAAACTATTTGATTATTATAGACAAGATTTGTCTTACAACCTCCAACCGTATAACACAAAATTGAAAATTGAATTTCGTCCTCAATGCTATTGCGTTGTCATGCAATCTGTGCTATGAATTGTGGCACTAGTGTGACTCGTTATTGTAGGGCAAGGGGTTAACGTTCCCGAGAAAATTCTAATTTCCAAATCCATTTCTCAATTCCAGATTACCAGATCCTCTAGGACTCCCACCCCCGAGGTTGCACCCTCACGAGGGTTTACTCCATCATCCACACGTGCAACACCAGCTACCGGAAGGAATGTCGAGGATATCGGAAGGCTCACGGCTCTCCGACGGAGGAATCTCGCGCCTGTCAGACAGCCTATCGGAAGCGCACAGCCCGCCATTAATGGCGACGAACCTGTCTGTGACGGGTCCTCTAAGGGTTGCAGTTCCGAGCCCTCATACGCCTTCCTCGCGGGGTAGCCCGCCAGCCAGTCAGCAGACTCCTCAGGGTCAGTCACAAGGCCAGGGATTGATAAGGGTTGCGACGCCTCCACCACCAAATCCAAAACCACCGCAGATTCACAGACCCTTCTCGCCGGCGTGATACGACAAGAGCGACGAACCGGAAGACATCGTTTCGAGGGAAACTGAGAACGATCAGTTATCGAAGAAAAGCGGGGAGCAATTTTTTGAAAAACGCTTTGAAGTTTTGTGAAAAGACTAGCCAAGAGGTTGGAGACGAAATAGCAAGCCATTTTCGTTATAGAAAAATCTGCTGAATGATGTGGGAAAACGATAGACTTCTTTTCGAAGTTCAGAAGTTAAATTGTTTATTGGCAAGTGAAGATTTTGTTGCCGAAACGAGACGAACATTTACTGGAAATGTTATCAAATTAGAATTCGTAATTCTATGTTACACACGAGAGGAACAGTGGCCAGAATTTTCTAGTTGACGGTGCGTCGTTAGATAGATCGCACGAGCGGACGTGTGCAATTATTCGAAGATCAAAAGATGCAAGTGATCGTCGCGTGTAAATAGCCGTAACATCTAGGAACGATGATCACATGGAAAGTGGGACATTTTTCGTTGAAGGAAACCCGAACGATCCGCTTCGAGGCTAAAACGAACTCAGTGTAGTGGTGTTTTTAGTTCTTTTTCCATTTTCTTTTTGTAGTCTGTACATAGCAATGCTTTCGGTAAAGAAGATGTTGTTCGGTGTAATCGTTGCCTGAAATCGTCGTCACTTCGAACTTATGTGCTGCATGAACTGTCACGAATCCGTTAAAATTACTAAATCGAGAGAGAAAGGATGTTAACTGCAAGGATGTATACGTACGTACGGCCTAAACGCATAGACTGAGGCCGAGCTTCGTAACGCTGTTCACGGAATAAAATCATAAGTGAGCCTTCTTTTAGAATCCATTGAAACACTGATCAGCGAATCCATTGACAGAGACATAGAATTAAAATTGTTATTGTTAAACGGAACGATTTGTATCACTATCCAACGAAATTAGCGCTCCGCCAAATTATCGGAACACCTTTCTCAGCGAATCAAAACCGCACAATATTGTTTGCTGTCGCTGTCACAGATATAGTATAACCGAGAATGGAAATCGTCGAAAGTGAACTCACGCACCGGTCGAAGAAATAATTTAAGGTACTTCGCGAACCTCCCTCCCCTTTAGCTTAAGTAGAGATTAGCGATTTGTAAATTTCCTTAACCAACGCAGTCTTTGAAGAATCGTTTACTTCGAAAGTAAAAAATCATAGTGAGTTGGAGAATGGCGATCGCCAAGAGACGAAGCCGATTGATTGATCCACTCGATCTTGAATGGTACGAGAAGAACAAAAAACCGTGCGAGTACAGTTAGGTTCGCATTTCCCTTCTCTTTTTGTAGATACGCAAACACGAAACAAGTTAGCAGAATTTCTTGTATAATCGGCCCCCCCCCCCCCCCCCCCTATAAATATGAACATACTACAGCCCACGTATACATAGATACCTTACGTAAAGACTATTAACACGGAATTATACATATATAAATATACGAGGAGAAGATGAAGCATTATTATTATTAATATTATTAATATTATTATTAATATTATTATTTGCGCCTGTACATACATTCACGCGAAAATATATTAACAGATTATTATGACATTACAACAAAATTGCACTGTGAGTCTTCAATTCTCGTTCCTGAATCGCAACACTCACCCCATATCCAAAACCTAGCCAACCAACCACCTGAAGATATATATCTATATTTTCCATGTATCCCTCCAAAATTTACCAACGTTATCCAGAATATTCTACGAACCAGAATTATCTAGCGTGTTGAAATAACAAGATTCGTTCTCAGCAAATTACATACAACGTGCGTTTATCATTCGTTTGCCAATTCGCGCCCGCCTATTGTATCTATTAATATCGTTATTTTCGCGAGCCGGGCTAATTCATGCCAGTATATGACATCCTTTGATCATTGCCCGATGAACTGAAGTGCACGAGCGCGTTACCGCGTGTGGAAACAATTAAAATAACTTCAGAGGCGAGAAGGAGCGAGGCAATTCAGGTGGCCGCGTCCTTCCCACAATTTAAACGTCTCGCGGAGCCTCTTCTTCTTCCCCACGGACGTACAACCAGTAAATTCGCATAGTCATTCAGCTCCCTGTTAACGAACTCGAAGAAGTCGCATTCGAAACACACGGGGATCTTTTTTCGCTGAAGGTCAATGGGTGCCGACCATTCGCGAAGAGGGATAAGATAGAGAGGGAAAACAGGATGAAGGATAGAGATCGAGCAAGATAGATTCGTGCCTTCTCTGAAGAAAGTGAGGGCCAAAAGAATAAAAGATAGAAAGAGACCGGAGATCGGGAAGGTTATCGACACGATAGCATCCAGAGAAAGGGAGAAGCAGAATACGTGATAGAATAAAGAGGAAGGGAGAAAGGGAGCAAGAGGCAGAGGAAGAGAGTAGTTGCGCGATAACGTGGCGTGGGCGGGTGTCGCTGACAAAATGGACCAATCGGCTGGCTGGGTTGCCTTGTAACCGATCCCGCGGGTTAACCAGGAACCAGGAACATCGACCAAGACTCTCCAAAAAGCCGATATGCCCAGAGCGCACGCCTAACCGTTCTCGTCGTCGACTCCACCCTGCTGATGCTTCCACATGCGACCACTTCCTCTTTCCCTCTCTCTTTCTCTGGCCCTTCCACTTTCGTCTACCGTACGCGTCGTCCTCTGTGATATCGCGTTCCCTCTTTCTCTTTCAACCCGCTGGAATATACCCCGGTTCGGGGCTCTGCCTTTCTCTGTCTCCGTGCTTAGCGAAAGTTCTCGACAGCTGGGTGGATTCCTCGCCGGGAAGATGGAGTCGTTAGAGGCTTTGGGAATGGAGAGATATTCGCGGTCGCATTTCGCCGGTGAATTGTTAAATTACTTCGATGGAGTTACTGTAATTGAAACTGGTCATTGAGCGAAATGTGTTTAGAGGCGTGTTTCGAGAGAGCTAATCGGCGTGTAATGCTGATCTCCCGTCTCCGATAATCGATGGACGTTCTATTTAAGGGTGCAACGCGTTAAGTGCTAATACAATTCAGGCATCTGAGAATAATGCTTTAAGTAGTTCGTTTATTCTAGAGTAATTTACCGTTCAATGTCTCGGAAACTAAATTAACGTTAGCTTAAATGTCACTTTTTATAAGTTTCTCACTCTAGCGATTACTTTTTATCCTTTGCTTTGTTAGGGGATGAAAATCTGTGTTTAGATTTCTTTCCTTCAGACACGTTTACAAAAAAAAAAAAGGATTTGCACAAATATCCGCGGACTAATCGTATTCATTCGATAAAGGATAAATTACCTCTTATCATAACTAAAATTGGCAAAGGCGAATGTATACCCTTAATAACAATGCGAAAAAGCTCATTCTCATGAGTAATGCTAAGCGTTAAATGATGACGAGTTATTAATTCTCGGTTTCTGCTCGTTCCTTTAAAAACAACCATCCTGGCCTTCTTGATAAGCATCGTCTGCAATTCAACGAGCGGAAGGCGGGGAAACCGTTGTGCAACAAACACGCACCGAGAACAATGCCTCGTTGCAACGTCGCCACGGATCGGATACGCAGCCGCGGAAGAATTTCATAGCGGGGAAATGAAAGGATGAATGTCGCGATTATCGATACGCATCGGTTCCGCGTACCGTTTTCAAGGTACATCCCCAATGTAGCGTGAAAAGGACCTTCCGTCTGCTCTCGTTCGCCCTGTCTGCCTCTCTGTCGCACACTGGATGGCACAGTCGTCTTGCCGGTCGTGTTTTGACAGTTGCTGCTCTGACACCTCTGGCACATTCATTAGAAAGTGGTTCTCAATCGCAGGTAATCGCGAGGGGTGCGATAAAATTCAATTTCCGCTCTCAAAATTCTCATTTATCATTAATATTGTTTTATCAAGAGAAAATCGAAGATTTTTGTAAAATATTTTATAAATAACAAATTTTAGCATCGTTAGAAATGATTGTAGAAAATATATACAGTGAATAAAAATAGTATTGGCACGTCACTGCTATTTTGCACTTAAGTACTGCTTAATTAAATTCAGTGATATCAAATAGTCTACTATTAAACGATAGAAAACGTACTGTAATTAAATCTAATTAAGTAGTGCCTAAATGCAAAAATACAGTAGCTAGTCAATATTTTTCCTAACAATGGTAAATAATATCCAGCGGTCCAAATTTCAACAAAAGAGAAACAATCCGTAAGACCCACAAGCGCTTAAGAAACACTGCTCCAATTCCTTATCGCGCCATCTGAATACCACTACTCTGTTTCAATATACAATGCGTATCAGCGTTCGAACTAGCATTCGCGCAAAAATCCTCTTTCACTGTCCTTATCGAACAATCAAGTTGCAAGCTCGGTGGCTTTATCGGAAGTCCAGATAAACTGGAAAGCGTACTCTATCCTAAAAGTGCAACCCTAATAGCGTGCTGTTCTAGTTGAGAGTCGCTGATAGACATCCAGCTGTCCGGATTTAGATGTTAGGATAATACGGTGTGGTCGGGGCCTTACAACAAAATAATGTAGTCCACTCTGAATGGCAGAGAGCCGGAATGAAGGCGGGGGTAGAGGG
This sequence comes from Eucera pruinosa, assembly GCA_028830335.1. Taxonomy (NCBI): domain Eukaryota; kingdom Metazoa; phylum Arthropoda; class Insecta; order Hymenoptera; family Apidae; genus Eucera; species Eucera pruinosa. The sequence continues at coordinate 14,536,829 of JAMYCR010000004.1, read as the reverse complement.
GAGATAGACGGCGTCGACAGAAGAAAAAGAGAAACAGAGCTAGGTGACACCCTGGTGGAAGAAAGAGGGATACTGCGATCGGAGAAGAGTATCGACAGAGTAACCATTTCTCTAGTGGTTATTTGTAGACAGATTCGACACCGTGACAATGCTGCGAAAATCATAATGGGGGCCCACAGGGACCCCACTATGGGAGGCCTTAGTGAGATTACGATGCCCACCAGGTATTTGTTGTAGGTCTTAGGCTGGCGCTGGGATGCCATGGAGAGGTGTGAAACTGATGGTAAATCTTCGTAGGATCTTTTTAAAATCGCTACTCGCCATTGTTGCGGTAAGAAGTTTTTCAAGCTTTACACCCTTACTCCTCCCCTCTGGCTGGTCGTGCTCGTGCACGTTCTATATTTTCGATCTCTTCCGGCCTTGTTGGCGAGATCATGGGCTCTTGGCTGCTTAAGGGTGCGAGTTGAACTCGAAAAGAAAAGGGAAAAGCCATGAAACGCGTGGAAAGAAATCGGTTTTACGCTGGAGAGGAATAATGGCGCAATAGTGACACAGAATAAACTATGGGACAAATCGTATTTTGATTTCTCTATCCCAGAATTAATTCTTCCAAAAAAAGCAATCGGTTTAGCGTGTGAGAATGGTGATACTTGTGCATTATTTTCACCCTATGATCAAAACTTATTCTCAATTTTTCTGTGTATGGTTTATGGACCATCTGATGGCGGACCTATACTATGGTCGTTCAAAATGTCTCGCATGACCCGGTGCAACCCATAATAAACTGCCCCACTGCGAATTACGAATTCGAAAATCGACGTGTCGGCTTTCATGGAGGGTCTCGTACGGCAGTTCACACGGGGTTAATGAGAGGTTAGATATAACTTGCCATTCTGGAACATAATGCGACACCGGCGTCTGTTTAATTTAAGTATATCCCGTGCATAGGATTTCAATGGGGGGGTGTCATGCGTCACCCCTGGCCCCTTCGCCAGGTCTGCGTCAACTTGTTCATGGGAAAAACAAAATATTTAGCTAACTGAAGTAACTGGCTGAAAACATTTTCGCTACTCAATGGATTACCGTGTTGCGACAAACATTGTCCTTATCCCATCGAATCGTAATGAATTTTAATTAATATTTCGATAGAAATTAAACGACGCAATTCAGCTGATAATTGAAGTCATAAATTCAGGTAAATAAAAGCTGAACGATGCGTAAATTGAATTTGCAAACATGTGGTTAGCGAGAAGAATTTCTGAAGGTAGAGGGAACGTTTCCGGACATCTATATCGAAGCTGTCATATATCTGGACCCGGTATATATGGATATGTCAGGCGTCACTGCCCTTGCGAGGTACTAAGCCGCTTAACACTATGGGGTTTATGCTGTATTACCTTCGATGGGGCATTTCCTTACTCTGTAGAACTTATATGGGAATCCATACTTCGCCTACTGTACGCTATCTTATCCTTCGACCGTGCATATGGTACCAATGCGATCTTCTCCAAAATCGAATGAACGTAATTCAACTCTATATCAACATTCGCAAGAACTAATAATGTCTGTCATACAAAGCAAACTGATTCTCCTTCTTGCGTTGTTGAAATTTAAACACATGAATTATTTTCCAATAAGGTTTTATCTCGCACAACTTACGAATGATCGAAACATTCGGCAATTAATTAGACTTTCATTGGTGCTGCAATTTGTACACAAAACACAATCCCTCGCACCCAGTCCTCTCTTCTTTTTCTATCGAAGTTCCCCTTTAGCAACAGAACCGACAACATTTTGAGGAAGTTTCTGACGAGGGTATTACGCAAAACTGTATCGGCTTTTCCGTGTTTTGATTTCGCTCGGAAAGCGATGGAACTAGAATGGAGGGTAAGAGGAGGACAGATACTTAGCCGAGGACTAACAGCAGGCTGCGGATTAAAGGGGGTGAAATGTTATTATTGCAAGGGGTACGTCTGCGGCCGTGAGTACTAAGTAGCCCGGTTAAGTATGTTGTTTAAGCCAACACTGTAAGTAACCATCCCCCAGAGAAATTGCCGTGACGGCATTGCAGCCAAGTCGAAACTCCGTCCCGTGAAATACTTTAGCATCGAAGTGCCTTGTCCAGATGGCTCTTTTAATACCCCGTTTTTAGGCAAGCATCGAGGAAAATCGAGACACTATGTCATGATACACGATGGTAAGAAGGGCTTCCTCGAAGTATCGGGAAACTTAAACTTATGTCACGTCGAAGATTCCTTTTTCTTCCCTTAACACGTTCACTGTTCATCAGATCTTCATAAAGTTTTACTAAACATTGCTACGTTGCAGTATTTAGAATATCTGCTACGAATAAAGGTAAACGACTAGTTGCAGTTTACAATTAACACTGATTTCGTTGCCAAGGATATTATAATGAAAGGAAATGCCGTGAGATGCCAAATAATGTGGAAGCAATCCTTAATGAAAGGAGAGTACTGAAGAATGTATATCTTCTACAATCAATCCGGCCATCATATAACAGCAATTAAATGTGAACCACTCACAGATTAATTCGATGTTATGCACGCGGTATGTTTACTTTATACTGTATAGTATACAGTAAAATTAAACCATTGTAACATAAATTGAATTATAGTAGTCGCTAATAATTCGAAACGACTATAAATGAGTAACATAGATAATAATAACTCACAGTTCTAAAAATTCGTGCAAACTCGGATCCGATATATCGACAGTGAACGTGTTAAACGTTTGGCCATCCCATTTAACCGGATGAATGATGCTACATAATAAATTTCACCGTGAAAGAAAATGATCTTCCACTTTCGATTACGGAAATATACAAACGCGGGTATGAAAGGTTCACTTCCTGAAGAAAGTCGCCGAGCATCCAACGTGTCACCGTTAAATTGTGCTGAACGAATAATCTTGCCGGCAAATTGCAGCTTCTAAGGCGAGAAGCTTTTGTACGACAGGAAAATGACAAATGCACTTCCTCGGACCGAGATTAAAATACGCTATTGCCGCTATTAGAGGCGAGTTTGAGCCTTTACTTCAAGATAGAACGGTAACAGACGTATAATTTCCTGGAAGCTTTGAATTGAACAACTCTCTCGCTCCGCGAGGCCGAGTGAGACGAGTGTAACCGGCTTTCAAAGCTTTGAGGGTGAGGAAGCTCATTAACAAGAGCTTTCTGTTCCTTCGTCTCTCGACCCGTTACTTCGACGCACCTTCCACCTAGCACCCGATATCCTTAACGGAGCTGCTGAGACCAGTTCTCCCTTACCCTTTGCGTCTCCTTTCCGCGCCGCCAAGCCCAATTCTTTATTTACATAAATACCAGAGCTTTAATGGCCGTGAATTGCGGTAAATTTACCTCGGATAACATGTGCAATTCCACCCTTTGCGGTTACGGCGAAGCCTTCGACGCTTTAGACTTGCAGTATTCGAAAAACGATGTGAAATGTTCATAACTGTGTTAACGTAGGTTTCATTGATTACCCTTGAAAATAATTCAGAGATGAACATAGCAAGCTTAACTTGGTTTCCTCGTAAGCTCTTCGATCCTTCCTCGGATCGTGGAAGCTGCAGATTCTACACAATTTTAACGCTTCAGCGACGACGCTATTTTTCGATGCATCCGATAATATAGGGAATTGCATACGATATTATGATCTCAATCTATTAATTTCCAAAGATAAAGTTCAAAATTCTTCCAAGCTAAAATTTGACACAAAATTTGGTTGCATAAAAATGCATAAGATGGACTCGTACAATAACTTCAAACGCGAAGAACGATATCAATGTCTATACAGTGTACGGATCTCGGTTAAAGGGTTAAACTAAGCAAATATTAATATATATTGACGTATCATAATTATCTATTTTCTCAGCAAATTTTTGGCTACCGTGAAGAAATTTTACACTGATGAATTCGACTGTGGAATTAAACAAAGCTAAGCTATGGAATTAAAGTTGAAAATCCAAAGAAGGGTTAATAAGTTTAATAAAAAATATCTCCTATATTTGATCGTGCATAGGTTCCATGGATTTCTTTGAATTCCCGTATAGATCTCGCGATAATAAAATCAATCAAACGCGATTACTGCCGCATTTAATGACACTTTCTTCGATGATTTGTAATAGTAGTATACGGGCGCGTCGAACGTGATTATTCCTCCTCGTTACGATCGAATGAATTCAATTAAACGATGAGTCTCTCTGGATGCTCCTATATCAGTGCTCGCGCAACGTTCATTAACGGCGAAACTTCCCACGAACAATTACCCGTAATGTTATTAATTTCCAAATAAATGATTCCAAATAAAAATATCCATCCCCCTCAAATGGAATCAGAATTTTCTTCCCTGTCTGCGGGTACAGTGAGATTCGCAAGCTTTAGAAATCGTTCGATCCCAATGCACGAATCCGCAGAAAAGAAACGTGACGAGCGAAGGATTCCTAATTCGATGTACGTGACTTGTGCTTCTGCGTCGACGGCTTTTTACCCCTTTTCTCCCCCTCAAGCAGGGAAAAAGTTTAAGTATCCCGGCTTGACTTAAATACAGACAGCGAGATGTGGTTAATGCAACCGCGAAATAAAGGGCGTGGTTTTAACGCGCAGCCGAGGATTGGCTGTTGAACTTGGCTACCCGGTCGATACTGGCCGACTATATCTGCCCGACCTGTATACTTGATACTTATCCGCCAAGCGTGTATGTACTTACTTGATCTCTCACCATTGTTGAAGAGCTGTTGGACATGGCAGGATTCAATGGCAGAAGATCGTCGAGCAATCTGTGAATCTCCCCTTATCTAGGTCTATCGAACATTTCAGAATTACTCTAGGAGTTAAATAGTTACCCGAAAATAGGACCACAAGTGCATGCAAGTAACCAAATTCTTGCAATTAAAGAGGTAACCAGTCGATCAATTCGCGCTTCTTATTCTCCTATCTCTTTTCATTTTATTCAAGCATTTATCATTTTTCTGAGTACAACTAAGACACCAATTAATCGCTTAATTTCAAAAATGGAATAGAACCTAAATAACGATTTCTTTTACTCTCTAAGGCACGCCTGATCATGAGTTTAGTCACAGAAATACGTGAACCGTGTTGCATTGGTAATCAATCTGAACTAGTCTTTCGTGTCGTATTTTACATAGTTGAAAAATACATTATGAGAGAAAATATTAAATGCTATTGTATATTTTGCATTCTGTGTATACACACGTCCGCAGTCTATTTATAACTCAGCGATCGTTCCTGCTATTTGTTAACGGAATACAATAGACAAAATTTTCGTTTAACCATCCAGTGTATTCTGAAACTGTTCCGAATCCGTTTTAAACGATAAGATTCAAGCAAACGATCCCATGATTTCATTAACCACAAACAATCAAATTTCCTCGCATAATGGTAGCCTTCCTCAAGAAAAGAACGTGTTTCGGTTGATGGATACGTGCATCGCGATGGTAATTAATTTTTATTGGTATAAGCCTGGACGTTGCGTGAAAGTGATCGAGTATTCTTTTATTACATGGCTATTATTATATCGCGTGGTCGTTTATTAATCTTACTTACAAGCGTTCGTTGTGTTAACGACGATTAGTCCTCGAACTATTATCCCTCGGTGCTCGAGCAAACGCGTTCCATTGCGATCAGAGAAAGACGTTTGTATCTTCCGATGGAGCAATCTCGACCACGTATACTAATATAGAGTATGAAAAAGGGGTTCTACGGAAGGCTGAACGCCCAAGCCCGATGATCAATCTTAGTTTCTTAATGCGACATTAATAGACGGTGATTAAAATCTTCCGAATGATACCGCGACTTTCGTCATATAAATTGAAGATTAACTCGCACGATTGCTTGCAATTTGCAATAATAACAAGAATTCGTCTTTCAATAAGACTGGTGGACCAAAGAATGCTTTCACAGCGGAGAAAGTATGTTTTTCTGATGATTAGGTGGTCCTAGTGCTAATGCGAGGACGGTAAGGATAATTAAATCCATCAGTGGACATCAATTTTATCCGTTTCGTACTCTTTATAAATATATGAAAAAAAATTATACGAAATTTTGACTCATCGTATAAAGATTGATTGGTGTATATCCGTGATGTATCTACTGCTATAAAAAATCATCTGGACGATGTTCACCCTACAGCAAATGGGCAAACGAGCGACCGGAAAACTTATATCGCCGCACAAAAGCGAGTAGGTTAGTATAATAACGCGATATCCATAATAAACGCAACCGGTATCCTCTCATTGAGGGCAACAATGCCTCTGATAGATGAGTTAATCGGTAAGTTCCTCCCCGGTGGGGCGAGGGGTCTGACGTTTCATGTTTCATTGTGAGGCATCGTTGGTCGAGGACGTCGACGACATCGCCGTCGACGATGTCACTCGAACGGTGCACTCCAATGCAGAGCGATGCAGAAAACGCATGGTGCGTCAAGGAAATTACGAATAAAGTCGTCGTGGCTCTAATCGGTAAGACAGAAAGACAATCAATTATGCTTTGTATATATTAGAGAATAATTAATTCCACAACATCGAAAAAGAGAAATATTTCGAAATTGAAATTTTGGTTTAAACTTGAGAAGGAATAGACAGAAGGACTTCTTGGTCTCAGTTGCTACATTAAACGAAAAGTTGTCATAAATATTTCCAAGTAAAATATACAGTCTTCATTTGAAAGCTGTGCATTACAGTCGTACAAGGAAGTCTGTAGAAGGATTCAGCAGGACTCCCATTATCCGGATCAGCAGTTGCCAGTGGTTCCCAATACAATTTCCAACAGGAATATCCTCTCCGTGATTTCTTTCGATCGAATGGTGAAACAGTTGGGAACTACTGATCACCAGAGAGTAATTCATCAGAGAGGATGCTGGGCCTCCCTCCTCTTCTTCGAGGTTTTCTACCGTTTCTCATTTTCTCTCCTTATTTATCCCAGTGTGTCCCTGTTGTGTTCCGCAACGGCCAACGGGGTCAAGCCGCAGCTTGTGGTTAATTTGTCGCTTCTTTCTCTCTTGTCCTGGTGCTAAAAGTCATCGGTCACCTTGTTCTGGATGTTTGGAATGAAATCGGTGTTCGCTTAATCGCTGAGCAGTAAAGATTGGCGATTGATAGCAAAGCCAAATCAATCTCTCGCGATGAAAGAAAATTGAAAAGAAACCTTAAGACACTTGATCTTTCCTATCTAAGAATTCAATAACGTTGGGAGGGGCTCATCCTTAACAGTATAACTACATACGAAGCACGACTGACTGCAATCTAAACGACAGGAGGGGTGGGCCATACATTAAGGATTGATTGACAAACGGGCTGACCCACATATGCGAGCGAACGCGAACAGTTCGCGTTTACAAACGAGTCCTTAAAAGATACATTTCGTGCGGATAATTATACGGCACCCATTCGAGGAAGCAAAAGAGGCACGTGCCCGCTTAATTCGTGAATTCCACCTTTGCAAAAGGAAGAAATCGTTCCTGGAAAATGGCCGTCTTTTTTGGCAAATTACTCGGTCGCGTGAACGAGACAAGCATGGTCTTGTTAAAACGATGATTAAACGATCCTTACGCGATTCTTCCTCCTACAGGAATACACCCTTATAGTTGCAGTCGCGATAAAGCAATGCTCTGCTTTTAAAATCATCCTGCAGCCAACTACACTAATGGATTCCAAGAACTCCGCTTCGTAGGTTTCTTTTTTTCTGCCATCGAGCGAATAAATCCCTACTTCGATGATCCACCAGTTCCACCAGCAGCTACCACTCAATTTTCTGTACATGTAAATCCACTTGAGGAATAAACTTTCCCGGTAAACTGGTCCTTGGAAGCCACGGTTATCCTGTAATCAATTATAACGCTCTTTCCGAACGGTGAAACGAATCCAAACGATGCCGAGGAGCGAAAGGATTCATGAAATTGCGGAAGTTGCAGCAGGTCCTTCTCTCCACGAAACTTCTCTTTCCCTTCCATCGTCCGGGCGAGCAAATTGCCTCATTCCGCACGAAGAAACGGAACGTTTTGTCCTGGCAGGCGTCTCTAGTCGATATTAACTCGAGCCACGGACGATCTGGCGCGTCCTGATGATTTCATCAGGCCCGTCTCCGCAGGATCATCATACTTTGTAACCGCGCGGCAAAAAGCAACTGCTCGGCCAGGACACGCCAGGAAATATATGCCCGTAATACGGCGTGGATTCAACGCGTCCGCGCGCAACGGGTGACGTATGATGATAGTGTGGCCCAGGAGAATCAAGATGGCCGTAATAATATCATTATCCCAGTGGTCTCCGTCGGTCGTTCGGGGCCCCGAGTAAGACATTTACCGTAACGACCGGCCATTCGTTATCGAGTCCCCGGCTTGCCTAACCTGTGTAGGAACCGCGACACCGACAGAATGCTCAACAGAAGGTCGTAGATACCATCTCCGTTGATGCCTCTCTCGATCTTCGATGCATGCCTTGGCCGAAGTTTCAACTCCGAGGATTCGCAGTAATGATTGACAAACTAGTACGGCATACGACGACGTGCAAGTTTGATAACTACCGTTCGTTAACGAGGCTAATCTACAAGTTATGGAGAATCGTTCACTTTCACTGTGAATGCGAACAACCTAAATTGTATCACGTAACACGTTCAATGCAGACGTAGTTCTAGAACCACAGGCGGGTCAAGTTCTGATAAAATTATCGAGGCCTCTTTACAGGATCACTCAAGTGGAGAAATAAAGTTATTCCAGAAAGTATCCGACCATCTTCAATTAATATTTTTACCAATAGACTCCGCTCATCTTTATTAACTGTAAAGAAATCGACGAGCTATAATTCCGAAGACCAGCATATTTATGAATAACATTGTGATTCTTGTGCGATGCAACTGTAGGACATGTCCTCGCTTGAACAAAATTATTGAAACTCGAGGACACGGTTGTGTAGAACTGATAACACGAATTGATCGCTTCGACTCAGCAATCAGTCAAGAGGACTGCGTGAACAGGCCTAACCAACCGCTACGGTGGCTTCCTCCTATACTTCATCCGTTTCCACACATGCTCCAGCGTCAGTTTTTCTGAAGACCCATAAAGCCTCTATCACCATCATCATTATCGCCATTACTGTGCATCCGCTAACAGTCGGCTGGATTCGAGAGCCACGCGTTGGCACGCCAGGTAGTCAGGGAAGAGTTCTCCTACAGCTCGTTCTCTCGGAGGCTGTAGAGAAACGCGTACATACTACCTAGTCGATAGCGTTCGAAGCGACATAAACGAGCGACATTTGTTTAGCGAATTTCACGGTGTATGCATTCATCTCGCCGGGCCACGATCATCTCGTCAGGTCGTTTCATTGTCGGCTTAGAAGTTAGGTTTAATACGGCGAACGCCGGTGTACGGCTTCATTAAGGCTTTCCATGGTACACCGTTGGTGGCGCTAGTGATGTATATTAGCGATATCTCATAAGCGGGAACGGGAATTAAAAAAACAAGGGATACGAATAAGAGGAAGAAAGGCAAAAAGGCTGGTAATGACGTCAGCGTCAGGGCAGCTGCCTCGGTTATTAATTAAGAATACGGACAGACGAACCGGACCAAGTGATCGTAGAGCCTGAAATTTGCCCAGGGGACCCCGAGAAATTAATCGTGCGCGATGGATTTCGAAGTTAGGAGAACGGGCCCGAGATACGGATACCTCTAGGCTAGGACTACGCGTGCTAGCACCAGACCGCACTTAATTATTGTCGAACGCGCGGTGTCGATCCTACAGAAGCCTATAAGATAGAAAAAGATAGGGCAAGAAGTATTTCACAGCTGTTAATTAATACAAAACCTAGTCTAATGACGAAATTCATCAAAAAATCATCACTGATACACTTGACGTTAGCTTCGAAGACTAACTGTTTCTAAACACTAGAAGAACCAGAATCTTCCTGTACGGTACGCTTAAGTATGCCTCTTTTATACTTTAAAAACCATCACTGTAAAACCCATCTATTATTATTAAATATTATTTTGTAGAAAGGAATGCCGGAGGCCGAATCTTTATCTCGCGTCGCAATAATTCATAATATCGCAATATCATCGAACGGAGCGTACAGAAACTGCACAGAAACAAGGGGAATCTCTCTTCTCAATGAGCGTAATCACGGAGAACGTTGAAGTTTATTTCTACCGGATAATTCATAGGATAAATTAGAATTCTAGGCTGATGAGGCGGCAAAGAGCGGGCGGCTGCGGCATCCTTTTAGCGGCAATCCCGCCCCCGGTGCGTTACTAGAAGTTCAGCGTTAGCTCAAACTGGAAAGCACCGCCGTTGCTTCTCCAAGAATTATAATAACGAATGCTTAAATCAGCTTAGCCGCACTAACTTCGCTTTTGCGACTACCTCCCATGTAAATATGGAAGTAGCACTCTACAAAGTGGAAGTGGGAGCCGTCGGCCGATTGGGTAGACCGGGAAGGCGGGTAGGGAGTAGTAGCACGGCGTCGTCCGTGAATGAGGAGGTGTAGCAAGAGATGGTGAAGGTGGAGGGCGGCAGAAGTGCGACGCATGGAAGAGTCAGTGGGATTCATGAATCCCAGATGCGGTGGATTAGACCGTCTTTGCCGTATTTCTGTTTTCGAGGAAGACAACAACGAGCGGCTGCAGATTACCGCGAAAGTAGCGCCGTCGGCGAAGCTGCTGCGCGCTTGGATTAGGAATTAAATAGCCATTAAGTACCCTTTAACGGACCCTAGAATGAACGCGTGCACGAGTTTTCTCAGCGGAAGTGTGGCGGATGTGCCAGAACCTGGGCAACTTCAATCCAACCCTGTTTCGGACTTTTCACTTCCAATGATCAAAAGCTGATCAACGTTATTGTGGCGTTTGTTTAGCCCTTTCGGTACGCTATCCTTCCAAGACTAAAAAGCGTTCTCAATACATAAATCAAAATGATTTTTAGTAATGCCGAAACGAAATGTACGAAGATAATAATTAGATGTTTTGTACAATTATTTGAAATTTAATGCACACAAATGGTAATAGAAATGATGTTGAATTATAGAGGATACATTTGTACGCCTTTTATTTTCATAAATGTTTGCCCAATTTCTGGTGGCATACATATGAATTTTCCGTAGCGAAAGATTTAATTATGCAAATTATGAATTTTGTGTCAGAAACTACACGCAATATCCTACCAGTCATGCATACTTGCTTATCATTATACCTTCCATTTACTTAAAAATGTGATAAATACAAAAAAATAATTATTCTTCTTTAAAATAGTTATGTACGTGCAACGATAACTATGAAATTTTTCTCATGTGATACGTTTGCTTTAACGTATCGCAATAGCAACAACATTTCCTACATAGCGACAGCATGTATTAAAATGCTATTACAAATCGTCGAGGCTTTTTTCTATCTACAGCAACTACACAATCCGGCGATAGCCAATGCCTGATGCATTTTTTAAAACGATAAAAGCAAAATCTTGGTCTACCGATATTTCACTACACAGTTATCGGATTCCATTTGAGCACCTCTGATACGACGGGTTCAGCTATAGAGAGCTCTAAACCGAATCCAATCCTGATTGACGTGAAGGAAAGAAGAGGGGAAACTATCGCGAGGATTATCTTTGGCGCCACTAACACCACCTACGGACGCCCACCAGATCTAGACGAAGTCTTCTCATATTATATTCTAACATGGGATGGTGAGATGGTGGTCCGAGGAACCTTCTCGATCATCATCATCATCCATCGAGTAAAACAAAAGGCCAGCTGTCAAAATGGATCTCGAGGTATCGGTGGATCTCTCTCTCTCATTGCACGGATGCACTGATCCGCATTAAAAGAGTTCGTCCAGAACGATGTTACGCCTACGCTTATCGAAGTATGACACGTATAATCTGTAAAGAGCCCTTAATAATGGATCAGTTGATCTAGCTTCAAAGGATTTCACCCATCGTTATCGCGAAGAATGTAGCGGCTTCTCTTGTTTCGAACTTATCGAATTATCCTAGCCGAAATCTGGTTGTCTAATGATTGTCAGAACAATGAGACTTGCATCCTTGTGGGAAAACACGTTTCGAGATGTATACTTTTAACTATTTAACTGGATCCGATTGAGGAGGGCGAGGATGCTACGATGGCTTGAAGAGGAACGTTTAGAAGAGGGAGGAAATGCATATGAGAGACGTAGGTTACGTTGAAGTGGATTGTTTGTAGGCAAACACGACTGGCTCTTCGTTCAAGACCGTGTGTTGGTCAAAATGTGCTTGATATATGTAAGGCAAACGCGTACAGATACAATAGCCAGGATGACGATGACTGCGACCAAGAAGAAGCAGGGCCACGAAGATGATGATGATGGCGATGGCGATGGAGGTAGTGGCTCGTGAAATAAAAAAGGAAGGGAAAGGAGGCACCACGCCAGGGATGAAATTACCAAGTCGCAAGTCACTCCTGTAACACGTTAACCCGAGACTCGTCCAAGCCCTGGTATTATAAGTAAGACGTCCTGGGAGAAGGTGGGCTCCAGATATCCGATCGCTGGAATGTACGTAAGCTGGTGCTGTTTCTTGTGCTCGTTTCCAGTTCTCGTGTTACCTGAGTTACCTACTGGTATCTTGCATTATCAGGAACAAGACGCGATTGATCGATGCAAAACGCATTAACTCTACGAGCATTTCGAAACCTTTTTGTAAGACTGGATTACGATTCATCGGACTGAATTATGATTAGAGATGAATATACGCCTATTTAATCGCAACTAATCTAGTTTATAGAACGATCGAATAGACGACGCGACGATACGTGTTACAATAAATCCAAATAAGTTTATTGCAAGAACGATAACATCGTAATACAGCAAACTATTAGTAAACATCGGCCGTTTAATCGTTTACATCCTACAAGTGATTAAGCCCGCAATTTTTTCCAGGCCAACCAATATTTGAGTTCAATCGTCGATTAAACACCTCTGTGTTAGCAGTTCCAACAGAAGCTCCGCAATACCTGCATTCATAAACGTCACAAGCAGGCGCAACCACACTTGCTATCGTCGCGGGAGTTGTTCTTTCGCGGTGTCGAAAGACAAATAGGGGACCATAGGCCAGAGACCGAAAAGGGAGCGAAAGAGAGAAAAGGTGCGGGCACAATGGTTGGCAGAAGGCGAGAGAAAGAGAGTATAGGAGCGGGTTGGAGCGAGAACAGGACTGGGAGATGCACGGTTAGTTAGGGCTGGTGTTTGCCGAGCGAGTTACCCTAACCCAACTCAGGCGGTTGGCGGAATTAAACGTTCGACGGAGGCTCGTTAACGTCATGAATATGTACCCTCCTACTCTGGCACTCGCTACTCCAACGTGGTCCACTCTCACCGCTCTGACTACGCTTCATTCCAACAGCAGAGCCAGGGCACTGCTGTTTGCTGGTTAATATTCATCGGTTACTGCCATACACCCAGTCAGATCCTGGATGATTTTCGATGGGTTCTGATTACAATCGATTTGATCGCTAGTCGGCCAAGATCCTAACATGAACCAGAATCGAAGAGGATTTGGGGTAGCTTCCTCATTTTCCTTGAAGGGGAATGAGAGACACTGGGGCAGAACCACCCCCCAGGACTTTCGATACGTATATACGACGGCAGGAACGATTGTTTTCGACAAAAGAAACACGGCGATTCCATGAATGAAAAGTAAATGGGGTTAACCAAGCTCGATGGCAGCCTATTATTTCGTGGGTGGATGCACACAAGATTCATCATCGCGGAAAGAAACATAAAAAGGAGTTTCGTATGGTTCATAGCAATTTGGTATTGGAGCATGAGTCGAGTAGTTTCAAAGAATGTGGAAAAATTGTGTGTAGCGAGAGATTGAAGAAAGAGATACAAATATACGAGCACTTAAATACGCAGCTGCACTTTTAGATACTTTTTGCTCTTGCTAATTAACCGAGACTTCGCGAGGATTGAAAAGCAAGTAGAATCTTTAAGTCACAGTAGCCCGCAAATCCAACGTGACAAGTTATGGTCCTTTTAAGCAGGAAGGCGTCTCTTGAAAGCCATGACGAGTCAACAATGAATACTATAGTCGCTTAAGCGTACGAGTAACCAGTTACCGATTCACGCCACAGGTACTATATAATAAAGGTGATATATTTCCCTTGAAAGAATGATTGCACCCAAAACATCAAACAATTATCCATATTATTTCTCGCACAAAAAAAGGAAACAATGCTAGCATTAACAAAAGCTACGTAGATTAAATTCTACGTAGGCTGAAAATAATGCAGAGTGAAGAAGGGACGGGTTGAAAAGTGAATCTGGACATTAACCATAACACAAGCGTTCCCTTCCACAATTAATTTATCATCGAGTCGACACGTTAGCAGAGCATTCAACGTGGAAATAGGCGCGCGTTAGTCCACGGCTGCTGCGAGTTATGCGTTGGTCATTTATATAAATAAGAAGCAGAAGCGATACCTGACTACCATCCACAGGGTGACTCCACACTTTGCATTATTCCCTTGGCCACGTTCGGCCCAAGAATCAGACACCGGGGGGATTACGAATACAGAGAAGAGCGCGAACCGAGTATTCAGAACACGTTCACGAGCGGTATCGTTAGCGTATTTTTCTTCGAGCAACGAGCAGCCTCGTATATACGCTTTTAATGAACGGCTACTGTCCCGCGCGTCCACCGTCATAATTGATGAAAGGAATTTCCACCACCGAAACGTCTTCATTCTAAACATTAAGATTTCGCAGAACGTTCTATGATATTAACGCAAAATGTAGATTAACTTAATGATTGCGTTACAGCTTTCAGCTAATTCGTAAACCAAGGACATTTATACAAATATCTACTTTTGTAAACACACAGCTGAAGATAATATTAAATCGAAATGTTCTCACTTGTATTTTACTTTTTATATTTTATATAGTAGTAGCAGTAGTAGTAGTAGTAGTATGCTTTATTAATTTCCTTCAGGATTACAAAGTCTCGCTTCGCTGTCTTTACCACTTCCTTCTAACTATGAATTAACATATATTATATTACTTACAATTACTTAAACTAACTATCCCCTTATATAATAGACTATATTTTATATTTTTTTACGCGTTATGCGTGTTCCCATGAGTGCGTAAACATCTATTAATTAGCAATTTTTTTAAACAGAAAAAACCCCCAAAATTTGAAAGCTCTATTATTCTACTCTGAACAAAGTATGCAGTCTACGAACCAGATTGACAAGAATTCGGGAAGTATTTCTTTCCATAAAGATTTGCCTTCGGGAAACGTGAGCGTTTTTAGAAAGACCGACAGAATAGCTGAAAGAGGTCCGTTGTGCTCGCTGTGAAACATATGCAACGAAGAGAAACCGGGGACGGTAACAGGTCGTCATAACATTAGTCGAAGGCCTGACAAAAGATCCCTAAGCAAATAAACATTCTAACGAACCAGTTACTTAACCACTGGGCTGACCATCGTCCATCCATATCGGAGAGGAGGGGAAAAAAGCAAAGAAAAACAGCGAAGCAAAGACAAACTGGTCCAGGAACCTGATGCAGGACATCTCATTACTGGATGCTGTCGCAAGCTGCGGAAACACTAGGTCCACTGGGTGGATGAACCAGTCTCAAGGACGCCAGAACTTGACTATTGATGACAATTAACGGTCCCTGATGACCCAAAGGGGTTAAACTAGGGATGGCACAAAAGGGTTTTTAGCTTTTTCTGGATGGGATAAAATATTCATTCTGTTATTACAGCCTTTGCACATAGAGAAAGTAGGTCTGACTGCTATTCTTTAGCTCCTTAAATGTTGTAAATACTCGTTCGAGTGAGTATTGTATTGCCATAGATAACAGTAAATTAATAAGAATCGTAGAAAAGGAATCGCACAGTGCCCTAGTTTCTCGTATGATGAAAAGAAACACGAAATATCTCGCGAGCGCAATTCAGCAATGCATTCACGCGTTGGTCCATGAAAGGCTTTTGTGTCTGAGAGCTAGTTCGACTCTCAATTAACCCATCAGCTACCGAATGGCTCCCGCGTTTACCACGAAATCTCAACATGGAAAAAAGAAAAGGATACGAGAAGTCGAGGCGAAGTATTGAGAAGGAAGAAATAAAGAGAAGAGAAAAAAGACGAGAAAGACAGAGAGAAATGAGAGGGTGCGAGGAAGAGAGAGAAGCGATTGAAAGTCTAGTCCGAAACCGCTTAATTAATTCAGATTTATCCGAGGCATGACGGGCCAAAATTTTATTCAATTCTCCTTTTTATGCCAGAGCTTCCTTTTTCTCCCTGTCCTGAGGAGACAGGAACCTCTACTGGTTACACGAAGCACGTAGCCAACGTGACAACTTCGTGATTATTATTCCCGCAATTAAGAAACAGGAGGAAAGAAAATACGAATTCACGGCGATGCTAAACCTAAATGCTCGTCGCGTCGACTACCGTCTACTTTTCCTCCTTCCTTTTCTTTCCCTCTGTTTTTTGTCGTTACTGCAAAGAACGCATTTGTTTTATTATCCGGCGTAACCATCGTCCTGAAGGAAATCGCTGATACAAACAAAGCGTAGCCGGTTGCGCGGTGAATTTCTCACGATCGCTGGACGTTCTAGTGGAAAAATGAAAATACATACAATGGGAGAACGGTAGCTCGTAAAATATGTGAGAAGACTACTCCGAGGAAACAATTTCATGTGTTTCGTTAAAAATCTTCCTTCTTTCGCAAAAACAGTTTCTTGTAACTCGAGTTACTTCACCGAGCACGACGATCCAGATGCGATAATTCTCGATTCTTTTAGATACAGTCTTCTTAATAAAAAAAACATCGAGTCCGTAGCTATTCACGCTATATAATACGTTCTTGTTTTTTTTCACTTCTTTTTCGTCTAAACTATTCGTTTATTCTTATTTTCCATTCACTTGGCGGAATAGTTTTATCGAGTTACGGGTTGCTTAGGTAACATCGACGAGCAGTGGTTCCTGGCTTCTAGACGTACCGATGAATATATTGCATCCTCCTCGAATAAAAGTTGAATTACTACCGTTTGACGTGGCAGAGAAGTCGTCTCTCGTGTCAGGTGGCTGGCGTTCTCGTTCCCGTCTGTCCGTTTCTACGAGTCACACCTTGCAGGAAACACTTCAGGCTTAATTGCTCCTTCAGGACCCTCCCCCGGCGGCCCGTGAAGCGCAGAATCAGCACCGAGGCTAAGGATATATCCAAACGAGTTCTTAGCATTCCACCTGCGCGGAACCGTGCCTCCAGACGAAGATGAAACGAATTCCTCTACGGTGCGGATTATCACAGAGAAAAATGTTAAGAAAAATACAAGAGATACTGGAAAAGAATCTTTTTAAATTGTTCTGCATTTTCTCTACAGAAGTATTATTGGTGAAGCTGGTATAAAGGAACTCGTAAAATAATCCCTTGGCTTGCAGACATTCATTCATAGAAACGCACCCAAGGCGTGTCAGCATATCACTTTAATATGGCCTTAAAATGCATCAATCGAACAGCTTGGCTCTCAACTTGCATACATTCCAAAAGGAGAGTTAATTTCCAAAATTTATAGCATACAGCCATGACCAAGGTTCAATCTCTGCTATTTCGTCGCTTCAAATATATTACTTTAACACTCCATCGATTTTAACACTAGAACTATCCAAGTGGCCAAAACGACACATTTGTGATTTCTTGTAAAAATTGCGTAAATTAACAGCAGGAAATTTCTAAAGATTGTGGGTAATTTTGAGCTAGTAAATGTAAACGATGATTAATCTTTCATGCCGTATGTACTTTTGCAAATACGTATCATTTCAATTATCTCAATACAAATAAATACCCACTAATTGCCGGTAGCTCCAGTGCTAAGTATTTCCGACTTGAATCTTTCGTTGAGTAGATTTGTCGATAATATCTAGTATTTTCCATTATCTATCAACCCAGGCGGGATCTACAAGCGCATGCGAAAGAGGTCACATTTCCACAAATATCCAGCAGCGAAGCGCACGTGACAAGTCCAGAGAATTAATCCGCGCCCTTCAGGAAGATTACGGATTTTGGGGAAAGTAAGGATTTCCGTGAGATGGAAGGGTGGTATAGAAGGTTGCAACGCAGAAACGGCAATCTTCTGAAGTGTTTGCTCTGTGTGTCCAACAACGTTCACGTTCCCATTCCCTTGGCTCCCTCTCTATCTTTCTCACTTCGACTTCATCCCGAAGTTTCCTCAAGCTCATCACGTGTCACTCTTGCTACCAGTATAACGCATGGCCCCGTCTTCGTTCATCCTGGCTCACGCGTTCAAATCTCACTCGACATGGTCCCGGTGTTCATCCCTGAATCGTCGATAGGTGGATTGGTTGGTGAATTTCGCGAAAATCGCCGAGGGCGAGTGGCCCGACTAAGCGGCAATGTTTGCCGCCTACACGTCGAGTATTGTTGAATCACGGCCAGCCCCGTGAGGAAAGGGGAACAAATAAAGGGTTATTGTATTTACACCGAGGCTTCCAGCGATGGCTCTGACACGTGTGTACCCGATGGTAAACGCTTCTTCCTATTCACGGTAAGGAACATTCACGATCTCCGAACTTAAGTCTTGCATAAGACGGCCTTCATCGTCGTTTCCATGATTATAAATTATAGTAAGTATTTTTAAGTAATAATTCAGTTAATCAAATTAACCAGGGACAATGTATCCTATAAACAGGTAGTCTAATTCATTCTATGTTTTTCTCCCTTCCTTTTTAGCTGATACGATTAATGAATAATCGTCCGTATTAATCCGCCAATATCTACCTTGTCTTGTCGATCATCTAAATATCAGTTCTCTTGCCGAAACTCAATTTTTCTTTACCACAATTTCCATCCAATTGATTTCTCAACGCATTCCGCTTCTTGACTAGCTACCAAAAATTGTATCCGCCTTCTAAATCTCTGATCAGCTTAACATAGGCGCTCAGTACCCTGCACAACAAAGTTCCGCTATACATCCTTCAAGTAGTCAATGAATCTTCGAAAACGTCTAATTGCTTTCAGTTTGCCCCGTGCTATCATCCGACAGGGTAAACGCGAGTGACGCTGTTGGTATTAGCATTTCAGACGGCGTAATGGCGAGTACGACTAGTCGACATCGTTCGTTGTCGTCGGGTGAGGAAGCAGAGCGACGGGGCGGTCGTTGACGGGCAGTAGGGGTGGCGGGTTACACAGCACCAGGAACGAGCCACCATGCCTTGTGATTACCGGTAGCCCCTGGTACACGGGGGCAGGCGTCGGTACTGGGTGCAGAACATAGCCTCTCATTAGGACTCGCGTGGCGCGATGCGAAATAAGGGTGTATCGCCAGTTGGGAAAATTGTAAGTGTCGCGAGATCAAAGCCGGCTCTAGTAACGCGATATCGCCCCCGCATGATAGGGCACGACTTACCCTCTCCCCCTTTTATTCCGACACCGAACGCAGACCCTGTCAAACGACCACCTCTTTCGCGAAACCTAGAGAGCGGGCACTTCCTCCGTTTATACGCCGGAGGGTGGGGCACGTAAGGAAATATCGTCGCTTCGAAGGTGTCAACTGCAGCAACGTGAACACGAGAAGCTGTGTACCAGCCATTAATGACGACGGGGTGGAAACTGGTCGTCGAAAAAGAGTTTACGGTTAGACAAAGTCGGATAAAAAACGTTTTTTAGTCTCTAGAAAGAAGATCAATCTCCCTTCTTCAAATAGGGGAACGAATTTTGTTTCGTTTAGGTGTAAAAACTATATAATGATTTGTTTATCAATCATTGTAGAGAATATTATTCGATAGATCGGTAACTTCATCTTAAATTTAATTGATCATTCAAAGTGCGCACATCGGTGTAGAGCCTCGCTGAGGAGCGCTTCTATTTAAGTTCGTCGAACTTGGACCGTACTGTCCTTTGAACACGATCACTGAACTACCGTGGCACTATTTCAAGACAAAAATCAAGACCGTATTCCCCATTGGCTATCTCCGATGCACCGTCCAAGCTAGGAGTTCGCAAATTAAACCACTACGCAGCAATCAGTAAGATTAAACGCCGATGGAACAACGCGTATTCTCCCTCTTTCGATGTATCTCCAATTGAACTCGCGTTATCAGATTAGATTTTATAAAATCCCTTCTGAAATCTGTCGGCTTACACAAATCTAACTCGTACACCAATTATCATGTCGGATGCATAAACATTTGATCAGAGAATAGCAATAGGTGGGAAGAAATAGCGCGATATCGCCAAGGGACTATTTATACTTAGCGGACAGGCTAGCATTCACGATCGTACATTAAACGCGCGAGCTCCGATTTTCTCTGGAAAGGAGGCCACCGCTATCGGAATGAGAATCGATACGGGAACGTTTCACGGACTGAACGTGTATGCGTGTCGCGGTAGAACCGTGCCAGGTAGCCGTTTTGCTTCCTGCGGGAGCACAAATCACACGTTGCGAGCCGGTGGGCCCTCTTGTCCGCAATTATAACCGCGTACACGTTGTAATAACCGTGCACGAGCGCCGCTTGTAATATATCCAAGCCACCCTGAGAGCGACTGCACTAAGGAACGACGTTAGAGAGTCAGGGGGACCTGTTCCCGAAGCCCTGCTCCGCCAACCCCGTTTTAGAGGCGACTCGTAGCACCTATATCATCGAAAGACTGCGGAACTTGGGGGGGTGAAAACCGGCCGAAGAACCGATAGGATCGGGCTGCCGTGCGCCCCGCGACGTTATTTACGATCGATAATTAGCGGTATCTATCGCTGGCGGCGCCAACTTCACGCTGTACTCCGCCCAACCCGAGCCAATGATATACCATACGCACGGCCAGAGTTCCAGAGAACTCTTGTCTCTCTACTGCTGCTGCCGCGCTTGCTGTCGTTGCTGTTGGCCAGTTCGAGTTATGATCGACCGCTTCGAGCTCGTGCGACGGCTGGCTCGAAATTACTTGCAAGGTTAATTACTTCTGCACGTGTAACGCAAGCATTCGTGCATTCAAGTGTTGAGCTGTACAGAGAATCTCTTTCAACTCCTCTAACACGGCAAACTTAACTCTTTTGTTGCCTGCCGTTGGCGAATTACAGTGGTGACCGCTTAGTGTTCATAAGATTGGGACAATATCGCAAACACTGTTGCGGGAGGTAGAGTACTAAGAAATACCGATTGGTTTCTTTCTCCAACTTGCTTATCTTTGAATAAAGCAGGAAGTAAGCGGAAAAGCATCAGTTCCAATGATTGATAGGGGTAGCGTACGACTACCAACTAAGCAGCAGCTGGAAACACTATGCAGGCACTACTGTATGCTCTTGAATTACAATACAGTGATAGATATGAAAGAAGAGGTTGAAAAAAGAAGTTGATATTCGAGGTGTCGAAGAGAAACCAACGCATACTTGAAAAAATTTAATTAAGCATTGATAATGAGGTGTGAATGCGAAGGTAGCACAGTGTTGATAAGATTAGCGAACATTTACCATTGCGTTACAACACGAATTTGAATAATTAATAATATTGCAACGTGTCGAGTCACTTGGCGGAACAGATGGCGATTAGCGGCCTGTACAAACCGTTGGCTTTCGCCCTGCGAGTGCAGTCGCGGGTATTCGTGTACGAAACAATTAACACCGTAGGCGCACTGGGGCCTTCCATTTTTCAGGACACGTTCGTTAATTTGACACTTCTCGGCGCTTTGTAACTCAGTGTAAAGAGTAGCAACGCTTGAGAAAAATTAATTAAGTTAATGGACGCGAGAGCCCGAATAGGGAGAAGCTGATAAATTGGTGAAGAAAATGGCCGGAAGGACGAGCCATAAGAGAAAAACGAAAAATAAATGATGCTCTATAATGGACAGCCGCTTGAAAATAATTGCAGAAATTATATTCGAATTAATAACTGCAACGGGTCTCTCGGGACGCGTCTGTTAATTGTTGATTGCTGTTTCCGACGCAAAGTTGTCCAACGATTGTTGCCAATGGAGGATCCTAGGACTATATAAACTAGGATGAACTCGTAGAGTATACCAGATTCCGCAAAATGTCGCTGGAAATCTGTCGATGGCGAATGCTAGCAACGTTTCTCGCGAAGGGACTAGTGACAGACGACAGTGCGGTGTAAACACATTTACGCGGTCAGAAACGGAACGAAGTCAAGAGCGCTCGACGGAAACGGAAGTGCCTGTCATAGCTGGATACATAAACACGCCGCGCTATTATATATTCACGCAACGGGTGCCGCGAATAATCTCTTAGTCGCCTTGAATTTCCTACCGGGATGCCTGAACAAATATCGCTTCCTCGCGAAGACGTAACCATGGCGAGGTAAACACACTGATGCACCATACAAATTTTCCTCACCATGTTTCTATTGTCTTTAAAATTCCAATAAAAATCTTTACAACATCACATGAAATGGCTGAAGAAATCATTGAGGAGCTTAGAAATTTGTTGAACGGAACCAGTGAGGGTAGTTGTGTCTTTGAATTCAATTTTTCTGGTCTAAATATTTTCCCAACTTTAGACTATGTTAAATCTTTTGTTTAGCCTGCGGACACGTACGCAGGCACGCACATTATTCAGGGCCGTATCTGTGCCATGTGGTCAGCAGGGCTCTTGGCAATATTTATGCTGGCGTAACTGTCCGCCTACCAGTAAAGGGGTTCCTAAACGCATCAATTTCACGCCGCGGCGCGAAAAGGGCGTGAATATTTGAAACGGATATCCATCTTCGGTTACTTTGTTATTTGGCCGGTCCGATCGCGGAAAGGACTTTCATTTCCTATTTTTATTTTTTCAGTCGCCTTTCGTGACCCACCCGTATCACTTTCCCGCCGTTTCGCATTTAAAATGTTATCCATTCCGGGATTCTAGAGACCTAATCGTTGTCTCAAGCGTAAATAGCAACGTTGAAATACGAAATTGACCGTCGACCAGACATCGATTCGCATTCGTAATCGATTCGAACCTACGGTTACGACTTTCGAGGGGCCACAAATTTGCCTTACGGACGATTTGTTTTCTATTCATGGACAATTTCACGAGACTGCTGCCGCTGCAGCGGTACTGAAGCTTTGTTCGCAATTCGGTATAATGTCGCATGTATTTGGATCACGTTCCACGATATGTCAATATAAAGGAGTTACTCGTAGGTCTCTGCATACCAATTCAGGGGCGGAGCAGCTTGTTATCCTAAATACACGAAATCCTTTGGAGACGCTAGGTCCGCCTTTGCCCCCTCCTGTCCTTCGTTCCTTCACTCGCCACCCCTCTACGCTTCAACCCCCATCCTTTCCTTACGTTCTGGATAATGCTAGACAAATTGACGATTCAATCGAATACTAAAGGATACACTGCGCCAATGCCACCGTTGCCTAAAGGATCAATTTAAGCGTATTATGGAAATTGACGATCGTCTCATGCATT
This sequence comes from Eucera pruinosa, assembly GCA_028830335.1. Lineage (NCBI taxonomy): Eukaryota > Metazoa > Arthropoda > Insecta > Hymenoptera > Apidae > Eucera > Eucera pruinosa. The sequence continues at coordinate 14,513,396 of JAMYCR010000004.1, read as the reverse complement.
ACAGCAACGACTCAAAAGGGATCGTTTCGCTTTTGAACTCTAAATATTGTAACATCGTTAGGGATCTCAAGAAATGGGAAATGAAAACTATAACTACATATTCGACGAAGCAGAAAATATCACAGTTTCTATTATAAGTTTGATCAAAGTCTCGCTATAATAGATTTCGCAAAAGAAAGAACAATGTCTTCCTTTGGTTCGCTTAAGTATGCTGCTTTTATGCTTTAAATACGAACACTCAAACTTGGTCTACTATCATTAACTGTGGTTATATATATATATAAAAGTATTATAAAAGTATTTACGTATTTTAAAATCAAAGAGTTACAAACTAATATAGCATGGATTCGTTTATATACATGAAACGATTAACAATTTAAATTAATAAAAATAGTAACTTTATCCGATTCAATAATGGACCATTATAACCTTTGACCGAGTGGACTTTCTAGCGTTGAAGTAAGAACAGAATAAAACTCCCAACCTTACATTCTCGTAATAATATCATCCGTTCCCCTCCATGCAGACATCCACAGAAAAAAAAAAAGAAATTCATTCTGTCTCCGCGGTTCTCGTTTCCATCTTTCACCCAACCCACAGAGTGAACGGAAGCGAGGGGGTGGAAGAGAGGCCGCGACCTATCTAATTTTTAACGCCGATCGTCTCACCTCGGAATATCGACGACTCAAGAGAACAAGGAGGGGTCGACAGTGGATATAAAACAAGCGAGTTGAAAGGTAAATCGGGAGAGCCAGTGAAAAGAGATTCTTTTTATTTTTTCCTCCTGTCGTTCCACCGCCTACAGAGCGAGGTTGCAGAGGGGTTGGTCGGAGACAGAGATTGGAAGACAGGAAAAAGGAACTCGCGCTTTATTCAAGGCCTTTTTTTTTTACATCGATTCCGGCAGCATCTCGTCTCCTTCGGGTTCTTGCTCGAGTCGTCACCGAGGGCTCGTCTATAAAATATTTGCTTTGGTAATGAGGCCATGGTTGAGCAATGGGGGTGCTGCACCCCTGCCGAAAAGAGGGACTCGAAAAGGGCAAATAGAAGAGTGCCGAGTTTGAGTTCTAGTAACACCTTCGAATACTCCACGAATCTCACCGACGATCTCACCCCGATAGTCTTGCCAAGAAACTTCTTCACGGTTCTTTTCACAAACACGACATATGTTCCTTAAAGACTAACCTTCATGGGGTCCGTAAGTATATCATAACTTTTTTATATTTTAAAATGCATTGACTTGCTACATAATAAATGCCATTTTTTAGACAAAATATTGCAATAAATAAAACTTATCTTAAATGGAAACGTTTTAATCGAAGTAAGAGTTATGTAATTCAATACGTTTTTAGCATCGAGGTATAATACAATTCTTGTATCATTTATAATTTTAAAGTGGCTACAACGAGAATTTCTCGAATTACGATATTTATTATATAACAATCTAAAATACTATACTGAAGCACGATTAATTAGAAAATTAATTGCTTCAAAGAAACATCTGCTTCTTCCCTTATAATTTTTAACTCGTCCATCAAATTATTATTAGTTTCTCCTAAACAAAAAGAATAGAAATTCCAACATCCAATTAAACAATTACATTGGCTATAAGACACGTAGCTTTTATCACCTATTTGCATACACGGATACCAAAATCAATTACTCTGCATGCTCAATAATGAAAGAGAAGCCGAAGCATTCGATCGCGTTTCGAATGAAATAACAATTGATCGGTGTTCGGGGTTCGTGGCAACGCGTTAACGCACAATACCGTAACGAGCTAATCACGATATCAAATTCTTTGCCTGTCAGCGCGGCATTTCGATGCTAAGATATCCGGGCGTAGAGACAGCGGGGGGTATGCTCTGTAGAAAAACGTTGGATGACCGATTATGATGAAGCGATTCTCCCTGTATGGACCAAGAAGACAACGGGAAGAGAAGGATAGAAGCAATCCCAATATACCTCGGAGCGAGCCTTCTCATAATTGAAACACGCAATCTCGTACTTACGATAATGCATTTGCTCGCGCGAGGGAACTGCTCTTAGCGAGAACATCGTGTGTCGCGGTGTTGGGTTCGTTTCGTCATTTTTCTAATTAACACGTCTCACGTGTTTGCACTCTTTTTGTCCTGACATCGTGTGGACGTAGAACTCGTCAGAACGAGCGAAGATAATTGAAGCTCTCGCTGAAAAGGTGCCATTAATGTAGGATGAAACCAATTTCGACTATCAACATTATCGAAGGATCAGCGACAACCGTGCAAATGCGCCAAACGATTCCTCTAATGTCTAATTATCGTAGGTGCACGCGAACTGTATAGCAACTGTAATGATTGTTACAGAAATGATTGTTAGAAGCATCTTTCAGATTTCTATTACAACTCGTCACGAACATCGCGATATTGACAATGCTCGGTGAAGAAAGATAGAGATGGTAAAGATCCAAGAAGGGGGGTTGCTGGACGAATCGATGTACCCAGGTACGTGCGACCAGGCAACGGTGCCCCGACTACGTGTCAGATCAATCATACACCGTGCATTCAGACATCCCGCTGCGATACAGGACAACTAGCCCCGCAATTCGTTTCTTCTCGTGGCTGCTGGCCTGAAAGAACGTGCCCGGAACCCTCTCTTCTTCGTGGTTGGCCCCCAACTGGTATCCACGTTCGATATGTTACAATAAAAGCACTATCCTAGCGCCGACACGTGATGACTCTATCGGACGGCCGAAGGCAGACCTGGCCTTTTCTGAGAATCACGCGTCTCTCGTTCGCGTCTCTCGTTCGCGTCTCGAGCAGGATGCACCAGTCATCGTCGAGACGTCGTCGGCACGTTACATGCCCCCTTCTACGGTCCTTCCATCGACTGTTTCATCATGGAAATGGTACGAGCAATCCTTCCTTGGCGAAAGGTGAAGAAAGAGAGAAAAGAGGGAGAAAAAGGAAGGGACAAACACTTCCCCTCTAACTAGGAACATCTTACGGCACTGGTGCCCTCCAGGAAGATCGAGCTGGCGCGAAATGGATCTGGCATTTCGAACGCTTGGACCCTCTCTTCTTTGAATTTATCGATACTATCGGGATGATCCCTGCGCCCTCGTGTTTGCTTGCTCGCCTCGACAATGTTAGGCGTTATAATTTAAACGAATCACGAACCCAACTATTGTCCGTCGAGCGATGAAATCTAGTCGATCGGGAATAACGCGTTACCAATATTCCCATCATTCGAGACTATCTATTTGCTCGGATAATATAAACAAACTTGGTACCAAAAAGGTTTTAGCAATTAGTGAACTAAGATCTTGCCCTTCATCCTCCAAAAGAAGAAGATAAATTAAGAAACAAACTCCTTTTCTATAAAGCGTATCGGATATCTACTAAACGAGCTAATAAAATAATTCAAGTGGCAGAAAGATGGCATTATATCGGCACCTAATTCAACGAACGCGAAATGCAGTCATTGCTAGAACTTTTCTCCCCTACGGGGAAGTTTCCTCGGAGGAACTCGTGCTTAAGTGGATTCCGCGTTCGATCGCATGTAAATTAGATTTGGTGAATTGCACTCGCGAATGCCGCTCGATTCCTTCAAACCTTATTCGAGGGTCACGGGAGAAACGAAAGAGTTGCTGGGTGAATCCGTGGCAAGGTAAAAGCAAACAAATTTTTCACGATCGAACGTATTACACTGGGCTCATTGTGCAACGTTATTACAAGCTCGTAGTACATTCCTATTAGATACTTATCGGTTGCTCGACTGCTCTCGACTGGTTCACTCGACCGTTTGCTCTGCGACCATTTTTCCCCTCTGATTATCGCTATTGCACGTGGCCGAGATTACAGGGTGCGCCACCCCTATCGACGTCCAAAGATTATTTAAATTTATCACGACTCGAGTTCAACCTAGAAGATCTTCGCCTTTTCCCCTAACTCGTAAATTACCCAAGAGCTTTGTTTCGACATTCGGAACGTTACGTGACCGACATGTTTAAGATCTTTCTTCGTAATTGCGTTGAATTAGTCAATGAATAGGTAATTTGATAATGCAGTTGCTCAATGAGGGTATTCAATATTTTTCTCTCGGTTCTAAAAAAAAAAAAAATATTCTACGCCGTTGCAGCGATGCAGCGAGGTATTACATAATTAACTCCAGAAAACAATGCCAGATGTACCATTTACCACCTGATCTCGCCTCTGCGAATCCTACTTCAATTACATAACACCTGGTTATTAGTGCGAAAGAAACATTCGTCGAAGCATGTCCTTTAAACGCGTCCATTAAATTGTCCACACCGCAAACCGCAGGAATAACCGACGATTTCATCAGCCCGCCGTCTCGTAACGGCGAACATTAAACGATGCACCAGTCTGTTTACTCAAATCGTTTCCAAGAACCGTGAAAAATCGTCGCCATGTATCTCGAATGCGATCGAACGTGGCGACGCGCGGAACACTCGATTTCTCCGAGAGGCGAGAATCTTTAATTCCCACCAGCCAGTGCCCATTTACTTTGCGGTTGGCATATGCAATTGCATCGGCCATGCAAGTGAGTCCCTGATGCGTCCTGCGGTCAAACATCATCACCGTAGCTCACGCGCCCTGACGCAGGATGCACCTACCCTGCGGGACCTTCTAATATTCGAAATTGCTCGTCCTGGCATGTTTATTTGACGTCGGGGCTGCCGTACTCGAGCCGTACTTCCAATTTACCGGCTGACATTTTTCAACTCCTCCGCCGCGACGCGACGTTTCTGCCTACTTTTGTTTTACTGTCCCATCCCTTTCCCGTTTATAGCAGACTTTCTTAAATTTGTACATTGCTGTTCATCTGTTTGGTTTATTTGCAGAGATCTTTGAATGATTAAGGTAAGGTGGAAGGAAAATCGCGATAACGGTTGCGAAGAAGTAAGGAGGTGCGTTGAGATTGATGGATAAAAGAGCGGTGTGTATCGCCTTGCCGAGAATTCACGAGTGCGTGAAGCTTGAAACATTTAATTCTCTGATTTATAACGGAAACGCGTTGAAACTAAATAGAATTATTGCTTTACTTGTGTTTTTTTTATTATACATAGTCTACTCAAATGTCTAATTCAGAACACGCACCTTATTTGAAGAAAGAAGATCAAACACATTGTTCAAAATAGTTGGAGAATTTGGTGGCCGATGTTTGCCTGTCTCTTTAATTTTAGTATTAAAGCAAATCTTTTTTACAGTATCAGATGAGTAAGATCTCAGTCTATCAAGTCTATATCATTTCTTTCCGTTTTTGATTGGCTGAATAAAATCTATCAGAGTTGCGATTCCCTAATCGTCCAGTACAGTATCTAGTTTGGTAAGAAGCAATATTCGAAGCTCACGCGTTAATCAATCTATTAACCGTACTTAAGAGAAGTTTCATGATTTTCTGAAACCATTTATGAAGTAATTAATGAAAAGGAACAAATTCCAATATTACCATATTTTATGGTAAAATACTAAATTTAGGAATGGTTTAATTTATGTCAAATATGGTAGTAAACAAAACAGTGTTGCACTCTTGTGTAACTATTTCTTTTTATGGAAATAGTATACCTAATTATTCGTAGGATTTTCCATTAACTCCAAAGTAGTCAAAATTCATTACAATTCACTGCAACTCATATTACGCCTAAACTGTGAGTTTACAAATTTTTTTAACGAAATTACCACAATGGCGTATGCAACAGAGGAGTATTGCAAGTGGCCACAAGCTCATAACTCGGCGCATTATGCAGCGTGCACAACGGTGCGGATCCGTCTAAACGTCCGCCGACGATAAATCGGATAATATGAGGAGGTGTGTGGCGCGATGCATCGACGAACGTATAATTAACACGGACCGGCGCTCTACACAATCATTCGCATTATCCTGCTAATTATCGTCTTCGGCTTGCATCATCACCAAGCGCGAATCGCCAAATCGCTCGATACTTGGCCCGATTTGAAGCAAAACGCTACCCTGACTGATAATCGCTGCAGTTAATCTTTGCACTAACCGAGCGTACCCCTCCCCCCAATAGAATTACTTGATTAGAACAAACATATTTACTTATTTCATTCGGTTTAAATAAAATGTTTGTACTGTTTGGTATTTTGCGCCAGATATTTAGATAAGTAATCTAATGCGGTTAGTGATGATTGAAGAAATTGCAGCAATAGTTAGCTTTACTTTCTACGCAGTTTGTACAATTTGGAATTGTATTTAGTGGAATTAGAAAGAAGGTATTAATTTAACGTTCAGCAGAAAAATTGATTACTATATAGGTAAGTACTAATATAGTTGGCTATGAATTTACAGTATATTTGGAAAAGGACTTGACTTTTAAATGGTTTCCTTTGGTTTATTCAAATTTCCAGAAAACGAAACCGACTCATTATAACTGCAAGCCCTTCAATTACTTAAACAGAATTCTTTTACTTTCTGAATATTTTCGGTTTTAACTGAATAAATTCGAAAGAAACTAAACGAATAAATTCAACACCATTTAAAGTTTCTTATTCAATACTTAATCCACCATTTTCTGTACCAATGCATTTTTAAAAATCTGCACATATTAACCCCTTAACGACCATAGATGTGTTAGCACGGTTACAATTTTCTGCCAGATTTCCTCTATCCTGTGTTTACAAGTTTTTACTTCACGGGTCGAATTTATGCAAAACCGAGTATACTGCTACAGTACGGTAAACAATAAGTGAAGACTAATTGTAAACATGAAAATGTGCAATAAACTTTATAAGGAAACATCACCTTGCTATAAACATTAAATAATTATCTCACAATTTCCTATCTTATTATGTTCCGTACGAAAAAATTTGGGCGGTTTTGGCCGAATTTTGCAAAATAATTCGGTCCTTAACCCCTTGCATTATAACAACGAGACGCACTCGTGGTTTTACCTATGGATTAATTACGATAAAAACACGCCATATTTTCTAATAAACTTTAATTAACCTCATTTCAATTTGTGAGATTGTAAGATTGAGGATTACTAACAATAAGTATAGTGTTTTGCATTCGATTCGGTATTACAGTAGAAAATAACCAACATTCTAGTAAATAATCTTCGAAAAGTTTGCAAGGCAAAGGCTTAAAGGGTTAATATATATATATATATATATATATATATATATATATATATATATAACAAAAATTAAGCAATATTCAAAGATATAAAATTCGCAAGAAGAAGCAAGGGAAAAAATGGCAAGATGAGGGCAGGCGGCGTCCACTGACAACGTTCGCGTGGAAGGTTTTACATTTTCGCGAAACAAAGAGGATGGAGTCGATTAAACGGAAAGCAAGCCGAACGACAGCTTGCATAATACATTTTTAATTCCGACGGACGCATTGTTGAGCCACGTTCGATATCGCTGACGGATCTATGACGAGATATCGTATAGGCGCATCTCGGTCATTAAGCCTCGCGCTTTTTGCAAGACGAGCAACGATCCCTATCAGTACAAATGAGTGTCATTTGTACCCCGGACCCGCAATGGGATACAAAAGTATAGACGCGTCTCTCCTAGTGACATTTTTCTCCTTTGCTACTACTACCATGTTTTATTATACTTTTTGCGTCTTTTTCCTTTCCCTGTTCATGCGTGTATACACAGGGAGGTTGTATGGACGTTCGTATGTCCACACAGGAGACAATTAAGCGAGTGCGTTCGACTATACAGAACGGAATATTGTCCGCGAAAATAGAAAATATTAATTTCGGGTCGGCCACGCGACACGCTTTCTTTCAACGATGCACAATGCAACGCAATATACCGCAGCAAGTTCCGAACAATTAAAAGTCCGTTGTGGAAAATATTGGCACTCTTGGCCGGCAAACTGTATCGATTAACGATGAAAATGCGTTTCGTTTCGAAACCACGTAACACGACATTATCATCAGAATATTAATAATGCCGCGTAAAACAATAAACTTGCAAATAATATGTGTGCGAAAGGCAATTAAAGGCGCATTTGCAGATGGAAAAATACGCATTTCGAAGATTAAAAGTATTTTCGACATAAATATTGTGGTTTATATGCACATCTCCAATTAGTCACAGAAGTGATTAGATATAACGCGTCGTTAGATATTCAGTTAATTTTGTGTAAAATTATAGGGTAAACGTAGGCATTATGACAGTTTGTAAAATCTCGATAATTAAATAGCAAATTTTACCGACAACCGTGTATACGAGTTCTTTATAGACAATAACAGATCATACCAACAATTAAGCCTCAGTTGAACATTCATTATTAAAAAAGAAACTTTTTTCTCTTTCGCGATGCGCAAAAATTTCCGAAAGGCAAGTCAAATAGTGAATATTTTAATAAAGGTAAGTTAAAGAGCTTTACTTTCGTATGATTCATCATTAACTACGATTGCGCAAAAATAATTTAAATAAATATTAATTTTTCATAACAAAGATAAACTTCATTGAGTTTTCTTTACTTTCTTAGATGTTCCATACTAGATATCCCTTTTTCAGACTACCGAATTTCACATTTGTTAATTATTTCACTATAATTTCGCATCGTTTGAATTGTAACACACTTAAGTGATTATATATTATTATGTATTAGTTTCTTTGTCCCATCGCGTTAATTTTATAAAAAAAGATAAATCCCCCATTTTTAGGAAGGTTTTAAAATTAAATGTTCCGCACATTACCAATGTTTATGCTATAGGATGGACCACCAAACGTGACCAAAGAGTTTCGACGAATTCGAAAACATTAATTTGTTCATTATTTCAAATTGGGTAAGTTCTAGAAAAATGATTACGTTTTCTCCATTGGTTCATAAAAAATGATGAACATAATGGATTAAATTTTCCAACTGATACATTCGACGGTTGAATACGTTTGCAACCGACTATAATCGACATGTATCGATGTAAGTAATTACACATCGAACGTAATTTTGGAGTCGAATGGATCTAATATTCGATTCCAACATGGCGGAACCGCAGGCGTAATATCTGAACGCACGATTCTGAGGACTACGGAAGCTGTCCGTCACGATCGTCTCGATACGTTCCAAGAATCCATTTCGTTGAGGTTAAAATATCCCTATGCTCGGCAGCGAGTTAGTCCCGAAATGCGCCTATATTAGCCACGGCTGGGCAATTTGCGCTTATTAATTCGAATTATCGCTGCCAAGTGGGTGTCCGGCACAGGATATTAAAACCTCTGACCTTTGACAGGATGAATCGTGCCGAAGTTCATTTGACTACGCTTTCTGACATGGCGTTTTCTTTGCGCGGCGTCGTATACATGCGAAATTCACTTACCCGTTAAGGACACCCGGCTCCCACGATCAACAGGCAGCAGATCGAAGCCTCGACGTCGATAAATTACGACGCTGTAAACTTCGCCAAATAGTTGCACTACGGGAAATTAGGTGCCATTAAACGATCCGTACGAAAATACTAAAAGCGATTAACGTCATTCAACATACCGCCGTTATTCCTGACCACTTTTTAAAAACATGCAAGACTATGGTCCAACGACCGCGTCGTTCAACAAAATTACATTTTGCGAACTGTCGGCCACTTCACTACTTTAAACACACCCGAATTCAATGGTACGTCACTTCAATGTACCGTAAACGCAAAAAACAGCAGATCTCGCGAAACTTATTACGATTTTAATTAGTGTAAAAGTAAAAATCGCGAAGAAGCCGCGTCCTACGTGACGGCGCCTAATAACTACTGAATGATAGACAGATGGCGAAGTGGGCGGGTGATTTTTCACAGGACCGCGAAAGTCAAAGATAACGTCATAACAAGAATTTCCACATTATAATTTTAATTAGCATCGGCGTATCGATCTTTGGAACACGAAGCACAATATATCGCGATCCGCATATTTCATAGAGATTCAGTTAACAGGATTGTAGTATTAAAAATTTCATACTTTATGATTAATTAATAAATTTAATTAAGAGTCAAATATATATCATCATCGCATAAGCGATTCTCTAATGTTATCCCTCACTCCCTTTCTTACTGATTTTCTTTTTTATAACAAATTTCGACCTTGAAAAATATTCATCCCTCGTATCAGAGTATTTAATAACCCCTAATTATTATTGTTACAGATGCCTTCTTAAAAAATCTTCCCTCGTGTACAGCTAGCACCACCTGGCAGTAAGTAGCGCAAACTTAAAACGAAAATCTTTTACCGACAGTGCGGGTTCGGCCGGAAACTCATAAAGGTATACCTCCAACGAGCTACGATGATAATAATAATAATGATGACAACAGCGACAGATGTAGGACGCGTTTGAATCCCCGCCCAGGAACGCCCTCGAGGAGACTATTGGCCCGATAACCCTAGCCAGGGAAAAGGCTGCCATGGCCGGCAGAACCCAGCGAACGATCCAATCAGAATTCGTGTCGGCCAAAACAAAAGGCACGCACCGTCCTCGAGAGGGTTGCAAGTCTGAACAAATGAATACCGTGAAACCCCCTGGGGGTGTCACGGCGGTAAGGAGGACCGAGAGGGTAGACGATGGATTCCGGAGTTTTTGATGTATTAAACCGTGGGCTCTACGTGACACCGAATGCTAAGTAGACCTTTGGAATACCACACGCCGGATTCGAATCGCAAAGAGTGGCCCTCCGCCGGCTCTTTATTATTACGACCAGCACCGTTATTATTATCGTCGTCGTCATCGTTGTCGTCGCCATTCGTTCACGTCCCCGAAACCCGTGCTCGTTTTATCATCACGCCCGATAAATTAAACAGCCAACTCGAATGTGACGCACAGCGTCATCGATCGCCACCAATGATAAGATGAACGAGTTCTTAAATGCGCCGCCTTTATACGAATACATTTTCAACCGCGTTCCTCGACCGCGTCCATTATAGACGCTTTTGACCTGTTAAATTGTTGACACGGTTTCATGCGGGAATTTCGTGCAGGATTGATTTACGTAATTCGACAAATGAACATGTTATTAAAATTTTAAATAGTGTAACAAATACGGGCTCGTTTAAAATAACTAAACAATAGGCATGTTTCTAGTGTTTTCCTGTTATGTACAGTGTCTGAAAAATTATTCATACACCGGGGATTTCTGATTTATATTGCCAATATTTTTTTCTTTGTAACGACAGATAAGAACCATAAACCTCGAATAAGTTTTTATTAAAAGCTAAAATAGTATCAATTATTATTATTTGAAGCGGTGATGAGCAACCTATACTTTTTAGTGAGCCAAATTGGAAACCTAATATTCCGTATGGGCCGCAATAAACGCAATATTAAATACTTAAATATTAGGTGTAGAAATTAATTCGGTATTTTTACATTAAATTAGCCAACTTAATATCTCCATCGTATTTCAATGTAGGAGCTTTTCGACTGCCATGTAAATGCAAAACACTCATTTAAATTTCGGTAATTATTCAATATTAAAAGTGTGTTTGATTTTTGTATAAATAAGCATTGAATTTTATGAAAAAGGGCACCGAATTAACTCCTACTCCTAATATATTAGGTATTCACTTTTACATTTCAGCTAAATGAAATGCAACATTTCGGCGGGCCGTAGAAAAATAGTTAAAGGGCCACGGGTTGCTTATCATTGGTATAAGAGGCTCTTAATTCAACGTTGCTCTGAAACAGATATTTTTAATAGAAGTCAAGAGTTAATAGTGTATGAACAGTATTTTTTCAGCTGCTGTATATCTGTGGAAGTCTAGAACTGTTGGTTCCTAATGTGTTCCACATTCACCGGAATTCCGAATCATTAATGTTTGTTTATAGGCTTGTATTTGACCAATAATCATTATTTTTCTTCAGAGACCTATAATTTAGCCTCCTAGTGACTGCTAATGCGAGTTAATTAGAAACGTTCCGGAACCAGAATCATAGTGCGACGGTTGCGGACTTACGTTTCTGGTTCTTCATTTTCGAATATTCCAAAAGTGACGCGTCACGTCCTGTGCTTAAACTTCATCCTCTTGCTACCGTTTCTCATTCCTTCGGCCACTTACTTGAAACGTCTATAGAGAAAAATACCCCTTGCTCCATGATCTGACCGTTAAAACCTGTGCAAACAAACGCGCATTTACCCCCAATCAGTGAATCCCATCTAAGATAATTCTCCCAACTTGGAATACTTTTAAAAGTTAATTTTAGCTGGCCTGCCCTTCATTTAGCCAAAATTTCTTTGCTCAGAATGAACAAGATGAGACAAAATAGTGAAATTAACAAGATAATACAATGGGATCGGAAGAGAAACTTTTTCTTCGTACAATGAATGCAAAAATTATCAACGTTCTCGATATTTGCCAACGATGTTGCATTACCCAGTGTCCGGCAAACGTGACGGAATAAACGTGCGGGTAAGGACGCAGAGTGTGGAAATCAATTTGATAGACGAGTGTACGCGTGCCGAATTACCTCTACGTGATGTCGGACCGTTTCACCATTTTCGCCATTATATTAACGACGAGACGAACACGCCAGTCTCGACTTCCCAGCCCCGCAATGGTTACACGCGTATCGTAATGTTACCGTGACGAACAATGGTAACATCGCGATCCAGGGCACGTTTTCACCCCGTGGCGAGGCAAATCGTGGAGGCGGCGGCTGCACACTGTACCTCGTTAATTGAAGTCCGGCGGAAGACGACCATTTTCCAAATTTCATACTTTGGGTGCCCGTCTTCTGAAATGAATTTTTTTGATTGAATAATTACCCGCATAAAATTGAAGAATTTTGATGAACCTAAATACTTCCGTTCCTTCTTTCACTCCTAATCGAACAGCAATTTGCTTGAATTTCATGATTAATACCAATGAATACGCGTGCGAATTTAATCGATGAATTTAAAAAGAAGAATATTTATTCTTCCATCACCGATATTATCCGTGATATTTTGAACGGAGATAGTTCTCCTGGTAAACATCTCTGCCGGAATACGCGATTTCCTTGCGTTTCATACAAACGCGAAACAGCTCTGGGGGTGTGACTTCATTAAAAGTAGGTACGTGGCAGCCTGCTAGAGTAGAAATATCGATTAATCTTTTTTCGCGCTCGATATAATCCTTGACGAAACAAGGCACTAATCCGGGCTCCTGTCATCCGTCCTGGGGTTCCGCTGTTCTATCCGACGGATGAGACGGATTACAGCTCGTACCAAATTAACCTTTGTCTTTCTCCCACCCCGCTTCACCCCCTGGCAGGGCTGATATGTCGAGTTTACACGAAAACTCACTCAACCGGTCGCGATAACGCGAAACTAAAACTATCCTTGGTGACACAACAGGTGTCAATAGGGCTCGCGATATGGATCGACAAATCTTTCGGTTTACATGGTACGCTCCGTCGAGTCCATTTGCTACGATCAATCCTGTCGTTTCAGCACTTCAAGTCGTGAAAGTGGATCCTTCTGATCTTGAACAATTCGGAGAAGATACCAGCGTCGGGTCCATTCTTCCTTCTAATGATAATTAACATGTAGATGTATTTTCTGACCGTTTAAACCAACGAAGATCTTATCCAAATACAGACAAGAAAAAAAAACCCCAGCAACGACGGTTACTGTTCGAGCACAAGTAGAAATATTTCAAGAGATCTTGACTTCGATAAAATGCACACGGTTCAACCACGAGGACCGAAATCCTGAATAGAAAAATGTCCGTCCGCAGTTCATCCTGAACATACAAAATGGCGCTGCTACCCTCGAGGGGTGGTAACGCGTGTATATTCCAACCCTCGGTCCCAGCCCCTCCGATCCTGGGGTGACAAGCACGTAACGTTATGTAACCGTATACATGCCTAAGATCCTGGAGGGTTGGCAGAAAATCGGGCTTTGTCGCCTGGCCATGTGTCCCTAATGCGACTCCCGTGGGGGGTCATTTCTATTCTATTTCCCTTTCATGGGGTGTGTCGAACGGTCCCTAACCCATCCCGAACCGCCTTTATCGCGTATGGTAAATGCATCACGGAGACCCCACAAGGGTGCTCTCTGCAGATTGACGTAAAATCAATGAACGAAGTCAATGGGTCTCTCGTTCGGTTATCCATAGAACCAGAGAGGGAGAGTGAAGGAGTATTATATAGGGGTTGCAACACCTCGTATACCCTCGATAATACGCTTGTTAATTACTTAGTATCACGGCGAGAAAGCATCGGTGAACGGTAAGTTCTCCAGTTCAATCTATGCAATTAGATATAACGAAAATACAGAAATACAAAATTGTAACTTGTGCCATTCGGGATATTTCATGGCGCTATTTTTGGGTTAATGGACTACCAAGCCCATCAAAATGACGGGTCACTAATTTACCATAAAAATTATACAAATTTGCAGTGGCACATTTTTGAGATTATTCCTCAATTGTCTGTACAAAATATAAATAAGGATTCAGCTGATATTTATTTCGATCGTGTGTCATTTTTATATCGTTGGTACAAACAAGTATATTTTAGTCACCGATAGTTCTAGTGTTAAAGTTGTACAAAGTCAGAAAAGGACATTGCAAGCTTCTCTAAACGTTGAACCGTGATTGTGGAAAATAATGAACGTTATGAACCTATAGTTAATTAAATAAGGTAATAACTCGATAACTAGTAGATTTGCTATCACATTTACAAAACCGACGTTGCACTTTCCACCAACTCAACAGTATATTCGCGTGGAGAATTTAGGGTAAATTTGAAATCTCGTTATTAATTTATTATTGTTTCATACAATAAAAGGAATAGATAATTAAAAAATTACACAATAATTACAATTTAACTTTAGAAGCTCTCGTTATATATATTTTGAAGAGATAAAAAGGCATTTGTACAACTGACGGAAATCGACGGGGGAAAGTAAGTCTGCCGTTCAATTAAACGTACGAATAACGACAGCTCGTTATTCAAAAACTTTGTTGGTAGTTAAAATAAACGCTTCGCCGTTCCGTAGATAAATTCCATTGGCAGTTCTCCGGACTGGAGCCGTATAACGGCTGCGTGAACAAAGTATAACGGATGGAAAAAATAATTACTTAATGGCCATATTAAAATTGAATTCTTTCCCGTTCGGATCGAAGGAACGAGACACGGAGTATAATTAAAGTAGAAATCGTTACACAAGCGTCCATTTAAAATTGTAGCTGTCATCGGCGAGAAAGGGCTAACGGCTAATCCTGGACCGTGTATGAGAAAGAAACGCTGCATAAACTAATTTCTACGCGGGTTTATTTATATCCACGGCGTGTGTAATCGACACTCGGCTACCGTGAGACGAAAAGAAGCAGTTTCGAAGCGTTGCCGTTCCGTTCTGAAAAGTGGAAGAGTCATCGTTGCTAACGAGACGACGACGGACAGCTGAAGTCATTATTGACGTTCTTCCTTCGAGAATACCTTCGTTCTTAGCGACAGATTTTATCGCCATTGTTGAATATCTCAATGCAGATCACCAAACGTGTTATAATACACTGCGATCGTTACTGTTAAATTGCTCGCTGGATCTTTCGAAATTATCGACGCATTACTATCACGTGTATATAAATCAAGTTTATATTAGTCTTCTGATAGCGCCATCTTATTTCAACAGAATTCCCGCTATAAAAATCATCGTCTCGGAAAATAATTTATTGCAAAGGATGTAGCAATCGATGTCAAAGTTTTGACGCTCATATTTAGGTAAAAAAGAGAAACATATGAAAGTCTTACGAGATCAGGAAAGTGCACATTTAGTGACATTTCCTCAATCTCCTGAGGAGCGAGGGCATTAAAGGATCGGCTGAATCGTGACAAGGATCCATCAGAAAATATTTCATTGGTCGCCATCGGTGAGTTTTCCGTAGAAATGAAATAAAAATGACGACGAAACGTTTTTTTTTCCCGAGCAGGTAATTCCCGGTATTTCACTCTCTTTCCTTTTTCCTCTTACGCAAGCCGTCGCAGTCGGCCTCATCACTTCATCCCTCTATCCTCACCGAAGGCAACAACAACGGTGTTCCCCATCAAGCTACCAACGCCACCCCCTCAACGCTTTTCGCACTTGCTCGCCTGTCGCTGCCGGATTGCTTTTTGTTTCGTGCTTTGTACCTCGTCCTTTGTTTCCGCGAGTCGCCGCGAGGAAATGACAAACAAATGAGCACCGTACTCTATAACGTCTACACTCGTCGCCATGGAGATGCAACGTGGCGATCGGCGTTTTTACCTCAACGGGGAAGCTTTCTAGAACCATTCAAGAAGATTCGAAAAAATGCTTCTTGAAAGAAAAAAATCGGTACCGTGACAATATTTTGCGGATGAAGTTCCAGATGAAATACATATCTTAACCCTTTCGCTACGAATGGCGTATGTATACATTCTTATGAAGTGGGCCATCATTTGCTAAAAGCGTATATATATATTGTTTATAATTTAGTATTATTTTTATTATCATTCGTAGCTGTAACGCTATAATTATTGGCACAGAGTATCCAAATGTTTACTCATACTGTTTCCATATTAATAAAAATTACTCTGATCTATGCATTGACGATGTTTTTTAATTTTCATATGCCGTAGCGGAAGAGTTAAAATAGTAGACACTCAAGATGTCGACAGTAGGAAGGCCAAACTCAACATTTTCAAAAATATTTTTTACTAGGTATATCAAATCGATTTATGGCAGTTAACGTGCATTCCTGTTGGTCCATTTGTGGATTTCATCCTTGCTCCCAGTATACACATGAGGCTTTTATAAAAAAAATTGTATCAAAATGTTTACGATACTGATAAAAGGCATTTTTCTTGAAACATGTGTTTGTCTAGTTCACCCTTACTATCCTCAACGCCTCATTTGTAGACACTATTGAGTGCCATAGAAATTACATAGATGGTTATAGTTGCTTCCTTTTTTTGGTAGACGTTCTTCCGTTTGGTCTTCAAGGAGACCGTTTCCTACACAATTTACCTACACAAGATAGGATCTTGACGAGTCATCCACCTCTGACGATGGAGTAGAACTTTGAATGGAAAGGTCCTTCATTTGGAGGATATCTCTATGGGACTACATATGTTAAAGAAACCAATATACACATTGACTACCTCACGAATATGAAACAAAATATTTTCTCAATTACACTGGTAAATAATACCATTATTTAACCCTGTGTCTACGGAAGGCATATATGTACATACATACGCTCTAAATGTCTACCAATATCCACGAAAGACGTATTTATACGTCTAATATATTTTACACAATATAACATATATTAATATCCTAATTTACTATTATATAACAACGTTTGTAGGCTTATTTTAACAGCAATGTAAAATTCTTTCATTTTACGCTTCAATTTAATTTATTCACAAGCAAATATTATGCACTGATAAAGTGCGTGCACATCTCTGATTATACCAATGCTTCGCAGCAACAGTCATGCAAATATCGCGCCTTAATCAAAGGGTTAACATAATTTAATGGAAAAATTAATTACGTATTGAAACCTTCTGTGTGGTTAATGTAAAAGATTCATCATCCCTATCGCAAAAAAAATGGTACCCCATGGTTCCCTGCGTATGTATATTGCTTCTACAGCGGAATCGTAAAGAGAATTGCTGCAGCCATGGGGGTGGCCTCGTGTGTGCTATTCAAAGTCGATGAGTAGGTGAGCCATGAATTTTTCTCTCGGTGGTCTCCGTAACTATCGATTGTGTTTCAAAGTTGATTGTGTCTCCATTATGTTCGCAACTGAGAGAGAAAGAAAAGGACAAAACGCCGGAGAGCCGGATGCTCGAGAAGCAGAAACCGGGTGGAGGGTGAACGGGGAAAAGAGAGAGAGAGAGAGAAAGAGAGAACCCTAAAGTACGGAACGTCCAATTGACTCCGCCATATTGAGTTTGGTTCTATGGGCTCTCGAGTATACAGGGCTCTTGGAATCGAGACACGTTATACGATGGTTCGCCCGTAGAAGGAGCTTCTAGGGTAACTTCGTTACGAGGTTTCTACGTGACCAAAATCCGGCTGGATATGAAACTAGCGTTCCTACGATACGTGTTTCAAAAATTTATATCGCCGGAAAT
Organism: Eucera pruinosa; assembly: GCA_028830335.1. Classification (NCBI taxonomy): domain Eukaryota; kingdom Metazoa; phylum Arthropoda; class Insecta; order Hymenoptera; family Apidae; genus Eucera; species Eucera pruinosa. The sequence goes on along the minus strand of JAMYCR010000004.1, from coordinate 14,495,348 downwards.
ATTTGATAATCTATTCCTCAGCTTCGCTTCCTTTTAAAAGTGTAAGGAAAAATATAAATGAAAGAGGCATGCGCTTTCAATTTGAAGTTACCATTTGGCAAATGCGTCCACGATTAATCAACGCAAACCAATGCACAATAGAATAGCAGTAAACTTTGGAATAAAAAAAAAACAATAATCTAAATATGCTTATATATGCTCTATTGGATGATAACGTAAATTCATCCTGTTTTCCTAGCAAGTTTCTTTAAGTCCCAGAAATTCTCCGGGAGAGGAACGTTTCAGCTATTAGTAAAAATGGAAAAAGTTCATTGATCAGTGTGACACATACATAACCGATGAAACTGACTATTAAACTTTACAAACAAATGGCCTTAAAGACACTAACAAAACAGAACGAATATATGTTACAACCCAACGTGTATTATAGAATTTAATCAAGATTATTACCGCAACATTCGTTTACCTAGAAAGCATTGCTGCGAATCTGCCGCAGGGGACTTTGGAGAATCCTGATGCGATGGGACCATTGTGGCACCCTGTTCGCGATATGTATCAAATTATCCTTATAATAGAAAATGGCGGCAACTTTACACCTACCAGGTGTTATGCTAGGCGCCAAAGAACGGTCCACACTATGAGAACACAATGAATTATAATGCGCTCCGTGCCGCATACAATAATGTCTCTACAATACCGTTTCTGGCTACAAAAGGTGTTGCTTTAATGGGAGTCTGGTTACACCGAAACCTTTTAACCAACGTCGTCTCTTTTCCCGCGCGTGTAAACAGCCTCGCCAACGACCGATCGAATCTTTTCCCTTGAAAACACGTCTTTCCCAGTAAGATCAAGAGCAAGACATTCGACGCGACACGGTAAAACGACGATTTTCGATATTTCTGTATCGTTTTTATCTGCACCGAAGACATGGCACCAGCTACTTAAAGTGGAATAGGATTACACGGAGAAGAATTCCGACGAACTTTGTAACACGAAGAATGCAATTCCTTTCTGAATATGCTCACGAATTTTTTGAGGACGTAGCTTTTAAATAGAAAAAAAATCGTACTAAAATAGAAACAACGCTATAATTTGACGGTAGGTATACCATCCGTCGGATGAGCACAGCTGCTATTAATCATGGACGACAAAAGTTAATGAGAGTTCGTTTTGCTGTACGAGTTCAATTATTAAAATCTGTTTCATCTTTCTGGTCAGTTATTTTAATACCTTTTACGCGTGAAATACACGGTATGTATGAACTGCTGTATAGTTAACCGAGCAAGTAAAAGAACAGGCTGGTGAAAAAGATAGAAGAGTGACCGTTGAAGCAATGTTCGTTGGTTTGCATTAAAGTGAACTTGCACTTTAAGGAAGCACATTGGAGCGCAAATCAAAATGCAGTCGCTACCGGAAGAGTACTCGAACAGTTGAAGAGCCCTTCGCTATTACTGTGGAGGACTTCGCAGTGCTTGACGAATCACTCACTAATTGCGTTCGTGACATGGCCCAGAACTAACAAATGGTTTCTTCGCTTGGAAAGTGTCGATTATTTCTTTTTTCATCCCCTTTCACTGCTTCTTTCCGCCTGTATACACATCTTCGTACTCGCCTGCACGTAATGAAACTTTAAGCATGAAGAAAAGAATGAGAATGTACAAAATCGAATGAAAAATTGAAACGCATCGATTACCAATTTGGGGGAAAAATGTGTAAAATCTTTAAGTTCGATTTTCGAAGTAGAATTACGGTAATTTTCAAATAAAACGCCCGACAGACTGGCTTACTATTATTCTCTCTATTGTCCTAATGGGGGATAAGCGTAAGACTCTCCTTGAGAGTCTCATTACGAATCAAGGACCCTTTAATGGCGCCTATGAAACTTATTGGCCATTTAACGGCGAGGACGCGCCTATAAACGTTGAAAGATTGACGAGCTCGAGTGCGAATTTTCTCGTCAATCAATCCGTTCTCCTTTGCGACATTTTCCACTCGCAAACTGGCAAATCGTGCCAAAAAACTAATCAAAGCATTAACTTTACAAATCAATACAAAACGATATTACAAAGTATTCAATATAGAACGAACGAAAAAGCTAAAATAAAGGACCGTAAAAAAGAACCTACACTAAATGTGTGGAAACTATGAGAATAAATTAGAAATGTTACAAAGTTACGGGAAGGTGAGATACGTCAGTTATACCGCATACTTACAACTGTATCGTATTTTCATTATCATCAAATTGGACACGTAGTACAGCCACGAATTTTAACAATGGCAGCCTCACCATACTTGCCTACGTACGCCCGACACCCTTTATACGTTCCCCTTGCGGAAACGCGACGTCTCCATGGTTACAACATTGAAACCCCGCTAGGGGATGACAAAATGGAGAGGCGCAATACTCGGCCTGACAAAAGCGAAGTAGAATCGAAGAACTTCGACTATGTACTTGTATTTGAAAAGTCGAAATCCATATAAAGCCAGATACTCGTCTAGTTTCCCGCTAATGCATCGTCGCGATGATTAAAATTCTTTAAAACATTCCAACAGAAATGAAACATCGTGCGAATGACCAAACGTTTTTATAAACGCATCGATCGTGATTAATGGCCATTAAAAAGATTCTCAATCTGTTAAATAACATTTCGAAAGTTAGATATAACGTCACATTACATTATAATCAAATTTTTCTCATGACAAGGGGAAATAAGATGATGATCGCGTCATGTCCGCACGATTTGCGTTAGTGTCGTTCAATAGCACCCGCATTGACGCTATCTATCATCGGAGACCTTTCAACCCGTGGGTACCGACAAAAGGACATCACATTTGACAATGTTCAACCTCAAAAGAGACCAACCTGAAGATTCTATCTTCGTATTTCCTCACGAATGCCAGATTATTTTTCCATGGTCTAAGTTTGATAGTTTTCAGATGATTCTAATACGACTGTCTAATTTCATTCAATTCAAACGGATGGGAAACAAGCTGCAAACAGTAGTTATAGTCTATAAACAAAGGAGGATCGTAGAGCAAAATGGCGACCCGATACACAAGCGTCTAATCCCGGATGAGACGACGGATGTGACGGTGGTGGCAAAGGATGACGGAGACGAAGGTGGAAGCGGGAGGCGACGCAGACACATCTCTCGGATTACGTCTTAACAAGCTCCACGACGTTCATTTGTCTTATCCGCTCTCGCTAATGCGACAGCTGTTGAAATGATTAATTCACCGCGAGGATGCTCCTACGCCTTGTTCAGCCCGTACACGCGGCCGCATTCGCGCCAACACCGCCACACTCCGACTTTCCATTATAGTCCCCGTCTCGATTAATCAACTCCCTTATCGTTACTATAAATACCGTCAAATATTTAATTAAACATCGTTCGCGATGACAGTTGGTTGACGTAAACATGTCACGCGTATTATGTTTAGATTTGAGATAAGACTACTCTGTTTATCGAATACCTATTCTTCACGCGAAAAATATATGTTAGATCTACGATCGTCTTTTAATTTCATTAATTTTCATCTATTTCTGTATTTTAAACGTACGATGGGTTTTAAAAATTAAAATTACATCTACAGGATGAAAATTAACTATGCAGCACTGAACCTGTTTTCACCTTTCTTCGTATTATGGGGATCGCAGAAACCCTGCGCAACATCAAATTCGATACGTTTTAATTGGTGCTGATACAATCATTTGAAAATTTATTTGTAGTATTTATATTTATGTGTAGTGATAAAATTATAGAAGCAGGTAAACTATGAACTAAGTTTGGAAGTTCGAGGAAAGAATGAAGAAAATATTCTTGAAAAGAATAAGGAAGAAGGCTGAAGAGTATAAAACTCGATCGTTTCGCAAAATAAGGCGAAGAAGCCTTATTACAACTGTTTATACATTGTCAAAACAACGTTCGAGCGTTATAGAAGATCTGATTGGATTAACTTTCGATTTCCATAATCTATCTGTCGTGAATGAGAATGGGGATCGGTCATTGTTACCGATCGATGACTAATCCGCTCTGGAATCGTTAGTATTCGCTACGTAAGGGTGCTAACTGACTCGATTATGGTCCGAACTAGAGAGAACAGAGGACCACCAGCGTGACAATTGAACTTCATCGCGCTGATATAAAGTTACAGATGCGAAGGGAGAAAATGAGAGACGAATATTAAGTCGACATACAAAATGGCCGTCGGGAAGAACGAAAAAATAGGGATACGTTGGTCCTCTCGCTCTTGTATACTTGCTTTACTTACATACTGCTACCACATGCTGGTTCCCAGAATGAGACACGCTTGGGGGTGGGGGCGGAAAATGTTGTACGCATGCGCCAACTACGCGATCGAAAGCTCCGCCCGAAGACTGCCTTTGTTTAATCCATGTTACCTACGCCCACGACATGTGGCCAGCAAACTTCGAATTTGTCTCTCGGTGGGATCCTAATCTTGGATTGGTATATACTACACACCACAGATGTCAAAAAGCGTGTTGCAAATGGGAATTCAATGATGTAAAATACTCCAGTAGGTCCACTAATATTTTAGCGCGAAAACCTTAGTTAAGATCAAGTACATATCTGTGTTTTAAACTTAGTAAAGATACAAGGAATATCGTTTTTCTTAATAGCGAGCTATACATATATCATAATACCAAATAAAGGAACAAAAGTACAAGATTTTGAGTGTGTAAAAAAACCAAAAATGTGATCATTATACATAAAGCAAATTAATATTATAAGTTACATATAATAAAGTGGAATCTCTTTAAAAGATTTAAGATCTTTGTTACATGAATTTGCATTTAGGGTAATTTGTTTTTAATATATGAAGAGATATATACTTGAAAAATATGTAACTAATTATTATTCATATATGTGCAACTGTAAAGAACCTTATAACATCTGGTAGCGTGGCCGAGCGGTCTAAGGCGCTGGTTTAAGGCACCAGTCTCTTCGGGGGCGTGGGTTCGAATCCCACCGCTGCCAAGTATTTTTTTTAATCCAAAATACTTTTTTTAAATTATAATAAACAATTGATAATATTCAATTTTATAAGAGAATAGAAATAAAGTTTACAATAAGTAGCACAAAACATACTACGATCATGTCTTCTTCGTGTTCGCCTTAAATTAATGTAAATTACTGTAATGTTAATCATAAAAATTTCAAAATAATATTTATATCTCTGTGTAAGTATTCATACAGTAATCTATTAACATGACAGAGGTGTGAACACAACACGAAATTGCATCACAGATTGCATGCATATAATTTTATTACCGACATATGTTATTGACTACGGGTAAAGAAGTAATTTCATGTCACTGCCTGTAGTACCGATTTAACACAGAATGCAATTGCAACCACAGACGACATGCATGTATAGACCTCCCATCCAGTGCTATTTCCTATCATCCAGATTCAAGGCACAGACAAGGAACAGAATAGACCTTCCATCTTACGAGACTTCGTGGTCCACCACAGACGAGGTACAGAATAGACCTATCACTTATTGCATTTTTTTGTCCCGGGATTCGAGGGCTCGCGTGCCCTGTAACCAATTTAACACGGAAACGATTTTAATATTAGTAGCAGTTATTTCGCCAATTAAATTTATAATTTAATTGGCTAAATAAATTTATTAAATTTTAATCATCAATACAAGCTATCTATTAATTTTTAAATATGCGTAAAGACCGAATTTAATGTAAAGTATAATATTCGTGAATTTAGAAAAGATTTATGAAGAAGAATTGAGCCGAATGAACTTTGAATTTCCAACAGTTTCGACGCGTCTCCCCACTCTCGGATCTTGGCTGGCGCATGAGCCGAGTGGAGCTGAGAGAGGACGACGTCATCAGTCGAGTTTGGAGCGTTGTAAAGGCGAGACGGGTTAAAGATTTAATGCGCGATACGTAATCTTCGCCTATTTATGCATTTCGCCAAGATTTTAAGCATCCTTCTTCTATATACTTTGAATAGTATTTCTTCCGTGACGCGTATTTTAATTAACATACGTCCTTTTCCTCTTGCTAATTGAAGCGTGAATAAAGTTTCCCATTTCTCGTTTGCTTGCTTACATCTAACACGAAGTTAATTAATAGTTACGTAGACACCAGTTGCTTCTCTAATACATTTATTTTAAATTACGATTGTTATTTTATGTGTTCCACACGCTTACGCCTAATCGAGAAACGGTCTGTTTGCTGCAGATTTGGTAATATTACGCGGTTCTAACGTTGGTAGACGTAATAGTACGTCGTTAATACCCATTGTTAGTGGGTAACTTTTATATTTAATTCGTCTTTCAACATTTTTCATTTACTTGTACTTTATTTGCAACTACCGAGTCAAATTGGGAGGGATCGCATCGTTTCTTTGGTTTACTTTCAAAATAAAATTCTCGACAAATCGGAAATTTGCAGTAGAGTAATCCGATCGCACTATGACGAATTAAATTTAACGAAAAATCGAAGCAGTCTTTATATTTTGTTGTATTTCAGTCGCGTCTTACAATTAGTTCATAGCGTAACTGATAAAATTGATCAGGAAAACTTTGGTTGGCAACGCGTGCTGGCCAAACTTGTAAACAAAAAACGTACCGCGAGCTCGCGCGATTCGAGTATGTTTACATTTCGAACTTGTTCGCGCAGCTGGCTTCCAAGAATTCGTGACTCGCGACCGGCACAATGTACTTGAGAATTTCGATAACGAACTTTCAGTGTATAACTTTTGCGTCTTTGCTCGCAACTTTTATTATGCTTTGATATCCTTGCATTACATTCTTACACGTAATATAATATTCTTGTATTATACGTATGTATATAAGAATAAATATATTATATGTATGTATATAAGAATATGATACAAGAATATTTCGATAACAATTATAGTATAATGTATGCTTGTTTGCTAATTGCTCTACTATGTCTTCGATATTTTTGTATTATATTATTATACATAATACACTATTCTTGCATTATATATAAGAATATAATACAAATCTATATGGACAAGCATATCTCTGGATACCGTACAGATGTATCGCATAGAGTTGAGGTATTTTCGTAACAAATGCTTGATGATAAGAGAATAATAATAAAAAAATATGGTGTTTTATTTCGTACCTACCAACCCCTTCCTACTAATTAAATTGTTCTTTCAGAATTTGTGACCGCGCGCAATGCGGTTGTAGAGTCAGTGCTTGTTTCGATGTAAAACTAGTTTGATTTTTTAAAGAGCACAGCTGCTCTAAATAGATTTAATTATACTTAATAATTTTTCGCGCTAGTAGAATCAATGTTTGCTCGCCAAATATTATTCATACACGTAACGTAGTCTTTTATTTCTCCTTTTCTTATTTTTTAATATTTATACTCGAGATTAGAGTCACGCTTCGGCTGTTGGCAGACGATCTTGCTCGGCTTCTGAAACTCGCAATGTAAGTATGTTCGCATCTTATTTTAATTTTTCGTAATTCAAACATGTAGTAGAAGCTATTCAAAATTATTTTGGTTGAAGTACGAAGTAGAATCATTTAAAGATTTCAAGTTTGTCAAGCTTTCGAGATTCTTAATCCGAAACGTCGAGAAAACTTGAAGAATAAATTATAATATTCTCTGCTTCTTTTCTCTGTTACAGATCTTCCACAGATCTTCTTGTCCTTGGGACAACAGGACATGGCATCGCAGCTTCACAGCTTCGCGACATCATTTTCATGATTTTATGTCCTCAAGGCTTCACGACTTCACGGCCTCGCTTAACGATGATATCAGCAGGTTTTCATCCGTCTGGCTGCAGCAGATGACAGCGTAGTCGTCTAATGGTAAGTGGTATGCATTTTGAGTCCCTCCGGTCACTCACGCATGCCGAGGACGAAAGGTCCGAATCGGCACGTATGACTGGTTGTATACGTAGATTTTGCATAAACGAGTACAGTGACCGCGGGTATACGATCGTATACCCGTGTATCATTTTTATTTTTTGTCTTTTTGTGTGTTGTATTTATTAGATGAGGCTAGGTCTTGTTGCGCTACGCGATTTTAAATATTTTCATATGCCAATAAAAGAATTCGAGTCAATAGTAGAATCACGTAGTACGAATTTCTTTTTAAATATTAATGCACTTAAAAGTACAGTCTATAGAAATTCCACAAAGATATGCATTAAAGTGGAATGCTTGTATGTTTGAACACGTTATAGTTTGTAGTTATATTTGTAGATATGTTCATTGCACAATAGTAATGAGGAACTGTATTATCATTGCTATTTGAATACATGCAGGTGAACACGTAATATTTTATCAGAGTTCCTTGCTTGAATCGTAATTTTTAAAAAAATTGAGCAATATATTGTTTCGCGGTTTATAGTAGCTTCGATTCGATTTAAGATACAAAGACGTAGTAGATTTTTCTTTTCTCGTACAAAAACGATGCCAAATAAAATGCGCAAGAAGACATTTTACGATGGGTAGATTTCCCAATCGAAGTCGCAAACTTTAACGCAATGTTATCTTAAAGTTAGGATGCTTTGATAAAAGAATCGTCCAAGGGATAGCACGTAAAGTTTCAATGTAGAGTCCCTTGTTCTATTTTACCAACGTATCCTTAACGTTAATTTAGAGTCCCTTGTTCACGTTTAATATTCTTAAGTTTAATGTAGAGTCACTTGTTCGCGTTTATTATTCTCAGTCTCACGTATTTAAATTCACGTTGCGTTAGAGTTTTCTTGCTTTCTTGTTTTGCAAATAACGTAGCTTCTTTTCAATTTAACGAGTAGGGTCTCTTTGCTTTAAACGCATTGGAAAAGTAGAGTCACAGTCCGTTAGCGGATTACGTATGTTAATAAGTTTTTTAGCTAGGATTTTCAGCGTCTCTTCGTGCCATTTTGCTGGGATCCCGCTCACGTGCTTAGGTGCTACTTGAGCGGGTGAAAGGCACGTGGCACGATGCACTTTTTTTAATATTTTGATATTTGATATTTAATATTTGTGTAGCGACTGCGTGTGGGTAGCGTATCGTGCGCGACCTATTTTCCACATTGTGTGTGTGTGTGGTTAGGCTGTGGACTTGCGTCGTTTTTTCTTACGTAATTTTCTTGAATAACTTCTCCCCTTAATTTATTCTCTAATATCTTGGAACCAAAAACAACGTTTCAAATTTGTCGAAAATCTGTCGCGTCGTAACTTGGCAAAAAAAATCATACATTAATCTATAGTCACTCGTTTTGCTCGTAAACATTCAGCCTTTCGGTATCCGATAGGAAATTTCTATAAAAAACTTACCACGCGAGATAGGATGGAAGAAAGTCTGGAAAATTCTAATAGAACGTTGCAACGTTATCGAAAATCTTTCGCGGCGTAGCTTCATAAAAAAATAATCATACGGCAATCTATAGTCCCTCGTTTGAATGCTTGAAGATATTTGAAATACTGAGTAGAATGCGCTTTAAATCGCGCACGTCGCAATGGCCGCTACCCACGTCAGCCGATTTCAGGATTTTTTTTACTTTAGAGTGTGTATGAGATGTACGTTGAACTCAGGTGTCGGAGGCGTCCCGGGACGTTTCTCCCTAGTTTAGGCTTTTGCACCCGGGTGATATGCGTGTGATCCGCAGGTTGGGGGGTGGGGTGTATGCCTGTGTTGTTTGTGTGCCTGTTTGCCATTTTTTAAATATAGCATTAGGTAAGTAGGTAGCATACTTTCTGGAATGTGTATTACGTGTAAGTATGTAGAGCCAGGCAGGTTGACATATGGTCTCGGGTCGTGAGTTTCATATTTAATGGGGCGTGCGCGTGTCAACCTGTTTCAGGGAATCTGTTTTGATGATCGACGGCAAAGCTAATCCGAATCGGAAAATGCCGTTCGCTTCCGGCTTTGCCAATGTCCATCTTCGAATCCGGCGATCTGAAATCGTCACGCGGACGCGGTCGTGTATTGATTTCGAAACGAACGAACTCGAGATTCGGCTCGTTTGCACAATCACGGAGATGCAATCTTTCACTCCTTGGTCGTCGATGCGCCTTGAGTCTTCCGCGTACACATTTTCATTTCACGTTTGTAAGTTACTCTTTGGTTCCGAGAGTAGATGTTCCGTGTCACAACGTGTGGGAATTGGCTTGCGAAAATTAAAGTTCATTCGCGCTTATCATTTACCTTTCATAAAAAAATAGTTTTTTGATTGCGCGTCGGCGCGTTGCGTTAGTAGCCCCAGTCCCGCGCATAGTTTTCGCGTGCTCGTCTCGTGTTTGCAAAAATAAAGTAGACGAACTATGCAGCAAAATATAGCTTCTCCAATTTTTAGTTGTTCGCGAAACTTTAATTACTTTTGATACGCAATCGTTTAACCGTTTCAAAGCCGGTTCTAATTGGCGACTAGGATCGCACTTATCGTTAGGTGCAAAAACTCATACGCTGTTCTGTCATTTTCTTTCTGATTTTGCTATCGAATCAAAACGTTAGCGCGCGAATAGTCAATTTAATTATTAGACTGCGGATTTTTATGCAAATTCGTGTCTCTTCTTGGCGGAGGCTCGTTCCACCCTCTAAATATTGCGCGAAAATATCTCTTGCTTGGATATTTTACGCGTTGCGTGCCTTCTACACATTTCATTTTGCCATAAATGCGTAAAAAGATTGATATAGTCAGCTAAAGGAATGGAACCTCAATCGAAGTTCATTTCGCGTTGCGAACATTCCAGTGTACTCCTTCGTTTCGACACTTTGTATATTGTTGCTTACCGCGTGCATTCCATGCCTTATCGCATATCGAAATTTCCCAAAAATGTATAAAGATCCACAGTCTAATTATTATCGAATCACTTTTCGTTTCGAATAATCGCGAGTTAGAATTTCTGCGTGTCTAATCTGCTACCTTTTCAGCGTACTAATCCGATACGTAAGCTTCTTGCAGATCGCTCGACTCGCAGATTCGCATGGAATCAATTATGCAAACAACATAACGATAGCAAGAATATCATTAGTTAAATAAATTACCTTTAAGTTAAAGTAAATTTATGGTGAAGGCATACGATCTGTAGTTGGCGGAGGTTACTTTTAAGTTAGCCTAATCATAAGTCGCATGATCTGTAGGTCACTTTTAACCCTTTGCGGACGAGTGTCTGCAAATAATCGCCACTTTCCTGGTTTTTGTTGACGCACGTTTACTGTTAAAGCAGAAAGTTTACATTAATATCGTTGATAAACGCTTCAAAGTTTTGGGAATTTGTTGACCTGGAATTCGTAAGCTTAGAAATTCGTAAGGCTTGGAATTCAAAGTCAAAATACTCTTTTTAAGTTTTATTATTCGTCGTCCGCAAAGGGTTAAGTTAGTCTAACAATAAGTTGCAAGGCCCAAGGTTTAGGAAGCATTTTATTTTTGGCTATAAGTTTGTCGCGACTCTCTACACGTTCCTTTTGCCGTCCGCTTTGCAAAACGATCGAACGGCGAACGTTTTGCAAAGGTTCGTAAGAAGGATCATATGAAATGTTTGTTAAAAAATTGAATAAAAAGGAGAGTGGATAGTATCGTGGTTAGGGTGGATCCCCATTGTACAGCAACCTCCACGATCGGTGGGACCCGGGCACGCGTTTATATTTACCGTACAATTAATAATCGTGGCGTATGATAATATGCAACACGTGTTAATTGTATTGTAAATAGTGGCGAGCGAATGGCTGCGCTTAGAGATACAAATCTTTGCGTATATTTCACATCAGAGCGAAAGTTTAATTATTTAGGGTTTAGAAGATGGCGAAAATAATAGCGCGAGAAGATGCGTTGCACGAATTAATACGGGTAACATGTAACGATGTGATACGATTATTAATCGGATTGCAAACGATGCGCATAGAAACGCCACGTTTTGCGTACACTTATCTAGCTTTAGAAACGAGTGTTTAATAGTTTAGAAGTACGCGAATGTGCGGGGTATAGAAAGCGCGTCGCGTGAATTAATACGCGTGGCATATGACAATATGATACGATTATTAATTTTATTGCAAATAATGCGTATGGGAATAACAATTTTTGCGTGCGATTAGTCTTAGAGTGAGAGTTTAATGCTTCACGAAGTTAAGATAGAATAGTAATTTCGAAAACAGAGAAACGATAAAAGATAGATGATGCGTCGGGTACGTATCCGACAATAATTTCGAAGAACGGACTAGGTGTAGGAGTTAGTAGTAGAATAAATGAGAAAGTAACGTAGCTTTCTTAAAATATTTATTTGAATGAACGACAATACGATTCTCATCGTCGAGTACATTCGTATTTATACTAGTCTTCCCAGCCTTTCTCAAAATCAAATTGCGCGCGCACGAAACTCTGCCTCGGTGTTTCCATTCCTGCCATTTTTTACGCGGGAAACGACTAGCTAACGATCGACGTGTGACGCGTTAAGACGCCATTCTCGATACGGTTAGAAAAATGCTTAAATATCGGTTCATAATCGTTTGTTTCCGTCGAACCCGGGCTAAAATGAAAGTGCGGAGTGCAGTGGACAATAATCAGTTGATTTTAATTGGAAACGTGTATCGGTTCGTAAATTATAAAGAATTTTATGTGACGCGGCAAGGCTCCGATCTCGATACGATTAGAAAAATGCTTAAATCTCGAGATCTAATCACGCGACTGCAACGAAACCAGACGAAAACGAAAGTGTGGAGTGCAGTGGATAATAATCCAAGGTTTCATTCGGATACGTACATCGGTTGGCAAATTATAAGGAAATTCGTGTGACGCGTCAAGACTTGGATCTCGATACGATTAGAAAAATGATTAAATTTCGACTTCTAATCGTTTCACTTTTATTGAAACTTTGTGCTTTAGAGAATTTATTGCAACCATAAATATAATAATTTATACATTTATTGACGATATTCTAGTTTTTAATTTACACGGAATAAAAGATACCTACTTCGCCGACAAAATAGCGATTTTTATCATTTCGGATGATTCAGTCGGTCATAGTTACTGCGTTCACCGCTGTAAATCGTAAGTAGCGTAAAAAGCTGGGGAATTTTTTGCGTGGTCGATATTTCAGAACGTGCGGCACAAAGTCCCGTAAAATGTTAGGTCTATTCTGTACCTCGTCTGTGCTTATTCTATGCTGCATTGGTAACGTCAGAAGTGACACGAAAATGCTAAAGAAACTTACAAACCCCAAATTTTCAGCCAAAAAAAAATAAATTGGTTGTTAGGTCTATCCCGTTCCTCGTCTATGCGAGTACTTCGTCTGCGGCAACATTATCAATGATTGAAATTAAAATTAAATCAAATTAAATGAAATAACAAAGTATATAGGAAGAAATATCTTGTAATTGTTAGCATCTGATCATAAATTATTTGTTGCTCATAAATGTATATAAAACAAAAATGCAGAATTTCAAGGACGACGTACATTAGAACAATTATTTTTTTACATTATTCACATGTAAAGCTTTAGCACAGGCGAGGTACAGGTTTTAAACCTTGATTTTTTTTTAATAAAACTCTTCATATTTCTTTATCGACATTACAGAAAGTATTAAAGACGGAATACATAAAAATCGAAACGTAATAAATCTATACAAGGCACTTATTGAAAGATTTACAATTAAATTTTTTTGTAAAAAATGTTCAATCTACTGTAATGTTCGCTTAAAGTATTTTGATTATGATTTCAAGTCGTTAAATCATTACAAGATAATAAAAAATTCCTTTATTTCAATATTAGTTTCCGTTAGCAAGATTATTATAAGAAGTTCATATTATACATCTTATAATTCTATATTACATTGGAATCGACAAAGACAGAACAGAAATATTTCTGACTGAAAACATACGCAAACCAAGTGCTCATTCAAGCATCAATTTATGTAAATTATTTTTAAAAAAGATAATTCATCGTATTACGTAACAATTACGAACAATTACATGTTATGATCGAATGTATGACTGCAAGCTACTGGAACATACGACGAAAGATCGAAGCACGGAATCACGTTTCTCAGTAACTACGTCATACGGTTTCTAAAAATTCTACTTTTGACTCATTCAAAAATTTTTTTCTGTAGATGTCGCAACGTATTCCAAGAATAATATCTCTAGGAACATTTGCTCGTAGATCTCGGTAAAACGTCTATAGTAAAACTCATTTTGACGTTGAATACAGATCCGATAAGAAGCTACCTCTCTTCTCATGATGACCTCTGCTCTCTTGTATATAGAGATGAAAGCTTATTTAGTCAGCAATATATTGTCAACTTCATTTAAAGTGCACAATTTACGCTCTATGTTTAACTAATCTCGTGAAGTATTTCGAGTCATATCTTTGGATTAAACACCAGTATCATTCGATCATTCACCGCGTGAATCACGTGCATTTTGAAACGTACATTTATACTATGTGCATACATAAGCGCACGCATATATATACCAAAATCTAGATGTTATCTGTTTGTTTTAGTGTATGATTCGAATTGAATTATAACGTGAAAGTACATATAAAGTTGAACAATAATTTTTTGTGTATTTCATTTTTTAAACAATCATGATTGCAAATGATAAAATCGTTCATATATCAACTTTGGAAATAGTTAAGTTACATCTTCTTTCTTTTACGTACGGCTGGTATTTAATAGTGAAAAGATTTTTAAAATGGATCTGGGATCCCAAAAAGTTTTTTATGATGCAAGAGCGCGATAAACCACCGCCTTGTTTGGTAGACAATAATTTAGGAACTCATTCCTATGTGAAAATCCGAGTAAGTAGACAATTAAAATATGTTTGCAATTTATTAGTATATGTATTGTGAAATTAAATCCCGATTAAAAGTAGTTCAAAAAATGTATTATAATGGTCGACCTTTGATAACTCTTGGCAACATATGATACACATAGTTTGGTGCACTCGTTCGATTTTAATCGATAAATCTGGTTATATTACTTTTTTTTAACGGATATTAGAAACAGCTGCATTAATTTTACTTTCAAATATCGGGAACAATTTGACTTATCACATATCAGTCTTTTTGTTATTGTTTTATTGTTCGATACAAATTTTTTACGGAAAAATTGAAAGTAAAAAGTTGAATTGTCATTTATAACGAACAACATTATTGCATTATACGACCACAATAATGAACATTAAAAAAAAGGAAAAAATAGCAAAATAATAGAAAGGCAAAAAAGTAATAAAATTTTTGTTTCTTCTGTAGAGTGTAAAGTTTCATTATGTAGAAGCTGGAAATAAAGATAAACCACTTATATTACTTCTACATGGGTTTCCTGATTGTTGGTTATCCTGGAGAGAGCAAATACCATGTCTTGCTGAACATTATAGGTATTATCTGTAGTTATTAATATTTTTATAAAATTATAAGACTACTTGTGATTACAACAATTATGATTTTGTCTGTAGAGTAATAGCAATAGATTTAAAAGGATTTGGAGATAGTGACAAACCAGCAGCTAAAAGTTCTTATAAAATTCAAGTTTTAATTGAAGAATTAAAGCAATTTATTTTAACTCTTGGAGTAAGTCAATGTAGCATAATTGGCCATGATCTTGGAGGATTGTTAGGATGGTATATGGTGGCCTTATATGGGGATATGATTTACAAATTTGTTGCAATTTCATGCCCACATCCTAATTTCTATTGGAATCGGAGGCCTGGAAATTCTGTGTTTGATTTAAAGTAAATCATTTATAATCATCAACTTTTCTGTATTCTGCAACTGTATCTACTATATTTATATTATTGCTTAGATGGATACACTTCAGTAGATTACCATTTCTTCCTGAAATTGATGCTCTTAAGGAAGATTTATCAATCATAAATGATGCATTTCAACATCTTCCATTAAAGAATGCAAATACTGAAGAAAATTATGTAGAAGCATACAAATATGCATTTAGTAGGAAAGGTAAATAAATATGAAAACATAGATTCATATTATTTATATGCATATAAAAGATGCCAAGAATAACATTATTAATTGCAGAGGATTGGACAGGTGCAATTAACTATTACAGAAATCTTCCGTTTATAAGACTTAATATAGATACTTGTGGTCAACTATCTACTAGAACATTGCTTATAATTGGGAATGTGGATCCAATTATAACAATAGAAAGTATTATACAGAGTTCTGAATATACCGAAAAATTTAATATAAAAGTAATCACTGGAGCTCAACATTTTCCACATCAACAAGAGCCAAATATAGTAAATGAAGCAATTTTAAAGTTTTTTATGGGTAAGATATTTCATAAACTGTTATAAATACATTATCACAGAATATAAGTAAATTGTGTTTTAGGTGAAACAACTCATGTAGAAAAAAAACCACCTAAAAATATTATGTCTTCATGGTTTGGTTCTCTAACTAATACTGTCAAGTATGGTAATCATATGTTTGATGCTGTCCATAAAAAGACTAGTGGTGTAGTTAGTGTTTTACCTAGCAAGATACTTTATTTAGGTCAAACTACTAGTTGAGTTGTGCTAGCTTCTCTTTCGAAATTTAAAACCCACCAAAATCTCAATTTCCCTGACTTTTTATTTATACTCTGTTCTTGGAACAATTGACAATATTTAATTAATCGTCACCATAAAACAATGCAAAATATTATTTATTATTGAAAAGAACTTAGTACAGGAAAAAAGCTGCTCTGACTGAACACATACTTGTATAGTATAATACTCAAATAGATTAACTTTTTTATTTTAATAATAGTTTGAATGCATAAAAGTAAAGAAAGGCTGACTTGTTTTAGTTATGTCTAGTAACATATTTTTACATATATACGCATTTTATAATTAAGTTAATTTTATATACTTTACCACTTTTTTTTAATACAGATATATTATCACATATATTATGGACATATATAGAGATATTTATATATTATGTATTGTTTACTTAATAACACGAAGACATAAATTTTAGTTATAGTATTAAGGTGCATACAGATCTGTCTTTCCATAGGTTAAAGTAAATGCTATATTATAAAATTAATATTTTATAAAAGTTACCATAAAGAAATCTCTTCAGAATATATTAAGAAATTTACTATTTCAAATTAAGTAGCACTGTAAATAGCAGATAAAAATATTGTTAATAAAATAAAATAACTTAATAGTTTGTAACAAATAAATTAAACTATTATAATTAAGAAAAATAGTATATATATTTATCATATAACGATTGGAAGTGTATACATAATTAAAATTTCATGTAAATACTATTTTGTTACATCTTTCCTAGATCGTTTTCTGTAATAAAAATTAATATTTATGTTATATGAGACTAAGAAGTTAAGGCAAAAATATAATTAACATCATATGTTTTATACTTACTTTCCGAAATTTTCACCATCTTCAATAGTCTCTGGTAATTCACAGTTCATTGTTTCTGGTAGCAACAAGCATAACAGAGCACCAAGTAATGGTCCAGCTCCAAATATTAATGGTGGCAGCCAAGGTTTAATTCTTCCCTGAAAATAAATTGTACGTTCCTTGAAAATAATTGTATTACTAATTACACGAATTAAATATGTAGTAAGTGTAAAAGATATTACCATTGTTGCAATATATGGTGCTATCATGCTTCCAACTCTTGCACAAACACTTCCAAGACCGACACCAACATTTCTAATTACAGTTGGAAATGCCTCACTGCTATACAGATATATTGTTGGAAAACTGACTGCCATTCCCGCAATGCCTAATGTAGCTAAAAATACTGTGAAATTTGAGTTTGATATCACAGTAAGCAAAAGTAAACTTACAGCAGATAAAATATTTCCACACATTAGAATTTTTAAACGTGACACACGTGATATCAAAAGTAAAACGACTATTGTTCCAGGTAGTTCAGCAGCAGCTGGAAATAATGACTTAAATTTTATACCCACAGTTTTATGAAATGAAAGTGAACATTACGTATATAGTCTTACCTGATACAGCAACATTTACAAAGATATTACCATCAATGTAACCCATGTATTGTGCTAATCCAAAGAAGCAACTACCACACACAAACCAATTGATACATATACAAATAGTTTTTAGTCTTAGATTTGGAGTTCTGAACAAATGTGTCATGTTATATGGTTCTTGATTTTTTTTATGGCGAATTCCCCTGTTACACTCATATGTTTCAATTGCTGTCTTAACATTTTCTACAGGTATTTTATTTCTTCCAGCTGCTTTGACTAGAATTTGTTCTGCTTTTGTTAGCTTGCCAACAGCAAGTAACCACCTTGGTGATTCTGGTATAATCCTATAATGTATGAAAATCTTTCTAAGTCTATTATAATTGAATTGCAAAAAAGTAATTTGTATTAAAAGAATTTTTAAACCAATGACTTTAATGTTGCATATATGCAACCATAGTTAGTACTACATACCAATAATATGACAGTAAGAAAAGGGATGGTATGGAAACTGCCATTTGAAAACCATCCCATGTACGTGTTAAGTATGAAACCAAGGGATTCATTAAATGACCAAGTAAGAATGGCACGTGAAAAAGAACTGAAATAGTTGAACGCCATTCTACTCCTACAATCTCCATAACTAGAATTTGAAAGATAGATTTTATGAATGCATGGTATATCTTTTATTACTCATTCAATCTATACATTACTTACGTAAAACAAAGCTAACAAGCATAGTGCCACCTGTTGCTATAGCGGAAATGAATTTGAATATTACGAACAGCTCGAACCATGGGACAAATGCACTTATAAATCCAGTTAATGATTGCAACCCTATAGCAATCATCAAAGGTTTTTTCCTGCCAATTCTAAAAACACGACATACATTTTGTTTTAGTAGCTTGTATCTCTTCATTTTATTACATTATAATAACTAGACTGCGAATTTTTATGCATTTATGGAAAATTTATGTTTGCAAGAAAGTACAGTGTTCACGTAATATACAAATATTTGTGAAGCTCCTAAACTAAAGGACATTTCGTAATATTTAGAAAGTGTAACAAATCTCCATTTAAGTCCGATTTCTTTAATCATGCTTATAAAAATATAAATTTGCATTAAAGTGCGCAATCTAATAATAACATTTGACATACCTATCTGCCATTATGCTAAACAATAAGTTACCAATAAGAACTCCAAACATTACACAAGACTGTAAAATGTTTGCTAATTGTTCCCTATCACAGACCAAGTCCCACTAGAAACGATCGCATGTAATAATTTGTCAATTTATGTGTTTGAAGTAGGGTAAAGAAATTTGAAATTACTTGAGTTACAATACTCTCTTTAAATATGCGCTTGTCATACTTAAACCTTGTACACTTCTCCATAGTATCATTCCCCACATTCACATAGCATTTCATTATTGTAGATTCATTAGTTACTGATAGTGGTGCAGCGCATGAAAAATTAGTTGGAGGTGCAAGAAATATAATGGAGAGTTGATGCCAAGCTACCGGAAATTTTACAAGCGATAACGCTACAGCAATAACAATATGCCATGGGCCCATCGAGCCCATAGCATTTTGTACCACATCTAGCGCTATATGTTCTGAAAAAAATGATTTCTAATTATTTTCACCTAAAAATTATGTTATTATATAACATCATAATATTGAAATTAAAGTTACACTGGTAATATTTAAATTAATTTAAAATTTAAAAAGCTCCTTTCATCATTTATAGTTTAAATTTGAATTATAATTGCCGCCAATAATTACTTCATTATCGACTGATGGTAAATATTAGTTACTCCATTATCCATGTAAAATATTATTTATTTGTAACTTTAATTTATACGTGCAAATTTAAAATACTATTGAAAACTATGGCTTTTATTATAGAATTGATTTCGATAAACTCAATAAACTATTAATACTTTCACAAAGTTTCGTCATACATGAATGACCTTAACGATATAATAAATTATAAACATTCTATTAAACAGTTGCCACTTGTCAATAATATTTATCATTATTGATTAACATATAAGGATAATCATAGCGCTGCCACTTTCTAAGAGCAGTAAGAGTATCTGTGACACATATCTGCGTTACTCGAATTACCGTAACTTAATCTTTAGATCGGAAAAAGCTTTACACGATTTAACAAATGATGTAAGTATAATGTAATAGTAATTTACAGTTTATTTATACTTAAAATTTTAAATAATTAAGATTTTTAAAAAATCATACAATATGGTATACATTCAAATTCGCGATGTATAAAATATTTAAAATTATTTAGAATAAAGTACGGAAGACATTGGCAAATAGATATTAATAGATAAAAGCCAAATAACATCGGTTTTTATAGACACATTATTCGATGTTTGGAATTTAAAAGTACTTGCCTCTTAGATCGTATCGAATTTAATACATTTGATCTTATTCGCGAAGCAATCATAGATAAAATCGAATATTATCAATAAATCATTCTTTTACTGTGATTCACAAGTAATTTTGAAATTTGAAAATCTGTTTTGCTACATGGAAAATGTATAATTAATTACACAAATCGTTTATTAATAGATCATAGATAAAACGCGTAGGAGTAAACAGATACTGATGGAGTTTTATATTATAATTGTGTGCGTGAAATCTATGCGCTGCGTATATGATATTCTGTAACAAAGTACATAATGATAAAAATATGATTAAAAGTATAAAAAAAAAACGAATATCTCATATATTGAGTAAATATAAATGTATTATTTCGTAACAAATTTGTATTTTCTTTTTTTTATAATTATCCTTGTGAAATTTTAATTTCGCAACATGTATAATTAATTATAAATGGTTATTTACGTTTATAAAATTAGAACAAAATCCGCGTTTCTTTCAAATGAGCAAATGTGTTTGAGATTATATGTAACATCTGTATATAAAAATCATTGTTCGTATTATTATATGAACGATGTTATATCGATATAATGAACGATATTATTATATGAAAAAGATTGACATAATTTTTTCGCATGCGGGACCGGATCTCCATAGCGTAATTGAAGTAGCGCGGTTTGTACCACCAAATTGAATGTATATTTAGACTTGGTCGCGTTTGAAACGTTAGCATGAATAACTGTAGAAGCTTGCCAAATATATCGACTTACCTTTCATTGCCTTTTCGAGCATTATGTTGAAAATTTTTTATCAAAATTGTTTCGTCTTATCTATGTAATTAAATAATAACACTACGCGTACTCAAGTGTTGAAACTCTCAACCCGGGTGGAAAGACTTGACTGAGAAGGATTTCAATACTGTTCTTTATCTGTTTTACCGATCTAAATCACAAGCGAGACACACACTGAGTATAAAGAGACGAAAATACTAATTTAACAAATGTCTACCTTATCGATTTCTTTGATTATTTATCTCTTAATTTATCACGGTATCTCCTATCATTGTTTTACTTATCGCTACATGGGATGAATGAATATGAATAAATAAACTTATTTTAAAACAAGATATTTCGACGTTTATTATGTATTATATAGTAAATATAAAAATATTTTTGCAAATTAATAAATACTGTTTATGTAAATTAAAAATATAAAATAGTTTTTTCTTACATTTTAAATAGATATTTATTTTTCAAATGCAAATGCACTAAGCGTTTTACTCGATGTTCGTTTTATTTGACTAATTTGTTCGCTCTCGGGACTTAATTTTCTTTTTTTCGATTCTACGGGCTCTGGAGTATTGTTGTTTTGTGAACTAGGACCCCTTTCTTTGTATCTTGCTAGGGCAGTCTTTGTTAAATCGGCAGGGCTTAACTCGGGAAATTCTTCCTGTAAACTTTTCTTGTTTTTAGAATACCAACCAATAAATGTTTCTTTCTTTGGCACATCCTTTGCCTCTTTCGTCTTTGATTTTGAAGGTACTGATGATGGTGTTGATAACTTTTGTGGCTTTTCTGGAGTTATATCTAATACAGCTAACCCTATGTTATATTAAAAATGAAATTTCAATTAATAACCACTACAAACCAAAATAAAACGAAAGAAATGTAACAGTAGTGGTGATACCTTTCATTGCTGGGGAGTGTCCAGTTTTTAAGAAAGGATTATTTCTTTTTGCTGATAATGCTTCAGTCATAGATAATGGTTTAATTTCTACATTCGGTTTTTTTGTAACAGATAACGATATTGTAGATTCTTGAACATCATTGTCCAATGGTTCATCATCAGTTTTACTAATGTCTTCATAATCTTTGTCTTCAATTTTTTTTTCCTCTTTATATTCTTTTTCTTTTGCGTCAGCAATCGACTCTAGTTTATTAGATAAAGCTACTCGATTTATTCTCCGTGCATATTTAATTGCTAATTCTATAACTCTTTCTGATGCAATTTGTTCACACAGTTCTATGGCTCGGTACTCCAAATTACTTCGACAAGCAAGCTAATTGAATAGAATTAATAAAAATATGGAAATATTTAACTAACACAAATAAATTCAATTAACCAAATATTAAATATACCGCAATAAGAGACAACACTGCCTCATTCTCTTCCCAAGGATCAGTCCCTAATCTGTATAATTTTAATTCTTTTTCCGTTTTTTCACTTTCAAGTTCGCAAAGCGGCGGAGCTAAAGATACTTCAGTAATTACAGGACGTGGAGTAGTTGGAGGGTAATGACTTCCTTTGCATAAGACACAGCGAGCGATACTTTGTTGCTCGCTAACTCCAATTATAAAATAATGATCTGCTTTACCTTTAGACTATTTGAAATATATTAGTAGAGTATGTATATATATATATATATATATATATATATATATATAGAGTGTCTCACTCAAAAGAGGCCACCTAAATTCTCTTCTTTAGTTGTGATAGTACAACAAATATTTGATATTCAATTTAAATTATATTAACGAATGAATTCACTAAAAGGAGCATTTTTATTCCAAGATCATTTGTTTAAAGTTTTCGACTTTCTACATGAGCACATAATATGAAAGATAATTAGATGGTCTGTTTTAGATGAGACACCCTTTTATACATACATATATATAAAACACAACGCAATACAACTATTACCTGTTCAGTTAAATCACTAGCTACTTTCCATAGAGAAGCTTTTTTGCTATACACTTTAATAACATCATCAGCATCCAGTATTACTGGAGATCCAAGATCAGTAATTCCTAACCACATCAATTCAGATGAAGGTAACAATGGAAGGCACAATGTTCGACTATGTAAATTTATCCCTCGAATTTGAATTAACAGTAAACTCATACACTGATCGCCTGATGTCCCTGTTTAAATATCATTGTTTTCTTAAATTTATGTAACGAAAATAAAAATAATCAAAAGATATAAGAAAAATACCTATTCCACTGTGATAAGCTATCACCAAGTCATTCTTAAATCCATTCATTGCTACCACAGAACCTGGTAGAGCTACAATCTCACGTTGTGTACCACCTACAGTAAAAATCCTTAAATATCGTTTAGATGTTGAAAGCGCTACAAAATTATCACCAGCCGCAATACAATGTCCTTCTTCATCCTCTGGAAGATCTACAGACCATTCTTTATTTCCAGAACCCCAGCCTACTTTCCAATTAGTTATGATTAGAATTAATTTAATTAAAAACAATTTAAACAACAATTATATACAATATTAACCTTGTAATGCTATTACAACAAGTTTGCTACACGTATCATTGCTTGATGGACAATTTAATGCAAGTGCTTGAGTTGATAGAGCAGCTATTGTATGCCTTAAGTAATTATTGATATGCATACTACGATGGACGGTCACATCGTGAAACTCCACCTCAATACTAGATTCATCTCCATCTTCAGAAGTAAAACATCTTACCATACCTGTGTCATTCCATACCTACATAGATTAGCATTTTCATTATATATAATTTACGAGATTAATGATATTAAATGAAACGATATTTTACCATAAAACGAGATAACAAATGTATTGGGGATGAACCAGGTTGAAATGGTGGTTGTAAATGAATTTCTGGTGCAACATTTGTATCATGTTGTGATTTCTCAACCACTGTACCAGCTTGACTTTTTTCATCATTCTCAAACTCAACAGATGCCTTAATTTTACTCAGTGATATAACATTTTCTCCATCATCATCATCATCTTCTTCTTCTACGATATCAAGATCAGCAACTTTGATATCTCCATTTGTTTCAATACTTAGGTCATTAGTTACAGCATTGTCAGAAACTATCTAAATAATAAAATACAATGGAAAAATGATGTTAAAGTCCTAAAGATAATATACATATGTTTTATGTATAATTACCACATCAATACATCCTAATTGACCTAGGGAATCACAGAATGCAATTTCATCTGACTTATCAATATTCCAAGATAGTGAAGTAATTTTAGCATTTTGCTGGTGCTCCATATAGCCAATTAATTCCTTAGTTTCTACCTTCCAAACAATTATTTCTCCTTGAACTGTACTAGCAGCTAAGAATGTACCACATTCAGAAAATTTACATATACTAATTTCCTGTATTCAAAAATGATGTCGTAAAATATACGTTGTATTGGACAAGATATTTAAATAAAAAAACGCACATGTTTTATATTAATACATTTTAAACGGAACAATTCTTTCCAAGAAGATCTTTCAATTATAACTACATCTTTCATATTTGGATATGCAAGGTAACTTCCATCTGTAGGATTAAATGAAGGCACACCATATACTTTAGCTGTAAAAAATGAGTTACATTTGGGTACAACATTAGCCCAAACATTTGTAACACGTTTTTCTTTTATATTCCATACTCTTATTGAACCATCTGCACTCGATGATGCCTAAACAAAATAAGTTTCATGGAGAATACTATTATATAAACTTAAGTTAAAGCATCAAAGATTTAATGATAAAATATACTTTACCACAAACTCCTCTTTTGGATCCAAAGATAAACCTAGTACAGGAGCTTCATGACCTAATAACTCTATGTTGTTAGATGTATTAATATCAGTAACTTGAATTCTCATATCACTACAATGTAACATATATTGAGCATTATAATATATTAATTAAGAATCATTAAAATAAATGATATGTGTATTTCATATACCATCCTCCTGACACTACAATATTACTGCTTTTTGCTGTTGCTAATGCTGATACAGGTGCTGAAAATCTAGTAACTATGCCTTCTTTTTCAAGATCCGGATAGTTAAGGATTTGAATTGTATTGTTGTCATTGCCAACATATATTTTTCCATTCTAAAATCACTCACATGAAAGTAAATAATGCAATAAACATTTCATTACAATAAATATTATCCTTTAACATTATTACTTTTGAGATGACTGATATAGCTTGTTCTGAGACACAGCTTGCAGCTGGATCATCATCCATTAGATTTAACCAGGATCGAACATCTCCATCAGACCCACAAGTAACAAGTCCTCTCCTAAAAGTATAAATGCTTTGTTTTTGTCTAAATATTTTTTTATTCTTTGTCTAAGTGTTTTAAACTATTTTTTGATCATTAAACCACTCTTTGTGGACCTTTAAACAACCTTGATAAAGGACATGATTTAAAAATATGAAGGGACTGTTTCAGCGATCATGTAATACAAATTATTTATACTAAAACTTAGTAGACAATGTTGAAAAGTATGGAAAATGTTTATTATATATTTACTTACTTTTCCCCGGTAAAATAACAAACATCTGTATGTCCCTCTGGATGTGCATAACGCATAGGTTTTTTTACCAATGGCATTTTTCAATAAATCAATTATTAACTGTATATAATCGGTTATACCATGTATAATAAGTAACTCGCTGGATCTTTCATTACGAACTCGTGGTTCTTTATACCCGTAATTTGGCGCGCATTCTCGATCCTCAAGCATTGAATATACATTTTCAATTACTATTTCAGAGACTTTACAAGTGCTCATATTGAATATAAAATCTCTATTAATTTGAATTTCTTAATTAATTTAAAGTATAAATTAATTTATAATAATATATACAAAATATAAAAGAGATTGATCTTTCGCTCTAGGGACTCCGATCTGGGGAGTTTTATTATTTTGGACTTAGTAAATATCACGTAAAAAACGCGAAAAAAACATTTTTAATGGGAGGACATAACAGAATTAAAAGTTATACCTATTTAAAGGTAGTCAATTTTTGGGGTTATACCATTCGCCATATTGGCTCATGCCACGACTCGACCAATGGGATCAGCTGATTACGCCTCTAGTAACGCCATAAGTATGCTGCTTTTTCCGAGGTTGGCATCCGTGCAGTCTGACTTCAAAGGTGAGTTGGTTGAGTTTGTGATAGAGATGGCGTGAACTGCTACTTTTGAATCACTCGTGATTCGATCACGTTCGTTCTGAATCACGGTGATTTTTCACAGTGATTCGTGATTTCTCGTGATCACTTCTGATTGGTAAAGAACATAAATTACGCATGCGCATTACATTCTTAGTGATTCTTAGGATTATTAGGAAAAAGAAAAAAAATAATGAAATATAATGAATAAATTGCAAGCGTGACTATAATTTAAAATTTCTTTGGTTTTCATTCTACCAAAAATAAATATAATTCTAGTATAAAATAATGTGTAGGTATGTATACATATGTATTATTCTGCCTCCCAACCAAGAAATTATAGTTTTTAATTTTAATATTGATATTAAATAGCGTAGCTCTATGTTGTATGCATGTATTTTTCACGAGCTATGTTTTCATAAAAAAAAATAATTCAATCAAGACCAAGAATTACGATCGCAGTATCACAGTGAGCAACTTCATGATACATGCGAAATCACGGTCGTGATTGAACTTTAATCGCGACCGTGATCGTGATTTTGTGATCACCGGTGATAAATCACCGCTAGTGATTTTGCACGCCATCTCTAGTTTGTGATAGATTATGGTTGTTTCACGCTGTTATGTTTGGGGCCGGGGGGCTGAACCCCTCCGCGCGCCGCTAGCAGCTTTACGATAGCTGCAGTGGTGTCACTAGATCACTACATCACTAGAGGCGCAATTGACTGTTCCTATTGGTCGAGCCGTGCCTGCAATTAACACGGCAACTGCTTTAACCCCACAAATTGACTACTTTTAAACAGGTATAACTTTTATTTCCGTGTTCTCCTTACATTATAAATGCTTTTTTCGCGTTTTTTTACGTGATATTTTCTAAGTCCAAAATAATAAAACCCCCCACATCGGTGTTCCTAGAACGAAAGATCAGACAAAGAATGTATGTAAAATGAAATGTAAATATTTTAATGGAATAGAAATAAATATTCATTAATTTAAAATATTTACAAATCTAGGGAATTTCGCAATATTATTGCATCGCTCTGAAGCAGATGTTGAAATACTGTTTATGCTACTAAGTTCCGTACGTTTGATAGCAGACGCAGCCTTTTCTATGGTGGCCTAGGTGCAATGAGGAGTTTGTAAATTTCGTCATTAAAAGATATAAATTTCTATATTAGAATGACCATGATTTCAAAGGCGGCAGTGGGTATTGCTGTTGGCATAGCTGGAATATTTGTTGGATATTGCTTTTATTTCGATCAAAAGCGTCGTAACGATCCAGAATTCAAAAAGAAATTGCGTGAGCGTAAGTCAAGCTATAGTTTTCTCAACTCGCTAGAAGTTTTTCTAAACCATGTGATACATGTTTCACCAATTTTACTTATGCAATGTTTGTCACACATTATATTAACAGCACTGATCGACAGAAAGTTATTAATTACTTTCACAAAATCATATTATTATTTTACCAAATTTCGTATTATTGTTAATATCTGAAAATCTATTATAATGTTAATACACTATAAAGTTTAAAAATAATATTTCCGTATCATTTATTCAGTATTTTAGTACTGCAATAGACATTTCAGTACTGCAATAAACACATGAAATTTAATAATATTATTTGACATTTTCAGGCAGGAGAGCCAAAAAGCAAGCTCAAAATGCTAGTTCCAAACTACATGATTTAAAAGAACATGAAGTTGTACAAAGATTTTTCTTGCAAGAGGTTAATATTGTTAATACATAACTAATTGTTATGTAGTAGTAGATTTGTTTTACTACATTATTTTTAATATGTTTTATAGGTACAACTTGGAGAGGAAATGCTTACGTGTGGTGATATAGAAGGTGGAATTGAACATTTAGGAAATGCAATTGCAGTTTGTGGACAACCACAACGATTGTTACAAGTTCTTCAGAAGACACTGCCACCACAAATTTTCCACCTTTTACTACAACAATTACCAACTATTGCTCAGGTATGCACCTAAGTATCTTTTTTCTAATAGAGACAGAGATGATGGGAAAACTTTGTTCCTCACTTATTGTTACAGAAACTGCCAACTCAAATTACAATGGCTGAGGAAGATGTTGAATAAAATTCTATATAAATTGCGTTAAATATTTCAAAATAAAATCTAACTATTAGTAGAAAGTGTATGCCTTTTTTGATAATGTAGACATTTGCGTGGCTTTAATCTGCTCAAGCTTTTTAATTATATATGTTGTTCTCCTTGATTGAACTTCCATACTCCTTGATAATTATATATTATCAATTAAGAACATGATACACTTATGTGCATTTAAATTTTGAATAGAAGAAAACTTTTGTATTAATTTATAAATATAGTCTTTATTTAACAATTACACTAGCTATTTTCAACATTTTGTCTGCCACAATAATGAGTTATAATATGCAAAGTATACATTGATTAAAGTGGCAGCAGATACATATATATAATACAGAATTTAGAATGATCTCTAGTCACACAGGAATTTCTTTGTATATCTTTACATAGTATGACTACAATAAATTGTTCATATTTGTTAAATATTTCACAGTTTTAAGAGAGAGTGGAAGTGGGAAAAGTAATTAATCTTATTCTAGAAGTTAATAATATACTTGGTCTGATAGAAATTTCAGAACAATTTTATTCATTAATCATTGTAGTATGTTAAACTATTATGTTACATCAGTAAAGAATTCATATGAAATGTGATCTTAAATAACATATTATTTCCTGAAAACATTTACAAATAACTACAAAACACTTTTATGACTATATATTCATAATGAATATATTTTATAGAATTTGCACAAATTCATGCAAATATGTATTTTACCTTGTGAATATAAAATTATTATCCTTGTAATAGATATATCATCATAAGCATATGTACATGACATTATTTTGAATGGTACTCACTAGCATACTGAATACTTTATAATTATTTTTTGTATAAGAAATGTTCTATTCTTATAAACTAAGGGCAATAAGAAAGATTCAGTTTATATCTTAGGATCAAGCAAACACTGTTTTTCTGAAAAACTGTATCATGTGAAAATAAATTAATGTTATTAATAAAAACATAATAAGTTCAGTAACATCTTGTGTTTGAAATTTGTATATATATGTATATGACATGCAATTTATTTACTTATAAAAAAAGGTAAGATTTAATAACACATTAAGTTTAGCTATTTTTCATTTCTGCGTTGAAAAATTAAAAATATATTTTATATTATGTATAGATATGGGACTCAGTTCAATAAAGCAAACCATTAATGTTTTTTTCCTTTTTTTATATATAAAACAAAATACAATATACAATTTGTAATATCCTTTAATTCCCTTCAGTATTTGATAACAACTACAATATACAATATCTTACAATATTTTACAAATATTGTTCCTATAAGATATTAAAATATAAACAATTTCTTTATATAGGTTTTTTTCATGTTATAATGATTTTGCAAATATATTTCATCATAATACTTATATTTATATAATTAGTTTTCTTGATAATGATGTTTGTCTTTCAAAAAATATATATATATGTTTGTACGGAAGTTTTAAGTATAATTATAACAGATTTATAACAGTATTTAAAAATGCAAAACATTATAAATTATTGTAAATATTACAACAATATGGCAATGTATAGCTTTCACACAAAATTGCATCCAATATAAATTAATCCTGTACAATGTTTTTTACATTGATCAAGCAACAAGTGGAGTAACTTTAAAGATGCTTATCAAAATGGAAACAATATTGTATAATAAATAATATGATAAACTTAGTAAATTATGATAAAATGTACTTTCCACGTCTCGTACTTTCTTAAATTTAATGAAATATCAAAATTAAGAATTTTTAAATTTATATTCCCAAAAGTTGTTTTCATTATCAAGAAAAACTAATTTTTCTGTTATTTTTTTTATTACTAATTTCATCAGTGCTATTTCGAGTTTAAAATTTCATTTCTTGCTTGCGTCATAATATCGATAGCATTCTTGTCTATAAGGCTTTTTGCAAGATCTTTACCAAGCTGTTCAGAACCTAAAAGGCTTAAATTGCTTACTTTCCCAGGAACAACACTGCAGTAAAGTTGTGGTTCTCGATATGGACATTTCCTACCATGTAATAAATAAAAATTGTATGAATCATTCATGTATTTACCGATCTAACTCATAAATTGAATTATGTTTACTTACTTTTGAGGTTCTCCATCATCATCAGGTATATAAAGTTTACTTTTAAAAGTGTCTTTAACAAGTGTCTGACCATCTAATGACCATACAGCACCAGTAATGGTTAATGTTTTATCTATTAATGTTGAGGAAACAGCAACTGGTGCTGAACATCCACCTCCTAATGTTTTAAGAAAAGAACGTTCACATACACATCTTAAAGTTGTTTCTACATCATATAGTGGTTCCAAAATAGACAATATTTTCCAATCTGCCTCTCTACATTCAACTCCTAATGCACCTTGTCCAACAGCATACAGTGTTTCTTCTGGTTCTAAGAGCTATGAACATCAAATGATGATGTCAAAAAATTGGAAATTTAATTATCATAATAATTTTATATAGGATTGTAATGAAAATTACCTGACTTATTCTATTCTCCCAATTCATCCTTTTTAAACCAGCAGCTGCCAAAATAATAGCTGCAAAGAGTCCATTTTCATCATCTAGCTTACTTAATCTAGTGTTTAAGTTACCACGAATATTTTCTACTTTTAAATGTGGCATGCTTCTAGCCAACTGAGCTGATCTGCGTAATGAACTAGTACCAATGACACTACCTTCTGGTAAGGTAGCTAATGTCTTATCCTTGTACTTATTTGACATAACAACTGCATCACGTGGATCTTCACGTCTATACAAATGTTTTTATTAAAATTACATGAAGTTTACATTACCTAATGTATACTGAATAAAATATAAGAAGAATTAATATAAAATATACATCTATAATTATAAAATAACATTTCAAGAGTGTACCTTACATTAAATTTATTAAATATTAACAGTATACATTCAATGTAAAACTACAGTATTCAATAAAATTTAACCCAAACGTTTCTACTGGGAAATATGCATTTTACATATGCAATATGTTACTTTCATGAATATGATAATTTTATGACAAATTTAAATTTCAAATGTACAAACTACCATTTTGGAATAGTAAAACATGGGCAGAATATTAACTTATGTCAGCTTAATATTATTGATATAGTTTAGTATGATTGATTTATACTCACTTTAATATTGCACCCAAAGCCATTCCTTCTGGCAATAATGTAGGTAAATCTTTGAGTGAATGTACCACGAAATCAACACGACCACTTTCAAGAGCAATCTCTAATTCTTCAGTAAAAAGAGATTTTTCTCCAATTTTGGGTAAAGACTTATCTAAGATTTTATCTCCTTTGGTAGATATTGTAACTATAAATTAAACATATTCATTTGTTTTTCATTTAAGTGATTATCAAAAGTACAAATAGTCAGAGTATAAAATTTGGTTGAACATAAACATTAAAAATATTATATAGATATGCCTTACATAAGTATAAAAATGATATCTATTATGATTTATGTATTACATAAGAGTTTTAACTTAAAAATATGTATATATATAATAATTATTTAGGAACAATTATATAATAGAAAGTATTAAAAAAATAATACTTATATTCTAATGATAAATCAATGCTTTGCCATTTACAATGAGAAACCAAATTTTAATGGTTTAGATGTATACAGATTTATCCATTTAATTTTATTTACCAATTTGAAATTCCTTTGTTGGATAATATTCCTTTAAACACTTTATTACATATTTTGTTTGAATCAATGCCAACTGAAAAAATTATAATTTAAAAAATTTAATATACCATTACATTATTATATTTAGTATATTTTTTATTAAACACACAAATGTCTAACTGGGGTAATTTGAACAGAATTATTTACTGAAAATGAAGTATGAAATATACATATCTACTGATAGATAAAAGTACTAAGATGCTGTTAAAAAGTTGCTGACTAATGCAGAATTAAGATTAATAAATGCCACAACATTCTACATATCATGTACTATATCACTTATAAGTGATACATTTACAATTATAATTTTTAAATTAAGTGACAGTTGCTCGCATATTGTAATAACAATGAACATTCTTTTATAGCAATGAAATTTTTAAAAATAATCCTACAACGTTTTTATCTTATTATCGTTATTATTATTAGCGTTAATCGCACAAAATTTTACAGATCAGAATATTAATCGATACTAAATTATAAAAATAGAACAAAATTACACTTTCTCTTTTATTACAAAAAATGAATTGCATTGTACATTTACCTCGCTTTTCCGAGATCCAACTCGAATTACGTCACGTGTGTCTGTGCTCGTCATTACGATAATTTAAATTTCTGTTTCTTTTTGTATGTAATTACAACACAATATTGTCAACAATAATTATTATGTAACAGTTTTATCCTATTTTGGAATGTAACAATTTTGTACATATTATATCCAAGAGATAAAAGAAACTAAATTAGGTCAAAGACACGAATAACTTTCACTACACTTGCGAGTAACCTCTAGCATGCAATTTTAGTATTTAAAAAAAAAATGTATATTTTGGAATACGGTACTTTTAGCCCTATTCACAGTTACTGACACTGCAGTAGAACGTGAATGTAATTAATATATTTATAAGAAAGGAACTACATCCTTATTCGTGCCATTCTTTCAATATAAAACTATGACAAAGAATGCGACTTGACTGGAATCGCACTGATACGTGCCGACTATATAATCGTGATTTGAGAAGGCTGGTATAGGATACAGCATTCATGTTTTTTAATGCGCATGACCACAGCCGAGTCTAGTACCACAGAGTAACTACAGAGGCAAAGCTTACTGTCGGCACCTTTGATGTTCGTGTCCTCGGTTTTCCACACACCATACAGACACCATTGCCACATTTATGGTTAAATGTATCGTTATCTCTTTCTATTGGCTATAGTCAGAAAAGGATAGAAATGCATTGGAGAAACAGCGAAAAGCGCGGCAATATTTGAACATAATATTTGAACAAGTAATTTTTTTCTAGTACTTTTTTGCTAAACAATATTATAAATAATAATTCGATAGAAAATAGAAGACAGCTACTATATATAATTTCATGTATTTTATTTTTGCTGAGAATGACTTTCATTGTATTGTGTATATAATTAAATCTTAAAAACTGAAAAGAATTGTTATGCTTGTACTTTTATAAATATTAAGGTAAAACAATATACAATTATAATATTATCTTATATTTATTTAAAGTATAACAGCATTACAGTAGTTACAATATTTTATATTGTATATTAAAATAGACGTAGTAGTTGATATCGATTGTAGCTTCAGGGAGTGAAGTCCATGCATCGTATGGATCCTAATTTCTTTGTATGGGAATACTTGAATTATTTGAAATTTGAATTATTTATGATAGAAGAACTATTCATTCGCGAGTATGTTGACGCGATGTCAATCTCTATGTTTTAAGTTACGTCATATTGAATTACATTACTGGAATAATCTACCAATTTCTTTAAATGCATAAATTTCTTCAATCCGCATAAGAGAAACAGAAAACTGCTCCGTCGTTGAAGAATTAAATAATTTCGAAACTAGCAAAATGATATATAACATATTCCAATGTGAATCAAATCGCAGAGATCGAGTACAAGAATGATCGATTTAGCGTGGAAAGACCCATATGCAGTATTTTGAATTCATGTTGCACAATACTCAAACGCATGCGCAGTATTTTGCGGTTTTCTTCATTGAGCACACCATAGTTTTGCAGCTCCCTTCATGGCGCACACCATAATTTTGCTGCTCCCTTCATGACGCACACCATAATTTTGCAGCTCACTTCATGACGCACACCATATGTCTTCACACCGAAAAAAAAAGGAAATGCTTGTACACGTTCTGAAATTCTGTTACCTTGTACCTTGAATATTACTGATATCTTAAAACTTCCGCCAGGCAATAATTCTAAAGATTATTTTGTCTTGGAAAAATAGGTGAAAGTTGACTAGAGCACAATTTAGGAGAACGTAAATATTTACTATCTATTTTCCTACATGTACGGTAATGGTAAACAGGATTCTCGCGATCGATCGTTTTACGAAAGACGATCGTCACAACAGCGTTTGCACGGGTAATGCTACTATTAGATGCGCTTCTTGGTCAAAGTTCTTGGTACTCTGATGTCCAGCCGTACTACAGAATTTTTGAGCCATTTGGCTCAAAATATGAAAAGCTCAAAGTCTGAAAGACTCAGTCTGAAAGGTTTAAAGTCTGAATTTTAAAGACAAGGAAAAATCTGAAAGTCTAAGTCTCAAAATCTGAGATCATTGACCCTTTCCGAGATTTTGACTTGCGGACTTTCAGACTTTACTTTCAAGCCTAACTGTCAGACATTGTCAAAACGATGTTAAAACGGAATAAAAACGATGTCAAAACGATGTCAATTTGATGGCAAAACGATGTCAAAACAAAGTGAAAACGATGTTGTAGAATGGGCTGTGGTATAACTAATGTAACATCAGGTAGTTCTGTCGCGATATTTAAAGTGCTTCTTTCTTAAGACTAAATTTTTCCGTCTTTTTTAAATAAAAATTATATTATGAAATTATTTTTTGTATACATTTATGGTTAAGGAAAAATCACAACAGTTTTTAGCATATAATATGCATTTTTTATTTTGCAAATTTTAATTTATAATATTTAAAAAATAAATTTAGTTTACATTTAAAAACATATGTATATATAGAATTAGATACACCGATTGAATTTTAATACGTACATAAATCAGAAAAAAAATAGTAGATATAATACAATCGCATTTTTGTAACTGCAATAAATATAAAACACAATTTTAAAGAACATTCCCTTATGTACAATACCCACAGTATAATTAGTCGTAGTTTAATGGGTACATAAGATACTTCTCTGGAAAAATAGATCTCGTACAAAATATTATATAGAAAAACAGTCATATTTTATCATTATATAAACATTCATTAAAAATACGACTTTTATTAAGTTTCATATAATTTTAATTTTTCAAACATTGACTAGTTTATAACGCAATTTACAAATAAAACAAATAAATTCAGAATTTATTACTAATATGATTCCAATTTTATAGATATAAAATGATAAAAGAAACATCTTATGTATTCAGTACAAAAGATAAAATATAACAATTACATTACATGTATAGTATTTTCATATTTTGGATTGCACAAATGTAAATTGTATACATTAACAAAATAAAGTAATGATATTAGAAGTATAGAAAATAAAAGCTATGCATGTGAAATATTTCTGCTTGCATGAATAATTTAGTCTGTGCAATAGTTTTCAATTAAAAGCTAAGACTATTTATGTATATCATTCAATACATAAGTATAAGCTTTTAAATGCTAATTGAATACTGAAATGTTAGCTTGCACTGTGCTAGATAGCGGTACGAATTTTTAAAAATAAATTAATATATTAGCCTTACAATAGCATTTAATGTCACCACAGAAAAGAAAGCAGTGAACTTAATTTACTACTTTTATTTTTTAATTGAACAATTTATTGTAGTAGACATCCACTTGCATTCTTTGGATCTTTGGTGCTTTGGTGAATAGCATCCTCTTTAATAGGAGGCAAATTTTGTTCTTTATCTGCTTTTGCAGGGGCTAATCCAGATAATGTTCTATATATGTCCAAATTCCATGTAGGATTATATGATTGCATTTGAAAGTCAATAGGACTCACTAAACCAAAAGTAGCTTTTGTATCCAATGTTGGAACCTCTCCTGGTATTGTATGATGATAACTTTAAAAGTACAAGTTATTACAATTAAATTTCGTTCAAATGTTGCATTTCTAAAAACATATTCTCCATAATCTTACATTAAACCATTCTCACGATTACATTTATCAAGAGTAAGCTTTACTATAGGTGTTAGTCGCTTAAATACAGCATGTTGATCTGGCTTTACCCTAGGTGCTGGTCCATTTATTTTCCCATATTCTTGACACAACATTTTTGCTTTCTTTAAGCATGCATCACTTTCTTGTAAAGCTTTAATTGCCTCTCCACATTTATCCTTAGATAATAAATTTTCACCACAATAATTGTAAGCCTATAAAATTCAAACTTTATTAGAAATTTTAATTTTTCAGTATTTATTTTTTTTCTTCTATGAATAATTTACCTACATAAGATTGGTAAAATGCTGCTTTCAATTCCAAATATTTAATCCACTGAGCTGATATCTCTACTTTAAATGGACGTAAAGTATTAGCAGCATCTAAAAACAATTTACTTGTTTCATTAGCTAATGCTGATATCAAACTGGCATTGTGTTTTAGTTCCACTGCTCTGGCTACTGTCACTGTAATACAAAGTGAATAAAAATAAATATTCATTAGTATCAGAGTTACTGCAATACTTTCACATAGCATTATAAATTTGTCTGTTGTACAACCTTCTTGAGCTTCTGCTGTACATTGATTCACATATGCATTTATTATTCTTGGATCTAAATCACTTCCCAATGGTGAAGGGTTAGCTAATTGTGGCAAAAATTCTGTTTGCACAAAGGTAAATATTCCTGCAGCCCTTCTTAGCATAGTATGCACATCTTTCGCTTCATTCATATTTATACTATATTATATTGTCAGTGAATGATACTTTTTATATTGATTTTTAGTTATTTTATATCTTGATTTTTATACTTACTCATCCTTAGCAGCAATCATTGCAGCATGTTTCATAAACCAAAGTCCTACATTCATGCTTATATTAGCTGCTTCATAAACAGAATCAGCACTGGAACTATAATAAATGTCATTACCTTAGATTATCTAGTTAAGTTTATAATTTTCATTGAATTAAATGAATATAAAGAATATATTACTAAGTATTTGTTCCCAATAATGTATGAGTCCATTTATACACAATAACATTTCGGAGTTTGCTAGGATTGGGCCTGCCAATGCATTCAGTTTGTTCTGCAACAGGGTTGATTTCCCATATAAATCCATATAACAGGCTTAAATAGCTATGGAAAGCTGGCTCTATAGTATCACTTGTGTTATTTGGATTTTTTATTAATTCCAAAAGACGATTTCTTGATAGTCTTAAATCACTGCAATGTAACAATCATAATTGCAATATAATTATTCTTGTAATGTAGAAGTGATATTTTATATATTTATAATTTTTAATGAACTTCTTGTGGAATAATAATATTTAAAACACATATTGAGCATATGTACGTAGAATGAAATGCGTTTTATTTACTATGTTCATAAATATAGTTAACCTGCATAGCTTTCTTGTTGCATCGGTAGGATTAGTTATTTTTAATTCGAATTTTTGATTTGTCGTGGCTTTTAGTACGTTACGATGGAACCAATGTGCCATTTTGCTATTAATATAAATTAAGCTGGTCCTTTCAGTAGTATTCAAGCACTGAAACGTAATCCACTTGGTTTGACAGATAAGGGAAATCAAAGTAAAGCAGACAGCACAACACAACTATATGAATATTTTCTCAATGACAGATATTCCACTTTTTGCAGAGTTGTGAATAGATGCAATTCCTCGCACACTTCCGTTTCGCGTGTCAGCGAGTAACCACGTACTGGACTCCCTATTTATTATTTCTTAGAAGGTAAAAATCAAGAATATAATAGATAATGTAACAAATATGTAACATCATATTAATAAGTAATTAACGGTTATATATCATTATTAGTACAGTCATTTTATTGTAACGAAATTCCTACATTAAGTCTCTAACCTAAAGAATTTTTATAAAATTTATAACATAAATATTACATTTTTATTTCTTAAAACGCTTGTTTGAATTATTAATTTTGTCATATTTTAATTGTTTGTCAATTTTCTAATCTCTTTATATTTCATAAAAGTAATTTCGGAAATAGATAATGGCCTTGAAAATCAGTGATAGTTTATTTACAAACTGATAAAACTGAAAGATATAGAAAGTAAATTTAATCTCCAGAATTTTTCATGATATTAAAATTATTAAATTTTAATGTGTCATTTAAATAAATTTGTTACTTTTTTTAGGATGGGCGAACTTACAGGATTAACAAATTGTGAAGCACGTGAACTTTGTAAAGAGGCTGATCCAGCAACAAGTGGATATATAATGCAACAAACAATGTATCGGATTAAAGATCCAAGAAAATCATTACCTTTTTATACAGAAGTACTTGGTATGCAGTTACTGCAGAAACTTGATTTTCCTGAAATGAAATTCTCTTTGTACTTTGTGGGATATGAAGATCCAAAGGATATACCTACTGATAGAAGAGAAAGTATCGAATGGACATTTAGCCGTAAAGCTACTATAGAACTTACTCAGTATGTTTAAAAACTATATGTAATCTTAATTAATTTTTTTTAATTAATTAAGTTTGGTTATTTACTTCTAGTAATTGGGGAACAGAAACCGATCCAGATCCTAAATATCACAATGGGAATACTGAGCCACGAGGATTTGGTAATATATATTTTGACTATTACATACTAGTTTATTAATACACATAAATAGCACAATATGTTTGATTAATGCACAGGTCATATTGGAATCGCAGTACCTGATGTAGAAAAAGCATGTGAAAGATTTGAAAAGTTAAATGTAGAATTTGTAAAGAAACCTGATGATGGTAAGATGAAAGGAATTGCCTTTATTAAAGATCCAGATGGTTACTGGATTGAAATTTTTAATCCAGTAGGTGTTGCAGATATGACACAAAACCAGTGAAGTATTTTACATGGAACAATTTCTTTGAATACCTACAAATGTATAAATTTCATTCAACACAGAACAATCAGAAATAAAACCAAATCATTTCTGTATATGTATATCTATACACATTCGTATACGTACATGTGTTAAGATTGTAATTACTCATATTTATGTATATTTTATAGCACCTGTACATTATATTATATTGTGTTGTATGTATAATTTATGTATAATGTAATATCTACTTATTCTTGGGTAAATAAAATCAAAATATTTATTTTTCAATGGTCAGATTGTCAAGTTAAAATCGATTCATAATTTTACTCTGTCTTGTACTAGGATATAATTTTAGGTATATGGTACTTTACTATCATTCGTGCGTAAAGTCGAGTGAATGGAAAGTATAGGATTTGCTATAGTTTCGTATCACATACGTATACGACTGCACACAAAGGTAGTACCATTTAAGTGAGGTATGTGAGTGGAGTATCTTATACTACAAAGTTCCTAGCTATCTTAACCGTATACAACAGCGAAATGTCATATGACCGTATATGACTTTTAATTTTCATTAAATCATGTCTGTATAGCCACTTATATTTGACATAAGTATTACTTGCGATCGTATCCTGCGACAGCTTTTTTTCCTTTATATCATTAATATTTTCTTTGTCTCATAATTTTCAATGATCGTCTATTATATTAAGGTTAGATTTCAAACCGGAACATGATACACAGATCTAGTATTGTTTAAAATTATAAAGGAATAAGAATAATATTTTTTGAATAATGCTTTGAAATGAAAAGCATGTACGATTCAAACATATTATGTACTAAATATCATTTAAATTTATCTTTTTTAGTATGGTAGAAGATAAAAAATATGAAATTGATAGCCGAATGGAGTGTGATGGGCATCAAGGTACATTAAAGTACGTTGGTCCTGTTGGTGATACTAAAGGTTTGTGGCTTGGTATAGATTGGGATGATCCAACTCGTGGCAAACACAATGGTACATATGAAGGAGTAAAATATTTTAAAGCTAGGTAACATTATATAAAAGTATTCTGTCACATCATAGAATAATTAAATAAATACAATATTTATATGTCTTATAACAGGCATCCTACATCAGGTTCATTTATACGCCCAGGTAAAGCGAAATTTGGAATATCTTGTCCTGAAGCTATTAAGATTCGCTATGGTCTCATTAATGATGAATTAGCTGGTATTGATAAAGACACATTAACAAGCTTACAAAAGGAGATCAAT
The DNA here is from genome assembly GCA_028830335.1 of Eucera pruinosa. Classification (NCBI taxonomy): domain Eukaryota; kingdom Metazoa; phylum Arthropoda; class Insecta; order Hymenoptera; family Apidae; genus Eucera; species Eucera pruinosa. The sequence goes on along the minus strand of JAMYCR010000004.1, from coordinate 14,454,897 downwards.
GCTCCCTTCTTAGAAGTTGTTGGTTTTTCTAAAGTAAATAGAAAACAAAGCAAGTTTGATCAATTAAAAATAGTGTGGTTAAGGGAACAATGTGTTAGTGCTGCTGGTAAACCTGGTGAAATGAAAGAGTTGTGTCCAAATTTGGAAGAGTTAGATATATCTAAAAACTTAATAAATAGTTGGCAAGTTGTAGCAGATATTTGTTGTCAGCTTCATCATCTGATTCGCCTTAATGTGAGGTAAATTAATAAAATTCTTAATTAAATTTTTCGATAATAAGTAATCAATATTGTTACTGATTATTATTTTTATTACCTCTTTAGTGAGAATTATTTACCAACTGAAGAAAACATGGAAGTATTAAAAGATTCATTTTTTACTGTTAAATATTTAACCATGGCAAAAATGAACTATAATTGGTTTGATATTCAACGGTGTATGTGTATGTTCCCATCTCTTCAAGAAATTTCAGTCTCTTTTAATATTGTCAACATCATGCAAAAACCATTAGAGGATGATAATTTAATGAAAATATGTAAATTAACTCTGGAAGGAAATTTGATATCCAGTTGGGATGAAGTTCTTAAATTGGGTTCATTTCCATGGCAAGTTATAATTACCTTAATTACATGTAGTCAATACTGATTAGTGACAAATTTATATTGAAAGTTTCATTTTACAGTTTAGAATATCTTAATTTAAGTTCAAATAAAATAGACAAAATAAGATTTCCAACTGCTCAACCAACATCAAAAACTCCTCTTTTTTCTAATTTGCAACAATTACATATATCGCAAAATAACATATCAGAGGTAAAATAAAAATCGTTATGATATAGGTAAATTGTTTTAAAAAAATAATTCTGTAATATTATAATTTATAGTGGCAATCTGTATCAGAATTAGAAAAACTTAATAATTTAGAAGATTTAAAATTTAGAGAAAATCCAATTTTGAAAGGTGAAAATTTAGAAACTGCTCGTCAGTTAATAATAGCAAGAATCTCAAAACTAAAATTACTAAATGGTACCGAAATTTTGCAAGATGAAAGGCGAGGTGCCGAGTATGATTATTTAAAACTGTATCTATCGAAATGGACTGAAACTGAAAACGATCTTGCAAAGAGAAATCAATTTATAATTGAACACCCCCGATATCCGGCATTAGTTGCAGGTAGGTGAAAGATATGATAATGTATTCGTTACAAAGTTGACTATAAGTTTAATTAAAGTTAATGTTGTAGCCAATAATGAGTATATGTTATTTAAAATTTTTAGAAATTGGAATTTCTGATATTCCTTCATCTAAAGTAAAATTGGAAATGGTTTCTAACGTCATAACAGTAGAGTTTCTATGTCCAGATTATCCAAACCAGCCTAGGGGAATTAAAAGAAAACTTCTAAAAGATATGGAAGTTCAAAAAGTCATCGGACTTGCACAGCGGCTTTTTAGAACTGGAGGAAAAATACCAAGACTTTCATTTATACAACAAAATGTAACTATACACTTTTATAATGTACATGAGTTTATTTTATTGTGTATTTTTATACCTTTCTTATGTTTACTTTTTAGCTCTCTAAGGATGAAATACCTTTAGATAAACCGCTTCAAGAACTCAGCTATTATTCAATACAGGATGGAGACCAAGTTATTGTAAGGTGGTGATATTAAATGAATTGTTCATAGATATAACTGTATTTTGTACACTGTTAAGATTTCACCACCATACTTTGTTATTAAACTTTTTTAATTGCACAAGTATATTTTTTGTACCCCATTTGTAATTTGCAATATTTTGTTAATTTTCACTCTTAAATTCAGTACATTAATTAAATATTAAGTTCATTAAGCACAAGAACATTACTGGAAAAAATATTTTTTATTATAATATTTATGCAAAAATTAATACATTTTATACGTACTATAATACAAATGCTGTGAAAAACAAAAACTATCGTATGTTTTTATACACTATATATTACCGTATCTGTTAAAAATGGCACAAATCTTTTATAAATGTAATATGAAATACTTAATTTTGTTGCGCCTTTTGTTCAATTTTGCTATATTCTTCTTTTTCAAGCTGTTCTCTTGTTAACAGGGATAATCCCAATTGATTTTCACGTGTAAATGGTTGAGCCATTTGTCGTAACCAACGTTTACTTATCTAAAAATTATAATCAATAATTAGCAGTATATATCTTTAAAATTTTAAATGTAGATCTTTACCTGTACCGCTTCCTCAGTTGATAAATTACACAAACTATCAGTCAAGTGTTCCTGTATCCATTTTGGTAATTTACTTCGTTTATCTATCCTTGAAAATCTCTAAGAAATAAATACGATTAAAGAACTGATTATCATAACTTTTAATTACTTGTAATAATTTCTGTTACCTTATCAGCAAATACCATTATACCATAATCAGTTTTCCCTCTAATTGCTCTTCCAACACATTGTGCTGCATGTCTCATTGCATCGAAAGTTAAAAAATCATTTTCCCTGATCTAGAAGAGATAGTAAATATATTACTAATACTATTAATACCAGTACGTATACAATTCCTAATTTCATTTAATAACTTACTTGAAATTGATCGCGAAGGTATTCTAATCGTGCCTTTAAAATACGGGATTGTGTATATACATAAGGGATTCCAAACATCAAAACAGCTCTTCCCAAGTGATGATCAAAATCAACTCCTTCTGATACTTTACCACGCGCTACTGAAAGAAGTACGGCACCTCTTCCATTTTCGCATGCTTTTATATAATTTATAAGAGCTAAGCTCGTTTCCGCCGAATCTTGAGTTTCAATAAAAAGTAATTTATGCCTCTGAAGCTGATCTACCACGCCTTGGTCATACCTACAAAAATAAAACTTTTTCTGAATTTGAGATCTCAAACATTTTTGGAATTCCCGGATATTTTCGGGATTATATTATAACTGTTTTCGGTATAATTTAATGAATACAAACCATGCAGCAACAACAGATTCCATGTATAAGTAAGAGGTAAAAAAGCAGACTAAACCATCAGGAACAGTGGCTGAAAATTCAACTAATAACTGTCCGTAATTTCTTATAACAGCAACGTCTTCTCTTGTTTCATACTTTGATGAAATTGCAACTTGATCATTACCCTTTGCTACAATCTGGTGTTTTTTAAAAATTAATTTTCTTAATATTATTAACATTTAAAAAGAATAATGTTACACTTACCATAGGTAAAAGGCAGGGTCTAGCTAATGTCATGGTAAAAGATGACATTATGACTGGATGAAAATTTAAAATTTTAGGATACATATCTAATGGGGACAATGTTCCTGAAGTAATTACTACTGACTGAAACCTATCAAATATAGGCTTCATTGCAATTGATGAATCTAAACAACTGAAGTGTAGAATTGGATTTAAAACATTAGGTGTTTTGTCATCAAATGGTTCTACTATAATGGTAAATCCCTTTGTGTATGTAGAAACTAATGTTGCAAGATGCGTTACTAATATTATTGGTGAAAAATCGGTTAAGTCCGTTATCTCCATTGTACGTAAAAGAGAACCCAGTCGTTCAGCACAAAATCTTAATGGTTTGCGTTCTATTGAAACCTTTGCTTGAACATCTCTCAGAAATGCAGCAGGTGATTCTTGAACTACGTGTTGTACACGTAGACGCGTTTTTAAATATTCTACAAATCGTTTTAAGAAACTAACAAAATGTTCCGCGTTTCTGATGTTACCAGGAACCACCTCTGTAACAAATATGTGTATGTTCAATTTGAAATTATTTTAAATATATTTAGAATTAAAAATTTACCTTGCAAGATTTCATCTGGTAAAATAGGATTAGATAAAATAATATCAGTTTCCCTTGCAACATGTGCATCTCTTAGCCCTTCTACCAATCTATCATATTCTTCTTTTAATTTGTTCACATCATCCTCTCTCATTCTAAATTATAAATCGTTGTAATAATCATTAATGTTATTTAATATGACAATTAAGATAACTTACTCTGCTACTGTTTTCTCAAGAAGTTGTACATTGGCTGAACTTTTTTCCAAAGTTCTTCTGTTGATTTTTACACTCATTGAATCAATGCATACGTTATCTAAAATTATTTAATGATACAGATTAATTAAATAGGTAGAATCACATTCATTTTTACACAATATAACTAATATATTAGCTACATTGTACCTATATTGTGAGCTTCATCAAATACTACTACTGAACTTTTACTTAATTCTTTTGATACAGTCTCTGCAATTTTAGGATCTAATAAATAATGATAACTGTATACCACAATTTGAGCATGTAAAATCTAAAAATTACAGGAAAAAGTTAATATATCATATTGTCTTAAAATAAGTAAGTAGTGTTTCAAAATACTTACTGTAAACCTAGCAAGAAAATATGGGCACCAATTACGGTCTCTCCCATATTCTTTCAAGTCATCAATAGAATATATGCCTGGTGGCATAATTTGTTCTTTGCCTTCCATGTCAAATCCTTCATAAAAATTACAAATTGGGGTAGACTCATCATAATTATGCCTCTCACGAACATATGATGCTGTGAGAGAATGACAACGTCCATCTACAATTTTACCCTCGCGTTCTCTGCTTACCTGATTAAAATACCTTCTTAATATACTCATATTCATATGCATTTGCTAAAACCAAATAGAAGTGAAATGAATTACCTCTGGATGAATGCACATATTTTTTCGTGAACTAAGAACTAAACCAACAATACTGGGTTTACTTTCTGTTTCCTTCTCATAATAGTCCATAAGTTTCTTTAACTCCTCTATAACTTTTTCTATCTCTGGTACTGTACGAGAACAATAAATTAATTTTGTGATATCTAATGGATTTTCCAACATATATGCTACAATTAATGATAAAAGAGTTATGGTTTTGCCAGTGCCTGAGGGCATTTCCAATAAGCAGTGCCCCTAAAATTGTACACAGAATTTATATCCTGTTTAATTAATAATCATAATTCGAATTTGTATAAAATAAATACTTTAGCATCCAAGCCACGTTTGAGTTCAAGCATATACGCATATTGCTCTGGATAAATGTAATCATAAGGGAAATATACAAGTAAACCGTCAACGCTGATTCTGTAAATATAAACATAGAATTACAATTTTGATTTTATTATTCATATTTGATTTTGATATTCATATTTACTTCATATTTTCTATATTTCTTATTACATAAATAACAATTTTATACACAATAATATCATTTACTTATTAATATAAAGAAATCTCAAACAAGAATAAGGTTACATGTACAACATTGTTTTAATCGATCATATTATATGTAAGTGAATGTATTGGTTCACGCACGTACGGACCGGCAAGTCGCCGGCGACTATACACTTATCTTGTGTTCAGAAAGCAACATTTTTTAAACATATAAAAAAAAATTGTTAATCAGAAAAGAAATAAATATAATATATGCTTAACTTATTTTATCGCAGTATTACGTATTTAAATTCTATGTAATCCAGAAAAAATCGTATACAAATATTTTTAGTCGCTCTAAAAATCATCAATAGTTGGATTAACGAGAATTGTGCAGTACAAGTTATATTAAATAATTCTCATTTTTCAACATTCTATACTAAATTATTTACAAATTTATAAAACATTATTATTTTTAATATTTTGAAAGTACCAATCGACGTATATATATCGATATGGATTAAATTCGATACACCGATCTAAACCGGAAGGCCTCTGAGTAGGTCGTCGTTTCCGAAAAGATTTGGCGTCCGTAACACAACACGTGTATGGTGTGTTAAAAGTTGAAGTAAATTAAGACTAAAAATTTAGATATTTAAGTAAAAAAATGGGAAAACCAGGTAATTAATAATCATTTTTAGATATTATTCTTATATTTAATTATTTATAAAATAAAAATCTTTCATATTATCATATAATCTTCATGTACTGGCGTGTTCATAGTTATTTATTTTAAACTCATACAGTACATGCTTTCTTTTTCTTTAGGTTACAAATATTTATTTATTATAATATAACTAATTAGTTTTTATACGATATTATAGATGATTCAGTCAAACAAATCACAATTTTTGTGTTTATATGTAGTCTTACTTTAACCTATCTTTGTATACTTTAGATTTATTTTTTAATTTATTGTGTACTTTAATTCCTTCCCACATTTAAATTTAAAATTTGTATTGCAAAGTTTATTTTTTTTATAGGATTTTCACCAGGTGGAGGTGGTGGTGGATTTAGGGGAGGTAGAGGAGGAGGTGGTCGGGGAGGAGGTGGTGGACGTGGTGGAGGAAGAGGAGGAGGTGGTGGTGGTGGATTTAGAGGAGGCAGAGGAGGTGGAGGTACTCCACGAGGACGTGGAGGAAGAGGAGGAGGAAGAGGACGTGGAGGAGGTGGTTTCAAAGGTGGCAAAACTGTTGTCATAGAACCACATCGTCATGAAGGAGTTTTTATAGCCAGAGGAAAGGAAGATGCATTAGTTACTTTAAATTTAGTACCAGGTTCAGAAGTATATGGTGAAAAGAGGATAAGTGTGGAGGTACATAAATTAACTAATATAATTTATAATGTACAGTGTATAAGATTAGAAATGGTTAATGATATAAATATTACAGGGAGAAAATGGTGACAAAATTGAGTACAGGGTTTGGAATCCCTTTAGATCAAAATTGGCTGCAGCTATACTTGGAGGTGTGGATCAAATTCACATGCCTCCAGGAAGCAAAGTTTTATATTTAGGTGCTGCATCTGGAACTACAGTGTCACATGTAGCAGATGTTGTTGGCCCGGTAGGTTTATACAAATGTTGTCTTAATGCGTACAAGTTATTATTATGCATACATTAGAGCCAATTTAGTGGATTATTGCTAGTTTGGTGTCGAAGTTATGCTATAGAAGACACACATACATGTTTTTTCTCTGAGTATGATACATTATATGTTTTACTCTAAAAGGGCATGTGTACACAAACATTAATAATTTACTATTTTAATCAGTGTAACTTTTTCTATCAGTACTAATGCTTTTTTACATTTGATTATGTATTTGAGTTGTTTTTTTTTTATTTTAGGAAGGACTAGTGTATGCTGTAGAATTTTCTCACAGGTCTGGTAGAGATCTTATAAATGTTGCCAAGAAACGGACAAATATCATTCCTATAATTGAAGATGCAAGGCATCCTCACAAGTATAGAATGCTTGTTGGGATGGTAGATACTATATTTGCTGACGTGGCACAACCTGACCAAGCTAGAATAGTAGCTTTGAATGCCCAATATTTTTTGAAGAATGGCGGTCACTTTGTCATTTCTATTAAAGTAAGTATATTAATAAGCATTTAAAAACAAAAAGTCCAAATTTTATATTGTTCTCTATGAAATGTCTTCAAATTTAAGCTTATGTAACGACTGTATTTTTTTCCTTTATTTTTAGGCAAGTTGTATAGATTCCACAGCCCAACCTGAAGCAGTATTTGCCGCGGAAGTAAAAAAACTGATCTCTGATAAATTGAAACCACAAGAACAAATTACATTGGAACCTTATGAAAGAGATCATGCTGTCGTGGTTGGCATATATAGGCCACCACCGAAAAAAGCTACATAAAATTATCTAGATGTATATATATATATTTTGTCTAATTATTAAGATCAAATCATAATTGACCATGATGTTTAGAATTTATGCAATAAGTTTTAATTGCGAATGAGAAGATGAAAATAGTCTGTAATATAATGTAAAGTAAACAGTTATTACACAAATAATTTGGACATTTTCTATAAAAAGAATTAATCTCATTATTGTACCTGTACAGTGGATATGCGAAAAGAAATGTACATGTACAATTGTGTAATACAAAGTTTATATTTTAAATATCATATATGTCATTTCACTTATACTTTCATACAAATAAAACAATTTAATAAAATGTATAGCGTGCGTAATTTCATACTAATATACTCTATATTAAATAATACACAATTTAAAAAAAATATAGTTTGTATATTTTTAGTCCTGCTAAAACAAATGAAAGTTACAATAACATTATACATCTTTTTATTCAGGTCAACTTATCAAAATTAAATTTCAAAATTCATGTGTAAATTAACTAGTTAATTCATTTAATAATTACATGTCATTACAATCATGTTACATGTGCATTAAGTTAAAATGCCGCGTTCAGTGTTAAATACTTCAAAAAGTGGTAGGGACGAAAGATCTTGGTAGTTTTATGAATGATTATCCATAATTAATGATAGAAAATTACTTCTAGGATATGCAATCGATGAAAGTCGTAAATCATCAAACAAAACGCTTAAATTTAGAAAGTCGGTAACTACAGCAAGTCGCAAAAGTAACTCAACCACTAAAACTCAAGATCGTTTAGTAGGAGGAGCAGATGTACCGGAGGTAGAGGAAAATGCACCGAAACCGACGGAAGAAGTTGTAGTACAAACTTCCGTCGTGGTGACAGAGAAAACGTCTACTTTGACTGAAAATGGAAAACCTACTAATACAGCTGGACCATGCTGTACTTGTATGTCACAAGTGCCAGGATCAACCGGGTATAAATAATACTTTTTTCAAACAATTTCTTTAAAGCAACACAAGCTATATCGTAAAAATATTATTTCGTAAATACAGAGATAAGAAGGTGGATGAAATGATCGACTATGTGCATCAAAATTTACAAGATGCGGGTAAAGCATTGGCCACCTTAAGCGAGAATTTTGAGCACGATTCAAAGGTTGAGCCCTGTACGCAAGTAAAATCGACATGAAATTGGGAAGACTAGGGTACAATATAGACTTTATAAACTTGAAGTATATGCGAGCAAATAAAAACGAATAAATGAAACTGTCGTTCAAAACTCCCAATTTCGTAAAATGAATAAATTCGTATCTTTTTTTCTCAAAGAAAATCTAGTTCCTCCTAAAACATAAGTAAATATAAAGTAATACATGCAAACTGAATTTATTTTTACAAAAGTTGATGTTCGCTGACATACTTGGTCGTATACAACAATGGAGTGGTTTGGTGCAAAACAAATTGGACATTTGTAAGAATGACATCGAAGCGTTACGTAAAGAACTGATGGCCCGAGCTTGTGAAATCGACAATCTAAGGAAATTATTGGCAGAATGCGAGAAACACGAGGCGAGTTTGTCAATCAAATTCTCTACTGTACTAAAATTTTTAAAATCATGATTTTATTGTAGAAATCAATTGCAACCACGCAAACACTTCCTGTACAGCAGGAAGTAGCGACGACTCAACAACAAGTTGAGGAAGTTGAATTGAAGTCTCGATTCGTTGATCAAGCTGAAGACATAAAACATAGTAATCCATCAACACAAGAAGTAGGAGTTGTTATGGAACATGTGGGGCAAGCAGATGAATGTCAGACGACGGATGAGGCACGAGAGTCAGAAAAAATAGAAATTATCTGCACTGACGCAGCTATTCAATCAATGATGAAAGACAAAGAAAGAATGAGAAGAGAAATAGAAGTAAATTAAAGACTTTCTATGTTTGTCGTCTAGTGCAAATGAAATGTATAATATATTGTTGTATTAAAATGTAACGATTTGATTTAATAGCTGGAAGCTGAAATAGCGAGGCTACGTAAAGAAAATGAGCGCATAATAAAAGAACGCGCGGAATATGAGAACGCGATACAGCGAGCATTGCTACGAGGTGTTTCGTCTTTGAATGTTGAAGCGTTGCGAGTCCTCCGTTGTCCACCGATTCCTTGTTGCACTCCTTGCGCTCCTTGTCCTGCATCCGCTATGTGAGATTTTATATATCACATGTTACAGTTGCTTATTTAAAATTGAAAAACAATTGCTGGACTGTGGATTTTTATGCAAATTCATACATTTATAAATAAGTTTGAAGAAATAGGACCTAAGTTAGGAGTTGCTTCATTCTCTAAATAGCACAATTTCTACTGTACTTTGAATGTTTTGTATAATTTTGCGGATCGTATGCCTTCTGCACTTTTTTGCATCTTTAAATTCCCAATAAATGCATAAACATCCGCAGTGTAGTAATTAGAAGGGCTTCTGATGCCGAATTTAAAAATATTAAAAAATCAACGAAAGTCTATATTACGATTAGATATTTTTTAAAACGCTGGTCATTACAAGTCCTTCGCTTTGAAATAAAAAGAATGGTTGATTTATATCTAAGCAAGGCCAATTCGACGGCTGACTCATTGAAATGTCACGTACAGGGAACCGATTGTACCGTGTAAAAAGCACGTTGCTTCGTCTGGGATGGCTAAAAGTTGCGTCACCCAGCGTAGTACTAATGGAAGAAATGCTATACGTGAACAAGATTGTTACACTGTAAAACGACCTTGTGCCAGCCCTTGCTGTTCCGCTGGAAAAAGTCGGAAGTCTATGTCAAACAATAGTATGGTCTTTCTTCTTCATCAAGGCGACACAGAAAATATTTGTACCTCAAATAGCATCCCAATGCCAAGAGTTTGCGGTTCACCGGCTATGAAAAAGATCGAAATACCACCATGTCCTAGATTCAGTAAATAATAAGGTTCATTTTTTATCATTAGAAAACAAGCTTCGAAGTTAGTTATTAAACTTTGTTAATAATATATGCGAAATTGTTATTTGAAGTTTTATTAGGAATGGCTGATTTATATTTTTATATTGTTCGTAATTTTTAGACAGAACGTGATAATATGTAGAAGGCTTCATGGAATATTTTATGTATCTCAAGTTTCTCGTTGATTATTATAGAATTCAACTATATGTAGTATAATGAGGAAGAACGTGTGCATTAATGAGAATTGTAAGTAGTTTTCACGTAACGATCGAAGTACCCACTTAACGATAAGTGTTCGCTGTTATTCGGGTTTCCACTCATTTAAAAAATTGATTCCTATGAAAGTGTAACTACATGGATCATTTAAACCTAAAGTTTATCTATAGTTTCTCATTTGATGGTATGAAAGTAATAAATAAGCATGATATTGAAAGTATAAATATAACTTTATATAACATCATCAGAAAAATATTATAAATATTAAACATCCATTCTCATAAATAACATTAAGATCGTGTTTCATCATTTAATGTTTTCAAAATAGAATTGGAGGACACACCAAAGATTGGGCGACATCGATTAAACTTTGCGTGTGGTACCTCAACATTGTCGGCACATCGTAATCTACACATTTCACGAAAGTTCAATGAATGCGTAATAAAACTATAAAGTTTATATTGTAAAACTATATTTGAAATTATATCTTAATCTCGATAACGTATTTCGCATTCATTAATCTTCGAGTTTAATTTGTCGAGTTATCAACTCCTGAAATTAAACGGTGATTGAAATCTGATACGGGCGATAGATGACATATTGTTAACATAAAATATAAAAAAATAAAGTACGCAATGTTCTACTTCTTTCAAGTACTAAGCATCATTACATTTTTTAAATAATAGTTTCCACTGATTTAGATAAGACGTTATTCTGACTACTTAACGAAATGGGCTAATTGTAGCAATTAATTTGATAAAATGAAACTGTAAATAAATTGCACAATTACACGTAACTCTAAGTGTTAAATTATTTCAAACGAGTGTAATAATAATCATCACACCGTTCAACGAATTTCATAACTTCTTTTATCGACTTTTTAACACTGTTGAACCTTTTTCCGACGCACATTGTATGGCTGAAACATTGTGCGTCGAAACTTCTTTCCTTTACGAATATTTTCGTATGTTCTTAAATAAAAATTACGAATATAAATATTAATTTTCTATTAAAATTGTTTAAATAACAAGTAACTGCGCTTGTAAAATAAGAGATTTAAAAATAACAACAACTTACATTAGTGATAGAAGAAAAATTAGTGGACACGGGAGTTAAAAATGTATCGCATTGTAAAACGTATGGCTGTTAACGTTTTACAAGCTGGGAATACGAGAATGAAATTGAAGGGATTTATCGTTTGTCCAGCATGAGCAGTTGCTTTCAAAATATAATAGGCTTATCTGTGTTTCTCGATTAGCACGATGTATTATGACGCGAACACTTTTCAGTCAGAAACGCAGGTATAGAATCTATAATACGTATTGTCACAAGTTACGAGGCCATTGACTGAAAGTGTCCTGGCAATCGTTCAGGTCATGCTAATCGAGAAACTTCAATCTCCGTTTCAAATGTTTTTGCGCGGTCTCTGAATATATTAATAACATTACAAAAGTATTTGCAAAGTATAACAACAATCGAACGGATAATTACAGCTGGTCCAGCAGCATGGTAATGTTATTAATATATTTTAAGAAGCATCGGATATCTAACGTCGAAGACGTCGCACGCATTCTCAACCATATGCGTCGTTCCGTAAGTTCGCTTTTATATCTTGCTGAAAGTGTTACCACAATTCGTAAAACTTACATAAAGTTTACGCATGTAACTACCATATTGTCTCTGTGTCATTCGATCAGCAGTTTAAGATCGTCCTGTTCAAAGACGTCTTAGACAACATCGTCCATTCTTGTTAGTCGTTCTGTTACGATAATCGGCAGAGGATTATCGTGACTATACGACACAGTCGTTAAAATGAAGTATTATTTTTTAAGAAGCTGGCGTGTACATAATAGCTTTTTCCCTTAAAAATAAAAGGAATGTTTCAAAGAAGCACGCCATTAAATCAACTTCCCTTTTTTTGGACGCCTTCTATAGTGAGGTAGCAGTTTGACAAAAACGTTAGCACAAGAATCGTGTTGGGGCCAGTAGGTGCGGTGGTCCCTTGGCCAATAATTAAAAAAAAAACATGCTTGACGATTCGATGACGATGGAAGTTTACTTATTGTGAACCAGATTAAGGAATTCTTCGCGGGTCTTTGGATCATCCCGAAACACGCCGAGCATCGTTGATGTAACTGTCTTGCTGTTTATTTTCTGCACTCCTCTCATCACCATACACATGTGCCTGTAATGTAAAGATATATTTTTCTTTTATTCCGCGAGTGCTGCTATACGTTGAATAATTAATTACGTCTCACCGTTAGGATCGAGAGGAGAGCAATTAGTTCACTGTCCATATGTTAAATAGAACTTAGAATCTTGCTATAATCTACTCTAACAAGGATACTGTTATCTAATGTGCAATAGCTAGAGATTGTTATAATTGAGATGCTTTACGACGTACATTGTTAATTACGAAAAAAATATACTCGCAGTGATGAATACGATACTCAACCTCGGGGTTACGAAAAGAAGAAAAAAGAATATTAGCATTAAGGACATATTCCAATTATTAATCCCGTTATCAGTTTCTTCATTTTTATAAGCTCTCAAGGCGTCGTTTGATCCCCAGGGTCTTTTAATTACAAAACAGAGTCATGCCATTTTCTCCATTACTGAACCTGTTTTTTCTTTTAATCGCACGCAAGTTAGGCAATCCGCTTGCTACTAATGATTACGCTAATTATACATGCAACATAGATTACGGTGTTTGAGTTATTGAATACGAAACTGATACTTGACGTTAATAATCTAGACGATCTTTAATGATCTTGATTTGTCATTTAATGCGACATTTATACCGTTTCTTTATGAACTTCAATTGATTTGTATGATTTGTTTACATAAATCGCGTGACAAAATTATCACGTGAATGATTACAATTATTAAATGTGTCTATAAACATTTTTAAGCCAAGAATGAAAAGTTTCCTGTTAAGAGAGAATGCACTTTAATTCTTTACTAAGAGATAGCACCTTATTAGCCCAAGGTCGCATTCTTACGTGCGATTAGTCCTTGCGAAAACTATTGCTCAAGTCCTGAGTGCATTGAAACGAAACCGAGGGAAGTGTAAAAATGTGCTTGTTCGATGTTGTACGAATTTTTTGATTTTAAAATACATACACTCCTTCGACGACCACAGCCACCCCTGCCGGTTGTACTGCTTTCGTCACTGCTATTGCAATTTGTTTGGTAAGGCGTTCTTGAACTTGAAGTCGTCGGCTGAAGACTTCTACGATTCTGTAAGATACCATAAAAAAAAAATAAGAACGAATAATAGAAAAGCTCTAATAGATACAAAGACAAAGAAAATAAATATGCGTAGAATAAAGTATCGAATAAACGAAGGCAAGGAAAATGAAAGTTCCTACTACGACCCTGGCGCGAATGCTTGAAAATCTATTGGTTGCCTACCATTTGAAGGCTAATGTTAAGTTCATAATATTTAACAAGTAAATGGACACTCGCCGATTGAACTTAGCGGTGCGTGAAAGTGCCCGGCGTGCCAACGATCAGCACCCGTCGTATTCTTTTCTTTCCGCTTTAATATTCCTTCAATCAAGGCCGTAACTACTGTCGATGCAATTTGTTATCTTGAAGTTGTGAAATATGGTATCAGTACTGCCCCACGACTGCACTGTATCCGTAATCGTCTTAGCAAAATTTTATTTTCATCGCCAGCTATATAAATATGGGACTATAGCGCAAGATAATAAAATCGTGTATTAGATAATAATTTTAATTAGGGCATATATCTGCAAGCTATATCGGTTCCTTTACGATCAATAAATTTGAAATACGAAAAAATTTACGATAATTTATTGACGCATAGCAGATAATTAGAACTCTATCCTATTGTCATTTTATATGTCTCATCAATAACAATCGTAACTCTTCGATTGTAGAGCAAAGTTCTAATCGTGAATAAAATAAAATTCATATGATATGAAATGCAGTAATTAGAAGAGGCGATAAAGCGTCACGTGTGATGACAGTTTAATCAAGCGATCTAATTGATCGCCGACAAATAATCTGGTCCATTAATTTCCATATTCATAAGGAAGATATTAAATATCTCAATTTAATAAAATAGATAATCCGTGTTAATTTAATTGTTTCTATAACAGTTCGATCGTGTAATGATCGCAACTGATTAATCGCAGATTGAAGTTTAAATTGCAAGTAAAATAAAGTTCGTACGGTTCGAGGTACAGGGATTAATGGGAACAATATAGCATCACGTGTAATGGCAGTTCAATCAAGCGATTTAATTGACCGCCAACAAATAACCTGTCACCCATTAATTTATTAATTAATTTCCATTTCACAGGAAGGATCGTCTTAATCTAATGAATGATATATTCTGTAGATTTTAGTTACGGTGATTGTCTCAAGTTACGAGTATCAATCTGGTTTCCGATTATATATTTATTATAATTATTATATTATTATATTATTCCGATATTTCCGAACTTTTAGTCAAAAGAATTCCTTGTTACCTGGCTAATTTGCTGAGACCAAGGATCTTCTTACAGGGGAGGTAGCCGATCGAGACCTTTCCGTAGAACGGTACCAAATGGTGCTCGCACATGGAGAACATCTCGATATCTTTCACCACGACCATCTCGTCGTGATCTTCGTCGAACACTGCGTCATTTATCACATCTGTAAAACAAAAACATAAATTCCCTTCAAAAGTTAAATAAGAAACAGAAAAAAGATATTTTTCTTGTAAAATCTTTTATATGTATAAAAGATACTACTTGATCAGACCAATACGTGTTAAGGCCGTGTGATCGTTGCACAATTTCGATAATCGTGAAAACTACGAAAAAAAGAGGAAATTCCTTCGACGAGTAAAAACAGCCTTATACAAAAAGGAGAAATGATTGTCGCTAGAATTGTTCTGCGAAAGAACATCTTGCACGTGGGTTAAGGTCCTCACGATCCTAGCTGTGATTTACTCGATATTGACCTACTTACTACAATGTTCGTGCTAGTGGTGGTGTGTAGGTATGAATCGGTGGTTGGTAGGTGTCGGTGGGTAGGTAATGGAGGGTGCTCTCCATGGTTTCCACGGCAACCTTAACAAGAAACACCTTCACAATGACCGGCAATGATGAAACGAATTCACGTTCCGGTTAACCAACTGTATTTTTCCATACGTAACACGATAGCCCTGTCCGCTGTGAAAAATTGATACTCCGGATCCTTTTAACGCGACCAAATAATAGGATAAATTTGCAAATTTCATCCACAAAGGGGTGAAATTTATTTCGAAGCTTTTACGCGTATGCCCATCCCTGTGGATGGACTATGGACTTGAGCAATTTCCTCTTTCCTATTTACTACCTTTGAAGCAAATGTTCAAAGAATGCAGTTTAATTTTTCGACTCGGTGATCTAACGTGATCAACCCTCTATTGGGATTCGATGAATTCTATCTATGTAATGGATCGCAAATTTTTAGCTCCACTTTTATTGATAATTTCTGGTTACGGAAATAAAAAAGATTACCAAACGGGATAGAAAAAAAAACGAAGAATTGTAAATATTAGTATACCAATAAGTTATCCACTACTTTCTTAAACAAGTTGAAAATATAAAAATGAATATGGGCTAGTGAATTTATTTTATCAAGAGATCATGGATCTATAGCTTACTCGACAAATAGTGTAGAATAAAAGCAGTTATATTTAAGATGGCATAGCTATTTAGTTTGATTAAAAATAAGTGCTAAATTTGACAAAAAATATGTGAATTATTCATTGATATATCAACTTTATATACAGCAGGAAGTCAAACGAAATATTGTATCTGTCACGGTGTAACTAACATTACATACGCAATAAATATTATTCAACAGTTTTACACAATATATACTACTGTTGCAACTAAAGCAATAATGATAAACAGTTCCAATAACAAAATCTTCGTTAAAGAGAAACTAGAGTTTCTTTTACAGAGCGGGAAAGTATCCATGAGTATTTCCAACGAGAATTCGGCCAAGCTTATCGACTAGAATAAAAGGCAAAGAGAAATTGTCAGAAGGGAATGGTTTTGTGGAAGTAGCGGAGAGTGGTTACAAGAGGGTGTGGGTAGAGCTTTCGTAGGAAAGTGCTCCGGACTCGTTTCAGATTCACTGGGGCGAGCAGAACTACCGTTAACCGGGCTTATCTCAAGGGTAGTTCCATACTAGGGGGGAGAAGGATTAAGTCAAAGTGAATTAAAGTCTCCCTACCACCTGTAGCTGCTGCTCCACGTATATTTCACGTTGTGCAGGGTCGTGCTATTTATTAGGAGGTGCTTAAAGCGATCGAGAGCAAAATAGCCAATTCCCTGAATAATCAAGAATTTGTACGACAAACAGGATTATACATAGATTATATATTGAAACTCGATGTCAAGTTGAAAGGATGAATTAGAGATCTTATAATTAGATTGAACGAACCGTGATATAACAGAGGATGGTTAATGGCAATATCGTGTCGACCCTATTTTATTTAACTGTTCGCGAAGTCATAATTACCGTGGAACAATGGCAGTTCTACTCGGCATACGACAAATGGAAGGAAAAGGTGAAAGGCATTCTTCTCGGACTGCCTTACGTCCCTGAGACCCATTTATATCATGAGCTTTACGGTCTCTTTTTTCGAATCGTACTTAAGTCTTCTTCTCTTTTTCCTCATGACGGATCTCGAGTAATGTGAAGTAGGGAAAGAAAGAAATGGGCGGCACTTTCATCGAGTGGGTGTATTCATGGTATCATCTATTCTATCGACCTTATCGTTTAAGAAACTCGTGATCGTGTGTCTACATTGTTCTTAGTGAGACGAAAATTCAATTACTCTTCCTCAATTAAAAAAGTATTTCTTCTATTATTCAACTTGTCACTATCATTTATCATATTCATAATTTGTTAATATTTTATTCTTTGTGCTTTCAATTATAGAATATTGATTTAATTGTCTAAATTTTGTATAAATCATCAATGTAATTTAACTTACCGTCGATGCTTTGGTCGTAACCCTTCGTGAAAAACAGCATGGCTTTGGCAGCTCGTTCTGGAGTTTTCAAAAGACCTGGTCGATCGGGGTCCTCACCGAGGGAACTCAAAAGTAGCCTATAACTCCGTGACATTTCCGGAAGTAAAGCCTCGCGGGTTGGTGGCCTATGGTCTAGTTCCAAATCGTGGTGAAATGTACATTTTTCGTGACCTAGGAAAAGCAACGATTCTCTAATAGCCTAATGATCAAACATTCATAAAATTCACTGAACTCTAGCAATAGACGGGACAGATACGTTTTACGCTATACATAATATCCTAAACACAGAGAGGCGACATCGCAGCTTCAATCTCGTCCCCTACGAGAACTCATGACAGCTGTTTCAATGTTTCAATTCAAAATGAAGCAAAATATGTATAAACGTCGTTGTTATCTCTGGTACTGACCCGCGATGACTGCGTGAGAGTATCTATAACAACGGATTCGCTCGCATGTGGTAACGAAAACACAAATTCTATTTCCTTACGCATATCAACTTTCTTTTATATTCCTGATGTAATAGCTGTCGCAACACTAGTTCTCAAATACAGTCGAACTTCGATAACTCGAATCTCAAGGGAATAGTTAAAATCTTCGAATAAGGAGGTCTAATATACGAAAATTCGAATTACAAGAGCTACAAACACAAATGCTGTTTTATGTTTCCCGGCATTCATTAAAAGTTTAACTCATAAAAGTAAACTTCAACTTGTAGATATCTGACCATTCTAAATTCGAGTTACAAAGGTAAAAAGTACATCTAAATATGTTGCAAATAATTCGAATTATAATGAGTGTTTTTTCGATTTATAGAGGTTCGAGTTATCATCGTTCGATTGTATTTGCAAACCTTTCACAAACTCTCGTGACGAATCTTTGTCTTCCATTGATCCCCATTGTCACGTAAAGGTGTTCATACAAAAGTTGCAAGAGACTCAAGAGATTCGCAAAGTTGAATCACGAATTTCTTATGTACTTATTAAAACTAGGTAGCTATGTTGAAGTCTTAATTAGTCTTAATTAACAATTTACAAATGATCCAAAGAAGCAAAGTAAAAGGATCAACGGCATCACAATGAGACACAACACGATACAACATTAAGTGCGAACTTATTACGAATTCGTTGGACCAGTTCTTTTACTCCTCCCTCTTTTTGCCTTCTTCAAGGTGTGCGACCCATCGTGTATTCATAAACGTTCAACCTTTCCATTCACGATTAGCATAATGTTTTAATTAATAATCACGGATGTCGATCGATCAATCGATCGACGGAGGCTCGTGCAAAGTATCGGACTCGCGCTGAAGTTCTGAAAGTGCTTCCGTTGTGCACGCGTTGCCGAACTTGTTGCATAACGATTAACGACGACGTTACAGCAATGAGAAGGCGAGATTTCTATCGATAGAAATAATTTATCACTTGTATAACGCTCCATTTGTGAGCAATCTAGAACGTATTAAAGCGAAACAGCTCCCGGGACTTCTCTCTGCATAGATTTATTCGCGGAAACGTGGCGGGTAGGATCTAACGCTGCAACTGATGTATTCATGATGGAAAACTAAGTTAAACCGTCTCTTAGTAATGAACCGTATCGTGTAATTCAATAAACTAACGACATCCCTACGGTATACTCGGTCTATCGAGGTTTTCCATGGTCAATTATGTATCAATTGTGTGTGTGCACTGCTTAAAATAATTAAGCAGGTTAAACTGTATATTGTATGTATCTTTCAGATATGTGCGGCATCTTCGAAAATTACACGCGTTTCAATTTAAGAAAGTCTTAATATCAGTGCTTGATAAATAAACACTAAATTAAATATATAAAAGATATTTCACCTCTTTAAGATTGCAGTTGTTTATATTTCCGAACCCAATAACTGGGTTAATTGCATTTACTGCTCACAGAGCCGGTATAATTTTTCGCAATCTTGAGACTTTTCCATGACAAGGAAGAGCAAACGAGGTTCGTTAAGAAGAGATTGTTTTATCTGCATTGTACATTTTTATGACATTCGTAACTATGTAAATACTGATAATCATTTCAATATTTACATTACATTTAAAAGAAATTCGCATGCGAGATAATTTTTTTACGTTTAATTGTTAAATACAAAACCTAGCAGTTGACCCTTGATCTTTAAACCAGGAGTAAATTGAATATCTTTTTATGTCCCATAAGAATCTCAGTAATCTTATACGTACTCAACGTAATCAACGGCATTACACAAACTGGAAAATCAGAATTGTTATGCCAGGATGCAAGCGAGAAGATCACCAAGATCGTTTTATTGGAAAAGATGAATCGCGCTCGTTTTACGAAGCAATTGTATGGTAAACCCAGGTGTGTCAGATTTTCCCACTTTTCCTTCCGAAAAGTAAAAAGGCGTTCTCTGTTCCCAGAAAGCCAATAGTCCTACTGCGAGGGGGTCGTACATTTGTAACGTTACAGTTATGCGTTACGTATGATCATAACTGTACCCCAAGAGTTCCCAGGCTTTTTATCATTTTAAGATCAGCAGGTACGATTGACCCGGAAATGAGAACTATGGCGAGAGTGATTTCCAAATCTTTTTTTACCGACCCTGGCTTCATCAATGATAGCAACGCTGCACGGAATAAAACTAAGGCGTCAGATTTAGGCTAAGAACAATGAAGAATGATGAATATTGCCAGTGAAGTTGGGGCGTTGAAGTCATAAAGGATACTAAGACATTTTATTATGATTTGTAATAACTAAAACGACACCACGAGATTTTTTACGAAAACTGCAACAGGCTATGATTCGAATGATTACGTGCCACTTGTTACGTTCGAGCAATCGATTAGGACAGTCGCGGAACTAATGACGGTGATTCTATTGCTTTGAAAAAATTCAAGTGTTTGTTTTTCGAATTTACCGGAAAATACATTAAGGTTTAAGGAGAATTAAGGAGATGATTACGGATACTGTTAAATATCTGTGAAAACTTAATAACAAAGAATTTATTACAACTTGCGAGATACGGATAATGCTGAAACTTGAATAGAAACTGCAACAAATGTACCACTCGTTACGCCTGACAATTGCGAGTAATCGTAACAGGCGACAAGTTCATAGAGTAACCAAAAAACAACGACGATTTTGATAATGTGTTTTGAAAGTTTTCTTATGAAACAGGTGTTGATGTAATAACAAATAAAACTGATGTAACTTTCGTGGTATCGATTGCCACAGACAAATTATTGATCAATGAACTTCATCGAATCTTGATCAAATTTTGTGATCCAGTAACTTCAATCGATATTATCGCATTCAATTATTTACAAATTTATAAATTCAATTGACTCTTAGTGACCACTACACTATAGATGTTTATGTAAATTCATATTTTTATAAACAGATTTAAGGAAATGGAATCTAAATGCAGATCGATTTTACTCTTTAATTACTATACTTTGCACCTTACTTTGGATATTTACTGTAATTTTACTTATTATATGCGTTGTGTACCTTTTATAAATATAAATTTTCCATAATTGCATAAACATCCACTGCGTAGTGATCAATTAATAATAAGCACATTTATAACATTTCACTGACTTATTTTGTATGTTTAGTTGCGGAAATTCCTTGCAGTTTGAGAAATTCTACAACGAATTAGGATTATTAAGCTTTCTCGGAAATGATACCTGGTGTAGTGGAAGTTCGCGGAGTCCTAGGAGTCCCTGGTATATCCAGGTTGCTCTCCTCGACGTTCTCCGTCCAAGAAACGGTCCTCAGTGGTCCAGGTTTTTTGATCACCATCGAGTGATCCTCCTCACCGTCGTATATACTCAGCTCCTTGATTTTTGCGCATTGACTTGAAATCCCGTTCATGGTTGTACTCGTCGATCTTGCCCGCTATTTAAACTACCGTGCTCGGCCGCTTTTATATCCGAGATAATCGGACGATGCAGAACACGAATGATCTAACAAAGTTGATTCAAGACATCTGAACAAGCGGTGATAAACGAAAGAGAATCAAAGCTGTACACGTGCAAAGTTTGAAACAAAGATTTATTGAACCATTTACTAATATTATCACAGTAATAACTTATCTTCGTAGAATCATGGTAAATAAAGAAATTATGGCATTTTAACGTAGAAATACTACGTATATTTTTTACTCGAGATGTATTGTTAAACGAAGAATTCAAGCGTGACAATAAAATAGTATATAAAAATGTTGCCGATAGAAAAGTATTGTTCGATCGTGTGGTTTGACAAGAGGACTTGTTTTGAAAACTATGGAACCGCGTTGCGAACAACGCGCAATTCCCAGTTTGCTCTCGATACCTTTACCACGTGATTCACTAACAATACATGCGTGAGTAGCGCTCGATTCGTTTTAGTGAATCGGGTTCGAGCATCAAACTAATGAAACTTACTCGCAGTCGGATTCAATCGGTCGGCTCACGTGCACCCTTCGAAGGTTCGTTGAATACCGATATATCAGTGATGAAACGTCGTTAACAAGTTGTAACGATACTTTTCTCTCTTTTCTGATTATTTCGGTTTTTGCCGGTTTCGAAATCTTTTGTGCTCGCAAAAGGAGCTGTCGTAGTGAGATTATTCTTCGGATAGGAGGAACGAAATGAAAGGGAAAATAAAAGAGCGTCAGATGCCGATTCGAGACGTGATACGGGGGAAGCGAAATAAAATAAAAAAGAGAGCAGTCGACGAATCCGAAAGGAATGAAAGGACCGCGAAGTCGCCCGCTCGAGTGACGCAGTGTGACTGAACCGACAGAACCGTGGAGAGTGCGAATGTCCCCTATGGATCTCCTATCTCTGTTTTTCTCTCCCTCTATCTTTGTCCCTCTCTGCTCGCACCGTGTCAGCCTTTCTTCTTCCAACAATTTTTTTTCACTTGCTCTCTCAGCTTCTGTCTCTTTTATCTCTAAAACAGTGACCGTAGGTTGCTTTGTCGTGTCACACTAGATCCCCGAAAAGCACGTTTCCGCGACTGACGATCACAACGTCGCGTCACATTCAGTATATATCGAGAGAATGCAAGTACACGGTGAGAGTGACATAGGAGTGAGAATGCCTCCCTCCAAACGAATGTGATCCTCCCGCTACAGTGTTCGAGAGGGAAATACCCAGTACTACGGGATGTACAATCTCGAGTGACAAGTAGCGCCTCGATTGGCGAAAAGCGTCGAGATACCCGTGATCTGTGATTTCGACACATGATCATGCTTTTAACGGAAAAAGAACCGTTTCTAAACGCAATTATAATTTACAGCGGCTTGCGTAAAGGAGATTCTTACAATAGTTCTTTTTATTGGGTAACAATGATTATCAAACGCAGAAGATCGTTGGAAAGCGAAATTAGAGTTCTTTAATCGGTCTTCTTTTAACTCATTGTCAGATAGCGCTCACGTATTACAAATGTGCATGATATGTCAACTGTGGGGTAATCGGTAAATAAAAAGTTTCATTGGGAAGATTTAGCGTGGTCATGCAACAGGAAGGCACAGCAAATCCATCCTTCCTGGGGTTTTCAGAATGCGACTCAGAATCTACGTCATCGTGATTTCCGAAAGACCGGTTCCCCGATACTTACCTTTTCCTTCAATTCGCAGGACTACTTACGACCGCAGAACGTGTTCTTAACGCACGTAGGCCTTTCCTAGTATACATCTCGCGCATACGTCAAATGTCAACTTTACGAGACCATTGACGATTTCAATTTTTGCAAATTCCGTTTCTATACGTAATTACTCCAGAAGACGTAAAACCATCTCTAGCATGTTTTATTTTTAGCTGCCAGGATTTTCCTCAAACCTCACATAGATATCTAGTTAATATGAAGACATGTGTGCCATACATAATCGTGCATTTTTGGATGCAACGGATGACCTTGGAAGTACCCTATAACACAATCTTGATACCCTAGCACATTATAAGTACTGTTGTTAACGGTAATTAGTAGCGACAATGATAAAAGCGATGGTGCTAACGTGCAACTGGCCATTCCTCGTTTCAGTAATTAAGTTTGAACGTCGATGAGGCTATCATAATATTCAGGCGAGGCTATTAGATTGCAAGTGACGCGAAGGTAGAACGAGTAAAGTTAGCGAACGTCATTATATGAATTTCGCTACAATTTATCGGAGTTGTTCACCTTGATCTTCAATCTATTTAACGTGTCCTTTCAGTAATGTACCTTTATAAAACTATCGGGCTATATCTATCTTGAAAATAGGAAAATATGATCAGAAATAAGTTAATTGTTTACAGCTGGAATAAATTCGTGTTATTTAAAAATACCTTATTCGCGCCTATACGCTTTGCAATGCTGAATGAATAGAAATGTACTCTTTGTGTTATCTACGCGATTTACGGGAGAGAATGGTGCATTGGATCATGTTACTTTCGGTACCACGATAGCGTATTTATCGAGCGATACAAAAGCGCGCAAAGTTACGTGGACGTTACTCGTCCGTATTCATAGTTACACTACTGAAACTCGTCTGAGTTCAACTGACCTTCACTACTTACAATCAATACAAAGCTGCTGTTGGGTTATACATCGCAAGATATTCGACACTCAACGATTTGTATGTGTCTAATAAAACAATAAAATATCCTTTCTAATAAAGACTTGGAATTCATGAAGAAGGAATACCCAGCATTGTATAGATTTTATTAACGTTAGTCTAGAGACTTAACGAGCACGAAGTATTTGCGCCGGTTTAGCGGTCGCGTTAAAAAAGGAGAAAAACTAAAGGAAAGGCGACGTGTAGAAAACCAAAGTATATCGGCAAAGAATTCGAGGTCGTTCTCACGTAACGACATGGAATCAATGCCAAAGGAATGTGCTATGATAGGCGCGCGAACAATGGATCTACCCCGAATCATTTGAAACGAGTTAGCCATGAAAGTGGGAGGCTCCTGGCAAAAAATTTTCCGTATGTCGTAATTTGCTTCCGTGTATACCAGTAACGATAATTAGAGCATGTCCCTTTTGATAATCATACCAAATATTGACGTCAAAAAAGAAGAGATGGTTTTCAAGACTTCTTCTAAGAATTTTTGAAAATTGAAATTGTAGATAATAGTTTACAATTAATTACATTAATAACTGCTTAAGATTTTCTCTTCTGTATCTGTTTGATATCATAATAACTAGAAACTTTATACACTATGCAAGTTCTCCGTTCTACCGTATGTTTTACCCTAATTAGACACTTGATACTATTTTCTAATATCCTTTCATCGATATTTAATATGATTGGCACACATAAATCTGTCATCGAACCGCACGTTAAAAAAAAATGCAATGGATACGAGGTGTAATTTTTCATGGACGCTATATACGCGTTCTAGTCTAATGATCAAAGAAGTTATATCGATAATAAAATTACAAAGTTATTATAAGTCCCTCTTAGCATATTTAGCCGCTGCTAATTATAATTAATTTTCTTGTAATTACATTCGTTTTTATTCTACTTATGATATAAGACTGACTTTATTTCCAATATATCTTATCTGGAGAGCAGTAAATGTAAGAATATAAAAAATTAATACACTTTTTATGAGGGCAATAAGATTTACAATTTTTGAGTAGGAACAAAGAGTTCAGTGAATTGGCAGAAGTATAAAAATTATGATATTAAGAACGGACTTACCACCCTCTGCTGTATGATTCATTTTATCTTTAGGTTGTTCTTTAGCGTGGTCCTTCATGAAAGACTAAGCTTATTTAAGCAGTAACTATATTGTTTATAAATAAAAATAAATTGCAAAAGAAAATAGTCGTTTTATCGTTAGAAATGTTATATTATATATAATAGTTCCGATTAATGAAGAGAAAAGACGCAACACTAAGACTGTATACAGTCTCTATAGAGAGAGTATATCGTTTACTAACGACACTCTTTCGAACAAGGGATTTATATATCTACGGAGAATGAAAAACCTTTGTCAAGCTGAACCCCCTTCCATCTCTTATTAATTTGGTATACCACAGTAGGAAACTTACGAGTATTCACGACTCCGTTTCTAAGCACTAGATGAAATTGAGATTAAGATATTTTAGCTATTTATTAGAGAAGGATAGTTATCTAGTTTATTTAGGTGTATAATAACAACAAATGTATATATTACTTAGGTATATAATAATAAAATGATAGAATAATACAGTCAGAAGTAAAAGTCGTATAGAGTATAATATATAGCTATTAATCAAAATGGAAATATTACTCCCCATATGAAAGTATATAAAAATTTTGTTACTATTTTTTCTATTACTACGATATTTTTTTGTTTTAAATTGCGTGTCACAATATAGAGATAACTAATTCACTTCTTTACATTAACAGCGTTATATAAAGTATCAGCACTAATCATTTGGATCCTATGGAAAATTAAAACAGTAATTAAAATCTTGTGCAACGCCTTAAATGAATAAATATTTAACAGTTTACTTATATAAACCAATTGCATTGAAACGTCACTTCCATTTGAAGATAAAAAATTATTTGCGCTGTATAATTATTGTGGGTAATAATTGACTACTTAGAAAAAAATAATTTTTATTCTTTAATACAGTGGCAGGGATTTAAAATACAAATGTAAATTTGCTTCTAATGAAAAGCAGTTTTATTAAAAGGATAACACAAGCGATTAACATGTTTTAAAATATGTGAAACAATATAAAAAAGCATTAACATTAACTTATTCACCAGTTATAAAAATATACATATATAATGTGCGTTCGTCGAATGCATACATTCTCGACAACAAATGAATACATTTTTTTTATTTGCTTTGTATCATTTAAACGGATTATATATCCTTGTATTAAATTATTATTGATATCATTACCAAAGGAATGATCATTTTATAACATCGATATTACCATATGTTGAAATATGATAACTACAAATCTTTGTAATAAATTAATTGAAACAGTTAAATGCGAAGAAAACGAAAATACATTGTTACCATAGATCAATATTTGTTTTTTTTTGTTTTTATATGTTTATATATAGTTATATTCATAAATATATTTGTCCTTGCGTATTAAACACGTATTTGAGATGATCTTTAGAAAGTCAAGTCTACCACTATTTCTGGCATGTAATATTCAAAATGATAAAAAAATAGGATATCGTTTGCGTTACTTTAAATGCACTTATACGGATAAATACATTTCTATAAAAAATATTTATCTCGAATGTTAACTACTGGAAAGTTGAAAATATTAGTATCAAATTTAAATACAGTTACAAAATAAAGAAAATACACCGTTCGACGTTCTTATACTCTCGAGACTTTGTTATAGTACAGCAAAGTTTTACACGTAAGTAATATTAAATATTTTACTCTTCAGTAGAAGAAATAAATTCAAATTTTATGTCCTTCTTGTTTAATTCTTCGATCATTGATGTTTTACCAAATGCAGCACCAGGAGTTAATACACCACCACTAAAATAATAGAACAAATATATACCATATAAAATTATATACAAGAAGATATGCTTCATAATTTGTATCTAGAATATAAACGTACGTTACAGGTATTTTATCAGACTCTTTGAGAATCGTTATAGCTGAAAGCACTAGCATAATGGATGTACCACCATATCCAGGATCAGAACCACTAACTTTAGTAATCATCACTTTCTTCGGTGGATCCTTATGTTTATCAGTGGGTTCAGCTAATTTTTCAGTCCAACCCTCTGCTCTAAATGTAACGGAGAAACGTATTTTTTCCAAGTCTTCAGGTTTAGCGCCTTCATGACTTACATATCCACCAGAGAAAAATGAAGGATACTAAACAGAATCCATGCAAATTTTACAATAGATTCTTAGCTTTTAGTTGAAAATGTAATAATATCAACTATTACGATTAAAATTACAGTATATACCTTCAATAACAAATTGCGGCCAAAGTTGCATTTGGTTAATAGTGCAAATATTAAACCGAAAATGGTAGTTACCGCCACTGCGAATAGGGAGCTATTATATGAAAAAGAAATGTCTTAATTTTGGATTTTACTTTTAATACTTATCATCGATCTTAAACGATTTGGTAGCAATTAGAATTAACACCTACCCTAATGTGAAGTAAGTCTGAATTTGAGCTGGTCGTTGTTTATATTTTTCGTATAAAAATCGTTGGGTACGATAAGCTATAGAACGATCGGCTCCCGGAAATACCATACACCATCCATTTGACACAGGCGATTTATGAACCAAGCTCCTAAAATAATTATTGACATTCATAAAAATAAATCATCTACATACATATATGCAGTGCATATAGGCATAAACGTGCATAATTATATTATATTACTAGTAACCTTTTTTGAAGCTTTGGGGATAATTCAGGTAATTTTTCAGGATAGAGTAGAGTGCGTAATTTGCGCAATTCATCAAAATGCGCTACACCATAAACTGCTGACTCATACGTTCCATAATGTATCGTAGCGCCATTAATTTTTGAGGTTGTCCAACAGTTTAGATAACTTTCAATAGAATTGACTTCACCATTAAACTTTTGTTGTGTGAAAATTATACCAAGATCACATGGTATACTATCAAACCCACATGCACTTACAATGTAGATACCAGCTTCTTCAGCTGCCTCATTATATTTCAGCATAATAGTTTCCATATACTGCAATACAAAAATGAAAAAACAAGGAATGCTGAGATACATAACATACAATAGATCAATTAAAAAATAAAATACAATAACATATTTAATGAATATTAAATAATAAGGATCGATAAGTAATACTTATTTAAAATTATTTAATAAGTCTAAAATCTCTATCAAATTACCTGTGGCTCACCAGAGACATCAACTTGATGAGTATGTGTAGCAATACATGCTTTAATAACTGGTTCTCCATAAAATCTATATGGACCACAACAATTAACAAGTACTTTAGCTTGTGCAGTCATTTTCTTCAATGAATTTTCATCTTTCAAATCAGCAATCAGTATGGGTACATCTTCAAAAAAAAATTAAATAGACTAGTCAAATATTTTTAACACAACGAATTAATTATATTGAATTTAGTTTTACCAATATCAGGAGCAAATTCTTTAACAACTGCTTCTAAGGCTTGTTTTCTACGCCCAGATACACCAAATTTCATTTGCTTCTCTTTAGCCAATTGTGCTGCAACTTTTACAGCATATTTTCCAGTATAACCAGTTGCTCCAAATATCACAAAATCTAATCGCTCATCAGCCATGATGATATCTAAAAGACACTAAATAATGTATGATTATGACTTTGCTATCTCTTTTTCTTTATTTATTTGTATGCAAATGTACATCGTATGTAAATGTAGTATAATGGGATTTTAATGGTGTACATTCTTTGACCAAACGTCATCTGCGAATTATTTATAGATAATTAATACATTATTTATAAATAATCATACATATGTAGAGTTTAATAGGTGATAATCAGCAAAATATTAATCGAAAAGACACACCCTTTAAAGTATTATTACTTTTGCACGTTGCCGAAGCTTAACTGTCATTTCGCCGGTAGTTCAATGTAATTAAAATTCCCGAAGATTTCTAATACTTTTATGGAGTACATAAATAATTTCAACGTTTTATTAGCTAAATACATACCTCGTAAAAACTTTCTACAGAATTACGACTTTTTCTTGATGCGTACTAACGCTAAACTTAACAAAGTTAGTCTCTTCTCCAATTGCGTCTTTACCACCGTATGATGATCTTGAGACTGCGGACTGTGGACTCAAACCGCTGGAGAGAATACTTTATTACACAATATGATGCCAAACTGTTTAATTCTATATGATATTTTATATATTGTTATAAAATATAAACTAATGAAAATAAAAATTTTATGTAACAATTGTAAATATAATATTATACATTAAAGATACTTACTTTGAACCACTTCGTACCGGATGAATGTTCGTTGCTGCAACACGTATTACGTTGTATGAAGATATGTGGACAATATTGTATATATAATATCCTTATTTATTTTAGTATTTAATAGTATGATTAAATATATAATTCGAAGAAAATATTTGTAGTTACAAAAACATGATAATTACATTATAAATAAAATGAATAGAATAAAATGTTAAGAAATAACTGTTGTTATATTTCCATTATCTAAATACATATTTAAAAGGATTTCAGTTTTGCTAATAATTTTGTTAAAAGGTAATTTTAGTAAATAGATTAATAAATCAATTTCAAGAATTTATATCGTCATCGCATGTTTGGTGTATATATATTACCAAAAACTTTCATTTTATATTCTCAAAAGTAATAAAATGTGTTATTATAATTATCCTACTTCAATTATGCAATATTACATTATTCTACTACATGATTTATTTTTCTTAGTTTATATTTACAACATATCCTTTGTTTTATTACTCGCAGTCTGTATTCAGCTAGTAATAAATTATAAATAGCTCACTGTTTAGAATATCACCTTGCAATTAAAAACCTAAACTAGCAGATTCCTATTGTGGTGTAATTTCAATGTATTTTTTCTTTTATATGTACGTAGGACACAAAGTATCGATAACGTAAGTATGTAGTGTACAATTTCGCTTTGATCTGACCAAATATCATATGTATATATCATTATTTACAGAAATGCACGCTAAAATTGTAAAACTTTTACTGTTAATAAATTCATTTCATATGAATAAAATAATCTACAAAATAATTTTTTTTATTTTACAGCCTAAAAGGCATATTTTTTATGCAAGAAGTAATTTCAGAAAATAAAAAATAAATTACACTATTTAAGGTTCAAGAAAATTAATGCATAGATACAAAAAGCTTATGACTTTCATTTTTTTATCAATATAAAATTCGCAAGTATTTGTTACGAAGATATAACGCAATTGCTATTGTTTGTAGCATTCTAACAGACAAACGACAAAATACAAAGTTTTCGCAAAAACTTCTGTACTTTACAAATTCTTACCATATTTTTAAGATTTAACCCAGAAACATTTGAATACTCTTTCAGAGATATTGATCGTTGAATAATTAAAAACTCATAGCTTTTTTTATTACAATGTCATAGTTATATTCAATCATTCTTAACTGAAGCAGAACTGTGGGAGCTAGTCTTTTGTTTATTCTTTCTACACGAAAGCAGTTATACTATCTCAGTAACTCCGTAGTTAAATATACATCGAATATAACTATCGCCTTACACTAATATTTACAGTATTTCACATTGTTTCTGATAGGATACAAAACTATGGTACTTTAAAAGAATGAACGCAAAAATATAATTCTTATCTACCTTTTCAATTGCGAAAGTATAAATTCTATAAAAGAGGAGAAAGTTAACATTTTTTTTTTTCTCTTTTATGAATGTAATCATCTGTTGGCAAATATCATATTTGTCATTTTCTTCCTAATTTTACAATAAATACATGTGTATTAAGACAGTGTAGCTCACGTACACTGTATATTATCATCACAAAAAGATGTTACAATATTCTACATATTTCTTTTGATGTAAAATTTATGGATTTTCAGTTAATAGAAAATTTATATAATGTTGACTAATTTGTACAATTTTACAAACATCACTGTATGAAATAAGACGTCGGTACTTCAATATCTATTGCAGTGCAATAAAGTATCGATCAATATAAAATTAATTATGAAACTGTAAATCAATCATTAAAGTTTGAAGACTTATACGTTGAAACATAGTATAGTTTGAAGTAGTGAACAACTGCATATAAGCTAAACATCCATTGAACATCCATGATCAGTATCGAAAATGCAAAATATGTTACATGCGATTTAGGAAGGCATACACTTCGAGTTACCAATTTTAACATTATAATAATATACACTACAAACACATTAATTTGATTTTAGTTTGTTATCAAATCTTGCCGTAATTCCACTGTAATAAAACAGCTTTGAATACATAAACATAATTTCTCATATGTGAAAAATATTAATGAATAGAAACTTAAAAATTCAGCATCACTATTTTCCAAGAAATTCAACATATATATATAAAAAAAAGAAATGTTTTTTAATTATATATTAAGAATACGTATCAATCTTATTTTTGCACAACCTCTCCTCAAAAGTCTTAAAAAGACCATTCGATCTTGGTAGAATTTTTTGCATATTAAGTAAGCATTGGAATAGATTTTATACATAGGTACAAGTCACAAGTGGTACTAAATCACAGAATAAACTGTGTGAAGAATTTAGCATATAGCCACGTTTAAGCGAGCATAATGTATAATGCTCAGTCAGGTAAAACAACACAAGGCTCCATCGGAATTACAGCCGCTCAACGACACATTCGAGAACGGTAACAAGGAAGGAGCACTAGGAGTTAGCATTTGGCGGTGGTGGTCTTCTATCATAATCTCGTCTATAATCTTTATTTGGTCGCCAGTCACTAGGATAACTATCTCCAGGATAACCTCGTCCCCTAAAATGGCTTGGTGGAATATCGGATGGCGGATAACCACCGCCGCCCCCACCTCCATATCCTCCTGGACCGTATCCATAACTAGGAGGTCCCGATGGATATCTGTAATAATCACTGAACACGAATTTTATGAATTTAACTTTCATAGAAAATCCTATCATTTATAACATACCTTCGTTTGTCATTCATGTGCATGCCACGATCGCGATCCCTGTCTCTGTCACGATGATATCCACTAGACATTCGACCGTAAGATTCAAAACGGTCGCGTTTATGATCTCCAAATCTATGTATTAATTAACAATTTAAATTACATACAGTATTACGAAAGAATTAATTTACGTTTTTTCTATTGAGATTATACCTTCCATCTCGCATATCTCTGCCGTCACGGGGTAACCAATGATCATCCTCTCTGCTTCCACTATAATGTCCACTTATACTATAACCACCACTATCTCTCCTAATTCGCTCATCTTTGCTTCCACTCATTCTGTCCATACTCCTATCACTATGTGTTCTGTCTCTATCCCTATCACGATCTCGATCTCTCTTTACGTCTTTATGCTTCGATTCCTTTTCTTTGTGTCGCGGTGTATCTACACTGTTGGTGGTACTTGAAGTAGAATTTGGAGTGGAAGTAATGGGCGTAATTGTTATAGCACCAATAGTAACAGTAGATGTATTGCTGATACTGCTTACAGCAGATAAAGTCGACAAATGTTTCTTATTCGGTGTACTACTACTATTCGAATTTTCTTCCATGTCTTCAACTCTACGTTTTTGTAATCTATTATCTTTAATACTTTCTACTTGTTTATCGATATGTTTTTCAGTATGCTTCTGTAAAATTAATTATAGTGATAATATCTTTATATTATTATAATCTAAATCTACCAAATAAAGTCATAAATCATCTCGTACCTTCGCATTACCCGGTTCTTCTTTTTTCTCTGGGCTTGATGTAGCACTCGTATTACTTTCACCTCCTTTTTTCGTCGCATGTTTGTACAACTTATAAAGTTTCTTTGCATCGAATTCTGTAAATTTGGACACAAAGTACCACAAATTACTTCTCCATTCTTTAATTTGTTCGGGATCTCTGTATTCTTCTAAACAAGTGTTAATTTGGTTTCCAATTTGTACAAGACACTGCCTCGTGTGAGCTACTTGTTCAGCTTCACTCAAAGATTGATCAGGTCTATCTAAAGCCTTTAGTGCTTTTTTAACTGGTCTCATTTTTTCCTTACACTGCATAGAAAAGGACAATTAGGGTTTACGTTATTATTCGTATTTAATATATGTAACTAACTCGATAGAAATTAATAACAACCTCATTAAATATCGAAGGATCCAAATCTCCAAGAACATCTAGAGCTCTTGGCTCATTGTTAGCAGTAAAATGCATTGGACCAGCTGCTTGTTTTGTCTTCTTAGACTTCTTATTCTCTTTTTTCTCTTTTTTAGTTTTCTTTTCCTTCTTCTTTTCTTCTATTACATCTTCAACTTCTTCTTTAGTTTCCTTCTTTACAACAACTTCTTCTTCTTTCTTTACAGGTGGCTTTAATTAAAAATGTATTCAAATTTTTATGTTGAATACTTCTCGAACTTAATTGCTTTTGAGCTTAATAATTTGAGCAAATTTACCTTTTCGACTTTAGGTTTTGATTTATTGTTACTTTCTTCGCCCGAACTATCATTTTCTTCTATAATTTCTTTTGTAATTGCGGTTTTTACTTCTTTTGGTTTCCTCGGTTTTCTTGTTTTAGTCTACAATTATCGTTAAAATACAATAAAATGGAAATATGACTCATATTATATTATTTATGACAATTATAAATACGAAAGCCAAAAGAATACAACGGGTAAAAACAGAAAGAATGAATAGAAATTTGGGAATTACC
Organism: Eucera pruinosa; assembly: GCA_028830335.1. Lineage (NCBI taxonomy): Eukaryota > Metazoa > Arthropoda > Insecta > Hymenoptera > Apidae > Eucera > Eucera pruinosa. Next base: position 14,420,664 of record JAMYCR010000004.1, on the reverse strand, counting down.
TTAAACTGGTATTCTGACTGTGGCATAAGGACATAGCCCTGTTGAGATGGAATAAGGGAATAAAGGAGTAAAGGAGTTTTTTTGGAACACTAAATATAAAATAATGTCTCCTTACCACTCCCAATTTAGAATCAATTTGCTTCTTGAGTACTTTTAGAAGGTATTCGGCGCGGGCATTTATTTTTTTTAATTGAAGTTTACTACCATTTGGGAGAAGCTTATCACCAAGTTTTAAATTGTTATCCATTTTGATAGCTTCCCATGAGCCCATGCCGTGTTGATATATACCTCTTAGAAGTCTAGAATCATCTTCAAAATTCCACTCGCAATCGAAATTTGCCGGTTTTAACCTATACCAATAATTACGATAAATTAAATATATGTGTACTTAAATACACTTTCCATTGCAAAACCTTTATAAAAAGCTTACTTAATGTCAATGTGCCAATTAGATCGTTGTTCCGAATCTGACGGTAAAGCTTGCTCTAATGGTTCTAATTCTTTTACAGCAGCCGAGAATGATTTTGCGTTAACCATAACACCACCAATTTTAAAAGTAGGACCTCTGCCTCTCTTACGGCCAGGACCTTTACCCTCTTCTTCTCCTTTATTTTCTTTTGCGGTACTTTCAAATTCAGATAAACAAGCTTCGCATCTATTTCTTAGCTGATCTCCTAAGAAACGTAATTCTGACATTGGTTTTTCTTGCAGTTCTGCATCAGCAGCAATATCGTCTAGTCGCTTTAATGGTGCAGGGAATTTCTTATAGCTTTTAACGAATCTTCGTATCTATATAACAACAAAAATCAAATTAATTTGGACATATGCAAATTAATTATTATAACATTAAGAAAGGTATGTACCTCAGTATCAGTAAAGCTTTTTATATTTTCGCGAGGTGTAACTCTAGGTCTACCCCTTTTTTTAGGACGTTCATCATCACTACCTTCAGCCTCGCTTCCAGAATCTTCACCTTCATCACTATCATCAGCAGATAATTTTTTTCGTTTTCTTCCTCTTCCTTAACATTGAACATATATTTTCAATAATATATCATACACTGCCATAATTAAATACTATCTTTAACGTAATATACCTTCACTTTGATTAATTTGCTGTAATGTTTTTCGACTTCTCGGTGGTAAGTATAAATCTTCCATTTCTTTTGATTTTTCTTCCTCTTCAACTTTTTTTCTGAAATTTTCTGGAATAATTTCAGCCTAAAATCAATCCGATTGAAATACACTTAGTATCTCCTTGTACGCCGAAATATTATAAAATATATCTGATGCAAGAATCACAATTTACCCAGTCTTTACTTTCGTCATCATTGTCATTAGGTTGAGCTACAGGTTCAGATTCTTCTTCAAATGCAGCAAAGCTAGCTACTTTGAATGCAGATAACAATTCATCTCCTACTGTCGAAGGACCTTCGTCTCTCGTTTCTGCTCTCCTCAAAATTTCGTCAATGTCGCACTAGTTACAGAAAAATAATAAAAATGTATTTTTGATTTTTATATAATTTCATTTTAAATAGCTCAGATTCTTTAGAAAAATTACAGTTGGTTCTTCATCGCCGTCTTCTTCATCTTTAAATAAATCTTCAGCCCCAAATTTTAAAATAGCATTTAAATCTTCTTTGTTAAATGGATTGTTATTGGTCCCTGCATTTTTTTTATCTAATACTGTTCGACCAGTTGTATCCATCCGTTGAATTACAAGATGATCCAGAACCATCTTTTGTTTTGCTCTTTCAACTATCTCCTCTTCTACAGAATTCTTTGTCACTAGACGATAAATATTCACCTAAAAGAATATATTTTCTTACAAAAAGTTTGATGTTTAAGATGATAAATGTATAATTGATATATAATATTAAGAAACCTGATTCTTTTGTCCAATACGATGGGCTCTAGCTTGTGCTTGTAGATCATTTTGCGGATTCCAATCTGAATCGAAAATAATGACGGTGTCAGCAGTAGCTAAATTGATACCAAGACCGCCTGCTCTTGTTGATAATAAAAAGCAAAAATCTTGGGATCCTTCTGCGTTAAAATGATCTAACGCTTGTTTCCGAAGTTCTCCTTTTATACTTCCATCTAATCTTTGGAATGGAAAATGTCTCTTTTGTAGATATTCGCCAAGAATATCTAACATTCTGACCATCTGACTAAATATTAACACCCTATGACCCGTCTCCCGTAATCTCACCAATAGTTTATCAAGAAGAACTAATTTTCCAGAACCGCGAATTAATTGCTGTAAATAATCTTCATTATTCTCCTTTCTTTCGCTTTCAGTAGGTTTTGTAAGAAAGGCATGGTTACAGCATTTCTTTAATTCAATAACGATATTTAGGAACGTCATAGTAGAACCCTTAACACCTTTCCGTAATGCATTATAATTTTTAGTTAATATCCATTTGTAATATTGTTTTTGCAAAGATGTCATTTCTACTCGTAATATTTGTTCAACTTTAGCGGGTAAAGATTTTTCTACATCTTTCTTAACGCGTCGCAAAATAAATGGTTCTAATTGTTTATGTAATTTGGAATATCCTTTTTGAGCCGCATTGTCATGCTCCTTTTCAAATTCTTCCCATGAATTAAATCTATGAGAAAAAAAAAGAAAAGTTCATACAATTTAATGCGAATAAAAGAAAATGCAAAATTAAAAAATTAACTAACTTAGCAGGCATTATAAAATGTAGCAAGGCCCATAATTCCTTCAAGCTGTTTTGTAACGGAGTACCAGTTATTAAAAGGCGGTGATTCGTATGAAATTCGGCAAGTGCTTTGTACAAAAGAGAATCATCGTTCTTCAATCGATGCGCTTCGTCTACTAACAACACGGCCCAGTTTAAGGCACCCAAAAATACTTTGTCTTTAAGTACTATTTCGTACGTTGTGAGTATGGCATTAAATTTTAATCTCTTTGAACTGTAACACCATTCATACTCTCTAATCTAAAATATATTTATAAAATATAGTAAGTATATTCAATGTATTCATTTTTTTAAGTAACTAAAAAATTTAACTTATAGAAATGAATAATACATACAACATTACGAGAAGTAACGTCACCCAAATATGTAACGAAATTCAAATCTGGCGCCCATTGTGACATTTCTCTTTGCCAGGAAGTCATTGTTGAAAGAGGAACTACTAATAAAAATGGCCCATGAAGCTGATGTGTGTGAAATAAATAATAAAGGAAGCATATTGTTTGTATAGTTTTACCAAGACCCATTTCATCTGCTAAAATAACACTGTAAGTAAACAAAATTCATCATAATCTAAAATTTGCATAACATATATTGTATAATTAATGTACAATATAACTTCAATGATTTAGCAGAACAATGTACCTATTTTCTTTACACCAAGAATGAATCATCCAGTTAAGTCCATCCATTTGGTAGTCTCTAAGATTCAAATCACGCCCTTTTCCCATATAGTCCGGTTGTCCCTTTAATTGGTGAAATTTAGGCCGTGATTTAAGAACTTTGCAATGTTTACTCGGCGTTCTTTTAGATTCTTCTCTTTCACGAAATTCTTTTATTTTTTCTGGCCATTTCTTAACAATCAGTGCTCCATCTTCCCATGTAGCATCAGCATATGGTAAACTTTCCCACTTACAATAATAATCCGGATGTTCTGAATCAGGTTTGTTATACTCAGCAATAATTCTTTCAACATTATTGTAACTTTTTAGAAGGTCTTGTTGAAGTTCTAATTGACATTCAAAGTAATCTATATCTTCGGGTCCGGCATAATCCCTCCACTGTTTGATTTCCCGTTCTCGTTTGATAAAGTTATCTAATTTCTTTAATCCCTTTACTTTTTGTGCTTTTAAAGATTCTTCTGATTCCCATGTATTATGTATATGAGACCATCCTTTCCATTTTATTAAATACTGCATTTCAGTTTCTTCATTAGATAAATCTTCTGGGTTCGGATCGCCGTTTTCTTCAACAGCATAAATTGTTGTAACATTTCCTGTGACTAAACAAAGATATATTATGACAAAGTATTAAAAAAAAAGAAAAATAAAATACAATCATTTGATTACAAATTTATTAAAGTCCAACCTCCTTTTTTACCGAGCCTTTGGCCCAAAATTCGCTCAATTGTTTCTGCATTATCAGGTTCTGTAGTTGCAGATGCACTACCCTCATCAACTTCTACAAGATCTTCACTATCAGTTCTCTCTTCGCTCTCTTCTTTGTAACTAATAGCAGTTCCAGTTCTTCTTGTAACTTGTCTAATGAATGAATTGATATTACTTGTTATTAATATCAATGTAACATTTATTCTACTTTACGTTTGAAAAATACAATTAAATACCTCCTATTATCATCACTGTCAAAAGACGAATTTTCAGACGACTCTGAAATTCGTTTTTTTCGTGCTCTAGCTTTCTCTTTTGCTTTTTGTGCAGCACGTCTATTTAACGATTTACTAGGTGGAGGTCTTCTGTTTTCAACATCATCAGATTCAGAATCTGAACTATCCGAGTTCCATGAGTTATGTGAACTGAAAACAAAGATATAAACATTTCAAAATATATAAAATATACACATGAATGTCATCAATTATGATAGATTTTTGCTATTTTAATGAAATATTCAAATTATAGATATTATATTCTTATCCCTGTTTATCAATGATAAATAGAAATTAAATAAAATAGTCTATACAGTTCACATGCTCAACATACAAACTTTCTTTAGTAAAATATCAATCAATAATTAATTTATAATTATTTTATAAAAAATACTTTATACTACTTTTTAAAAATATAATTTACAAAAACAATAGCATAATGAAAAAAAATACTGTTTCTTTGTTACAACAATCTTACTTACTGTTTACTGGTAAGAAAATAAGGTTTCTACAGTATTTCATTCCATAATAATATATTGATAACATTTCTTACATGCAAGTAATTTAACACAAACTCCAATAGATAATTCTATATTTATTACATATTTTTTTCATGTAAATATTTTAATGAAATACATAAGAACATGGATAGGTATTATATAGCACAAACTAAAGATATAGTGAACATTAAAATTATGTGATACAGCTGAACATTTTATTTAACGAAACAGAAATATACAAAACAAGGTAAGAAACACACACTAGTACTATAGTTTAATAAAATGTTTGAAGCACTAAGCTCAATAAACACAAATTTAAACATAGAAAAGAAGAAATGTGACAGCATATTAATACACAATATATGCAATACAGAATAGTGCATACATAAACTTTAACACAAAAGCTTTGAAGAATGCTGCTGAAGTAACACAGTACAACACCTACTGAACAACAGCTACTGATAAATTATGTATAATCCAAAATTCTGAAGTTTTATCATCATTGGAAACTATATTATTTTTTACAAGTTTATCATAATTATCATATATATCTTGTTTTACTGTTACTATTATAATCTTTTTAGGTATCACTCAAAATAGCCATCTTAATTACACATATAAAAAGGATCTTCATTTCCAATATTTACTTTAAAAAATATAAATACAAATCCACCATTATTATAGTATTATTATGTAAAAAGTACAAAATGTATTTTGGTTTGTTGTGTGTAATATATATTTAATCCATCAGAAATAATCGAAAGGATTATAGAACTTACATAACTTGAATTTTTGATAATTACTTGAGTTTTTTATGTTACTTACCCCTTTCTTTTAAATTTCTTGCGACTATCACTGTCGCTTTCACGCTGTGTAGCAAGCCTTTCAGGCTCTTTCCTAGAACGGCCGGATCTTCTGATTCCATAAATGTCAGGATTCTCATCCCATTCACGACTAGACTCATTCTTAAGCCTAACTTTTGTTTCTGTGCTGTGATTTGAACTTTTGCTCTGGAAACTATCACTTTGTGCAGGTGCATCCGACTTCTCTGATTTATCAGAATCAGAACCTGATCCAGACCCAGAACCGCTTGAGGAGCTAGAGTCACTGCATTTGCAGTCAGGCAATGTTTTATTTCACTCCATTGTTCATACAATTTGTAGCATTACAGTGTACAATATATTAAATAAAATACATCAATATCAATTCTTTCTAATGTAACATACTGACTGCTAACTTAAAATAATAATGAGTACATAAACATTCTATAATTTAACTATAAAATATTCTATAATCTGTTATATAATGGTCTGGAATAAAAAGCTTGTGCGATAATTACACAAGCATTACACATTAACAATTTTAGTGCTGATCTATTTATGTGTATCGAATAATTGAAATATGTATCAGTAACACATTATCTGATGTCTTCAAATAGCTTTACACATTTTAATATTAATTTGTACTATAATGTGTTCTTCAATACTTTATTTTTATAAATGAAATGATTTTCCTGCCTTTATTTTTTTGTATAATCTACATCAACATACACTATGCATAATTGATTAGGACAAATTATCATAAGAAGTAAAATGAGTGGAAGCGGGAGAATATTAGCTTACCTAGTGCTTAAACTGTTTTAAAATACATGGAAACATACTATTGCATGAGTAACAGAAACTTCAAGATTGTGCTTGTATAAAAGTCAAGGAATACATTAAATTAGCATGATTATTAAAGCAATGTTAATGCTATATAAAGCTATAGCAATACACAAAGTTAAATGATATCAATCTCAAGAAATCCCTTATACATCAGGAAGTCAAATACATTATATAATGAAATACCATGTATGTATTAATGATTAAGTATTGATTACTATTATTATTATCAGTCCTACTACAATAATAGAATTTGCATATTCTATTAAAGGAAGTGACTTAAAAAACAAATAAATGTAAAATGAATGAAAATGTAACATCAGTTTATCATGTATTGGACTTTCTGAAAAAAAGAGATCAGGTAATAGTAGTCAAATACCAACCTCTCTGATCCTGAACCAGATCCTGTATTACTTCCTGAAGAAGAGCTATCACTCTTACTTTCATTTTCAGAATCAGATCCAGATTCTTTACCAGACTCGGACTCTAATGTTTTCTGTAATTTAATCAAACCAATCTAGCATTGTTTCATTTTCAAGAATACATAAGTCGCAGTGTGTTGTTTGGAATAGTTTTCATCAACTTATGTTAATATAAATATCTTTCTTAATTACATGTTTAGTTTTTTTAATATAGCAGTTCTTTAGATTTATTTTAGTATGTTTGTTCAGATGATGGTACAATAACCTTTCGTTGTTTTGTATATTTTCAATGTTCAGCATATAACATGTACATAAATTAGTAGTGCCACCTATCACGACGATTTCTCCTCCATTTTATGATTCTTGACCACCATTTTGTTGTTAAAAAATGCTCAATTTCCAGACTTTTTAATGTACCCTTTACATACACTTCAATAAAGTAATAAAAATTCATTATATTTGATTTTGCTTTCTTGGGATGTATTCATGTATAAGTTAACAAAGGAAAATTAAATATCCATATTAATATGGCTTAGGAAGTACATCAAACAGGAAGAAGATAATTACTTACAGCACACATATAAAAATACGTTTATACAGAAGAAACAAATTTATTCTTTACAAGTTGTAAGATCTTTTTCCTGAAAATTCCTTCAGATATTTTAAAAGCTATTATTCTTTTATGTACTGTATGTAACCATCTTAAACCATGAAACATCAAAAGTTCCTGTAAATGCTTAATTTAAGGTTTGTAGAACGATTTCCTGTAAAAACATAACTAGTATAAGGTATATTGGGTATTTTATAATAATATAATTCACCATTTAAGTACTATACACATTTATTGAATCATTCAGCAAGTACATTATGAGCAACACTTGACTGAACTTAAAAATTTACATTCGTTTCTTGAATAGTGTACAACAAATTATTAAATCTCAGCAGATGCTGCATCCACAACAATTCTTTTTTAGAGGCAATCATCAATTTCAATAACAATATTTAACCCGCACTTAAATTAAATTTTTTTTACTATTAATGGACTGATGAAGGTGAATAACTTGAATTTTATGTTGAAGGAAGTATGAAGTATAATTCTGTTGTACAAAGCACAATACTGCTGTATAATCTTATGAAAACATTAATTTATGTACGAAGTTATGAAAGTATCATGTGCTTCATATAACAGAAATGAGACTTATGGTCGAAAAGTTACTGTTACTAAACTCTTATTTCTCATAAGAATCATTATTATAGTAACTACTCTTTCAAGCTTTTGTAAGTATTACTATTGTATGTTATAATTATCTCAAATATTATCCTTATACTTGAGTCATTAATAATGATATAAATGCTGATAAATATGTTTTATATGTAGCAAACGTATGTTTGTATATGTATATAATAATCATATTATCCAAACTTGGCAAACAATAAAATCCAAATATTCATCATATAAAATGATAAGAAGTTCTATATTGTTCTTTTTATTGCCATTTAAGTAATGTAGGTATTGCCTAATTATAATGGTAAATAATTATTTTTTGAAGTCTCTATTTGGTTTTGGTTACCATAGGTCTTGTTACAAATGTATTATATACTATCATGTACTAAATATTGTATAACTACAAAAAATATTTCTAAGAAGGGAAATCTAAAAACATTTCTTGAATTATCTTATATATCTTATACAGAAATCTAAGTTTGAATATTCTATCCATTCAATGAATCATCGTCTCTTTTAATTATATGGCTTACTCTTATAAAATTTTAGTAAAAATGACATTCAAAGTTACAAATGTATGATCTTTCTGTTATTTGTGAACATAAAATATGTGCATTGTATAGTTTTGTTCAATTATGGAAGATACCAAATAAATGAAGAATCAGATACTATTTATGTTATTATAAAAATTCTTGAAATATTAGAGAAATCTTTGCTTCCTTCTAAAGGAAAAAACTCTAAATATATGAAATGTTTTCCACATGAAAAACATTTAATTACTAGAACTTTTACAAGTGATTGTGTTACACAGTCTCAACCATAATGCAGAGAATGTGCATCATAATCTTTAAGCTTAATTTACAAAAATGGGTCTATTTTAAATTTTTGAATAAGCATAGGTCCAAGGTAAAGGAGAATGTAAGGAATCATTTTTGACGAAAATTAGGATGGAACAATGATATTTTAAGTGATGAATGTCAAATTGAATGAATGTAAACAAACTTATAGGTTATTAAGAGGCTGGAAACTATGTAAAATTGCAGAAAATTGCGATTTAGTAGAGACAAGTCCCTGAGCTCTTAAGGTCGGTAGGACCCCGCCCTATACGCAGAAACCTTTTAAATGAAATTATGATGATTTTTTTCATTTTTATGAGGATTTTACTCCTTGTAGTTCAATGAAACGCATGTGACAACGCGATTTTTCCCTACTCCAAACAACACCGCGGCCATATCACGCAAATTGTTCTTTAAAATAACATCGACTCTCGTATTAGCAACGAAAATAAACAATTATTGCTAAAAAAGTTGAAGAAAAGCAGAAACTTAAACAATTTTCGAACCCGACCACTCACCTGCATCGTTCCGTCTGCGCGTCGCACCGATATCTCAATATTACACGCACCACGCACAAAATCACGTTAATTCAATAATTAAACTACCGCGTATATACGTATTCGTAATATTAAACGACTATTGATGTACAAAGTCGCGACATTGTGTAAAATTATCGAATTTTCACGTACTATATGGTCACGGGCCTGAGCTTGGCCGCCATTTTGTGAACTCGACTCGTTCTTTCGCCCTCCCCGACCGTCCTCCCGTCTACCGTCCCATCATGCAACGCGCGCGCACTTCTCCCTCCCCTTCTTTCATCTACACCCCTCACAAAACGAACGCCCTGTAAATGCGATAAAAATTAAATCTTTTACGAGTATAATACAAAATTCTGAAAGAATATGCTTATTTAAAAAATACATATTTATATCCCTCACATTGATCTACGAAACATAAGAAAAAAACATTTTAATGAGTTACGTTAAAACGTCGTCACAAAACGGAAATCGTTGTAATGACAGCCATGTTGATTACTCACAGAAATTTTACCCAGAATGCCTAGCGATAGGTTTTCGATTGGTCCGTATATGCGTAATTACGACGATCGTGCAAACCATACAACAAAATTCATCTGTACACACGATTTATTCTAACTTTTTCCCTTATTTTGCTTCATTTATACATTAAAGTTTATGAAAAAATTACGCTCTTCAACCTTAATATCGATTTAACTAACTTATTTGCATCCTAATAGAGATTTTATCGAAAAATTCGACGAGTAATAATATCCATAAAAGCTATAAATGCGTAATATTATATTTGAGCTCAGAGACTTGATTCCAATTTTTACGATCTAATTACGAAATTACATATAATGGGGCGAAAAAATAGTGCATAATGATATGAACGTTAATGGTGTCACCATGCAAAATGAAAAAGCAATTGTAAAAAGCCACATAATGTATAAAAGCTGTCGTTTTTCATCAGATTGGGTAATGATAGAAGTCAAATTGAATTGAATTGAAATAGTAGAACATTACGTACTTTAAACAGATAAAAAATGATTTTTAATAAAACAAATAGTTTTACCCGGGCCAATGAAAAGCAGCTTGTATTTTCGCAGGCGATGAAACTAACGTATTATGGCGAGAATGAAAGACGAAAAATATTACCCAGACACCCGTGGCACATCATACCGGAAAAGGAAGGAAAGCCCGTGAGTTCGATATACGATTATTTACAGTTTCCGGTCGAAGATCGACCTCTCGCTATATGATAAATCGACATCTCGTTTGATATTTGGCGCGTAAAATAATTATACGAAACTATCATATAATAATACCACATTAAGAATATATTTACACATTTAAGATAAATTTAAACTTAAAAAATTATCTTTTTCATTATTTTATTTGACCAACGCATAATTATATACTTACAAAAATGAATGTTTTAATATTGCATATGTTTATAGCTAATAAACTTTTTTTATTATTACAATATACGACTAAACAAAATTTCATAAATATTCCACGAAACGTATATTTCATTAAGCAAAATATATGAAGAAATTGAATGTTGACTTTCTTTATTTACATTACAACATTAGTTTGTTTACAGTTTTCAATGTACATACGAAATAACAGCATGAAAGAGATAAAAGGTATTCACGTAATGCATACACAACAGATTAAATTTATATACATATACATGTATTACTTAGTACATACATACAAATATCAATATCTGTGAAGGTTTATGTTAGAAGAAATTTTTAATCATTCAGTGTAATACGTGGGGTAAAGTGTATCACATGTTACTGGATAATTGTTCCGTTTAATTAACAATTTGCATTATTCACACTTCCTACACTAACTCAGAATTATGCAATAATTCAGTCTTAAAGTAACTCAAAGCATAACGATAGTTTAATATTATTACAATAAGAAAAAGCCAACAGAGGTCAAAATTTTGTATTCATTGTCCAGTGACAATATTTTATTGTAACATATCATAGTACTAAAGGATACTCGCATAAATGAATTATGAAGATCAACACATGTAATTTTCAGATACGCGTTATTCGGAATTGGGCGTTGCTTCTGTTGCTTCCGTTGCTTCCGTTGCTTCCGTATCTTCCACAGGTACTTCTCCATCTAACAACTCCTTAGCTTTTGCATCAGGTATCCAAAGACCACTATCAACACATCGTTTCATATGATAAAATGCTTCTTTTCGCGGCATTACTGCCAATGTTTGTGTTAACAAGGCAAGATCCTGTGTCTCAAAACATGTTTGGAGAGCCTAAAACGAATATACCAAATATTATAGCAATCATATACTATATTAGACCGATACAATCAGATAATATGATAAATTTATTTATACCTCTGGTAGACTTTCAAACACGTCGATTGGATCAAGACCACCTGGGCCAAGTCGTGCCTTTTTCTCTTCTTCTTCAGCTTCCTTAAGAGCATCTGCTACTTTTTCAGCAGCCCTCTTACGTATTCTGTCTTTAAATGTTCTTAACTCTTCTTCAAAGGCATTTTTATACTCTACATCAGCATTATGAATACGACTGAAGAAGGAACCTACACATGCTCTTGGATCAACATCTAATTGTTTTGATAATTCCAAGATATATTGCATGCATATACATTGATGAGCAACATGTTCCATTAACTCATTTTTCTAAAATTAACAGTATATTGATTAAATAAATTCATCCAGTAATTAAATACATCTATCGTCAACATTTAAATATATACTTACTTCTTCCATTACCAGATTAAGACACCAAATCACCAAATAATTTGCAGTATTTTCACATACTAACTGAGGATGTTCTGCTAAGAATTTCTTACTATCCTCATACCTTCTCAGCATACCAAATTCTTTTAATTTCTTTTCATTTTCTTTTACAAATTCTTTCATTTTCTTTTCCTTTTCTTCATCTGATAAGCCATTGTCTTCTTCTGTACGTAATGGTCTTTTATTGATCACTGTTTTTGTAAAGCCATCTTGACCAATAGTATCAACATTCCAAGGTGTCAACTTTTCTTTTTTCTTCATCTCATCCTCTTTCTCTTTAATCTTTTTCTGTTCCTCTTCAAGATCTTGCAAAACTTTTTTTAATCCAGTTAAATCAGCTGAATCTTTTTGTTCACTTTCTAATTTTGCAAGTTTTTCTTTTGTTTCTTTTAATTTTTGTTGAGTCCTACAAATTAAGATGAATTTTTAAATTTAAGATAATGAAGTACCATTATAGGATAATTTGTACATATGACTTGTATATAAAAATTAATATACTTTGTTTTTTCCTTTTCATGTTCCTCTTGTTCACGTCTTCGTTCTTTCATTCTTTCAAGTCTTGCTTGATGCCGCCATCTAAATAACGATGGTGTATCAATGTTTGGATGAGTATCATCCTCATCATCTGAAATCTAACAAACATAAATTTTAATGTATTATGCGTAATACCCAAAAAACGTTTTGTATAAATTACTTCAAAAGTATATCTATTATGATATGATAACACTTAATAAGTAGTAAAACTTGTAATAAAAAATAAATACTAATTACAAACATTGATGTTGAATTGCTATAGTACAACAATCTTATACTGTAGGAAATGTATCATGTTTCTGCTATTTATGAATATATAAATAGGTTCATAAAAAATGTTAACTACAATCACATTAGATATTACTATATCGAAGAGCTATTTTGTATCTTTCAAGCGTACTAGTAAAAAGTATTCTCGACATTTCTATTACTACTCTAGAAAATTCCATAAGCATACTGGACCAAAATCAAAATTCTTACCTCGATATCTTTCCACTTGCTGTAATCTACCATCGTTCAACTAGGTAGATGTACTTTTTATTCGATAATGTATTATTCTAGAACTGATTGTTTTATAAATGTAACTCGTGTATAAAGCGGTTTTTTATTTTTATAAAAGCAGAAACGCGACGCCTGCACTTGCCCAAGTTGAATTGTCAACTATACTGACGTGAACATAGGACTTAGATCCGTTCGTACGAGATAGTCGATCGATGTATCATATCAGCAGGGTTACCAGGAAATCTGCTACGCTACAGCGATTGGCTACAGACGCATGACGTTGTCATACTCATGAACTGGTGGAATTGCGTTGCTTAGCAATAGGACGAGAAGTGCAAAGCCATAACATAACCATAATGACATGATCATATCCATAACTTAACCATATCCATATTGAACATTACAGAAATGAAATGAATAATGATATAGCTTGATATAATATAATGTACAATATAATTATAATGAATTACGCTACGCATCATGTTAGAATGGCCTAATGTCTACGTCAGTGTAGTAACACCGAGTCCTGTTATTAAGCTACGCGATCCCCACCATTTTGGGTGGTTCCCTCTCTATTACTTTTGCTCCAGTCAATGGCCAATGGCATCAAAGCTATTTCAGAGCATAGCATATTTTCTGATAACACTTATATCAGTGACTCTCAACTACCTAATATAAATTATTTTAAATACATTTAATCATATTAACACTCTCACGACGGGTGCTTTCAGTGCCATCTATTTCACGCATAAGTATTGTCCCTCATGTACTAATATCCCTAGCATAAAAAAAGGAAGAGAGGGAAGCACGTGGTGTCATTTCTGCTATGTTAGTGCTGGGTCACGAGAAATCGAAATGAGTTCCAATGATGCTTGCACCCCAAGAATTGACATATTTTCAAACAAGTATATATTTTCAATTAGTTATACACAGAAGGTATTTAAATTATGTAGTTAAAACATATAAGTACTCGATACCGCATATATCAATACAAAATGAAAAAAATACTATATTCATTATATACCGATACGAAGAGAAATAAATACTAAATAAATATAATATAAATAAAGAATACAAACTGAATAAATGAGATTATGAATACCATACATAAAATAAGTTTTTAGAATATATATACACAAGAAATAATAATGAAGGAATATAATATTTATTTAATAATATATTCTTTATTAACATCGCATTCCATTACTGTTTATTTCACTTCCTATTGATAGATGTGGTATTAAGTACTCATGTGTTTTATTTATATAATTTAAATACTTTCTGTGAATAACTAATTGAAAATATATATTTTTTGAGAATATTTCAAATCTTGGGGTGCAAGCGTCATTGGAACCCATTCCGAGTGTTATGAAAGAAACTGTTCACTGTCAATTTTGTTTTAAGCAAAGGGGTAACATCTTCTAACATAATCTTACCATAACTTAAGTATCGAATGCGAAAAAAATTTGTTTTGTAGAATCATCTTTTTTATACAGGGGCGGGGGTGTTACGCACCCACCTCTTATCATGTAAACGTGGCTTTAAACAATAATAGCTATTGCGCAAAACCCGTGTTTGCTAGGTATTTGAGATAGAAGAACTATTGATTCGCGAATATGTTGACGCGATGTCAATCTCTATGTTTTAGGTTACGTCATATTGAATTATATTACTGGAATGATTTATCAATCTCTTTAAATGCATAAATCGCTTCGATCCGCATAAGAGCGACAGAAAACTGGGTTAATCATTTGCTATAGGGTCGCCGAAAAACTGGGGGAGGGGGGGGGGGGGGGCGTTACTGTGGACTTAGAAAATATCACATAAAAAACGCGAAAATATCATTTTCAAGCGAAGGAGTTTCGACATCGTTTTGACGTCGGTTTGACGTCGTATTGATATCGTTTTTCCTTCGATTCGACACCGTTTTGACTTCGTTTCGATTTTGTTTCGACATCGTTTCGAATTCACGTTCTGGCTTGTGGCGTTCTGTGACAGACCGATGAACGAGCGTTCTGGGGCGTCTTTTAGACGAGCTGCAGTCGAGCGTTCTGTGGTGTCTTATAGCCACGCGGCGTCTTTTAATCGCGGGCAGTCGAGCGCGAGACGCGGGCAGTCGAGCGCGAGACGCGGGCAGTCGAGCGCGAGACGCGGGCAGTCGAGCGCGAGACGCGGGCAGTCGAGCGCGAGACGCGGGCAGTCGAGCGCGAGACGCGGGCAGTCGAGCGCGAGACGCGGGCAGTCGAGCGCGAGACGCGGGCAGTCGAGCGCGAGACGCGGGCAGTCGAGCGCGAGACGCGGGCAGTCGAGCGCGAGACGCGGGCAGTCGAGCGCGAGACGCGGGCAGTCGACCGCGAGACGCGGGCAGTCGAGCGCGAGACGCGGGCAGTCGAGCGCGAGACGCGGGCAGTCGAGCGCGAGACGCGGGCAGTCGAGCGCGAGACGCGGGCAGTCGAGCGCGAGACGCGGGCAGTCGAGCGCGAGACGCGGGCAGGCGAGCGCGAGACGCGGGCAGTCGAGCGCGAGACGCGGGCAGTCGAGCGCGAGACGCGGGCAGTCGAGCGCGAGACGCGGGCAGTCGAGCGCGAGACGCGGGCAGTCGAGCGCGAGACGCGGGCAGTCGAGCGCGAGACGCGGGCAGTCGAGCGCGAGACGCGGGCAGTCGAGCGCGAGACGCGGGCAGTCGCGCGCGAGACGCGGGCAGTCGAGCGCGAGACGCGGGCAGTCGAGCGCGAGACGCGGGCAGTCGAGCGCGAGGCGCGGGCAGTCGAGGGCGAGCCGCGGGCAGTCGAGCGCGAGACGCGGGCAGTCGAGCGCGAGACGCGGGCAGTCGAGCGCGAGACGCGGGCAGTCGAGCGCGAGACGCGGGCAGTCGAGCGCGAGACGCGGGCAGTCGAGCGCGAGACGCGGGCAGTCGAGCGCGAGACGCGGGCAGTCGAGCGCGAGACGCGGGCAGTCGAGCGCGAGACGCGGGCAGTCGAGCGCGAGACGCGGGCAGTCGAGCGCGAGACGCGGGCAGTCGAGCGCGAGACGCGGGCAGTCGAGCGCGAGACGCGGGCAGTCGAGCGCGAGACGCGGGCAGTCGAGCGCGAGACGCGGGCAGTCGAGCGCGAGACGCGGGCAGTCGAGCGCGAGACGCGGGCAGTCGAGCGCGAGACGCGGGCAGTCGAGCGCGAGACGCGGGCAGTCGAGCGCGAGACGCGGGCAGTCGAGCGCGAGACGCGGGCAGTCGAGCGCGAGACGCGGGCAGTCGAGCGCGAGACGCGGGCAGTCGAGCGCGAGACGCGGGCAGTCGAGCGCGAGACGCGGGCAGTCGAGCGCGAGACGCGGGCAGTCGAGCGCGAGACGCGGGCAGTCGAGCGCGAGACGCGGGCAGTCGAGCGCGAGACGCGGGCAGTCGCGCGCGAGACGCGGGCAGTGGAGCGCGAGACGCGGGGAGTCGGGCGCGAGACGCGGGCAGTCGAGCGCGAGACGCGGGCAGTCGAGCGCGAGACGCGGGCAGTCGAGCGCGAGACGCGGGCAGTCGAGCGCGAGACGCGGGCAGTCGAGCGCGAGACGCGGGCAGTCGAGCGCGAGACGCGGGCAGTCGAGCGCGAGACGCGGGCAGTCGAGCGCGAGACGCGGGCAGTCGAGCGCGAGACGCGGGCAGTCGAGCGCGAGACGCGGGCAGTCGAGCGCGAGACGCGGGCAGTCGAGCGCGAGACGCGGGCAGAAGGGCGCGAGGCGCGGACAGTCGAGCGCGAGACGCGGGCAGTCGAGCGCGAGACGCGGGCAGTCGAGCGCGAGACGCGGGCAGTCGAGCGCGAGACGCGGGCAGTCGAGCGCGAGACGCGGGCAGTCGAGCGCGAGACGCGGGCAGTCGAGCGCGAGACGCGGGCAGTCGAGCGCGAGACGCGGGCAGTCGAGGGCGGGACGCGCGCCGTCGAGGGCGAGAGGGGGGCTGTCGGGGGCGGGCGGCGCGCTGACGAGCGCGAGACGCGGGCAGTCGAGGGCGAGACGCGGGCAGTCGAGCGCGAGACGCGGGCAGTCGAGCGCGGGACGCGGGCACTCACGCGCGAGACGCGGGCAGTCGAGCGCGAGACGCGGGCAGTCGAGCGCGAGACGCGGGCAGTCGAGCGCGAGACGCGGGCAGTCGAGCGCGAGACGCGGGCAGTCGAGCGCGAGACGCGGGCAGTCGAGCGCGAGACGCGAGCAGTCGAGCGCGAGACGCGGGCCGCCGAGCGCGAGACGCGTGCAGTCGAGCGCGAGACGCGGGCAGTCGAGCGCGAGACGCGGGCAGTCGAGCGCGAGACGCGGGCAGTCGAGCGCGAGACGCGGGCAGTCGAGCGCGAGACGCGGGCAGTCGAGCGCGAGACGCGGGCAGTCGAGCGCGAGACGCGGGCAGTCGAGCGCGAGACGCGGGCAGTCGAGCGCGAGACGCGGGCAGTCGAGCGCGAGACGCGGGCAGTCGAGCGCGAGACGCGGGCAGTCGCGCGCGAGACGCGGGCAGTCGAGCGCGAGGCGCGGGCTGTCGAGCGCGACGCGCGCCCCGGCGAGCGCGAGACGCGGGCAGCCGGGCGCGAGACGCGGGCAGTCGAGCGCGAGACGCGGGCAGTCGAGCGCGAGACGCGGGCAGTCGAGCGCGAGACGCGGGCCGTCGCGCGCGAGACGCGGGCCGTCGAGCGCGAGACGCGGGCAGTCGAGCGCGAGACGCGGGCAGTCGAGCGCGAGACGCGGGCAGTCGAGCGCGAGACGCGGGCAGTCGAGCGCGAGACGCGGGCAGTCGAGCGCGAGACGCGGGCAGTCGAGCGCGAGACGCGGGCAGTCGAGCGCGAGACGCGGGCAGTCGAGCGCGAGACGCGGGCAGTCGAGCGCGAGACGCGGGCAGTCGAGCGCGAGACGCGGGCAGTCGAGCGCGAGACGCGGGCGGTCGAGCGCGAGACGCGGGCCGTCGAGCGCGAGACGCGGGCAGTCGAGCGCGAGACGCGGGCAGTCGAGCGCGAGACGCGGGCAGTCGAGCGCGAGACGCGGGCAGTCGAGCGCGAGACGCGGGCAGTCGAGCGCGAGACGCGGGCAGTCGAGCGCGAGACGCGGGCAGTCGAGCGCGAGACGCGGGCAGTCGAGCGCGAGACGCGGGCACGCGAGCGCGAGACGCGGGCAAGTCGAGCGCGAGACGCGGGCAGTCGAGCGCGAGACGCGGGCAGTCGAGCGCGAGACGCGGGCAGTCGAGCGCGAGACGCGGGCAGTCGAGCGCGAGACGCGGGCAGTCGAGCGCGAGACGCGGGCAGTCGAGCGCGAGACGCGGGCAGTCGAGCGCGAGACGCGGGCAGTCGAGCGCGAGACGCGGGCAGTCGAGCGCGAGACGCGGGCAGTCGAGCGCGAGACGCGGGCAGTCGAGCGCGAGACGCGGGCAGTCGAGCGCGAGACGCGGGCAGTCGAGCGCGAGACGCGGGCAGTCGAGCGCGAGACGCGGGCAGTCGAGCGCGAGACGCGGGCAGTCGAGCGCGCGCCGCGGGCAGTCGAGCGCGAGACGCGGGCAGTCGAGCGCGAGACGCGGGCAGTCGAGCGCGAGACGCGGGCAGTCGAGCGCGAGACGCGGGCAGTCGAGCGCGAGACGCGGGCAGTCGAGCGCGAGACGCGGGCAGTCGAGCGCGAGACGCGGGCAGTCGAGCGCGAGGCGCGGGCAGTCGAGCGCGAGACGCGGGCAGTCGAGCGCGAGACGCGGGCAGTCGAGCGCGAGACGCGGGCAGTCGAGCGCGAGACGCGGGCAGTCGAGCGCGAGACGCGGGCAGTCGAGCGCGAGACGCGGGCAGTCGAGCGCGAGACGCGGGCAGTCGAGCGCGAGACGCGGGCAGTCGAGCGCGAGACGCGGGCAGTCGAGCGCGAGACGCGGGCAGTCGAGCGCGAGACGCGGGCAGTCGAGCGCGAGACGCGGGCAGTCGAGCGCGAGACGCGGGCAGTCGAGCGCGAGACGCGGGCAGTCGAGCGCGAGACGCGGGCAGTCGAGCGCGAGACGCGGGCAGTCGAGCGCGAGACGCGGGCAGTCGAGCGCGAGACGCGGGCAGTCGAGCGCGAGACGCGGGCAGTCGAGCGCGAGACGCGGGCAGTCGAGCGCGAGACGCGGGCAGTCGAGCGCGAGACGCGGGCAGTCGAGCGCGAGACGCGGGCAGTCGAGCGCGCGACGCGGGCAGTCGAGCGCGAGACGCGGGCGGTGGAGCGCGAGACGCGGGCAGTCGCGCGCGAGACGCGGGCAGTCGAGCGCGAGACGCGGGCAGTCGAGCGCGAGACGCGGGCAGTCGAGCGCGAGACGCGGGCAGTCGAGCGCGAGACGCGGGCAGTCGAGCGCGAGACGCGGGCAGTCGAGCGCGAGACGCGGGCAGTCGAGCGCGAGACGCGGGCAGTCGAGCGCGAGACGCGGGCAGTCGAGCGCGAGACGCGGGCAGTCGAGCGCGAGACGCGGGCAGTCGAGCGCGAGACGCGGGCGGTCGAGGGCGAGACGCGGGCAGTCGAGCGCGAGACGCGGGCAGTCGAGCGCGAGACGCGGGCAGTCGAGCGCGAGACGCGGGCAGTCGAGCGCGAGACGCGGGCAGTCGAGCGCGAGACGCGGGCAGTCGAGCGCGAGACGCGGGCAGTCGAGCGCGAGACGCGGGCAGTCGAGCGCGAGACGCGGGCAGTCGAGCGCGAGACGCGGGCAGTCGAGCGCGAGACGCGGGCAGTCGAGCGCGAGACGCGGGCAGTCGAGCGCGAGACGCGGGCAGTCGAGCGCGAGACGCGGGCAGTCGAGCGCGAGACGCGGGCAGTCGAGCGCGAGACGCGGGCAGTCGAGCGCGAGACGCGGGCAGTCGAGCGCGAGACGCGGGCAGTCGAGCGCGAGACGCGGGCAGTCGAGCGCGAGACGCGGGCAGTCGAGCGCGAGACGCGGGCAGTCGAGCGCGAGACGCGGGCAGTCGAGCGCGAGACGCGGGCAGTCGAGCGCGAGACGCGGGCAGTCGAGCGCGAGACGCGGGCAGTCGAGCGCGAGACGCGGGCAGTCGAGCGCGAGACGCGGGCAGTCGAGCGCGAGACGCGGGCAGTCGAGCGCGAGACGCGGGCAGTCGAGCGCGAGACGCGGGCAGTCGAGCGCGAGACGCGGGCAGTCGAGCGCGAGACGCGGGCAGTCGAGCGCGAGACGCGGGCAGTCGAGCGCGAGACGCGGGCAGTCGAGCGCGAGACGCGGGCAGTCGAGCGCGAGACGCGGGCAGTCGAGCGCGAGACGCGGGCAGTCCAGTGCGAGGCGCGGGCAGTCGAGCGCGCGACGCGGGCAGTCGAGGGCGCGCCGCGGGCCGACGAGGGCGTGACGCGCGCAGTCGAGCGCGAGACGCGGGCAGTCGAGCGCGAGACGCGGGCAGTCGAGCGCGAGACGCGGGCAGTCGAGCGCGAGACGCGGGCAGTCGAGCGCGAGACGCGGGCAGTCGAGCGCGAGACGCGGGCAGTCGAGCGCGAGACGCGGGCAGTCGAGCGCGAGACGCGGGCAGTCGAGCGCGAGACGCGGGCAGTCGAGCGCGAGACGCGGGCAGTCGAGCGCGAGACGCGGGCAGTCGAGCGCGAGGCGCGGGCAGTCGAGCGCGAGACGCGGGCAGTCGAGCGCGAGGCGCGGGCAGCCGAGCGGGCGACGCGGGCAGTCGAGCGCGAGACGCGGGCAGTCGAGCGCGAGACGCGGGCAGTCGAGCGCGAGACGCGGGCAGTCGAGCGCGAGACGCGGGCAGTCGAGCGCGAGACGCGGGCAGTCGAGCCCGAGAGGCGGGCACTCCAGCGCGAGACGCGGGCAGTCGAGCGCGAGACGCGGGCAGTCGAGCGCGAGACGCGGGCAGTCGAGCGCGAGACGCGGGCAGTCGAGCGCGAGACGCGGGCAGTCGAGCGCGAGACGCGGGCAGTCGAGCGCGAGACGCGGGCAGTCGAGCGCGAGACGCGGGCAGTCGAGCGCGAGACGCGGGCAGTCGAGCGCGAGACGCGGGCAGTCGAGCGCGAGACGCGGGCAGTCGAGCGCGAGACGCGGGCAGTCGAGCGCGAGACGCGGGCAGTCGAGCGCGAGACGCGGGCAGTCGAGCGCGAGACGCGGGCAGTCGAGCGCGAGACGCGGGCAGTCGAGCGCGAGACGCGGGCAGTCGAGCGCGAGACGCGGGCAGTCGAGCGCGAGACGCGGGCAGTCGAGCGCGAGACGCGGGCAGTCGAGCGCGAGACGCGGGCGGTCGAGCGCGGGACGCGGGCAGTCGAGCGCGAGACGCGGGCAGTCGAGCGCGAGACGCGGGCAGTCGAGCGCGGGACGCGGGCAGTCGAGCGCGAGCCGCGGGCCGTCGAGCGCGAGCCGCGGGCCGTCGGGGGCGAGACGCGGGCCGTCGAGCGCGAGGCGGGGGCAGTCGAGCGCGAGGCGCGGGCAGTCGAGCGCGGGACGCGGGCACACGCGGGCGAGACGCGGGCAGTCGAGCGCGAGGCGCGGGCAGTCGAGCGCGAGACGCGGGCAGTCGAGCGCGAGACGCGGGCAGTCGAGCGCGAGACGCGGGCAGTCGAGCGCGAGACGCGGGCAGTCGAGCGCGAGACGCGGGCAGTCGAGCGCGAGACGCGGGCAGTCGAGCGCGAGACGCGGGCAGTCGAGCGCGAGACGCGGGCAGTCGAGCGCGCGGCGCGGGCAGGCGAGCGGGAGGCGCGGGGAGCCGAGCGCGAGACGCGGGCAGTCGAGCGCGAGACGCGGGCAGTCGAGCGCGAGACGCGGGCAGTCGAGCGCGAGACGCGGGCAGTCGAGCGCGAGACGCGGGCAGCCGAGCGCGAGCCGCCGGCTGCCGGGCGCGAGACGCGGGCAGCCGAGCGCGAGACGCGGGCAGTCGAGCGCGAGACGCGGGCAGTCGAGCGCGAGACGCGGGGAGTCGGGCGCGAGACGCGGGGAGTCGGGCGCGAGACGCGGGCAGTCGAGCGCGAGACGCGGGCAGTCGAGCGCGAGACGCGGGCAGTCGAGCGCGAGACGCGGGCAGTCGAGCGCGAGACGCGGGCAGTCGAGCGCGAGACGCGGGCAGTCGAGCGCGAGACGCGGGCAGTCGAGCGCGAGAGGCGGGCAGTCGGGCGCGAGACGCGGGCAGTGGAGCGCGAGACTCGGGCAGTCGGGCGCGAGACGCGGGCAGTCGAGCGCGAGACGCGGGCAGTCGAGCGCGAGACGCGGGCAGTCGAGCGCGAGACGCGGGCAGTCGAGCGCGAGACGCGGGCAGTCGAGCGCGAGACGCGGGCAGTCGAGCGCGAGACGCGGGCAGTCGAGCGCGAGACGCGGGCAGTCGAGCGCGAGACGCGGGCAGTCGAGCGCGAGACGCGGGCAGTCGAGCGCGAGACGCGGGCAGTCGAGCGCGAGACGCGGGCAGTCGAGCGCGAGACGCGGGCAGTCGAGCGCGAGACGCGGGCAGGCGGGCGCGAGACGCGGGCAGTCGAGCGCGAGACGCGGGCAGTCGAGCGCGAGACGCGGGCAGTCGAGCGCGAGACGCGGGCAGTCGAGCGCGAGACGCGGGCAGTCGAGCGCGAGACGCGGGCAGTCGAGCGCGAGACGCGGGCAGTCGAGCGGGAGACGCGGGCAGTCAAGCGCGAGACGCGGGCAGTCGAGCGCGAGCCGCGGGCAGTCGAGCGCGAGACGCGGGCAGTCGAGCGCGAGACGCGGGCAGTCGAGCGCGAGACGCGGGCAGTCGAGCGCGAGACGCGGGCAGTCGAGCGCGAGACGCGGGCAGTCGAGCGCGAGACGCGGGCAGTCGAGCGCGAGACGCGGGCAGTCGAGCGCGAGACGCGGGCAGTCGAGCGCGAGACGCGGGCAGTCGAGCGCGAGACGCGGGCAGTCGAGCGCGAGACGCGGGCAGTCGAGCGCGAGACGCGGGCAGTCGAGCGCGAGACGCGGGCAGTCGAGCGCGAGACGCGGGCAGTCGAGCGCGAGACGCGGGCAGTCGAGCGCGAGACGCGGGCAGTCGAGCGCGAGACGCGGGCAGTCGAGCGCGAGACGCGGGCAGTCGAGCGCGAGACGCGGGCAGTCGAGCGCGAGACGCGGGCAGTCGAGCGCGAGACGCGGGCAGTCGAGCGCGAGACGCGGGCAGTCGAGCGCGAGACGCGGGCAGTCGAGCGCGAGACGCGGGCAGTCGAGCGCGAGACGCGGGCAGTCGAGCGCGAGACGCGGGCAGTCGAGCGCGAGACGCGGGCAGTCGAGCGCGAGACGCGGGCAGTCGAGCGCGAGACGCGGGCAGTCGAGCGCGAGACGCGGGCAGTCGAGCGCGAGACGCGGGCAGTCGAGCGCGAGACGCGGGCAGTCGAGCGCGAGACGCGGGCAGTCGAGCGCGAGACGCGGGCAGTCGAGCGCGAGACGCGGGCAGTCGAGCGCGAGACGCGGGCAGTCGCGCGCGAGACGCGGGCAGTCGAGCGCGAGACGCGGGCAGTCGAGCGCGAGACGCGGGCAGTCGAGCGCGAGACGCGGGCAGTCGAGCGCGAGACGCGGGCAGTCGAGCGCGAGACGCGGCCAGTCGCGCGCGAGACGCGGGCAGTCGAGCGCGAGACGCGGGCAGTCGAGCGCGAGACGCGGGCAGTCGAGCGCGAGACGCGGGCAGTCGAGCGCGAGACGCGGGCAGTCGAGCGCGAGACGCGGGCAGTCGAGCGCGAGACGCGGGCAGTCGAGCGCGAGACGCGGGCAGTCGAGCGCGAGACGCGGGCAGTCGAGCGCGAGACGCGGGCAGTCGAGCGCGAGACGCGGGCAGTCGAGCGCGAGACGCGGGCAGTCGAGCGCGAGACGCGGGCAGTCGAGCGCGAGACGCGGGCAGTCGAGCGCGAGACGCGGGCAGTCGAGCGCGAGACGCGGGCAGTCGAGCGCGAGACGCGGGCAGTCGAGCGCGAGACGCGGGCAGTCGAGCGCGAGACGCGGGCAGTCGAGCGCGAGACGCGGGCAGTCGAGCGCGAGACGCGGGCAGTCGAGCGCGAGACGCGGGCAGTCGAGCGCGAGACGCGGGCAGTCGAGCGCGAGACGCGGGCAGTCGAGCGCGAGACGCGGGCAGTCGAGCGCGAGACGCGGGCAGTCGAGCGCGAGACGCGGGCAGTCGAGCGCGCGACGCGGGCAGTCGAGCGCGAGACGCGGGCAGTCGAGCGCGAGACGCGGGCAGCCGAGCGCGAGACGCGGGCAGTCGAGCGCGAGACGCGGGCAGTCGAGCGCGAGACGCGGGCAGTCGAGCGCGAGACGCGGGCAGTCGAGCGCGAGACGCGGGCAGTCGAGCGCGAGACGCGGGCAGTCGAGCGCGAGACGCGGGCAGTCGAGCGCGAGACGCGGGCAGTCGAGCGCGAGACGCGGGCAGTCGAGCGCGAGACGCGGGCAGTCGAGCGCAGTGTCTGTTTTTCTAGGGTCCTCGGCTGCTGCGTCGATGTGCCCGTCCCTCCAATTCAGCGCGGGGAGTTTCTACAGCGTCCAGGTCGTTGTCCTCGATCGTGGTGGATGGTGGTCCTCCGGTGTTCCAGTGGCTCGTCTTCGACGTTGGCTGCGCCGACTGATGGGCCTCTGATGTCTCAGTGATATATTCGTGATCACTGCATGTGCACGTGATTCCGGGGATTTGGCTTTCACGGCCGCACAGAATCACCCGGCCCTGGTATTCACCCGCGCTCTTGGGGAAACCGTGCGAAAACCCAAGAGAGGGAAGATGCACTTATTGTCAGTACTGGTCACTTCAGTCGAGATTTAAAGTCTTTAAGAGTCCAAGGAAATTT
This sequence comes from Eucera pruinosa, assembly GCA_028830335.1. Lineage (NCBI taxonomy): Eukaryota > Metazoa > Arthropoda > Insecta > Hymenoptera > Apidae > Eucera > Eucera pruinosa. Next base: position 14,395,561 of record JAMYCR010000004.1, on the reverse strand, counting down.
TAGAGTTTATTGTGCGATTCGAGCATTCACGAGCTGGCAATGTCACTTTTGTCCACAGTTTATCACTCCAATTAATTGTCTTTTCAACACAAACACAATTTGAATCACAATCCAATTTCAATTTCAATCCTACCGCTGTCACCAGTTAATATATGTTACGTTTTGCGACTGTGGAATTTAGGAATTTTGGGTTCGGTGCCCATAGAGTGCTAAAGCACTTGCTCGAGGAGCGCGAAGAATAAATAAATATATAATGCTTTGTAAAACTACAGTTTTATTTTCCTTTGTAAAACTGGATTTCAAAAGATGTACGGTCAACCGGTTTTAGGTTGTAATAATAATGAATGTCGATTGAAATACTTCTTCGAGCTGCTGGTTACTCCTTTCTCTTCGGGATTTTGGAATTCCCTCTCCAGGATCTTCCATCCAGTCCTGGGTCTTCTTGTGGGCCGATTTGCACCGCGTTGGTTGACGCTTTCTTCTCCCACTCTTGCTCTATCCCCGATCCTTCGTTAGTAGATGGTGGTGATAGCGCTGAGCCACGGTGGAAAGAAATCACGTTCGGCGTAGGATACACATGAGCGTGGAAAACAAGGAAATTTAACGGCGAAGAGGCTACGCAATCGTTAAGGATTTATGTTATAGCTTTGTCTGCGGGAGATAAGAAGCAGACGGCCTTCTGCGAACTACAACGATCAATACTTTTCAAGGATATAACGGAACCTTGGAGAATTTCCTGTTCCTCATACGAATCGCAAGTACAATTGTAATCGTGTTTTCAAAAACCCGCCTAATTGCAACTATCTAGTATTTGGCGCCTGCGCAATAGCTATTAGTATTTAAAGCCGCGTTTACATGATAAGAGTGGGGTACGTAACATTACAATAAGAGAGGATATATATTGTTTGTAGTCATGTAATAAAAAAGGAAAGAGCAATTACTTCAGTTTGACGGCTGATTTCTGAATACACTTGCAGTAACAGCTGGCTACAATTGCTGTAATACATATAACAAATCAGTAATCAGTGATATATTGAGTTCACAGTTCAGTCATTCTGATGTGCAATTATGGCTCGAGCGATATCTAATATATCAAATACTCGTAAGTTCGCTAATATAATAACAATTGGATATATGAGAAAATGTTACCATTCATTTGATAAAATTTTATAAAGAATTCTTGATTTAGCAACAACCTGTTTAACGTAGGATTTAATTATTAAGCCATTTGTGTACATTGAGACAGTTGCATGTAATTGTATAATAATTATTCTATTGATTCTGGAAAATAAATAAAGTATGGATATATTGATTACTTCTGCAATATTCTTTACATGATTAACATGATATATTTAATAGGTTCTTATAATTTTCACATGTTATTAAAGTCGTTTAAAATTTATATAAGTTATGTGTGTTACGTTATTAAAAATTATATATAAAAATTGATTTTTTAAGTTTTATAAGCGTAAATCCTGTATAATTAATAAAATTTAATGTAATGTTTATATGGAAGTGTATTAAAAAATGTGTCAGTAGTACTTATACGTAATCCACTGGACTTTACTCTTACGATATATGTATACGCAGTATGTATGGATGTGTACAAAAATACAGTTTTATTTGATAGATCAATTATACGTTTGTTAGACTTCGATATTTTTTGAATGACGGAAATGAAGGTCCGCAAGTGAAAATGAATTATAACTGTCAAATTCTCATTAGATTTTTGCTGTTAGGTTAGGCTCGTTTGTTTGCTGATATCATCAATATAGTCTATACTTGTCAAATTACACGCGGCAAGGAAAGTAATGCGCAAGTACGTTATAGTTTTATTTGCATCTATAAATAATTACTATTTGTATATAATATCGTATTACAATAATATTAGTATTATATATACATGTATTCAGTATGTATAAACATACATATTTGGTCAATATGTATAAGTTAAATGATTTTTTTTTTCTAATGAAAATTTCAACCGAATCTAATCAAAGACATTTCGTATAAAAAATTTAGAAAATGTAAAAGTGATTGGTATCAGTTTAAGAATTCTATGAAATGTTATTAATATTCCATTTTAATTATATTTCTTGGCAGTACAGAAGTCGAAATGGATTTTTCAAAGAGCCTATTCACAAGAACAATTACCAAAAATTACAACTCATTACACTGTTGTACCCAGAGAATCCGATCCAAGATGGAAAGGTATATGATTTATAAATATAAACATTAAAGCTAACAAACAAGTACTTTTCATTAATTACATTAAAAGTTACAATTATAAAAATATTTTGCAGAGGTAAATATGGAAAGATATGCAGATGAAATTGATATTTTAATTGTGGGAGGTGGTCCAGCTGGATTATCTGCTGCAATTCAGGCACGTAAATTAGCAGAGAAACATGGAAAAGAACTCAGAGTTACAGTTGTTGAAAAGGCCTCTACTATTGGTGGGCATATTCTTAGTGGAGCTTGTTTAGATCCAATAGCTTTAAATGAATTATTTCCAAATTGGATGGAATTAGGTGCACCATTAAATACCCCTGTCACTGAAGATAAATTTGCATTTCTCACTGAAAAAGGCAGAATACCAATACCTATTTTAAAGGGTATGCCAATGTACAATCATGGAAACTACATAGTTAGGTAATAAATTATACTATAATAAAGTTGACTATAATCATTTTGTTTTTAAATACTCCTTTTCTAATTATTATTTATTTTAGATTAGGTCATGTTGTAGCCTGGCTTGGAGAACAAGCTGAAACTGCAGGAGTAGAATTATACCCTGGATATGCTGCATCAGAAGTGCTTTACCATGAAGATGGTTCTGTTAAAGGAATAGCTACAAATGATGTTGGTATTGCTAAAGATGGCTCACCAAAGGATAATTTTGAACGTGGTATGGAATTGCATGCAAAGTGTACAATTTTTGCAGAAGGTTGTCATGGTCACCTCACAAAACAGGTTTCAAAGCAACTAAATCTTAGAAAAGATTGTGAACCACAAACTTATGGTATAGGGTTAAAAGAGGTGATTGACATTAAATATTAATTTGAATACATTTTTTTAATATAGTTTGAAATATTTAAATTAGAAATTGATGTTGTCAGATTTGGGAAATTGACCCAAAGAAACATAAACCTGGAACTGTTGAACATACTACTGGTTGGCCATTAAAAAAAGATACTTATGGTGGTTCTTTTTTATATCACCTTAATGAAGATACACCACTTGTTGCTATTGGTTTTGTTGTTGGTTTGGATTATTCTAATCCTTATTTACACCCATTTAAAGAATTTCAAAGATTCAAGCAACATCCAAGCATTAGGCCACTACTTGAAGGAGGCAAGAGGTAAAATTTGAGTGTAAATAAAATTTTACTTATATTAATGGTAACAATACTAATTATTTTAGACCTTAAATTATTGTTTTAGAATCGCATATGGTGCAAGAGCTTTAGTAGAAGGAGGTTTTCAATGTATACCTAAACTCCAATTTCCTGGTGGTTGTCTTGTTGGCTGTACAGCAGGATTTCTTAATGTACCTAAAGTTAAAGGAACACATAATGCTATGAAAAGTGGAATGCTTGCAGCAGAAAGTGCAGTTGAAGCAATAATTAATGCAGAAACCAATCCTTCGCCAACAAAAGGTTTAGAGCCAACTACTTACACTGAAAAGATAAAGAATAGTTGGGTTTATAAAGAATTGAAAGCTGTAAGGAATATAAGACCTAGTTTTCATACGAGCCTTGGCATTTATGGTGGTTTATTATATTCTGGATTTTCAATGATGATTGGTGGCAGAGAACCATGGACTTTATCCCATGGAGGTAAAATAGTTTATTATATAATCGAATAATACGATAGATAGATTATTAAATAATAATCATAATTATGTTATATACATAATAATGATAATTATTTTTTTGTAGGTCCAGATAATAAAAAGTTAAAACCAGCATCTGAATGCACACCAATAGAATATCCAAAGCCAGATAATGAAATATCCTTCGATTTATTATCTTCAGTGGCTCTTACTGGTACAAATCACGAAGGTGATCAACCTCCTCATCTTACATTAGGTGACGATACTATACCCGTTAAAAGGAATTTAGCTGTATTTGCTGGACCAGAAGGGCGATTTTGTCCTGCTGGTAAGTAGTAAACATATTTGATAATCTTGTCATGGAATTGCTAACCTTTTTATTTCTGAAAATAACTCAGTAAAGTTCTTATTATATACAGTATGAAAATGCTTTATTTGGTGTATGTTTAGGTGTGTATGAATTTGTACCATTAGAATTTGGAGAGGGTGAGAGACTGCAAATCAATGCTCAGAATTGTATTCATTGCAAAACCTGTGATATTAAAGATCCAAGTCAGAACATCAATTGGGTTGTACCAGAAGGTGGAGGTGGTCCTGCTTACAATGGAATGTAAATTGTAGGTAGTTAAATAATGATTTACAAAATGTTGTATAACATTATATAGGCTAGTGGTTTTTCATATGATAACTACGCGTGCTTATAATTGATCAAAAATGTGCAATAATGAAATCTCTTTATTTAGAAATATTTTTTTATCTTTTATCATGTTGAAACAATTAATACGGTATTGTATCATGAGCTGTAGATAAGCCGGATTTACAATCAATCTACACATGCAAATTTTATAGAAATAGAATTTTAATATCTATTTAAGAACATATTGAGAAATCATATTATATGTTCATCTATACGTTTAAGAAAATGTGTTGCATTAAGATAAACGCAATTTTTTAATAAAGAAGATGGAATAACATGTTGATAACTGTAATGATCGATATATTAAATTGTTTTTTAATAAAAAGATGAAATGTTGATAACATTTTAACAATTTTTACATTGCTTCAATTATACGAAGCAATGAATTTGCATCCTTGCCATTATACAATTGAATTTACGCACTGAGATTATATGTACATGAACACAGATATACGTGCGATAATATATTTGGAAAGCATTAGACATTTCATTATATCCAACATAATGATTACTAGATCATTCATTTTTGAACAAATTAACAAATGACTGTTACAATAGGATGCCTTACTGTTAAAAGTATTTATATCTTATATTTTTACAAAAATTTTCAAATAATCTTGTTCCTGAAATCTGTAAAACTTACTTAAAACTTGTTGAAATATTCACAACAAGAAAGTGGCTTCTGAGTTTATGTGACTCAAAACTAAATCTAAGGTTTTTTATATGTACAAAATATTTAGATAGAAATAAGAAATTGTTATGTCGTAAATATCGTTGTAACGATATGTAATATTTAATAATAAATAAATAATGTTATTGTTATTGACTCTAATTCTAGCTATTTTTATAATAATAGTGCACTATCTATCTCTGAATTACATTCTTTTAATAAATACAATTTTTTTATTTTCATGTACTTTATTATAGATAGAGCTCATTGAAGTTTAATGATAGTCATTCACTGAATATATGATTTTTCTCATAAAAGAAAATGATACTTATGTTAATATGAAAAGAAAAATGTGTAATAAAAATTTATTGACTATAGATTTTGATTGTTTAAATAAAATATGGTACTGTCTATGGAGAAGGAATATGTTGTAAAAGAGGTAGATTTAAAAATACATTGAAAGAGAACAAATTTAACGCGTTTAAGTTGACACAATATATAATATTAAATTGGAATGAAAAAGGAGAGTGAAGTAGAACTGAAGGAGAAAAAATCATTCAAAAACATTAAGATAGTATATTTGTTTATAATCTGTCGTAAATTATAGTTTTTTTTTAACATCGCTTGATTTGTTACTTGCTCAACTTTGAGAAGGACTCGATAATTTCAATATTGGTAATGCGAAACCATTAAGAATCATTTTATTTCTGTTCAAGGAATCTTTCGTTTTTATATTCACGATTACTGCACAAAGTAGATATAACACTTAAACATTTAACTAGATTAACAACGCTTTGTTTGTAGCGCAATTCGATTCGAGATGCGCCAAAAATATCTAAGTACAAGCATTTAGAAGATTGTACATTTTAAATCAACGTTCGACGTAGACATTCGAACCTATAGAACGTCTTCCCTAATAATAAACATATATTCTCTTATTTGATAATTTTGAAACAATGTTATCTTCATAAAATTATAAATCTCCAAAATGTGCATGTGCTATACAAATATTTATATAGTGTATTTATGTGTATATACAGAGTATTTCATAAGATATGAATTTATATTTAGATAACACGTAATCTTTACATGTTAATGAATAAACCAATTGTTAATGTTTTCAATGGACTATTGAATGTCAACTTTTAATTAATGTTACTTAAAAAATACACACATCTGTTGTAACATTAAATTCCCTTATTGTTAGTATCTCGTCTTACATATTTAGATTCGATAGGTATGAAAATGGATAATTCTTTGATCTAAAATGACATTTATATCTTTGGTGTAAAATCACAAAAAATAATGTTACGCATTAATGAAAATGAGTTGACAGAAATAATAAACGACCAATAAAATCTTTTTGAAAATGAATATTTGATGAAACTTAAATGAAAATAAAAATTGGAGTACTTGAATTAACAATGAATTAGAAGTATTATTATTTAGTAAATCACATGGAAGAAAATGCCAATACTATAACTATCTAGATCTGATACATGGATATCTTTTTTATAAGCTAATTCCTAGAAAATTACTAATCAATAGTCGTATGAAAACATAAGCTAAATTTTTAATTTAAATTATTATTTCCTGAATGTAATATACCGTATGAAATACCCTACATACAGTATTCCGTAAGCCTTATATCAATTACCAAGAGAAAATTCGACACTTTTAAGTTTGCGCCTTTTAAAAAAAGAAAACATTTGTGCGATTTACAATACTGAAAATTATTACAATGAAATAAAAATTTCAAACGTAGGATGTCTTTTACTCAAATAATTTCACATTAGATTTTTCATTGTTTGACTTATGAAACTTACGAAATGACCTGCATATATTTATATACTATGTACAAACGCATTATCGAGTTCGTTACAAGTATGCTATTGCTGCGATCAATCTATTATATGTATATTAAATGTATATATCTTTTATATTCGTAGCCGTTGTTCGACAGAAAAATCGACATTTATATCGTTATCGATCGCTTGTTCTTTTCCTCTAATTACTAATAAAGTGTCCCCCTGTGTGCCTTTACACATTTCGGGGAAAAATAACGTGTGGTCTCGCTTTGTACTTTAATAAGTGGTAGACAATAGAATAATTGGTGTTTCATTTTCAGAACTCTAGAAATGACCGTCCGGTTGCTTAAGCATCCTGAGACGAAAGGAGACTTCAATGCACCGGACGCATGCTGGTCCAGAGCGCGTCTTTGTATTGTCAACCCCTTGCCACTTATTCTTCAATACATCTGTAGTAATATACGTTCGGAATATTCGCATATTTTTCAATCAATATTTCCAATAAATATCATAAATTATTACATATATATATATCAACAAGAAAAAGTTCTCAATCAAAATCTATTATTTAAATTTATCAAACATTAACAATATAAAAATATATGCAAGCATCATAAATAATGAGCAAGCGCAAGGGGTTGAAATTATATTATGATATTCGAGAGGAGAGTTCCTGATCCTCTCGAAAATTCTATATTCAAAAACAAATGCGATTTCTGTAATCGCGATCGCGCAAAACGTACATAATATACTTTATCGCTTTCTCAAATAAAATACAATCACACTCAAAGAATAAATATGGAAAGGAATAGAAGTTCTTCGTACATGATACGCTATCCGAAGGATCTTGCATCGATCTAGAATTCTATTCTAATCAACTGCATCTCCCTTGAAATATCCGATAACATGAAACATTTGTGGTTATTTTCATAAATACATTCTTTCTCGAGATATTATGTCTTTATGCATGTAGAAAACTTCTGTATTTATTTACATAGGCGACTTGAACACTCATTGCCATTTTAATGGAACTTCTTTATCGGGGATCCAACTGATCGGTGCCCATAACAAATTTCCATTAAACGCATATCTCTTTTCGACTCAAATTACTACTTCTTTAGCTCGCACCCCAACACAACATTCCCTTTGTTGGCTTTCTCGTCGTAACCAGGTATAAGTGGAACTTAGTATTTGTCAGAAAATATCGTTTCTTCCACTATACATTAACGAAAAATAAACTCGTTTAATTCTTCACAATAGTATTACACAAAATTAGATTTCCCTGATGAGAACTATTCATATAATTATTTTATTCTAGTAACATGAGATTATATTAAATTTGCTCGGAAATAGAAACAGATTCTTCTATGATATAAAAATATTTCGTTTGCAAAGGAATAGAAATATCTATATAGATAGTTAGTTTGTTGCCATGAAACTATGGATTATATCGATTAATTATACAAATTATTTTGTTATAAAAGTTTAAACAATTCTACCCTTACAAATCGTTGTTCATATAAAGTAACATCGATGTATTAGAAGCCAATCATCGACTCATTCCATAACTTTTTTCTATACCATTAAAAATGTATAGAATTAATTCTCATATTGAACACAAATATAAGCATAACAGAAAATCGTTGAAAAATTTGTCTATAATAATCAAATAAATGTCTATTAACAGATTGCGCTTATTGAATTTCCATTCCAGTGGGTACATTAACGTGAAGTGGACGGCATTGGATTAAACTGATTCGACATGTTGCAGCAATAACACGGAGCCAAAATGTTTGCGTTCCTGAATGAAAAGCATATATATCTGAGAATAATGAAAATATGTACATTGCTATATTTTCATTGCTTAAATTTGTGCTGCTTCTTAAATTTGTAATTAATTGATCCTTATTAAAAAAAAAATGTTATAAATATATCAATTTTTATACAATGTTACAAAAACTAAATGTACCTTAATTGTCTTTGCAATTTCCGACCAACTTGTCCTTTTCGCCCATGTTTACCGCACTGTTTCTTAGGTTCACATACTAATCGCTAAGGTTGTGAACTGTTACTGCTACTATTTTCTCCTTGACTCGTAGAATCCAATGAAATATCTCCTCCTCTGCTATCTATGCTGCGACTAAAATTATATTCGTTGTTTACTCTTTTCCCTATTTTTTTTTTGTTATATTAAAGTGTATATTAAACCAATTCATTTATACCGTATCATTGAACTGTATATATTATACTATTTCGTATCTATGATGTTTAAAAGAGATTTAAACAAACGACTATATATCTACTTACTCTCTGTGAACGAAAGAAGTACTACTTCGCGAAGTTTCGTTCACTCTTTCTGAAAGAGCACGCGTAATTGGGCGATCAGTATCATGCGTTGACGGTTTACTTTTTTGTGCGCTTTCTGAATGATGACTGTCAGATCGTTTATATTTTTCACTTGAGATTTCATTGCTTGATCCTTCTGGTTCGTCTACCGGTAAACATGTTTCTACCATAGCTTCCAGACAATTAACGAATAATTGAGCGCTTTCGGCTGTGCAATTCGACTGCAAAACATACCATAAATTTTCAATTAACTAAATGCTTAGATTTTGGTCATCTCGACCAGAGTTTTTCCTCAATAAAAGTTACTTATCTATTAGATAATGTATACTCACATTTGTATATGGACCTGCGAATCTCCATAATCCACCAAACCCACAACTTTGTAAGTAATGTAGCTGTTGTTGACTTGTATCTTCACAAGCAATCATATTTTGTATAATTGCTTGTACAGAATTCAGTATACCTTGATCATGGCAGGTAGATAATACACTATTGATCTTTGCATCGAGCAAATTATGACTGTGAAAGAAAGGTAAGTGTATTAAAATAATATGATTAATTCTTTCAATATATGACAAATGAAAATGTAAAGTATTAAAAAAGAAAAGAACGTACATTACTGGGAAAACTTTTGGAAACACTACAGAGGCTTCTGCAAGATACTCGTAAAGAATGCGTTGTTCATTTTCGTCGGTTGAGTTTTTAACTAAAGTTACCAAAACGGTTAAAACTAAAGTTTGGGTTGAAAAATCTGTTAGCACTTCTGGATCGAGTAACACATTATTTTCGTTGCTCACGCTTACTCTAGCACTTCGATTCTGCACAAATTACGAAAATTTTAATATGTGTAAGTAAATCTTATGCCATGTATATATATGTTACCTCCTTAATTTTATTACTAATTTATAATTAATAAATAACAGTAGTTTCTAAAGAAAGTATTTACTAAGTTGTAAGTTAGATTTATGGTAAACTGTATGACTACTTCAACTATATTTTAACTGAACTTTTATCATAGAGATTTCTATATACATTTAGAAAATATTTACTGTATGTTGTATTTACTATTGTAACTGTTTAAGAGAATATATACATCTTGATAAAATAAAAAGATTAATTTTTCAGAACTGTTTTCCAAATTTCCTTAAAACAACAATGTTATAGCGCTTTAAATACAACCTGATATACAAAAGTGAATTATACTTCGAATCTTTAGACGTTAATATTTTTTTAAATGTTAATGAAAAGTTTTGTTTTACATACTTGTTTTGCATGAAATGAATTATGTCTTAATGTTTTTAAACATGTCAAAGAAGAATATATTTCTAGTGATAAGTCCCAATCGAAACTTGAACATTATTCTACAAAGAACATCTACATCTGCAGTTTCTTAGAAACTACAACAGCTTTTTGAAGAAATCTTCTATGCTATACTATATTTGAAGGACAGAATTTGTGTAGCAAGTTAATAAATGAACTGGCAACATAAGCTGATATGGATGTATAAAAAGGATTATATAAAATGAAGAAGAAGTACCTTTGGTTCTGCTTGTTCACTTTGTTTTGATTCCTTTGCAGTTGGTACAGAAAAGGATCGCTGCGTTTTAAATAAAATCCGTCCAGTCTTGTTAATGACGCATACATCGTCATTTTTGGACAAATTGATGGAGCATGATATATATAGATATTTAAGTGACAAGTTGCATTGTGTTTTACACAACCCAGGCAGAGATAAGGTAGATATAGACGGATGCGAGCATAGACATCAAAAGAGCAAACAGAGGTACATACAGGAGCACAAAACAACAAACAATGTTACTTTATATAAAATTGAATTTCTTCTTTTCGACTATACTACAAGGTATTATAATAGTTAGTGGCTATTTTTTAATTCACAAATTATGAAAATTCTTTATGTATCAAGCAATTTTTAAATTAACATTCTTACTACCAGTTTCTATTAAACCAAGGAGGGTTTATTATTTAGAAAATATAGATCTTTAATGTTTAAAACTTTAGTTTATTTGCCTTCACAAGTAAATTATTATCTTCCTACCATTATATTTTTTAGAGAAAAACCTTTACTTCCCAGGAAGCTAATATTGAAAATGAAAAGATTATAGAATATAAGTACATATACATATTTTTAAATTTTCAAAGATTTGAAATAATTTTCGTAAGAATAACGATGATGTTTTAAAACCCTCCTTAATTTCAAATGGGCTCTAGAATATTTCAATATCATTCAAATCTTTGTGATTAAATTGATGTGCGATGATCCGCAATTAAAAAAACGATAACTTTTTCCTTTTTTTAGAACAAATATACTGTCTAACATATTTTGCTTAAGAAATTTGTGATACGCAATTAGCAAATTTGAGCAAGAAGACAATGTACTTGGACAACTTCCTCTTTCGAATATTTAAAATGAAAACATAAAAAATAATTAGCACATAAATTTAGTTTCGTCATGTTGTTCTTGTAAAAATAAACAAATTTTAAACATCGCGTGTTATATAATGATAGTTCACCGTCAATGCATTAAATATTAATAAGTACGATATGAATATTGCACCAAATACTGAATTATGATACCCAGATAACTGACATTTTTGGAAGTGAATTTTATTTGCACTTTCATACATACCTGATGAGTTGAATACTGTTTTTGTTGTCTAGCTTGGGTAAGCGCAGACTGATCGAGAAGATCCCACGACTTTTGTCGACGATTAGTAGGATTACTAGATGTTGCATTAGATGCATCCTGTACCATAACATTCAATTTATTAAAACCATTTACTTACAAACAATCTAACATCAAATGTTGAACAAGTGAACTCATTTGAAATTTCAAATTAAAGTTTAATTAACATTTATTTTCAAATGTATTTGAGTTTATTAAACACTTTATAGAATTAATTTAACATATTTTCAACTTTTGGAAAACGAAAAACCATTATTAAATGTTATATAACGTATCTTATACAGGAGATCTTTAATAAGTATTAGTCTACAATTTAAAAAGCAAAACGTAAAAATGTTTACAATTACTCACTGTACTGTGTGGGAGCAAAATATCAAGGCAATCTGTACTCCCAGACTCTGCATTTTTGGTAACAGCATGTCTAATGTGACATCGACTTCGCACTTCCTCGGATACAGATACCAATGCTAATTGGATGTAAATATAATCGTTATCAATTTTAATCCACGAGGAAGAAAATCTATGTAAACTTACCGGATAAGTACGCTACACTTTCTGGTGTAACTTCAAATTTATCTCTTCGAAATGGTTTAGCAACAATGCCTAGCAACATAGTCAATACTCTAGCTGTTCTTGTAACGGTAGTAGGTGTGGGATGTCTGTATCCTTTTAGAAGATGACCAACCAAAGCAAAATGAAAATTAGATTTAAATGAAAGCGCTACGGCATGATCTAACTGTTTGAAATGCCACTCTAAAGGCTCGCGCGTCAACATCATAACATGTTCCAGAGTCTACAAAAAATTGCAATAATTTACACAATGATAATAAAAAATAAGCAATGCAAATACTATTTAAAGTAATTTACAAATCTCTACCTTGTCATCGAAAGTCCCTTGAGAATCTAACGTATGCAAATTCTGCTCAAGAAGTGCTAAACCGCACGCATACAAAGATGCCTCGTCTAACTGAAGAATCGACGTTGCCACCCAAAATAAATATCGATGTATAGGAGATTCCTTAAAAATGTAAAAATTATTATTATTACAAATGTCAACTTTATGTCGGTATAAATTTCAACAGTCAACTTCTCAGCTGCAAATGTAAAATTGTTCATTGTAAAATTACTATATTAAAAAAATTTAAGTATTTAATAATAATTGAAGTTCTAATAGACATTAACTACGTTATTAAATTTTACGGTAATAAATTAATATCTTACTGTCATACATATAGATTAGAGATTGAATTACTATAAAATTGAAAACACGTATTTTGTGCAAATATGAAATGTTGTGTAAATTATTTGCATACATAATAAAATATGACTTACTGGTCGGAGTAATGGCTGTAATCGAGTGAGGCACATAATAATTGCTTCCAACAAAGTAATATCATTAAAACTCTCAAGCGCTTTTACTAATATCCTTAATAACTGTTTCATATCTTGATCAGTTATGCTTTTACTGATACATCCAAAAACAATCAATGCTCTGGGTTGAAGAGCGGGGTTAAAACAGAATGCGAAATTTCTTGCCAAAGAAGTCCAAGTTTTTAGCCAATCACACTGTGGAATGTCCCGCATACAAGCCTCCATAATTTCAAGAAGAGCATCCGTAATAATTTCTAGACTAGTCAACGAAAGTCTTTCTTTATCGTGAGTTCCCGTAACACTGCGCTCATTGCAAAACCATTTCTCATTCGAATGTCTATAACTAGATCTAAATGCTGTACCTGCAGCAGACTTTACTTTACTAATTCCAAAGAGTAAATAAAATTTTGGAAGAGAAAATTCATCCAAACTCATTCGTAGAATCCGATAAGTGTCTTCTGAGAAGGATGGGGAACTGCAAGTGCAAAGCGAATGAATGCTGTTGATAACTAAACCATGAGTGGAAGCACGCATACTCAGACTTCCAGAACAAACTAGAAACGTTACTGTGTGAAATAAATATGGTAAATGTTTTCCCACATCTAAACAATTATTGAAAGACAGCATTAATAAGTATCTTGCTAAAATAGCAATATCATCCCACTTTGTATGATGCTCTAATAAGGGTGTAGGAGAAGTACAAGTTTTATCAACAACTCGACAAAGTCTTCCTATTACTTTCTTCGCCACCAATTGAACGTTTCCAGAAGCCAAAGCTACCGCTGTATCAGCCATTATTTCAACTGTAGGAGAAACAAGTCCAAAACTGACGCTTCGTTGAATGAAATTATCCAGAACTGTATCTATTAAGTCTGGCAATTTTCCAATTGTGTTCCATATCTTAGCTTGTATGCTTGGATACATTTCCACCTCTTCAATGGTTAATGTAATTAATTTTTCTAAAATTTTTGTAACTTGTTTCTGACGTTTTCCCCCTTCATCGTTCGGTTTATAAAATCGTACAAGGTTATTTAACCACGGAGTCATATATTCTAAACAAAGATGTTTTAATTCGATGCTTGATAATCTAAAACCTTGTATACATTCTTCCAAAAACTCCAATGTAAGGTGCGGATCATTTGCAGCCAATGTTTCACTTAAATGTTTGATGAATATAGTATTGTTCGATGGTATGCAAAGTCCAGACGTTTCCAACAGTTGTCCCTCAATTTTTAAATCGAAAGTCGCAGTTAAAGCACACAACTGATTGTATGCTGCTGTTCTTAAATTTGGATCCGAACTACCAAGGTTTAATAACGCCATGTTTAATAATGTTCCAGGTACATCTTTAGGTCTTATCTTTGGATGAACTGATACAGATTCTGGCTGTGATAATTCCCATCGATTTCTTATATGAATTATAGCCTGTACAATACTATCACAGTCGTTATGAATAAAAGACAATGGGCCAGTTTCATTTGAAATAGTCAATGTAAATTGATTGTCGTCTACTAAACAAACTTCTTCTATTTCAGATGCATAATAAACATCATTTAAAAGAACGGAATGCGATAATACTTTGCATTTTTCCGCCGAGGTAATTTGTATCGCAGTTGGTCCAACTTTTACGGATACCTTAGTGTCCTTATGAGAAAGTTTCAAAGCACTATTAAAAACTTTTAAGTCTTCGTCAAGTGATAATGTAGCTCCAGGTAATTTTTGTTGATCAACATCAATCACGTCATTTAAACGACTCGGTCCGTCGATGAAGACTACCTTTCTGTTACCTTTTAATGGTGCCAAAATTCTGTCGTGAAACTTTGTATACTCTCTCACCCAACTATTGCAGTTGTAAATGTATGCAGCATGAATATTTTCATAGGCAACTTTGGGTAATACGTAAAACCATTTCTGTAGAAATTCGGTTCTAAATCGATTGTCTGAACATGTGTGAGTAAAATCAACAACCAATTCAAACGGAGAATGGCAAAATGGTTTTAGGGTGAGAATAACGTGATATATTAATAAATCACCATTAGTATCGCCAATTCTAGGAAAAGAAATATAAATTAAACTTAAATTTGTATAGTTACAAAATTAAATACATATGCTAAAAAATGTTCATTGTCTTTCATTGTAATGTTGCTATTTACATAAATATCATTACTGATAGAATATAACATTTTCACATATATTATTTGCATATATATTACATATTCAATGAAACGAATACAACCTAAAGTTTACAATATATATATTTACAAATGGTTAAAAATACATACTTGTAACGTCTGGCAATATAATAAAATACTGGATATCCTTGTTTACTGGTTCCTGCTTGATAAAAAATATTCAGATTTTTTATACTCTTAAACTCTTCATTTTCATGCATATTGTGTTTCACCATAATTTCTTCAAAATGAGTTGAAGACATATCAATATTTGACCACCGAGCGTAAGATGAAGAAAACAGTAAGCTATTGAAATAGATTTAATAATTTATAAAAAAAAGGCTAATAAATACAGTTGTGTAACATATAGTATTCACAATTACAATTTAAAAGAGAAACTATTTTTATCATTTTTACTTACTGTGAATCTATTGGTTTATGTTCTGGAGGACCAAGATAAGCCAATAACGTAGCCATTTTATCGAAAGGTCTTCTACCTACTGCTTTATGGTCCCGACTGCTGCTGAGATAATCGCCAATTCGTTCTTGATGATTCCAAAGCAATCTATGTAATGCTAAAACATTGGCATCCGATACAAACGACATGGGATGACTAGCTTGATCGACAGTCTCACAATCCGATGCTATTTGTATGAAAAATCTTCTTCCAATTTCGAAATGCGCTCGTAGAAAATCGTTGAACGGTAACATGTGCTGTTCCTTACTAAATTCCACATGATTCGCGATATTTTGGAGGATTTTAGACATTAGCATAAGACCCCTTTTAATGTGAGGTGGTACATGCTTATTTACGATACCCATTTCTTGGGGTGACACAATAGCTGGATTAATAAAACGCAAAAATATTACAGTTCCAACGGCGCCAATATTATTTTGTGGGCACTGTGGAAATCTTTTACTGAGTACTTGATATAAGCAGTGACACATAGATCGCAATTGTGGTGGAAATCTGAAAAGAGAAAGTGAAAAAGTATTAATTTTAAACAAAATATTAAGGAAACAAAGAAAAACTATATCTACTGAAGCTTTATATTTGCAGGAGTGATATATAATTGTTACATCTATTGTATAAAAAGTATTGCGAGTAATAAATATATAATAATGTACACAGTTTCTAATAGCTTACCGATCAGCTGATGATACTATAGCATCAAATACTTTTTGAGTTAATGCAATCAAATTACGACCATTTTGTTCTATATCTTCATTACCATCTATTCTTGCGCTATCAACTTCAAAACCAGTAGTAGGGTCATCTAATAGAGGTGTAATTAACGGTTCCAATAAATTTTGTAAGTAACTCGCACCATAAATTTTAAAACAAAATGCCATAATTTTGCTGCCAAGACTATTTCCGCGAAATAACGTTTGCATACAATCAGAAACTTCAACTTCGCGGTAAAACATATTCCATAAAAGGGAAGATAACAAATGTTTTGCATCAAATAATGTTACAAAAACTCGTGCTAATTCATCCATTTGATTTGTCGTCACTACATTAGCTAAAGCCATCGCAATAGGTAATTCTCCTTTGTCGCTAATCATCGTAACGAGTTGAACCAATTGCTCAAATCTATCGGCTAATACTGTCTCTGCTAATGTATCAAATTCTGTTCCTTGCTGAAGAATTTTTGTTAGAACTTCCATAAATGCTGCTCGCGTTTGTAGATCTGGATTATATCCTAAACCTGTAAATATTCAAATATGAAATGTAACCGTTCACGTATATATAATTAAGTTACAATTTTACTTACTTAATGAATGCATCAAACCACTATCAATATTTGCACTGAGAAGATTACTCATTGCTTGTATAGTAGCGTTGCGTAAAGTAGATAATTTGCCGCTGGTTAAACGCGGTTGCTGAGACACAATATCTTTTTCTTCACCGGCTGCTTCGTTGCAATCGTTTAACAAATTCATGAAAAGCGTAAAATACTTCAAGAATAATTGAGATTTTGCTTCCATTAGATCACCCCGGTCAGATTCTTCAGGTTGAAGAGGTAGTCCTCGTAATAATGCTCCAACTGCTTCCATACATGCTTGATCTAAGTCTCTAAAAAAAGAAAGAAAATAAAAAGATTTGATATATATTATATAATTAGTTATTCTGTATAAATAGTAATAGCAATATATAAGTGTTATTTATTATGCACAGCCAGTAAAAAAATGTTAATTTAATTTAATAAGGCCTCATAAAAAGATTATTTACCGTGTATAAACAGTTAAATCTCCACTAGTTGATGGAGTAATCTGATGTGTAGCACCCATCACCCAATCAGTTAAATATTCGACAAGTTTATTTCTAAATTTCATTTCCTGTCGAAATGCTAAATCATCTCGTCTTTTCATCATAGCTTCAACGAGCTGACACAGTCTTGTTTTAATGTGAATCGAGTGTACGGTCATATCTAAATGTCTAACATATCTGACAATTGCTAACATCATTCCTTCTATACTAGTCATTCCCAGATATTCGGAAGGTTGATCTGTTTTAGAATCCAAGATATTTTTCATTATGAATATTATATGCTCAATGAATTGAGTATTAACATCCATTACTATAACTTGTCCTTGCTGATTAAAAAATTTTTCGACTATACTTTTAATCTGATCAAATAGTATTGGATATAGTGCAGCACTCATTTCATGACCAACTATTTCTTTAACATGTTTTTGAATCTGATTTCCAAACTTTTCATTGTTACATATTAGTAAACGTAGTAAATTATAAACAAATTGAGTGCAATATTGTACTTCTTGGCTTGGATTTGACAAACAAGGTGTGGGCTCTTGTTGTTTTGAACTTTTTTTTGGTTCTGGATTAGGAGGTATTCCTGACAGTGGCCTATTTGGAGAACGTTTCTGTAAACATACTCGACCTAAAGCACACAGAAATCCCGTCATATTTGCCCACTCATTAATTTGTTCTTCTAATTCGTGTTCTGAATTTTGATGTGATGCTCTTCGTTTTCCCGTACTTCGATGAAATGATTCCATCTGACCATCTTCTGCCTTAGATTTAGGATAATTCACTAACTGCCGCGAAGTCAGTTCCCAATTTCTGAAGGTTTCTTCCCAAGCCTAATGGCAAAAGGACATTATCCACGTTATTTTTTTCTCGTTAAGCAAACATTAAAATAAAAGGTATTAAATTACAATAGTCGACTATTTGAATTTCCAAAATTATCAAAATTGTAATTAGTAATAAATAAACTCGAACTGACTTTAAAAGTCTAATCAAATTTGACATATTGCATTACTTTTATTGTACTTTGAATCATACGTTTCATTAGTAGTAAAATTTAACTTCTCAAAAAATAATGATTAAATTAGAATATTATCATTAATTGAAATGAATTTAGAAAATGTACGATATGAATTATACATATATACATACAGGCTGTACGCCATTTACACAATGTTCTATCTTCCTCAATAAGGCCATAATTCTTTTTTGTAAAGCGGCGCGTCCTAAAAAATATATAATATATTCATTGAATATATTAATATTACTCGAAAAACAATTATGAATATTGCGATCAAAATAAAGAAGAATAAAGTAGCCTTAGTTTAATAATGTATTTATATATATGTATGCTAACATTTTGAACAACACTTACCATAATTATGATCGTGATAGGATATCTTACTTTCCCCGCTGGCTGTTATGGTAACAAGGTCTTTAATACTCTACTGCAGCCATATAAGGGTTATACTAATCAAAATACAAAGTGAATTCAAAAATTCATGAATGAATGTTTGAATTCAAGTAAAATCATTGTTAGTAGATACCCGAATCGAAACTAATTTAAGAAAAACAATATTACCTTATCCGAATCCTTTCTGTTTAAATATTTTTAGCAAAAATATTAGCAATCTGTTTCCTATTAATATTTCATAATTTTATGTAACATGTATTTGTTTAGATATAAATAAAGAATAATAAAACAAATTTAAAAATAAATGTATTATGTCTCCTTTTTATGATATATTAAAATAAAATGAATTAAAACTGCGTGATCACCTTTCATTTATTTCTCGATTCGAATTTCTGCTTACACTTTGGAAAGTACGATATTTTGTATGAAGGATAAATCGAAATCATAACATTCTGAACATTTAAACTCACCAGTGATTAACACAGTAGAAGCTTGTGCCAACTCATGATATAAGTGATAGTTGGGAAGTAAACAAGTTACTGCTACTTCATCACTACCACAACGAATTTCTGCTTCTTCGCAAAGCAGTGCAAAACAAGACATTGATACTAAAACAGCTTCCATATTTATACTCCACAAATACATAAAAAATACAACCTGAAAAATAAACACATAACAAATTTTAATAAATAAGCACACAGTAATACAATTTTAAAAATGCATAGTTTTATAATGTATTTCAAATTTAAACAAACCTCAAGCTTAATATGTGCTTGCTTACAAACAGCAATTTGGCTACCCACATTGGCATAATCCTTATTTTGTGCCAGAAAAGCATTTCTACAAATTAATATCTCCCTAAGCCATTTTAATATACAAGTGTAATTAAGAATTTGATGCTGAATCAATTTTTGTGAAATTGAGAACAGAACTTGAGAACTAACGTCCCAAAAAGTATTGATTGGTGCGTCAGGATTCCATGCTTTTATTTTATCTGGATGGTGTAATACCAATAATGCTTCCATTGCTTCATGAGCAATGTCCGACATTGTTGGTTGATGAACTAAAGAAACTAAGCCATTAATTAATTCTAAGGTTGAACTTTGAATTTCGTGACCAGCTTTCCCTTGATTCTACAAAATAACAAAGAGCATTTATGAAACATACGCGATGACGATATAAGCATGGCCATCGTTCTACATATTAAAACAAACTTTTATACAGAGTACTTACATTCAATAATAACATAGGATCAGCATGAATAAGTTTAACCATCCATAAAAGTAAATTTCTATAACTTGATACTTCTTCTCCGCGATCTCTGTATTTATTTTGTTCTTTACCTTTAAGTGTTAAACTTTGAATCATTCGTAACGGTGTGTGTGATATGCAACTCTGTGTAACTTTATTTAAAATATCAGTAAACATATTTCTAAGTTCTGCACTACGAGAATACAGAAGATCTATTTGAGGCCACCATGGCAGTCTTGGTTGAGTTACAATTCTAAAATAAAAAATTTATCAAAATATTTCATTTAATATAATTATATCATTACATCAAAGTAAAGATTTTTTGTCCTACATTTAAAATATTAATATAAAAAAATTATTTCTTTGAATTTAATGAGATATAGTTTCAGAGTATAACAAAGTAATGCATAATTTAATATTTACAAAAAAATATAATCTTATGTTTATGTTAAATTATAATATGTAGTATATAAGATAATTTATTTCCTTACTTGTATAATGAGCTAACCAAGACAAACTGGTATGTCGATGGATAATTTAGGTTCAAGCAAACTTTAAGTACTTCGTTGTTATGAGGTTTAATGCGAAAGAAGCTAACAAAACAGTCTATCATTAGGTCGATGTCTTGGGCAACGTAGCTTTGACCGCGTGAGAATACTTTTCCTGGGTTAAAAAGTAGTGCCATCAAATCATTCATAACATGTTGAACAAGTTTGAAGATAACATTATTTGAATCCATATTGTTCACATAAGTTGATGCTTTACAAAGTTTAATACAAGTGACTGCTGCAGCTTCTACTAGTTGCTTACTAGAGCTACCATGCATTCCTAGGCCTCGTTTAACACTGTCAATAAATTGCTTTTTCTTTGTATGCCTTGGTGAACAGGGAGCACCAAAGTCAGCATTAACTATCTCTTCCAAAACTTTTGGTGAAAGTATCAGAAGCATAATTTGTAAAGGCCAAACAGCTGCAGTTCTCCCCTTTTTATTGTCTGCAAATGTATCAAGGATGTCAAACAGTTCTTCACATGCTTTTCCAAGATCTTCATTAGGCTTCTTTTGTAGATCTGCAAACTCGTGCGAGTATGTGTCCATCCAATTCCAAATCGCTTTCTCCAGAGAATTCATAAGAACTATGTGAGCTGACTTCTTTAGTTGTTTGAATTTTTGTATAGCTTCTATGATAATAATAATAATACATAATTTGATTAGACTACAATGTTACATATTTTATTCTTCTATGCATAGATAGATAAATATATTAGTAGAATATTTAAGTAATTACTGTAACAAAATAAATACCATTTAAAAGTTTTGTTAGCCTATGCACATCCACATTAATATGCTGAATTAATTCAATATCACTATAATCAGCATTTTCATCTCCACATTTTGCCAATTCTTGAAGTCTGGATGATATTCTATTAAACACTGCATTAAAGAAATTTAAACTCAGTGCAAACAAAACTTTGCTTGCCAAATTTTTTAAGTGAGCATTTTGAGGATTATCATTTGGTACATCTGAAAATAGCATTATGTTGCTTATGTTTCTCTATTGAATCCTATATAGAATTCCTAATATAATAAATATTCCTATGTGAATCCTATACTGTATATATATTATGTTATGTATAAATCATTATCAGTACCTATAAACTGACATATCTCTTTAAGCAGAAACTTTACATTCATAGCCTCATCGAATTTAGCTGTATCTTTTGGTTGATTTGCAAGACACTTTTCTAAAGTGTCCAAAATGATGATAATAGATTCATAACAATGTCGATCTTGATCTGTGCTATGAAATATACGCTGACCCCCAATACATGGCACCATTTCATTAACGTTTTGTAGGATCTTTGTGAGGCTGGATATTACAAGAGAGAAACGATATCGAGAAATTTGTATCAAGCATTTTTTGTTTCTCTCTTCGTTCATACGAGAATGGCTGGTTTGAGGACCACTGCGACACGGCAACTATACATGAAAGAAAGATTAGGACTTAAGTATTTGAATAGCTTTAAGTATACATGATGTAACAAAGTTTTAGAAATTATTTTGTATTTGTTTACAATAATTTGTATTTATTTAAATGTTTTTATTGATCAAAAACCAGAATAAAAAATAAATTATCACAAGTTAACAAGAATGAATTATACTTCTTTACTGACTGGTTAATAGACATAAATTATTAATATGATATAAAAAATATAAATTTTTAAATACAATAATATTAACAATTTTTGAATACAGAGTATTCAATTCATTAAATACTATAAACGTATTAGTGTAATATACTAATCATTTCTTTTTTTCTAATTTTGATGCCATTATACTACAAAGTGTTAGACATACTATATACTTTTAAAGAAAATATTTTCTAAATCCTTATTATTAATGATTGAACAGCAATATATTTTTACTAACAATTCTACAGTTATATAAATACGAATTTAATGATATTTATAATTAAATTAATGAATCAAGATGCGTTAAGCTTTTATAAAACAGTTATCAAGTTTCTCGTACATTGTATTTGTATATACATATGTACATTGACCGATCGAAGCCATTGCTGCATTGACATATGTTTTATACAAAATTCAAAAATTACATGCATGCTCAAGTAATAGTATTTGGTCGCATTTAAGTGCATTGAAGTATATCATAGATTCGAATTCTTCGATACGTCGTGCGTGAAGTGAATGCAATTTTCATTCATGTATCCGTGACACGACGAAAGCGACGTTGTGTTGGTATAGGGGGGTTACAGGACGGGGAATGGAATTCTATAGGGTATCCCAACAATCTATCTCTAAATTGTTTTTACACAAAATATTTAATTTCATTGCGTGACAAATTACCTATATTATCTTTGTCAAAAATGTATATACGATAAAATCATTCGTTTATATAGTACGTATAAAATTACACAACATTGAAGAATATATGTAGTTTAAATGTTTTAATCCAACTAAAGGGAATTCAAACAAACAAACAAAAAATAACATTGATTTCTACCTTAACACTAAATTTCAATTTATTAATTTCGAACGCCACAATAATCTTTACCGTTATTAAATATTAATTTAAAGAATTCTTTTATATATTAGTACAATTTATACAATTGATTGTTTTATTTGTGGGTAATTTATTTATGTCTTAGCAATGAAATAATATTTTTGATAAAATGAAACGTGAATTTTTGAGCACCCTATATACACCTTAACTGAATAGCTATTGGGGAAGTGAGAAAAGGGAGAAGGGGCGAAGGTCAAACCGTGGACTCCACGGTATGTAGAGGGAGGAAACCGCGAGAAAGCATCTTTCCATGAATGAACGAATCAACGAACAAACGAATGACGATGCATTCATGGGAACGATGATATCTACCATTAATAACTATTCAAACAACAGAAAGATGATAACTGAGTTTTTTTCACTAAATGTCACTTTACTTAGCATGAAATTTATGAGATTAATTTAGAGTCATTGCGTCATTCAAAATCTCACATTTGAAGGGAATCCTAGAACATGGGAAGCGAGGTACAATTATTATGTTCGTAAAATATGTAGATCATCTTTAAACATTTTTTAAATACTGATACTACGTCATTATATACTTTTTTAATCATTAATACACTCTTCTAGGTTGAAGAAAATGCAACGAATATAAAAAGTAGACACATTTAGAGGACTTAAAAAAGCACAATTTTAAATTGTTTATCTTGATTAAAATTTCATTTTAACAACTGTTGCTATGAACATCACTAAACCGTGGAAACAGTTGGTTATTTCATATTTTATTTCACCGTACAAAATATAGAAAAGATTGAACTAATTGTAGTTAAATGGAAGATTACTACAGAATTTAGCATTAGAAAGAAATGACTGCTGTCAAAGTCACCGGCTCAATATCACTTATGTCACTCAACGCCTTAACTTCTCATCACTTGTCGAATATTCACTTACGAATGAAAAATAGTGTTCTCGCACTGTTTAATACAGTCATCACCTCATAGAAGTTATATACGTCAATCACACGAAATCTTATACCAGTCAAATTTATATGAACAAATTAGTTCAACCGTTGCCGGTCTATGTGGGTGTTCATAGAATACAATTCTCATTAATGTTAACTGCCATTCCTTCAGTATAGTTCACGTAAATGAGAAAACAAAAGGAAGATATTGAAATTAACCATTTTTGTAAATTAACAATCTACCAATGAAGGGAGGCACGAAAGAAAAACGAAGATGGAAAGGTTGGGAAAGAGGAGAGAATAGAGAAAGGAATTAAAAAGAGCAGAAAATGGAAAGTAAATAGAGGAAGAGTGCGAAAAAGAATGAGAGAAAGCACCGGAAGAGGGTAGGTGAGAAAGAGAGGGGGCGGTCACGGAAAGGGAAGACGGATAGGACAAGAAAGGAAAGCTAAACAGATTTGTAGTTCGAGTCACAGCTGGGATGTACCTGGTCCTCGAAACGTGTGATTAGCAAATTCGCCCATTCTTCCGGCTTTTGCGTGCCCATCGCCGTCCGAGGTTCAGTGACGAGCCGTCATCACGTACGACGATTCACCAGTTTGCTACGAGCATTCGACATCGGTACGTCGCCATTTACGAACGTCGACTGGTGGCCGAGAGAGCGCCGCAGCGGTTCGCTCTTTCTCTCCCGTTGGGGAGGGGCGCCGTCACAGAGCTCTCAAGAATTACAGCGGGGCCTGGGACGAAGATCTTCGCAGATGGAACCGATACTAACCGAAGCTATCCGATATTCACCTCTAACTGACCAATAGCGTTATGCCATTTAGGGATGTATGAAAAAATTCAAACACCCTTGCTGTCTTGTAACTTAAAATAATACATTTATCAATCATTAGATTAATGAAGAACAATCATTTCAGTTGAATAATATCTGTAAAGTGTATAATTTTTACGTAAAAGTTGAAATTGTAAATGTCAAAGACATTTTAATTATCTAATTCAAAAAACGTTACTTATCGTCTTTTTTTTATTGATATTAGGTATTTAAAACTTATTTAGATTATATTTTTAATTGAATGTTATATGCAGAAACAATTTCGTTGAAGAGACCGTTTTAATTAATTATTAATGATTTTATTATTGATTAATAAATTCTTATATTAACTAACGACATAAATTCTTGTAGTTTCTTAATTATATAACACGTTGCAAGATTCATTAAATTTTGAAAATTGAATTTCACAATATTTTTTTGAAACGCTCCTTCAGTACACCCCTGACTCAAATATGGTTACTCCCACTCAGGGATGCCGGACAAGTGGACCTTTTACGACTTTCTTCCAAGAATTGGGCTAGGAGTGAAGTGCTACCCCTTCCACACCAGACACATGCATGGAAGCGTAGTCTAGTCTATCACGTCACATAGTCTGTGGTAGCGTAATGTTAGCCTGGTCACAGAGTAACTACAGAGGCGAAGCTCCGCCCACTTTGTGTCTCCGTTTTTTTTCTACGCATGCGTCACTTTAGGTATGCGCCATGAAGTGAGCTGCAAAATTATGGTGTGCACCATGAAGGGTGCTGCAAAAGTATGGTGTGCGTTATGAAAGGAGCTTTAAAAGCTATGGTGTGCACTATGAAGAAAACTGCAAAATTATGCGCATGCGTTTGAGTATTGTGCATCATGAATTCAAAATACTGCATATGGGTCTTTCCACGCTAAATCGATCATTCTTGTACTCGATCTCTGCGATTTGATTCAAATTGGAATATGTTGTAGTATATGCGAAAAAGGGGGGGGGGGGCTTAAGTAATCACCTTGCTGGTTTTTAAATTATCTAATTCTTCAACGACGGAGCAGTTTTCTGTTCCTCTTATGCGGATTGAGAAGATTTATGCATTTAAAGAGATTGGTAAATTATTCCAGTAATCTAATTCAATATGACGTAACTTTAAACATAGAGATTGACATCGCGTCAACATACTCGCGAATAAATAGTTCTTCTATCTTAAATAATTATTCAATTATTCACATACAAAGAAATTAGGATCCATACGGTGCATGGACATTGTATATTACAGAAGACGTTATGTTTACGTATTTTATGATGAACAAGCTATGAAGAATTTTAAGGCATGTAATAAAAGTTACTCGCGTTATTGACCTGGAAATTTAAAAGGTGTCCGCGGCTGGCGGGTTATTGTCATCTATAATACAAAGGCCATTTGGGTTTTTCGATTTTACAGGACAAAGCGGTCAGCCGCGCGCAACCGAAAAATCATTATCATATTGCTCCTTCTACTGTAATACATATAAAGTATGTTAAGTAAAAGCTATTTTTTAAGCTTTTTATGTTCAAATATTGCCGCGCTTTTCGCTGTTTCTCCAATGCATTTCTATCCTTTTCTACCCTATAATCAATAGAAAGAGATCCAAATACATCCATCCAGAAATGTGGCAACGCTGTCTGTATGGTGTGCTAAAAAACGAGGACACGAACGTCAAAGATGCCGACAGTAAGTTTCGCCTCTGTAGTTACTCTGTGGTACGACTTTTCCACTCCGACCCTTTTTCCCCTACTTTTTTGAGGGGAAATTCCAAGAAGGTGCTCTCGTCCGGCATCTCTGCTCCCACCCGATCTTAACAGTGTCATTCATAACTGTGCAGCACGCCCTTATATACAAGGCAATTAATCGTACGAAAATGTAATAAAATTACGTTTATAAAATTGACATTTCCAATACAATAGTAACTTAATGATACACTCTTAACATCGGGATGCAAGTTATAAATTAAAAAAATTATTATTTTTATTGATACATTGGCACATGTTGTAATAGTAAACTAAAAATGAATGTATATTTTATCTTTAAATTTAAAGTTTTGTCAAATATTTTTACTTCAAGATACATATAAGATAGTAAAATAAAGTATGATATGTAACATAACACAGTTTGATAGAATGCCTATGTATTTCACTCGCTAGCTTATAAATAATTAACATTTTTTTACATCATATATGTTTCCTTTATTTTGTAAAACATTAATCTCAAATACAATTTTACTTAAATCACAATCACATGTTAAATACAAATTGTAATTTTAATATTTCAGCTTCTACATGCAAAGAAATAATTAAAAATTTCGTCACATAGTACGCGTATTTTTTATATAATCTATTTGTTCATATTTTATTCATAAAATCGTAGCTTTATAGTTCATCTATGGGTAAATAAAATCACAATCACAATTTGTTAAATAATATCATACCATAAGCAAGTAATGTCGCGATTATACTTTTAATTTCATGCTTTTATAGTATTTCTATTTACTTCTTAACATATTTTACATCGTTTGGTATGAAATAACCGTACCCTTATAGTAACTTGTTCATGAACAATAATTTATTACTAATTTCTCCCTAATAAATTCAATATTACTAAAGAAATTTAAAATGTTAAAATCAAGTTAATAATAATTCGATAATAAATATCTTCAATCCTTTCAAATGAATAAGATGAACACTTATAGCTTAATATTTAAACTTCGATGTAAAATACTAGCGAGATCACCTTGATTGCAGTGTTTATTTCAATAATACTATAGTTATCTCATTCCGTACTACATTACTATGTAAAATATTTTTATGAAGCAACGTGAACTCGTTACTTTACCATAACATAGTAACATAAACAAACAACTTTAAAGTTTTACATATTTTCTAGGAGTATATTGTTTGTTATGCTTAATCCATAGTTGTACATATTTTTGAAACACATGTATATAATTCCTACAGTTTGAAAAATATAAAACAGGAACTTCGCACAATAAAATCATTTTTAATGCGACGACTGATTTTTAATCACAAGTTCTTCTTCCAAAATGGACATTACTGAATTTAAGACATCAATGTCTCGTTGGCGATGTTTCTCAATACACTGTAGACTTTTTGGGTCTATATCTGAAATTCCGATGTTGCAAACAAAACTAAGCCCATCCGGAAGTTGTATCACATCTTTGCTAAAGGTAGATGGCAATGTATTTCTGTACGACAGAAGGAAAGAAAATATTAGGGTAAATATTAGATTTAAAACAAAGTTGAAGAGTTCAGTAGAAAAGGGGCATACGCCGTTTCTATATAGACTTTTCATTTTCTCTTTGTTTCATTAAGTAGCTCCTATAACCTTTTTTTTAAACCTTCTGTAAAAATATAGTATGTATTAAAGTGTGTGCCCATTTTCCACTGATTCCTTCAAGACATTTTAGCTTGAAGTTCAAGCAATTTTCTGTTTAAATTTTTATACTAACTAAACTACTGTATTAAGTATACCATTTTTCGTATTTAAATATCAATAATAGCTAGGCTGAAGACGCTTATGGAGATCCAAATTTTGATAGATACAATTAAAATAATATTAGTTTAAGTAGATTGATGTATGGAAAAAATCTTATAAACATTTGAGAATTTGCATGCACTAAATTTTGCAAGATATTGGTTATACCATATACTAGAAATCCATGTTGTACCATACATTTTGAAGACTCTGTATGATTTCGTATGTTATTTGCATACTGTTATTTTATGTACATTTAAATTTCTCATAAACATATAAACATCCACAGTCTAATCATAAATTTATATTTATAGAATATTTTTTATTTATAGAATAAAATTTGTTTGCAACTTACGCATTTACTTCTCGAAATGACATTAATATCGAACAGTCTCTAGCACATGAAAATAGGAGATAGTTTTGTAAGCATAATATATTTTCGCTACTTAAATGCAAGTATACTCCTGTTTCGTTACAATGTACATTGTCTCCATTATGCATTACGTTAGACTTATTGTACCATAAATTATTTTTCTCGACATGCATTGGAAGTAAGGTTGATTTTGATATAAGTGGGATATTTTCACTAGGTTCAGTGATATATTTGTTGTTACTGCGGTTGCCAGTATACATTGACTTTTTCGGAGTTAAATTATTTTTGGCACCTGTTTGTATGTATGTCTCCTTTAACGCTTCTGTATTTTCCGCAATAGCTTTCTGCAAAATAAAAACAACAGTTAAAACGCTGTGTTATAAATGAAATAAGCATAAGTAATTATTTTTATGAAATAAAACTATAAAAACTATAATTGAATTTAAATTGCCCACATCTATAAAAAATTTGATCTTTAAAATTATTTACTTCTAGTTGATATGCAGTTGCAAATTTGCGTAATTTATCAAATCGCATATTTATGGTATCGGCATAAGAATGATGGTGTGTAAAATATATTTACTTTTTGTTTGAAATAAGATACCCCACGATCACCAAATTTGAGCATTTTCAATAAATTAGAATATATTATATCGTCTGATAGCACTGAACGAAACTTCGAGTACGTGTTATAAACATACTCCGAACTAATAAACGGTAGCCTCTGCATACGAAGAATTCGTTCTAGCACCGAGTTATTTGGTAATGTTTCGCCCTTGTAATTGCACTCCTGAAAACAGTCAAAATATAAGCTTCCCTAAAATATTGAAATTTTGTAACTACTCTTTACACTAGAAATATTTGAATAATTAGCATATCGGTTTAAAATCAAAATATAAATTATCCAACGCTAGAATTACCATTATTTTATTAAATTTTTATTACAGTTTAAAATTAATACTTACCTCTCCAACGAAATATAGAAATTTCTTAGCTTTTGCAATTATATCAGGATTAATGTACGAGATTGTTTTCGAATCTTGCTCAATTAATGTGTAAAATTCATTTGTAGGAAATTCATTAAAATTAGATTCTTCCGAACTAAATGGATGCAAAAGAGCACCGCAAATTAAACTGCAAAATTTGTCGGTATATTCTTTATTAGCAGAATTAGTAGAGCTGCGAAACCACTGCGTTAAAACGCATTCAAGATCGCACAACGATGATTCTTGATCGTAAACGATTATACCATTCTTAAAAATCTTTAAATTATTTTGCGGTGATTTTAGCAGTCCTTTTAGTGCCGATTTCATACGTGCCTCCACTCCCGAAAAGAGATCGAACGGGCAGTAAGTACTGCGATTTGTAATTGACTTCTTTTTCAACTGAAATTAGACAAAGTTATTAATTATGTAGTGAAAACTAGTGTTAAGAGTTATTATTATAAGGCATAGCCAAGACTAATATCAATATCGATACAGGCATTAATTAAAGTAATATGTATCAGGTGTACAAAGGGTAACGTTAAAAGTGGGCTAATTTTGGTAGTCACCAAGATTAAAAAATTCTTTCAAAGCGTGATTTTAGACGTTTTAAGGAAGTAGAAAGTATTAAAGTATTAAACAGCTACGTTACCTTATAATATTGTGTTAAACAATAAGGACATTTTTGAAATTTCTGATCAATATCCCGTAAGTAGCCTTGCTTTGGTTTAATTTCGACACAGAATGTTTCGTTGCCAGAGAAAATATTAGAATCCAATGTTGTTCGCAGGAATGTGTAGTCTGGAAATTTTGTGGCATATGTCTCCGTAATTTCCTTATTGCGGCGCTTGTCTGAAAACAAAAAGAAAATTCTTTCAAGATAACTTAATTGATAGAAAGTTTTGTATTGTTGTCTACTAAGTAAATAGCGGGTAGAAGAAATTATCGAGCGTAACATTCGTTAATAGGTAGCTTTCATTTTATTAATGCGTGCAGTGCATTCGTTTGGCCTAAAAGCAGAAGAATCACGCGCTTATTGTTAATGTGAAAACTGGATGATACGAACTAAATGCTATTTTTTATTATCTTAATACATTGCTAATCCTTTATACTAAAAGATCAATACGAGATTCAATTTTTTTATCTTCAAATCTATCCTAATTTTTTAACATTTTATGTACAATATTTGGATAGTAAATTATTCTTGTAGTAGATTTTAATAATAATTGTACGGTTGCTGGACATTTTACTGTACTTGTAAATAGTAGTACAGTAAAAATTATATCCCTATTCGTATTACATAACATTTGCATTGAGTTCGATAAAGAAAACAGTTTGACATAGTTCGTAGAGATATCAGTCTTTTATGTTCCAATCCTATGGCGCATGTACGTGTAGAAATGCACGAGGTCGTATCGCATGTAGTTTGTATGCGTTTACTAACTCTCTGTTTATACATTCTTCGTTTTAAGTTTGAAAATAAATGATCAGATGGTGGTCCAGTTGCGAAAATATCTTGGCTGTCGTGACGCGACGTGACGTTCTCGTTTTCTAAAAATAGATAACTGGAGAATTGCTCTGGAAAACCAAAGGAGGTAAAGTACATAAAAAAAGAGATCCACGCAACAAGTACAAAGTGTGTACTAAAGTAATCCTTATCTATAGGAGTAAAAAAATTATAAAACTATCATCAAAGTAAATAACAAAAATGTTTGTACATTAAAAGCGCTTTAATTTAACTTGTACAGAACGCACAATAGTTTAGAAAAGCTATGCACAATAGTTAAGAAGCTATCCAATGAACAGATTAACTATTCCATTTAATAAAAATAGTTTTCATGCACTTGTATATGCGTGCTTTGCAACAAAGAACTAAGTCATTCACTTCTTTAAGATAGCCTATTATATTCTCATCATAAATAAACTTTTATGTTACTCACAATTGGTAATTTCATAATTGGTTGTGCATTAAACTAATAGCTTAGATAACAGACCTCGTAACATTTTACGTACTATTTACATACATCTCATATATTCCATTACGTATACTCTTGTCCTTTCCTGTATGTACACGTGTGTAAATAATAAATGTCGCGATAAAATATCTATGTTATAGAAGAAGAAACCTGTGCGATAATAATAGATTATTTATTATTTTGCATTATAGACTGCTCCGTTTATTATTTCACCAAAACATATTATAAGTGAACGATGCATCACTATAGATGTATCGAGGAAGTAATTTCTCACTTAACTGTTGAAAAAATAAGGAAAGGGAACTGTCATGTTCGAATCATGTTTTACTCTAATTGATTTTCAACATTTTAATCTTATTTTCCTTCCAATGACAAGGTAATTAATTTAAGTAGGACGGAAGAGAGTCACTGATAAAATAACCATAAAATACAGATCTGTAAGTATACATAATGGCTGGTATGCGTTGGAATAAAATAAAAAGCTTCGAAGTGAAAGGCTTATTGGAAGGGTGAGCAGGAGCGACGTAAAAGCAGGCAATCAGGATCAAGAAGATCTAAACTTTAGATTCTAAAGGAAGAAGTAACCGAAGAGAAGGGGTAATGCAGCAGGTTTTCAGGGTCGTGAATGCACAGTCGCCCTGAGGGAATCAAGTTTTTTTTGCTAGAGAGTATCGTACGCTTTGTCCTTCTATGACTACACAGAGAAATAATTGCGAGACGTTCCTTGACATCGCACTGTCTTTATCTGGTCTTGGCTTCTACTATTATTTGCAACTGATATTACGTATACGACGATTTGCTGCAGTAAGAATTCCAAGGAAAAATTTACAATAACAAATTTACTACAAGCTATTCATTTTTATTGTTTGAAATAAACATTTTATATTTTGTGATAATAAAATCAAAGATGAGATTTCATTGATACAAAATCTACATTTTAAACTCAGACATCGAAGTCCCGTATTGTATTTTTACAGTTGAGCAAAAACAAAAATTAGAACTACATAAAAGAATGTTGTATTTGGAGTACTTCAAATAATTAAATCTCTTTTATTTGTTGTATAGTGTAAATAGTGTAAAAGATGTTTTCAACAAAAGTATGACACTATAAACTAAATTCAAGAAACTAATTTTAAAGTACAATTATAAATATCTAATAGAATATTTTTTCCTTTCTTCTTAGTAATCATACAGATAGTACATTTATAGGATTATTTGATCATGTTTTGTACAATTATAAAAACTCACCAATGTAGTGAAATTATGTAGAAAGCTGAATAAAGGAAAATAAACCTATTCAGGAAAATCTGTTACAGACTAATCTAAATATAGATCTAAAATATGTTACACAGTATTGTACACAAGTTGATAGACGTTTGATATGTTAACATACTAAAATGTAAAAATACTGAACAAGTAAATACAAAGTATTGCTGTCAATTTGAACGCCTTCTGATCTACCTTTTTCAAACTATAACGACACACACCGTAGGCGTGAATAAATTAAGATACCTTATAGGCAGTAAACACGACGATTTCTCTTCTGATGAAACATATTCAGTAAGATGAATGCTTGATTACAGAACGAAGAAAATAAAAGATTAAATAAATGTCGACCATTTGACATACCACGAAGGATTTCAAATTAAACAATTTTGTTTTAATGAGTTCAAATTAATTCTCACTTAACCACGGAGAAATCGGTAATAAAAGATAAGATTAATTTTAAAGAATTATAGAAACCTATGAATATAAAAGATTTGATTCGCAAAAGCAAAC
This sequence comes from Eucera pruinosa, assembly GCA_028830335.1. Lineage (NCBI taxonomy): Eukaryota > Metazoa > Arthropoda > Insecta > Hymenoptera > Apidae > Eucera > Eucera pruinosa. The sequence continues at coordinate 14,361,600 of JAMYCR010000004.1, read as the reverse complement.
GCAACCTAAAGCCTGATACTACTTTCACATCATTATTTTATGTTATGGGAAATGTATGACACAAGTAAGAAATTATAATTAGACGATATAATATTGTAAATGGAAAGGATGTAGAAAATGGAGTAATAAGGTGATAATATTGTTATAGTTTTTGTTTTTGCTTTGCTGTAAAAGTACAATGCAGTACTTAGGTCAGTCTGATTCTGGGGTGCCTACAGAATTGTAAATAAAATCAAGTTACGAAACAGTTGAATTACATAAATCCATTTCATCGATTGAATAGACTAGTTATGGAAGTGACGTATAGGTGATTTGAATGATTATATTGACGTTGGATTAGCGACATAGTAATAGCCAAAAAGTTTTTGTCATTTTCATATACAGGTAATAATATGGGTTACTCGCCGTAAATGTTCCGAGACAGAAAATCGATATCCTCTTATCGCAAGTGCGCAATATCGCTTTACTGATAACTCTTGTGGCACGTTTTTTAAATGAATCGATCATTTCGTGAAATCGAAAATTTTCTAAGAACGTAGCAACTGAAAATATAGATAGGAACGATTGTAAATTACAGCTGATCACGATGGAAAAATTGAAAATAGGCGCTGTAGAATAAAATAAAAAGAAAACGAATATATAGGGTGTGTTATTATTGGTGACTAAAAAGTATAATCTAAATTGGCTTGAATAAATTTTTTACACTGTTCCAAGTAGAACATGTTATGTATGTTTGTATGTACAAATACAAATAAAACTTCGAGCTATCATTCAATCAATCATAACCATCAATCTTGTTAAAATTTTACCCATCCGGCGAAAAAAACAGGTTTTGCATGCCATGGGAATTCGATTCTGGATGATAACGTTAGTTCGCGTCGTTTTATTTACTGCAATCTGTTAAGTCTCATTAACATGCTGCGCAACTTAGCGTCAATACTTGTCTGATTATAGAAAACTCATCAATCTCAAATTTTAAAAATGAGGGTTGAATTATCCTAATAATATAATATTTATATAAACTTCCCGAAATATTAAATTTATAGTTTCAGTGAATTCTGTGGTATATTTCTTTAGTTTAAATTTTAAACCAATATAAAAAAACTACATACTTAGTTTACTACTGAATTAATTTCATACTTGAAGGAAATGATATTTTAAATGCACCAACCTAATAACTGTTTCGACAGAAATTATAAACTACTTTTTTGTGCTTCTTTAAGAAAATAAAAAAAAAATGGAATAGGGAGTAATTACAGTCACAGTAACCATAAAGCGTAAACATCTATTATTTGCAACGGAGTGGTAATTTCACCTTCGTGCAGCTCAAGTTTTATCAAACCAGTAATCGTAAAACATCAGATTGTTTTTGTAAGAAATTCACTTTATGCACTCAAAGGGACAATGATTCAGTTACTCGAACAAAGCAGATGGTGGAGAAATTCCAGGATGTATGCTTGGGTGACTTAAAGGGTTACCAGAGAAATGCTAACCAAAGTCCCTTCAACATAATTTATGTACCCCCTCATATACGACCATTGTTATTTATTCACTATATTCTATTTAAAAAAATCTAAGGAAAAGAGATACATGATCGAAATTTTTTTAAACGTTACAAACTCATTATTTGAATATTTAATTTTTAGATACATAGATAAATGATATGTTGGATGTTTTTAATTCATTTTTGCTTAAATTGTAACAATTTTTCTATGCTAAACTTAAAGATCTATGTTAAAATGTTAGGAATAAATATGACAATGCTCAGAAACGTTTATAAAAGTTTGCAAATTGCTTGCATAGTCGATGGATACGCAACGTTATGGTTGCAATGGTTTACGGCTTTTGTTGGAACAGAAGATCGATATTATCAGCAACAGTATCTGTGGCCAACTGACAAGTTGGCAGCTCATGTTTAGGCACGATTTCCGCCGGTAAGGTGGTCGTTAGAGGGTCTAGAAGCGAAAGTTTCAGATTTCGTTTTCCTGTCTACCAGAGCTTCCTGAGAAAATAATGGCAGACTCGTATGACAACAGTTTGAGTGGTCCTCTATAGAACTGTGCGTCTGATGAATGTCAAATAAAAGTCAGAAGACTTGGATGACTACCGGTATGAAAAGCTTCATGTTTTCGAAGTTAATAGAATTTCTCTAAAATCATAAAATCCTGATCCATTATTACTTATTGTAATAAACAGACATTTTAGGTACGTAAATTAATTTGACGCTGTTTTAAACAAAATTTAAATTTCATTACAGATCACATCATATAGACTTAATCATCAAAATGGTTTCCATTGTTTTTTATAACTTTGCTTCACTTTTTAACCAACTATCGAATTCCACCGTGCCAAGAAAATAAATAATTATTAATAACACGTAAATTTACAAGCGTTGAATTAATTTATACACTACATACATTGATATATAATTTGCTTATAGAAGTATTTTATGAAATATTACACTATTCTTTCATTACGGAATAATTATTCATTAAACTTTGACTTATACGTTATCTAACAAAAACTGCATGAGAACTATTTAACCCCTCGTTTTACAATTGTTTAACTATTGCACTTGCGTAAGCTATCATTAACAGATCGCAATTCTCACACTTGTTCAAATTACTAAAATATTCTACAATACATAATTTGTGTTTAGTGATCTTTAATCTTCTGAAGTGAAACTAAAGTTAAAATAAAAATAACACTGTATTGCAAGTAGAACTTATCTTTAATTAAAGAGTAAATTCAAAATGAACTAAAATAGTCAATAATAATTAAAACAAATAATAAAACGGTAGAAATAAATAGCTTAAAAATTACAATTCAGGTTGAAAGATTAACGCTACATGTCAAAGAGCATATAAATCATAAAAATTAATTTAATACACGTTTGAATATTTTGCTACAAGTGAATCATCTTATTGTTAGCCTTCTATTCCGTAATGTACCGCATACAGAATTGCATCAATACGAGTTTCTGTAATTTCAAACATACATGTACAAAGAAACATAATACGAATTACAGCGCCAGTCTCCTGATCTCACGACAAAAGGTCATGAGAAACAGGAGTTAGTATGAAATTGCTTTCTTTCCATTAACTATAAATTAAATGCAAACAAAGCGTAGCAGTGTTTAATTTGACTGGAATATATTGTTAAGTAAATTTTTAAACTATTTAATCGGAAGATTTTAAAAAAGAATTGGATACTTTAAAATTATATTTTAATAAGCAATGGTCGATTGTTTTGAACAAATAACTCGTGAAACAATAATTCAATTCTTTTTTTTAAATACGAATATTATTAAGGAATCGATTTTTCTAGATATTCTATAAAAATTTGTATCACAAAATAAATGCCTACTTGTTCTCGTATGCAATTACACGTTGTTGCAAGCATGTAACGTAATTAAATGGCGTGAGAATTACAGTACAGTGATTATAGCATTCTAATTCATTCTTACAATGAGCAATACCTGCATAAGAATATGATTGCATCTACTAAGAAGCTATTACATTGTCTTACATACACAAAACATCGTTGAAATGTAAGTTACATTTCTGTAATGGAGTGGAGATGAATAATTAGTATAAAATTGTACATTCTTTTTTCATATAAGATTTTATGTATCACAGCAGATTTATTTAGTTTTCGATAAATCATAATTATTACAAATTGGTTTTACTCCGTTACAAAAACACCTTGTTCGGCAGTATTATTCACAACTCTTTATTGTATTACTATTAAATTTGTAATTTTTTTCTTGGAAAGTTAGTAAAGCTAGGGTAAATTTGATAACGAATTTTTTAATTTCCGTATAAATATAATTTTTTATGCCTACCTTAGTACTATACTTTTACATACTCGTTGGAAGCGTAATAATTTTTTAACCCTTATCATTAAAACTAATAAGAAAAGAAGTGTAACTGAAAAGTTGTATTGTTGTTTAACGTTCGCTGGGAAACTATATAAATCTGTAAAAAATGAATGGTACTACTATTCAAATTTGTCAAACATTAATAAGATAACAATATTAAAATAAAATTTTCTTAGGGCTTTGAAGAGATTTTTAATCAACTGTTTGAACAATATAATTGCAACACTAATTTACTTTTGCAACAAGCAATGTCTACAGAGGAGTGTGATTGTATTTACTAGGAAACTATTAACTTGTAACATTATTTATGAGAAAGCAATTAGAAGACTCATTGTTTATTATGGCTCACGGTATGTCTCGATAATTGGTGTTTTAAACATGCAGCAAGAAAGATGGAAAAATATCGAAAAACGAAGTCTAGATGAAGTGTATATCGTTCATTAAGGGAAACTAATTCGGGCTTCCTGTATAACGTGTTTTCTTCGTAACTCGAGCAGTTTCCATTCTCCGCGAACGGTTACTCATATCGTTCTAATTTCTTTCTGTAAGCTTGACGCGTTCTCCCAGTCCTAGAAGCAGGTTCCCTGTGCATCGTACAAGTTTCAAGATACGGCACCCATCAAGCAATAAACTGTCCTAATACGGCTTGTCTTAATGTACAGATTCTAAAGCCACGATCTCGTTAACGTAGTTGCTTTGTGCATTCTTAGACAGTATTCATATGCAATGGGATTTTTATATTCTTTCAATCGAAAAATTTCAGCAATTATTGTATTCGGACGTTTTAGCGTGTTCAATTGTATCGTGAGTAATGTTTTTTCTATAAACTATTAGGTTGATGGTTGTGAAATTGCCAATCACGCGTAGTATGGTTTCTTTGTTTATGATTGGAATGTAAAATAGATAAATTGAAAAAAATGAATAGCCTAAATAGCTTAATTACTCATTGGAAAACATGTATACAAGATAATCGAAATTATACTGCTTAAATCAAATAATTCGGCTGTTTGGAACTTGAAAGTTTGGAAACTTCGCAGGGTTGAAAATTGGAAAGTTTAAAAATTCGAAGATTTAGAAATTAATTTAATTAAATTCAAGTAATTTCAAGCAAAGAAATATTTTATATGCACCAACCTTATAAAAACGACATTACGTTATAACAATTTAATGGTTTAATAGAATCGCTAAATAGAATATATCGTGTAATTAAATTTACAAGTCCCTGTTACTTCTCTATGCAATCAAATAAAGATGTTTTTTAAAAGATCTAATAACTTTTTTAAGTATAGAAAGTTGCTGTTGGGCATTTAGTAAAGAAACTAAAGTGAAAGTTCAATGAATGAGTCAGAGATACGAAAACTTTGCCTCTTCATTAACTCTATTTAAGGGGATTGACAGAAACATCTATAAATCATTCTTTAAGGTAGCTTTTTAATGTAAGATTTTCTAGTAATTTCATTATTATTTATATAGGGCATTCGCAAAAGATGACTGTATTTATTATTTGATGGAAGTAATTTAAGAATAGAAGAATATTACTAACGTTTACCCTATACTGGGCTGTAGTTCCAGGGAACCCAGGTCGACGAATAAGATGAAATTTGGAAGAAAGGGCGATGAGGGTGATTAAACCTTAAATAGCAAATTTCAATGATGGGTCTTTAATTGTTTCCAAGATATGACTTAGAATTATATATTGGCAACCTGAATTCTTTGGCACTTTACCCCTATACTGTAAAAAAATGACGGGAAATTTACAAAGTTCATCGATGTCGAAATATCAACGTGAGAAAAGGCAGTAAGCAGTAGTTGTCTCGTATTTCACCAGCGTAGCGTCTGACAATATCTTTGAACTTCCGGGCAAGCAATTAATTCTTCGAGAAAGAGGATAGGCCACGAGAAAACGGTATTTAAGTGACCTCGTCTGGCGAAGGAGGTGACTCAATAGGCCGTGCATCAGCTTTCCCGAAGGAGAACTCGACGGATGTTACCCTGGGGGTCGTGCCCTTTTCGTAGGAGTGACTGATCGCACGTGTGTTTCGCCGTGGAACGTGTGAACGTCTCCGTGGAGGCACGAACGAGTGCGAGGCTAGCTTAATGTCTTCTCGAGAGTGTCTGGCGACGCCGTCATCCTTTCGAGTGCGCGCAGCTGCAGCTGCGCGGCTACCGTGTGGGCCGACAATGAGTAGCCTCCACAAAATGCATTCCGTAAATTTTCGTTGGCCCTTCAACGATTAATTTTTATATGACTATTTCCGCTCTGCTCTATCCTTCTTGTTAATACGATATTTTTTATTACGGTAACGATGACTAAGTGATCTTCTTAGTTAATGGTTGGAAAAAACTTGAATTTCTCTTCTGCATTTTTTGCAGTTTTACATTTGAAAAATATAATCCTATAGTGTTACATACATAAATTAAAGAAATTGGCAATGCTACAGAGCAGAAAACAAAGACAGAAATGTTTGGATAGAAAAAGTAGGTATGCTCTTGTTTAAAGCTTAAAAGACTTGTAGAAAATTAATTCTTAAAGTGCATGTGTTTTTTCCAGCATTTTTGCAGATCTTAAAGAGCTGACTCGTGGCCACCGCAAATTTGTTTCTAATGCCATTTGGTACATTATTTATGAATTTTGTTAGCATTTAACTTTGAGTTTCCTTTCAATAGCAAATTCTTCTACACGTAAAAATGAACCAATATAAGTTTCGAGTTTCAGAAAAATTTAAAGGTGTAGGAAATGTCTGGACAGGAACGACCTCCATGTGCACCCAAAAAGTTAATACAACAATTATTATTTGATCAGAGCAAGGAAGATGTAACCAGGTATAATTTGTCTCTCAGACAAAGAAAATTCTAGATATAAAGGGTTAAGAATAATAACAGATGTCAAGAAATGTAATAATTAAAATGTGAACGTTGGTATCATCATTTTCTGAGTTATTTTAACAACTGAATTTACCGTCAATGTGAAATTACGATATAAAATTCGTTCAAAATTTCAAGTGAAAAAATATATGATAAACCAATACAAAATGTATAATTTATTGGTGAAATTTATAAATATTTCATACCACGTACATTGTAATTTAAATCTTTCTATTTCAAATCCAGTTACTCTGGCGTTTTTTGCAATAGAAATGGTCACATTATACAACCACTAAATTATGGATTCGGCTAGAAAGTCATCCATGCGGTGCGGATTTATCTGGCAAGAATCGTGATATCATTTCGTTAGGTCAATCTTCGTACTAGAAAGATCCAGTTCAGAAACTCGGCACGGTCACGCTCTCTGTTCGAACCTCATAGGTCGCAACCCACACTTATAATGCAGCGCAATGGTATTATTATTGTGATTGGTAATGTTTCGAGCAGGAGAACCGTGAACCGTAATTGTTCAAAGAATATATTATATATAGATAAGGAGTATACATGCATGCACGGTTTTTTCTTCTTTGACGATTAGGAGATTGAATTTGACTGAGTTCAATTGAAGGTCCTTTGTAAGTGAAGTTATAATGTAGTTACAGTGATTACAAAAAATATTTGCACATAGTAACATTTTCAATACAGAGTTTTTTGAATAAGCCCAACATTTCATTTCCGTAATTCCTTAATATCTTTTTGAAATTTTCAATTTCTTGTGAAATATTCCACCATTTCCCGGTAAAACAGAGATCCGTCATATAGAAATAATATGAATAAATACACAACAAATTCTTAAGCAAAATAATATGAGAAACGAAAAATACTTTAATCGCACTAATTAACTGCACTTTGTTCAGAAGGTCCAACTGATTACTGTGAGCATCATTAAATTCAATATGCGCGCATGATTTCTTCCGGTTGAAACTGATCTCGGTAGTTGAGCTTCAAGAAATATTCGAATTTCACGAGCGGAACTAAAGTCGAAGAACCTCTATCGGGTAAGATTTCATCAATGCAAGAAGAACCTCAAGGTACTGGCAGGTTTTTATGCCTGGAAACGTCGCATTTTTCTTCGGCAAGAAAAGATGATGCCAGCAGGTGGACGGTGCAAGAAAAGAGGCAAACTACCTGAGTGGTCAATGAAAGTTGAAAAAATATGGAGGTCCAAAGCTAAATTACCACAGTCAGACACCTGTCGTTTTTACGAACAATGACAGGCATCGATAAACATCTGCGTTTATGTATGAAGCTATCCTTTCAAAAGCTTTCAGGCCACGCGCACTCTTAATTTTAGATTAAAAAGAGGAATTTTCTCGATACCATTAATGCAATGAATATTGAAAGTTTGAAATGTATACCATAATTTCTTATGTTGTATATGACTATTCTAATTGAAGAATTAATAATAAAAACAATTATTTTGAAACCTTAGAAACTATGAGATTTACGCTTCATGATTTAATTAGATACAGTTCTTTTGCGATGGAATTATAAATAATATCTACAGGATTATGTATATTGATAAAATATACTACCAAAGTTTTATAGGAAAAACTTGGGGCATTCTTCATATGCTCTCAGTCAAATATTTAGAATTAATTTCTGGGTTGAATTCTTATTGAAGCTCCTAATAATCTTCGTATTAATTAAAAATTAATATTCTAGATATTAGTAGCTAATTTCCTTTAGTTTCATACATTTCCAGATAAGAAATTGTTTTAAGATAACATATTTCTTTTTTTAATTTTTACGTTTTGTAAGGATTCCAAAATTTTGGTGAGTAGAGTCTTTTTACAAATAAAACTTTGTCGAATTTCATAATTTTTGAAAAGGATTCAAGCTTATAACATTTATGAGGTAAATTTCGAAAATTAGAGTAATGCAATTTCAACGGGATGCGTGTTTGTAGTGTTTCGCGTAAAAATGTAGAACTATATATCAGTTGGTTACCTGATCGAAGAGGTCGGATGGCTTCCGAAAGTTTAGCAATGTCTTTCATATCGTAACGAAGGATCTCAGGGATTTGCGTGTACGGTCCCAAAAAGCAGGAAGCCACGAACCTCACGAATTCCACTTCTCGTTCGGCTCGTTGTTTGCCACCATCCGGTGAAACATCATCCGGCAGCGACTTCCGGAATCGAATTACTTTATATTCCTGAAACATACAGGAACAAAAGATATAATACAAAAACAATAAAGTTTCTTAAACGTTTGATATTCTTGATTATTTCAGTTTGAAAATATAAATAGAAATATCATAAAATAATGATATCAGGCGTTTCTATACTTTTTTAAAGAATTGCAATCTTGAGAACCAACATATAATTGAAAATTGAAACCAATTTGCACGTGTATTTGCATTCATAAATATGTAAACTTCATTGTGTGCAAAATACATATAGTTTTGTAACTCTTTATACAAATGTATAGCTGAATAAATTTTACTGAGGCTTCACATGCTTAATAAATAATAAAAAAAATGAATAAAAAAAAGGTATGTATATTATACTTCAGATGATTATTAAGCAACAGTAGAGGAAAGTTGGACAAAATAAGACAGTGAATGCCACAATTTTTGTATGTGTCTTTGGTTTTCTTCTTCTTCATTGTTTGATTAATGTGCTGTATATTATTAAGATACGTATAAAAAAATTTAACATATGTAAATAACACACAAATCTCTGTTTTTAAAGTATGTTTAAATTGCGTTTGTAAAGTAACTTTGACAACAAAGTTTTTAAAACAATTTTTATACAAATAAAATTTATCTTAAATCTATAGTATGGTGTTTTGTTTTTCATATTAAAATTATATGCTGAGTGTCACAAAAACTTACAATAGAAAGTTTCTCAGAAATCTCGTTCTACATACAAGTACCTACCATTGAAGTCTTTCTACTTGGCGTGAAAAGAAAAGCGTCATAAATATTTTTAACAGTGAATAAATTACTTAAGGAATCATTGAGCACGGTGGTACGTTTGTAGTGCAACAAATGGTCGTACGTTTTGCATACTTGCACGACATACTTGCTTATCTATTGTCGGGGACAAATCAGTACACTAGGCGACCTGTGTCGTGACATTCGAGAAAATATGCGGCTCAATAGCGTTTAAAAAATCATAGTTAGAGATAACGCAGAGAATACGCCCTCATAGTTTACCTTGTTACATTTAGGTTTTTAAAGCCAATAACGAGATTGCGGATCTCTATGCAAATTCATATTTTTATAGAAAAAACAATACAGGAATAAGACCAAAACAGATATTTGTGTTGTATTATCCATAGGTGTTTGTCAATTGATTATCATTTCTATTCATTAGGAAACATATTTATGTTGAGTTAGCATATATTCTTTAAAATTTTCTAGTCATTAGTTAATGGAAAAATGCATTCCTGAATTCTGTGCAATATCAGATTTAATTAAAATCCTTAATTTGAACAACTTTGAACAAACTTCCAAGTTTTCGAATTTTCATGCTATCGATTTTTCAAGTTCTCGAATTCAAAGCCCTCAAATTTCAAGTTTTTGCATCTCCAAGTTTTTAAATCTCCAAATTTCCGAATTTTTAAGCTTTCCGAGCTAATATGATAACAATAAGCTAACCTTGCTGAAATCACGACAATCCAATTATATACACAGAAGTTTCAAAATGCTGCGAGGAATGGAACTCGTTACGAAAATAAAGCAGAAAACGAAAAATTTCGACGTTGCCGTCGACTTCGCCGACGGATTGAAATTAGGTCGACACGCGGCATTTCATATCGCGGCAAACCACAATTTCTATTGCGCAGCAGGCTTCAATTACTGTCAGTGAATTGCTTACATGACGTGGCGTTAATTATCGGTGCGTACATCGTGCTTCATAGAGAAACTAGTCGTGTCACTAACGAGTGTACATTTTATCACATTGAATAGAATAAAAGATAAACATGATCATTCGATCAGCAATGCTCTGATGACGACTCTTAGAAAACGTTAGGAATCACCGCTATTGCAATACAATTCGACTATCATTCTACTATTATCTATATACTTTTCAATTTGACAACCAATAATTGAATAATACGGAAACTTAATTGAATAACGGTGATAAAGCATGGGACGGTTATTCTATTATAAACCGTAATTTACAATATTGCGGTATTATATACTGTATCAAAATAAAATTAATGTATTTAATATTTTGTAATGATTCAACAAACGTGGTAGATATAACGCCTGACAGAATAATCTCTCGATTGTGAAAGGTAAATGGCGTTACAGTTACTATTCAAATTTTTATTGTACAGCAAGAAAGAATAGTGTACCATATTTTGTTTCTTCAACTAAGTGCAGTTATATTGAAAATTACATCATTTAAATGCGTGCTAGTGAAGGAGAACTTGATTGTAATAAAACGGTTGTACTTACTGATTGTCTGACACAAATTTGTGTCTTTTTAATGTTTTTTCAAAACCTGGAAATTGGTCTGGCAGACATTGTATTTCTACTACGATAATACTTGCTAGAAATCATTTAAGACCTTACCACTTGGAGATTGTAAGAGTTTTAATTGATTTTGCTATAAATCAATATATTATATTATTTTATAGAAAGGATTATCTTTTCAATCAATTAATTAATCTTTATAATTTTGAGGAAGTCAAATTATGAAGCTTCTACTATCTGTAGTCCTTTAAGTCAAAGTTTGAGAACTTGTATTATCTAAATTATGCAAAATATTCACGATGCTTCCTACTGTAAATCCTTTAAAACTTTTGCACTCTTCTAATACGATAAAGTACATATATGGTATGCATATATTACTGGACGTTAATTAATTATTGTAACTTCTAAAAAAAAGTATCAATTTGCTACAGTCCTCTTTATAACAGATGCTATCAATTGCAAAATATTATCACGTTCGTTTTTTTTATCGTTAAAAGGAATATCAAATATAATGAATATTGACATGTATTAATTTCAGGATTCAACAGAACCTGTTTAAAGTTGTCGAAGTTTAATTGAATACCTTCGCTTTTAGATCGCTTGGCAACAATTCAGCAACATGTAATGCGGCTGAATTTATCATCGACGAACTTGTACTTCTATTTTTGAGAATCGTCGGACGGTTAACCACAATCAAGCCGAGGAAAAATTCAGCGGTGAGCCGGTTTCACGTTATCGATTAAAAAGTCAATGTAGGTAAGCGATGTCAATACACCCGAGCAAAAATAAAATCTAGAACATCTGATTTTGCGGTATCCATGTGAATTTCTCAGGTGCTTGTCGTCTCTCATAAACGTCCAATCGATATATCGGCTGTTCTCTTCTATCAGCTGACGTGGCTGTAAGTTTGTCGTGCGTCACCTACGTTTGCTCTAACAAGTATCTATGCATACATGGGTATATACCACTGACAGAAAGTTTGGAAGTACTACGGCTCTTACTGAATAGGTTAGGAAAAAAAATAAGCAAAATGTTCATTTGTGGTTCATTTAACATGATACGTTCTTAAAGCAAAGAAATATTAGGTTGTTTGGAAAGTTCGTAGCGATATTTGAGGGATATTCAAAACCAATACAGAATAATGAGTTGTATAATTTCATATATAACATTGAATAATTTCATACACCTTCTTCCTAATAAATTTTCATGCTTATTGAAAATGAATTCTACTAAATACTTTTTCTGCTCTTCTATTGTATTCAATTTCTGGTCATTAATAAGATTTTTCTTGTTAATAACTAAAATAAATAGTAGTTTCATATTACCAAGTTTAGAATTCAGAGTTACGAGTTATGCTAGTTACGATTCAATAATTTTTGCCATCATTTCATTGATACGCAAAATACTGTCTGATTAACAAATGTTGCGTTTTCTTTCGATAACTTCGGATATTATCTCTTTAGTGGTTGTAATTAAAATGTCCAACCAGACATTGCATTTATCAGAATTAGGGACTTCACTATTTAACAAAAATTCGTAAAACCTAATACAATAAAATGAATTCAAATTTAGCACCAGTTGCGTTTAATATTTGCAGTTAATAGCAAATTTGTATGGAAGAGTGGATGCAGAAAAAATATCATTTGAATTAATGATAGTAGATTTAATCTGAATATTAAAATTGTATTTGAATTTTTGTATATGAACACTAACTTTTATGAGGAAAGGCATCGAGTTAATTTGTACATTCTATACATAAACATAATTATTGAATTTTAATACAAGTTAAGAAAAATAACCTTATCCATCAAACAGTGTAGTACATTTTTTTCACTTTATTTTTTTCGTCAACATCTCAGAATTTCTCTCCGTGGTAGCTTCCACAACTCTGAAAGGCAAAGCTCATCGATCATTCATCGAACCCCCACTCTAACGGCTTAGTTTCCCACTACCTAATAATGTCCCCTTCTAACGATTTCCGAGGTCAACGGCCACTGCTAACATCCTTATCTTTCTTGAAGTTTGCTCAGTTATCTTTCTCTTTTTCTCGCTTACGCGTGCGCGATACGTATGCGCACTGACACAAAGATGATGCGAACTTGTCAGTAGTAGTCCGACTGTCGCTCAGTATTTTCATTTTTCTTTGACACATTGGAGTGCACGATTGGTGAAAAGTTTATGAATATTCTACTAAGAATACAGTAGACAAGAGTCAATTAAATAACATCAGAAATATTTTAATAATTATCCTTGGTAGTAATTCAGAAAACATATTTTAAATAATTATTTATCAAATGATAGAAACATTTGCCTGTACAAAGAATTTATGAATAGCTTATACTTATCAGTAATCTTCTTTGATCGGCTTCTTCTTGAACGATTTCTACAAATTATTTTTTTCGAACTAAACAGAAATGTTTAAATTGGGAAATATAATTTGTAAATAAATCTAAAAATAATGCAAGAAACATAGTAAAATGGAAAACGTACAAAATCTTTTGATACTTGTTGTTATTCATTCTATTTTAGTTCTATTTTGGTATATTTAACAAATATAGCTTAAAATGGAAAACGTACAAAATCTTTTGATACTTGTTGTTATTCATTCTATTTTAGTTCTATTTTGGTATATTTAACAAATTTTGCAAAACTTTTTTCTTTATATGAATCGTTCATAAATGTAAATAATTAATAGAATTATAAAGTTTCAAGTGCCGAGTGTTGACCCCTATTTTGATCCATATATAACACCGAATGAGCAATAAATATACTAAAACAGAATTATAACTCGTTCTACCGCACTAACCTTCTTTGACTGGTTTTACGTGCACGATCTCAGTTACAGCTATAGGATAGTCTTATTTACGAAATATTCAGTAGGCGTGTTAGATATAATTAGTTAATTATAATATCTTATAACAATTGTCTTCGCTCACGGGTATCATATAAAAAAATAACGTGACGAGGCAGATATGAAATAAGCATAATTGCGCGAACGTAGGCGAAGACGGGTGATTTGTGATTCGCGGCAAGTGCGAAGGCGGATGTTTATGAGATAGATGAACGCTGCGAATTGTAAGAGGACGTTGAAACGGTGATAGGGAGGGAGTGTACAAATCGTACGTTCGATGTACTCTTTGAGATAGCTAATCTCTTCAACAACTCGAAGATTAGTTTAAACATTTTAAGATAAATGTACAGTATTGTATAAAAGTCTTAGGTCACTTGTGTTACCTATCAGCTTTGTAATGGCAATTAAAGTTCATATGCTAATTACAGATAAATGAGGTTTTTAATATTGCCTTCATTGCAATGTTCATGCTTTTATTCGTCTAAAATATGTTTCAAAATTTTTGCAATCAACTTTGTAATAATAAATAATTTATAATAATAAAAACAGAGCCATAGCAGAAATATTATGGAACAGATATAGAATTATACGTCGCAACATAATTTTTAATGGGCCGTGTAATATTTCAATAAATACATAGTCATTTTTGACACATTATGTTTTAATATTTATTTATTCTGTTTTTAATGTTTTTCTAATTTTCGTAAAAAAGTGTGAGGTGTTCTGTATAAAAAAAAACTCAAGGTAATCTTAGATTTACAACGAAAACTATTTTTGGAACGTTTATTATCGCTATGTATTGTCTACCTAATATATTTATAAACTTCGGTTCATAACTTATTTTTGTTACATTATTCGTTAAACTGTATAAAATAATGTTAATCGACGAATCAAGTTCCTAACAATTCTAAAGAAATATAATCAAACTTGAATCATTAAGAAAATTTCAAGGTGGTCTAAAGATTATGAATATATTCAATACTCAAAGGAATCTGAAAAAGATTTTCTTGTATAAATTACTGTTTCTTCCTTCATTTACGAGGTATGATATATTCAAAATAACATGGTCTTACATATTTCAATATCGAACGCGACTGCGATATTGCAGCTGCGCAATTTTTTTTATTTAAAAAAGGGATCTAACAGCCATAATTAACATTATTGCATGAATAAATATTATACGTCATAGGCGAATTTTTCTTTTCAACAACTTTTTCTGTTAATTTAATTCATATGCGCATATGTTTGTGTTTTCATTTATTCACGCAAGACGAGTGAGCAAGCAAGCGAAACGTAAACATGCGTACGGTGCGTGGTATACATGTGTTCTAAGTTATCAGGATGTTTTTGCGGTTTTAATACCGTAGACGTTTTAACTACTCTACACAATTTTGATTTCGATATGATTATAGTTTTGAATATAAAAGCACTTGTAATTATGACACGAATATCTAGCTTTTTCTTATCCAGCATTATTAACGATACGTTCGTTGTTTAAATTGTATTAAATGATTAAAGAAAAATGAGTTAGGTCTAAGTAAATTGATAACAACGTTTGCGAACTCGTATAAAGGGCTTAGCTTCGAGGAAACATCGTTTACAGTTGATGTAGGATCGAAGATCTGGTTATATGCATCTATTTAAAATAATGCTTTGGTTGTAGAATAAATCAAAGTAAAATTAATTGACATAAGGTGGCTGGACACCCATATGATTTACATTGGTATCCAACTATTGGGACAGATCTTAATGTGTCCAGCTACTGGAACAAGTACCTTAGTATTATAAAATACTATTCACTACGTAAAATTGCATACAAAGTTACTTACTTGGTTAATCACGTGGTTAAAATGACTGAAAGAAGCATTCATACACTTTGGACTTCTGATTTCTATTGACAATATCTTTTTACGTGTAACGATAAAGTAAACCCGTGATACAGTCTGGATACATTTTGATTCAAGGCTAGATCCTTATAGATTGTTATAGTATAAACACGTTTTAACTAGATATTGCACTGAAGAAGGTATTTTTATTATAAGCCAGAAGTACATAGTTTATAAATACCTTTTCCAGTCACTGTACATAAGTTATTTTTATGAATTCTTGCGTTTCCTTATGTAAATTTTATGTAACAAAAATGCGATAGGTAACAAAGCGATAATTGTTTACGCAACAGCTGTCAAATGTATTATCTTTAATTTTTTAAATTAATTCCTGTGGACTAGTTTTATATTGCAGGAAAAAATAAATAATTTATCAACAGTTTATGGAAACTGAGCGCTTAGAAACTTATGAAATAATAAAAGAAAGAAGTATTTACTTGGTTCTGTTTTATAGAAATAAGTTATAATAGAAAGATGAATAATAAAATATAAACTGTTGTAAGTATACTACATTACAATGACTTAAAGTTTAAATATATACAAACAGAATATTTAACACTGTTGCATCATAAAAATGTTAATTTGTAACTTTAGATGAATTTCACTTGAAGATTTACCTAAGTCTTTTTTGCTAAAAGCTTTGCATTGCACTAACAAATGCGACAACAAGGTTTTACATATCATGTTACCTTCGGTCTGTGGAAGAGGAGTCCATTGTACGTAACACACATTCAATTCATCGTAAAATTTCAAAAACAGTTTTGAAAAGAAAATAGGAAATTTCAATTATATATCAATAAATAAGCGTTAAGAATTGTAAATATAATACATTCTAAAATTAGTTATTAGATACCACTGAATACTTTGATAAATAAAGTTAAAGAAATTGCACAGTTGATGCTTTTTTACCAGTCTCATTAATTATGAAATTCATTACGTATATAATCCCATTAAATACTCATGAGGTTAATAAAAACAGATGTATTTGTATTTGTGACACGTATTTTAGAAACATGTAAACATTTGTATAGTAATATTCTCTTTGTATACTTATACTATTATTTATTATGTACATAAACAATTTATATACGTATAGTGTATAATAGTACTTTAAAATAATCTATACATATTTTAAAATATGTATTACACTTTAGTGATCTAGCTTTGTTATCTGCCGAAACATTAAAAAAAATGTATAAGTGACATCTTTAATATAAATTTTGAAGTACTATATAATAATTGAAAAATATTAATTAAGTTTACTTTGACTGCCAATATATTTTCCGTTTTTATAAACTCAGTGAATTTTTATATACTGTAACTAAAGCCAACATACATATCAAGGAAAAAGTTGCTTAAAATATCCTTAACAACATATGTATTCCAATCCTACCGAAATCGGTGAGGACCTAATTTTTCTAGAACTTTAGCCTAATTTTTTTGCATGAAAAGGTAAATCAGAGTGGAGCAGGCATGAATCACAGTACATTATTACGTCGTAATAAATTATGACCCCGTACAATAAATGGTCAGGTCCGTGTTCAAGAGAACTGTCGTCTGTAACAGAATATACGATCGCTGTGACAGAAATCTTTTACCTTATCTGGTCTAGTATGTGCCTTCAGTTGTAGTTGAGATTCGTAATCACTATAATTTCTAGAAATTATTGCAGACTTTTATGAACGATGGAAATGTATAGAATAATTTGATGTCATTTATTGTAGCTAATGTTTGAACTAACAATTTTCTTCAAGAAAACAAAATATTCTTTTTGTATTTCTACTCAAACATTTATCTTAATTAATTTTAGTAATTAAACGATAACTAGGGCAGTTATATACAAATTTGAAAATGTCAACAATATTAGGTACGTTAAAACAAAGATGTCTCTTACTATGTATTCGCACTTTGATAAAAAATTGAAAATTTAAACATTAACATTTAGTAATATTTTATTTTCGTCGGAAAACCTGGAGCAAAAGTTTATGTGGTGATTTGTACAGTTTTTGTATTCCTTTTTGTACGAACTTATTTTGTACTATTTACACCGCGGTTGAATCAAACTAATTTATGTAATTCTCATTAATAAGCTATGGTATAAAAGAGAAATCAAAATTGAACTTTCAAATTATTTTTTACTGAATCCTCCATTTCCTGTTTTTTCTTTTTACTTTTGGAAGTTGAAGTACTTTTTCAATGCTAATAAGCTGAGTCATTTAGTTAAATTATAATATCGCGATGAGTCACACCTGGTTTAGCATGCTATACGCGGTATATACGTCTGATTTTATCGTCTTCCTAATCGGAGATATAGCGCATTGCAATAATAGAGGGAAGTACATACTTACTTTCTTCCGATTCTTTCAAGAAGGTGCTGTTCACATGCAACCGTACAATTATCCGCGTCGCGGCTATGAAGCTACTGTATGCGCCAACTTTAATTTGCGTACGGTTTGAGGTTCGATAAACTCATAGTTACGGTTCAAGAATAAAGGTCATTATGGTTGTGTATATATTCATATCGTTGAAAGCGTAACACCTAGCACTATTGTTTCTAGCTATATAAATTTAAATTATACTGTGACTCACGAAAGTATACCATCAATCAAAAAGTTGAGACTAGTTCGCGTTTTAAGGAACGTAGTTAAAACACAAAGAAAGCATTCACAAGTTAGTTACCTTAGAAAATTTTGCGTTTAAAAATATATGAAAATAAAAGCTACTGCTTTCCAGTACCTCTAATATTAACTTAAGAAACAGGAAAATGTTCAGTCTAAGTAGTAAGTTGAATTATTGCAGAGTTATATTAATGGAGTGTTATATTTCGAAAGATTTGCAATTTATCTGCGAATGATAAAAATTTGTTATCAATAATGTGTACAGTATGTTATTTAACTATAAAATGAGTAATACTATATAATATGTGACTTTTGGATGTGAAGATATCTGAAAAAGAGATGAATTATAAGTGACTTTATCAATTACAATAATTGAATCCATCCCATGAAATATTTGAGCACGCATTTTAGCTATTTTTCTGAAATTTAACATTTTATAGATTACATTCAACTATATTATTTCCAAAATTGTAATAAAGTTATGTATAGAATAAAAAATGGGGATTTGAAGTCATTTAAGTACGCTGACATTCGTAAGTATTCGTCCACGTATAGGAAACATTTGTACTATTACACTATATTAATATAAAACAAACTTTTTTTTAAGCAAAATTTTTTTGTTTTACATCGGTAATTGATGCATACTGGAATCGATCTCGAGTGACACATATTATTATGGCGTGTGTCATACAAGCTATTCCAAGAAATCACAGGGATAATTTTGCGACAGTTAAGCAAGTAGTCACTATGGTAGTTAAGTAAGTGTATACTACCGTAAGGAAACGTAATCCTTATAAATAGAGTACAGAAGAATTTTATAATTACTATTATCCATAGCTGTGCTGATCTTTGCCAGTGCTGTTTAAAAACTTTGTAAGTTATATTTATAATCCCCCCCCCCCCAATCTGTCTTCGCCGTTAGTTCTATTTAAAGTAGTACTTATCGTTAAATAGAGAATTTTAGGTTATACCTTGATAATTTTACTATAAGCGAAAGATCTTTTCAGAGAATATGGTTACTGTACATATGTATATAGGTATAATAATAAAGTAATTGTAGTGAATCTAAAAATCTGATTTAACGTTTCCGACTAGTAATCCATTTATTCTTAAAAATTGTTTGCTACATATTTGCATTTGAATCTTTAAGTATCACTACTTCTACATTATTTATTACATGTAATAATGCGATACGAACAAAGAAAATTCGTAGAAAGAAATAATTGAAGTATGTGCTCGAAAATTTGGTACTAAAATACAAAATAAACATACAAAAAAAAATGCATATACCACAGAGGCTAATTTTATTAAAGTATGAGTACTAATGCAATCGCATACGTACGTGTGATATCTACACCAATGGTTTTTTCCTCGAATCAACTAGTCTCAGAGTTCGCAAGACTTCTCATCCTACATTGATCCTCTCTAATATAATTGTTACAATACTGTGTTGCTTAAAGAAACATATTTCGTGAGACGTGAAGATTAAAAGATAATAAATGCAAGTATAATAACGAGACGGTTATGCGCAGTACGTTTTACGCGCCTCTTGAAAAATATTTGCAGATCGTTTTAAAATGAAAAAAAAACAGACGTAGCGGCGGCATGCCGTGACATTGTAACGTTATCACATAATGTCACATGTTAACGCGTCATTATGTACATTCGTTGCCACATTAAAGGTGTTCTATGGCAAGATCGATGAGTTCTACTACAATAATTTTTGCGAAATATAAATTATCCTTCATACGTAGGTAATCAAAGGTCAGAGTAGATGAGCAATTTTGAATTAATTAATGTGTATAGGTGATGGCAATGGTATCAAATATATTATAGTAATTCATCAAGATTCTATTATTCTTGCATAAGAAACTACCGATTGTGGATTGCGTAAAAGTTTATTTACGTATGATGGGAACAAATGATAAAGATCAATAATTTTCCACTTTTTACGAAAAATATAATTTTTGCATCGCTGTATGGAAAGCTAAACGTTCTTGAGTTTAATGCTCATTACTAGACTGCCGACTTTTATGGGAATTCACATGATTAAAGAAGTGGAATTAAAATAGAAATTTGTTCCACCGTCTAAATATTATAATTTTTGCAAACTGTACGCATTCCGTGCGAATTTGTTTTTCCAAATTTCCTATAAATGCATGAAAATCCGCAGTCCACTTATCATTATTGAAGGGGGTGCAAAATTTTAAGCGAGAAACACATATAATGGCATTTTATAAAAAAAGGTGGAATCAATACACGTTAGTTTCGACCTCCAGATAATTATTGCTTTAGCAGTATTTTTCTATTTGCTTCTGCTTGTTGTGCGCCATTCTAAAAGAAAATAATGAGCGAGCTACTGGGGTGAAAGAACAATCTTTTTAATTTACTCAACTCTTCTACTGGTAGGATATCAGGAAAGGTAACCGAAGAGAAAATTTCCCTCAATAAGGATGCCATTTTTGCGTAATCTCTTCGTCTAAAAACGAAAAGTGAAAGGAACCTTCGTTACGAATAAAAATGTATAAAAGGAAGAATTCTTATTTGATGACATTCTCATTTGTGTATGATTCACCTTTTCTTCACAATTAACATTATTCTATACTTGTTCACTACCACCCCTCTCTCTCTCTCTCTCTCTCTCTCTCTCTCTCTCTCTCTCTCGTGATTGCGTGTATTATTTTCTTGGAAAATATTTATCTCGTTCAAGCCAAGCAGGAGTGAGATAAAATGAACCTTTTGAATTACATTCGAAATTCTTCCATCTTGTGATTTTGTCGAGATTTGACCTCATTATAATACTATTTCTATTTTTGGCACTGTTAGCCGCCCCTTGTTATGTTTCCTTTATCCTCGATTCAGCTCCCACGTTTCGTCCCCGAAACCAGCCGGAGCTTTTTGAACGCTTCAATAATATCTCAAACCACTCGTTTGTTCATCGAAAAATAAAGTAACTCCATTAGAATGACTCAGATTTTACAATTATATTACTGATGGACAGTTTGGAAGCAGTAGCGAGGTCCTTTAAAGAGTATACTCATTTACATTTCACCTTGCATGATATAAAGTAGTGAAGTGTAATACTACAATAAACTTAATTTTAGAAATAGCAGAAGTGGCAAAAATAGAAGAATTCGTGGCAATCTTAGCGGTGAAACGACCATTACTAATGAATCGCGTAGAAACCATATTTCACTATGGCGATGCTAGATCATACACGATAAAAATAAGTTTAAAAAGAAATAAAAGATACAATAGGAAATTTATACCGTATTCGTCATATTTTTAAATTCTAACTGGATATTGAATAAGATTTTGTTTAACTTAAAATATTAAAAATTTCTTGCAGAAGGAATCCAATGATTACCTAAAAAGTGGGACAGGACCATAAAAAGCAATGATTAATAAATAAGTTGACAATTAGAAACAAATATAAGTATTAATATTTTACGTTGAAAGTTAACTTCAAGACCTAATATTATAACAGAAAAACGTAAAGAATGCCGAAAAATCTTAGTATTCCAAAACTTTCTGTCACTAGTGTATGTAAATTTTTGGCGGCTTCGTGCAAAAGACAAGGAAATTGGCACGCTGACAAACTATTCTGTCTTTCAACTTGAACTTTGAATGCAAATTGTAGTGGTCTATCCTTACAACATCGATTTTAAATAGACAAACACGTATATACATCCAGAATTTTTCATCTTTTCATGAAACTTTTACGAAAATGTTATTAACTAACTATTCACCAAGAAATAGAATATTTTTCATTTCTTGCATCGTATAATGCTATCAAATATTAAGAGGGAACCATAAAGGTATATACTGCTGATATAAGTACGTTGGTGATTGATATACGAACATACATTCTCATAGTATTATAGTATTTATAACATACTTGTAAGTGTAAATTAAACAGATGTTCGTGAGAAATTCACGTGCTGTGTATCAACAGAGTTTACTAATGAAGTAGAACGTTAAATACGTTGCCTGCGAGCAGCAAATATGTATACAGCAATTCAGTGAAAAACCTTTGAATATTGAATCTTGTATGAATGGAATGAATTATTCGCTAAAATAATTCCCAGAAATTAATTTATCAGCTCTTCATTGTAAATTTGCAAATAACAATTTTTACGAAATTTTGTTGGAAATATTTGTTGTAATTATAACATCTCCTTTATTAAGTCAGGATAAATTTTAAAATTAATGTGTTATTATTATTTCTGCATCTACAATTTTCTTCAATTAAAATTCCAATTCATTAAAGTAAACAAAACCTACTTCAGCCAATTTCAATAATATAAAAATTTGTTTCCAATTAAACTGTTGATTGCAAATTGTTATAAATCCTCTAATAATTTAAAATTCTATATTTTGAGTTCTATTATATTTGAAAATGTATAGAATTTATTATTTTATTTAAATGCACTTCATAAAAAGTAGAACTAACAATAAGAATGTCATAGACAAGCTTATATTATAATTGGTTGAGGCTTCAGTATTACTTTTTCGGTTTGGATAATATATTCGAACGATCAGCAATAAATCTGATTGTGATTAAAATTTAAAGAAAGATAACATTATGTAGTTATTTCAAATTTCCGGAAACGCAAAAGATTTCGAATTTAATTAATAATTATTGTCATTTAACTTTCATTACGAGGTTTCTAAATTTCGAGAATTTCAAGTCATCTAAAAGTTTCAAATTCAACTATTGAACACTTCCATATCAGTTTCATATTGTTAGTCATTTCTAATTCTTGTACTATCATCTAGTGATGTCAACGTTGCAGATGAATGTACAACAATTATTCCAGATAAACAGCACAAATTTATCGTTTTCAAGTCAGTCAATAATAAAGAAATGAATCTCAAACAACCTTGACATTTAGGCTAAGGCTAACGTACGTCAATGAATAAAATAAAAATTAGTACATAAGAGAACAAAGTACGATATCACGTTTTCTCAATAAACACTTATTGTTAGAAATCGTTACTTTTCTATTTTCTTAGTGACGAATTTGTTTCATAAATGTAAAAATGTTGTAAATTTTGAATATTAAAATTGTATTTGATTTTTTATAAGTAAATACCTATTAAATCTTATGAAATTTTAAATCCTCAGAACTAATTTGTGCACCTAATAATATATCTTACTATAAATAGTAAAACAGGAAAATAAACGAAAAATACAAACGCTGTAATAAACTTTCTAACCATACCACATTATTTTTGTGAAACCCTGTAGAAAATTCGATTTGAATTTACCTCTAAAGGAAAACCGCAGGAACTTTTTCCAGCAGTTAATAGAAGCTTTAAAAACATTAATATTTCTAACTATGTATTAATTTTGATACTTGGTAAATATCGATGACGCATTTTATAGAAATAGAATAGAAAAGCAGGTTTATCGACTTACTCGTGGCAGCGCAACAACTATGTTAGCATTCCCTTCGCCTCTGTAAATACAGTCCTCGATAGAGAATGTCGAAGAAGGGGGAGGTTCTGGAATTGTTGGAGAATCGTCATCAGAACCTCCGGAGGAAGTGGTCACCGATTCTACAGAGAAGGCAGTGCTTGAGACAGGATTTCCTTCGTTGATTCTCATTTTCTTATCCCTGCAAATTCAAATACATATTGTGGTAAGCGAAACGCATTGTAACTAATGTGACTCCGTTAATTTGATAATACATAAAGTAATGAAAAACAACTACAGAGGCAGCTAATATTAACCCCTTGCCCTACGATTAATTTATTAGTTACTTAGGCTAGCGTTAGTTGATCACTATTTTTATATTATGTCATGTAAAAATCATTTAATCATTATAGCCAATCTTATTTAAAAACTTCCGACTGAAGTTACTAAATTGAAAAATTATCTTTGTTATATACGAAATGATAACAAAAATTTAAACAGCTATTGAAAAAGTGATACAATCTTATTGAGTTTGGCACGTGCGTTTTATCCTTCTCTCAGTACTATAGAACCGACACAAATAATGCTTTCACGTAACAGTTAAACTGGTAAACGTTATCAACGGGATTATTTTATCGTAATTATCAATCTGGTGGATTTCCGGTGACGTAACCAACGAGTTCCTATTAACGAAACATAGTGCTTAGCTCGGTCAAGATTTTCGCAGCCGTGACATTTGTCTGAAAATTGCTAATGATACGCTATACGCATGCACACGTACATACATACTTCCAGGAAATTTATTGTGTAACAGAGTACCGGTGAAAGTCGATCAAAGGTCATGTAATCGCTTACGACTTGAAAATCAGAATTTTGTGAACCCAAATGTCGATCAATCTAGTTTCGAGCCACGCCAAATTACGTATGCGATTACGCATAAGCTTACGAAACAATTGTGCGATACTCTCGAAGTCATGTGTATTCTGTTGATTGTTGACAAATTCAAAATCGATGTATAATTTTATATGATGATTCCGTGGACCAAGCTACTACATATTGGCTTCTGATTTAATGCGACATCAGCAATTAACTACACATTGTGCACTCGGGTATAACGTAACCTTCAATTCACCATTGTTCCACTAATTAAACCGGCGCAAATTTTTAACTGAATTACTTATAACTGATTGATACAATTCACGACAAATATTCCGCACTTCGTATTTAATTATATGCCTCATTGCAGAAACACAAAGCAAATATTAACCTGCACGTAATCTCATTAACAGTATAATGGGGAATTATACACAACCATAAAAATAAATAACAGAATTTAAATGATTGAAAAATAATTTTACTAACATGAAATTACTATCAACTAAGTGCTATATTGAATAACACAAATAGTTGTACCTATTTGCCATCAAAATAAAAATACATTTTACAAGAATTGAATCTCCTAGGAATAGCTAAAACAAAAAGTAATAAGTAGCCCACTTTAATACTACAGGGTTGAAGGGTGAAATATTCATTCTGCAAAGAAAGATATACGTTTGGATAAACTGTCCATTATCGCCAAAAAAGAAATTAGAACTGTCGACAATTAGCTCATCTGTACCAAAAAAATTAAAACTATACATACTTGAAATGATAAATAATACAAAGAAAAGAAATGTTTATTCATTCTTCTTACAGAAAATCACGGCAAATTTTGTACTCGGCTAATATTTTAAACGTCGCCACCATCGTTAAGCGACATGTAACATTTAATACCCTCAACGCATTAAAACAGGGTAGACATTTCTCCGCGAATCCTCATGCACACTCGTCGAGAACTAACATTCTTTATCATCGAATACATGCTATTTTTCTTCGTAAAGTTAATAAATTATTTACGCGAGATTATAAAAAAAACTGATATACATGATTTTGGCGTATCAGATAGTCCTTAAATGAAGCGAAGTGAACGTACAAGTGAAACGGTGACGCAGAAACGGTTGCACTTGCGGTAAATAATAGCACGTTGGTTCAAGAGAGTAGTACGAGACTACAGACGGGAAGTATGCGTCGCGGCGGCAGTTCGCATCCGTCTCCCTGCTAAGAGAAAACTGAACGATAGAACCAAACAGACAATAATACTACCTTTAATGCCACGCCAAATAAAACTAGAATGTCGTCAGCTTGAGTGATTTAACGATCTACCTCCAAGTGTAGCGGCAGTCGGGATAACCTATTTTTGGCACAGCTTGATATTTTAATCTAAGTTTCGGCGGATAGAACGATATTAGGCAAACTGAAGTCAACAACTACCGAAATGTGAAGGAAAATTAACAACTTGACGCGAGTAGGGTTCAAACGCAATAGCATAGCGAAATAACTCTTTGACGCCGGATTCAATATTTCATAGTGACCATTCGGTTACTACATTTAACACTAGATTTACGGAGTTCGTCAATTTGACGAATTTCAGGTTTCATGTTTATAGTTAACTGGATTATTAATATCATTTTTCAGCAGTTTGCATTGATTTTAATTGGTGTAATAATATGAATACGTATCCTAATTTACCCCCTCCCTCCTTGACTTTCTAATTTCAAATATTTAGATATAGTATAGACATTCTCCCGAAAACCTGTCAAATTGGAGAATCAATGTGCGAAAACCTAGTATTAAACTACTAATATGAAAGTGGAGAAAAGAAATGCCATCTGAAATTCTTGCCCTATAATTAGACTGCGGATTTTTATGCACATAATCTGCAAAATTATACAAAATATGTAAAATATATATATTTAGAGCAGAGACTGGCAACCTTTTCACAAAGAAGAGCACGTTGAAAGCACTAACTTACGACTGAGAACACTTCATCTACAGACGGGGGGAATTGCAGCTTAAAATACATTCAATACATATTTATTTCCCCTGCTTTTTTCGAATCGTTGAATACTTGAGACACATTGTTTCGCGTTCTCTCGAGATGCTTCGGTCTAACGTAATAAAAAATTTGAACATTGCTCAACGTTTGAATGTTGACCGCATGCGGGTGCTTAAAAATGCTTTACAGACACTTAGGTGCCCACGAGCTACAGTCTGTTGACCACTGATTTAGAGGATACAGCAACCTCCAGTTTACGTCTTATGTCTTCAAACTTATTTACAAAAATATGAATTTACATAAAAATCCGCAGTTTAATTATAATAGAGAATCACACTCGAGCTATGAATCACAATCTAGATTCGATAAAAGCGGATTCTATTTATAATAAGATTTTATTTTAAGGATAACTGTAGTTTCAGTTTAAACGCTGGAGGATCATAAATCTAAATTACATATAAGATTTTTATAGTTTGTATGTGATACGAGACGAAAGCAATGATCAACTAACGTTAGCATATATAAATAGGCAATAAAAATATGAAAATACGAAAGATTAATGAGCTCTATACTTTTATGTCTAATTGAACTGAATGGCATTTTTGATTGAACTTTAATCCTGCTTACGTACACTGCGTAATAAATGTTTCACCTTATCTGCACAATGCATAGATAAATAACAATTACCACAGTCGTATAAAGCTCAGAGTGTTTCGTCCGATTTGATCGTGAATTGCTTGTATCTTTTGTATGAATTGAATGTATCTTTTTTAATGGCAGCTCGTGACGTAAAAGATGCCATCCAGTAAATTCCAAATAGCTGGTACAAGAATAAGTACCTATATCCTGTTAGTGTTTCTTCTTGCATTTAATGCACGTACAACGCAGACGAAAGCGTGTAAAAGCAATGCGTCGTACAAGAAACGGAAGTAACGTTAATAGCAATAAAATCAATGAAATTAAAACAATCCTAGGCAGTAATAAGTTACTGTCTTGTATTGCTACAGAATTCGAAAAGTACGAAGAGTAAAGATAAAAAAAGTATAAAAGATAAAAACTAAAAATAAAGACAAAGGATTAAATGCGTTTGACGCAGTTCTTGCATCTTTTTTTCGAGTATCCGTTGTTATTGCAGCTACGTGAGTCAAAGAAGAATATTGTACGGCAATATGTAATTACCTGTTGGAAACAAAATTAGCCAAACCAAAAAAATAAAGTGATAGATAGTTCTTAAGGAGATCTAATATCGTGTTTTAGTAGCAACGTATGTGTTAAGGTAATCGAATTGGATGACTCACACTATGGGCTTTTTCATTTGGTTAATAATTTATAATTAGGTGATAACAGATAAATTTTACAGATATTTCCTTCCACAGTATCATTTTACAACTTTTATATAAAAGAAATAAAGTGCATATTTCACAGTAACAAGGATAAAAACAATTGCTTTCGCTCCTTTCTCTGGATTAGAATTCTTTATGACTTCCAACACAGAATAATTTTACTTCGAGAAATTTAATAGTTACAAAATTAGCTGTTGCACGAGTAACAAAATAACTTGCCGTTTATGTCATATCTTTCCCGTATCTTTTACGGACGCAATTAAAATAACGTTATTTTATGCAGACTTCACCGGCGGGCAATGTTCAAGTTTCCAATGACGTCCGCCGCGCATACAGTGCCGATGAATGATTCAAACAGGCGAACCTGCTTTCTCTTCTGTTATATTTACGAAATGTATTTGAGCAAAAGATTCGTGTCTCTTCGCTAGTGCCGTAGCGCCTTACGATTACCTTACGTAACTTCCTTTTACGGCATAACAAGTTTCCCATACTGAAACGATTGCTCGACTATGGCAAACAATTTTTCGTCTATTCTCTTACACTTTTGTTGAAGCACGTGATAAATGAAAAATTGTGTAACAAGATTTCAGCTTAATAACGTTTTCTTGTAAAAAAAAAACAACAGAAATATCATCACTTTGTTTAAAATTTGTCTAATTGTAACTGATAATTAAGAATATCCTTAAAAGAATTGAAGAATTTTGTATTTTTATAAATATTTGGAATTTAAATATAAACTGCGAATGTATTTAAACATGCAAGAAAATACAAAATGCACGTAATATACGAAAATATACAGAATATCTAACAATAAGATAAAGTTCGCGTTATAATGTTTAGAGGTGTGTCTATAAAAATATGAATTTGTATAAACTTTCACAATGTACTTCATTGATTGTATACATAGTTCTTGTGAAACATACTGTCTGTACTAAATCGTGATGGTAATGTATTGAATGTAGAAATCAGCTTAATATTTTTACATGGAACTAACCAACTTTATGGAGTCAAAAACGCCATCGTATTTCAAAGAGGGAACTTGTTAGCTACTCTATAAATGAAAAGTTATGCAAACCACTGAAGATTATTTTAAACGTTAAAATTGTGTGCGATTTCTGTAAATAAGCAACGAATTCTGTAGAAAGAAGATACTGAATTAATGTGTACATTCAAAATGTGTAGAAGTATATTTAATTATTGGTTTTGTGCACCAAAATTCCTAAACAATTGAAATATTTTACCAAATACTCGAAAATATTGCGTTGTATACAGAATACTTAGCTTAAACGTAATGTTGTCATCGATAAGAAAAGAACATTTGCTTCTGCGGCGAAAGTTATACCGATGTAAGAATTATAATTTTGATATTTTGCGGGAAAACCAACTGCAATTATATAATTATATATACATATATTTATGACCTGACACTAGGAACTTGTTGTGGTCGCTTAAAAATATCATACAGATAATTGTTGATTCAAAAACAGTATAGCTATTAAAATTGATAACATACAAAGATAAGCATACAGTGATAGCCAAATACGTAAGTCCGTTTCATAATTTAAGAAATAAACACGTTTGATACTTCATCAAATGATTAGAAACTATTTTTCACACATTAACTCTATAAATAATACATTTTAAATATTGTACAATATAATATTAACGTAACTTTGATTTAAATCAATGAATTACGAATATTTTGAGAATTCGGTGATGGCAACCATAAGCAAAATACTTATTTTTTTATATAAGCAGTTTTATTATTAGATGAGTGCAAAAATTTTATCGATTTTAAGTAACGAAAACATCGAAACCGAATCGAAAAATTTTAAGTAAAACCAGGTGTATATGCTTGGTTAATAGGGCCCTAGAAATAGCCTAATTTCTTTGTCCTAACTCTTGTGCTGATTTACTAACTTAAAATTGCATTTTTAAATGCTCAGAAAATGTTAGTTATGACAACTGAGATAAAGAAGACAGAATTATTTTTAGTATTTCCATTTACTTTTCATGTATGTTTATTATTCATTACTAGAACAGAACATTTGTAATTATTTTGTCACTTTATTGCAAGTTCTTACCAGTAATAATTTACAAGAACTTTTGCTCTCATCAAATAATATTTATCTATTTTTTTAATTATAAGTATAGAAACGCAACTAGAATGAAATTGTTGCAAAAGTTGTACAAGCATATCATCAGTTTAGATTTGCAAACATGATGTAACAAAATCAAATGCAAAACCAGTGTATGCATCATTAAATAATACGTAATGTTGCCTAGCACATTATATACGATCGTTTGCAAACAAATTTATCATATTTTGCTATGGTCAACTGGACAATTGGCGTTTATTCGAATTAAAGGACAGAAGTTATTTCCACCGACCAAACGTCATAACTTTACGAGATAACTGTGTAATAACGTTGACGTTTCAAGGAGGAATCTCAATCGTTTCGCTCTTCAATAGAACACCTTATCGAACTTTCATGCAATTCAATGAAGTTAGGGCAGTCAACGAATGAAGATAGAACATTCCGGACATTAATAGTTCCTCAACATGTTACGCGTCACGAGATTTTATAGTTTCTTTTAGTGACGTCGACGAGAGAGCAAATATTCTGCCGATGGTTATTTCATTATTTATATATACACAACGGCGCGTCGACTTTATAGCGCATATATTCACTGGCCACGTATTCCACATGCTAGACGAGAAGCGATGTGTCATAGAAATGAAGTCATTTACTGCGGCAGTAATAATAAGGTCTATGAACCATACACGTTGACAATCGAAATCTATAATAAACGCGCGTGTTCTTTATGCAAACTTGTAATGCAAATGTTGCGCATAAGTATATGACGCGAGGTTTAGACATGGACTGAACGTAGTGGGCCTTACTATTGACCAAAGTCTACATAATTAGGCAGAAACTGCATGGAAGACCAGACTCCAGTATAGTTTAGAGGCGATATACGTTTTTGTTTTGTTTTTAGTACATAGTTTATATAGATATATAGTATTGTATAATTTATAGGGATAGAAGATAGATGTGTGGACAAGGATAGTAGTGAATGGTTAATCCTTTAACCCTTTTAGAAAGTATATGGAAATCGTCAACACATTTTGAGTCAGAACTCGCTTACGTCTGATAAGAGCAAGCAGCCTTGCAATAATTCTGATAAGATTTTTGCTTAGAGTCCATTGGTGCTAATCATTATTTTCCAAAAATGTGAAATGAGCACCTTTATGCGCAAACCGTTTTTTATTGAACAATGCAAGATAAGCATGTAGCGGTCCTCCTGTACCTACCGCCAGAGAGTCAACACGAAATAGGACTTTCTCGAAAGCGTTCGCTCTAACTATTCACCTCATCCATATACATATACATATATACCACCTTTAACCTGCCTTCCAATATCCCAACGTCTAAGGCAGGGCCTGCTAGGTAGCCTTACTGATAAGTCCACTAGCAGGCCCAGGACGAAACGCACAATCCTTCCTTTTTCCTATTCTATCCCCTCTCCGTAGCGCCTATAGGCACCCCAACGGTATTCAATAGGTTAAGGAGGAAGTTTTGTAAACTATTTCGTAACTGGAAAGCTGAAATTAATAAATATACATACATAGTGCGCCCTAGATAAGGTTTGATAGGATTTTAGATGGCAATTCGGACGAACTGACGTGCCTAACACCCCGGATGCTACAACATGAGCTTTTCGTGGGTAAACCAGTGTATGACTAACAAGTTATAAAGATCACAAGAGCCACAGGTTATGAAGGTGGTGGACATGAAGCAGGGGTGATATACTCCGAGCGGTAAAGGTATTAATCGTTGCTGGCTTATCCGTTAGTCTAACTGTTAATATTATTCAAGACTATAGGGTTTGGAAAGGAAGTAGTAAGCAAATTTAAGTAAACAAGGTGTAATTAACGAATGAAGCTAGAGATACAGTAACAAAGAATGAGTATAATCAACTCTACCCGTGCGAGTATCGT
Source organism: Eucera pruinosa (assembly GCA_028830335.1). Lineage (NCBI taxonomy): Eukaryota > Metazoa > Arthropoda > Insecta > Hymenoptera > Apidae > Eucera > Eucera pruinosa. Next base: position 14,329,371 of record JAMYCR010000004.1, on the reverse strand, counting down.
CCCTGATTTTAATGCAGTGCGAGTGCAATGTCTTACGTTACAGTAATAATTGCTCGGAAGGGAATACAACTCGATCTTGTCCAGTGTTAACGTTATGGCGCACAGTGTGTAGGTTAATGGAAAATATGGTACTATAGCTCACTTCCCTCAACATTTCAACATTTTATTGCATAAAAAGTAAAGGTCACTTGAATTTTTTCAATTAAATTTTATAGATACTTTTTTCATCAATTAATGTATTCTTTTATTCTTTTTAAGGAAGTATTACAAGTCTCAAGTCGAAAATTGATTACTTCAGAATAATTGCATTGAACGCATTATATACATATGCTTGTAATGCCAATAACACTAGAACTACTAAAGTGGTGAAAATGGTTCACCTGTAATTTCTTATAAAAATTGTATAAACTTGCATAAATGCATTTTTTATGGTATTCGGAGATTTCCTGTAAATTGCGTGAGTGAAGATTTATTTTCTTTGCATTATGTATTTTTTGCAAACATTCTATCGTTTTAGTTACCTAGGTATAAATAAGTGTAATTGAATTGCCGGTAACTTTAATGTGAAAGAACCATACATCCAAGTATTTATTGGTTTTTATATTCTAGCAAAGTAAAGCATGTGCAACAGAAAATTTCAAAACGACTGTCCAAATGTTGCTATTACTCTCGTGATGTACTCTAGAAAACTCGGTAGTGGCGATACTCAGACGATAATCTCGTTGCAAGGCCAGTTATCTCGTTATATGCCGAAGCCTAGAAGATGGAAAGAACATCGCTTGTGTGTAGGGACTGCGTCAAGCATATGCAGAGGTGACACGGGTCTCATGTGCACGTGAACATGAACGCAACCGCTCTAGTCTGCACGTGCGCACTTTCCGCTTTCTCTAATACATTCGCGCCAAGTTGATGTGATACTGCCGATACATGCATACACAAGCGATTTGACGTTAAAACCCGTAATAATTGACAAGCTGCATCACATTTTTTGAAATTCATATCGCTTCAGTCGAAGTGAGTAACTACTTAACGTTATGCAAAAAGTAGGATGACATACACATTACTTTCACTTGAATAGATAGTAACTTGATGCGTTTCAATTTTCTCTTATACTGTAATAATCCAGTAACTTTTAGTTAATATCAAGAAATATTACATTTGATTTGAGTGTAATATTGTTAAAATATAGCCGCTCAAAAATTTGGAGTATGTATTCTTCGCTATTCGGGTAAAATATTCGAAGTATTGAAAGATATACAGTTATTAATACACTTTTGTCAGTAACGTTGGAGTTTTTTTCTCGTGCATTAAATTGCATACCGTTAAATAGAGAAGCTATTGGAAAAGGTTTTTGACATCTTTCTATTCATAGAATTCTTCAGGATGATTCAATGCATATTGGAAAACACACAGTCCCCTTAGAGCCTGGTTAGCTACTTTATTTACAGTTCACATAAATGTGTAGATAAGTACTAACGTTGGGTAAGCTTTCTGGAAACTGCAGCTAACAATAAATTAGAAACGCGTAACAGTTACTGACATAATGTGAAAAATGACGCAATAGAATGTGCCAAAAATACTTAAATCGAAATGGTTGTGCGTTTAACGTTAGCTATCGTTAATGATACTAGGAAACAAAACCTAGTAAAATATACACAAGATCTATAAACGGGGATAATAGTTGGGTGTGTGCCCAGAGTGCTAGATCTGGTGCTAATAACCTAATAACATACTTCTTCTTTACCGAGACAGAAATTTCCATAAAAAAAAAGTATACTTAAATCTTAATGTAAATCCAGTTGTAAAGATTAAAGATAGCAATAAAATAGTTCAAATGGAATATCAGCTATATACAAAGAAATACATATTTAGGTTATTCTAGGTTTTTCCATAAAACTTTGTTAATATATTCTATGAGCATGAATAAGCCAGAGATGTTATATAAGTATAGGTCATTTAAAACTTCATGAAAAATTTATACTAAAAATATTCGGTTCTGTAAAAGTAACATCGAGTCTTGATAAAAAAAAACTGTCCAGAGGTTGAACTAGATTAGGGCCATATATTAGAAAAAAATAGACGCTATACTATCATTTAAATAAAATAATGACACTATGATGAGTCGATTTGCTTTCATGCTTCAAAACCGACATTACTTTCCCATCATTGAAGTAAAACAAAATTAAAATGAATTTGTGAGAGCAATATTGTACTATTAAAATAATGAAAATACATACTTTTTACTATATATTTTTTTACTTTTATAATCAAATCAAGCTTGATTTCATATTGTATATATTATACCAGTAAATAAAATCCGTGTACATGTTAACAAATTTATACTACAACTGAAAGGCTTGGAGCAAAAACCTAACAACTCTACTCTCAGTAAAAACGACTGTTTAATTGATTTCTAAGTGTGCTGTATTTCGTGCAGTTTAATATAAAAACGAGTAGTTCCAATAAATAAATATCGATATAATAAAACTAGCTAGGTAGCTTTTCAATGCTGTTAGTTGCAAAAAAAGTGATTAATTCTGGAGTTACTTTATTGATATTAAAAAACTTCAAGTGATAAAATTAACTGGTTATTGTATCGAGCCTTTCAATTGTTTATTAATATACGTCGTGAATGTATGAACACGGCATTGATCGTTAACTTATTTTCTTAAGCAACTGTTTGTATAATCTACCGGAAGGCGAATGGTGCATTGAATATGTGTGTACAGAACAATACACGAACATGCGTATTTATGCGCCAAACGCTTCCGTCCTCGGCTATTTGTAAATGCATCTGTAGAGACATTCGCCCAACCTAGGTTTGCACAGTACTAGTCGAAAATTCCAAAGGATATCGTAAATTAGGATTTGCTCTTAATCTACGATTATTCCTGCTCGAGATGCATTTGCCTTCGTGTCTCTAGTTCGAACGTCCATTCTTATCGTGTCTCTACCCTATCAATTCTCGATGTTCACGTTTCTTTCCCACCGCAATTTATTCTTCTTATTTCAAATACCAGATAACAGATACAAAAAATCGACCACAAACGTTGGTTGCACGAATATATACAGGGTGTCTTACCTACAGCACATTATGCACTTAGCTATGTATACAAAATGTGGCAAAATTTAAATGGATGACACTTTAAAAGAATGATCGAAGAACAACAATTTTGTAATAGTAGACTTGCAATATTTTTTGTAACATCATTAGATCACGACTGATTATGCAGTTAAAGTATGTCGAAATATGTCGATTAAATATATAAAATAAAAAAACATGATATATGAAAGCATATAAAAATATAAGAATATATGTCAAAAATATATATACAATATATGGAATATGTAATAAGTATTAAAATATATTGAAAATATTCCATAATAATAAAACTTTTACTATTTCAATATTATGATTATATAATTTGAACTGCAATAAACTATAAAAACTTTTTCCATTTGAATCGTAATTGATTGATAAAGTTTACCAGTTAAAATGTAATAGATATACGTATATGAAATATGCTAGACATACAAAATAAATAGTTCCTATATAGTTAAAATCCTCTAAAGACAATATATTCTGATTCAAGTTCCACATTACAATCAATTTTCTATTAGAATACGCATTTGCATGAACATCTGTAGTCTGTTCATCATAAATACAACAAATAAATAAATAGGTAATCTGTTTTAGCTGAGACACCTAGTATACCGATCTAAATAAACATGAAAGGCTAATTGAAGCAGAATTTAACCCTGTGTGAAACTGAATATTCGTTTATCAAAATGCACGGCAAACTTGCTGGTTGAAGACGAAATTAATAGATGTGAATGCAAAAAATAGATAAGAAATTTTCCGCAAGAAGCAAGATAGACTTGCAAATTTGCAAAAGTATTGCGATTTAAAATATTTTTCCTCCAAGATTGTAGGAAACAACTACGTTTGAGATCAAAGATTGAATTAACTATCATGTGCTACTATCGAGTGCTATGAAAATAAGTTGAAGAAACGATATTTGGAACATTATTCTATCGCTATATCGATGTTATTTTCTATTTTAGAAATTATTTCGTATTTTACCCTGTTCATGTTAAAATCGCGAATGTACAATTTTTTACTTTTTAAGCATAAAAACGAGAAAGTTAAACAAAGATACAGTCGAAACTTTTTTCAAACTCAAATTTAAATCTAAGAGTGAAAACAAAAATCTAAACAAAGTTGTTTACATTTTACTGGACGAAATAAACTTAATCTAAAGTTGGGAAAGGTTATTAAATTTTTTAAAATATTTTTCCTATACAATATAATGTTTCTACAACTTATAAGTGTTGGTCTTTTACTGCTTATATAAAACTAGTTCTTACGTTTTTATTACATCCTGCATGAGAATCGACAACTAAACGTTAATTTATGTTTTCGCTATAGAATGTTTAATTTATTAACATCTTACGAAAGAAATTGTTTGAATTTGGAAAAGCAATTTAGTAAAGACATAGGAAAACATACGTCATTTTCTTTTTTACAAATTATTAACTGTATTTGCTATTTCATAGCGGCATGTTATCTAAGTTCCTCGATATCGGAAGACATTTACGACCAATCCAAAGAAAATAATGCAATTAAGTGTACAATTAAGAGAACGAGTATCAAACCGTACAAAATGGGGCTATAGATAATAATCGAAGAAATGAACATTGTTACCAAGATAGAGTTCGGAAACACAGGAGAAGCTATATGTTAATTTTAATATTCATATTTTGAAGAGAATACCGAACGTGACTTCGAAGCACCGTTATTACGTTCAAGAGTTTATTTAGCTATCGTTAAACTTGGTGGTAACCCCTTCATTATTGTTACAATTATGTGCCAAACACCAATAGATAACAGAAGTTGAAGTATAGTATAATCATAGCATGTAACGTGTATTTAAGGTTACAGTATAATACTGAAGATAAAAATGAAAACGTAACATGTAACTGCAATAGAGTGCGTTGTACTTTTCTGCCCAGTAACTTTTAGAAAATTTCGCATTTACAATTTATTTGTATTTATTCACGCATATTTATTTTTAATGTCAATCTTATTATTCGTTTTTGGTTTTAAACAAAACTTGACATTTTTGTTTACAACATGATATATTTATTACTCAATTTTCAATTGAATTAAAAAATAATAGAGACATTTTACAAATTAATAACCAAAGCGATACATTATGTTATATTATATATTTTATATTGTTCAACTATCGTAAAGTAAGTCAGCTATTATTACAAAAGTAAAAACTTATGGTAATATTTTTTTGTAAACATGCTCATTACTTTATTATACGAAGTTCATCTTTGTGCATACGCAGAATCTTATAATATCCATCTTCTTTCCGCTTATCTGCTTAGACATGCACGTTGAAAACTACTTACGTTTTTGCTTGGTTAAGCTATACGCGCGCACCTCTTTTCAGAGCATTTCCTGACATTAATGCAGCCAACGAACCATTTCGGTCGTTCGGCCTCGCCTAGATTCGACTTGGTTTCAACAAATTACTAGTTCGAGGGTGCAACTTCAAAATTAGAAAGCGTTCCATCGAATGGGTTTCGAGAAACGAACTTTTCGAAAATTAATATTAATATCGAAGTTAATATTTCACTTTGTTGCAAGTAGAATCCTTCTTTATTGAATTAACGCTATAATTAATGTCACAAGTGTGACTCGTTATTGTATACCAAGGGGTTAACTAGGTTTTGTTTAGCCTAAAGCTTGTTTTCGTGTAAAATAGTACTTTGACATGTGACTTTTTTTGTATTAAATCCCTCAATCGAAAATGTCTTACAAGTCTCCGTATTTCTTACTTTTTGATCCTAAGTTTCCCGGGAAACTTGTCTTTTGCTCGATCAAACTACATATACGTATCGTGTGCGCGCGGGCGATCGCGAGTGCATTTAAACGTACAGTTTAAAGGCACTTACTCGCTCGCCAAACGTTTCGATGCCTACGGAGAACGGCGACGTTGCCACAGTCGAAGCACAGTCGTCTTATCCATTTTCGCGTAAGGTTAACGACCGACGGGTTTGCGAAACTCGGCGACTTGCGAGTACGAGCGTCTGCTGGAAGTGCGCGTATATCGTACTCCTACGGACATGACGTATTCGTGTAATTGGAAATGGCGAGTTCTCACTGTGTCGTGCTGGGCTGGGGCTGGACCGCACCGAACCGTGGAAGGTCGTGAGCGTATATACATACGTGGGACGCTTAAAAAAGCTTGGAAATTTCCGTGATTCGGTTACCGAAACAGAACAGCTTGCACCGTTTTTGGTTACGCCACTCCAACCTCTTTCGAGAACGAGCTTACAACACAACAAGAAGAAACTAATCTCCGAGAGCATTTTTCTATTAGAATGATGCATATGAAAAATTAAACTTTAAACACGAGTATGTAGAATCTTCAAAACTCATATTTAATTACCCTACATTCAATTGACCCTTTAAGTGCTTATTAAAATTACGAAAAGGGATAAAAGAGTGCCTATTACTTTATGAAGGAAATTGCTTCTAACTATTGTAAATGACATCAAGTTACTCTCGAATATATTATTTATTTTCTTACTTTTCTTCTGACCCGTATAATGAACGTACTAAACATTTTAGGCACATTTCATTTTTCCATTTCATCCAGCATTTAGAGGGTTAAAATATCTTTTACTTGATCTGCTATATTGTTACATCGATTAAGGTGATATTCTCGTAGAGTCATGGAAACGATTTTTCTTTTTGTTCTTAGATTAAAGTATGAAAAACATACAATTCCTATAAACCTTTATTTCTGAAAGGATATGTTGAAATTTGGGTATATACGGAAACTATTTTAATGAATTGGAGCGCATATGCAAATGAACGAATCAGAAACGCAGTTTCCTCGAAACATTTTTTAAGTTCGTGAAAGTATTATTATACCGAGATATTAATTTAAAATTTCAACAAATTACGATATACATATTTCTTCAGATCCAGCACTAGAATCACCGAAAAATGGAAAATTTATTGAAGTGCAAATTTCTTCTTCTTTAATATGATTTATAGCAATCGACTATCGGATGAAATTTAAAGAAAAGTACATATTCACCTACTAATCTCGAACTTGGGAGAATAGACATTTCATATGCACCAATTTAATACCATGAGCTAGATTAAATCGTAAAAGTCGAAGCAAGGGGTCTAAAGAAAAAAGAAGCTATAGAGTAGTTACCCTTCAGAATAGCCGCTGAAACTTTTGTTACGTGATTGATGATAGAGGGAGAAAAAGGTCAGTTTAATCCTGACAAAAAATATAGATAAAATATACGCTACGTTCAACTGAATGCGTACCTCTATGTTTGGATTATAATATTAAATAAATTTGTTTTAAAATTGTTTTAAATAAAAACAGTGTAACAAATTTCAATAAAAAGTATGTTACACCGTAGGTTAAAAAGTAACTTCACTAACTTCTAAGATGAGAAGCCTAGAAAGTAAAGATTTTCAATTTTCTTATAAATCCGTACTGTCACGCTTAGCCTGGTAAACGAAATATTTTATAACCGCTAATGTGCGACTTATTCCTATATATATTTTAGAATACCTAAATAATTTAATTATAATTAATGTACAATTAAAGTGAGCTTTCGTAAGCATAATTTTAATAAGGAACGTGTGGTCGTTTTCTGTATTGAGAGTTATACATAAATTTCAATATTATCTAAAGCAATTTTTACGATTACTTTTTTTTTCAGAGATTTATTGAAAGTATAGAATAACTCTATTAATATCACTAATATTACTATAATATTATTAATATTACTATAAATAAATTGATGAAATTGAAAAAAATCTTTCTTCCCTGTAACTGTCCCATAGTGTTGTTGACTTTAATATTAATTAATGAAAATATTTTACCTTTGTTACTTTAAAATGTTATCTTTGTAAACTGCTCTTTCTGCAATTACCCACTGAATATAGTGGCAACGAAAAGCTGCTTTTACTGCGCCATGAAATATGGCGCAATATGCAATTTATTAGACCCGTATTCGTGTGTCTAAAAAGAGAGGTACGTGAGAAATAGCGAAGAAAATAGCTTTCACGATAAATCCTTTTTCTGCACTTTAATCTTTTTATTTGATAGCAACTTTATTTTGCTTTATATGATAAATCTACTGCGTACCGAATGGATTATATTAGATGCTGGGAAATATGCACATGGATTTGTAGTACAAAGTTCGAACGATTCGAACTCCCTTCAAACTTTATTTTGTTTAATAACAGGTAATCAGTTGATTAGACTGTGGATCTTTATGTAAGTTCGTATTTTTATTAACGGAATGAAAGACATGCAAGCTAAAGGGGAAACCATTTTACCCTCGAAATACCATAAATTATACGCCACTTTTAATGTCTTGTACGTTTTTACATGTTGCACGCATACTGTGCCTTTCTACATATTTAAATTTTGCATAAATGCATACAAATTCGCAGTCTAGTGATCACTTATATATATTTATTTTCATAATTTTAATGTAATATTTTATAAGTTTACGCTTTAATTCTATTATCGTCTTTGAACTGCTTACTTGTAAAACAGTTTAGCATAATCAAAAACAAGTAAGAATCGTAAAGAGATAGGATTGGACTACAAAGGGTATATTGCAAAATTTTCTATCCAACGTCTTTTATTATTCGACGAGTCAGGGAAGCAACATAAACCTGTGCATTATCATATAATAGAAACATATCATTACACGTAATATAAGGATAGAACTCAAAGAAAGAACATTTGCTTGCTCGAAGCAAAAAAGATTCTAGTCAAATAAGACATCAACAACTCGCATAAGCGTTCTGGAGTATAGATACATTTTGTATGATAATAAACGCTTATCCAGTCTTCTTGTAAATTTTCCAGAATATTAATTAATTGTATGAGTCATGCAATTATTTTTCAACCAACTAGTTACAGTTATTAATTATACTGGAGTTATACTATGCGTGTAAATTACTTACATCGATTATCTCTAATATCTTCCCACTCGCAAAATGAAGAAACCACAAGAACGAACCCGTTCTCTTTCGATCACTCGAATCCTATTACTAACGCAACGGGTATTTTACCGAAGCTACGAGTTCATAGTTCCACGTCTAAAAGAAAAGTAAAAGAGAGAAAAAAGAGGAGGAAAAAAGGAGATGAAGAAAGGAAAAAAGCCACTCTTGTGTTGAACGCGTGAAACGTGCAAGGCGCCATTTTTTCGCGAGCTCTCGAAAACTCGAGCGACGTGCACAAACGACTCCGCAACGCGAAGCACACTCGACCAAGAAACAATGCACGGCGAAGGGAGAACGTATCGAGAAAAAGACGCGAGAAGAGGCTGGCAATTCGATGATAAGAGAAGGAGAAAAAGGAACGAGCGCCAAGAAAGGAAAGGCTGCTTCCTTGTTTGGCGCAATCGATAACTTTAATCGGAGGCCCCCCTTCCGAAATACCACGCGGCTAGTCTTTTAGGATAGAGTCTACACCGTGAAGTTATTTTTCGGATGCTCTTCGTTAATCGATACTTTTACCGTGAGGCGATCCGAACGTGACTAATGATATGTCCAATAATTGTCGATATTGGCAATATTGCTCATAACGTGCAGTCGCTCCGAAAAGAAGGATTAATACTGAGATTGAAGATTGGCGAATATCTTGATATTGTGAAATGTCAGTCTTACTTTTGATAAGTAGTAGCGATATTGATAATAATAAAAATTGTTGAAAAAAATATTACCAAAAGATATTGAAATGGATTAACAAAATTATCGTGAATCCCAGTATTACTAATAACATTGACTGTATAGTTAAAATTTATTGCGAATCGTGCTACATGAAATTGCAGAAAACCAAGTGAAAGCCAAAGTTGAAGCTCACTTGCAAACAATGGAGACCTTTGTAGAAGATATAAAAGAGTATCAGTAATGATAGCTTCTCGACATCTGGCTGCAACAGATATGGTGAAAAAATTGCAAAAATTATTACCATATCAATTCACAGCGGAGTAAAGTCGTAACAATAGAAGTTCACTTTTTACGAGAATTAATACGCGTGATGAGAAGTGGATTCTCTATGACAACCGAAAACGATGTAGATAATAATTGGATATCAATGAACTTCTCAAATGATGAGATGATTACATGCGACCAACAAAATTTTGCTTAACATATGGCAGAGTTGTGCAAAATCTAATTCAATTAATGATTAACTATTATCACTAAAGTAAAAATAAATTAATTGATTGATGATTACTCATTAATCAAGCAATCATGATAGAGAGAATTAAAAAATTATCAGAAAACAATTGATTACTCAATTCTACTGCATGATGCTTTGCGAAAGGCGCAATTGAGCTAGCCCTGTGCAAATTGTGAATGTTTTAAAATTTCCTTGGGAAACAATAATAGTTAAACTGCGGTTCTTTGTGCAAATTCATGTTTTTGTTACCAAAATTAAAGGAATCGAAACTAAGTCAAGGGTTGCGCCACCTTTGAAATTCAATAATTTTGTGCTTTTTCAAATTCTCCATAAATATATACAAATCTACAGACCAATAATAGCAGCATTATATGGCCAGCAAATTGAAACTGATTCACAGATCTTCATCGATTAATAAATATGAACGCATATAGGATGACTGGTAACTCACGAAGAGATTTGAAATTATTACAACTTTTCAATTTGTTAATCTTTTTACTTCGTTATGCCCTAATTTTAGAAAGTATAATTGGTAAATTCAATATGGAAAAATTCACCACTGTAGAACTAACCAAAAAAAATCGTGCAATTTCATTTTGAAAGTCACCATTCGATCATCTTCGAGTCGACGTTCCTGATTCCTCTTCAACACTCCGCTGTACACGTTCAATATTCTTCTTTACCATGATTGAACGTGGTTTCTCTGATCGTGACAAGTCAACTTGCGAAGCCCCGCTGTTGAAAACATTCGATCAAACAATGAATCATTGTTTCTAAAGGAACATTTCTATTTCTCGTTGCGTCAAGATAATGGAATGCTAATTTTCAAAATAAAATTGCACGATTTCTATTCGACTTAGAGTAGCAAATTACTCTACATTAAATCTCCCAAACGTTCTTTTCAAAACCTGAAAATATAAGTTCCAAATATTAACGAATGGAAAAATTATAACAACTTCAACAACTCGTAGATACCGATAATAAATAAATTCGCAAATACTACGTGTTAATCGTCGTCTAATACCGTATTATCTGACTAAGATAACGAGGCTTACAAAAAAAATAAAAAGCAAATATGTACTGTAGAGATTATTTGAATTTGTCACGCGTACCATTTTGTCAATGTGCTGGAAGTAATAAGAGTTTAAAGAATAAAGATACGTACATTTCTGAATGCCTGAACGAATCTTTGAATTTATTACAACTGAACCTTGATGACTCGAATCTCAAGGAAAGACTCAAAATCTTTGAGTTATAGAAGTTTCAGAAGAACAAATTTCGAAGCATCTGAATTTTTAAACTTTTAGTTTTAAACCTTCAAATTTGGAAGGTTTTCGAATATCGTAAACTTTCTAACTCTCGAACTTTTAAGCTTTTGATATTTCTAGATTTTTTACTATGTTAATTAAATTATTTGTTTATTGTTTTTCAACCCGTAGAAAATACGTAAAAAATACTGACTCATTTCTAAATGCTAAACGCATCTTTAAATTAACTTCCATGCGTTGCACTATAATATTGTTAAAATCATCCATTATGGTTGTTGGGTTAACTTATTTCAAGCAAATTGGATACTTTAGGAACACGTGTCACCATTACTTGGTGCGAATCATGTTACTATTCTTTATCAATTTCGTGATTTCCACATGTTGTTGAGGTCAGTAAGAGATATGGACTTACATAACTGTTCCCTCACTTTATCTGTGTATTCATGTGGTTAACTATACGGCAATCCAGCTAACATACCTTGCAGCTTAACTGTTATCTCCGTATTTGTTTCGTGGTTCTACTTGCACATAAAGTTTATAATTATACGCGGTCTAAAGCAAAAATAATGAGACTGCTTTTTTACAACTCACATTGGTAACCCTATTAAAACACAAGTGAACTATTACTGTTTGTGAACTTTACTAAATTATTCAAGTAACGTACGTCTCAATTGGTTTAGTTGATGTGGAATAATTACCAGATAACAAAAATACCGCATTTAATGAGAATGTTACACAAACAGATGTGAAAAATGTTAACGAATTTTTATAAAGAATTTATAAAATGTACGAATTATTATACATTTTTACGAACGTTTGTAATATAATAGAATAAATTGGATGAAAATGTGAACAAACATGAACCGCAAAATAAATGGTAATTTATCTACAGAAAGTAATGAGTTTTGTAATATCAATAAAAACGTAACAATATAGTTTTTACTACAAGGTAATCAAATAAATTGTTAACCAATAATACCATATGTTCCATTATTTATAACTTTATTTATTTATTAACCATAGTACATATCTACCGGTAGTTACACCGTTTATCATTTGAAATTTTAAAATAGATATAAATGCTATGCAAACTTCATGCTTATCTTTCTGCACGCTCTTTTTTTTTGGTGCATTTGTTAAATGTTGCTGAAAACATTCAATATTACAAACTTTTTTCGATTTATTTTACTAGCCCTTATTATTTCCTCTATGCTGCTTTGTCATTTCTTTTTCTACTGTCAGCTATTCTTTTCGTTTTTGCTCATGCGTCACTACTTTGTTGCTTGTCAAGCATATCTCTGCACACAACGGATCTCAAAGGGTTTCCATCATCAAAGAGCATGTTCTTGTTACTTTTTATTTGGAATCAAAAATGACATCGTTTCATCTGGAATATGAACAAGATACATACCTCTGGCTTGAGAATTGAAATTTAATTTTACGGATGATGCATTTATTCTACTTTCATAATCAGAAGAGGTTTTAAAAAATTCATTTGGAGAAAAATACAAAGAAACATATTAACATGCATAAATTTTTGCCTTATAGTATTACAGAGTATTATATAATACATTATATGTATTACAGAGTAATACGTTTTTATTAAACATTCAAAATTCAAATATTTAACTGTTTGAAGTAACAGAAAGGTGAATTTCAGAACCACCATTCGTTCCAACATAGTTTGGGAAACAGAAATAGCAAGTCTTGCAAGAGCCCATATTTTATATGTATATAATTTTTGCAACAACTTTTCGTATTGACTCTTTCGCCTTTTTGCTACTTTCTAAGTTTTTCCATTGTAAGTCTTTTTACTATCTAAATTGCCATTTACAGAAATGGTCCTTTCTTGTTGTATGTATTAATATTGAGATCAACTTCATAATAATAATTTTATCTATTCATGAATCACAACCATGAGAAACAGAAAAATGGCTACATGCTGACGGAAATCATTAGTATTATTTATGTTTTAAAAAGATATTCTTTAGATTTCATAATTTTTAGAAAAGCGATCTTTCTAAGATCTTTTATTAAAATCCGCCGTAGCGAAAGGGTTAATATATTACCGCAACTTATTGTTAATCAAATAAGTTAAGAATATTCCTTGCACAATTTTATTCAATTGTTCAAGAAAAGTTTGTTAAAAAAAAACTTGTGGAATTTATTATTGTGTAAGTACACGAACGGAAAGGCAGGCAGTTATGGGTCAACCAATTGACTTCTGTTGCTAGTTAAACCATTTCGGGAGGAAGAAACGTATGTATAAACGAGTGGTACGAAAGATCCACGGAACGCTAATTAATCATTGTCTGAGCTACTTATTTTTAATAGCCACGAATTAACGTCACACACTGTCGTGGCAAACATAATGCATCGCAGTTTCACGAATGGAAATGTTTGAGAATCATAATAGAGGGACACGGTCGGAGCACAATCCCGTCAGTGGAAACTAGGCTCGTTTCAGTGAACACACGCCTTTTGTGTCACCAAAGTTGAGAGAAGCGGCAGATTCCTTGTCACGGTGTACTTCGCATCGCACACAATGTAATGTATTGTTTTTCTAACATTCGACCCGTACAACAACAATAATGGTTTAATAAACAAGAACTCGATTAAGAAAATTACGAAGAAACTTACTGTTGCAGTGTAAATAACAGCCATAAATAAATATTTTCGTATTAACCCATTCGCAGTTAAGGCGATGTCACGTAAACTGGCTCAGTTCGTAAAAAGTGGATGAACCTAACAAATTAAGGCACTCACAATTAGTCGAGATGTAAACTATTATTATGTTCATCTCGAGTATCTCTTTGTTTTGTCGTTTACCGATACATATTAATTACAAAATACAGTAAAATGAAATAAACAATTTTGAACATAAAAGAAATAATTTATCACATTTTAAATATTTATAAAATAATCTTGCTCGAAATAATCACATTCCAAGTGCGAACATAATTATAATCTTATATTTATAGCCAAAACAACTTGTAGTTTAATTTTGAATATACTAGTACATCATCAGTGGAAATTGCCTAATTCGATTTCGACGTACCAGTACGTCATTAGACGCGAATGGGTTAACGTTGTTCTTATACGCGATGTCATAAATATATCGTGAAAGATTTTCAGCATTTAGCCATTTCATGAACTTTGCGGTTCAAAATTCTCGCGTAGCAAACGACCCAAATCCAACATGGGATGATGAACTCTTGTCTAAACGTTTTCTTTAAGTGCCACGTAAAGTGTGATACCCATAATTTAATTAGAACGTTAAGAAAGTTTTACCAAAAGCTCGAATATTCAGACTGTCGTAACAAGTATACTGTATTGTGCTGTTTTACGTCTACAGTACTTAGCCGTCGAATTAAACACAATTTATTGAATATCGAGCTACAAGACACGTGCAAATAAATCGTTAATTAAATATATGTTACGTAATGTTATGTTGAACAAATACCTTCAGATTCGAAACATTATTATGCGACTACTGTAAAGCCATTCGACGATAAAAACGTTCGAAAAAGGCAATTTTGCTTGTGCAACGCACAATTCGGCGTTACGTCACTTTAGCTGGATCCAGTTCATCGAGAAGCTGATTGAAAAGTAAAAGTTATGTAATTTACATTGCGAGCCGAGGGTAATAATGGGTTTTCTGGAATTACGTAATTCATTACGTAAATTTTATCACAATATCAAACAGTGTCAGTATTTGTCCCAGGGGTTGTAATTGTATTTGCTTATAAGGCGCGTAACTATAACTTCAAAATATACATAATAATCACGGTAATAATAATATTATTTAATCTGAACTTCAATTTCAGTTCACGCTATTTTTCAAAAAACGACGAACACAACTTAATGATTTTATAAACGTTATTATTCGCCGACGTTTGAGAGATTACTTGAGAGAGTTAATATTATTTGGTGCGTATTATTTTGAAACTAATGATAATATATCTTGAAAGCGATAAAAGGACACCAGTAGCGTGTAATTTAATAAAAATGAATTCTCATTATTTTTCTCGCTGACTTTTCCATTGGAACACATTATCTAGAAAAGAACCAGGCCACAAATATGAGACATTTGTGATATGATCATAACTCGTAAACTTTGGTACATTCCAATTAAAACAAAACATCAATCCATTTGGTAAAATTGTTCTCTTCTATATTAATTTGTATTATTATTGTTGTTGTTATTATTATTATCGTTGTTGTTGCTATAATTATTGGGTGCATGCAAATGTTTTGACGAATTTGATCATAAATGGATAGATTGTGTTTTGCTACCAACAACTATTTACTTAATAAATCAGATAGATGCTATTATTTTCTATAACTTTTGTAAATTGTTCCGATTACAGTCGAATTTCTCTATCATAAAACAGTCATAAACTCCTTAAAAGAAAAACGACACGTGGCTTATCCCACAATCTATTGAAAAGCGATTAAAACCTTTTACACTTACCTATCGCATTATACTTCTACTTTCATACTTTCAGAATATTTAGTGATATATGTGTAATGGTCGGTTTCTGTTAAATTGCATAAAACAAACTTGTCTTACTGCTGTTTAAAGTTTAGGTAATTTTTATTATGGGGAAATGCGATTACTACTAGAATGACAAGTAACAGTTGGATATAATAGCGATTCTCTAATTGATTAAATAAATTATTTTGGATATAATAATACAATTATTTATCGTCGAACCCATCGAAACTCTTACACACTAAATGTGTACGTATAACTTCTTTGATGGGACTCAGAAAACATAATCACCGAATTACGAATGTAAGTAAAATCGATAGTAAGTAAATTGGGACTACTAATAAGAAATTTTGATTGAGATTTCAATGAAGTTATTACGAATCACAATTTGAAGAAAATTTTTGTAGGATTAATTATGTAGATATATCTTTCTGTGATTATTCACCTCCATACTCGTTAAGTAAATACAAAGCAGTAAGAAACATAAAATTAGATTCAAAAATTGAAATGTTCATTATGCTGGAAGATTTAAGAAGCAGTTTGTTGAATTTACTGGATTAGTGGGAAAGTAATGATGACATCGTGAACATAAAAATGAATCTACTTAGCAATAATCGTTCCCTATAGTTCAACATTTTGAGAGCATTTTAATGGCATTTTTATAAAAACTTGAACAATCTCAGAATAGTTAAGAGCCCACATTATTTTCCCATTATCCCAACAAAACTTGTTTTAGTATTACACAAGAAATGCCTTATTCTCAGATTTTAAAGTTTCATGTTTATAATATTATTCATTTCAAATGAATGAAATTGTAATTATGGATGGCGTAATGAAGCAAAAAATCGACTACTTTCCTTAAAAGGTAATAGGAAACGTTCGTCAAGTGATCACTATGGAATAGTGTATTGAGTTTAACTTTCACTTCAAGCAACCGTCAAACGAAACATACTCGAGTGTCATTTCGTTATAAAAATCACGTATGTTATCTTTATACAGTTACCAAGAGGTATTCGTACAATTATAAAATTCATCTAACTAAATATTCTTTGACAAGGTGCTGTTAATTCGCAGTTAAAAAATAATGTTTATTTTCAACACTACAACGACATTAAACTTTGCAATATGATGCAATTGTAGAATTTAAAAGAGGACTACCAGATTATGCAATTTTAATAAAAAAAGAATTAAAATAATAATTTACAGAAAATACGGAATGTTGTGTAAAATAAAAAGCATAATTACAATAAAATATTTTGTACAATTTTAGATATGCCCAAAGCAAGTACAAAGACATTTACGGAGTTTTAACTTTTTTTGTCGACGTTAAATGAAACATTGTCGCTTTCTCAAAATTTATCTTATTCTAACTAAGAAATAGATCAGTGCTCATAAAATGTTTAGATGTCATGTAACTTTTTTTAAGTAGTTGAAAGCCGAGGGATGTATAAAGTGACTGTGTGCACTTGTGCACCATATCATAGCAAAAGTATGCGAAATTTCTAACTTCATATATCTAATACTTCGCGAGTAAGCAGTAAAAAAAGAATTTCGACTCAACCTGTCAATAACCCGTTAAGCAACAATGAACATTCACCACTGAAATATTTTTTGCAAAACTCCTTTCTATTCTACTTTCACAATCGAATTCCAAAGAATCAATTTATATTTTCTAAATGTACTAATAAACATATATCCTTAAAAATATTTAAATAAAAATTGGATAACTACACTTTTAGTTGTATTACAAATTGGCTATATATTAACAGAAAAGATAAAAAGTATTCTATAAAATTTAGATTAACTTAAACATAAGGTACAATCGTTTTAGTATTTTATTTTTTATACCGAAACAAAATACTTATTTTATATGTCTAATTAACATAGTATATATAAGAAACTGCAATTACAGCTTCAAGTGATGCAAACGTAGAAAACAAGAAACTAATCTTAATTGACGGCTGATTATTAGCTATGAAAAACATTGTTTTTATATTAAAAATGATACGCAATACATGTCGTTATTTTTTTGATGAAAAAACATACGTATATGTTAAAGTAAAGTATTTAACAAATGACCATTCTAGGTTTTATTTACGTATACAATTTATTAAGATTAAAATAAACAAAGTAGAAAATTTGACAAATCGTTAAGTGTGTAACGTATATATATATAATAGTTACTTACATAAATTGAATGTATAGTATACTGTAATCATAAATTAAAAACAGATTACAATTGAATTAATTCTTTTAAATATTCGTAGTCCATTATTTAATGCAAAATGTAGCAGTATTAACTGTTTTAATATTTACTTACTAGTGTGAGTTTACCCTTTTGCTTAACACTGTAAGTACATCTACTTTCTATTGCTTTCATTTTCGTATTTCTTTCATTATGAAAAGTGTATCGTGACCTATGCATGTAGCACAACTTGCTAATTTATAAATGCAAAATGTCAAACGTGAAATGTCAGCGTTCGATTAGTGGATTTTTACTAATGAACGCTATTGTGAATTCGTAAAAGTGCCCGTCGCGTTAAAAGTGTACAAAAGGGAATGGGAGAGAACTTTGCACATTTATAAGAGTGACAAATGTTACAAGTGTATGCGCGAGTAAACGCATTGCCATGTTTTTTTCCTTCTGAAAACTTTTCGGCTATTCGCGGAGATTAATGTTTGCGCTTTAAATCATTCTCTGTTCTTTCGCGATCTTTCTTAAGCACTTGCTTCTTAGGTCGCACATCTGCTCCTACAATTTTGTCACTTTTGTTTTCCCCATTCGTCCTTTTCGGTGATACATGGCCGTTGTTCCTTGCCAAACATACATTCGCGCACTCGACAATTTAGACTGTCTCAGAGAAAAGAGCGTTTCTTGATCAAGCAACGTAATTTTACATGTCTCATGAATTTCAAAATGTTTTTGTTTACATTTAAAGTACATGTCCCAATTACTGTCAGTGTCTCTATAATTGTCACTTTAATTACTTTAATGAATTGCGAACAAATGTGTGAAGAATCGTGGCTAAACAAATTTCAATACCAAATTTGAACTTCATTTTTATGTAAAAACACATGAACATTGCATATATGTTTATATTTAAAAGTAAATATTGGGAACGATTATTAGGTTAAGTAACTTCTAAAATTACCCAAAACATTGAGCATACTCATACGTAGAACGTAAAATCGATCGAAAAAATAAATGTAAAGATACATACATATATATTTGGGGAATAACAGCACAATGTATGTGATATTCGTATATATTAATGAATAATTAATAAAGGGACATGAAAATAACATACGATATTTGAATATAAACAAGCGAAAATAAAAAAGCATGGGAATTTTGCAGATGTAAAATTAAATTAAATTTGTGCATACAGCGAATTTTTCAAATTATATACGTTTTTCATAAGTAAATAATGCTGTTATTGAAATGAAAAATGCTGCGGAATATTTTTCAATACACCGCTTCTACGAAATTAGAAGCAAATAATTATTTATTATTTGTAAATTGAATATTAGTAATAAAACGACTAATAAAAGGAAAAGAACTGACATTTCTACATGAAAGCTTGTTACAAAACTATATTCGGAAGATAAATCTTTTTGCGAAGCGAAAACGAAGAGAACGATAAAAGAAAATAAGAAGAATGAAAGGAAGTGGACCCATAGTCCCATGGGATCAAGCAGGTTTCGACAAGTCGAGACTTGCACGTTTCAGTCATTCTTGTTGGATGCATTAGCATTTCTCAAGACACTGCGCTTCTTTGTTGTAACATAAATTAAGCAACGATAAACAAAGTTAAAAACAATAAAACATCCACTATTTTAAACTGATCATTTATTCGATCACCTCGCAATAAAAATTAAGTTTTTATTGATATTATAAAATTCTTTGCATTCTGCAGATAAATTGCTGCTTATTTTGAGGAATCTCTTAGAATCGCATTATAATGTTATTTTTAGAGTGTAAAACAATTTTTTATCCGAGATTCAGTCTTTTAATTATGTTTATAAAAATACAAGTTTACATAAACATCCACTACACAATCTACTAACAATCGTTGACTTCATTTCCGGGTTTTTAAATTATTTTTTGGGGATTTTTTCAGAAAATCAACTTCTACAAAACACACAATTAGATGAAGAAAACTAAAACCAGATAAACTTTAAATTATTTGAATAACAAATTTATATTCGATAATCTATTTTTTATTGAACACAGCGTGTAACTATCTAAAGAAGATTAATGATACAGTGAACAGTATTTTAAGCATGTTTTCTAAATCTTTTCCGGAGTGTCTTCCTATCTCGAGAATTTCTTTACAACTCTGTCAAGGTTTTCATGGATACAAGTCCATTAATTACAATATTGCAAATTCATACTCATACAAATCAGTTAATAAATTGCAAATTTATTTTAATCTTTATTTTCCTTCAATATTCGTTAGTATAATGAGTCATAATGTTTCTATTATGCTGACCTTCACTTATATCGGAATAATAAATTTGCTACAGTCCATGTATATGCAATACAAAATTCCTTTTGTTTGCAATTTATAAAGTGTGTAATGTCTCTAAATGCAGAGTAATGAAGAAGACAAGGGGCGAAACAAAACAGTTCATTAAGAAAATCAACTTTTATTGCTTTAATCTACCAATAAAGAAGTAAAACTCAATTAACTTAACTGTATTATTCATAATATGAAATTTACACTCCAATATAACATCAGAAAAATGAGTAAAAAATAACTATTTTATATTATTTTTGTCAAGTTAAATACTGTAAAATAAAAATGGGTATTTCTCACTTTTTCTTATTCTTTAAATGATGTAGAAAAAATGTCAGAAAAAGTTGTTTACATGAATTTTGAAATTTCAAGAAGTTCGTAGAACTATAAATAACAGAAAAAAGGATTTTGGTATACGTATTTTTTAAAATACAATATTATTCAAGACATTACAAATAGCTCAATAATTTATTACAGACTTTAAATGTTTTGCTTGAAGAAGAAAAATTCTTCTTTACTTTGAAATATTAACAAAAACCTTCAGAAGCGTGTCGTCACATAAAAAATGTCACACTCTGCTTGACAAGCAACATAGTGATGCATAAATGAGGACAAGGTGAAATAAAAGGAAAAGAAAGTAAATATATAAAAATTTCAGTAACAGAGAACAACAATATAAAGACAGTGAAGTAAGACAATGAATGTAAGACAAGAAGATGGAAACAATTCGAGGTAATGTAATCTGAATAAGACCGATGAAACAAAATATTTAAATTAGTAACTACCACACTGCACTTAACTAGAACAGAATAATAAAAACAAACAATTACTTCTAAAATCGACTGAAGGAAAAAAATAAAATGAATATGAAAATAAAGATAAGAACAATTTATCCCTCGCTAATAATCAAACTAACTATGGTGATGATAATCTAAGTTTAATATTTATTCCCAGAAATTTCATTAAGTGAATTTAAGCGGAAACAATATTTCGACAGATTAAATAACTCCATTGTTGTTTTTTACATATTTAAAAAAAATAATCTTTCAAAAAGATGCTCTTAAAATATTAAGCAGAAATTCGTGTAAATAACGAGATTACGGTGTTTTCTACAACACGAGCAGCACCTAATCACGTGCCAATTTGTACTTATGTCAGCAAACTACTCTTATTGGAACACTTTTGAGAGGTTATACTTAAAATAACCAAGTTATATCAGTAATAAGAACTTTAATCCTCTCATTTGGAAATATCTGTCGAAGGCGTCATTAAGCCACTCCATTGATGTTCAAAGAACAGCTTATTTACCTATTTGTTTGTCCTGTTTGAACACCATGGATGACTTAGGAATCAAAACTGGATCTATAATGTATAATTTTCAACAGCAATTTCAACATCCAGACATATTTAAAAAATGTCTTGTCAGTTTTTTTAGTAATCTTCAAGAGTATTCAATTTCCGAGCATTAATAAGGCTTTACAAACATTACAATAAATTATAATAAAATATTCTTGGCAACGTCTAACAATTTTTACTAGCTCCTGAGAAGAAACATGAAATCTGATGTTATTATGTAACAAAAATTCGTAAAAAATAATCCCATCCAGTACTAGCACTTATACAAAGGCACTTAATATGTGCTATCAAAAGCGTTACGAATTTTCCGGACAACGCAAGCTCAGTAAGAGGGTTAATTCTCGTTGCTCTACCAATCGATGCTTTATTTCGTTACGTAAAAGTAAACGCTGTAGTTTCGAAATGCCTCGGTGGTCATTACAAGATTTGGAGAAGCATGGGAAGAAATAGAAGAGGACTGAAATCTAAAATTTTAGTCTCGGGTAATTAAGTTTCCGAGATATTCATAAAAAAAAACATTCCGCATAATATATTGAAGTTTGCCTATATAGACGTAACACAGACGTCACTAATACAATCGTTATTACTTGTAATAATGTCGTCGTCAACTATCGAGTAGCTGATTAGAGAGAGCAACAGTATATGCCTACGTACACATATCTATAGGGTTCTAATTCAACTGGTTATATTCGGGTTGGGTTCGAGCTAGACTATTAATCAACGGTCGGCCACGCAAGTCGAAATTCATAATCACTAAAATCAGTCGTTCAATTGAAATAACTTATCCAAGAAATGGGAACTGAGGTATCGTCATTATTCAACATTACCGTAAATACAGCATATCTGTATCGTAACTCAACGCTTTTTAGACACCGAAATAAAAATGTAATGCAGCTTGAAAAAAAGACGGGGAGATTTTGAGACATTCTATAGAAACTGAGGCTTGATATTGTTATGTATCATCGACTATTCGACTATTGATGACGACACGATTACAAAGAATGACGGTTGTATTAGTGATGTCTGTGCAACATCCATGTAGGCAGAATTCAACGTATCGTATGGAAAGTTACTTATTAATATCTCGGAAATTATTAATTATTCAAAGCTAAAATTTGAGATTTCGATCATCTTCTCCCCTCCTTCCCTTCCCCTCTAAATTTCGTAACGATCAGCCACCGGAGCCTTTCGGAACTTTATCCAAAGTAAACTCTGGCAATAATTTGTAACTAACTTCTTGGCAGCTCTTCTACCATTTACACTATCAACCACAATAACCAATCACGTATATCTTTATAGTCACAATTTAAGATGTGGATCCACGTAGAGATTCGGTCCATCCTCTAAATATTATAATCTATAATGTACATACACTTTACTTTGGATATTGTATATACTTTGTTCTCTTTTGTATACTGAGATATGTCACAAACACATACTCATCCGCAGTTTATTAATTTCATATAATGGAACTGAGAAATTCATAAGGAAAATGACGATCAGTTTGGTTTTTGAGTGGGTGAAATAGGGATGATAGAAAGGGGTGGAGTTATGACAAAGAGAAAGGAGGAAGAGACGAGGAATCGCAGTGGTGTATGTTGAACACATGGGATGGAATCACGATTCTAAGGCATAAGGGGGGCAGTAACCGAGCGGGCCAAGCAACGTCAGGGGGCCAGGGCA
The DNA here is from genome assembly GCA_028830335.1 of Eucera pruinosa. Lineage (NCBI taxonomy): Eukaryota > Metazoa > Arthropoda > Insecta > Hymenoptera > Apidae > Eucera > Eucera pruinosa. Next base: position 14,305,799 of record JAMYCR010000004.1, on the reverse strand, counting down.
ACAACCGACGCTGACCTCTACGACAACCATCGGTCGCCTTCTCTTCCTTCCCTTCCCCCTTCCGACGCCGCCACAGCTACCGCGTCCACAGCCCCCTTGGACCCCTCTTCGCCACCCTCGTGTCCTCCTCTTGGTTACCTGTCTCCTCCCGACCGTTCCGCACACCACCTTTTGTGGCTCCTCTTCCTCCAAGGCACAATAATTCGCCGTCATTTCACACGCCACAGACCTCTCCTGTGTTCGCGAGAGAGGCCGTTTCTCGTATTTGCCCCACATCGTCATGGCCTGAACCGAGAAACCTTAACAACGCTCGGGAAAGAACACGGGTTATTGAACCACGCCTTGTCTTCGTTTCTTGTGTCGATTGGATTTAACCCCTTCCGTCGTGAATTAATTTCAACTGGAGGAATGAAAGAAAAAAGGATCAGCTCACCCGGTTCCGCTGAAACGCTCTCGCCATTCCTATCAAACCGATCTTGTAGTTCACGCTGTTCAGGTTCAACCTCTCTGACTCTCTCATGCATCAGCTACGTGAAAACAGTGTCACGCTCGGTGCACTCCACGTTTCCGAGCCAATGCCGTTTAATCAGTTCTTGCACGTACATATATCGTTTCGCCGAACCTCTGTCATTTATATTATTTTACGCGCATAAAGTAGTAATCCTGATGGATTTCCTAGTTCTAGATACTTGTAATTGAGACGTTGGCGTACGGAAAAATGGCTGTACAAGGAAATGTTTTATGTATATGAAAGGTAAGAAGAAATAGCAGGAAGTATCCATTTCAGGTTCAACTTAAAGAAAAGTTAAAGCAATGTAACACAGTCACAGAGTTTCATTAATTAATTTTCTGATGCCAAACTAGAGTATAAAATTCATGTTACGAACAGTATAGTTAAGTTCATTGAACCGCGTTTTTTCACTGGCGAACTAAATACCAAAGATCGATTTTCTCTTAATAAACCTATTTTGTAACATTCCTTGTTTTCTCTTTATCTTTTAGATGAAGACCATACGAAAAACACGACAAAGCTGATACACCGATAGACCAAGTTTATCGAAGACATATGGTTTACATTGGAGAACAATGCAAAAGCTTGTATCTATTAAAGATCTAATAAGTTTAATGTGGATAATTTTTTATGTAACGTATTCCTCATACTAATTATTGCGTCCAAAATATCGGTAATTCGTAAGACAACCTGCTTGCCTTCTCTACCACTCTCAGTAAGTAAACAATTTATTCAGTAAAAAAGCACATGCACAAATCAAAATAACAAAAATGATAATGATATCTTATCATACAACCTAAAGGTACCGACTAATATAGTAAAATTCCCCATCTACTACTAGCAAAAGCACGAATGCAATAATGTGAAAAACAATAACAAAACAGTAGAACTGTCAGGTGGTTGGAAATTACGTAATTCGTTAATAATGAATATTAAATTGGTATTCTTTATAACGGTGCAAGAAAGGTCATTAAGCCATGAATCAAGTTACGTTCAATTTAAAATGACTCATAGGTGTATTAAGTTACCCATATATAGTTTCAATATTTCATAAATGCAACATCAGCGCAAAGTAATCATCTTGAAAAGTTTCTAAATCTCCAAATATATACTAAATATATTAACTTATTGTTAATAACCTAATATTGACTTAAGTATTGAGTAAACAAACGTTATAATGATAGATAACGAAAAACGTGTACCGATATAATCATAATATTTATTAAAAAATAGTATTTTTAAATATTAGAATTGAGAAAAAAGAATAATTTTGATTGCGAAGAAACATAACTATAAACAACTATAAACTACAAGTATACAATATTACATACAAAATAAATAAAAAGTAATTCAAATGTGAAGGAATAAAACAAAAGTTAGTAATTGTATAAGTTTACGGAATTGAGCATTGTAAGTTCTATTTATGTACCTAGAAAACAATAGATAATCGCAATCTTCGAACGATAAAATACACTTAAACGTTTGATTTGCGACAGAATAGAGGTGATTATACAGCAATATAGATAACATACACCGTCAAAAAAACTCAAAATCTAAAAAATATAGCTACCTTATATGAAACTTTTATCATTTTGATATGAAAATTACTCGTGTCGTTTTAAATATCGGTGGTTTACCGCACAAATATGGTATGTCCATTGTTTATTTATTGTACATTAATTCGTGATACTGTCTGTACACGTGTTATATGTCTTGCCAGAGAGTATACATACATATATTTAATATCGCTCAATCTTTAAAACCTGGAAGGAAAATTTATTGGAACGATAAATTTCGTGAAATCAAAAATATTGTAACAGACTTGCAGTGTACACCGCGAAAAAAAGATAATCTCTGCTTTCTGGAGAAATTAATTCTTACCAAAGATTATAAAGAATTCATCAGCAATAAACCATCTGAAAAATCAAACGTAATGTAGTTCTCGAAATAATCATTAGCGAGAGTTGCAAACGTAAATAATTTACAATAATAATTCATTATTTTAATGTTCTCGTAATGTACAAATTAAACTTCCTTTTCTCTTTTTCATAAAAATGTAATGTGTTAAAAACTTGTAAATCTATTATTATTTTCCTTAAAAAATATACTTTTATTAAACTTGTAACAGGTTTAAATATTTATATTAGTTTTTTAATGAACTATCTTGCCTAAATTGAAAATATTTTCAACCATTATACATTTTATCTTTTATGGTACAATATTTTTCAATCTGATATTTGTCTTTGTGTAATTGATTAATATTACATGTCCACCTTTTAAATGTTTTTATCTAACTATTACTACAGCTTCGGACAATGCAACTTAAATTACTACTTTAATACTTTACATCATGGTTACATCTTTACACAAGGTAATAATGCTAAAATTATCGATTTAATCTCAAACTGTAAGTGAGTCTTAAAATGTATTTTCCTTATAAACATTAAATGCAGATGTACAGGATTTGTACTGTAAATCATGCATGTATTGTTATTCGAAATGCTATTTATAAAAGAAAATTGCGTTGTACGTATCATTAATTGCATAGCGATCAAGGCATTCCTTATCGATACTCGGTGAAGAAATTTTTGTTAACGATAACAAGAACGGAAAGACCGGTTGCTATATCGTCAGCAAGAATGCATTTTTTCGCCTAGATACGTTTAATATCCGACCGGCTATCAACGCACTCTCTTTTCGAGGTGAATCAAGACTGGTCTTCAACTTGAAACCTCGACTTTCAGTAAAAAAAAATGGCGTATCGAATTCTCGTGGTAGCACACGATATCCTTTCTCTTGGTTACAGTTGACATCGGTCATGGCAATATACACTACCAACAGAAAGTTTGGAAGCACTAGCATTTCTCAAGATCAGATTTCTCACAAATCTGTTCTATATTATAAATTAACAATTTCTTTGGTTATTTTACCATAAAAACTATATTATTACTATTCCACTGATATCACAAAATTCTTTGCATTGTACAGGTTAATTGTCATTTATTCTATAGCTTTTTTGTTTATACCTATTTTCATTCAATTCGTCCTAATACAAACACCCATAAATATATATAATTATTCGTACATTTTATCCATTTACTATCAGTGAGTCACGTGATATTTTATCTACAACCTTTCTCCTATACAAATTTATTACTAACAGCAAGTAACAATCGCAGGTAGTGCTAAAATTAAATTCACTGTATTATATTTTTTGTATTAATAGTGTATCGTATAAAACGAGCTGCGAATGAACATTTTGCTTCATTTTTTTTTAGTGACCAAATTGTATACGAAACATAATACTTCCAAACTTTTCGTTGGTAATGTACTTACGTATCGTTTCTGTGGAACCAGTTCGGCTGCTTGATTATCGAGCATCGCCGATTAGCTTCGTGATCAAGTAATGCCTGTTTATTTCGCAGTCGATCTCCGTTTATCCATTATCATCGAGTATGCTTTGCGATCTCCCGTACAGACATGTTCACCATTTCTGATAACGGACAACTACGTTCGACTTCGCCTGATGAAACGAAATGGACACAAAAAGTGGCTACCAATACCACCGACATTTCACGGAAATACGTCGGCCTGTATCGTTAGAAAGCAACGATAAAAACTTGTGCGGATCCATTAATTACGCCTGACTAACTATCATTTTATGAAAAGCACACTTTTCCATGGTATACCAATGCATTACTCAAAAAATTGGAAGAAAAACTTACAGCAATATATCATATTTATGTTCCCTTCATACTCGCGAATGGGAATCACGAAACTAAATTAATACAATAAAAATTGCATTTTACGAAGATTTACTGTTCATTAGCAAATATTTTTAGATTTGTATATAAGTAATTAACGAGGAGAAATCTATTAGCCAATCGCAGAACTAGATTTTCACGCAAAATTCATCTATAAAAACTACGATATAATTTCAGAAGAGAACATAATTTGATTATTACAATAGTAGCAGTAAGTTGCTTCTATTTTCTTAATTGGATATTAATGTTTAATATTGGAGTGATCAATTCTTAGTCGGGACATTATTTTATTTCTTATTCATGTGCAATACAGCATACGAAATAAATTAAATTTATTACAGACATAAAACTATGCGTCAAGATGCACATCAGCCTAATTAAAGCACCGAAAGAAATTCGTCGCTAATGACCTATATAGAAGCTGTAAAGAAGTTGGAAGGAAGACCTATATGGAAGTTGTAACGTAGAAACAACACATAAAATATATACAGCTTCGAAGATACCTAGCAATCTCAATTACTATGGATAATTTTTTCTCATACATTGAGTAACTAATAAATTTCCCTAAAAAAGATATGCGGGCACTGAGCCCATAAAATCGTCTGGTTCAATGAACAGACGCCGTATCAATTTGAATACCTAACACATATGCATAAAGAAATATAATTCTTACATTATGAACATATCGCAAAGAAATAAAGAAGAAAGATTATGAGGAAAATTTTCACAAGGATGACAGAAATAATTCTTTCAATATTTATCTACTTTTTATTTTTAACAGGTTCAGTGCCATACGAAATATAAGATTTTTTACAAAATTCGAATGTGTTTTGTGTCGCCGATTTTTGTTTGCATGAATTTATAACAATAAACTTATACTTTTATTTACAACCAAATTTTTCTAACAGTCATGATTACTCATAGATGATATAATGAGTCGCATCAGTTAATATGGTATTGTATCATTAAAGAAGAATTCAGGATGATAATTATTAAAAGAATCTTTGCATTTCTGTTTTGTTTACTTCAAAAAACAAAATAGAACTCAACCCGAAATATTAGAAGATTGAATTATATAATTGGAAAGGGGCCTTCAATTTTGTGAATAACTAGAAAAGTATATAAATGTTACAAAGCCATAATGACTAGAACATTTAAGCCAGTAATATTTTATTGTCGGCAAGTAGCAAAATAAATTTAAGCATCAAAAGTGCAAATCTACAAGCTAAGGTCATTTTGAATTTTCAGCGTCGTTTATAACTGACAGCATGATCAAAGCAATAACGCATTATGGTAATAACTGTTACAAAAACACGCATCAGCATTTTTTCTTCATGAAAGTTAGATTAGATGAAGACCTTCGAAATGAAAAACATGATGCAAAAGTGCTGCTTTAGTTATAATTTAATACGGACTTATAAGCAAATTATGAACTTTTAATAAAAACATTTAACACCTAGCTCTGAAAATATAAGTTTAATATCTATTAGATGCAAGCGAAGTGAAAATAAGCTAACTAGAAGAGGAAATTGAACGTCTATAATTAAATATCATATTTCACTTTTCATCACATTTTAGCTTCGATGACAAAATTCCTTTTAATATAAATCAACGTCTACTTTTTCACCAACAAATTATTTTAATTGAATATAGAAAAGACTGAACGCTCAAATGTACAAGTTTATTAAGTTGTGAAATTACTATATAGGAAATGGTGTATGGGATTTTGGACAAAAATTAAGAACACTAGACAGCGGCGTTTTATATTCATGAAATTTCATAAGCACGAGGCCTTTGTTTTTATTATCTCTGTACAAAAACAGTCGAAAAAATTATAGATTTCTTTTGATAAAGATTTAATTTTTTCGAGCTCACGGCATATGTACAAGCGGGAAATGATAGACATAGTAACCTAAAAACTAAATATAATTATACATTGATATAATAATAGATATAATAATTATAATCCATAATAATTAATATTAAACCTACAGTCTACAGATTCGAGAGTGTACGTAACGTGTTCCTCGTGTCTGTTCCATGTATCTCGTCAAAATGTATATTAGTGTGCATTTGCGTCTCTCATGTATGTTTTTTGTATGACTGTGTGTATACATCGACAAAGCGAATTTCTTTTACACGAAGTTCTTCAAATAGATCATTTCGCTCATAAATTATTTCGCACGTATGATGTTGTGTCGTGTTTTATGGATGTTGTATACCAGCAGTTCAAATATGTACGTGTAGTGTCCTGTCTCGTGTCCTACCGTGTTTCTGTCCGTTCGTCTGCGTGTGTGTACGTGTATATGTGTATAAACGAATGTTTATTCTTGTGCACTGGCCAACAGGGCCGCCGAATTCGGATCTTAATGACCTTGGGTCGGTGTCTTTTTTTCGGTTTCATCTCTAGCTTGAATGCGTATTAAAGTCACTATAAAGTTTCCCTAATCAGTACAATAAATTCGGCATCACAATTATATTACCACGATGGGACCCACGGCCCATTTCACCCGAGTTGAGCACCCCTGTCGGGCCTCACGCTCCCTTACTGTCCATTCCCCTTTTTATCCCTCATTATGCTCTCACCCTCACCCTCTCCCTCTTTCTCTCTCTCCCTTCCTCGCTTTCTTTCTCACGTTCTCATGCTTGCGAAAAATACTTCTATTAATCGCTCCGACTTTTCTCTTTCCTCTCTATTAAATCATACCCTCTATATATCTCTCGTGCATTCTCCTTCCTGGTGTCCCAACAAAAGACTTTTAACTTTAGAGAAAAGAAAGACACATGGCATATACTCTAATTTCGCGCTTCATATACATCTTGAATCTGTGATTTCGATTACCGTCTTTCTCTCTCACTTTCGCAACATTATATATCAGCAGAGAAAGCGGAGGAAACATATATGGAAAATGCGAACGGAAGATGCATGTAATAATTTGTACAAATCGATTTCGAAATGATCACAGAAGTGCGTGGTGCGTTCGCGCAAAGCGAGATCACAAAACATAAATCACATAATGAGTTTCATGTTAACTTAAAATGAAATTAGCTTTAAAACTTAGATGCACAAAAGATCACAACCTAAAAATTCATATTATATGATAATATATACACAAATATTTGAATTTCATTCGTAAATATAAAGAAAAGGGAATATTCTCGCTTATCGTTTCACGCGTCACTTCTATAAACTTACGATCAAAATACATTACATGTACATTAGCGTATCATATTTACAATTTTAGTCAGGTCAAGAACACAATTGTTTGCAACAATCGCGTGCATTTACATAGAAAAATTTGAAATTCTAAATTGTTAGTCTGCAACGCAGACGGTGATATTTGTACAATTCTCACATTAAATGTACAGACATACGATAAATATCATCCCGTTTACACTTTGCAGTATTTTCTCTACGTTTCCCTCCTCTTTCTCTCGAGCACGCGCACTTCGCATTCACCTCCCTCCCCCCTCATCCACCCACAACCCAACATACGTACACAGTGAACGACAGTTTTTTCCCATACAGAACTTTCTTCGGTCATGTCTCATGCACGAGTTCTCTCGCAGTTCGAATCTTGTATTTTTTTTATCGTTTATCTTGATTTTGTCTCGTTTTATTTAAAAAAATACTGAATTAACCAAGCTAAAATCACAGACTTGCTGGTGCCTTATTCCAGCGGGTTTGTACAAATTCTTCCTGAAGGATTCTATGTATAGTTACAAGATGTGTATATATATATATATATGTATACATATAAGTATGTATATATAATATATGCGTATATATATATACACATATATATATATATATATATATATATATATATATATATATATGTATATATATAGTAATTACAATGCATTCAAGAAATAATGTTTTGCACTTTTCTCGCTCTCATTCTCATTATTTGTTTCACTAAGTTTCCGCTTGTTATCTCGCTACGCGTGTATTTGTCAATTCGTGTAAGTGTTCTCATTTGTTATGTGTAATACAAGTTCTATATACGCGAATCCAATGGCATATATATATATATATATATATATATATATATATTGAATGAGTGCGTTCTATGTATCGTCAGAATTTCGTTTTCCGATGGCTTCAACTAAAAGGCAGTTAAAACGAAAAAAGAATATCTCTCCCTATCTGTTACCTATAAAGCTGTATATTATTCAAATACTATTACATATACGGTGTGCGAGATTTTCTACGTTGCCGTTCGACTCTCACACTTTCACCTCCTTCATCTAACGTTACTTTCGACTTAGATTTTTGTAGTGGTCGTTCAGAGAGTATCGGTTTTGCATTTCTGATCTTCGAAATGAAAGAGCGAATTTAGGTTTTTTCTTTTCATTTTGTTCTTATGATTTGCGCGCCCGGTCGCAATTTCGCAAATTGAGCATGGTTAGCAATTTTAATCGAACGTATTGATAATTCGTATCCATGGGTTCTATTGCAAATTACGAAAACAAATATATGGAACGTACTAGTTAAAAAAAGAGAGAATGTGACTGAGCTATCAGAACGATCAAACACCTCTTTTCAACATAAAATGCTACAATTCGGAAGAAAGCATGCCATCAAGAAAAGAATCGAATTAATAAGCGTAAAAATATTCATATACATACGGTCGTAATGCACACTCCGCAAAGGTTGATCGCTAAAACAATTAATCTAAAAATTCGTTTAAAATTGCCACGCATACTTTTCGATATAGACATATTTATACATATATACTTTTACATATCGGTACAATACGCGTGTATCCACGATCTTATACAGACACGCGTACACGCGCTTTTAATTAGGTCGTTCGCACACAGATTGCTCATATTGTCTCCCTATTTTTAATATAATCACAGACACGGTTTCTATATAATTGCTACATACAGAGTCTTCTGATTCGACACCGAACGCGACAAGTTCTTCCTTTGTTCCATTTCGCTCTCTTCTCCACAAACACACTTCTCTTCTCTCCCTTCATTTCAATCCTCAAAAATCACACAAAACACTTTCTTTACGACTGGGTAATATCGTCACTCCAATTGAACGGCATTCTCTCAAATTCTTGCACGCCACAATTCAGTTGTAATACCGACGTTACACAATTATTCTGAATAAGTAGACACGTAACAAAAAAGAAATATGTTACCGATGATACATGTTATCAGCTGATAATCGTTTTCACTTTCTACGTGATATTTTTCATCGAATTTAAACCAGGCACGGCACCGGAGAACTTAAGACGAAACGATCATGTCTCAACATATACATATACGTACATATGCACACAGAGGCTGTCTCAGTAATCGGGGTACAACTGGCTAGGTATGATTCCTTATAAAAAAAATATAAGTCATGATAGCAGAATGATAAATCGAGACTTACATAATTAGTACATACACACTATAGTTTTTTAAAATCGTTTTTCTAAAAAACGAATACGCAAAAATATTCTATAATTTTGACTCATTTTTTCATGAGAAATCATCCTCCTTGTGCCTGTATCACGATTACAAGAACACCCTGTATAATCCAATGATTTTACTTTGAAAGAACAAAATTGCGAAGTAAATATATATATATACATACATATATATATTCAATCCACGCATGAAATTTCTATTGCATTATATATCTGACTAATTACGTTTAATTATTGCAACAACCGAACAAAACTTTATATCTTAAAAAAAAAATACTAAACCGGATTCATAGGAAAACTATTGTTGGACGAAAACTAAATATGGAATTTTAGAAAAAAGTTGGAAGCAATGACTGCCGGATTCATTAGAGTTATTCTCGAAATGCAAAATGATGGAAATATAGGTACGTGACGACACTCACTTCTATTCATACCAACATGCATTCTCCATTTAACACGTTCACTCTGTCACGTTCGAAACACCAGAGAAGATAGTTATATATTTTATGCACGAAACACCCTCCCATCATGCGAAGAAAATCACAGTTGTTTACTTCATGTTTGTTTGTTGTTTTCACGCACACGCAACATACGTTCTTCCCTTTCTTGCTCTTGATTACTTCCGTACGCCCATGGCATTTGCTCCCTCTCCCTTTCTCTCGCTCATTCGCTCACTCTCACTCTCTACTCACAAACCAGATAATATACAATTTGACGTAGCATATACGCGCAAGCATCGTTGCACCCGCTTGTGCATATATGTGCCTTCTACATACATAATACCTATATATATGTACATATAAACTCACGCATTTTGTTAAAGGTTTGTACGTATGAAGTGTAACGTATATTTTTATTGTGTGAACGTTGCCAACATGTTCGTCGAGCTCGAGATTGCTCGACACATCCGACGACCAATGAAACAATGGCGATGGACGATCCAAGAACGATAAGTGGGGCCACTGCTACGATACCGATAACGCCAACGATATGCTGATAAACCTCGTCGTCGTCGGCATGCTTTTGTTAACGCGTCCCGCGAAGGGAGTAGTTCCAGATCAAAGAAGAAAATTAAAAGTCGATGGTAACACGGGTTTCTTCTGTATACATTCAACGACGCGATGACAGAGAAATATGTATATGTTGGTTTCAAACTTTTGCAAACTGCTTTTTTCTATAATATGTGTTTGGTGTCTGTGTGTGGCTCGGTGGTAATTTGCATTGACAGTGCGAGGTTAAGGAGAAAAAAAATCCTTGACGGCCACAGCGTGATGACCATGCAGATGGACAGAAAAGAAAATGCAGCGGATGTTGGTTGATTCTTCACTAGGAAGTAAACTGCGCTTGTCCATCTTTTGTCTTCGTCCTCGATGTTCATTCTTCGCCAGGGGAGGGAGAGCATACCAAGAACATCGGAACACGAGAGGGTTCAGAATAATCAATTACATTGATACATAAAAGACGTTCGTGGAAGAAAAGAGATTTGCGACGATAAAAACACGTTGTTAAATCCTTCTCAAGGGAGAGAGGCTCGTTTCGCTTTTCCTCTCTCGAGAACAGAGGAGAGGGACAGACTGGTTCGTTGTTCCCCACTCCGAGCATACCTTCCTTTCAGGATAAACGGAAGTACGCGGGAGGAGAGCTGAGATCAATTTGTCGGGCTGAGAGAGATCCTTGCGGAGCTCGCCCCTATTTTTTCTCACTTTTACAAGCGCGGTCTCGTTAGTCAGTATTTCCATTGGAAATGACTGGAAAATGCTGTATATCTTCTCGCGAGACACGTCAGGACGCAAAAGGACCACTGGTCTAGGTATACGTCGTTACGCGAACGCGCAGTATTCTCCTCGAATATTAAAACGACGATGATGGTTTTTCGTCATGAGTATCCTCCCTCTTTCGTACGGCCGACGAAAATTCAGGATGACTCGTATATATAGAATTGGACTAGAGTCAGTCGTGGTTGCGATCGTTGCGACTCATTAGGAACCCGTCGGGAATTCAGCGAGGTCCCGTCGGACGACACATATTGGACGAATTTTTTCGGTGAACCAGATTTGGCCAAAAAACGGTTATTCACTTTTTGTACACTTTTGTCCATTTCGTAACGAGGCGCACGAAAGAGCCTGTTGCACTTAATTTCCGTAAAAACTCGACTCAAATGGAGTAGGAATGCGCGTTCGTGTGCACGAGTTGAATTTTTACCCGACCAGAGGAGCGCGATCACATATCACGAAACGCATGTGCTTTGATCAGTCCGAGAGCGTGATGCACATTGAGTGGAAATAAAGCGAGACGCTAGCGTCTTCGCATCAATGAACTCGTGCCGAAAAACGCTTCAACTGGAAACGAACGCAGCGATTTGCTCGCTAAACTGCGAATGTTCCAGCAATAACGAGTCTTTGCAACTCTCGAATTGCTGTTGCTGCTGTTGTTGTTGATGGTGTTGATGCTGATGTTGATGCGGATGTTGGTGCTGGTGTTGATGTTGGTGTTCCTCTGGTTCAGGTTCCGTGCGCTCGTACAGAACACAAATAGATCCGTTTTCACCAATTCTGTAGGACACTTCCGACGGGTCGATCCACATGGTGAGCTCGCTTGGGAACAAGCTATGCAATACAGTAGGCAATAAACCAACGTTTGCACCTGCTTGTGCAATCACCGGATCCATTTTACCGTTGATACGTATGCAACGGTAACCTGAACCACGATTTGGTCGATCTGGGAACCAGTGATCCCTGTAACGGTGGCGTAAAACCTCTGTTAAAGAGGACTTGAACATTTCCAGCTGCCGTTCAGATAGCTGGCCTGTTTGAAGACGCAGTAAGTGCACCAAAAAATCCGCCGCTGACACAATTTCCAGTCTCATGGTGTTGCTATGTGCCCCGACCCAGGACGAATGGCCTGTGATAAAACTTCGTCGATGTTACTCCGTTTCTCGTCTTCCTCCTTTGTTTCTCCTCTCGATGTGGTCGAGAGACGACGCGTTTGAAAGAAAACACTATTCCTTCCGTGATTCGAGGGGTCACGGCGCGAGAGAGGCCGTTGTTGCTTGCGCGACGCACACAGGAGTCTTCACAAAATGGCGTCGCCGCCACGTCGCACGATCGCGTTTAATATTTGTTCGTCGACGCTCCAGCGCGAAGAAAAATTTCGAGCGTTTATCGATAATTCCCTTGCGAATATCGACAACAATTTCTTTTATCACCGATTACTCTTCGCACGCAAAAAGCCTTTTGCTATAGTCGCCTTTGTTTCAGTTAACTTTTCGAATTCGTTAGGAGGGCCTCGCTAAAGACGCGAGAAGAATCTCTCGTATGTCAGAGATATTGCGATCGTAATGTTTTCGGTTGTACAACGCGCTCCAAATCGTTTCTCCGATCCCTGGGATACCAGTGAGAATCGACAAGACGACAAAATGTAAAATTCGAACGATCGCAGCGACGGTAGCCTTCTTTTCTCCCACGTTGTTTCACTTTATACACCTCCAATCGCGGAAAAACTTTCTCGCAAAACCCAACCGACGCACTTCTCTCTGACTCGCGGAACAACCGCACCCACCAATTGCCAACGACTTTCTAGTGGCAGCGACCGTCGATGCAAACGAAGTAGCTTTGTCTCTTTGTTCACGCAGCTTTCAGTGGGGATAAAACTGGCGTTCCGATTGGACCGTTCCGATTCCCACCATAACAAACGGTCATGTGACCACAATCTGCGCCATTTCGACTGCGCAAACGTTTGCAGCTGCGTCCCGAATACGGATCGTCTGCGCGAATAAGGGTTCTCAATTGGTTATACTGCCATCGCCCCAGGAGTCCGTAATTTCCCACTCACAAAACGTTTCTCCGAAATTTGAGTTACGATGAACATATAATGTACGAACCCACTAATATATAATTTAAGAATTAGCAAAATACTTCTTCACGGTAAAAACAGTCCTGTTTCATGTGAATGTTATTCTCTCCTTCCGTTTTTTTCCGATATATAACATGTAAATCAAATTTAGATTCATATATTTCAACATGCTTATATGGAGCATATTTCTAATTGAAATAATTTAACAAATTGTTTAAAAATTATATTAAATAATACTCTATTTATCATAGATTATTTCGTTTTCCTTTTTAATAAGTATATTAAATTCTAATAAGTAGTTTTTCAGTTACAAATAATTTCATAATATAAATTATGTAATATTTATAAATATTTCCAACAACTATTTTGAAGTGATAGATCAAACAATCTTATACAACAGAAAAAGTATCATGTAATTGTTTATTAATGTTTTAGATATCATAAAACATTACTAATGTTTTCAATAAGATCAGTAACATTACTAATTTTTTCTTTTTTAATAAATATAATATTGTTAAGACTTAAAATATAATTACTTGAGTTATTAATATAACACTGTAATTATAGAAACATTTCTAAATTTTATAAACAACGTTTAGAACAATGCATATATTACCGTACATAAAGTGTATCGTAAAATACACATTTGTAAATCATGTCAATATTAGTTTGAATTTTCTTATAAAATAAGATTTCTTACTGAATAAGATATTTTACTGAACTTCAATAAATAAATACTTATTTTTCACTAGCTTGAAATCAAATAACATAATAAATCAAGTAACATATTTCAGATTACTAAAAATAATACTTGAAAAGTTATTATTTGTGTCATAAATTTAATTTTATGATCAAACTTATTTTAACAAACTCATGCGTAATAAAAAATGCAAAATATAAGATAAAATGAAACGACTTATCGCTTGAATTTTAAATTGTTGGATTTGATTATACTTCATTCAAATTCAAATTCACAGAATTATTTGTATAGACATTGTAAAATTCGTAGGATCATAGCAGGTTTTATGAAACGGTATTATAGCCTTATAGTAGATGTTTTCTTGCTGCTTTAACTATGGGAAAAGGACCCTACTACAGAGAACAAAGGCACAATGAGGTTTTATTACTAGTTAACGATTTCAGGTCAATGCACCAGTTTCTAAAATATTCTAATGGAATGTTCTGGAATATTCACATCAAAATAGATTTTACGATCGTATCAATGCAATGCCTTTAACACCTCAAAGCTTGCAAATTCTGTATGCGATAATATAATTGAAAATTGTTACATTATATTACCATTGATAATTCCACACTTAACGAAGTAAAAAGGTGCGTGTCATATATGAGTTTATTGTGTAATATAAAACTTGAGGACGTACAAAACTGTTGAAAATCAATTCTTGGACGATTAGTCCTTACATTAAGCAAGCTTTCAGATGTACGTTCAGTATTTGAAATAATTGTAATAACCTTTGTTTAAAGAAATGTTTAGGAAACAAGAAATATTTGATGAAGTGTTTGTGAAAATAGAATAAAATTTGGTTTAAATTTGCTTTATACAGATCGATACTCTTGAGTTAATGTAAGTTTGCATTGTTAGTGCAAACCTTCACTCGAAAAGGACAAAGTCACTGATTTTTATCGTATCTATTATTCCTTCTCTGCTGAATAGGTGAGTATCATGGTATGTTCATTAACTGACTTCGCATTGCATTTCAGAATACTGTATTTCATTGAAATTCATCCCCTCTCTGACTTTTCTAAGTGATTACGTTTCTTCTCCTTCCACATCCTTTTTAAAAAAAGTTAATGTATTATTTCCCAATAATTCTTTCATCTTTTGCTGATTTCGCTTTTAGAAATAAAAAGAATATTTATACACATAAAAAAATGTAAATTCATATTTGTGTTCATGTTCATAAGAATAAAGCAGCTTTATTGAGAACATTAATTTTGAATAGCTTAGTTCACCATTTAAGAAAAAAAGTTCAATGAATTTAATTGTATTATTCATAATATTAAGTTTATATTTTAATTAAGCATCAGAAATAAATGAACACAAGAAATAATTGTGTTATGCTATTTTAATTTTCTTTCCAATGGAAAACTGTAGAATAAAAAGGAGCATTACCTCCAGCCGACCTTCTTTAACGAGTAAAATGTATATTGTAGAAAATAATTATATCATTCTTTTCTCTACTTCAAAATGTTCAGTATAAAAAATGCATATTAGACATTACGCGATCACAAATTTTGCAAATATTATTACAATTAGTACAGTATAAAGAATAAATTATAAGTAATATAAATCTTTGTAATCACATACAGTTATCACTAAAATTTTTCTTATAATTTAATACCGTTCAAGTTAATTGAGCAGTATGTAACTGCTAAAATAACAGCACAGTGGTAGAGAAAAACATTTTTAAAGCCAATATAATTCTTTTTCATCTTCATATAATGTAAAAGG
This sequence comes from Eucera pruinosa, assembly GCA_028830335.1. Taxonomy (NCBI): domain Eukaryota; kingdom Metazoa; phylum Arthropoda; class Insecta; order Hymenoptera; family Apidae; genus Eucera; species Eucera pruinosa. The sequence continues at coordinate 14,289,770 of JAMYCR010000004.1, read as the reverse complement.
GCTACATATGTAAGAGCCTGAATTACAGAACTAATTACAGAAGTAACGTTAGGTTTCTGTCTTACTCTGAAATTTGTTAAGTTCATTTATCCGGTATTTCCCCTTTCATTGAATCAGAAAGCGTAGTTTCGCGTATCGATTTTCTTACAATTTCTCCCGTTTATTTCATTCTACTACCGCTGGATTATTCCCCTCCCTGGCCGAGCTTGATAAAAGGATACGCAGTGTGTACTTACATACCTGATGGCCGAGGGTGATCCACTATCCATGATCTCCCAATAAGCATTACGGACCCCCCACAGTTCGCTACCTAAGCCAAGCGGACCCACGGAATATAAAACTAAATGCAGCCAGCCTAGAAATGTATGCCTTATAAAATGTACTCGGGTGACGAGTTAGCTCGCTTTTCGTAATAATAGCGACTACGAGTCCGATTTCGATAATTGTATACGGCCCTATTATATAAAAAAAATTGCCTGCCTGCTGTGCAACCCTTTCGATTCTTTCCAGGTCCCCTCGCTTTTCATGGATCCTATCGATGGCGCTCCTACGATTTGTGTCAGTGGCTCTCAAAACCTTCCCTTATTAGAATACAGTCATTTCGCGTTTAGAGGCCCAACATTAGGGTTGCTTTGGCCCTCTTATGAACGAAATATACTATTTTTTGTACAGTTTGTAGTTTGCCGACAACGACGATCGCAGAGAAGGATAACTAGTGAAGAAAAAAGAGGAATAGAGTTGCGGCAGCCGAATTAGATTGCAATGCTGCGTATCAGCGAAGCAGGCACTAATGCAACGACAAAACTTTTTTATTTTTGGATTTTTCTAAATGAAAATTTTACCAACATATTTGTAATGCTTTTTTGATTAAAATGTATTAAGAAGAAAGTGGGGAAACTTTCTCATCTATAAATACTTCTTCTGCGATTCGTGTTTGAATAATTCTTACGAAATAAGGAAAAATAGAGTTTTCAAAGTTTAAATTTACTGTAAATAGTTGAGAACCACTATCTTAAATATTATAGAATCGGGAGATCGTTCAGGAAGTCAGAGGCAAATCGTGCAACTTTGGACACAAACGACGTTGTTAGTTCACGTTACACGATATTTCTCACACGTTTTTTGAATAACTTTATTTGGAATGCAAATCAAGAATTTTGAAAAGTTAAATTTGTAATGCAAAAAAGTCAATATTCATTAATTGTTTTTTAATAATATTTATTTCTACCAGTTTATATGAAATACTTTAATTTAAGGATCTTTTTAAATCTCCTTAACTACTGATTATTAAAAACAGTGCTATTAACAAGCTCGTAATTTTAAAACTATATATCATTGATCGAGCAAAATTTTAAAAAATATGTCTAATATTTATGATTTTATGATAACGGTATTTCGCCATAAACCTTATGTTATACCGTTGCATAATGTCGTCTTTGATAATAAAGTATTCCATCAATGTAACACTTCTTAATGTGAAAATTTGTAATTCAAATGAGAATCAATGAGTCCGAATCAATGCATATTTGCCACTGCGATGTATGTCAATTGTTGAATGTTTTACAATTTTAAAAGAGCCGAAACTTCATTAAATAATTTAATGGTATTATAATATTTTGCCAATCTTGTATTAAACGATAAAATAGTACTGTTACTAAAATTCTAACCATTTTCGTAACTCAACTTTTTCATGTTTAAATTTCCTTCTATTTTGCTTTTATGTTACATAATCAAATTGAAGATCACTTATGCTTATTTTTTTATTTTTTACATACATTACATACTCAATTTAAATTGTTCTAAAAGCATAGACACTGGAAAATTTGTATATATGTATGTATGAACTGACTAAATAGGATATTGATATTCTTATTCTAATACAGTATTAAAAACGACATTACTGAACAAACGTATGATATCGACGTCGATAAGCATTCGTTAAACTATTTGAAGGATTTGGAGAAAAAATACAAAAGTAATACATCTGACAAAATTTTTAATTTGAGGATGCTGTGGTAAAATTAAACTACAAATTAATTTAACTCCAATCGAAATATCAAGACACAGCCGTTGCTACTATCATTAGAAAACACTTGTACCATTTTTCCTCCAAATAGATACAAATCTTACCTGTACATCGTTACTCATCTTTGTAAATAGGTGCAGGATACCAAGTAACTACTAGAATACTAAGTAAATGCTTTTATACCACGTTTTCACTGACCTCCTTATTTAATTCACTCGGATGAAAATTTTTAAATTCACTGTGAAGTTGCGCCACAGCACGTGATTGGTTGTTACACTTCCATCAATCTCACGATTATAATTCTAACGATTCTGAGGTGTTATTCTCATGGAACTATATAGAGAAGCATCGTGTAAACACAACAACTACTGACTTGGATTTCCGTTGCACAGGCTGAGCGCGTGCGCAAGAATAAACTGCCGATATTGTGTAACGCAATGGTATGATCGCAATCAAGCCTGACTCGGGGACTCGGAGCTGCATGAGTTATCGAGACATTTCCGTCCTGCAAGAACGTATCGTCTTGACTGTAATTAACACTCGTTACAGTAGCTCAACAGTTAAGAGTTACATATATAAACGAACCGATTCGATTATGTATAGAAACGCATTTGAAACATTACCGTGATTGCTATGTACCGCCGAACGCGTCTATTTATCATTGGCAATATAAGACCCACTATTTTCGTCACGCTGTTATATATCTTGACACATAAATATATCGAGAACAAAATGTGTGGAAATAGAAATACAATACCACAAAAGATCAGCAAGAATAAGATCAAGCTAAAGAAAACAAAATCGATGACTAAGAAGGGATGTTAATTAGTCAGTGCATTTTTAATTGGAGCAATGATTCATTCTTACAGATTAAGTTTGGCTTAAAGTTTGAATACTCTTAATACAGAAGAAGTAATTGAAATTACTTTTTGCTGTTTATGAATTATATATGTTCATGAACCAAAAGTTTTAAACATTTCATGAGACATTCTATACAAAACTACCATATAAATATGCATTATTGTTCACAGCGAGCGACATTTTTTTAAATTTTGTTTTTAATGTCACACTGACTACAAGGTCAGTACGCATCACTGTTTTATAACTGTGAACGACAATTTTGTTGCTGCGTTTTATACTTTCATTAGCTTTAAGCCGGGTTTATATATTTGTTAAATGAAAATTATAGAAAGTTGCTTCGTTAACTTTATATTTCTCTGCCAGTGCCAATAATTTTGTAACTCACTGTATGTATTTTCATATTTTGAAATATTACCTGCTATTAATACAGGCTTAATCGATGTATGTAGTATTTAATTTATCTCGGTTGGAATTACGTTACGACTGGGCCTAATCTTGGCAAATGTTACGACAACATTGATCCAGTAAACATACGCTCTATAAACAGAAACCATTATCACTTACCTATGCCTGCCTTGTATTATACTAATTACAACAGTAAAATCGTTACAAAATGTAAACGAAAAAGTAAATGGCCAATCCCCAATATCGCATTTATGCAATTTGTATGAAATTTATTTATATGTATATGTAAGTACATGATATTTTCATATTACTTTCAGTTGCGAAATGTATTGACCAATTTTACAAAGAAATGTACAGACATCCTATATAATACTAGCTTGATAGGAACATTCTGTTGTTTCTCGTTTAAAGAAAAAGAAACAAATTTTTTAATTTAAATCTTAATTAATCTTCAGCATTGCTACTCATGACTAATTTTTGAATGTTTATTCATTTATGAGAAATTCAAATATGCAAGAAAGCACAGTATGCATATAATATACAAAAATATCGCAAGTAAATTTCACATTGTACTATTTAGAAGATGAAATAAATTCCTAATTAAGTTTTAGTTTTTCAATTGAGTTTACAAGAATAAAAATTCGCATAAAGATTTACAGTCTAATTACGACTATCTCACATTTATTCAACAAACCATTATTTATATTCATAGAATTTTTAATTTCTGTCAGTGAAATACTTTTCCAGCATCTCGACATCTTAATGTTCAACATCGAAGATTAATTAATTAAAATTTCCGATCAACATAATGATAGTAAAATATGATTATCAAGAAATGTAATGACAAATACGATAATAGTTTCCTACTTTTTATAAGATGAGCAATGCCCTTTTTACTAATGAATCAAAATCTAATATTAAACAAGTAATTGTACATTTGAAATTCTCTAATGTAATTTGCATTGACGTCACAAGCAGTTACACATACTTGAAAAACTGAAATCGATCGATGTAATTTCCGTCTTCGTTTACTATTAACTATGTTCATTACCGGTTATTAATATTTTATTCATTAGTTATTATATAGTCATTAGTGATTCGGGATTAGTAATAAATCACAAATTAATGCGTTTAGTTCTCGACGAAGGTAAAGAGTTAATCCGTATACTTTCCTGACGGACCTTTCTTCTGTTAATTGCCGAATCTTAAATCGTAGATATTTGCTAGCCTATGAAAGGTGTATTACAACTATTAGTAGAAACTTAAAAAGTTGATAGCTATTAACAAAATTTTCGAAAACATGTAGGGTAAACTCTGAAAAATCTGTAGCATAGGTTAGTCAAATTTAACTATGTATATTTAATTAAAAGAATACAAACAATAAATAATATTGTACCCTTTTAGAAAATTCGGTATTCTTTAAAAAATGCAGCATTTACAGACTTTTAGAATGAGTGCATTGTTTTTCATGAATAATACAATCTGATGAATCAACTAGTCGGCATGCTTTACTTGAGAACTATGTGTGCATCACCTACGACAATAACTATTTTTGTAGGCAAGACTCATGTTACAGAGGTAAATGACCTAACGTCAATGAAATTTTGGAATCACAAGCGATTTTATTTTCTACATCAGAAAGTGAAAATAGTTCATCGAAAATAAATCGTATACTTTTGACGAAATATTTGTGAAAATATTTCATATCGACAAAAATATATGTAAGAAGTTTTGTATTATTAATATAAGTAAATTTATGAGTTATGTATTAATATAAATAAATATAAAAAATTAAATTTCAAGTTTAGTATAATTATTAATTTCTTTCTTTTCTCATCGATATATTTTAGGAATTCTTAATACAGTGAAACTAATTAGAGCTTTAATGCGTATATGTAGCGTTAACAAGAAAGTCAATTATCTTTCGTACACAGAAAAAATCGATAATGTTACATAAAAAGTACCTTGTACAGTAAAGAGAATGACGAATAATTAAACTAATTAAACTCGATGAAAAAGTATGTACAGATGTAACATGAAAAAGGTTCATCGAACAAAAAATAATTATATGTATATAATTGCTTTTATGTTCATTTATCATTTGCAATAATCTACCTTAACACCGATAGCATAAAGAAAGACGTAAGTTTAAATAAAATGACGTACATGCTTTAGGTGAAATAATGTATCCCGCTAAAATTAAACTTATTCGTCAATTGTATGATTAAGACACCATACATACATTCATACTAAAGTACTGATTCAAGATAAAAAATTAACACTTAAAATTAGTATTAGTATTCTATTTAAAAAATTAAAGATCACATTTATTTTCCGTAAAAATTGCAAATATAAAGTTTCCATATATTACTGTATCGGTAATCAAATTTCATAAAGTTTGAACATTTACGAAAAACGTGCTGGCAATTAATAACGTGATCGCCCTGTATGTTTCTACACCTGCTTGGCTATTAGTTTAATTTATTATCAGTGTACATATTATGTCAGCACGTTTTTCGCGAAATATTACGTGTGGCGGCAATAGCTGCATTTATTCTACATAAAAAATGACACTACCTATAACTCATGATCAGCCAAATGGAAACTACGTTTACTATCCACGCCGTGTAACGTAATATTCATATTGCTTAATTGTTGTCAAGGAAATAGTTTAAACATAAAATACGTGGGAAGGGAGACGGAATTCGGTGTACCCTTACTTGCAAAGGTATGAAAGCAGACCTAATTTGCCAACCGTTTTGCTATATAGAATATTTCATTCGTAATTCCGGGAGTTTGCCGTTGCCAAGTTGGCAACTAAGAGTCGATCGATAAACTCAGGTTGTTCTGGCTGGCTTCGTTCCTTGCGTATATGTACAGGTTTCCAGTAAAGTCGCATACATGCATACATACTGGAAACTCGCATGACAGGCGGCTTTGTATTCTTCATGAACTTAAACGATGCACTTACCGGTTTTTACAAATCGCTCTTTTCTTCGCCAATCTTGACTTGACGGAAGTGACACGCGCTCCTTAATGTTACCTGCAACAGGAAATTGGACATGATCACTTAAATGTTACTTTCATTTTTTTTAAACGAGCTTCGGGTTGCCTCTTGCCGATACATATGTATTTGCGGCTTATTAACGAAAAAGCAATGTTCTACAACAAGTATCTTATCCCGCGTCACGATGAATTTGTATGTTGGGCTAAAGGAAATAATAAATTACTTCGTTAATTTTGCAATAACTTCGTAGTTTAAACATTTCCTGTACTATTTCGAGATACTTTTTTTTTTACTACTTTTTAGCTTTACGGAAGTAAAGTTTATTTCCGTACGTTTATTCTCATAATTCACTGTTTCATTTCTATTCAGAGAGGCACCGAACTTATTAATTTATACATCTAATAAAGTATAATTATTGTTGCTATGCAGTCTTCGTCTTAAAATTTACATAGGTAATTAATAATATCATTATTATTCTTCGTTAGAGCGCAATACTTTTTCATATATCTGCAAATTATTATAACTCACGAAACAAAAATATGCGAAAATTTGTAAAACTTCATCATTTATTTTATTACTGTTATATATTAATGTTACATCATGCTAAACTAACTGCTTTTCCATTTTTTTTTTTTTTTTTTTTTTACTAAGGAAGTCAATCTTATGAAAGACATATTCGAGTCATTTCCTCGTGTAAGATCTTACAGGGTTCATAGGTCGCCATGGAAATCCTAAGCACCGAGAATGTTATACTAGAGGATTGACGGCTAAACACTCTGCTTGAACAGCTGATGCATTTTGTAATCATTGCTTGTAATTAGCTAAGTCGTTTCGCAGCTCAGGATACACTTTAACGAATGGGTGCTTCCGTTGCACTGTGTTTCATTTGCGAACCATCTCAGCACGCAACTGAAATTGTTCATATACGCATAATACACGGTCATGTCGTAAATTATCCGAGTCCATTAATGCACTTTTCACAACACATATTTAAGGTTTAAAGATTAATTTGAATTTATAATTCTGAAATAATTTTCTTGGTAAACGAAAAGAAAACTGATTCACTATTTTAATTCAAATTTAGCCTTTCTTCTAATATAATGAACGATGAGATACATATTTAGCGATTAAATAGTAATAATCAATTACATTTATCATTAATTAAATGATAATCAAAAATTTGCAATACTTTGAAGAACTAGTAGTGTTTTGATGACTTAAAAAAAGGAAAATTTGTTTGTAATGATTCAAAAGATTTTTCCTCGTTTATTTTTGGAAGGTAAACCACAGTGCTTGCTTTCCACGGATTCTTAGAAACAACATCATTGATATTCGTTACACGAGACAGAAAACTGTTTTGCATCAAGAACGTCTTGGATAACTTTCCAGATGAAAGAAAAAAACTTGTGGAAAAACAAAGTGTGAAGTAACATGCCAGAAATACCCGGGAACGGTGCAGCTTTCGTCGCAACAGTAATTTCTGCTATGATAAAAGAATTTTCACGCGGCATATTTCAGTAGTATATCATCAGGAGTTTCACTTAAAACAGGCCATTTCATCTTTTTTTAGTTATCATAATATATTTGGTAAGTGCAAAAGTTCTGCAAGTTTTAGGTAATAAAACCAGTATATCTATTTTTAGTGATTTTATCTATCATTTTTGTTATTTATTAGATTATAAATATTCTGTAATTGTAACGCAGTTTTATAAATCAAAATTCTTTCTATAAAAGTATAAATTTCCATAAAAATTTGCAATCTAATCACTGCCATAAACACCAAATTCTACTCGTATTTTACCATTACTTTGTTGTCTCTGTATTAATTCCAGTTTACATTCTTATCAGAAAGATATCTTTTCGAAGAAATATAAAAAACATTGAACATAGGTGTAATATTCGGTTTCATGGTTGAATAGAAGGATGTGGTACCGCTATCATTGCCGCTATAAAGCCGCATATCCACCAGTCGCATAAGAGTCTCACGATGAATCCGCGTAGTTTCTATGAATACAAACGTTTGCAAACATTCCCGAACGTTGATATTTACATTCCATGCTGCAAAGCCAGCCGATCGCCCATCCAAACGACAGATATCGAAGGTAAAGCTTATACTTGTCAAGGAAGCATACTCTACGATCTATCGCTTAATTTATATAGATTTAACAAAAGATCGACGACAAAAATGGCGTGGGTATAGTTACGGCGACCATACGGCCTTTATTTTAAAGGATACTCCATTTTTTTATGTAACTGTCTTTTAGATTTATTTATTTTTTCAAAACTTAGTTTTGTCCTTTTTTTTAAGTAATTGTCCAATTAATGTACAAATTGCAACTTTGGTGGTACTCACAGAAAAGGCAAAAAAAATGTTTTCCATGAAATGTGTATGGTAAGCATGTGTGATAATAAGTTAATTGGCATTAACTATGCTGCTCACAGACAGAACATAGAATTTGTACTGGTTTACAATAACTTTCAATTGATATTGAAAATATAATAGTGAAAATTTCTTCATATTTTTATATCTATACAGTGAGAGTTGACAAAGTTAAGGAAATTTATGATGATGTAGAAGTTCAATACCTAGATTTGTCCTTTATTTAGGTATTGTGCAAAGTCATTCGAATCTGACTGAACCAGTTTCGAAGATTTAACAATAAAAAGAATACATTTAGGTAGACTCAAATCTATCTGTTACAGATTTAAACCCATTTTTAATATATTAAGAAGTAAAACGATACTTTCAAGAGTAATCAAAGCCTAACTAACTAAAACCAAACTTTTTATAAGTACCTTTATTGTTTTTTTTTAGAATACTGAAATCGAGCGAAGTCGTGGTGTACGTTGTACACGTGTAATTACAGAGAAATTCAAGAAACGATACGTTTTACGAGCATTAGCGAATCTCCCTAAATGCTTATGAATACTTGGCAACCTTTTAGAAAGATGGGTGGATACGCAGCTTTATCATTAAGCGTCTGATTGCTTCGATTGAACCCTGAAGTCATCGAGATTTGAACTACAGTATCTTCGTAGCTTGGCAAACTTCCACGAAGGAACGAACAGCCCCTAGGGTCGATTTAAAAATAGGCTAGTGGTTCGTCCTTAGAGTATGCATTACTTACAGGTTTTTGCACAAGTCGAGAGGCTATGGATTCCTTATTATTCAAAAGGAATTAATATAAAAATACATTATTATTTCATATTAACCAATCTAACACAATTGAGGAAATAAGTCTCTGTAAGTATTACCATTTTCCATTTCATATACTACTTTAATCAGGAATGTAATACTGATTACTAAACCCCTACTCCGTTGATTAGAGATTAAGTTATCAAGCTACTAGTAAGTTCATATTTTTATAAACGCAGTTAAAAGAATGAAACTTAAAAACTTATGTCACTTTCTATATATTACCTACCATATTTTTTTTCCTTAAATGCATAAACATCCGCAGTCTATAGATTGTTATAATATACGTATTGCAACATCTGCGGCATGTCTTTAAAAAATATTACAATAACGAAAAATAGCCGCGGGCAATGTAAAAAAAACGCAATGGAATGCATTAATGTTAATGCGCTCTTACAAAATGCGAGAGAACGCTGGGGGGATTTTCAATCGGAACAGTAGAGCGAAGCTGAAAACGAATTTCTTTCGCCCACAACCCTAGAGCAGAACGAGTCATATGGCCGGTCAAATATAGCAAACTCGAAATTCACAGAGAGGAGCATAAAGGGGTGCCGTATATTCAAATTATGGGGTGACCCTTCTCGAGAACTTGACGAAGGGGAAAGGGGGAATTACTGTGTGTAAGCCAGCAAGCTTGCTTCTCTAAAATCAATAGGGCTACCTCTACCTCGTATAACTCTGCGTTCAGCTTGCCAAACATGTTCTGAAAATTTTACCCTTCCATTAAATATAGCATCAAATAAGTATTGTATAAAACATAAAGTATTGCATTAAATAAAAGGACATATGCATAGCTCTGAAAAGAAATTTATAAAAGATACGAACAATGTATGTGTCTAATGTAAAATGACCAGGTTGACCCTTTGTTATTCATTTATACTGTATTATACTTTTCTAAATGTTTAATTGTAATACGTAAATGGCGAATAACCAATGTATATTGTAGCATATTTACTGAATCAAGTAATTAATTCTAACAAAAATTATATAAATTGGATACCTAAAAATCGCACCAACTTATCCCGGTCACTCTTATGATAGGAAGTTATTTTGCAGTGTTAACTTTCTAAAGCAAATTTTACAATAGCTTGGGTGAAATAACCAGATTGCAGGTTGCATAAAAACGGGCATCATTAAAAGTTGGAGTAGAAGTAGATTTCCATCGCCAAAAACGGGCTATTCGATCGTAAAAAAAGTCACGCAACGTTCCGCATATGGAAACCCATAAAAGCGTACGCTTTTTTATCTGGTCAGGAGACAAACGTTTCGCATACGTGATCCCGCACGTTGCCGAGTCGCCGACAGGTTTGTCGAAGAAGGATCTTGCCAAGGAGGACAGTTTTCTCGCGGTGGTTACGAGTTTTGCTCTTTACTCCTCTTTTTCTTCTTCGCGTCATATTCTTCTTCCTCCTTCTCCGTGTGCCTTTTCACTTTACGACGGATACCCTCGTAAAACCAACGACAATGCACAAACGTATACGCACAACAGTGAAGCAGTTTCGCGTGGTGCAGCGGAATAGCGTCGTTCAGCTTAAAGCGAGCAATTTTCAAATTTTCTTCCACGAATCGGCCACCTTCCGATCCTCCATTTCGAATTAGGGCCAAACTACTCGAAAAATACAGACTCGGTGCAAACCGACGCATAAATACCTGTTGGCTGAAAGGCCAAGCTACCTTTATTCATTTTAGAAATATCTGCGTAATGTTTTATAATTAAAGGGTTAGCGGAAGAAAATAATGACAGTTGAAAAACTGAAATCCTAGATAAGGTATTACGAAAAGAAAGTTTCATTCAAGTAATGATTTCAATAAAGTTTTTGTTGTATATGTTATTTGCTCTCTTACTTTAATGTAGATAATGCCATTTTATAAACTCGATCTCAGTAAAGTTTCTACGCTTCGTTCAGTTGCTTACAAATGATTTTTTTACGACTAAAAATAATAAGGATCTCTGTATCATTTCCATGCATTACGCGTACAAAAATGCCTAAGAAGGTAAACGAAGCGAGTAGCAACGAGGCATACTGCACAACGGAAACTTTCATCACGACTTTTATACTATACTCTAACTAACAGGGTTTTGAAACTGAGTACCGAAAAACTGTCAAGTCCGAGCAATGACTATTTCGTTAGAATTCTCATATCTTTGAATTCTTAAACCTTCAAACTTTTAAATAGTAGGGTTTTAATATCTTCAAATTTTTAGCCTTTCGAATTCATAAAGTTTTGTAATTCCCAAAATCTTCGAATTTTCCAACCACGCATTTCATATTTTCGAATTCTAAAGGATCTTCTTGGACTCTCAGATATTCGCATTCTTACATCTTAGAAATATTTAAACCTTTAAATTCCCAAATCCGTGATTTCTTGTACCTTCGAATTTGCAGACCAGTTAAATCTCCGAATCCTTAAACTTCTACCATAATTATTTTACTTCGCCCCAAGGAATAGAATTTTGAAACAAGGCAGCTAGAAACTGTTAAGTTCAAGCAATGATTGTGCCTATGAGTTTCTCGTCTCGCCCTAGAAGGTCTGTGTAAGCGTGCATCTAAACATGTCAAGAGGCAAGAAGGCGGAGTAGCAGCGAGAGGCCAAAGATCGACAGTGTGGAGAAAACGAGGATCGAGATCTCTCAAACCAGTCGTGCGGGCCAACTCCAACGTCCAAACGATCTACTCCATTCCTGACAACGAACGTTCACCATTGCCTTGAATAACTTGGTAATATAGAATTTTTACTTAGCTCTCTTGTATTCTTACCTCTCTATTTTTAAAGCAGTTCCGTGCAATAACAATTAATACTCTTATACTTGTTGAATATTTATAAAATATATTCTGATAAAAATTAATCATAAGATAGTAAATATTAATACGAGTGTATTATGATAAGTATGTTATAAAAGGAAATTCGTTATAATACTTGTACTATGATCTTTAAGAATTTAAATACTTTCTGCCTGGTACAATTTCCATTCCATATGATTTCTAGCTAAACGACGATTTTCTTAAATGAAATTTTACTTCTATGTTTATTCCTACATAAAATTAATTAATGATTCAGTAGAAAAAAACTATAAATGAAACCATATAGAAAAAGAAATAAAAAGAAATAAATCATGACAATTCATTTAATTAACTTCGTACACGTACTGAACTTGAAGTCGACTTTCATATAATAAACGAATAACAGAAAAGGAAAAAATTACGAAAATACGACGACATTAGAGTGTTTGGCGAATAGATAAAAAGGGAACATATACATGTGTACGTATTAAGGCGAAAGGAGGCGTGAAGGCTTAGCGAGTTACTAACATCAGGGCCATCTAACTGTTTTGTAGATCCATCCTACTTTTCTTTTGATGTTCGCGAGGTGCTCAACTCAAATCACAGATCAGTGAGCTGAGTTAGATTTGGAGATAGAAACCTAAGGCAAGTTCTTATTGTTAGAAAAACATGTTAAACAATGATAGACTCTAAAAAGAATCTCTACCAGTTTCCATACTGTGAAATTATAAATTAGCAGTGCTTTCGATCACCGATGATTTACAGCACAAACACTGTATGTTATTTTAGAAATTAGACTTTAAACACAATTTGTAGCATTATATTGTTATGGTATTGATCTACATAACATGAGATCAACGCAAATGAAATTGGCGTTTCGGGTAAAGCAGTTTGAAAGGAAATATTTATTTACTTAAAAATTATTCTATTTAATGAAAATAATTTTTAAATTTTTGGGGTTTTTAAGAGTTTCAAATTTTTAAATTGTCGAACTCCGAAACTTCGAATTTCCACACCAACGAACTTTTAAACTCTAGAATTTTTCAGCTTTCCAATTTCCAAGCCTTCGAATATTCAAAATTTAAATATTCGAATTCCAAGGATTCAAATTACCAATGTCTTAGAACTACAACTTTCGAATCTTCAATCAGCTCTGAAAGTAACTGGTAAGCATTATACAGTAAAGTAATTATCGGTTATAACAAATTTATACAACAGCAGAGATATAATATTTATGCATCATATAGAAATAGTTTGCAGGATACAAAAAAGTAAACTGAACAGAAAGTAGACATGTATCATTTGTACTGTAAACCATCGGTTTAGCCGCAACCATTTTGCAACGTCATTTATAGAAATTGATGAAATTGCTACGTTTTATACGTTGTTTTAATTAATTTATTGAGATTACGTGTGTTTCACAGGAAGTTACACATAATGGCAATTTTCATCGAGGTAGATAATTCTGCCTTGAAAACCTACCTTGAAGGTATTCATATTTTGAAGGATTTTTATCGTGTTTCCCAAGCAAAACGATAATTTGAAGCAACGGTGGTATCATTAATGACACGAACGTACGTTTCTGTCGTTAAAACTGTAAAGTAGAAACTGGTTTTCTCGCAAACCTACGATGCTATCAATATCACGAACCAAGACATGGTCTATCATCGCTAACAACTTCTAAGCTTTTGAAATTGTAAACTTTCCAATTCTCAAACCACTGAACTTTTAATATTCTTAACAAGTTTATCCATTTCATTTAATCAATATAATTTCGATCAGCATGCACACGTGTTTTCCAAAGAGTAACTAAGAAATATATTTACTTTTTTCAACTTAATCATTTCAACCTCTTATCATCAACAAAGAGACTACGCTATTCATGATCGACAATTTCACGTGCACCACTCTAATACCATTGACTAAAGACAGACAAGACCACTCATTTATAGGAAACACCATAAGTTTCAAACTGAAATTCCAGTCGTGTAAAAAAGCAGAGGTTTTTACGCGTCTTACGATTTAGAATCATTATTTTAAGAACTATATTCAATTTGACCATCAAAGTTGGTAAAGTGAACCTTCTATAATGCCATCGTAAAAGTATATTAAATTCGGGTTACAGAGGATTAAATGATAGAATTGTAATACGTATGAAGATATATTTCTATTCACATTAGTATAGAGCTGGATTTTACAGATCAATTATGTCAAAGACACATGCATCGCGCAATATTTATAATCTCCATCGTTTTAAAAACACTGTTGTCTTATTCTAGTCTAAATTATTAATGTTGCATGATGTAACATTAAAATAGCCCCCGGATGATTCTCTATAAGAATGGATAGTCCATCCTATGCTTAGTCGATGCTAATACATTATCTTCCATGATATTTTACTTTATAAATGGTGAATATTACAGGTAACCCGAAAATGTTGAATGTTGGTGTAAATGAACCTACTCCAAACAAGTTTGCATGCTATAAAATCGATTTCTCGTTGCCGCTATTATTTTGAACAACAAAAATAGGTGTGGACGAAGTTAAATGAGAGACCAAAGGAACGGAAGGCTAAGAGAAAACAAGATCTCGAACTCTTAACCGGTCGTACGATTGAAAATCAGGTCCGTATGGGCGTGCGCGCGCGTGTTTCCACTCACACACGTGTATGTTTGTGTATGCATCACCAGGCGGTCGAAGAAGCCCAGCATCAGGACCGGCTAACTGTTAGGTGGAACCTCCCTCCACTCGAAGGAAACTCTTCGTTCTACTTTTTTTCTTCTCCTCCTTTTTGACCCTCGTGGTGCATCACAAGTGGTGCTCAGTCTGTGCGCCACAGACATTTCATTCCCATTCTCAATAGAATACTAAAATTTTTTTAGGAAACTTTTAAGAACTAAAATAAATCTGTTGCACACGAAACACCAAATTGATGAATTGAACTTAGAACTACAATATAGTATAATATGAATTTGTCTCATCAAAATAAGCTTTACAAGAATCAACACATTTCTATTAACAAATTGCTACGCTTTTTATGATATCCTGCAAGATTGGCAAATACCCGATACACCTAATTATTATGACTTTTTTTATCCGACAACGTAGTTCGTTTTGAAAACTTGACTTTCCTGTTCAGAATTTTTCAAACTAAAGTTGGGGCGTTCATTCTCTAGCTATGTATACATATTCCATATATGTAGTACTCTATTAATAATTCAAATTAGTCCTGCTACTTTGTATCCCAATTTGTACTCACAAAACAAAATTACATGAACTTAATTGGAATCTCTCTTCTGTTTTCAAATGAATTGAGGTAATTTAAACGTAACTGTTTTACTTAATCACGAGTCTTTTTTAAAAAAAAAGTTTCGGTACACGTTTGACGTCACTGAGATTTTTAATTACGCTAGCTTTAATTTGGGATTTAGAATGGCACTTAGCACATTGAATTCAGTTTAAAAGAATATTTATGCTGTAATTAAGCGTAAAATGAACAAGAAAATAATTGTTTTGCATTTTAGTATGTTTTTCCAAATTGCAGAATATTGTAAAATAAAAATGGACTTTCAAATAATGGAGATTATTTTACTAATTAAGTTTACGTTATGCGACCCAGAAATAAAATTTAAATTTTGTTTAAAAAGCGCGTCAAATTGATTTGCATATTTAATATATTAAAAGGTACGGTAAGGTAAACTAAAATTATTTGTACGGAGATGCAAAGTATTCAGAAGTGCCTCGAAACGTCAACGGATTTAATGGCGCCTCCTGTTTTCGGACAGGCTCCAGTGAAGGACGTTAGGTTGGCTTACGTAAAAGCTTGCTGCTTCGTTGCGTTTTGAACAGTACCCACAATATACAATAATTACTTTACCTATTCTGTCCTTTATTGAGATCTGTATTGATGGTATTTTACTTAAAAGGCGCCTTTTTACACAAACAATACTACCTAAGTTAATTTGTAATTTCAAAATAGATGTTTAGAAAATGGAAATGGTCGACTAACTTTCACATGTTTTACCTGTTTCCCCAGGACGTTGAAGTGTAGATTACACAATTTAATCAAGGTTTCATTTCGTTTCACTGAGTGCATACATTCTATTTATATGTACGAAATCAAGCAAGAAAGAAAGCCGCCTGTCAACTGACCTTTGTGTCTAAATCTTACGCTTTCCAAGCGTAAATGATGTGTAAAAGTCTGAATCGTCACACTCTTAAATATACAAAAAATAATTCAGAGGTTTAATCTATGCTTTCTTTTTTACTTTCATATAACACAGATAGTTTATCGCGGAATGTGTTACTTAAACATTGATAGGATATGAACCAATAACTTTATCACTGATGAACAACGCTTCATTTTATGCCTGACTTTAATCTTTTTTGCTTAAACAGTATATCTTACATTGGTATCAACTAAACGTTAGGGTTAATTTGTGTATCAGTAACGAGTTCAGATTGAAGTCGGACATTGGATTCAAATGAGAGATTTTGATTTTCTTAGAATCTTTTCAAATACGCAAATTTTGTTATGAGATACTCTTAATCACTTAGCTGAGTCTCTGGTGCAATTATGAAATGGGGAATTACAGATTTTTACAATTCCTATCTTTTAACTTTAAGTCTGTTGCATACAAGCTAATTGTATGCGGAATACGATGCTATAATTTATGACGAGTGTGAATATATGTAATAGAATTTTTGCTGTACCAATTTTCAGACAATTTTATGCTACTTTATCTAGCATCGATCGTTTCACGTAATATTCTCATATTTTCAGGCGCATTGCAGCGCCTCAATTTTTGCATTTATATGAATTTATATGATTCGATACGTAGTGCGTAAAATGATTTTTCAAAAGTCGAGCCAACCTTGTTTACGACGATTGTATTCAAATTAATGTCTTTGAAAGACCTGTATATTAATATGACATATCAAGGTCGCAGCAAAGTATTAATAAAATCAGCAATGTTTAGAATACAGATAAAATTTATAACTGACCTCTGAAAATATTTATATCTATCGTATACTACATCAATTGTTTTCGTTAGCGTTGTGTTAGATGATTGTGAAAGATTCTAAATTAAAAACAATGTGTATGTTTGATGGAACTGATGGACTTTCAAAATATTAGACGGTGCTAAACAGACGTCTAAATACAGTTCAATGAATCTAAAAATTTTAACGTGACGCTGATCATGTAGGACGTTACCACGCCATTAGGTGTATATTGCTTTCTGAACATTTAATAGCGTACAGAATACGTGATTCTTCAATTTTAATAGAACAGCGTAGACGTAAAATAATAAAAAGGCAGAAACAAGTTAAAATTTTTAGCATTAGAGAAAAAAGGAAAAATAAACATTTTTAATGTAACACAACAATTAACTTATAAATAAATCTTCAAGAAACATGATAATATTTTTTCATATGTTTAATAGTAACGTATTACTCGAAAATTGTAAAATAAAAGCTTTACAATTATTAAATCTGTAACAAAAGAAACTTCTGGAGTTCTTCCATAAGAATAACAGAAATGCTTCCATATTTCCAATTCTTACTTAATAGATTTGGATATTTTTAATAAAACTGTGTATCTATAGTTATATGACAAAATAACTGTGTTTTCAATTAAATTATGAAGTTATGGACCTCACGATTAAGATTCTAAAATTTGACAACGAATTGCTTTTATTATGCATCCGCCGATTTTCAAATAGTAAAAATAAATCTTCATAATCCTCTGAATATAAATATTGTCCGTTAGCAACATACGTGTTCAATGCTTTCGATTCCTCTGTGTCTACAAGATTTTATCAAACGTACAAATAAGAGTCAGTGTTCTTTCAGGCATTTAAGGAATTCAGTCTCTCTTTGAACTCAATACATTGTAATTTATTGAATATAATTATAAAACCGATTACGATCAAACTTCACGTAACAGATTTCGACCATACCTGTCAAGCGACTTATTGTACGCGATTTCCATATTATAGTCATCTGTCTTTCTTTATTTTAACCCAGTAACCCTTTCACTGTTATGGATGCCTAGAGTTGTTCAAAAAATTCACTTATAATGTGCTACCAATAGCGAGATAGAGAACAGTTTTCCAATTTCTGTAGCGAAGAAACTTTCTGGAAGAGCGTCGACGCTAATGAACAGAAGCCTCCCGAGGGGGTTAATCCATCGTGCAGAGTAGATCTCATCTCGAGACTTTCTCTCGGCCCGAACCGCCGCTATATACTTACATCGAAATAATGTCGAATAGATTGCCCAGAGCTGTCTACTCTTGGAAAGTCGTTCGTTTTGTTTCGTTTCGCTGCTGCAATAGAAACGGTATTGGCGGCCATTTTGGTACTGGATCCCTGTTCGAAACTACCGATCCTCAACAATTACAATCTCTTCCGTCGTCTTCCTTTTTTTGCTGCCTTCAATTCAAGCAGAATTTAACTTGGAAAGTCCTGTTGACGATTTCGACAGAGAGATTTAGGCTCCAGACTTCATAATAAACTTCAAGATAGACGAGTATAGTTACGCTTTAATATCGTGCACTGTATAATATAGCGAAACGATAAGATCGATTACCGAGAGGTCATTTTTCTTATGCAAAGATGTTTTTGTAACAACTGTTTGGCAAACTTTTCAGTTATGAAATACTGAAGATATAAGGCTCTTATTACTTTGTTCGTATTTACTGTAATATAATTCTTAGTATCAATGGTATTAATTGAATGGTATCGCAAAGAAAACTATAATTTAGACAAGATAAAATAAAATAAAAATAAGAGAGGTATTTAGTTTTATTATTATGACAGAAAATAGAATAAGATAGTTTAATTTTGCTCAATACTATCACTCGATAAAACTAGTTCTAAACGAATTTATAAGTAACAGCAATTTCTAAATTTATTTATTTTTAGTATATTTAAGATGATTACGAGATATAGCAATAAGATATATAATTTATTAGAGTGTTTTTATATTAACATTGATATTATATTTTAGAAGCACACAAATAATGAGTTATGAAACGCGAATGACAAGAAGTGCATAACAAACCTATTATAATCGAAATGTCCCATAAATAATACAACGGAGACACTGAAAATAGTTGACATACGTAATTAAAGGCTAACAAAATTCACGAAAAACAAGAAGGTAATTTAAAACGTAAGACTTAAATTATTTACTTATTTTATTCTGCCTGTTAAATATGAATAACCTGCGTATTAATATTTCATTTTGTAACATATAGGACAAAACATAGAAGATAATATCGAAGATAAGTTATTTGATAAATAATTAATATTAATGTAGCAGTGAGATTATGAACGTATAAAAAATTAGTTGCTGCGTAAAAGTTTCGATGATTAATTTGTGTTACACTGGCGAGAAATATCTACTGATTTAAGTAGATCTTATTCGGATTAAAAAAATTCCTTGTAAAATAAATTAATATTCCCGAACCTCTTATTTCGAAAACGATCGTTATTATATAATAATGTAATATTAGATTTTTTTCTTGTTAAAAGAATCAAAAAGAAAAATTGAGTAAAGTACATGACATTATTGACGATTAAAGATATTGGATTTGAAAAAAGCAGCCGATCTTGCTGATCAAAATATCTTTCTGACTCGAATTTGTACTGTGTTCCGAAAAAGAATTTCCAGCAAACTTTCTCGAAAGAGTCGTAAAATTATAACGATTCATTGACGTCAGCACAAAATTTCGCTTGTTTTTGTCTTCAAGAGCAGAATAAAAACACGCAGCAGTGACTATGGATTTATTATATTTAGCTTATCGTCATTGCTGTCACGTGTATACGTTCACGTACAGATCCCAAGATTTTCGTCGTCTCTTCGGTGCCAAAGCTTATTTCCAATTCTGCATGTTGTTGATTTTTTTTTTCTTTTTTAAATAAAAACCAATTTTAATTTAAAATTCTTTCATCATTCTATAAAAAGTAGATTCTGGAATATGTATTTCTTCTATGAGATTCCAATATACGATACTAAAAATTAAAGAAGGAAATCTTGTTTCAAATAAAAAAAAAAGACAAATGATTTCTTGTTTACATAATTCGAAAGAATAACATTTCATGAATGTACTCTTAAAATATTAAATTGTCTCAAATATTCTTTTCTGAATGCTTGGCTTTGTTAGGCAAAACAGCGTTAAAAACTTTGCAGAATTAAAGGAGTGTGTCAACACATTATTGACCGCAGACGTGATCAAACGTTTATAAAACGTAACACAATTAAAATCACCATGCGAAGTTATTGGAGCTAAAACCCGATAAGTTAGCTTTTTTTTACCTTTGTATACTATAAACGCAATTTTACTGCTGTATAATTTTCAGAAATAGCATATCGTGAATTGTGCCTGCTACACAGTTTTTCACACTAAAGAAATGTTCGTGAGACATGCATAAAGTTTCAAGTAAATACTTTATGTACTAAAAAAGTTTTTGATATTTACTCACAGGTATTTAATATTGACTTATACAAAAAATAGCCGGTCAAGTTTCTATGAAAAACTCCTGGTCAGTAAATGCGTTAAGAACGAAGCTCTATATACTTTAACAAATTTTAATAGTTATGAAACGTTGTGCATTTAATATCTAGTAAGAAAACTAGGAAAACTTTTGGAGCAATCCAAGCTGAAGTTCATGTAAATAATGAAGTGATTATTTTTTACATATTATTTTCAAGTATCAGCTGAATATTATTTATAAGAAATAAATACGATGGAAAATGATTTCATCATTCGTCATCATTTATCTGCGCGAGGAAAGAAGCTACATACACTTATATGATTTATAATCATTTCGTCTGTATGTAATCATCGCCAGGTGAACTTTGTTATATATGGTTCGAGATGTTTTCTGGCGGTTTCACGTTATTTTTTGTTCCTCCATTTTGCCTAATTACGCATTCTTTCAATATTTTAAACTGTGTCTGGGTCGATAAAATTGTACGGATGGTTAACCTTTATGTGTTGAAAGTCCTCATTTTGAATCTCTATTATTATATGACGATCTCGGACTATCAGAAGAAAATATCTATCTTTAAAGTACGCTTTACTGTGTCTTTTTTCATTGTATCCTCGTTGTAGTGACGTACTTCTCCTTTAACAACAACGTAACAAATCTAAAAAAAACGTATTATTACGTAAACACTTATTTTCCACATTTGCGTCTTTTTATTTCGAAATTCTTAGTATGAGTCATTTAGCAGCAAAAACAGAGCATAATTGTTACGCGTATGAATTTCATTGAATTTCGAAGAATTCGAATTTCGAATTCATGAAATGCAATGTTCATAAGTTTATACCAAAAACATTTAGTTAGTTGAGCTGGAACTTTTCTTCCTGTACCATTGCTAAAGGTCTCGGAACGTCTAACTGTTCTCGATATTGTTCTATTAAATTGCGGAATTACGGTAGAACGCCGGCTACGCGGATAACGATTATCTGGACGTTGATTCGCTGGCTGCCGATCATGTGAATACGTAATCAGAAATTCTCCAACTCGAGATGTGGAAATGTTATGGCTAAAATAATCGAACAGGTACCTATTACCGCTTATCACTGATTCACGGAAATATATCAGTTCTCTGCTCTCCTATACGGTAAATTCAATCAGATTGAAAACTCAAGTGAAAATATTATTCGATATAGAGTGTAGCTTGTAATATTAATAGAGTGAAATTAATTTCTATTTAAGTTTAATGATGACACTTTACCGTACTTTCCGAAATGAGAGATGCCTCACAGAATGATCTAAGAAAAGATACGAATCATTATATTTCTAAATTGATACTACAACTGTAGTTCTTTCTCTAAACTTGGTTATAGTTAAAATTTGATTGCAATTAAATTAGACGTTATTACTGTAAATCATTAAAGGAAAATCGAATAAAAAGTGAAAGACTATTTTTACTGTGAGCCGCTGTATATTCAGGAAAAAAAAACAGAACAGCGCTTTTTGCTCAAATGTTATGACACATTCTTACGTACGGGATTTTTAAATATAGAGAGCGTGATATCTGAACCAGACTTATTCTTCGTGAAATCCCATTTGCCAAGGTTCCGTCTCTTAGAGAGCGTTTAAAATTTTGCCACTCATTTTCCGAGGGAAGGATCGTCTGTTCCGGTCGAAGTATAGCTTATTTGAGAAACCATTTCCTTCGAAAGAGGGCTGTGGCAAGGTACGGTGCACCAGCCATCCAGGGAATTTCACAGGTAGAAAATGATCCCTGGCAAATACCGTTCCAGCTCGGCCAGCTGAAGACGGAAAATCAATTTCTGTTCTCGTAAAATTTCCTGGAACCTATCCAATTAAGAGGAGAAGGTCACAGAGAGTCGGCTGCTTTTTCTTGAAGTGAACGCGAGCGAGGAAAAAGCCGAGTCACCGAGAGTCACCAAGCGGAGACATCCGAGAGGACGAGGTCCTGTTATCAGAATGGATAACGGTGATAATAAGCAGCTTTTGCCTTGCTATCTCAAGCCAAGCTTCGCTCTACCGTTCATTAAACTGTCATGCCTGGATTAATATATAATCTGAAGTAACGATGAATGATTACTACGGAAAACGGTTTTTTTCTGGCAAGGAAAACCTTATCCGATTTTATTTCTTTGCCATTTCCTGCTATTTTACTTTTTCTGCAGTTATTCTGCAATTATCAACTTGGAAAATGTATACAGAGTGTAAAGGGATAAAAACATTTAAAAGCGATAGCTTGCAAACGTTTCGAATATTACTGTATTTATTTTTATAAGAAATTTTAAGTTATATTAATACATCCACTACTAAAATATGCTACTACACCTCTCCAGGAATTGCATAATTGTTTGTAAATGATATCATCGTTTCACTTGATATTGTTGGTAAAAGACAACTATATATTCAGCCGTACAATATTCTTCCTTTAAATTAATAAGAATTTTGCGTAACGTTTCAGTTACGGTACATTTTATTAAAACATTTTAGTGCGAAACATTAATTTCCACTTGAACGTGGCATGTGCCTGTCGTGATCAATTATGAACGCGCAATCCTGAATACGCGAGCAGAATTCAAACTACCATGATCAATACTTCAAGCGTGATAATTGAATATTCGATAAATTAGACTAAAATTTAATCAATATTCGATGGAAATATGCAAAATAACATATGTATATGTAGTTTCGAGTTTCTAATGAAGTTAAGGTAATCGAAGGCATAAAATATAAACACCGTAATGTTAATTTTCTGGGCAAAATATAAAATAATCAAAATTTACATCAACCTAATCGAATCTTTTAAAATGATTGTAACGTATACGAACCAAGATATAATTTATAAAGCTTTTATTCGCATTTCTTATTCTGTATTTATTTCGTGTATTTAATAGTGAATTCTATTTATATTTAATAATATAGGAAAAATTGATGAGATGCCATTTACATGACCAGCGTAATTTACGCAACTTTCCTTTTCTTTTTTTAGCTAATATTTTCCGCTCTTTTAGTGAATAATGATTAAAAGGTGAAATTCTCCTCGGAAGTTTGGGATAATAATCACGTTTCGCCGAATGTTTCAGAAGGTATTATGGTTACAGGAATGGTGGAAACGGAAAAATGTTGTATATTTGAATAACGGATTTAACTACGTAAACAGGTCTAAAAGAAAGTCCTCTTTTAAAAGTACAATTTCCTATACAGTAAACGCAACTTCTTCTTACCTGGTAGAAACGACATTAGTTATGACTCAGATCAATGAATAAATATGCCTAATAATTATTAAAGGTTTGATAATGAAACCGTTATGGGTCCTTTTCATTATAATAAACAGAATATTTCATTTGGTATTAGAAAGAAAGTAATTAAACAACAGTTATAGGGAAACAGAAGCCCCATGTTAAATACCTCTATAGTACCTTATTACCTGATTTTATGACACCTAATCGTCAATGAGAACAATACACTATAGCTTTTATTTGAATATTTCCAATACCATAAGGCTGCTATAAAAGCTTTGTAATGTTAGGTTGTACCAAGATGGTACCTACTAAGGTACCGACGTAGCACTATTATTGTTCTGACCTTGACTTGGATTCGTTTGAAGCGAATTTCGAAGTAACAAAAGATTTAATGGCCCCTTTTGGTCGATCTGACTCATATGTATTTCTTTAATATGCTGGGTGGACCGTGTAAGTGGTATTATGGCTATTTGAAAACACTGGTTAAAGTGTAGTAAATTTTTCAAAGGGATAACAGTAACAGCAAGGAAATTACTATCAAAGTCACTTGTTAAAAGATTTTAAGGTCATTTGTGCTTTTTTTAAGTAGATCTTCCTTCGCAAATTCTTATAAAAAATTCAATGATCAAGATAACGTTTGATTTTGATCTTCTAAATAGAAAACATTGCAATACGAAAAATATGAATAAACGTACCTTTTATTTTGGATATTTTGTGTATTTTTGCACGTTACGTATATCCTGCACTTTTTTGCAGATTTAAATTTTCAATAAACGCAGAAAAATCCGCAGTCGTGCAATGAGTATTCATTGTTTTCTACACTAATACACAACTTTGCAATAAATTATGGTTGATTAAATAACCGTTTACTCAATCTTTGCAAAATAATTTGATGTTTCAACATGTGTGAAAAGTTGCATTGAAATATTTGTTTTCACAAATGGATCAAGGTCAACAAAGTGTCATTGTAAAAATAAGTCGAAAGTCGAGATCGTGTTCGCATGAGGCGAAACAAATCGGGGAGATTTTACTTTCGAATCGTAAAAACAAATTTTCTTGGAACATCAAACGAATACATTTATTTCTAATTGTAAGTGTTTGAGTTACGTATACAAAAACGCAAACGTGGACCCTTTGTTCTTCTCTAAAAAAAAGATTGTATTTCTTTTTACTAAAAGATTAGTTGATTCAGCGTCCAGTGTGATAAAAGTATAGTATGCTATCATTTAAAAAACAGTAGTACCGAAAGACTTTAACATTTGTACTTTTTCATTACATTTAAGAATTCTAGGTTTCCACTTCTATAGTGTAAGTATAATAAATAAATAGATTAAAAAAA
Organism: Eucera pruinosa; assembly: GCA_028830335.1. Lineage (NCBI taxonomy): Eukaryota > Metazoa > Arthropoda > Insecta > Hymenoptera > Apidae > Eucera > Eucera pruinosa. Next base: position 14,264,406 of record JAMYCR010000004.1, on the reverse strand, counting down.
GGAATAGTAAACGACATTGCTGCACGTTAGAAAACATACATATGTAGACTAATAGAAATTACTTTGATTAAATAGGATGATTGAAAAACTAAGAATATCAAATATTCAACAATTTCAAAATTCGAAAGCTAAACATCTGAAAGCGTGGAAATTCCAAGATTTGAAAATTCGCACGTTTAAAAATTTGAAACCGAGGAAATTTGGTGGCCTGAGAATTTCGGGAAATGGTTTGCCTACGGAAGAATAGAATCATGAAATAATAAGGAATGTTTTCCTTGAAATTGCTCTCCTCGAAACAGGAATTATAAAATTATATAATTAATAAATTGTATACGCATAAAACTGATACAGAACTTTCATGCAGCGTAATTTGAGATTGAAAGTTGAGGAATTGGTGGTTGAGAATACTCGGCCAACGTTTCAACGATTCGATCGCGCGAGCCTTAAAGATTGGCTGAAACAAGCCGTCGTTCCAAGTAATCAATTTTTATTATTAATAATTCGCCATTCACACCCCACGTAAGCCCATGACCTATTACGAACCCTTCTCGTCTCTCATTTGCGTCACGTGTCTATTTTATGTAACCTATGTTCCTGCAAAATCAATCTCGAGTTACTTTATTTTTAAACAAATATTTAAGGGGAGATGGAAAGGCCTGTTAACAAATGCTAATTTGTACTGTTTTTTTTTCAAAATAGTAAAAGATATTCGTATAACAAAATTTTTATCACATGTTGGTTCTCGCAACAACCTCTCGTGCAGGTTATTAGTAACAACACTACGAAGAGAAATAAGCTATCAGAAGCATTTGTTAAAAATGAAAGAAAAGAAGCGTTCTTTTGCCATGGTAAATTTATGTTCTCTAAAGGTGATAAAAAGTAGTAAATTCTGATGGTAAATACATTGATTGAAATTATTGGAATACACATGGTTGCTTCTAAACATATTTTCAAAGCAACTGGAAGAACATTTATATACTTAATCTAATTTATATACCTATCGCTATATAAATCAGTGTATCCATTACAGTAAATAAAAACAATAATAGATTATGATCTGTGGTGCACAATCGGTACTAAATGCTCTGTAATAACGAGTTGCACTCATGTTACAAACTATGACACAAATGCGACGAAAACGCATAGTATTGAGGATGCACTTCAATTTGAACCTCAATTTTAACTTTGTGTTATAAGATTAGAGATTATTAAACAAATATTGCCTGCAATATTTAAGCAACTCGATAGGTAAAAAAAAAGTAGCTCGAAATAAAATAACCACAATGTTACGATAAACAGAGTTGTGTATTGCTTGATCTCAAACCCAAGGAAGAGAAGAGAGAATTCATTGACACTTGGGTGTACGGTCTCGTGCTTCCCACGCTCTTGTTCTTTATTGGCCGTTGTATAGCCGCCACAAAATACGTGGTAAAATCAATCCAGCAGTAAAGTACACATGTTTCTAACATTCGAACAGCGATTTAACTCTTTCGGGTAGAGTGGAACTGTTTTTATATCGTTTCTGTTCTACAATTTGTACACGATAATACATAAACTGTAATGCCAATACAAAACACTGTACATATAAATACTGATATATCAATATATTCATATATCACGATTAATGTAAAGAAAGTAGTAGTCAAGTTCTGCTATTCTTCAACATATCAAATCTAAGAACAACTAGATTATTATTTCTTTGTTGTAGCATTAGTAGAGTTAAAACGTTCGTTAATCTTTGTATCTAAGAAGGTTAAAAAATAGAAGAGGAGATAAGGAGCTTGAGTGGCGCTCAGTGCTGCATAGTGTTAATTTGGAATCGGTTCTTCCGTTGTAATATACACTAGAACTTTTACCCGAATACATCTAACCGCGCATGTCGGAAAACAAAATAGTTAAACTAACTGGATTGTTCTAGTAATAACTGTCAACTGATTCTCTCTCGTTTATAAGTCGTTTATAATTTAAGCTCAAATACGCTATCTTCTGATTTACCAATTGAAAAGAACATTTATAGCGTTTTTAATAATATTCTCTTCTGTTGTGTAATTCGTGGAACTAGAAGGAGCTGGTAGCGTAAGGATTAAATATTTCAATTATTATACAAAATCTGTAATTAGCCTGGTAGTAAATGAAGTACGGTTAGTCAGTGTTTTCCAGTTTAATTGCTCGGAACCCTACAGGTGCAAGTTGCATACAGCCCTGAGTGCAGCGGTATCAATTGGTGCCGCCGTTCGATGCATTTCTGCGGCGGCTATAACGATTCGCCGTGGCGGAAGGAGGCCGAAGTTGTTACGAGGTAGAAAAACCTGCCGCGAACATTGGCTATCCGGTCGATTGTTGAAAACACAACGGGTAACAATAAACAGGTCGGTGGGAATTATTTAACCGTATCGATCGCTAGAATCCACCAGTCCAGCATAATTGCCGTGAAAATGTTTGCCGGAAACGGTGCGACAAAACCCTTCACGCTACGTCGCCACTATGAATTTCAGATTCTCTATTCCGACCAATTAATTACGATGTTGCAATGAAATTTAACGACGCCCATCGGAAATGCAAAATTCACATTGCGGTATTATATGTATATATAGAATGGTACACAATTTCCGGTATCACTGAAAGTAAAAAAAAAACTGTTCAAATTTAATCGTTTAAAATTGGTTATATAGTATACAATTGGTTAATTTGATAAATTAGGGGCGATAATACAAGTCCAAGTTCTCCTCTATAATACGTTACTTCTGTTTGCATTTCTGTTAGGTATGAAATAGATACGATTCCAAATGTCTGCTATATTAAAATGTTCTATCTCAATTTCGCTACATAGTTAAAATGTCGTATGTAAGGCATTTAATCAATTATTACGTTAATAATGCAATATCTCCGTGCAATATCTGTTTCAAAAAATGATTTAAATTGTTATGAAATAACGGTTCAATTTTTTAACTAAGAAAAGAAAAACGAAGAATGGTACAAAGAAAACAATTAAACTTCAATTATCTTGGATGTGTCGGAATGCCAAATACCTAGAACAACTTAGGAGGACAGTATGCGAGTCCGACAATGCATCGTTTTTTGTTCCGAGTATCGCTTTAGCAATCGAGTTTTTAATCTTGCATAATAATCCATTGCCATTTTCCTAGTAATCGCCGTTTGTTTTTAAAATCCACATTAACACCAAAGTAAAACACCGACAGCTTTATACGTAAGTATGCTAAAGACCTTCATTCTCCTTACAATATTTAACTATGCGTTTTACGCCTAATAATACAAAAACTACTTCCGGATATACAGGCTAAGTTATCTTATTTGACCACCTTAAATTACTCATAAACGGTTTCTTATATAAATAATTATTTTCGATAAAAGCCGTGTGTTATTAAAGACGACGTAACGTACAGTAATGAGTTTTTTGCTACTTTGCCTTACTATCCAGATATAAAAATCACTTAGAGTATTTGAATATATAACATTTCACCTTGTAGTTCGAGAGGATATTAAACGCTGAGTAAATAATTATTATGCTATTGACCTTCACACTTGTGCTTCTGAAATTGAATTCGTCATACAAACGAAATTTTCATTCTTTCATTATCTTCGCAAAAATTATACAATAGCTTATAAATATTCCATAAATGTACACACTGAACAAAGCGATAAACACGAACAGCTGCAAGCGGGTTGATCAAATGTAACATACATTATAATTCAAGGTTATAGGGGAGCGAGTATTACCATAAACTGAGAAGAAATATCTAAGCAAATGCTATTTATGAACTTATCTCGTGATTTAAAAATATGCAAGTTTATCAAAACATACATAAACGTATATTTCAAATGATATTTTAAGAATTTTTCCTCGATACTGCAATGCTTGTTGAACAAACTAACTACCTATAAAATGTTAGTTTTTAATTTCTTAATAAAGGCAAATTACATATCATTTGAATACAGCAATTTTAAATGCAAATTAAAAAATAATAGTTACTATTCTTTTTATTTCTTAGGAACTATTACAAATTATGCTTTCTTTACTATTATTAGTACATGCAATACAAGTTAAAAGTATAAGAGTACTTTCCTTTAAGTACTTATGCTGTTATTTTTACCACATGCCAAACAATTTCCAAGGCACAAAAATACTTTGGACTCGCTAAAATTGTATTTATGTATCGTCATCCAACGAGATCAAACGGATGCCATTTTATATGACATGTTTCACGTAAATCTGAGTTTAAGATTCTGAAGTTCAGTTTACCTCACAATTTTGATATTACGTTTTAGAACATCATTTCAGGTGATATTCTCTTAATCTACAAGCATTTTACCATTTTTAATCCATTCAGCGGTATAGCTGTACATGTACGGCTGATCTGGGATACAATAAGTAATTCGTGTTACTTAAAATAGTATACAATTAGTACAGAATGTTATAGAAATATTAATTCAGAAATATTGTTATAAATACTAAAGATGATTACATTAATAATACTTATATGAAAAGCATTTATACACGTTAATAAATTAAACTTATAAAAATAAGTTCAGTGATCCTAAAATTGCTCAATATTGGAAGGGTTAAGAGACCCGAATATTATAAAGTATTTCCATACACTAATAAATTACACGACTGTCAGGGAAGCAAAAATTTTGGCATGAAGCTTTCAACTCTGACCCAAATGATTTCCCTTCAACCTGACGTAAAATTGATTGTTAACGTGTACGGTACGCATTTATTGCAAATCACAGATCAGATCGCAATCGTGTAGATACACTGTAGTAAGCTAAAACCGTACGCGCTACTTTCTCTCGATCGAGCTACCTCGCCTCCGCTGCGAAAACGACGCGTTGATACTGTCTCGATAAAGGAAAATTTAAATACCCATTAAAACCAAGGATTATGACTTCGTGAGTAAATACGGCAACGTTGCTCCTCAACAGCAAACGCAATAAAAACGTCTAGCGCGACTGTAAATACAGTGCTTTTAAACATCCGGATTCTAGTGACAGAGGGAGTTCTACGAACTTTCCACGTTAAATTATCGTGCAAGTATGAGATACGATTTAACGCATTTGCGTTCGCCTAGTTGACGTGTTGCATTTGACATGAACTGCTTTAACTTTACTACACCGAAGTAGAGGTGAATTCTTAGAAAGATGTTGTTCCAGAAACCAGCGCCAGACACGTGGTTAATAAAACCAGAGAAAGTTATTTGCAGGACGAGTATTATCGTAAAACAGTTTCCAATTCATACTGTTGGTACGTAGTTAAGGTACATTCAGGTGAGAGCTGCCAAAGTTGGATTTTATCAATTCTTTTTTTATTACTAACCAACCCTTTGCATTCAAAGCTATTTCAAGTAAAAACTATGTTTTTTTTTACAATTACATAAACAACTTGCAATTTGTTAAAAGAATAAGGGAAGTTTAAGTAATAGTATCAGTACTATGACAGAGTTTTTTGTTATTTTCTGCGCAATTAGATAAAGTTCTGCTTCAATTGGAGCCTTTAATGCACCGATAATGAATGCTACTGGCTGACTAGACCTTGGTTCAACCAGACCGTTATAAGATTATGCAGCTAAAATGGACAGAAAGAAGGACAAAGTGAATAAAAAGAAGGAATCGAAGGAGGAAATTTTAATTCATGAGGTCCCAACATGCGTTTACAGTGAGTGTAAAAAGTATTCGTGCAGCATCCAGTTTCAATAAAAACTATTTGTAATTTCCTTTATCAAATTGTGATCAAATAATAAAATTTGTACATATTCCTAAAAGTCTCTATATGTAATTCCATACATAAATATATAGTACGATTATTCTTTATCAAAATACTCACAAATATTGAGAAACTAACAGAAACATATTCATATTAAGTATTTATACAATTACTACTTTATAATCAGCATCTATTTAGACGTGAAAATTTCATGCAGGAAATATATATAATCTTAATTTTTGAATATATTTTCATAACAAATTTTTCGACTGTCATAATAACAATTTATAATATTGTTATTTCCTCAGCTAAGTAGATAAAAGAAAAAAATTCGAGGCACTATCCGAAGTATTGCAGACATGACGAAAGACTAACGAAACAAATTGCAAAAACATACATATATTTTTAATCTTGCAGGTTATAAAACGTTCTTAAAATTAAAACGACTTCTGACTGATGATACACTGTTATGAAAAAATGAACAATGGTTGCACGATAAGCTACCTTCGCAGAAGCACGAAAGCCTTGTTTTCACGTAGCAAATTGGACGTCTTGCTCATTCCACGATAATAACGCCTGCATATCGTTTCTGGAGAAACGCGACCAAGTCGTATCTCGTTCGTCAAGGATGCAACTCGATTTAGTTGAAGACCTTTATACACGTTTGTTGATTGCCACCGTTGAAGGATATTCTCACGTTTTACTGACAATCGTTACCTTCCGCTCGTTTCAGACGAGATCTCATTCTATTAAACTACTTTTCAAGAGCGTTCCTTAACAACTTCATTTGAAAATATCGAAAATGTACAGGATGTCCTAGTAATCACGACGAAAATGTGGAATAAAAGTTTCGCAAGAAGTTTGATTTTCGGTAAAATTAAATTTAACGATTAAAGTACGCGTGTACTTACATAAATATCGCCAGGCTTAATGACTGCATTAATGGTCAGTGATAATATCATGATAAATATTAATAATACGGTTATTGACGTTCTTCTTAATTTACATTTGTACCACTAATCGATACACATATGCTTCTAAATAAATAAATATAAGCATTTGAATGCTGTATATGATTAATTGTGGTTTTATTGCATGAATTGAGGAAGCAACTGTATTGTACTACGGAGACAATACTACTGGTCGAATTTTAGACAAAAAGAAGCAATTACATCGAGAAAACGCATAACTTTAAGAAAAATATATTTAAAGTTTAAAGTTAACATTCTACTTGACTTAGTGTATAGTACTTTCCAATGCTGCAACTTCGTCAATTAATTGAATTTCAGAAAAATGCTTTACGCGCTATATTCTACATATATGAAACTTTAAAAAAATGCAAAAATATATTTTTATTCTTTTAAACCGATAATACGATGTACCCTCTTAATAGTAAAATATCTAAACTCATAATAAATTTAACAAAAACATATAAAACATAAAAAGCTGACTAAAAGAACACTTTCTATGCTACTTCAATATGCACTATATTGTATAGTATAATTTCAGAATGCTATAATAATTGTGGCGCGGTAGAGAGGGAGAAGAATGGGAAAAAGGAAGGGTGTTGCGTTTCGTCCTGGGCCTGCTAGTGGACTCATCAGTAAGGCTACCTAGCAGGCCCTACCTTAGACGTTGGGATATTACAAGGAAGGTTAATGACGGTATATACATATATGGACGAGGTAGTTGGAGCGAGTGGTTTCGAGAAAGTCCTATTTCGTTTGTCCCTCTAGTGATGGGTGCAGGAGAGCCGCCACAAATTCTTATATAATAACACCTTGATAAATATAAAAATATTATTTCTATGAGTCACATTCAAGTCTGTCAGTAGGAATATTGTTTTTAATAAAATCTGGCGTCAGGAAGCTATTAAAAGTTCCAAAATAGGTACCCCAAATGCAAACGTAATTCGGCAGCGAGATCCAGTTTATTTTTGTTTAAGCACCGTGTCATCCATCGGCATAACCTCAACAAGTTTCGTACTCTTCTCCCTCTCTCTTTCCACATTTATCGCGTCCTCTCTTTTCTCGCTCAAGTTTTTGATAAACCAGGGAAACCAAGCAAAATACAGAGTTCCCGCTTTATACGCCCGTATGAGGAATACGCTTTTGGGCCTATAACATAATGTGGATACTAAACCTGAGTACTGGCTCAGACGATTAGTTTAACATTTAAATGATTTAACATTCAAATTTGCTTATTTGTCTTTATTTAATATGGTTTGATTACAAATATCTATCGTATCTTGTTTGATATCACAAAATTAAACAAGAGAATTATATGGTTTTGAAGTAACATTAGAAATAGGAATCAAATGCAAAGTTATCTAAATTTAAATCTGGATCTTTAATTGCTTAGCTTTAAAATTTTTTATGAACTCGTATCAAATCACTACCACCAGCCCATTACATTGTTTTATTCGATATGTAGGTAAGTTTAATATCATTTTGACATTACTGCATCAAAAACTAAGCGATCTACGATTTAATATTTTTTACCGTCGGAAAGAATGACAAAATAGCAAACTTAAACATCCTGGTTCTAGAGTACAATTTTATCCCAGTTCTCCTTCAGTGCTTCATGGTTATTAAAAAATTAAATTCTCATAAAAACATTACATAACTCTGCGATTCTCTTAAGACTCCACTTTTATGCAATAAACTCCAAATGCTAATAAAATAGAAAGAACATGAGTTTCAACTTTGCGAACGTGTAAGTATACGTTCACGACAATAAGAACGAGAAAGCTACGGCATATTGTTGATTCGAAAGAAGGGAAATCGCGATAAGTTTTTTCTGTTTCGCTCAGTAGAAATTTGGCTTACGTGATCACCCACATGAACGATGAAGCTCGAAGCAGCGCACGTGATTCGAGCAGAACGTTTCTCACGTATCACGCATACGAGTGTTTTTCAATTTGGCACTTCATATCTTTGGCTCATGGTTTTCAGTCTGATCGTTCGTCACAAGCAAACGCACCGCGGCAGCGCGCTATTGCGCGTTTACAAGAAAAACTGGAAGCGCGAGCGCTGGTACGAACGTGTTAATGCGACAACTTTGTCCTCGGGTTACTCGACGAAAAATAAGGACACAGCATTTGTTACCAGTGATACCCGTAAAAATGATCAAAACGACAAATAAAAGATAATTAATATGCACACATCGCTGCTCCTTAATGTTTGAAAATATGAATCGCTTCGGCAAAGAATTGTTTGCTTTAGAATTAAACTAACCCAAGTTCGTTCATTTCAAGTCGTTTATATAATATGTTAAGCTGCCTATAGACGTTGATAAGTGCTTACATGTGTGCTTACAGGCATCGATGCAAGCAATGGGTTGAAGTCATTGATTCTCACATCGCTAGAAAATATATTGACGTTTCAGTATCGTGTGAACCATTGACTTAAACCCATCACTTGCATCGATGCTTACATCAGCAGATGTATCAGCGTCTGTAGCCAGCTTTAACCCATCGCCTGCAAGCAGGGTCATTTACGATCCGGGTAAAATTCTCACTCTGTTTGTTATCTCCGGTACGAAAGATCTCTTTACGCTTGTACATCATCATACTGCTTCGAAGTACTTGTAGCTGCCGACTCAGCAGGTTGAATTTCAATACTAACTACAGCTCTCTTACGAGTTCCAGTCTTCAACCACTTATCCGTTTTGGGGCACAAAACAATATCAACAGAAAGTCACTCAAGCCAATAAACAATAGCTAAACACTTCGAATTAAGTACTCGTAAAAAGGATGTCGCGTGCTATTCGCCAAAGCGGTTGATACGCCATTAGCATCTACTAATCACGTACCTGACAGAGAAATAAAGTATGCGTGATGCGTTGAACCAAACTACGAAGGTGCGATACGAGAAATGCGATGCCAAAGAGAGGACCATGCAGTGCTAGTTAGAAATCTCTCGTGTCCCTATACTGTCCCAGGTGGCATTTTTTCCAGCTCCGCATAGTATGCAATCACGCGATATGACTAGTGGAGGGCGCGTCTAGTGACAACTTTCACACAAGTTCCTCTTTGTACACCAAAACTTTACAATTTTGATTTGTGTAGTTATTTTAACACCTTTTTTGGTGTTTTCCGGCATAACCATTATTATTTTCACGTACCCCCAACCAGTCCGTTTCGAACCGCTGATATAGGCGAATGGGTTGCAAAATATTATTGGTTTCAAAAGTAAATCGTGTGCTTAAGAAGTTTGCAAACCATTGCTATATAATATACTCGAGATTAGTTAATGAAGATATTAGGAACTGAGTAAAGAAGATATGAGCTACGAAGCGCAAAATCTACGAATCAGTACAGTTTACGTTAATATGCATAATTAAAACCGTTACTTTGTAAGAAACGAATAACAGAATTAAATTGAAAGAATCTGCTGTTATCATTGAAATACGATAAAAATCTAAAATATTAATATTCCAAGTACACACGAAAAGGAAAAACAACGCATTATTTTTTTTCCTGACATCAACTATTTCATCAGATCGTTTCAATGAGTGGTCTCCATTTCACTGATATCTAAAAATGATTAAATTTCGAATTGGATTTCATGAAAGCGTCACTGAAATACGATTTGACACGGTATATAATGCGACTGGTGTACGTGGAATACGTAAGATCGCTCAGTTCGATGGCGAAACGGGACGAACAGAGTGGAAAAAAAGTATACGCCTCGAAAAATACGTAAACTTGAAGCTTCGGGGCATGGAGAGATTCTCGTTCGTAGAAACGTTTTTCTCCGCTTGATTCCAGCCAGGAAAGAAGCGGAGCGAACAGCGAACGGCGTTCTCCTTCTTTGAAAACGAGCATTCTCGTTCCAGCGTGCTGCGTAAATCGTGGATCGTGAGTCATGGATAAAGATTCATCGAGGCTCCCACAATTTCGTGATCCTCACCGTTCGTGGTCGAGGAAACCTTAAGATTCTCACGGTTACCTGACGTATTTTAACAGAGGAAATTTCGCATTTAAGATCGACTGAACAGCGAGAAACGAGAAATTCGCGAATATCTACTGCGTCCCTTATTGATATTCAAATATTCAGTCTGTTTCAGTCATAAATTTTTCATTCGACTCATTTTATTTCCCTGATAATACGGTATTGCGATAGGACACATACTATGTAAATTTTATTTATCGAATTCTGAACAGAAGTCCAAAAAAAACTTGACACGCAGACATTGATGAACTCTCGCTGAAAGAAAGCATATTGGCGCTCATTGCCTGTCAAATTCTACTGAATTCTTTCTGCTGAATGATTTCAAATTGTCACATTTTATTATACGATGAAGCCATTTTACAAAGTATTAAAAATGGTGAAAAATTTTAAAAATATAAGTATTTAAGTAATTTTAATTGCCTCCTTACAGGAATTCCATTACGAAAGCAAATATGAATAGTTATTTCTAACTTTAAGATTATAAAAGATGTAATAGGAACAAAAGAAAGATTAAAACTTAAAGATCTTAACAGTGCCTCACAAAATTGTTTCGACAAAACTTAGCATTAATAGGCGTAATCTAGAAGATTAGATACAAGTCTTTTCACTATTAGAAAACGAGTACGCAATCTCGATTTGTTTTTGTTCCAACCTAGTTTATACTCTTGTACATATGAGTTTCAGTAATTTAGTATGATTACACGTTTAAGAAAAAGGCAAGCTGAATCGTAAAATATACGATTTTAGGTGTCAGTGGCTGTATAATTATAGAGCTAGTGCTACTACGTACTTAAGTACATTGCTATCACAATGTTAACCTACAAACTGTACGACATTAGAAAAGCAATGCGCATTATTTGTCGACGACAACAAATTTATCGTTCGACTTGTTTTTCGTTTAATATCACTCGAATTACCTATGATATAATATGTCATAAAAGGTGACATGTTTTTATCGCTGATTATGGAAAGAGCTTAAAGCATGTGCCCTTTTATGTGTAAAGATAAATTGAGCTTTGTGTTGATACTGTTACTATAAAAAATGTTAGTATTCGTTTATATGCTATGCCAAATACGGTAAGTGAACGAACACTTAAGCGATCGACTATACCTTTCGGATTTAGATAGCGGTACTTAAATTAATTGCGATAACATTTTTTAAAAACATATTTGAATCAGATATTAAAAATAAAAAATCTTGAGGATAAAGAACTTATCAAATAAGACAATAACTCCGTAAGGTCTGATACCTGTGGATATCAACTTAATTATTTTATATTAGTTCTTAAAAATTAATGTTATAGTATCACAATGTCCTAGTACGCACAGCTTTTGTTTGTAATTTTTAGTTAAATTACATGCTATTAAAAATAAGTGTCCGGATACCGTTCATCGATAGTATATATGAAAAAGCAATGTTTAAATTTTACACCATTATAGTGTAAATTGATGTAATAAATCTAAATTAATACCAAACGCTTCCGATTAAAAGAGCTAACGGGAAGGAAGAGTAGAGTTCATTGTCAATAAATTTCTCATTAATGATGTCTAATTTGTTGCGCTTAGGACGCACTATCATTAGCTCAATGGTAAACTACACTAAACAATGTTAATCTTTTAAAAATGGGATATGAATAATGTCGGTAGGATATATAATATGTTCTTATATCTTATCGCAACGATATTTAAACCATTGTTTACCCCACCGGATCTTCCTCTGTAGAAAGGATGTTTCTGGTTTTTTTTGTCAAACTGTGGCAGTATAATCTACAGATTAAGATAAGGCAAAATGTTGTATAAAATTTTACTGTTAATGATTCCTTTTAAATTTATAAGCAAATATTGAACACGATATAAAATGTATTGTTAGGAAACGTATATATCAATGAAAAAATATAAGAGAAAACATATTATAACACCACGATTAATGATACTGATTATAAATCCCAATAAATTGGATTTAAATACAATAAATACGGTTAATTTTTTATATTTTACACTGAAAAATTCGTTACTGTTTATCTCATATTGCGTTCAATATTTACTTGTAACTTTACAGTAAAATGAAGCGTTCACAACCTAACTTCGTATATCTTCCATTTATTTTTATATGTAGATCTTGATTTTGCAATTTCTAAAAAAAAAACTCTGAAAACAAAAACTACTAAAACAGAAATATCGTAGTGCAAATAAAATATTTAAAATTTCGTCATTTCACACCCGAAAGAGATGATTAAGAACGTTTTACGCAGTTGACTTGGAAACGAATTAGTCAGCGAAAATGTATGCTAGCTACGGTTACGAGATACGAAAGAACTCACGAAGGTCGTCGACTATTTAAATTTCATCCTATGCCTGTGTAATCTTTTTTTTTAACACTATCCGCTATCTTAATTTAATATTTTCTCTAACGTTCTTTGCCAAACTGAAACGTTTTATCCTCATTTCGAAATTACGTATATTGTCGAGGTACTTCAGTTTTTTCTACATTAAACTTAATAACCGAACAACACAATTTGCTCATTTACCAGCATAAGTGGCTTGAATTTACTTGAATAATTATCTAATAACAATCTTTAATTTAATCGAAAATAAATACTTATTAAAACCAAGAAAAAATTTCATTTATCAAAATAAAACAATAATTTACTTCATGTATTGAGTATTATATATTATATTAGCTCTATAATCAACGAAAAATATTACATCTTCCACCCCAATTACTATACTTAATTCTGATAGGAAATCTATGGAATGAATTGGATTTCAAAATTCGAATTACACCCAAACAAACAAAAAAGGAATTAAATAGGCAATTATCAAAGAAATGAAAATGTACAAGTTCAAAATACATGAAGAAAATGATTATTAATCTACGATCATTTGTTCAATCGGGCCAGATACATATTTTATCTTACGCAAAAATGGGATATTGTTTCATTTAATGTTTATTCAGGTGTAACGAACACCTATACATTAGTGCAATGAATAGCACGGTTTCGTGGACTACAATAAATGACTCACCAAGAAAGAAATCAAAAAACCTGTTTCCTTGATAAATAATTAACATATCGATTGATTTATTAAGAAATACATGTGTTAAAACGTACATATGTATAATATCACAGAAGAATTCGTTCTTTATTACTAAACTCGTAACAGATTGCATAAGAATATTCTTGGTGTAATTTTTATAAAATCATGGCACGGTTATCTTTCCACCTTAGATAAGTTCACGCGTGACTCATTTTTGCGTTTTGTTATTTCGAAACTATAGTTGCTTACATTATTTGTACAATCGATAGAAACGTTGAAAATATTGACGGTGTCGCGTCTAGAGACAATAATAATCATCACGTTTTTAATTCATAATCGCTATCGTATATTGTGATAACTGTAATCTTTGAGGAGTGTGTTAGGTAAACAGAAATTTCGTAATGCAACGTACGTAAAAGGATTTCTACGCATTATGTTACGTGCACGAATTGGGAACATGTCTTCCTTAACAGTATCAGCATATACTACACTTTACAATGGAAAATGATCATACCTTCTTAAATGTTATACAAAAAATTCAGTAAAATGTTAAATAGCAGTAAGTAATACATATTTATCATATTAAAAGATAAATACGCTAAACAGACTGTGAATTTTTATACAAACTCATCTTTTAGTAATAGAAATAAAGAAATGAAATCTAAATACGTATTAATTTCAATCCTCGAATATTATAAGATACTTTTACTTTAAATATTTTCCACATTTAAGTTTCTCAGAAATGCATAAGCATCCGTAGTCTTATGGAAAATGTACATTAAGTATGTATGTAATGTATATTTGCGTATGTTCTTGAACAAATATATGCGAAATACTTATACACGTTCAATAAATATAATATTAATATTCGACAAATATTACATTAATATAATATTTGAAATACAATAAGAAATGATATCACTTATGGGATAACTTAATACATTCGAACTATTTTTCGAAACCTAATAGTTTGCGAGATATTTACATAAATGTCACCAAATATTTTGTTGAAAATTACATTATAAACAAATTTGATAAAAACTGGTGTTTTACTCTAGGGCATTTGCCCGCATAAACACGTTAAAAACGAGAATTCGGATGCACGAAAAATGGAAAACTGGAAACTTTGTGTATATGAATGTCAACAACGCTACGTCAACGTGAAATTCTGTGATGAATAAAAAAAATTAACATTCGTAACAGGAATTCTGGAATTTTTTGCGCGCAACGACGTTATGGACTTCCCAACGCTACACTGCGTCGCTCAAAACATTCATACATTTTAACGATGATTTTGAAATGGTAATCTCTGCTTGTTCAACCGCTAGAAAAGCCGGCATCGATTCCGATCTGTATAATTTCACAGTTCACATAAATAAACGCCTACTTCTACGGAAAGGTGTTTTACAAATATACGATGTGCCCATCGTAGACAGCGGGAAACATTTATACGAAATCAAAATGAGATGGCGAAATACTCATAAGAGTTAATCGATTAAGAGAGCAATACAATGTTTTAATTTTCATGTATGTACATAATGTTCTTCATGACTGTGACTTTTTTTGTAACCTCTAGCGGTTGATTCACTCATATTAAACAAGGCATTAATATTATTAAATTAAAATAGTTTTGACTCCCGTTAATTCATTTTACAATGATAACAATTGTGTTCTTCTGCAAAGGAAATACAAATAGTAATCGCCGTGTTAAATTAAAGAAAAACAAGCAGAAATAAATCGAATCAAAATAAGACAGGAATAAATAATGCTAAAATAGAAAAAAGAGACTAAAGAGATATATAATGTTTCGATTCGCACAATCTATATTCAAAAATGAATTGCTGCATTTCTTTATGCGATTTGAAAGTCAAGAATATATGTATTAGATGTTCAATTGTTTTGTGAAATATATCCATTTTTAATTATATGAATTCTTCACACGGAATCGTGAAACAGTTTACTTAAGAAAAGAGCACATCTTTCCCCTGATAATGCTTTTCACGCCTATTGTACTCATTTACAAATCACATAATTAACACGGAATATGCAAGTTATACCCCTGCATCGCCGTACCATTCTATACGTACCATCTTGATTAAAATGATTTCTTGGAAATTAATTCTGTTTGAACAAGAAACGTGGAACTAAAAAATTGTTTGCAATAGAATGGGAATAGAAACTCTTTCGAGATACATATTCGATTATCGTATCGCTTCCATGCAAATTTCTGTACCCGACGGAAAGTAAATATCAATACTGAAATAAAGGTAACGGTAATATTGTATAATGAATACGTAATGATAAACGAAATATCATTTTAATGACTACTATTACAACTATACTATGAATACTTATGCAAATTTATCTTTGTATAGAAAACAAAAAATACAAACGAATAAATGGAACTCCCAAATGGAAAATTTGTGTTTGGGTATTTATTAATTGACCGCCAGTTATATTTATTGTAAAAGATATCTAACTCACCTCTTGCATATTTTAGCACAGTATATTTATGTAAACATTTTTAACCTCATTATTGCATAGATAAGAAAGTAATTTCAGCTTTTAACAGTGCTAAAGTAGTTCAAATTTTTCTGTGGATGACATAAACTCGTGCAAAATAATAGATCATATGTACATATGTAATTAATTAAATAAAGTAGTTAGGATAATTCGATTTGCTTTCACGTTCTCGAAATCGCGCAGGACAGCAAATGAACTTAATTCTTAATAAAATTTTTCAATATATTCCTTTCTACTTTTTGAACTTTATAATTTTTTTGTATTACATCGCTTAAAATGTATTGCAAAACTTAACCATAGAAAATGACAAGGCCTAAGAAAAACTTTGTACGTTTATTTAATATAATCGTGTAATAAAAGAAAGTAAGTACACGTAAGGAAGCAATATTATTGTCCTTGATAGCGTTACCTGCTTCTCCCTGAAAAATGTATGATGATTTTATTGGATACATCCATCTTATATAAGTGAAGGAAGAGGTAGAGAAACTATTATCTGCTCCGCATATCCTAGCGTATACAGGATGTTCCCAAAATTATGGTACAATCAAAAAGGAAGTAATACCTCATGCAAAAGTAGTTGAAAATGCAGGATGAGAATTTTTTCGTATAAGGCTCCGGTTCCAAGAAAATCGAATTTGAATACAGCCAGTGATGAAAATCTAAGTAAAGTTACCATAGTTACCATTTGAATCTTCTGCGACGTTCTATAATTTGTATGGCATAAGTAAAACAACGTTTTAGAAATTTAAAATATATATGTAGACTTCAGTGACTGACGATATATAATGTGTCAGAATTAAAGAGCATAAAACTGATAATAATTTATACAAATTTTTTGCTATTTCAAACGATTGTATGATATCCTCTAATTGGAAATTACTTGAAATATATTTAGATTACATGTGTTTATGTGAATTTAAAAGTTGTAGTCCGTTACATCCGTGCACACGTTCAAATTTGATTTTCTCGAAAGTAGGGCCGTATGTAAAAAAAACTTCATTCTATAGTTTCAACTTACTTTTACATAAGAAATTACCTCTTGCCTACCTTTGGACTTGCGCACGGCTTGGGAATCATCCTATACACCGTGAATTGCGTCTTTCTTTACTATACACAGGGAAAATCGAGCTGTTATGGAGACTCTATTCACTACTGAAAATAAGCATAGTACACGGGGTGATCCTTTCTTCCATATCGCGCCAAGCCAACTGGAAATCGACCAAAGAAATCGTATTCCCGATATCGTCGGCAGAAGACAAATAGACTGGAAGAGTGGTCTTTTTTATCGAAGCAATCATCTTTTACAACCTGACGGAAGAAACGGGAACACTTTGCAAATGTTCAACTTATCGCATACCTTGCAATGTTAGACCTTTCTGTTACGAAAACCTATGTCCTTACTGTAAATAACACGATGCGATAGAACTTTGCGAACAATCGATAAAATGACAATGTAATGTTCTACGTGAACATATATCCAGAAAATATGTTCTGAGAAAATTTGATGTATGAGTCTAATCTCGTTACGTACAAATAATAGAGTTTCATTATAGGAGTATTAGATACGGTGATTCACCAAATTATTGTGAAATCGAAAAAGAGGCGCATTTCAAGAAACGCGCGTATTCCCGAGAGCTTGTTTACTTTCCAGGAGATAGATAAGTAATACAGTGTACATTGTTGTCAGACGAATTATCACACGTATTCAACTGAACATTTCTTTCACATTAGCAATATTTTTCATAACGGAGTTATGCCACCATTTATGCGTCTTGCCTTATATGTATTTCTGAATCTTACATAATATTCAGCTATACATAAAGTTTAAAACAAATTGCAGCTTTCTTATTTTATTCCATCAATCGTATAACAAAGTTAACATTATTCAACGCTTACTATTAAAAGTATGGCATCAGAGACTAGTTTACAGCTAGCGTATATGATGTTATAAAAGGACTAATTTATATAGTAAGTACGAGAACGTTACACAATAAACGATTAAGTAGAATGTGTGACCAATGTTTTTTCAATGCAACTGCATTTATTTACTAGTCTGCACTATACCGTTAAATATTAATTCACTGACCTATAAACTAATGTCAAATCCATTTATGTAAGAATGAAGCACTCCGTACAAAGCAAAATACGAGACAACTCCTTTAAATAGATGACACGTTTCTCCTTTGTATCAATGAATATATGCTCTGCTTTAGTTATTAGAACAATGAAGTAGAGGAAGGAGGTGGTCTTAATCGAATGATTACGTTTCAAGAATTGCATCGGTACTGGTCCGAGGTGGCGCAAACTTATAGTTTCCGAGTTATTAACAAAAATAGATTGGTATATACTACTTACGCATTGCGTTACGGCTATACGTACACGTATGTGACTGCGTACACAAACAGTCAACACAGTTCTGTACGTTCGTCGCGTCGCTTACCGCTCGTCTTGTGTTTGTTTAAAGCTGACATGATGCCGTGTAATCGTTTTGGACCGCGAGCGCCCCTTTGCTCGACAATGATAAAGAAAAACGACACCAACCTAAACCTATTCTTGACTATGCTTGGTTAACATCTCTTTTATTATTAGTTTCAACCAAAAATTATAACATGCTAGTATAATATAGTATGGTAAATATTTCTGTTAAAAAACAGCATGACCGAGTTTAAAAATATCAAACCAAGCATGGAGAATGTCGAAACGGATTACAGGTTTACACACTGATCATTCAATGTCATGCCCCAAAAATATAAATTTTCGTATAGTAGTGTCAATGGCCTACGATACCGCTATACATACATTGCAAAACAGATATCATTATTCTACATCGTCTCAGTGATAGTTTACAGTTCAAGTTGCGGTATTCAATGCTTACATTGATCGAAATCTAGACGATAATAGATTCTGGAATAAAGATGTGTAAACTCCTTTTGACCGTCAAAAACTTCGCTCTTCACGATGTTAAATGTGGAAATAAAAAACAAATAAATTCTAATATATTTTACCATTATTATATTTTTACTAATAATAAACTTAATCGTGTATTATGACGCGTAATTAGAATTCGAGCATAACTGTCGTTTCCATAACATAATTAATTATGGTTATGAAACCATCATGGTTATATGAAGAAAAGACAAATCAAATACAGTTATACCTCCACTTACGTATTCCCAACCTACGTCAATCCGCACTTACGTCATTTTTATCAGCGACGTCATATTGTTGTTGGAAAATATGTATCATTTAATTAAAATATTGGAAATTAATAATAGAATTACTTTAGAAAGATAGAAAAAAAAACAAACACTGCTAATTTGCATAATTTTGTATATACAATTTTGGTATGTAGTCATACGACCGCAGTGGAAACGGAAGAGTAAAAAGAGCATGTTACGTTAAAGATATAGAAAACCTAATTGCATAAAGGACAATAATATAACAAATGATTTGCATATTGCAATTAATACATCGTTGGCTGTGCAAGTGTTAAATATCATAACTGAAATGCACTGGTGCGTCAGCCAATAGGCGTAATCAAATTGGATGCAGTAATAACGAAGCCATTTTGGAGCAGCAGGTAAGAGGAAGCACCGGAGAAAATTTCACTTCCGGCAATGCCGTCAGAACAGATCGACGTCGTTTCGAATCCACCAAAGAGGAAGGAGGAACGAGAAAGGAAAAAAAACGCACCAACTACAGCGGATGGAAAAATATCAATTTCCCGACTCGTGTCGTCGGTTCTCGCAACGTTTGCATTTCCAATTTCCTGTGCTCCTTCCTCCTTCGTTTTACCTCCTTCTCTCCCTCTCGTCGAAGTATAGATATACACTCAGAGTTTAGTATTATTCGAATTAAATTTTACTTATAAATTCGAATGATCTGCAAATAAAAGCTGCGAATAAAATGAAGCTGTTTTAGAATAAGAAATTAACCACCAAATATTGCTAAATTAATTATCGATCTAATATTCTTTATATTCTTTATATTCTTTCTATTTTGGTTCGCACCCTAAATATTATAACTAATATCTTATATATTTTTCCTCATTGTATGCATTTCGTGCTTTTTCGTACATTTATATTTTCCATAAATCCATAAAAATCCGTGATCTATGTTTTACATTTTACAACCGCGTCTGATACATTAAAGTTTAAAATTATAGCTGATCGCGAAATACATTTTAGTTTGATGAAACCATATCTGGTAAATTGCTTTTACCGTAATGCTGACAGCACATATTATATTTAAATACATGATGAAGTATAGAAACCGTAGTCGATGAGACGTGATTATATACACATACCGTTGTAATATAAATTTCCCAATCACATCAATCAGTTACCTTAAAAATATAATGGCGGACTGTTTATATAAAGAATGTATGAAAGTTTGATAATTTTATCAATGTCATAGTTACTTCTTATTAATTTAAAATAATGCATTAGTAAAACACTTTATGATTAAAGATAATTATTACATTACGGATATAATTGATTTGAAAGTTCGTAGTATGTAACAGCGAAAAGCATCACTTATTTTTATCAAGTAAAACATTACATTTCTATTAAGTAACCTATATTTTATTATAAAACAGTTCTTCGCTTTACCTTGGAAAAATTATATTACTTCAAATGAACTGCTTAAAACAAAATAACTGACAATGATAGGTATGTTATTTTTTATACTACTTCTCTTTATATTTTTTTACTTATCGAAGCTTGTTTAATTTTATGTTGTAAGAACAATCATTCATCTAGTGCAGATTCTTATGATTTAATTTTCAGAAGATGCTTTCGAATTTAACTGTAAACTCTAAACCTATTGTACACATGTTTCCATTCAGGTTACCGTACATATGAGTGTTTTGCAAACACTGGATATTTTATACATTGATTAAATTTTGTTGGAATTTTGTATGCGAAAAGTATCCACTATATTTCTTTGGAATGATACAGTTAAGCTATTAAGGTATTATTATCTCATATATCAATTTTTGGTACAGTGTGTTATTGTAAACATGATTTCTGATTATAGCAGATTGGTGTATGTAAAACGTTGTTTCGTCAAATCAAATTTCAATTATGCGTAGTTTGACCAAAATATACATGTATATTTGATCAAAATAATTTCCATATAATTTTATGCACTTTTCCAGACAACTAACTGATCTGGATAATTTCTTGAACTTTGAAAAATACCAACGTATATGGACCAACTTAATAAATTTCATAATTATATTTATTTTCTATCATTTCATTATTATTTTGCTTTCTTACAAATAATTTTACTCTTCCAATTACAGTGTAGCGTAAAGTGATCGCTTTAATATCGTTCTCAATACAAAATCGTGATTGGAACCTGTTGCACTCACTACTTTATAGAAAGTACCTTGACTTACGTGCATTAGGAACAAGTGTGTGAAATTTGTAAAGTATGACTCATAAAAGGTCTTGAAAGTTATTACAGCTCTGTCTTGAAAGCAAGGTTAGACATTACTTATTAAAGAATAAATTTCTTTGAATTAACACGCCATTAGACTGTTTCCAAGTTGCAAGGTTTCCCAAACCTAACTTGAGTCTAAGCCGAATATTCCAGTTTGTATATTTATTGTTGTTTGCGACAGTTTTTAATACGCCAGAACACGTTCTAGCCCTTTTTAACACTAGAATTACCAAAGTGGACAATATGACTTGTTTGTAATTTTTCATAAAAATTGTATGAACTTACACTGATGTACATCTGTGTAAAGGGGATGAATAAAGATTCATTTCCATTGTATTGTACATTTTTTTAAGTATCTATTGTTTGAATTTCTTTAATGATAAGTAAATACACCTTAACTGTCGGTAGTTCTAGTATCACAAGTAGTCAAGACGCAAAATTTCGTGTTGTGGCTTTTTCTCCTACAGTCACAACACGTTTTGGTTATCTTTTTCGCTCATCGAACGTTTTCGATCTTCCAGCATAACATATGCACAATTCGATGTTGCCAATTACTCTGAACAACATTCAAAGAATCGGGTTACGACTATAATACGGCTATCGATAGATTCTAACAGAAAAATTATTTCCATTAAACTCGAAAATACAGAAAGAAAGAAAAAGTTGAGAAACCACAGTAATGATTAAGCTTGGAAGGAAGGCAGAAGGCCAGAGAGCAGCTTAAGAAGCTTCATTTCCAAGGGATCCACAGCATCTTTTTGATCAAGCCACGAACAAAGGAAAGGGTCTGAGATCTGGCAACAAGGGAACCTTTTGGAAAGGATACACCATAGTGGCGATGGTGGTGGCCAAGCACGATGCCTCCACCCCCCAAAAAACATCTGTCGGAACACAGACCTGCATAAGCACACGTTCACTCTCTTTCTTCGGCAGCACCGGCTGTGCCCCATGAAAAATACCATCGTTTCGTCAAAGCTATTCACCGAAAAACCCGTGCCTTCGAAAAATCCAGGTAAATTCGATATCTCCTTCCTGCCAATCTATTGTTGCCAAAATCTTTTTAAATTACACTCAGATTTCCCATGCATTTACATTTTTTCAGTTTTTATCGGGTAAATTTACTTTCTTTACTATTTATTGGTTTTTGATCGAATTGTGAAGTTGTAATAGTAAAACGAAATTAAGAAAACTTCTACTTTATTACATTCGCTGCGGACTGCGATAAAGGAATTTTCAATACAAATGGCATGTATTTCTTGAACCAAATGACTATTATATTGTACTAAAATTGCTCCAAAATTTTTGTTTTGTATTTTTACCGTTGTTGAACTTTTCTCTAAATAATTTATAACACGTTTTCTTTCACGTATGTATCGAACAAATAATAATGAAACACGAAATCCCATGAAATCGCCACATGGCGTCATCTACGGTAAATGTGTTAATTCAGAAGTAGAATGAAATTGAACTTTGAAATAAACAAGCGTTTGTATTTAGAATGTTGCAAAAATTCTGTCTCCTGATTTCCTTATGTAAAAAGTAAAACAATGTTATAGTTTTTACAAAGTGACGTTCTTTATGCGTATAAAAAAACCTGTGAAAAGTAGTTTTATCATCGTATCATCAACTTTATACAAGATGAAATTAATAATTCACAACTTTTCGTCAAAAGAATTTATTAAATGTTCGCAGACAGTGGATATTTATAGAAGTTCCTTTAGAAATTACATGGAAACGTAAATGCGTATATACTAGTGAAACATTCAAAGTTTCGTGATGCTAACAAGGCCAGGTGTCAGCAGTGCCGTACAATGGTTAGAGTAGAAAGGAGTCTGGTGCATAAACCTGTAAGCCGTGACCTGAAGTACCGAGCACGGTCAAAGCATAGATCAAGCCCTGTCTCGGTAACTTGAAAACGAATTTACTCTAGGACCGTGTATTCATCGACTAGTGCACAATCTAGGTAGACGAAAGGAAAAGACGGAACTTTACAGTGGAAAATTTCCAGGTCCATCAGGGACAAGAGATACCGTGGATCCGAGAATAGAGAAGCCGTACCATAGACGTATTACTTTAAAATCTCATTCATCTATCAGGCTTAGGAAAATTCCTAGATTTCGTATTCCTTGCTAGTATTTATTTCCTACTAGTAATTCTGGATTTCAAATTCTTTATGCCTCGTCTGTTCTAAATACTTTCTAAGCGCAATTTAATTATATTAAATAAAATGCGATCCATGTTTTTTGGTTTGTCATAAATCTTACAGTAGATTTTATGTGACTGAAAAACTGATATTCAACAGTGAATATCAAACGTGCCGGGAAATTTTTCTGTTTTGTTTTTCTTTCATATTTTAGTGCATTGTGTGGTCATATTTTATTTAAAATTATTTAACCATCAATTATATTTCTCATTTCATCAAAATGTAATAGCTAACATTGAAATTAAAGACGCACTTGATATACAATTTGAATTATTGTAATATGCCACTATAATAAGCTTGTAAAGAGCTAGAAATTATTGAAAACGTGCAGCACAGTATGAGAATATTAAAGTATGACACATCAATGTCTATGGATGGATCAAAAACCTCGACACAAAATTTTCTACTGATAACTAAAAGATGCAATGTACTTTTTATTTATTTTTCGACCAAGAATATTTTATTTACAGTACATGACGAAGCTTATGCATTGATGGACTAAGTGTATTCAGAATCACAGAGACTATATTAAAAGGTAATGTAAAAAAACTTGTGCCTGCTGGTGCTTTAATGAATTTTATGAGTACATATATATTGCGAACAGTTACTGACTTCACTATTTCTTTCCATTTTGCCTTTTTTTAAAAAGTTAAATGCAAAGTTCACCAATTCAGTTGTACAGTACACACATTTTCTTTTTTTAATACACTACAATTTGAATTTCTCGTTTTTTTATTTATGTCGGAGTAATGAAATTTTATTTTTAGGGTCCTGAATTAACCCTATCCTCCATTCTGCTATTCGTCCTACCTACTTCGTTATGCTACCTACGCTGTAAAACGAGACAAAAACATTTTTACGACTACTATTTCGAACACAATAGTTCCATATCCTTCCTACGAGGCTAGCCCTAAGCTTTGCAGTCAACTCGGAAAACAAAATTTCGCCGAAGAGTTATAGCTTTTGTTCGGTAACACAAAAAAGTGGAGGTACTATCGAGCGATCGACAGAGGCAGTTAAATTGGAGTACGACAGGAAGTGGTACCTCCGCTCGATTTCTTGTGGGTCAGGAGCGTGGGTAGAAGCAAGGAACTGGAGCGCCCCTCCTACAACGTGCCCCTCCCCATCTCTACTTTCACCCAGCATCCGATCCTTCAGCATTTATCCAGCTCTGTGGAAGTGCATATTACTGAAAAACATCTGCTGGGAGTGTAGGTGGTCTCCGATATTGCCGAAGCACGCTCCACGCTTATTTATCACCAACAATAAATTCAATAACGGGAGAAGCATTTATTAACAGAGTGCAGGCATTGTACATAGAAATCTGATTAAATAATAATATGAAAAATTCATTCGTATGCATGAGAATATCGAGAAATATTGAATATTTGGACTGGGGATGAAAATAGAAAAATAAGGATTAAAAAGCCTTTTGTGCATGATATATCAAGATTTTCCTACCATAAGTTTTCTCCTGTCTTATTAATATTTATTGAAAATGCAATCGTATTACAATAATGTACAATTATTTATTGAAAATACTAAATAGCAAGTTAAATCGAAACAATTGAAATTCCTGTGAAAACAGTTACTAATTTATTTTAATTGTGTAAACTTTTCCATCTTGATAAAACGAACTCTGGCAATTTTTATTGATTACAAATAAAACAAATTAAGGATCCCATGTGTAGGTGTCCTCTCTTTAAGGAATATTAACAATGTTATAAAGTTTATTGAAATCAATTTTGCAAGCATATTTGACATTATTAATTAAGACTTTAAACACTAATTTTATTGCAGAACCCCAAACTTTATCAGAACATTACAATTACATGAAATACAAATTAAGAGAGACTGAATGAAATCAAAACAGCTCTCTCTCTCTCTCTCTCTCTGGTGTTAAAGATATGAAGTAATACCTGTTTAGGAATAGTAAAACATTTTTAACATTACGCAGAAAGAATGAAATTACTTCAACGTGCATTAGAATTTCTGATTAAAAGTCTACCTCCTCTACATGACGTTCAATAGAAAGTTGAACAACTGTTAAATATCTTTCTTTATCTGAAACATTTCTCGATATGATCCACATTTTTGAAAATATGCGATTGGATTAAAAAGGTCTGGATATGTTATAACAATTAACTACTTATAGCAGAAAAATTTAGAATATTTTTAAAGTAAGCCAAAGTTAAATAGTAAATAGCGAGATGCTACATATATGTTTATGGCAATATAGTATTTTCTTACGAACACTTTCGTTTTATATCGCAGAATACATGAAGAAACATGTTATCACATCTAACGGTTCTTATTGATTAAAAATACCACACCTTAGAGGGACACTCCTACTAGAATACATCCACGGCACGAAAAAATAGTTGATAACATAATTTTGGTCGATACGTTATCAAGTGTGAATACAAGTATTTGTAACTAGTTCCGTAAGAAAAATTCTGGGATAGGACAAAATATATTTTCGGCCTAAAACGCTGCTCTTTTGTAAATTACATAAATACATCTTGCACGGTGAAAATTGCATCTGTACAACTCGCATGACATACTGTAACATCTGTCGAGGCTGTTGAGATTGTAGATGGGTCGTGCTGGAGTTGAACAACAAAAAGGATAGCCAATATTATGGACAGTACTCGAGCTCCAGATACACACCAGCTTGCATTCAATTTTCATCGGCCTCACTTTTACACGGTAGCCATTTGAAAAAAAGGGTTCCACGAATAAGTTATACAACATGTAAATCACAGTATTAGGTTGCCGTATAAATTCCCTTCCTCAATTCTTTAGTGTAAAAAATGTAATACGATAATGTAATTAAGCTTACAATGGTCCAATGTTTTTCGGGATTATCAAATGACACATTGGAATGTTCCCGATTCAGCGTGACTTTCACATGTTTAAAAAATGTAAATGAATTCTGTAAAAATGCACTTGAACTCGCTCATCTTGGATATAAAATATACAATGGCTATTAAAGTAAAAAGCGCTGACTGAATCTACTGAATTTATGAGGAATATTAAAATGTGCGTCAGTGATACCAGGTTTAACTGGACGTCGTTATTTGTCGTTTTTAAGTAATGAAACTTCAAGGTGAGTGCAGTTTGGCAATCCTGAGGTGAAAATCGTACCGACTCATTGGGTGCAAGTCAATGAAATTCCGACTGTAATGTCACACAGTATCGTTTTACCATCCACTACTCAGTAAATACTGTTTCTTAAACAACAGGTATAAAAGACTGAACAATGCTCACAAATATAATAGACAGAAATATAGGATGGTTTATCTAGCCTGACAACTTTAAATGTCTTGAAAATTATTCGCTGTATGAACAAATATTTAAAAAAAATTGAACGGTTTTAATGGGGGCATTAATGAACGTGATTATTTGTTTTATAGCTGAATGCGTACAGGACATATACAAGAGAAAGTATAGTTTAAAAATTTTAAGGTATAGAAATTAAAGATATAAAAATTTCAGATATTTAAAGAGTTGGAAATCATTGCGATTAAATAAGACGATTAAAATACAAAGAATATTTTCCTTGAAACCACCGTATCCAAAACGGAAATATTACACGAATTAATCCAATATAATTTCTAAGAGATTTAATTCTCTCTTCGTAAATGGTGTTTATGCTCTGATTGTCAGTGAGCTGTAATATGGATTATTTAATAAAATTATAGTTCTTAACTATTTAAACTCTATTTTTCTAATTTTCATGGATTACTCGTATTCAACGTTAATACAGTGTGAACGGGATTATGTAGAGGTGTAGTATTGAAGAGTTAAATGAAATATTTGTTGAATATTAATTGTAATAGTAATGAAAATTATTGTAATAGCAAAAATATTTTGTATAGACAACCAAATACTTATTTATGCATTTCTGAAACATTTGAATGTGTAAAAAAGTGCACAATGCACATAATATGCAAAACTATGCAAAATATCCGAAGTAAAGTTCACATTATAATATTTAAAGTTCCGAAGATGAAACAATTTTCTATTTCCTTTCCACTTTTTTAGTGTTACTTACAAAAATATGAATTTGCGTAAACATCCGCAGTCTACTTATAAACAATAGTGTATTTCGACATCTTGTTTAAACCCATTTCAGTACTTTATCACGTTACACTCTGATTATTGCAGAATTTCATTCTCCTCTCAGGGATCCATTCTCTTTCAGAATTACATTTCATCCTCTTTTTTATGCTTTTTTTCTTTTGCTTTGTATATTATGGGAGTGCATTCTGTAATAAAATGTTTCACATTCTTCTCTCATTGCGTTGAATTTTTAATTATAACGCTTGATGAAACGTTTCCTGTGTTTATTCCTTGCATAATATTATTTATATTAAAAAGGAAACAATGTAACTTGGTTTTGGAACTCTATTTTCTCTTTTAATTTTAACAGCCCACTTGATTTATGTGACACATTCCTATGCGTTTTATATGAATGCTTGATAAATTTATATTTAAACCAACTGGTTTTTACAATTATTTCTGTAATTCATCCGTTAATCGGCGAGCTCAATGACCGAAAACTCTTTCTCCGCTTGCAGTCATTAATTTTGCCAACTCCTCTTATCGTCTGTCATGAGTAATAACGTTCTCATGGAAATTGTGAAAAAACAAAAAAAAAAAGATCGATATTGTCTATTTAAAAAAATAGTTATCACTTAAAAAATTGAACAGAACTTTGCGTCGTTACGGTTCGATAAAAAATACTGTGTAAACGTAAAGAATATAGTACATACGATTAGTCATCTTATCTTCCTCGTAGAATTATTATCAGATAAAAGAAGATCCTAACGTTACTACGATCTTTAAACTTTTTTGAAAAATAATCTCTAGCAAAATAATATTAAGAAAAACAAACCTTTCGCATACGGTTGAAACGAGAGCAATACTTCTTTAGATTTTTATTAAAAGCACAAAGTTTGTTTGAGAAAAGGAAACGCGAAGAGACGTGGTTTTATAGTTTCCTGAACGACATCAGGTAGTTCATAATCTACTGGAACTGGAGGTATACACTGAAGGATGTTAAATTATTACTGATTGCTTGCCGTGTGCGCTCCTACAATTTAAACTAACTTCATCAATTTTCGGAATTCTCTTCTCAAACTTTCACAGAATATTCTTCATGCTACACAGGATGAGTTACCTAAGACTGGAAGTTGAGGTATTTTCGAAACTGTTGTTCATATTGAAACAAGCTGCAGATAAAACTTGAATGGTTTCGAAAGAGTCATTATACGGTGTTATTAGATATTTTTGTAACAGCATATATAGAATGTTTGTTTTTTAAAATGGAATCATGTTGTTTATTATACCAGTCAATTCAATTCGCCATTTTCCATACAAAAAATTTTAACCTGTTTTTGTCGTAAAATTATTACTTTTGGAGATATTTTAATTCAAATATATTAACTGAAATATTGATACAATTAATAGCAGCCATGTTTTTTCTTAATTAGACGAGGTATTTTTTCTTACAAAGTTGATACATAAAGTGGTACAGACAAATCTGACTTTTAGCCTTAGATAACTCACCCTATATATATAATTTATATAAATATAATTTAAACTTCATAAAAATATGCTGCCATTTAAGGATTATAATATATTATTTTATATTATAAGGATTATAATATTATTATATTATATTCAGTATAAAATGGGGATTAAGGATTACGCATATTAATAATGATTTCTTCATATTCCTTTCAAATTCAAGAAATTTTTTAAAAAGGAGGAATCGCAATTGGACGATAAATGATCCAAGGATCGTAGCTGAATGAAGTAAAAAGCATTTTCTATCGATATAAATGCTTTGTAATGATTTTCCAGGCTTCGGTTAAAACACAAGAGAGAAAATGTAGAGCGTGTTTCCTCGAGTTTATGAAATAGAAGAGTGCAGCTAGTTGAATACATGTACACACGCTTTGCTTTGTAAATGGGTGCCGTGCGTAATCTCTTCCTAAACCGGTTGCACTGAAATAAGAGTAGAACGAGTTGTATAGTATGCTAGTAACTCGTGGAAACTCTACGACATTATTAAATATGCTATGTCTGCACTGCTTAATACCACCATTAACATCGTGTTACATATACTAACATCCTTTACTTTTTTAACGTAAAATAGGTAACGTTATTATTTTGATCCTTTTATTTGTTTTCAATAAGTATTTAACATGTTCATTGGACCGTTTTTCAAACAAAAACTTCTTTGAATAACGAGTTAATCCCTTGTTCTCTGATTATTTTATTACCTACTGAGGCTTTTGTATCATTTCACAAATAAATCGTTTGAATATTGTGGGCAATTTTTATTTAATAACTCCAATTCTGTACCGTGAATCTGTACCGTAATGGATAGACCAAGTGTGGTCAAATTTTCTAATTGTAAGTTGTTAATATAAATGAGGAGTAGGTAGAAAACTAGGAATATTCACTTTTATGTTACAGTATTCAGCTCGAACAAAATCTAAAATAATGTGAAACAATTCCTCTTTTTTAATGATTAACCAGAGTATAAACATAGTATGCCTTATTGTGATAACACAGTTAAAACTGAACTTTTCCTGATAAACTAAAACATTTGAGATTAATTTTCTCCACAAACCTGTCTTGTAACATTTCCGGTTTTTTACTTTTTAACTTTAAAATATAATGATAGATTAACAACTTTGTCAATACTACATTTACAAAAGAATATTTCTCTCTGATACTATCAAACATAAGAACATAACATTTTATATCATTTTAATTGTAAAAGAGAAGTCTGTTATTCAAATGATCGAAACTCCGATATTATTTTTAAATATTTAAGATTTAGAGGTGTATGCAGACTTTTGTAACCGATTGTATGTGCTTTTGCTATTGAAAATAATATCTATCGTACTGTTATATCCTTTCTTCTTTTCCCACCATTATGTCGTAACATCCATCGAGCAATGATTCTTTCACTTTGTACATAATCAGAAAAAAGAAAGCAAGTGGAACATTAAAGTTACTCATAGTATTTATTAAATCAGATGGTATGAACTTTTAATGAACATTTTTCACTTCGAAAGGTCAAAAGGAAACAACGCAAAAAATCGAATAAAACTCAAAATAAAATGTTCGCATGGAAAAGGCGCGGCGTTCTAAAAGATTAGAAAGTAAGCGATCCGTGTCCGTCTACCACATGGTATACTAGTTGCAAAAGAGAAGTCCGTTGTTTCGATGATTTGGTTCTATTCGAGTCCTGTCAAGTGGGGTGGAGATAATGACGAATCAGACGAGTACTTGTGCCACTCATTGCACAATATCCAATCGATACCTGTCAAAGAAACGCGGGACAATGGAAACAATATCTGAAAGTACAAACGAGAGGCGCCTCCTCTGTTCAATACAGATAATTACGTTTCACTCGAATTATCTTGCTTGCTGCAATCTTTTGAGTCTAACCATCGACTGAAAATTCTCATTTTATTCTTATGGTAAAAATAGATTTCCCCTTCGTGTGATTTGATAATACAATGAATCAGCGTTGCTTCAAAGGTTAATCCTTCCTTTTATACTGAATACTAGAGGATAGGGAGGAAATATAGAATATCCATTTTGTTTCAATGTTCAATGGAGTCTCAGAAAAAATGTTACGTACAATAGGGTGGATGTACCAATTACTGCCACTTTAAGGTTATTAGGTAACTTTATTTAACTATTTTAGAACGTATTTAACCTGAAAATCGTTCCAGTTTAGAGCATAATATTGTTCAACGTCTCTTTTATTTATGAATATTGTTTTATATGTTGAACACAATGAATGAATTACTAATTAACTGAAAATATACAACAAAGTCCAATATCCTTATTACTATCGCTTGAAAAGTTCTCATTTAAATAGAAACAATTTTTACATATATTAGCACGTCAGTTTGCGTAACAGATATAAGATATATAGCAAACGTATCGCCTTTACTAAATTATGACACGCCCTATACTTTATAACTACATTGGTCACGTTTCAATGTCCAACAGCACATTTACCTCCTAATATTTATTTCTAAATATTATGTGTAAACGAATATACAATGTCTATGTGTTGTTACGTAAACCGGTCCAAATTTAGTATCAAAATTTGTTTATTTACGATTCTGCGTACAATGCTTTGCTATTAAATAAAATAAGTAAAGTGTCAGATGTAGGAACATTTACCCTAAGTTGCATAAACTAAAATTTTGTGAACGTTGGAGAATTTATGCATTTTGTACTGTTTTTAAGGAAAATATAAAAACTGAAAATACCAAGTTCGCATAATAATATGAGTAGTATTATTTTATTAGAAAAAAAGAAGTTGTAAAACTTAGTTGATTCTGCCAGTTTTACAGTAATCAAATGTGTACATAGTCGTACCATAAGTCGACTGACTAACAAAACAAAATGATTCTGTTATATGAAATTTTATAACTCAATAATTCATTGTTGTTAAATGAGCGTTCAGTAAAATCAGTCAAAATATGGCACGTTTCAATGGCTAATCCTTTTGCGGTTTAGTACAAAAGTACTAAGGTATAGAAGTATTAAATGACGCTTGAAAAGCTGACAATAAAAATTGCTGGACGACAGATTTGGATTGGGACAAACAACGATTTGTATTCAAGACGATTATTGTTCAAGAATACAGATACTGCTTCGGCGTCGTTCAATTTAAAGACTCGTTAGGAATGCCGATGTCCTTAAACTCTTTAAAAAACACTGCCGCCGACTTCCGGCTTTTGTTGTGTACCAGGCATTAGAATTAATCTGAATGTATGTAGTAGCGTTATTTGGTTTCCTTTAGTGAATTGCAAGAAATCAAGACGCGTGTACTGTTCTTGTTTTGGATTTTTAGCAGTCGTTGAATCAGTTTACGAACTCTAATTAATTGAAATTAATTTGATTTAAAAATCTGTTGTAGTAATGATGATATGTAGAAAAATTCTTCCGTATGATGACTATACAAAATATTGATCTATCACTATATCTATTACAAGTCTTCGAAGTTTCAAGTTTTGCGAGCCTTCGAATTTTAAAAACTTTTAAATTATTTTATTTAACCAAAATATTTTAATCAAAGTAAAACAAATATTAAGTGTACAAACTAATTTTCTGTCTTCACAAAAAATCAAATACAGTTTCAATATTCAACATTTTCAACATTTTCACATTTACCAAACAAATTCGTCACTTGAAAAATAGTAAGGTAGCGATTTCGGATTCATAAAGATATCAAGAGTGTAAAGATAAAATGAATTTGTACACCTAATAGTTCGTACAAATACTTTTCAACAGAGATTCGAGTCGTTTATTTTTTTGAAAGCCATTCTTTTACCGTATGGTCGCCATAAACGAAGGAATATTATCCATGACCGACAATTTTATGTGCATCAGCTGGATACCTACAGCAAAAATCAATACCCCACCACAGTACACCATAGTTGGGAAACATCAAATATTTATCAGCGTACACACATAATTATTATCAATAAGAATTCCAATTACTTTCTTAATTTTACAAATTTTTAAATGAAATAAAAAGGTTGCAGTGTATATAACGAATATGTATAATGCATTAAAAGTTGCCTTTTGCCGCGCAGCAGCTGGCAAGGGCCAGATGTTGATCGTTGATGGAGTGTACTTATTTGCTACCTCGAAATTCTATCAGACATGTACATACGCCTGCAAGCTAAAACTTCCTCCATAAAATTTACCGTAGATCGAGAAATGAGATTGAACGCACAACGAAACGTACACCTTTTATAAATATTCTGACTTCTCCTATCATATTCATATATCATACATAAACTAAGAATAAATAGTTGCCTCTTTGCATCCGTAATGTTTATTCAGTGCAGCCATAGATATTTATTCAGGAAATGCGGATTACTAGTTGTGTTGGACATGAATATTCTTACATTTTTGTATTATACAAGTTTTTATGCAGGCAATGAACATATCTATTCCTAGATATTTTAGTTACAGTGCCAGTTACTAGTGCATGTTTTCGAACGAAACGAGAATGTATGGGCAAGAGAGATGGAGAATCAGCCAAGAAGTTCTTAAACCAAGTATTTGAATTTATGATGCGAACATAGTGCTGGTGATCTCCCAAGATTTTGGATGAATGGGTTTGAATGTTTTCTCAGCTTATACACAAGTCAATCGTAATTACATTGATTAAATGAAACAGCTGAAAAAATAAGAATATCAATTCATTCTTCTTTTTTATATAGATATACCCAATAAGATCGTACGTGAACACGAGTAATGTAAAAATCAAACTTTTAATATAATACATTTTTCTGTTTTTTTCTTTCTTGCACAAGTTGAAGAAGTGTCGTTAATTATATGCCCCGACATTACTCTGCTAACGTTTCATGCATGATTTATTAAGTATCAATATGCTTTGTACTTTTATCGCTCCACGCAGCTGTTATCAATACCATTGTCAAAATCGAATTTTTATGAGCACAGCGTGTACACTCTTACAATGAAGTTAGAAGGCTAACGGCAGCTGATATCGTGATGAGAAATCGCTTATTGCATTACACGCTCCAGCTGTTCGGCAAAGGCTACCACCACGTTCTGAGTCAAAAAATAGGACGCTGTCGCATCGATTCTACGTCGTTTTAAGTTTGTTGTTAACCTACTTATAGTAAAACTAGCGCACAACTTTGACACAAAACAATCTCGGTTTACTTTATCCAGTGTACCTTGTAAATAATAAATATATTCATTTTTTTAACACTCTTAATACTTACTTTGCAGAATCATCAATAAACCAATGAGCTGCGAAAGAGCAATTCAGGCGTTAAAGTTGTTATTTGGATTAAGCTCTTTTAGAGCTGCATAGGTATATGCACTAAATATAAAGACCTCGTGGAAAGTTTTTTTACAAGAGAACATGTTTAAAATTTAAAATACCCTCAACTAATCCTACATTGCAAAAGGACGGATAAAAGAAACTTCGGATAACGGAACAAACATTTTTCTGATACTAAAGTTCACTTACTTAAATAGGCAGTTTGTAAAAATATTAGGTTGGCCAAAGAGTCATGTTGTTTTTCTACAATGTAATGCTTGAATTACAATACATAAGTAAATAAGCAAATAATTTTTCAAATGCAGAGATATATTAGCATATACTTTAATTTATCATTTGGAAAAAAGTCTTAACGATTAATCGTATTTATCATGTTAAACATAGCTTTGAAATGGAAGACAAGATGCGGTTTTGATGCATTACTTTTTATTACCACTGTAAAGGTAAAAATACATTATAAACTAAAGAAATATGGTACTCAATGGTGGAATAATGAAACCGTTTAATATAGCAGAAAATTGTTGAAAAAGGCAGACAATATATTGTTTAGTAAAGTTTTGTTTCTATACGTGTTTAAAATGCGACAAAACTTTTTGGTCAACTTAATATTTATGTATCCTATAGTTTTATTATGCGATGCTCTATTCGAATAATAAAACATTTGTAGACGTTATTCAAATAATGGTTCTTTGGATAAAAGAAGTCCTACTGTATACCAAACGTTCAAGAATTATAAAAATGCATAATTCAGTCAAGAAATTGAGTACACTTCACTGCTGAAAATATGTATTAAACGCAACCAGTTTCTTTTCCGCTCAAATTTTCTCTAATTATGCTTTTGTTTCAGAAACCGAACCGGACGCGTTTGCTAATATTCGCGTTGTAATAAAGCGTTGTCTTTAATGCTGCAATATTAAGGAGATTTTACAACTTTCCCGATCATAAATCATGTCCTGGTGTTGATCTAGTCTTATACAAATAAACAAGGTATAATTAAACATCAAAGGCATACGGCTGGTAGTCGGACTAGGCTGGTAGCGTCCGCAACACAAGCGCAAGTCTCTTCCTATTTTTAGTAGTACTAGATAGGACGCTTTTTAAGTACGCGCCCTTTGAACAAGTGGAAGAATTACGTGGGGCGAGCGTCTGTGTACGCGTGAACGATCGCCGCTCGCCGCACGACTCGCGGCAAAAGGCTGGACAGGCAGAGAGAGACGCGGGGAAGAGGTAAGCCGAAGGGAACAAATAAAACTAGACTGCAGAGACAGCTGGTCGCTGGGGCTCTACCCCACGATTGAGGTACGGTGCGGTGCGACGTGCCGGCAGCAAACAACAAGCCCATATGACGCACGCACGAATGCATACAAGCGCGCAGCTTCCATGCACATGCATATGCGCAGTGGCCGCCTCCCCATATCCCCAGACCAACCACCGCTCCGCGCCAGCAGTCTTCTATAACGCACTAGCGATTGTGAAAATTCAGTTTATTCACTTACCCTTTCTTTTCGATTATTTCTTTCACTGTGTCACGAACTTCAACGCATCGTTAGTTAACAGCAATAGAATGACTCACGAAATATCAATTTGGATAAGTGTGCAATGAAAAACACGCGAATCTTTATTTACGTTCATCCTATTGTGTAATCCATTCAGTAATCGACCGTTGTACGACTGAGAATAAACTTTAAAAGTTATATTTTCGAATAGATGTATAGCAATGCTCATAATTATTCGAACGACTTCGAAAGTTGGCAAACATTGCTGTTGGTTTAAAGGCTTGAAACTCGAAAGCTTGGAAATGCAGAAATTTCGAAATTTGAAGGCCTGGAAATCTAAAAGCTTGGAAATTCAATCGGGTGCTACTTCAGAAGCTTCACAAACTCGAAAGCATGGAAATCTAAAACCTTCAAAATTCAAAGGCTTGAAAATCCCTGAATAATAATGTAAATTTAAGATGCATCATAATAGAAACTTTTTTGTTCGAATTATTATGAGCGGTACTGTATATTACAAGGACATGTCACTTTGTTAATTTTCAACTTTTTACACTGAATGTAGGTTTCTTCAATAACAAGTTTCGTAAACTTCAAAATTATCTCTGTTTTATTTGCTTAACAATGATACTTCTGTTATAATCGTATCACCCGTGGAGTAATGCGAAGCGATTCAAAAATAATTCAATTAAAATTATCCAGCACAGCGCAATTTAAATTTGTTTAACAAATACAAATACGGTTGAATAATGCAAATATTAATAAATAAAGTGAAACAGGCTTGACCCGCCTGTTGCTTGCTTAAAAAAAATATTTACAATTAATGCTTACTTTTCGGCTGACTAAATCACAACCTTTCCACTGCTCCATTCAGAAGCTCATGATTTTGATAATTTTTCGAATTTCGAAACATCTATTTACAGGAATATTTTATATACTTGATGGATACGAAAACAAATTCTGATTATTTACTCTCTAGAATAAAACCATCCCTCAACCCTTACAGTGTTCATTAAAATATAAGGCGCGACAATTGTAAACGGTTCTAAGCAGCCTAAAATTTAAAAGAGGGATTTATAAACTTTATGTTTTTTCAATATAAATTAGGGCTGAATAAACAATCTTGCAACCCGTTTCTTAAGATCGGACGTGCAGACTTAAGGTTATAATAAGTTTGCTTATATTGGTTTCACCTAACTTTACAATGTACTATTATATGGGGTTGCGACATATCTTTATCCCGTTTTATTCATGTTTTTAAAACCATTCATTTGCAACTGACCGATGATCTTATTCCATTTTTGTTTTTCTTTTTTGGTAGCTGAAAGGTTCCTCTCTTGTAGAATTTCTAGAACTAGAAAAAAGTCGCA
The DNA here is from genome assembly GCA_028830335.1 of Eucera pruinosa. Classification (NCBI taxonomy): domain Eukaryota; kingdom Metazoa; phylum Arthropoda; class Insecta; order Hymenoptera; family Apidae; genus Eucera; species Eucera pruinosa. Next base: position 14,226,789 of record JAMYCR010000004.1, on the reverse strand, counting down.
GGGAAACGGGATGAGTTTATGTTGCAACCCAATGTTCTAACTACATATCCTTAAACACATGCTAATTAACGTTATTATGATCTGTCTCACCAGTATTAAAACCATCCAAGTAATGTAGGCAAACCTCTAATACGATAGGTGTTTTAAGTGCGAGTCAGGCTTCGATCGTCGCTGAATGGCTTCCGTTTGCATCGCTTTAGGAGCTTAAAACCCACAACGCCTTGAAAAGGGGGAAAATCGTCTGGCAGGATTTTTTTTTTTAACGTGAAACGAGAAAAACACAGAACGAGGCCGTACCATACAGGATGAGAAACGGCGTAGAGAAACGAGGTCAAACCGCGAGGCAGAGAGAACTTCTTTTATCGCCCTTCCTTTTAAAATATTATGTACTCTCGTTTGTATACCACGCACTTCCAATCTTCTGCTTAAATAACATTGGAAACTCAAGTTTACAATTTAACATTTCTTCTTTTCTCTTTCTCCAGATACAGCAAAGAAATGAGTTAACCCTTTCATGAACAATGAGACAATATTTCACTTGAATATTCAGAAATTAATCTGAATTTTAAATTCATTACAGACTCAGGAATTAATAGGCTAGCAACGAATTCTAAAAGAAATATATTAGCCACGAAAGAGTTAAATTTTTCACGTACACAGGCCTTAGGAACATTTGATTTTGGATATACTTTTGAAAGGAATTTATTCCTCGTTAAAATGTTTAAATAGTTGCCCTTACAGAAAACTACGTTTGCTTCTGTAAAAATTCTTTTCTTGATAAAACATTGGACACTGGAATAATAAGTAGGAAATAACTTTCCATAATATTGTAAAAATAAATAAACCTAAAGGACAGCTACTTGAAACAAAGAATTGTCCTTTATGCTAAAGAATCACTACATCCTTAACAACCTCTAAGAATAACATCTTCCTTTAACTTGAAATTAATTTGACAGAAAAAGTAATAAAAATCTTTTTATTATAAAACAATTATAGCAAAGTATTCTTAAGAAATGCACGACGTTGCATATCATATTAAAGAAATAAATTTCGCAATATAGCTCTCGAAGCAGCATTCTGACAAGCTGATGAAATCGTTATTTAAAAATCGAACAGCTTTGGTGTGAACAAAGGTATGTTTGTACAAAAATTAATCGGTAAATAAGAATAATGAGCTTGGCTGAAATCTTACATGAACACAACGAAAACGAGCACAACCAATTACAAGGACAAAGATGCAATTAATAAGATGATAAGCACACAATTAAAAGATGATAAAAGTGTACGCATGCTATCAAAATAAAAATGTTAAGTATAAGTACATTTGTGTTCAAGGTTTACACTTTATCTGACAAGCTATAATACGCAATACTTAGGGTATCTTGAACTATAAATGGAAATTCTTAGAAGAAACATACAACTAAAAGAAACTGGAAGAGTATTTGTACTTTTCAATGATATAATGCTTGGACCTGTTCAGTAAAAATCGATTTGTTTCCATTTTTAGGTAGTTTGAAATGTTAAAAACATATCCTTGACAGGATATTCTAAAATTTGAACATACTCAGAAAATACAGATACTTCAATGAATCAGTACACGTACGCATATGGATGCATGACACTTTAAATGCCATTTCCTCAAAATCAGATTTGTTAACACAAATAATATCTCCGTAAATAATTGAGGCATTAACTGAAAAACTTAATAATATTTTCCAGATCTGGTATTAGTACCAATTTAAAATATGAAATACTTCTCTTTCAATTAATAGAAACTGTGTAAACGTTCCCTGAAATTTCGACATTCTACTTTTTAATGGTCACCATTTTAAAAGTTTTCAATATATGATGCTTAATGTAGTATCCTCACACTCTTGAAATTCTTATATCAGGTGTAAATATAGGTAAGATATTAATTCTGCAAACGACTAAATTTTTTTGCAGTTCATATTTTGACATACAATGTTTTCTTGTGGGCCGACTGTAACCATATTTTCGAAAGAAAAAAATATTAACACATAACAAAAATATAGTACTAATTTATACTAAAATCTTGAACCTCGAATAATCCACGTTTGTCGTCAAAGTCAATATTTATTTTCAACAATATCAAACACTTATCCTGCCTTAAATACAATTGGACTTGTTCTCTAATATATTTACGCATTATGAAATAAATTCATTAATTCATTTTTGTATGTTAGTAATATATTTTAAATTTACCCTTCATGTTAAACTTATTACAGAAATAGCGAATTACTTATTGGTATACCTAATACTTTAATGTAAATCTTCAATATTTAAAGCTAGCCTTACTCAAAATATTGTTAAGTAGGCAATCAACTTTCTTCCCATGTATTCTTCGTTTCTTTTAACTCTAAACACGTTCAATTAAATTGCATTAACTGACGTATCATTCACTTACAATCTCGCAACCACCGGTACAAGTGCGTATGGAACTCGCATAAATGCATAAAGAATCGAAGAAGAACAAAATGAAAGGTAATGTGATGTGCATATAAATAAATTTACACAAATAAACTACAGGAACACGGATTATTAAGATTTATCGATTACGTATTATGTACCTCGTTACAGTAAACAGTACAAATTGTAGACGATGAAGTTGCAATATTAATTGCGATATTTAAATCGCTAAACGTGATTCATATCCTACTGCCGTTAACAATCTCATTGTTAATTACAAATTTCCTATCCTACAATTAGAGACGGTAGCGAATCTAGTTTAATTTGCTTCCTTTTTCACCTTAATGCAACATGTAGCATGCGTTTTCTTATGAGAATTAATTTCAAAAGAGAAAACTAGAATTACGTCAATTATCAAAGTCACTCTGATTCTTTTGCAATTTCGCGATTCTATTCTATCGCTTTCACTCACATGAAATCCAACATGTTGCACCTAAATTAGCCGATTTTCTTCTCCTTCTAATTACATATAATACTGCAGGAATATCTAGATATCACTTCTAAGAAACTTCTGTTATTAATTGTTAGTTTCATTTATTTATATAATGTATCCCAGAAATCGCGATTCGCGATACATGAACATTTTATTGAAACCAATTTTAAAAAAATTATTAAACTTCATAGGGACTAGACATAGACTATGGGTTGCAAAATTTTTTATCAAAGTGAAAGGTATTCCATGATTCAAAATAAATCAGAAACATGTGTCTTAATTTACCCCTTCTTAACTGTTTTATTTTAAAACAATTTAAACTGAATTGTTCGAAATAAAACTCTGGAAAATAAAACTTTTATGTTATCTCAATACTCGTTCACTGTCAATATTTTGTTCCCAGCAAAATATAGTCATTGAGTAAAACTCACGTCCATAAGAAATTGTTTTACAAATATAAAGTTCATTGGGTCTGTTTATTGAATTGCTCACGAAACTCGTATTGTATTCACCAACAATGTAGCCAATACTTGGGCTACAGCCCTGTCAGCAACAGAAAAACCGAAAGCAATCAACCGAAACGAATTACGGGATAAATTTAAACCCACGACAATTTTCCTTCGCAAGATATGTATTTTCATGGTTTCGATAGCTTATGTATTTACATTGTAATCAATAGGACAACAAATCAAATTACTTTAGGCAATACAAACCATTGATTTATTTAATATTTTAACAGTTTTTTTAGATTAATTGGAGCAAATAAAGTACTTAAGATTTAATAGCATACGAAAATCATAAAAATAATAAAAACAAGCAGATTTTGTTACCACATCGTCATTGCGTCATTCAATAAGTTCGAATCGCAACTACATTTCACACTGCTTTTTAGATATCGAGCAACGAAAGAACAACACATTTTAATTTACAACAAATATCACTCAAATTCGTTTTCGAATTTGAAAACGCACACGAACTTATTTTAACTATTAAAACTTGCACTGCTGTAGCAGAATCTTTACTTAATTATTAATATAAATCTTATACAACGTGTTATTTACACTTGAATTTATTTGAAAATTATAGTGAGACCACAAAACTGAAGTGATTAAGTTATCTTTTGGACAATTAATGCCCAGCAAGGATTAAATGCATCAAAGGGAAATAGTAATAACTGATTTACGATGTCTAGATTATTATCTGCGTATTGAACGGTAATTTAGATAGCTAAGGATAATTTGTCACTTATGACATAGTGCTGTAGTTAGAAAAGTGTAATTTATGCGTGTGAACCTAATTCGATGACCAATGACCGTACTTTAGATGAATCAGATAGATGCCAAGCCTGCAATATATTACAGAAAATCTAGAAACTTGTTGGCAGAAATATGTCAACACTACGAAACTTTATTTTGATTAGTAAAATTTACTTTTAACTACAGTTTTATGTACAACGATCCAATCTGAATTCAGTCCCCCACAGTTCTGTTCTTTTAGACTTCGATAAAATATTTGTTTACGAAATGTTCCAAAATTCGTTCTCTTCGCGCCATCAGCAGGATAAAATAGAATTTGCGCAAGAGTAAAGTGAAAGATAAGTAACAAGATAAGTAAATCAGCGAAAATCATGTGCATCGTAGATAAAGCATTGAAGGCGCTTATGCAGTATTTGAAAACCATGTAGCGTAACATTTTCCACTACTCCCATGAAAGGCAGTAAAACTTAATGTTGATTGATAGCAGTGTACTTATTTTCCAGGTGAGAAAGCTGCCGAGAATGAAACCCAACGAGGCTACGTTATATTATAACTTGTAATTAGAAACTTATACCATGGAAAAATTTTATACGAGCTCGCCAAGCCATAAAATTACACCCTTTCCTTGAATCAACATTGCAAAATGATGCAAGAAGATAAAACACTAATATAAAACATTGTCTAGAAAAATACAAATTCAAACAAGCTAGATATGTATTAATTGTCCTACTAAGGTGACATTTAATACAGAAGAATATATTAAAAAATAATTTAAAAACTTTGCAACTGTATAATCTAACATAGTAATGGTTTCTTTATGTCCTACCAATTATTCGTTATTTACGAACTATGTAAGTTACTCAATTGATCGAATACATACAGGGTTTCATAAACAGAAGTATGCTCTACAAACGTATCGTTCCTCGTTTTGATTCGAGCCTTTCAATTTTTTATCATTATTTATTGAACATCACACAATGTTTCCTCACAGTATTTCGCCACAAACAACTAGTCTCTATTTACAACGCTAAATAATAAATCTGTCAAGGTAATATGTAAGTCTGATAATAATGTAACAGCAACGCGGATAGTTTAAGAGAATATGGGTCATTGGATAAACTTTTAATGAATACGTACCATTTAAGACTCTTTAACCATTTAACGATTCTTGGGTTATTTTCGACCCAAACATGCTTTTTATTTTTATAAAGAATTCCTTAGCTTCGAGGAAAGCAAAAAGGAAATATAATTAACTCATGCAATTTTAAGTTCCGATATCTATGTTGAAGGTTTTTTTTCTCAAAATTATACAACATTTCACAAAAACAATAAAAAAAAATAGGATATGATTGAATTGAATAAAATCATGAAGACCGTTGCATGGGTTAAATCCATCTCGAAATTATTCTATTGAAGTGTAAATAATCATTGGTATGATAAGGAATTAGCAATAATAGTACAATGGGGATACAGTTCAAGTAAGCTCGCAACTTTCATACGCTTGTGTGTTAAGAAGTTAATGATTGTAACCAATAATAGTTACTGCCAAAAGGAAATATAAAATTATGCAGGTTGCGTCTAATGTTATCAAACTAAGAAATCATCCTATTAAATTTAAATAGCGTTGCGCCGAATAAATTAATTTTCTATGCAAAGATAAACTGAAAGTATACACTACACAGATAGGTTTCGGTAATTTGAAGTTGCAATGTAACACAATCAGTCTAAATATAATACTGCTCACACCACAAGCATGCAGGTATCAGAGATCTACTCTTTCAACTACTTGTTTTCAGTTTTGCATCAAGTTTCGGTTGCGGTGAAACTAGAATTAATAACATTAGTGTAACAGTATATTTCAGAATACTTCCCCTAGCGCAAGGAATTTCATTTATCTTATTAACTAACTCAACAGCAATTTATAACAATTAAAAGCTGTATGTGACATTGTTAACCTCGAAGAATTATATTGATTAGCAGCATTAAAGATAATGAATATATAGTAACGTTCAACATAATTTCTATCATCCTTTCATACGTTTAAGACAAATTGTGTAAACGTGCATGCAATTACTGAAGAACATTTATCTCTTATAATTCTTTGTCTACATATAATATCGATGATTTAGAGTTAAAATATTGTATGTCCATTGCATATATCCTGCAAATTGATCTTGGTTGTTTGCAAATGTTGTATAAATATTAAATTTTTGTCCACTGTTGTAACAAATGTTACATCAATCAAAATTAGAGTAAATAATCTTGTACGTAAAGGTGCTAATACAATGTTATTGTACAATTACACTGTCTGAAAGTATATAATGTATTATGCAGTTATAGTTTCAAATTAATTAAAGAAGGATATCGCTGTTAAGACCGAAGTTACTCTAGAAGGATTCCCCAAATTCTGATACATACTACTACACTATATCTCCTGCTGAGAACATTGTTTCGACGTGTACGATGTACTCTCAGCTTGAGACTCTCAGGTACGTATTATTAGACGTGTATTTTGAGTGATTCTGCTAGAAATAGGTAAATACCCATGGGGGTTTTCTTTACTATGAACATACTGTCAACCCACGTGGAAAGAGTTATGAGTTGTTTGCACTACATCCTTGAAATATACAACAGGTATACAGTACAAAGTTAAAATCATCCTTCATTTTTAATGGAATTAATCAAGAATGTAAAATCATTTTGAATTTAATATGGTTATAACATTAAAAAAACAATTACCAATTTTTCCTCAGATGAGTTAAATATGAATAAAGTGGAAAAACCATGAATTCTAGTGGTAGTAAAATTATTCAACATATGGTATTTGAAAAACTGTTTGAATTTGTATTCCAAATCAGGTTGCAGAGAAAAAAGCTAGAGAAAATAATCAACAATTGCAGCATTTTCCTGTGGTTTCCATCAACGCTTCAATAGAGCAATCGACATAACTCTACACACCGCTAATATCCAAAGTTAATGATCAAGGAACGTTACGTGACTCGATGATTCCTCCCAGCGTAACCAACGTAGTAGCATTATTTCCGTGAATTCACTTTATAGTCGTAGGCGATAATAACGAGGAAAAGCCGAGCAGAACGAGGAGTTTCGCAGATTTATCATACACCCACGCTATGAACAAAACCGGTTCTTTGTATGCCTATACCTACTTCCTATCCATTCAATGGCTCATTTCAATCGGATCGACCGCGAATCTTACCGCTCTCTAATCTGATCATAGAAACAGGATTATGAAACTAGTTTCTACGAGAAAGGCACAGCAAAGAATTGCACGCAGACGATAATTATTTACATTCGACAAATATTAAACTCATACTAATTAGTATGTATATAGGTATGTATAGTGTATCAGTAATTTTATCATCATTAGCTGTTTTACTTGTATTTCCATCACAACATTTTTCTTAATATCATAATGAATTTATTAATTTATTATTATTAAGAATTTGTGGACACGTTAAAAGTAATTTTATGTCACATTTAAGATACATTCAGCACAGGTATGTACATGTATTTAGCAATTATCTTAAAATATGAATCTCTCTTTCGTGTTCATTAACCTTACAGTTTTAGCAGTAACTTCTACATTGATAAGCTATATTAATATCTAATAATTGATAACATATCAACTCATCAAATTGTTTCCCTTATTATTTCCCTTTGACAGAATTTATATATTTATTTTATCAATATATACGAGAACAGTATTACTTTGCATACATATTTCATTATTAGACTATGAATTTTTATGCATTTGTTGCAATTGTAAATATGCAAAAAGGTGCAGAACGCATATAGTCTACTCAACTATACAAGATATTCAAAATATAGTAGAAGTTATGGTATTTAGAGCGTGAAACAACTGCTAATTTATATCCCATTTCATCAAATTTATTTGTAAAAATATAAATGTGCATAGATATCCGCGGTCTTTTCGTTACCTATAATCAGACATAAAAAATGTTGCAGTATATTTGATGCGTATGGACTAAAAATAAAGCAGGATGTTTCAGAGAAGTTTGAAATAGTCGAAAAGAGTAATTTCGCCGAACACACGTGAAGGTATTTGATATGCAATGCACGATGCATATGTATGCGCATGTACGCGCATGTAGACGGGCGCGGCGTAATATGGCATGGGAAAATGGTGTAGAAGAAGCAGGCTTCACTGCTGGAGGGGAAACTAGAAACAGAAGGGAACGGAGTCGTTGGACGGGTCCGCTGAAGCGAAGAGAGGCAAGCGGCGTCGGCGTCGGGAATCGGAGGGTCTTTCACGATGAGTAGGGCACCACAGAAAAGAGGGGAGACCAGGCGGGCCAGTCTGCGCTGCCTTCAGCACTTGAGGGTTAAGGCCCGTTACGCAATGTAATAACCCTGTCAATTTTTTTTTCTTTTTTCCCGAAAAACATCGTTCAACCGCAAACCAGTTGCAAAATCAACATAAAGTTGCGTATATAAATCCTACAGGTATCGATGAAATGATTGAAACGTTGCGTTGGTTTTTCATCTACTCCTTTGATTTACATATATGTACATACCGCGAAGCTTCACATATCCTAACTAGTAGGGAGACAAAAGTTTCAGATACTAGAATAATGATCACTTTTCTGCTACTGGACTTCATTTGTTCGAGTAGAAACGAAAAATGTGTTGCTTAAATACGTATCTATCTCATAACTCTTTGATTGCTAAATTACGTACACTTTTGCAAGATAAATAACTATATACATATGTATGTATATATACATTGTTAGGTAACACACTGTTCGAATAGTAGAATGTTTGACTACAATGTTTATGCAATGAATGTTCGAATAAAAGAGGTTCTGCAGTACATAATTTTATATTACTTCGGTAAGAGCTTTATTAATCACTCATTAAATGTTTCTCTTTAGCAACGCTGTTTCGATTTCAGCGTTCTTCAAAGCAAATGAATATTAAGCAGGACTGTCTAGACGCCTAGCATGCGTAATAAAGTTCAAAAAGATCGGACATCGCGTAACATTTTACATTCACTTACCGGCATCAGTTGAGAAACAAAGCAACTTCTTAGAAATTACTTTATATGAATACAGGTATTATATTCTTTTTGTACAGTATACATACATATAAAGCTTATATAAAGATATATAACATAAAATGTACAATTTATATAAAAAGCTATAGAATGACTGAAAAAAATATTTATACATCGGAAACATTGATTTCAATTAAGAATATAAATATACAGGGTGAATCACCGAATTCATTTAATATATTTTAAGAAAAATATCTTCTAAAGTAATGATTTTCCGACACAAATAGGTTGATACATTTTTATAGCAAATGGCGAGGCTGAATCGATTAGTGTAATAAAAAAACATACGATTCTATTGGAAAAAAAAAAAACATTTGACTTTCATATATCTTCTATACATACACTTACAAAAATACTAGTAACACCGTTTTATGACTTCTTTCAAACCATTTAAGTGTTGTCTGAAACCTCTTTAAATATAATCAGCAATTTTTAAAATATTTCAACTTCCAACCTTAGGTGGCTCACCCTGTATAGCTATAGAGATATATTTATATATAAGCTACAGAGTTATATTTATATGTTTACTATAAACTATCTAATTACGAAAGTTATATAAGCTTTAAAAATTAATATGGTATAAATAGGTTTTAACTTAACGTGGCTACGATAAAGATATCTGCAATAAAAGTATAAAACTATAGTATAAAGTATTGAATACTTTGCCCTGTTCCTGTATACATAAAATAATGAGTAAATATTTTGTTTTTTAACTTTTACCGATAAGTATATATGCAACGTTTATAAAACAGTAAAGGTTAACTATACATAAATATCTGCGTATTTACAAAATATCTTAATACCTATGTAGGTAGAAAAATTGAAAGAAATTCGTTTGTAAATTTAAAATTAAATGTTATCATCAATATCGGGTAAACGTAAATAATAAATCTTCCATGATTATCCAATGGCTTCGTACTTCGATAAACCTGTTGCTACACGGTAAATAACTTCCAATGAAAAATGGTTCACGTTTTGGTATAATAAATAAAAAAAGTTCAAACTCAAAGAAAATAAATAAAAACCGTACATCTGCAATATACTGTCCAATTTAATTTCAATACGTTTAAAATATCTACAATTTAAATTAACGAATAAAACTTTGCTCAAGTATCGATCATCATTTAACATCTGTCAGCATACATCACCACAGCTACGAACTATATCTACAAACAAGATACGTACGTACAGTGTATCTGACTACACAGGTAGTAGTGAAATAGCTTTTACCCATGTTACTAGATCGTCGTGTCCGCTCCATAAAACAGAGAAATTCTGGCTGTGACCAACTTTTGTTACTGATTCGCAACGAGTTTTGAAATTCAACGAGATATATGCAAATACTTCTATTCGATTCAATCTTTACCTAGTACTAAGTCAAATTCAAGTATCAATATTTTTTGATATTTTTTGTCTGCGTATCGTGTGCGCGAGCGTATGTTGTATATACAACGTTGCCGAATTTCTGTCAAGCAAAGAAAAATGGCCGCCAAACAGGGCCGTAGGGAAACGAGGGGTAAAGAGAAACATGAGAGAGAGAGGGGGGATGGAGAAAGGAAAAGAAAGAGAGAAAAGAGGGGGAGTTGAAAAAAGAGAAAGAGATGCAAGCAGTTGGGAGAGAGACACGTGAAAGACACTGATACTGTGTGCGAAAGAGGGGACAAGATGAAAGGGGAGGATACTCGACCCAGTAGCGTAACTACCACGAAGCAAATATAAGGGAGGAGACGTAATGGAAACTGATTAATCTGCAGTTCGTGATAAAATGATAACACAATGTCGGGTGTAAATGGGAAACACGAATATCGTGTAAAAGTTTAGTAAAGATAATGGCTTAGAGGTAGGAGTTAGTTTAGGTAATTTACACTTTCAACTCAGTTTTTTAAGTATTTATCAGCTAATATTATAAACTATAGTCTAAATACAATCTTAACTCAAATGGAAAATTAAAGTAATTTGTTTGTACCAGTTGTAAATAAAAATCAATAAACCTATTTCAATTAACTGTATATATTGCACTGCTGAAATTATTATTCGTGAGTATACGTCACTGGATTAAAAAATAAGTATTATTTGATACTTTCATGTGATTACAACTGTATGCTTATGTAGTTCAATACTTTACAACAGCCATTTTCAACCGGTGTGCCACGAAAAATTTTCAACTATGCCATGGGTTTACTAATTTCGCGCAAAAGCTGTACAAAATTATTATTTCTTAGTCAATACCTTCTCTGCCAGAGAATGACAAAAAATATGGTATATTTTTTGTTCTGCCATAGGAATTTAATGATTGGTTTATGTGTGCCGCGATATAAAAAAAAGGTTGAAAATCGTTAATTTATACGGTTACTTTTTAATAACCTTTAGAGTTTATTTTCAGCGACTGTAATAAACTATATTAATAAATGTGCGTGATGATTCAAATCGATTGGTACTTGGCAATACCAACTTTCCTTTTCCATAAGCTTTACGTAGTAATGGACGAGTTGTTCAACAGAATAAAAGTGTACTACTGAAAAGAAGTCCTCGTTCATCCTACTGCGAATGTTCTTTTTTTCCTTTTTTTTTTTTTTTTTGTGAATGCTCGAGAAGGGAACTGAGCGACCGTATGCTCCCCTCTCCTGATTACGCCACTGGCTCAACCCAGCGAGGCAGTACGAACAACCGGCTGCGCTGTTGCCAAGCGGAAATCACAGACCTGCGGCATTTTCTTCTTCCACGAAGAGACACGTTACGTTCGTTTACCATGTTACCTCCTGTACCAGGCAATGCTCCAAAATAATCATTATAGTAATTAAATTGATCTTATTTGGTAACAATGTCCTCAGTAAAAGGTATTAATTTATAGGCGACTCCTATCGTAAAGTTAACCTATACCGAAAAATATTTTTAGAGTAATCGATATTCCGTACAGATACAGAGTATTTCAAAGATCAGAGTGTCAACATAGATAAACATTTTTCTTTGATGAAACCTTTCTGTTGGTTTATTAAAATTTTAACACTTTGCACTTGAAAAGCGACTCTCAATCAGTAAAATTATTGTCTGTCTCCATGTTTTACGCACCTATTATAAAATAATTTGATCTTTTACTGCTATTTGTAAATTTTGTCTTTTTACCTTTACTGTTTGCATTCAGTAAATTTGTATAAAATTGGGTATTCTTCTCTCGTTCAATAGATAAATAAATAAATCAAATGAACCAATTTTAATAACTCTCGAGTGCCAAGGGTTAATATTAGTAGATAGAATTAAAGTGTCCAGACGTACTAATTTATTCAGTACAGTATTGATTTCAAAGATTCCGTGCTAATTTAAGTTTTGTACTCAGTTTAAGAAAAACAACTCTAAATATACCAATGAAGAATATGTATATGTATATATTAGAGCTGTAATACTTTGTGTTTATCAAGATTTAAAAAATATGATTAAAGTAATTGGATATCTTTTACATCTTCCTGATACCGATGCACCATTTGAAGAAGTATTTTTAACAATAAATAAAATTTGGGCACTTTCAAAAAAGTCAGACACTCTGAAACATATATTAATTATTAAATACAGCATTAATGTAAACTATAGTCAACCTCACGAAAAACATTTAAATAATGAAGCGCTGAAAGCGATTTCTTCTTCATGTCACTATTTAAGTACTAGACACTTAAATATGCAGCAACCGTTATATTTAATAACAAAAATGTGTGGAGCTTGATTTGGTATTTAATTTTTCTAATTCGTTATATAAAATAATTAATTTCATTATGGTTACGAATTATATTGATTTCCCTGTTTCTTTAACAAAAATGTGCTGAATTGGTTCCAGAAAATCTAGTCAATTTAATTATGATATGACGTAAAAAGAAAATATTGAAAAATATTGCAAAATGTTCAGTAGATACGCATTCAGTGATCATTATGGATAAAAAGTGAAATTCTGGAATAACAAAAATTGTAAAACAATTTTAACACTTTCACTGCTATTACGGCGATATTAATTATAATCGACACGTTTCACAAAAGTCCGAAGAAATCGTAATCTTGCGGCTGAACAATGTCACTCTTCAATACTTTTGCGTTACAAATAATAACAGAATATAATAGCAACGAGTAATAACTCTTTAAAGATATTTACTTCAGATTATATATTAAAAATTAGAAATATTTAATTCTTCACTAAGAAATAAGTTACCTGATTATGTACAAACTTTTTAATATTAAATATTATAATTAATATGTCCTATAAATTGATCAGATCAGTAGAATGTATTTAAAATATGAAATTTTAAATCAACTTTTAAATTTCTACAAAGCATAATTATCACTTATATTCTTAATGTTTCATTAAATCGAGCAATCTCTAAACAATACATTCATTCATTTTTTAAAGTAATTGATGTAAATATTATTTCCTTGGTAGATAGAACAGAAGCAATCTTAATTCTTTCAATATTAGAAACTTCAATTAATTATAGATATTTAATAATGCTAAAAATATACATATCCAAATATGCTTTTGTACAACTACGAATCGGATTACTAATAAGTTTTCTTTCATGATTTACAGCAACTATTTTATGTTCCTTATTTTCCATTGCAGTCAAGAATACTGTGTGTAGAATAAAGTTTCGTAGGAAGTGATTAGAATTTCAACTGCGTAAAACTACCATCCGGACTTCCTAGTGCTCATCATCTGATACAAGTTAAATTCAGTGAGAGTAAGATTTTATATGAAAATAAATTCTAATGAAGGTATATGTTAGTAGGCGTTCATAAATTTTCTTATTATTAAAAAATACCAGTTGTTTTACGCAAATACTCATAGAACAAAATTAATATGTTAGTTTAACGAAAATAATACACATTCATTATGTTAATTTCCTTGGAAACGCTTCTTAAAAAACTTAACCGGAAAGAAAAGTATATTACTTTCGAAACGAACATATGTGTATGTTCCCTACATGGTAATTCTGCGACAGCTGTTATACCCGGAAATGTTTTCAACGACAAATTCTTTATAATTACAGCATAAAAGTACATAGAAGGCATTCGTAATCCAAAGAGATGGTAATATAGCGTTAAGCCATTTTAGTACTATTTCATTACGTGAACTAAATAACTAATATTTCAAAAATAAAAATATAAAAATTAAAATTTACGTCTCCACATAGAACTGATATCTAAATTATGGAATTTTAAAAAGTAAAGTTTGGAACTTATGAAAATAAAATTTTAGACCCTTTTTTTGTCTTTTCAATAAATTACTTTTGGTTTTTCATTTTTTGTTTTCTTTATAATCAATGAACATGACCAAGATTCTAAGATTCTTTACCAATTTTTTATCAAAATAAGTTGCAATCGTCCTAATATTTATATAACAAATTTTACTAGTTTAAATTATAATTCAGCGGAATAATTTAGTTTTACAAATTCAGTTTCGAAGTTTTAATTTAGTTTCGAAAAATATCCTATCAATGTTAAAACCATCAATCGATAATTGAATCTTTCTCGCAGAATAAATCGAGATACGAAATTGAATGTATAATACCAAGAGAACAATAGAATTCTCCTTTTTACAAAAGTGTATTTCATGTAGTACAATGAGCATAAAACAATTTGTATTCGATCAATGAGTGAAAATTAATGTTTATTCACCTATCTTAGCAAGATCGAAATAAGCAATTAACGGAATAGAGCACATTATTGTACTCTACTCTATGCACACCGAATTACAAAGAGAAATTTGAAAGCGTACAAATGGTTTGATGCCCTGTACGAGATTAAATTATTAACTACCGTATTATGACTACTTGACTGATTTAAAAAAGAAACATGTATGTATTTTCTGAAATTAAATACACTTGAATATATATACAACATCCTTATTTAAGAGAAAAAAGAAAATACAGTGGCTCACATTGAAAATTACTCACTACCTTTAACTTTTTAATTTTACCTATAAAATGTACTTCTTAAATCTTAAAATATTCTAAAGCAATAAAAAGTTAATATATCGAATGATGTACACGACAAATAACTTTAAACTAAAGAACACATTGTTGATTGTTTCTTTTATTACTTCATATTTGATAAGCATCAAATTAGTTCGTCAGAATAATATTATCTCACTAAACTGTATACTTGAGGTGCTTTCAGCAATATGAAAGATCAAAATAAGCAAGTTACGATAGAAGAACGGAAACTTATAATTTTCAATTGCGCAAAATCATAAAGAGAATTTGCAAAAAGAATTGTAAATAGAAGCCGCAGTATGTTCCGCAATATATTATACTATAGAAAATGCATGACACAAATTAAAAATTAGTTTTATAGACTTGTACAATAGACTGAAAGCTTTTATAATGAAAACAATAAAGGGAGATCTATAAAATATCATACAAGTTCATTCCTTTTTCAGATCAATGTTTAAGTTTTTTAAATAAGTTACTTTACAGTTAGTTTGTGATACTATCTTTCATTATTGATCCACAAGGCATTATATTTTTAAGTGACATTTTCTAGTAATAACGTTAAAATATTTCTATACTAATTATAATTATATTTTATATATAGCACATTTTATAGAGACTAACAAGCAATTAATGGAGGGTTTTTAGTATGAGCCCCTGTGAATTGCGAAATTACCAACATAACCTCAAAAAATCGCGTAAATCATTTAGCTTTATGAAATTTCTTCGTGAAAGAGAAATCAAACCAGCGAAGATACTATAAAAAGAAGGGCCAGGCGCAAGAACGTGATCGCTCGTTCTCCCTGTTAATGTCGTTAGCGTATCGAGGCAAGAATATCGATGGAGCAATACTACGGTGGCCAGTTTCGACAAACCCATGTTAAAAAAAAATCCAATACGAAATGGAGGTCGATAGCGTGATGACCTCGAAGCCAATCGGCAATTTTACAATGCCGTGGCCTCTCGCATGAAAGATGGATACGTGTAGTGTATACGGATGCCCTGTTGCCACGTCTTGATTCAGTATAGAACGACCAAATACGTTTTCCCCACAAATCCACCGGTTTATGCTGTGCCACTGACAGATCTTAAGGCAACGTTAAAGATATGAGCATATCTCTTTAAGTGAAACACTCGCCCCAGTCGACAGTGCTCAAGTTAATGTTGTTATATCGAATCGAAACCAACCGCGACCAACTTTTAATCGACTACAGTTGTAACACTAATTAGTAGATTTATTGTCAATTAACGTCATGTTATGGATTTTAACTCTAGAAAAACTCTAGTAATCTTCATGGAAAAGATTTAGAGTTTATTAAATAATATCATTAGTAAACTAAAAGCAACCCATCTATACTAATTTTAAAGGCATAAATCATAATAGGTAATTTTTTTTAAATATTTTATATAAGAGAAATAGCATTTTTATTTTTTAGTATTTTCTATTTCTAAACAACTATGGCTATAAGCTCGCTAAGTAAAAGGTTTACGATTCGAATTCAGTTTGATTAACATTTTTTTTCTACCTATCACAGCCACAAAAGTAAAGTAGGTAGTTACACGAACGAACTTTCTAATATAGAAGACAAAAAAATCTATAAAAAAACTTAAAGGAAAACTACGAGAAAATAACAGTATGTATCTTGTTCTCAAAAAATGTATTTCATAAATCTTGCTGATGAAACTACGTAATGTTTCAACAGCGACATCGCGCACGATCGTGAAATAAAATTTTGAATGAAAGAACACCTTCACGAGTACTTTTAATGTTTGCGAAATATCCGCAATACCTTACCGGTTACAGTTACGGTTGTATTAAGCTTGGATGACTCATAGTTTCGTAAAAAAAACTTTCCGTGGAAAGTCTAAATTCTATTTTTGAAGTTGTTACGTTCAATTTAACTTTCTTCTTCCAGGTATTACTTAGTAAAGCAATTTTATAATCTTATGAATCTTTATTACCCGTCATTAAAAATTGACTACGCATATTTAATAAGAAAGATATGAAGTTATGTACAAAATTGAACGCACACATAAATAGAACATAAAATTACCGGGAAACTATATATAAAAGAATTGCATATATTTGTGAGCAGCAACTCAATATGTATGGCACTTGTACCTTTTGATGAACAACTAATCAAAAGACTTAAAAGGAGTAAAGTATGTAAATATGTACATGCAAGTAAAACTGAAAAAAACATAGGTATCTTAATGACACAAAAATGAGAATGCACAATTAAATGGTAATACTATTATTGAAGAAGTTCTGAGAAATGTTTTTTAACATATCAATGCCAAGAAATTAAAAGCAAACGATTATGTGCTTGTCTTAAATGAAACATCAGTACAAAAAAATGGCTAATAAAACGAAGATAGATCCAAAAATATGTTTATAAAATAATAATTTTTCAACTAAAAGTAATCTATTTCTAACAAATAATAGTACGTGATTTTATTATAAATTTTGACAAATATTTTTCCGAATGAAGGAATTTAGGAAATGTATTTATTTAAAAAATTGTAGTGAATGCGTACCATACTTCTCATTTTAAAAATAGCAGAACACTAAAATATTTCGTATATTTAATAAATATTTTATAATCAAATTCTATGTAAATATTACACAGTTTGTGTAAGTAGTATATGCGTGGCATACAAATTATGAGTGTCACGTATACTGAACTTTACTTGCTCCACAAGGGTCAGCTACCCAAGAAAGTGACAGTTTAATATTATACGACAATGAAACAAGTAACCTTTTTCTTAAGCTGGATTATTATGTAAATATGTGCATGTATGTTTTCTAACAAATATAACTTCTATCCTACCAAAGGAATACTCTTTTGTAACGATTAACAAACAAAACGACTTTTAAATTGCAGCTCGCGTACAACTATCCTTAGCCAAATTCAATATTTGTTCCATATACATCGTGTAACGTAAAACATTAAAGATATGAAATACCGATAAGTACCATTGTTTAAGAATTAAATTATGTTCATTGTTTTCAATTTTTTTGTACTATTAATAATATCAAACGAAAACTAATTATAATTTTAAAAAGATTTTCATCACATGACAACGATCTCGTCTGTCCTTGCATTTTATAGCCACTATCGATACGAGTGAATATCTAGAAACTTGCATAAGAAGTTTAACTGCATCTGTTAGGAGGCAGCACATGATAGCGAATTACAGATCAAAAATGAACGAAAGGAGCGCTGCAAGCAAAACCGGTCGACGTGTTCTTGATAAAAGACTTTTGATGAAAAAACGAATTTTATTTTTAGTGGTGTTGTAACAAAAATTTCTCAAACGCTACGCGCATTGTGATGAATAAAATAATGGAAATTGTACCTCGTACTGCTTTTGTGCAGAATGCATTTTTGGATTCAAATTGTAACTGCCGTATCCAACCTCCAACAGACAGGGCGCGGGTTTGAGGTTTTAATTTTCAGGAGAACGTCACTTGTCGCTTCATAATAATTACGCACTCACTTTCTTAACACTGTCACCTCGTAAAGTTTTCATTTGTAAACAAAGACAATGATTTCCGAAGCACTTTTCCAACGACATATTCAGGAACGAAATTGTCAACCCCGAAACAACCGCATGGCATGGCGACCGCGGTTACAACTCGTCATATACGGTGTTTTAAACGATACGTCACATCCTTGATCTTTGATACCATTGGCTGGTTTCAAAAGAATGAACCAATCAATTTTAACATATTCTTACTACGCGGGAAAGTAAAGTAAACTCCATTAGACGTATTAAAAATATTTTTAAAACATTGAGTATGTGTTTACTTTAATGATAAATATAAAGCAAAATATCATCAAATAAAAATGTGATATTTTACTTAAAAGAATTAAATATAAAAGTGAAGTCTACCGAATCTATAATACAAATTTAAAGACACACACACACACACACACACACCCATGGTTATGCATCATCGCCATTGCTTCCCTACTTTGATCAGATTCAAGCAATTGTCATTTCAAGTATAATATGTATAATGTATAATATTAAAATTATAAAATAATCTCGTTCAAAAATTTATTTGAAATAACGTACAGTTATTATTGAAAGAAGTGAAATATGGAGATTAGTAATAATTGAATCGAAATATATAACTTAGTAACATATCATTAGAATAAATTAAACAAATTACGTTTATTATTTATAACAAATTAAAAATGAATTTTATACAGTAAAAGTAAAAATTGATATAAAAGAAAAAATACTACGCCTCTTTTTTAAAGTAGATTAAATTTGTTTATTTGTTTATTAATAATTAAAGTTTTTTTATTTTAACGTATATATGTAATATATTATACTATCTCATATTTTACTTGACCTAACATATCTGTTACTTAAAATATATTAATTAATAAACGTTAACGTATTAGTTATCTTATAATCTGCATAACTTATCGAATAAATAAATATTAAGATAATCTTGTGCAAACAATTCACATTTAAGTAATACGTATTATTTTGTATTTTTCTTATTCGTTTCTGTACTTTTTATCGTTATTATTAGAATTATTAAGCGGACATTGAAATATATTTTAATATATTTTAATTACGAGTAATAATAATATAGCACTTTCAATAAGCACTGAAAAGGAATTAAGATCCATTAACAAATTAATCATCATAAATTAAATGAAGAAAAAAGGTAGTAGCTAATTTAAAGAACAATTTTCAAAAATTATTGATTTGTAGTGATACCACGATGAAGTCTAATATAAAACTATTACCTAATAACGCAGGTCGAACAATATAATATTTGAAAAAACTAGATATTTCATAATTTCTGAATGCTAGGGAATTTTTCTAAACATAACTATTGGCAGCGCCTGTTGATATGAAAGACACGCCATGTGGTTAAATTAAAATAGGTTAAAAACTGTTTAAATAAATGTTTTGAAAATATGTCATTTTTTATTAGAAATAAACAGGGTAGCGGTGGAATTAAAAGGAAGGTATTAAATCTTTATATCTGCCCACATATGTGGGACTTCTAAGATATGAAATTATATTATTGTAAGATGCTGTTCAATATATTTGTAATACAGTGTAAAAAGTTATATATTACCGTTATTTTTTAGAATAATAGTCATGTTAAAACAATAAAGGGAAAGAAGAAGAAAAATGCAACTAAGCCTGTACCTGAGGACAATGAGAGTATTGCCAGTACAGATGAAGAACTTGCAGAAGAAAATCAAAGGTAATATTATTATACTCTGATTTATTATTTTTATTAGTTATTGTTATATATCACAGACATGAAGAGTATGAAAGTGAGGAAGAAGAAGAAGAAACTGCCCAGGAGAAGCGTGTAAGGCTTGCAAAGAAATACATTGAACAAATTGAAGAAGAAGGTAAATTTTAAATAAAGCATTCTTTATCTGTTAGACTTCATATTTTAATATCAGGTTTTTGTGGATACAGAAAGGGACAGAGCAGAATTTGAAGAAGGAGCAGTAACAAAAAGGTTGCGTGAAGAATATTTAGAAGAAAAGGGAAGATTAAGAAAAACTGTGGCTGCAAATTATGTGAATCATGGTGAACCAATTATTCTAAGATGTAAAGAACACAAAAGTCCAATTACTTGTATATGTCTCTCTAGTAATGGAAAATTTTTGTATTCTGGTTCAAAGGATGGTAGTTTAGTGAAATGTAAGTTACTTCCAGTTAATATGTCACAGAACTTTAATAATATTATACTGATAAGTATTGTACATTAGGGTCTCTAACAGAAAGAACTAAATTAAAAGCTATTAAAGGTAAAAGAGCAAAGGAAAAATCAAAAGCTCAGAATACAATGAAATGTGTACAATGTTTAGCACTCAGTACTGATGGTAAATTTTTGGTAAGGCCATACAAACTTTCATTCATAATATATTTAAATTTACAGGCATATATGAATATTAACCATTATGCTTAAAGGTAGCAGGAGATAGTGGTTGTAAATATATTAAGGTATTTTGTGGAGATACCTTAAACCACATCAAAGATTTACAGGGCCATAGAGATAGTGTTACTGGTTTAGTTTTTCGTAAAGACACACATGCTTTATATTCTGCTTCTGAGGATAGAAGTGTAAAAGTATGGAATTTGGATGATATGGCATATGTTGAATCATTGTAAATATTTTTTCTTGCAAGTACAGTGAAACCACCATATCCATGTGAATTCAGTTTCAAATCTTTTCGCGGATACGCTATGCCGCAAATAATAGCGAACTCTCTATATATAGTGTTATTAAACAAATGGTACAATCTGTAAAGCAGTGAATCTATGTTAAAAAATATGTCGAAAACGTAGAGTAACATTTTTTTTGTACGCAGCTTCGTTTTTGAATAGATTCTAATGCGTCTGTAACCATCTATGTAACTTTATTGCGGCATTCCATAAGAGATTCGTACTTTATGGATTTTATTCGTTAGCATTTGTGCGATTTCAAACACTTTGGAAATTGCGGATACGGAGGTTTCACTGCATTGTTTTAATCTAATCTGTTTCCATATTTAGAAGTAATGTCATTTTATTATTTTGTTAGATTTGGGCATCAAAATGGTATTACATCGATCGATGCACTCGCGCGAGAGCGAGCTATTACTAGCGGCGGCTTCGATGGGACAGTTCGAATTTGGAAAATTGTAGAAGAATCACAACTTATATTTAATGGCCACGGCGGTAGTATAGATACCGTAAAACTTATTAACGAGGAAAATTTTTTCACATGCGGTGACGATGGACAATTATGTGTGTGGGGTTGCTTGAAAAAAAAGCCTCTGTGTTCAGTACCAGACGCACACGGAAGAGATGAGAGTAATAATCAACCAATGTGGATTTCTAGTATAGCTACTTTTCTCAATACAGATTTAGTTGCATCAGGTATTAAATATGTTTATGTAAATACTTGTGAATAAATAAAAATTTTAATTTCTATACGTATTTATTAAAATTATCGATTATAGGGTCACGGAATGGCGTTATTAGATTATGGCAATGTGGAGATTCGTTCAGATCGTTGAATCCGATATTCGAAATTCAATTAGTAGGATTTATAAATGCACTATGTTTTACTCCGGATGGAACTCAACTTATCGCCGGTGTCGGCCAAGAGCATAGGCTTGGAAGATGGTGGCGCATACCAGAAGCAAAAAATAGCATTGTAATAATACCATTAATTCAAACGAAAAATAAATAGCTTATAATATTAAATAAAAACGAATCACTTAATTGTAAATTGAATTTAAATCGTTGAATATAAATTTACAATTTTTTTTTATATATTATAAGGAGGTGTAGTTTATTCCCGATATACATTCCTTATGGTGAGTTTTAATCCTCGGACTATCTCGTTTGCCGTGAAATCGATTCGTAAACAAGCGAATGAAATAAAAGAAATATTGGTCCACAGTACAAGTATTTATTTATTCTGTACAAAAGTTGAGTTATAAAATATTATGTCCCCATTTTAGGTCTTGTTCTTAGTCTTGTATACCATGCCGTCTTGAGTTCGTTCGTATAATAACAATAATCGCCGCAGAGGACATTAGCGTTTACGAGAAAGAATTGGTTCGGCCATTGATTCGCGCCTACTGATACTCGAGCAGAGAAACGAGCATCGATTTCGACAGATCTTTCTCCCATTCCTGCGTAAACGCACCTGTCCTCGCACTAAACCTTGGGCTCACCGTGTACATATACAAATCAAATCGACTTTTTTTTTTTATCTTTAATTCGCGTATTTATTCGCGACAACGAACGGGTGTACAGCGAGTGTGTACGCTACTTCTTGTGTGCATTCTTGCAAGGAAGTATTTCAAACGAGTGCAATAATCTAGGCCTTTCTCCCATTATTTCACGTGCTTCGTCTCGCTTTTTTTTCCCCCTCCTGTTATTACTCTTACTTAGAACCTTATGATCGCGAGCATGCTTTTGCGCGGATGACTAAAGCAGCAGTGCTTTCCGCCCGATTAGTTTCTTCTCCATTGGCTCTACTTTCACAAGAGGTCTATGTATGTTACTCTAACACGTCTTGCCTAAAATGCTTCTCTTTTGTCACGCGCTTTATTTTCTTTTCGATTTGCGTGATTTTTCAGATTTGCGCGCTTCGAATTCAGACATCGCTTTCTTTCGATCTATCCGCTTTTTGTCCTTACATTATATTTCTTTCGCTTTCTTCTTTTCACGAACTCGTTTAATTTTTCAGTAAAATAGTTGAATCTATTAATTGAATCATTCCGTTACATTATTATATGTATAATCCAATGGCAAAGAATTCTTTTTATTCAGATGGCTGCAAAGAAGGAAAGCGATAGCATAAAATAGTACCGTTTAAAGCAAACTTTTGCAACTTAATTCTAATTTTTCAAATTAGACCATACTGAGTATCGTTGCATTTTCGTTCAGGAGTGCCGCTTGGAGAAGAAATACGTATGTATGTACCAGTGTATTTCTTTGGTGGTCCAAGTACAATAGGTGCGAACGTGTAAGACAAGACTTATTCAACGTGACCGCAAGCTATTAAACGCCGGAAATCATTATACAGCACACTTACAAGCACACTTAACATTTTTCGCATTGCTCTATACAATATAAATTCGTTCTGTATAAACAATAGTACAACGATTTAGGCTCCAAATTGTACATATTTCAACGCGCGTCACAGAGGAACTGAGTTTTCATTGCAAACGCAGAGAGTTTGCGAAATTTTGCACCGCGAAAGTATTTCACTCTAATGTACGTCTTTTTACTTCGATTTAGAATCCATATGTAACTCTAACACTTTCAGCTAGGATGTTTCTCTTCGGCCAAAGGAGCGCAGAAAGTTTTGCCCGCTTATAGCGATTAATATTCAGGTAATACTTCCGCGTGAACCGCTTTATATGTTAAGAGATCATCCGCACTGAACCTGCTAAATAACATCTCAATAGACCTTACAGATTTCAAATGGAGAAACGATTCGTTCTAATGCATCCGTATAGATATCTTTTTTTCTCCGTCAATTTATAAGTCCTGTCCTACGTGACGACAGTTTTGCACATAAAACAATTGTATCGAGTGGTCGCAGAAACTATTGTCAGCCGCGAGTCGCTTTGCAAGTCGAGAGATTCGTTGTCTGTGAGGCATACACGGCTAAAAACCTTAGGCGAATGAAGGCTTTAATTAATTGGATCGAATCGATTGAAACAAGTGGCATGGTCGCGTGCCTGTGAACGGCAACGCGCCTCGAAACATAATTATTTTCCTTCTCAGCATTGCGAGTCGTGAGATTTCGTATACTACACGCCGCCGCGGGTTTTCCTATCACGTATACGTTATGTACATTCGATCTCATAAAGCACACGATATCCGGTCTTAAATCCACTTCCTGATGTTGTTATTCCATACGTCATTTTCATATTCTACTTAAAAGATCATATAAAAACGTTTTTATTACGTGAAAAATATCGTCGATATGTTATTAATAATTTTGAAATGATTGAAAGGTTTTAATAGGAACAGGGTATTGTAGAATTAAGTGAAATAAAAAAGAAGACATCTTTATTTACGCTTTGAAGAAAAATGACAGGATAGAATGATCAATTCAGTCTTAATTAAATTTAGTTAGTCTTGTTACAAGAACATTAACATTTTAAGATATAGTCACGTAATATCGTTTGACTTCCTAATTATTTAGGTCAAAATCAAACTATGTTTCAAGAGTACTTAGAAAAGAGAATTCTACAAAAATGATTTGCTTAATTTTGAATTATCGATACACGAATGATCGAATGGGTAATAGATATTATGTGCTTTGTAAGATGTACTGTTCGTGAATGTAGCGCGCTCGTCTTTGAGAGACGACGTTTCAAGTTCGATGTAACGTGGAACAAATTAGAGCGATTTGTATGTGATCAGTACCGAAAGACTCGCGAAATTTAAGAATGCGATCGAACCGGACATCTGCTTTCGCTGCGAACTCACATTCCTCCATAATAAGCTTCTCCTTCTGTTTTTTTTCACATTCGTTTTGCAGGGTAGGACAACGAATAAAATGGCTACGATAATTGTCAATCCTCTCCAAGGATATCGACGACGGTAATTAAAAAATGGCAGTTTTTCGTTTTATTACATTTCGCTCAGCGTTTCACGCGACGCAAGAGGAATCACCGTTTTATGGCTGTGCGTTAGAATTTGCTGATTCGCTATAGTTAACATATTTGGAATCTTTCAGAATCGACCGAGGCGCATAAAAAAACAAGTAGAAGATTCCATGAAAAAAATTTGAGCTTCAATAGAAACGTAATTTAACATGCCGATTTCCTCTTGCATCTCGCGCTCACAGCGTATCGAAACATCGATAGAAAAATGTACACCTAATATCAATAAAATCCGTGAAATCATCGCAACAAAGCGTATATCAGTATTTGTGTTCAGCGTTCTCATAAATATTCTTCGAAATCATCGCGAATGTAGTTTTGCTCGCAAATCGTTTTCATTCGTTCAAAAAATAGAAACATTTTTCAAAACGAACGCGAGGAGATTCGTGATGCGATTACAACCTTCTGAATCCAACAGGCAGCGATCGTTTAAATATAATTCTTTTTACAACCAATTTGATTCCAGGAACTCATTAATGCCTGTCGGGGGTTCAACGAAAGAGGCGTAACACGCGATTTCCTCAAATTTACCATTCAGCACCGTGAATCCCTCGGTTCGTACAACCCACGCAATGGTGCTCGTCGTTGATGGTCTCAAACGCAAAAAAGGAAACCTGATTTCTTCACCGAATCCGCGAACTAGTGTTCAATACCCTGGTATCTGAACCGCGTGGAACGTGGATCGCACGCATCTCGTCCATCGAGAGAGCATTTCTTCTTTTCTTTCTTTTTTTTTTTTTTTTTTTTTGTACTTAAACGATTCGAGACGACTCGCGCAAGGTACTTTCAAAATGAAACGCTTCGACGCCGACGTATTCGTCGTACGCGTCGACGTACTTTGTATGTGTTATGTGAGTGAGTATGTACGTGTATTATTATTATTTTAATGGGGGACGCCCGGTCTCCCTGTCCGGCATTTTAACATTTTCCAGTTACTTTTTCTCTTTTTTTTCATTTTGTTTCGTTTGTTTTACTTTCGTTTTCCATCGATATATGTGACCGTATATCGACATACATAATACAATATAGCTATATAAATCGCGCGACGCCGACGAGTCCTACGTTCAGAGTATCGTCGACCCTTTTCCCTACCTTTCTTCTTTCTTCTTCCTCTTTTTCTGCGAGTGAAGTTACGCTCGTGCGTTTCCCGTCGCAATGGCCGTCAAAATCGCGTCGCTTTTGTATATTTGTGTATGTGTGTCTGTGTGTATCGTGTCTATGTATTTGTCTGTGTATCAGTGTACATTTAAATATATAATTTTATTTATTTCTTTAGAGCCGCGTCGCTTTTTATACGACGTCCCTGATAGTGTAACTGCTTGTATCGTAATATGTGCCAATATACGTGTGTAAATGTGTTCGTTTGCACGTGTACGTGTGAGTGTGCGTGTCTTGCACGTACTTGAAGATCGATTCACTTACTGTGCACTTTTTTTTATGGTTACCTGCAATTTTTTTCATGATTATGTCTTTTTTCCGTTTTTTTTTGTTGTTTGTCTGCTTGGACTGTTTAAACACTATTTCGCTACAAGTGGACTACCATTATGAACACTACGCTACTTTGTATTGTATTTGTAATGCTTTGTAATGAACGACTGTACTGTACTGAACGTGCATAATTGGTGAGCACACGCAATCTATAATTGATCCCGTTCACGAATGCCACACATTGACCACGCTACTTTTTTATCATCACCTTTTCGTTGCGTTTAATTTTAGAAGAAGAAAATTGCCAGCAAGGAAAACAATTACTGAATGAATATTGTACCAAAAACTAGATCAATTTGATTGTCAAGTGACACACAAACCGATCGAACTATTTTTAAACCGTCGATAGTTTCTTTCTCCAAACCGGTTATAATACACCCTTTCGATTAATCGAATAAACCGTGTGTGATATCATCTTTGGTATTCCTTTCCCGTCTTTTATAGACGCGATATCACGATTGTTGTTTAATTTATATGTAAATATACCGTGTCGAGGAGAAAGAAAGGGAATGATCTAACGGTCGATGGATGATAACGTGGTGTTTGGTTGTATGGCTTCCGTGACCGTGATCGTATGTGTCATGTAATGTACCTGTTACAAAATTAATATATGCAACGTGAGAGAATTCATGACCTGGCTAAAAATGTGTGGTTCTGTATTCAAACGCTCTCTTGTTTAATTAGTACTTGTGTTTCTCGGTTATGAGTTAATAATCATAGTTTAATAATAACCACTTTGTGTTTTTTCTTATTTTTCTTCCATCTTGTTAAAAATCTTAGACATCAACGTACATTCACTTTTATAATAAATTGTTATTAGAAACCTATCCTCGTACTTGCTATGTATTTAATATAAATTTCATCGTGTTATCGTTATTGATCGTAATCTTCTTTTTTTCTTCTTTTCTTTATTTACAACGACGTACCTACGAAATCATCTCGATCCCATTTTTACGCTCAATAAATCCGTGGCGGTGTTCATTCGACGCGGTAAATCTAATTAATCGATTCTTCTTGCTTATTTTCCTTTTTCCCGTTACTTCTCATTTCTTATCTCGTTTCCTTTACCCTCTGCCTTGAGAAGAGAGGAACAAGTCGTTCACGTATGCAACAAGAGTCACGTGTTCTGATCTTCTTCCTCGAAGACCTTTAATCTCTTCTGACATTGTTCCTAAACACGCACACGAGAGGATAACACAATGAAATAGCGAAAATGAACGGTAAAAATCGCAGTAAATAGGGTTCGAACACGTCTTTGGATCAAAAAGAACGTGAAACTCCTGTTCCTCGTTTTGTTCTTCAGGTATTTCCGTTCGAAACGTACGACCTGCAACGCGTGTGTGGGTATATTTACCTGGTATGTGTATTTGTGTGTATACACGATTAATAGCAAAAGGCTAATCTTAACGCGCGTGATCTAATTAATCGTAATCCTTAGATTCATCGACGTTACGATTATTCCTGTAACTCTGTGTGTTGCATCAGTGTCGTTAAGTTTCTATTATATCGAGTATCTACATATACTTTCCTACTAATGATTTAAATACCTTATGGTACGATGCTTGTCTCCGTTCGCGGTTACAAAAATAACTCTCGAGGAGCAGTGTTTCACGTAATGGCGGTCGGTGGTGATGGGGTTGCGGATGGATGATGGGGAAATGCTTTCGGAGCGGATCGAAACGAAAACAAAAGAAAATGAAGGAAAGAAAAATAAAAATAAATTGCAGTGAGTGACCTTGTCTATTTTCTATCGATAGTTCGAGTCTATATTATTGTTATACTGTATTCACCTATCGTCCGTAAGAATGAGTACCATTCACATTGGATCTATGTAACTTTGCTGCATTGCTATTGCATTTATGTTTAATTGATTACGGGCATTTCTTGCGCTGGCTTTGATTAATTCGCTATCGAGTCGATCGATAATTCGCCGCCCGGAGCAGTCCTATCGATACATCCACGATTCGAGATGCGCAACTGTTGCATGGATCGTCGATCGCGATCGAGCCGATCGTAAACGTAAATGCACTGTACATTTGCGTCCCTTTACGAACTTACGTGTGTATGTAACATCCTCTGAGACCCGCAAAGCGAACTTGTACGAGAAACATTTTGTACAATCGCGTGTTAATTATTTCTACCGTGTGAGAGGGACAACGAACCACATATCTAAAGGATATCGTGACACTATAAAGACTGATCTACATTGAGGCGCATCGTACGCTTTTTTTACACAATGGTGCAGGTGATTGTCTTTGGGTTTCGATTTGCGGGTTGATCAGCGGCTCACAAACAATTCCACGTGTACTTATGTGTGTGTCTGTGAACGAAAACGACTAGAGAGAAACTAAAAGAAACTTCTTCGTAGTAGCTATAATGTAATGAAATGTAAATGATCATGGTGAATCTATATGCTAAGAATCGTGGAACAGGTATCGTCGCGAACTGCTTTTTCGCCATCGATCGCTCGAAATACATGTACGAAATTGCTATTGCGATTAACACATGGGTAAAAAGTACAAACTGTAGACAGACGAACGGACAGACAGACAAACAGACGTGGATCGGAGGCATGTAATACTTAGGCTTACAATACTGTAATGGATAACATTATACACGCATTTAATTTCCGCCATTTCCCTCAATATATTCCCGGCTGATCGTAGTCATTGACTTTTACTTGTCGCGTATAATCAAGAACGATGATGAACGATCAATGAACAATGAAAACGAGTCGGTCAATCGAGCAGCCTTCAGAATACGTTTCTTCTTTATTATCTATGATTCGGAATTCGGGGGTCTCTTTTTCTCTCTCTCATTCTCTTTTTCACATTCTCTCGCTCTGCCTTATGCAATACCTATTTTCTCTCCGCATATTCGTATTTACAATAATTCGTTACTCTAGTTGCTGTTCGGTAGAACTTTTTCCTCGTGGCCAACGCGAAACGATCATATTTACTCGTTGTTTCTCCCATTCGCATCCTCGAACGCTCCTCGGCCACTGCGCGTGTCTCTTCATGCGCACGGAAAATTTAAAAGCGTCTATTAAGCTCCGTTCACACAAGCATTCACGGATCCGAATTCTTGTCCGGGCTATGGTTATATTATTGTGCTTTTCGTATCGCTGATATGAGCTAGGCGAATACGATTCAGCGATTACTGTTAATAGGCCGCCGAACGACATGTGTCGATGCGGAAAAATGTATTACATCAGTGCATGTGTGCTGCGAAACGACAATTTTGCATTCCGGCAGATGAAACACGCATACGACTGATACTTGTGTACACACGTAATGAAATTGCGCTATCGTGTCGTTATGTACGCTAATTGTAGTCGCCAATATTGGCACGAACGCGATTTAAAGTTTACAAGTTACGTTTATACAACACCGATGCGCAAGATGCGCGCGCACTGCGTGATGCATTACCGGCGCAATGAGTTTCATGCGATTAAATCCGAGATACATACTTAACGTTCAGTGTGTGGCAGTATTGTGTGTTCGATAGAAACCTGGATCCGTGATCGCGATCGAATAAAACGGCTAACGATATTACATCGAGGATACGCGTACAATGCATACACTAACGTGCGTTCTTCACGAAAATCGTTTGCAATCGCACGTATGAAGGGAGCTTGAACGCTTGCGAAGAGGGCGTTTTTATCGGTGCACGCGACAGATCAGAGCGGAATCGCGTTGAACGATCGTGATCACCGTGCATGTATACATGTAATCCTGTACGTTTTACAAATAAATGCAACCTGTATGCGCGTACGTTTGTCGGTACGCGTATAGAAACGAAGTCTGCGTGGCGGTGTACAATAAATAGAGTATTAAACAACAGAAATATGGGGATAACTGAAGAGAACGATGTAGTACGAAGAACGATACAAATGGAATCGACGATCGCGCGGCCAATTGGTTGAATTCGTGAGCACGCTTTTAAGTATGCACTCGAACGCGAACGTTTAACGTTTTCGAGCGATATAACACGAGGATAACTTAAAAAAGAAAAAAAAGAAAAAAAGAAAAAATAGGGAAAAAGAAGAAAACAATAAACGGCGGATCCGATGATGACAGGGCTCGTGAATTCATCGTTTTACTCGCGTCATGTCATTTTTTTTCATTACCCCGCCGAATACGTAATTTATTCGCTATTAAATTTGATATTTTTTACTAGTAAATATAGAATATCGAGTGTGATTATTCGTAGCGTAATATTAGCGGATAATAAATATAATACAGATCTATAGATAGAGTTCGGTAATGTACAACTATGATACAAAAATTTCATTTCTCGTCTCTCGCTCCGCGATCAGTCTCTCTCTTTCATTCACTTACCATACTTTCTTTCGTTCGCTCGCTCTTTGCCTTTGGCGAACTCAATCGAAGCGAGGAATTTCGAATTTCTTCGTCGATGATACTTCGTGTGTTCGTGAAAGTGTCACGGTTGCGAGAACCGCGGCCGGAACTTACTAAAGTTCATCGCACCTTACACAGTTTTGTGACACTCGATTATCCAATAGGCGATCCTCGTGTTCACGGATGTACACACGCGTCTCGCAACATACGCACACACGTCATATTCTATCACACTCGGCCAATTTCATTCACGCAGTATCGCACTCTTCCGTGTGTCATATATAAGATATTTTACCTAGTATACGGCACTCTCTTAAATTCCCTTGCCTCGAGAGATCGAGGCAAGAGCCACTTGTACATATTCATTAGGAATTTATTTACACGCGTGCTAATTATCCTGTTCGCGTCTCTAACACGGTTCGAACGATTCTCCGCCATGACACTGTACTTCGATAGATCTGATTCGATTATCGATGTGCGACTATTGCGATTACCGCGATTAATCGTCTGATTTGAGTATAGCAACTAATGGCGACCAGTATTTGATCGTCGGTAAAACATGAAACACATGTGTGGACGTAATGATGAGAATGTTACGAAGAAAACGAGTGGTAAATATTACATATACTAAAATGGCAAGTTCACTTAAACCGTACTAAATAATTGGTTCTCCTACATATATTTCGAAAGTTAATTAACTTCATAATTATGATTTTGACAATGAATCGTGACAAAGAACCGTTCGTAGATGAACGCCATAGTCAGTCGTGCGATATAATAGAAGTTGTTGCACATATGCGTGTAACTTTTGAAAGAAAGAATTTTCGTACTTCTTTGACAGACGTATTTAATTCGTATCGCGTATATCTCGCTCGAGGATAGTTAGCACGCTGTTCACGACTTCTCTTTTCTCGTATTTCGAATAAATACCTAGAATTAGCGTAATGATAAGAAGGACAACCAATACGACTACCATTTATAGTAGTGATAATAGTGGGCATACTATAATAATGTCTAGTAGTAGCGTTTCTCCTTGTTACGTCTTTCTTCGTCTTTGTAATCTTACTACCTACGTCATCAATATGGCGTTGCTGCTCGTGTGTCGTGCGTGTCTCTTCTCTTGACGTTTACGTTTACTTTTTTTTTTTCATTTGCCAACTCTTCATTCTTCTGAACGTGTCTTCATTTCCATTCAATTTTTATTTACCGTTGTGGTTCCTTTTTGTTTTTCTTCTTTTCCGATTAAATTTTCTCGTTCTCTTTCTCTCTCGAGGCAGTCCGACCATAAATCGTGCGCGATTTAGTTTTCACGATCGAGGGGCGGCCGTGCGAGCGCGCGCGCAAACACGCGTGCCTCAAGAAATTAATTAAACGTAGGATAATCACAGAAAAAGGGGTTTCGACGTATGGGATATACGTTCTCGTCGGTAGTGTTGTCGTTTCACCGTAATAACTGTGGCAGGATCGCGCTGATCAACAAACTTCCGGTCAGCACCACCAACAGCTCGCTGTACCGATCTTGAATCCGGCTGGAACTCGCCCCGGTGTAAGTCAATTCTTCGTTCTTCACCACTTCGTTCGGGTGGTCTGAGTATTCCTCTGTTGGCACAGAAAACAGTTCTTATTTGTAGACATTAATTTAATAGGGCAGGATAAGAAAGGATGAATAAGGGAGGTTGAATCCTGAGTTATTAGGTGTGTAAATGAATTCAGTACTTTTTTTTAACAGAAATTCAAATTTCACTTATAGATCATATAATATGGATTACATTCGCAGAGTACTTAGCGTCCATTATTAGTTATAACTCTATCTCTTTATAAGTGTTTTGGAAATATTTGAATTTAAAATAATTATTAGAAACAAGTAAATTTCAAGGTACTGATTTAATTTACACACCTAATACTACAAACGATATACGAAGAAATAGAAGTCTTAAATAGTTTCAACCATAAAAAATATCTTATCGATTACGGCCAATGATTCTAGAGGTTCTAAGACTTTACATGCTGATGTGCAGTTAGCGATATTTGAATTTCTTGGCATTTGCTTTTACTCAGTTATTGCTTTTCAATAAATTAGTCGTAATATTTTATCTTCAGGAAAAGTGTCAAGCACATCCCTCAATTTCTCCTATTCCCAGCTGCCAAACTTCCAGGAGTCCAGTGGAAAGTTGCTTCATTACGAAACCCAGTGGACGCTGCGATATCGAAGCGGAAGCTACAACTTCTATCCTGGTTCCGGTTTATAGGTGAGTACCACGAACTTTTCTCTACGCTCCAAACGAAACGAGAATCGTAACAGAGCGAACGAATGACGTTGTAAATTCGTGAGACAACATTGATATGATCGAGAAATTTGAATCGGTATATTACGATGAAAGGCGGAACGATCCGCTTCGAATAATTTCAATTCGACACCTTGGGAACACGAATTCCTTGCGTTTTGAGTCTTGCCTCGTTAATGACCGTGGCCAGGCCATGAAATGTAAATATGTACGCATCCGCGGCACATTTTGAAGTCAAATTATCGTAGGCGATGACATAAGAAGGGTGAACATTACGGACGACAGATGGTCGTAGAGAATTCGACTCTGTTACATACGATTGATTTCCATCTGGCATGTGTTTTGGAACCAAACGTGTTCCTGAATCTATTATGTACTTTCTATTTGAAATTCCTTAAATTATGTCTTCCGTTTGCGGCGATAATCAATCTGTTAAGTAACTACCCCGGTTCCCTTACTTAAAAGTGGGCGTGAACATAAAAGAAAGATCACGTTTTGGAATCGAACGATGCGGTCGTATGCGAGGCGTGTCGCCTCCAAAGTTTCACGTGCGGTCAGCCAATGTAGGCTTTAATAATCACTCTTTCCGATATAATTTATACGAGGCATCGGGCGGCCGTAATAAGTAGAACAAGGTACGACGAAGGGACGATATAATTTGAAACCTCATTAAAATTTATTTGCTCGTTATTTACTTTATCCGACTTAATGTGACCGAACGATAAGCCGAATGAATTACGTCAAATGATTGTTTGGCACGCAATGGACCGTCACGTTCAACTACATAACGGTAATTTAATGACCGGACCGTCGACGACGCTTCTCTCTGGTTTTGCACTCGCGTCTAGTATTGTGAAAGGATGATGGGGCACAGGAATTTCACAGTGTGACTATAGGCTCATGTACTGTGCCTTCCTCAAAATAAGAAATATCAATTATGCGATGCTAATAACAAACCCCGATATTACTCAATAATTCCTTCGTCCCGAAAAAACGATTCATACAACGATAACGAGCAGTAAAGTCGTCGAGGATCAGTGGTTTATCTTAATTTTATGCAACAGTAATTTCGATACAAAGTGATAATTATCAGTCAGGCAAAACGAAAGCGAGAATTAAAGACACCTTAACTAAGTTGTACAAAGTATCTCGCGTGGAGATATCAATTTAGCGAGATACGCGGAAATAACTTTTACTGGATAGTGCTTACTATAAAGTGTGGCGAGGTAATAACCGAGTATAGGATGATTCTATATGATAAAATAAATCGAAAATATAGGATACAATTTTTTCATAAGAAGCCAATAATTAAACTCACCAAACATGTCAAAGATACACACAGATAGACACCTTATAAGCGATCTAATTCGCCTGGACTAACAAGAAGACCCTTCTCTACGACGATTAATTTCGACAAGACGCAACGATGAGAGAAATTTCGCGTAACAAAACAAGAGAAAAAAGACGGAAGAGAAGGGTAGAAGGAGAGAGAGAGAGAGAGAGAAAAAAATGAAAGAATCATTGGCCGAGATAATGGTCGCGAGGAGCATCGAGAAACTCGTTTCGCGGCAAAGAGAGCAGGTGGCAAGAGGCGGTGGGGTGCTGTGTTATACGTACTGTTCTTCTTCTTCTGGCCGATCGAGGTCTTGGGCGGCGAGGAGGACGGCGGTCCATTGTGAATCGGAGGCAGATGCGGATGCACGGGGTAGATGGCCGGAGGGGGCACGTGGGGCAGGGTCGGCGCCGCCGTGGCCGGTTGATGATGATCGTGATGATGATGAATGCTGCCCCCTGGGTAGAATCGATCTCCGCCCTTGAGGACGCTCGGTGGTGGCGGGGGTGGCAGTCCAGCGGCTCCTCCACCCAAAACTGCGGTGCTGGTCGAGCTGCTGCTCGGCACGGTGCTGCTGGTTACGGCTATGGCTGCAAACGTAGACCAACATTAACGTTTCCCTTCTCTTTACATTCTTATTATATTGCCGTGTTTCGCGAGCCACGACGTCAGGGCCTTTCGAGTCGTGCCTACCATAGCTACTTCTACTGTAACCATGTCTACTATCACTACTACAGTCAGAGGTACACTCTGTCGCGGCTATTGAATTTTAGCGTGTAATCTCGTGGAGATTTTTCCTCCAGTCCACAGAACTGCGTGCAATTTCCAGCGAGTCTCGATTACTGTTGTTACGCGCGCCCGCGCAACATCGTCATTCACCAGAGTTTCCAGTCGAATGATTTAGGATAACGTCGACAAGCGTTTCGATTTTAACTCTCCACATCGTCGGGGCCAAATCGCACGCTGGTTTTGCGTAATTTTCAAATCGCCAGAGAACCGCGCTGACGATTGCTCGTAAACGGGACGTGTGTACGTCCGGTGAATCGACATCGATTTCAATTACCTGTGTACATCCGCGTGTGCGCATCATGTTGGTATTTTAAACCGGCCTCCGAATTGGAATACAGATGCAGTTATGATTGTGCCCGTTAAATTTTATTTAATCGCCCCGCCGATCATTCGGTTATGACGATCGTATGTAATAATAGAATCAACCGTACTAACCGTTACAGTTATAATCGTAAATGTGGCATCGTAAAAATTTGATACGATCATTTGTGGTGTTCGCGGTCGAGAAAAACGATAGAAACGCGAATTCTTGTTCCTGCGTAAAATGTCTGTAAAAAACGGGCACATGTTGACATAAAACATTTATAAAGGACGAATATTTTTACTTTATCGTAAATCGAAAGTTATTCTCGCGATCAATTTATACTGTCTTGGATTAAAGTTCATTCTTTGAACCGATCAACTTCCAACGATAAAACATTGAAGAAGAAAACATGTTAACGATGAGGAATGACGAGTATTCCGTATGCACCCGCGGTCGAAATTCACGAAGCACCTCGTGGAGAATTAAGTTCCACGGTAGAAATAAAGTTGAAGATTAATTTCGCATTTTCGTTAGCTAATTGCCGACGTAAATGTCTTTCGCTGTGGTTGCACTCGCGCCGCGTAAAGAAGGAGAAGCCCGGCTGAAATTTTCCGCGAGATTAACATTTCTCGCGGTTCGTGGCCGCTGATAGTAATCGTAGAGCATGGTACACGAGCTTGCTCGCGCTCTGATCCTGCAACACGGTAGAGCCGCGGAAGGATTTCGAGGCCGGCAGAGTCTCGTGGAATCTTGAATGCCCGAGACACGCCGAACAGAGAGAAAGAGAGAAAGAGAGTTCAGAGTTCTCGGTCAGCGAAATAGCTAGTCATTACGGCGCATGAATCGTCTCTGGCGAGTGTTGGGTTGGTGGTAGCGGACAGAAAAGGTGGTGAAGGAGGTGTTGGGAGGGCGGTTGGAACGAATTAGGCAGAGAGGAGACCGGGTTAGAATGAAATAGTGGAATTTATTGTGCTCTGGGACGGAGTGTTGGTCCCCTAACCGCAACAAATGGTGCACGAGTAAGAATTATAATTGATAGGGATTATTTAAGAGGGGAAGAGCATAGGCAGAGAAGCAGGGGGGAGGAGAGGTTGAATTGTGCTCAGAGAAGATCAAGGAATCGGCGCAGACCGTCTGTTGTTACGAGAATTCTTCATCTTTGTTACTGATTAGGGGATAATGAATTTATGACACGCGGCCCTTCTTCGATTCGTTTCATCCCCCTGTTATGTGAATGCGGAGGGTCTGTACACAGCATTGATGCGAAACCGTGAAGATTTTAAACATGATTTACACGCGGAATGAAAAGGCGGCGAAGATACGATGTAGACGACGTCTATAATTTCAGATTATGATAATCAGACCCATTAGAATATAGATTGTACCCGCGAAATGACTCCTTGCGATAGGACAGAGTCCTTTTTGTCCCTCGCGACGATTTAAGAATGGGTCTCGCCTATAATAGGGTTTAGGGATCGGCCTTTCTTTCTTTTTTTGTTCAGCAAACCATAATCTGAATTTTTTTGTCATTTTTTCCAATTTCTACCAAAGAATTGATATTTATACCAAAAAAGGAAAAATTGATACTCACAATTGTTGCGCGACGTCGCTGATGACGACGAGGTGTCAGCCGAGTTGCTGCAGCACACCTTGAAGACCACCTTCATGTTGTTGCTGGTGCACCGTCCACCGATGCGTTTGTGAAGGTCATCCTTGGACGAGGTGCTGATGAAGTAGTAATCGTGGCCTGCCTGGAACTCTAGGCCTCCAGGTTGCGGTGAGAACGGCCTAAAGGTGATCGTGAAGTACATCGTCTTGAACGGATCACTGCAAACCGCTATCACCCGCGGATTCGGATTCGTTATCCGACATGT
Source organism: Eucera pruinosa (assembly GCA_028830335.1). Taxonomy (NCBI): domain Eukaryota; kingdom Metazoa; phylum Arthropoda; class Insecta; order Hymenoptera; family Apidae; genus Eucera; species Eucera pruinosa. The sequence goes on along the minus strand of JAMYCR010000004.1, from coordinate 14,188,943 downwards.
TTCGTACTCCTCCTTGGATACCTATGAAATACACAATTTCTATATTATATATCGATTACCCACAGTTTTCATATTTCTATCTAGGTCTATAGAGACAATGGTTTCGTATAGTTTCTTGTACCAAGCACTGCTTAGCTACTGCGTGACAGTTCTCCTCAATTTTTCTACTGACGTGTAGTTGTGGAAAGAGCTAATTTTCTCGATTAGTCCTCAAAGACTCTATTAAAAGGGGGAAAATATCTATTGCTAGGTCCGAACGCTATTGAGATAATTTGAGAGGGGAAATTAGTGATTAGATGTCGGTGATGATTTGTGATGGTTTGCGTTGCTGCTTTAGCAGATAACGCAGAAATCTCCGATAAAGAAGAGAAAAACTTTTTATGATGCTAGGAATAATTTGATTTATGAAAGTCGTTAATCTTTCACAAATACACATTGTTGCAAATAAATTTTACTAATTCGGGAATGATGGCATTTAGTTATGAATATTTTTAAAAGCAGGGTGAAATAGTGTTGGAGCAACCCCTCGAGAGCAGCACGGTGTCAAAAGTTAGCTACGAAGCGGAAGTCGTTCTTGGGGGTTCGATATGAGCGAGTTAACGAACGAGTTTCGAGTAACAGCAGCTGTCTAAACAACGTGGAACGCCCTTTGACAATTTTTTTATTTCACATAATGGGCCAACAGTCGTGTAACTCGATTTATCTGTTGAACCCACTATGGTGAAGCAACGATTTGCGCCCGTGACAATATTTTCTACCAACGGCAAGATTTGAGTTAGAGAAGCAAAATTCTTTGCATTACAACTCGAGCAACGTGCACTTACGTTGTAAATAATATACTTCTCCAGGTCCTCGTCATACGTTCCTGGCTGGTACACAGGACATATTATGTTCACTTGGTCGTACTCGAACGCTGCATTGTTCTTGTTCACATCTATTATGTGGTCTGTGTTGTCTATTCGAAATCTGTAACAGAAAACATTAATCATTAAAACTCGTTCGTAAAATATATGCGAGCCTAAATAAGCCCAAACGTTCATATGGGAGGTTTAACAATAGTGAAAAGAGAATCATTTATATTTTCGACACCTCCATCTCCATCGACGTCGCTCAAAACGCATCACATAAAAAATTAATTCTCAGATATCATCGGCACGATTAAATATATTAACAGTCACGTTTCACTCAGCGGTGTTTCTTTCGCTGCGGGATATCCGTCGACTGGAAGGTGAGCACAATAGACTCAAAGGTTTCCGTATATCGGTCGCACAGAAACGAGGCTATCCGTGAACCATTCGCGAAATTCCAACGCCCTCGGGTCCTCCGAAAGAGTACATGGTTCCTCCAAGACCGTCGGTAGCCAGGCCAGGAAAGGGAGAAAAAGAAATGACGTGGACTCGCTCTCGTAGGCACCCAGTGTCAGATAGGCAGGCGCCCATGGTGTCGAGACCCCACGTAAGTGTACATACAGCCTCTACACGTATGTACACACATGTACGCATGCAGGTGAGCTTGTATATACAGGCTCGCATGTATTCTATAGCTTGCTGGATACTTGGCGAGGATGGAACGAAAGGTCGGCGGATGAGTAGAAAGAAAAGTAAAGAAGAAGAGGAAGGAGAAGAAGAAGTAGAAGAACAGGCAGAAGAAGAAGAAGAAGAAGAAGTTGAAGAAGGTGGAGAAGGTGGAGGTTCCTATATAACCGGTTCTTTCCAACAGGGCTCACACACGCCAGTACACACGTCTTTCCTACTCCACGTTGCACGGTGTACAGTAAAATCTCCTGCTGTTCACACCGCCCTATTTCGGGTCTACGAATCGCCGCGCGAACTATTTTCTTGCTTCTCGCGGACGCTCCACTTGTTCCATCCCGTATTTATTTTCCTTGCTCCGACCGCGCTGTTCTACGTACGCGTCGTACGCGGCCACGAGTATATTTGTTCTGTGTTACATAAATTAGGCGCGGGCGTGTGTGATGTGTACGTCCACGCGGGAATGTTAAGACACAGCTAAAATACGGTTTCTCTGTTTTCTTAGCGGCCAATCGGACGTGGCGTTCCTTTTCGCGACGCTTGATTTAATTTTACCGCGATATTCTTCGTCATGTAAACGCCCTTGCTCCTTTGACACCGCACTGCCCTTGCGTTATCTATCATACGCTTGTGCGTATACGATACGATAGCAGGCATTATTGACATTACATTTGCGTGATTTCTTCTTCTCATTAAATACTGTCCTTCTCAATTGTAAAACTAACACAAAACTTTAATTGAAGTATTCTAATTATAGTGTTCTTTGTCAGACATTTAGTCTGTCCAGAGCTATAGTACATAAAGCTTCAGCAGTTACGTATTTGAAAGCAGTTTACACTTTAAAATCTCAGTACCTGAATTTCTAACGCTTACATATCTTCAACACCTGCAAACTTACCCCCAGGGCGTAAAGCTTCGCATACCGGTCGACTCTATTTGCCTTTACAAGTATATACACGGTGCTGTAATAGCGCATGTGTCTCGTATGTAGAGTCAAAAGGTTCTAAAGCAAGGTGTACCCGTTGGCCGTACGTGGAGTCCGTAAAGCTCTCTGTGGCGGTAAAACGCGGGCGTCGAAAACGCGACCCGACGTTTCGGAGCATTAACGGACAATCTCGTAAGTGGGCGTGTAAGGGCTCGAAAATTGGAAGGTAGGCCGGGCCTCGACCAAATTAACGTATGGCGATAATATCCGCTCTCTCTTGGTGCCCCCATGTCGGTTCGTCGGCTCGGTACCCACCCTAAGCGCGCAACCAACGCCAACAACCTCAGGACCGAGGCACGCGCACACAACCATGGTCGAAACCCATAGAAAGAAGAGGAGAGACCGTGCACGAAGGCCTCGTGTGCGTTACGCGTGGGTGTATAGGACATTTCAGTCGCTGGCTGGCCATTCACGAATTTATTAGACACCGTATACGTACGATCGTGGCCCGAATTACTCGCGATAAAAGCACGGCGTGGCTTCTTTTGGTACTTTGGACTGAGCAGCTCGGTTTCCTCACGGAGGTTGATGTACCATGGCCGTCATGTTCCTCGGTCGTCGACGCGTTAATGGCCGCGATGCGCGGTGAATTGTGATGTATAAATTTGCCGGAGCTTTCGTTTTGAAGGAGAAAAAGTTTCGCTTTGTGTCTCCCTTTCTTCGCGTTCCTCTGTTCCGGGGAACGGATAGAGATAAGGGGAACAACAAGCGGGATGGCGAAGAGAAATTTAAATAACCGAGATCTCTGAAATCCTGTGACTGTAATTTGTTCACGTATCTTTCCGTCTCGCCGGTGATTGTGTAATTCCATAAAAGATTTTTCATGTGAACGTTGATTTCAGATTTTTCTTCGTATCTTTTTTTTTTTTTTTTATTTGAGTATATATAATCAGATGTAAATTCGAATCATTCGATGTTGCAAGGAACGTCGAACATTTTGCTCTTCGGAGATATCAATAGCGTATTCGGTAATCCTACGCGAGGTCCTCTGAGAATGATTAACAAACTTCCTTCTTGTAAAAACTTGTTGCCATACGAGCAACAATGTATGGTGATTACGACCAGCTACACGCGTCGCTCTTATATGTTTGTTATTTTAATCCTGGTTCGAATTATGCCCGATGAAAGGCTGTTATTGCATGTTACGGTACTTAGAACGCGATCCTTTTAAACTCGAGGACGAACGTTTTGCTACTCTTGCTCAGCATAGCGAGCATAAAGGCTGCCTTGTATTACGATCGTCGACGTGTTATTGGTAGCCTCGATGTGTGATTTAAAGGTTTCCCCGGCGGGAACGGTGTCATTTGCATATACCTACGTATTCGTAGGATCTCCGAGGACCCTCGTATTAATGCGATACGTTGCCTTGGTTCTTAACAGTTCTTTTCTGGCCTTAGGTAAATACTCGCCATGAATATGTATGGGAAGTTTTCAGTGACCCCTCCGAACCTGAAACCTGTGCGTCTGTGAATATCGAGGGCTTACTTAGAGACACACATTTTTAGTCTACTTGATACAGAAGATAACACTGTGTACCGGTCGTTTAACTGTTATTATCAAGTCATTACTGTTTTGTATTCTTTCCTTCTTGAGTGCTAATGCCTCTATTACCTCCGCTAATTGATAAAACGGTGTGAACATTGTGCATCACTTGTATTTACAGCCTGAGACTTTTTACAAGCAATCTATTTGCGAATTCCCTTATTGTGACTAACGGTCCATTTGTAATTTCTATGCGAACCGCATCATACACGTTCCTATTACAATCTCGTTGTTACCAGTCAATCGTGCCGACGGTGTTAATTCCTCGAGTGACTAAACGTCTGTAAAGTCCACGAACGTCGGCGAAATTATTCGAGAGCCAATAACTGTTCGGCATATCCTACCCCTAACCGTCTTCATTAATTCCCACTACTGTCTGCTCGACACCAATCAACTACCAAATAAAACGCGCGCAAGGGGTCCCGCCTAATTGGAACAGCGAAAAAGTGGGCGTGTTCCGATCGAGGACCTCCATCGTTTCGGAACCCCTGGAAATTCCTGTCGACCGTTTGCCCCGACCAATTTTATACATCACCCTTTCCTTTGCCTATTTCGTGTTCTGATCAGCATGGTTCAACGGCCGAGCAAACAAATCGTGTCTACATTTTTTTGACCATTCTGTCGAATCATAGATTATTGAGTTCCATCGTCGTCACCTTCCTCTTTCCACAATTCGAGTTTTGTAAAATTAGATTTAGCTAAAATGCTGAGAAGCTATTTAAGCCGCGTGCGTTACGCGAGATTCTTATCCCTGTAATTACCGCCGTTGCTGGTATAAGATTCATGATATCTAAGAATCCCGGAATAGAGTGGCAGGATGCAACGGAAACCGCGAGGGATCACATTAGCATCTAAAAGACACGCTTCTCTCGCGAACCGATTCTTTAATCGTTGATCCATGACCCGTGTGTTTCACCGCGTTAGTGGAGGTCTTCTCAAACATCACGAAGAAACATTTCAAAGTCGTTTCATCGTCGTCTGGGCAAGACACGACAAAGACTTGGTGAGAAACGTAAAGAAAACTGTACTCTCCGTATACTAGAACGACGATTCCGGAGAACAGAAGGGGAAGGAAACTCTGCAAATGCGTGGCGAATAAAGTGCGAGCTAAGAAATGGGTGTAAGCGAGAAAGGACATCTTTGCAAAAAAAGGGAAAGACACGCAAAGGAATAGAGAGAGAGAGAGAGAGGAGAAGTGGAGGCTTATGCACTAACTATAAGTGGGATATTCTGGCAGGAATATCAAAGCCGCGACTGCGTCAAAGAGGGCGAACAGAGGGGTGCAGAGAGCGAGAGAGAAAGAGAACCGGAGAGAAAGCAAAACAACTATGCGGATGGATCCTTGGACGTTACCGGCTTCGGGACCATCATTTGACTCTTTCATTCATCATGTTCATTCCTTAGACAAGCATTGTGCCCGTATAATGCATATTTTTCCCCTCCTTTCTATTTCGTTGCTGAGGAGGCTCGCGGTTATAATGTCCACGGGAATTAGTATTGAAAATTTACGGCGTGACTGAGGGACACGTATGAATTATTTAAAGGAGCCAATGCTTCGTTAAAACGATTCTCGATTCTTTCTTAGCGGCTTCTTTTTTGCTTCTCCTTTCTTTCGGTTAGAAAGGCATTCGATTCTATTTCTGTAATTATGATAATTTACCAATTAGTCGCGGTATCGAGATACACCTGCGAGAAACATTCCTCGAGTTTCGGCAATTTTCATTTCCCTCTTTGTTAGTTCTTCGAAATGGAAGAACATAACGAGTTCAATTATTATTACTGGACTGCGAATTTTCATACATTTATAGGAAATATAGCTGTATAGAAAAATACAAGATGCGCGTAATATACAAAAATCTATACTGTCCGTCCACGAAAAGAAGGCAGACGAGTCTTTGCATCCTCACTGTAGTTATGGTCTACTGTTTTCCCTATCACCACATGCATTCTTCGTTGTTAAACCATTGTCGATCTTTAACGTCTTCGGTTAATAGTCAGCAATGCATGTGCGTGTTGGGCACATGCAGATTGTAGATTGTAATTAGTATGAGAATATAGATACTTGCGTGACTTCTTGTCGCGGACGAATAGTAGAATATCCAAGATAAAGCACACATTATTGAATTTAGTGGTTTTTAAAAATATAAAATTGTATATAAATCCGCAGTTTAATTATTACTATACATTTTTTACAATTTAGTCTACAAAAATTATCGATCGCATTCTTAGAAAAGTGTTACGTATATCGGTTCTCCAGCTTGCACCTGGTCGTCTTCGTCACATCAAGCACGCTCCATAATTGGTTCTCCTCGGGTGATTTTATTTTTGCATCGTACAGTCGCTAGGTCTTTGTTCTTTGAGCTGGCAACCAGTCTTTAGTGTCGCGTTTCAAATCGACGTAAAACTGCCACGAGACGATGGACCCAGTTTATTGTCGTCTTTATGGGCGTAGATTTAACAAGTCTGAATGGACACAAGCAATCCTCCAGCAAGCTAATTTCTTCAATTCAGACCATTGCTACTCCGAAATCATCGTTTTATGCCTTATAAAGCGTAACTATTTCTCCGAAGATTTCAAGAAGTCTTAAATTGTCCAGAATTTAGTCATTGTGTTAACTCCTTGCCAGGTTTTATATCTCGTGGAGATCTTGCGACAATGCTCAATAACTAGACTGCAAATGTTTAAGCATTTATGGGAAATTTGAAGTTGCAAAAAGAAGCAAGCTGCACGTAACGCCTAAAAATGTACTAAACATTAAAACTAAGGAACTCAGATTGTGAAATTAATACCTAATTTGATTCCATTCTTTCAATTGCGGTTATAAAGATTTCACTTTGCATAAAGATCCGTAGTCTAACAATAACATAAACTACTTGTCTCAGTAATTTGATGACTTATCAATTTAAATTGAATTACTCAAGTATTTCTGATATTGTTAGATATTTGTCTAGATAGGTATTAGTTTTATTAAATTTGACATTACTTTTACTCTAATCCAATAGTGCCGTGTAAAGTTTTTATCTCTCGGTGCCCAGCATTAAGGGGTTGACCGAATTCTCTTAAACTGTGGTTCAGAAACCAACGGTGAAATTAAAAAATCAGGGGCCCCCTTCTACTAATGTTCAGCTACGGAAAGGGGAAGCTATTTAATTTTTAGTCGTCGGCAAAGTAACTCGGTGGTGGAAATATAAAAGCGGCTGCTGCGTGCACTCGATTCCGTCAATCTATTTCTAACCCATGGGGGCGACAGGCATTTTTGCCGAAACCCGGTCCTGCATCGTGGCGGGGCCCCTTGAACTTTTAAATTATTTATAAAAGAGTACCGCTTGCATTCTCGTGGCTTTCCGTACCGTGACGAATACCACGGCCTCGTGCCGTATTTATAATAACTTCCTGCAAGATGGTCCAGTGTACGACGCAGTCGGTCCATTTAATGCACGACATTAATGCGTTATGTAAAAGCGTGCGGGTGATTCTCTTGTCGACATCGTTGGTCGGTCGGACCCGGTTGTCGTGGTCTTCTTCGTCGTCTGCGACGTCGGGCGGCGGCGTCTTTTCGTCTCTCCGTGCCATTAGGACGTGCCGGCGTTATTATTAGTTAACTTCAAATATTTATCGTATTCTTCCTCCCAGCATCCGCCATCTCCAAACGACGAATTTTTCTCGTGTTCGATCTATTCTCGTATCTTGAATAACTGGCGTTGCTTCCTGCTATCATGCTTCCTGCAGTTCCGGCATTATGTTTCCCACGTGAAAACGGTTTGACATTTTAATGGAATTTTTGAGGGATGTTTCTAGATAAAATTGTACTTTGACGTATGGGACGTTTTTTTTTGGAAAATAAAGGGCAATTGCTTAGAAAAAATTAATAAAGCGAAAAAAAGAAAATTGACAGTGGCGCATAGCAATATTTTCTGTGATGATGTTCTACATTTTATTTCTATGATATCGAGCTTCGATAGTCACATAAACATAGTATTAAATGAAAAAAAAATTTAATATACTTTTATTTAACACATTGACTGCCAACTACGAGTCTTTTTGTAACATATACAACGTAAAGGATTGTGTTGGGAGTCTGCACAAGGTTCGTATGATGATGTATTGTCATCAGAACCATTAAGCTATTGAATATTGGTAAAAATCTATAAAATAAAGTGATTTAAACGATTTGGCATTTTTTGCCATATTGATCGAACCCACTGTGGCAATCAATGTATTAATATAATACATTAGTAAGTATATTGCAAAGTAAATTCAATAATGTATCAATAGCTTTTGTAGTCAGCTTATGTTATGTTCCTATATAGTTGTAAATCTAATGCACCTAATTATTTTTTGCACAGAATTCCAACTTGCGTGCCGACATATCAAAAGCTTCTAATCTACTAAATTTCAAAAGTACTTCTCATATAACTAAAATTCATTTGTGGAACTATTCAAAGGGAAAAGATTAAGCAATGGTAGAAATACGAACGTTTTTATCGCGGCAGTGAAAAAAATCTTCCACTCTCTATTCACAATGCGTTTCGTACTCTAGCTCTTCCGCGTCTTTTTTCCAGCGTCGATAATCCGTCGGATTTATGAGCACGGAAAAAAGTTGGGGAAAGAAATGGTTCCCGTGCAAACGGAGCACGGAAGAAGACGAAACGAAAGTTAACGAGGCGCTCGGTAATTTCTCCCTCGGGGCGAAATTCTGTCCCGGCGCGAGCCCGTCTGTAAAGAGCCAAATGATTGCGGATACGGGACCTGTTAGCGGCAATAATTCGTCAGGATTTCATTGCGACTGCTCCTAGATTCTGCTGCGACGTCCTTCCCTAAAACTGTATTCGATGAACTATATTCTACTCTTGCTTTTTTGCGCAATCGATCGATTTATCCGAATTGAGGCAATGAAGGATGTTCGTGGAGAGAACACCTCGACTTTCGAAAGGAAAACGATGGATTGTTCTTCGATTTTTTTCTTTGAAATATCGAAGGGACCCCGACGTTTGCGGTTGAAACGTGCGGTTTACATTTACCCTTGCCGATCGAATCGAATTTGTGGTCGATTTTGTCTGGAGTGAGCTCAAATTCAGTTTGAATTTCTGGTGTGTGGATTTACGTGGTCACCTCTATACAATTACGATTTATAATCAACTCCTTATCTTACGAATTTTATTCTTGTAGGGTGAGTTATATATTAGTTTCACATTGTGTCTAATGCAGAAGGTTGAAACATTAGCAGGCTACGGATTTTTATACAAATTCAAATTTTTGTTAACAAAATTAAAAATGTGGAAGCTAGATAAAGGGTCGTATTACCTTCTAAATATTACAATTTCTATTATACTTTGCATATTTCGCACAGTTTTGTGTATTATGCACACTCTGTGCCTTCTTATATACATACATACATTTTTCATAAATACATCAGATGCCGCAGTCTAATTATAAGTAATTTCTACTTGTAATCTCCGATCTTATAAAATGAAACTAGAGTCAGAATCAAATCTGTGGGGTTTTATCGTATTTAGACTGTGATATCCAATATCGTATCAGAAGATTTCTCTCCTTTTTCTGTTGTTTTAATAATGTTTGGTTGAATTCAATAGACATGCTTGTATTTCAATCACAAGCGAGAAGTTCAAAGGAGCGGCAACAACTTGAGAATTAAAAAGCCCGCTTAAAATACAGCTCCATCAAACGGGCGGTCGTTAAAAAATCGGCGCTGTTTCGCGAAGATAAATCTTCGAGGAAAAATACACAGCATGCTTTATGAATTTAAAAGAGGGGACAAAGTGATTATCGTCGACGAGAGCATCTAGGAAATTTACGATGTTCCCCAATTCGAAGACGTCACCAAAGATTCTCCACTTTCAACAGGCAGACAATATTAAAAGCTTTTTAAGAAACAGCTGACTGACCAAAATAGACAAAATATCATTAAAAATAACCACAAAAACAATTGACGTAGTTGCAGGTACGAGTAGCTCGTTTCGCCTTTTGGAGAGAAAAAAACGTTTAAACTGTTTTCAAACATGCTATAAATTTGTAGTCAACTTCTATTAGTAGTAATCAATTTTTTACTGAACATTAAGTCTGTAACTTTTTTCATTTCCAACGACAAGACAAGATATGCAACAAAAAATGAGTAACAAAAGGCAGATGACTCCTTAATGCTACGGTCTCCCGACATTCAAAATTAAACGCGTGCAACTGTAAACAATCTGAAGACTTTATAAGGTGAAAATAGGAGGGGATCTATGCATCGATTAGGAATTACCAAATGTTTTCCAACATCTACGATATCTATTCCTCGAATCCAGTTGTACTGTAGATAATCCGAAGACGTGCTGGGGGAGCAGAAAAGGGGTAAATTCACGCGTCTATTAAAAATAACCAAAACGAATTTCAACATTTACGACTTCTATTCTTCGAATGCTCCAAATCGAATTACCACGTGCGATTCCAATTGTAGACAATTCGAGGAATACACGGGGTGAAAAAAAGGGATGAATTCCCGCGTCTATTCGAGGTCGGTCGCGGGCCAACACTCGAAAGTACACGAAGCAGACAAAATGATCCTCGTGGTGGTGTGGCTTCTACCAAAAGTTCATCGATCCACGCGTACCACGACGTTGCGTCCTATTAAAAGCTGTGCACATCGTACAAACGCTCTCGCCGTTCCACCTCCCTCGCGAGGCGTGGAATGGAGGCACTAAAGTGGCTAGACGGAGTGTCAGAGCCGGCCTGAGATCAGAGGGCCGCCGTTGAAAGAAATAGTCCGCCGGGACGTTATACCGCAGCCACGTCCGCGCACGTGTTTTTGGGGTTCCGTCTCGTAGCGTCAATTTATCAAGCGCGTCGAAAGCCGCGACACGATCTTCTCTCTTCCCTGCTCGAATTCTCACCCGAACAGGTGACGTGAATAACGCCTTTTTCTTTTTTATCGTCTTGGTTTTAATATGAATTTATCGGGCAACTGGCTGTTGCTCCACGATGCTCCACGATTTATTGATGAAGAGGTGGGCTAAGACGATGAGTGTAATAGATTCGTTCGCTTCGAAGTTGAATACGTGGCATACAAAATTTCAGACAGGCCTAGTGTTTAAATTAACAAAATAAATGACATGTAAGGCTGTTTTTTTGTAATGACTGCTGATTCGTCAGTTTGTAGTATAAGAGTGCCATGTTCCTGCTTTCACATCTATTTACTCGTTTCAAAAGGTTGTTTTTATAGATAGTCGTATCGTTATTATTAATACAGTATTAGTATGAGTTATGAAAATTACACTCGTTTAGATCTCACTAATGGAAATTGTTTAACCCTAATTTCCTCCTCATTTACTTTTCACATTTATATTTCGTAAATTTACAGTGAAATGATAAACGAATATAAGACACTTTAGGATCTCTAAGAGAACAATTTAAGAAAATTTCTGAATAAGTTTGTTATCATAATGATAATACTAATTCTGCAGTTTTTGTTTTGAAAATAGTAAACTATCCATTATAATAACACTCATATGGTTAACCATTCTAAAAATCTCAGGATAGGCTATAATTTGACCATTACTTTACTCACAATACAAATACAGAGAAACATCGTGAGTGAAACCATGGCCGACTCGATACAATTCAAATTGTCCCAGGGCTCGTGTAATTTATGTGCAGTAGCATGCCACTCCTTTGTAATTGGACTAACGGCGTAAGTAGGGGAGTGTCTGTCCCGATCAGAGATCAAATGCTTCGTAGTCCGTAAGAAAATAGTCGACCGTGGTTGCACCACGTGGTTTAGGCGTCCCGACGACGCGCGTGCTTTCGGAGTTCCGTGCGGGCTGGCTGGCCAGAGATTTATCAGTCGCGGCGTTTCGAATGTGTCGAAAGCGACCACAGTTTTCGCCCTTTGAACCTCTACGTTGCAGCCAACTCGGTTAATTCGGTGGAGAACGTGTACGCACTGATGTAAAGACGTAGCTAATAGAGTCGTGCGTATCGTCGACTCGTTAATTAATTTTAACTACCAATTAGCGTTCGTAGCCACTTCACCTTTACCTACCATTAGATTTCGAATACTTTTGCTCGGTAAATGATCTTCTGGAATATAGCCTATAAACGTCGTTGTTTAGTTGAATTTGTGACGGTCTCTAAAAATTGATCGAGCGGACGTTGCAGAGTGCTCTATGCTAAGGTACTAAGATTCAAAATTTGTTAACCTGGTGTATCCTTTTCAACAATATTTTTTGTTCTTCTGAAAGTTGTCGTTGATGAGAAAGCAACGAGAGACCCCCGATGACATTTAACGACGATTTAATTTTACGATCGCCAACTTTATGGCGATCTCGAACGTCGATTAGACGGAACCACTCTTCAGGCAAGTACCGTTCGGTATATTAGCACTCGACTTTGGGAAGAAAGCGTGGAGCTTGCGGCTTGACCTTGCTACGTTATTGCTTCTTCAGTTTTATGGCTGATACCAGCACCGGTGTACGAGGGAGCCGATGAAAGGTTTACGATTATGGAAATGTTTGTTCCTACGTCGGGGAAACGCTAAGTCGGGATCAGTTTTGGAACTGTCCTGGGCCCCGAAGTTACGGCACGCCAAATACTTCGTTTTGATATCTTTCCAGGTAGCAACGAATACTTGGAAAATATTCCTATACCGGTGTAATCTCGATGTCCCCATTTTTTTACCCAGCTTTTAACAATATGTAAATATTGGATAAAAGTGTCAAAGAGAGAATAAAGCCAGAGAAACTATTAGTTACTATGAATAAACCAATATTTCAGTTTCATTTTCTGAATCTTAAACTCACTGAAAATAGTATCTATCTTTAACATTCTGTTATCGTCATACCGAAGCTGCCACGAGGAAAAAATGAAAGCGTAGTCATACTAACGCTGAATGAAGAGAGTCTAGAACAAGATCAACAATTAATTAAGAAAAGCCAGAACAATTCAATGACAATTATCTTTAAAATAATCTAACAGCTCTTCAAAACGATCTAAATTGATCAACATCAATCCATTTTAATTCGATCTCATCAGAACTGTTTCAAAGCCATGATCCTGGCAACGCAAGCATATATCGCTATTACTGCATTCTTCTCTTAACAAAACGACGAAGCAATATCCATCACGTTATCTCTCCTGTATTATTCCATAATCCTCATTATTAATCTGTCTCGAGGCGTTCCGATCGCAAGGTCCGGCATCCGTTAGACCAGAGCGGACTTCCTTGACAGAGACAGAGCGGTTGCACAGTATTTGCACCTTCGACAAAGATCCGCATTGCGCATTGAGACATTTCTGTCCGGCCGATATGGAAGATAACCCGTGTCCCGGTGCACGTTCGGGGTCAGGGCCCCGTTCCTGGGTCAGATCCACGGTCGACCATCGTGTTGATATCCCCGAGATAGCTCCCATTGTTTATGGACATTGTCGTGCACAGGTACGCGGGCCCAGCGACAGTTCGGGGTCACTTCCTAGTGCCGTGACGTTTCACACCAGCGTGACACATCGTAGAAGATTCTCGGGATTCAGTCACGAATTCGCGTGACTTGCGGAAAATCACCGTCCGACCCTTTCTAGCCCCCTGGTCCCTTCGAGCCAGTGCAGTGCATATCCCACCTCTTTGATTCTTTCGCCATCGGTGAGAAATCTGTAAGCAGGCTCTGTACTCTGTTGCTTCGCCTCTGGGAAAATGGGGTGCGCAAACCGAGGGCATGTGTCTCGCGGATTTGTGCGAAAGGCAGCATGTGCTCTAGCTTGGCAACTTTTTGCGAAGTTTATATTTACACTGGCAAGCGACTACTTATGGGTTACCAGGAAAATGACTGAATTCTGTGAGCTAAAATTAGACGCCCGAGGCGTTAGAAGGTTTTTCTTTCGGAGCAACCTAAATATGACAAAAACTAAGAGCTTGTTATGATCTACCTATTACTTCTGTTTCACAAAAAGTTACGCAGGTTCAAGTGTTTGCAAATACAAAGCGTAAACACGGGTCTAACGTGACTAGACTTTTAGAGTTCCGGCGTTCCTGAAATTTCAAAGCGCTCCGAATGCTGCGTGATCCAGCTTAAGCAGGAAGCTATTCATTATCGTAGATTCCCCGATGGTGTCCTGCGTTTCCACTTAACGCGATAACATTCGGGTCGCCATTATCGAGAATTTGAGGCGCATTAAGTTCACCCGTGAAACATTCCCACAGCTATACAAGCCGCTGGAACTCCGATCACGGGTTTGTTTCTGTTGAGTGTCGATTTTCCGTGCCTGCGTTCCCCATGCATACGTTCTTGCCGACGTGTAAACAAACAGATTGTGTGCGAACGGCATATGTTGGAGCGGTTCGTACACGAATTCCATGGCTCGGCTTTGGAGCGACGAATCAGGAAGTCGTCATTATCGTTTACTCTTCGACCGCGCCAGATCCTCTTCTCCGCGGTAGATAAGTTTTTTCGAAGCCTCTCCGTCTTTTCTTCCTCCTCCTTTCTTCTTGCCGCCTCTTTATCATCTCCCTCGTCCTCTATCTTCTTCTTAACTCCTCTCGTGTCAACAACTCGAAGATTTCTTCGACAAGTCCTCTGCACATACATCAATCCCTTCTCCCTGCGTGTCCTCGCCATTCGTTCGAGGAAATAGACTCGTCATCCCTTTACGACGTGCTAAGCAGTCGGGTAAACATGCAGACCTTAGTCCTCGTTGAAACTCAGGCCAGAGGATCTTCGTACAGGCGACGACTTTTACCTTTACTGCTTTGCGCACGTGACTTCACAGCGAGGTCGTCTCCACGACCAGCACTACCTGGTCGCACCACGTGCGGCGTCCTTTGGGACAAAGGACCTCTGAATAACCGGGATACCTTCAAGTGGGACGGGAGGGGCTCTATTTAGTCGAAGAACGCGGCAGAAGAAAATGTCCACGCCGATACACGCGAGCGGCAAGTGGCGTAGAAATCAACCTTGAGGAACCTTCTTTTCTCTCCTCTTTTTTTTTCATTCTCTTCTTTTTCTCGACGCGGACACTTAAGCCGTGGATGTGAATAGCTAGGCCTTTGGATTCGGGTTCAGGGCGGGGTTACCTTCCTATGAATTTCGTCGTTACAGACAAATGGAGACCAACTGTGCAGGGATTCCATGCTCGCAAAGCTATTCTTCTTTGTTCGTCCGGCGATGATGCGTATTTATCTTGAGGTCTAGCTACGATAACTTGAGTAAATGAAACAGAAGAAAAGCCTGGCGAGAGCTTAGTGTCACGTGGAACGGAAAACCGATCCAGGAAACTAGAGAATTTAATCGTCCCGAATATTAAGCTCCAAGGAAACTTAAAAGTCGATGAAGTTCCTTCAAACTACCCTCCATATTTTCCTTCTTCACCCTGACATCTGTACATGCGTCGTTTAATCTTCCAAAACTTCTGTTGCTGAATCACCATAAAATTCACGAGATAGAATATCCATAATGTAGTTTCTCGTATGCATCGTCTCCAATGTGTTTCACAACTGGTTCCTGCCTCCATAGAGCAGCGATTCCCTCTCCTGCGATGTTTCCTGTAACATTTTTTTTGCGCAACCTCCGAGGAGCATCAGCACGACTTTCTCCGGCTTCCTCGTGCCGGTTGCTAGAAGTACAGGGCCATAAAAGTAAATCGGTGGAACTCTCGAAGGCCCAAGGGCGGAGTAACCTCGGCATAAATCCTGATGTTCTAGACAAATGGGGTCTAACGGTGTGTACGCAGGAGACTCTGCGCGCTTGCACAAGCCACCATCATCTTGCTTTGCCTTTGTCCGACACCAAGAGAGCACCGGCGTCTTTTGCTTTTTAGTTTCAAGGACTTGTGCAAAGGAAGGTCGCTTATACCTGAAGAAGACGCCACGTCGAAATATATTCGAATATTTAAGTCGGTGAGCAGATACCTGATGTCTTTCCATGTCCCCCCTTTTATCTTGCACGATTTTCCCGCTGGTTCCCTTCTCTCGTGGTCTCTCGAGTTTTCTAGCAAATAATAGGCCACTTGATTGTGAATATCCTCGGTTAGGGTACCAGGACACAGAAAATGCGACTGAGAGGGTCGTCACGCTGCACGCTTGATCTGGATCGTTCCACAACGGGAAAGGTTCTCATTGTGAGCCAGATACCGGGAGGTAGCAAGGGATAAAAAATTATTGCGGACAGAAGTGCTGCGTTTTGTTTGCTCAGCATTGTTACCGGGGGTTAATAGTTCGCGGGGTACTTTGTCGCTCCGGGTTTTTTGTCGAATGTTTTCAAGCCGAGTGCTTTTCGGGAGTTCGGCCTCCATGGCGTAACAGTTTAATGTCTATGAATGGAGGATTAGAGACGGGAATGATCACCCAGAATCTAGGGCTTCTGAGCTTCTGCTCCAAAACAAGTTTAAGAGCTACCACGTGTACGAAGTAAGGTTAACCAGAATTTTTATGTAGGGAACCCTTTTTATTACTAAGATAAATAAACATATTCTCAGCTGCTGAATTTTTACCGTAATGTCAACTGTTTTCTCTTTATATATTCTTCGTTATTTTTTTGCATTCGTATATACTCAAATTATACTGTATAAAGTAACGATCCTAACACAATAAAAACCGGTTGAAGTTTGCGATAAAAATTAATTTTAAATAACTAATGCTACCGTATGTAGCCGCTGACGAAATCCAAAGAGAAGGGGTTGAGTTATCGTAGCTCTACAGTTTGGTTACGCTGCAACTCCATATTAGATTAATCTACCACCCATTTCAATCGCTGCTTTTTATCCTTCGAGGCCATCCAAAGTGACATCGAGGAAAACTAATGAACAGTGTCAGTAGCGATCAGACCATCGATACTTTTCTAAATCTCGCGGTCCAGAGATCGACGATATAACACCGGGGGTCGTCGGTTGGAACGACAAGGAGCCCCCATCGTTCGTCATTAGACGTCCAACTGTCTGTCGACAATACCGTCCAGTACTGTTCACCAACATCTAAGAATGCTCTTCGGCATCAATGTTGTCGGTCTCGAAAATTCAAAGAATCCGATTCTCCCTCGCGTAGAGTCTAGCCAGGACACTCACACTAGTGGTCTTTCTCGCCTCTTATTCTCTCCCCGCACCTTCTTGCATCATCTCCCTTCTTTACTATTTCTTTTCTCCTCTGAAGTGTCTCTCTTTCTTTCGACTGCCGTTCTCCTCTTTCGGGGATCGATCTACGGCTGTTCTTTTGGACACCATATATTTTTCGTTTCACAGTTCGCGGCGCCGTTGAATGCCCTGCCTCCATTCAGACGAGGGTGCATCTCCGTAGCAGCCGCCAGGTATAAATTTTGGCGTCGGTTGGAAAGAGCAGGGTAGGAGAAAGAGAGGGTGGAGAGAAAGAGAGGGTGGAGAGAAAGAGTGGGGGAGGCAGATGAAAAAAAAGAAGGGAAAAGGAAAGGAGGAGGAGGAGGAGGGGGAGAAAGATCGGTCCCATGGTAATCGATTACCTCTCCCGTATTCCCAGAATCCCATATAGCGACTGGCCCCATGGCCCGAAGATTGAACCTTCGATAACTAGTGCTCCACACTCACTCTCTTGCTTCATCCACCTCTGCCGAGGATTCCCGATACTCGTCTATTTTTTCCCGAAGGAGGTGCACGAACACGTAATTTCGGACGGTCTGGGAAACGAGTTGCGCTAATTAAGCGCGCACTGATTTGGCACCTGTATCAGCAGAGACACGTAAAAATCTTTCTGTTTCTTTTAAGGTGTGACTTAAGCAAACGATTTCTTGGGGTCGTTGACATTCGAGAAAATATGTATCCGTTCTACGAATTGTGTTTTTGAATGGGAGCTTTAATTAGATTGTACAACCCGATCAATATCTGTGATTGATTGAATATTTAACAACGGGCGCCCTTACAGTTCATCATTTATTTACCATTAATTAGATTTATCCTTTGCGGACAAACACAAATTGGCAAAGGGTAGTTCTGCTTGAACATTCTTCGGTGCATGTCAGTGGGACTTTTAAATATGACTTTCTTAGAAGAATTAAGTCTTGAACAAATATGCTTATGTTTATACTTATCAATTACGTTTTGATTACATAAGAGATATAATAAATGAAAGCATTCGATTAACTTCGTGAGTTACTGTACAATTAATCCTATTGAACTGCACAGAAGAACGTTTGTCTGAGCGAAATCACTCCGTTACCGATCCGTATCTGTACAGATAGTATATGAATATTAATCTCTATACAATTAAAAATCAATGAACCAGTCAATTCATGGGTTCCAGTATGGAAAACCACTTCGCAGAAGTTCACAGAAGGTTGTCAACGTCTTCCACGTTATTTAGTTTCACTACTTGTCCCGCCGGAGCCTACATTAGACTCCTTAAACTCGTAAATTTGCCACTTTCCTGTTGTCACGTCGTTTACATACCAACTCACGAGTTAATCGAGGCACGGGTCGCGCCTCGTGGCGAGGGTAATTTGATATAGCCACGACGAGTTTGCTCGGACCGTGTTTCTAAATTTCCAATTGGGCACGGTCGTGAAACGCATATCGATACTCTTCTTCTTTATCGTTCGCCACTGACAAATTGTAAATGTTTAACGAACCCGATGGCGCGTCGTCCATCGATAAAGACAGGCTAATCTAACTTCGCATTGCAATACCTTTTATAAACACCGTGTTCGTAATTACCGCCGCAGAACAGAGAGGAACAGAAAGAGAAAGAGGGAGGGTCGAACTGAAAGTGCAAAGGGGGCTTTGCTTTTAATTCGGTGTCAGTTATGATTCAGTGTAGCTTGACGATGAACACGGCGAAAGAGGGGGGGAACGAACACGAAGAGAGAACATATCGCTCGAGACTAACAAGCTTATCGTGCATCGGCAGATTGTTCCTTCTCGGAAGCCGGTTATCCTTCGGCGTATTTGATAACGTTCGACAAGAAATATAGTATAAGTCCGCGCGCGGCCGTGAGATTAGGGATCCCAGATATATTCTTATCGAAGTAAAAAGGTGGAGCCAGTCAGATTCGCAATTTCGATATTCTTCACACCTTGTTGCTCCGTTTCGTGAACGAAGGTTTATCAAGGTCAATCAATATCCTACATGTTTGAATTATTACCAAAATATTGCAGATCACACATTACTTAATACAGTAGACCCTCGAGATTCGAACATAAGCTGTTCCAGGACATGGTTCGAACTTTTAACTATTCCAATTTCGAGAGCGCATTGTATATACAATAGTTCTATTGTTATCTTATGGATATTCATCTTATTTCTGGTACTTCAGTTGAATGTATTTGTATGTATTTAAATTTTAGCTACTAGGGTGCAAAGCATTCACGTTACCTCGACTCTACCAGATCTATTGCTGCTTCAATTATGTATTTTGGAGTTCACACGACCTTCTCTGAGTTATTTCTTCTTTCTGAAAGACCTCGTAATGCCGAAGCAACGCGAATTCAAAATTTCACAGCATCCAAGCTTCACCCAAGCGTCGATTTCACGCATTCGGCCAGACCCGAAGCGCACAGTTCGGTGCACCGCAAAAGCCGCGAGAGAAGAAAGCCAGGCAGTACACGTAGGGATATTTCGTAACGCATATCACTTCCTTTGGGTGAAAAGAGGCGGTTGGAGGCGGTGGCATAACGCATAGAATCCCAACTCAGAAGTCGAGAAAGAGAGAGGATAGGTGCACAGGGTGCAGCTGCTTCTTTTTCTCGAGTCTTGCATCTGCCTTTGCCTTCTTACCCCTCCTTTTTCCTTCGTCGGTTCTCCACGTTTTGGTCATCCTCGTTTCGGCCCCGAGGCGCGTTACGTGGCACATTTTCTTCATGGTACGCATACACACTCTCTCTGAAGGATTCACCCTTCCAAAATCCCCCGATCTTCATTCTTGGCTTTACGTACGAAGAATGCCGGGTCCTGGCGTAATAACATCTTTCGTATTTCAGGATATATGTAATATACGAAATATATTCATGAATATTTCGGCTGATCATACGGTACGCGGGCGTAGTGTGCGCACCTACATGTATGTTTTAAGAAATTCAAAGGAAAACGCGTCGCCGTGAGGAAAGTTTCTCTCTCTCCGCATTGAGAGTGTGTTAGGGAGAGGGGGTACTGCATCGTGTGGATTCTCTTAGCGTTGCCGCAGGTCGGTACGACGATAACGAAAATATCAAGTAACCGAATAAAAAAAGAATCGTACTCCAGAGATTAGGGCGATCGAAGATTAAACCGGAGCAAGAAAGGGTGTGCAATCTGAAAATGGATCGACTCGACTTGTTAATTTATCACGGTGTACAGCCTGTTTGCTACAATGTGGGCATAATTTTAGGGGAGATATGCAAAATACGATATTTTAATTGCAAATATCAACGAGGGAAATCAACGTGTATGTAATACTGATTGAAAAATTGCCTGTTATGTTTGCTCCGAAATAATGTCCATATTTTATGCAACTCTTTATACATTCGCTCATTTGTACTGTTAATCTTCTACTCGACTGAATAGTTTCCTAAGCTAACGTATTTCTAAATTACATTCCTTAAAATATGCGTGATTATTCCGAAGTTTTGACTGGTGGTATATATTGGATGAAGAAATCGAGTTTTTCGACCCTGCATTGAACATTTAACGGCTGTTGTTGCCACCTAGCTAAGGTTGAAGAAATATTCTCATAAAAATAAAACGGATACTGGGGTGAAATTCTACGTCCAAATATCCGAACTTTCTGAATCCGTCTGAATTCTCTTTCGAAAGTACCAGTTCACCACTTTTCTCCCCCAAAGACATGAAAGTAACTCACGATCTTCCTCAAATCTTCCTCCGAAATCAACCTGCTCGAATCCCAATAACTTCTCGCGATTCCCTGCAAAAACTATGCTACCCAAAAAACTCATCTTCATCAAAGTCTCTTCATCATCGACACGTTTGTCCCTCATCTCGAGACATTCACCAAACTTCGGACGTCCAACCTTGTTCTCAAGTGGCCTGCAACGTCTCAATGCGACTGTGTTTGCAGTATGCTCAAATACACTTCTCATTATTTGGCCCTTACGCATCGTTGAAAGTCGACGAAAGAGAGGACCCGAAACTTTCTCGTTCGATGCATTGTACACAGGACGAAGGCCGCCGTTAACCTCCATGGAAGGGCGCGCAAATCCCTAAGGCCGGGTGCTCCATTCAAAAAAACGCGAACATAAGTCGTTCGGCAAGTACTTCAACCGCACGAAAATCTCCAGATCGGTGCGGAAGTAAACATACGCACTGCCGGAGTTTCTTTATCTTCCTCTTGGCCCCCCCATGGTGTTTGGGGATGGGAGAGTTTTGCGAAAAAGACGCGAGGAGAATGACAAACGCGACACTTCAAAACCAGTCTTCGAGCACGCGTGAAAGCAGGCGCGTGACCGCGCGGGAAAGACGATTTTTACCACTTCCGCCGCGTGTTTAAGTACACGTTCCGGTGCTTTTCGACTTTCCGTGGAACCACTTCTGTAGTCGTACATCAGAACCGCATTAAGCTGTGACGCATTCTGGCACGCAATGCGACGATCTTTAGCCGGATTATTAACCCTTTGCGCTACGAACATTTTTTGATACTAGCAAATTCCGGCACACATCTGCAGTGAAGCCTAACTTGTTCTTATAGAGGATGAGTCAATAAGTAGTGCTATCTGAAACAACTCATTATTTATTGTTTTAATAAAGAAATGTTTTGTACGAACTACATTACATTTGACAGGGTTCACTGAATGAATACATTTCGATTTTTTTATGTATCTAATTTTTTAAGATATTAAGAAACTCCTCTTCGCCAAGGCGAGTTATTGTAAATATCAATTCTTATTCACTCGCCCTGTGTAATTCAAAATCGTATATTTCACCCTTTCCTGATCGAATTGTTATTTTCTTTCAAAAATTTGTTTTTATAATTTGTTTCTATTGGATGTTAAGTGGGGACCATTTTTTGCGTAGTTATTGTTAACGGAACATACGGTGCCTCACATAGTTGATCAAATGCAAATTTGAAGCTGTACATTAGCTATTATTTACTTTGATCAGCGGTATATTATAAATTATAATTATTAAATTACAATTGTAAATTAACGTGAAGTAATATGAACGAACGGTACACTACGTTGGCTACCGAATAAAATTATATCCATTGTATAAATATATTTTCATTTTAACTTTTGTATTTTTCTGCATTATACCATATATTTGATCAATTGTGTGTGTCACTGCACGTACATATAACTCTGATCACGAAAGAATGAAATATTTATACGTAAAAACGAATATTCCGGCGTGAAATAATCATTTCTTCGTAACCTGAACACTTGGCAAAATTAAAACTATTATATTCTTTGTAATTCTTGGGGGTGAATGTGAAAATACCTTTCAACGATCATAGAAGTCGTTACAATAATACCCAGATATTACACCATGCACGGTTCTTTAAATCGCGGAAACTACTTGCTTTCCATTATCTCGGCGCGTTCAGGAATCGTTTAATAAGAAGGTCGACGAGGTGGCTGTAGAATGAAGAAGAAGAAGAAGAAGAAGAGGAGGAGGGAAAGAAACGTGATACGACTTTATTACCCCGGGGGTAGGCATCGTGGCAGAAAGTGAAACTATGTACGATCTTGCGTCGAGTTAAAGGCTTGAAGCGTGGACAAGGGAGAGGATGGCGATGGTATGCGTAAGCACGAGAGAGGCGACGAAATTTTTTGTCGTCGAGTAACGTCCACGTATGACGGAGGATTACAGTCAATTGTCGATAAGTTATCGATAATTTTAGAAGAATGCCGCTGGGAAATGACGCCACTTCGCATTTTGTAGCGAGCAAACCCAACAATTTGCCCGATATTATGGGCTACTCGTGCCTCGATCGCGGCTTTTCAACACTCGTGGCTGTCATCGTTGCCGTTACGGATACCATATCCAGTTTCGTGTGATAAATACATTTTTATAACTCCGAATTGGGGGTTCAGTGCGAAGATTCAAGGAAGGTGCGAACACCGTACGGTTGAACCTCCTTCATTTGCGAACGCTATCGTATTTATTATAAATATGGCTATTTTCATTGAGTGCAACGAAATATAATATCTGGAAGGATAATTTGGTTCGGTTAATTCGAAACTTCAATTTACGTGACAAAATTGAAACATATATTTGATTTTGGAAGTATAGCGGATTTTTATGCGTTTATGGAGAATTTAACTGTGTGAAAAGCAATAGGATGGCACGTAATATGCAAAAATATATAGAAAATCCAAAATGAAGTACACGTTATTGCATCCAGGAGGTAAAAGTAATCCCTATTAAGGTGCCATTCTTTTAAGAGTACCTTCAAAAGTATGAAATTGCATAAAAATCCACAGTCTATCCATAACTAAAGTTTTGATCTAATATGAACAATTTTGATTGAATCCTATCTTTATTGAAATAAGCAAATGGAATTAGAGGGTTAAAAAGGTATTTAACTTGGGAAGCTCAATATCAAACCGAAACCCATTTTTCACGGGAAACTTAAAACTATCGTTTAGCCTTGGAAGTTGAAGTTCATCGATTTTCACGAGATTTTTACAATATGATTAAACATTAGCTGTTTCACAATGATCAATTAAAATATCTTAACCCTTTGAGCGTTAAGCAACTTTGAGAAGTCGACGCATTTCTGAATTTATTTTACGAATGGCGCGTATATCGAATTCTCAATATCAATATTGTCGTATTAGTTAATCGTGACAATTTTTACTAAATTTACGTTTGGAGGATATTTTGTATTAATTCTTCACAGTTGTAAGTAACTGGAATTTGTAAACTCTACGTATATTTAAAATCGGCCGCATATATGCTCGACAGGTTAAGTAAGCAAGGTTTCATTGGTTGCCGTGATCTAGAAGACAGGCAACAAAAAACCAAATAGGCAATGGGAAGCAAACAGAGAGCAAAAAACGTCTCCCCTTGATCTGAAGTAGCGACACAATCTTCCCCGCGGACTCGCCCATAATTAAATATTACAAATGATCGCGCATCTGGAGTCAGCTTACTCCTTTTAGACTTTTTGCCGAGCCGAGAGGGAGGACTACTCTTCCACGCGATAACGATCCACGATCGCCCCGAAGGGAACCGTTCCGGCTTCGCGAGAGCGTAACTTGCACTCGTCTCTCTCTCGTCATGCTTCGAGCGTGCCCCTTTTAACGCGCCTCTGCCCCCAAATCAAGAAAATCGAGAAGAAATTAATGCCGAGGTGTGAATCGACCCAACCTTTCCGCTTTGTGAACTTTGTACGATATACGAACTCATTTGCATTTACGGAACACGCATCTGTTCACTGATTTTATGATTTTTCACGAGGGAAAATTTGGCATAAAATTGGGAAAGGTAGAAACATCTATTTGTTCGGTTAGAATTTTACTTCGAAAAGCAATTGCTCCATTATGTAAGGGGTAATTATTGGACGGTAATTTAAGCGAAGAAAATCCTGGGGAGCAGAACATATGTACTTTCGAAGGTATTACGAAATCTCGATCTGGTTACGGTTATCCCGGAAAAAATTTCCAACGTTCACCTAATGTTTGCCCATTTGGTGATCAAGATGATTATTGCGAATTGTACAAGCGAAACAGCATGGTATCGTGTTAAAGTGTGACTAGGTGTTGGGATGATTTCGAATCATCTGGAAATATCGAGAACAAGAAATATATTAAAATTACTGCGGAGTATATTTAGCAACGGCAAAAAATGGGAAAACATTGATATCGATAAATCAATGTAAGAGTAATCGGCTAGCTGCCATCAATGTTCATCGATGTTTGAAATATCAATATTTGATATTCCTTTTTATTAACGTTTGAAGTAGAGGGGTTTTAATGAATTTAAAAAAAAATTGATTTTACAGTTTAATTTTGATATTTCTTTTATTTATCCGAATATTCATCAGGTAAGAAAGATTGCTAGCCATAAAACAGCAGACTGTGCGACTACGTCTATAGTTGACAAATTGTAAACAAAAATACATCTACAAGCGATGTTTTATCTATCATAAAGATTCAGCGTTGAACTTTCAATATTCAAAATTTATTCACCAATCTTTAGCCTCGATACTATCGATTCGCTTAGCATCATTGATTTTAATGGTGTCGATTTCCAAACATCGATTTATCGTTGCCATCCCTAAGTATATTGAGAATATTAAACTAATAGACGAAGAAGACTTTCGTTTAAATTAAAGTTATTCCTATGTTTACATAATTCAGAAAAACATCGATATTTTTAATATAATATTCGCCCAGATATATTTGTAAACGTATATCGAGAATAAGTATTATACGTATAAAAAGAAGGTAACTCATTACAGCGTGTCATAATGGTAGCTAATGTTCGGTGCTATTTCGTATTTTGCGTATAATAACGAGGATGAATAATAATATGATAGCAATAATACGATAATGCAACACGAGCAACAACGAGCATGCCGAGCATAACAATTAGACGAAAGCTATCCGATTATTTCCAAACATTTCATATAGATGGAACCTTCATTACGTTGTGCGTTAAAATGGCGTTGCGCAAAGCTTGGAATTATTTTCATCGCGTGCCCGTAGAAAATACGATTTCGCGTTAAATTTGAAATATTCTGTCCTACATAACACGCACGTGCATCGCTGTGTTTCGAGCTTAATTACGCCAGTCACGTAGCACTGCTCGTCTATGGAATTCTATGGGCGATTCATGAGCATTTTGTCGAGTCAAGGATCATCGACAACCTAGGGATTTCCACATGGGAAGTTTAAGAAACGATTGATACGAGGAAAACAATCCAAGTTTACTTTGTGCAAATTTTGCTTTGTTTACACAAAAGTACAAAAAAGACTTTAAAGCTAGTTTCCTTTAGATTACTCTATACAGAACTTTTTTTAATGTATCACGCATACAAATTGATTACGCGCTTTTATATCGATCGATACAATTTTATCTACTTAAAACCGCTCTTTCTTTCAAAGGAGAAAGATGAAAAAGATTTCGGAATAGGAAGATTTTGTTTAGACGAATAGAGATTATATAAAAGAAATAGAGTGTGTTTGATTTTTTGGTAGATAAACTATGAAAAAAGGTACTAAATCAATTGAGTTTCAATTCAGATCAAGTGAGTTTATACAATTTTTGCAAGAAATTAACTCGAAGGGTGATTTTGATCACCTTGGTAGTTCTAGTGTCAAATTCCTATATATTACGTAAAAGCCTGTGATTTTCCAACAAATTTCACGAATTTCTTATAGCAAAACATGCTACATAGCAGTCCACTTCGAAAGGTGAAATTACTCACCTTTGTGTTACCTTTTCGATTCCCCTGCGATATCAAGTTTCTCTAATTTCAATACGAGCAAATAAAGTCGGTCTCGCTATACCAACTGACTATGAGTCACTCTATTAAAGTACATTCTCAGAAAACGGGCATCTGGAGCGCTGGTCGATCCAGCAGGCCATCGGCTGCATTCTCTGGCACTCTCTTCTAACACGCTTCGATAGAGCTCGAAACCTGTCCTTCATCGTCAAGAAGTTCATTCTAGCGACATATGCACGACGCGACTAAACTAGCGTCGAAACGAACAGGTTTCCCATGGAAGATGCACGCTCCCAGGTGCGAGGCAAGCCTCACCGATCGTTCCAGCCTACTTCCTATATCAATGTCACTTGCGGCCTCCATTCAACGGTTTGCTTTATCAGCATAACCGGAAGGGAAATAGCGCGAATGCTTATCGGCCGGCTGTGATTTCTAGTCGTTGAACGTTGCTGTGTTCCGAAGCCAGTAACTCGATCCTCGATCCTTGCGTAACGGATGTTGCACTTTGTAATTGTCGCAAGAAGTCTCTTCTGCGCGGAAGTGCCTTATAGGCCCAGATTCAGATGATGCGTTAAGACATAAAATGATCGCAATTGTGTAGATTATCCGTGTATCGATCAGGGACATATGCTCCCGTGAAGATTCCCTTCACAGTGTGATTTTTAGGAGTTAAATCGAAAGAAAACTATTAAAGTTACTGGGTTGCTGTTTCGCACACAGAAAAAATTGATTCTTTAGATTTGCCATAGTATTAGGTGCACCGATTACTAATCCACTTTTTCCGTTAAATTTAGCGTTTACTTTTAACATAACAGTGATACTATTTTTATATATGGATAGCGTATTTCAAATTTAAACGATATTTATTAACAAAATAGTGGATTACTTACTGGTACAGCTAATAGAATATCTATTCCTTTGGTGCAACTATTCGTATTATAAATTTTTGCGCCGATTTTACCAATTTCTGTTCCGAAACGTCCAGTGAAAGCGTTAACTACATGTTTGCTTTTTAAATCCCCACGGGAGGATGAAACAAACTTAGAGAAAAACGTAGAACGAAGAAAGATGAAAAGGGAAGGAGAGACTTGACCTCTTTGTCAGGTTCGTGGTTTCGAGGCAGGGTAAGGCAAGTCGAGATCCATCTAGATAAAGAGTCGCGAGGCAACGATCCGTATCGGCCGACTAGAAGGACAATTGGAACGGAGATTTCGTAACGGCGACATAAACGTAAAGGCAAACGATCGCGGCACGACGCCTTGCCCGTGTAGACACAATCCCGGAATGCTGCTGTATCGTTCGTTCCGGCGTGCTTCGATACGAATTAAAATTCTGTGAATGCCAGCTCGTTCGTGAACGGTTCGTTAATGGTGCTCGGTGAGCGGTGTCGAATCGATTTTTTCGCCTGCCCTCTACTTTATTCCCAAGATGTTCCAAGAGCTGGTGAACACATAGAAATCTGCTTGCAGATAATCGCACGGCGAATCACGTTCATGTCGTGTAAACCCCTTCATCCTATATATTTGCAATCGCTTCTTTGTAATGAAATCTCCGTGAATTATCATGGAAGATAAGAGGGCGCGTGAACGCAACTACGATATATCGAACACCATAATTCTGATTCGGTGCAATGAAGAAGAAGCGAAACTTCGACGAAGAGCTGCGTGCCACCGCGGGATTCCAGGACGGCACGTTGAATTATTGTCGAACCGTTAACAGGGGAAGAAATAACGAGGACTGGGTGCCCGGCGAGTTCTCATCAGGACATTCACGAAATTTCTCTCCTAGGATACGTGTACGCGTGTGTGTGAAACAGAGTCTCGGGCTTCTGATCTAACAGAGTAATCCGATACGATCGTAGTTTGGGTCTGCCGGTGGCGACAGGACTTTTCCTTGTTTCGGTGATCAAGAGTCCTGTGGAAAACACGTGTCTTAGCTGCAGGACGCACAAAGGAGGGGTTGTTTGGTCTTCTTCTATTTCGGCATTCCTTGTCTCTTGTCGAGCACGAAGAATGTCATCGTTCTGCTGTTCCTATGTCATTGGTGATCATCGAAAAAAAAATAGAAAAAAGTAGGGGAAGAAGAAGTGCCGCGCTCTCATCATCGTTGACGATCGTCTGTTGGAAAAGTTGGACCAGAACTTGGACCAGATGCAGAACGAAGGGAACACGATGTAGAAGTAGAAGACGATGAAACGAAGAAGAGAGGGAGTAGGCAGTGAAGAGGAGCAGAGAGATACGAGCTGGCAGCGAGAAGGGAGAAAAAAAGGTGAAGGTGCAACGAGGTAGAAAGCAACCAGTCCAGGTCCAGGTATTCTATTATGCTCGGTTATCTAGATTATGGCATTCCTGCTTCGAGGAACCTGGCAACCTGGGGTGGACGGAATGGGGTGTTTCAGGATACCCGCTCGCTGCGATCTCTCTCGTTCTCTCCTTCTGCGTCACGGTTTCGTTGCTTCGGAGCACCCATTAATCCTCTTCTGTCGGGTGAAACTCCGAAATTAAAAAAAATATATGTGTAGATATGTATGAAGGAGGATCTCCGGGCCAGGGAAACGGTTGAACACAGGGAGGCCGGGGATCCAGGTAGGCAGTGTTCCGTGGCGATCCCTTTTTCTGACTTCGAATCGTGGAATTTGTTATACCCCATTGAATTGCGTTAAACCTTTCGAAAGGAAACGAGTGGCTTCGAGCTCGGAATAACCTTTACAACGCACGGTCCTGGATCTCTCTCACAAAAGAGTCGTTCGTTAGCTTGACGTCATTAGCGAGAAATGCATCAGCACTGGGTCCTCCATTCGAAGGCCGCAATTGTGCCAAACTATTTATTCGTCAAGCCTATCGTTTGTTAATGTCAAATCAATTGATACGCGAGACATTCTTGATATTCGAAACGAAGAATTCTCGAAAAGAATACGCCGGGCCTTGTGTCTAGATATGGGAATAGGTAAACGCGTGTAAAAAGAAGCCTCTACAAAACGGTGAGCCAAAAACCCAGCAGCAGGTAGCCCGCCCCAGGTGTTATGTTGCCGTATCCTAGGTTTCTACGTCTTTGTTTTAAAACCTCCTATCGTATTACACTAGTAGATTCCTTAGATCCGCGCGATCAGATTGTTCCGGCTCGGAGCACATGGCGCCCGCCTGCGCCGAAATTTTCGGGAGGAACAAACATTTTTAGGTAGATTGCTTGTCAAGATAGGTAATACGGAAAGACAGTGCGCAAGACAAAAGGTTTGGTTAGGCGTTTCCATTGTTTTTCCATTCATCTTGGTGTGAGCATAGGATCTTAGAAATGGGTGATTAGTCCGTGTTTGCAAATAGTCCTGGCGCATGGCGCCTGTAGCTTCAAGTCCTTCCAGCCTTCGTGCAAATAAACCAAAACTCGTGTCAACACGTCGATCCATTAGCAGGAAAACTTGGATTGGGTAAGGTGTACCCACGCGAATCCACATTGCTGTGACCGCGCCATTAGTACTAATCAGAGAAACACGCGACCAGTTTTGTGTACGACGTTAGATAACTTTGTTAAATTTTTTTGCCTTGTCGAGGAACAGATAAGGAAATACAGAATCTAAGACGATTAGAATGGACGACGAGAAGTTTGGAAACAATAGATAATAGAAACGAGTAAAGAAACTTTGGGAAATGGCCGTTGGATAGATTACAGGCGTACAAAGTCCTCGACAAAGTAAATTTTCTGATTGTTTTGTGCAATTAAAAGGGACGATTGATTGTTGAAGAGGTAAATAACGGGGATGAGATATGCCGTCGCAGACAAATAAATTTTACCAATCAAACAATCAAGTTGCAGGAATGAAGGCTTTCAATATTTCAAATTAGTGGAATTTTATGGAAAAATATCAAAATTCCGCGATAGTATCTTTCGGCGTATTCAATTTCATTTGGCGAATGAAATACTTTTTTTAGGTTGTGGATATCTCGTTTTCTGAATTAATTAACAACGAAACACAGCCCGGAGTTATGCAATAAAAAGAATCATTTTGATTAAAATATTTCCTACTTTCTGCCTACACCCTCGCCCATAAGTATTGGGATATATTTTGTTCTTAACAAAATTTAATTTGGTGTAGATTGTGAACTTTGTAACTACATTTTCTATATATTTACTTTTTTGAAAAATTATATAATACTGTACCAAACGAATCATATTCTTTGGTTCGTTGCTTCGGCGGCTTCTAAACTGTTTCCAGACTTATAGTAAATTTAATAACTAAGCTGCCGATTTTTATGTACTTGTAAGAAATATGAGTATGCTAAAAAGTGCAGAATACTTTCAGTATACAAAAACATATAAAATATCGGAAATACAGTAAACATTATAATTGTTATCCCTCCGTAGACAAACATGCTTTTTCTACTTG
The DNA here is from genome assembly GCA_028830335.1 of Eucera pruinosa. NCBI lineage: Eukaryota > Metazoa > Arthropoda > Insecta > Hymenoptera > Apidae > Eucera > Eucera pruinosa. The sequence continues at coordinate 14,158,174 of JAMYCR010000004.1, read as the reverse complement.
GAAAGAGAATTTTTTTCAAGTCTAATCCTTTAGGCTCCCGAAAAATCTAAAACAATGTTTTAGATATTTATCAATGTCTACTACATTATGCAATCATTCGTTAATTCGATTTTCAATGAAAATCAAACCCGCGAAAGTTCTATTTTCCTTAGTAATTCAGGTTGCTTACGAAGGATTAAAGGATCAAACAAATTGATTAAAGTTCCATATTTTTAAATGCATTTATAAAATTTTAATTTTGCATAAAAATCCGCGCTCTAGTAATAACTGTTCTAAGAATTTCGGACAGGAGTGTACAAAGAGGAAATTTGATCACGATTCTCTTAAATTCCTCTGCTTATTACTTCATAAAGAATATTCGATGTACGAGAAGATAGTCAGTCCTGAGAACCTGGACGAACAAAGAGCGTTCAAGGATGCGTATCCAGGACACCGATCTTTCGTAAACGAATAACAGTATTTACGAGTAATGTTCAGCTATCGGTATACGCGAAAGAAAATCTAGAATCCTGTTTTCCTGAATCTTGAATTGTAAAACGTAATCGAGAAAAATATCGCTAAACGCGTGACAAGATAGGATCGAAGGATCGTTTCGGATGTATCGGCAGCAACGTTCATTGGGAAAGTAACTGTGCTCCTCGAGGTGGATCGATTAATGAGGGCCGATAACGGGGATGATTACTTCATTACGCGACGCCGGTTACCGGCCGGTAATGCGAAAGTCGTACCGTTCATCGAAGGTATGTCGAGGACTTCGAGGCGGAACAGTGAATGCCAGAGGAGCGTGCACACGTTCTCAGGGAGCAAGGATTTAGTGCAACCGGGTCCTTGAAAGAGTCGTAAACGAGAAGGCCAGGTTTCCGGTCGGTTCCACAGATGGCGCCGGCTGTATCGTTAAAGAACGTTCTTCGAGTTCTTCTTCGAGGTTCGAAGACCTTTCGAGCCTTCCAGCCACTTCAGGAATTATACCAGGTCTTTTTCTCTTTGTGGTTTGCAAAGCGTGACTCGCGATTTAACGTGCTTTATTCTTTACGTAACTCGGATTAGGTTCTATAAAGTGGAAAGTCGTGCTAAGGAGATGCAAAGGAATTGTAGAGAAAAGACCTAGAAGAACTTAGGGGAAGCGAATTGAAGATTTCTGCAGTCAGAAGTTTCACGCTGATTGATGTGATTGTACTTTTAACGATTGGGGGTTGACAAGCTTTAATCGTATTACGTTCGTTCTGAAAATTGTGTAATTTATGTTAAGCTAATAAGATAACAGTTAATGCTACTTGCGTCTTTGACGACAAAATGAGGAAGGTGGATTAGCGCAACCACCTAGTCGCTTGCGATAAAGAAGTTTCTAAATGAATTGGAAAAGATATTGGACGGTATACTTGGAATCGTGCGTAGAAAAGTAAACCGACTGGAAATCTAACAAAGATTAGAATATCTAGTTTCTAACTATCGATCAGCGTCCACATCGTATTCTATTCGTATCTATGCCGTATGCAATCCCCTTCTGTAAAGTCTATAAAAAAAATAGTCTGCCCAGCTGGTATAAATAGATTCTCGCCTCTACATACAATTCACAATAAGCACTACCTATGAACTGTCGCAGCATTAAATATGTCCAAGTACAAAGAATCCACCACGGAACTATAATCTGTAGCTATTTTATTGTTCAGACATAGAATGAGAGGGAATCTCCGACGTTTTCCTTACGAATAACTAGAACTCAACGTCGATCTTCTTCGATAGTCACAGGGAAACTTAGTTATGCGTACTATTATTAGTAACTAGGAGAAACTAGCGACTCGAGAATGCATTGAGGGAACGTATAACTCCTTACAGGTCAGGAAGCCTTCGTACCCTTTGCATATTGGTCGAGGCGAGCAGCTTGTATGTAAATGTAACATCATTGCGTGTGCACAGTCCATCCGGGCATGTACACAGGAAAACGCGCACGCACACGCGGTCACTACCGCGTATATAGCCGCGTGGACGTGAATGCATCGCTCATTACGGGATAATGGGTTATTTCGATCCTCCTCGAATTACCGAGTCGACAATGAGGGATTCGATTCGAAAAAGTTCCCTCTCCTTTCGGCCTGACTAAGCCGCGAGCCCTTTCAGGGTCCCAGGCAGCGGGCGATGGATTGGAAGCGAGATGGCGTAAAGAAAAAAAGGACGAAAAAATGAAACAGGGGGAGGTAGAGTGAGGAGGAAACAGTGGAGAGTGGTGCCAGGGAGCTCGGGACGAAACAGGCTGAAAGAAAGGCACGAGGAGTTTTGGCCGGTGGCTCGAAAACCGAGGAGACAAATGAGGACGAGCAAGCGAGGATACGTTGTGGAAGGGGCCGAGAAGCAGTTCCTCTCTCGTTTCTGTTCACTCTTTCTCTTTTCTCTTAACGTGTCCAACGTCTGTTCATGGAACGCGCACCGCAGGACCTCGAGGTGCAATCTCCTGCACGGTTTCGCAGGCGAAACGTGCACTTATACGCACTCACCATGCACGTATCCCTTTATTCTTTCTCCTACGCGAACGCGCGGGACACTCTACGCGACTCTCTTTCATTTGAGCCATAGAAACCCCATCGACAGTTCGACGACACCTTTCCTGGTGTGACAGAGCGGAAATTCTCCTGACCCCTTCGCGACTTCAGGGATCCTCTCGTAAGCGTCGATTCGATGTTCGTTGGAAGTAATAAAACGATACCAAGAGAAATAGGAATATAGGAGTCGTTAAATGTTTGGAAGTTGTTAAAGAAGGGCATCGTTAACCCTATTAACTATTGCATGAAACTAATAGAAAGGGTTTTACTACAATTGGATATCTTAAATTGCTATCTCTTCGAATAGTCTGTTCTTGCTTTGAAGAATCATTCGATGGAAATAAAAATAAGTCAAGCAGGAAGTGGTGTTATTAATGCCAGCCAGCATGTCCATCATTTCTACAAAATTTTCGATCGTAAGCCCGTCAGGTATTTTAAAATTCATCCTGAAACGTTGCACCGGGCCCGCGGAGCGTGATGTTCCACGACCAGCGTTTTCATCATCGCCCCTAACACTCCGTCAATTACGATCGATAATTGAGTCGCTATAACCTGGGCCCCATTAAAATACGTTAAAATTCTCGGGGAACGAAGCCAGTACAAGGTTTCTGGCAGGGACAAAAAATGAAGGCGTCGATTATGAGCTAATTGGGGCAACGCGAGACTCCTTCCCCGCGAGTTCCCGTGGGAATGAACGTATTCCTTCGTTCGATGCACACCTACGGCGAACAAACGTTCTCCACGTGCAACCCACACAGCCACGCTTCTGCTCGCGTGTGTGGAATGCGTGTGTACACACATGCTGCTCGGGTCCGCAATTATTTTAAGTGTATAGCGATACCCGAGCAGCTATTAATGACGTTCCTTCGTAGATGGAATCGCGTGCTGGCTACGAATAACGCGTCCTACAGTGTATACACGTAGGCGCGAATTAATTGGCGTAATAATGATCATTACGCTGCAGCTTCTACAATCAAACGATACACTTTTTCTGGCAGTCCATGTGTAACATAGTCCTACGATATTTGCCACCTGCTGAGCCGCGGAAATTTTCATTGCGCTTATATTAGGGATCCTCTATGGGAATACCGCGATTCGCAACGCTCTATCGAATGACAAACGCACCACCATGGGGTAAGACTATATCGGAAAAATAGAATGCGTGGGTATCGCGAAATATCGTTCACGCTTCGTGGTGGATGACGGCTATCTGTCTACGCACAATATGCGATTACTTTGTAAGTCTGATATACGACCCACATTCCCCTTCAATCGCTCCCCTACCCTAGATTCCTGTTGGGTAAATATTAATTTCCATAGGCGGGAAAATTTATCGTCCGAGTGGTTTCAGCGGTGACTAACTTTTGTGGGCGTGTGGGGGGTTAAAATTGCAGTATCACGAAGCGAATAAAATCCTTAACGAAATACATATATGCAACATATTTTCGATTGATTAGTATCATAGCAATTAGTTTCACCCGTTATTTAAGCACCGATTCAGTGTTCTTTTACATTTTTTTTCAGAAGTGAATAGGGGTCGTATGTTGTATTCAACGCCTTACTCGATTGTGCCATTATTTTTGCTATCCCATACATACTCTTCCCATTAAAAGTTTAAGGGACCATGACGTTCATCCTAATACAATTTTCCCTCCCATTTTCTCATCCCTCCGATAACCCATCTATCGTCCATCTGCAGTAATATAACAAGCCGCACGAGGAATTAGGTGGGACATAAATTCCGCTGGAACGCACGCGTTTTATGGATTACGGTGTCGTACATGGGCCCTGTGAGAAAACACGTAATCGCATGTAAGTCCTAACCACAACGTTACAGGGGGTTTACCCCCGATAGAGGGTGCCCGTCCCTTTTCTCCAACCATGGGCCAGACAGAGAGAAGTATAGAGGGTTTTTGTAACAGGAAACAGCTGCCGTTCCGAAAGGACACTTTTCTGACGATTTTACCGGGTCCCCTTTTCACCATTGGGCGCCGCCGCCGTTCTCTCGTTCTCTCCTAGACCTAGTGCTCTCTCGATGCGTCTGGTTTCCAGTTTCCAGGCGATCCGTAGCTATTGGCCCCGCCAGAGGTTCCGTTCGCGCTTAATTAACCGTAACGCGGTCCTCGTAGCTCGTAACGCCCCGACGTACGCTTTTTCTCCCTTACGTCGGTGACTCTCGAGTGTAAGGCACCGTATTGTTGCCGGAGCAGGAAGCGGGAGGAGAGAGCACCGGTTGCACGGGACACACCGAGTAATGATGTACACGCGTGCTTACGCTAATAATGATCTTTTGTTTCTCGGCCTCTTTGCGGATTTTTACGGAAGATATTTAATACTGATAACGCCGGGATTTATTGCCAGCCGCCAGACTCTGCCGGAGATAAACGTGCTTCTTCCAGCAGCCTCTCTCTCTACCCAGAGACACACAGGGAAGAGAGAGGATCTATAGAGAGACAGAGAGAGAGAGAGAGAGAGAGAGAGTATAGAGAGAAAGAGGAAATATTTTTTCCCCGGTTCTCCAGTAAACGCTAACGATGAACAGAATATTCTTCTCGCGTATGGTTCCTCGATATCAAGAGATACGGCCGGGGGATTATCGACGTAACTCGCATTAAATTAATGGTACCGAACTCAGTACCTCCAGTTAACTGGTACACACGCACAGCACGGGCGACAGGAAGCAGGCGGAGCAATGGATCGCCACTTCGACACGTTGCACGCATGTACCAGCACCTGGAGAACGCCTCGCAAACGATTCCGGCTTTTTCTGCGAGCCTCCTTTATTGCGTAATTAAGTGCAATGATCCCCACTCAAGGCGGTCAAGTTATAAAGCGACAGCCCGTTGCACCGTGGAAAATAAATCACGCGAAAATGGACGTAGGTACGTATAGGTTCGTAAATCAGTCGGTGCGCTTTTCCTTTCGTCGCTTCGTGCTGCATTTTCGCACTTTTTCGCGCCCTCTATTTGCTCTTCGTGAACGTTGCGCCGTGGAAGAGTTCTGAGGAAGCCGGTGAACACCGTACTCTGTAGACCTTGAGAGAATCAACACAGGAACTCTCTCTTTGATCCGGCCAGGCCGTGGAACGCGAAACACGTGGTAACAGGAAGAAGGCGTCTCGCAAGTTCATGGAGATATTTACGCGCTGTCCGCGCACTCGTAAACGTCACCGGCGTATCTCGCGACTCGTTTTTCTCGCGCAGACTCGCGTTGACATGACGCCACTACGACCCGTTAGCCTTTAATGATGAATAATTAATTTGCGGCTCGTTAAGCGATGCTCTACGTCTTCCAGAGTAGGCGTCCGCTATTTAACGTCGCCTGTAATCGCTTGTTTCGACGATATTATTTCCTTCTTGTCATCTTTTTCCTTTCATCATCCGTCTAATATGATAGAATTATGCATAATATTCATCCATTCTATGATTTTATTTATCCGTACGTACTATTATTAGAACACGCGTTTACTAGACGAATCGATTAAATGGCCAACGAAGCGCTGGGATACGTGTGATTATATAGGTCGTTATTCACTAGATTTGCGAGACGTTTTCAATTTTCTTGAACGTAGGGCGTCACTCTAACGAGAGAAGAACCGATGATTTGAGGCAGGCGGTGGCGCAAATATACGAGATTTCACACTGTTCGTAATGATACTTTGCGGAGCAAGCTATTTGTAGTGTACCATTTGACTTCCGTGCAATTTGCCCTCGGCGCGGTTTCGTCGTTTATTTTCCCCGCCATGATTAAACGGAGTTTACATTTTTCCCTCTTGAAGGCCGCATAATTTCCTCCTAACGTTCCACTTTTTAAATTAAAGAAATTCGCATAATTCGTTATCGTTCCGTTGCAAGATTTTCAACTGCAATTAGGATTCACATTTTCCTGTGTGATCATTCTTCCTCTTTTTATTCTTTGCGTCGTGACGAACGCGTTTCTTTGCTTCCGAATGATTCGACACAGCCGCGGCGTGGCAGCCGATGGTTATTTCCATGAATCGGGTAGCGAATTCTCAATCTTCGGTACGAAGGGTACTAGTTTCCTTGGGGAAACCACTGATTTGTGGCCACTACAAATCGATGTTGCCTTAATACTCGGTGCTATAAAGCGCCACGAAACGGAGCTACCGAGAAAGGATAATAGGAACCTCCGGTGGTTTTCAAAAACGAGCTTCTCGCAGCGTGTACACCGGCAATTTAATAACGGTACCGAGGCCGTGTTAAAGTGTAACGGTTTATGAAATCTACACCGACCGAAATTAAGATTTTCGGCATAACGTGCCACGGTGCACTCTAATTTTCGGCTACGTATCGTTAACGCTCGACTTGCTAAAACCATCATTTTCGCGCAATTAGCAATTTATTCGCGCGCACATTTCGTGCGCGGAGCCATTTTGCAAGAAATATAAGTACATTATTGCACGCGGGAATCCATAAAAGATCGAGAGGAAAAAATCTAACCACACTTTTCACGCTTGTCAACAAAACTGCGGCCGAGAATATAAACCTGACAGGTACGAATTATCCCGAGATGAACGATTCCATGGAAACTACATACACGCGGAGACGCTCGGTATCGAGAATTCTGGTGAAACGTGTCACAACCGCATGGTACTCCGCCAACTTGCCATTCATTAAGTTTACTCGTGCTTATCCGTGTACGTGACTTACTGTACGGAATAATTGGACTCGCGTTAAAGTAACAGTCGCGGGGATTTCGCGGCGCTGGTTTCCCAACTTCTCAGAAGATCGCTCGTAAAGCGTCAACCAGTTCTTATTGGCCTCTCTTTTTCGATTCGTGTCGCGAGATTGCTCGTTCAAGTTATTCGTTCGCGCGAGTTAAAAATAGGTATCTGACGAACAAGTGGAACAGGTAACTTGCTTCAAGAACGTTTTTCCCACAACTAACTAATTTATCATTCTAACACCAACTATGATTCAATGACAAACAATTTTATATATACCTACGATAAGGTATATTTGTTTATACTTGTCTACGTATTAAAAACGATATTAGAAAACCATAACGAATATCAATCATTTTAATATTAGATATGTAAAACGTGCCAAATAATGCCGTACATATTTTAATGTGCAAATGTGTTGCATAAATATTCCGTTACCCGTACACGTAATCGTCTTTGAAGTGTCGATAATATCGGGTCTGTTATCATGAAATATTAGATGCAGTTTAATACTTTGTCAGCATGTTGGTCTTGGAGAATTAACGATGTCGCCGGTCAAAAATACGACAGGACGTGTTACACGTGCGTGCGAAACAAGTAGAATACGAAATCGTAACCGCACGATAACCAGAAATACTTATTGCATAGGCCGTTCCATGCCTTCCTGAACCCGATAGAATCGTCTAGCCGCGCGCGCGCGCTCCGCAGAAGAGAGAGTTCAATAATCTGCCGCGGCAGATCTTCTTGCCCGGCATTGAAGTCTCCAGCGGCGCTGCAGCATCTACTGCCGCGATCGTGCCTCTGTCGTCGTTATTTCGCCAACAACATCGTGATCGCTTAAAATTCTCTTTTAAATCAATTATCTCGACGAAGTTACTCGGATAATTGATTGGACGATATTTTCGTACCGTCTATGTTTATATTTCAATTTAAAAAAATTCGAAAGCTTCGTGTTTTAACCGGAACACGTTTTACGTCGTTTTCCGTTATATGAATATCACGTCATTTTAACGTGTCCGGCACACTCGAACGTAGTAGTGCAATCGTTTTTAATGCGTTCTACCGTGGTTACAAAGAGAGATTCCCCGTCGAAAACACAACGAGGTAGTAAATGTCAGTCTTGGCGTGCTTTAGCCCGCCAGTAGAGAATACGCCTCCCACTGTAACCCGTGGAAACAGATTTATGATAATCAAGGAGCCACTGGTTTTCATGCTTCGCTGACAGCTTTTTTCTCTATACCCCCCTTTCGCCTTTTTTATGCTCAGTTCCTTAAAGCGAATTTCGATTTTCCAATAAGCGGTCAAGATTTACAGCCTCCGTGTGTAAATCGCGCGGTCTCGCGTCCGAGAAGAACACACTTCTTTCTTGTACTATTTTTTTCCCTCATTTTTCTCTCTCCTTCTCTCTTCCTCCCCTTTCTTTTTTCTTTTTGCTCGCTATATACGCGTTACTTCCTTTTCGATTTTTTTCCGCGCGGGACGTGTTTTTTACTGCCCTCCGTACGTCCCACGAAGAAGACAGTCTGACAACGTCCTTCTCCTTCGCGAAATGGATTCTCACACGTACAGGCACGCACACGGTGAAACGGCCACCTCGTCCCGGCTGTAAGTAATGCATGCGCGACTTCAAACCGATCGTCAAAGTCAGCCGGACGTCGGGGCCTTATACGAGAGAGGAGAATAGGGTGCCTGGACTTCGTTGTGCGATGCACACACGCACACACTTTTGCATTGGGCAACTCGAATACGTGTACGATTTCGGACACACAGCACATGGTAAAAAAGTTATGAAACTTTTCCAACATATCCCTTTCCCAGATACTTTTTTGAGCACACTCTAAAATTTGGTTTTACGTTCCTATCGTAATTTAACGAGGTTCTTCAGGATGGAAGTTTGACGATACTTTTGCGACCGTTCACTCGAGTTTCTGATAATTCCCGATATTCGACTGGTCTTAAGATTCCAGCCTTGAGTTTGGCAGGCAAAAATTTCGTTTTATGAGCGCTCCCTTCTCGGATCGAATTAGCTCGTGGACGCTTCGACGATGCCCGAGAAAACGATCGGTAAGAAATTCCAAACGATCGAGAAAATTACGTACCAAGCAGGTTTTTCGCGTTCGTTGAATCGAAAGCGGTATGGATAAAAAAAGCAATATGGCGTCGATTATAATGTTGACGCGAGTTGCAAGCCTGTTCCCGTTCGTACACGTATCGATGTGGATTTATGCGTTCGCCTACGAGGGATACTAAAAAGTATCGCGAACTACGCAAATTGCCGCGCAGAAGCGCAAAAGAAATTGTTCGACTAACAAGCTGCTTATAAGGACACCGCTTCCTCGGCTAACAAGAAAAAACGAGAACGTTACGAGCCTCTTACGAGCTCAATTCGTCGACAGTCTACTGTTACGGTAGCTCCAACCATTTTAACGTGAAATTTAACCATCTTACACGCGAATTTCGAGGTCTTTTCACACACGACAAACCGCGAGTTTTTGCCAGTGACTCGCACGTGAACCGAGAGACTCGGGACAGCAGAAAAATACCGTGACAAATTAGATTAACCACGTAATGTGGATTTAATTGGCAGTGTAGTGAATCGGGTCTGCTGCTTCGGTTTGACGAGCGCCACACTGATTTTGCTCATCGTCCAAAGCAGGAAACGAGCAGGAGAACCCGCGTTATAGATTTTTTTTCAGATAACGTAACGAGCTTTGTTACGCGGCAAGATTTACTTACACGTTTCGCGTGAAACTATGGCGGTACACGATACGAAACGCGTCGCGCGGAATTTTGATGAGTGTTTTACGCGTTCAATTGCCGCGTTTTTTTTCTTTCTCCCCTTCTTCGCATACTAATTACCTAGTTAACACTTTATAGCCGATTGTTTCACGCGCACGTTCATTGACTGTTGCGAATAATGGTTGCCGATGCTTTGCTAAACTAACACGATTTTTATAATCTTTTTTAAGAAAAAAAAAGTCTTGATACGTATCCACTGATAGATTGCAATAAAAATTTCCACTAATAATGTATTTAGAGTTAACCCGTTCACACATTGTGCACGATAAATTATGGTTCAAACGTGGTCTAATATATTCTGACATTTTTCAACTGTCATTCCGGCGCACGCAACTACTGCAAGAAAACGTACGACGATACTTTAAAGTCCCATTTCGAAAAATATTCGCCTCGAATACACGGAAAAGAAGAAAGTTGCAGAGTTGGTGACGAATTTTACAAGCAGTTTTAGGCAAACTTTGAAGCATTCTTCACGGGGAAGAAATTGATCGGTGGCACAGTAAATCGAGCGCAATTTCCCGTGCGGTGATTTGCTGGAAATCGCCGTTTCTTAGTTTTTATCGCCGACGATTTGGACGTGGTCGACGTCAAAACTATCCCCCAAGGATCGGCCCATTCCGCGAGCGCATTAAAGCACGCGCGACATCGCGATGCACCCTGTAATTTTGGCAGACACGATACCGTGGCTCCGAAGCGATAAAAGCTCCGCCGGAAGCGGAGGGTCGTTACTCAAAAGCGACGACGCCGCGAGAAATCGATTCCCCGGCGAGCACCGCTTTGAAACGCTTTGGCACGCGTGCCAAGCGTATATTTGCACTCGTTCTTTGAACAGGAGGAACAAAATGAATCTTTCTTCCAAGGTCCCGGAAAAGTCACGTGGTGGGCATTTACGTGGAGCGCGACGGGAGGAAGTAAGTTTGGAGCACTTACATAGAATTGGTGGTGTTCCAGTACATGGTGATCGCCCTCGCGCAGTCGCTCACAGTGGAGAGTAGAACCGTTTGCAGGCATACGAACAACACCAAAGTCACAAAGGACGTGGAAACCATCGTAACAACGTGGACGAACGAGTAGCGCGCACCGCGTCACCACCGCTCACCGAGATACAACAATCAACAAACAACAGAGAACAATAACAACCTAGACGACACCTGCACCTTTGCTGCTGTCGTCCACAACCACCTTCCACCACCGTTACATCACATCCACACTTCACTATCCTCGTTAGATCGGTTCTGTGTTTTCTTTTCCTTCTTCTTCGTTTTTTCGCTTTTTTTCTCTTACGACAAAGAGCGAAACTGTACGTTTCACTTATCCTGTTTTTTCCCTGGCTACCCTGGAAGCGTTTGCGAAAATTCGTGGAACTACCGTCGAACTGCGTATCCGCACGCTCTGTACACTCCTCTGGCTGAGCGTCTCCGATCGGAGGGTCCAAAGGGTTAAGATTCGTCGAATTTCAAGAATCGCAAAATTCTTTTGGGGAGTCGCCGGCGATTAGCGATCGGTTAGATCTTATGGAATTTCTCCGATGTTCGGCTGCTTCGAACGGTGTCCACCGAGGTACGCGTTCCATGGATCCACCCCGTGTTTCTCTCACCTGGAGCGCACCTTGCTAGCCCTCTCATTGGTCCAACTTTTACAGAATCAGCTCCAAACGATGACAAACTGTCAGCGGAAGATTCCTTCTGATAGCTCCAATGAATAGGTGACGCATCGGAAAGTTGATTTTTGAAAAATCCACTAGTAGATGTTCCGAGTCATTCACTGGCAAAGTGTCCGACGCTCAGCGACGGGATCACGCGAATCACCGTAGAACCGTGAACTTGCTCAGCATTTCACCACAACGATCCCTTTCTCCGGACCGACACGATACCAAACGAGTAAAGACCGTTTCACAAAGGAAAATCGAAGGGTTCACCACTGAATTGCAAATTCTTTAATAATCACTGAATAATAAAAGCACCAGTCTCCCCCTCCGTTTGGATTCTGTCGAGCACCAGGAACAAGAAACTCCAATCTTTTTAGATAGCACTGAGGAATCTCACGAAGAGAAGAGCACAAGAAAAGCTAGTGAAACGGAGCGATATCGCCCGGAGCACACCCCCGTATTTTCTCACGCACTTGCGATTCGCACGAGTCGCTAGCCAAACGAAGCGACGCTCTCACTGTCCACCAAGCGAATCTTCACCACGAAGATTAAATCCAAGTTTATATCGATCTTTGTATAATCCAAAATAGTAGAACACTGCGAAAACTGCTTCTTATGTTTATCTCTTGTCCGGTATGATCGTATATTCGACACTGGTACTCGGTTGAAGAGTAACGAGGATGATTGTTAAGAGGCACGAGCTGCGTCAAGACGAGCCCCGTGAACGCAGAGAGAACGGTACCTTCCTGCTCGGTGTCGCGGACGCGTCTGTCGGCCGAGCGCACTGTCGCGGCCGTTCGTCTCGCGTCGGCAGACTCGAACAGCGACCGGGGGTGTCGGGGCTCACCGAACCTCGCCGGAAACGTACGAAGCCAGAGGACCCTCGTTCCCTCCGTGGTGCGGCGACGTGTCTTGCCTCGATCCGCGACTACGCGGTATTACGCCGCTTGCTCGCGAGACGCGAGTTTCCGAGTGGTTCTCCCTGGTCTCGTCGCGCGTTCCCGTCGCTTTGCTTCGCTTCGAAGCTCCGTTCGAAGCTCGAGAGTGCGCCGGATACGACAAGTGTCGTCGGTACGCGAGATCCTCGTTTCTTGTACGTCGGTGAAGTCGTTGCGGCCGGTCTTCCACGGTGGAGATTTCTCCTTTCCTCGCTGGAATTCTTCGTTTTCATCGGTGTAAAATAGTTGCAGTTCGTCGTCTTTCGAGTTCTCAAACTGGGAGGAGTTGAAGCGTTTATTCGGGTGGACGTTGAACGAGGGGGTGCAGATTTTTGACGACGAGTGATTCGTTATATGGAGGTGTTCGGTGGAGGATTCGCGCGGACCGTGGACGTGAGAGCATTTGATCGAAAGGGTGCGAGGAAGAGAGGCGTGAATTTCGCACGAATTTCATCGCGGCAAAATCACGAGGTGCGGGGAATTGGATTTTTTTAAAAGCAATTTTCGCGGGGGAATTACATTTGGTCCGTCGTGAGGGGGGAACTTTATCCATCGCGTGCCATGTTTGGAGGCTGAGTTTTCGGAGTCGATTGAACACCATTAAATGTATTCGCATAATTACGACGCTGTCGATAAGATACGTAATTTCCTGCTTATATTCTTGATTATCGTTCAACGCACTCATTTGGTATCGCTTTACACAGCAACGCGAGGTGTTTCGGGCGTGTGCGAAATCTTTTACTATAATGAAATCTAAATCTTTACCTTCGCGTGACTACAATCAACCCCGTTAACCGAGGGAACTTTTAGTCAGAAGTTTTTTCAGACGCAGAATTGAAAATTAGTAAAAAGTTAAGGGAATTATAATTGTTGCAGATGCAATTACAAAATAACGTCTTTTTGGTGTGAATATAATAATGCTTTAGAAATTTAGGAATTTCGAAGACTTACGCTTATAAGAAAGTATTACGTTTATATGGGTAGTAATTCGTAAGACGAGTTAACTTGTCATAGCCAGTTAAAAGGTTAAAGAAACTATAATTCTACTTCTAACATCTTCAACAGTATCGCGATCTTCGATCGATGTTTCTAAATTGTACACATTATTAACACGAATATCGTTAAATAAAGCAATAATTGGAACTAATGTCTCTTTAAGAATCGTTTAATCAAACCACCACTTCTCGATGCACCGTCTAAAACACTCCGTATACAGTCATTTACAGTGAAGATCGTAGTGTGTATTGAAATTTTTGCTTAGTTTAGTAACGCGATAAAAACTCAGTAAGTAAAAACTGCCTTTAGTAAAAAGAATAACTATAACTGCAACACGAGAGCAATTAATTCTGCAATAAAAATCGAGCAACTGCGTTTATCTGAAAAAATGCGTCAGTTTATATTGTTTATTTGTCTTTCTGTGTGTAGCATTTGCTGAAGAGCAAAAAAATTGTGAAATATAATTTGTGAATTTCATGAATTCAAGGAGCCTCTCGTTTCCCTTTTAAATTTAATAAAACAAGTTTGGCACGAAGTAAATTAAGAGAACATGAAATATTGGGTAAAAACCACTTGCTATAATTCCTTCAGTCTATAAGCTTTCAGAAAAACTAAATTCCACGTTATATATTTACTTTTATATTTTGCGAAGTATTCAAATCAATTTTGTAAATTTAGTTTTTATGAGTAAGTGTGTACCTATATATTATTGCAAATATTGTACGATTTTTAGTGCAAAGTCAATTTCTATATGTTACAATTGTAGTCAGTTTTTGTTATAGCAAAAAGTAATTTCTACTCTTCAATTTTGCGTACAAAGGTAGAAAGATGTATTTAACTCTAGAACTACTGGCGACGGAAATATATTCATTTATATCAAAGAAAGAAAAATGACAGACAATTGAAAAAAAGATGTGATGCAACTAAAATTAACCCATATTTATATTTTGTACCGTAAATCATGAAATGTTTCCGAAAATGAACCGCTGCAAATTTATATAATTTTCATAGTAAATCAGTGACCCGTCATTTTCACGATCTTGATAGTTCTAATGTTAAAATAGATGTTAACTGAATTTTAGTACAAATCTTTATCTTGTTCCTAACCCTTTGGCATACAATGACATTTGGGAGATGTTTGTTTTGTGTTCCATTTGTAGACGTTTACATCTTCTATACGTCAAGAACTATTTTCAGCGAACGCCATGGAAAAAATGATTAAATCATTAAACCCGAGGCACCAAGCTTACTACTTAATAATGTTACTTAACTATTGTCTGTTAATATAGTGTATCAATCTCACCAAATGATATTTAGCAATGTAAATACTCCATTCTGTTTCTAAGCTTACATAAATGTTTAGTTGAGCCAAATTAAATAGTATTTCTAGGATACATCGGATTCAATTTTATTAGTATGTCAAGGGGTTAAACTAAGTCAAAATTACCATCGATACACGATGCTCACTGCAAATGACTGCACGTGCATATTCTACAGTTTCTTCATTGCTCCAAAACGAAAACAATGTGGCCCGAAAAAGGCCGATGAGCCCTTTCCAATTAACGATACCTTTTCACTCTGCGTTCTTTTTCAAACGGCATCGCCCAGGGCCAAGATTGACGTAAACGGTCGTAGGATGATCGATTTAAAGTTCGCGACAACGCGATCCCGTGTTTTCGTTTAATCAGGGTGTGCCAGGTCGTTGGGAGATGCTTCACAGATTGCCGTGGCCGGCGTCGCGGCGGTCTGCGTCGGGGAAGACAGTTTGACACTCATTAACAAAAGCAAGCGGTGTGATAAATGGTGCGGCGCGGGTAACGTGGCGCGGAATTGCGAAACTCGCTAGGAATTTAATTTCCAGAGTGCGAACGCCGGAACATTGTTTCCATCGAGTTGGAGCGCACTGATTACACAACCGTCCCTTAAGCCTCATTACCGTCACTGAAAATTTCCATACAGCTCGCGGCATGAGCGAGTGCACGACCGCGCGTGGTGGAGGAGGCGCGTCCGGATCACGATTCGCCTCCAGTCCCTCGCGAGCTATGAATTAGCGTCCCTTCTCGTTTTCTTTTCTCGTCCAAACGCGGGGGCTTTTAAGAGAGCGAGAGTGCTTTCCTGACTTACGATCGCCGTTAGTCCTCTCTCGTTTCCTGTTTCAATTTCGGCACGCGCCCTCCGCCGTTTCTGTGCTCTTCTTGTTTCCCGTTTGCTTCTGCTGTGAGCTTTTCGGGATTTGCTGGTTCTTATTGAATTTTTATAGAAATATTCTTCGGGCGATGCTGGTGAGGGAATGGTACTCGGTTAAAGGAGTGTTCGATCTTTGAGTGCATCGAGAATTAGTGTAGATACGAGCGGTACAGTGTTAACCCTTTGCACTGCAGATTTCTTTAGCAGCTTCATATACTTCTGAATTCAACGCACTTTTGTAAGATCTTCTTATCAAGTGGGGAAAATTTACTTTTAATTTTGTTTGTTTCGAATGAAATGAAAATTAAGTTGGGAAAAATGAATATAAAATTTCTGCGAATGTTAAAATTTGTTGACATAACAGAGCCAACAAAGGGTTAACTCCTTAGATGTTTAATTATTTTTTGTATTTGACAAAACGTACGATTTTTCTATCGAGAAAGGACCATCTAATATTTTCTAATATTAGTCTTTACGAAATTGAAATATTAAATGTCAATACGTAATCGATGGGTTAAACTGCAAATTAATCTGCAGTCTTTCTTTCGTAGCACTATCTATTTCGTAACTGCTATCCGAAAAACAGGAAAGAAGCGCTATGCAATTTCGTATTTTGACTACTTCTACATATTCCCTTATTAAAATCCCCCGACACGAAGGGGTTAAGATACAAATTTATAGAGGCAGATGGAAGAGAGGAATACATTTCATGTGTTGCGGTGCATATGTACATTTGCAAATGCACCCGGGTACGTGGCGCCCTCTTTGCAAACGACGATGGTGATCCACCGTATTCCTCTCTTCTGAAACGATTTTCTTGGACGCATGCTCTTCTCTAGGATCTCGAAGAACCGGTATCTACCCACGGACAGTCATGTCGGTCATTAGTCCGACTAATGTAACGCTTCAAATTCTATCGGGCCACGGCGCCGGGACGCGTCCTCCCACTAGAAAGTCGATGAATCGTTAATACAGGACAGAGAACACGCCCGATTCTACAAATTCCATGGATTTCATTTGGACCATTTTTTCTCTCCGGTCGGAATACAGATTATAATAGTGAAACGTAATTTTTCATAGGATATCCGTTTCCTACGCTTTCCATATTTGGGCGTTGAGAGTTCGAATAGGTTTGAAGTGATTGAAAATTTGAAAGGGTTAATATGGCTCGTTAGTTAAAGAGAACTTGGCGCTGTTAAGTTTGTAAGGGCGTTGCGATGGCATGAAGCGATTGGGAATGATAGAATCGTCAAGAGAGTAGAAAAACAAGGAATAACTCGAATTGATTATAAGCAGCGGCTTGCTCTTTTCTTCGTCATGGGTGATTAAACAATCGTGTTTAAATCTCGAGTAGCTCGTTAATACTCGATCCTGTGTTCTATCCCACGAGACTGTTAATACCATACTTATGCGAGAAGAAAGTTATCAGATGTATATATTTGTGTACAAGTTTCAATGGAAAAGTTTCAATAAATCAAAGAGAATCTTTGTGCAAAACCAAGTGTTGCATTCTATCTGAATCCTTTGGAAAATCCAGAAGTGAATCCTATTTAAAATATTCCTCAAGGACCAGCTCTTTAGTAGACAAATAGAACCCAATTACCAACCTTTTCTTTTCGACTCCGCGCCAATATTTTTCAACCGCTGCATTAACATTCCAAAGAAAGGACTTAAAGATCCGCGGCAAACAACAAGAAAATACAAGCAAACGAAAGTAAAGAAAGGAGTTTAGGGTTACCCATGGCTTTAATAGAGTCAAGTCACGTTCCATACCGCGATATCCTTAAATCGTCCTCAAACAGAAAGCCGATCGAGGTCCCGATCGTTGACCCATGATCCGTTTGTTACACATCTCCGGCTCCCCGGCTACTTTCCTCCTCGTTACCCGTCCTTTTTCTCTCCTCCAACTCGATCGTGCACGATCAAGGAAGAAAGGGACCAAGAAAGAGAGCTCGACCGATGAAGATATCAAACGGATGCACGCCGGATAAAGAGGCGAAGAGGCACTCCGATCGGTAGGTTGTATAAATACTACCAGTCATGGAGACGAGAGTGCTTCGTAAATATTGATCGTTATTCTTGCGGTTCTCGCGGACTCTAGGAAAAGAAACGTCGCTGGAAAAGCCAAATCCTATGTACACAGCAGGATGCTCATTTCGAGGGCCTCCTGTTCGACGATTCACATACAACTGCTCGATTCGCTGAAACCGCAGGCATTCCGGAAGGCAGGTGTGTCCGTGTCGATTTAGTAGCAACATTCGTTTACGGAAAACCTGCAGAACCTTCCGTCTATGTTTGCACCCGCCCGGGATTCATGCCAAAACTTTTCGGAGAAGTTGAAGTCGAACGCGTTGTGGTTACACGTTACAGTGCACTTTGCGATCATAAGTTTAATAATAATAATAATAATCATTTATTTGACGAGTAAATCTCTTTTCGTATATGGTACATTTAATATACAAGTAAAAACTATAGTCGTGGCTAATACCTTGATTACATTACGTCTGAATTCGATAATTGAACGAAAAAAAAAATTAATATCTTTACCGTATTTGTTGACATTTATAATGACTCGATTTATAGTATTTTGACAGCCATAGAATGTTTGCTTTTTTGAGGAATTTAGAATGCTTTCACTTGGATTAGAAATTCTTTTGAACGACAACATTTAAAAGAATTCTTACGTAATTTAACACACATAGTTCAAGTGCGATTTCTCAGATGATTCAAACTGCAATGAATTTTTTATAAACTCTCTGATTCAGCGCATTCTGCGCCACGTCACACAGGAAAGGATGATACTCGATTCTCAGTAAAAGACAGGAAGACGTCACTAACAAGAATAGCAAAGATTCTACAGAAATAGTAACCTTCAATTTCCAATACTTCAATCTAAAACTAAATTATTAATTTCCTACCTAAATTGAATTCAAATCAAAAGAATCCACTTAGGACTGACGCAGAGGAACGACTCTTTGACGCACGGTCGTAAACTTTTCTCTATTTTTCCAAATGAAAATAACGACGACAAACATACGATCGTGCGGCAAAAAGTCTCTCGTTTGTATCGAACCTTACACAGGAAGCTTAACTTCCAATTGCCATGTAGCAAAGGTCCCGATGGAAACTTTTCAAACAAACCCCATAATGAATTTTCAAGTGGCTTCAGAATAGGGAGCCTGTGGGACAGCCGAAATCCTGTGCACACATTAGAAGAGCGATAGCGGAACACGTTTCAGCTTCTTCGTTTCTCGAGGGTTTACCGGCGCGGTCGAACGAATCCGTAGTCATTCGGGAAGGCAGGTGCAACGATTCGGAAATGGTAATTCCGTGAAAAGTCCCAGGGCGAATACCAAATCCGAAAGTTACAGTTACACTTGGTCGAACCGCGTGCATCGGTGTCGATAATTCAGCGGCATGAATCGTATAATCACCTAATGGCCCTTGACTTTAATATTCCAAGCCGGTTTGATTATTTCGCTTCCTTTCCCCTTATCGGGGTCGAGTCGCGAATCAAGAAAGCTGCAGCATTATTAATGCATTGGTATCGATGACTTTACCGCTGGAAATAAATCTCCCTGAGGCGCGGACCGATGATAAATTAATCCATCGCTATTGCAGCGATTTATTACGCGGATTTCGACCATCGATATCCGCGATAGCGGTTTCCTAGATGGCTACCATCTCTTATGCGTCTCTGTGAACTTATAAAATACGATTTGTTTCTCTAGTTCCGGCTTTTTAAGATGGAACACACAAGAGCATCCATTAATACATTTTCATATGCCCATTTTATGCAAATACTAACACGTGCATTCGGTTGCTTTAAATAATCGAAATTTTTGTACAAAGTCTAGCAAATTTAATTAGAAGACACAAGTAAAAATACAGGATATTCCATTATTAGTGACGCAACCGGGCGAGTGATAATACCCCATGAAAATATCAGTCGAAAAGAAAGAATACAATTTTATCATATGAAGTTTCGTATTCGAGAAAATCGTGGTTGATGTATCAAGTTCGCGTGTGCTAAATGTAGATTTCGTGTTGACAGACTTCTGTTTCTTCTCGTGTTTGTGTTTGCACAATTTCTATGCCAATAAACATACATAGAAGAAGCAAATCGCCCATGTTTATAAATACAAGCACGAGTAGTAGCCGAAGTCCGTTTACTCGAAACCTAGATTTTGTACACGTGAACTTGGTAAACATTCCAACACGATTTTCTCGAAAACGAAGCTTCATATGAGAAAATTTTATTCTTTCTTTTCGCCTTATTTTGTCACGAGGTATTATCTCTCGCCCGGTTGCACCTCCGATAACGAAAAATGCATGCTTGCAAGTTTGTCATGCGTTTATATACAGAAGATGAATAAAGATTTATTTCTATTGCATTATATGCTTCTTCACATATCAATAAGTACACATAAGTACACATCAATTGTCGGCAATCCCAGTGTTAAAATCCACTCTGTGCGACGATAACTTACAAAACTTCTTGTATATTACTAATCGCGTATGTTGATGCATGTGCGAACATCAATATACTTACTGTCAGTCAACAATGTGTTAACATAAACGAAGTTACAAGAGTTTGTTCACAGTCTACGTCCATGCTAGGTTCAACCGAATTATCATATTTTAATAACTTCCTCGTCCAAAAGCAACTGATTCACAGGGTTACAGAATTAAAGCTGATTCCTCGGGATCCTCGCACCTTGTGAAATGCTTAACGCCCATCGATCATCATTATTCAGCGGCGTTTGCCGAATTCTCAAGCAACGCTCGAACGTTTGCACGCACACCCATACTTAGCCCATACGTTTCCAAATGTTCGTCAAGTCGAATCCATTTCGCTTCATTACCGATCCATCGTCATCCTGGCTGACCCTACCTTGAACTACGATCGGACACGTCGCATCTCCAAACCTGATCGTGATTCGAGACGTCTGTCGATCGTGTAACCGCATCACTACCTTCGTCAAATCGATTATTTCTGTAGAAATAGGGACCGATTCATGAAAGCTGCAACAGTATCCAGAGATCATCGAGACGAATCTTTGATCTACTCGATATCGTTGCATTAATTGATCTGGACTCGAATGTGATTGACACCTGTGCGACTCGAGAGAATTTGGGAAGCGTGCGGGTAGATCGTGAAAGATCGCAGGGATCCATTAGCCATTAGCGAAGGTTTACGCGCGTCAAAGTGTCTGCTGGAACAATGGGAGCCACCAGAATAGGAATCGATTTCTACGGCTTTCTTTTATACCGCCGGTTTCTCGCCTCGGACGAGAGACGAGCACGCTTTTCGCTATCTTTTTCACATAATGCATTAACTCCCCGAACCCCGCGGCGTGTACGTATTTAATTTGTAAAACGATCGGCTGTCCTTGAAGGTGAGCGTGAGCACTGGCGTCGGGAACGCGTGGACACGATAAAATCGCACTATGGAATTATTCCTTACCCTCCCATTGTAATATTTTCCAGGTGTACCTTTAGCGTATTCACTGTTCAGGATGGAGATACTATGGTGAAAATTATAAATCTAGCCGTGATAATTCTCTTCTTCCTTTGGGGGGTTGAATTCATGCATCGATATATAACTTCTCAGTTTCCTTTCATTTTAAACTTCTGAAAATTATATATCTCGGATCATGTCTAGCTAAATGGCTTGATCTTAATCTACATTTTAAGATGAACAGACAAAAGTATCCCCGGAGATCCATCGCCGAGACAGGCTACGCCACTGAGCGTATCCTGGAATTCGACACACAGGCGATCTCAAGGCGCCAAGACAATGTTCCTCCCCTCATCCCTCATTGTTTCGACCACGTCTGGAATCTTAAAAGACTATCCATTATTATACTCCCATCGAGAAGGAGAGACGGCAACCCTCTTCTCCGGTCGCGTCTACGTAATAATTGAAAGGGCACGGGACACCTGCCCGTGAAATCGACGCACGTAGCTGGGGATGTCCATGAAAAATCATACCACGGATCTTCTTCGGGGGCGCTTTCGTTCCCTTACGATCCATGCGGCTGCCTTCGTCACAAGCCTCGCGTGTACGTGCTTACTTTGCATCATTACGCATTTCAATGGTCGACAAATTATGCTCGTAGGACGCGTGTGCTTCATCGCATTGGCGTGTGTCTCACCGCGCGCAGTAAGGAAAGGAAGAAAGAAAGTGGATGCGTAGTTCGGAAAGACTCCAGAGGATGCCTTTTCAGGAGTCCTCCGCAACGATAGATCGAGGACGTATTCCACGCGAGGATTCCACGGGAATCGAACGGGCATAATGCGAGGAACATACGTGTGCGGGCTGCATAATCCACAGTAAAACGCGCCGCCCGGCATAATGCCTGGTGCCCACCATAGGTGTACCATATTACGAGGGAGGAAGGTGCACTTTATCTAGACTCACACGCGTCTATTTGTATCTACGTTTATACGCGTTCGCCCGGTGCGTGTATATATATAGAGATAGGTGGAGGAGAAAAGGGGGAAGTTGAAAGGGAAAGAAAACGAGGGGGGAGGGGGGGGGGGGATACAAGCTAGAGGGAGACTAGTCCCGTTGGTAGAAAGAGAAATGCAAAGGAACACAATGGCAAATGGTATTCTATTATTCCAGATGGGCATCGCGGTATCTCCCTTGCTCTTCGAGGAATGCAGCTATGAAATCATTCTCCAATATTTCACCGTAGCCTCCTCGTGGATTCTCTCCCTTCTGTGCTCCTATCCTATACGTCCCGTAACCACTGTCGTCGGTAAGTAAACCCTAAACCAATGTCAACCCCTTTGGATTTGGTCCCCGGCTGGTGATCATTCATCATCTTGCTTTTAATAATCCTCTTTCGTGGTGCATATTAATTGTGAACTTGACTGTGCACGTACGTGTGTGCGTTTGATAAAATCACTGTTCAGGATTGATAGCGTTTAGATTGAAAACGGTCCCACTGTAAGTTTGACCCTTTAAAGGTTTCATGAATTTAAAAGGGAAAGCGTGTTAGACTGTCTCCGAAAACACTTCACAAGTTTGATCATATTATATATTCATAAATTGTTCGCAAAAAACTTTTACGCTAATTATTTACGATGGTATATATATTTATCATCTGCTTGTGTTTTTACCGTCTGTTTAATTTTAACAAATGAAATTCTTGAAGTCGACAATGTTTTCTGGGATGTTCTCTAGAAGAGGAAGATAATATGATAATGAAATCGATTCCAAAGGTAACGCATGCTTCTTGTTTTATTTATGATCACTGGACAGGCGCCTGGAATTGCGAAACGACGCAAGGATCCCTCTTAACGCTTTCATTTCGCCGTTACACGAAGACTCATGGTTACCCATTTTTTCAACCCCCAGCACACACTCGCGGATATATTTAAGATCCGTGTGGTTCGTTTCCTTTCGCCTTTCTCCCACTTCGTGTCCTCGCCATGGGTCCCTGTCTCTGCGGTTAGGAGGGAATAAGAAATTGCGGGCAATGATTCGGAACAGGTCCCCATCCCGCCTCTCCAGCAACGTTTTTTCGTGGCTCGTCGTTTGTTTGCCCCGTTACTTCGCGCGCCGACACACAGGAAATATGTGGTCCATGGAATGAACGCCTGTCGGGGGCGGGTTCTACACTCGTTTGTAACGCAACATTTATGCTTTCGATCCTGTGAACTTTGGCAGATACTTAGACGATACTTGGCGAAAAGCCTTCGTTTTGCTTCTCTCTCTTCGCTAACATCCGCCGTGACGCGATGATCTTAACAGCTTTGGGTTCGACTCCGAATATTATATGTCACTTGTTAAAATCAACTGAGGATTATCGTTAAGAAAATGGAACAAATAATAGGAAATATCTACCAGATTATAGTGTAGGTAACATGTATCACTTAGAAGACAGTTTTAGAAATGTCCAAAGATAACTTTGCGTCTAGCATTGCTTCAGATGGAATTACGAATGTTTGGCATTCGGGGGATTAACCTCAGGACTTCCAACAGAACAGGGAGACTAACACTGCTCGTGACTTACAGTAGAATAGAACTCGAATCGATTCAGGCTTCCGATTTCCTATTCTTTTTTAAGACAAGCATTTTCCCCTATTTTAAACTTCTAGCAAACTATATAGATACAAATATCTAAGCGCGATAGAATAGCTTACAAACATTTTCATTTCATGGAACTAAAATAATGTATAACTTTTCGTAGTTCACCAACTTACTTGTTCTATCGATGAAAAGAATAACAATTAGAATTCACGTTTGCTGTGAATAAATACGCGGGATAATGAGCATATGAGGTGTTGAGGGTATCAAGGACGAACTCAGCAAGCATGTGTTTCGAGTAAAACACTTTTTACTAGCACCGTAAATGCTCTGCTAATTCTTTTTTGTTCTATCAAGATTTCATATTTTTAGGGAAAGGAAGGACAAAGTCCACAAAACAGAATAACAGAAATATACGTTAGGTGCCATGAACTAATTTAATGCAGTAAAAAATATATTTATTTGATGTATTACACCCTCAGCGCTTCATAAACGGTAAGCCCCATCAAGGAAGGTGCTATAATCGCGACACGCCACGCTTCAACACCCGCATTCGCAAATAACAGCAATCGAAGATGATCGCCGAACAGCTGAAACGCTTTAGCATGTATAACGCCGCCACCACGATGGTTCGTCCTTTTGAATCTATTACACTGAAGGTGTATCGTTCCCTATACGCGACAGGTGCGCAACGTGCCGAACGAGAGAGTTCGGTAGCTTTCTCGCAGAAGGCGAGTCTATGCGCAATTTCACCTGCCACTGTCTTTGCCAGTTGTCTCTCGGACATGCACGGAAGCGTGAATCTGTTGGTCGATGTTTAATATCCGCCTTCAGGACGATAAATCGCGCCACGTGCTCGATTTATTTGAGAAAGTTGCACGGAGGCACAAAGTTACACTCTTATTTCGGAAAGACAACGATTTTTTTCAAGGCATCTTTCTAGTTTTAATCGACTATATTGTGGCACATCATGGATGAATCATGACTGCTTCCTGGATATTTTGATGAGACCTAGATTCAATTCGGATGCATTGTTCGATTGAAGTTCGATTGAATGGATATTCGAGAAGTCCCTCGTGAGCTGAGTCATCTCGTTCTACCATTGGAGTAAATTGCTTCGTGAACTACTTTCATTTGGAAGATATACGACCGATTAATACTTCAGAAATTCCATATTTATAAGCAAGCCGCTAACCCGACCCAATTTTATAAGTAAAACCGAAATGGCGAAAGAGAACTTCTTTCCAAGTACTTGCCATCGTCTTCATGACAAGTGATCAAGCCGTCCTGTCTTGCAAGATTTACAGTCAGTCAATACCATCATGCTTCTACGGACATCCGCCGTAAGCAGCTAAAAACGATTAAGTTAATCGTCCCCAGAGCAATTAGCTACCGTCTGAAACGAAAAGAAGTTCGTGTACCAGTCGAATTGTTCTTTCCCTTTTCCGCGAGATCCACTCGCCCAACATCTGCCCCTTTTTAGCTAGGACCACTTGGTCTTCCATCTTGTCGCCTCGATTGGAAGCTCGAATGGTATACAGATAGCGATCGAGAATTCGCACTGTTCTCTGTTCATGATTCCATAAAGAGCAAGAAGTGTCTGTTAATGTCGGTGCACCATGAGAGGCTTCGTTGCTTTTAGAGTGCCTTTGTGTCCACGTACACCATCAACTGATTTAACCTTAATTAGCTTAGGTCCAGGATTTAATGCACAGCGAGATTCTGTGTGCCTTTGTCTCTCATTCTAATTTCCTATGTGTAATACACGTCGGATACTCGTGGCAGTGTGTCACGTAATGGCGTAACGCTCGACGCCATACGACAGAATATCGAACACTTTCTCCGGGTATCGATAATGCCTCGATTTATTGGCCAGTGCTTAGCCGGTGGCCCAGATTCTTCGAGGCTGGAGTCGCGAGCGGCACAATGTGAATTAGCTTCGCACGTTAATAGTCCGTATGAAGCGTAGGCGTGGTAATAAGTAAGGTTTATGCCTTCTTTCGGTTATAAAGTTGATCGATAAAGCTAAAAACTACATCGCCTTGGTATGCAGATTTTTTCTCTTTTTTCTGTCCGTTTGATTCATAATGGCCGGCTCCGTTGGACGCCGATATTTATCTTCTTCCGCTTCGAGTCGGTCTCTCTGGGAACACGCGCCTTTTAGTGCTCTGCCGCGTACGCAAATCGATGGCTTTCAATCGTGATAGCGTAGCTGCGTATTATGATAGCGTGTATCAGGACAAATTCTTTCTCTTTTGTGGCCCCACGTGCGGGAACTTTCGATCTTTGGCAGGCTGCATTTATTTAGGTGGAGCTACCAAATGTCACGTCAATTCACTTTATCTAGGGATGGACCGAAATTTAATTTTTAGATTCACGAAACTCGAATCCGAATCTTTCGAAACCCCAAGTACTTATTTCCTTCCATTTGTTTCTAAGGAGTATCCATTTTGTCAGGAATTAAAATCTTAAATTCGTTTTATAAAATTAATTTATCCGTTGAATCTAATTAAGTGAAAATTAAATGCACATACAATTGAAATAAATGAATAAGAGGAAAGTTTCGTGAGATATCTTAGTTTTTTTAGACGATTCTAATAAATCAATGAAAGTGTTTTAATTAAACACAAACTCAACTGGATTATTAGCTAAATAAATTCGTACCATGACAATATTAAAAATATGTAAAGGTAGTACAGTAGAGAACTCGAAACACTTTGAATTTCGGGGGCTTTCGAGGTTTTAAAGTTTAGAATGTCTCGTCTCTAATTTTATCCACTCTTCTTCCTAAATTCCTAAATTTATACCAATATTTTGAGGGCTTTAATATTTACTTGTAGCAAATAGAAGCCTGTTCCCATTCCAAATGAATTAAACTTTTCAGGCGAAATATTAGCAGCAAGTTTCATTAAATTTTGAATTTGGATTCAAATTACTAATAGTAATAATGATGTTTTCAATTATGATTACGATAACGGGCGCTGATCGTGCGATCATAAATAAATAAATTACTCAAAATCGTGTACTAGTTGATTCTATGAATTAGATACCTGTGCACAAATTAATGCTTTTATATCGAGCTGCGTTACACGGTTACATTACGCAAGAACCTGTATAATGCACCTTTAATAATAACAACAATATTCAATTGTCGTGATAACGTTTTATTAATTACATCATCGTTTCGGTGAACCTCAACGAGATACATGGTTTCGCGGTGCCACGCAATTTGCAAATGTTTGGAAATATTTGAACAGAGGACGGCGATGAAATCCTGCCCATGACGAATACCCTCATCGGGGTAGAAAGGGATGGGTAATAAAGCAGGTTCGATGAATTTGTTTCGCGTGTAAATGGGACCGAAGAACGTAGTGTTATGATGAATTTTATCGAGGTATGTCAGCTGTTCGCTGCATATGCACGCTTGATGAACTAGAAAGCAATCATCTGGACTCATTATTGTCGCATGGGAAAACAATATACGCGGGATATGTGTTGTTGCAAACGAACGAATCGAATGTTGTGTCATCTGGGGCTTTTGTGCGCTGGAAAAGTTGCGCAACTGCATGGCGATCGCAGGTGGCCAATGAGAAATGAGGGAAGTAGTAAATTACCAATACCGCTATAAATTTGAAACAGAATAATTTTGGACATTCGAGGATAGTTTGTGGAAAATACAGCGAGCGAAAGAATTATACCATATGGAAAATAGTTTCCCTTGAAACTGTTCCATTAAGTATTCTCATAAGTTTGGAATGAATAAGGACAGGAGGTTGAAACTTTGTAGAAAAGATTTCCTTTGAGAGGTCTATTGATTTACATATTACAAGTTCAATTTCATTTAGCCTTTAAAAGCTAGCAGAGCGAAATGCTACTTCAAGCGTTTATTACAATATTATTCAACAACTTGAAATCTGGAAGTATTAGCCTTTAAATATTCGTCCAGTTTATGAGCCATGGCAAACAATAAATTTATATTTTGCGCCAGATATTAAATGACTAGATTGCTCTTTATGCGAATTCACATCTTTATAAACATATTTAACAAAGATGGAACAGCTAGGTAAAGATCAATTTTACCTTCTTACTATTAAAATATACGTCGTACTTTGATTATTTTGTATATTTTGTTATTCATGTGCAGAACAGATATTAACCCTTCGACTATGTTACGTAACTGAAGCTATGTTTTTGTGCTGTTTAATGGCAACGGTTTTTACAATGTTCCGTTATTATCTTTATTGCTTTTTTTCATGTTCCATACTAATACATGTAATAAAATATGTATGTATATATATATATATATATACGCTAAACATATTATTGTATTGCAAAACAAAATTCTGTACTCGTCAAAGGGTTAATTAATGAAGCACGAAATGAACAAAACCGCCAAATGGCGTAAACGGCGTTGAACGTGTTAATACAATGAAAATGAAAAACTCTAATCGTTTGTAACGTCACTGATTCCTCTAGCTGTAAAAACCCGAAAATGAAAATAATTGTCGAAAAGATCGGAGCATCGATTGGCAAACGAAATCAGCTAAAAGACCCATAATCGGATTCAGTTCTGCGTACCTCTCGTTCGCCGGACACTTTTACGGGAAGGCGATAAGTGGTGGCTGATCCTGTTCATAAAAGGGAGTAAAATTTCGAGGTAGAGCGAGTGCACGCGCTGGAGGAACCTATTCAAACATGAAACGATCCTCGTATGGTGGACAGGCGCGTTAAGTTCGGTCGCGTTTCGGCTGTTCCATTGGACGTTTACGACTCGATGGCAAGCGTATACGTTTGGAACCGGTTGCTACTGAGCGCGAGCTGATTTCGTCGGCTTGGGCCGTTTATGATAAAATAACGCGAATCGTTTCGCAGGTGGGTAACGTTTTAAGAGGCGACGATCAGGCCACTTGTCCCGATCAACGCCGCCCGTTTCCCGGAGGATTTCGCCCGTCGTGAAACCGCGCATCGAACGGGCACGGCCCCGAAAATAAAAGGCGGAATTGAAATATCGTCGGCGCGGGTTTCTTATATAACTTACACCTCGCGGCGCATAAATTACCCGCGTTATTACGCTGACGGAAAGTAGAGGAGATAAATTCACGAGATAAATAGCGATACGCCGTAAAGTGAGTCGTTGTTTTACGAGGCCGGGATACATTTATAATATTCGCCAGTATTTCACTGGCCGGTTAGCACGACGAAAAGTCGACCAACTTTTTAACGATTACAGCCGCAAAAGCTTCTCACGGGATCTGCGAGATCCGGAAGGAATATGCTGATCACGTAGCATGCTCGTCGTTCGCGTGACTTTTCTTCTCAGCTTGCGATAAGTACATATGTGGAACTATTAGATTGTAACATATTTAGGTTGTCCTAAGAGTTCTTTCCCTTCTTTCGTTAGACATTAAGTGCACGAAATGTCATAAACAATACAATTTATTAAAAAGTGCTGAGTTATTCTGGACTTAATTATTATAAAAAGGGATCGCAGCTCAAGAAAGGTTGGGGAATACTGTTTTAAATCAATGCCTGGTTAAGACCAATTAGAGTTACAATAATTGGTAAAAACCTATCTCTCAATCAAACATCTATCGAAACTTTAATTTGATAGTTCATAGAAAAAGGCGTTGCTGGTAAAAGTCATGATTCCACTGTGCGATGCACGAATGCCTTTTTCAGTCATCATGTATAGAATTCTCTCTGCGCGCGTGGTTAGCAGATCCATGTAACCGATTCAAAATTTACATTCAACATAAACGCCAATTATCATTCGCCAACCACACGATGTAGACGTTACCAACAAGCCCGACGGGCGGGACATAAACGGTTCTTAAAAACGACGGTCTCGGAGTGTGAGTGTGTAGGAGCACATGGGGGGACTGTGGCCAAAAGCGATAGGTTTCACGTCACGTACGAAACAATCGTCGCGAAGACAAGAAGGAGGTGTTAGGGCACGGTCAGGGCCGCGTGCATTTTGACGAGGGGTTCGAATAATCGCGAAGGACACGGGCCACAATGGCGAATTCCGATTCGTGTCCGTTGTAAGCTTCGCGATTCTCCACGCGTCGCACGAAACACGGGCCACAGACGCATTCGTGGATCTCGACGGCGAAAGGCGGTTTAAGGTCGCCGGTTTTTGTGCAATCAAACAGGAGTTGAATCGATCAGGCTGATTCGAGACCACAGGTCACGTAGCTACCAAAATATTCTTTTCTTTGACTGCCCCGTGGCGAAAGTAGTCCAAGTCTGCCAATAACGACGCAAACAATTTTTGCATAACCGTGAAATTCCACTGTAGTTGCGTAAACGGATAGCCCGGTGTTCCAGAAAATGGATCTTTTTTCCTTTTTCAACGCTGGTTCATTTGTTGCTGATACTATCGAAGCTAGAGATATCCATTTTAATGTATATTTAAAATACGCGTATATACGTGTAATTAACATATCCCTGCTGAAATCCGTATACTATTTCATACACGGATACACGGGTCCTAAAATGCACGGGTTCACGAGTCGTACACTGAAATATACACGAGTTAATATACTAACGAGTTAAAAAATGTTGAAGTCAGTTCTTGAAATACACATCAAAGTACGCTTTCCCATTAATTCTGAACTAGTTGCTATAGAAAAATCGAGCTTCGGTTCGCGATACACGTGAACCCGTGTACTTAAGTTCCCATGGAACCGTGTATTAAGAAGTACACGGATTAAAACACGTGTACATTAGTTACACGTATACGTGTATCCTCAATACACGTTCCAAGTCATGATATCTAATCAAAACTGTCTACTTGTAATCGATTCGCGACATTTGTTAATTTCTGATTTGTTGATACACCGCACGTTACGAGTCACGAATGGGGATTGCCTGGATTTATCTTGTTCCGGCCTCCGTAACGATTAAACGTGATATTGTACATATATAAAGTGCTGTGCGAGAAATATTAAGATCGTCAAAGCGATCAGACACATAAACTCAATTACTATCGAGTTTCAACAAACACCAATTCAATCATCGATAAAACAATGTGCCCCTTGTTTTAAGAACAAAATTCTGCAACTTTCACGAAGGGGTCAAACACGGTGATCGATAAATAAGGTAGCACGATAAGGTGCAGGGTGGAAAATGAGAGGGGAGCACACAATGATAACAAGGTGGCAACAAAGAAGAACCTTGGTAAACCTGTTCGACACTTTTTACCCCAGATTCCCGAGTTTCATGAGACGGCGAACGCATAGTCGACAGAATTTATGCATCGATGGCAAAAATCATCCTCTCCTGATTTTCTCATCTCTGTGGCACACACGTGTCGTAGAAAATTATAGCAGATTTGCATTATTCTTGGAGCAAGCCTGCTGAAAATATCTATTCGGTTGTTCGGAAAGTTTGTAGACATATTTGAAGAACAGTCAAAGGTAACATGTATGCAATTATCACTTTATCGAATAATTTGCATATAGTATTTACCTTTTTATAATTCCATGACTATCAAGAAGTTTCATAAGAATTCCTTCTGTAAGAAGCTTGTAGAATATCTCCCTTTAAAATTAATCCTTGTATGTAGTTTCCCTATGTTACTAGTGTCACATTACTAGTCACTCTCTTGTCGTTAAAAAAGTTTTACAAACATTACAATAAATGATAATAGTAGAATATTCTCGGCAACGTTTAATAATTTTTCCTGACTTTAAGCATCGCGTTGTCTAATGTTATCAAATGCAAAAATGGGTCCTTCTCGTTTAACTATTATTCGATAATTATTGGATTTTAAATGGCTCAACCGTGAACGGTATTTGTTCGAATTGTTGAAAATGTTATTAATAATCAAAAGTTCATAAAAAATAATCCCCTTTCAGTCTCACCAATTACGCGACGGAAGTAATTATTATCGCAAACGTTACGAATTTTCCGAACAACCTAATACTTAAACAAAGCAAAGAGGATGGGACCAGACTGATTGTAACGCGTGTGCAAGCGTGTGTCGCACGAGGTTCACGTATTACGCGTGTCCTCTTGATGAGGAGGATTGCGCAATGAGGTCAAACCGTGGTCTATGAAACGGCTATGGTGTGTTCACCATAGTGGAAGCCAGCAAGATGGAGGAAGGGACGAAGAGCTGCCTCCGCGGAACGAGCCGCTTGATTGTCGTTCTTAATGTCAATAGGAAATGACTCACTCCTTAACGCCGCAATGATATCACGCTCTGGTCGTGCGACTGCAAGAAAGAGTGGCCAAGTGAGCTCGCTGGTTCACGAGATCGCGATTCGATACGCTGCGACGTGGATGCGATTTCTCTTTCAATGAGCATGTCGTTCGGTGATTCGTTATTGGATACTTGGCGGTGGGTGAGGGTGTCATTGTTTCCTTTGCTGTAATTTGGGGTGCTTTTAATTCTATTCTGTGATTTAGTGGATTCGGGGGACTGAGAAATTTCCGTTTTACGTTGCAGTGTAGTAAAAGGACCACTATTCAGAACGAAATAACCAGAATGATTTTATTTCGTGGTCTATTGAAAGTTATAAATTAAGTAAATGAAAATTTAAAATTTTGCAGCAAGTAGGGGGCAACTTTAGCTACACAATTTTCAGGAATTATCCCGAAACACATTTATTAATCAATAAAATGATTTCAAAGTACTCCTGTTTGAAAATAGCGAAAAGAATTTCTATGCATTTATTATTCTTTAATTTTCTTTTATTCTTTTCAATTTACTGTTACTTATAACTTATTAAGCTGCCTCTTTTCTGCAGCTTGGTCTTCAATTCTCTCGTACGTTATAAACATAGCAAATAAATTGGGGAAATAATGGCCCCAACTAGAATAGACCATATATCCTTCCCAATAAACTCAACGCTACTTTCATGAGCGTCTATTAACCAGAAATCCCCGAAGTTCGCGCTTAACACGCGTCTCCCGATGCTTTGGTAACGAGGAAAGATTTATAGGAGGACCTTGACCAGGCGAAGCGTAACAATGTGCATACAGCGACCTGCAGTACATAGTGTAAAAAAAATCGTTCGCGTTTACTCGCGAGCTTTATGACGCTATTTGTCGCGGCTAATTGTCAATTAGAAAGTGCGACACACGTAAATTATTCATAGAGCGGCAAGATTTAGAGACCATTGAATCGCCTCTGCGTATACGTAGCCAGAAAACCAGAGTAGACGGCTCTCCCGGCCGCGGCCGTCTCGCGTGTATCTACATAGAATGGAGGCCTGCGCCTTTCGAAAGTCCGGTGAAAAAATGAAATAAAGGGCGGGTTACTATCGGTTCTCCAAGGGTGAGCGCGGCTATCGTTCGCGCGGATCTCTATTGTGTTAGATCGAGTTGGGCTGCGGTCTAATGGCGGGGAATTCCCTCGAGCTTCTCCACGGTAGGACGAATGTGGGTCACACGGCCTATCCAGAGCAAAAGGAGAGAAAACGAATGCAAAATCGTGTGCATGGTTGGTCTAGCGCACGGAGACTTTACTGGCGGCGTAGGTGTTCTTCCATAGGCGTCGTTAGGAATGCCAATTGTACGGTCTGTGTAATTATTTAGGTCGTTGAGCCGCACAAGACAATTGTGCAACGCGAAAACGAGACGAGACTTGAGGCGACATTTAAAAAGGGTCGTCTACTATAGACTTTCATCGAAATCGACGCGGCGGATGAACTCTTGTGTCGCCAGCCGCCATTGTAGACGTTGAGAAAGCTCGATCGTGATCGATTAAACGTTGCTCGTGTTTGGAATCGTGTAAGGAGGCGCCAGGGTGTCTTGCGACAACGAGAAGCAAATTGCAATGCGTTACGATATGGATGGAATGACGAGATGGTTAAGTAGAATTTTATGGTGGAAATTATCAGGAATCGACGTTCGGTGGTTTCTACAGAAAGATGGATGATAGCGAGGAAGAAGAATGCCGAGTGTGAAGTATACGGATAAGGGGAGTACGCACTTAATAAATTTCTTATGTAAAACGGCGATCGCTTATTTGTCAGAGTTAATTGGCAACTTTCTACGTGACGCGAGTAATTTAAAGATCAAGCAGTTGGACAGACGCTGCGTACAGTGGCGATTGAGTGGCTTCTGAAGATCATTTGGTGCAACTCCGGAATGTTTCGTATTATCGTTCGTAAATTTTGAACGGTACGTCGTCCGGTAGCTTAAATTTATGCACTCGGATGCCATGTATATTACACAACACAGTTACTTTCTCACAGAAATCGCTTTTGAATGCCTATAATTAATTTACAAAATTTAATTTATAAGATTCATATAATTTAGAAGAAATCTACCTGCTTAGATTATGACTTTCCAAGAAGACTACTATCGAAAGATTAGATATTATGTTCCCTTAATACGAATACTGCGCCATGTACCCAAACATGTGTGTAGCTGATTCAGTTATTCAAAGAATCTCACATAAATTACCTACATACGAGGGAAAGGATTCGATCGAACCGAAGCTTGGACGACAATGTATCTCTCATCGCGACGTTAACATAACGTGTGTCGCGTCTTAAAGGAGGCGATTTCTTGCAACTCTCTTGTGTGAAACCATGAATCGTGCACCTCCGATGTCCCGAATCCAATCGGCAAACGAGCTGGCTAAGACGAGAAAGCGCGGCAGCGTGTCTCCAAAGATCGCTGGTATATCTCGCAACGAGGTGAGGTAAGCTAGCGATTCCGGAGCAAGAACGCTGGTAAAAGCGGTAGACTAAAGATAGTAGAGAGGAAGAAGACGAGAAGCTACGTCTAGAGAAGTGTACACAAAGCGTGACGGTAGTGGTAGTTGCAGACGCTGAGGAGGTGGATGAGGAAGAAGTAGATCTACATAAGAGAACATGACTCGGAGCTAGCCGAGTTTCGCCGCAACCGAGAGGAGAAAGTTACCAGGAACTGCCTGAATCTGCCCGATTGGCAGCCTCCTTTTCCACGGGACCAGGCATTGTAGTCACGAACGTGCAACTATAACAGCAACCATAATGCTCGACGACGAGAACGATGAGGAGTAAGACGACGATGCGTCTTTTGTTTCAACCGTTCCCTCTCCGTCTTGCCTTCGATGAAATCTATCGATTCTATCTCTGTCTTTGATGTCGATCCTCCAGCGCCTAGTATTTACACAGTCCTCGATCATCTTCCATCTTCGTTGCACTGTGTCGTTTTACTATGTTGAGCCCCCGTAGCGACGCCTTCGAATCGCCTTTCGCAATCGATCCTACCGGCAGCTTAACCCCGGCTGATCCTAGTCCTATGCCATTAGTCGCAATTAGTCTCAACGATGAATTTTCTATGAGCGAATAATCAGCCACGGTGTACACGTAACGTGTACCAACGGGTTGTCTCTGCTCGAGCAATTACACTTTCATGATTATGAGACCGGGAGACGTAAACCACGGCAGTTTATGGAACATCGCAAGAAAATTCATCGAGCCGACAGTAGCTAGGCTATTCTCTTACGGCTCCTCGAGGTATGATTTCTATGCTGGTTTTCGAAATCGACTACAATTACTCGATACTCCTGGTTAACCGATTTATCGGCAGGCGGTGGAACGCGGTTGTAAGAATCGGTTAACGAGCCGCGATTACGATCATGCAAATTTTCTTAATTAACGGCGACCCGTCCGCGTGTTTCAAAAGCGAAACCGTTTCGTGCTCAGTTCACCTCGATTTCAATTACTTTGCAGCTCGCCTCGACCTATTGTCCGCGAACAATTCGCGAACGAGGTAGATCGCGTAGATCCCCGTGATCTCTACGATCTCTCACGCCTTCTTACCGACGCGAATTTTATCGTTCGCCGTCACGATTTCGACGTTGCGTAAAAGGTAATCGTCCGATAATTGGAGACATTACCGTGATAGCGTTGCATTGAAAAGAATCAACGATTTCTGCGGTAAATTCCGTTGCTGGTAAATTGACCGGTTGATAGAATTCGCGTCGTTTGAACGCGACGCCCACTCGTTGGTGTGTTAAACGTAACTAAATTGCAGTGAGCGGAGGTTCGCCTCGTGTACCAGATTCTGAAAGAAACTTCGCGTCGCTCGAGATAAGATAAGGCTGTGTAGAAGCGGTAATTAAAACTGTAAATCCAGTGTTGCATTCGGCGCCGATAATGCGACGAATAAAAGGAAACGTGTTATTATAAACGGTATAATAAAAAGTCTAATATATCGTTGGCTAAGTACAATTCTTTTCGCATATTAAGCTGATCGGCTGTCAATATTCAATTACCAGTATAATTGATATACTGAGAATAAGTTTTCAACCGTGGGTGGCAGATATTCTAATTATGAATATTTCCCAAGAAAGTATTTATTCATGATCCTATGCGAATAATGAGATTTTACGAGAATTTTCATGTGAATTTAAAGGTCCGGTTTTTTGCTTATCAATTTTTAAATATTTATGGTTAGGTTATAAGCGGTAGCATTTCGATGAAGAAATCTGCAAGGTAAAAAATGTATAGCCAGCCCAAATAATATAATAGGCAGAAAAATCGCACGACAATGAAATACTCCACTTTAATTCCGCTTTCTACAAAGCGTGCTTCGCGTAGGAGGCGCAGGTGAACTTTCAGAGGGTATCTTATACAGTTGCAAGAGTTGCAATTAGTTGCTTTCGTAGGTAACTAAGTCGCATACAAAATTATACGGCGTGTTAAAAGTGAATAAACAGCGGCTTTATGAGTCAATAAAAAGTGATGGGTAGGTATAGACAGATGTCTTAATTAACATATATTCAGAAGCCTGCTGTTTTAGCGGTGCTTAAATTTTTGTTGGAACACGAATTTTGCGAATTCCATGTTAACATCGTACGAAAGATTATAAATAGCATTCGAATAAAATTAGAAGAAAGTTTTATATAAATAGATCCGAATGTGAACAGCATTCTTTATTGGAAGGATGTTTGGAAGCGAGCACCTTTGCAGTTTATGTAGATATCGATGGAATCGGTATAACGTATGAAGAAGAGATGACAAATGGTAGGGTAAACGTTGGTAATGTGGAACACCTGATTTTAAAACCTTTCCAAAGATAAACGAATTTATCCTCTTTAATTAAATCAATGTGGTGGGGTAAAGAAACTAATACATAATCATTGTTGATCAGTAAACAATTGAAATGATTTGTAATTATAGTGAAAAATTAACAAACGTGAAATTTGGCAACTCGAAAAAGCGGTATCCAGTGTGGAATACTTAAAAAATCTGTAAAGAAATCTCGATAAACTTTATTTCTGTTATGAAAAATGAATATTTACTATAACTATTTTTGAACAGTGGATGGCACAGTTAATGACGAATCATGAAAAAGCAATACCCCTTAATTTACCTTCATTAAAGAATTTAACTATTTGACTCGCTTTTTAGAAATTTTTGCACACCACAAGAGAGAAAAACTCTGGTTTCTTTTTCAGTAACGGATTTTCCACGGACGTATACTCGAGGGTAAAATTCGCTACTTAATTATTGCGATTTTACATAGTTCTACATTACGTGCTGCTCTATATTACCTACGTTTACCCTACATACATTAATCGTACAGGAAAATTTTCACTGGGGATAATTTAACGAATATTACTGCTAAACAAAGATATCCACTTTATTAAATTCGTTCGCGTGTTTAGCAATTATTCCACGCTTCTCAACATCCAAGAAATTCCTAGAATCTCCAGTGCTTCCTGGCTAGTCCGCAGACCAATTGGGTCTACCGATTGCGCATGCATCTCTGACTAAGCGTAACAATGCGAATAATTAATCGTTTAATGTCGTTGCACGCTGTAAACCCGCGTTGTGCGCCTACCACGTGCAGAAACAGGCCTGTCACAACGAACAGTTATTAATAATTACTCTTTCCAAGCTGTTTGATACATTTGAACGTCTGGGACTACTGTTGAGCGAGTTTTGATATTTGTATCATCGCACAGGCGAGCGCTTAATTACGACGTAATATTTCCTCGAGATGATCGAAATGATCTCGTTCTCACCGTCGAATCTTATCTCGGAGAGAACGGCCCATGAAAAATGCATCGCATTAACGTTAGAATGCTGTGCGTTGCGTTGCATTAGGCTAGTCCGGGGACTGGTTTCGTACTTATGCTTGGTCTTTTCATTTTCGCATAACTAGCAAGCTACGCCCGCTCATAATCTAATTAGCATATTCCAGCATTTGCCCTCTCCTACGCCACCTCGTCACCGCTTTTCTCCTTCTTTCTTGCCTGCGTTATGCTAAAATAATCAAAAGATTTAGGACAACCACTACTGTATTTCAGTTGCTCGGGGCGGTTGGCATTTATGCGACACGCTATAAAATAATCGACGTATCGCGGACCACGCAATAAAGGAGGAATGCAGGGTGGAAAGAAAAGTCTACCAGTGAGTCATCGAACACCTTAACGACAAACGAGTCGTTAGTGGGCAGCTAGGTTGGATTTTTCTAATGCCGCCTATGTCTCACCTGGTACTTAGCGGGTCTTGTATTTGCCATTATGTATTAAGCTCATGAACTTACAATTACGCACGATCCCTAAAGATTGCCAAAGAAACGAGTCGCGTAATAAAATTTTCCATCGTTTATCCATTTGGTCTTTGCTAGCTTTTATATATTGTATACTATTAAGAAAATAGAAGAACTTTTGTGCTTAGCTTTTAGAACGAATAACCATCTATTATTTTTTTTAGGCGGACCAAATATGCAGTAAATAAAAGGTCATTGTAAATTTGCAATTGATGGATTATATTACGATGACAAAAATCTATCAGCTTCTCTGTACTTCGATTAAAAATATTCACTTCGTAAAGTTGTTATCTAGAAAATGACATTTATTATGAAATATCCTAATGATTCGGAGACGAAGATCTTGTCACATATCCTTCTGTCAATAATATGCAATTTCTGCGGGATTAATCATTAATCCACGCCCATCGCCAACCAACATTTCGCCTATTACAATCATAAACGCAAGTACCAATTACACTTTAACTACCACATTCGTGAAAACGGGTCAAACAGCATCCAACATACGCAGCACAAGTATTCAAGGAACAGCATTGCGAACCATTAAAAAGAAAAGTCAAACGTTGAAGAATTCCACGATTCATGTACGGATGGGTCTCCCGAGAATAAAATATTCAGCGAAAACAAATTTTCCACGACTGGAAACGTTATTAGTTGGGTAATAAATAACGCGTGTTCGGTTGCGTGAAAAGTATCGGGAATCGCCAGTCATAACGGCGTCGTTCGTTAATGCGTAGTTTCTCCTGTTAAATAAATACGAAGGGGTCGTAAGACGCGCGTAAAGCGTCGGTTATCACGCGGCGAAACGCTCTCGCGGTCCAGATAACGTTGGCTTATTAACAATTTACGCGGCCGTAGCTCGATTCGATCGCCAGAATACCGGCTGCACGATAATGTCAATAAGACCGGGTGAAATAACTTTTTCACGCGAGCGCAGTACGCGCGGAGCCGAACGTTTGATACTTGTGGTACAATAATGCGGACCAGTACTGTCCTTTTTCGATAACCCGTAACGTGGCGTGAAGAAAAGGCAGTGGTTGCAGTACAGAATACTTTTAGCTACATTTGTCTCGGTCACTTGGGCTACTGGTAAGATTATCGTCACGCTCCTTTGCTTCGAGCATGCTCATTTTTTCCCTGTAAGGTCGTTCGTGTGTTACGCGTAAAGCTTGAAATTGGAGCGACAGCCTGTCAAATTAAAATCAAGGTTCATGGTTCGGGTGGGAAAATACGAGCGGTTGATTGAGAGTGAGAAATGGCAAATGGTTGATTCAATTTATAGAAACATACATATCTTTGTGATTCGATTTAAATGACGATATTGGAAAATTGTAATAGGAAGTATGGTAGTTAACTCGGGGTACATATTTTTGTATGTCTTTTTGCGAAGTAATTGCACAATGGAAAAGGGGAAGTATTTCATATCTACAGTGGTGAGCATATGAATAGGGAAAAACGATACGCGACATTTAATTTCATTTACATTTATAGGTAATTGCACATGTATAGAAGCAAGTTTTTGAGAAATTTCTACGGATTTGAGAATTTCCTTGTTAGTAGAAAATGTGGTTCTTTTGTAAGAAAAATTTTCCTGACCGTGTTAGAAATATCTGCGATGATTGCAAAATGATTTTTTAAGAAAACTATAGATGTCGAGCACTAGGATACTTATCGCTCATAAATGCACCGTACCATAGTCCCAGCTATCGGTGGTCTCCGGCTCCGTTATTAATAATAACGGCCATTAACGATTACACGGCCGACAGTTATTAATTCTTAGAGGCGCGATTCGACGGCTACGTCGACGGATTTGCCTCGTTTGTCTCTGGACGACGATTAATGCATCGCTAGGTACGAGAGTCGATCGGGGCACAGAACTTTGATATTGCGAGACCGTAAGCTCGATAATGTTCTTAAGCGATTACCAGACTTACCTGTCGCTTTGACAACGAGATAGAAGCAGTAGTCATGGGTATTTAATGAGCCTTTGCTTCCACTGCGAGATCATCGATCTGAAGTGACGTAATTAATACCGGAATTTTCTCGGCCAATTCAATGGCCCGTGAAAACGTATATTAATTGTTGAAGTTAACCATTATCGCTCCTTTTTCCTTATTATTGCGAAAAAAGCAGTTAGGTTACGTTGAGTTATACTTTGTCGTAGACAAGCACTTTTCTTTTTGGTGAGTTTTGTAACATTGTAGACATTAACGTAACTTTTAAATTGAAAGCGCTATTTACGGAGCTATTCATTATAAACTGACAAAACATTCATTCGCGCATTATTTTCTATGAAATTGCAACGACCCTTTGCAATTTCTATGTTTTTTCCCATTCTGTACATTTTTTAACATATATCTATATTTATCTTTGCTCAGTGTGTACTTTGAGGAAGCTAACAAATTTCTACATTTATAGGATTGCCAAATTATATACAGCGAATAATGAATTTTGTCATATATGAACGGATATGTAATTAATTCTGCCTAATTTCGTTTTACAGACTCAATTACCGAAAAAGGACACGTGGAACGGTCGAAATCCAATTACAGAAAGGATAGACCTACCTAATTGAGCACAGTCCAATTCAACCGAAATCAGTAGTTAAGGTAAGAGTACCATCTTAGCTGTCATAAACTCGTCATTCCAATTTCATCGACACACATTATCCTCGCGTAGCTACATTGTATTTTCCTTGATTGCAAAAAATCGCAGCTCAATTCGAAACCTCCTTCATTTTTATTGGCCCGTTCAACGTTTACAACCGATATTCGTTGAGCGCGTATAAGCGCGATTGTGGAGGCTCCAGGATCGTCGATTTCGCAAGGTAAACCTATGGTTATCGACATTCGCACGATTCCAAGTTTCCGCGGAATGGTATTTAACCGCGAAACATATAATGACTTCCGCACGGATTGTTAAATCACATCTTCCGTCAGCTGAACCAGACATTTACTTCTTTCCTCTGAAATGGTATAATAATATGGTTGTCCGTCGCGAGACAGAAGCCAGCATCTATCTCCACGAGAAAATGATTTTTTTCGCGAATTCTAGCCGTACCCAGTTTACTAGGTTTACTACTGAAACATTAAATCTCGAATTATATCGCCCAGAAGATCGTTAACCGATAATTACAAGGATCCACTTCTGATAATGTAGGTCCATTCTACCTGGATCATTCGCGATTCTTTCGATCTTCGTTCCAGCGTAAACGAACCTTTCAGGATGATTGAAACACTGTATATTGACTCGCGTACTATTGGATTAGAACGAATATGTGTTTCCGAATGTCAAAGATAACGTTGAAGTTTGATCGATTCATTCGCTCCGAAGGATTTTGATTCGATACTGTTTGTTTGGTTTACATATCTGCCATCTGTTACATTTTAAAGTAAATTTACATTTTTTTTTTAAATAAACGCCGAATCTTTAGATATTTATTCAAAATTGTTGCCGCGCAAAAACGTGGAAAATTTGTATGATACATAAAAATATTCGAAATATACAGAGTTAATAGTATTTTCTAATATTTGCCAAAAGATAAAGACACGTTTCGGTCATGCGAACATAATAGGGGGATTGATATAGAAAATTGCTTAACTGTATTTAAATTAAGGATAGTATAAAGGTAACCAAAAATTGCAAATGGTTACGCTTAGAGAGTTTCAAGTGAAGGATATCCGCCATAACTACGGTGTACTGGTTGGGACATACCAACATTTTAAGCTGACCACTGGAAACGCCAAGAACAAGCGACTAGGATTCGAGCAAGAACCGTTCCACTAATCAGCGCAAAGCTGCTCAACCACCTGCTCGATTTGAATTTAAATAAGATGGCGTACAAGCGGGTCCATAATGCGGAGCGCCAAGCAATAGCTGGCGTAACGAACATGTCGCGATTCAAAGTAACACGTGCACACGAGCCGCATTCCTACCGAAAGGTTCAACAGAAATAGTCGTTGGAAAATAGCGGAGTGTGTCTAGCTGGCTCTGAACTCTAGGCTATTCAATTCGGGTAAATGCGCCACCTAAATTCAATCTCGTTTCAGCTCGATTTGGAAGCCCTTAATTCCAACGAGTACCACGATTACAGTCCGAAAAAGAATTTCAACGAGATTCCCAACGAGATAAATGTTCGTCACGGGGGTAAATCGTTTCTCTGGCAGAGATTCGAAGATAGGGGAGTTTTGGCTGAAAGTCAGAAACCCACGTGCTTCTTCCCACACGTGAGATCTAGCGCGATTGTCGATTCGAGTGCACGCCGCGCGGTGTATCCTTTTCTTATTCGACGGTAGTGTCGGCACGTATGCAATTAGAAATTTCCTTTCACTGGCTCGTTGACAGTACTCACACGTGGGCCTCTCTATCTATCGCTCTCCTCTCCCACACCTCGACGAATCTGACCTCGGCCGTCCATTCTGGCCGTAGTTGTTGCCAATTGGCTTAACGATCGCCGCTAAATACCAATTACGAAACGGTTAATTACGTTTTCCGCGTAAAAGGATATACATATTCGCAATCGATGCCTCTTTACGCCGTGACACGCCTCCTACGTCGCTCCTTGCTCAATCGAAAGGATATCGGAGATCCAAACGCGAGAAATCAGCATTGGAGAATCTCGATACTGTATTAACCCTCCCTTGGTCGACATCGGGTCACTTTCGAACCAGATCATTAGCGTCTTGCAATCTACATAAGTAAAACGTATATTTATACGATATATATTTAACCCTTTGCGGACGAGCGTCGACAAATAGTCGCCTAATAATTTTTTTGGCTTTCCGAACCCATGTCGACTATTAAAGCACAAAACTTAACGCAATGAATACTTAACGTAATAATAAACATTTGAAATCGTTGGAAATGAAATGGTTTGGAACTATAAAGCGTGAAAACTCAATGTCGTGGAATTAAAAACTAAAGTACTCTCACAAGTGTTACTACTTCTCGTCCGCAAAGGGTTAAATGTTTTAAACAAATTCCCTTCCAAGCCTACATTATAATAGAAGAACTATTAGACAACATCCTGTACTAAAAAGTTAAGTGCAAATCGCATACGTTACAAAAACTAAGTTACGGATGAAAAGTAACCCGGTATCGTCTTGCCGCGTCCTCTTTCGATCGGCTTTCCAAGGGTTAAGAGAAACATAGTAGTAATTGCAGTAGGACATTGGCGAATTTCTGCTGCCCCCGTGAAGATTGAAACGGAACCAAAAGGAACTTCCAAAATGATGCATTCTCGAAGGATTCTCACGGCAGTCTCGCAGTTCACTGACTCTGGGCCAATAATAGACATTCGTAGCAGACAGAGAAATGCTGCGTTCCCCGTCATTGGGCTCCAGGACGACTAAAACGTAGGAAGGAAACGAAACGGACACGCAGAACGAAAACGAGTGGCGTGGCACGCTCTAATCTTCGGTAATGGCTAATCGCCTAAGGGGCACGCAACGTAGCAGCAGAAGCAGCACCATCATTGAACACGGCTAGGAGGAGCACAAGGCCACGGGTATTAGCAACAGGCTAAAATGA
The DNA here is from genome assembly GCA_028830335.1 of Eucera pruinosa. Taxonomy (NCBI): domain Eukaryota; kingdom Metazoa; phylum Arthropoda; class Insecta; order Hymenoptera; family Apidae; genus Eucera; species Eucera pruinosa. The sequence goes on along the minus strand of JAMYCR010000004.1, from coordinate 14,114,310 downwards.
GGCTGTGAGTAGAGACAAACCGTTGGAAACGGGACGAACGTATATTTTGACGACTGGAAATCGGCGGGTATCCGGCACGAGCCCCCGGGCCTAGCCGCCGTTTCGATCTTTTTCGTGGTACAACTGTACTGTAACCATGGATTCGGAGGATATTTTTTCAGCGGCGGAATTTCATCGGCCAAAAGACTCGTGGCCCCCGTGTTCCGTTTAAATATCGGGATTAAGGGCACCCCGACGAACTGTTCTCTATTATTTCCCAGGAGATCGCCTAAACTGCAGTGGCCCCGGTTACGTTTCCCTCCTTTCTTTTTCGTTTCGTTTCGTCTTTCCAGTCGATTCCAGGTGCATAAAATCCGACCAATTGGACGGATGGGCGCCACCCCGTGTACGCGCCAGAGAAATTGCATACATAAGACGATTCGAAATTACACACGGACGAACGAAACTGCGAATTTTCGGTCTATGTTCCCATTCGAACACTGCGAATCCAGCGTTCCACTTGTGAAAATGGTAATGAAGTGAAATTAACTAGGCGCAACCACGAATTTTACGAAAGGCTTTTATTGCCTCGTGTCACTGACCCGTTTCGTTTCGGAGTTTCACCGCGAATCGATCATTAGTTAGAAGCAGGTACGAGCTAAAGCAAGAGCGTGATTTAGAACGTGTCGGTGGCTTCTAAGATTGATTTCTTTTTTCCGTCTTGAATGCTGCACCTATAATAACGCAGATAATCGTCTGGAGCCTTATGGTACTTAGGAACCTGAGGAAATAGAGCGCCTTCCCTTTTCTATTTCTATTATAATCTACCGAAACGGTTCTCGATCAATTTCTCAAAGCGAAGTATGTAACGTGGATGTTACTCCGAAAATGCATCGATTTCGCGATCGATCGATAAAGTTACAAGCAACAGGTCTGACTTCAAGAATTATCATAATCCTCTTAACTCCCGCTCGCGGCGCTTAATATATTGATTTCATAATAAAATCGTAATAAATGGTATTGGTAACTTCTCGTACGATTTACGATTGCTTTAACGACTCATCTTCTCTTATTTCTCTTCCTCTTGGACCCGCGAGCCGGACGTTGATGGTCCACCAATGAACTTAATTTGCTGCTAGATCTCGTTGCAATAAAATTTAACGGTGTATGCGGCGCAATTGTGGACAAGCGATAAAGGAAGTGGAAGATCTAATGGAAGAGCCGAGGAGAGGAGAAACTTATGGCTGGATGAAAGTACGATTGCCATGACATCGGAGACAAGAATCGGCTTGTATCGGACTGTATGGATAGGTACTCACAAGAAAATGTCGTAACGATGTTCGCGACTTTTTTCCACGGTCGTAGAAGGCTCGCATACACGTTTCGAAACAACCTTTTATGTCGGTTAATTCTCTGCTCGTTGCCGGTGTCCATGGTGTATCGTGGATTCGGGGGAGGAAGGGATTAGTGACGTAATTTCGTTATTCTCATTTGGAAAGTGTACGATAGTTAACTGTTCCAGTACCAGGCATAAAGTACACATAGTATATAGAGAAATAAGTAGTAATTGGTGGTGAAAACAATCGGTGATTGGAGTTGAAGTACATAAGTATTAATCGATGAATGGAAGTCTGGTAGGTGAATAGCTTTCAATCAATCTACTTCGAGCCGTTGCCTGTTTCTTTTTGTGTTTCGCTTTGAAGGGTTGTCCTTAAAGGAATTGTACTTGAGGCGTGTATTATATTCTTTATTATGGTTTCAAGATTTTTTACATTCATCCCAATTTTGCAACTTGTATTTCATTTAAGAAGAATAGGACAGACTTCTTCAAAATTTGGACTATCTGTAACTGAACGTGTTCTTTTTAACATTCCTAATCTTAAATCAAAGGGATTAAAGATTTCATCGTCAACTATTAACACTAGAATTAGCAAAGCAGTCAAAATGACTGGCCGATAACTTATCATAAAAATTATATAGACTTGAGGCGGTGCATGTTGGAGAACATACCGTGACTTTATGTACGAAATATATTTTTTTTTCACTGGTCTGTAATTTTCATTCCTGTTCTTTTTATTGGTAGTTCCACCGTTAAAATCCAATAATTCATCTATTTTATTCTTGCAGCAATTATCTGCTTATAATACCACGTTTAAGCGCCTTACGCAAAGTCGTAGGTTTTTCGAGTCGATCTTCGAGCTCGGAAGGAATTTCAATCGGCCGGCTAACGCGATTCCGTTGAGTTATCGCACGGCGGCAAATAAAGTTATGCAAAGTGTATTAGAAGTGTAGCTCGGGGGACACGAAGTGTCTCTAAATCTTTCACGAAAGCGGTGCTCCGCGACCTATGAAAAGTTTCGTCGTTCTTGCCTCATCGAATCTGCAATTTAGAAATCCGAAGCGTGCGCCGCTTTAAAAGGGCGATTGAACTTTCTCTCCTTTACGGTGTACCGATTTCATCAACATTTTCTACCTGGAATTTATGCGTGTACCACGATGAAAAGCGTCTGTTCCCACACGATGTCCCTCTGAATGGAAACCCCCTATTTCTTTTTCCCTTTTTCGAAATTAATATTCAATTTCCATCGCGCGAGCTATTATTCGTCTACGCGGTTCGTGTAAATTGTCACTTCTAATAAACGAGAGTCGAAAGTTCGACGCCTTATGGTTGCCGACGAGTCACTTTTCGTGCCGTTCGTCGAAGGATTTAGAGTGACCAGGAACAGAGGCACCTTCGACGCCGGTGGTAGCTTGAGGTATCTAATTACGGCCGCTTCGAATACACGAGTTTCTACTTGCGTGATGCTCTAAACGGCTCCACTAGCCCCCCAACTACTTCTCCCTTTTTGCTTCTAACCCTCTTTCTCTAAGCTTAGAGTTCCAACGCGTCCCTGCGGACGCCTGCGATGCTTCTGATCGATTTCGAGTTCAAACGCTACCGAATACCTTGGCGATCGAACGCTGAATGCGATTAGGAGTTGGTAATTCACGTTGTATCGCGCGTTGCCCTCTGAGAATTGGGGTGTAAATTGGTATTTTCGGGAATTGAGACTTATCGATGTGTGCTAATTTCGCTGGTGTACAATTTCGAATATATGCTAAATCACACGTAGAATAATTGTGGCAATTTAAAGCGACGTGTACGAGAAAAAAGCAATTTAGAAGAAGCCTATATTTCTCTTTAATTTCAGGTACCTGCGATACGATTTCTAAAACCGCGTATTAAAACCTTCCAAGTTCTGTAATCTACGCGATAAATTACAAACTGATTGAGTAACCAACTCTAGGAGGAACTGTTCGGTATCACAACAGCTATTAGAAATTAGAAATGACGAATCGAATCGTTCCTATTGATTTTAATTATACAGCACGGGGTCATCTTTAGCTCTCATCTTCACCATACCGTCTCACAATCACGGGCATAATTTGTGAACGATCGAGGATTTGGAGACCGAGAACGTCCAAGCATTTTATTATTCCATAAAGGTGTGGTGGATTAGATGTTTTCGTAATGTGTTCGAAAAAAAGAAAGGAAGGACCCCACGTGGTTGGTTATTACACGTTCGCCGACGCGATTTATGAATTATTGCCCGCCCCGAGGACGTTTCCATACATCAAAACGTAAACTCACGAGGTTTCACGCAATATTTCGTCCTCCTATGTTTCGAACGTTTAGTGGAGTTTCGAAAAGATCGCGTAGGTTCATGATCGCATTTCGCATATTTCATGCTGTCTCGGATCATCGGCGCTAACTGTCGCGACGTCGATTATAAATTAAAAATGGCCATAATTAAATCACCCGTTAATTAATTCCGAATATGAATTTATTAGTCGGCGATGAGATGGAAGGACGTTGCTCGTTAGAACCCATCCAATTCCTTTTCTCGTCGTTAGATCTTGCGACCTCGAGTCGCAAAGAAGAAATATACGGCTGCCAGTGGGAGACGAATTCCTTCGATTCGTCGCAGCCGAGTTTAGTCTCACACTCTAGATTTACAAATATTCAAACCTTGAAATCGCATCGTTCGAACGAAAACACCGTGGCAACACCCCTCGGGTAGTTTCGACCTATTAAGAAATGCTTCTGTGCGATCTTCTACCCACCTCGTCACCTATTTCCTCCTCCTCTTTTTTTCTTCGTTGCACGCGTTCGAACGTAGAACTGGATTGAGAGAATTCCACTCTCGCTTCCCCCTTTCTCCCTCGCTAATTTCTCGTTTCGAGAGAACGCCAGGTAAACCGTGGGTGGTGGATGCAGCGGGATGGGTAAATATTCGAGAGAAGTTGAGAATGTAGGGTTCGAGGGACACCGGTGGGGAAGGTGAGAGAGGCGGTGGAAACGAAAGAGCAACACGCGGCACTCTGGGGCCCAGAAAGCAGATTCCTTCGATTCAGTTCGGCTCGAGTTAGCTGGATTTGGCGAATACGGCTCGTTTGTAGTCCGCCGAGGGACCCTGCGGCGACTGGCGACTGCCGTAGAGCCGAGCCGAGCGGAATGAAACCAACCAAAGCTACCTGACCACGGTGCGAGCGAGAATCGAAATGAGACGACAGCATCCACGCACCAAGAGCAATCGACAAAGACAGGAGAACACGAGGAGGAACAGCCGCAGGAATTACGGACGAACCTGTTGTTCGTAACACGTGTTTGCGTGAACTCGTCCGCCGTGTCTCCGCCGTCTGTCCGTACGTCCGTCTATAAGAGGGCAGCTACGAAGGCGACGATGTATTACCATCGGTGACAGTCCATCTTCGTCCTCCTCTCCTTTATCTCGTCCGTCGCTGGCGTCCCCCCTTTCACGATACCCTTGTCGCAACTCCCTCGTCCTTTCGCACACTCGCTCGAGGGAAATGAGCAAATAAAGGCGGCACCGGCGGGCGCCTCCATTCGCCGCCCCTATTCCCGATTTCGGAATGCGGCCCTAAGGAAACGTATATACCTACTACGTGTTCCGCAGGTTCCGCGATTGGACCGACCAGATGGAAGAGATCGTTCCGCGTTCGGAAATTATTCTGTCGTACACGGGCTCTGGGATAATGAGGCCGATCTGGAGAAGACCGGCTACGACTCTGTTCTCACACTTGAAGATTGAGAATTGGCTGAATGGTTTCGTGGTTTGTTTCGCTGGAGTTTCGGCTGATCTTTTCTTTCAAATGTTTGAAAGTCTTTAGCCGTTCTTTACATATAGAGAGCGAATGATTTTTCGGTAGTAATTGGACAGGTGATAAAGTCGTAGGATTGAAATGAGTCACGAGATGGTTCCAGGTTGGAAGGTTATTTTGTTGCACCAGTGGCTGGGATAATGAAACATATAGGGAAGCTACGTTTTCGCTCTCGTGCACGAATATCGGGAATTGCGTGGATGGTTGGGTTTGTAGCTTCCAGTAATTTCTTTGAAAAGTTTCAGTCTCGATATCCTCTACGTAGTAAGGGGTCAATGATCTCTCTTCGCTAGTTGATACAATCGTAGGGTTGAAATGGGCGTAACAGCAATGATGAAGCATAGAGACGGCCCCGGAAGGGAGATTAATTTTTTAGAATCGGAGCTGAGTCAGCCGAGTAGCTTCGAATCAAAACAAATTCCCCCCCATCATCAGCTCAAAGCGATTTCTTCCTCCTTTGCATTCTATTCCTCGGATCCTCGAGAAGAGGTCTCTAGTAGGCGAACGCAAAGAAGCGCCCTCGTGTAAAAACTCCCTTGGAAAAGGGAGGCCTAGGCACGGTGCATGCAGCGTATATGCAGTCCGTCCTCGACAATGAGCGTGTTCTATCGTGGCAAGGGTTGCGAGGGGATGCAGGGCAGCGAAGGGGAAGCCTCAGCCAATGAGAGCACGCCGATACGGCGGCCATTTTAATGATCGGCCCTAAGGTAAACAAAAGGGAAAAAAAGGGGGACAGAATGACTTCCAGCCCCTTCTCTCTTTCGTGGGGTTGCTTGCATGCACGCCCGAGTATAGTAACCCCTTTTCTCGCGCTGCGTGAACACACGTAGCCACGGTGCGTGCACACGGCTACAGCGACACGCTTCAATACCACGTATGCACGCCCACGTGCATGCAAGGGGTGCGCCATCGACCAATCGTTGGCCCGGATCTTCTTACAGGGCCCATGTTCGAGAACACCATGGTTTCTCGTATGATATTCTCGCTCTTCCCTTGGGTTTGCGTTACGTATACCGGTGACGAACTCCTCTCCTCCTCTCTTACCACACTTCTTCCCTCCTAGTGTTTTTTACTCTCTCCCCCGTCTCCTTTTTCCTGTGTGTCACTCGTTATACATTTTATACCTATGAGAGAGGAGGGGAGCTATGGGGAAAGTTTGATTGGAAAGCCGAGATCACGAGGTGTGGGCTCGTGTCACGAGGAGTTCCCGGACGTCCCACAACGGAGGGAGAAGAAAAACGAAAGGGGTTATCCAGAGCTCCCCGATTAATTAATGCACGCGTGTCGATGCTAACGAGAAAGAGACAAAAATCATCGGATAACGTCAGCCGGTCCTCAGTGGCTGGTGATTGAGCTAAGGGAACCAGTCTCTTCTTTGATAGAGCGGGCGAAAACAATGATTTCTTGCTACGGGGCTTGTATGGTGCTTGATGGTGCTGAGTAATGACTCGGCTTGGTTGTTACCCGATGGAAAAATAAATAAACCGGCTGAACCGTCCGACGTTAGAACCTCCTCTTTGGTCAAGGGTCTCTGCTTCTCTATGGGAAACTACGCTGAGTTCTTTTTAATTGCGCGTTCTCTGGAGCAGCTGTACGATGCATACGATTTCTATACAGATGGGGAGTTTCCACAAGATTGATCCGTTGTCCGAGGTCATGGATTACTGTGATATTCGCGAATACGAAGTATTCTTTAACGCGTTGAACGCCAAAGATTATTATTACTTAATATAAGTAGAACAAAGCCAGGTTTGATTGAAAGTATCCTCGGGGCCAAATGTCGAAAGGCATTCTGACGAAATTAAGGCTTCGTATTATACTTGTTGGGCGAATTTGTGTCAATTATATACGACCGACGTTGCAATCAAAATGTATAATCGCTACCACAAAAAAATTGCTTTTAAGATTGCTTCGTAATCGGTGACATCGCAATACCGTACTACAGAATTCAATATTCCTTTGGAACTTTATTTTGCCGTGGATCTAGCCACTCTATTAGATCCCCATATTTCCTGTAGCTTCTAAAAAGAACGCACAAAACACGACCAACAGTCCCATCGTGGATCCGAAAAAGGGTTGCCGACAAGTCTTCCGACTCACTTGTCGGCTAGGTAAGAAGACGACCATGGAACAAAGCGGACCCGCGAGCAGCTCACGAGAGAGGCGATATATTTTACGCGTCTACCGGAAGTACGGTGGTATGCGCCAGGAGGGGCGCAGAAAAGGAGGGAAAACAGAAGAGGGAACGGGCCACGGTACACACGCAGGGTTTCCAGAGAATACGGTGTAGAATACAGTGTGCCTCGTGAGAATGGTGGATATGGAGGCGAGTATGTTGAGGTGGGGGCGTAAGAACAGCCCAAGGGGGTGCGTTTCTTCGCCTCCATCCATCCATCCTCCTTCTACCTATTCTTCTTCCGTTCGAGTGTCGGCCGAAGTTAGGCTGATGTGATTTGACTACATTCACACCTATGTCGACGTCCTGCTCTCACTCGTCCTTTGATGCCACACAAGCCAGACCATTTCACGTGCACCACCAGAAGCTGCTGCAGCAACAGCAGCAGCAGCAGCAGCCTTCCAACCAAGGAAAAAAACCGTCGGCTGCAGCAGCTCTCGTAATTCTGCTCGTACACCTATAGTAAACCGAGGTCTGCCCGAACTCTGAGGTATTATGGTAGTGCTGTCGCGAACTGAGCGTATACCATCGAGGGACCACTACTATCGCACGTTGTCCCCGCGAAGAATGCGCGTGAACCATAGCAGACCTCGGGAAGAATACCGAGGAAAAGAGAGGGAAGACTCCTGGAGATCCAGTTACTTCCAGTTTCGCCCGACGACTCTTTCTGCTCGACTCTTTTGCAGATATGTCCAAACTTCTACTCTTTTTTTCACATTCTTCTTTATTTCTTCCTTTCTTCGCTCGTTCAGCACTGGAACAGGTTGATGTGGTGACAAGAGACAAACCGGGGTCATGGTCTCGTAAACTCGGACTCTGTTGTGAGGGATAAATCTTGGTTAAGATGAAAATAATTAGTAGTATCAGTCGTAAGTAATAAGGAAGATCTTTGTCGCTTGTTCGAAGAATTCGTTTCCACTTGAAATAGATACGTGTCTTTATTACGTTTGTAATTTTCCATTTGATTCCGGAAGTTCATCTTAACGAGCGTTGATAATTTTTTAATATATAGTATCTCAAAAATTCTTTAATGTATTTTAACCTTACTTTGGTTTTCCAATTTTAGTTCCATAGTTCAGCTTTCTTCTTAATTCTACTGCTAAGTTAGTAACTGCGAACCAATTGCTTTGCAGCATTAAAAATTTCATGAGATAACATAAGACGATACAAATTCTCAAATAATTATATTAATATCTTCTGATGCATGCTTATCGTTAGTTTGAATTAGTACTGTCCTTTGCGGCTTCTATAATCCGAAGAAGGGTTAATAATTGTACCGTAATATAATGACTATTTGTTAGAATCATTATTGAAGCACGTAATGTTATTAACTCTTGTTAATCACGAAGCTTTGCATCGATGTACACTTCCTTTGAAACTTACGGTATTTCTGTCACAATGCCTAGAATAGAACACATAAACGTAGTCGTAGGTGTAGCTAAGGCGATTTCACCAGGTAGGTCAACGCGACCCAGCATCCTGCGGATAAGGGTTAAAGCTTCAATTTCACGGGCGATACGATTGCCCAGCAACAGCAAGGAGAGAGCTAACGAGTGGCCGCCAGAAGCATTTCCTGACGTCTACTCGACAGCACTCCGGTCAAGATTTTATTAATCCTATTCATAAAGTAGTTCAAGTTTCATTGAGAGGGCAAAGGAAGTGGGAGAAAGAGAGAGTTTGCTCCGTTCCGTATAATTTTCCTTGCGTCTGTTGCTTTACGTTTCATAGAAATGCTTCTTCATTAAGTCCTTTCTGACGCGTGTACTCGAAACTTCGTGGAAAAGAAGTTTGGTCGCATTATACTTTCGCTTTTAACGAGCTTGCCATCATTGAAAGTGTCAGTGATCCAACTTTTGAGCTTGTTAACATACCTTTCGAATCATCGGTGATCCATGATAATCCCTTTATTGAATGTAAGACAATTTGACATAATTCCTATTTTTTCCCTAATTAAACCGTTGAGTACCTAATTTTGATTTCATTCCAGTTTGGGAAAAATTGATACTACCCTGATTTGGACTTCTACCGAAAGACCTTCGTGAGTATTGTAATATAGCTTTTTTCTGTGAGTAGAGAGCATGCATGGATCCTAATCAAAGGACGACCCAATCCCCTTCATGTATTCGTCGTGGTAACGCAAGTTTCTTTTCTAGAAAAAAGACAAACAGCTTCGAATTGGTTTCTGTAGCTGCAAAAAGGCATAACTCGCGTAACAGTACCCGTCTCGCGTGTCCCGTCTTCGAATACATACGTCCACCGTGCAAATTACAAATTGTCTGCTCGTATGAAGGGAACGTATTATCATTAATTCTTGATCGTGATAGGTGAAACAGGGACCGTGTACGTGCATTCATCCATTCCAACGAAAAGAAGCACGAGGCAGCATTAAGACCGTGGTTAAGATCGTTCAATTAAGACGGAACGCGACTTCGCGGATCGAATTTCATCCAGCAGCGATGGCAGACACGGCGTACTTCTATTATGACGCGGTTCGTTATGATGTTTTTCGGCTTTTTCGTTGGGCTAATAAACTCGTTTGCAGTCGCCGTCTCGCGCAAGGCCTTCTTCGGGCCCCTCGCGAAATTGCACATCGATTGCGCTCCGCTATCCTTGATTTACGTCCGAAAACCGGTAGTGGTTTACGCGCGCTCGCGCCTCCCTCTCTTTACACCGGACACCCACACGTTTGTACTCGCAAAGAGAGGGTACACGGTCTCTGTACTCTGCACAGTTCAGCAGAGTACATTTTACAACGCTATTCTTAGATTTCGATTGCGAAATCAATCTCGCTCTCACTCGTAACCTGGAGCATGTGCTTGCTCGCTCGCGAAAGAGAAAGAGATAACAACGTGAAAGAGAGAGAGAGAGAGAGAAAGCGAAGGCGCCCACTTTCATAGTATCAGCCACGTCCTCGTTGGTTGTTATATAGCCGGTTCACGCCGATATAACTACTGTACGTCCCATAATTCATTAGAGCGGTATTCTTGCCTTTAGAGTTCGACGGGGAGAAGCTGTTACCCCACCCGGGTTCTTCTCTGCTTCGCGTGAAAAGAGTACGAGCTCGCGGCGATTCTGAGGGCACGAAAAAGAGGGAGCGTTTCGTATTAATTAGCGGTAATATCTTTGGAGGAACGTTTTCGAGGTTAAAGCATCGCATAACGACCCCTTTTTAATCCGTTCCTCGCGGTATCCATTACGATGTACGGTGTTTTTAGCAAACGCGAGATTAAACCGCAGCTTTATCGCGTGAATGGGATTAATTGGTTATTAAATACATTCATATGTGGATTATGATTGACTTGGAATGTGGTCGAGTTGGATACGTTTCAAATACGTCAGCTGATAGATTGTATCAAGTCGTATAAATTTCAGAATCGAAGCGTAAATCATACTTTATACAAAAATGAATAATAGAAAAGCCATGAATGTTGATAAAAATGACTCGTTATTAGAGTGGAAAAGTTAACATTTTTATTATCATTGCGTATGGGTCGCGAGATTATTTAATGCTTTCTTATATGCGCGTATCAACGATTCAATAAATTAAAAATAATTTGATCTGTTTGTTACATCGCTAAGGTAACGAAGCCTAGCGATTATTTACGGCAAAAGAATCGCGAAACAAATGCACGTCAATATGCCAAAATAGTGGAAAATAATCTGTCAGTGTTACATACTATTACATCGAGAAAATTCCGGTCCAATTATGTAACGTACTATATAAAGTATTTTATTCATTTTATTGTTGTACGGCATTTTATTATTTGAAAGCCAGTGTTCTAATTTGCTTGTATGCATTGTATTAAGCTTTTTCGGCGCGCTCAAAAATTTGCGGGCTTTGAAAGCACGTTGGGTGAGCAAAGCACCGTACGCAAATCGTTAAGAGTAGATATAATTGGTTTCAACTGCTTAACGTTAATGAAACATAAATTCTTTCACGTGTAGAAAGTGACAGTTAATAACAGTATATTAATCCTCAGTGATTTAAAGGAAGCAAACAGAAACTTTCGTTCTGCGAAATACTTCTAGTGTTAATTAAGACAGTCTCTTCCGTTGTAGAGTAGTCTGAGATCGCAAAAGGAAATGTAGAAATCTGCCAAACAAGGTAAACACCGGTTAACACAAATGCCATCCATTAGCCCACGCGTTTCTCGTGAATCGAAAACGAGCAACTCGGCATCGACGAGTTCTCTTCAAAAACAAGCCACTACATCAGACCTCCCATACTTACCCATTGATTTACCGTCCAATAACAATAGCTTATGTAACTACCGTACACTGTGTGATTCACCGTAGAGACATCCTCGATCACCCACAGTTTCTCCCTCTGATCTATTGGCTAAAGAGCATCAATTAAAAGCGACCGATAGAGAGTTAGGGACAATGCATGTATTAATTATCGGTATCATCGTTCTCGTGTCGAGTAAAGTTTCTCCTTTACAATCCTATTCCTGTGATGTAGGGAACGTTGTTGCTCAACACCGTCGGGATCGCGTGTGGCAAATTGAATCGATACACTGGTTTCGCACTAAAATACGCTCTTCCCGGGGCGAGTAAATCGAGGGTGACGTCACCCACGCGAAATCGCGACGACGTCCGGTCGATACCGGTCTTTCTGGATCACTGTGTAGGCGTTATCCGCCGATGCAACTACTGTACGACCTATAATTCATTAAACCTTTGAGATCCCTGCCTGTGGACTGTGACCTAATGGAGCTCCACTATCTGGTCGGCTTTCTCGTGGCTTGTCGTGCAAAAGGATCTCTTGGGACCTCCCGACCAAGAAGAAAGGACATATGTGAGGGCGTATATATATATATATATATATATATATATATATATAAGCTTATTAATTATCGATGTCGCCAAGCCTCCTTCGGTAGGAAGAAAGGCAAGGAGAATTTAGAAGACGGCAGAAATTAAATGGTTTCAAGTAGAAGTGGTCAATGCTTCCTCTTCCCGCTTAGCTAACTCTTTGTGCTCCAAAACTTTGATTATTATGGTCCATTAATAATTTCAACACGCTATTCTGGCTCTTGTGAAAGCTTGAAGCGTCGCATCTTTCGAAAAGAGGGAAATTTGTTGTTAATTTGCCTCGCTTTGAAAGAAATGAAAATCAAATTAGTGAGAATAAATGAAAACACTTAAAGCTTAAATTTTTTAAAGAAATTTACGCGTATCGCTATAGCAAAGACGGAGTGCAAATGGTTAAAATTATTTTCCCGGGTACATTAAATTTGTTCGAACTCTAGAAGCAATTTAATTTATACGTCTTGGCTGTTTTAAAAAGGGTTTTACTACTTTGAAACTCCAACGCTTGGATGCTTTAAAATGTTAATTAGGATAATAAAGCTAAGGAGGCCAGAATAGTGAAATCGATAGAAATAATCTCGCGTGTTGCCCCGCGGGTGAAGATAATTTTCCAATGGAACTTCTTAATTCGCCCGGGTCACGTGGAAGTATTTCAGATAGCCTGATAGGGTACCGGCAAGTTGCGCAATGTCAAATGATGCAATCGATGCCACGTAATAAGGGTGATTGAAAATTCAAGTACAGGATAGAGGCCGCTCGCGACCGTTTTCCCATCGTTTCACGTGGGCAGCGTTTTATCTACCGTTGCCGATTGACGAAATGTCAGTACTTGGATGCAAAATTACCGCAGATTATCGGTTACCGGGAACACACGGTCTAGTCGATACTTTTTCCACGTCCAACAATCCCTCCGCGGTAATCTTCGATAAAAAGACGCGGGTAAGAACTTTCGAAAGCTGATAGAACGCTTGCTACGAAGACAGTGGACTCCTTTGGTACTCTCTCGTCCAAATCCGCTGGAAAAGAAGCACGCAAAGGTCCCAAAGATGGCTGATGCCTGTAACCAACACCATCCAGGACAGCCATTTGCGAGACATAAGGAATCCGATACGGGGTTTTGATCTCCATAAGCCCACCCTCGATCGTGTTACCCGCGGACACCTCTCTGCCTGCACGCCGCGACCGGCAAAGATGGCCGTACTTCTCGCCGCGATATTCGCCATTATGCGAACGACGACGGCCAGCACTGCGGTGCATCGTCGATGCCCTTTTTTGACCTCCGCTTTCAGGTTAATCATCCTCTTTGTCGTCCCTGCCTTCGTCTCTCGGTTACGAGATCCTCGGAAACTGCGCGCAAGAACTCGGTCGAATTGCTCGTTACGGGGAAACGAAGGAGAACCAGGATGTGCAATAACTCTTCTTCAGCTGATGTCGAAAATTTTCAAGTAGTAGGGAGAGTTCCCCTATTGCCGGACACTTCAAGTTTTCGTTAAATAAATGGCAAATTCCTTCTGTTTTGCATCAATTTATATGATCTTGAATTAACATTAAACTTTGGTATACGTTTTTAAAGGAACTTCGAGTGGTACGGAGCTTACTAATGTTCCGAGAGCTTATTATAAGTGTTCCGTGAAATTATGAAAAATCACAAAGAAGTTCTATAGAAGGAATGTAAGTAGGTACGATTCGTTATCAGTCAACATTGTAGATGCTTATTTTCGTTGTGAAATTCCTGGGCTTGGCGATTCTAGTGTTCCGCAAAATTCCTCTACGATCAAAAGTATTCCGTGGCTTTGAAAAGGTTAAGCGGTACACTCTAAAGATCAAATACCATATTTCTGCTAATATTAATTGCTTAATGTTTCACTAATTCGACGATCAAGTCTGAATATTGCCACAAAATAATTAAACCCATCTCATATCCTTTTTTCCCCACAAGCCACCCCTTCGAAGTTATACGATGCCACACAATATCTAATCAGTTTATCGTCGCACCGTCGCGTCGCGTCGCTGGTTCGTGGTAACGTGTCCATGCAACCGTTATCCGGCAATCGAGCGCAATCCAATGTAACGTGGCCACCACAGGAAAGGTCACCAGGCCTGGTCTCGTTTTATTTCGTACAAGCTTACTGGGAGCAGGAATTCCCCGGAAAATAATCCTTTAATCTCACGGTCATCGTTTTCACACGGCGTGCCATTAAAACGAGCCGGTAATTTGTCCGTCGATATGCCGGCCGATTTAGCTCGCGTCGCGCGCTTGCTCGCTCTTTTTCTTGGTATTCCCGTTACTAATGCCTTGACTCACTGCAAAACTGCAAAAACAGAAAACTTCTTATCGGTCGTCGTCGCGGAGGAGACCTCGGGACCGGTCGCTGTAGAGCCGGTTTCTCTCAGCCGCGGCAAAAATCCACGAACCCGTTTGTATTTTCGAAACGGCAACCGAGGTATACTCGATTAATAGAGTTCTCGTGCCGCGGGCGGATCGAGGACGTCGCGAGAGGGTTCTTCTTATCTCAAGGTCATCGAAGTTGAGCATGGTTTCTATTAAGGGATGAACACGTTAGTTAGTTACGGTCATCGATTTCTATTTTCTTTCTGCCGCTTTGTATCACGTTCTGCATTTTTCTACGTTTGCCGGTGTACACGCGCACAGCAGTGAACAAAATTGTATAACGAATTGTTGATAAACAACCGAGGAACTTTTCGGAAAGAGGACCCATAAGACAAAATAACGAGCTGAGTAAATTGCGTTAGAAGTTCGTGTTCGCGAAATCTAGGGTTATGCCGATTAATTAAAAACTATTTACCGAAACAGGACCTATAGAATTTTGGATCTTTTTTTTACCGAAAAGCTCTTAAATGATTTACACGACAACCATTTTAATGTTTTCTTAAATGGCTGAAAATTCTTTCAATTTGCTCACAAATTATTAAAAAAATTAGTCTTTCCTAAATTGGCCATGAGAATGATCATTCCGTTAGAATTGTTATGCTTTATATCTCGATTAATTCAATAAGTTGATATAAGAAACCTACAATATTTTGATAACCATTTTTGGTAGTCGATGGGGGTATTATATAAAATATTTGCATTTGAATATTTCTGTCGGTATGCAAGGTGTGATATTTTATTTATGCAGCATAATTCGTTGATATTTGCCAGGTATTTCAATGACGACGAGATAAAATTCAAATGGGATCAGATATTCACTTTCGAATTTCAAAGTAAACAGATAAATTTGGTGACTTACGTAGGATTTATAATCCTTGCTGTTGCATTCTTTCGAAAAAAAACTGCTTGAAACCTTGCTCCATGATATGATCTAGCATTGAAGTCTCCGTTTCACCAACTTTTGCATATTTCCTTTTGCATATTTACTTTATCTCTGTATAAAATTGACCCCACTGACACACGCAGCAATATATAATACAATAATGAATTTGTCTCTCCGATCTCCGCGAGATCTCCCAAGATACACGGCTGCGTTATAACGAATTTATTCACGTCATTCTTTCAAATAAAATTCAGAATGATGAAATTTGCATTTCCATTCATTCTAGTTTCAGGCCACACGATTCTACAGCTAGCTAAAAGCTTCATTCATAAAATTAATTAAAACCACTAATTATCCTGACTAAATCAGGTCATTTCACACAATTCCGGCTTATTAAACGCAATCAACGATGCATATCAGCCACATTCCTCCTTTCATTCCTTCTCACACTCGGCCACTTAACAAATTCTCGGTATCTTCAGATAAAGTGCCCCGAACCAGTTAAACTCTAATTACCCTGCTAACGCGACCAAAACTGCCCTCGAAAAGATGCGAAAGGTTTGCCGGATTCGATTCGCACGCGATTCCTCTGCCTCCGATATGAATATCGTTCCCATCGATCAGGCTCCCTCAACGATCTGCTCTGCAGATATTCGACCACCGACGAGTATCTCCGTCGGTCTGCTAAAGGTGCCCCGTTAGGCGAGTTTCGCGAAATGAAAAGCCGCCGTTAAGCGATAAGACTGACTGGCCGTTAAGAGATCGCTCGCGCGAGCGTTTTTCACGCTTCGCTGGACCAGTCGTACGCCACTCGTGTCGAGATAAAGGGTTGCCTCTCCGTTAAGCCTGCTTTCGTGTACTCTGCCACACACCTACGTGTCCGGGCATATATAAAGTCGGAATATCGTCGCCCTCCCGCTCGCATTATGCGACGTGGAACATCGGCCACGGATTTGTAATGAGGTTGCCGTTCGAGTCACCATTAACATGCTGATCTTATTACTCAGGTGTAAACGACGAATTTTTGAGTCGCCGCTTTTGCGGTTGAGTACGGGTGTAAAGTTCTGGTGCGCCGTGCAAGGCTTAAGTTGGTTTTCGGGCGAGGAATATTGGCACTTTTGTTGCCGAAAGTGAAGTTTGATAGTTCCGGGAAAGTTCTAAGTAGACTGCGGATCTTTACGCAAATTCATATTTTTACGACTATAAATGAAAAGATGAGACTAAAACAGAGATTCACCGTACCCTTTTTAAGCATTGTAACAAGTGCCTTATTTTGAATACTTGATGTATTTTTACACGTTATATACATTGTATGCCTTTTTGCGTATTTCAATTCTTTATAAACGCATAAAGATCCACAGACTTGTTATTAAGCAAACCGATATAAGTCATATGTAGACTGCGGATTTTTATGGAATTTCGTAGCTTTAAAGGCGTTCCTAAAGAAATGAAACTTTAATAGAGACTCCTTTCGCCCCCTAAATACAATAATTTATGCTTTATTTTAGATCTTCTGTACATTTCTGCATATTACGTGTATCCTGTAGTTTTTCGAAAAATAAATAAAATATTCTTATTACTAAAAAAAGATGAGATTAAAGTAATCTTTTGAATATTGCGCGAGGCATGCAAATCACTCTAAAATCAATTTTCGCAGTTAAGAGTACACGAATAAATTCTGCCCCAAAGTTAATTTCGCGCGTTACTTAAGAACCAAACTTTCAACTCGACAATCTCGTTTCTAGAAGCGTATCATTTTCTAGAGTTTGTTCCCGAGTCGATAGGAGTCTTGCGGACTATTTTTATCGTGGATGATTCCATCGACGAGAAGCTTTCCCAGAGAAATTTACTTCTCCTGGTGCGACGCTCGTAAAACAGCAGCGGCAGAGTATCGGTGGTTCCGCGACGCCGCGAGCCAATTTTCCAGAATACCCGTACCGTTCGAAGTCTCTCGAGCGCTTCCGCGATCGTATTTTACGATTCCCAATTGCGGGAGAAAATCGAGAAAACGCACTACTCGCGAGCGCCTCGAGGAAGACGTATCGCGGTGAGTCGAATGGCGAGAACGCATTGGGGATCCCTTGTTTCTCACGTGTCGACGATGCCTCGATTCTCTTTTTTCTTCACGGCGTTTTTCCTTCTTATTTGCAAGGTTTACTGGCCAGCTGTATGCACACATAGACGTGGATGATTTTCAGCTATCTTCCGCTCGACTGTGGTGTGTAAAGTGTGCGGATAAACTGGGAGCTTTACTTGGTATTACGAAGGCACTAAAGCCTTATTCGAGCCCCGACTAGATGCGTTCCCTGCTACCGTGGCCTGTATTACACCATAAAACCAAGCCGGAGTACATCCACGCGCACCTAACCGAGTGATGTACCTGTCGACGACGCGTGGATGCGCCTATCCTGGTGATATTTTGCCTATTACGTTATTACCCGGAACGAATGATCGTTTTTGCTATGGGATGCGGAATATTGTGCCGTGATATCTTATTGGAATTCCATTTTTTTTTGCTCCCTTTAAGGGTTCGGATTTAAAAACAAAAATTCCTGCGACGTACATTTTGCAGCAATTTAACACGTTGAGTGGTACATGATACGTTGGCACATCACGGGGTACTTTAATTTTTATTAGATACCATTTACTCGTTATAACAAAATTCTTTTTAATGGGTTGACAATTATACGATGTATCATACATCCGTTTTTAATTGATGAAATATGATTTTGTTTATTTGTTTCGATTTGATCAAGAAAAAGTGATAAGAACCAACTCATTCAGATTGGGCATAGGAATAAGTAACGCAACTTTTCTTACGCTTGCAAATACATATAAATACAGTACCACGTGACACGTCGATGGTCATGACCTAAATGTATATGTAAATTGTAGATTGTAACCAATATGATATTGAGCCGTACAGCAAGTTTTCGAGATGTTACACTGAAATTTTATATGCTCGCACCTGGGGCGAGAAAAGTAAAATTCAGATGTGACACTCAACGTGTTAAAATTTGAATGATTGACACGTAGTATATTGCTTTATAAACTTGATATTTTTGTTGCCGAATTATTACTTTCGTTCCTAGAAGCGATTCCAAGAGGAAGTATTATTCACCAGTAGCACCGGAATTTCATTTATCGCTGCTTGACACATTTCCCGTGACTCATTAACAGCAACGTGTACTCTGAACTTTCCTCGAAAATCTCAAATCATCATCGAGATGTAATATCATAAAACAAAGACATATATCTATCTCCTGCTTTCCAAATCTGTTTTCTCCTCTTCTTAAAACAGGAAACATTTCCATTTTTACTCTCGCACGATTATCATTCCCATTTCCAATTTTTTACCCGATTAAATGTCCAACAATCGTAGCTAATAAACTTAAATAGAAACCCGAATGGGCGTTAAAGTGAACGTTGACGAAGAGGTGGACAAAGAGGAACAACGAGGCGGTGGTGGAATGCGCAAAAGGGGGACGGAAGAAGAAGAAGGCGAAGAGAATGAGGGGATACGGTGGTAGTACAGCTAATACATTATTGCATTACGCACAACTAGGTAGGTAGTTAATTTAGCGGTGGCATGCCTCCATCGCCGGCCAATTGCTTCTTGTATTGCCTCTACCCAGTCATATGCATAATGTAATTGACTTCATCCCGCGCTACCACGCTTTTCGCCTCGTCGCTCGGCTTTATTCTCGCCCTCCCCACGCGCCAGCCTGACCATTCTTCCTTTTTTTCCCTTCCCGTTTCGCCGTTCCTGCCCAACGTCTTCTCGGTCTATCCTCGAACCAGGATTTATTCGCCGAAATGATCATGGATTCAGGAAGGACCCTTCCGATGAAAGTAGATTTGTTTCCAGTTAAACAATGGCGTTTGAATATTTGGTAGAAGGTTTAAAAAGGGCTAGATGGAGTATCATAGTAGCAAACGATGTACGATCTTTTTAAGGCAAATTTAAACTTTATACTTTGGGTGTACATCGCGGATGATGATTGATGGACGGTAATTCATCTATGGTGAACGTGAAAGATGAAAGCTAGATTATTTACACTAGTTCAATAGTTGAATTCGTTTCACTAGTTTTGAAAATGTCAGCGTGCGAAATAGTTGGAACCAAACTAGCTGCTGCTGTTTATTTGTTTCTGGGTACTTTTACATTCGTCATCGCTTCACTGTGAATAAATCATTCGCGATGCACGTTCAATCCATCAATGGTACTATATGTTCCACTTGATACCACGAAACTTTTATTTCAAACATTTTTTTGCTTTAACAAATACAGTATTGCTTTGGATATTGGCCGGGATTTTGCCTTGGATATCGGCCGGTCGTTATTCCCCAACAGTTTTTCGAACTGGCTTCGTGGAGTGAGCCTCCGACCCTATCTACTTAAGATATACATATGCCTATGTTTTTAAATCTACCGTGAAATGTCGGTGAGCCGTGCTGTGTATCTCTATCTCACTCGCTCTCTATGAAAAAGGAGACACTCAGGATTTCCTGAAAGATCTACCTCCCTTCAACTTTGGCCAGATTCGGTCCCGAACGTCGGCCAATATCCAAGGCAAGACTGTAATGCACAAGTTATTTGGGGCGACAAAGTCACGTGGTCTCTCTATTAATTGGAACATTTGTAAATTTTAAATATATATCAATATCTTGCAGAGCTTTGACCCTTTTGGAACTTTATTAGGAATTGTATTCTGCAAAATGTCCAATATCGAACATAATATAAACCTGTTATCTAAATTTCTTTGTGATTTTAGACTCGGTATTTTAAATCAATTTTAGAGATATCAAGCGTTATTAAAGCTTGAAAAAATGATATAGCGACTAATACAAAAAGTATACAAACTAACCCCTTTTCGAGTTATGAAAGATTGCAGTGGATTTACGGAATTCTAAGTTTCGTAAAGTTTCAATGTATGTTGATATGAGTATTTAAAGGTTTATATTACCTTATTAATTTTCCAAAATTTAAAAAGCAAATATTTGAACTTACCAATTCGGTGGAGTATTTAAAAAAGCTGATCTATTGGATAAAACCGGAAACATCGAAAAGTAATCGAAGTAATGTTCCAATATCATTAATCTTTCTTAATATTACTACTCAGACACTTTTCAAGACGTTCATTGTCTATGTATAATAACGTGCTCCACATAAGTTAGTCAATCGACGTTTACGCAAGATCACGAACGTCGAAAAGGAAGGACGCCGTGTTCGTACAAATCGATCCCCAGTCAGCTCGAGTATATACTCCTCTCCCATTCCCTTTTTCTTCCCTTCAATAAGCAGTATATTACCCGGCGCAGTATTCTAGAGACATTTACACCAGCAACGATCATCTTCGGCAATTTTTGTCGAATCCCTAGTAGTTTGTTTCGAAACGGCCAACTTATTACGTTCTAAAAACCTCTCTTCTTGAAAAATGTCAGGGCATGCGATATTTCCGAGAAATTCAACATCGATCGATTATTCACGGTCCTCCCCTTTAAATCGTCATCGTTTAAATCCGCCAGAGGGGGAGGAAGAAAGGGAATTTCATCGAATCATGGTTATGCTCACAACGCGTGACGGAATTCTGATGGATCGTGGTCGCGGATCGTTACAGCGTAATTGTCTCACGGGTATACCGGCTATGGATCGATATATATGTCCAATGAACCGGAAAGGTCAGTTTAATGTTTCAGCGACTCTTTACGCTGACAGATATATCAAAGCTCCGTGTGTCGGACGATGCAGTAACAATTCCTCGTGATCTCCGCCGATTGCAGCAATCCGAGATGTCGGCCCGATTTCGTTAGCTCGCTTATCCACGGTTTCGACCGCTCACGCGAAAAGACGCTTCTCTGCAGTTTAAGTTGGGCCATCGAGTCCCGAATCCATCATCTTTTATTATTTCCTAACCGTGAGAGCGCGAGGTGCGCTGGCATTGGAAAATCGAGCGGATTATATCATAAAACTGGGGATAATATAAATTTAAAGGTGACTCTGAAGTATTAGGTACTGTAACAGAGCTGTACTATAAAATATAATAGCGGCAAAAATTGTGTATCGTAATCATTCGACTGCAGATGCTTGTGAAAATTTATATTTTTGCAGGCAGAACTATAGAAAAGGTTTAGTTCACCTTCTACATAATACGATGTTTGCTTTTGTTTGAATATTTTATACAGTGAGTTTGTTACGGAACGGGCCGTAACTGTTGAGGTTGTCTTCCGCCGGTTTGGGAAAAATAGATTTGTCTATTGATTTTCGTGGATGCTCTTTTTATTTTATTGAAATGTTGAACGAAGTGTCCTTGTAGGTATTTTCTGGTGCGTGTACAAACCGTGTCTATCTTTTCGCAGGTTGCGGAAATATATATATACCCTTTTGGTACCTTGCTTCCGACCAATCGGCGGTCAGGAAAAGGGGCTGGAGTCGAGCGTCGCTTCGTGGGTTTTCCCTGACTTCGGTCCCTTTTTACCTGTGGCGCGTGTTCGTCTTTCTGTCCGGTTTACTTATTGTAATTTATTATAACTTATTAATAACTTATTAATATCTTATTAATATTACTTATTATTAATGGTAAATTATATTGTTTAATAATCGTGATTTAAATGTAATTGGTATGCGTGGGGAAAGTGTAGTTGGTTCGTAACAGAGTTACAAAATTATTGGCACGGGCAAAGATTTAACAGAAATATAAAAATAAAAATAATAAAATACATTAATTATTTGCAAATCTATAGTTTAGGCTTTGAGTTAATTAACTATTACACAGAGCAACAAAATTATGGTTTACAATCATGAAGGAATAAAGTGTAATAATTTCTTGCATCGATATCAATCACGAAATTATTGGCAATTATTGGTTTTCTAAAGCTTAATAATTTTAACATAATTAATATTTTCGTGGCTTTCTTTCTATTCTATTATTAATTCGTATAAATTTAACGTATAAATTCCACGTTTTTTTTTTTAAACAAAAGATCCACCAAGTTATTCTATTATTTTCTTTACTTTTCATGTCACCGATAATGTTTTACGCGTGCCAATAATTTTGCGTCTTCCTGTACATTTTCTGAATATCCTATTGCATTTTGAACCTTATTTTATGTTCAAGTTTCCTACAAATGCACGGAACGTCTGCAGTTGAATGATAACGTAAAGATTTAATGTACTAATTGCCCTTATGTTCAAGACCGAATCTTTCCTATATTTCAATCATTATGTATCAGCACCCGATTCAGTTTATACGCGATTCGCGGCTTTATATCTCCCGCGAGATATCACTAACTATTTGTAAACACCTTCATAAGGTTTCATTTATCAGTTCAATCCGTTCCCGCGATTAGAACGGTCGACGTTAACAGTTTCTAATAACGCTTTCCGCGAAGACAGGCAACGAGGGCAGTTACAGACGGCGAACAAGACCGAGGCCCGACAAGCAGATCAGATACGACTCAACCTATACGTTTCTTTTCCTCCTCTTATTATTTTTCACCTCGGAACGCGTCCATATTTTACCCGTTGCACCCTGCTACAATGCATTCCAGCGATAGCGATAAGCGGTTGCGCGTTTCCATGCGGCTTCTCTGCGTCGCCCACACGGCCCCGCCAACAACGCTGTATCGCTAATTATACCAGTTAGCCAAGGCCCAAGCAGCGTAACTACCATTTCCTTCCTTTCGTGTTTTCCTTTTTCTTTCAAGTCTCATCGATGCTCGATCCGCGATAAATGTCTTTATGCGATCCGACAGAAACGCTGCGGCTCCGTTGGTCCTGTGCGTATCTCCCCGTCAGCCATTTCTCAAAATGTTCCCGAAGTAAACTGTTGCAAATTAAGGTTGCACAAGGAGCCAGCGGTCATTTCTCAAGCTGTCCTGCCGCATAAATTATTGCAAACGAAACCCCGCGACGAAAGAAACGCATAAAGTGTCTCTCCTCTGTGTGTCTGTACGCACCGCGTTCTCTTTTTCGACCTTCTCGCTTTCTTTTCTTCGGCCGCCCATCCTCCAATCCTTTTCTTCCATGGTCCCTGCCTGTATTGAACCTATAGGATGGTGTGTGCGCGCACACACACACACACACATAGAAACACAGAACGAAAGCGATATCACCGCTAATCCGGCAGGTAAAAAGAAACAAGGTCGCGGAGGCTGTTTGGACGACGAAACTCTGATTATTGGAACGTTCCGGTGGCGTCGTAAATTAAGAAAAAGGAAAGGCAAGCTCCGAAGATGGTCACGGGTGCCCTATTGTTTACCTGAGTTAAGTGACCGTTGATGAGAAATAGGAACGAATGGACCGATCTTGAACTTACGCTTTTACAGGTGCTTCTAATGACTGATTGGATTACGTACCTGGAACAGAAAGAAACGGACATAGTAATTAGAAACGTGGTTGGAAGTGGAGAAGTTTTTGGGTATTCTTGTTTATGGGGCTGGAACTTCGGACTGGCAGCTTATTACCATAAATTTTGTGGGTGGATTATTTATGTGTAGGGGGCAGGGACTCGCATGAACCAAGCATATAAACCAATTGCGTATCTTTGAAACAACTTTGTGCAGGTAAGGTGGCGGTTGCGTAATTTGGATCGGATTAGGCCATCTTCGAAGGCAATTAGATTGATTTATATTTGGTAAAATACGCGTGGAATCTTATTAGTTTTTGCGTGGCAATATTTTATAAATCAGAAATATACTTTCATCTTTAACCTCTTACGTTATATTTTCTTCAATAGGTATGAGTATTTAAGATTGTTAGTACAAATCGTCAGAGGTACGTATTCGCGACATCTGTGTATTACTTTAAGTGAGTAATTAGAACTACTCTTCCTGCATATATTACATTCCGCGATACGCGTTATCCTCACTTGTTGTCCAAAAAGTATTCAAGTAACTTCTGTGAAAAAAGTATAAAGTTTATAGATCGTGCTAAATAAATTTCTGTGAATACGGACAGATTTTTCATAATCAGCCCTACGCAATCTGCCAGGATCCAACAAAGATCTTCGCGATAGTGAGCAGCTGATGCACTTTTCATATACAAATAAAGTTGTGATTTTATGCGTTAGTTCTGTTTGATAAACCTCAATCTTATAAATTAAAGCTACAGTTACAACGGTATAAATGATTCCACGTAATTGCAGTTTATCAAAAATGGAACGCATCTTTATTGCATTCAAACCACGATTTACTCCAGGAGTGTGTGTATCGTGGTTGTAAAGCAAGGGGTTGAAAGAGCTTTGAAGACTCGATAGTTAAAATGGAAGGTAAAAGGTTATATATTTGAAAGGAATCTGATACCATCTATTAAAAGAATGGATGTAATAATTCCTACTCAGTCAGTATCGCGGGATTGGACGGCAAAGATATGAGAAACTTAGCGTTAAAATCGTATAATGAGGGAAAATCCTGCAGCAAAGCTGCGGAACTCTTTAGTACTAATAAATTTGCTTCTCGTTATATCATAGAAGATAAGAGTTGAAAGTGCTATTAAGAATGAAACTAGCGCATGCTACCCAAAGATATCTGCTCGTTGGCTAGAATAAAAAAATGATTCAAATACTTCTGCTTTAAAACTCTTACAAATCCGTGTCGGATAAAAAATGTTCTTCACACGGGAATTTTTCTAAAGACGTTTCGCGTTCGCAAGCTACGTTGAAAAAACTTTGAGTTTCAAAAATATCCTGATAGTAAAAGTAAACTTTCTAACATAAAACGTTACATCTAGAAAAGAAGGTGCTGCATTTTTGCAATAAGGGCATACAACTTTGGTTGAGTTTGAATTTTTTAAACTTGCAGATTTCTCTGATCCGTAATGCCATCCGAATCGTATAAGATGTTTTATTTAGATTACAAGGAACCTGCTCCAGAGGGTGCAGAACGTTAAACGAACGAACAGAAATTTTTCTCGTTAAGCTTTAGCCAACAGAAAACGCCGAGGAAAAGAAGCGACTTTGTAAAGTAACCGATCCCCCAAAGGATCCTTTCATTTTCAAAACTTGCTGGATTCAGTTTGCAATAACTTCAAAGTTGGAACACGAATAATTACAGCTCGTTAGAGCTGTTTTGTTTCGACTATATTGATTGCGAACATTTCTATCATCCAAAACTACCTAGGCGCTTTTTAATAACGAATAAAGAGAAACGAATATTATTAACAAACAAAATACTCGAAACCGATAGATAATATTGCACAAAGTACTTAACCCTTTAGTTCCCATTATAACCGTATGGCTATATATTTTAAATTACGAAACAAAATTTTCCATGTATTTTCGTCATTCATTTCTAGCCATGCATACAATATATGATTAATATTCAAGTAAATTAATTACTGCATTAATACTTTATTGTTATTATTATTATTACTGTATTAACTATTTTCGAAGTGTTAAGATAGTTTCTTGGTAATTGTCCAATAATTTGTAAATGAAAGGGTTGAACAAAATTCTTCTCTAAACCCCTACCGGAAACCACAACTGCTCAATCTTCACCCTCTATTAATGAAAACAAATGTGCCGGTAATTATGAAAGAGGTGTAAGTCATAAAAGAAAGGAGGAAGAAAGCTTTCATACTTTTCAAGCGATATAAAGCAATCTAACACGAAATAAGTAGTAAAGTCTATCTTTTTAGGCTTTTTATTTACACCACTTTCGTAATGACCGGTACAAACAGCATATCGAAAGGCGCCAATAAAGTGAGTGTCCCCTAAATAGACTGCGGGAATATTAATGTATTTATGGGAAAATTTCTGAATTTGTAAAAAGACAGGCGGTGCACGTAATGTGTAAAAATATACCAAGTACCCAAAGTAAGGTACTCGTTATAAATTTCAAGGGTGAAATTAATCTCTATTCCGTTGTCATTCTTTTAACTACGGCCATAAAACTCTGCATTTGCATAAAGTTCCACAGTTTACCCATAAATTAATTACCTCGAAAAATCGACTTTCGCAACCCCGAACAAATATTTCTCACGGCTATAAAAAGGAGTTGGCGTTCTAATATTCGACCAAATGAAGGTCCGCGCGTGAACAGGCACCACAGGAGTCGCGCGACGTAATACGCCTCTGCAGGATGGTTAATTCGATGAAAATTGCGAGGCTGTCTGCCCTTATCCATCAATTTTAATTCAGCACCCGGCCCACCCACCGAGGGTGCGCCGCCCCTGGCAACTTCCGTTCGCGGTCTTTCCGTGAAAAAAGCCTCCACCTCTTCATTCGCCTCCACCCCTTTCACGTTCTCCTTCCTCACTCTCATTCTCCTCTCTTGGCCATTCAGCGCGTTATGCACGGATGCGAGCAGAACGGACGAAGGTGGGGCGACGTGCCACGAAAAATCGTTATTAATCGTCGGGTCGGCGACCCGAAACGGCTTCCGCGACTTCCATAATGCGCTACAGGACTCCCAGGCCTGTGTCTTCGGCATTAAAAAGGCAAAAGCGCGAATTGTATTTACGAGTTATCTGTGAACGGCGTTCGTCGAGCCATTAGCGGAAAGTTGAAGTATGGAATCGTCGGATGGATCATTTTTTCACTGCAACTATCGCGATTCGCGGCCGTTTGAAGTCGAGCGGGACGGTAATGCTTTTACTCTGTCCCCGGGCAAACGTTTCAGGCAAGAGATGGCTCCTCTTCATCTGATACTGTCTCTACTAGGGTCTAACCTATTTTTCCTGCGCCCTCCAGCTCTTACGCGTTGCGATTCGCTTTGTTTCTCCGTTGATGCACTTGTCTGGGATAGAGACAAGCGTGGAACGAGTCACTGTGGCTTAGTATCTTAAATGACTTCTTTTAGTATTCAGGTAGCGCATTAGAGGTGTAAATGTATGCATGAAATATAGTCAAAAGTGACCATTTCATGCTTTGTGTCTCTAAAGTAGATAAATGTGTGCTTCTAAAGTATTCAACTCAGTATTTCAATACATTGCGTCATCTTGTAAGTAATGTAGTTTTTCACATTGCTTTAACTCTTCTGCGGATTATGGGAATCGCGAAGGCCCATATAAATTCAAACTATGCTTCAGAAAGTTACAATGTAGTTACTTGAAATATCTCATCAAATATTTGACGCTGCAAAGCACTTGGTTACTAGTTATCAACTTAGTAGTAGAATTAAACAGGAATCTGAACTATGGAACTAAAATTAGAAGTCTCAAGAAGGGTTTGAGTAGCGTATCCAAAATTGCTTAAAGAGGAAATCCGCAAATTTCCCGATGCATGGGAAAAATTATAGGAAGCAACATGCGATAAACACAAATGTAAGTATGGGTTTAATAGTTTTACTCGTTATCGAAGCTAAAGGAGTCACAAACGTTGTACTAAAGAGAATTTGTCCCTGAGACTGAGTCAATGATTTACCACCATCCATAGAAACTCCTTTCCGCAGGTCCGTTTGTATTTGCTAAGAGTAACCGATGGATTTACGACGTCCAAATGAAATTACGTTCATCGACGTCCGTCGATGACGTGCGAGATTTATAGACCGGAAGGGGCTTTGTTGGCGTGGTGTCCCTACGACAGGTCGGGACTATCGACGAGGTCCTGGCTCGTCAAGAGGATTAGGACTCGACGTTTTCAAGCTTACCACCTTAACGTTACCCGGGGGGCGTCTACCTGCGCCACTTTTTTCTCTGCCTCCTGCTTCATAAGACAATATCGAGGTCCCCTGAACGATCAACATAAATTAGAATAAATAACGAGCCTTACAATTCATGGAAATTAGCATAAATCGTGAAATTGGCCGATAGAGGAAATCAGTCTGTAGATGCGTCCGATAGTTCCGCCGTCTACGTTACTGTTTTCTCCAAACACCGCTAATCCTTTAAGATTCTCTTAGTTAAACCGACAAGAACCTGCAGAAGGTTCAGTATAATTTGGGATCGAGGCAATTCCCATTTCTTGTTTGCCCCAACCAAAAGAAAGAAGGAAAAAAAAAAGGGGAAGTGACCCTTAAAAGAGGAAATAAAAACGCATTACCCTGTTTGAAAAAACGGAAATGTTTGCTTTAGGAGCCGTTTGCTCGTTTCCAGCAAAAGAACGTTAACCGTCGTTCGAGTTGTAAACATCAAGGTCCAGTAACTTCGTCCAAGAACGGGGTGAATTAACGATTTCTTGGCGTTTTTTTTTCCACCGTCAGCAGTCAGTCGGTCCAACACCAATCCCTTCGGAAAATCTCTCTCTTACACCGTTGTAGTACACTGTAATTCTCCGGGATTATTACGGTCGGTAATAATTTCGCCGAAGCACCCCTTGGCAACGCTTCCATCGTCCATCGCCTGCAGGACGACAAGGGATGAGCGTGTCGAAGGGTGGCCGGTATATTGTGTCCCAGGAGAGGTGGCTAAGTCCGCAAAATCTCCTTTGCACGAGGCCGCGGTTACGCGTCACAGCGGAAAGGGATGGTTATTAGGCACGAAGAGACTACCATCTTCTCGCAGCTACCATTTCCTAAGTCCCCATCGCGATGGTTCACCATGGCAGCGTACTTGTGATCGTATCCGTACACCATGCACCACTTTTCCTCCATCCAACGGTGGGAGAGAGTTCTCCTTTCCCTGTCTCTAGGCTGGTGGTTTTTAAAGGGACGTCGAGTAGGAGAACGAGAAGTTCGATTACGACAGTGCAGGATATCTCTTGTTCGCACCATCGGCCCCTCGTCCTTTCCGGTTGTCAGAGTGCACGAGAGCACAGTATGGAGAAGAAGGGTTGTATCGATAGGAGAGAGAGAAGGAGAGAGATACGAGAGTAAGTAAGAGAGAACGAAGAGGCTCTTTGATGCCTTCGGAGCGTAGACAGTGGTAGGTGCGAAGTGCGTATGAATTTCATACGAGGGTTGTAAATCTTTCTTCTTTTATAATCCCTCCTCCTCCGTTGCTACTAGTCTCCCTCTCCCTCTGTCGTTCTTTCCAACTCTTCACTCTTTCGCCGCTACAGGGACGAGACGCACGCGTAGGGGGTTGAAGTCTGCCGCTGAATGCGTTCGAGTTCACCGTAGGGTGCTGTCTCTATGTAAAATAAGAAGGGTTCGAAGCTAGCTGGAGAAAGAATCAGCTTGGAAGAGGAAACCAGAAAAGATGTAGAGGGGCAAAGACAGCAGAAAGAGTACGCGGATTATGGCTACCCCAAGACGTCTCTTGCTTCTTTCCTCCCTTAGTCTTTCCAACCCTGTTCCTTCCCATCTTCTTCCTTTTTTTCCCTTCTTTTCTTCCTGGTTTAGTCACTGACGTGTCTCAATTATTTTTCACCCTTTGAGTCAGCTCGCTCAAAGTGGAATCCGTCCGCGTTAATGAGGCACCGTTACGTAGTTTTTATCCTAGGCACAGGGCGACGACGAGTTACGTACCCTGAAGATAACCGCTACAGAGGCTCACCAGGTTTATGGGTCATAGAGTGAATGGGGACTTGGACACAGGTTTTATCGTGAGCCTCTGCAGTTCAGCCGAAGATATATACCTCTCTAACCGGACTCTCCCTTTACCTTCATGGGGTATTAAACGGCTGGAGATGGCGGAACGTGGAAATTGTTAATAACACCCAGTCGCCCGAGGTAATTGCACTTCTCGTTTTTCCGTCTTTTCGCTCGAGACACCCTTTTCCTTTCATCGATGAAATTTCTTGGAAAATGCTTTTCAAACGAAACTTCGCCGTTTTTATTAGAAGCATTTTTCAAAGGAAATTTACAATTATTGAACGCAACGTGAAAATAGCTTTTGGTAAGCTTCTGGGGGGTTTGGAAAATTCATTTCATCTGTCAAAGAATGGGTCCCATTAGTTTGTGACATTTGCGGTCCGTGATAAAATTAGCGAGAATTGCGGTCGTTGATGCTGTTTGACCGTACGTTGAGAACTGAAGAAATATTATGTTTTCCGTCAGTCAGAAATTAATGTTCCCGAAGTTCAGTCGCTCTCGCGACGAATCGGAGGTGCGAAAAGCGGAAACGCATAGTTTCGCGTATCATTCACACGCCAAACTCGTTAGCATCGTTACGAATAACGTTTATGTGTACATTGAAATGATACAAACATTTATTCGTATGAGGTCTTTTAGTGTCCGGCTGTTCTAACAGTTTGTTCACGAAAAAGACACTTGTTTTATTAAAAAAAAAGCACTGCTTTTTTAATATTTTCGGCGGAAACTAAAATTTCTAGATTTTGTGATGCGAGCTCGACATACGTTGAATCATCAATTATTCGTTGGAATTTCAATTTCTGGTTTTATCGGGTCAGATTAATTTTCGTTTCATTGCTATCTGCTGATAATGAAATAGTAATAAATGATTCCATAATTAATTGCCATTTCCGGTTAACGCGCAAGAAAAATATTGGAAAATCTAGAAAAGTCGAGGAAAAGAGGCAGTCCTACAATTATCTTGCTTTCTTCAAAATGAATTCAATAGCAAGTTGTAAGTTCTTCAAGCCTTTTAGCTGAAGAACAGAGTAGAAATGGACTCTAAGTAAAGAGAACTTCGCATACTAAGGATACTTTAATGAATTTAAGTGGATTGTTGAAGATTGCCTTTTCTTAAAATATATTTGATATTTCAATCCTTCCCTCTCATCGTGTTTAGTACTATGCAGGGTAACTCTCACAATTTAATCACCTCACATAACTTCTCTATTTTTTTTCGCAACAAATAATCCAGAAGTTATTTAATGTGATTAAGTTACGAGACTCACCATTTATAATTCAACCGTTTCCTTAGATTGACGCAATACTTTCATTTTTAATTCCAATAGAATAAAATTTCTGGACTGTACTTATATATATATATATTTTTTAGGACGTATAAATGAAGTTTCCATTAGATTTACCAAATGTTACACAATCGTAATTGTTATAATTTTAGCACAAATATTTACGAAAACAATAAAAGTTTTAGTCAACCCTTGTAGACCCGTTGTTGCAAATGTACAACGATGGATTTTGTTTCCGTAAAAGTAAGCGACAAATGTTTTGCAAAATTTGTTGCAAATTTGAGCATTGAATCTTCTTTAGCGAAACAGGAGCAAATGCATCTTATACGCGTCAAGTTTCCATTTTAGGTTAAAATATGGTTAAATGTGTTTTATATAGAACAGGTTTCTCACAAAACGAAAACGTTTGGTATTGAGAAGGTTAAGCAAGGTGAGATTTCTCGCGGATTCTGCTGCATTGAGATCGATAGTTAGCAATTAAATTGCCTCAGGATAGTATACGAATATATGAAAGCTTAATGTAGAATAATGCTTCGAAGCATGCTATAAAAAGTGAACAGAAATGAAATGATTCAAGTTAATATACAATTCCAATGATCATAAGCGAACGATAGAACAGCACTTCTCGTTTAAGGGGTTATCGCGTATTGTTACGTATAAAGATTTCTTCCTCTTCAATTTTCTAATTACGTTCTCGATATGGACAAGACTACTCCACTAAAATATTCTTTGGCAGCTTCATAAATAGTACAGCAAAGTGTAAAAAATGTTCATCTCGTCCGACCACTCGGTAAACCTTAGCCGAGCGAAACCCACACATCTTCCCCTTGAAAATTGCATTTATCGTTCTGGACTCGGTATAACTTACGGTGGTAAGTAGCGTAAGTCTTGCGCTATCGTTTAGCCACACTAGCTCACGGTTGGAAAACGAATCTCGCGTGCACCGAAACGGAAAGTAAAAGTTGATTGGCTGCGCGATGCAAGTGGCAGTGTGGCGACCTTCATGAAGACGACGCTCGGTGCGCGTGAGAAATCAATTAAGCCGATGAATATATATTGGCTATTAGACAGTGGGCGTCTGTGTTGCGCGCGCGCGCGTTAATAATGTATGACATGTTCTTGCAGTATTGCTTCGGGCGCGCGGCAATCATTTCGAGCCACTCCACCGTCGTCGCCTAATGGGATGCACCCCTCGAGACTTTACCATTGTTGTCCCATAGGTGCGTGTATCTTCCCTGACCTTCGACATGGGCTTGTACACCGACCAGATTTTCCCCTCGTAAAAGTTTGATCTCGTGATTACCGACGAGGAAGCGAGAACGAGGAAACTTGGCGAAAGCTAGGCGAGGGATCGCTTCCTATGGGGTTGCCGCCACACCCGGCTGCTAAATGCTTTTCGAAGGAATTAAACCCGATTTACCACGTAACCCGATTTTCTCTCTGCCTCCGGAGATTTATTTCGTGTTCCGCTTGCTATCGTTGCGTTTTTAGGGAAATCTTTAAACAGCGATCGAACGATACGCTTATGTTATTTAACCCCTCATCGGTGATAGCAGTATTCTGTTTCTCTTATGCGAATTTAGGAGATTCATGCATTTAAGAAAAATCGATGGACTGTTTCGATAATTTTTTATTCAATACGATGTATCTTAAAATATTGAGATAGACATCGTGTCGTTATAATCGTGAATGGGCGGTTCTTCTTTCTTAAATAATTATTTGTTAATTCCTATACAAAGAAATTGGAGTCCATACAGTGTCCATCATAGTAGATGAGAATAGATGAAGATCTATTGGTTGACGTTGTAGGCTTTCATATTCCAATTCAGCTAATTCTGCAATAGTTTAAGTCTATTCATAATAATTGCTCCTGAATCAATTTTTGGAGCACAATCCTAATAATTTCTTAGCAATATGGTGACACTGTTATTAATGTCACCAATACATAAAAAGGAACAGTAAATTATGCTATTTACAGATCACCATACAGTTATCGGCATTTGCAAGTGGTACAACCTAATATTTTAAAAAAAATATGAATTTGCACAAACATCCACGATTTATCGGTATGCTATTTATTTTTCCAAGCGTAACCGTGGATTTCTGAAGGAGTTAAATCTCGTTGTTAAGAATTATTCAACTGTTCCTCGTTTAGGAGTGCTTCATAAATACCGGTGCGTTATCTGGTTCGAATTTTTTCGCTGTTCACGTGAAATGAAAAGAGAACCTACTGGGGAGGAATTCGAGGGGAAATTTTCGATTAGATAGCGAGGAACGGCAGTCCCAGGGGACAACTCGTTCTCGAAAGCCGGAGAAAAGTGGAATGCCCTGTAAAGGGCATCGACGAGTAAGTTATCTGCATTCGTTGTGTTCCTCGCTGCGCTCGAAGTCCGCGCGTCCAGCCAGGTTTCGTCGTAAAAGCACAGCGGAGTGCTATTTTATGGCAGGTTAAATATGGTTGTCATCTCGATGATAACTCAAACATTTCTCCAGTCGTCAAACTGTCAACTCTTTCGGTATCTGTACCTTTCACTCATCACTATCTGCTCTTCTGGTTGTGTACAGCGAAGAAACCCTTCCCTTCCATAAACACATTGTACGAAGCGGAAGAATTTCAATTTTCTGCTAGTAGTACGAGTTCGTGGTTCGGTATTTCAAGACGTTTCAATGGAAATGGATATTTGATGAGAAAAATAAGCAAAAGTCTATTCTCTACGGATGTTACTAGGTCTTGGCATATTCTAATAGAGGATTCGTTCAACCTTTCGTAATTGACACTACGTTCGGCAATCTTCTTTTAGAAATGTTCCGAATGAGTGTATCAAGTGTCACGTTACGCATAAAATATGCACCAAGAAGAGGAACCTATTTTTACGAATACTATGTTTGACGATAGTCAAGCAAGTTTCTGCCTCGTATTGATTAAACATCTTACCGATTCGAATATAACTTTCGATATAGAGATTTAAGACTCAGAAATACAGAAAACCTTCAAGAAACTACTTGTCCCTTCAAGATTGACGAATTACGAACGAAGAATGATAGTCGCATTAAACGCAGGCGCATCATAAAATCCCAAGGGCGATATCTTGACTTTCCAATACCAGGAATTCCGAGTATTTCATTTCCCTTATTGGCTCCTCTTTATTATCGTCTTGGTCGTGGATACTAAAGAAGTATCATAAGACCTGAAATCTGCCCGAGTTCCCTATCTTAGACTTCTTCTCCGAGGTCTAGCCCAATCGCGAGGCGCAAGCTAAGGTTTCCCAAGTTCCATTACAGAAACGAGGGATGGACCAATAGACGAATGGATAGCTTAGCGGTTCCGTTATCTGTAGAAGGGTTTTAGAGCCTAATCTGGGTTCTACGAGGATACAGCGTGTCACAGCTTCGCTGTTACACACATACACACCTATATAGGTGAACGCAGGTACGAAGATAGCCAGGTATATCCTTAGGTCCTGCCTTCGAGGACACATTTGTCACTTCCCAACTGACACCGCCGAGACAATGCGAGATTACCGGCCAATACCGCTGTTCCATTCGAGTTCGATGCGTCCTGGGGAGATTTGTAATTCCGAGACCACTATCGCGTGTAACAAAATGTGCGAAATGTATGTTCGTACTGTTAGCTCTAATGTATCGTACTGTTGAGTTCGATAGGGGTTTAAGTGCAGAATTTTTATGGTTTCTTTTTATTTGTATTTTAATCTTGAGATACCTAAAGCGTTGAAAGCGCAAGAAAGGGTTGCTTTGCGTTCAGATCGAATTTAATCGTTAATTCCTATCTTCAGTTTCAAATTTTATTTTATTTTTGTCCTCCTCATACTTTGCGATATTGAATTTCGTTTACCACGTACTTTTACGTTCTCTCCCCGATTTAAATTCGTATATTAACTTTCAAGTGGTGACCACATTTTTACTATTACTATAGCGACGACGTGACGTCAATTTGACGTATCCTTAGATGGAGATATATTCTACTTATGTTAATACACTGTTATTTGTCGCCCTTCAGATGATTTTATTATATTTATAACATTTTATAAATAAAATTTATTTTTATTAATATAATTACAATCATGAATTGTATTTCTATGCCCTTAATAATAATGCAGCAATATATTTTAATAGTCATACGTAGTCAATTTGGCGTACGTCACCACTAATAATAAGGAGTCAATTTTACCTACATACATCACCAGTTTTAGGTTCATATTAAATTCATATATTTTATGACACAAAACCGTATTATTAACGATCTACTCCAATTATTTTATAACTCCGCGGGTGTATTTTTCTCTTCAGTGGACGTTCCTGTGTTAAACGTAGCTAAGTACGCGATTATAGGAATGTTCCCGAGAATGTTCCAAGAAATTGCATCTTACTTCCAATTCCAGTGTGCACCACTGGTGTTATTTTCATTTAGAGCATATGTACATTCACCGGAGTGCATAATTCCACTGCTCGCATTAGTGCCACTGTCGTAATTACGTTCCATTGCTCTCTAATCCTCTGACGAGATACCATTTCCTTTTCGTCGTTATCGTACACGTTTTCTCGTAATTAATCAAACGTTCTTTCCATCGAGCTCGTTTCCTTTCTCCTTCGCCGGCCACAAGAAGGTTCAACCAGCTTGTCCATAGATTCAGCCAGGTTTCAATCATCGAAAAGGAGTCCATACGTTCGTCGGGGACCAAAAGCTATCGACGAAATCGTTCCCGATACAATCGACGATAGCTGTGCGTCTGGCTCAAAGGGGATAAAACATCTCCCCGTTTTCCGGCGACGTCGAAAGGAAACGCTCCTAATCGAAAACAAAAGGTTTCCAAGACTTCGATCCGTTTCACTCGTAGAACAGCAAAGAGGAAGTGGGCCGGTGTGTTCCCTGATTAATTTCGCCTTTCCACGTCGCTGTGCGTAATCCGCCTAGTCACGGAAGTCCATTCGACTCCACCCTGACGTTCGACGGTTCGATGACGAGAGCATAATAGTACGAATCGCGAAGGGGAATGCCACGCGAGCAACCCTCCTCTATATTTCTCTTTACTTCGCCGAGGAGATTCTTCAAAAATAGATTGGTCGATTTTCCTTCGCAAAGCAAGGACGATCGCAAGGAACAAAGGCAGACTTTTTTCCACGGTTTGAAAGAGGGACAAGAGGGCAACGGAACCGCAACCAACAAGCATCGCCGAAGGGTCTATTCAGGGAATAATTCTGTGAAATCCTCCCGATTCCGTGAAATTCCCAACGTAGGTTGATACGTTCCTCGAGAAGAAGAGGGGGGGACGACGACGCCAGGATGTCCTTAAACAGCGACGAGTCTCGAACTTTTTCAATAGGGAGCGGCTTTTTTTCAGTAGCCCCGACAAATCGAGCCTCGCCACTGTCCTGGCTAGGTACCAGTCATAACGATGCCTTGTTAATAATCTTGGACGATATCCCTGGTAGCAGGAGGGTAGCTTGAGTGCATCCGTGGCATTATGAACGTGGTCGGACTCCCCCGCGAATCCTAAAATATTCAAGGAGCCGTCGACGTCGACGACGGCCGACGTTGCGCCCCTGGCGCTCTGGACCATCCTCTGTCTTACTCTTTCTACCATTCTTTCCTGCTCCTTCTTTGTACTCTTTTTCCTTTCTTCTGGTCGCTATCGTCCCGCTTAGCCGAAAGAGGGGTCGGTAAATCTGATAAGGACTCTCTGATCCTTACCACGATGATGCTGGCCGCCGGCTACGAGGATCAGAGCCTGGCTGGCTTTCTCTCCATCCAGCTACGTCCAGGAGATCTCCCTTTCGGCCTACTCATCGTCTACCGCCATTAAATTTTTATTGAATTAAAGGTTCGACCATTCGTGCTGGGCGAAAGAGTGATCGTGATTAGGTGTTCCAAATTGTTTCACCGAATGGCCGGTAATATACGACGCCGAAATGCTTTTCCTCTCGATTCACGATCGTACTGATAATGCTGATCACAGTGATGATGATCGTTTTATGGTGCCGGGATATTGTACTCAATTACTTTTTTCGGGGCTTGCTTTGCTCAGTTTGACACTGACATGTTGGACAAGTATATGGACATTAGTTTCGGTGGCGAAACTATAATTGAACCGCTCATTTGCCAAGTTGATGGAGTAATTGATGTGGACAAAAAGTGGAGAGATTGATCGAGTAATGTACACTCACTTTTAAAATTCCTATGGAAATTTCGATTCAAATAAATACTGTAGAGTGCATTATTACGGGCAAAGCTTTCGTCTAACGACATATGAAATGCTTGAAGTAATACATCCTTGTAGTTATCGTTATTGCTTTTATAAATTGTTTATTCTCATTTCGTGGCGTTAAGCCCAATGGTTAAAGAAAATTATTTTAAATATAAAGAGTTAAACGCCAATTAAGTGCTTTGGCATTAAAATTTTTAAAAAATCAAACAATGGAGTTAAATTTGGTCTGTAAACGACTCATTTGTTGGTTGACGGGGGATAGTTTGGATAATAACTGCTATCGAACCTTTTTCTTTTTATTGTTTAATATGGAAGTTTGTAGTATTTAATTAATAATATTAATTCACCTTAATTAATAATAATTAATTTAGTATATTGTTGGGATTTCTGTAGAAATTAATTATGTTATGCTCCGTTTGGTGATTTTCCCACAAATTAGTTTTATTTGGTAACCAAATACGCTGTAATTATTCTGAAAGTAATTCAATATTCATTCCAATATTCATTTACTTGCATATTACTTTACCCGTTTGCATAACCCAGTACAAATTAACATATTAAAGGGATCCCGTACGAAAACCATAAAAATTTCATATTCAAGTAGGTGCCTTTTGCAGTTATTAAAAATTCCTATACACAGAAGTATCGCATATAGTACTGGATAAAATTATGGTAGCTTTAGAGAAACAATTACTTATACAGCAAAATCAGTATTTTCTTTATTGGCTGACAAATACTACATTTCCCTTAATCATTATTAAAAAGTAACATAAAGTGCACGGAACATTAAACAAAGTGTGCCTTGAACTAACCACAAATATTAAATTACCATACTTTCGCCCAGTATTCTGTATAGATTCCTTTAATTTGAAACACCTATTATTTCCATTTCCGATATTCTTCATTAATAAGTTAATTTAGCTGATAACTGTCGCGATGTTCCATTCACCTTTCCCGATTTCACAAAGGATCAAAATTCACTCAAAGGTTAAAATCGTCTGATCGAACACAAAGGATTAATACACAGTACATTTCTGGGGGGATATAGAATTTTCCGGTTACGCGCGCGAAACTTGTGGTGGAACACGATAGAACGTGCCGCGTAAACTGTTCGGTGGAAGTTAATTAACCGTTATCCTCGAAGCCTGCCCCGTGATCCGTTCGCTTCAGTTACGATACTCGTGTTCGCGAAAAGAGACTGTTTAATTGTTGCCAGGAAACCTGGTGCGCGAGCAAGCTTTCCTAAACGCGTAAAACGAAAGCAATTAGGACGCAGGCTGAAGGGCTTCCCGGAAGACCCACCGGTGTCGCTTGGGAAAATTAATTACTGGATTTTCTTCGAAATATCTGCATAAAAGACTATGAATAGCTTTGCGAGATTATATTCAGGAATTTTAATTTAAAATCATACAGTTGATCGACAACCAGAATCGGCTACACTTTCGATATAAGTTATAAAACGTTTAAATTTTAAGTTTGTTAACAGACTAAAATTTAATTAAAACTACCGAAACAGACAAAATGACTGGGCAAAGATGTATCGTAAAAGTGGTATAAATTTGCAACGGTGCATTTTTCGTACTCGTGCGATTTTCCGTACAAAATACAAATGAAGCTTTATTGTACTTCAATTATATGCGCATTCAAAATGTTTAACATTTTTATTTCTTTGGTACAAATAACTATTTCAGTTATTAGTTGTTCTAGTGTTAAGTTTTAACACAGTCCCTACTATTAAAATCCAATTTTTATTGCTCAGTTGCTGTACATTTTCGTTTCTAGAAGTATCTTCGAATTTGCATAATGATCCGCAGTCCAATATTTAACACAAAGCTAAAATTAGAATCCAAATTTAATCTCGCCGTCAATAGTATCTGTTCTTGTCGAATCTACGCCATAATTCATAGAACGAGTGCAACTCGTTGTTGTAGTGCAAGGTGTTAAAATCGCATAAGTTATAAAACGCTTTCGTTTCTTTCGCGTATAGTCCCCATCGCATTGACGGTACAAATTTCAGATCTCACGGAGTGAAGTCATCGGGAAGAAACTCGATGCACGTTGGTTGCAGTGCACGAGGTCGTTCCACGGGATTCGTAACGACACGGGAACGCCAGCATTCGCGGTGGTTGAACGTTAATTTGAGCCGTGCCGCTCGTTTAAGTGTCCACGAACTCCGACCCGGAGCCCGGTTCGTTAGTAATTTCCTGAGCGATCCCATTTCAAGACCTGTTTTGCGCCGAGCGATTTATCGAGGACAACGGTGTCGCGTGATTATTCTTGAGGATCGGCCACGGACAATTCCTCGACAACGACGATGACGCCAACGGCGACGTACATCCAGAAGAAGAGCGAGAAGAAACGGTGGAAACGGACGTTTCTCCCAGTAAAAATATTTTACGCGTGACAGTCAGTGGATGTACATACCCTGGGCCTGCAGGTAGGTCTTGTCTGTGGTACTCGACTGGTTTCAAACAGTTACAATTATGAGAATACCGAGAAAACCGCGCGCAGCCTGAAAATGGGATGTCGTAGTCCGTCGCGGTTTCTGCCTGTTTTTCTTCTGATTCTGAGTAGACTGCTTAAACGACACTGATATCGTTTTACAATCTTCAGTGGCAATCGCTCTTTTTGCATAACTTCCCACGCTTCTCATGCCTGGACAAACCTGCTACCTCGAAGTCCAGTTAGGCAGAGTTATTTAGCGCTCCGTTAATATCGTCTGCTTGTGCAACTACTGGGAGCGGTTTACTTTTCGGCATCGCTCGTATTCCGTGTGAGAACGTTTGCTTGACGAATTGTTCAGCCACGTGCACGGCTTTCTGATGGACTGACTGTATCATTGGTAGAGTTACAAAACGGCAAGGGAGATTTTAGGAGAGAGGTAAAATTATAAAACATCTTTTAATAGGGCGGGATTTTATTTTATATTTATAAGAAATATCGAATTTATTGGCAAATTTGTAGTTTATTTGTTACAAATTAAATTTGAACATATAGCAATTATGCATAAAAGATAATATCTGCTAAGTGTCCACTATGAGCTTTCTTATAGACGACCACTCTTTTATCAACATTTTCTATCACATTTTTGCATAATTCCAATTGGATTCCTTCCCTTTCGTATAGCCCTAAACGAAAAAGTCTTCATTCTTTGAAATTATACCACTTGAAAAATTTCTTTGTAACACAGTTATTGTTTGGTAAGATGTATGGGATGTGGTTCCATCTTGTTCATAATTGCCATACGTTCAACTTTAATTTATAATAAACAAACTACAAATTTTCCGATAAATTCGATGTTTTCTATAAACAAAAGAGTTCCGCCTTATTGAAAGACCCGTTATTTTAAAAACAAGGATAGGATTAATTGGAACGTTTCGAATATGCAGTTTCATTAGTCACAGGAGACTGATAAAGTAATCTTAAATTTAGAAATATAAACGTTGAAAAAATTAAATGTTTAAAGATTTCGAAGCACTTTTAGAAATAGGCAGGGATCGCGCTCGAAAAAATGTCCGGTTTCAATTATAATTTTCTATTGCTGGCTCATAGATACTTTCGCATACCAAACAAAATTACAGAAATCGATCATACCACATAGATTACATTTCCCCCCATAAACGCGGCAACATGTAGCATCCATAAATTCAACCACCACAATCACCGCCCAACAATTTCCGCGCATCTTCGATCTTCATACAGCGATTTCCACGAACCATTCTAGCAAAAAATCCACGTCAGAACTCGCGCCTCGCTGCAGGTGTTAATTTCTCGCAGACAGGAAAAAGCGGAGAACGTCTGAAAGCTAGTTGCCAGACACGAGCCGAACGCGTGGGCGCGGCCATATTTGCACAGTGCTAATTTCGCGTAATGAAGATCATACGCGAACAAACGATCCGGAATAGCTCCGGGCGCGGGAACGTTTATTCAGCGGCGTTGCGAAGAAAGAACGAAAGGAAGGAAAGGAGAAAAAAGGAGCAGGCACGTCCGCGAAACGCACGACCATACACTGCGGGCGTAATTTTCGCGTGTGAAAAAGCGTGAAATTGTCTTGGCCGCCCCGAGTCTAGGAATTGAGTGATCACCGCGTTTCTGATTTGCATACCTGCTTTCTGGCGATTTTCGAACCTCCATCCTACGCGTATTTCGCATCCGCGGGCTGTAATTAGCCGATTGGTAGCATGCTCTTTGCGAATCGTCAGCGTGAATAAGTGATTCATGAACTATCAAAGCGGTGAGGATTCAATAACGAAGGATTCAATGCGAAACGATGCCTGAGAAGAGTGAAATGTTGCTGTAGTTTGAATTCAAAGGTGTAATCTGATGGTGGTTAGAAGATAAAGTTGTACTATTGATAGATAGCGATATATTGGCAGTATAGAATTACGGAGTTATGGATTTGTCAGTGACATAATGGTTGCTCATTTCAGTACTGATTATCAATACGTATGATCGATGTTAACCATACGACAAATTGTCGATGATTTTTCAAATCAATTCCGCGTCTTGTGAATATACAGTGGACCTTCGAAATTCGAATTGTTCGGAGAAAGTTTAAAGGATAATTCAGCTTTTGAACTTAAACGAATACTCGTTTAAGTGTGGTAGCATAGTCAGTTCTTCTGCGACTCTTTTAGCGGGAGTTCGTGGTAGCGCTTTCAAACGTTTTATTTATCTCATTTACTTATTTTTATATTTATTTACGTATTTTTTTAACGATCCTCATTCATAATGATTTGAAGGTGGGATAATAAAGTCGAAAAATCCAAAACGAAGTTGTATCTTCTACGATAGAAAAGAAAAAAGGAACAGATTAATCTAATTTGCATTACTTTAAACGAGAAACGAGGATTACCTTCGAATTTCGAGGATCCACTGTATATAAAATTGCGAGTTTCACGGAGTTACATATCGGAAAATTAAAGAATTCCTTTCACTTACACACCGTAAATCGGCAACGAGGTAAATTCAATCCCCAATCGACTTCGCGTCTCCCATACCACCTTTCCCCAGATTTACAAGGAGAAAAAACGCACGTGGAATTCTCATGGGTGGAAAAGTTTACGCGGAAAACGTGTAGGAAATTTTCTCGGACGGGACGCGGAAAGGAAACTGGTTGAAATGGGTCAAAGCGGATTCAGCCGTGAATCCACCTGTTGCCCCACGTTCATCTTTGTGCATGCATGTCTGTTTGTGTGCGCTTGTCTATGTATACAGACATCGGTAAATCGTGGAAGTGGTGGAGGTGAATGGTCGGAACGTGTGCAGGCTAGACCAGCTCGGATTGCCATCGATCGAACTCTTTCTCCCGTTTCGAGCCACAGGTGTACCGGATACACGGTGCTCTCGCGTCATCCCCCATTATGCGGATGCTTCAAGCGAAATGCACCGAAATGCAACGTTGAAGCTTGCTTGACACATAATATACACGCTGTCGCGTGATCGTGGCGATTACCGCGATTGTCGAAGCACTGCAATCCAGGATGCTGAGGACTTGGCTAATGCAGGAAATGTCCGTGATGGGAAATGGTATCTTCGCGAGGACTAAAGGTTTCTTTAACCTGGGTTTATGGTGCCGGACAGTTAGAATATTCGTTGCTTTACCGAGAATAGAGAACTCTGGAAACTTTGTTCCCACCTTTTTGCTGCTTATACATGTATGTACTTTTAATGTGTTACTTCTTCGGGTTGAGTAACGAGTGTAATAAACTTGTGATATGGCGGTCGTAGTTACCAGCCTCGAATGATGTAGTCATTATACAATGAATACTAAAACTTCGTGCGGCTTTGCTGTTAGAAATAAATTCAAATCGAATTTCTTACAGTATTTCGTTGGAGTCATAAAAGCAACGATATCATTAGAATATTTAATCCAATATTAATTTCATTAAACAAAATCACATATCAAGAATGTGCAGACGACTTTTAGAGATAGGACCAAGTATATTGCAAGTATATTCGAACCTATCTCGTAGAGGTAGGACTCGAATCTTAGTCGAATTGACTCTAAACTTTTATGAATATTTTATGGGAAATTCTCCGATCTTTCTAATCATTCTTTCTGTTACTTTTAAAAGCGATTATGTTGCTTTGTAATGCATATACATATAACGTACATCAACGAGTGAAATTCAATTATAAACGATTCAATTCAATTATATTGAATATGTTACTTAAAACCTGTTACAGAATTCTCATTTCCAAGATTCGAGTACTACTTATAAATGGTTTGATCCTTCACGATAAGTGCTTTTTCGAAACCTACAACTATCCATTCCAGGGTTTGACACCAATTTATATAGAACGAATACATTCCAAGTATATCTATTGAAACATTATTGCTTCTGACTGGTATTTTAAATCCGTGGAATGAAACAAGGTAATTGAAATTGACTTGGATTCGTAATCACGTATCGAACTTGATCCCACCTTTAATGACTCACTATAAATCCGTACGAATTTCTTTCACCCCCTAATATCGAACAAACTGTGCTCCGTAGACTAATATAACTTTCATCAACACTCTCGTGATCCAAGCCGTAACCATCTCACGAATTACCATCATACCGTTCGTC
Organism: Eucera pruinosa; assembly: GCA_028830335.1. Taxonomy (NCBI): domain Eukaryota; kingdom Metazoa; phylum Arthropoda; class Insecta; order Hymenoptera; family Apidae; genus Eucera; species Eucera pruinosa. The sequence continues at coordinate 14,070,408 of JAMYCR010000004.1, read as the reverse complement.
TCGCAATTAGAATCCCCAGTGAATTACGGAGCGGCAGAGAGCCAGTCGAAAGCGAATAAAAATCCTGCAACTAGACCGTTTCTCTCATCACGTCAGCTTAAGCGACGGATTCCTCGACACGATGCACGCATTATCACCGGCGGAATCTGGTCGGACCCCCTGGGCAATCGCGCAAGAAATCCTTCGCGACGCGTCGTCGCATGTATCAGTGGCTTTCGAAGCATCGATGCATCGAATACCCGTAACTCAGGCTGCAAGCCGCACAGGGAAAAGAACAGAGGACTATTAGTTCCATGGGAGCATTTCAATTCCGCCGATCGGGCAGAAGGGGCCTTACTCGGCCTGTAAACATGCATCACCGAGCTACTACGCAGGTACGCGTCCTCGTGTTACTCGCGTCTACCCTCAACTGTGCCTGCCGATGTTTCTCGACCGCCGATGCTCGTGTCGTCTGAAAGAACGGCCATGCTATTCCGCTAATTACTGAATAACTCTTCCCTCCCCGCTCCTCGTACGTGCCGATGCCAGCTTTCGAGTGTCGCGCGGCAAAGATCGACGTACGTGCCTCGATTGTCCTTTTACCGATCCTTTATCGATCGCATCGATCGTATCGTCGCGTAAGTCCTATCGCGCTGGGATCGTGAATCCCGCGGCCGCAGAGACTGGACAGAGCTATTGCCCTATCCGAAGGCAAGAATGGATAGAGACCGCGACTGCGGCAAGGGAACGTTTAATAGCGTGGTCGTTGCTCGCGGGTAATTAAATCATGCCAAGCTCGCGCAACTCACGTTCACGTCTCTCGGATTCTTCGTGTGGCGTTTCGACGTTCGCGACGTTTCTGTACAGACTCGTCGCCCTGTCTTGTAAGTCGATTGTAGATGGCTACTCGCGTGGGTGTGACAGACTACGCCGAAGCTCACTCTTCATTGCTGAGGAGCGTTGTGCGTTGGGTGAAGTGATCGCTCGGATTGAAGAAGGTACGGATATAGGTATAGGTATAATAGACACAATATGCTTCGTTCTAGGCAGAGGTGAGTAAGATTTTAGTCGGTAATCGGATGATGAATAAAAATACAGAATATATGATTCGCTATTGTAGAATAATGTCTTATTCGAAGAGGAAATTATTCGAACAGGAAATTATTCGAATAAGAAGTTCTTTACATAATGTTATATTATATTATATTGCAGAGGCAAGTGAAGTAAGAATGTGTATGCAGTACCGAAAGTGAAACATTTTTCCAAACTTTCTTCTTGAAACCTTATTATATTGGTTTTTACAATTAACTTTTGTTCAAATATTGAATGAAAAAATATATTGCTTTGAGGTAGATTTATTCGATTAATTGATACGAAATAATTCGTACAAATCATCATTAATTATCAGAAACGATTCGAATAACGCCCAACCTTGATTCTAGGATTATGGGATTACTGATAATGTTTTGTGGGAGTATATTTGCGGAATGGAATGTAACATTTGGCATACTTTGCGTTCGGTGGGCTATGACGAAGGTGAAAAGCAAAAATACGAGCGGGTCAAAATGTCAGGAATTCAATACACCTACAATTTTTCCCTCATTAAATATACCAACGTAACCTTTTCACATTAACTTAGAATCCTACTGAAAAACTAAACCTACTTTAGGCACCATCTATGCCAATAATGCGTATCTATCTTAAGAACTGAAATAGAAATAGTTGAAAAATGCGTAGTTACACAGTCGCCCCATTAGGTATCCTTCCAAGTGACAAATGTAAAATAATAATCTCTCCAAACCTTTACACCTCAACCAAATGCAAGCCGCGAAAGCCACGAAACCTGATTCAACATACACACTATTGCTCTCCTGCTTATCTTTACAGCTTATACCAGAATCTCTTTTCACGTTGCAAGGTATCCGAGCGTAACGAATCGCGAGAGTCCCCCGATTTTGCCGTATCACGGCTTCAACCTTACACCTATCCGCAATTCGTAATCTCGCGTTATTTATCGTTGGAGAAAATATGACGGACACCAGGCGGAACCGTTGGTTCGTGGCCGAAACGAGGCCGAAATCTCTTAGTAACGAGACACAGGGGCCGGGGTACGAAAGGGACCGGGAGTAATTAGTGGTAATTAACGACGCTGCCCGGGCAAGATACGACGGTTTTAATTACTTCGCGAAAGGCAGCGCTCGCATTTCCTTTCTTTCGTGGCTGACCCGCGCCGATACGGGCTCCAAAGAATTAAGTGGCCGCCACGGAGAGTCGATCTCCCGGGACCGCAACGACTTTCGACGTGTGCCCACCGAAGACCCTCATTAATGGCGGCCGAGTAATTTGCGTGGATGACTTTGGCCCCGTGACTCTCTACAGCCTGTCCCGGCCACTTCCTGACACCCACGCTAGGATCCGTACCACGTCCGATGTGACACGCGACTGCGTTACGATTAGCCGATGTCTGCTGTATTTGGGCCCAACCTTCGCGGCGCCTATATTGGACTTAACGAACATTCAATATCGTTTTAAAGCAAGGAATTGAAAAGTACAAACATGAGGGAGCATATCAATTGTGTTCGTTTGAAGAAGTTGTAGAGATGGAGAAGAAATAAGAATTCGAAGTGGGAATCGAGTATGAGATCAGTAAGTAGAATCAGACAACGGGCATTCGACGCCGGACAATTTTATCCGGCACGTGTGACAACTTTGGTATTTTTTTTACTGCTATTCCTTTCGTTGGTGCTCTTACAAATTTTATTAAATACTTTTTTTCCAATTATAACCGAGTGTTGCGTGAATCGATTGATCTTTGTTCCTGCGAAATGGACAGACCCAAAATCGAACATCCTCAGACGAGTGGCGGAAAATTCTCAATTATAATTAACAACGGGTGGAACGAGCGATCAGTGTGGCCGTTACACCGATGATGAATCACCTCTCGTAGGCAGGCCGTCCACAAAATTCGCGGCGAGGCTCGTAGCACCGCGGAGAAGAGAACAGGCCCTTTAATACCGTTACTATAACGAGAGGATCGGTTATCAGCCTTCGATCGGCCAATACTGCTGGGAATAAATGAAGAGGCGAAGATCCGAGGCGAAATCATTACAGTAACGAGACATTAACCAGATAAGAGTCGCCGGCCTTCGTCTCCTATCTATCTGAAGCGCAGCCACGGACACCGACACGCGTTTTATACACCGAATCTCAGCCCCTGCCGCGTATCTCCTTCGAGCGGAATGGAATTCGCGTTATTAAAATACGCCTCCTTCTGCTGCTTCAGTGTAAAAATCGTTCACTGATTTATGCGCCCAATGCTTCTGGGACAATGATGTTGATTATCGATACCTACACGATTTTTGGCAATTTGATTAACGGCTACTTAGATCGTCCACATCTTTGGCTTGATTCTCGATAGCAGTAGAAATATTTTTTATATGCAAGGCAAATATATTGGAAACAATAGTAGACGGTAAGACATTTCTACCGGCAAACAAAATCAAAGACTCCTGCAAAAATTGTGGTATACGCTATCTGGTTTTGTCCAAATTTTTCCTATAGGAAAACAATTTTTAGGACATTGTATATAAATAAGAAAATATTAATTATTAAACTCGACTAACTATAGTATTGTAGATTATACTTCCATTTGTTCGTGTGATATACCGTTTGTAAGTACTAGATGGACTGAATGGAAAGAATTAAAAATTGAATAACTAAATTGTAATATCTAGACTGCGTATTTATATGCAGATTCATATTTTTATTAAGCAAATTCATACGATGGAATCTGAACGAAGAGTTATTTTACTATCTAAATAAAGTAGTAAGTATTATACTTTGGATATTTTGCATATTCTTGCATACTATGTGCGTTCTCTAAATTTCTGCATATTCAAAGTTCCTATACGTGCATAAAAACGCGTAGTTTAGTAATAGCTTACAATAATTCAATTTTGTATGTTAGTTTTCTATGTTATTCTTGCTGCTAATTATTATAATTGCTGGTGTAAAAAACCAAATATCTACATAGATAGATATGATTACTGTCCATTTCGCACCGAGTCACTCAATTTTAGATAAAGTAGCAACATTAAAAGTGTGAATTTTATTGTAATTTGGTTTTAATGGGTAGTATTACGAGTTTTTAAAAGTATAAGGTGAGAAGTGATGATAGTTACGTGGTAAAATGTCGATGATCAAAGTGGAAATTCTTGTTTGCAAGACTTATTAGTATACTAAGAATCGATAGCTATTGAAATTTTATGTAAATTGCTAGTCTCTCCTTGTAGCGAAATCCCCGAAACATGTTAATTCAACACGATTTTCGTTCCAGTTACCTCTATTATTTGCAATATCGTCAAACCTATGCCTTCATCAAAGTTAAAACTAGTTTCCAGCCAACGAATCACGAGAATTATGGTTGGTAAAAAAAAACTTGACTATCAGCAGGATACATTTAATAACTTCATCCATTTGGAAACGCAGAAATGTTGTGGCGGCCACCTGTTACGCGACGCCTCGCGATGCACGTAATTGCGAAGCGATACCTGGCCGACCCGTGGTTTCTCTCTTCTCTCTTTCTCTTCGTTGCCGTGACTTTTCAGCGACCCGGACACCCGTACCGTTGGTTTATCACCAATTTACAGAGGTGTTTTAAGAGCGGTACGCGACTGGATCGAAGGGCGGGCGGGGTGAGCGGCGAATGGCGAGGGAAGGGTCAGGTAGGTGATCTTGTTTGCTAATGGCGTACTCGTGTTCGAATGTAGTTGCTCCGCTATGTCCATACGTCTTCTGATTAAGATTAAAGAAACCGCGTATCTCGTCGAAGCCGCGCGCTTAATGTATTCACGCGGCCGTGTAAAAGTTAAGAGTCGCCCGGGGCACGATAGAGCTCACGAAACCCTTTCGTTCTCCCCGTGTCGGTCGCCATATTCGGATATCGATCTAATGCAATTACCACTGTGGCTACCGCGACTACGTGCAGCCCGGCTATTTTTCAATTTCTTTTTTTCACCACTCTAGGCTGTTTTTTCATTTTCTTTTCATTCCTTTTTGTTAAATTCGCTTTGGAGCGCTCGTTACGACTCTTGTAGGTGTGTTTCGTAACAGCTTGTCGATATGATTCACTGGGGAGAAATTCAACGCTCGAGCATCGATGCTGTGTAGCACTGGGGATTTTCACGTGCGGAGAATTATTTTTACGTGGGGATGCGTGGTCTAGTGTTCCGGTTTTAACGAAGCTTTTGTTTTTAAAAAGCGCTAAAAATAGATTGTTACCGAATCAATGAAAAACGATGTCCACGTGGATGCGTTAGGTTCTTGAAATCGTTCGATATAGTTTCTCTTCTTGTGCCAAGCTGCAGGATTTGCGATCGTATGAGAAAAATAAATGGATAGTCACTTTTAATCCCGGTTTTGATAACTTGTCTACGTGACTCATTTATCGAGAATGTGTTCTCAATTCGAGAGGCTTGACAATTTTACAGAATTTCAAAGTCCATAGAGTCAAGTACTCTATTCAGGTTTTCGGTATTGCTTAATCGTAGTGCAATGTAGGAGAGTCATATGTATCATATATGGTAGCGTTTATGTATTTGTTTCGAATAGTTTATCGTTATAATGTATAGAATTTTTTATTCGACGATAAGAACATTTCATTTTATTCCACTTATTTCATGTCATTTTAGAATTTATGTAAATTACGTTAAGGTTATTTATGTTAGGTTGTGATATAGTATGCCATGCCGTAGGTAACAGGATAAGATGATTTACAGAAACGGCACCTCCTGTAATCCACACAGAAAAACAATAAAGAAGTCTATCTATTCAGATTTTCATAATCAAAGTCGGATAAACGAAACCTCGAGCAATCATCGACGTTAAAGCTGAAATCACTGAAAAGGTTCGAAGATTCCGTACCGGATTTTCCCGCGCCTCTGTATTTCACCGATTCCCTGGTATTACTCATCGGGCGTCGATCGCGTATAGCCAGGAGCGCACCCCTTAATAGGAAAGGGCGCGATTCGACTGGATCGCAATAACGAAGCGAAGTGCGCGGTGGGGCTCTAAAAAGCGCGCACTAATAGGTCAATTACACCATTCACGACTTCTCGTTGCATTGGAAGCCGTGCCCCTCGACACGATTCTTCAGCCACACATCTCTTACGATTGTAGAACGTGTCGGGGAGGGAAAACGCGTCGGGCAGATCGGGGAGGGTCTTTCGAGGATCTCGATCCGCTTGATCGCAGCCCGATTACACGGCCTCGCTTCTCGAGAGCGTATCGACGCGTTGTAAGTGCGCTGTACCCGCTCGTAATCGCGCGACGGTTCGTGCCAAGCGACGGGGATACAAAACGGGGCGCACCGTATATATATGTACGTACGTATATAGTGCACATACGTGTGCTCGAAGCGTGGTCGAGCGGACGTGTGCGACTCATACAGAGGCGTCACGGTGCACACAGGCGGGCCAGGATCACACCTCGAGTCTCAGCAAGCGGACCGCTTTGCCTATGGGGAGACGTGGCCCGATTCGAGCGTAATTGTACAGGACAGACAGAATTTCTCGCCTCGCTAACAAAGACATGAAGAAACCCGCACTCGAGCGACCGCGTTCGACAAAGCAGCCTCGAGTGAAATAAAGGAGGCCCGCGCGCAACCACCCTCTTTGTCGCTCCTCAACCTTGCGCGATGTAGGAGCGGTAGCGAGCGTAGGTAACCCGAGGGAAGAAGAGGGATAAGGATAGAAGAATAGAAGTTCAGGTGAAAAAGGAAGAAAAACGCGCGGCGGTAGATGAAGAAGGAAAGTTAGATGGAAGGGTAAAAAGGTGCAACGAAGGAGGTAAATTGGTGGTATGAGGCAGAGAGGCGAGGTGGGTTCATAGGCGTGTGTTCTCGCATCGAAAACATTCTGGTGCTCCTGTGAAAAGAGATCTTTCTCGCTCGTTCCTCGATTATAACGAACGACGAAGAGAGAGGGAACCAGTGAGCCGGGAGGGAAAAAAGGTAGGAGAGAACCGGGTGTGACATCAATGGCCAATGCCCGCTCCAGAGGAAATATCCCGCTAACCGATGTTGACAAGCATTGCGACCGCGAGCAAGGACCCAACTCCATGGACTGTGCGCCGCGCCATTGAGAGGAATCGAGCGAGAAACCGGGGAGGAAGGCCTCGACACACGGCGTATTGTTTTTTCCAGGTGTCGTCGCGGCGTCGAGCGAGTACGAGACCATCTCTCTCTTCCTCGACCTCATGGAAATCCGTAACGATGGATATGCGACCAGAGTGGAGGAGGGTTTCACCTCCCGTCTCTTCACCGCGCGTCCGTTCCTCACGCTATCGTGTTACGCGCGTGAAATACGCCAGGCAGAACGAAAAGGACGAAGAGGACACGACGAGGAAGAGGGAGGCGCGCTACGAAGTTGGTAGGCGTGTGATCGCGACCTCCTTGCCACCTCGATGGCGACCGAACCTCTTGGTCAGACTTAACCCGCAACCATCGGGCCGCTTCGATGGATCGTCCTACTCCGATGACCAATCGGCCTGACGCATCTTAACCAGCAGGGAACCCGCTTGTCTCACATTTCCAACTCTCGCCTACTTCGAGATTGTTGCGCTCTCCGCTGCGTATACTTGTTTGCTTTTTGTTTTTTGTTTTTCTTGATTCTTCGCGGAAGTGCGAGAATGGGGTTAATTATTGTGGTTGGCTGCTTCCTGGTGATCAAAGAACGGTTTCGAGTGAATTTTAGCGCTTAACTGTTTGAGTGCTGACATGTTCCACGCGTTCCTTACCAAAAGTGCGGAATACAGCGCTGCTTATGGTACAGGAATCTCTCCAAAAATGGTAGTTTCTCACTATTCTATTACCGACAGTTACTTATTCCTACTGAGTAGGTAGAGACAGGTGGTACAGTCAACTGATCTATTTCACTTTCTTTGCCAGTCCGAGGAATCGGGATTCTTTTGTTTCTATTTAGGCTAGTATGATATCAGTCTTTATATTTCAAAATTCGAGTCCATTTGTTTGATCAGAGTAGAAAAGGGACTAAGCCTAGTGGGAAGATATTTTCCAAGAGATCAAGATTCGAATCCAAGACCTACAGTAGACCGGCTTATTAAAAGTTCTGGTCGAAAAGAAAAGTTGGTGGTTTACGACTGTTGTCCCAGACTAGAAGCTAGACGACGATAAAGAATGAAACACGATGGCCTCAAAGAGACTGTCCTGGACGAGACGGCTACTCCTAGAGAAAGTCATTAGTAGACTACGAGACGTTCGACGAACAGCTTTCTTGAAAACAGTCCTCTTGAAATCGGGGATGGGGTGCAACTTTAGCGAAAGTTTCGTCGGCTACTTTCCATATTGATATGGACATTTCTGGTAAAAGAGAAAGATCCTCGAGAGAGGAAACTGCGATTGGACTCGGTGGTCGCTCGAGTTACGAGCAAACAGGTGTTTTTCATCGTATACCAAGTAATTAATGAAACGAATATATAAAGTCACGTGGGGATTTTCGAAGAGTTTGTTGAACGGTAACAGAATTATAGCAACTGTTTGTACGATAGAATTTGAGCATGGAACAAGTAAGATCGAGTTGATTATAATTCAAATAGATCTAGAGAGAATAAGAATAAAATTGTAATACAAATCGTACGATGTATTGTTTAACGAACTGCGACTGAATCGTTTCCGAAATTGAACAGTAGAATATATCTTCTTTCTCCGAATATCTGCCATAATTTTGCGAAATTAAATGCGATAGTTCACGAGATAAAGATTGATACTTAAATCATAAACTATTGGAATTTAATGAAAAAAAAACAGCGTAGCCTTTATTGTCCACATCTATTTCATTGAACTTTACTTGCTACGATTAACCTCTTTCGAACACGTGCTTGCCTTTCAACGGTTTGCATTAGCCTAACTAATGGATTCCATGTTCGAATCGAAAGATCTCCTAATTACGTACTAGATGGCGACGTTGTTTATCTAATTGTCGTCATCTCTCTTCTATATTGCACCGAAAGAAACTAACAAAATTCTGATCATCCACAAGATCCTCGAGATTTAGCTTCCTTAACACGGTCGATCCTTCGGACTCATAATTGAATGGTTTCAAAGAACAGTACGCGGAACGAGTACCCGACAGTGATCCAGTAACTTTCTCGAACCAGAGGAATGTTTCTCGGGGCGACGATAACAACAGATGGCGAACTCTCTGGTGAACGAACAAGCTCCCAATACACTCCAGTACGTCGATCGGCTACTCCGCGTTCCTGGCCGCTAAAGTTACAAAGAAGGAAGTATAAACTGGAAGGATTTCGGGAGGAGTCGAGAAGGAAACGGGGACGGGGCAAAGAGAAGTGGAACCGAGGAGGTGCTATCGGTAGATAGGTAGTCAGCTCGGTACACTGGTGCGCCTCTGAATAACTCGCAGCGATGATATCGGAGCTACAAATTACCAGGGGGGGCCAACCGCGAACTCGTGAAGAGAGAGTCTCTCCACTGTTTTCCAGTTCCTTCTTTGTACGATCTTTTTTCTTTTCTTTTTCTTTCTTCTCCCTATTCCTCTTCTTCTTCTTCTTCTTCTCCTGGACCCATCGTCTCTGGACCCGGTAAGCTTTTTTTTGTCCTGCTATTTTCAAGCGAGACCTCGCAACGATTCATCAGCCACGTTCACCGAAATTATAATAACAGTGATGATAAAAGTTGCAACAACGATATACGTCGCGGTGGTCACGGAAAGATACACGAGCCTCGAACGATGGGAAAATGGGCAACCATGGGGTGGAAAGAAAGAAGGAGGGAACCACCTGCCGCCCGGAAGCCATCGTAACTCCTCTTGTTGCTGCTGTTGCCTCGTCTTCGTTCGCGTTTCCTCTTTCTCTCCTTCTTCTTACAGTCTCGCGAATATTACACACGGGGCGGCCGTTCGTAGAGCCATCAGGCATCGATAGCTTTGTGATTGCATCGCGGAGGAAGAGGTGGTAGTCTTCATCGGCGTGCGGAGAAGCGTGCGGCAAAAAATTTATATTGCGATATAAATCGTTTGGGACCCCTTGCTGCTGTCATAAATTCGTAAAGCATTTCCCTCTTTGTCCTCTTCCCCTCTTTTCTCCCATGAACTTTCGATCGTTCCATTCAGTGGAATGTTTATCGACGTACTCGATTGAAAAAGCTCCGTCACAGTTACGATCTTTTCCGATCAGGCACTCTTGGTCCGGGGAGTATCGACCCCTAGGAATTCGGGGAAGAACGATGGGAAGACACGAGGCTGATTCGGACGCATACGAGCAGCCTCCAGAAAGCCTTTCGGACGTCTAATAATTAATGCGGAGGCGTTTGAAGTGCGGCACACCCATCGGAACTCAATCAGCCTCCGCTGGAAAGGTAAGGGGCTTTACACGGGGAAACGACGGGGAACGGCTTATCTTGAAACTCCCAGTCATCCTAATCAATAGCGAGACCGCTGCAACAAGATGACGCCGTGTGTCTTCTATTGCTCGCGTTCGATCTCTAACTTGTTTCTGTTTTACGATTTCCCATTTTACCACCTAATCCATTGCGATCTCGCCATGGTGCGACGGTTTGAACGCTTCGTTAAATTGGTTAATTAAAAGACCGTGCATTAGGTGACCGATCGCATGGATCTGCGGATTCTTTATAACACCTTATACGAGAGTTGCGCTTCATTCCTCGTTCGAGTGAAGAGTTTCACATGCCACAGCTGGAATTATATTTGATAAAACGTTAAAGCACTATCGTTGGCTGTTCCGCCTTGATAAGCCGCACACGCGGTACTTAATGTATGGCAAGGCGTGTCTGGTGACTGGCTATTAAGTGGGACGACTATTTTTTGCGCGGGATTATAAGTGCAGATTGAAAACGAAGTGTAGGCTAGTTTCAAATGCTAAGATTTGTCTAGTGCTCTCCATCCCGACCTCCATCGAAATAACAATATTCGAAATTCAGCCAATTGCACTATACAATAAAATTAGTATCTGCATTGTAGCAATCTTCTCACGTTTACAATAGTAAGCTCTTCCTGTATCAATCACAGATAGAACAAAGCCGACTATCTTTTACCCGATTATCCGACCAAGCCATAAGTTTGCGTACGAATGTTTTAAAAGACAATCCTACTACTTAATCTAAGAGCCAATCCCTGCTATCGAAAGTAAGCGAGTGAAGAGTATCGATGGCAAGGAAACGTCGAGACGGACGTTCTCGTTGTCGGCCGTAAACGAGAGGACGGCGTTTCCCGCCGCGAGCCTTCACCGATCAGCTCGAGTCGAGGCGGTCACCTCGACAACTTCATTAATGCTTCGGACTATCGCGCTGGCAGGCGTCCACGACGGGAAATCAATCAGTTTCCGCGTCTCGTTATCCGGTCCGCGGCACCAAACGAACTTGGGCTCGTCTTCGTGGACGTTCGAAAGGAAGGGAAGAATTCTTTGTCTTCGCGCACAAATTACTTGGTCTGAGGACGGTGCTCCTGTTCGATCGCGGGCACACGGAAGAAGAAGAATGAGAAGAGACCGATGAAGAAGAAGGAGGAGAGGAACAAGAAGAAAAGAAAGAGGAGCGAGGAGAGGAGGAAAGAGAGGAGAAAGAGGCGCATTCTCAACGGAGAGCCGATCCATCTCGCGGCCTCGTTAGGTACGTAACTGCTCGAGGAAAGGGAGGGTATCGAAGGTGGGAAGGGAAGGCGGGCCAGAAGGGTGAAACGGAGTCTCGAACTTCTCTTTCTGGCCTCGTCCTTGCAACAAACAAATTGTCCGTCGTGCGGTGAAACACGCGGAAGTCCCCTTTCGACGTGCCGTCACCGGGCCCCCTTTCGTCGAATTTCGTATGTACACGAAACGGCCAGGGGATCGAAGTACGGATCACCGCAGGATCGATGAGGTGGTCGACGAAAAAGGAAAGAGGAACGCCGCGCCGCCGCCGGGCTGCTGATCGGAATTCGAGCGTCAACGGGCAAACGAGGCGAGCGAGAAATCAACGTGGAAGCGGAGGGAAAGCTTTTCCATGGAAAGCAAAAGCCGTCTACTTAAATTTCTGATCGGTTTATAAACATGATTGCACTTCATTGGAGTCGAAGCACCTGGAACTTGAAAAGTACTTTGTGTACGAGAACGTGTAAGATCGATAGACACTCTTCAAGAATATTAATGCATTGACTGCCGCGTGGGCCATCAATGAACCGCGTTGAACTTTCCATTCAGACCGTTTCATTTCTTTCAATTCCTTTTATCTTCTTCTTAATACTTGTTTGCTTAGTTTTATTAATATTGTAAAGCATCCTTTCGACATATTAATAGCCACAATAACGTGAACCATTAACGATCCACGCGGTGCGAATGAAAAGTCTGGAAAAAGAATAAAATTAAGAATTCGGCACGGCCGTGAACGTGTTAAGGAAGTTAAAGGCTAAAAGAAATCAAATCCAGCGGTATCCAAAAAGTAGATACTAGTGGAACCTCGAAGATTTTTAATCTCTCGTGATGTAAAGTTATTCGGGGTGCACCACGTTCCGTTCTTTGCTGCATGGAATGAGACGGCAGTTTCTAGCAACTCACAGAAACTGGGTACCTGATTCACTCACAAGCGGCGTCTCAAGCAACATCAATGACACCCGAAACAAATGATGTGCGCGAGGATCTAGAATGAGAGGGCCGGAGGATTTAAGAAATCGACGAAAGGGAAGAGAAAGCGCAGCGATTTCGAACAGGGGAACGAGAAGGAAAGAGAGGCACGGTGCCTTACCGCGTCGCAGCCGCGTTATAGTCATTTGTCATTGTCCCTTATGTTAATGTTTGCAAGTACCGGTCTGGTGGGGGGTTACTAATAGCGGTAATTAGCGCCGAGGAGCCAGCCACTCGGTATACATCACTTTCAACGGGCCACGTTGCGCTTCGGCTCCGGCAACAGTTCTCTCCTCTTTTCTCCTTACTTCCCTTCCTTTCTTTTCATGCACGAGAAGATAGAAAGAAAGGTGGAAGAGGATGCAACAAAGTCGATGATTTCGCACGCGTTTGCGAATCATCGCGGCATCATTACGAGCACCGCTTTGCCAATCCGTTCGCGTGCGTGCAAGCGTAATCTGGCTTTACAGAAGCGGATTGTTGCTGGTCATCGCGATCGATATATATCGGGGGAAACGAAGATATTCCCGAGGACCCGAAGATAGCGGGCCATAATTATTCGCGCGGTTTGCTTGCTTCATTTGCTTGTTTCATGTGTTACATTCGTCCGAGCTTGAACATCTCGCCGACTCATGATTACCCGCTTCTCGCTAACGTCTGTAAAAACATCCTTCCGATACTGCGTCGGTAACGGTCAGGTAATTAGCGGCCGCGTGGGAAGACCGATGCATTGGTCCTCCTCTTTTCTGCCTTTTCCTTCTCCATCTTCCGTGCCACCTTGTAACCTAAATGGTATTTGTGCGAGCGAGCTTGTAATTGTCTACTTAAGGGCTCCCCTAACTGTTGCCATTAGATAGTTATCAATTTCTAGAGAAATTCGTTTATAGAAATTAACCTTTTCACCTCGGCGCGATATTCGCATGACCGTCCAATGCAGAGCATTGATAAGGAAAATTACGTATATAATTTACGTATGCAGAATAGTTACTTGCGATAAACTGGTGTGAAGTTTAAAGTAACAAAATGTTAGACAGCTGTTAAAGTGAATCTCCGAATAAGTCAGGAAAATTAATCTGTGTTGTATAAAATCTACGGGGCGTGTGTATACCAATATTTTGATTACTTCGAATGCGGAACATTTAGAGTTGATCGAATGTGATTTGGAAAGCTTGAGCGCCACAATATTCAAACTTGTTTTTTTTATTTATTTTACGGGCGAATCCCCACTAATAGCAATGAAGTTAACAAATTATAAAGATATAATGGTAGACGTGTAACGGAAAAATACTAATGGCAAAGTCCAAACCGGTGTAATATAAATTGGCTAAACAGCACACACGGTTTATAGGAGCTGACGATGAGTTGACGAACGTTGAAGTGTAGCATTTAGGGAAGAAAGTCTAAAGGGATCTGAAATTTCTCGCGGGTGCATAAAAATGTACTAACCCTAGAAGCTGTGCACGATTGATTTCATCATTAATCAATTTATACAGATACATTAGACCTCTTACGGTTCTTCCCATTGCAAGAGAACTAAGAACCAATTTGTTGAAATCAAATAAGCTTCGTAATGAGATAAGTTTCGTGGTAACATTAAAATGGCGCACAGACAATTATTAAACGAATAATAATATATTAATCACCAGCAGGTTTGCAAAAATTCCATTATGCAATTACAAGTATCTAAATCTTTAAATCCTGTTATACACCACGGTTTCCAATGAAATTCGAATTTTCCGTTCCCACCGTTTCAAGTTTCCACTGGGAAAGAAGATTTTACACCAGCAGGCAGGCTATATTTTTAGCCACTTTTAATTATCGCGTAACTGTACAATTCATTACCGGCTGGAGAAGCTTCTCGTTGCCCTATGACTCTGATATTCGATTATTTCGCCAGGTTCGCAAGCATGAAATGAAGGAAATTTAATTACCGACACCGTAACAGGCTCGACATTAGAATCTCGCTGGCTTGCGCGAGTAAAATGACATAGAAACAGCGCACACCGCAGGGATAGACCTCATACTGTTTCCAAGGCATCGATTGCAAACGATGACCGGCAATAATCTCGGCAATGGTAATCTCCCGAGCAGCTGGCCGACCTAATGAACGAACGATGATTCGTCAGCCAGTTGATCGGCGAAAATTCTTGCGTCAGACAATTCGACCTCCAAAATAACCGGACGCCGATTAAATTCGTATTCGCCCCCGCTGATCCAGAAATGCCTGGTCAGTGGATCAATAGGCCGCCTTTCCTACCGTTCCCTTTCTTTTATTATTACATGATTTTTATCTGCTGACGTGGTTCTGAATTCTTCGGGAAGATGAGTTTACATTGTTATCAATCTTATCTAAAACTTATATACTCCCGTTGATGAACTCTATTCAAGTTTGAAATTGGAATCTCAATTTTAATACACTTCATGTTCATTTTACTACACCTTACGATAAATTAGATTAACACTGTAACGATTCTTCGATCATTTTCTACCACGAAAATATGTACTTTTATTATTGTAAAACGTTTTCTAGTTTTGATAAAAAGATAAAGGAATTATAATTAATGTGTGCAGTTTTAAATACCGATATCTATGTGGATGTTCTTCTTCCTTAAATTTGTAGAAGATATTTAACCCTTAACTACTATTGTCGGTCTATGAGATCGCCAATAATTACTTATTCATCTCTACTTTCCTCTACATTATTTATCAGGATACTTTTCAATTATAGTATAATATTCAATTACTGAAATCGAATTTGGTCTCCTTCATTATTGATATGTGAAACAAGAACAATTAACTTTAATCTTTTGTGTCAATGATATCACAATAAACATAATCGGTCTCACAGATAACTAATGACGATTACGTAAGTTTCAAAAGGTGTAGTAGTTAAGGATTAAGAAAAAACAAAATATGATTGAATTGAATAAAATCATGAATGCCGTTGCAGGGTTAAAAATCGCCCTACCAAATGAATCTATCCAAGAATTTCCGTATTCGAAACCCCAAGTCACTCTTTACACTTATTTCACTCGTTCACAGGCGTCCATCATCCTTTTCCTCTTCATCGGGGAGGCCACAAGTTCCCCATGGTGAACATGGTGGCAAATGAGTGTGCGCATGCCGCCCAGACGTTTTCTTCGGAGCGGAAAATAAGCGTAACCGTGTAAGGTTTACGCCCGTTGTCAATTACCGAGTGTTCCCCTGCGAGCTAGTCTAGCCGTGCACGCTAAATATGGCGCGATAATCGTAGCGCTCGGCTCTAATTATCATCGCGCCAGTTTATAGTGTGGACCCTCGAAGGATCCCTCGTGCTTCGCATATTTATCCGCATCTACTTTGCCACCGCGTTTACACCTGCTGCTTCTGCTAACGCGCGTTCGTTCCCTCGAGAATAACCTTTTGTTCCCCCCTTTTTTTTTCGCCGGTCCCTTCCTTTCTCGAGCAACGCTCTTCAAAGCGTCTTCCGTGTTCTCTGTAATTTATTTTTATAGAAATTTACGCGAGAAAAAATGAAAATTCTCTTGTTCCTGCGATTAAACTGTCGGTGAACGGGTCAGACGATGGCGTAGCCAGATTGGTGAACAAGGTCGAACTAAAATTATCGTGGAAAGAGTTGATAGTAAAAATTCGGCCCCCTATCTTCGCAGCTATCTTCTTCTTCGACTCTTCGTTTTCTCTGTTGCCCCTGGTGGAATTTATTGCCTTTAGAATGGAGAGGTTGGCCATCGCCTCATCGCGCTCGCAAGTGGCGATTTTCGATCATTATGGCTGGTTAAGTGGACCTGAGAGGCGATTTTCAGACCGAAAATGTTGCGCATAACAAACAAACGCCTTCGTTATGCGCATCCTTGCCTCGAGTATTATCCCTCTTCTCTTTTATCTTTTTAATTTGCTCATCCGTACGAATCATTTTGGCCGATTGCATCGCGCACAATACGAAATGTTCCTCGTGGCCGTACAATTTGTCACGTTTCCCTGTCGTCGACAGGAATATTCTCCACGCCTCTGTTCCTCGTTTTCTGTTTTATAATTTACATTCTCTAGAGCCGCGAGAAGTTAGAGACCGTGAGATTGCGGGTGATCGATGCACCGTCCTGGATCCGACGCACGAAGACGCTTGTAAGTCGTAAGAGCATTATGAGACCACGACTCGCGCAAACGGACCAAAAAGAGCGGAATAAGGATCGCGTGGGACGGGTTGAGGCACGAATGAATGGATAGACGGACACAGGCATTATGTTGTGACACGCGTCCTTAAATGGTCGACACTTAACATCCTAATTGTTCTATACTCTACCTCGTGATCCGCGCCCTGTTTCATATTTTACCTTCTCTATCCGTACCTCAACCACGTGTGCATATATCCGAGAGAAAATACACGCACCGAGTCCTTAGAAATTCCTATCCGAAGCCGTAACGGATGAAAAAGATCGTATTCAATAAAACGCTGAGGACCTTTTTAGAAAATCGTCCGAACAGTTACACCTACGGATTCGAATACAGGCGCGCGTAAATGCGTGTATAGGTGTATCGCGTACAATTCAAAGGTTTTTCTCTTCGAGTTCTCTTGCTGGCGCAGCGACGCAGATAAGCGAAAAGAGACGTGCAATATGACAGTCCCTTTATGTTCGTCGCGCGCTGAAAGTACTTAGTGGCGTGTATTTATGTGGTCCGGGTTATCTGTCGAGGAACCGGTTCCCATTGCAAAATGCACTATTTTTCGATAAGCGTATCGCTGCCGTATACCTTTCAGCTGGGACCAGCTGTCGCGCGACGCGTGAAAATTCCACGAGTTTCCATGGCGAGGGCACCGTTCTAAAGACAGTCCGCGGCCGGTCGACCGATCGTTAAGTAAGACGGTTACATTGAAAGATGGCCAATGTAAATTGCGATGACGCATACATATGTGTCGTGCGGCCATGTAACGATATATCAACGTCAGCAAATTGTGATAAATAAAGTGCAATTGGAAGATGGCGGATGCAGACAGAGATCTACCTTTGCGTTTCCATGCTGCTCGGGGTTGCTTCGAAGATCCTTCGTATAAAAGAGTCCAAAATCTTTGAAACATTATCGTAACCAAAAAATTGTTTAACTATTGGAAGATTAGAAATTATATCGACTGCTTATGTTCCGTGGAATAATTTCAGGATATTAGAATTTTTCAGCGCTATGTAATAGATAAGGGTGTAGATATTATTTATAAACTCGGGACTCACTGAAGTATTATCTAAGAAATTTTTAGATTAATTTTAAAAAAGCCAAAATTTAGAACTATTTCAAAATTAATTTGTGGGATTTTTTAAATAACACTTTAAAGAGTATTCAGATTTTTCAATAAATAATGATAACAGTTATACTGCAGATTGTAGTATTTGAAGTGGTTTTGTGGAATTTATCAATATTTTTGTAGTCATCTAAAAATTAACAGCGTCGGTTGATGAACACGCAGATCATCAACTCTGATGAACAGCGATAAGTGGATTACCGATTGCACGCTATAAATTACAGTTGGAACGGAAGAATGCTGTATTTCGCTGAATTTTTCAGTCGGAATATAAATAACACGCGTAACGAGCAGGCAATTAGTCTTCATCGATAAATCCAGCTTACAAGAATGAATTTCTTATGCCACGCCAGATAACTTGCTCATACATTCTGCATCCTGATACAATGCCATTTGCAATGCCATTGTTCAGAGAAAAAAACGTACAATCAAATTATATTAAATTTAAAATAATTTCACGCCACTTTATATATCTACAAGAAATTAGATATTCAACAACTCTACAGATCGTAATTGCAACAGAGGATCTATTTTATATCCTTAGATTAGACCTTAGATCTATCCTCGATACAATAAACCGGACTTGAAAACAGGCTCCGGTCTCCTCACCTCTTTATATACAATAAATAGCATAAAAGAGAAACAGGAAAACTCGAAAACTTCGAGACCTCGTTGACAATCATTAATAGCATCTTAGCCCTTATCGCGTGGCTTATATCGGAAACAGGGGAGGGAAGCTGGCACACGAGGCCATCCGCAGTGACAAATCTAACGTCAACGACCGGTGATTATCGTAATTGGACGAGGTTCACCCATAGCTAGGGCCGTTTTCCCGAGGCTATACTAACGGTAAACAGCAGTGTAAATAGGGGCCCGGTTAATTTTTAATTTTCACCGATTCTTCACGGGCGTCTCGCGTCGCCGACGAATCAGCGGCGGCATCGGGCCAACTCGACGGGGCGCTGATGGCCTTCGTGCAAGGACAACTAATACTCTCCCCTTGACGTATCTTTTCAGATGGTGGAATTAAAATCGAGAGAGATAGACCGTTGAGCGTTGGGTGTAAGAAAGAGAGGGTAGGGACGCGGAGAAGGACGCTGCCACCGATGGTGGCGTATCGATGGCCGCGTGAAAGTTGCATCGCAACACCACCATAGGCAGAGTCGAGGCAATAATCGGTAGAAAGGGGCTGACGGGGCACGGGGATTCCGGCACTATCTACGTAACATATCGTGGGTTAATTAATCGTTTAATGAAACAGTAGTTAGCCGTGATGATTGTGATATTTTATTATTATCCCTCGGCGGGAGAGAGAGAGAGAGAGAGAGAGAGAGAGAATCCGGAGGATCGTTGAAAGATCCAGCCACTACATCGAAAGAGGAACCTGAATGAAGAAAAAGAGAAACTCATGAGAACGACAGAGAAAAGGGAGAGAGGGATCGAGAAGCAATTTACAAGGAAATCGGCGCTCGACCTCTCCGCTTCGAGACGATTGTTCCTGATCGGAGTATCTTCTGCATCGCAGATGGATTTTGTGCATTATGGTGGGTGTTATTTATATAACCTGCCAGCTTTATTGCGATAAGATACACCAGTCGACTGTTGAAACCTTGGAATCCAAGAATTAAGGATTATTCGATGGTGTGATCCTTTTATTGAACCTGTCCGTTGCTTTTCTAAGATAGGTGACTGATTATTTTAACCTTCCGTGAACCACGTGGGGCTAAATTAACCCCAACGATTTTAAAATTGCCGTAATATTTTCAAAATGTACGCATATTTTCTGATGCTTTGTACAGCTGGAGTTGAGACGTTGCCGTTTCGTATCAAATGCTACGTTGTAGGTGGAAAATATTCAAAGTAAAATAAACCTTACATGGTTAACGTTGCGATTTTTATTCACCTGGTTTGGCAAAGGGTTAAAATGCGTTGTGCACGCAAAACTTCGTTTTCATTTGCTCCACTAACTTACATAAGCAGTTAGCTCTAAATTCCATCACATCAATCAAGGATGAGCTCAAGCATAGCCGCGAGATAATACCATCCAAGCTCATCTACGCAACAGCTGTAACGTTTACACGGCTCATTTTCACGAAGACGTAGAAACGTCAAATGGCTACAGGTTCTAGCTAGTCGCAACACGACAGGACGCGAGGCAAGAATTCTTGCCAGCAGCTCGTAAGCGGCCTACACTGTCGTTATAATACACGGGAGCGCTCAATGGAGCGTTTAATAACGATGATTTGGTGGCTGGATTCGAGCGTGCCTGTTCCTATCTCCATCCAGCCCTCTGCCGATCTCTCGTCTTCGCGAGCCGTTCATTCGTTTTCTCTCATTGTCTTCTGCCCCCCCCCCCCCCTTTCTAACTTGCTTCTCGTTTCGGTAGGTGGGATATGTACTTCTTGTAGAGCGGGTGATTGATCGCTTAAAAAACTAAACTCCAGCAGGAGGACCAGGAGAAGACTCTACAGCCGGTTCGTTTCACTCTGTCCTTTTCACAACCGATTTCGTTCGTTCTTTCTCTTCTTTTCTGAGGTTCTTCTCTTCAACCTTTCCTCATCCCCTTTCTCTGCCAGCGGCTTGCCGGCTTCTTGGTATCGTCGTCGCTGCAGCTTCTTTCATTATGCCATTTTTAATCAGCCCTAAGAGCGGCTGCACGAGGAGCCGATGTCATTAGGTAGGCGCTCGCGAGCGCAAACACACGCTGCCACCAGAGGCCAATACACCCTTTCGACTTTGGCGAGCCAGTCATCGACGGAGGCCCGGGAGAATCGGCCGAGATAAATCAATCGATATCGATACCCGCGTCACGGTGTCGATGCGTACCATATACGCGCGGGTGCGTGCTTGATTTCCATTGCAACTCGTCGAATTCCAAGACGAACGCCTCCTCGCCTTTCTCCTTCTAGCCGACCGGCTCTACCACCTTCTCTGCCATCCACTTTCTTCTTCTTCTTCTTCTTATTGCCTCCTCCTTGCTTCCTTTCTCCCGACATCGATCGCTACTGCGATTTCTTGCTCCGACGAAGCGCGTATAATCGGGCGGAGGCGATAATCGGCCGAGAATGCAAGCGACTACGTTTACTTTCGTTCGATGACACGGTTTACCAACGGCAGAGGAAGCCTGATTGGTACTGCGACCTCTTCTTTTTTTTTGAATTTGCTAGTTGGTTCGTAATAGAAGTTGCTCTGGCAATTAAACTTCACCGGGTATCGGGCTGAATCGGGTTCGAAAGGCTACGCGATCTCCGTGAAATGATAACTTAATATTCGTACGCGGAGACGTATTCGCGGCGATCAATATCTGTTGCTTCTTGTTGAAACGAATCTATATTCATTAGGTCGAAGAAGTGGGTCCCCATTCGGCGTCGTTCCATCGACGTCGTTGAGCTGTTACTTTTTTCGACGTTGATCTGTGGATCCCTCACTGCTTTCCTTCTTTCTTTCTTTTTTTCCTTTTCTTTTCTTTTCTTCTTTCAGCGTATCGATAAAACGTTTCTCGTTTTGTCTCTTGCATGAAACCTTGCTCGTATGACACGCACACATAGGAGTGTGTTATTAGCTGCCTTTTTAAAAAAATGTTCGCTTTAAAGTTCATACGATATCCCACCCCGAGGCGAAGACTAATTTCTAGCTATCGATACCTGTTGCTCCTTTGCAGCGCGAAGTCGTTAAGCGCTTGTGTACTGACAAATGCCTTCGTTCTCGGCCCTGTTATCGCGCTCGAAATTGCGTCGCATTGTTCTCGCTCGCGTTTCTGTTTTTCCTCTTTAAACCGAACGCACCGCACCGTGTGACTCGCAACAATCGCCGCGCCAAATACGGCTACAACGTTGTGTATAGATATTAGGCGTGGGTAATTTCAGCGGGCGAATAAAGGCAGGGACAAAATGAAAAATTACTCACTCGATCTTTCCCCAATAGTCCTTTCGCAACCGATGGGATTGCTTGATTGCGATTCAAATGCGAACCTTTCAATAGGTACGAAAAAAAGGTATTTATTCAAAATACAATACCATTAGGCATGGAAAAAAATATTGGCTTTTCTGTCAGAGATAAATCGAAGAGAAATCGAATAACTTATGGCATTTCGTAAAAAGAATGCAACAGTGGTGATATCGTTAAGAGATCTTGATCGTTTCTTACTATGATGAAGTTGTATTGTAGATAGATGCCATTTAGCATTGCTTTTAATTAAATATCCCTTCCAGTGCTACGATGGCACATGTACGGTCAATTTTCAAAGTGATAAGGTTTAGAAGTTCGGGTCTTTTAAAACAATAAATATTTAGCGCAGGATGTACATCAAATATAATTTTGGAAGAGCTGAAAAATGAATAAAGTTAACGATATTAATGCTAAAGATTATATGTACGAATCATCTATGAAAATAATCCTAGAAATCCGCTCATCCCATAAAATTATTTAGCATTCAAATTAATAACTAGAAAACTTTAAGCTACATAAACTAAATCGAATCTTTTCCCATACTTAGTTTAACACGTCGTGTATTTGCACGTTTTGTGCATATTAAAATAGATCCCTCTGCAAACTCATCATCGGACCAAAGACATTTATACTACAAGCAGCGGGTCTCCAAACTCTCAGGGGTTCCTTAAAAAATGAGCGCAGAAAGACATTAACAAAGCTTGCGACTCCATATGGAGGGAGAAATTGGCCGGCAAAGGTATCTCCTCGGTTTCTCTTTTCTTTTGCTCGAGACAAATTTCTAGCCATCGATATACGTTCCGTGTGGGACTACCAAATCTACATTCATTAAGCGAAAGACAGCCGCGATCTCCCTCGCGCTTCTCGGCTGGCCGATTCGTCGTACGCACACACTCGTGTCGCCTAAAAGCGCGTAAACTGGCACGGTTGCCGAGTGATAAATGCCGGAGAGAAAAGGATTCGCACGCCGCGTACTGCGTGTCGTCTTCTTCTTCTTTCTTTCTTCGCGTTCTCTTCGTTTCTGCTCCTCTTTCGCGTCAACTCGCTCGTTACCTCGTGCACAAGCTTACACGTGCATCCCGCGTGCGTTTGTATGCGAATGAATATTCGCCTGTATTCGCGCGAATACGCAGCCAAGCACGCACGCATGTGCAGTGAAACTCCGTCGCTCGCACGCATGTGCAGTGAGACTGCTTCGCACGCACGCATGCGCGCTGCGATGCACGAGCCTCATCCTTCTTGCGAGCTACTGACGCGCCAATAAGAGCGCGCGTTTCATTTGTAATTAGGGAGAATGTAAATCAAAGTCTGCGGGGCCGCTCCTCGGCCTTCTGCCCCGAATCTGCCCCGCGGCTCTACGTTCCTCTTTGTCTTTCGGAGCCGCGCTTTTCGGCCTGGCCACATGCTATTTGTCGCGTTTGTTGCGGACGCGCTTGAAATGCTGTAGGGTGATAGTAATCAATCTTTATATTTGAAAAGTCTTTTGCGTCGAATTTTACATTCATCCGCTGTCAGGTAGAAGATTACTTGTTAAATTTTGCAGGTGGAATAATAATAGAGAACAGTGTTACGAGTGTCGGATAAATATTCCCCCGTTATAGTATAATCATTCGTTGCGAGTAGACTTCTTAAAAATCTTTGCTAAAAAATTTTCTTTTCATTCGGAGATTTCTAAATTCATCCTCGTTTGCAAACTTTTCTAAATTTTCAAAGATCTTACGTTCCCCGTCAACTGGCTCATAGAACAAGGCGTATGGTCGAACTTTTTGATTATCCGAATAATTCCGAGAGTCGGATAATAATAAGCAAAGAAGCAAATTGCGTTATTACATTTCAGAGAGTAATATAAAATAATAAGCCTATAGCTATTATAAAACAATACAGATAGCATAAAATGTGGTATGTGGTGGTAAGTAGCGTGGAACCATTACAGTTTGCATCGTTGAATAAGATTTACACAGTCGTATCTTTGCTTAAACACATAATTATGTAAATCCAACCGATAATCGGAGATTCGAATTTTTCCCTAGAAAATCCGGATTGCCGATAATCCGTGACGTGATTATCCGGATATTTGAATACTCGATTATCCGGATAGTCTCGGCACTACTGCCCAACTATTCTAATTTAAAACGCGGTTAGCATTTTATCGTCCGAAACGCAAGCCGCCAAAGTAATCAACCGGCAAAGTAGATTTTACAACGGCGAATTATTCGCCTTGGAGACAACTTACAAATTTCTTCGTTCGCTTTTAGCTTATCGACTCGAGGCGAGCGTTTCCGCCTGCACCCGTCGCGTAGCGTTGCGTGAACTCGAGCGATTTGCTCTCTCGCGTCGTACGCCGCCGCACCGGGTTTCACCTGGCCTTTTTGCCGTCCGTAGACCAGGTCCCAGGAGTAGTAAACACAGGGGGAGATTGCAGCTACGCACACGCGTCGCGGTTCAGATAGCGCGCGTCGCGGTGCGTGAAATGCGCGCCGTAACGGCCCTGTGCGCTCCTAGTTGCACACGATCGACAATGTTAACGTGTGTACGTGTACATTTAGGTCCTGCGAAACCATGGACTCGCATTCACAAAGCTCGACTGCTGCGTTCCAGTTGAAGCATTAGTTAGCTGTCCGTCCGGGTTCCAGGTGTCCGACTTGTTAAATGTTAATTCCGTGGTCGAGCTACAACTTGCTCAATTAGAAACTATCCCCATTGGTATCGTTCCCTAGCGGAAGCTTACTGCGAGGACGACTTCATTTTGAGAGGTTGGAGTTACGGTATTTGGTTTGGTAGTGGAGTTTGTAACGTTGGAAATGTGGGTGAATCGATTTGGTGATAAGAGACCGAAGTGATACGCAGTTCTGTTTTGTAATTAGTCGAACGACAGAGATTTTATACTTTGCTTGGAATTTTATCGTAAGAGACACAGCGATGTGCCACGACTCTTATTTGTAATATATTTTAAGCATGAATTTATACGAGAAATTGTTTTGTCCCATGAGAATAAATGATACTAAGACAACAAATTTCTCAAAAGTATTTAACCCTTTTGCGTTTCTCAAACTAATTTTAACCCAACCGTATTCTTACTTTTCTAAAACATTTCCTAGTTCTGAAACAATTATAAACGATTTGTTGCTAACATTTGTAAATTTAAGTATCATTTTCTATGTTGAAACTTTTTCCCCTCTGACGCTTTCCTAATGAAAAAAGCTCTGACTGAATTTAATAGAATTTCGAAGAACGCAGCAGAGTAATATTCGATTTGACTTGTCATTGTATACTTGTACGCGTTGTGGCCGAATACTTTTGCACACCACTGCCAGTTTACATAACATCATGTAACACCGGTAATAATTAACTCTGCGAGATTGGTATTCATTATCAATTTGCCGTATTGTCCGCATTTCAAGCTTGAATTGTTGAAGCACCGCTAGCCGACTTCTGAAGTTGTTCGAATAATTATGCGCGGCGAAGTATAATGAAGCGTATAATGTACTACAATACACAATGGTATTCAATATACAATCCCATAGGTTACGGAAGATTATGTGAAATGATTATTTATGATAGTGAATGGGTGCTTGTAAAGTTACTGGAGTGTGTTTAGTTGCAACACAATGTACAAACCTAAAGCATCAAAAGAAAATCTGCACCATTCTTACGAAGCCAGAAACAGAAATTAAACTTCAACGAAGAAGAAGCTCATTCATCAAGTACCTGTCTCCCAGACATCTCACCGAGCCTCTTATAGCCACAGCGGCATTATCCTCTTTCCCAAACCTCTCTTCTTCTGCGCATCCAAAAAGGAAAGTAGACCTTCTTACCGAAGGTAGCACCTCAGGAAAGCGACATTAAAAAATCAGCCAGAATTCTATTCAACCACCTTTCTATTTACATGGGCAAGTCAGCGTGGGAGCCTATACATCAGAAACGAAGAAAACCGAATCGCCGCGAGGGGACAGCTCGAAGTTTGTCGCGTCCGCCGAAAAGTTCCGCTCGGTTTCGTTGTCCGCTTCTCGCCCTATTCGTGCGAAAGTGTCAGTTTTGCGGCGGCGATAAACATGTGCAGGAGCCGGGGCGAACAGGACAGACGAATCGAAACGATTCTCGGCTGCTCGATGCAAAAGAACGAAAGAAAGGACGAGAGAAAACGGCGGTGTGGCCGTGGAGCTTTCGGGTCCGAGGGAAAAGGGACAGCCGCGTTGGGGACAGAGAGGAAGAAGTTCTCCTATGGGTGCTGGAGGCGCGAGAGGCTTGGGTGCGCGCGTCGCGTCGGGGCGCTTCGTGAAGCGCGCATACCTACCCGCGGAATGCGCGTCCACAGAAAACGAGGGGAACAGCTATTGTCTTGTCAGCTGGAGCCGCTAAATCTGCCCGTGGATCTCCTCACGATCGTACCCTTCCTCCATTTTGCCTTTTTCTTGTCCCCTTCCTCGGCCTTCTCTTTGCTTTGCCGCGTCATTTTGTTACTTCGGCGCTGCTAGCTTCTGAATGCGATGTGCTTGATTTGAGACTGCAGAGAGGGTGGACAGGCAGATCCGATGGGTACGCAGAGGATACGAAATTGTACGATACCGATAAGCATCCTATGGATTCTTAGATCGCATGCTAGAATTGTTTTGGAAAGCAAATTGATCCTTCGAATATTCGACGAATCGATGATGCAAAGATTTCAGATCGGTGAGAGTAAGAGTTAGCAAATGCGATGCGTATGTAAGATACAAAATTGTACGAAAGCGATAAGCGTCCTGCGGTTTCTTTGATTGCACCCTGTAGCGTCTTTGTATAACACTCATCGGAATATTCAATGGATCGATGAACTGACGGTGTGAAAATTGGTAGGAGTGGGATAAGAAATTGTATGAAACCAATAAGCGGCTCGTGGAATGTTAAATCGCACCCTAGAATTCTTCTGTAAAATACTCCTGCGAATATTCGCAGAAGATTGTAACACCTTGTCTCAGCACTTAAGAGAAAGAACCCTATCTATAGATTCCTTTCGAGCAAAGCAATATAGTAATTCTCCATTCCAGCTGTTTTAGACTAAACGTTCATCGCTATTTTGTAGTTGCCCATAAAAATTCATCATTTCGCGTTTGAGGATCGCTAACAAGATTCCTAAGAGGCGCACCTGATGTCTATCAAATCCCGACGAACGATCGTTCCAACGAATAGCACGAGCCAAAGTGTGGCAATACGTTTGTCAACGGTATTATTACCAGGCAACGGAGTGACGAAGAGAGTCCAAAGAGGCCTAAGAATGTCAAAATAGCATTCAACGCGATCGACGCTGCAAAGGAAAGTTTATTACCGCGCGAAAGCTTCTCAGGATTGACGGGAGAACG
The DNA here is from genome assembly GCA_028830335.1 of Eucera pruinosa. Taxonomy (NCBI): domain Eukaryota; kingdom Metazoa; phylum Arthropoda; class Insecta; order Hymenoptera; family Apidae; genus Eucera; species Eucera pruinosa. The sequence continues at coordinate 14,043,210 of JAMYCR010000004.1, read as the reverse complement.
GGGTAATCGTGGAACTGGGAACGTTCCACGAATATTTACGTTGGATGGCGGTTTAATGATCCCCGAGGCTGACGCTGGACGCGAGGAAAATGTCGCAAACGTACGCCCTGCGTAAAGTTATTATTCTCGGTTTTATGCGTGCTCGAGATATAAAGACCGGCCACTAACGCGGTTCTCGGAGCGTAAAGGAAATATTGAAACACAGTAGGAGAGCGTAACGACGACCAGCCCTCGTCGTTCTGCCTGGTCTTTACCACCGCGCTGGATTAGCTCGTTTTCTGGACGCTGTTTTAGCCCTGGGAATATATCAGACGCTACTACGTGACGCCGGAGAAGGTTGCGCGTTCAAACATTCCTGGAGGAAGTTGCGTCGTAACGACGAGGGAACAAGAGGGAACCTAACGACGTTGGATTTGGTCGTTTGACGAACTATCGTGTGGGAAATATTCGGCGGAAGCGCGTTCACCTAGTCGGTACACGCACTACCGTTACTGCAAGAGAAAACGAATGTATTCTCGTAAAGATGTTGAGGATTAAACATGAATGTATTGTGTACGCATAATGGTCTTGTCAGTAAATTATCGCGTTCTTCGAGGCTCCTCAAGACCATCATCTTTCCACGTTCAGCCCAGTCAAAGGTTCTAACGATTTCTGCCAGGACATTCATCAACGAAGTTGTCGAGACTAACTAACATCAGTCGAATGCAGGAACAACGCCTTTCCCCCTTCTAATACATCTAATACTCACCGTGGCCCGCCGCTTCCGGCAGGCTCCTCCTTCAACGCCAATCGCATTTGCAACTTGCTTACAGGGAATCGAGCGTGTATCGATCGATCGTGAGGGACCGTAGCGATCAGTTACCCTGACAAAGCTCGAATGGAAACGTCCAGGGGAGAACTCAGCCACGATGGGCAGAAGAAGAACACGAAGACGAGCAGAACGGCGACCAGAACGAAGAAGACGACGACGAAGAAGAAGAGACCAGCCGATCAAGGTACACCGACGATCCTCGCGCAAACTAAGTTGAATATTCCCGGCCCGTGAAGACGCGAGAACGTCGCCGTGGCGATCGTGGAACGTCTAATGGGGGCCCTGATACCTTCGTCACGGATGTATCACCGCATCGACCAAGTATCGATCTTGTGCTCCATATGCCATCGACGGCCAGTATTATCGTATGTACGCCGTCAAGGTACGAGTTCGCGGCAACGTAACCGTTGTCTTGCCTGCCCACGCCTTGGACAATGGACAGCTCAGTCGTCTCTTTTGGTCCATTCTTCTGTCTTCGAGCTCGTGATCCCCACTGACGTTCGAACGCGAGCTATATTAATTTCTCTCAAGAGCAGTGATGAATGTCAAGGTTCCGCGCGAACCAGGAACGCGATCCCTCGCGCAGAGGACTCTGAACTAGAATTGCGTGCTCAGCAGATATTCGCCTGACCAGGGTGAGCCCTCGATGGTGAAATAATAGAAGCGTTTCGTATCTAGCGAAGGTATTTAACCGGATATATTCACATCTTCGATGAATGTTCTATTCTGAATCACGAGAACAAAAGTGGGTACCTTGGTCTCGTTACGATCTTCGTATCGCTGATTACCGTTAATTAATAGGATATTCTACTGGGGAAAAGTACATATGCTGCTTCGTGATCGAGCATAGTTAGTTTACTATCTGTTCGTGCGAACATTGAATAGAACCGCAGAGTTAGTGCGCTTCTAGAGTAAGATTATTAGGTGTAGTGTGTATCGAAACTAGTCTAACGCTGTTGGAATCGAAGCCTGGGATTACGAAGTAGGACGAGTAATTATATCGCTCTTATTCATCGGCCTGCTAGACCGCTTCGATTATCAAAACGTATAGAGAAATGCTGTACTGCCATTCGTTCAATTGCCTATTACGACACTTTAGTTATTCGCTCGGTTTCATGGTGTAGAACTTAGTAATTTGTACTAATTCGCGCTAGTTCTCATTTTTGTTCGAACGAGCCTGGTAGCGTTTCGTGATTAGGGTTACACGAGAAATTGCTTGATAAGGCTTTGCAAATTACGCCACTGACGCAAGATTAAATGCCACTGGGTCTGCTCATGTAAGTATTCCGTATGGGTACGCGGTACATTAGTAGAGATTCGATTAGGATAATTGAATTCTGTAACTTGATACAATATTGAGAGCATTTTTAGACGGTAGTTTCTCGGGATTCAGTTACAAATACTCAATCCACACACGAACATTCTTTAATCGTTTACAAATTAGTTCTGCACTTATCAAACTTACACGTAATACAACGGAAATTCAATTTCTCTGATCTTAAAAAGCATGATTCTAATATACAGTATCTGAAAAATGAAGTCCTGAGTTCTACTTAAAAATATCTTGCTCAGAGTATCGTCAAATTAAAACCTATTTGCACCACAATAGTCTATAGGAATTTAGATTTCAATTAAGATGTATTCAAGGATTTATTGTTAATAAAATCAAAGATCTATTGGATGTAAATACCTTTCTGTACCCCCCAGTGAGACTAGCCTATCTCCTTATTTTTAAATGTCTGTTGCATATATCATCTTAATATCGCAGGATCCTGTGTTCGTTAAATATCCGATTGTTCGAACTACTCCAAATGCAAGCTTAAATTTTTATTTTCGCCCTGCTGTAAAATTACAATGCAGGGTACAATATTTTCACACACTTGTAAAAGGAAACGGCTGTTCGTCATATCATCGAATAACCACTTTCACTGACCGCCGACAATGTCTACGTTCCCCCCATTAAAAGCGTCAAACAAGGAATGCATATCAACAGACAGTCGCTTCTAAAAACCCGATGCCATAATGGGACGGATCCTAATTACCGTTACAAAACCTTCCCCTGAGATTTCACGTGGCCAGGCGAGACGCATCAGGATTCAGCTGTGACTGCAATAAAGGAACGGAGGACGCTCCGGTTCCCGCGAAATTCGAGCACGCTTGACGGCACGCGAGGAGACTGATTACGATGTGCAGCTTCTTTTCGGGGCCGGGTCTGGTTTCACGCTTAGAATAAGTTAACTTTTTCCGCGACTGGCTGTCAGTGAGTAACGGAGAACAGAGTTGGCCCGGTCCTCGCGCTCATCGGATGAGTTACGGCCGATCGTTTCGGGCCTCCTTGTCGCACCCGCTAATGGCGGAGTGTGCCAAACGGACTTTTTGTCTCTGTTCCTTCTGGCCGCGAATTCGGCATCTTTCACCAACGATTCAACGCGCACGAGAGATATCCTGTACGCGATAAGTGCGAGAGTTGCGCGAGTTTCATATGCAGATGCGCAAATTAACCCCTCAGGCACGTATTAATTTACTTATTATGATTTACTGATAATGAGCTTTATTGTCGTTCAGTCCGCCCGTGCCTTCTTCTGCATTCTTCTACACTTCTTATGCTTTGTTTACATTTTTTGCACGTTACTGTGGGCGAATTTTTTAAAGAGTCTTTCTACGCGTAGATATGTCATTCGCGACAATTTGTCGACACCTTATTCGATTCAATTAGAAAGTCGCGTTCAGATTCCACTTGTTCATTATTTTTTTTTTTTTTTTAATAAAATGTTTAATATATTGTATTAAGTGTATTCACTGTTCTTAAATGAGGCAACACATTTATTTTATCAGTTTTTATCGAGACATAACGTCAAGCATTACAGAATGACAACAGTTGCATATAAAATAGAATAAGCATCTGATATTGTTCAAAGTAAATGCTGATTTGAATAGAAAAGGTGAATTATTCATTGGTACACCTAATACAATTGTAACTGTGTCATCTGTTGCTACATCGCAAATGAACTTTGCCCAATTAAATCACGAAGCTGTGTGTATCTCATGACTATAGTTGCAAACTTTGACAAGGATTGTTTTCGTTATAAACCCCTCAATTGCTTCCAACCGCGCTGCTCTCGATATGACACCCCTTTCTTTAAACCAAAAATTCTATCCAAATTTACGGCACCGTACCGCGAAGTTTCACTGACACTCTTCTCAGCTTTGAATTCCAGTGGAACTTTCGTTCAACGCGTTACGTCCGCTCGGATAAACACGCGTTTATGCACGTGGACGTATTTAAACGTACGCACGTACGGAGGCCGCGAAAGATAAAGGATAGAGAACAGTAGCGGCAATCAAGCCGGACATCGGACAGTGACGAATGCCGCGTATCATCGCGTATCATTAACCACGGCTCAAAGCGTTCCTCTCAGCATCCCCTTTCACGTTCTCCTGCGCCTACGTCGACGCGGAGATCCGGTATGCGTCGCTAAGCTCTCTTTCTCATCCAGAACGTAACCATATTTTTTTTTCTCTCTCTCTCTCTCTCTCTTTGCATGGCCATCGAACGTATGCAACGTACGGACAAGAGGTTTAGGTTAAGTATACGAGTCCGTTACTGTTAACGCCGGCGACAACCATTCGGAACGATATAATCTGTATATAGGGTAAATGACCCACGTACTGTCACTGTTCCCATAACTGCCACTTGAATTCGTTTATTTAATAGCAAAGTAATGTATAAAGAATCGTAAGTAAAGAAATTTTCATACTAAATTTGGACTTCCGTTTTCGTAACAACACATAGACATTTTATATTCGTTTACACTTAATATTTATAAATAAATAGTAGCATGTAAATGCGCCGTTGAAGATTAAAACGTGACCAATGTAATTATAAAGTATGGAACGTGTTATAATTCAGTAAGAAGCGACGTTTACTATATATCTTGTATCTGTTACACAAACTGACGTGTTAATATATGTAAAACGTGTTTCTGTTTAAATGAAAAGTTTTCAAGTGATAGTATTAAGGATATTGGACTTTGTTGTACATTTTCAATGACGTAGTAATGAATTTATTATATTGAACATATAAAAAAAATATTCATAAATAGGAGAGCGGTTGAACAATATTATGCTCCGAACTGGAACGATCTTTATGTTAAATACGTTCTAAAATAGTTAAATAAAGTTAAGCGCGAACCTTAAAGTGGCAGTACGTGATACACCTACCCTAGGTGATGCCGGTTCTTCTGATTCGTCCTCGCTGTTAACCTTCCTCGATTTCCTTGAATTATTCCCCGTCGGGAAATTTGACTCTCCCGTCGCTACCTTCAGATTTATAAACGACTACAAGGATACCATGCTACATTCTATATCTGCTGTTTCATGCTCGTTACACGCTTATGTTCTAGGAGATAGATTCGTGTTCCGATTCGGAGTAACACGTCTTTCACCGGTGATGCCATTGCTACGGAACTTTTTGATACTCGATTATCCGATAGATGATTCCGTTGGAAGTTTAATTTAGCTGATATCGTGTAGTAAAAACCTGGTACTACAGAATCTTTCCCAGTTCTCGATTCGATCTGTACTTAGCTTCAACATTGTGCCAGATGCAAGATACTGAGAAATATTATACGTAGTTGCAACACCAACTTTTAGAGATTTAAAGGAAGTCGCGAATTGGCGTTAAAAAACATACACACGCTAAAAAACAATTAATATCATTAGATTTTAGCGTATTTAATTTAGCAGTCGAAACTTAGATTTAGAGTCGAAAATTTGTTGCCAGGTGTAGGCACGCATATTTTATATACATCTCGAAACTGTATGAAGACCGCGCTTCGATCCGTTTCACAGTATTAAAGGGTTATCCAAAAGTACCTTTAGGGATGTTGAATGAGAACATCTGTCAAACGCCATGTTTGTTAGTAGAATAGAGGTGAACAAATAAAAATCGAAACGTGAACGAACGAAGATAATAGAAATAAAAAACAGTTTAGAAAAGGGTAAAGCAGAAAGGGAAAGAAAAAAGGTGAAGGTAGGTGTTCCTATAGTATATTTTAGGTGACCCTATATTAATCAAGAAAACAGCATTCTTCTCCCCGCCGCCGGTAACAACTATTCTCGTTCGCATCTCTTGAAATCCGAAGTTCCGCAAAGCGTAACCCCAACGTACGATCGTTCACCGAGCGTTAAGTATCGTTTCGTGTCACGGCTCCGAAACAATCACAGGTTCGATCGTTTCTTCCGTCCAGGTGCGTGGAGATAGCAAGGAAGCCGCGCATTTGTTCGAAACGAGGCTGGTATGTGAGAGTGGAATTTCGGGCCGATGTGTTTCGTGAACGGTAGCCGTGGGACGTCGATGGTAAAACGAACGAACGGACACAGAACGCGTGGAAAGGCTACGTGGCTGTGATTTGTGATGTATGCACGCCTGGTAACCGCCACCCAAGAAGTTCTTCGGTTCTTTGGTTAATAGCACCAGATACTGGACTAAGGAGCCTTTAAAAATTCCCATGGAGGGAGAGATAAGAGACCACGGGCAGAGAGCTTCCTCTGTTTTCGTCGCGTTTATCAAAACTTCGTTCATTCGATTTACACGGAGGAGAAATTGTTTTATCTGTGGCCGACCTTAATATAGTTTCCGGCGATTTATAGACCTATCGCGGCCGTACCGTTGTTCCTTCTAACAGTAAGTTCGATTCACTATTTCTTTGGAAGTGTTCCATCTAATGCGTTTCTTATTAGACGTATAAATTAATTCAATGCTTTTAGATTTATCTAGTTTTTACGTTTATTTTACATTCGAATATCTACTTGAATTACAGAAAGATAGGTATAAACCATTCACAGGTCAAAGTGATTAACTCCGCTTTTTAGATTTCTTCTTCAAATTTTAATGTCAAAATAAATACTTGATCGATACTTTACTTTTTATATTTAAAGCAATTGGGCTTGAATGAGAAAAATATTTTTTGTCATGGAATAATAGAACAATTGATAAAAGTAATTCCATGATTATTCTAAGGATATATTTTATCAATATATCAATTTTTCTACTTGTCGTTTTGTGGAGTTAATCGATTTGACAAATGTGCAATTCATATAATATCTTTGATGTTTTAGAAAATAATGGAGACTATTTTAACGATTTAGATTGTATTACACGGCCGATAAATGAAGTTACCATTTCATTTAAAAAGGCACCAAATTAATTTAACGATCTACAATGCTTTACGAAGTTGATTAAATACTTTCATATTTAATTATAATATATTAGTTGATTATAAAACTTTGGCGACGTACTTGATGCGCAATTTGAATGACTATACTGACTTCGTTCAAGATCTAATTGCTTTTGGGAAAGTCATATTTAAAGTAATCTTATAACTATTATATTTTCCAGTTTAACTTGACACGATAACTGCTTGAAAATTGACAGAGTAGATTAAAAGGCTGGCCGACCTCTGCATTTAGCAAACTGTACGACCAGCAATATTGGTAAACGTAAATAAAAACTTCAGATGTTTTTAAGTTACCTGCAATAAACGCTATACCGCGCAAAAAGGAATATCCTCCTATGGATTTTGCGTGAAGCTATGGATAAGTAATTCCAATTACAAATACACAATTCAAGATGTTAAATTTAATACGTGATCGCCTGATGCAATATGATAGACCCTCTCCAATCTTCTTACGCAATCATACACTTCTTATACGCCTCAAACAATTAATGCTTTGCTGAACGTAATAACACTGAACGAATTTTTGTTCAGTTATTAATCCCTTGCGGGCAGGACTTAACGACTTCTCGTTCAATTATTAACAGTGGTATCTAGTAATGATATTAATTGTGACTTGTTGGTTCAGATACCGATGTGTGTCCAGAACACCAGAAATATCTAATACAATGGGATCCGGTTATTATAATCATGGATAATGCCATCAGTTGGTTACTGTTATCATAACGAGTCAGTCCCAAAACGCTATGTAAGATTAGTTAAAAACAATTCGCTTATTATAATGAAATTTAGGTTATTGGTATCACGTATGATAATTACATTTAGAACCTCTAAATGTTATAATTTGTACTTCACTCTAAATATTTTGTATATTTCTATATATCATATGGAGTCTTTTCATTTTTGCACATTTAAATTTGCCATAAACGCATAAAGATCCGCAGTTCGGTTATAACTGTTTGCAATAAAATGAGTTCAATAATGAACACGTTTTATCCTTGGCGTAACGTTGTCGAACGGTTATTCTTATCAAAAATTGTTAAAAAGTCTCAGAATGATCGTAATAAGCGGATTTCACTTGTAGGAGGTGGTCTAATGTACTTCACTTGAACTATTGCACAAAGCGGTTTATTCAGACTAGTCTACGTATTCAGACTAATTGCTGTCGAAGCTAAGGGCGGACTGACTCGTCCGAAAGGCAAACCTACACCCTCGCCTGAACCGATGGGTACTTGGGTCTCTGTCCCTCGCCAAGAGGCGCAGAGACCAAGCCATAAACGGTCCCCAAAAAGCCTACACACTATAGTTAAAAACTAAATGCAACTTGTTGTCCAACAAGGTTCTAGTCTGAAAAGTCGATGCGTTGGATCGTGAGAACACGAGTGACCATTGGCCTCTCGAGGCTGTGCCCTCCTTAGAGAGCCTGAAATCCTCTTCGCGGCTCGTTCCATCAACGAACCTGACACTTTCTCATACAGTTTAACGTGACTTTTCAGGTCGTCACTCGCGACCAAGCCGCCTTGGTAATGGTATGCACGAACGACTCGGTTACTCGGAGGTCGTTTCCGTGTCCTCAACGAGGAATTTCGAGATCTCGCATCAACCATGCCTCGGACTTCTCTTACACGTCGTCCTGTGCATGAGAGAATTTAATTCCGTATAGTGCGCTGCTCCAGTAAAACCCCACGACAATGCCTGCCTTTCTATTTCCTCTCTTTCCCCTCCTTCTTCTTGTAATTGTCCTTTCCGCCACATGTTCCGCGCCCTCCTTTGGAGCAAATGTTATTTTTTAATCTTGTCATACGTTCCTTAACTCACGAGAAGTTAGTGTTCTTTAGAAGTTTCATATGAGAAAGAGAGAGTTGGTTTTTATTTATGGTCTATGAAGGCAGATAGAGTTTCGCCATAAATAGATTAAGTTAACTAACGCTTGTCTTGCTAATTTGTATGTAGTAGCTATGTATGTTGGAGATTGTTATTTTTACTTTTATTTAGTATTGTGTTGGAAACAATACGTAATTTTTATTTAATAATGTTTGGTCTTATAGCTTGAAATCGCAGTTGAAATTAAAGATCATTGCAAACACAGTTGCAAATATTCGGACTATAATTTGTACTGCTACGAATCGTATTCAAAGTTATAAGTTAGACTGTGAAAGTTTATGCAAATGCATATTTTAAAGAAACTCATTAAACGAATCGAACGTACACAGAAATCTGTTTCATGATTAGAGGATCTCTATGTATGGTGCATGTTCTGCATAGAAAGAACTTATTTTTCTCGAAAAAAATTTTATTAACAATTCAGAATAAATTATTTTTGTTCATTAGAATTTAGATTATGCATAAAAGCTAACACAAAGTAATTAAATTAAATAGTTTAACAATCAAAAAGTTAATAGAGTTTAATAATACAGCTGTAAACATGTTCAAAAGTTTAATACTAATGTCACATTCTGTTTTTAATGGTTCAAAGTTTCATAATTTAACGGTATACGAAAAGATACGTATAACGTAATTATTTTTAGAACCGTTTTGTGTACTATTAAATACCTACATTTGTATGTATCATCCATTGTATGCAATACTGAGTACATTGATAAAACACAATTGTACGAATTTTCTAATCTACGCAAGTGCGTGTTTACCAAATCTGTTCTGCATATACTTTGCATACACCTTGCATATAGCTTACACATTCGCTGCGTAAAACTTCCGCAGTCTACTTACAAGACAAAGAATTAAGTTTTTCTACGACTTTCATTTCAATATTCATCGAATTCATTGACTCCATTCGATATTGAATTCATCATTTTTACACCACGTTACTAAAAAAAAAAAAAAAAAAAAAAAAGAACGATAATAAATTACCGTAGAAAAATTGAAGTTAATAAAAAGAGCGACTTACATCACAAGAGTGTTACCCTTTCAACGATATTACCGCACAAACATAGCTCCGACTTGTTACAAAATCCTTCTCGCCTCGTCATACATACATCATCGTATTAAAACACGTCCGCGAACAAATTTTACACGCGTCCAACATACTTCTTCCGGCTTGCTTGCTCATTACAAACGGCCTACGATTTAAGAATCGCGAATTCCGGCAGCTTGATTACGTTACGCCAGAACCGGACACGAACGCTCGAATCGTTAAACGCGAATTAATGATGGTTGCTCGTTCTGTACCGCTTCTGTTCGCTCGAAAGGCGATTAGCGTTGGATTACAGCTCAAGTCGGGGATAATAGAAGCCGCATTGAACCTTCACCACCGGCTAATTTCATATCGAAGCCGTGAGACGCGGAAAAGGACCAAACTCGCGCAGGATTTCGCCGCTCCGAGGTAATTTTCGATTTAACGCGAGGACAGACGGTTTCCGCGTGATATCGTTGCCATACGCCCGCGCAATTCACTTTGACGCGAACTCGTTACGCGAAATTGTGTTCCACACAATGGATATTCCTGCGCGAAACATTGGTACATCGGTAATGACGAATTTCGAAAGGATACGCTTCCGGGGATGACTATTGTTCGGCGAGGACGTTAATATTTTAAATACGATACATGATTGCATACTCCGATCTTAGTGAAGGGATGTTACGGGGTTTTATTGCGAGTAAAATTAGAGGTTCTTTGATGTTCGCTTTTTACAGGTGCAATCAATAGAGTAAATTGAAGAAGGGGATTGGTAACTCGGTAACGTTGGTAGGAAATAATTAATTACGTGGTAATTTTATTTGATAACTGAGAAGATTCTCAATTACGAATTGCTTTTCAGCGCAAAGAAATGAGGTCTCGCAAAGGTGGATTAATTTTATCATTGCAATAGATGTAGCGTTTAAATATTGGAGGAAATTTGCGGTGAAAAATAATGAAGCTCCTTTTGCAAACGAATTATTAAGTATACTAGGTGCGGAGAAAATTCTGCCCCTATTTATGTATATTTATATTAAGCTTCTTAGGGAATAAAGGCACTTACATACGATATCCTACAAAGTTTACAAACTTTAATGAGCGCATTATTAACGAACACACGTAGGTACGCGAAATAATTAAATAATTAAACAAACAACACATTGACAGTCTTAAATCAAAATGGTTCTCGTAATTATCCTCACTTACCAATATTTGAGAATTTAACAAATAAACATTATAAATTCAATGGATGTTCTTTATGAACAATTGCCAAAGTATATGAATAAGTTTGTCACGCGATTCCCTTGCGGGTCGCGACTCACAATTTCAGAAGCTCTGCTGTATAGATTCATATTGCAGTCCATAATAATGCCTTGCTTGTTCTCAACTATCTATTTGCCTATTCTTATTGAATTTCGTTTCGAAAACAATTCGCCGCATAGCTACTCCATCATAAAACATTCTCGTTCTAGTTGCCACTGAGTTGGCTAAAATTCGCCACGGTCGCGGCTGCGATTTTCGTCGTACGAGACTCGAACACCGGCAAAGATTTATCACGGTTCGCCTACGTTCCGTTAAGAACGCCATACTTTCCCTCCGTCCTCTTCGTCTCATTTGTTTTGCGTGTACACAGCAAGAAAACAGAGTGGCATTGACGCGCGCAGTTTGCGAGCAACGGTAACACGAAAGAATGGCACCGTTGTTGCGTTTCTGTCGGAATCGAAACATGTCCAGGTACGTTAATCGTCATCGAGAATCGCCTAAGGCTCCCTTTCTTATTGTCCTAATTTTCAGCCCAGCCGACGGCCGCGCAGCCGTCATTCATCAGCATCCACTTGTAACAAATACCCTCGGGTTAACGAGTCTGCCGCGCAGGAAGCATTGCTTCTTGTCCGATCCACGAAATTAAGCCGCGCTGGCCCCATAGTCGGCGGCCAGATAAATGACCGTCTTGGAATCTTCGCTGTTAACGTTCTCGGTTCAAAGTTTGCGTAAAACTAAGGCAAGCATCGGTATGAATGATAATTGTTACGATAATCGGGTAAAAGAACACGGGTTAGCTGACGAAATTTAACGAATAAAACATTCGGCGCACCAATGAATAATCCACCTTTTGATTTAATTCAACATTTATATTTAACAAAATTAAATATCTGCTCTATCGTAAATAATAGTTATTATTGTTGTGTAATTCTTTGTGGCATTTTTCGGGCAAATTAGGGATTCGTGCCTGAAAGAAAATATGATCAATTGATAAAATAAATTCGTCCAACCATTAATAGTGAATTACTTATTGGTACACTTAATATTTGGTTGAATTTTATATACACTTAGAAGAATTTTGCATTCGGCTAAAGAAGTTACTTAGGAGACTGTTACATACTGTTAGCCCATACGGCATAAAATTTATTAACTATTTCTAACCAGAATTCTTTTTCGGTAGACAAAATAACGATGATTAATTACAATTTTTATTTGGACCGAAGAACTAGGAAATAATTGCTATAAACAAATCTCTTCGTATTGGCATAATGGCGTACTAATAAAATACGATAATAAAGTAACAAGGAACTAAAATATGTCTAAACAATATGGATATACGGGTATGTAACTTTCAAGTCGCAAGGTGTTATAAGGGGTCCATATAAAACTGTCTATTTATGGTTGTAGTAGCCGTGAAGAAAAGAAAATTGGAAAGTAATTAGAGAAAGCGTCACGACCGCGTAAAATCAATTAACAACCGACAACAAAACCTGCATTTACTAAAACACCGAAACACAAGACCAGAGTCTCCAACTTTGAAACCCGATATGAACGCCTTGGCAGCAACTGCAGGCCAACATCTTCAATTTCTCTTGCATTCGTATGCTCGACAGAGTCGCGCTTCTTTGCGGCTACTTTCTAATCGTACTGTGTCCGTGAAACCAGACGTAACAGCAAAATCCACAGCTTCTCCGCGATCCTCCCCATCGTTATAAAAAGGACGACCTCGCAAAGACAGGATATATCCCATAGATCGTTTCACCGAAGAACGTGGACGGATTCGCAAAAAGCCGTGCTCATTTTTATCTCGTTAAAATCCGCTCGCGGGTGAAAGTTTCCACGCGAGGGAAGCGTGTGCAGGCCGTTGCGGTGTCCCGGTGAACCAGCACCAAGGAACGGCTGCGATGAACTCCGCGATCGTAAATCCCGCAGAGCGTGTTAGCGACTTGGAGTACACACGCAGCTACGTACATTATACATAAAGGGGCATAGTAAGTCACCTGGCCAAGATCTCCACTGGCCTAGGAGAGCAAGAGTTGCGCGCGAGGAGGAAAGTGGAAGAGCGAAGAAAAGAGATGATGCTAACGGAGAGAACGAAAGGGGAAGGGGTGAGTCGTACGGAGGCCGCGGTCTCATTGATCATTTCGATCACTTACGCTAATCTCCGCGGGGAAACTGGTTTGGATGCCATTCGAAGTAATTATTTCACACTCGCCAAGTGGCTGTTATTAGTAGTCGAGCCCTGTGGTACAAGGCTTGATAGAGACAAAGAGAGAGTATAAAACGGAATGGGGTGAGGTGTACGATGGTACGTAGCTGGCGAAGGTGCGGGCTGCACATAGGGTGTCCCGTAATCAGAGATCGATGTTGCTGATACCGGTATCGTTAGCTAGACGGTCTGTTATGCAAAAAGCGATTAACCCACTTTGTTAACGCGATAATGCCCAGTGTCTTTATTATACGGTTTGTAAAGGTGCTTTGTCGGTGAAATTTTTACTGCTACTTCAGTCGGAATATTAATTTTGTCTGCAGGCGTTAAATGGCGTGAGATATTGGCGGGAGTAATTCTCGGTGAATGTTGTAAATTTGGATAAAGGATCTTCTTGGCGAAATGACTTCATTAACGGAATGATTGATAGTTCGGGTCATAGTCATTTTGCTAATGAGTTTGCAGGTATCATTTTAAATCCATCTTGAATGTTTTCTGCTAAGGATTCAAATATTTGCGTTCGTTATATAAGATACTCAGAGTTCAAACTCGTTAACTATACAAAATAAATGGAGTTAGATTTTGACAAGTTGAACACTAATCATCTACTGAGTAATGAAACTGAAGAATTTACAAAAGGAGGAGTTAATTGGTTTGGTTGTTTAGAGTCTTATACATTGGGTTGGATAAAAAGTTCTACCGTATGTTATCCTTTCGTTATGGCAAACTTATATACATTTAAACTTTCCACGCTTTAGTGGTTGTCGATATAATTATTTGAAAATTTACTTAACTTTATACTATCACGTCAATTTGTTAATGTTGCAAAATGAGTAACTTAAACTGTGGCGTTAGAAATGGAAATTTCAACCCAAAGAAGGGTTAAAAACCTCAAATGAATAACTGAAGGTATTCGTACCTTATTATACTGTACCTTATATACCTCTATTAATAGCGAATCGTTCCGAATTGATTCGAACAAACAAACCCAGTCTTTCTCTTCATCCGTAGGAGAGAATTCGAACATTTCGAGCAGACGTCTCATATGTTACAGGTCCGTATAATCGCGTGAGAGTAATCGAGCAATCGATCGCAGTGTCGCTTTGGGATACGCTAATAACAGCCAGAGCTCCGTGAACGTTAACGTAATTGATAAAGCATCAGGGATCGCGCGCATCTCCGAAAGTAACGATGTATTCCGGATCATTAAGTTAAGGCGTTAGGGTGAAGTATCGAAGGTACCAGCAGCGGCCAATCAATCTCTTTTCTCCCTTAGGAAATGAGACTGAGAGCTCGCGTCTTTTTTCACGCCGATATAACGTCCGTTCTTTCCTCCTTTTTTTCTCTTTCTCTTCTTTAGGCTCAAACACAGGCCCATGGACATAGGGACGATGTATCTTTCGCATTAACGTCGTTATCGTGACAAAGAACGCCCGTTTCCAGGCAATTTTTACGGGGGCCTCGAATTTCCCGCGTATTACGGTGCTTTACGATCAAAAATCAATTTTAGGTGACCAATTTTTCGAACGGGGCCAAAAGGTTTGACGGCAACGGGTTCAAAGAACGGTAATGGATAATACACGGGTGAAAAAGAATTTTCTATTAGGCGTATCGCTACGTTCTCGTTTTATAGATTCTCCGCGCAATCAGAGAGCACGATCGAATTTTTGGTGAAAATATAATACATTCCCCGGAGAGGGATCATTCTCTGAATACCGTAATCGGGGAATTACGAAGGTTCCCGGTACCGAAATAATTTTAACGAAACGCTCTGTACACCGATAATGCTTTAAAATTAGGTTCTCGTGTGTTAGCAAAAAAAATGAGGCAAAAAAATGGTGACAGGCTATGCATCGATCCTTTGTGAACCTACGTGCAACGTGACATCATTGTTACTGTATGAAAGGCTCAAGTTTAGGTGACCGTGTCATCGTTCAGGTGACAAACCTGTCCAAATTTGCGATGCTATCAGCGATATCCGTTTACGTCCAGACTCGTGGCGCAAAAATGAAAACGGAAATTACTTGATTAAATTCTAAATCTAGAATAAAAATGTACGATGAAATCGGAGACTCCGCGATAGTGAAACAATTCAAATTAAAATTCCCCCATTGTAAAACGTATTGGATCTCATAACAACGATTCGATCGCGAAACGTTTCAAATTTCAATTGTTTCATCGTGGAATACTATTCAAATTTAAATTTGAACACCTCCACAGTAAAGTAGTTCTATCTCGAATATTTTAACCGCAAACAAATTTAAATGCCAATCCTCTCGTCAACTACATTTAAATATTCCAATTTAAAATTCATTAACTCTCTATAACCAAAATGTCGTTCCATTGGATGGCAAAAATTTTAATTAATTACGTTGAGTTGCATACTAGGAAATAATAATTATTTCGTGTAAATAATTTGCCGTTGCGAGGGTTAATAATGAAATACCAACGTTCTCCAAACGCAAAAAATTGCAGAACTAATATTATATATCGGTAAGTGAATATAATTTAACATATGAAGTTCTACGAATTTTCAGACATATGGGGTTGTAATGTACATTTGTCCCGTTTTATTAGTATCTGTAAAATTACTTATTTATAAATTTGGAAATAAATTTAGTTAATTAAGTATACACTATTTCGACCCACAATAATCTACTATTTTTTGCTGGTAGATGAAAAGTTCCTCTCTTGTAGAATTTCTGAATCTTACAAAGTGATTTGCAAAAACGGATCGAATTTATGTTACAACCCAACAAAGAAATACAAATACAAATATCTATTCTGTAAAACAAAAAATGGTACGGTATACGAACAAAACTATAATTAATCGTATAGTAAATAATAATCTCGATTAAACTCTTCAAATCGCTTATTGTTGACAACCGTGTTTCACGAAATTTTCACTTTATCGTCTATTGATGACGATGACCACAGTTAAAGGGTCAACCACAACAAAGCACAGTATCACAGAAACCCACATAACGGGTAATACCATTCACGCTATTGAGATATCTGGTGCAGAGTGTACGGTCATTCAGAAACCGGAAATCACGAGTCGAGTTAATGGGCGGGGGGGGGGGGGCACGATAATCTATAGCAGCGTCCAATTAATAATTCCGAGCATCCCCTCGTCTTGGTCGACGCACGATCATACGTGCGTCTCGTATGTATGCGTTGATTAACTAGCTCCCTCCCATCCCTCTCGCTTTCTGACCACGTTCTCGTCACCGTTTCGCTGTGTCCACTCGAAACCACACAGAAAGTCTTAACGACAACCAACCGCGAGAGGAGAAGAGATGAGAGAAGAAAAATAATGCCGATCGACACTATCGACCATCGAATGATTTAACGACTCTCTCGAAATTTCGATCGGATCTCTTGCTTGCGGAAGAAGAGAAATGAGAAACGAGGGACGTTGTAGAAACGAGAGAGGCAAGCGAGAGAAAGAGGCGGACCTCGAAACGGATAGTCGCGTGTTTCGATGATTTACGAATCGGACTCGCGCACATGAATCATGCACGATGTAATAAAGAAATGACCGCTGACTATGTATTACATTGTAGAGGATTTCGGCTTTGAAATGTTCCGGAAATGAACTGATGTGGATCCCTCGATGGGCAAAGAAGATTCGACTGGCGAAGCAGTGAAAAATGTTCTTACTGAGTAGGTTTGGCAAGCTTTCGGAGATAAATTAAAGATGTTATTATACGGGCATGACTTGTAATTAAGAAACGCTACGCTTGGATTATTTATAGGATAATCAGAGGTTATTTTGTTACATTTTGAGCAACACAATACGATCACAAATGGAAGGTTGGCGAAAAAATGATGGGAGATCATTTCTGCTACATTTCGCTCTAATGGTGCAATTTTGTGGCTGTCAGAAATACTACCACTAACTCAAAGGTAAACTATGCTACTTAATATCGTTATGTTGTGGATGGTCCTTTGAATTCACAGTTTTATAGAAAATGGATACAGGATCCGATCTTCGCTGAGATTTTTTTAATGTTATGTGTGAAATAAATCATTTATACGAATAAATAACGATGATTTATTCGAATAAATCATTCGAATAAATAATGATGATTTATTTGAATAATTTTGTATTAATTATTCGAATAAATCTACCCAAAAGGAGTAAATTTTTTGTTTCAATATATGAGCAAAAGTTAATTGTAAAAACCAATACGATAAGATTTCAAGGAAAAAGTTTGAACAAATGTTTCACTATACATTCTTACCTCGCTTATCTTCACAGTATAATATAATATAATGTAAAAAATTTCTTATTTGAATGATTTTCATCCGAATCAATTTTCAGTTGAATTTTACACGAATAATCTTTCATTCGAATAATTTCTTATTCGAATAGATATTTTTTTTTACAATGGCGAACAAAATGTTATCCTGTATGTTTATTCGTCATCCGATTTCCGAATAAAATTTAGCCCCATCTCTGATCCATATCCGACGCGAAACTTTATTTTTCGTTTCCCAGAAAGTAGATCGAACCCTCATTATTCTTTCCCTCTCTTCAAATACCACTTATACAAAATTACCAATCCATTAACACTCCGACCCCCTTAAATCAGACAAATCTGCCAAACCTCTCTTAATTACCAACAATATCGTTTGAATATTCTCGCGGGAGACGAGGAAACTATGGGGGAGCGAAACGTTCCCTGCAGCTACTGGCACGTTTCCACGAGAGACAAAGCTATCTCGGTGTGCCTACGCCCATATACCGACACAGGCTACGGTAGGTATTCGTATTTGTATACAATAGGGCATCATAATACGTAATCTGCCTAACGTATTCGCGGCCGGAGCTACCTGAACATCTCCCACGTTCCAGCTATACGTGCCGCCTCTCTGCCTCCCCTTTTCTTCCTTTCTTTCTTTCTTTCTTTCTTTCTTTCTTACCCTTCCTCTTCACACTTGTTCGCACGTATGAATCCGCTCGGGCTCGCGCGCACATGCCCCAGACAAGGCTGCCGACCTTACGCACCTTAGCCACGTGTGAAACGCGCCCCATTCGAGGCGAATCGAGGTTCTGCGGTTCACGATCGAACCAATTCCATTTATAATTTGCCTGGCCACACCACAAAGCAGACACCTTCGATACCAATGTGTAGTTTCCAATCGGCTCGTATTACTTTTGGGTCCGCAACACGCTGCACCCAACGGCACCCAATACTCCAGTAATCGAGTTTGCGAGTCTGCGGCGAGCTTGGTAGGCGGTCTCCAGCAGGTTTATTCAATTTAGTTTAGCGGTTTTCATTTTTTTCTTTTTTTCATTCTAACACGTTGGCGAAATTTCGGCGAATTCATTGCGTTTAATATGTTGTTGTGACATTAGAAAGTCGCATAGGGTAAAGCAACTAGCGAATGACCGCATAAATGATCAACCAAATTTATGCATGTTTTATTAGGTGTACAAATTAATTCAGAGCCGCTTTCTTTAATCCCTTGGTGTCTTTATCGATTCGAAATCGCTGCTTTTCTATTTCCCAAGTGACGAATTTGCTTCATAAATGTGGAAATGTTAAAAATGTTGAATATTAAAACGATAGTCGATCTTTTCGTGAATAAATATTAGATTTTGTGAAGTCCCGAAGGTTCATAATTAATTTGTACACTTAATAAGTTAATACTTGACTGAATTTATTTGTAACAACATATCAACCGTTGAAATTGAATTTGTTGACCCAATATGAAGATTATATTTAATTCGGAATTATATTTCCAAGTATTTCTTCTTCACATTCAATACACAATTTAGAATTCTTAAACAATAATATTCCTAAAGCGTTGTATATGCGTTCATCGTTTCGCTGTAAATATACGAGTTATAAATGTGAAAAGTAAGTAAGCAGGACGTCGGGGTTAAATTCAATTTTAATTAACAGAGATTTATCATACCGAAGCCATCAAGCGAAATTTAACGACAGGTTGCATAAAGAATGCGTCATCGCGGAATATCTGAATATCCGCGGCGTTATCCACGGCTTCTGGGGTGAACGCGAACGAAATGGAACGGGCGGAATAATATCATTGAAATGCGGCTTATAAATATTGCAAAACGTGATCTCGCGACCGTGCCAGCGACTGGTCTCTCCGCGGTCGTAGCTGATCCTAGCACCGATGAACCGCTCGCCCTTTTATCTTTTCTTTACGCTGCATTACAAATGCACCTCCGGTCAAATCACGAAACCACGCGGGACGTCGCGTCGCCGTTCCCCCCGTCGTCGGATCCCTTCGCTGTTAGCATGATTTTCGCGTTACTGTCAACATTGTTGCGCGGGAAACCGCTTATTTATGCAATGATATTCGTCGGAAGTAAGAGATAAAGGGCCCATTGTGAAACGCTGCCGTAAGTGAAATAGAGCGTCGAACGAGAGTTCACGAACTCTTCTACATCGACCCGGGGTAGTATTCGCGTTTCGATCGAGGGATCGAGGAATCGAGGAATCGAAGAGATGGGAATGGGTATCGTGGAATTTTGATCTACCCAAGCAAAGGAACGAACCGATTCTCTTTAGCGTGGATAAAATGAAATTCGAATAGCTTCCATTACTGATTTTGGGATTCTAAGAAACGTCAAGTGTAGGCAAACGAAAGCGCAAAATGAGAATAAATATTGAGGAGATTTTATTCTTTCAAGAATAATTAAACTGTGCATTACTGTAGGTGATTATTGACATTGTTGAGTACTCGTATATTGAAACTTTGGGGGCTAAGGAATTTTGGAAGACCGGCGAGTTTCTAGATTTATTTTACGGACGACGCGTACGCGTGACTTTTAATATCAATATCGTCATTTTTATTAATCGTTGTAATGTTCTTAAATTCACATTGGTTATTCGTTGCTTTAAAAGAAGGAAGAAGATAAACCCTATGTATCCTATTCAAATAGAGCGCACACATATATACGACCATAGCACTGAAAATATTAACAAAGATGGTTATTGTTACCCAGCAAGATTTGCAATACTTTGTCATTTTTTCATACAACTGCACCAACTGCTTCATCAATTCTAAGCAATAATTTTGTTATGGTTCCAACAATTGTACAAACTAGTATTTAACTTTTGCGTTGCTACTGTCATAACCCAGTTAGTAGCATAATTTACGAGCATAAAACGACCGAATCTCTAACAAAGGGACCAACAACTCAATGAAATACGGATACAACCAGTTTACGAATTATTCTGCGAACCTAATTGAAACACCGTTCGAAGCCCTCACCGGCTTCTCTGAACTAAAAAGTCGAGAAGAACGAGGACTCGATGCAAGAAGAAAAGTAATTCGAGTTTATCGACTGGTCGAGTCGAGGCCCCGCTTGGCTAATAAAATACGATTGACCAAGTATTGCATCGGCAAAGAGCGTACACCATAAATAAGTCTCTAAACGTGGCACGAATTACTGGAGGAACAAACCCTCGCCCCCTTTCCCCATGAGCGACCTTAAAATACAACGACCTCGAAACCGTGAATTAAGTTATTTCCACTAATCGGCTTCCGAGCAATGTATGAAATATACTCGATCATAAAGTCCGACTTCATTTCGGATTCTTTCTTAGCTCGTTCCTTTTTCCACTCTCCACACGATCGTTCAAAGCCTGTCTCTGTTCCACCCACGGTTGATCACGATTCCCTTGTACCTTTTTACGACTCTGTAGCCTCGCGACAACAACGAGGTTAAGAGTCGAGAATGAACTTAAACGTCAGCTACCGGACCATGCCAGACACTCCACGTTTTATGCTCGCTCTAAGCCGATCTTAGAGCTTTAAGACCGGATTAGTTTTCGAAGGTGCGTCGAAAAAATCAAGGTCTCAACTGTATTAAACGCGTACCGTAGAACGATTTACCATTGAGAACGGGCAGAAGGTAACTTTTTAATCGAATGATATTTTATGGGGCATTCTATTTTACACCAGTGTAGACGAAAAAAAGAGGCTATGAAATGAGACGGGGTGTTTATACGACGAGTTCTTCTGGAATTCGAGAAACCACGTTCTCTTTCGCGCGATTAATTCAAGGACACGTGTCCGATAGGACCCTTTTTACTGCTTGCCAGCATTAGTTTTTAATTGGCATTATATTACGTGGCCGCTAATAAATATGTGAAAGTAAACGGAAACCCATTAAGAGGGCCGTAACGCGTTTGATTCACAATGTCTTCTTTATCATTTCCTTCTTTTTAATGGAAGCGCCGCGCTGTATTTCACGTGTCCATTTAGTCGATTGCTTCGTCGATCGCGAGATTTACGACGTTCGCGTTTCGCGTTTGCACGGAATTTATGCATCCCCTGAGAATTGCGTTTTTATCCTTTGGGTGGGGTTTCGTCAGCTGGAAGAAGGATGCTGATGTCCTTATCGAGTTTAATCCTGTTGTAATTTTTCAACTTCGAATAAAGCCTTCATCAGTGCAATTCGAATGATTCCAAAGTTATTTTATTTTAGCTTCATCAAAATTACTTGGATTTATTAATGACTTTATACGTATACAAGTATACATCCTATTGTAGGCAATACTTAAATTAATTTTCTACTGGAGGAAGACTTGTATTTCGAGGATTTACCGTTTCCTTAATTACGCAGTATACTCCTGTACAACCAGTTGCAAAGCTCTTTCGTTAGAAGAAGCGTGACAGAGAATTTTTATTCAATACGATCAGTCGTCTTTAAATAATCCTTCGGTGTAGTCCTCAATTTTCAAATCTTCGTGCAATATTAACCCTTTACACACTGTTAACGCTGCTGTGGCAACATATATAAATCTTTCTAGAAAGTTAAGATTTATGTTTTTCCATTTATTCTCGCCAGTTTGATTTTCATTTCTTTTAAAACAAGGCAAATTGAAGACAAATTTCCCCCCTTTCGAAATACGGAAGGCGTTAAGTTTTCACAAGGGTAGATCATGCTATCAACCCTTTGAGCGCTACAGATGCATATATGCGTTAGCGAATGTTTCTATTAAGCGTGCCAATAAGTAATTTATTTTTTTTTATTGAACTCGACATTTGTTTTCAACCATATCAAATACATGGTTTGGCTTAAATATAATCACTGTTGTTGCGCAATGGTTTATATTTGACTTACACTTGCTTTATAATGTATAACTCCACCTTTTCATAAAATAAATTCATCAACCCAGCTGAAAATAACGGATTACTTATTGGTCCAGGACACGAATGAAAGCTATATTAATGTTTCAAATGAATACATGTTTGCAAGAAGCATAAATATCCTATGTAATGCTGCGTAAATAATTAAGTATAATGGTACCATTAATTAGCACTTTATATAAAAGCGCTACTTTTAAATCAGAAGAGCTCCGCACTCAAAGAGTTAAGAAAAAGTTTTGCAGTGCGAAAAGATTAAGCTTGCCGTCTCGAAAAAAATTGTCCCTTCGCTCGAGTAACAGGTTTCTCGCGATTAACAAAATTCCATGCAATAATTAAAGGCGTTGATGGACAGTGAAAGGAAGAGCAACACGTGCACCGATTCGCTGCAAGCGCGTGTCATAGTGCTGACGCGGAAGGGTTTCTCACGGTAACGAAGAGAAACGCCTCTGGCAAGAGATTGGCTCGTTACGAACGAGCGGAAATACCCACGTTCCGGACGGATCTTTCGGGACGTGTCGATTCCAGCCGGCTAGTTTCGTAGGAAAGGCAACCCTTTGCTCGACGGAACGCGGCGTTCCGTGGAAGAAACCGCTGACGGATGCTGAATATGGACAGCCAGAGGGATAATGATCCACGCCGCGGTGTGTTATTAATCCTTTAGGAGTAAACGTTCTCGAGAAACGTTTAGGCGGTAAAGAGACCTGGACGAAAATGCTAGACGCGGATATCGACTGTTGCACCTTGAATTACCGCGTTCATTGTGGTGGCTTCTTTTGTTCCTTCGGGCGAACGTCGGAACTCAGAAGCTAGAAACTAGGTTTCGTGGTCGCTTCTGTGTTTACGATGTCAGAGAACACGTGGAGCCAATGGTAGGCCTGCGGCAGGTTACCGCGATGGTATTTGGTGGATGCAATTGATTCTTGAATTATAGTTTTCTGGAATCTCTCTCGGAGAATACTTCTTTTTTTCTATTACAGTTTAAGTTCGAGAGATCCCGAGGGAAGGCTCTCTTTGTAGTTGATATTTGGAAGTGCAAGAAGGCAGACTGTACGCGTTGGATTACGTAAGATTTACGGCGGTACATAAAACTCGAAATTCTCGCGTCCGTGCCCTCAGCGGGTAAGTTGGCCAATGCCACATATTTCATCCGATTTACATAATCCCACTAAGTATCAAGATACTATTAAAATTAATATATACCCGCTGCAGCACCCACTCAGACGCTTTTCTAATAAAGTCAACCTCTGAAACCTTCCCATAACCGTTCACACAAAATTCAACCCTCTTCAAGCGAGCCAATCTATAAAACCGAAACCTAAACCAGCTACCGCGTCTTCCCTGGATAAAATATCGCTCAGCAGGATAAAACAAACAAAAGTAGAAAGTGGGAACAAGTGTACGGGTAATAACTTTCAACGCTACTTAACCCTTTCAATATTACGAGTGACTGAAGAATATAAAACCAAAAGCTGAATCAGCTACCAAGCATTCCCAGGACCGAGTATCGTTCTCTGATCGACCTTCGCTCGCATTGTCTCTAAACGATGCCTAGATAGAATGCTCTGACAAACGAAGCGAAAGCGATCACTCTGAACCAGTCTGGAAAGAAAATAGAAGGAGTCCCGACAGAGATGGATATCGGTCACTGTTCAGCCGTGAAATCTCCCGCAACAGGCATAGATCAGAAGAAGGGTAGGTTCGCGCAACGATATATAATTCATTAACAATTCGATTCAGCGGGAACAATCGGATTCATTAGTAGCACGGCGTGGCGTTCCCTTTGACCGACCTGTCCGTCAGTTCGTTCGTCTTCGCTTCGTGAGAGGTATAAATACGTCTCTTATTAGCCGGCTGGCTGGATTATTCGTTCGACCAATCAACGGACGGTCCTGGCCACCACGAATCGAACCGTATATTCACGGAATCTCGAATCGATGAACGAAACGGACCTCTCTCTCTCTCTCCGAAGTACGTTTATCTCGTTACGCTGTTCCATCTCGACACACATGCGTCGTCTTTCTTCGTCGTCTTCCCTGCGGGCATGGATGATAGACGCGGCAAGGGTACCGGGGAGAGATGAACGATACATCTTGCGCCAGGAAGATAAATCCTCTGGCCAGAACCAGCTGGACTTAGACGAACAATCGGTTAATGATGTCAAGGTTGAGCGACCGCTTCGTTAAGGTAACGAAGTAATCCCGACGACCGCTTGAGGACTCTACAGAGAAACGTTTTCACGCGCACCGACTACTGCTTCGTTTCCTTTTACGACAGCTCTGGATCCTAGATTTTTGGATTTTTTAAGGAAGCTACGTTCCCGGCGACTTTATAGATTTTTGTAGATATTTATACCGATGGGCCGAACACGAGCCGAGTTAGAAAGAAATGAAACACGTATTACCAATAAAAAGAAGTGAAGCATATCGTCGTAAACTATTGTTCATCTTACACTTCTGTTAATTGACCATACATATTTTATTTCCTTTTGGAAACGAACTAACTCGGCTCGTGCTCGACCGTCAGTATAAATATAGACCCTTTATTCAAAAAGCCATCACGAATCGATGATGATTTTCTCGTTGATAACACCTAGGCGACCGAGGACGCGCGAAACAGCGTTGAAAGGGCAATGGCATTTAATAAATCCTCAACGACTGTGAAAGGGCTACCGAGGAAAGAAAGAAGAAACTAACTCTGTTGCCGCGAGATGCCGCAGCCTCGTCCCAAGGTGAGCCCTTGGCGGGCATGAAAAGGGAAGCACGGTAGTAAAAACGTGCAGGTGGGAGGATTAGTTGGTTGGTCGAAATGGTCGGCGCCGGTGAATGCATTTGGATTTCGTCCAGACGTAATACTTGCACTCTCGTGCAATGCCCATCGGTCCATACACTACCGTCTGCCCATCCATCCGTCCATCCATCCATCCTTTCCATCCATATCCCCGCTCGCGGGCCATTCGCACTTTGCCAAGCAATCCTCATTCCCATTTATCACCTCTTCCACGGCTCTTTTCCTTTTCTATCTGTCTGCCCTGCCTCTCCACCTTCTTCTTCTTCTCCGTGTCTCTCTTCTTTTTTTTTCGCCGAAACCCTTCGACTCCAATTGGTTTCTTTCCCGGCTCCTCGCCCTCTTCTCTTTCTTTCTTTTCCTCATCCCGTGTTTCTATCCTCCTCGCCTTCAATGATGACCAAAGCTACGCGTAACTAGCCGTCTCTTTCTTTCACCGGTTCCTACTCGACTCACGTGTTTTCTTGTTTCTCGACGGCTACCTCGAAGGGCCAGCGAGGAGGGAGATCTTGAAAGAGCGGCCCTTCCTCGGCCGAGAGTAGGCAAAGCCCCGAAACGCCCCGGTCGGAATAGACGCTCGCACACGCTTTATTATACATTGGCGAACAGACGGCAGACGGCCTCTCCCGCGGTCTCGACGTTTGTGTGTATCTTTCGCGGAACGTCTGATAGTTGCACTTCGATCCGTTTAATGGCGGCCTTTCAATGCGAACCCTCCGGACGCGATTCGGAGGGGAAAACGTCTGCTGTAACGCTAGCCAGACTTGTTAAACGATAAGTTAATCAATCTAGGGGGATTCTATGAGTAGAAATGTCTAGCTGGGACAGAGTTGTATAGGTATAAGTAAAATACATTTGAAAATATGTTGCGATAGGTAACGAATGATACACCGAATTTTTTGTAAAATCGCAACGAATTATTATTGCTTTGCGGAAATCGTAATAAACGATATAGGTATTGAACCTTTGGCAAGACTCTAGCAAAGTTTAATCGTATAAAAAATTAGTTCATCGTTAATACATACATACAAGTTAAACCAATCTCATTAAGTCTATCTCGTCTTTTAACAAGGAAATGGGTAACTCGATGGTACTCTCAGATTTTAACAGAAATTTGCAAATCGACAAAGAATCGAAAAATGTACAGCTATGTTTAATTGCAGGCGAAGACGCTCAATAGTCAACGAGATAAGTTTATCGTTAAGTATCTTATAAAATATTTAGTATCTTTATTTATAATTGATCGCGATCGTACACCTTCCATTTCTTTACAATCCCGCAAAGTTTAATAAAAATTTAAAAGATATACTTAAGACGTCCGCTTTGCGTCGAAGAATATACTTATGCATACATTTTCTCTACCGCTCGATAAAATTACGATTCCCCCTCGAAGAAATTCATTTCTGTGCTTCGAATAAACCATTACTTCCGCCATTTAGTTTCCCACAGGCATTGTCCTCGGCTCATTTCGACAGGGGTGTGGCCGGTGTAACCCCTTCCCGCAATTTATCATTTTAATATGGCATTATTCCCGCGGTCTTCCGCAGTAATCACAGACGATTATTGTCATGCCGGCCACCTACCGAGTATTAATAAAGCCGAAGAAAGGTGGCAGCAGGTCGCCACGTTAACCCCGACTGCGCGCCTTGACATAGAGGAATCGAGATTTCGGCCTGCCCGTGCCACCATCGGTGGCTGACCCATGCAGGCCGGCGTGTATGCGTGTGTAGCCAAAAGAGAATAGCCTTTTCGCCTGGTCGGGTTCCTTTAGGATCTACCATGGTACTTCCAAGAAGGAACGAGCGAAAGAAAGAACGTTATCGGTCGCGATCGCTGTACCGCCAGTCCCAATCGATACTCGAGTTAATAATGACGCCGCGGTATTCTCCGACATTTTATTATCATTATTATTTATTGTGAATTTCACTCCACCTGAATCATCCCGCCATTCAGCACGGTTGGTAATAACGATGGGGTACAATGCGTTTGGTCCGCCGTGCACGGTGGTCCTTAAAGGCCGGTGTCAGAATAAGATGAATCCACTGTTTATGGACTAATCGGTGTTTCATGTATTCTTATACAACTTCTTGCTTATCGTCTTCAAATATTATACCGTCGATCTTACTCGCAAATGGGGTCAATTTTGTTGATAACGGCAATTGTTGAATATAGCAAACGTGCAAAGTAAAATACGCGTTATTATAAATAAAGGGTGAAAGAACCCTTCAGTTAACTCTTTGGCTGCGAAAGATATATATATAGAATTTGTATAATAAAAGATATGTAGATTAATTTCTTAACTTATTATTTCCTAACAATATTTGGAGCTTCAAGTTAACAGCAATCTAACATTTTACTATCTTAAATATCAGATTCATTTATTCGCACAAGTAACCGATTCACAGGCGTAAACTATTTGCACAATTCTCATCAGCGAACTATGGAAATATCGTGCCGCAGTGAAAGGGTTAAATCCCATTTCTTTACCTTTGCCCATAGATGTACGAATTCGCATAAACACTCGCAATGCACTCATCGCCAATGATGCTAAATCCTGGCCAATCACCAATAGCGGTTACCACTATTCTAACTTTTTCTCCACCCCCTCATAGACCACGTTCGCGGAATATCGCTAATCTGCTCCTTTGTGCCGTTTCATTGTCCAGCACGCGGAAGGCGGCGCAACGACGTGTCTATTGTGACCACCACGTCTGCTCCGAAGAAAACGCCTCGGTGCTACGTAAGGGAACAGTCGTCGCAGCAGCAGCAGCAGCAGCAGCAGCAGCTTGCACAAAGGCGACGCACGAGACCTGGACCCAGGCAACGGCCTGTTACCACCTCGGCCAACCGCTATTGTGAATACGCTGCTCGTTCTGCTGGCGTACGGCCGAACCGCGAAATTTATCGCCGTCGCCGGAACGCCGCTCGAATATCCAAGGACGACGTTTCGCGTCACGTTTTCGCCGTTTTAGACCTGACGCGAATATCCCACCCGGGTTCCAACTTTCTTCGAAACGGGGAAGTACTGTGCTGCGCCGTGAAAGCTCCCGCGACCATACTTCTTCCGCATTGTTCGTTAATTGCCGCTGGATCCTCTTTGGATCCCCTTGGTACCTTCGAGCGCGGACATTAGCCGCGCGTTGCTGGTTTCGTTTCAAAAGCTTGAAACCTTGCATGCGTGTGCATCGTGCTGTGTCCTTTCTCCGGCGAAGAAAACGTTTTTGGTAGAGATGAAGTAGATGGTAATGCATCCTTTGGGACAGTTGCTGTTGCAACCTTTCGCACTCCGTTGGCGCTGCTATGGTGACACGCTTAAGTTTCCTCAAGAGTTAAGATTTTAGATTTTCATTTAGTTTCAAAACGGGGCAAATTAAGGACAATTTTTCCTCTTTCCGAAATGCGTGACACTTTAAATATTTACAAGAGCCATAAAAGTGTGCTAAATCGCTGATAGATCGTACTGTTAACAAAGTTATGGAGTGAAAAAGATTAATCAACTAATTTTAAATCGACTGCTTGCTACCGTTGATGTATGTTGGTTCTATTCGATAAAAGATATGAAAAACTTCCTAGTGTCCTTTCGTTTGGAAATGTTGTGTCATCAAAGTTAATCTGCCCTATAAGAGAGCTTGAATCCCTTGTCTATCTATTCTACATGTATTTCGTTGCAAAAATATTAACGCGAATATAATATAAATATGCGACTAAGTAAAATGCAAACTAACCTGTCTCTAACACAATAACTTGTGCCTTCCAACATTTACATTTGTAAGCAACAGGGAGGCCAGAAAAAGTCTTATAGTTTGGGAATAATGCAGGCTAATGAGTGCGCAAGGCAATGAATTAATGAGTGTAAGAGGTAATGAGCGTTAGAATTAATGAGCAGTAAAATTTAATGGGTATCGAAGATTGGAAATGGAATTTTTGACTGCAGCCCGGCAAATCGAGGCTTATTTAAGGATTAATGTCTACCTAGGCCGCTCTTTATGCCGGCGATGCATAATTCACCGGCGTTTTTTCTATCCGATACGAAGATATCGCGATTGTAATTCAAAGTCGTGAATTAAAAGGGACACTTCGCGTGTCTGGTGCACGCGATTCAATGTCCCAATCAACGACCAACCGGTCCCGTTCATTCTTTCGACCTAATGCGCTCGGCCTGTCCAACTGCCTGCTAATAAAACAGTCGGTGAAAGTTTCGCGAGCTGTCCGCTTCTGTGCAACACCCGTAACTTCTACGGTTGACAATAAAAAGTGTCCCTTTCAATTTCACCGTGAAATCTCCGAGAATTCCTTCATAAAGAACTTTTCTCTGTAAAATAAAATATATACTTATTAGGTACCGCAAAGGGTTCGTGCAATTTTTCTAACACAAGCAAATTCAAATCGAATTTCTTATACAGTGGAACCCGCTTATTATGATCAGTTTGGAACTTGCAATAGTTAATAAGAATAATTGGTTAATAGCATTACACAGAGGATAGACGATTTGCATGACTGAAGTCGATTTATTGTAACCAATTATATTTGTACGCAGTTTCATGGGTACACTATATCTTTCTTATTTACTGTTAGATTCACCGGTTGTATAATTCAAGATATGCATAATATGCAAATTGTCATAAGCTTTTCTCTCTAGCCTCTGCTCCACGCAATGTACATATTTATGTGTTTTCTAACAATTCTGGCCATGCATTTATGCAAAAGATAAAATGTATGCTTCAATTGAAAGTAAGTTTTAAAGAAAAAATCCATTTAGTACGAATTTCCTAACCATTCTTATAGTTTGTCCCCAAGTGTAATTATCACAATTAATACCAATAACCGAAGGTTGTTTATAATATTACTTTTAACGAATTTTATGCAAACTGTTTTGAGACCCACTGATTATAATAACAGTAGCTGATTGATAATATTATCTGCGATTGTAATAACCGGATTCCACTGTAATAATATTATTCCACTATAATAATTTCACCATGAAATAATATAATAACGATTGATATTATATTAGCAGATTTTATCCATCTTTTTTTAACGTTATTAGACAAGATTATAGTCGGAGAAGGTTCGGATTACTTTGAATTTCGTATTATAGATTCCCCCGATTCTTTTCTTACGGGTAATATAAAGGCAATATAAATGCAGAGGGATATCTCCGGTAGACCCCGAAGAATCTGTGCATTCGAGGCTTCGATCAAGTACCAATGACACCGCCTTGGATATTTCTTTTTTAACCAAAGCATTCTTCGAGGATTGCGGCGCGAATCAGACTCGGATCAGCGCAAAAGGAAGTTCACGGATTCCATCGCAAAGATCTTTGTGCGCGCGTCGAAGAGCTTCAAGTTCTTCGCGATGTGGGCGTGAAGTTGCATCGCGCGACGAGGAGATTTCAATGTCCAATCAGCGGACAAGCTCGTCGCGGTTATCCTCTTTTTCGCGCGGATGACGCGCCGCCAGCTTGTGCGCTCGGAACGAACCTAACCCTGGCTTGCGCGAGTTAAAGAAAAGCCAAGGAAGCTTGTAAACCTGTTGTGCGCGAGAAGGAGGCAGGCATTGAGGAACTTTTACAAATTGAATTCTTGTCCGAGCTCAAATCGAACGTCGCTTCAGCAGTCGCGCGATAATTGTCAGCCAGCATAATTGAATATCTCTCCGATCAAGCCGATCCTTTGATCAATAGCCCGACCGATGGCCCTTCGAACCTTCCAGGCATTCGCCATGAATTTACAGATTCCGTAAAAAACTCGGAGAAACCGCAAACTTTCCCCTACGGACGTCTCTTCCTTCTCTGGATGTCGTTCAATCAGCGGTCGCCGCCGCGCCGCGTTCGAGAAATCCTTGCTTGCATAGCGACAGCAGCTTTATGCGAGCGAAAGAACGGGTCGCATGGAAATGAAGGTGACGACGAAAAAGGAGCATCGGGAATGGGACGTCGGCCGAGAAGAGGAAGAGATGTCCATCGTCGCGAATTAATGATTCATCCTACGCCTAATTGATATACGCGCGTATGCGCGCGATTAATTTATCGATATCCTCAACGAGACTTCTACGCTGGTAATCATCGCCCCCGGGGTCCTAGCCGGTTAAGTAATAATTATTATCGACGTATTTACGATAGGAAGTTATTTCGCATTCTCACGACCGACGTCCGTGACATAATTAATAATAATGACAAAATACCGACGGTCACCGGTGTCGTGTATAATCGCTCCATCGATAATCGGTTCCCATTAACATAAAATATTAATCGAACCCTGTGTGATATCGATTAATTCATATGCAATGGACGTATCAACGTGCGCACGCGCTAGCATAAATGGTGTTTACGATACGACAATTTGATCTAACAACCCTCGAACCAATCGCTCACTATGTAATAATATTCACAGTGGATAATTTACAGCGTGTTCCAAATTTAAACGGACGCAAATTGCTAACATGTTCGGGAGGCCATGGGTGGATTTGCCTCCATTCTCGAGATATGAATGGGAAAGTAGTATAAACTGCAATACTAACTTTTAATGGTAATCGTTTATTTGAAACATTGATTTAAACTGATTTAAAGGAATTGTTAGTTTCCGTCTCTATGCTTGCAACTGTATGTGTTTTCACGGATCAGATCAACTGAATAGTATAAAAAATATTATTGGCTGTAAAAGGAATCTCCTCTCTGATATTTGCTATCAATTTTTTTTTCATCACGTGTATCAGGTTTTCCACCTAATTGCATCCTGAAGTTAATGCAACTCCATACAAAAAATGTGAGCAAATGTTATCACTAGACTGCGGATCTTTATGCAAATTGATATTCTTGTAAACGTAAATGGAGAAACTGATCATAAATACAGATTAGGTTTACCTTCCAAATACTAAAAAAACTTTGCACTTTACTCTGACTATTTCCTATGCGTTTTGTAATCGTACGCATTTTGTACATTTTTGCACCTTTAAATTAACCCATAATTGCGTAAATATCAGCAGTCTGGTTATCACATAAATATTTAATCAAAACGAGAATAGTGTCCTAACTCGGCACGTATCAGTATTTCTATCTATATCTTAAAAACAATCGACCCATAGTGTATGCAACATTTTCTGCTTAAAATTTTGAATATGCTGTATATAACATACGCACGAAGAAGATTAACTTCATGTCAAGGCTTATCGCTCTAGTTTCTCTATCAAAAGTAAAGTCTACAAATTTGATGAACAGACAATGACGCGGAAAAGAACCTCCATAGAAAACTGCAATGAAATATCGGTAACAAAGGCTGTAATTTACACCAATTCATTAACCTAACAGCTTCATGAAGCGTCCAGCTTTCCTGTCTTGTCCGTCCTCTCTTGCAGGAACAAAAGAAGGTCTTAGAGGAAAAAGACGAGAGGAACGTGAAGATAACATCCTGGTATCGACGACGCGCGCGTTTTATGGCAGCCGGGGCGCGGAAAAGACTTGTCGCCGCATAGTTTCGCGACTATTAATTAACCAAAGTTACGCGGGAGCGTAGAACGCGTTGGAACAAAGAATCTTGTTTCCGGAAATAGCTCGGTGCGGCGTAGCTGCAGGCGTCGGATTTTCTCTTTCCTCTCTCAGACTATCTCCACGCTGCTTAACACGTTTTTCTCCTGGGCTTCTTTCCTGCATGTTTCGCGTTGCTTTACTTAATTAAGCAATTCCCGTTGTCTCGGTTTATTACTCCGTTTGCACCGTTTCTCCCACGCAACGCAACAAAGACACTTGCTGGAGAACAAGATACGCTGCTCCGCGTGTATATGTGAACAATTAAACCGATCGAATCGGTCTCTTTGAAGTGACACAGAGTTACAGGAGGTTCTCTTGCGATAATTAGCTGCAGAGAATAATGAGGGTAAATGAGAAGCGCCAAAAATACCCGGTCAAAGCTCCGACGAATCCATTTTCAATCCTTTTACCGCCGAAGGATCACAAGCTGTCTCGTTTTCCGGAAATAACTCATCAAAGGAAATTTCGGCTACGGAATACGACGCCTGCTCCTCTTTTACGAGCCGCGACGACGCCTCCAGCTAGTTGACGCGTTTCCCTCCCCCAATGCACTAGCTCTCATCCCCTTAAAGCCTCCCCCCTTTCATCTTTTCTTTCACCTCGTCGTTCGAACCATCGGCCTCTTATCTCGTACGCGCCATCATTACTCAATGACCGATGCGTTCGCCAGCGAAAAAATCGTTAAGAATGCTCATCCATTATCGCGGCCGTGAAAGGGCCTGTGGCGTACGCCATGGTCCCCACGTATCTTCGCCGCAGTCGCACCTTCTACTCGATCCGGTGGCTCTTCGTACTCTGTTCGACCAGGATATATCTTCGCGGGACAACCACACCCGCTCCTCGACCGAGAGAATCGATAGTCTGGGGATCGCGCGGTGGGAAACGATCCCCCGTGGACGGTATATCGTTTCTTCCTGCACGTGGTTGCTGGAATGCGGCAAGAAAGTCGGCCTCTACCTCACAGAATCGTTCTTCATTCTCTATTTATGCCGCGACTCTGCTCGCGTGAACCACATTGCATCGTCGATCTTTAAAAAAAAAGAACGACTTTGACGGCTGCAGACTCTAAAGGGATCGGTTTGAATCCTTCAGGGGAAGTAAAGAGGATTAAATTTAAATCATGCTTCGCGTGCCATGAAAAAATGAGATCTTCATAGGAAAACAACTATCAACATTCCGAACTAATATCTCGAAATAATGAAAAGAACATTTTAGTATCATTTTCATTTAGTTTTCTTGTTGGTTTGAACCTTTTAGAGAAGATTGGGGCAGATTGTGTCGATTTTTTATTTTCAAATATTGCTAATGACGCCCAATTAAAACACGTAGTTTTCATTATTAATGACCACAATTATATTGAACTAAATCCAAACTATAACTTCGACAAGAATTGTTTTGTAGAACGAGACATTTTGTACCAATGTGCTCCACAGCGGTGTTACTTGTTACACAATAAGCAGCGAGTTAGAAGTTAGTTGTTACTATGATTTCATAACAGGTCAACTTTAATTGTTACGCGTTTGTAGCTAAGAAACTACTAGTTTAGGCGTTGTAAATCTGGTTTACGTACCTTTATTGAATTTTTCAACAGAAAAGATTGAAACTATTGCAATAAAATTACTATCATCTCCCAAAAACATGAAAACTGTGTTACCATAACTAGCATACGTAGCTAGTTTTCGTTAAAACACATTACCCATTTCAATTTCGAAATGTTACGTTAACCCTTAACCAGTATCGTCGGTCTGCGAGACCGCTAATAATAATTATTTATTCATCTCTATTCTACTTTCTGCATTATTTACAAGCTTGTCACTCTGGCTACTTTTCAATTATATCTAGTATAATGTTCAATTACTGAAGTCGAACCTGGAAAATAGAGATAAATGAGCTGTCTTAGGGACATAAGTTTTAATAGGTGTAGTAATTAATGGTTAAACATACAACATTTAAACTGTTCTTTAACAACCTGTCCCTGTAATAACTCACTCCACTCTCCCTTGTACATTTTTTTTATTCTAAAGTTCCTTTAACTAAAACGGTATTAACTGTAAAATTAGGAATCACACCGTGTATTTACGTTCGACACTCTCGCCTTTATAACGGTACACAAGGCATTCACACATGCCTCCTTTGAATTTTTCCCCGGAGTCCGCTTTATGAACGCATCGTAAAATGATTAACAGGAGCGAGCAGGAAAAATAATTATCCACTGGTTGGTATACGTCTGTTAACGCTTGCAGCCGCCTGCGCGCGGCTTCGAAGGATCTCGAGTTACGTGGAAAGCTTGACGTTAATGAATAGTGGTAAACCGATCCAGAAATAATGATCCTCGAAATAGTCCACACGTCCGGTTACCGCACTTTCCTTCTTTTCTAACGGGAATCGTTTCTTTTCAGGTATAACGCACCTTTTTATCATTTTTTTTTTTCTTCGTTCGTCGTCCTACCTTCCTTTTCCTTTTTTTTCTTTACGTTCGAGGCTCGGATGCTACTTGACCACGTGTTTTGAGTTAACAGCCTTGATCGTGATTTCGAGATAACACGGCCGTCGATGAGGTTACGCTATTTTAACTACTCTTTTTCAACGAGTCACTCTGATTAATGGGATTCCACGCGAAAATTATTTCCAACTTGTCCTCTCCACCCGTTTTTCAATTCAACTTTGAAATGTTGATGCTATCTGGCCGAGAGGGGGAGATAACTTTGGTTTTGTGGTGTCCCGGAAGTGGCCAAAGTTTCTCTAAACATTGTGTCGAAGGATTGTCGATGTGGCTCGTGAACGATGGTGGAGGATACGCTTTCTATGTTCGTGATCCATTAGTTACAATCTTGAACTATTGCAACAAAGACTCATCTTCCTTTGCAACCATTAGTCACTTTCCTCTTCAACTTCCTACTTCTTTAAGCAAGATCAATCATGCCAAAATTAGCACAGCGAACACCCAGTTTCGCAACACCTTTTCATTCCTCTCTTTCACGTTAACTTTCAATAATATGATATGAAATAACCAAGTTTTCACCGAAATTTTTTAATCCTTTGAGTGTCACGTAATTTTAGAAGATTGACGCGTTTCTAGATTTCTTTCCTTTTTAAACTTTCATATAGCACGTACAAAGGAACTTTAAAGAAAAATAGGAAGTACAGTTAATTAAAAAAGAAAGCCAAAGATATCGATTACACCAGTGAATGGGCATTAATAAAGTACAGCATTTTCGTATTTGTCTATGATAACATCTTAAAATAAGAAGTTGAATACGATAAACTTTATGCCAAATTAATTTTTACATTAATTACATGCATATTTCCATTGCATTATATCGAATATTAAAAAGTTGTTAATGATTCGCTTTACAGCAACCGTTAAACGCAAACACTTATTCGTGGATGCGTTAACAGATTGTGAAAGTTGTTGAATACGAAATGGGAAATTAGTAGAAATCAAAATTCAAACATTTGTTTCCAACAACAACTTATCTTGCTAGATTTAATACCGAAGCATCCCTAAAATAAATTCCACAACCAAACTTCAAACTTAAAGAAATATCAGCAATTTGTCCGTCAAAGTTTCAACGCAATGGCATGTCACCATGGCAAAAAGGCATACCGTTTAAAATTTCCGTGATTAAAACCGGCAACAAGGTCTTCTCTGCATTTATCAAAAGTATCAAAAAAGGATCTCTGCCCGTTCGACAGGCTGTCTCTCGAAATTCATTTCGCGCAAGATCGTCGGATGGCCAGGATTAACGGACAGAGTATACGGTGCCCGAACCAGGGAAAAACGAGCGCGAGGAATCCCGGTGGTTTTCGTTGGTCCCGAAAATCGCTCCTCCCCGACATCGTGCAAGGCGTTCGCCGCTTTCAGTGCCCAAACGGCGGCCTTCGCGTACCAACGTCATGGAATGAGACGCGTAAAAGATGAGAAGTCGGGGGCGTGGCGCGGTCTTGCCTCGCTCTCTCGTCTTCCCTTTCGACCAGAGAGAGTTTGGCGTTTGTGGCGATGGTGAATTCGCGGTTATAAAGCCGAAGCCGCGATAAATCATTAACGGCTCTTCTGGCCGGCTCCTTCCAATTCTCCCCCCTCTTTTGGTCTTTCCTCCCCCCCCCCTTCCCCTCTGCTTCCGTTTATTTTCTTATTAAAATTACCCAAGCCGTCGGAGTTGGCGAGATAAAAATCCTTTAATCGTAGACGTATAGCGTGCAATGAACCGCGAATTAATTTTTTTTCTCAGCTTGCCAACCGTTATTTGGTAATAAAGTTATAATGAAACGCTGCGTGGTATGAATAGTGATAGAAGTAGTTAGATAGAGTAGGAGCTACAGTTGCATTTAAAAATTGAGAAACGTAACTTAACCCCTTGCCTTATGAATTCATCGGGACGTTAGGTATTTGCTACTTTCACACTGTGTCGAATGCAAAATACTACAATATCGTACGTAATTTGTACTCGGTAGTCTCCAATATTACGAGTTAAAACTATAATTACAATTAAAATTAAACGTAGGAGACAGTACACTCTGTTTATATTGCAATTAGATTATAGTTTGCACCACGAGTGTAACTCGTTGTAATAAGGCAAATGGTTAACTTGTTATTCTTGACTGCAAATACACTGCTGTGCATATGACACTGGACACGATATGATTCAAAATGTTGTAATTTTATTACATTACTATATATTCACTTACAGTGAACATCGATGAATTTTATTGTGACATAGATAGTGTGTGATATGTCAATTTCGTAACAAATTAATGAAAATCATTAAACATTGATCACATTATTTTAATGAAATGATCAAATCTCGTAACAAACTCGGACGATTTTTAGGACATAATAGAAAACGTTATACAATTCAACGCGAAGGTTCAAATAGTAATAAAAAGCAATTGAGAAGCATTTTTAGTAGACAAACTTAAGCACTTTTACAAAATCTAAGATAAAATCAAACGTGAACGAAACTTATAATATAGGGTTTTACTAATAGTGTAATCCACATTTTTACAATAATTGTATAAGTGTCCAAATAATTATGCACTGCAGTGTGTTTATACAATATTAATTGATTTGAAAAATTATGAAAATAATCATAAAATAAATAAATAATTGAGAATCCACGATAGAAATGTGATAACGCTGCAATAAAACATAAATTGGCGATTATAAAGCTGCCCAATGAATCTCGAATGGATTCAAACTATCCCCGGACACCGCTATCTTCTATTCTGAAACTTTCTACGAAACAATTTCACACCAAGCCAGGTGTTGAATCGGACGCCTGCCGCAACAAATGATAGAGTTCCGACAGCTATCAACGATCCGTTAACAATTACAACACCAAGAAATCCTTGGATCAGCCGTCAACAGCGCGTTCCGCGAGTCACTTTCTCGCCGCTTCTCGTTCACATAATCGTCAGTCGAGCATCGTGAGCGTTTAATGAGCCGCATCAGATAGCTACTTACAAGTGGACGAGCATCTACGCTCTGATTTGTGTAGAATCTTTAGAAAGAGTCTATCAATCCAAACGTTAATCGTTATCATCCAACGTTGAATTAAAAAAGTTGCACGAATTATTCGGGTTTGGGAACTGGAGGACAGAAAGCACTGTTACCAAATATTAAAATTCGAGGTGTTTGTAAACGGATTCTACAATTGGCAGGAAAATTCATTAGGAACTTTAGGATTCGAAAAATGTAACCCTGTAACGACTTTTGAAATTTTGTATGCCGAATTATAGGCTTGTTTCTTTGAAAACGTTTCCTTGTTTTGGGGAAGCAAGCCTTCAATATAAAATTGAAGCTAAGAGTTACACAATCTGTCTGATAAGAACGTAGCAGAGATATCTACGAAGTATATACATTATAATTGTACATATAATATATATCATACATACTTTCGAAACGTACATTGATTTTTACGCAATAGAATAGTTTTTACGAAAATATCTTGATCACGCTTTTGCTGTACAGACTTGTTACAACAACTTTCTTGTATTCCTCTTGCAATTAAGGAATATTTTAGAGAAGGGGAAACATGATTGAATAAAAAAATGGCCCGAAGTCCGTAACAAAGTATCATGTACTTTAAAGTTATCACCTTTGTGACATATTCTTCGTTTTAACCGTGAACTCGAAACTCTGAAAATTTCTACCGCCGGCACAGCCGCCACAAACGGTGACAATTTTCGTCTCGCGCACACACCGGAAGTTACAAAGTAAACCGAAAGACCGACAGAAAGTTGGGGGGCGGCGGAATCAAAGTCGGGCGGGTAATAATGAATTAAATTTAGCGAGAGCCAGTCGAGTGGTGCAAAAAGGAAAGTCAACAAAGAAAGTTCAACGACGTCTGGTCTCCTGCTTTATCCGCGGCTTCTTCTTACACACGCTCGCGAGAACAGAAAAGAAAAGAATAGACGGGAACGTTCGTGTGAAATTCGTTAATTGAAACGTCTCGGGGAACGTATATACGGTAGCCGTTGTGCAGAAAAGGGCGTGGCGGCTGTGATTTCTCTATAGTGGGCGGGAAAAGCAATATAAGTCATATTACATCGAACCTGGTGCCACTTGTAACCTTGGATCAAGAAACATGATGTCCTTACATGCTTTCTTTCTCTTGTCCCTAACGATGGGACTTGGAACGCTTCAAATCTATAAAACGGCGAAAAATTCGAATACAATTTGAAGCCAAAAAGTCTTAAAAGTCTTGATCATCTTGAAAGTCTTAAAAGTCTTGATTATCTTGTAAGTATTGAATAGCTTGACAATCTTGAATGTCTTGAAAGCTTCGAAAGCTTGAAAGCTTGATGAGAGTTCGATATCTTAAAAACAGTTTTATTACTTTTATGGAGGTAATATTATTGACAGCAAATATTAAGGAAAATCTGAAAAGTTGGAGTTATTAACATAGGTTGCGGTAGATATATGTTACGAAGTATGCACGTCGATATGATGCAGATGAGAAAAAGGAAATAAAATAACATTGACAAGAGTTCTCAATGATTTAGATCAAATTTATAATATCCAGACAGCTAAAACGAAGACTTTCAAGACTTACAAGATTGTCAAGACTTTCAAGACTTCCAAGATGTTTCAAGCTTTTAAGAATTTCAGGCTTCGAATCACGTTCGAAATGATACATATCCGCAATATCCATTCAAAGTGATTCCAAGTGTTTCAAATTCCATTACTACTAAAGAAAGGTGATAGAAATGAAATGTGTCATCATATTATCCCTATATTGATCACTCTCGCCTTTGTATGCTTCTTTGCCAATCACTCTCACCTTTGCAGATTTTTTTTAATCAGTACGTGATACCTTAAATGCAGCTCGACACTCTACTGCGTGTTTTACGTCGTGTATTTTGCATCCCCACTGGATGCCAGTCAACCACGGTATGGCAACGTCTAATTATCCCGCAGAAAGTTTATCCTCCAATTACAGAAAGGCCGCCGCTGCCAGGTTGGCATTGTTACCGATTTTTCGTGGCGCTATTATTATCGTCAGGTTGCCGATGGCTGGCAAGCAACGCGCGCCATTTGTTCTTTGATTTGTAATGCATGCGCGGCGCGATCACTGGGTAATTTCACGACCGGCACTTTTCTGAAAACTCATGTGCCCCCGACTTGTGGATATGAGAAGCTTCCCGTAGGCGCGAATCATTAATCGTATGCAAATTAAAGGTTTACGTCGCGAATCCACGAATCTTCTCGAGCTCTATAAATGTCTCCACATTTCTTCGACATTATTATCGATCTTTTTTATCCATATCTTTTTCACCTGTGTTGTTATAGACAGCTTAAGTTTAATGACTTCTCCTTCCCCTTCCAATCCGTGTAATCGCAACTTGAGGAATAAATTACCCATTCTTAAAGACGCGATTCGCGAGCATCCGAGAGTCCACTTAATTTCTACTTCCCCAAGAGAAGTCGTTCCGCGTGTAACGTGTCCATTATGCGAGCGAGGCAACGACGTTATCTGGCTAATCGGTCCGACCGTTTTTCGCTAATCCTCGACAGACAGTACTCGTACCATTTAGTCGACACGTCGAGCAAATCCTCTTCCTTCGCGGCGATTAGTGTCCCCCGGACACGTTGCCGCCACGGAATCGATTCTATCTCTCGATCTCTCGATCTCGCTCCACCGAGGATTAGCTAAAAACAGGGAATAGGGCTCGAGACAACAACTTGCTCTTCGCGATCTTTGCACACAGAAACGTGCAGAGGAACGTGTGCGTTACTTCGATCGCCTTTTAGTCCCTCGTTCCTTCTCTTGCCACGGTTCATGGGGCAAGATGGCCACGGGGGGAAGAAACAGACGTCTGTACACGACATAAGCATATCAATAAAATGTTTAATTGGCGTTTACATTTCTTCATTCGGCCCAACAAGATCGCGATACCGATCTTCTGCCCGGTTTCTCGTTCAGCCCCGTGTAAGCTCGTCCTTCCACTGCGTCCTTCCTCCACGATGCACCTCCGGCCTGTGGATGTCAGACGTCTCGCGAAGGTAAGCGGCCTCTCTAGGGACGAGGACCGAGGAAAGGAAGAAAAGGAGACGGAGAAGCAGCAGAAAATCGAGCGAAAAGATTATAGAATCAGGCACACGATGAACGCTTGGGAATAAAGGGTACAACGAGCATAGTGTTTTTTGGTTCATCTTAGGAGTACTACTCGCGTTGTTCAGTTCAAGTATAAAGAGGTAAGGAAACTAGAGAAGAAGTTTTTAACCGTTTCACGGGTACAGTCGTACACGTACGGTCACAAATTTTTGGGTCGGGATTAATTCCGCCATAGTACGTACTGCCGCACGTGTAGGGCTTATTTTATATAACTGGAGCTATGCTTTTTGTATTCCGATGAAAATACTTCTTACAGTGCTCCGTTATTATCGTTATTATGTAGAAAGTGAATGAAAAGTTCTTTCAATGGCAAGGTGACGTGAATTTCTCGTACAAAATATTATTATATAAGTATATCGAATAATTATCATATTTATACTCGCTTATACGTACATATTCGCTAGTTTCCATATCGACGCGTGTATTCAAACAATAGAAACATTTTTATATTGCGAAACAAAGCTTACTCTTTTTCGAGGTACCGTTTCGAAAATTCTTTACTCATGAAAGGGTTAAGAAACGAGTGCTGGCATTTGTTCGTTATAACCTAGACAGAATTTTAGTATTCCTTGATTGTGCAAGAAGGAAGAACGTCCACCTTTTGACTAGAGCACGCTTCACGCTAAATACTTGATACGTAAGTGAGGATAATGTTTGTTCACGTGGAAGTAGTATGCCTATAAACATTTAGATACTCCATATAATTAAGTACGATTTACCATACACTAATGATAATTAAAATAGTAAAATACGTATTTACGTATTAACGATGTTGATCGTGGAAAGTTTAAGAGATAAATGTTGGAATTTGCTTCTTGCAATTTACATTGGACTTTTATACGCTACGACTGGAAACTTCGGCATACGAAAACATCATT
Source organism: Eucera pruinosa (assembly GCA_028830335.1). Classification (NCBI taxonomy): domain Eukaryota; kingdom Metazoa; phylum Arthropoda; class Insecta; order Hymenoptera; family Apidae; genus Eucera; species Eucera pruinosa. The sequence goes on along the minus strand of JAMYCR010000004.1, from coordinate 14,000,831 downwards.
ACAACGTTAATCACATTAATTCTACTTGTTAAGAATTTCACGTTCGATTCGAACAGGTGATTCCAGCCTCCCGATTAATTAACGAAGCAGTAAAGGAAACGCTTGGAATTTCACCAGACGATGAGTTACCATCGTAAAAGCACGTCGCGTCGTCGGTACCAACAGGATGCAGCGAGGTGAGAAGGTGCGAAATCCAATTTTTTTATCTGATAAACGTTTCCTGGGCGTACAAGGGCCAGCAACAAGAGGGCAGGGATTGGCCCAATTATTTCTTCTGATCGAGCAAATATTTCTCGCCTTAATTTGCCGAAAATACTTGAATCGATCGCCGTACCAGCGTCTCTCGTGCGATATTTCACTGCGAAACGAACATCGCATAGTGACGTAATCGCTTAATTAACGAGGACCCAGCCTCTTGACGTTCACTTGAATGGGAGAAGACGTAGCCGCATGTAAACACGTGAATGGGACCGTTTGCGCGTGCGATCGCGCCTCCACTTTGCTTGTTCCGCACAAGTATGAACTGGGACAGCTTGTGTCAGCGACTACACGGTACCACAGGTGCCGAAATTTCGTTCATTTATCCTCGCTCGCCCGGCCGCCTTGTTGACCGTTTAGCCGCAACACCTTGTACGTCGCGCGTTCCTACACCTACGCACGTGTGTACGGGAATTCAGAAAGTCGCTGCGTGGATATTCGTGTACGTGCGTTATGAGATACGAGCAACTGTGTTTGCATAAAGATATAATGGCGATGGTGTGGCATAGATCCAGAATTTTCAAATTTGGCAAATACGGGTGAGGAAATTAGAAGTCTCGCGGACTACTAGTACTGAATTAAAAGGATTCGGGGATTTAAGAGGCACGGATGACAAATTCCGAAATTTAACGGATCCCAGTATTAAAGTCGACGATTTGGAAGCCATAGATTAGAGATCGGATCGATACCGATGCTATTACTGATATTCAAACGTTTCGAGGCTAATATGAGTCGCCCATTTGCCAAATCGATGAACTCCACAAAACAAGACGTAGTGGAATTAATAAAGTAATATATGTACGTTATTTACGTATAATACCCTTCGAATTCTACAATTCGATAATCGAGGGTGGCTCCGAATTACAAACTTTGGTATTAATAACCTCCAACTCGTACAATTTTATAATAATAGTCCAAAGTACACCTATTATATTTCATATGTTAAAATTCGAATGAATTTAGTTAGTTTGGTGTCTGACACCTAGGATTCAGAAACAATACTTCCTACATCATAAATTTCCAATAGACCTCCGAGTCATCTGAAAATCTGGCAATCCTGGTACTTAAATTCTGTAATTATTCAGTAACTATTCTACACGCGATTTTCAAATCATCTCAATGATTGGAGGGAATCCTTAGCCTTCGAATTTCACCGTGAAACTCTCGCCATAAATCCTCTTAATAGCTAATTGGTAAAAATCACCGGTTAGGTACCTATCTACCTGACAATATTCCTAAAAGCCAGATATAATTGTCTCGTAACTTTCGCCGGAGTATCGGCTATCGTTTTCAGTTAGGTCCAGCCAGCAACGGTCGATCGGTATCGGTGGCCATATCAGATTTGCACGATCCGCGAGTGGAGGTTCGCGTTCGCGCGATCCTATGACATCGTAAAAATATTACGGAGGAGCTGATTAAGATCAACAGCTCCTTTAACGGCATAATTGAGACGCGTTCGGCCCCGGAATCACGGACGAGATTTCAGATTTAGCGCCCGCCGTGGGCGATGTATCCCGAAAAGCATTTGCGTAACGCCATCTTAAATACAAACTCCCCCTCCTTGTACACGACTTTGTAACCAACGGTCCAATATACATTTATCCAACGAATGTTCGCTTATATAACCACATATTGCCACCCTTAAGCACTTTCCAAAACACAATTTGCTTATTCACGATTCATTACATTCGTGTCCTTCTACTGGTTTCGCATACTTACACGCGTATGTACACACCTAATATATAGAATGGGCACAGTGACATGTACACAGGATGGACCAAGAAAAATTGCTACCTTCGACACTTCTGGAAGTACGATTTAATTGCTACGGTTGAATTGATCAAATAAGGAAACAATTTTTGCAAATACGAGTTGCATAAAGATTTCTTGCATAAGATGGTAAGATCTATTATTTCTTACACCACAGAAGTTCTGTTCGTTCTTAAACGGATGTATCGAGTGCCACGCGCAATGATTTATGGGTTAAGGGGTTAAGACTCATTTTAATAGCGTTCATTGATCCACCCTAAATACATATTAAGGTTGTAATGAAACCAGTACATTGTCCATTCCAATATTCAAAATCCCGGCGATTTCACGTGGAAGCAGGTGTGTATCGTCGCAAAGGCTCGCGCACATGCGTCGCGACGACCGCGTGTTCGCGCCGCGTGTAGTACAAGCTTGGCCCCCGGCCAGGGCGAATATTTTTATCTTTTGCGTTAGCAAAAGCCCATAAATATCCGTTAAGGTGTTAAGTTACCACCCATGGTACACGTAGCTTCGTTTGCACCGTTTATACTAGTGTGAGTCGTTGCACATGGGCGAAAAAACAGGGTGGTTCCAGCGTGCATACGAATATATATCGGGCGCTAATCTACGGCAGAATCGATGCTGAGCCGAGAAGTCGATTCGTTCGCTCGTAATTCGTCCCGGCCCCGGAATCGCACCTGCGAGAACGTTATCGTACGCCACGGTCCCTGCAAATCCCATTCAGACAGACTTCCACGGTGAAACGGGCTTCCTGGCCGCGATAAAAACTTACCAGGCCCCGTTTGTAAACCCCTTAATGGGGACGCGATCTCACTTTCTGTCCAACTGCAGGAGACAAATTTCTCTCTTGGAGATACAAATGGCCCAACGACGCTTAAACGAGCCGCGTCTAAGAATTCAACGGGGAATCTTGAATGTTTATTCATGGTTTCGGGAACTATCTTAGTTGAAACGTTTACGGTTTAAGGGGAAATTAATGGGTACTTATAGAGAGCGGAATGCAAACTGTTTGTGCAATTGTAACAATAGGTACGTCGATAGGATTTCATTTGAAAATCAAATTGGTGAACTGCAGCTTTTTGAAAAGCTGTTAATTTCATTCACCGACTTATTAAATATTATTACTGGATTGTATTCTAACATTGTTCAATGAAAATGTATATTCATATTTTCTATTAAACCCCTTGGTTGTTTAACCTTCTGAGTAAGCAAATTATACCTTTGTTGCAATCTTTGAATATTTACACGAATGCAAATAACACCGGATAGATAGCATAATAATTTTTGTATCGAGTTAAAGCTTTATCTAAGACTACCTTTAACACTAAAATTACCAACAGTTTAGGTGTACTTATTTCTATCAAAGAAATCAAATCGATAGATACTTAAAGGAAGAATAACTCGTTGACAAAATTGCAAAAATGCATAGGAATAAATTTATACAAATTTTACAAGAAACTACGAATGAGAAATTATTTCGATAGTTCCAGTGTTAATTAATTTATCAAATATCTTGTATGGCGATCGTATAAATAAATCTTCTCTAACGCAAGTTCTCCATTTAACTTTCTCAAGGATCTATAAGGTATCCTTAATCTAGATCACTGCGAACGGACATTCGCTACTGTTACGGTATCCTGGTTCACCACTGAGCGTTTTGCTAAGTGGACATCCTTTCTGTTCATCGTCGCGCGATTATCTTCGCTTTTCTGCCATCGATCTAGACACGCTATCCGCTGTATATCGTTATCTGCAGCGCTCTGTTATATTCCATCATCTGGCCACGGTGCATCGCTTTAAAGGTTACAAGCTCACGAGAACTCACCGAATCACGGTTTCTAATGCCTTCATGACGATACGATGGTATCGTTACTGTTACGATTATTATTAGGTACGCTGCCACTGTAACTCGCCATGGAAGATTGCCTGCGACGTGCCTGACCAGCGACCCTATTCTACTGAATTCGTGTCGCTCCGTCTCTACTCCTTATCGTGGATTGTGGACTCATTGCAGTGGACTTTTAATTTTCACTAAACGTTACACGAGCGTTTCTATTTTTATAAACGCGACATGGATAAAAATCATGAATATTTTAAATATTAGATGTACCAATAAATAATCCACTTCTTTTGTTTAATTCAGCATTTATTTCTAACAAAATGAAATACTTACACCGTCGTAAAGTGAATGTAATTGCTGTTATATATAATAAGCTGTAAATTCGTACTTGAGAGGAAGCTTGTTCTTTTGATCAAATAGATTCGATAGTTAAAAATAGGGGATTACTTATTGGTGGACCTTATAAATATATGTTTGGGAGAAGCATAAATATCCTCCTATTTAATGCTGTTCAAATAAATAAGCATAATAGTAATTTTTTAAACTAATTCCGTCTGCAACAGTATTGCAGTGTTTTCATAATATGTCCACAATCCGATTTTTAATTTCATGTAAATGTAGTGCTTTGAATTCAATATCTTTACACGTACCACCTAAAATAACGTTCCAATCTTTTGTAAACATTGTAGCCAACGTGACGGAGAGTCTAATGGCCGATTGCCTGCGACAATGAAGTTGTTCAACACCGATCTCTTGCGTGTTCCAACCAGTTAGCACGATTTGCATCAGTCCCAATTTCAGAACAAAGGTCTCCCCGTAAAGCAGATGTGTAAGCAAGACTTGACATTTCATTTGCCTGGTTACAAAGAGTCCAACTGTTGCGTTTACCATGCCGTTACTGCGAATCGCGCTACAAATCGCTATAACATTAACCCAGAATGTTTATGATACATGATCTTACATAAAACACCGTGCTCGTATACCAAAACCTTAAACGTGGCAATGTTCAAAATTCGACTTAAACGACTCCATCACTCCAGAGGCAATCAAACGTTGTTATATAACATATAATACTAAACATAATATAGTATCGATATATCACTCGATCGTGACTAAACGCCTCATTTTACTCGATACGACTTTCACCGGTACTATTGTATATGGTAACACGTTATACATCACGTAGAGTGGAACCACTATCACCGTGTTCACCATCCTCGTTTCAACGCAAAATACGACGATATTTTACCCAACTCTCGGACAAACATCCCTCAAACGATCATAAACAGCCATAACGGCGAACGAGTTACGCTAAACGTCTAAAACCGGTCATAGCTCAGTTGACCTATAAGCAGGCGTAACATCGAAGGGGTTAGTGCAACGTATTGCTGGTTCCCAAGCAACGCCATGAGCCCAGGTAATTATTCGAAGGCCTGACGCGACATAATTTTAACGTGGAGAACGAGCGAGGAGGCGCGCAAATCGCGTCTATTAATTTCACGGAGTATTGTGGTTTAAAGAGGGGCCGTATATAATCCGAGGGTGCGATAATAAGTTTCCACGGGCCCATCATTGCGCATCGACTCGTTCATCACGCGGCGTTCGTTTCCCCAGCCCTTCCGCGCGTGAATTATCACGAACGTGGCGCGTTAAAGAACCACACCAGATGGAATTTAGCGATAGCTGGGAGTGCCTGCTGGTCTGCTGGATTAGGCGAGGGAAACGCGGCGAAACACCCTTGCTTTGAAGATGGAGTATTATATTTGCGCCGGACACAGCAACGTAGGCTGAGAAATGTTCATTGAAATCTTGTCTCGGGCTGCTCTCCGCGGGACCCGACAGATAAGGGACAGGCACACGTTCAAGGTAAAACAGAACAATTGATGATAGCAAACCGTCATGGATGTACAGAGTTGGATGGACGTCCCTCGTCCGTCCTGTGGGCTCTTTGTGGGGTTCCTCACGACCACGGGGAGACGTGACCTCGACCGTCTCCTCTCGGTTAGCGTGGAAAAACTAGCCGATTGGTATCTCAAGGTTCCTCGATGAGGAAGAGTTCCGAGGAATGTCGCGATTCGTTGTGGAAACCGAATTATCGGCGACAAAGACAAAATATGAAAATTTTACACGTAGGATTGACGAGGTACCGATTATCCCCACCGATAACCATTACGGAGCGTTTAATTTTTTCCTATCTATCTATCACCCACATTCGTGTCCCTCTCCATCAAGACCCGCTCCCGAAAGCGTTATTATCGTCATGATCTCGATCAGATCTCCCCTGCCGTCCTTGTTCGCGGCTCTCTCTTTGCTCGCCCGACCCTTTGCAATTCACCTTTCTCCGTCTTTTCGTTCTGCTGTCTTCGCAAAGGCAAAGAGGTCTGGAAATCTTGCCGGCAACATTGCTAAAGCACTTTCGTGCGAATGCACGGCGCAATCGTTTGGGAGGCAGCGGCTCGAACGAATCGATGAAAAATAACACCTGTCTCGACCTGGCTGCCAAGATCGTAAACGCGCCTCGATATATACGTAGGCAAAAGGGTAACCGGCGAGATCTGTACCGAGAACGAGGGGCACGGGCGAAACATACCACGGCACCCCGCGTACGTGTTACACGCACGACGCTGGTAACGGAGAGAGCGTCTCAGTTAGCAGCGCGGCCGCTTTGGTTTATAGCCGCGCGTCCGATGACAATGTCCACGCGGCTTTAAATCTCCCTCTTTGGCCCCCCCTCCAGCCGGCGGACTGCAGAGTTTCTTTTTTGCCTTTGCATTATATCATATTCCATCCCTTCCGTCGCTCCACCGAGTTGCGTCGCCGTGCTCCGCCTCCTTCACCTCCGCCTCTTTCCTCTTCTCTTATATGGTCCTTCTCCAACGCACTTCGTCTTCCTCTTTTACCTCTCCTTCTTTCGTATCGCGTCTTGGTTCAAAGCTCTTCCTCTCGCTTCCGAGGGAATCCTTTTTATCTTTTTTTCTCTCCCCTTGCTCTTACTTTATGCGTGCCGGTGTAGTGTCCCCCTCCGGCCGAACCCTGCCGCGTATAACTCGCGAGGGACCGCGCGGTACGCTGGCGTGGAGAACGAATGTTTATGCACTGATAACTGACAGCACCCTGGCGCGGGAAGTCGGTACCGATCTCCTCCGCCGCGATTCAACGCTCGCACCCACCGCGGGCACCCTGAGATCCCAATGGGAGACGAGTAATCACCTTCCCATGGATTCGATATCCTTAATTCATTTACCGTAGCGTTGTAGATACCAAAAGGATACTGTCGTTTAGATTAGCTAACGCGGTATATTAAGACTCTACTTATTCCACGTTCATTTATTGAAATTAAATTTCACCTAATATTTGAGTGGCTGAATTTTGTTGAGGTTTTTATTCACATAAATAGTTTAGAGTTACCTGAATTGCAAGTTATCCAAACGTAAACTTCAATTATTCGATCGAAGCTCGTAATAGATAAAATTAACGTTGTCCTATCTTACAAATGACATGGTTCTCTAAAATTTGGAAAGCGCAGTTCTACTCTACGATACATCTGTAGTCTCTAATCTATAGAAATCCTTATTTTCTTTACCATATTCTTTACATTCTTTTATAAATATTTCTGTCTTCCAATTTTTCACTCGTCCATCAACTTCAATGTGGTACCAAATTTGATCCTCATAGTCTCTTCACAAGAATAGTGCTTTCAGTCACTATTGTAACGGGCTTTAGCCCCCACCCCCGAATTACCCCAATTCCATTACGATGGAGCTAAAAGGGGGCAGCAGAAATCGAAATATTGTCACCTTTTCATCTGGTCATACATCTTCGGTACTTCAAGTCCCAGTCTCGACCTTCTTTCTGGCCACATGGTTGTTTAATCTTGGGCTTTGGGAGTCGCGTGGGATACAGATTCTCCACGACCGAAAGTTACTCGCGGTGCTTCCAGTCAATCTTTCCCCACTACCAAGCGTCGAATTTTCAAGGAAATCAATGTTTCCGTGTCCGCCATGAATCACAGCGTGTACCAAAGGTCCGCCGGGGCGTTCTCGTCGCTGCGAAGGACCAAACTCGCAAAAGAGGCAAAGCAGCATTTTATGATCGCGATCCGTTAATTCAACGGTCTGGAGGCACTGCTCACCAGCAGATTTACGGTGGTGCTTGGAGTATTGCCCCCACGGATGAGCCTACGAGGGCTGGCCGGCCTGAACCTCCGGGCCATCCTTGTCTCTTTCCATCGTCCTGGCCCGACACGTCGTCAAATCCGGTCCGGTTCGTTGCGTGGACCGAAAGGCTCCTCCGTCTAGTATGACAAATGTTATCCCTGACAGTAAACGTCACTAGTTTAGGTACGATGATTCACGGCTTCCTCGGCATAAACAGGCGCAAACACCTTCGAAAGCAAGCACCGGCTTATTTTATTTGCAGCTTAATTTTATGTGCTCCTCCAGACGCTTCTCTCACGTATTCCAGATTGAAGTGTAAAAGGAGTCATGAGGTACCAGTGACACAACGTTCACCAGGATTTATCGTACCTGTGCTTCGCTCCAATGCTAGGAACTATGAATAAATTCCCCCGTTGGACATAGGATACCTGGTGGGCGGAAAGAGACGTTGTTCGTGGAAAGTTTTGCCTACGTGGGGGCTTCGGTCGGAGGTTGCTTATTGCAGGCTACCAAGTCCCTTGAGGTTCTTTCGAGTTGAAAAGTTTTTGCCATTTGAGGTGATGAGAAACGCTGATGAAGTTGGAAATAGTAGAATATAATTTTCTGTATTTGCAGAGGCAGTGGAAGTGTATACTTGGAATGTGAATTTAATTTTCTTAAAGCAACTGATTTCAAAGTACAGACGGACCACTGATGATTTTTCGTACGTATCAATAGCGAATTCTTGGTACCCTAGAAAATTGTTCCAATTTGTAACATAATATATTCGTCCCGTTTTCTCACGTCACTTTTCGACTCTCAAGATTCCTTCGGCTATCAAAAAGATCGAAGAAGATTATTGATCAAAATCATGCGCAGATAGTTGCTCAAGCTTATTTCTGAATTTTGCAAATGAACGATTTCAGAAGGAATAGCGATAAGGGGAGGAATTTATGTTGCAACCCAATATACACTGAATTTACTTTAAGCTTCAAACTTCCCATCTTGCGAAAATTAAAGTGAAGTGACCTTTAAGTGGAAAGGTTACTTACCTACCCGTACAATCTATACAATTAAGAATTCCATAAACTTCTGAAATTTCCCACAATGCTAAAGAATCGCGATAAGTTAAACAAATCGGCCAGCAATCCTGTAGAATTACATTTGACGAAGAAACGTTTGGCGAACGAGAGGCACGATATCGGGTCGAGACAGGGTTACGACGGAGACATACAAAGGGAATTATGATGTCGTTTTACGAGCGCCTCGTGAAGTCGAAAGGGATTAAACCGCGGCTCACCGTAGTAACTCGGTGCACGCGGTCCAGCGTTCAGATCGATGAAAGGGATCAAAAGAACGACCGTAAAAGGTCCGACGCGTTCTGGCCGATCGAGCCGAAGAAATATTGAGAAATCTGTTACGATCGGACGGCTGCTCGTCCCCGACTGAGTTCACCGGCCAGGCAAATTCCTTTCGGCCGGCTTCGTTTTCGACCAAACGTCCGTATCGTTCTGGACCCCCTCTGCGTCCACTCAGGAACGCGCTCGAATATGTAGGACGACACGAAACATCGTGTCACTCCTTCCCTATTGTTCCCTACCAAGATGGTTCATGATTGTAAGTACGGACCCGTAGTTTGACCCTTCGAGAACTTGGATTTCATCTGCGTGACCTTTGAAGTCTTCTCTTGTTCCCAATAGTTGATATCGATTATCGTGTCTAGTCTAGTGTTCCGGATTGAAAGCTCCATTATTTTCCCGCGAGTTTGATCTTGAAAGTACTGAAAGGTACTGACAGCATTTTTTGTCGGTTGATGGATGAATTTTGACGGAGGAATTTGTCAATGATTCCGTTTACAATCTTCCTGATCTCATCACGAGAGATTATCACCACGATATATTGTTGAAGCGTTGAACAAGTTTTCAGAAGGCTTTGGAGAGCAAATTGAATACAATCAAATCAATATTATTAAATCAAAGGTTTGTGATTTTGATGGTCCAGCATTTCAGCTTTGGTTCTCGGTTTCCATTATACTCTAGTTCTCTAGTTATAGTTCTGCAACTATTTCTCCCTGTTGAGTAGCACTGAACTAGATCACTTCTATGTTTAAATTCTGGTAAACGTCACATCGCGATATCTGCATGTGTTTCCTTCTGAAACTGCAGCAATTCCAAAAGTATAACCCCTCGATTACGTTCACGGTGTGCTTTATACCCGTACGAATCCGTCCTACGAAATCACCCCGTTGACCCCGGGTGCTCGTAAGAAATTCGAGGGCGTCGTAGCCGGTGCCTGGAAGCCGTTTGTTTCGTTGTCGTTGCGTCGTTTTGTGCACGGGGCGCCGTATACCACCGACAGCCCGTCCGCCGCTGGTTCCTCGTTTTCTCTCTCGGAGGGACATCAAATAAATCACGGACTATCGTCTCTCGCGGAACGTTTCACGTCCGCCGGCTCCTTCGCCTCCCTTCTGCTCCTCGAACAGGGGAACAATTCGAAATGGTTTCGTGCGCGAATTCAGAACTTATGGAATGCACTTTGAAGCAAGAACGTTGAGGAGAAACAGAGGGAGGCAAACAAGAATAGTGGACGGAACAGAAGAAGTGGAAGAAAGAAAGTAGACGAAGGAGAGGCAAAGGAGAGCCAAGGAGACGTAGAAGACGAGAGGGCGAGGAGAATGTAGGATTCTCATGGAACATACAGCCGACGTCGTTTCGTGGCGAAGCTAGTACGATAGAAACGTTCGGAATCTCGGTGACGTGATTATCTTTCCCATCGTTCGCCGCTTTTGCAATCTCGGTTAGATAATTACGCTATAAATCGCGCCGATGAATAGAGCCTCCCTCTCCGTGTATCGAGCTCAGGAACGTTGCAACGACCTTTTGTGTGTATGAGATTCTCCTCGTGTAACTCCTCCGCTAAACAGAGACAGAAACAGCTCAAACGCTCTGTACGAGAGAGCACAAAGGTTCGCCATAGGAAAATTTTGACGGCAGAATGGGAGGTGCGCGGGTATTACGATATTTCAATTCTTCCTGACTGCAGAATTTCTCCACGGCTGTCTCTTCCTGGGTCCCCATGTTCTAACCTCGCGATTCTATCTGAAAAATCCATCCCGAGTCGTTAATAGTTTATTTTCCTCGACCTATGACCCCTCGCCGCTCTTATTCGTAGATCTGATCGACCAACGAAGATATTAATAACGGCAACGGCCAGGTAAAACAGCCCCTCGCGAGCTACGAGGGACGAAGGTTGCTCTAACTCAGCCTCACTCTAATCGTGATCCCATTTTTTTTCAAGCCTCGTCGCAACGGGGCACAGAAAGGCGGTCGTAACGTGGTTTCGCGCGTGGATCACGTTCAACACGAGCTCTGTCTTTCCTCAGGTGGACAGGAGGATCTAGCGAGAGACGCGCGAGCCAGACACGCGGAGACAAGAAAAAGACGAGGAAGAGTCGATGCCGTGAGACGGACAGGAGAAAGACGCCATGGGGGCCAGAGGGGCTAAAGGGAGGTTTTCTTCAGGTGGATGAAATAAGACAGAAGCAGAAAGAAGGAGAAAGAGGGAAACCGAAAGAGAGAAAGAGAGAGAAGCGTCGACCGCGATGCCAGCCAAGGAGAGAGGAGTGTACATTCGTTATCTGATCAGAAACTTAAGGCTACCTTGAATGAGATGAATGCCTTTACGTGTCTCTTGCACTTGCCTAGGCACATCCATTCGCCCTTTCATTTCAAGTGCTCCGCTGCCCTTTTGTGGGTGGCTGCCCTTTCTCCGAGGCCATCGCGGTGTACCCATCACTCTTTCTGCCCCCTTGCCTCGGTTGGTCGCGTGTAATTTATTGCATCCGCGAAATTTCGTGGCCACGGATAATGCGAGTGTGTCTTATATCCATCTGCTTCGGTTTCGCGTAATCCCGTGGCTTATTCGACGGTAAAGCGTTTCGAGATTTCTAACATCGCGGTACTTTACCCGTCGCTTATTCTCGCGAATCGTGAATTTAACGAATTGCAACCCTTTAGGAGCAAAATATATGAAAATGAAGGTGATGTAGTTTGTTGAATAACTTTGGAACAGTGGGTTGCACAGAACTTGGTACATCCTTAATAGCAACGGGTGCATGAAACTTTCACCACCTTATGTCTGACCCATTTTTTTTTCTGTACTACAATCTCAACATTTTCATACAGTATTCGGTTACTTATTTTTCAAAGATAACATATTAGGCCCAAATCCACTACACTTTTTCCTTTTAACACTTTGAATACCAAGCATATTGCAAGTGTGTTTCGTGCGATTCCTCGGACGACTAGTTGTAGTTGGATATAGCCGAGTCAGCAAAACATTCGACGTACAGTACATATTCTAAACTAAACGAGTCAATATGTATTCACCCCAATTTCTTCGAATTTTCTCCAACCTTTGGGAAACTCCAAAAGCAGTCATAACGTCGTCGAACACTTATGCCTAGATTACTCCTCTGAGTATTCTGGTAATATATTCATTCTATTAAGAAAATCAAGATTGATTATTTCTATTCAACGTAATTATGAACAGCTATCAAAACTGTTTCTGTTTCAGTAAATAAAACCGTCTCCATCTTCATCATCTTCATCCGGAAGAGAAATCGAAAAGCCGTGCGAAAAGTCTTGCGCGTCTCGTAGAATTTGGAGACGCGGTACTCAAAGAGACGTTCACAGTTCCAAGAGATACATCTTCGGTTTCATTTAGGCCTCGTTATAAGGACTCCATTTCCGTCGTCGACGTTAGAGCTTCTTGATTCTAACATTGTAACAAATGTCACGATTGGACTCCGGACGATTGGACGGGCTTGAAACGAACCACCGCAATCAGGCGACATGGTTGATGACAGGTTGAGGAGCATGGAACGCCACAAGGTGTCTCAAATTATATCGAAATGGAAGCGGATCAGGCCTCAGACGCGCGGGATGAACTTCGGGACCGAGTCCTCGCGCCGGCTCACCGATCGGCACTAATTTAACGAGGTATAAATAAAGCTCCAGGGCAGGCTCGTGGTGAACGAAGTTGGAAAGACTTTGAGTAGGGTTCCAGTAGAGAACCAGAGGAGGAGGGTGCGCGAGGAAGAGCCTGCCGGCGAGTTAGAGGTGGTTGGACCGAATGCTGGTTAGCTGTTTCGGAATGACAAGTTCATTTTATTAAGACGCCTTCAGCCGCATTATGGTCGTCACGTGTTATTCGCAGACCCGCAGCCGACCGACCGAAGCTACCCATATCCTCAGCTGTTTTCAGCGTTAGGAGGCTGTGTTCGTGTCTGCGCGCGTGTATACATAAAGGGACAGTCCACGAGCAACGAATGCTGGAACACTGGGGAACATATATGAGTGCCGAGTGTGAACGGATATGTCGCCTTCTTTGATGTCTCCGTTTCTCCCTCCGCGAGAAACGACGACCACGACCGCGAACACGACGAAGACGAGCACTACGACTCGCCCGTCCCACCTCTTCTTTCTCCATTTTTTTATCCCGCGGCCTGTAGCTCCGAGACCACACTTTAATTCTTAGGTCTTTTGGCTCTCTTTCTCTGCGTAGTCGCTGGGGTCTTGGATGCTGTTACGCCACTGCGTGTGTAATCTTTCGCTTCTATTTTCGTGCAACGGGGTGATCTTGGATTTTATTAAAGTATGCAATCTAAACAGAATATGCTTTCCTGGTCTTGTAGCTTCTGCAGTGGCGTTTCGAGCATCGATGTCATTCGACGGGGTAATTTATGGCGTTATCCCTTCTCCTTCAATATTTTGCGTTGAGTTGTAACATTGGCAAAAATGTAATTTTTTAACGTACGTTTGAAAACATTTGCTGTCACCTGATGCAGGCCCCATCCTCCAATCTTCCTAGTGACGTCACTGCCTTTTGAATACTTCACAGAATTACCATTTTTTAATACCTTTGATTCTAATCGCTCCGTTTCAATATAAAGATTTCCCCGTACAGTCGTGAAGGGTTACTTTATATAACCTACTACTACTTTATATATAAATAACTCAAAGGCGAAGTCTATAAAATGCGTCTCTCTTTTTTCCGCCTTCGTTTCTTTTTCCGCGGTATCGGAACCAGAAACATTCCAATCGTCAGCCAACGACTCTGTTCTCTCCTCGTTCCGCTGGTAGACATTGTTCTTCTTCTATCTCGTGGACTTCTTCGACATCGTCTTGGCCACTCGCGCAGAAGGGGTCCTCTGACTCCTCTTGTATCAGATCGAATCGGAGGAGCACCTTCTTCTCTGCTCGTAGAACAAAGTAGTTTTACCTCCGGTCAGAACACAGCCAACGTGCCACGATAATTCTCGTGTGTATCGCCTGGTCATTGTGTTTCGTTCGCTCAAGACTCCTTTGAGCTGTGATAATGCTCCTTGATAGGGCTGTTACGTAACTTTGATTGAATTGCCTTGGATTCTTCCTGGTTTCGCATTGAATCCCCTCAATTTTCAAGAACAATGTACAGTATTATATTACCGTATAATTTCTTAGTACTTTCTGAGACGTATCGAAGCAGGAAAATTGGTGAAGAAATGTTGTCATTTACGGCGCGATATTTTTGCATCGACCGTCGTTATTTTCTGTCTAAAGACATAATTTGGGTTGACGGTGTTACTACAGCAACCTATTCATTATTTTTAATATTAATAACTGTACCTTACGTGTACCTTTATTGACAAAATTATCAAAGAAAACTTCCATGTTTCCAGTTCCACTCAAAGGACTGCGATTAAGAATTAATCAGTTTATTTACTTTGCAAATTCTCCAGTCTATAAGAGTCTTCCTCCTTTTATTGAAAGCTTTCTTTCCATTCACCGGACCGCGACGTATACATTTCGCAGATTGTCCCATCGACTAGAATCAGCCCATTCAGAGCACAGAAGGCAAAGTACCCGGAGGTTTGCCATTTCACTTCGAATGCAGCCCGTGAATCGTCGATCCGGGGAATCGTCCTGCGTTTCTTTGCGGCGTCGATTACGCTATTGACGACGGACTCCTTGCGGCTGTCCCGGTGTGCAAGTTACACGAAACAACCGCGACGTCTGCCGCGCATCGCGGCACGATACGAATATTAATTAAGAGCGATCGCATCGGTAGTCGTCAGCGGGCAACTAATTAGCGGGCAGAACGTTGCGTGGCCCGCGAGTACACGAGCAGAAAAGGGAAACCGCTTGGCGCTCTGTCTCTTCAATAAGGGGGCTAATTAATTATCCGACGTCGTCGCGATTTTCCGTCCGTGCCAACGTACAAAAGACACGAGAATCTCCCTGGTTCGACGTTGGAATCCAAGCTGTTCCAATGGTTTCCATGACTTTCGCCTCCTTCACGATCCAACCGAGTTTTTCCCTCGCGTAATTTTCACCGACGGCCGTGAAATCATCGTCATCTCGCCTCTTGGAACCGGTTCCCAGCACCGTTCTAACGCGACAGCGAAGAAACGACGCGACTAATGCATCGTCCGGCTCGTTTTCGTTTTTCTGCACGGCGACCCGACCGTGTAGCACACTAGCAGTGTGCGATCCAGCATCGTTTACCTGCAGAATCGCCTCGTTTAACCACCCTTCAAACGTGCGAAGCTGCACGTTTTTTTCGGAAACCCGGATTAAGCACTCATTCACAAATTGAAATTACCTTTGCCCTTTAGCGTTTCGGGAGCTTTTTATATAACGAATTTCTAAATACGTACACTCTTGTTTATAAGTATCAGGTCAATTTGTCAGGTGCATAGAAAACACGGTGATGGATCTAGGTTATACAATTTTAACCATCGTTACGGCATCGCGATACAAAAGTATGTATTAATGTATTTACTGAATTTACGAGTGGATGATATTAAAGCCACTAATAAAACAGGGCGAATATATGTTACAATCTAATATTATAAAGCGCGCCTTACTCCAACTGCTTTCTATATATAGCACGTTGAAATTTCCCACAAAAGCATGGAAGTCCGCGGTCAACTTATTAATTACAACGGGGGGGAAGATCACTTAATCAGTATCTCCCTGTGCAATGTTTACTCGGTATTACTGCAACTACTCAACAACTCAAACGTACAAATCCTTCAATCTCGGTTCATTCAAACTACACCGAAGTCAAGCATATATCTATAAACCACTGTATTCATAAATCTTCCCACCTATCATTCATACCGTTACATCAGAACCCTTCATCCTCCATTTCCTCCGACACTACAATAGCAGAAAGATCCATCTCAATTCAATCATTCATGAGCAGCTACATCACAGTACACAGACAGTCGGTGCATTAGCACAACCTCTATCCGCGTCCATTTTTCTGCTTCACCGAGTCTCTTGTTTAGGAACGCAAAGGTGCACGCAGGTGTGGGCGTGATCACCTGCTCTGTAGAACATTCGACCTCCCGCTGGCACCCCGAGCATTGGTATTTCGTCCGGTATTTCGCCAACGCGACGGACTTAATTTCGCGACCCAAGCTTTCCGACCCGCCGCGAAATTCTCGCGCGAACCAAGCCCGCGGGAATGTTTTTCGCTCGCCTGGAATCCCTGGCACGGTGTTAACCCTTAATCCGTGGGCCGGGATTGAAATAATCTGTACCCTGTTACTTCAAACTTTTAGTATGCGATTAATTATATCGGGTTGGCGGAAAAATAATATCGGTTTCGGAGACGCGAAATCGAATTTATTTAGTAGACTGTAGATTTTTATGTTTTTACAAATACAATTAAAGAATAGGTGAATGAAACTGTAAGAAGGATTTGTTTCACCCTCGAAATATTATAATATGTACTTTGTTTTGGGATATTGGATTATATTTGCATATTATGCCTTTCGACCAAATAAATCTATTCGTCTATAGACTCTTCTGAAACATCCAAAGAAAAGTAAGACACGGTAACTTCGGATTTCGGAATATTATGTGGCCGGCTATTTCTATTTACTGTGATTACAAAAAGTATTTGTACATCGCTGTACTTGTTTCGGCACGTAGCTATCAATTAATTAAGTACAAATGTGTTAAAATTCTTCTCGCTCTCGGTTGGAGTTACAGAAGTGAAATGATGAATCTGATTAAAAGAACGGTTGAATGAAAAGTCAGGGAGCATACGAATACTTTTTGGAGCCCTTCTATGTGTTAAAACGAAGGTTTAACGAGAGGTTGTACGTAAAATACTGATAATAATTGTGGGGAATTAATGAATAAGTAGAGGTTGTGTGAAAGGTGAGGTTTGATATCGAATAATGCGGATCTGCGTCCTTACTGCATAATATGCGTACTTAACTAGCAAAAGAGCAATAGGATCGCAGAGCCATAAGTGATATTTTAATAAGTTTAATAATCCCCAGCAATTACCTATTTTCCAACTAATGGATTCTTAATTAACGTACTTTATATCCACGCTTTATAGTTATGGCTATCCTTCCCGGAGACTTTAATGCGCGGCAATAGAAGTGCTTTTCGATCGACTTAAACAGCGTATCTGTTAATTGCAACGATTGCGCACTCTTGTTTACAACCAGAAATTATCGATACGGCAAAAAGTGTCGAGTATCCAGATGCTTATTTTATTAAACAAAAGAACATCGGCGCACTGTTTCTTCGACGATCGTTCAATAATTCATGAACATTCCTTGCGCGTTGGTTACTGTTTGCCGATGTACTGACGCTCAAGGAATTACGAGTCGTCGTTACTGTTGGACAGACTTCAACTGCTTCCGATTCACGCGAGACCTTCTCGCGTCCAGCCACGGCAACCCTTTTTTCCTCCTTAAACGGCAGAAACGCTGAACAGAGACAGGTAACGACGTCCAGCTATCGACCGATTGGCCGCTCCAACGCTGACCTGTCGTTTGCATGAATTTCCTCTCTGTCTTCGAGTAGCCACTTCACCAGACATTCAGTTCTACGTGGATTTACTAGGATCTACAAAAGTATCAGCACATACCCTTGGAATTCCTTTTACGCGATAAAGGCGTGACAAAGAAAAAGTCATGCAAACATTGATCGGCAACAAAGCGTAAAAGTTGTATTAAAACTGCAAACCGTACAAAAACTAATTCAACGTAGAAGTAAATGCACTAAAGAATTTCATTTAATAAATACGGTGCATACGTGTATGTACGCATTGTTGAATAGACGTAAAATAATAG
Source organism: Eucera pruinosa (assembly GCA_028830335.1). Lineage (NCBI taxonomy): Eukaryota > Metazoa > Arthropoda > Insecta > Hymenoptera > Apidae > Eucera > Eucera pruinosa. Next base: position 13,982,683 of record JAMYCR010000004.1, on the reverse strand, counting down.
GATTTAAGTTTGTAAGTATCACATGATGGAAACAAATTTAAACGATCTGAGATTCCTTCAAATATAATTTTACTTAACAATATGAGAAATGGACAAAATCTCTTATTGATACTCCTATTATTATAGTGAGCTTTGCGAAATGCTGTACAAATTCCATTCGACTACGATTCTGTTAAAGAAAATCGCGCGATCTTTTCGGTATATAATAAATAAATTCTCTCTTCTCTTTTCTCTTTCACCGTACGCGTTCCATCCCTATTTCCGATACTATAGGCAATCCCCTCCTCAACCCACGAATCTTTTTCATTCCTTCAAAGATCTTCCCCGTCTGCTCTTCCGTTTCGTTTTTACCTGGCGCACGCGCTTCAGAGGATGTATCGAACCGGAGAAACCGTGACCACGCAATTAGCGAAATTGCTAATTTACAGGCTTTTTAATCAAATTAGTGAGATGGTAGGCGAACACTTTTATGCCCCCGTCCAGTTATTTATGGTTTATGGCAATTGCCCGAAAGAGAGCCGCGCGGGCTCTTAGAGGTACGGCCCCCGCACCAGTCTTTGCCTCTGCTGCGGTTTTTTTTTCTTTTGTGAACTCAGGAAGACCGAGCGTGCGCCTTTCTTTTCTCCCGTTTCTTTTCGGCTCACTTCCTCATCGTTCCTCGTGGACATCGGTCACGGTGGCCCCATAGTTGTCTAATTAACGGTGCGCGTTCGCGAGAGACTGCAAGATTCCCTTCGACTGTTCGTTTTTTTTCACGATCACCGCATCTCGCGCACCCCGCTTCTCCTAAAGTACCGAGAAGGAATTATCGATTGTTTGGCGGAAAAGTTTTGATCGTTGCAACGGGTCTATTCTTTGGTTTCTGTCCTCCTTTCTATTTTATTTCTCCCTTTAAGACTTTTTGTTCGTTACTTTTTATCGGAAGACGGAGGGAAGTTCGAGTTTCAGCTTGGTACTCCAGGTAAATTGGACTTAAGTACGTAACATGAAATTCAAGAGACTTTCTTCGGAACCATAAACTGAAACCTTTGAACCATTCATGAATATTCAAGGGGCAGCGTGTCGTTTTAAACCGGGGTTACAAATTCGATTCATTTTTGCCCCTTAAAACTGCACAGCCGGCTGCTTCGCAAGGCTAGCACTGTTATTTAACGTTATGTAAAAATGGCCAGCAATGAGAATTCAGCAAAAGGAAAGTGGAAACAATATTATGCAAAGAAAGAAAATATTCTTAAATGTAATATAGATGAAAAATCTTTGCTACACGGCCACGGAAATGTTGCTTCGTCGAATACCGTGGTTCTTCATCCTTTTGCACGCCGTTTTACTTCTTTATATGCACCTTCGTATAGGAATAATAATTCTCTTCGCGCAACGTGTATCATCCTCTTTCCTTCTATTTTTTCGTATTATCTCTGCCCATTTTTCTACCTATTTCACCGCATTCACAATCCACGATCATTACCGTTCTAGGAATACAGCTCGTGGACCTAACCTTGAGGAAGATTTCCTGGCTTGCGCCTTTTTTTACCATCGGCCCGCAAGAACGTCCACGCCGAGCGTATATTCGTCCGCATAGCGGTATATACACGTCGCTGAATGCACCGTGCAGATGCCCAGCGTGGCAGCTAAAGGCCTTCCTCGCGGCAGAGAACGATCTTCCAGGGATGGATCAACGACCTCCGACATGGATGCCTATCTACGGACAAGCCAGCATCGATACATCTGAGGGGAACGGGAGGACGCACCGAGACTCGAAGGAAGAAAGGATCGTGGAAGGCGTTTAGACGACAACAACGTTTATGAGAATCGCGGAAAAAGTCACACAGGGTGAATAATAGTATGACTTAATACCAATGATCTACGATCCTTGACGTTTGGTTGCGGTGCTAGACAAGTAAGAGGTAAGATTAGTGTCTTCGGAGCTATGGAAATTTATGAAGGGAACACAAGCGACTATTAAATGTAGGATGACTGCATCGTACGTTAGAAGAGGTGATGCGAAAAATGGTGAGAGTTTTGGTAAATTTGATATGTTAAAATATCACTCATGTTTCTGAGGATTTATTGCTATTAAATAATGCATCAAATAATATTAATGTCTCAGAGAATCAGAGAATCTTCCGAAAATCGGTTAGTAATCACTAGAGTGCGATGCTTCATGTAAATTCATCTCTTTTTAAGCAAAGAAAAGAAGTGGAAGCTGGGTAGGGGGAGCTTCATTTTGAAGTATTAAAATATCTTTTCTAATTTAACTATTTCATATATTCTTCTACGCTGCACAGATTCAGTATTTTTTATTTATTTATTTAACTTTCCCATAGATGCATAAAAATCTGCAGCCTAGTAATCGCATGCATAAGAACCATAAAACATTGTGCATCGTCTCTTCGTTCTCTAAATCATTTGCTTCGTTCAATTCGTTTCTTAGCTTACATCATCGTCTATTAGGTGTACGAATGAATAATTCACTTTTCGTGTTAAATGCAGCATTTATTTTTAACAAAATCAAATATTTATTTTGTTCTAAACACAAATTGTATTAAATTGTAATATTTTATACTATTTTATCAGCAAACCATGGCTATTTCTTCTCGAAAGAAAGCTTGTTCTTAATAAAATAAACTCATCAACTCAATAAAAATTGTGAATTACTTATTGATACGCGCAACAGAATAGCGTCGATTCATTGCTTCTTCTAGATATAAACATCTTTTATGTATTACAAACCAATTCTTGCAAAATCCACCCCACAAACCGTTTCATCGAACCTTATCGATCAACCCCACCCGAGATACCAAACTCGCAGCCATACCTAAAGGACAGTATAGGGTTAAAAGCAGACTGTCAGGCGAAAGAGTAACCAAGGGTGGTCCCCGAAAGGGTGGAATAGACGGACGTAGCAAACGAAAGGAAGTAAAGGAGTCTGCTGAACTTTGATGTACTGTCAGGCGGACATCGTAAACGCATTAGTTGGCCGTATACAGTCCCTAGGCCAGGGTACGATTCCGTTATAGACGTTCTAGCCGACGATCCGCCCGGGCAACTCGCGAGTACACGCGGAGAAACGCGAAGAGCTCGTGGGAGCATATACGTGCGACAAAGACACGGACAGATGAGCACAATGAATAGAGACGAGCGACCAACCACGGGGGATACAAGGTAGAGCCTAGAGAGAGCACATAACCGGCGCGTATATAGCTGGAACACCACGAAGAACGTGGCCGAACACAAGAGGTGATCGATGTCGGCCTTTAACGCGGCCGGAATCGTGAAGAATGTTTGCCTAACAAGGCAAACACGGGCCCGACCATGGCGATACGGTCGCGAAGCATTGTCGGGAAAACGAGCGACACAACGCGGGTGTATCGATGCCGGATATCGGACACGATGACCCCGTCCGGCTCCGCGTGAAACCTTCGCTACAACGGATCCACGTCAATCAAACCTTCGCTGCTTTTTCGTCTTGTTAATGGGGATTCGATAATGTGGATAGAAATTTCGTGGATAGATGCCGGTTAGAGATAGGCCGCGCTTTACAAGACAGGAATGATTACGATGAGGATGAGTTTAGGTGTTTTACGACACGGGTAAAGCGAGGTCGTTGGAATTACCGAGAGCAAGAAACGAAGCAGACGAAAGATGAGTTAACCGTGATTCATGCGAGGAAATTGCCTAAGGTTAACCTCGACGACGACGCTGAGTCAGGCCAGTGTCTCGCGTGTCCAGATTCCCGGACGGAAAACCGCGTTTCAATGTAATTGTCGATAGATTCTTCCTGCGACCATGACGACTCTAGTTGGCGGAACCTGTGTAGCAAGCTGATGAACCGAATTCTTATTCGATGGGCGCCTATTCATTGGATTTCAGCCAGGACTACGCGCGTTTGGCCCCCACGTCACGCTGAAGAATATTTAAAATGTTAAGAGTACCAATGAGTAAAGCACTTTTGTCACCAAAGTCACTGCTTACTTTTAGCAGATCAAGTATCCCGACTTAAATATAATTGGTGTTGTTCTGTAATATTTGCGCATTGTGAAGTAAATTCATCGAGTCATTTTTGTATCTTGGTAATATATCTTGTATTCAATCTGTACGTTGACCTTATTACAGAAATAGTGAATTACTTGTTGGTACGCTTAATGATATCTTGATTTTTAGCCTGAGTGTTCTGCAAAGCAAGAACTAATTTCGAATTAATATTGCGCAGTTCGGAAGAAGGCTTAACGTACAAACTCCTACTTTTTGAAAGCGTGACTTACGTCGTTTTGCCTTACAACCACAAACGCAAACATAAACATTCTTACAACAGACTTCCTTTCGGTATACGCTATTAGTTCCTCGTCTATGTTCTCAATCGTCGGAACACTTGTACTTTGACGTCTACAACGACTCTTACGAGGTTGCTACATAGATTCCGCCGAACGTACCTACGTTAACAAACTTATTTTTCGTTATCAGAATGAAAGGGATCGGTCGCACAGCTACAAAGATTATTGCATCGTTGATCATTTGACGGTAAGCCACGACAGTGTCGATCCACGTTCAGCTTTTTCCAAAAGCCTCGATAGAAAGAACCCCGCTGGCTCGTTCGACTCGTTAGGCAGGTAGATCGCGCGTCACCGGGTCCTGGACATGATTCATCGCGAGAAACTCGGTAGGACTATGCGGAAACCGAGTCCTGGCGTGAACGATGCGCAGACCCAGAGATCCTCATTGTTGGAAAACGCGAAGAAGCTCGGAGAGACCCGTTGGTAGGTGGGTGCCGCAAAAATCTCGGCGACCCGTTAGCGCATCGCTGTCGTGGTGCAACGCTCGTTGCCGCTGCGGCGTTAAAACGTCACTGGCCGGTTGGAACAAGAAGAGAAGAGAAGAGAGAACACACGATACGAATCGTTGCCGGCTGAGTTACGGCCGACCTGCTGCGACCTCGGATTATGAGGGTTATTGCCTGCGCGAGTATACTAATTAGCGTGGATATATACTATGCGCCTTACGGTAAATACCGGAGAGAATTTTCGCGTGATCCACCGATCGTGTACCGAACGTAAGCTACGTGACGCGATTCGATGCATCCACGTTTCCTCGTCGTTTCAAGGTAGAATGCCGCGAGGCAAATTATTTCCTTCTTTTTTTTTTCTTTCCTTTACCCGACGCCCGTCAGCTGCTTCTGCATCCGATCAACGTATGAGACTCGGAAAGATTGGTCTGAGAAAGATCAGTCGCGACAGGTAACACGGAAACGATGCCGTGGTACCCGCCCTGCTCGCGCGTGTAATTATACTTCACGATTTTACGTCTCCGGGCAGCTCCTCGCAGTGCGGCAAATACGAAGTGGATGGAGCAATTGAGTTGGAGTAGGATATAGTTACGTTACAGTCTCGTGGATTTGTTAAGAACTAGTGCATAAATGTCTACTAATGAACGGATTAGTGGATTGAAAAATCGGAGATACGTAATACGGTTCCGTTGAAACGTTGCGATAATTCCGAGGTGTTTCTGTATTTCTTGAGAAAGTAGACGGGTACGTTGCTTCTGTATGTTCAAAACGTGTTGTGCCATAACTCATGGCTTAATCTCGTGCGTTTCTCATGCTGTTTGAGACACGTACTCACGCTTCTGCGAGTTTCAGAGGTGCAACATGAAAAAGATAGGTTACAGACATCTGATGCATATAACCACGGTAACTGCCTCCCAATTTCACGCCATAAAATAATTCACGGTACACGCTCCGAGCAAACAGCCAACTACACGGATAAACTTCACAGGCTTCTTGTGACTTCACAAATTACTCGAAGTAACCGTAGCCTGAGCTCTTATTACACGTTGAAATATTATTCCAAAAGAATACAGAAGAACTCGACTCGTCGGTCGACACTTTTGTTACTTCATTCAACGCTACGATAAATTAGCTCCAATAATTAGAACAATTTTTACCCAACCTGTCGTACGATCGGATTCATCAAACGTTCGATAAAACTGCTTCTTGCATCTACGAAAAACTCGCCAACAAATATGACGCGCAGCATGGTGTACGCGATCAGAATCAAGAAATGCTGATAGACGCAACCTATGGATCCGTCCTCGGTATCTACAGGTGGTCGGTACTGTCAAGTCGCAGCGGACCGGTTCGAGATCTCAGGATCTTTCTCTCGGTTCGTCGCCGCAGCGCCAGCGCCCGGACTATGGGCGCAACCAGGAGGCAGACACTCGAAGGAAACGTAATACCTAGAAGAGCTGACTCTTCTTCGTAGTGTTTCGCCGAGGCTGGTCCCCTCGCTACTCTGCCTACCACGGTGTTTCGGTCCCGAGCATTTAATATGGCAGCGAGCTCGCCGGAGACACTGACAGATCTTGGCAATTAATAAAACGTTTCCCTGCTTATTGTCGTGCGGCTACTTGGTTATGCTCCGTGGGCTACCCTTTTCACCGAGCCCGGTAGTCTCTTCTACGCTCCAGCCTCCGCTTCCTTCGCCATCTCCTTCACGATCTCATCCAAGCTTGCGCTTCTTCCGCGACCAGAACGTGCACCAGCCGTGGAAGCAGTGGCACGAGGTGACGCACACACAGAGGCTCCGGCAGCTTCTCAATGGACGCGTATTAATTGGGCCTCGGTCGAGTCTTGGCACTAGTGGATGTCCTCGTGTCGAGTTTCCACCGCGGCGATTGTTGTTGCCTCCGTCCAACGAGATAACGACTAGGCCTGTCCAATCCTGGCCACTGTGGGACCTCCTAGGTTTACGAGATCGACTACTCGTAGTCGCGACATCAACGTTAGATCGAAGAGAATCACGCCTTGGTGAAAAATCCTGAGAGATTCGAAGTAGCTGGTTGCGCCTTGACTAACATTGTCGTGCGGCATCGCGCTTGGGGAAAATGATACGATCTTCTTCGACTGGTTGGATGTTATTAAAGAAGGAGGCTGGTCCGATCCGGACGCGTCCGCTTGATAGGATTACGGAGAGCGCAGTCATGACGAACGCTTTTGTCTGGATGGTATCTTTGATGTTTAGATGTAAAGAACAGCAGGTAGTTTGTAGAGGGCACGATTCGCTCGAGCTATGAGTTGAATCGAGTCGTGGCGATCGGGATCGGTGAAAGTTGACGATTACGATCAGGGAAATTCAAAAACCGCGATGAATTATGGCGCCAGATTATGGGAGATCCTTGAGCATGGACTATAATATGCTTTAACTGTATATTGCTGCTGGCGTTATATCCCGTGACGGTAGATCTTTGTTACTTCACAAGATATAGTGACAATAATTGGTAGTTTAATCACACTCGCACGACAATAACCAATAACTCAAATTTTCACCTACTTATACCATCGACTCTTGATACGCTTTACTGGCACCGTGGCATAGAGCGCTATTTGCACTCGTCGGAATATATTACGTGTACCAATGAGTAATCCACCCATTTTGTTGAATTCGATCTTTGCTTTGAGGAAAATCGAACACCTACCCCATCTTAAATATAATTGCTATTATTCTATTATGTTTTACGAAATTTTTTATGCTAGCTGTAGATACCTGCTCGAATGCTTCAACTTTTGATCAAACAAATTTACCGATTCATTTAAAAATAGTAGATTACTTGTTGGTATATCTAATAGTTCCATCGATCTAAACTTAACTCCCTCTTCATGTCTCATCTGCATACCACTTCTTCCCCCGTTGGATCTTGATCTATTCGGTGCAGGCAAAAACATCCTTCCGTTAATTGAAATCGGTATAGGCTTCCGCGAATGCTGGAGCATAAAATAATAGCCCGTCGATCGTACCGCTAGTTCCATCGTCGTGTTTCGTGCCTTCGTTCTACGCTTTTCGAGGCGAGCAATTATCGGGAACGTTCCGTGACGGAGTCCCGGTTCCCGCGATCTCTCGGACAAGCATCGGAGGAATGTCACGGATTTCTACGAAGCTTTTCGCGGCCGGAGTCGCGGTCGACGCCTTGATTATTCCCCTCTTTTTTCCCAACTACGAACGATCGTTGCTGCACAACGATCGTTGCGCAAGAACCGCGAAGCGGGTTATTATTACGCCGTTATGGCAATTCGTTTTTGCCTGTAGAAGCCACTGAAAGTTGCGGCCGACTGGAGCTTCTACGGGGCAAACTATCCGCGACGGACGAGCCTGGTCCGAATATAGATCAAAGATCCGATCTACTTTACGATCGTCGTCGCTCGACGTTCTCCGTGGCTTTGCCCGGTCACACTTCTTCTTTCACGGACAGAGTAAACGGTATTAGCTATCAGAAACTCGCGAACTCACTCGACGGTTAGCTCCTTTTCGTCCGCGGTTTTTCCTTTTCTTGTCAACGATGACGTTTAAGCGTCAGAACCGCCTGTCTTGCCGTGGGAGCGTACTCTGGGATAATTTCGGAATCCTCTTCCATATTTTCTACACTTATGAAATTTTAATTTGTATATTTAATTTGCAATCATGATAAAATTGTCTAGAGGAAATAGGTTATCGAAGGTACTATCTTTGGCTTCGAAATTACGCTTCGAAAGCTTTTTACTTGCGCTATCTTTGGTTTCAATTTTAAACGAACTGTGTCAAATCTGAATTATGAATGGCTTTTCTTATTTTAAATATCACCCCGTGCTTTAATTAACGGGACACTTAAATAGAATTTCCCTTCTTAGGAAGCGGGTATGACTAAAATTAACTTACTTAATCGATACTTAATTCTTCGCCGTCAACTCTCCCAATTTACCACTTCAAGAAACGATTCAGAGAATGAATCGTTGATGTCGTTAACCGGCCAGATATCCCGATGGAACAAGTGGGTGGCGGATTCGCTAAAAAGGAGCACGAAGAAAGGAGAAGAACAGGACGAAGAAATTCCGAAGTTCTGAAGATAACGAGAGCAGTGAGATCAGCGCGGTTCACTTCACTCGGATTTGTAAGATGTTGAAGTGTCTTTTATACTGTTACAAGGCAGAGACGCGATACCGATATCGGTTCACGGAAATCTGCAAGTTTGTATTGCTGGTAATTCGTTTTCCCCGCGCTATCCCCGATATTGCTCCGATTTATACATGTCTGCTCTCCGAATGTTCGTTATCGAGCTCATTCGATCCGATACCCGGTGCCATTATCACCGATATTGGGGCTAACGATTGCACTAAGTTGCAGCCAAAAGCTTGACCGGTTTGTAAATTTCGGGAACGACGGTATTACGTGGTAAAAACGGCCTCCAACCAGCGCCATTTCAGGATACAATATCTGTCTAACTGCGATTCTGTGTTGTCTTTATATCGTACCTCGTTTGCGATCTTTCCCTGTCCTCTTTACATGAGAATTCTTTAACTGTAAGGGCTTTGTTCGTGCTACAACCGACACAAAACTGATTCTACGTAAAATAGTAGATAAAAAATGGGAAATAAATTTTTATCCTTTAATGTTTCATTTTTCAGAAAATTGAATTAGAATATTTGAGAGACGCAGACGTGTTTATATAATAATTATATTATATTATATAAAATGTTATTATAAATTTATGATAATGAAACATATCGTCGCATTTATCATCAATCATTACGGTGTTTCTAAATTCACGATTGGGGAGAACTTTTCGTATAAATTCATCATTGTTTTCTGAATAACTTGAATTTGTAAATTCCATCAAAATCGACTGCACATCTGCAACCATAGCACTAGAAGGATTAAAATTACCTTACCATTGATTCTCGCGATCTGCGATAGCAATAATACGATAGCAATGCAACAAATAACGTTCCGGCGAAGAAATCGGCAGAAGAATCGTTCGAAACTCGGAGTTGCAGAAAAAATTAAAGGAATACAAGGAGAAAGGAGGAAGAAGGTAGACCAAGGGAGGAGGCAGCTGATCTGGACGTCGGTTCATTTCGAGTTCGGGATTCGGGAATTGGTTATGAATAATGCAAACGTTCGCCGAGCGTTCGCCGACCGGCTGGAGATCGAATCCGCGACGGTCAAACGGAGGTTCCGGGTGAGAGGGCTAGCTCTGACTTTTAAAACGCGAAACGACGATGACGACGACGACCGGCTGTTCCGGTTGCCTCGAACGGTACTCTCCGCTTCGTGAATCCCGACGTCCTGCGGGATAGTTATCCGGGGAAATAACCTCGAGCTCGCGGAGGCCCGCGACGACTTCGTGTTTCGCCGAAATACTTTTCGGTGCCGCATGAATAATGCATCTGTATCGCGCACTTGGCAGCCGCTCTTGCAGCATACATCAACCGTGTAACGAGGATTCAAAGCGTATTTCCGTTTGCGAAAAGCGTCGTTGATAAAACGACAACGACTGCGAACGGGAGACGAGTTTTACGTGTCCGGGCTGTCCCCCTGACGAAGAGTGGTTGCATTCTTATGGCCGATGTACATTCTGAATTATAGATTCTCCTGCACGAGAAACAAAGAATTCGCCTGTTTTATAGTTTGAGAAACAGTTTCGTTGCTTCATTGTTTCATACGAAGATTGTTTTATCATTTCCAGTTAGAGCCTTTTCACGTTGGCTGGTTTTCGTAATTCACTTGAGGATCCATATGTATATCAATCCTTGGCCTTTTAATTAAAAACAACGAAGGTAGGTATACGAGGTTTCAATTTATTTTTGACAACCGGACGGCAAAAACCGGACTGACTCGCGTGATCTTCGTCATTTAAACGATTTCCATTTTAAGCTTATTAGAAGATGCTAGGGTGATCCGGGAACAAAAAATTGGACTAGCCACCTGTTAACTTCAATCGGCCAATTCCTGATTCCCTTCTGAAGCCGGGTTTCCTTCCACTTTTGCTTCTATTCATTTTGAACAAAACGCAAACCAGGAAACGCCCGTGTGTAATTTAGTCCTTTGGAAACCACTAACAGCCCCGTGGTAGTAGATTCTACTATGAGTCATCCGTCCGCCAATTGCACAGCGATTTGCCACATTGGTAAAAAAAGGTAGAGGAGGTGAATCGTTTAACAAACAAGCCGACACGAGGCACGAGTTTCATGGCACGAGCCAGCATAATTTACCACCCGAAACGTAAGCAAGATGGAGGGTGAACATTCGATATCTCGGCCCGCAGATGTTTTCGTTGGCCAACGATTCGTGGAAGGCAATTTCGTGACGACACGTTTGCCTTTCGTATGCCTTACTGGCCAGCCGTTTGACTCGCTACCTTCGACGGTGGACCGCACTTTGCGCGCATCTGCGTCGATCGCTCCCCATTGCTCGACGTGCCGGTGATACATGCTGGATTATCCCTTAGGCTTGTTAGAGCTGGGGGACAAAGCGGAAGTCGCCTCTGCACTCACGGATTCGCGATGGTTTCTCATCTTCGATCGATAAGTAACGCTGTGTGTGTGCGAAGATTATGCGGCGACATTTTGAGAAATTTATGAGTTACTGTGTGTGCACGCGTCTAACTGGGTAGATATTTAATCCGATGGTAGACTAAAAGGAAAAGTAGGAAACCGAAACGTGACGAATTATTGAATCCACAAAAGTATGGAACTACAAGTTTGGACCTAATTATTAAATCCAAACATCCTACGGCGTTCGAGAAATTTGCTCATAGCGTGTTATTGGCTTCTACAGCCAATCCATTTCGATTATCAAGAACATTACTGGTTTCTTAAAACACCTGAAATTCTTTGCCACCTACACAATAGGAAGAAGAAGATGAATTCACCATAATGAAATTCGATATTTCGGCGACTTCATCGTATGCCTTGATTAAAGTCCACCGCAGCGAAAGGGTTAATGTTAAAACGGAAAACAATTCCTTTTATTCTGTTCATCTATGGAAAACGAAATCTGTTCGAGCACAAGATTATTAGCTACCATTCGGCGCGAAATGCAATTAAAAAGTCGCGGCATTTCAAAGTCCTTCGTCCAAGATCTAATCCAGTAGCCAAGAAGATCTCAACCCCCGCAACAGACGTTTGTCGTCGAATTCAAAGACGTCCATCAATGTGGCCGCTTAGGCCATCGACTAATTCTGAATAGGAGCTCATTTGCGGAGGTCGCCGTACGCACATGCGAGCGATCCACGCACAAAAGCAGAAAAATAGAGGAATCCCAAGGAACGCGAGGATCCACGGTCGTTTAGTCCTTCCGCTCGTGCGCCGTATGTCATGCCTTTCAACCTCCGGCTGGCTAATCTCCGCCGTCTGTCCGCGTTCCTCCGCGGCGACCTTTCACGAGCTTTTCAAGCATTTTATGGCGCGGAACAAGTCCTCGTCCACGAGCGTCGTTTCACGCGAAACCAACGCGTGGCTCGATTCCCGACACGTTTGCAGGACAAGAGGCGGACTGGATACACCCGTAAGGTAAGATTGCTACGTCGATGTTGGAAAAATTGTGGAGAAGAGGCGACAGGGACGTGCTCGCGTTCCTGTGGCTTTTCCGAGAATCGCGGCCGCAAGAGTATTGTTTCGCGCGCGTACGAGCGATTCGCTACGGTATCCACTGACTCAGACGGAAGTCGAGCGTGAACCGCTTGAGAGTAGCTGGATTTTACGTGTTACTGACTTCCGTGTTTCGCGGCTTGGTTTAAATATAATTAATCCGACTAATTACGAATTGTACGAATACTTTCGTCCTGGAGGATTGTTACGACCATGTGAATTTTACGGCATTGTTAGTTACACGGTATTACAATTGAATTTTGTTTTTATGTATTTGTTAACCCTTTGCGGACGAGAAGTAATGAAACTTGTGGAAGTACTTAAGTTTTGAATTCTACGACTTTGAGTATTGAGATTTTCGAGTTCCAAACCATTTAACTTCCAACGATTTCGAGTATTCATTAGAGATTTTAAGTATTCATTACATTATGTTTTGTGCTTTAAAAGACGACATGGGTTCGGAAAGCCAAAAAATGATTAGGCGACTATTTGTCGACACTTGTCCGCAAAGGGTTAATGTTATGTATGATACATAATCACATTTACAAGAATATCGCTAACAAATTAGAAAATATTGCTGTTTTTATTTCGATATACCAAGTGTACGAATATTTTATCTCTTACTGTATGTGTTACTTGTATACACATGTTACTGTGAATGCCCGAAACTTGGTCAATCCTAGGTTTTACTGGCCAATCTTAACATTGATTGGTGGTAAAAGTCGGAAGACATTTTGCAAACCCTTACATTTCTCGGTTTTACCAAATCGTTGTGATAAATGCTAGATTTATCAACACCAATTGTCTTATTGTTTTGATATTTCAATAATGCTGTTTGTAGATCATAGAAGGTAAAAATATATTACGTCTGTTCAATAATATCGCTATTATAATCGTAAATGATTATGATGATTAAGTTGCTATATGGGGTAAATGAAAAAACTTTTCGTCGCAAACTGTACGGTTGATTAAGTTTCCCGCATTTCACAGCAACATTCCAGCATCATTTGAAATCGTGACGAGTCAGCTTCGAAAACTTATGCATCAACCCAATAGTAGATAATAACTTACTCGTTACTCAAATCACTATTTAATCCGGGAACAATATCGTGCCTCCAAAATAATAGAAAACACTGTAAAATATCAATTTATTCCTGGAGATGTTTGCAATTGTGTAAGCCTGACAGGAAAGATTGATTAGAGAACAGCGAATTCCTATGTAATAAACTGTCACGTCTAAAACGTAGGAATCTTGAATGACGTATTAATTTACCTTTCTCCCTAAACACGTTAAAACTGCAAAATCTCTACCGAGCAATTCCAACATCTAAATTTAGTATACCACTATTAGAAATACCTACAATGGAATGCATCGTCCAATATCCGTGTTGTACCAGTATGCAACCTGACTCAACGACTGAATTTTTGCCATTCTCACGGTACAACATAGTCTTCGGTTCGTGATAATCGTTTTTCTTTTTCTGACAGATTGCCATGGCTTCGTTTCATGCACATTTCCGCTCGAACGGTATACTGTTCGATCGCTCGGAATACTCTGTTCGCGGGATCTTTCTCCGATGATTACAAGGTAACCAAGCATGCACGCCGCGCATATCCGCCATTTTTCTAATTGTCGATGAAGTACCGCTAAGCGCACACGATTACGCAGCATAGGGCCCATGTTGCTCCGCAGATCGAGGGACGAGCATCACGCTGACAGCGCTTCGAATTCGTCCTCCTTCGTGTCTTCCTTCCTCGCGTGTTTAGCCCATCAAACGTGTGTCGTCGTGAGCTTGTAACTTTTGCGATAATCGCTTCCCCATTCTACTCGCGCGTCTCGCTAACGGCGATGAAATTAATCTCCGACACACAGTGGAAACGTCATTCCGCTCGCAATTAACGATCTATTAAATCGACGAGCTCCGCGGACCTTTCATTCCGCCTCAAAGTAGAACTCTAATCTTATGTTTCCTCTTTCGAAAACATCCTCGACAAGCATCTCCACTTGGAATAACTCTTTCACGCGTTAACGTCGAGGAAACTTTATATTTAGACGTGGAAAAATAAAAGTGTTTCGTTCGATATGAAAAAGAACTACCCTCGTGATTAGTATCGGGACTGATACCACATGGATTCGTATCGATACCACTTTGTAAGTTTTCATTCTTCTGAATTGTATCAAATACGCGTGTATCGACAAGAATCGATACCTCTTTGATACGTATACGGTGTATCGATATCCGTCTGATAGTTTGAAGTATCGGTGTCTCACGAAAGTGTCGATACCTATTCGATACTTGTACCAAAATGTCGGCACTTGTCTAATGCCACTCGTCCGCTGTTTATAGACATTCGATAAATAATGATTTACAGTAATAGAATACTAAAATTTGTTATTTTTAGCTCGCCTATTAATTGCTAATTGCTATCGCTCACATCTAGATCTCTTAGACATTTCTTTCGCCACTTTTAAGTGCCAAGTGTACAAGTTAGCTTTAAACTAGATTTGTTCTTATATACTTACGTTTACGTTTATTTTTATTTCTAATAATTACTGTTTGGTTTGTTATTCATACTTTAAATATAGATGGCGAAAAATTATGTAACATTTGTATACTAGTAGGTTACTTCCTGTTCAATGGATAAAATTAAAAAAATAAAATTAAAATAAGGTTGTTTGTATTATGTAGTGTCACACATTAAGAAATAATATTTTATAAATACTTTCACCGAATCAACAGAATATCGAACAAAACTAGAGTTGATTCTGTACAGTATTGATTTGGTATAGTTTTAGAGAATATCGGTATCGAAAGTTAATACCAAGCAGCTGAAGCATCGATACCTTTCGATTCTTCTCACTGAGTATACTTTGATATCGAAGTACTTAAACATAATGAATAATGTCAGTATCAGACCCACCGCTACTCGTAACACCTTATTTCCTCAAACTACTCTATCTTCCTTCTTTCCCGACACTCTTTTATGTGCTATACACACGAACAGGCATTTACTTAAATCATCCCCCCCCCCCCCGTCAAAGCACGCGAGAAAGGCATAACCTATCCGAATTATTTAAAAAGCACAATAAACATTCCCCTTAGCGCAATAAACGGGCGAAATTTGTCTTCCGGGCCCGAGACCTCTTCCCATTCCCGTAACCGGCAAGTACATACCTCACGTGACGATTTCTCGCCCGTCCTGAACTGACTATGCTTTTACGATACAATAATCCGGTACGCAAAATGCCGGTTCCTCGAACGATGCCCGGTCCCCGTCCGTTTTCGTTGGTTCGGCGGAGGTCAAATCGATTTTGGCCAGAATTGGAGATAAGGTTTACGGTCGCGTTTCTGTCGGGTCGCGTACCCTTAACGCGGACATTTCGAGCAGTTCATAAGTGCACCGAGTCCGCTCTCTCCTCTCTTCAGTCTCTTTCGCCATTGTTCGAGCTGTTTCTTTTGCCCTTTCTGACGCCCGTGCACGGGGTCGAAGTTAAAACGAGGGGGCTTCGAGTAGCCGGCCGACGCATTTCACACGTGTCAATCGTGTTAAGATTTACTGTCCCCCCTCCCCCTCGTTTCCCCTCGTTCACCATGCCCACTATACGACGTTACACTCCCCCCTCCTTCCGTGCATCTAACCACCCACCCTTTCGCGTGCATTTTTTCGGTCTTACCTCTCTCATACTTCGTAAATCACCCGGCGAACTTTGCGCCCGAGAACGACATTTACGGAGCTCGCCGCTTATTGGTTCGAGACACATCGAGAACCTTGTCCAGCCGATTTGTTCGGGATCGAACCGCTATGACCGGCGGTCAGATAAATGTGTAACGAGCCGCTGCGACGAAACTGGAGAACGTTTTGTCGGCTCGGCGACAGCATTACGTGCATTCGAATAAGAGTAATCGAGAAAAGTTCCGCGGTAGTACATATTTTCTTTGAGTCACCGGTGTGTGAATTTGGCAATAATTGTTAAAAGTTAGTTTCACTTATTGCACGAGAAAATTCGTTACTTAATTCATCGTTTAAATTACATAATTGTAATGAGGAAATCTGAGAGGAAATGGAGGGGTCGCTTGGCCAATGACGGTCGTTGTTTTAACTTCGGGAAGTGAACTCGAATATGGATAATTTAATAATATTATGTATTAATATTTGGAAAATTTTAACGTTAGATTTTGGAATTAAGGGTCAAGTTTGGATGCAGCATTTCATTTGCAACTTTTTTCTAGTCAATTTACATTCCTGAATTTCACTGTGTATGAATCTGTTTGCAAAAGGACATTCCAAGAATCTGTATAATAATTTTTGTGTTATTTGTTCCTCCACATAGATTGTACAATTTTATAAACCGTGAAAAAGCTACAAATAAAATGTTGCATTAATGCAACATTGGTCCTTAATGGTTCTTAATCGGTTCCATTTTACATTTCCCTAAATAAAAATTCGTTCAATTCCCTAGCCAAATGTTATGATTTAATTAGAACATTAACCATAAGCACACTAACTATTAGACAGCAATGATAAACATAATGAATGTTGCTACAAATGGACAATAGGTGGTAAAAATTGTAGTCTGCCATAGAAACGAGCATTCTGATCATCTCTGTATTAATCTCACCCCCTTTCCACGAACTTAACTCAATAACCTGAATTTTTATTTTAATCCGATTCACCCAGCAATTTGATTTGTCTCGATCTATCCTACGAATACAGCGAAGTATCGCCATAGTATAACTACAGTGTAGATCACCAATTCCAAGCATTTTGGTATCCTCCTTTTGGATACATCCAGACGTTTCTCATTTTGCATTTTAGCTGAGTATACACATCAGATTTCAGCTGATTTCCGTACGTTTACGTCTAATTGCCTCGCGTTCCGGGGTAACAGTGTTACAGGAAGAATTTACGTCTGGTACAGAGAGAACGCGTCGTGTTTGCCGGCGACACAGAACATCAAAGAGGAAATTCCAGTGTGAAGATGTCGAAATCACAGTCGGTTCCGCAAGGACGTCGCGTCATCTCGGAGGCTTGCTCTTTGCTCGTGGTGTTCGCGCTTCGTTGCTTCGTCCGCGTCGCTTCCTCTCGAATCGTGCCGTGCCCGTGGCACGAACGAGGAAACATTAACTCTCATATGAAGAATAACAATGCGGTGGCGAACGGGGCACGTAAAATTAAATATTCGTTCACGGAGGAAGAAGATCATCGGAATACATTTTCCGCGACGCGCGACGTGGCGCGCATTCGTGCCTCCGAAGACGCGTCCGGTGATTTAATTATTCTTCGTGCTGCATCCGGAATCAGATTGACATACAAGCGGATATTTTGTGAAATTTTCATCTCTGGATTCTAAGAAGATTGTGCTTAGTATCGCACGATGGGAATGCAATGCCGAATAAAAATGAATACGATGTTAGAAAAATGATAAAATCTGAATCCTTTTGGGTTTTGTATGTTCGATCGATAAGTATGTTACTACTTACGCATACCGTGGTTACCAAAAGCATTTGTACACGTGCACCTTCTTCTATTAAGCGTTTTTTAATTAGGTGTTATAAATTATTTGCACTGCAACAAAATATAGTCATACAAGGGTACTATTAGATTATAGTAGGAACCTTAATTTAATTCATCAATTTAATTAATTAGTACTTAAGCATCAAAATAAATAGACTGGTATACAAATACTTTTTGTAGTCAATATACATATGACATTATAAGTATTGCAATTCGTTCACGTGACGTATCGAATTAGAACATATCTCCCATTTTCCACTGAACTAAATGAAATTATCCTACTTCCAGAAAATTTAAGCTTTTTTAATGTTACACCGTAACTCTGCATGAACACATTTACTGTCCCATGCATCACACGTGATGCGCAATCGATACTAAATGAATTTCATTAAAATAAAGTTCCTCAAGATTTAGGTATTAGTAACTGCTACTGTAGCTACGCAAAATTATATTTGTATAGCAAATGGAAAGCAGGATTTTTATGCTCATCGTTCCGTTGCTTTTCTAAGCGTACAAATGGCGACCGCACTATAGATGTCTGGACATTTCCGGCGTTACATTCTTACCAAAAGATAACTTCCAGAACAAACAAATACATATCAAGAGGGTATTTTATAACCAACTACTGCACATAAAAGTGGTCCCCATGTGGCGACAATATGGTTTCTGTGTAGCGACTTTAGCCTATTAAGAATTAATAGCACCCCAAACATATGCTCAATAAAGTAACCCAAGACTCTTCAACGTCAGAATTCTAGAATTGTATTAGGTGCACAAAAGACATTAACTGTTTTAACCCTTTGTCTGCGACGCAAGTCGTCAAGGAGCATTGGTATAATAAAAAATGCAAACGTAGTTCATATCTGAAAACTAGATACTTGTAAATAAACGAACATGAATTGTAAAGTAATAAAATATTGACCATGGTTGTTCAAATAAAATACCAGCTATTTTCATATAACGGTAAGTTAAGAAATGTTTGTTTGTTGTATCATGCAAAATTTACTTAGCGCAAACATACGTCTTTCGCAGTCAAAGGGTTCATAAGAAAAAGGTAAGAATTATACTTTATACCTAGAATATAATACCACCCATTTTTGTATTTATTGCAGGTAACTTAATTCTTCATTCGAAGTGTAAACTGATCAATGTTAATGGCGAAAAATCGATCGATACTGCAATAACGAAAGTGGCACAACGGGAAGAAGCGGAATATTCCAGTGGTACACTTAATATCTTGTATGTAGCGCATTCTTCATCCCAATCAAATTTCTCCAAGCTTCCTTCGCACTATTCTCCACCCACCAACGACCGTATTGTTCCGCCAACATGGACGATTTGCTCCACAACGAGCGGCATTTCAATTCAGCCACGTCTATAGCGTAGTTCACGCGACGAGATCGTCTCGTGGTGTCGATAATCATACCACGGTATTCAAGATCGTGCATAGTGGAAAAGATGACAGGCTCTGAGAAATCGCCCGGGGTATGACAGGTGGCTTCTCGCGCAAGCTTCCCCTTTCCAAAGTCCTCTGTTCGATTTTCACTCGTTCCCCGCATCGATTGCCCTCGCGATTCTATTCCGCGTACGCGACCATTCCGTTAGGGATCTCTGTGTTCTCGCAACAACGAAACCACGATGTCCCTACCTTTCGCAGTTTATCCTTCGCTGGCGAGTCTCCTCGATATCGGTGTCCAAGTCGAAGCCGGAGGGCGAGAAGGTCGATGGATCCGCGGAAGATAGTCGAGGTGGGGTAGGAGAAGGAAATGGAAAAAAAGCACCGTTGGAATTCTTCGGAGGATGCGTCGGTATTGGAATTATCGTCGTTAGGGACGGAATCGTGGGCATCGCGTTGTTGATCCTCCAGGCGAACGCCTCTAATTATTCCCGCGGATCGATTTCCTGCTTCGGGGATAGAAAGTGCCCGAGGCCAAGTTCGAAGGCGTATCAACCGAGATAACGAGCGACTCCACGTTCTACTTGCAGCAATTTCATCTGACACCAAGGTAGGTTGGTGTTGATCGTGGGATGTGGTTGATGATCGACTCTTTGCAAGGTTTAAATCGGTACAATGGATGGATGATCGCATCTCTTTGGCGATATCTTCCGAACGTTGTTTATCATCCAGATGTGTTTCACAGTTGTTCTTCTTGACTGTCTCCTTTTTTGTATTTAGTTTATGCTCGCCTTTTCGATACTATCGACGGATATACCAGACAAAGGCTGTGCCACTACGGCTAGCCTATGTTTCCGTTTTCGCGTAAAGCGATGATTATAGCTTAGGCGTGGCGTCGATTTCTGTTTAAATTTTGCGCAATACGCTCAAACACATCTTCGTGTATTATTAGCGTTATTATTATTATTCTGCATATTATATTCCTAACTGAAATAGTTACTATCTTTTAATTAAAATGGTTCAATTTGCTTTGTGCAGCATTTTTATCTCACCGATATATATATACAGTCCCTGGCCATCGAATTAGGGCCACTAAAAATCTGCGGCACATTCTCCTTCATACATTTCGCGATTCTCATCATTGTTTGATGCGAAACATTCGTATTTTTCGCGACTTGTCGCTGCGAAAGGTTGCCACTTTTCAGAAGACCACATATATAGGCCCTTCTCTCACAAGTTATGTCTTGTCGTTTTCCCATATTTCATAAAATGCACTTCCAAACTTTTAACGCAGAGTTCTTATGAACGCTTCAACGATTCAGTCACAACTGATTCCCTTCTTCATCATTTGAACTTCTAAAGATCTCTCCTGCATATGTGCAACACATTCTCATCATGTATGTACAAACAAATCTTGCATTCTCCAAATCTGACCTCACGCGCTATCGACACTTGAGCCTAACGTAAACAGCGGCCCTCAATCGCTCATCACCCACACAATTTTATTATTACCACGATAGTAACAAATCAATTGTTATATGTACATTATTATCAACGTCGTTTGTAATAATTTGAATGACCTAAGACAATTTTCCATATATAACATACCGTTATAGGCATAAAAGTGAAATTTTCGTACGTGGTCCTAATTCGATGGCCAGGGACTGTATATACACATACATATATAGATCAGAGGTGACGAACTAGCGGCCCATGATCTGATTGTGGCCCTTGCTTCTATTCGTTTGGCACAGAAAACTAACCTCTTCGAAACCTATTCGACTTCTACACTACATAATACCGCGCGATGTAAACTCCAAAGGAAAGTACATTGAGTGGGGGTTAATTAACTGATGGTGGGAAAACCAGCTGATTGAGAATTGAACTCGTGCGGCACGTGGTGGGGAAGAAGTTCGTCAGCTCTGATATAAATGATACAAAGATAAATATAGAATCTCGTCTTCGACGTCCAAATTAAATAAATATGAATATATGTTACGTTATTATCTCTGTAATGACTGATAAAAATATCTCTAATCGATGTTCTAACTTTCTACCTTATTAATTATTTAATATCGAAAAAGTTAAAGAGTATACTGTATTTTCTCTAATAATTAAGGCGATTTCCAATGCCAATTCCTTTGATTTGTATTCCTTTTCTAATTTACCTTATTTCAAAGAGCACGCAGTATTTCGCAATAATAGAATTTTTCGAACTCCGAGCAAGCCCTTCGATACCATTTGAATCAATATAAATTATAACCTTCGTATCACTTTATCAAAAAATACGTACAAAGTGTTCGTAATTGCAGAGGTATGCGATTTTTCAATTTCTTTATTCTTAAGTTACAAGGTTCCGCCGTTTACGAAGAGGATTAGGTTGTCGACGACGAAAAGCAGGGCTGCTTAATAAAACTCGAGCAAACAGGCTGATACGATCGCGGGCAAATTTAGTCCTCGACATAATAATTTTCATTGGGCCGTCATCGCGGTCGTGCGAGGTGCGGAGCTTACGGGAATCTTAATCATGCTCGTCGCGAGGAGAACGCGCCACTCTTCCACTCCTCGCCGGTTTACCTATTCATGCGAGCCTTTACAGCGCGTTAATGAAAAATGCGGCCAGTCAGCTGGTGCTCGTCCTTACTGCATACGGGGTGACCGTGTTCGCCACAAGTCGTTACTGTCGCCCTCACCGGAAAAATGTTCATGAACGGTCCTATACGAGCTCGTTGACGAATAAAACGCCCGTTTTATCGCGCCACTCTTCACCACCGTGCACTTAAATCGAAGATTCATCGTTTTATCGTCTCCTTTGCGAAGCATTATGTGTATGAAAGCACCGCGTGACTATCATTTCAAGATTTTCTTTCGTTCTATTGGCTCCTCTTGGCGAGAAGATTGAAGAGTAATTTATTTTGTCGCCGTGTTGCGTATAACAGGTACGTTACAGACTGAAATTTTTGGCGATACTTAATTGACGGGTTAAGTGGAAAAGTGGTCTAAGCGCATTTTTGGAAACATTTGCGATAAGTGTACGAGATGATAACTGAGATGCGTATTTATATATATAAAAAATAATGGAATCATATTTGATTACTCGTGCGATATTTATTGAATTCTGATATATGGTGTAAAAGGAACAGAACTATCGGTTAGAGGAAAAGTAAAAAAAACATAGATGAAGAAAAAGTATTACAAAGAAAGGTTCATTTGCTTAGTTTTCAATTGCTGCGAAATTTAAAGTCGATATTTCTTGCTTTAACACTGTATCGGATACTATCAGTTATATAGGATACTATTAAGCTATTAAAATGTTACGCGCAATTTGCATTTGATAACCTCAATTTATAGTTCGATGATACTGTTACAGCCAATGTTATAACTCATTACAAATGTTGCGGGTACTTGTCGTATTTACTTCGCGAGTCACACTTATCATTACAAGACAAGGAGCTCAAGTATAGGTACATTTTTTTATTAAATTATTTAAATAATTTTTTATCATTTATTTCCCATGATTAATTATTCGTCTTCGTTCCTTCATAAATCATTCTTGTTTAACATTCCTATATAAATAATATCAAGTTGGTTCTTATCAATTACCGCAACCAATATTCACATTCCTTTCAAACTTTCCCAAGTGAATTCGACTAAAACAACCCATCGTGCATGGAAACAGGATTGCACTCGATAACGTGTCAGAGCGTCCACTCCACCGATCTCTCTTCGCGGAGCAACGAAACATGCAAAAATCCGCGTCGCGGCCTCATTCAACGGTGATCGCTGATGGACGCGTTAATATTTCGTAGCCAATACGCTCCTTAAACCGTTCAGACCAATCCCGTTAACCAATATCCGATCACCGTCGAAACACAGGCCCCATTAATAACAACAATATCGGGGTATTGGATAACCGTCAACCAAGTTGTTCGAGAGCTATGCTCGTTATCTATCGCGCTCCACCGGCTGCCTGATCGACATCGGCTTTGTAAACTTCAAGGAAGTTCGTTTCCATTCAAGACATCCTGAGCGTCGAGCAATTTCGCTCGAGTGCCATGAAACACGCTTAACACAGAGAGCCAGCAAGACATTCTTCCCCGCTTCTCTTTTACCCTTCTTCTACTGTAAGGAAATTACAAGAAAAGTGGCTGGTGGCTAGATGTGGTGCAACATTGAGAAACAGGTGTAAGCAAAATAATATAATTGCGTGTTCCTCTTTTGCCGTATATTAACGTCACGTTGAGATCGCTAAAGAACGCGTAGGTATCTTTAAGCGTTGTAAAATAGACTCCAAGCACGAGAAAATTTAGGTCGAAAGCATAGCAAGAAAAAAAAAAAACAGCATAAAAGTGTTAGCATAATTAGAGTTAAAACGTGGGCAATAGGGGGATTTGTAAGTTACAGCGTAGACTGTAGATTTATATGCATTTATGGGCAATTTAAATGAGCAGAAAATTCGAAATACACAGAATACGCGAAAATGTAAGTAGGTATAAAATATAGTGAAATTTAAAATATCTAGAGAGTGAAACAACACCCTACTTATGTCCACCTTTTTCATTTGCAATTCTAAAAATGTGAATTTACATAAAAATCCGCGGTCTAATTACACGAAATAAAATAAATATCATACGTGTATCTTGTAATATTAAAATTATAATTAATATTTTAAATTATATATACTATCAATCAGTTATAGAATATTTACACAACAGAAGATAACCGACTCGCTAAAAACCTGATCCGGCTAATTCTATAAAATTTTGTTGGTTTGCTGTTTGAAAAACTGAAGATCAATTACATAGCTGGTTAATGAAATTGAGATACCTATACAAAAGGGATTTAATAAATAGTAAATAATACACGATAAAAGTTTTTTTCCTTTTAAAAAATGGAATTAGCGAAGAGAAATGAAAGTCTTATGCGAGTCTATAGAATAGTGGGATCCGGCAGACCTGTCATCTTGTCGCTAAACTGTTTGGGTGCGTTGCAGGCGCCACTTTTGCTCGATTAAGCTATAAGTCTTCTAACACTACTTTCGCTTAGTATTTTTTCCCTTTCTGTGATTGTTGGTTGATTAGTGAGGCGGCATAACTGTGGAACGTAGTTTCTTTGTATTTAGAAATGGTAACATGTCGAAGCTCTTGTATAAATAGCCGCGACATATTGCATGCGTTAGTGACCCGCATTGAAGTAACGAGGTGCTTCTGCGAGAACGCGAGAGCACTTGCTTCTCTTAATTAAAATCTGTTCACGCCTGTGTAAAATGCGTCGTAAGAAAGTTCGTTAAGCTCGAGGAATAGTTTCCAGGTTAAGTGAAGTTGAATTACCGTCTGAAACGAGTTGAACTATTTTCTAAGACGCCATCGAGTTGCTTTTCCCTCGAACATTGATCGATTTCAATTAGATGCACCGTGCTCCAAAATATCCTACAGACGAATTATTCATCGCTCGAATTTACAAATATCGTAAATAGAATTCTATTCCTAGATTTTAATTATAATATTAGAATCGCAGTTTTCATTTATTCCTTACGCGTTGTATAAACAGGTGAGTTGACGTAAGTTGGCGACACGGTAAAGAAAGGGTATCAAAATTGCAAAAATCTTCTCATCGCAACTAAAATAGTACAAACTGCATTTTTGTACCTATACGTAATATATCTATATCTAACAGGGTTAAATGTCTAAAGTTTCCTTTCGAATCAAGTTAACTGCAGTGGCCCGCGAAAGTTTCCGTACACTTCGAGAAGCAACTTTATTTAATTTAATTTTTACGATATCTTACTAGCATTTTTAAAAATGCTAACTATATATAATTAAAACGAAGTTCTTTACCTTGTCAATGGTACAAGTATTAATTAAATAAAACATTTGTTTCTTCGTATAAGTAAAGAGTATATATATTCACTAGTGTTCCAGTAGAATTCCAAATATTCACTTTTGTCGGCGAAGCAAAAGTTTCTTCGTTTTCAAACAACCGGTTAGACTCGCAGGTGGGAATTCAAGAAAGCCTCGATATTTCATCGGTCTCACCCGGTACGTGTTGCATTATGCGCCGCGAAGGGATCCACTACGTGGCACATACTAAATGTCTACATAGATACCTAAAATACATACTTAGACTCATGTGTGGTGGCGCATAAAAGTGCATAAGGGATAGCTATCCCGAGAGCGAAGGGAAGACATAGGCACCTGCATTATAAGTTCCTGCCTACCGCGTACACAGCGTCCATTTATTGCCAGCTTTTCAACCGTGCTCGAGGCGTGTCCTAAAGCTCGGAGCTTTGTGCTTTCACCAGCACGTATCAACGAGCCTGAATACGTTCGCGAATCGCTGTAAATCGGGTCGGCCGACCGTTCGCGCGAAATTATTAACGACGTCGATCGAACCTGACGTCCGAAACGCCGGGAGATCTTGATTGACTTCGCACCGCGCCCTAGATCGTCCATAATGCACTCTGCCTTTTGGCGTTATCGACGAGCCAACCGTTATTGGTCAGCGAATTTTGCCTTGCAATTCATTCGGTATTTAGAGCTTCCAATATGGAATAAAACTTAAACTTATTAACTACGTTTCTTCACGCTAGGTTTACGAACATTCATTGTATAATTTGACAGAGATTTACTTCGTTTTCTAAATAATATAATTTTTTACTACGTTTCGACTATTTTGTACATTTTTGCCTATTTCATGCATTCTGTGTCTGTTTGCACATTTCAATTTCCCATAAATGCTAATATTATTTAATTTCATTTAATTTAATTTAATTTAATCGATAAACGGTCTTTACGATCAATTTCGAATTTAATTTCGAAACACCAAAAAGATCAATATTTGTACAATAATTCACCATGGACGTAATCCTGGATATTGGATTTGAATTGAGAAAACGAGATGTATAATTTGTGGGAAGAAACGTACGAGCAAACCTAAAATTCCTCGAAGGAGCACACAAATTCACAAATGAAAGGAGCAGAGGACCTCCTATTAAATCATTCAAATTCTTAAAAAGGAAAATAATGTCTGCTATAGTCCTCCTGGATTCAAGTAACTCAAGGCCCAAATCGCTCAACAAGGGCAAATAGTTACGGTCAGTGAAATGCGTTGTAAGAATCCTCAGTCTACTTATCACTTCCAAAGTATTATCTCCCAATTATTATTTGCAATATTTCGACTGGAAGAAAAATGAGATTCGTCAGATTCAAGTAAGTGTACCTACTCTCCCGCCAAATAGAATCGCGAAGTTGGTGAAAAAAAAATCAAGGAAGCACCGACGCAGAACCGTCGGCGCTCAAACGAAACTTCGTCGAACCTTCGGTGAATCGAAGGCAAATTGATTAGAAGCCATGAAGGAATATCTCGGTTAATAGCAAAAGTTGCTCTTTGTTCGGAGCCGGTTAAGAAGCCGGCGCGCGGTCGAAAAGGCAATTTGTATCCGCTGACTGGGCGCGAGCGTGTTCACCGATTAAGAAGAACGCCGTTCGTGTCGATGATTAATAACCAGATTAATAGGCGGATAGGAAGTTGCAAAGAGTAACTCTCTCTCTTGCAATCGGAAAAAGGAGAAAAAAGGGATTCTCCTGGAGATAGCGAGGGCGAGACGAGAAAGACGGAGGGAGAAAAGGGGGGCGAAAGAGTTAACTTCTCTCGAGAGGAAGAATCGTACGTCTCTCTCGTTTCTCTTCTCCGTTGCTCGTGTGCTTGGTGATTTATAATTCCATCAGCATCTGTTCCAAAAAGAGGTTCCAAAAGAAAACCCATACGGCCGATAGTTTCCGGGTCGAATGAATTTTTCTCGTTAAGGAAGGCTCGAAATTACTGTGGCGTTTAATTACAGGTGTTATGGCCAACATCGGCGCATGCATTTTTGTGGCGAATGTTATTAACATAATGTGTCTGCGAGAGGAAACATGGTGGGACCTTGCTGGAATTAATATCGTTTGTTTAAATAATACACGATGTGCATATTACTACATGTTATTGCATATTACCGTGTTCATTTCTATGCATGAAATTCTACAGAAATACGTACGTTCCTGATTATTTGTAAATATTACAGATTTAATTGACGATAAACATCGTAGGGGAAATTCAAGTTAAACCAGTCACATCTAACCATATCAAATAATGATTTTAAATTCAATTATTTTCTTATTTTACGACACTTGGTCGGAATTAAAATTGTAGAACAAAATGGAACGCGCCATTTTGATGATAAAATTTATATTACGCGACTTACCAATAAAATCCGAACATCAATTAAAAAGGCATCAAATTAATTTATGCGTCCCGTAATTAATTACCAATTTACTGTCCAATAAAAGAAGCACAACAAAGGTTTCTTTTAATTGCCAGAAATAAGTTGCATATTACATTAAGATTCAAAAGAATAGCTATTAGATGTACCAATAAATATTCCACTCCTTTTGTTTAATTTGCCATTTATCATTAACAAAATTCAGAATATACTTACTTGATCTTACATGATATAATATACTTGCTATTATTTCATACATTTTCCGGACAAGCTACGAATTCTTATTCGAGAGAATAATATAAAATATGAAAAAATAAATTCATAAAATTCCTAAGATAAATTCATCCACCGAATTTCAAAATAATGGATTACTTATTGGTACCTCCACCTAATATATAAAATTGCATCTGCTGTAGTAGAAAGCGCTTTGCTTGTTGTCTGTTAACACGGAGCAAGAAGAGGCAAGTATTTCACCCAATCAATTGAGAGGCAGTAATGAACCGGTTAATGAAGGATGCAGCCGAAGAGAAAACGCGGCCAGAGAGGAGAATAAGAAGCGGCAAAAGAAACGGTCGGGTACAAACTAGCCTCCTACGAAGAAGAGCTTTAAGTCCTGCCTTCGTACCGTCCCACCTCCTGTTTCCTCTACGAGTCTTCCTTATTTTCCACCTGGTTAACATCCATGAGCTATGAACGAGTCCTTATGGGACGCGAGAACAGGCGGAGACATTATCAATGGATCTACCTCCGCGTGCACACACGTGCAAACGCACCACTTAACTCTGCTAGTATTTGTGCACGTTAAACGTGTTCCTTGCTTCCCTTAAACACAACCGTCTAGTGGCTAAACGTATTCTCCATTCTTTGCTTCGCCGAGAATGCTTTTCGCCAGGTCGGCGAAGCTCGTATAAACGCTTCTATTAATTTGTAATTCGAGTCTAACGCGCGGATCCAGCCAGTTTCCAGGCGATCGCGAGAAGGTAGAACAACGCATCAAAACTTCAAGACTTAATTTCTCGGTAGACTGGCTACACAGGATTCATATTGCTTAAAGTGGGCCGGTAATATAGAACTGGTGCTGTTCGAAAATTCTAATTTATATCGAGGGGAAGCACGAAAGCTACCTGAACGTTATAACGTGTAGTTTTACGATCTCTACTTTGGAGCTTCTTTAATAATTTATGATTAAAATTTCGGATTCCATTGCTATCAAGGTGAGCACGATTCAGCGGATATAGAGAGACAGAAAGTGGAGAGTTTCTCAAAGGAGAACGGAAACAGCAATATCTACGATGCAATATAATCAGTCTAACATCGACGCCTGCGTCGGCGTAACACGCTTCTAGCCCCTCCGCTATCCGACACGATTTTATTTCCAACCTCTTTGGAACGTGGCCGTTTACGAGCGTGAAACGCTCTGCTCCCATAGTTTCCCTGTAGTAATTCACACCTAACCACAACGATCAACTGTAAATCGACTTGTCACGGGGCCTTAGAAAGCCTCTCCGCTATCCGGAAATCGTTCACACAGACGCCATCGACTAGGATTATTTCCTTTTAGAAAATTGGTCATTTCAGTGTGAGGGTGAAACTTTTCTCCTTTATCTCTGGGTTTCTCCGATACTTGCACGATGACGACACCGGTCTCCGTGACATAATTCTCAACAACGTGTCAGCTTGTTTCGCTATAACTTTATTTTGAACCGTGGGTGTGCCCAGGGTGCTAAATAGAGTTCAACGGGCTGGAGGAGGCACAATGAGACGCGTACGCGGCCACCTTTGATCACTCCTGACATTCGGAATTTTCATAATTTATTCCACGCTCCGGGCTCCCTTCGTATACGTGTACCTTTATCCATTCCCACCCTTCAACCTTCTCGCACCGCCATAGGTGGAGCCTATTCGTTACAACCGTCCGCTTCGCGCGGCCCATCGCGTACATACGAGTGCATTAACACCGGGTGTATCCTTCATAAATTAAGAGTCGAAATGCAGGCGCGTGGGCAACGCTTAATAAGCTATTAGGATAAAAGACCCGGGACCCTCCGAGTTTTCCGATTTATTGCGTCCAGCCGATGGACGTTGCGCACCTTTCCGCGGCTGGAAAACTAAAGAGACATCCAGAGTCAAGATTCGAAAGAATGTTTCGTAGAGAATTCGTGGTGCAAATGCTTACAGTGACTCGAAGCATCGGCGAAATATAGGATAGACTATCTATTCTTATATATAATAGAATCGTCCTTGCCATTTTAGAATCACACGCGGCATTATTAGTTTAGAATAGAATAAGACAACTCCGCTTTTAAAACGATGGTAACTGTAGCTAAATATTGCGATAATCAACTGTTTTTTGACGTAATCGATCTATAAAATTCGAATCTATGATAATGTGTATATGCACTGGTAGACCAAATTATTAAATGCATTAAACATTTCTTAGATGAGGACTTAATTGTATGTTTATATTAAAAACCATCTGTTGTTAACCGATACCTTTCTAAAAGTGTTGCACATTGATAAACTTACGATGCATTTGATTTATTGTAACGTTACTCTGTAGTTCTATGTTTCCTGTGTATTA
Source organism: Eucera pruinosa (assembly GCA_028830335.1). Classification (NCBI taxonomy): domain Eukaryota; kingdom Metazoa; phylum Arthropoda; class Insecta; order Hymenoptera; family Apidae; genus Eucera; species Eucera pruinosa. The sequence goes on along the minus strand of JAMYCR010000004.1, from coordinate 13,952,538 downwards.
TCATATGTTCCCGTGGGTTATAACATATAAATCTCCAAAATTTGTAACTTTTCTCTGTCTCGTTTGAGGACATAAATCAGTCTACACCCCCTCGTGGAGAATCGCATTCCAGATGTACAGTTTCCAATAACTTGGACCTTTCGAGGCGTGTGCTCGCCTTATGGTCTCGTTAGAACGGAAGTTCATTACAAAGCCTAATGCCTTTGGAAATTAGAATTCTCTGGATGCCGTGTTTCGGGAGGGGCGACGGTAAATTAGTTCAAAGACCAATTTCCATCCATTCGTTAAAGCACGCGTCGCGCCCTTTTCGTTAAATATTAATAAAGCCCGTGTAGCGATGAACGATAATCAACAAGTAACCCTTCTCGTTGTGTCGCGCAAATTTCACTCAGTCTCCCTGAATTCCTCAAATACCAGACAGACTTCCTGGTATATATTGACTGCCAACATATGAGATTCTCGTCTGCCACTCGCGTTTCACAGTTAAGATATTAACTTAACAAAAAAAAAGAAACAAAATATTAACCTTTTTCTGTGAAGCTTCATTTAGAGTAGAAAATGAAGAGGAAGAAAAATAATACTTTTTTTATTGAAACTCTCCCTAATATTTTTTTCATAAAAAAGCATCGTTTAACTTTTATCTTTTACGGTACAGTGAGACGTATAAAATTCACCACAAAGAACACGAAAAAATTAACAGAAGCTTCAACAATACGGTTTAAAGCTCTTTGATTAATAAAAAAAAAAAAGGAGGGCACGGAGAATCAAACGACAGATAATTCCATTAGAAGAAGCTTTCGCTGTCGCGAAGGCGAGACATTCCACCCCCCCCCGAAAAGAGTGGCTCTTTTTCCCTCAAGGCAAAAAATGTTCAAACCCGCTCAGCACGAAACGTAGCGCAAGGCAGGAAAAGGGGACGAAAAAAGAAGGAACGAAATAAAAGCGGAGAGGGGTTAATTTTGTAAAATACACGCGCTTTTACGGCTCACGCTGAGCGTAACATCACACGTTTTTACAGTATCCCCTCATTTTTCCCCGCGTAATATTCTCGACGGGAACAAAAATCTTCACGACCGTGCTCCCCTTTCGTTCCGCCTCTACGTTTCTGCCTCGTCGACGATGCACCTGAGAAGAGTCCTCGTTAAGGCTCCGTTAACTCCGCGCTGGATACGAGCAGCAACAGCAACGGCGGCTGTGTGTACCGGCAGCAACGACGGCTGCGAAGCACGGCCTAGGAATTACGTGGTGGATAATTAATTGGGTGACATGTCGTGTGTTGGTACGTCTGTGGCATCAGGCCCCGTTATACCTATTCCACGGTGCGTTATAAATAACGCGGCGCATCCGCGTATTTGCATATTAATTTCATGTAATGAAGGCGATTAGGCTAATGAGCGTCGAATGTGGTCTCCGTGGCTGTAACTTTATACCCTCTCGGCTATCCCGTACTTGCTGATAAACTCCACCATCCTCTCTACCCCTCCTATCTCTATCTTTCTTCCTCTTTCTCCCTTCTCGCTCTGTTTGCTTCTCTTTTCAAGGTTTAGGTTCTACCTTCCTCTCTTTCTCTCTCTCTCTCTCTCTCTTCGTTTCTTTTCTTCGTGCTGCGATCTCTCTACCCCGTGGGTTGCTCGATCGATTCCAACGGAATTCAATTAAGAGGTACGCGCGTAACGCGCTATCGGCACGATCCAAAAATCGGCATAGAACACGCGCTCAGTCGGCGAATATGCATACGTGTTGGTGATTATATGACGCTTTATGGCTGGCTACGAATTATGCTCCGTTCGCTCCTAAGCGGATCATCGGCATCAAATTACGTTTGTTCGAGTCCGAATTAGACGCGACCCTTTGTATTGGGTCGAACGGAAAGTTCCTGACATATTATATTTATATCGTTTCACAATGTTTTTTTTTTAATATCCAACGATTAGATTTAAATGTATCTTAATTTAGCTGGTCAAGTTCTGTTTAAGAATGGCCTTTGGGGTAGTAATAAACTTCTGTTGTAACTTTAAAATTAAGTGCAAAAATATAAACACAGTCACGTGAAAGCTTCGCGAAAGAATTGACTTTTTGAAATTTTTTAAAATTTGATCCAGTGGTTCAAAATCTGATAAAATTTCACGATGTGTATGTCACAGGATAAAGTATCTCCGATTTTTCTTACAACTTTTTATGCGATAGATCAAAGAAAATTGAACTTAAACTGTAAGTTACGCTTCTGCCTGTAACTACCCTAATAATAGGGATAGGGTGTTGAAACTTACCTGAAAAGATTGCATATGGAAGACCTATTTATTAACACGTCATAAATTGAATTTCACTTAGTGATGCTCTTACTATGCTTATTCGACTATACTTTTTCAATATAAAATTCGGCACGAACTTTTCGTTCAACCCAACATATTCCAGCAATGCCACATCCGTGGATAGGTGCTTAACAAAATTACACCTTTCAACTTCTTCAATTCTTTATTTTCCCGCTTTTTCTTTATTTCTGCTCCTGTTTCTTCTGCTTCTTATTTTTTTGGTGCGTTTGGAATTTTTTTTTGGTTCGTTCAATTTGTTGTTTCGCCCTGCGAGCACAACGAGGATTAATGAACGCATGCCTTTAAGGTTACGCTTCGTAACGCTTTGTTCCATGCAATTAAAGAATCCTGTTCCTCGATTGTTCGAATATTAGGCAAGGGAAAATATTCTTGGCGTATTAAAATTTTTTAACGATCCAAAGATTCGTAATTGAAGCAATCCTTATCGAAGTTAGCGATCTCTGCCATGCAGTTCGTAACTTCACGACTTAATTGGATGCAATACTTTTGTAACGCAATATTTCGTATTATGTTTAAAATTTTCTTAATGTTCTCCAAATACTCTCACAATTATAAAATTCTATTCCTATAATTCCGACTCCAACATAAGTCATCGTTACTTTTAAGATTATCCCGGCTCTACTAAACGCAGGCATCTCTTTACGTATTTAAATCAAAGAAGATTCATGGGAAGCTCTTGCCCGTTAAATAACAACAGTTAATTACGATTTTGATTTATTCCAGGATTCATCGCCGGCGGTCAAGCTTCGAGGATCTTCTTCAACGCGGAGGCGGAATAGTTTGTAGCCGTATAAACTCATTTCTGGAATTTCTACTAATGAATCGTTTGTTTGCGGACGCTTTCACTTTTTACTCAAGGTTCCACCAGAACTTCGGATAACCGCGACGAATCGCGTGGACTTCGATTTCAGGTAGATTTTCGTGGAAACGTTAATAAATTTCGCGCTAAAAGCAACGCGAATTTCTGAGTTATTCCTACGCGAGCCAAAATTCTCATCCCACCTGTCGCAGTTGACGAAAATTTATAAACTTCATTAATTTCTGCTGGCCAAAATCCATCGCCTCGACCCGCTTGGTGATTCGTTAATTATTTGTCCGGCCAGCTAAAACGAGTTCTTTCGTATGATTCGTTTAAATTCGAATATTGCCGTGTCGTTTCGACCGACAGCTGTTCGCAAGACGCCTTCGAATTAATTTACTCGGCCGGAATTAGTCGACCATTAATGACGACCGTGACTTTTGCAACTTTCACGGACACGGTTCTTTTCCAGCTTATATTCAAACAGTTTTACCAATTCCATTGCCAGATTTCCCCTTTTAAGCGATTGCAATTACCTCGATTGTAATCTAGGATTGAGAAAGTCGATTAATTCAAATGAAATTTCACAGCATTTCGCTAAGAAGTTCTCACAGTATTGATTTGGTGTATACACAGTTATTTCGAATATTCATACTATCGACAATAATATTGAATAAACTTTCAGCGAAAGTTGTATTCTCATAGATTATTACGATATTGATAAACTTTAGCTAATATTGGTCTACAAAGGCACTTTCAGTATACGGCAACTTATGAAACTGATTAAATATATCGATTGTGCTTATTATATCAAAATACAAATACTAGACTGTGGATCTACATATATGCAAACGAAATTTTGTATGAATAGAAATAAAGGAACGGAATCAAAATAGAGAATAACCTCGCTCTTTAAATATTACAATTAGACTGCGAGTTTTTATACATTTATCAAAGATTTAAATTCTCGAAACAGTACATTCTGTACATAACGTGCAAAAATATGCAAAACATTTAAAGTAATGCACACGCCGTAACGTTTACATGGCGAAACAAATTGCTATTCCGGTTTCATTATTTTAACTCTGACGCACAAGATTTTCTTTTTATTATTAACATTTGTAAGAGAGTTTAAAAAAATCCCACCATACAAGTTGGATATAAAAGGGGAAAAAATGGAACACTTTCCATACCGCTGTACTTCTAAAAATTAATTGTGCTTCTAAAAATCGGAATTTTCATAAAAATTATCGATCTAAATATAACGGTACAACCCACGACACGCAACATATAATAATACCGTCATTCGAGTAACTATGAACCAAGAATCCATGCTGTACGAATATTTACTTGCCCCTGTCGCAGTGGTATATTGAATGCACTTGCGATATGAATGACCAACAATGACGGAAACGTCAAAACACTTGCAATCCAGTTCTCTCAATCGAAGAGTCACGTCTTGCCCGATAAGAGCGGTACAGATCGAGGAACGCATTGCACGTAACAATCTCTAATAACCATCTTAGTAACCATCCATCCATTCGAATGATACACTGGTTAGCGTGCTACGTTTTACTCCCGCTCTCTCGACGAGCATCATCGAGCAACATTAAGGACGTTTAACAACTTGTAAGCATTAACATTAGTGCCGCGTGCCGTAAGTACTAGCTATATAAATCACCGGGCCCGCCCGCGGGTCCACCGATCAGCCCATTCGTAGGGAAATTAGACACGCGTTTGCTCCATCTTCTCTTCTCACTTTCTTTCTTCCTGCTTCTGTCTCCATTTAACCAACTCCCTTCGCATCGTCTCTATCTATCGTTTCCCATACACGATCGTCGATTCCATTTACCTTTATCGTTTCCACGTCAATTAATCTCTCTGTTCCTCTTCCACATTCGTCTTTATCTCTCTCCCTTCTCCCTTCTGTTCCCGCTTTCTTTTTTAAACCACCTCTCTCCACCACACTTGTCTTTTTGTGCCCTATTCCGAAGAAGAACACTTCGCCTCGTACTCTGGGCCCATCGCAGAAAGCAAGAGAGCACTCTTCGGTGTTCACCGCCGACTAATTTATGTAATTACGTGATCCTGGTTGCGGCTGTCCTCGCGGCTCGCGTGAAACCAAGAGCCCGCTTCGTGGAGAACCCGTGGACCCGCGAAATACCACGGTTAGCTGCCTTCATGTTTGACGATGGGTTCTTCTGTTTCTCGTTATGGCAGGTAGCGTGTAATGCGACTCGCACGTGCACTTGACGAATACATTTCGGGTCGAGAGGATTATATAGATACACGTATGAAAGGCAGCCGGTGAATCATTTTTCAAATAGTGCTTCTCGGAAGTTCGAATCCATAATGTTGCAGAAATAATTTACGTAATTACTTCTTGATTTTATATCGGAGATGTTAGAAAGGAAGGATTGGCAGGTTACAATTATGATTCGCGAGATTGCAAAATCTCGTGATAAGATTAACGCCAGAAATGATTAACCTTTGCCGAACGTTAACGCTTTGTATTTTAACTCTTTGTGGCCGTAATATTTGTGGCGTACGTTTCACATTTATCGAAATTATTTTCACTTACGTACCGAAAGTTGTAGCCTGAATGAACGATTAAAAACCTAATTGACAACTTGATTATTAAAAACTTATGAATTACATTTAAATGGATTCGTTCCACTTGCACGGATTATTGTGTAGTTACGAAAAGCAATATTTTTTTTTTACTTAAAACAGGAATGGTAAAAATGTTTTACTGAGAATATCTTGTACTTCGACCGCAAACAGTTAACTTGCTGCTAAGTTAGGATTCTATTCGGTGTTTGCTTATTTGTGCCACTTGAATGAAATATGACTTGCAGTAAGTATATTATTATTTATTATAATCCTTGCCTAGCCGACTTAGGATGGCTTCCGGTTTCCGATATACACCTTTTCACATATTACTCTGTTGGATTACGGTATAATTGACAACACGTAGAAGATAACTCTTAGAGGCTTTATTAATACGGCTACTGCACTCGACTAGTGAATACGGAAATCTGACGGCTCTATGGTTTTGCGGGTTTTTAAGTACTGTTGTTGGGGGTGACTAATGGTAAGGACAATAATCGAGGAAGAGGGTGACTGAGGAAAGGTACGGAGTACAGGATGACTAGGAACTGAGATTAGAGTGTTTGTCAGATGCATTTGGTTTAGGATGAGTCTATGGTGTTTACAGTGTGAGTGGTCGTGTTGGTCATCCAACAACTCCCTAGTTATTAAACTCTACGTCTTACGATGCTATTTTATCCTACGATAAATAGTATGATCTTATAACTTTATATCCTTATGCTATTTGATACTCTTATAAATCTTTACTGAAACCTTCTACTGAATTGTAGTAAGTATAGTGAAATTGCAGTATCTCGAGAGGTAACACAACCCATAAATATTAATTCATAGACCGAAGGTTTTAAATTGACGACACTCGAAGAGAATAGAAATTCGAATATCGGTGACAATCTCAAGATTCTTTTAAATCTTTTCTCAAATTTTTCGATTCGTTCTCCGATTCATAACTGCATTTCATTCGACGCGATTGAGAATATAAACAAATTCCGAACTAAAGAAAATCGGTAAGGAACAATTTTCCATTCGCATGGAAACAGTGCCTCGATATTTCACTAACATACGCTTCTAGAAATTTGTTCATCCCATCATGGGTAAACTCGTTTGGACCGTTTGTCTCGGGATTCGCAAGAAGCTAAACATATTTTACACCGGAGCACAATTAAAGGACGCGAATCGAATGCGAGGATGTATCTAAACGACGACGGGACACGGTATCGCGAAACGGATTAATTTCGATAAAAAGCCAATTAAATCTACGCTCTCGTAATCAATACCAAGCGATACGCTCGCCTGGCTCTCTTGTAATTCACCCTCTCTTTCCATCGTTGGTTGGCGAACGAGCACACGATGGAATTGCTCCATATCGTTTGCTCCGTCCCGAGAGCACAGTGGAAGGCCAACCACGAACGTATCTAAATCAAAGAAGCTTAATGAGCGGCAGATTAGCGCCTGAGTAACGCCGATACGCGTTCCAGCGTATCGAGAGATAGGGGACGACCGGTTACCGTACGTGCATCGCCCTGGAAAAATTGCCGATCCGTCTGCTGCTCGGCTCGAAATAATTGGATTGTCTCCGGTATCAGAGCTCGGACGAACTTGACCGCGAGCTACTTTCGACGCCAAGCTGATTGGTTGCGTAGTTGTTGTTGAAAGTAAAAGATATGGGTGGAGATTTTGGAAATGGAAATTGTTCGATGGATGCAGAGAAATTTTCGCTCGATGATTTATTACTAGATGATAATGCAATTACTGTGATACCGATAAGAGAGATTGGTGTTTAACCCTTTCGCTACGGCGTGAGAATAGCTTACGATTTCAACGCGTCGTTATTTTAATAAATTCTGAAAGGGTTAACAAATAACTGTGCAATTTTTAATAGATTAATTTCAATAGAAAAATTTCTTATAACCAAAACGATGATTTTATTGTTTTTAGAAAAATTGAACTTAACGGCAGTTATTATTCCCTATCAAACGTTTGACAATCTAATCTTTCGAGTCGTTGGCTACGTATTTGAAGCCCCAATTTATCCAGCAGTTAAGACATTTAATCTACCCTGACTAATTAAAGTAAGAAATAATTTAACGTGTTAGGGATTGCACACCTAAACGCATTTCTTAGAGACCGGGGGAAGATTGTTCGGTTTATGGGCGACGTGTCGCGAAGGAAGACACGCATAGAGGTCCTCGGATCGAAATAATTGGGTCGTTCTTATTCTATCGTCGTTGAAGGTCTGCGAATCTACGGGAAGGGCGGACTTATCGCGAAACTTCTTTTCCCGGTGTTTATTGCTCGTAAAAACGATAGTTTGCGCCCTGGCTGTATCGAGCAGAGGAACGAGCCAAAGTCAAGCTCTTCGTATCCGATAAAATTTAATCGAGATCGTAAAGTAGCCAGGAAACGTAGTACCAACGTTCAACGAGAGGGTTGAAGATCCACCAGGATTTTTTTCACACGTTATGAAAGATCACTCCGTCTAGCTTGAATTAAAGAACAAGAGAAATACGAATAATAAAAGAAACAAAGAAGAATGAAATCACAGGGTGAGGCTAATGAGCGAAGGATTAACGCCTCTGTGTAACGTTCGCTCGTCCTATCGAAGGATAAAGCACGACAGGTTGCAACGAAGGGGAGAACCAGTCCAGAAGAATCGATAATTCTTCCTCTGCCCAGATACGTAACGTTGATCGAAATAATTGGATCATCCTTATTCTAAGGCTATTACCGGCGTACAGGTACCGGAGCTTATCGCTCATCGTAGATTGTTTCCAATTGTCCGGACAAGCGTTCTCCTCTCCGAAGGGAACACGTATCGCAGGATATTAATTTACGTAAGAGACCGGCGTTCATCCAACGGAATCATTCCTCTTATCTTATTTCACTTAATCCCGGACACAGTGCAAATAGAATGAGAAGTTATTGGAAGGACGTGAGGAAGCATCGTAGATCGATTCTTATCGCCAATGGTTTTTGATTGCTGAAATTTCACGTGATTCCAATCTGACTTCGTTGAGTCCAATTTAGTGAGAGTCTTAAATAGAAGCGTGTTACGATCGAGCAAAGATATTGGCGAATATTTGGACGAATCGGTTGAATGAAATTTGGTAAAAATTTTGGAGAAGATAATAGGCTAACGATAAGTAGAAATGTCGATATTGTTGGTTCACTGTGGATAATTCTCTATGTTTTTTCAATGCTTTTACACACGCGTAAGAATTTAATAATTGACTTCTATTTCAAAATTGCAAGTACTAAACTGCGAATATTTATGCATTTATTGGAAATTTAAAGGCGTAAAGTATAGTAGAAGTTATGATGCTTATAGGGCGAAGCAACCGCAATTTACAATCATATTTCTTCGAACTTATTTATAAAGATTTATTTGTGTTATTCACGGGCTATTGCAAGCCCTTTTATAACGTGCTTTACATAAGTTTCGAGACAGTGTACTGGATACATACTAATCAGTGCGACGCGCTATAGTCACGAAGATACAAGAAACATTAAAAGAATATTGGTTTACATTAAAAACATTAAGGCATTTGCTTAATTCCTTAGCAGTCCTACGTTTCCTATTAATGGCAACATATGTCCCTGGAGTAGTTTTACTTGAACCTATGCAGAAGAGCTCAGTCTTACGTGAACGATATGAATTTGCATAAAAAATCCGCAGTCTGGCAATTATAAATGGCAAAACGTGATATCGTTGAGCAAAGGTAATTCAAGTTTATCCGTTCCCAGCAATTATTTCAATTTCCCTGCGTCGTTTTCGCGAAACTTCTTCATGAGAACAATGCTCTACGGGATTCGACCGACTTTTGCTAATTCCGGTCACGCAATTCCACAGTCTACGAAAATCATACTTATTCGTAAGTAAATACCTATCGATTTGCATACGCGAAAGTCTACATTCGCGAATCCATTACGAACACGCACGTGCGATTGCATTCGTGACACGAGACACGAATTTTCCCAACATTATCCGCACGTCAGTCTTCAGTTAACCGCCGACGTATATTTTCGCAAGAGAACGATGCAACAATATTCACAAAGGTACACGTGACGTGTATGAAATTACGTTTTACACAGGGCTCCCGGTCCCGGTTTCTTGTACGAACCCTGGCCCTCTTCTTTTGTCCGGCAAGATTGGCGGATATTAAAACTATCAACGTGCTCTTTGACGCGTTCACAAGCGACGCGTGGACATTTTCGTTGACGGGGGAAAGATATAAAATTAATTAAGCCCCTTTTATATCATCGAAGTAAGGACAATCGTTGCAGAAAATAAGCTCAAAGCGGAAGCGTGTGACGTTTTAATCGAGTGCACACAATCGGTAGTAAACGAAAGCAGAGTATTCTGAGTAAACAAATTTCTTACAAAAATTGAAGGCCCCAGTCAAAATCAGGAACGTGCCATACTATTACAAGAAAAGAAGTTTTCGAAGGGAAAATTTTAAAAGCTACGCGATGTTATAAGAAACGAAAATCAATATAAATTTACCATCAGCCCCTATTCCAAACCGTATAAGTCCCTCGATTCCAACGTACTGATTAACCCTTTAAATACCAGTAAGAATCGGTAGATCACAGTAATAAATTTAGAAGAAAAGTAATTCCACAGCGAAAGGGTTGAAACCAAAAATTTCAATCCTACGAAAAACATCCCTTCGACAAAAATGATCCAATTTCCTTGCCATATCGAATTCAAAGTTCAAACTTGCCTAGAAACAAGATGCGATCGCCCGTTTCGAAAAGCAACCCTGACGACAAATCAGATATCCTTTGGATCTAACGGAAGAGAAGCGAGATAGAACTTTACGAGCGCAATCGCTCGCAGGCGTCACGAGCTCCGAGAGGCGGAGGAATTCTCGAAAAGCCAATGGACGTTCGCAGAAACGCGATCCTGACGAAACTTTGTCAGTGTCTCGCACGATTAGTGGGCAAAGGTCAATCCCTGTGATCTTTCGTGTGTTGGGGGCCGTTCGTGGTCTTCCACGCTTCACCTCGATCCGCTTGCAACATCCACACTGAAGGGTCGCAGGCAGTGGGAAGGAGAGGATGGATCCCACAGTCTCGTCCGTCGACGATGCACGAATTATTTCTCGTTCCTATCTCCATGGAGCAATTAGTACGGCGCGGAAGCCGCCCACGTAGTATCGGGCAATTAATAGACAGGACAGAGAAAGAGGGAAAGGGCAGTGTGGCATGGAGAACGGGATGGAGGATGGCGATGTGCACGCGATGCCACGACGCCAAGCGTTCGCCGGCCTTTGCTCGCAATATCGTGCACGACCAGCAAAGATAGCCTTTGAGGAATGGTCGGCGAACGGTGATCTACCTGGATGAAACGGGAGGTCTTTGGCTAGATTCTTGCTGAGAGGATTAACCGCATTGTGCTCGTGTCATCGTATCTTTTAAGGTGTTTTAGATTGGTTTGACACGGAGAAGAACTACTGACTTCCATCTCGTTTCTCGCCGTTGTGTCATTAACCCCGTTGCCATACAATAACAAGTTACTTTCACATTTGTCGAAATTATTTTCACTTACGTACCGGAAGTTGTAAGCTGAACGAATGATTAAAAACTTAATTAACAACTTGATTATTAAAAACTTATGAATTACACTTGAATGGATTCGTTCCACTTGCATGGATTATTATATAACAGGAATTGTAAAAATGTTTTACTGAGAATATCTTGCACTTCGACCGCAAACTCGTGGCATGACTTATGGCGTTGATTCGATGTCAAGAAATTCTACCTGTGACACAGTTGAACTTTGATTTGATTTTTAATTTCAGGTTGTAAAATCGACGATCGTCAATTAAACTTTACATATAATGTTCGAAAATTTTGCACATAATATAATGTAAAGTTAATGAATAAATGAAAAAAATGTATGGCAAGGGGTTAAAGTTAAGAACACATTTATGGCATAGCACGTTCGTTAACAAAATGAAGTGAATGAAAGCTACTTGGAAGGTTACTTTACCTTCTACCACATTAATCGGTAAATTGTGGACAAATTTCAGCATTAAAGGGTTGAGTCATGTCTCATACAAATTCGATTCACTATGTTAGGAACTCATCGTGCTAATGATAAATTGCCAAAGGAACTCGCACGCGTTTAATAATCTTGCCAATATTTATTACTGTTGACAATATTGTTGATCGCGTGCAGTTGACATTATAAATTACCGCCAAGCTTAAATCAATAATATCGATCATATACGAACCGCTTAAGTTTCAAGTAATTAGATAGAAGCTCCAAAGTAGCCACGTTAATTCTTCTTCCATATTCAAACTCAGGGAACCAAGTTTATTACGATAGAGTAAGGAAGAGACAATGAACGTCCGGATAGAGTAAAATAAGCAACATAGGAAACAGCGTGCCAAATGAAAGCACACGTCGCCAGCGGAGCGTTAATACCGTCCATCCTTTACGACGAAGGAAACCGACAGAGTCTATAACGCAACGCGTTTACACCGCTCCGTGTCGTAAATAACTTCCCCGAAAGATCCCAATAAACACAGCTTCGTTTAATTCGGCACCGTTTGCTTCGGAATTCGACAAACTCCATAGCGTGACCAATGAAACCCTTTTTACGAGCGGGCACCCCATTGGGATGCTCTCATTTGTAGCTTCATTGAACCGAACATACCGACTATATTCCGACCTAGAACAGCTACAACATCTTAAGAAGCCGATCTAATTCCATTTTTACGATTGTTCGAAATTCGAACACCTTCACCGCCGTTCTATTTAACTCCCTTGATCTTTAAAGCCAGCCATCCCTAATCCCTCGCCAACATCCCCTTTGAAAACGAGCCACGCCGCATGAGGTCGATCCTGTGTGGTCTGTCATCTCGTAGATTCATTCTAGTATCCATTGGGATTGTTTAAGGAGCCACAGGGATCGGAACCGGAGCGTTTCGTTTCGGATACGGCAAAGTAAACATAACGCGCTCACGGCGCGGCGAGTTCTCGAAGAGAAGATGAAGAAGCAACGGTTCTCGAGCTATTCCCACGTCCTTTTTGCCGGTTCTCGAGGCCGTTTGGAGGCTCGCGTGTCGTCGCATCAGCGCTTCAACGATGGCGCGGTAAATGGTCCAGCAGCGTGAGATAAGGTCTCGTTATTCCTCTACCCCTCTTGTCTACCCCACTTTTTACTGTTTTTTAATTTCATTTTTCCCTTTTCCTTTTACGCCTTTTTCTTTTTTAATAAGCGGGAGGAGGCGATTTTTGGCGGAGACGCAGCAGCGCAACAAAAGGGAACCAACTCGGTTTCTCCTCCTTTCAGGGCACAAAAGCGCGTCTTGGAGCTTTGCTCGATGACTCAACGAAACGACGCTTTCTATTATGTCGTAAACGAGGGGGGGTGTACTTGAATTCTCTTGCTTCCAGTTTTTAACCTCCACCCAACGTCCCCACAGTCACCTTGCCGGCGATATTGAAACGCGGACTTTAATATCTGCGTATTACGTTTTTCTTTGGCGTGGTGAATGGTGGAAAACGCTGATACCGCGGCTTCGGCGAGTGGAACTAAAGAATAGAGAGGTAAACACAAAATGTATAGGCTGCCCCACTTAAACAAGCCGCCCAATTGCCTTCCGTACAATAAATTCGCGTACGAGTTTCATTGCGAAATTTCAAACTTTCGAAATTGGGATGCATTCGATCTTTGGTATCGCTTCAGTTAAATGAGCAATACTTTTCGTATTACAGTAGAGCCTTCCGTATCCAAACCTCCAATATCCGATAAAATATCCAATAAGGTACAAAAGCAATGCAACTCTAAGTTGTTACAATTTAACAGCCAAAGAAGTATGGGATCCATAGCTACTTAAGCAAACTGTTTATTTTTCTAATCTCTTTGTACTTCCTTGTCTTGCAGCAACGAATCGCACTTGTAGCATGGATCATAGTGTAAGTTCAATAAAGGTAGATTCTATTCGTAATAAAGTTTAATCTTAACTCAAACATTAATTTCACTTCAAAATACATATAACGTTTCAATATCTTATACGTGATACAGTATGCAAGTAATGAATAACTTATTTAGCATACGTAAATGGCTAAATAATTGTAAAACAGTTGGTGAAAGAGGCGTAGTTTAGTATTAGAAAAGTGATTGTTTTATTATCCGAATCTTCTTTTACCCAAACACTTACCTATGTCTTCTAATTAATACGAATATTGAAGGTTCTATTGTAACGCAAATACATAACGCGATCGTGTGTTCCATTTCCGGTAACACGTTTCTTATACGTGGCGAAGAATATCACCTACAACAATATGGATACGTAAAGTATTCACTTTTCCGGAGATAAACACGTCTTCAAATTTCCTCGGCGCAAATATGTTTGTTCTGAAAACACATTTATCCTCAAGGCTGCTCGTATCGCCTTCTACCAATAAAACACTCCTTCAACGTGTTCCCGTGTCCTCCATTCTCAAATACGCTACGCAATTACACCGCCTCTGCGTGTAGAGCGTCCGGTATCCGAGTACCGCTGAAGAAACGTCACGAGTATACCGCGAGCTTTGGAAATGCAGCGAAGCCAGTGAACCCTTTCCTTAGAGGAGCGGCGAAGAAGTTCCGTGCATCGTTTTCCTTTCACCGGCGCGTTCTCGTGCCTGGACGAATTCCGAGGAGGGAGGGAGCATAAAAAAGGACAAAAAATAGAAAAGAGAAGGTCGACGAAGAAAGAGGAACGCGAGTGGAACACGAGCAGGACAGGGAAAAAGAGGCTCTGTCCCATAAGCGAGTTGTATGGGTTGGGCATGGGTCATTCAGTACCTCTGAGTGACCCATTGTAACGTAGGACAATATGGTGCCGCTCTTCAATGGCCGGCTGTTCCCGAGGTGTTATGTTATGTGTTGGCTGTTATTCAGATAGGTAGGTAGGCATTCAACGCCGTTTGCCGTTGTGCCATGCTCTCTGCTGGCGTGGCAAGAAGCGTGCAGGTTCGAGGAGAATCGAGAACCGCTCCGGCACAATGAAAGCGAGACTCAGGAGCAAGCGCAAGAGAGAGAGGCAGGGAAGGTCTGCGCGAGCGATTTGTTGGTGCTGAGAGTCAACAAATTGGATCACCTTAGACAAACTGTTACGCAATCCTGGCGAACGGGCCCCCGTGATACGTGGGCTCGTTTCCCCGCGAGATATTTCATGCGTGTCACGGCCCCAGAGCGGTTATCTCGCATAGTGCGCGCTTAACTCAGCGGGATAGTAATGGATTACTTTGGTCGCCGCTCTGGGTCCCGTGTTCGCCATTGTCGGGATTTGCTATGTGGATTTATCAAGCCGTTTCATGGGATAATGTTTTAATTACACGTCGTATGTGCACGTGGTGGCTAATTGAAATCGTGCGCAAGCTTCGGGATAAGTTCGAATTAAGTCACGGCTTTCTCGAGTACAGGTTGGAACATGAAAAATTTGGCCGCGCTGTCGTCAGTCCTACGGCTACCATCATCGTGTTTGTCATATCAGTTAACACTTTGTTGACCGATCACGAGTATACTCGTGCTTTCGTGTCCAATGATTGCTCACCGGTCGGTCACGAGTTATCTCGTGTTTGCATTTTCATTGGTGTATGTAGTTTTTCAGTCTAAATGCAATATAAATCTTTACAATAGCGTTCTAGATTGTAGCTTTAGTTGCCATACTTTAGGAAAAATAATTAACCAGAGGGAATCAAAATCGCAATAGCAAATAAAGCGTATTGAAATTTATTAAATCGAAGAACAGGCAAAATAACCGGCGGCATGGAGTTGTTTTAGCTTGAGGTTGCCTATTAGCAAAATGTTAAGCGCTATATATATTTTGATAAGACTGAACTAAGCCTAACTACTAAATTAGGGTAACTAGCCTATTTGTATAATTCTGATATATTTGATCTTTTGGCCAACGAGCAGTTACAGTGCAGCTTGAAGATGAAGTACGAAAATGGTTGCGGACAGGCATAGTCAGAGAAGTTAGGCATCTGCAAACGATGAATGAGAACGAAGGCTGGAATGGAACGATGAATGAGATTGGAAATTTCAATCACTGTTAAAAGTTTGATGAGATCGAATTGCTTTTATAGAACGTAGAATCGGGTAGAAGTAGACGCAACTCAATGCAGCTTTTCTTTTTTCTCAGAATCTTTTATAATCTACACGATGATCAAGATCGCCATTGCGCTGAAGGAATTTCACTGGTCACGTAGACGAACGCTCGTAACACATTCAGCCGAATGAATCAGATATGTAGCAGATAGCTGGAGGATAATTAAAAGAGTTCACGAGGATGGTGAATGAGTCACCATGGTCCAGTGACTCACCATCCTGAAGATCTCGAGCTGACCCGAAGAGAGGGGTTAAAAGGACTGACCGGAGCTCAGGATCCGGCGCCCAAGGGCCTAGATCCTCTCACTACGTTTCACCGTTCATGCTTGGGAGGGCGGAAACGAGACCGCTTCAAGGGTAGAGGAGGACGCCTTCGACGTTCATCTAATACCCGCTCCCAGAACAAAGATGCGTTTCTCCGCTGTGGTATTTGGAATTGGAAGTTGGGAACGAAGGGCGTGCCTGCAGACATTTGTCCTTGAAAGGGTATACCCCGGCATATCGGCGGCAAGTTACGTGGTTTCTACTCCCTGATCGAAACTCCTCTTTAAAAGGTACAGATTGAACCGAGTATTTCGCGTGTACCTTCTCTTGCGTGTGTATACGCTGGACTTACGCGATCCAATTTTACTCTGATTGTAAATCGATGGTAGATGGGTGTTGTTGCGCGAGTTAAAGCAGCAGGCAGAAGAATACAATGTCCGAAGCAGAGATGAGTTTTCAGACACTTTAGACTTTCAAATCTGAGATTGACCGTTCGGAAGTTTTAAGCGTATTCTTATTGGATACCTTTCGAAAATTGATTTAACCTCTTGCCTTATAATGTCGAGTCAAACTCGTGGTATATATTGTACTCTAAATATAATAAAAGTACAACGTATTTGCGATGAATTTTAATTTGAACTGGAACAATAATTTCAGTCTACACGGTTGAAGATTATCAAGCATAAATTACGTATAGCATGTCAGTGTTTTTTTTAGCAATGTAATATTATAATAATAAATAGCTAACGTTACAAAGTATGATCCTTAAAAAATTCGTAAGGCAACAGGTTAAATAGCTAACGAACTCTGAAATATTGTGATAACAAATTGATGCTAGCTAAGAGCTCTTCTGTGAACTAAAAAGGTGGAGATAAAGATAAAATGTTAAAATTGAAGATGAACTTCCATATTTTAGAATTTCAATCTTAAGTATTCCAAAATCTTAAACTTTCTCTTATTAAACACTTATCGGAGATTAATTTAACCCTTCCTCGGATTACGGGGACTGCAGAGAGCTCACATAAGTTTCAATTGTTGATACAGAGTTCTTTGAACATTTATTCAATTCTAGACTAGCTCGCCAAATTTTATATACCGTTACTAATTAACACGCCGATAGAATTGAATATAAAAGTAAATTGCGAACTAAATATAGAAGTCCGAAAACGAGTTAAACAGCCCACGAAGTCTGAAACTTCACTAACTACGCTACGTATATAAAATAATAGTTGTATCTTTAAACTTAATACTCTAAGCTATAAACCCTGCAACCCTCAATTATATTAAATCTGAAAAAAAGTCCATAATTAATTCCCCCACGTATGAAATCGTCCCTCGACACTTATCGCCCAATCTCCAGCAGCAGTTTATTAGTGGGATCTCGGTTGTGGAACGAGTCGTGCACGATGAGCGTTCGCATAAAGCAAGATGAAAACGCGCTGCTGCTACGATTCCTCTCGAGTCCGGCTTTCCTGGCGTTCGACGAGCACCAGAGAGGCACGCAATGCGTGAACCTAACAGCCTGCTCTTTCCACCCTCGCGTTATCCTTCTCTCACACTACTCCCGACCTCTCCACAACGTCGTCGTACATATTTTCGCGTGCACGTCGGCTACCAGAAGCTCTGGAGCGAGAAGAACAGCGGCGAGCGGCGCGGAAACAGGGGAGGCCTTATGCATTGGCAACTTTAAATCACGGACTGGAAATAACTTACGTATAGATAGATAGCTATTACTATAAAGCTTACGTGGGGTATGCGTGCGCGCTTGGTTAAGAGAAAGATATGTGTTCGAGAAAAAGAGAAAGATTCCTTTCCTCTCTGACTCTTGTCTGAGGCTTCTCTCGTTTCTTTGGATCCTTCTGCGTTTTGTCTTTGCCTTGATCTTCGAGCAGAGGCTCAGAGATTGGCTTTGGGAGGAGGGAATTTTAGTTTGGAGCGAGAAGATTGATCTGAAGCATGGAAGATATATTAATACACATTGTGCGCTACTCCGAATGTTTAAACTGGTTTTAGATTCGGAATAGTAAGTTAGATTCTGGTATTGTAGAAACTGTATTTGGTGTAACAATGGTATTATAGAAGCAATGGATATTTCTTTCAAAGGAAAGTGAATCTGTTCCCATACTATTTTAATCTTAATATCATACTTTTAATTTGCTTAATTGTATACAAAAATTTAAGTTTACGTAAGATAACAATAGTATTATAGTAGAATTTTTGGTGGATATATTTTTTAGTGATATTTGTAGTATCGGAATTTCATACGAAACGCAATTTTATTTCTAAATTAAATCCTAAATTTATTTCCTCCATCGAAATCGTGAACTAAAACTCACATAAAATGTACTATTTTAATCCCTTGCTTTGGTCCATTCGTATCACCCATTTTTTTGAAGTAGAATACATCTTATAACCCTTTCGAGGGCTCTATTGTTCCACAACAAAACCGTAGAAGTGTCAAAATCGCAGTGCAGGGGTTCATTAGTAGGATGAAGTATGGATCTCATAAATCAACTCGAAAGAATCCTTTGCTAAACTGAAATCGGTCTCCTATTCGCTAAGAGCCGCCTTGGATGAACACATTCGATCGTTTTCGTGAAATATCGTTATTGTACGGGCAAATAACATTCGTATAATCGCCTATTCCTATGGCAAAAAACCAATCGGAGAACACGAAATCTGCCTCCTCTTAGCGTCATCTCGCAAATATGCGCGGGGAGAATCCACTACAGAAAGAGAAAAGAAGACACATCGAGAGGCAGAATCTCTTCCTGCGTCCCTCTGTCTCTCTTCGACAAGATAGCGAAACCTTTTCTCTCTTATGAAACCAAAGAAGTGGAGAAGAGCGTCAGAAGCGGTCGAAAGTGTCGTAAATTAATGCGTCGTCCCGGTAAGTGCGTCCCTTTTTTTCGACGATCTCGAGTCTCGCTTTTCTATTCCTGCATCTCTTATATAAAATAAATATTTAGATAAATTTCCCGTGTGAAGAGGTCTGGGATGACTGTTCGAACGAAAACTTCATTCGTCATGTTGGAATAAAAAATTTACTTAATCCAGGATTATGCTAATGTCTGCTGATACAACAATAATGACGCGGAATACAAGGCCCGAACGAATGGAACATAAAAAAATGAATCACGAGCGATCTTTGGTTTTTTTTATCCACCTAGTAGAGATGCTTTTAAGCCTGCATATTCTATCGTCGTTTCGTCTTGGTCGCAATTTCTAAAATTTTAACTCGTTTTGCTCGTTTCAATTCGAAACTCGACTGGGATTCTTCGAATTCCTCCATATTGTAATATCGCTATCTCTCCGACAATAATTTGATAGTCAAACGTTTGACTTTCTTGGAACTATAAGTATAGCTACGTTTTTAGCACGTTTCTGCTTTCTGCTTTTCTTTACAAATTTTTGTAAGTTTGTAGTGGCTACGAAAAGTATTACCACGTGGGTAGATTTTTTAACACTAGAACTACCAAGCCAGTCCAAATCATTGGTTGCAAATTTACTACAAAAATTATGTAATTTATTTATTTATTTATTAACGGGGGTAAACCATTTAGAGTACAAAGAAACATTAAGAATAATCGTAAGAGTTTAAATAACGCAATAATTGAGATTTAAAGCTAGCTGGAGTAGAAAAGAAGTCAATGGATTTACAGTACATGTTAACATTCTTTAGAATCGAATTGAGACCATTGTTTATACCATATAGCGTAGTATGAATCTCCTCTAACAAAAGAGTTTGGTGTCGAATAGCTGTGACAGACGTTGTAAACTTAAAGGACTCAAGTAATTGAGAACAATTCACAATACCATTAATAACATTATAAGCGAAATGAAGTCTAAGTAAGATACGACCTTTCTTAATAGATAATAAATGGAGATCAGACAGGAGTCGAACATAATCTTACAATGGTGCATTTTTTTAGAATGTTTCATGTTTTACCGTACAAAATATACATGAAGATTTACTACACTTCAATTACATACGTCTTGCAAGTGTCTACCATTTTTATTTTTTTTTTTGTTAGAAGAAAGTATACTTTAGTCGTCGGTAATTCTAGTGTTAAGATACTTTTTGATTGTGTTCTGCAATTGCATGGTCTACATTGCAAAGTTTCTACATTATCATATGAGTACAATAAAATGATAGGAAGTTTAACATATCTGGGCTAATTAATCCATTTTGTCATTTTTGTATTCATTTTTACGAAGGTAACATCTATTAAAAGCTGCTACAAACTTGTTAGAAAATTACAACCAATACAATAGTGTATAAATACATTTCGCAGCCACTGTAACTCCATTCTTTCAGTACACTTGTTTTCCCACGCATTCCGTGCCGATCCAAAGTTTCCCAAAGTCTCCCAAAGTCCATTAACTCGCCAGTTGAGCAATTACCACTTCCGAAACGTCAAAGCGTTTCAATAAACGGGGTGTCGCGTTACCCAAAGAAGCTTCAAAGGCTCAAAGAGATGACACTCACTGGTAAGAAAGGACAGCAAAAAGGAAGCGAAAGGGAAAACGATAACAAGGATTGATCTGGAGGGAAATGGCTCGTGCAGCGTGGATCCCCGTGGCGCGAATCGTAAATGGAACACGTCTGATTTACGCATGGGATTCCATGAGCATGGGAGTCTCCAGAGTGGGAAGAACAGACGGAAGAAGAAACAGAGGAACGGAGAGCGAGAGTGGAAAGCGAGTGCCAAGCAACGGAGGGGCCTCGAGAATCTGGCTGCCTGCTGAATATCATTTTTTCCGCTCGAGGAAATTTTCACTTTTTCGTCCGTCGACTACCGTCGTCGCCGCCTTTTCAAGAGGATAGATGCGAGATCCGGTGGGAGGAGAGCTCACACAACCTCACACGTTTCCGTTTCTACGTGACTCGCTCGTGGCAGACGCAACGCGTCGCTTCTCGTCCTGTCGTTTGTCAAACTCGACGCAAGATCCCGTTGCGTTGCCCCCTTTCCTTTCTGTACGCCACGGCGATGGAAAGGACGACGTCGAGGGAGGAAATCGGCGTCGATTGAGAAGCTTACGCGATAATGTCCTTTGCAGCAGTCGGCGAGACACACAAGGGGAAGTATCAGACGATGCTGTCGAAGAATGCGAGACATGCGTCCAGAGATGTCGAGGAGATGCCTCAATGTCTTCCTTTTTGCATTCGTCTAGTCTGGCAATTTTCATGCGCACAGTGAAAGATTACGCAGTGTCTGAAACGAGACACAAAGGTATCCGTGTTTTCCATTTACGTAACAGATAGAAAAATCAACGAAGATCGACCAAGTATCATTCGATATATAACACCGACTGCGTTACGCGTCAAACTAGCTATAATATGATTATCATTATATGTGTAACAACAAACAGGATAATTTCAGAGGCGCGAGTTCGAACTTTGAACGTGGCGACCAAAACAAGATAAATCATTATGATATCTCGGGTATTTAATCCTACTGAAAGGCATGTGACGTAGCAATTGTGTTATTGTCTTGTATTTGGTATTAAAATGTTGGACTTGGAAAAAATCGATTAAGTATTCCGAAGGATACGGAAATAAGTGGATGTTTTAAGATAAATACAGAAGATTGACGACGTAGACGAGGCCGAGGCTTAAGGTAATCGCTTTAAACGAGACTCCATCTACGAAAATTCGGCGACACGCGATAAAGAACACTTCGACCGTTGGAAACGTGGAAACCGGTTGCGTTTCCGTAATTTATCAGGGTGCTGCCCCTTTCAGGACCCGTGCTTATGCACGTGGGGTCGTTGCAGACGAGTTTCGACTCCGATGCACCGATACGGGCCAGGACCTGGTCCTGGATTCGCCAGCAAAACGAAACGTCGAGATGTCTCATACGGATACGCGAATCGCATTATTGCGCGAGCAGCATAAAACATGCGGATAAACATATTAAGAAGCGGAGAAGGGCATATGGGAAAAGAAAGAGAGAAAGCTATGTGATTCGTCGATTTACCGGTGCGCTAACCGGTCGAGGATTTCAAGCATTATGCGAACGTGTGCGCCATCGCGAATTCTTTTGTGCGGGCTTTGAAAATATACACTGTCGATGAAAACGATGACAATAATCCAATCCTTTGCGCGTGGGGCTTTTATTAGGTCGGTGCACATGGAATGCGGTTTCTGCGATGTTTGAAATTAGCAGGTGAATATTGCTTTTTTTTTTAATTTCGTCCACTGGGCAGTTGGAATAAATTCAACAAAAGAGGAAGAAGTTTTTTGCGATCTACGCGTATGAAATGCGGAGAACAATTATGATAAAATTAGCAAATCCTTAATGTTTGACGTCACGAATATCCGGAATACTCGAGTAATTTTTTATGGACATCTAAATCTATTAAATATACTATGGAAACTAGTGGAAAGCTTATATAAATATTAGAATAGTCGAATGTTGATTTATAAAATTTATGACAATACATTATGAAGCAGTTTAAAAGAAAATCTAAAATTGGCAATTCTTACGAACAAATAGAATAGTGAAAGGAATTAATTGCTGCAAAATGTATGTACAATCATGTAGAAATTATCTGAATTACGTACATATTGTTTTGAAAGATATATTTGCATTTAATGTTCCACTTTGAGAAGCGACATTTCATATGCACCATCCTAATAGATTCCGGGATGACAAAAAGTTCCGGGATGACCGATGGAATTAATTACTCTGAAATGACGCGATTGAGCCGATGGACGTTTTAAAAATCCTATAATTGCCGAGATTAACGATGGCGATTGATTTTTAATCAAACGGTATTCGCTCATTAACCGCACGCTATCGAGGTTTATTTTTACGAACCACTTCTAATTGACTGAACGGCGAATTATTTATTGTAATTAAATAAACGTTAGATCGTCTTTCTTCGTTAATTATTATTAGTGAGTAATTGCTGTTTCCAATCCTTCCGGGATTCTTATAATTCAGACAAGTGTAATCCTTTCGAAGCCTTTTCTCGCGATCTATGCGTATTAACTGGCACAGAATTATGATACAACAATGTTAAACAAATATCTGAAGATTGCAAAAATAGAATTTCACAATTTACAAAAGCTGTACAAATTATCATTTCCAGATTTTACGGACCAATATTGCTATTAGATCTGTCGTCTAACATAAAATTCGGATTGTTTCAAGAAACATGAAGATTGCTTTTGTCATCTTGATCGATAAAATAGGGGAACTATACCACAAAATTATTCTTTGCACATATAAATACAATTTACTTACATCTGATGACATGACTCGATAAACGGACTTTAGAATTAATCAGCACTTAGCTAGTTTATCACTTGAGTGATCAATGTTGGAACGCTTAAAAATCCGACCTTACGTATTGCACGATTTAACCCTTAACCGCTACAGTTGTTAAAACTTACGTCTGTAACACCGCTAACAATTATGTAGTCGTTTGTCTAAAATTTTCCAGGTTCTATTTCAGTAATTGAACATTGTACTATAATTCAAAAGTATCCGGAGTGACAAGCTCGTAAATCACGCAGAAAGTAAAATGGAGATGAATAAGTAATTATTATCAGCTGTCTCACAGATCGACAATAGTAGATAAGAGTTAATAATGTATGGCTGGTGACTCGAAAGAAGACAAATTCCTCTACACTAAGACACAGTAGTCCAGAGATTCCAGAGGATTCCACCAAGGTAAATTCGCCGCGAATGGAACAGTGGCTTCGAAAAGAAAAAGGGAACTATTTTCACCTCACTCGAGTCCGCCCACGCCGGTTGCAGGGCGAAGATAGCGAGGTCTAAGCCGAGGTCACGGGATCAGCGCATTACCCTAAGCTTAAGCGCATAATAAAGTCGCGGAACTAACAACCAAAAGATCCCGTGGAGTCGCGTGGAGCTCAGGACACGATTGCTCGGAAACGTTCTCTGCTCGATTTCGATAAACACGGCTCGATCCACTTCGACCGTCGCCTGCAGGCAGCCGACGAAAGTGCTCTGAAAATCCACCGTGTCTGCGCGTAATCGTAGATAAGAAATCGTCCAGTAAATTCACCCGGCGTCGTGGGAAGCCGGAATAAACAAAGACTCTATTTGCCAGTTAAAAGCTCGCCAACGAAATATCTGAACGAGCAATCGTGACTGTTAGATGCGTTCTCACATTTGTTTAAGGGTTCGTAAGATATTGGTGGTTGAAAGAAGTGTTTGGAGACTTAAGAGTGCAATTAATAGAATAAAATACGCGGTGGGATAATAACCAATGGTGGCAGTGAGAGAAATTGATACTTTTCTGTAAGCTGGTAGTGAACCCTTGGAAGGGTGCGTTGATTAGTACCGCTTAGTATTAATTATTGTAGTCAGTGGTGTTAACTGCACATCATTCAAAAGAGTTCGTGCGACAGAGACGAGAACAATATTATTATCTAAACATATTAGGTGAGCGCAAAAGTTTCGATGGGTTCCATCATAGATGAATAATTTGCATTATCTAATTAAAAATAATTTATCTAACTGATCGGACAGTCGTTATTGCTTTACAATTTTTGGCCATCATTTTGCTGGGAATCGCATTTATCGTGAAACATATATCCGATTTTTCTTTAAGGAATGGAGATACGTTTGTCGTGCAAAACCTATTGAAAATCCATCAAAACTTTTGTACCTATCCAATACATGTCGTCTTCTGTATGAAATATTCTTAAAATCTACTTGAAACTTATACTATACAGATTTAGACCAAATTCTACTTCTTTACTGCTGCATAAAACATCCCTAATGTATTCTTTAAATATTCGAAATATATCTAAAACTTATTCAAATCTTTAACTATATAGAATTGGAAAACTCTAAGTTGCAGCGATGCAAACTTCCATTGGATTCCACTTTACTGCTGAACGAAACATCTCTAGTCTCTATTTATCTATTTATATATCCAAAAGATATCTAAAATCTATTAAGTTGTTCGGAAAATTCGTAGCGATATTTGAAGAACATTCATAGGCAACGTGAAGATAATTATCATTTTATTTAATAATTTTGCATACTATTTATTTTTTCTAATTCCATACCTCCCAAGAAGTTTCATAAGTTCCTCTCCCAAAAGGGGGAAAATTCCTTCCTCCGAAAGAAATTCTCCAAATAATTCTTCCAAGTATCTAATGCATTCAATTTCTTGTCATTAACAGAGTTTTACAAACATTACAGTAACTGTTGCTAGCAAAATATCCTAGGCAATGTTTACTAATTTTTGTGGGCCATTTATTGAAGCACCAAGTTGTCTACGGTTGAAAAAATATTGCCTTTTCCTTCACTAATTTCCTTTCCTTTTCATTTATTAATAACTGAATTTTTGCTGACCAAATTAAGAATCTACCACTGATAAATGAAGTTTCATAAACAATAGTTTTACCGATCACACAACAGCAATTAATCCTATCAGGAACTCTACGAATTCTCCGAACAACCCAATACTTAAACACCTATATGAAATAAAAGAAATTCCCAGCTACAGCGGTAAAAAGAAATTCGATCAATCTTCAATCAAATTCGACGCCTCCACTGTTCAACAAGAAGCCTAACCCCTATTTATCTATCCACCATTTCGCCCGTTTTTGCGCATCATCCCCCGAGCAAGGGGGTGGCTAAACGGCAACGTGTTGCACAGCTAACTCTCCAATGCATTTTCAGGAAAAATTCGCCAGGGTTACCTGAGTCTGGCTTCGTCTCCGCCAATTCTACTCCCCTCGTCTCTCCACGGCCACTCGCCGTCACCGACACGTTTAATTACACCCTACGCATACCCCTCGCAACTACCACCCTTTCCATCGTTATTGCGGCGCGAACATCTGCCACGATGAAAGCAATACAACGGGGAAAAGCTCGAAGAGTACCACCGCGGCATCCCCGAGCCGACGTTATCGGAAATCGGGGAAAGGTTCAAGCAGCTGCCACTTACCTGAAACAGAAAGAGAAATGTCCTTGTGAGCAGGTGATTTTCAGCTCTGATACACGGATAAGGGAGAAGGGTCTATATTATTCGCGATTCCTTCTCGTTTCCCGGCCCCTGGCTTCGAGGACTCGGCCGACGAGAGCTGTTTGGGAAACGCGAGGCACGAGTGGAGCCTTTTGTTGCCGCGTTTTAGGTGTGATCGTTAGCGGTGGAACCACAGAGGGTGACTTTCGGTGGAACGATTTTCGCGGGTGTCTTTGATGGACCTGAATGGGATGGTGCTAATGGTTTCAAGGGGTTTTTCAGCTACTTTGCGAAAGGATTGCTTGCGCTTTTTGGTAGGATCCTTACGCACTTTCATATTTAATTACTGCTCTCTCTTTGAATTATTCGCACTGGGTAAGCGGTGTAACTTATTATGAAGTATAACGGTTGCTTCTTAACCCTTCGGCTTATAACACCGTGCTACACTCGTGGTTTAGTCTATGGACCACGTACAATTAACACATGCTGTATTTCGTAATAAATTTGAATTTATTTTATTTCAATTTGTAAGATCGCGAGTTTGGGGATTACTAGGTAAGAATTGCGTACAATATTTCAGTGTTTTGCATTCGATGTAGTGTTATAGTAACAAATAGTCAATATTTCGTTGGATACGCTTTGAAAAATTTGTAAGCCAAGGGGTTAATAGAGGTGTGTCGAGTATCCGAGATTCGCGTTGGATCGAGAAATTTTCTCGAGATCGGATCGGAAACTGGAAAGTTTGTAATATATATATTTGGGTACCCAAATCTTATACGGAGGGTCAAACAGTAGTAGTGAGTCGTGAACAATTTGTAAAAACGTAAATATGATGGTTTTCGATGATTTTTCAATCAGAGAAATTTTACTACACT
Source organism: Eucera pruinosa (assembly GCA_028830335.1). Lineage (NCBI taxonomy): Eukaryota > Metazoa > Arthropoda > Insecta > Hymenoptera > Apidae > Eucera > Eucera pruinosa. The sequence continues at coordinate 13,925,591 of JAMYCR010000004.1, read as the reverse complement.
ATAATACCAACTGTTTTCTTTGCTTGTGGATTTTTACAATTCTATTTCACTTACAAAGGATACAAAAACATATCCAAATTAGAGAAGGTAAGTTGAAAATTCGATTAAAAAATCATGGAAACTTATTATATTTACGTTTTCACAAACATTATGACATGACTGAGAAAATTTGTCGACCCTAACTGAACTTGAAAATTTCGGATACCCGACACATCCCTATTTCTTAACCCTTTCACTGTTGAACACGTACGTTGGTACGGGCATTCCTGAAAGTATAAATTATTAATCCAGCGATGATACATGGGAAAGGAGGTCATTTTAAACCTCGAAAAACGAGTTTCAAATGTGCTTATGCTTCCCTTATTCGCCATGGAAAGGCGTACAATCTATGAACTTCTTCCTTAAGTTTTATACTACTTAGAACCGCGTGAAATAATCGGTGTCACGCGTTAGCTTTTATATGAAGTAGCCAATAATTCATACAGCTTTTAGCATAGTTTTATATCCACTAATTGTAAGAAATGAAATTACTGGAGCTACTAGCGTAGTAGCCTATATAAAGCCAATAATAGTAGATTTATCAGTTATAAGTATTTTAAAGCTTAGAATAGTAGAGTTTACGCCATACGCGGCCGATTTTTCTGTTCCAAGAATCGTTACGCTGCGGCAGCTGTCACAAATCTCGAAAACTCATAACTTGTACAGGCCAACCCTGTTACGATCAGCATCCCATTACGTGGCGGGGACTCCATAAAGTAGTAAAACGGAGCTACTATTCCCACGTTACTACTTTTACGTCGCGGCACAGGCTCAACTACACGTGTCCACGTCTTCCATTATCTGGGCACACGAAACCCACATATCTGAAATATCCCTGCGCTCACGCGTCATTAGTACCCTATCGTGTTTCTACGACTGTCTATTATTCTTCTATTATCCCACAATCGACACACGGCGCCGATCTTATGTTCCAAAGACGCATCCATCGACTGATTCCAACCGAACGACTCATCGCTCAGGTGAATCTCTTCACACCTAATTGGTGATAAAGCCGTGTTAGATTTCCCAAAGAACGGTCATTCTCGATGCTAGTTACTCGTTAACTACGTTTTAGGGTATTATCAGTTTACCAGTGTGGATTATCATGAGTGCCACGCCATGTAAATAATAGTATTTCACCCGACATTTTATCCCGCGATTCGTTTAAAAAAAAAAAGTAAAAGGAAGAAATTAAAAAAAAACCTATAATAACGTACTATTTTTTTAGCCAGCAATATACGAATTGAAATTGACGAATCGCTGTTTATTATACGGTTGTCGGAATCAGTGGAATATTTGTGCGATGCTTTTGATATTTTTATCATCCCAGTTGAATATTTTTCGGCCAAAGAGCTTGAATTTGGACACGAATGGTTTATTCAGCGGCGAAAGTGCTTGTTATATTTTTACCCCGCAACATAAACTCGCACAGATTTTCAGCTCCTCCTATTATATCATTCATATTTGTTCCGTGTAAATGTTGCGACACGTCCAACAGTTACCACCCGGTACTCCACCCTTTGATCGTACAATTATTTACAAAAATCTACGTAATACATAAAAATATACAAAGTACGCAAAGTGAAGTGTATTTTAAAATACGTAGAGTTATACGTAGGTTTATATTCTCTGTTTATGTTCCATTCGGCAAGTTACGTTCATAATATTATGAGTTTGCATAAAAGTCCACAGTTTAGTAAATACAAATAAATTGTTATGAAAAAAACGATATGCAATAACTGAAACGAGTTTGAACAATAAGGTGCACACGTTATCAGTTTAATATATTTCACTATCCTCTGTTCGATATAAAGAGAATAGAAATTTGATCTTTTTAATGTGTCGGGTGTACAAAGTAATTTAAAGCCTTTATTCTTACACTCTTGTATCTTTATCAACTTTACTATTTGTCAAGTTCCAATTAAATATGAAAATGCCAAGAATATCGAATATTAAAACTATATTTGATTTTCCGTAAATAAAGATTAAATTTTATGAAATCCTGAAAGCTCAATATTAAGTTGCACACTTAATATCTGTACTCCTACACTTAGAAACCAAATTTTAAAATTACTGCAATTTTACACAGTGATCTGCTTTTGTATTATATTACCTATAACCACTATTATACATTAATGAATTCTTCCAGTCTAACAATAAGAATTAAATTAAATGAAATTGCATTGAATTAAAAATTAAAATTTCTTCAAATTCCATTACACTTGTGCGCTGTTCGAGCAGCTGTTGCTTCACCAAGAAGGGTTAATATACCCGTAAGCTATCTTTCGTCCTCCGTACGTAAAAATCATGCAACAAGTCCTTAATTTCCGCTCGAAGCGCAGAATTTTCCGCTCGACCAAGGAAAGGGTGCGGGATACTTCAAGGCGGAAAGATCGTTGCCCAGCCAACAACCCGGTAACAGATCATACGTGACTTCGCACGCGTGACCGAGCGTGTTCACGCTGTTCGAGGAGGATGATTCGCGCGAGTCCACATCGTCGCGTCTACGCGTTTACGCGAGGATAGGCAGTCGGAGCCAGCCGGTCGACGTGTGAGGTTTTTCACGCGGTTCACCTGGACGACCGGGCCGAGGTTTAAGTGGGTGTCCAAGAGATAAGCGACCACGACTGGCATAACAGCTCGATAAACTCTCGTGTTTATTGGATCGTCCCTGTCCAGTCTCTTTTCCTCTCCGGTTGGTTTCAACGCTTTTGACTTCGTCGCTGTCTTCTTTCCGCTGACTTTTTAAAAAAGGTTGCTGCTTATTTCACCTCCTAGTTCCTTTCGTTCGCTCGTATCCGTTGTACTTCTTTTCTCTTCATTTCTCCTTTTTGCTTTGTATATTAATTTTCGACCACTCCTTTGGTGGAGGTTATTTGTTGCTACGTTCGGGATTATGGGACCCGCGATTTTACGAACTTTCCTTCGGCAAACAGAAATATTGTATTGTAAATTGAACAATGCTCCATGGAATGTCGGAGACCCTGGTTTTTGTCGAGTATTTACCCTCGTCCAGAGAATAAATTGATCAGCCGCGGCGAATGAATATTTGAAAATTAATAATGCGCCACGGCAACGGAAATATGAATTCGAATGGTAGAACGAAAACAATCGACCAAATAAAACGCACGAATGCTGATTAATGCGACTTCCCCTTTTTTAAATCATTTTAATCTCATTCAGAATTTCCCAACCACTCCTCTCTGTCATAAAATAAAAGCTGTTCTAGCAGCTAATCTAAACACATATTATCCCAGACGATCTTTCAATCTAAAAATATATCGCGAATTGCCACCGATATAGAACACGTTCATAAATCGAGTATTTAAAAAGCTATCAGTGTGATAGGGAAATCAGTCGAACGAGAAAACCAGTCAAAAATTTCCGTATAGTGGCAGCAGTCGGCATATAGTGCTCTATAAAGCGCAAATTGAACTTCGTCCATAGTTTTGATTGGATTTGCCATGCTACGCCCACTTTATAAACGCGTATTAGCATTCACGGTTGAGAGGCGAACGCAGCGCCTATTACTATCGTAAATCGGTTGTAACAGCGCTCTGGTTCGGCGACGCGACGCGGTCTATCCCCCATTAGAATGCAGATCGACCTGCGTCTTTGAATTCTTCAAGACAGTTGCAAACTCGCGCAACGAATTTCAATTCGCGAGCTACCCGTTAGTGGCGTCTCGCGAGTCTGACCTCGAAATTCCGCGGTAAGAATGATGATCCTATCGGTTGCCAAGTGTGCGAAACTGTGATTGTCTTTTCCACTGACTGGTATGTGGATTTATGAAGATTCTTCCCGTTAGAATGATGGAATGTTGGTTGCAGAGTATCGTTAGACTTTACAATATTGCGTTAGAAGGTTCCATTTGAAAATGTAATTTCAATTGTCTTTTATGCGGCAGACGTGAGGAATTCCAAATTGTAAGATATTCAAATTCAAATGGAAAGCATGCGACTTTCAAAGCGCTCGAAGAACTGTTTAAAAGACTGCAATTTTCTTGGAACAGCATTAGATTTACAATAAGAATTGTCTAACGAAGTTAGAAGTTATTGAGTATTGTCACTCTATAATAATTTCTAAAGTTTTTTCTATTCAAAAGCCAAGTAGCTTTCATATTAAATCTTGTTTTACTATATTTGTCTACAAAGTATGTTAATTTATAAATAATTTCACACTTTCTGCCTTTAAAACAATGCTTTAATCAAAAAGCAAAGCATCAAAAAACTGATTACGATACTATATGTCTTCCTTGACACCATACAACATTTATTTCACACGCATTTTTCTATAACAATTAACGACAAGTTATTAGAGCTGATCAAGTTGTGAGATTCGACTTGTATATTACACTTTAATCATTTGCACGCATATTATTCCCAAATTATTAAAAATTATCCCCATCTATGTATCAAAAACGTTTTTCCGTTTTAAGATGTCGCAGTGAAAGGGTTAACATGAATATTTGGTTCATTCTTGCACATAACGAATATTCTATGCCCCTTTGTATATTTAAATTTCCCATAAACGCGTAAGAATTCTCAGTCCATGTATAGCTAATAAAATCAATCTCCAACTCTAAAATCCATCCCCCGTCTACTAAAGAAATCCAACAATTCTAACATATCTACTAAAAATCTTTCCAAGCAAATTTCAAGGGGTCGTAAATACATATCTCTAACTAGCGTTGTAGGCTGCCTCCGACTAATGCTAAAATTGCCTCGTGTCCAGCATGGATACACGCTCAAGCTGTTGGCTCTTTGTCTCGCCGCGTGCTCGCCGCTGGTGCATTACATTCGTCTTCGAGGGTTGCTTGGCTACACGCGCGTTCGAAAGCCGAGGAAGGTGTCGCGAGATCAGATTATCAGGGCCATTGTTTATGCTTTATACGCCCCTTAAGCGGGCACACGCGGGGACGGCTTTAAATTTTCACGATGTACGCGCGTACATAGGCGCGCAGGATTCAGCCAGCATCTCCTCGTCGATGAGCCTCCTGCGAAGCTACAACACGAGCTTCTCCGCGATCTGTCCAAGGAATTCGAGACGTCTTTATGTCGAAGAAAGAAAGGCCCGTACTTTAGGATCCTCTATAGCATCTCCCGCGTTTGCCGCCAGCTGCTTGCTTTGAAACATAAGCGCGAAATCTCTGTTTTTGTGCATGTGTCTTCGAAACTATCGCTTGTTATATCTTCAACTACCCTTGGGTTTATTTATGGAGCTATTGGAATGCATTTTCAGTGACGAAAAGCTTGGTGCCTTTTGTTGTAAAGGTTTCGATTCGTAATTGATAGTTACAAATGATTAAATATGATTTTTCCCTATGATACGATTGATGATTAAATTCTGGACTCGAGTAACTTTAACCCTTTGCGCTACGATTACTTTATTACTTACGTATACTAGCGTTAGCGAATCATTATTTTCATATTATGTTATCAACAATTTATTTGAACGTTATGGACACTTGTTTTTATAGTAATTCCCAATATTATAATACAAAGGGAAAATTAGAGTTTAAATCAAATTGCACTGGTAATGGTATCCATTTTTGTCGAATCTACACCACAATTCATACAACAAGTGTGACTCGTTATTGTAGTGCAAGGGGTTAAAAGAACCTGAGCAACTTCGTCACTGCCATCATGTTTAAAATATGCACCGAAAGGGTCCGATAGCGGATCCTGACATTTCCTGTCATTTTAGCTATCGGAAACGTGTCCCGTTTTCCGTCATTTCCGAGCGCACGTTCAAAACATCTTCGCTTCCTGGAAACCCCGCTCCGAGGTTCCAAATTATTCGTCGACCAGGATTTTACGATTATGGAAGGAAATAAAGATTTCCGTGACTCATTGCAGAGTGTCTGTCCGGACAGTAAAAGAAACGCGTTGATAGGGGCAGAGATTCTTTTCAAACGACAAGTTTATTCCGGATTCCTTCGAATCTTCACAACCGCTTATCCGTGAAGAGACACCGCGAATTCCCAAACGAAGGAAAAACCAATGAGAGAAGCATATGCCCGCTCGTGAAGGTAATACCCTTCGATCTTTCCCCTTTCTCTCGGTTCTTTCCCTTTCTCTCGTAAAGCGTCGTAAATCCTTATCGTCACTTTCGACACTCGTTCTTCTCCCTCTCTTCAGTTGAATCGAACCACCTTCGAGCATTATCTTTACTTCCCGCCTTGGAATGCGACGCGTATCGTCTGTGGTTTAACCCTTTCAAGCAGCGCCAGATAAACGTGTCGCTGGACACCTTTTGTAAAATTGAACGATTCGGGCATACCGTCATATCTGTGTTCGGCTATATAAAAAATGCGCCGTCACTTATCTCTATACCCTTCCTCTCCTTTCTGTTTTTATATTTCTCCACCGTGGTATCTCTTACTTTGTCGAATATTCGAGAGACGATGCGCCGCACGCTATCCAACAACTCTTTCACTCTGTACCGTGATTCGAGGCGTGAACGAAAGGTGTTCGAGGATCGACGTACCGGAACCCGTTCGGTCCCCGCGCCCGGATGATCGATCGTACGCGCTTTCGTACGCTCGCTTTCCCCTAGGCGTGCTTACCTGATGTCCGTGCAAAACGCGCCGCGAGATAAGCCAATGTTAGATACCTGTCGATGCTCACGGCTGGATCCCTCCGATATTTTCGTGAAAGGGAGCGAGCTGTTCCCCGTAATCGTGGTTTTTCGTTACGGTTCTCCAATGAAGCGTGCAGCAGAAATTCTTTTTTCCTCCCTTTTTTTTCGCCGGTTAGCATTTGAATAAAAACAATTTCCCATATACGTGGAGTTCAATTTATTTTGGCTCTTTATACGTTCAGTGAGTACCATTAATCTTATTTCAAGTTGTTATGAAATAGATAAATTTGTTCCTGTTTAAGCGTAGTAATATTTCAAACGTTATGATGTATTAGGCTCCGGGTTTATATAATAGCCGAGACCGATATAAAGGCATCCCTTCGTGTGTTTGTATAAATTATTAGCTTAAATCCTAGTTTATAGGCTACTAGGGGATTTGTATCTGTAGTAATTAATTAATCTGTGTATTTTAGATTTATGAAATAGAAAAAGATTCATGATACCCGTCGATTCATTCGTCAAACTAAGGAATGAATAGCCTCAAAAGGTTCGAATATATTTATTACCTCATTCTTCTGGGATATAGTTTACCCTGTAAATTCGATCGTAAGCTAAAGTGTAAGCCAAAGATAATTTACTTTGTTTTCTTTTATATGGTATTTCATATTTTATACCTTGAAAGTCTTTGAAAGTTAGTCAAGTATACGCCGTGGAAATAGGATATAAGTGAAACGTACAACATGTAAGGAGCCCCCCCCCCCCTTATAAGTCGCAAAACAGTGAGGGATAAAATAAATAATAAATAAATAGTAATGATAATATTACCCCATTTTTCCTATATATCCTTTTTATTCCTATTAGATAAAATTTTATTTATTTTTGCCTATGCTATTATTTATCTTATTTACCTTGTAATTCTGTGTTTTGTCTTTTCGTTTTAATTCTCTAAAATGTCGTAGCAAAAGACTGAAAGTCACGCGAATTTGAACGGAGGAATTGATCTGCGAACCACTGGCTGGAACACGCGTTATCATTTTCGACGGTACAAATACGGGGAACCGCGAAAGCGTGGATTATCTTCAGAGCCGATGCTCTTAAAACCGCATTGTGTTTCATTGATCCCCATTCGATTTCATGGTTGCAGAACTCGCTCTCTAGATAAGATCGTCACGAACGGTATTACCACGCCGTATGGGAAAAGCCTCGGCCGGATTTCTCCCTCTTAGCCCGAAAATATTCCCGACGCTCCTGTGATTAAGATATCGTCCTTCCACGCACTTCGCGAAATCACGATTTAAATGCAAGATGGACCCGTCCACTTCCAATCCGGTCAGAATGCACCACGTTTCTTATTTCCTTTCGACGGACGATTATTATTGCGGAGAAGTTATCGTCTTGCTCTGGAGCAAGCTGTTGCGAAGCTGTTGAACTTAGAAAGTATTTTTGGATTCGTTTCGCGGCAGAAATTTGTACTATATTCCGTTTGCGGTGAATTGAATATTACAGATAATAGCATAATAATAATACGAATAATTTGCAATATAATAGTTTATAAATATGACCTATTTTCAAGGAAATAATAAGAAATTGCAATATGCTAAACTTTGAGTTTTCTAAACGAAACTAAAATCTGTAAAATGACGATTATAGTATCTCATTTTGAACAAAACCACTCCTCCGAAATTCGATGGAAAAAATGATCCTTTTAGTATAAAATGCTTCTTGCGTTTTACCTTTTATGTACGCGAAAGAAGAGCAAAGAATCAAAGTCTTATGCGTCCATTTTGCTCTACCTCGCTGGTTGAAAAAGAAGGTCCTCTCTCAGAAGCTAATGACCAAATTTTATCAAAAGAAAGCAGAAAAAATTGCCTTTTCAAGCTGTACAAGGTAAAATTAATCCTTAAGTACCTAATTCATCGAGATAGACTTTACCGAACCTAATTGCTTTCCGTCAGACTATCCGATTTCTCTTTTCACAACTCTACCAACAAAGTGCAAAGAAGAACAAAGCCGCACAAAAGATTCCACTGGTGGACGTCTCCGTTCTAGCAAAACTGAAGCACATCCGATGATTGAAAACACGAACCCGCGTGTAACCGCATTTGCCGTAGTCGGGAGAGTGTCGACCGAGGAGAAGGCGATCGAACAATTTTAGCCAGAGGTTATTTGTCGCGAATCGCGGTCTCCGATCGTCTGATTGCTTCTCGATTCCACGTTGACCATTTTATTTCTCTCCCCTTCTCTCTTCCACTGTGCACGCGAAGCTAAACTATGTTCTATCTCCATGGTTAAAAAGTTTCATTCCAGGACCGGTCGAATTCCATCGATTCTTCGACGAATTAACGTCTCCCGATCGGTGGACAGTTACGAGGATCGCGAACCGATCCCACACTAGTCGCACGACTTGCTTTCTAACGATTAATATGCGGCAAGCTCGGTCGGAAACGATTTAAAGGCGTTCACCGGGTCCACGCTTGTCGCGATACCATAGCTGTCACCGTTACTCGCTCTAATGGCCGTGGATAATTGGTTACAACTGGCCCCGCATACGACTCATTGATCCGTGGTATCCCATGTGTATACACATGGGCGCGTGGAACCCGCGGACAAGCGAGTTTCACCAATGCTTGCTCGCCTTTCGAAAGATCGCTTCGTTTTCTCCGTTAAATCCTTTACCGTCGCGGACGCAATTAGCCGACTCTCCGGGAACCGTCCTTCACTGATAGAAAGTGCGATCGCGATCGCGAAACACATAGGTCAGAACGTCCGCGACCGATCCATAACTCAAATCGAGCCTTTACGGATCGGTTCGATCGATTTTTCGAACGCACGTGGCCGGGTGCGATTTCTATACCGGATAATTGGCGACAAAGGAGACTCGGGGCTTGTAAATTGGCCCTATAAATATTCGAGATCAACTTACGATGTTAAATATAACCCTGGCTAGAACACGGTGTCATGCGTGGGCGGGGAAAATATCCGGGAGATAATCAGTCTGATCGAAATCGCGGGTTTTCTCCGACAGCACTCGTTAGATTGAGTAATGTCCGGGTCAGTGCTAAGTATCAGGTTTTCGTTACATGTCTTGTTACCCTACATAGGCGGAATTCTCAAAACGATTTCGCAATGCTTGCAATCGAATTCGGATATTTAACCCTTTGCACACGAAGCTATTTCAAGTGAAAAGTGTCTTTTTTTACAGTCATATAAATAAAAATTTCCCAAACAGATTTAATTTGCAATTTGTTAAAAGAATAAGTGGAGTTATCACGATTCGTTTTTTGTCCTTATGTTATGAACTGAAAATTATTTGCATTGTCTCCGTAACGGAATCCTCGAGTTTGAAAACAAATTGTAGAGTGCAAAAGATTAATGAAATAATCTCTACAAATGGTTGGCAACTATAGGCGTTTATTTCACATTTTTTGAAATTAATAGTTAACGCCGATGAACACTCGGAAAATCTTAGAAATGTATCAAAGCTCCTTGCTTCTATTACACGTAAGCGAGTCCTCAAGATGCGCTGACGATCTCCATATACTTCTCAAAAAATATATATTGCCAAAATATTTGGTCGTTCACAGCGTCGATCGCCGTACACGTCACGCGCATTGTGTATCAAAGTCTGCCGTAGCAAAAAGGGTTAACGATCCGCCACGCTCAGTTACCCCCGATTTCCTCCCACGCAAAGCTTCTAAGCTTCCAGTTTCCTTGGCAATGGCGAGCGCTTCCGTCCATCCGGTCACGAAGTTCCCAGAGAGTAGAGAGCTATCCCGAACTGGATCAGTCGCTTGGCCACGGTCGCACATTTCTCGGGTGATCGCGGCTCGATGGTTTAACGGAACACCTAAGATTTCTCCGGCTGTTATCCGCCGTTGCCGGTGTTCGGTTTCGTAGGCCGCTTTTAGATGTTCTCGCGCGAACCGCCGCGCCGATTGTACCCCGCCAGCGCTCCTCTTCCGCTTCTCTTCTCTCGTGCCCGATACCCGTCCGGCTCGCATTCCGATCAACGAGAAAAACACGGGGCCGCAGACCACAGAACGGTAGCCCATTCACACGGTCTTCTCCCGCTGCTCGACTTCGGTTTCGTGCGCCACTCCAACAGGTGAACGCGCTATACCTGCAGGGAGGACCTGCACGGCTCGCCCGTCACGTACACGTACGTGCACGCCGAGTAGACCTCGCCCTCGGCACAATAAACCCGCGACTTATGCTCCGAGATATCATGCCTCGCCTACTGCAACGCGAGACAATGATCCACGGCGCTGCGGAATTGCGAAGCTTGATGGATTCGCGGAATCGAATCGTGAAAGACGCGAGCTACTCGCGAAAGTGTTTCGGAGGAGATTAGGAGTAAGATAAGGGGGAAGATTCTGCAAGTGATTCTCTCGAAGCGATGGGGAAGTTAAATGGTTTTGAGATAAGTTCGATTTTCCGAGGGAACTGTTTCTGCGATGCAAAGACGCTGCAGGTGTAGGATTTATCCGGTTTAATGCACCCTTCGAATGTTTCGCGAATTGACGACAATCTAAAGATTGGTAGAGGAAGCGATCCAAATATAGACTACCATTTTCATTTTAGCGTTTATTTTCTAACCAGTTGAAGATACATTACATATCATATAACATGTTAACTTTCTGATGTAGAATTTAAATATATTGGACGAAAGTAATGTTTGCTACAAACTGCAAGTTTAAAGTAACAATGAAAATCTTTATTTTTGAAAGTGTAGTCCAAATATGAGCCGCTCATAATATAATCTAAAGTAGAAATGAAAATTACTGTTCTTTTTTTTTCAGAAAATTGTTCTTATTGAAAGTGCTCTTAGCAAATTAATTCTTACCTCAACACATAATTATTAGAACAATGAGACAAACATATCTCAGAAAACCTTTATGATCGCGAAGTTCATAGCAATAACACTGTGTGCAATAGAACAAACGATGGTTGCTATTTCTTTCGTACAACTTTATTTTTGTTCTTTAGTCGAAGCTCTGCACCATTCCTGACACAGGGCAGCACTTAATAAGCCCTATACTTTAACTAGCCCATATTTAGGCCCTAGCCCACATTTGGACCAACTCGTCTAGTAATTGAAGTTGCAATTTTGAAATTTGGAGTCTACCGAATTTATTATAGACTCATATTGAAAAAATTAGGGGACGTCTCATTTGTTAACAAAGTTCTCGTGTCACTGAAGAATTTAAACTTCATGTTTCATCTAGAAACCTACGCTACCCTAAATTATAAATACGAATTATAAACTTCCCAATTTCGCAATCTTTAATTTCACACTTCTCAATTTCCAAGTTCCAAATCTCCAATTTTCCAAAGATTCCTCAGTTTTCAATTTTCTAATTTACCATTTTCCAATTTTCCCCCTTTTACGTGCGGTGGTATCTCAATTTTCCAATTTCCAATTTGAAACCTTTATAAATCCACATCATGGAAGAGAAAAAGTCTACCAGCGAAAGCAAGAATACCTTATCCTACTTTCGCGCCCGTAATGCACAATTTAGTAGACTACCCTTTAGGTACTTGCCAGCTATACACGTGCAGCGTATGAAATTTTATTACAGCTCCGAGTGACCCACTTTATTCCGCCTCCTTATAAAACACAGCTTCGGAGTATTTATAGCCCTAATGAAAACGCTGGCCTCTGCTCGCGTAATAAATTATGTACCGATATTAAAGAGACTTGGAAAAGAATTAGAGAGACCGATGGTGGCCCGGTGAAACGTTTCATAAATTTTTCTCCATCTCCGTATAATTGCTTCCGGTTTCCGGAACTTCGGCCTTGAACCCCTTGTCTACTCAGACTTTAATTAAGAAACTATCTCGCTCGTCGTTATGGAAGAATAAAGCGAGCTTGGCGAAAGAGGAATAGAGCAAGCTTGGCGGGAGAATTCCAGAGTTTTTACGAGGGTCACGCACACACGATGATTGACGATGATCGATGAGGGTACCCTGAACCCGTGGACACTTTTACGCGTTCTTGTCTCGAAAACACGAGAATACATCGCCACGTATCTGTGCTCGAGCAACGTTTCCCTCGAGCATATTCGAGATAGCTGTCTTGTTCGATAAAACGTATACGCTTCTCTAATTTGTTATCGTAACCGCTTGGTACTAATTGTAACGTTTACTAGTACATAACGTTTAGCGGGGTATAATATTAGTTATTACACTTCATACTACACCGCAAGAATACCGTTGATTGATGACGAAGATTAAAGATCCACCTTCTTACTTTCTCTTCTGCGAAACACACACGATCGATCGGAGCTCTAAAAGCCAATACGCTACACGCATTTTGCAGGTTGGAAAAAGGTTATAATGGCGAGCCGGGTTCGCAACATTCGCAACAACGCCGGTGATTCTGCGCTTGTCCAAAGACAAATGTTCAAGGGCAGCCGGCCGTGATAAAAGGATACCAAAGCGATAAATCATACTCTCTGTTGCGGTTTCGACTGGATAGAGGAGCGAATTCCTTGTCGGGCATTAGTCATATTGAAAGTGTTAAACGATCGACGCCTCCGAAAACAATATCCCCTCTGATAGACGATGAAGATGAAAAAACGGCTCGATAACACGGGCAACGAGGATCGATGGGTTCGCCTTCGAACGCTTAATGAACTCTTGGCGAATTAAACTTTTTATTCCTATCGATTCTCGACGAATATTATTAAGAGAATGATAGGTTTTCTACGGACCACATGTTAAATGGAATATTTGTTTTTTTTTTCTTGAATAATTTTCAGTAGAGGTCGTTTGAAAGTAGAAATTCTATCCGATGGCTTTCTAAAAATATTCAAATGTCAACAACGTGACTCGGAAATGTTATTGTCAATAAAATGACTATTAAAAGTAGCAAAGTGTGTCGCAATTACCGATCACCTATTTCACGCATCATACAAGAACCTCCACCCAAAACGAGCTATCAATTAATCATCGGCAAACGATCTTATTGAAAATTAACAAGCCACCTAATGAACTAACCAAAAAAAAACAGAAAAAAGAACTGGTCACAAAGCCGTCCGCGAAATCTAATCAATATCGTTTCCCAATCTGATCGAACATGCTAATCGGTCCTGTTAACTGGTCCAATCTCACATTCGACACTTTTCTCAACCATTTACAATTGATCGAAAACCTAAAAAGAGAAAGGTAACAGTGCACACTTGAAAGAAACGAAGAAACATACCGTGTCTGGACACACAAACGACTTCGATCCCCTTGTCCAACTCGCAATTAGTTTTTAACAGTTTGATCTGTTTGTAGCGCGTTTCCATGAGGCAGGCAATCAGCCCTGGAGCTAGCAGTCTCCTTGCTCTCAAGGACCTCTCCCCGTTATAAGTACATCGGCTGCGTTCCGTTTAAGGAAGATTCTTAATAACGATCTACCACCCGTCACGTTCACGCCCCGAGCAATCGATCGAATCAACTGGTCCACTAGTGAGATCGTGTCTATCCACGGCGTCCTATCTACTTGTCGTCACCTACGATCCCTCCGCCTTTTCATATTGAAACGCTATTCGATTTCACCGCATCGAACCGCGCAGTTGAATATAATGATGCTGTTGTATATATCCGTCAGTCGCAAGTTAGCAAGGTGTTCCGAGTTTCGCGCGGAAACCAATGAAACTACAAATCATCCTGAAGAAATTGCAGGATATTACCGCCAGCCGCTTCTAAATCGCGATCAATTACCATGGGGCTCCGCGCTCGTGGGCGTTTGGCTTTCAGCGAATTAAAATTCCGCCACCACGATAATACCGCTGTAATCTTACCATGGGAATAAATAGCGGGATGGACATACGAGACGCGGTGGACGTCGCTGGTTTTTACGCGTGTGAAGTGAAATTAATTAAATATCTACAGGCTGTATTACATCGTAGCGTGATTCCTGGGAAAGTAGGAAAATCGAAGCAGAAGTCTTTGTTAACCCTTTGCACTCTGTTGATTCTGCGATTGAGACACGCATAAGTTTCCTCAATAGCCGAGACTTAAGACAACTTTTCCCCTTTCCGAAATACGTAATTCTTTAAATTCGAACAAGAGCGATAAACGCGTGTTAGAGTTAGATATCGCTGAAAAAAGTTTTAAAGGGTTAAATAAACATTGACGATGAAGATTTTTACGTCGATTTTCCAATTACCGAATAACTTAAATTGATATACGGATGTGATAGTTAAAAATTTCGAAGTGTAAATTTAATAACAGAATTGAAGAATAAAATAATCCTTCGCAGAATGAAAGACGCCACTAGGGAACTATTTGTGAGTTTTTATTCTAATGACTATGTTCTTTGATACTCACAGTGGAAATTGAAAATTCAATAAACTCCGGCTTGCATCAAGATTTTACACCAAATTGATCGGGATAAAGAGGAGAATATCCGAGACAACTAGCACGTCTGGAGGTGTCTATTATCGGCAACAGAGGCATGGGTGCATCCTTGAACTTGTCGACACCCACAAGTCGTTAGATCGCACGGTTCTCCCGGTTTCGATCCAGCAACGCGAAATTTTCACACCTCGGCCCCCCGTTGCGAGCGTACCGTCCCATAACGAGCCAATAAACATCGGGGATCTCTGTAGTTTTCGCCGTTAACGGCACCAGGAAGTAGTCGAGTGTACCTTTAAGGGTTGGATCGTGATCGGTTGATTCTCGTCCTGCTCGATTTTCCAGTCGCCCGTCCCGCAATCGATACAACGTTCCCTCGAAACGATCGTCGGAACAACCAGGTACAGACGCGAAACGAGCGTGCCGCTATCAGATTCGAGGCGTTGCGAAACAATTTCGCGAATGCATCAATTTCACGCTCCGCGAACGGAGGCGAACGCGGCTCTCCCCTTATTCTGCGATCACTATAATTATTTCGCTGGTCGTTAAGGCGTAATGGTCAATGGATCGTGGTTAGAGGATGGTCTGATCTTTGGTCGATTCGCGGAGAACGGAATCTTGCGAGATCTTTCGAACCGTTTCTATGTTTGCGGTGATACCGGTCACATTTCTTTGGCTGTCGTTAAAAAATTGTTTTAGCATTGATTGATGTTGCGTATAAAATACAAGAATAACTATAATTATATGTATAATCGATTAGCTCGTTATTAATTGTTCTGGCTGTTCTGTCATCGTGCGGTTTGTCCGTTCGATTTAGTATCCGTTCC
Source organism: Eucera pruinosa (assembly GCA_028830335.1). NCBI lineage: Eukaryota > Metazoa > Arthropoda > Insecta > Hymenoptera > Apidae > Eucera > Eucera pruinosa. The sequence continues at coordinate 13,909,797 of JAMYCR010000004.1, read as the reverse complement.
GAGAAGGAAATAGCCCGAAGGGGCCAATTAATTTCGTATAAACTACAGTGTAACTAAGTCTCTCGTGGCTAACAATGATGCACAAAAAATAAGCCATTTTAAAAGAAGAGAGTTCCATTCGTGGACAAAAATTGCTCCACGCAGCTCCAATTAGGTATTTCAATCTTTCTCTTTTTCCACATACATAATTCGTTCGACTAATCTTTCAATCTTGTTGGCTTTCCTTTCTTTCCGTTTCTTCCCACAGATTACATATTCGTCTCTGTCTAAATTCTCGTCGTTGAACGTTCCATTGGGAATTGTGAGGATGCGCAAACCTGGTTTGCGTGTTCGCAGGCGGATAAACGGAGCCGGGGAACGAATCTCACGGTGTATATTTATGAATGGAAATGTATCAGCACGTGGAGTGGCTGCAGCTATTTTAGCCGGCGCGATTTTTTGCCCGATACGTGTTTCTGTTCCCCCGGTTTCTTTATTTCTCTTTCGGCGATCGTGGGTAATTGGAGTGTCGGTTCTACAGCGAGATATTTTTGGTCGCTTTGTATTGCTCTCATTGAAAAGGCAATTCAGAATTGTAACTTTTTTCGGCCACTTCCCATACAATGGCTTCTTCTGTGTTTTAAGAATTCCATGTTGGATTCCCTTTTGATAAATGGGTGATTTAAAGGTAGAAACAGTTGCCATAGCAAACACCATACTGCTTTTGCGTTGCATGCCATAAAATGTACTTAAAAATGTTATGTTCTAATAGTTTGCGTATACAAAGTGTTCTCCACTTTAATGGCCAAATTGTAGGAGCGCAATTTACAAGTAAAAATGAGACAAAACTGTTACAGAATGTTTGTTTGTAAATGTTTCGTTACAAAGTTATAGACAAATATCGTCTGTATTTAAATGTTTAATTTATTATTTTAACATGGCCACCTTATGCGTTAATGCAAACTTTACGTCGGTCTAAAATGGAATTTATCGCACTCCAAATTTCTTTGGGATTCTGCTGTATCTCAGCAACTGCATTATTAATTCACTGAACTAATTATTCACGTGTATTTATGTTTCATTTGTAGTTTATGGTTTTACAATTTGGCCGTTAAAAGAAGGTAGTGAGTCCTGTAATTTGATCACCTCAAATAACTTGTGCATTATTTGTTGTAGCAAAAACTGTTTTACATAAAACGTACTTGCCATTAAGGAAAGCTATTGTATTACATGTCCTCATTCGTACTATAACAGTTTTATTTCAAACATTTTGTCTACAACAAATTATGCACAAGTTATTAGACACGATCGAGTTACGAGACTCACCCTGTACAGTCTGTAACTATACGCTTCCCAAAAATAAACTTAAAATTTGCCAATACAAACTCGCATGTGTTACTTCTGAAAATGAAATGGTCTGAAAGATTCAACACAATATTTTCTAAAAATTATACAGCCTGGGGCGTACAAAAATATGCCGTACAAGAAAGGGACAGGGAAAGGCCGTGACAGGGCAGGATTAAAAAGTGCCACGATCTTTATCCGGGCGTCGTACGTTCTCCAAGAAGACGCGTCCGGTCTCGCGGACCCTGGACACGGGGCGCATCCTGGTACCCACGATTTTGGCAGCTTATAAGCTCCGTTCCGCTAACACATTTTGCATCAGCGGACACGTCGTAACTTACCCGCCCCGTATCTCCTTACGCTTATCTGCCAAGCTCGTCGTACATTCTCGCGGTCCCGACGCTGTTATCTGCGTGACGTATGCGCGACGACTCAAGTCGTGCTAATATACGGTTAATGAAACGTTAAGTCGTGCGCGCACGCATGTCGTCCCCGAAAACGCGTTCCGTCCCGGTGGAGGGCAGGTTCTTTGTAACTTGCGACGACAACCTCGGAACGCGCACTGCTAACCGATACCGCTCTGATAATAATCAAAGGGACGCCACTCGCTGCTGGCGCGATGCCGACGAGTCTTTGATAATTAACGGTGGAATTACACTGCGATGCATCTAGGTGGCCGTGGAATCCGCGGCCTCGTTGTCCGGGCGTCGCGTCGGTGCTCTCGTGAAGGAATGCTTCTTGGTTCAGCTAGAAACTATGTATGCTCTGTGATAGAGGAACTGAGTGGTATAATGGACTCAGAATGCGCTATTAGTATTGCATTGCTTGAGATATGCAGGTAAGATTTGTAGTTGCAGTATATTTAGGTCTGATTTGGATTTTTAATTGGCAGTGACAGGTACAGTGGCTGGCAAAAGTTTTCGAGATACGATCGAAGAGCAAGTTTTATTATATTATTCGGTTGAAGATTGTTCACGAATGCCGTGGTTTATAGACTGCGAATATTTATATATTTGAGAAGAATTTAGATTCGCAGAACAGTATAGAATACGCGCATTATGCAAAACTATACAATGTATCCGAGATAAAGTATTATAAATATAATATGCAGAAATTGGAAAAATCTTTAGTTTCCTATTTTTCAGTTGTGCCTCTAAAAATAGGAATTTGTATAAAAATCTAGAACTCGATTATAATATTTAACGAGAGAAATGATGTATTTAGATTTTACTTTCTTAGTTGCATTTAAATTAGACACCGACAGAAGTTCGTATTTTTATCAATAATATATTTAAATCGGATCATTCATACCTTCTAAGAAAGAAAATGCAACAATGGAAAATTTTGTCTATTTTTTTATTTTCTTAAATAGAATTATATTATAAGGAAGTGCAGATTGTTTTAATTTTGTGTTATTAAATCCGCACGAATTTTTCCCGGTATCTAATAAAAATATCAATTTGTACAGATATTCGCATCTTACGATTAGTATTAAATGATTGCAAGGAGTATTCTATTATGGTACATTTAGATTGCAACACAGTTACAGTTCAATCGCAAACTCTTAGCAGTCACTGTATGTCCTGTTGATGGAATAATAAGTAGGTAAGGATATTTTTAAAGTTCTTAGTATGAGTAAGATCTATATCCAGTCGGGTTTCGAGAGAATGGGTCGGAATGAATAAACGCTGTTTATATGCATAACGTAGTTAACTCGTGTTGGACGATGTGTGAAGTATTAAGCGGACTTTAGTATGCTAACTGATATGTATCAGGAGCGAGATCCTAGTGGGCAGGGAGAAATGTGAGTTGCGAAGCATTTGGGAAAATCCAAACAGAAATTAGAATTTATATGACAAGGGAACAAGAGTTCCCGAGTATTATCACCCACCATTACAAACTTAACTGTGTCACACTTATTAGCTGCTGGGAACTAACGCGAACAACAGCTTCACGAAAATTAACTTCCACAAATTTTCACAACTACCATCTAAAATCCCAAAATTCTGAATAACAAAACTCAATCAAAATTTTGTAAATCTCCTAGATCTTTCCATACTTCCTTAACCCTTTCGCGGTTTAATCCGAGAGAGACTCGGGCAAATAGTCCCTTGTGGCAATATTAAATATAGTATTTTAAATTATAGTACACGTACTACTATTATTAACACGTTATTCACCGGTTAGGAATTACGACACATAAAAGACCGGTCAATTTAACCAATTTAAGCTGATTTTAATCTTACTGAAACATATAACGTAAAATAAAGATTTAAACTATCATTTTGTCTACTGGTTGAATTATTATTGGCAATATAGGGAACAAACTGCCGATTCGTAGGAATTTATAGATATTTATAGGAAAAGTCTATTAAATGGTTCCCGGTAAATAATGTGTCAAAAATGATTACCTATAAACAGTTACAGTAAACGTATTTTTCGTATCTGGCAACCAAAATATAGAAAATGTTGTAATGAATGAAAGAAATACTTATAGTATCTCCTTTTTACCATTATTCGTCATCTTATTACACTGTGAAAGGGTTAAAATCGTTTCTCGATATCCTAACTCTGTTTCATTCGCCGAATCGATAGCTTGTTTCATCAACGGGATAAACAATACTTGGATGGCACGAGGATCAATGATCGTACACATGTAGCAGAGGTCAAAGATTTTTTTCTTGCCACGAAGATGCACGGTGGCTGGCAAGAGAAAGGCGAGTACAAAGGAGGGGATGCACCCTTCGAGCGTAATTCATTGTCCTGGCTGCAGTACGTATTTCCTTGCCGAGGCACATCGCGCATTATCCAGATAATAGCATCCAAGATGATCATCTCGGATGACCATGCAACGGTTGACCTTGCCGCTTTAAAATGACACGCGCGGGTCCAGCGGTATCTCCATCTTATTTTAGATTCAATAAAGGGTACATATTTCATGCTTTATCCGAAGGTCTTTCGTAATTCAAGGCTACTGAACACTCTCCCGCTGCCCACCGTGTGAAAGACTTTAACGCGAATGAAGCCAACCTTTTTAATGCACAATCTCATAGAAATAACATAAATAATAAAAAAACGGGTGTTTAAACGGCAATCGTTATCCTTCCTATGCTAATTCGATCGCTTTCAGTAGCTTTCATTTGAAATAATATTGTAAAACAGTTCGACTGATCTATCGATAAAAGCAAGCAGTGATCTCGGACACGTATTTGACGTTACAGGATATTTTGTAGCGTGGAATATTCAAGTAGCCACAATTAAAATACCCCACAGCAGAGTCATAAATAATATTTATTATTCATTAGCCACCTTCTATATCCATTACGCTACAGGGTTTCATATATTTAGATAACACGTGTATTTCAACCGCCTTTTTTTCCGCAATAAAATCAAATTGACTGCACCCTATCAGACAGGCAACAAGTCTTTCACCCTGTCAATTAAGGGTTAATAACTTGTTTTCGCCTCCAGTAATTGATTCGAATTTTTCTCATTCGAATCAGGACTGGGCGCGCCCGGAATGTATCGGTTTCCAGTCTCCCGTTCGTTCTCGTCGATTCTAGAACGTTTCAAGCTCCATGGGAGAACGTGTATTTCATCTCCGTCGCTAAATGTCCTTTGTGTCGTTCCGCTTTATGAAAGTGAACGTGACTGAACTCGTATACGCTGGCCGAGGAGCAACGATAGAACGATGCAACTATACAAATTGCAAGGAACTCGAGCGATGGTCTCTGGCGTTGCAAAAATTTTCATCGCAAGAATGTTCGAGGATAATTTCGTGATTCGTATTCAATGATAAAACGATTTCTGCAATATTACTTCAAATCGTCGTTGCAGCCTCTTTTGAATTTCTATATTTATCGTTGAGATGTCTTCGACTGTTCGCTCTCTATTCGCTCCATTCCAGATGTAACAGTAGTTACATATTTTATACGTCACCGTAAAAACTCCGCGATTCAAGGCTACCAAGATGAGAAAAAGAGAGAAAGAGAGAGTGAGAGAGAGAGAGAGAGAGAGAGAGAGAGAAAGAACGTTAAGGCGTTGGAGAGTGTAGGCAGCGAAATACCGGTGGGACCTTGACGTAAACACGATCCTTACAGTTTCCATTTGCCGTATTGACACACCTACGTCCGCGTTACGTCCGCACGGTAAGCGATTCGAGCCTCGAATAATCGGATAACGTACGTTTGATAATAAAATATTATTCGACACGTTGGGAAATGTCGACGTGGCCACGGTGCCGGCTATATTTTATTCCTGCGCGAGAGCGAACGTGACACCGCGCTCTTTGCCTGTGTTTTATCGGGCTACAAAGTTTGCCGCAGCTTGCAACGCGCCTCTAAATAACGGAATTCAGATATTCTATTAAAATATGCTTGACAACACACCTATTCTCTTTATGGATCGTATGTCGCCAATTCCACTTATTTCTATTACGGTAAAAGCGTTGCCAATCATCGTTACGTCGCGACGCCTGCTGCGATTCGTTGGAATATACTGTTAGGCAAACTTTACGTGTTAGAGATATCAATATCCGGAATATTCGTATTCGTGTATCGTATTTATTTTTTGCGCTTAGAATTCCCGATAAATTCTACTGTATAATGGAAAATTTAATGAGAAAGTTTGGAATTTTAATACTTGTTGGCCGTATATACATGTGACGTAAGTATTACACTTGTATTGTATGAACCATATAAGGCGTTGTTGGTAGTAAGAGCGAACTCAATACTTTCAAAAATATTTTTTACTTTATTAATCCCTCAGCCACGGACCCTTGCTTCTTTTTATTTATTCATGTATTCATTTATTTCATGAACGACGGACTTGTATTACCGAATATACTAAAATGTGTAGGAAATGAATATTGTTTGCAAATCGTGGTATAATATGTAACACAAAAGATAGATAAATATAAGTACAAAAAGATAGGTAACTTACATATTCGACTCGCTGAAAGTTAGTAAGATAATATATCAAGAATGATAGTACTTAACTATGAAATACAATTTGAAATTGCATTCTTGAAAACGTTTATAGAATTGGAGAAAAAATCAACTCTATTAGATAATTTATTGGTAAGGTTACAAATTCTTGTTATGATGTCCGAAAGTTTTAAGTTGGTTCGAAAAAAAGTCTATGCGGAAAAGATTACGTAAGGAGCATGAAAAAGCGTTCAATTTAACTAGCTGTAATATGATTACAATTACGATTAGTGTAAAGCGATTAATAATTACTTAGAACTAGTTAGAATTAATTATTGTCTATTATGAGACGCGCAGTAAGTCTCCATATTTTATAAATGGTAAACTTAGTTGTATAATAGAGTACATTTGTTGAAATATAGAAACCTCTTTTATTTCCGTGAAAACCGTGCCGTCGCTGAAGGGTTAAATTTATCGCACTTAAGACACACCCTATTATCCTGTTTTGTGTATTTCGTCCTTCTTTTCCGTCTATATATTAAATTTTCACAGATATAAAACCTTATATGAGAGGTGACTCAAATGCACAGATATTAAACAAAACTCCTACGCAGTGACCGGCTGTATCAATCCTTATCGATTTTGAATTCTTGTTAACGAAAACAACGAAGCCTTAAACGTCTATTTTTGTACAAACATCGTAGCGTGCTCTTCGGTAAAATATAACCAAACGTCCTTAATGTACTTGTTACTCTATGGAGGTCGCAGTCTAGTTAATAGGCGCGTAATGAAACCGTAAGTGGTACGAGGCACTCACAGCGCCGACCTCCGCTAACATCTTTACGCACAAAATGCATATGCTAGCGCTACGCAGGCCTTCCAAGCGAATCCCACTTACGTGCATTGTTACGCTGATAGATACGAGAGTTTTCGTGCGTATAGCAACGGCAGCAACGTCAACCAGACGCTAGATCCCGGTGGCGTCGCTAATAGTCGCCAGGAATAATAATATGACGATAACAATATTAGTCGGTCGGTGTGTCGCAGACGTCCCCACGGGACATGGTTAATGGTACCGGTGGACAGCGCTATGGCGATGGTAATAGCGGGCGAGTCTTGATATATGTCGCTCTTGGGCCTCGAACGGAAGATACCGGAACGTCGGATGTATGTCTTGGTTAGCATGATAGAACAACAGTTATGTGTTTCACGAGTGCATCGATTCTCGCGTGTGATGCACGCATTGACCCAACCCCTATTCGCGCCGTGTACAGGAAGGGAATACCCGCACGCGCTTCGACTGAATCATTACGCGAGATGGTAATTGTATAATTCAGTTGGAGGCGTTAAACTCTCGCACAATTATCCGTAATTATATCTTTTTCGCTTGGTAAACGTTAAAACCACTCTTCCTGCTTTAATTCCTCTTCTTGCACCCCTTCCTTTCTACAAGCTACCGTGCGTAAGTATTTGAACACTGGGCACGATACGATTAAAAGTTTTATAACTTTATTATATTGATGTATATTCACTTACAATGAATATTGATGAATTTTGTTGAAGTATAGACAGTGCGTGATGTGTAATAGATGAAAAAACTTCGTAATAGATTAATGGAAATCATTAAATATTGATAACAGAAAATATACAATTCAACGCGTAGGTTCAAATAATAACAGAAAAAACAGTTGAGAAGCATTTGCAGTAGACAAACTTAAGTGTAATGTCTTTACGAAATCAATTTGTCCATCAATTTTAATCAGTGCTTTCTTATTTGTACGAAAGTATGTTAAATAATATTGTTTGGTGCTTATAGACATTATATGACCGTCTAAGATGAAACCTAAACGTGGACCAAACTTATAATAGAGGGTTGTACTAAGAGTATAATCTACATTTTTACATTAATATTCAAGAACTTACGTTCGAATACTTATGCACGGTAATGAACGATACGAGATTCTTCTCATTGTCAGAGGATCATGCTCCTCCCGTCATTATTTATACATATTCTATGTATAGCTATGCTAATGCAGGTAATTCGTCACGCGCAATTTTTCGAAAACCCGTTTTCATGCCCACTTCTCTTTCTCTTCTTATATCCCTCGATCTTCTCCAGAGTTGCGCGCAAAGTTGCGATTCATAAGCTTCAATCAGGAATCTCCTCCTGGCGTCACGTATTGCCCATCACACTGTCCATGCGGGTTCAGCAACAACGTGCGTATATTGTTACGCGTGCGAAGATTATTTCGTCCAGTAATCCTTGGAAATACCTTTTTCGTGCCAATACTTCTTCCACCATTTCCTTTAGCTTCCTTCCAACACAAAGTTGCGAACCACAAGCTTGAAATCGTGATCCTTCTCGCGTCACGTTTTGTTCATCAGACTGTTCACGCGTATTCACCTATGTCTATACCAACGCGTACACAACGAACTCCCACGTAAACTCGCAAGCCCGTGACCAATACGTGGAAACGTTGCCGAGATTATGTTCATCGTCTATGAGAAAGCGCAGGGAATAACCGTGGAGTAGAGAAGATAAGGCAGGAGGATGAGGCGAAAGAGAGGCGGAAAAGAGGAACGGAGAGGGCGCGAGGGCTATATGCAAGTACTAAGTGAGTTATGGCGCTCGAGCAGATATATCAACTCCTTCATTTCCGCCGCAGACTCGGCCGGGTATCCCGGTTGGGTTCCTCGGCAAAGCCTCGTCTCGTAAGCCGTCGATCTCCAGACGGCGCGTGCAGTTTCAGGGGTGATTCACGCGTTTCGGAGGGGTGAGCTTTGGACACGCCAAGGAAATGAACCGTTCGACCAAGAAAATATACATCTTGCTTTTATGGTCACGCATATACATTCATGCGGGTATATGCAATATGCAGGTTTTATATCTTCGTACGATATTTTTTCCTTGCACTTCAGATGCTCGATCTGGTCGGGTCTGACAGGAATAAAATAAGCGCGGAAAAATAAGCGGGCAAGAAACTGGCGTAGAAATCGAAGAGATTGGATATAATAGGATGGTAGATTGTGATAAGAAGCGAAATTTTCCGCGTGCTATTTAACGGTAATACGTATAAAACGTTGTGGCTTCGTTCGCCTATTACGCTATCCAGGAAGATTCTTCGGGAATAAAAGAAAAAATGACGACGGGAAGTATCCGTAGGCTCCATTAGTCCTTGCGAACGAGCCTCGCCGCAAAAACGATGAAACGTAGAGATCAGTGCAAACCGTATAACCGTGAATCGTTCAGTGCTAAACGATCGGGACGTCGAACGTGTTTCATTTGTTCGACTATCTATCTATGATCGAATGAAATTTAGAAGGATGAACGTGTTATTACAAACTGCTGCTGAGCGCATAGTCTTAAATAAACACACCTGTCCGATCACTTATCGCACCTGTACCTCAAGTTCAAGGTGTGGATTTCCAATATCGATCGTGAAACGTTGTACAACGTTAAACGTCATTCCCTTACACGTATAATGCATAAAATTTAATGTATACTGAATACATTACGTACAACCGACTTTGACATACACGTTAATTGGATCACCCTATATTTCACCGATAATAACTGCAATAGTGCCGGTGGGAAATTTGAAAAACACGGAACATGTTACAAAGTATTTCCTGCGCATAGTTATTATTAAACTTGCAATTTCCAGAAATGCATAAACTTTCACTCTATTAAATTTACTTTCCAATTATTAAGCACTCTACCCAACAGCCGTTTCTCGACAGGTTTTATGTCGAATAATTTCAATCGCGATTTCCACCTCTAGTTACCTCATTAAATACCCCCGATTCGCAGGAAGTTGCAGTCAACCTATACTCAATCTGTCAAACAGAATCTCTTCCCGAGTCTAGTTGCATTATTTAAATCCGATCCGAATGGTGAATGGTAAATGATAGCTCGTACCTGTATAGGACTTCGCATGCTGGCCGTGTTGGTCGATCGAATTTTTGCCACGCCGGAAATGACTGGCGCGGCATCACGGAATAGAATCTTCAGGGTTATGTAATAGCTTTATGGTCTTATAAGCGGGACATGTAATTGTAGCATGGATTCCGGTGTATCGAGTAAGAAGCGTGGATGTAAATCAAGGAAAACTGGTCTGTCGACGAGGAAGAGTGCAAAGGGGGCTGCATCTCAGTGCCCGAGGGTAGATCTTCTCGCTTGGGCATTATCGCGATCTAGACAAATTACGATCCAGCCGCCATCAATTCCTCGGCGTGCGAAAATTAATGCGCGGGCCGTTGGCGCCGCATGGAATTCCGGACATTTCCACGAATTTCTCGGCGTAAAAGATTAACAAGCCGGTGAGTATTCCTTTTCTCTTGCCGCGTGAAGCCGCGACAAATTCGCCATCAGGTGGGTCCGATTTGTCAACGATCTTTATTCGCCCGGTTTGTCGAACAGAATTCCAAAGCTTCCGGCTGTCTGGAAGTGACGCGAAAACTAATTACGCGGTTTCCATTGCCGTCGGAGGTGAGGACCGTTTTGACGTCCGACAAGAAGTCCTGCGCCGAAAGGGAAGGACCGAGTTCTCGGAAAGACGAACATAATTTTCGCGGCAAACAGCACGAGAAAGGGTTACACCGGTTTCTCGAACGAACGCGAAGCTAGCCAGTATTAACGCGGATGACTGAGGGCTGACTGTGCTGCAGGAAGTTTTTCGAGCCTGCAGAAACGGAGGAACCGAGCGGTCTTAAGCCGAAAAACATTTGTGGCAATGCTAATTTTATTTTTCACACTCCGCCGGCTGGATATATGGTCCCGTCGTATTTAAAAATTTGCATAACGGCTCCTTGACATGTTTATGTACACACGTCGGCCTCTCTTTTCCGTTTCTTCTTCTACCTCTGGCCACGTTTCACGCGTGCGTGTCGTAAGCGAGCGTATGCGTTTCTACGAGAGGACGAAATATAACGCGACGGTCGTTCTGCTAAGTCCTCGCGAGGTCGAGCTTCAGGGATTAAAAATCCCTCCATTGTACTGGGAGATCATAAATACACGATTTGTCCGGCGCAGACCACACCATGGGTTAATATCGTCCTCCGCACTGTGCTCTTTCGCGATTGTGCCTCTCCTGGTCTGCGGACGTCTGTGGAATCTGGGTTGACTCTAAGCTGAGCCTCGAATCTCCATGGACATGAACCATTTTCAAACGATTGGTTGTTAAATTCTTAATCGCCCGCCAATAGGGTTTTTAACGATATGCTCAGGCTATGAGAGCTATTGAGAAGAATAGGATCTTTATTCTACAGAAATCATGGACCTACGTCCGGAATACTTAACTGCTCGTGGGATTAAGTTTGATCGTTGAACGTTGCGTTCGAACGTTCGAATCTGGCGGCTTAATAAGAAGAAGGATGAGTGGTATTGGATTTAGATTTCACGATTTTCATGGTCAAATTACAAATTGAATCGATCTCCTATAGAACCTAATCGATTTACGAATTAAGCACCAATCATCTGAAGAGAAACCATTCACGTGATGGATCCCTGAATGACTTAACTAACTATTACTCGAGCCTTCTATCCTTCACGCAAGAGGTCAGCCTACGGAGCAAGGATTAAACGTCCGATAAGAATTCTGGAACGCCTCAGAAATTACGTTCGTGCCTCGTATAAACGATCGATCGATCACGCCACTAATTCCATCGTTGAAATCCGCGTTAAACAATCGGCCAGTTAGCCAACACTCGCCAGCTTCGCGTCAATGAGTATCCGAACTCTATCGAATCGATGACGCCCCCTTGGTAATCCACTCATCGAAATGATAGCACCCAATCAAAAAGCTTGTTATTTCGATACCGTGGATTACGATTGTTCAACGACGAATCTTGCTGCGATTCTCTGCCGTGCAAGCAACGATCGATCGATCATGCTCGGGAACTACGGACGATCTAGGTTCATCGATTCCTTGGCAAGATTTCTCGAACGTGGGCGTTATGCGTGACGAGCAGGCAAGCAATTTACAAGTTAAGCGTTTTCATTCGGCCGCGGTGCTCCAGAAGAGATGATTCGCGCAGTGGAAACGAAACACGACGCCCGCTTTCGTGCGAGTCACTTCGGAGCCCGCATACACATGCCCGACACAGGGCTGGGGTGCACGCGTGTGACTGATGATCACCGCAGAGCTCACGATTTAATTTCACGGATATACAGCCCCGGAATGACTTCGTCTCGCGTTGCGGCAGGGTGTTGATCGATTTCTCGATCATCGATACCATTCGTCTTTCTGTACGGCGATCCTTAATTGGTAAACCTTTACGACGCGAGCCCATGCGGCTCGTTATACGCTGCTGCAGCCACTTTCGAGTATGCAGAGTCGAATGTTCGATGACTTTCATGTTTAAAGGTTGAGGGAAATTGCAACTCTCGCGCAAATGGGCCACAGACCGATCGATAGTGGTTTATGAAGAATCTCGTAAGCTTAACTCTTCTGGTGTGGCGGATTTTAATCGAAGAGTATGGAAAAATTGCGAAAATATCAAATTCAGTTACGTTATATTCATATTTTTCTTCCGATACTTTCCTATTTTTTTAGATGACATAAGAATTTCGGCTGTTTCGAAGCGCCAATAGTACTTTTGATAATTAAAATTAATAGGCAAGAAACGCTAATAATACGCCATGCGCGAATTTTCTAAACACTTATAGATGCTGATAGCAGCGAAAATGTTAATGATTATTGAACTAGGAGAATTAAGATTTCAAGATTAGACAAGGATTATTTTTGTTACGAGCCCCTCAATTGTAATACTTTCTAAGATTTGCCTAACTTCAACTTGAAATACATCGTGTCTTATTATAGAAGCAAAGTAAGAAAGTTCCATAAATTTAAGGATTATCCAGTTAGAACTTCCTATATATAAATCTGAGAATTATTCAACTAGAATTTTCTAATTGTCATAAGCTTTAGACGTTAGGAAGGTGGGTGTTAAACGCGAAACCATCTAAGATTTGGCCAACTTTCACTTGGAATAAATTGACTCTTATTACGAAAATGGAGCAGAAGCTTTGGTCGATAGTAGCAAGAAATTTCATTTAAAAACTATTTAACCTAGAGTCTCCTAATTAAAAACAGGATTATATACCAGGAAGCTTTATAAATTAATATCTTTTAAAATGAAATCAGCTTCTACTTTAAATTTTAGAATCTGACCTAGATTCGTTCGAATAAAAATGACCGTTAATAGCTAATGGTAAACGAAACCGGAGCCCTTTATAAATATAGTCTTCGCGAAACTTAATATCTATCACACCGAAGAGTCTCGATTTAGAAGCTTCGAATAGACCACTTCAAATCAATCTCCATTACCTCCCAGATATTAAACCTTTCTTAATTAACCTTGGCCTGGAAAGCAAACAAATTTCACTTCTCCTGACAAAAGTTTAAATTTCCTTACTAAGAGTATGCAATTTTTATAACCGCGGGTATCCAAGATTAAATAATAGTAATTTCGAAAACAACCGTGCAGAGATTCAACAAACGATCGAAAAATTTGGCATAAACATCCGCAGTCTAGCTATCGCATTTGTATATAACTTAATGACTATACTATCTTTGTTAAGAACATGCAAACTCATAAGCTTGTTTCTCTAACTTCTCCTCTATTGTATTTACGCATTTTCTAATACGTCTTACCATGCACTCGTATAAAAGATAAAAGGTACGGTTCGGTTAACCCCTTGACGTACAATGACGAGTCACACTCGTGATACGAATTATTGCGGTGGTTCAATAAAATGGAATTCTACTTGTAACAAAGTTTAATTTTAACGTGATTTTTATCTTCGGTTTATAAAATTGAGAATCGCTAATTAAAAATTACGTATATCTAACATTTGAATGCTTTGCATGTAATACTGAATAAAGCTAATGAGTAATTTACGTGGCATTAATAATAACCAGAAAAATGGTATGACAAGGGGTTAAAAGTAATTCTTAAAGTAAAGTTTCATTTAATAAGAATTTATTAAGAATCCTTACCATTTGTCCCTCAAGTATAATTATCACACGTGTTACCAATTACCGATGTGTTTGATTGTGTTAGGAGGATTATTTTTAACTAATTTTGTATAGAATGTTTTGGGGCCGACTGATAACATTATCCGTGATTATAACAACCGATTATACAAAAATTCCAATTTCAAGCATATTAATTCTAAACCGATTTCGTCGTCCACGAAATGAAACCAAAAATCCGAAGAATCTCAATCTTTCAGGAAACGCTTCCCGTATGCAGTGATGCACTCGGCAAAAATGCATCCGCCGTGTAACGAATAAAAACAAAAAAAAGAAGGGAAAAAGATCTCTGAGATTTGGCCGGTCAATGCTCGGGGCACGCCACGCCCCGCGTACACGCGTCAATATAGCATGTATACTTATTCATAATGCGCCCGGTGAGCAACAAAGATAAGGGGTTGCGGATGGAAGCAGAAGAGGGTGGAAGACGTGTACACGCGTGTACATTCGTATGCATGCGAGCAGACTCCCCCGCCTCGATCTCGCGTTCCACCGTTGCACACACATATAATTAAGAGCCCTAAATCGCGCGAGATCGAGTCTCGAAGGGCGTGCCCATTCTCAGCCCGACCACCTATCCGTCCCGCCACGCTATCGGACGTTTCGTCCGTTGTTTTCTCCCGGGTTCCCGTTCCCGGGCCTCAAGCTCGCTCTCGAATTTACACCGAGCGTGTCTTATTGGGCCTCCTTCGTCATGCCGCGAATTAGTCGATTAACGAACCAACGTTGCGTGCAAATCGAGAACAAGCTCGTTGGATGGGATTCTTTGCCGATTAACGAGCCACCTTAATTTGCCGGTTGATTCGAGTCGAACGGGGTACAGTTATCCGTTAGCTTTTATATAATGGGTAAAATGTATTGGTTGCATCTTTTAGACCGGGTGGTGTTCAGTGCTGTTTATTAGCATGTTTAGTTCATTTTGTGTACTCTGCGCGAAGGGTTTCTTAATTTACCAATCTCACCCGTGTACATGTTTGCGTATCATTAAAATATTTTTACTTTGTGTATCATTTACTGATTGAACTCTCGACAACGGCAATATTTGCGTAACACAATTTACTTTACAGCCCTCTATCAAATATATCTACTTTTTACTTCGGCATCGTGATATACTATTTTTAACACTGCTTCGATAATGTGCCGTATGCAAAATGTTGAAATGTTATTTGTTGTTTGTTCCTATTATGGAATTATTAGTGAATTGCTTATTGAATGAAACTGTGTTAACAAAATTATGTTGCGTATAATCATTCTATTTGGACCATTATCTATGCCACGAATATGAGTTTGTACATATTTGTAAACATTTGTAAACATCCTATTTGTAAGTACCATTGGCATAACCCTAACGTAATACATGTAACAGTAGATATTGCGAATGACTTTCTTAGGTAGACAGAACCATAACGGTTCTAATCCTATAATTTGGGCAAACAAACTACGGTCACCTAACCTGAATAGACTTAATAATCATAATTAACTGTATAGATTACACAAAACTAGACTAAATAAACTTGGACAAGCAAATAAACAGGATAAACATTCATTAGTATTACTGACCGATTAATAACAAACAACTCAACCTTATATGCCACGAATACGAATGGTAGTTATAAGAAAAGGGATAAGAAACATCCTTATCGAATTTTCTTTACAAGATGTGAAGAAATTTGTCCCCGAATCCCTTCTTTCTATCATCCCTTTCCCTCTTCTTTCGACTTCATAAGTCTGCCGGCAACCCTTACCGCCTTCGATACCTTTCAAGTGGCGCGTGAAAACCAAACGCGCGTAAATTGAGAGATTCGATCGCGCGAGTTCGGGGTAGGAAAAAGAAAGAAGAACGGGTGGGTCGAGGGTAAAGTTCCGGGGCGATGTAATCCAGTTCGCGGGCATCATCTCCGCCAAAGGGGAGAGAGTGTCGAAGTTTTATCGGGAGGTGGTATGGGCAAACGCGAGAACGAGAGAACGAGAGAACGAGAGAAACCGATTGATTTATAATGCGAAATGGATTTCACGAGGAGGAGGCAACGACAGGCCGCGTTGGGCTCGATTAATCTTGAATTTATAGCCGCAATTATCTGTCTACGAATATTCGAGGGATATCGAGAAGCGAGAGGGAATCATCGTCGGGTAGAAAAAGGAGCCGTGAACCAACAAAAGCAAAGAAAAAAAAAAAAAAAAAGGGATCGTGAAAAAAGGGAGAGAGAAAAGGGAAAAGTAATCGGGAACAGACGATTTATCGCGCTTTAAACTATTTCATCCGCTCGAGTGTTCGATTTGGGAATGGCAAACACGAACTCACGGTACCGGCAACCCTCGACACACGAGGTTGCCTTGAGAATTAATAAACGCAACCTGTGCGCTAGATTTATTGGCGGTTCAATCCGAAGAGACTATTTCATCACTATTATACAAGAATCGTTTAGAACGGTTAAAGAATTGCTCCGAGGAAACAGAGGTAAGGAGGAAAATAGGATCCAAGTGTGCTGGATGGTTAATTGGCCGCGTGTAACTACTTCTATCGAGGAAATAATCAATCTTCCGTGGTACCTTACGTGATTAAACCTTCTCCGGGTAGTAAAGCTGCGCTCGGATTTCGAGTTAACAGAAAATTAACAGAAAACCGAGAAGTAATTGTGTGTTTTACGCTAGCACGCAAAAACGTAGTTTTATTATCCATCAATTAGCACCAGCAGCGTGATTTCTTGAAATGCTTGTAAAAAGATGAAATTATATTTATCTTTCCGCAGCTTAAATCGCGTTTAATATTTTCTATCAACGCGCATTAGGCATTATTTTCAGTTCTTTCTTTAGGAAAAAGAATTTTTACGAACAATCTAACTTGGTTTCAATCTGTGCCAGTGTTAATGTTTCAACGAATTTCGCAACTGCAGGCGCCACTATAAAATCTTTACAACATCGAATACTCATACGGGAGTCACGTTGATCGTAATGAGCACGACAAGTGTCTGAGTGAGTGGGCAGCGAAAGGAATGAAGGCAAAAAGAATAAACGCGAACAAGTTATAGGCAATCGGATCAGTCGTAACGTTATTATTCAATATCGTTGATGACGCTTCTTCAAGAGTGTGTAACTTTTACTATTACACCTTGCGAATGGTTTTCGATGAAACAAATGTGTTCTGTATAGAACGTGTTTCTCACGAGACAAAAACGTTAGGCACTCAAAGGGTTAGTTAAGTTATATAACCGATTAAATTATAGTAAAGAAAGCAATGAAAATTCCTACAATTACAAGTAAAAAGTGTATCTCTTGCTAATATAATGCGGATCTTGCTCTCATCGATCGATCGCTTTGATCGATTAAAATTCAAATCATGCTGAACCCTTTCATTTTAACCTAGCTATCAACAAAACATTCCAACGTAGGCGCTTCCAAAGGTG
Organism: Eucera pruinosa; assembly: GCA_028830335.1. Classification (NCBI taxonomy): domain Eukaryota; kingdom Metazoa; phylum Arthropoda; class Insecta; order Hymenoptera; family Apidae; genus Eucera; species Eucera pruinosa. The sequence continues at coordinate 13,892,109 of JAMYCR010000004.1, read as the reverse complement.
TTTGACCTGAAACCCGACTACTCAGGCGTTTCACAAGCGCAATTTACATTTATTCCACGATCCAAGGATACAGGATCCATCAACAGGATGACCGTCAAGATGCACTTTCACTCCATTCGTTTAGAAAGATCCAAGAAGAGCGTCTAAACAACCTACACTTGGAAATCCAGTGCAGAACCGCGTGGAGGGATCGTATGGTAATCGTGTTGAGGTGTAATCGTAAAATTAGCATAACTCCCCTCCGTCTAGTCGGCGGCGATTCGCTCAGCAGCCGCTGAGAATTCAACCAAGCTAGGTGAATGCAACTAGAACGACCTTAACCCAGACGATACGCTACGATAACTTAAGGATAGTTTTTTATCAATATAATAAGATAGTTATAGAAAATTAGTATCGCGGGTACAAGTAGCGAATATTTTTTGCGTTAGTCAATTTTTGACTGAGAATAATTCTAGGAGAGCCTACTTCTAAATTACTCTTTTCTAAAATTATTTTTATCCCTCGTATTGTAAATAAATTTAATAAGTAGACTGCGGGATATTTATGCATTTATGGAAAAATTAGATACGCGGAGAGCGCAAAACGCAAGTAACGTACAGAGATATACAAAATATTCAGAATCAAGTACAAATTATGTATATGTAAAAGGTGAAGGAAATTTCTATTTGTGGTGCATTACCTTTGAGTTGCTACAAAAGGTACCAATATGCATAAACATCCGCAGCCTATTAATAAGGTAAGGGAAACGAGTATTTTTACTTCTCGTTTGTAAAAAATCAGTGTTATATCTAGGCTGCGGATTTTTACAGAAATTCATATTTGTAAAGATACACACAGAGAAGTAGAATTTAAATAGAAATTAATTTCATCCTCTAAATATAATAACGTGTACTTTGCTTTGAATATTTCATACATCTTCGCCACTGTTCGCTTTCTCATAAATGCATAAATGTCCGTAGTCTGGTTAAATTATATCATTAATAATGCAACTATATTAAAATAAATAAATACTAAAAGTCAATAAAAATAACTGCAACCCATCGATTGGAGGCCAGCGTTCTAAATACAGAGATTGTAGTTTTTTTTTTCCAACAATGAAATTATGCTAAAGTAAACAGAAATAACAGCGTCAGTGGGATACGATTCAAGTCGTTTCGAGACAATGCGATACATCCTTTTCTGCGAGATCTTGTTCTTCGTATAAACGAACCACGCGCCAGTTTTTCTTATTATATCGTAAATTCTTCTTCGACAAGATTTCCGATTATTCACGATTCCGTGGCCAATTCGATACAATCTGCCAGTGTAGCAATTACACGTCTCGTCAGAACGTTTTATCGTTTTCGCGGTGGTCAATTAGAGACGGCTGGCTAATTGCTTCTCGAAAAAAATGTCTTCCTCTAATGCAAAACGTTTTATGGTAATTGGAACGTTCCTTCGTGGAGTGTTGCACTAGCTGTCTTTGATGTTACAGCCGGATCTGTCTTTATTGCGATATACGGTTTCATTTACATCGTGTCATTTTTTCTTCCCCTCTTTCCATCGGTAAGGGTAATATAATTAAGTACTTACAATCTTCTCTTAACCCATCCTACTTAAGAGTCGCAGATGCATACTCTTGCTGACGATAATTACGTTTGTTCGTTAAACCTCGGTATTTTATAGTGGCAGAGTAACTGAATCTCTAGCATCATTTTCGCGACGGGGAATGAATCTTCGCGATGAATAGGGATGTTGTTCTCCTTTGTTAAAAGATGACCAACAGCGAACACTTACGATCGATTGAGTTGTTACTAAGTCAACCCGTTCACTTTTATGCGAGCTACGCGTCTAAGTGAGTTATGGAAACGCATATAGCTCGCCGAGTAAAAGGATAATTGTATCAAACGATCGAATGATCTGAATATTATCTTTGATGCTTTTACTATCTGATCAAAAAATCAACGAATTATAGTCTAATTAGCCTCTCCTCGGATTTTAATTTTACTTTCATTTAATTTCGCCACAGAATCGGTAAGCGCAAACAAAAATTGCTTTACAGTATTTAAAAATGTTGTAACACAATAGATGATTGGACGAATTTTCGAATAATTACTGTCTGACTTAACATGAACGTGTCTAACAACAATGATACACTTTGCACTCATTATTAAATTAGTGCATAGTAGCTTTTCACGCGTACTTTTAATATGTGCATTGATTTTTACGCAACCGATTAATTTTTACGAAAATGTCTTGATCACGCTCTTATTAGGCGGATTGTGAATCAATAAACATCAAAACACGTTTAATTCAGAGTTAACACGACAGCCACAGCTCCCATAATCTGATCACAGCTTAAATTGTAAAAACTCACACGACCACATCCATAAATTCCAAAAATATAAAATCTGAAGACTCGAAGAACAAAATCCATGGTAACCCGAATCGCAATAATCATTCCCGAGGAATGCATTCTTCTCCGGCGTGCATCATCTTCGTCCATGATTCATTAATACCGGACAGTATTTTGTTTCATCCTCAACCTCGTGTTCGCGGAATACGACCGGGTTCTTGGTTCCGTCTCGATAGCAGCGCATCGATCATAGGGACGCAAGTATATACTGCCAGGAATTCAGTACGATTCACGGTTATTCCGGTTCTGGCCGGATCAGCATCGTAATTTGTAATACTCGTAGAATCCGCGATCGTTCGCGTGGCTCGCGAGTATTAAGCGCAAATTAAGCCGGCTGCCGCGATAAATATCGTTATAAGGTCGTTGGGTGACGCGTGTAACCAGAGCTCGATGCTGCATGCGTTACAGAAAAAGCAGTGGCTGCAAAGGGTCGCTCATTTGCTGGTACCGCGTATAAAATAACGCCTCGATACGGCGATCGCGTTCGAAGAATCGCGAGCAGCCCGTGAAACGTATTTAAAAGCAGTTGCTTCGCTGTTTCAGTGATGATTGCGTTCGTTAGAGAACGCCATAACGTAGACCGGTAACCGAATCCTGCAGCACGATTTCATTATATTGCGCTAGTAAATTCATTCCCCCGTTCGACTGGCTATACCGGCGTCTACGCGTCACGTCTAGGCGATATGTATGAAATAAACTTAGATCTAATTTGAAGTAAAAAGTGAACGTTAGGATATAAACTTTCCTAATCATAAAAGTTATTGTAGACACTAAAGTTTAGTATGCTATAATATAGCATGTTAAACGCTTGACCCAGATTTTCCTTTCGATAATTATTCCTTCTTTCGATTGTGTTTGAATTTATGCATTAGGAATTTATGTACCCTCTCCCACCATCTGTGTAATTGAACCTTTTAATTATTTTTCCTTTCTACGTATGTGGAAAGCTTTCGAATTCTAAAGTTGCTTCCATGATTGACGTTGTTCCCATGAACTTTGCGGCAGTCTCCCTATTTTATGTCTCTTCTATTGAAAATATAAAAATATTAGGCACCGGAAAAAATACATACGAATTTATAGTACAAAGTTTTGAGGAATGTGAATATTCTTCAAATGTAATTTTATTTTACACAGTAAGGGGTGTAAAAAAACTTATTATTGGTATTGTGATTGTTACATTATATTCGCACGATACTATTTCTGATGGAAAATCGCATCAATCAATTCCGATACCCAATAACAACTACACTGTAAATTTTTATGCATTTATTAAAAATTTGAAGGTGCAAAACAGAATAGAATACATCTATAATCTGCAGAAATATACAAAATATCCAAAATACAGTAGAAACCGTGCTACTTAGAGAGCAACCCCTAATTTAGCTTTTATTTCTTCAAACTTATTTATAAAGGTACGAATATGCATCAAATGCATCTACTTTTAAATCCTTTAAACCTTCTTACATTTTCCGCTGCAAGTTCGAACCTCAAAAATAATTTTCGATATCGATAGCCCCATCAGTTATATCAGTCACACAGTGAATAAATCCTCGAGTTCTCCAACGGTCTTCCTTACAGCCGTCGAACATTAATTACGTTTTGCAGCCTATACGCTAAATTTCTTTCATCGATTCAACGACGCAAATAAATTTATACATTTTCATCGATGCGAACGCTCAACTCTCTCTCTCTCTCTCTCTCGAGATTTTTGCATGCAAATGTTCACCGCCTTTTAATTTCAAGTGGCTGTCGAGACCAAGTAACTAAAAACAGGGTAGCTGAGAAAGAAGGAAAGAAGCGTTTTCAGTGTTTTCACGGCGCAGTGAGACCCGGGTGAGCGCTATTATAATCTGGACCTGTATTTCTGACTGACTTCCAGAGAGTCGGACCCCCTTGCAGAATTGAGTCGAGGGCATGAATAATTCATTCGCGAACGAACCGAACGGGGGGGTTTACAACAAGGAGGACTCCGTTTAATGCGATACACTGGTTAAAGGCGCGGCGGTTTACTGAATAAAATTTCTGATTGACCGGTGGCAAGGTTGGTGACGCTAGTAGTTGGCGAACGGACAAGAAAGCGTCGACTCATGTACACCGTGCCCTTCTCTCTTCATCCCCCTTCGGTGGTCGTGCTCCGGGGTACTTGTACGGATTCGGGGATTTAATCGAGCATTAATGACGGATTGAAGGAAATTCTTAACGCGACGGGGTCCGATTATTTGGGGTTGCTGATTGGGTATGCATTAAACGCTTTCGGCTTGTGCTCGAGTTTAAATGGAGATGCTCGGTAATTGGATAGATGTGTAAGAAGTTAAATGTCGGTTTGAATATTTACGTAACCGATGCAAGCGACCACTGGGTCGTTTATTAATATTGAAGGATTTATTGAAGTACAACGTTCCACGATGAAAATGGCTTGGAGTTTTTGAAGCCTTTATTGTGAAACGATATCGATATGCATAAAACAGGATAAGCTGATACTTTGATGACGCCTAGCTTCGTAAAGCACGAGCAACATATTGTTTTCCAGGGTTGCAACGATTGCTCGCAGTAGAGAATTCAAGTTTCTCGAAGGAGAAAGTAAAAAAATGTAAGATAATAATAATATAAGATAAATACAAGATAATTACCGATAATTTGAGAAGCGAGTATATTACTTTTACCTCGTAAATCACTTGCAACCAAGCACATTATAAAATCGAAAGAATAAGAAGAAACGAGCCTGCCTATTGCACAATTTTCCTCTTACTGGAAAGCATCTTAGTATCGTTAGCCATCAGGCGAAGATTGAATTCGAGCAAGAACGCAAGGATAGCCGGCTAAGTACTATCATTATCAAACGATATCGTCCTGCTTAGACTTCTATCCAGTTCCCTTCGATGATGAACCTGTTCTCGCGCTAATAGTAATTTCCTGGCTGCGAGGAAACCCTTTCGCGGCGCGTAGCCGAGCAAACAGGGTGTAAACGAACAATCGGCCCTTTCGATAACATCAGCCCATTTACGGTTTCTCGTTCCTTCTTCTATCCGTTACCGCAACGACCTGAAAGGATACACAGGAAGGAGCTGTCGTCCGCGGTCTAGGCTTTTACTAGAAAATGCACGCTTCTTTGCGCATCAGGGCTTGCGAAGACGGAAAGGTGGAACAGAGACAAGAGACAGACACTCTGGGGCTCTCTGTGGGAACAGGGTAACCGAATACACAAACGGAAACCCCCGATGCGAGAGAAGGCAAAAGCCTCTCTCGTCCACGGACAACGGACGGGCTCGAGGTGATGGCTCGTGTCAGTTCACCTTATCTGACCGCGACTATCTGCCATTATTTCTTTTCACGCTGCCACGCTGGCGTCGGGCACTCGTAAGGCCTCGTCGGTATCCGATCTGTGAAACCGATGGTTCCGATCGATCGGTCAGCCCATCGCAACTTTGATCCATCTCACAACCCCTTTCCTTTCTTTCTCGTCGCCTTCACGCTTTGCAGATTCTTCGGCATTCGACGGGCAAACTATGCAAGGCCCAATTTGTTTCCGTATCTAGGCAGCGCGCCTGGATGATTTGGAGCACGAATGATCGACGTTCGTCGGACATCGGCTTGGTTCGGTTGCGATATGCACGTTTCACGGATTGACGATCTATCGGTTCTATCGGACTCGTAGAAAGCGGCTTTCACCGCGTTTAATTGAATTCCTTATAGGACGCGCATTCTTCTCGCTCGTTTCTCGACTCGATTTATCGAGCGCAAATTTGTATCCGTTGTTTGTTCTTATCGGTAGACCGTAGTTTCTTTCATGAATCAACGCGAGAAAAACTGCACGTTTCTTATTTACGTCTACTTGTCTGTACTCTTTTGTTAATCCTTTCTTTTTTTTCTAATTATTTAACACCTACAAATATCTATCCGTGGTTTTTGTACATTTGAAATTAAACAATTCATTGAAAACGTGTATGGATTTTTTTACAAGTGTTGAAAGTATGATTAAGTAATATGACATTCACAGTTCTGAGTATGGAATTTCAGTATTTAGCCGTGTGACTGTAAGCAGAACGAACGGATTAATAAAACCTATACCGTTCTACGCCCTACTTGATCAAAGTGCGACGAAGAATAATTTCAACATCTTTTTACCATTCAAAAATCGCCACGTAAAGTTAAAAGTTACATTTATAGATATTTTACCGAATAATGTAGACTTTTCATTTAGTAACTACTAGACTGCGGATCTTTATGCAAATTCAGATCTTTACGAATAAAGTTAAAGAAACGAGATGTAAATAGGGGCTCGTTTTACCCTCTAAACAGCGATAATTTGTATTTTACTTTCAATATCTTCTGTATTTTTCAATATCATTTGCATTCTGTATCTTTCGACATATTTAAATTTCCTATACACAGTCTAGCAATTACCTATCAAAGAAACGTCTAAACTTTAGACGCTGAAGTGATGACAAGTCCCCTTAACGGCAAGAAAATCTCTTCTGAATAGTAAAGAACGCGCGATTAGAATGCCGTCCAACTACAGTAACTAATGGCGCGGTCTACACATACGATATCTGTGTTCACTGATCAATTAATTATCGACCGCGGTCCGCGGGGTGGAGTCAAAGTATTGTCGGATCACAAAAGGGACACGACTTTAATCTCGTGTCTCGCCGCACGATGCTGGAGTCATGACTGGCAGAACGAGGGAGGCGGTCATTATCAGATGACACCCATTATTTCATTCGTCCGTCCGTTCGATTTAATTACACATTCAATTTGACTGGACCTTATCGTAGTCGCCCGCGGGTTTGTCCAATACAACGCTCTTTAATGACCTCTAACTCTTTCAAACGGCCCCCTCCTACGCGATTGACCCAAACGGTTGCAATAGACACGAGGAAAGCCTATCGTTTGCATGACAATATACCTTGTCCGAGTCGTCTTGTAATCGTACCTTAATTATAGACTGTTGGAGATAGGGGAATCATCGTTTCCATTATTCCTGCGGTTGTAGGCGAATGGATGGTTAGACAGAAGTAACTGTGCCTTCTGACTTCGAGAGTCTCAAATGGACCACGATATCTCTCTCTCTCTCTCTCTGTGAGAGCATGAATTGATATGTAGGTTGATTCTTATTACTGGTCGAGGAGAATGAAAATGAAGTAATAGAATTGAGCAGGAAATGAAGGCACATCACTGTATCTATTTTAATGGTATTATTCCATGAGTTGCAACTATACTACGCACCAAAATTAATGGATCACTAATTTTGGGCTGAGAAATGATCGATCTTTGAACTGCTGTGATTTTATGAAACAAAAAGAAACGTGCAGAGGTGTACCTTTGCTTACTTTAGAGGGCAAAATCTTGACTTTTTCGATACTGGAGTGAATTTTTTCGAATATGCTTTTATGGCTCTTCTTGTCCCACAAATTTTCCAAATACAAACGACTCCGTGGAGTTTAATGAAATTTTATCGCGATTCACTTTACAACGAGTTCAAAGTGAGAAACATCGCCTTTATAACGACCCCCTAAAAGTTGATGTACGATTTTTTGTTGCCGAGTTGTCGCACTTTGAATGAAAAATGTGATCACAAAAATTTGGTGCCGTAGAAATGAAATGTAAAACCTAATTGTACGAGATATATTTTCTACTGTAACGTATGAGTAGACTGCGGATCGTTATGCAATCTTCATTAACAAAATTAAAGAAAGGGAAGCTGCATGAGAAATTGTTTCATTCCTAAAATACGATAGTTGATAGTATTTACTGTTACTATTTTATATACATATTTTTTTGCGTGTAACGTGCATTTTGCGCCGTTTTGCACATTCAAGTTTTCCATAAAGGCATAAAAATGCGCAGCTTACACATGATCCATGTATCAATCTTGTTACCACTCTGTTCAATAATTTAATCTTTTCAAAGGTGTCCAGAAATTCCGAATTATTCTGTACAGTCTAGGTTCACGCATAAAGTGGACTCTCCTTAGATTCAGCCCGAACAATTTAACCCTATCTCTCGCGCCAGTTCCAACATACCTGTCATAGGTTCAAATAGCGCACGAGTCGTTTAACCGGAAAGGAGACGCTGCCGTTGGGAGGTAATATCCATATTCTTGCCATAAAGGTACCCGCTACAATCCCAAAACTCTATTATACGAACGTTAAGTCCACTTTAACTATCGTGACGATTATTACCGGCCGGTTGTCCGATAACAACGTTTCCGTGACACGTTTCGTTAGAACGACTACGGTATAACGAACGATATAACACCGATGGAGATATTTTGTTACGGAAGAAGAGGAGGAAAAAGTGGAATCGCGGAACGGAGCTCAATTATCACGATTACCTCGACAAAAGGGTGCACACCGAGGTCGTTCGTCGCGACACCGCTGCGCTACCCTTCTTTATTTTTCTTCTTTTTTTCGCGTCGCTTTCCTGGCGCTTGCGGAAAGATACGCGACCTCTCAAAGGAAGAAAGCTTCCACAAAGGAAGCAGCTTTGCGAGCACTTCAGGCTACACGCGAGCCTTCTGCGGCGGGAATAATGAAATCCTTGCGGGAAAAGCGTAATCGTTGCTCTCATCCAGTCGTTCGACGAGTTTACTAATTACATTTCCCTTTTTTTTTTTCTTTCTTTTGACAGTAAGATAGGGACAGTTGTATACAAACTCCTCTAAAGTCAGTTAAATTTTGTTACTTTTTATGTGGGTTCCTAACTTGAACTTCAAAGTTTAAAAGAAAACAATTTAATTCGGATAAAAAGTGTAACGGGATGGACTCCACTATCAAGCAATGAGTATATTTAAGTGTTTTCATAAGAACTTCTTACGCGATAATTTTATTCTATATTTTCAGTTTAGTTTTGTATGTATGTATATCTAGCACCATTCATCCCGTTACAATATTTTGGGTTGAACGAAAAGTTCGTGCGTCTTCCACGAGTTAATTCTGTATCATTCTGCTACATATTGAGTTGTAACGTAAATTCGTCCCGTTTTCTTACGGTATTTTCTAAGTCCTAGAAATTCTACAAGAATGAAAAATTAGCGCTTCGGTTACCAGAAAATTAGGAAGATGAATGATTAATATAGCACACGTTGAATTGATTAAATTTATTTCTAATTTCACAGATATGTAAACGATATTTAAAGCGTTAATAAAACGGGACGAATATATGTTCTTTGGATTTTCTTCAATCTTGGGAAAAATCCAAAAGTAGTCGTGATATCGTCGAACAATCAAGCTTCGATTCATCGTAATTCGTAACAATTTTGTTTAAAATAAAGTATACATATGTAATAGCTATAACTATCAAAATTGTTTCTACATATTTGAATAAATAAAACCGTCTTCCTTGAGTGGCACTCAAAGTGTTACAGAAATATTTGCAGAATAAATTCTGAAAGAACAGCCTTGAACCAAAATAGCCTTCGATCATTGCTCGGTTAAACATCGATCGCTAAAAAGCTCGAACATCATTACGCAAATTCGCGTAAAGGTATATGGATCGACGTACAACGCACAAAGTTCTCAGCTCTTGTTAGTTATGTGGTAGCTGTCGCGACTGGTTAGCTGATTAACCAGACGGGTGATTTCTTCCGCGATGCGATCTCGAAACACGTCGACTTCGATCGAACCTTCGATTCGTCAGACGTTTTTCCGTTTTTCTTTCGCTGCCAGTCCTTCTCGTCTCGTTTTCACCCTCGAAATCGAAGCATCTCGCCGAGAGGCGTCCAAGTGGTTTGCATGGTTAATTGCACGAGGCGCATACGCGAGTGCGCTTTTCGATTTAGATAGAATGCCGCGGAATAATTTATCGCCGTTTTAGCCAGTTTAATCCGCGATATTGTTAATTCAATTATCCGCCGCTTTGCGACAGTCGTTTTAAACAGTTAATTAACGCTCCCGCGAGGCAGGATTGCGTTTGCGAATGGTCCTCCAGCTTTCGCACGCATTTTGCTGCAACTAATTATTTTGTTTCTATCAATGTGAGACATTTAGGGGTGGTGGTGGTGGTGGTAGCAAAAGTTGAAGCAACGCACTTTCAAATTTTGCTGAGAAGAGTGCTTTTTAGGAAATTTCACGAGGAATCCGTTTCGATTATTGGTTCGCTGGTTGAATTATCGAAGTACATGATCAATAATTTATCTTCCGAGTAGCGCACACATTTTATTAGATGTAAGAGTTTTAGTCTCGGCTTCAAGACTTTATTGCTTCCAAATCAATTTCTTACTTTCATTCCTTCCGAATTTGTGATACTTAGGTTACATATAAGAATCAGCAAAAGGTTACAATGTCGATGCTCCTCCACCCTTAAATAAATATTCGCTTCATTTTTCCTTCTTTTCTTTCATTAATTAATACCAATGCTAACCGGTATTTCTAATACGAAACGCGTGGAATCACGGTACCCTCTACGATCGTTCGATTGGACGAATTAAATCGGAGGACACGGGCGAAGACTCGGAGAACGTTCCACGAATGATTTTCGATTCGAAACGGCGTGCAATCATGGCAAAGGGGGTTTAAATTACCGATTATCGGCGATTCGAACTAATTAAAAATGGCGTCGGCGAGCATCTAAACCGGTAAAAAAGAGTTCTCAACCGATGCGAGGAGATTGTGTTTCTAGGCTAGAGGGACGACGAAGACTTTAAATACCGTATATCCCGAAGAAGGCGTGGCTCGTGCCTCGTTCCTCGACTTTTTCTCCGAGCTACTTCTCCTTCTTTCTTCCCCTTACGTTTTATCCCGATGCACGCGCATAGTAGCGACGAAACACGTATTCTACGGGGCTGGTTCGACTGCCTCGACTTTCAGTCTTATACATAAATTTCTCGTAAATAACCGGCGGGATAATCAATGTCGATTATAATTACCTACCGCTTGTATCACTAGACCTCTGTGATCGAACCACCGGCAGCTGAACGCGTGAGATCGAACCTTTTGTGTACGAATCTTGGGAACGAAATGATCCTAGTTGAAAACAATCGCCGGCGACCGCGTAATTAAGAGTTTTTCGATTTTATGTAATTGAAGCTTTCTCGTGGAAAATAGTATAAGTACCAACGTTGACACAGATTTTTTTTTCTTATAAAAAAAGAGGAAAATTGTTCTCTGTGCCAATGGGAATACTGTGATACGTAATTTGCGCGGAATTTCATTTCTTTAATAACCTGTAATTGGGCTAGATGATGGCGTTTATGATATGTTGCACGGTGCCTCCGTGGAAAACACCGTATGTGGGACATACGATATTATTACAACAGAATGTATGTTTGTAATATATATGTACATTATGCTTCGAAATAGAAGGAAATTATTAAGAAACCGCTTTCTTGGATATCTCCTTTTATATAGAAAGTACAAAATTAAATTACTTCTTGCCGAATTTTCATCGAATTAATTTGAAAAATAAAAATCCCGATGCACACGTTAGATATTCTATTCTTATTCGCGTATTTAATTAAAAATTAAAAAAAAAGAATGGTGATAATTACAAGTCAGATCAGTTTCTGTTCGTCCTGAAAAATTTACTTTTTCACGTTAACGTTACTTACCACACGAACGCTTTAATATTTATTTGAAATTTTGACGTACTACGGAAAGCGAATATCAAAATATCGTGCAAAAAGTAATAAAATTTTATCCAATCTTCTCAACTGTGCTCTCGCAATCATCTTAATTTAACCCCCACGTCCTGGACATATTTTTTAATAATATATTATTGTAATCTATCCATTATTTATCCCACGATAAATGGTATGAATGAATCCAGTAAAAAATTATAAACAATTGAAATCTGTTAGTATCCTATGGGCCACCCTGTGTATCTAATTAAATAATGATGTTGTGCACCTCATGACTACTTCACAGGGGTTATTTTTAATCCGACCTCTTTATTTGTATCAAAATTAATAATTCGCTTTGAAAAACAATCACCTAATATTTGTGGGACACGAGGGTCAAATTAAAGGACGATATGCACGTTGGAAATTTGAGCACGGAGAATATGCGCGTTATAATTTACGAAGGTCGTTAATGCCGCATTGTATTGTGTCATATCGTGTTCCTACGTTCTCTATGGGGGTGCAACGGAATGTCTAATCTACCCTCGCACAATCAACGTGTTCGAGTGCAATCTTCCAACTGGCAATCGGCCACGTACACGTTTATTGCCCAGAAGACCTATCTATTCGTCGTTATGAATTGTGATTAAAAGAAACATCCCGCGATACGGACACTTTTAAACATTAACGGATAGATTAAATTCCAGATTAGATCTTTTATTAATTTTCTATTAAGCGCGAGGCTACAATATTAAGATCTGTAATCTACTGCACATACAACCATTCAGTATTATCTTGCGCCTATCAAATAAACCCTGCAGGTATAGTTATAGGAAAAGTGCAAGAAATTTAAAAAACGACCGCTTAAGCATCATTTCCTTTAAATTAGTTATTAAGCCTGGAAACTTTCGAAGCTTATCGCCCGTGGCTTACACTTTTTGTTATGCCTCTTTGTACGCGATTCTACAGTCCCTTACGGAACTTTTATCATAAGGAAGCGAAGTTTCGAAAAATTATACTTAAGTCCCCCCCCTCCCATCCACTATCAACAAATCAATGAATAGCGAAAGGCAATCTTGTTATTCATATTTAACACTTAAATTGAAATAGTGGCCCACTTGAATCTTAACCCTTTGCACTCGGTTGGCGCCTTTACGGCGACATACATCAATTTTTTCGCAATTCAAGATTCAAGGTTTCTATTTATTTCTACTAATTCGTTTTCTATTTATTCCGAAGCAAAGCAAATTAAAGACCATCCTTGCTATTTCCGAAGTACAGGATAACACTTCAATTTCTCACAAGCGCCGAAAGATAGTATTCAAATTACCGGTAGATCATATTATTAAAATTGTTTTAGAGTGCAAAGGATTAATCCCTCGGTATACTACTTAGATCAAATCTTCTCTCTACTAAACCGCGAAAATGTTAAATTAAAGAAAATTCACGAACCACAAATAACGACTAAGGAGAAATCTTTATCACGACCAATGTTACAAAATTCCACCTATCTCACTGGCTTCTTCTATAATCCCCGATTTTGCTGATCGCCATAATTCCATACTTTAACTCTTCCCGTATCGGAGCACCGATAAGGACTTCACGCATGCGGCGTAAGAACAGGATTTCGAGCATCCTTGTTTTCCCCTTTCGTGATTCTCCCCATTCTTTTGGTCGTGTTTTTGCACATCAACGACGAGCTGCCCTGGAAGTGGTTCGCACCGGAGAAACTGTTATCGCTATTAAACGGTTTAGCTACGTATTGTCCACGACTTATGCGAGCACGTAGGCGAGCCGGCTCGCTCTCGCTTTCTTGCTGGTCCCGAGCGATCAATGGAGCTCTAACGATTCTTAAGCACCGTTGATTCATAGGCCTACTTTTTATCCTTGCCTACTAGCGACCTGGACCACCGTCACGAGAAATACAGCCACGTAGTGCAGAAGAGCTTATAAGAGCCCATCCAACGTCCTTCGAACCGGGAAGGAAAGAAAGAAATCGGTTCGGAGCGTACGCTAATTAAGGTTGCGCGAACCACCATCCCTTATCGGTAAGCTAATCGATCATGTACTCTCCCTACGTTCGGCTAATCGCGTCTTAATTAGTTTTCCATGCTGATTCGGAGAACCGCCAGCCGTTACTCGTTACTGGGATTGACAGAGGAGTAAAGGGGCGAGTTGGATTACCGGTTGAATAAAGGGGTCAGTGAACCCTTTGCTTCTTTAGTAAATGGTATAATAGTCTTAAGGAAGTGGAATGAGACTATGGTCCGTTTAAACGTTTGTTGACCCTTAAAACTATGGAGGAAAGGGGGACAAAATACGCTAAGAAAAAATTCAATACTATACGAAATTCGAGTATCAGTATTTTGCCAGAGGGCGCTAAAATAAATTTCCTAAGTTATTAGGGGCAGAAATTAATACGGTGCTTTTACATTGAATTGGGCAACTCGAAATTTCTATTGTATTTTAAATGAGGCGCTATTCAGATGCCCCCTAAACGGAAACTAGACATCTAAAGATCACTAGTTATTTAATATTAAAACTATTTTGTTTGATTTTTGGGTAAATGAACAGTGAATTTTGTGGAAAAAGACACCGAATTGTAATAACTTCTACACCCAATACCAATAATATAAAAAAGTAATTTTCTATTTTTTCGTTTTCTAAACGTAACTCCGGTTTCTCCTTTTTCCCAAATAATTAATATTGTGATAAGATAATTAAGTACAGTTACAAACTTTTGTAACTACTTCATATGATTAGGTGTATCAGTGAATAATCTACCTTTTGGTTAAATTCACCATTTATGTTCAACAAAATTAAACATGTACTCTGTTTTAATTATAGTTGCTATTGTTCTATAATACTTTGTTGCATTTATCGGACAAGTTATGGATTCTCGCTTGAATGAAACTATAGATACGTGCTTGCAAGCAAATCTGATCATTTGATCAAATAAATTCATCGATCCATTAAAAAACAGTGGATCACTTGTTGCTACACCTAATACTTGTGAATTATGTTACCATACTTTTATCGACTGTTAACGATTCTAAAGTCTTCCAACAAGGTCAAGACAAAATTCCTCTTCGCGATAATCACAAAGGGTTGAGATAAATCAGTTCCCGATCCACAAAGTCCCGCATGCGATAATTATACATTTGAAGATGCAAGAGCTAATTAATGGTTCCGCTTTAGTAACAAAACATTCCAGAAGGTTTTCAACGGAGAGTCTAATATTTCCTGTGGAAGACGGTCAGCCTGCACCGCGTAATCGCAGGAGAACCGTTCGAGATCGCAGCTTGCAGGTCGTTCACGGCGAGACCTCTATTATTCTCGAACTCGAGCGGAATAAGAGCCGACGAGCTCGAATGCTAAGCCACTCCCACGGGCGAGAATGCGCCGGAATGCGGAACACTGATTGACGGAATCTGCGAACGCGTCGACACGGGAAGGACGCATCGTCTCCAACATCCTGTCGCCCTCTTTTTCATACAAATCTTTGTTTCCTTTTCGCATTGGCTGTTCCAGTTCATCGCGGAGGACGCGTCTTCATTTGGAAGGGTCGTCGAGAGAATCACGTAGTCATGCGAGGTGAAATCGCTCGACGATCGCCCGATCGATCGTTTGCATTGGGTCCGGACAATATCGCGTTCGATCGTGATCGTAGATCGATCGATCAATCGATCGCTACGATCCTCCACGACGATAGAAGAAACGGATTTTATCAACGATGGTTAAAGTCGGACTTGCCGATTGTTCGCGTGATCTTCTGCTTTGCTTTTTCGTTCGGATACATAAGTGCATTCTCTTGCTCCAGGCAGAGGAAGAGGTTCTTGCTACGAGAACGCGCCTTGTTAGTCGTACGGCAATTTGCAAGAATCGTGGCGAAGAAGAAGTGGAATTGGAGAAACGAGGAATTTTTTTTGCCAAACCTTGGAACAAAAATTTCAGACGAAGGTACATTGAAAAATATTGATACTTTGTTGGCGGTTATACTTTCTTTCGTATGTCATGCTATATATGTATTTTTTTGATTTTGCTTTCGTTTTCGGTTCCGTAGGTCTCCAGCGAATTTAACAGAATTAAAGTAATAACTAGCTAATACTATAAATTATAGTTTCTGAAAAGTTCGTAAACCAGGGGGTTAAATATATTTCTGATGGAAATTTCCTTCAAATGTAAAAGATAGATGAAATCTTTTTATAACACCATCCTTGTTTTGCGAAATTCTATAAAAACTCGATTTGAATCAATTTCTGATAGCAAAGCTATACGAACTTTCTGTGATACCTAATTGTAAGTTATCCCGTAAGTAACATCGTTTCTTAGATTTCATAATAAAAGCGTATGCAAAATTTCTCGAAGAAGAAATCTAAAAATTGTATGAGAAATCGTAGAAATCATAGACTTTAATGTTTAATGAATCAGCGATTAAAAACAAATATAGTAACAATGATTTGCATTTAAAATTAAGCGACATTACTTACGGAATGATCTAATAGTTGCACGACGCGATAAAGAATACAACGAAGAGAATAATAAAACAACGAAATGGAGAAGGAAAGGTTTAATGTTTAATCGGCTGGCATAATTCTAAAACGCGAAAGGGGGCACGAGGTAGCCTCGAAAGTGCTTTGAGCTACGTGTAATTGGACCTGTCGAGTAGCGCAAGCAACCGTGTTAGCGTTTCGCCTTATTCCGCTGTTAAAGAGGCTCGGTTCGTGCGATTCGTAGTCGATGATTGCACGTCGCTTATTTGCCGATTCTCGCGTCGCGGTGCTCGCGTTTCTCGTCGACTTCCTTCGTGGCGAGCCTTTTGAATCCGCGTTACCCAGCAATTTGTGACACAATCCGCGCCCACCCGTTCATTCGGATTAATTCGCGCCCGCGATTAATGGAGCACGCTAGGAATGGAAATTGGGACGCGTCGAGGGGCATGTAATTGCGCTGGAACGTGTGCGAACGTGTGTGCATAACAGAACTAAATGTTGTTATAAAATAATGCCGTAGAAATCCGCCAGTCGTTATGCTCGATAAACTATAAGAGCAACTACTAGATAGGTAGATGGGTGAAAAGAAATTGTTTTTTACAAATTATAGTTGGGAGAATTGAGAAAGAGTAACAGAATTATTAGAAGCAATATACACAGATAACACGTACTCAGGCTTTGTTTTGTTGAACTGTTGTGAGTCACGCGTAGTGGTAGTATTGCCGAGGTAAATAACGCTCACTTTACGTGGTGATCGAGAAGCGTGGTAATAGAAATGTGTACGTGTACGTGATAAAGTAGCGGTTATAAGTTAGATGCATTGTTCTTGAATAAAGTCAAAATGCAATGACCGCAA
This sequence comes from Eucera pruinosa, assembly GCA_028830335.1. Classification (NCBI taxonomy): domain Eukaryota; kingdom Metazoa; phylum Arthropoda; class Insecta; order Hymenoptera; family Apidae; genus Eucera; species Eucera pruinosa. Next base: position 13,874,809 of record JAMYCR010000004.1, on the reverse strand, counting down.
AGTGAATCAGAGGTAATATAGAGGCGAGATTTTATTAACTTATCGACATCACATTATTATACTAGGAAAAATCGTACTTTTGTTTCCATTCAAATGGTAATGAAAGAATAATTCAGGTATGAATGTACCTACCTGCGCGAAGCAAGTTACCACGAATAAATAATGCATTACGTTTGTTTAATTAGAGCTCACCATTTTTCTTTAACATTGTATACTGATGAAAGTGTGAGTAATAATCATTCAACTGAACCATTACACAAAATGCAAATCATCTACTATTTTTAATTAGAAATCACGTGTAATGAATATATACGTGTTTGAATTCGTGTATTTTTTAATTCACGTATACACGTGTATTTCAATGAACTTTACATAATCTACAGTAGCATTTGACATGTATGTACATTCCAAAAATGAAAATTTCAATGTTAGAAATGCATGGAAGCAAAAATTATGCGTGTTTAAAGATGCATTATTTTACTGATTATATGTTATCTCTTGCCAAAGAAGTTAATAACGAAGTTTGAGCCTAGAGTAGACCCTAGTTCGAACCATATTTTTCAGTTTTAAATTGTAAACATCGATTTACAGTTTTAGGGTTATCAATGTCACCGATATTGGTAAAAATCGTAGCAGGGACAGTATACATGTGACGTCACTACGAGAGAATAAGTTAATCTTTCATTGAACGCGTAGCGACAAGAGTCAATATCGCGGTCAACATAACACATAAAACAGAGCATTTTTAAATACGCATAACTTCTGATCCCATGCATTTCTAACATTAGAATTGTCATTTTTGGAACCTACACGTCTAATCCTCCTACAGTACGTAAAACAATATTAATAATTTTTGGTCTGATAATGTAGAGTCTACCCTTAATTTCAATAAAATCCCGCCTATTCTTACAATACAAAGACACAAATTCCTACCTTTTTACCCCATTCTGCACCTTGTTCTCGCTCACTGGACTCTCTCATCGCCTTCACACCCGCGCATACACTAATACAATACACTACGCTACTTAAAAAGTACGCACTTATCAAAATTACCACTTAAAATCGGAAATAATAGAGCACCTAGCGACGCGATGTTACCGAAACGGGACACAGGTCACGACTAAGGCTACGGCCTAACTAATGTCGTACAGCGACACATTCGACCGACCGATCAACACGGTAAACAAGAGGCACAGGATATTCTATGTTTGTGTCCAAATTGGAAACGCATGCTACGCAATAATATCGTATGTGTTTATTAGATTATTTGAAACGAGAGAACCTATATCGATCGGTTAGATAAACGAAAGATTTTGTCGATGTACGATACTGATTAGGACGCAGCCTGGCGCACAATGAATCCAGTCGTGCTTTACAGAAATCGAAACGTATTTCGAATACGAGCTCCTTGTACGCCATTCTCCGAAGTCGTCGACCCCGGTGTGTTTACGGTCGAGTCTAGCGAACATTAATATTACGCATGGTTTTCAATTAAGCACGCCGCGGCATTGATACCATTGGCTATTCGCATTATCGATGACTCCGAGGATTGTTGATGATTATCGATTAATTTATAGCTAGCTCCGCGTCTATTTTGCGAACGTCGGCGAAGATACACGATATTACGTGAACGGAAATTCATTGAGAATTATTTGAAAGACGGCTAGATCTTATCGCTCACTGTTATCGAACGATTGCGATAGAAAAATTGTTTAAACGGTAGATCTGCGGCGATCGATACGCACGTTTGTTATTCGCATGAACACTTCCCCCTGGCTTATTAAACCCCGTTGGTTTGGAGTAAGCTGTAGCATTGTGGCGGCACGCGTTACGACAAGGTGGGCTTATTACATGCAAATTACCGACATATTGCACGCTTAAATACTGTGTGGCAATCGTCGCGTAACGTGTGCTCCTTTCTGTGTCTAAATGGATCTTTCGGAAAGATTCTACAGGAGTACAGGAAAGATTTATTATTTTATAGGACTTCGTCCTCCACGATATTGTAAACAAAATTAGAGGATATAAGATTTCATCAACGATTAAAAGCTGTGAGTTTGAGAATCGTATTGATGGGATTATGCTTTGATTTTTTAATTGAACGGTTGCATTTCTTCTTTATTACTCACTGTCTTATAGAAATTATTATATACCAATTAGGTAGCATTTTTATAATTTCCTTTAACAGTTCTTTACGATTTTCCGAAAACATTTCGTTCTACATTCTCATTGTTTGGATATTTTACAACGATTTACGCTTTCAAAGGAAAAAAGCTCTACGCTAAACATGTTTTTATATCACAACTTGCCTCTATTTTAACATTGAAAAGAAATATAAATCAGGAGAGTTTGGAAAAGTAATGCGCTTTTAATAGTTTTTAACGAAAAGCAGAACATTTTAAAGAAACTGCAGAATGCGCGGATTGATCCCTATGATTTTGAAGTAAACTTTTACCATAAGCAGAACTAACTACGAGTAACCGATGAAATTTCAATCCGTCTTAATTCAAGAAACTAACTGATAATTACTTACCGCCGCTTCAAAATTCCAATTCACCTTCGCTTATTTTCCCTTCCCAGGGCATGCAACTTCCTCACTCAATCTACCACCGTGATAAGTTGCATTTACCGGACCGTTCAACTAAATCGAACCACATTTCCGCGTACGTACCTACAGCCCGCAATCACAGCGGCGGATTTGTTGCTGGCGCAACAACAGCAAGAATCGCGTTCAAGAGAACGCGGCATCATCAAACATCTCACCGCTAGGCGAAGCGATGATGGATAACCCGTGATGAAATCATTCGTACATCAGCGAAATGTTGGACGCGTTGGAGCGAAAAGGATGCGAAGATCCCGTTCCAGGTCCAAGCTTGTGGTCAGTGCAGGCTCATTTGCTCCGTACCGTTAGCCTTTAATTACTCATTGATTTATTATTGACCACGGTGTCGGCTGCATCGCCTTTTGCGCCTCTATGCTTTCAGCACAGCTGCAGGACGCGGTGTTCTCCCTATCGACGTGGCTTCCCTGTTCGATTCGAGATGACGGATGCGTTAATGCATATGTCATAGGTATATTACGCGATATCCTCACGATATTGGCTAAAGTCACCATAAATTTCCTCGCACAGAGAGAATTCTTTCACCTGCAGCTGATAGAAGGAAGGTTTGCCTGATTCCCTTTACTGACCTTCAGCCGAGAGACTTCGCCGTTGACGATGCAAAGTCGATGCGCTATGCAATCACGTTCAAAGCAAATATTATCAAGTTGAAGGGAATTCGTATAAAGTACGACGCTTTGAGTATGTCGCCCCGAGTGATACTATTTCCTCTATGAAGTTAGAGACCCTGAGAATATTCCACCAGAAAAAAATGATCGTAGACGCGATTTGATTTGATGTAGTCTGCTGGCAACCGAGTAATTCGAAATCTGCTCTCTACTATATTTCCCAAGTATTTATTTATTTACGATCCGAGAATACTTACAAAGATACAAAGGAGTTATTAATTGTTTCACGATATGTAAGTTGAGACGCAAGAGGCTTTGAAAGAACGAACATTACCGCTGAAAGAATTAAAGTGCCTAAGAAACTCATTAGCTGCCTTCGCAATTCTAGTGATACAGTTTCGAGCGTCTGCATTTGTTCGTATTAAAATTAATACTGAACAAATCAGTGTTACCCAAAGTTCTAGACGCCACTTTAAAATTAATCAGGCGAAGAATAGGCGGGGCAATAAATGAAATGATTCAAGATCTTAAAAATAAATAAAAGATCCGCAGTGGTTCTCCTCTGCTTTAAGTAGACTCAGCGTAGCGTTATACTCGCGAGAGAAGATAGGTATAGATCTATTACCTTCCACCCATCTTCGAATCTCAACGCGGACATAAGTAATTAATCGCGCTACAAAAATAGATCACTCTGGTGAGCAATGTGCAAGTCCTCGTTGAAAACGGGGCCAAATGTCCGCATAATTAATGGACAACCACGCAAGGACACCACCGATTGCCCGTGTCGCGAGTCACCGAGACGCTTGGTTTCCCTGTTGTCGGATCTAATAGGCTCTGCTGTTTAAGCTGAGAACAGGATGACAGTGTTTATACGAGCGTATATACGTGGATATTGGACGTGAGACGCTTTCACCTATGGAGGCGCGCGCGAGCCACGTCCGTTTCATAGTGATCTCCGGTGACGCGGTGTCGCGCGGCGTCCCGGTGTTATTAGGAATCGTTATCGAAGACAAGTTTTCAACGGCGCGGCCAACCGATATCGACTTTTTGCCGGCGCGAAGGCATGCATACAAATTACGCCCATTACGGCTCATAGGAGCGTTCACTTTCGAGCGACACATAATAAATTGTCTTCTCCGGGGGAAAACACGCGACGGAAACGCCGGCCAGCTATCGGGCCGGACTCCGATTTTATATATTTCCCCGCGTGCCGCTCTGCCGCCAAATCGCTGCTCCTTATCGTCCCGATGGAGAATGGAAATTCTGAATCCTGCCAACTGTAAATAATGTGGGTGTTAGCTTTGGAAACTTTGAGCCCCTTTTTTTCGTGGAAATAGCAGGATAAACATTTGACGATGTTACCAAGGGGTTTGGCGTCGCGCGGCTCGATGCGTACTTTAAGGAAAGAGGTGGATGATGAGGTAGAAGGTGTGTCGTTGTGAAGCATTCGTGTTTGATAAAGCAATGAATGCGATACCGGTACGAGGTGCTCACTCTTGATAAACAGTGAAGCAGCTTGTAATTTGTATTCGCTATTATAGCGGAGTCTCATGGAGTGTTGATTATATTACCTACCGACGAATGAAAAATGATAGGACGAGAGAACGTGTCTGATACGTCGTGCTGTCTGATTATGGCAAAGGAAACTGTCTGCGTAATGCACGATGGGGGGAGAATAACTCGTGTCGATCAGTATCATTGACAGCGCTGTAGAATTTCGTGAAATAAACGCCACCTTTGTGCGTATCTACTCACAGGCTCATATATTAAAAACCATATTAGTATCCTTCACAATTACTCTCGACGTACATACGCACGCGGTGCGAAACACGTAGCTACACAACTCAAATACATAATACGTAATACCGCCTCAACATGATTACCCGCGATTAAACTCTCGTCCCAGCAAGAATTAGTATAGTCAAGGATTACCTAACTCAAATAATACACACCGATTTTCACCCACTTGGAATGAAATAGGCAAACACGTTCCTTAGACGGCCATTCATGGAATCCCGTGGCAAAGGCGCAAGAAGAGGTTCCGAAGACCATAGAGGGACAACGTGGAACAGGCTTCGCGTTAAGTGCTCGTCGGGGACGCGACACGCATCCATTCGATCTCATCGGGAGAAATAAATCAGGGACCATCGGCGCGCATCCTCTCGCGGGATCGTCCGCACTCGAAATATCGAGCTGACATTTAAACGGGCGGCGCGCTCGCATTAGCGCCGCCCGGCCGAATGACACTCTCAATAATAGATTAGATGCCGGCTAAGTGCACGGACGGCTGGCCATGCCACGCCTCGTGATTTATCGATCCCGGCACGTGCGTGTATCGAGATTTCCACTTCTCGCCCGCGCACTTAATATCCATCGTACGTTTTCCCGTACGAAAAGGAACCGAACGATAATGAGCGGCGGACGTCGAATTAGCGGCCACCGTGGCGAATCGTTTACTTGGATTTTCGGCCCGTGACGCGATCACATTTGCAGTTTATTGGCCATTATTGGGAACGATAATTAGAAAGTTGAAAGGATCGTTGAACCAAGAGGGTACCTTCTGAGTGAATATTTTTGGAGATAGGTACTCGTATAGTTTCCTTTTGGGTAAACTTAATTTTTGTATTTATTAACTCTGAGACTGTTGGCTTGGAGTGTTTATATACCGCATAAGTGTATGGTGTCGAACCTTTCGGTTTAGAATAGAAAGTTAAATTTTTAAATTTTTAAAGCAAAAAATTTAGATTAGCAGCCCTTCGTTAATAATTTTGCGAAAATTCCCTAAGTCTTATTAAATCCTGTTCGCTATGGATTTATAACTGAACAGAAATTCGTTAAGTGTTATTTTGTCCCGTCCACAAAGGGTTAATTCTTTAAGCGAGGATGTTGAATATATCCGTTGCTTGCACCCAATTTGTCCATTAACTTCAAAGGTTTAATTTCATTTCAAATTGTTGAAGACCATTTCAAGTTATTCTATACTGAACTTCGATACGATTACATTTACTCAGAATCACGACACAACAATATTCGCGGTCATCCTTTCTAATTCTGATCCACTTAAAGGGTTAACTCGATGTAAATATATTACGAACGGTTTGTACGTTTACGAAATAGTGGTCGCTTAAATAATAAAATTTCTAACAGATTACTCCATATTCGTTGCTTTTAAAGCGTCGAGAAGGTTTCTACTTGGTGCACGGCGAGTGTTTCTCGGCCCGCTAAAAATAAGCTCAAAAAGCGTCGCGGAAGAGGAAACGGCGTCTCCAAAAAAGGGGTCAATGCCGAAGGCGCAAATGAAAAATCACCAGAAGCCCGCTTTCGCCGGCGAGGAAAAAAATTAAGTGGTTTCTATGTTATTACAAACCGACGTTCTATCCCCGTAGTGCTCCGTACGTTATCTCAATCTACGCCGCCCGTCGTTAATTACGAGTGAGCCCGCGACACAGTCAAAGTCACGTTTTCCTTCGATCTATGAACCTGTCCCCATCCGGTAACAGCCACTTTTTCCACCAGGTTAATTTCGTGCACGCGATAAATAATAATTCCTAATGTCAGGGTACGCGGCTGTCTACAAACAAATCAAACCTAATCGTGATCTTTCATCTCACTAAATGCGCCGATCGTGTCTCGGAGAGATCCAAGGAGATCTGTGAGAGGAACCCTTTCGAGGTCTTCATCCTGGCCAACGTTTAGGGCAACCCTCGCCCAACCCCGAGTACCCTTAATTTAGAAAAAAAGCGAAGGAGCAGGTTTTCCTAAGCGCCCGAAGCTGGCGAACGTGCGTAAAGCTCATAACGTTCCCAACGTGTTCCATCGGATTCGTGTGCGTGACGCTCGGTGGAGTTTCTAGTTGGGCTTAGTCGACCAGTTGCTCGCGATAAATACGACACCCAGTGCTTTTCGGTGCACGTGCTTGCCCAGAGCTGTGGGAGAACGTGTATCCAACTACGCTATGCACAAGGTCGACGTTTAACATCGGTCGAATTCAAAAAGAGACTCGTCGACTCGCGGATCCGTTTTCAACTGCACGAAAAAAGAGCAAAGCGAACACTGCTGGCTGCACGAGCGACGTCAAAGCTTGTGAAGAACTCTTAACCCAAAAACTCGACTCGCACTTGTTAAAGCAGATCATACGGAGGTTCTTTCGCGGCATCGATTAACTGCTCCGTTTACAGGATAATTTTTTGTGAGAAAAAAAAAAAACGTCAAATACCGTGGTTAGCAGAAGTTTGCGACAGAGAATGTAGGTCGTTGGTTTCATGCGAATGCGCGAGGTGTTTTATAAAGTTTCGACTCCAGACGAGGCTTTCGCTCTGAGAACACACATAGGCGTGTGTTTGAGGACTTTTATGAAGGGGCCGCGCGCGGCTCTTTCATTTCGAGTGATTCACTTTTGTAAACCCGACGCTACATTTTTTCGCATTTACTTAGGCCGATAACAAAGCTCTACGCGCGACCTATTCCGCTCTTTGTTTGAGCGATCTAAGTCTACTAAAGAACCAGCCACGCTTTTTAGATTCCGGGAACCTATGGTTCATTATCTGAACCTTTAATGGTGCTTCGTGTTACAGTTGGTTACAGTTAGTACGTTCAAATAAAAAAACAAGGAAAGAGAAATAAGGAATTTGCGCAAATATTGAAGAATGCAGAATCGGATGGCAATCTAAATCCAAATCAGGATGTGGGGTATCTTTCTTTATTGCACAATCGGCAGATTATTACAATAAGATACAATAGTTAAGTCTATGTAAAAAATATAAGTATTAACGTAAAGAATTCAACTGAATTCAAGGGACAGTTTTAACTCCTTGCCCCACGAATTTTTCAGTGACTGCGTGTGGCAGCAAATGCTATTATCTACTTGAACACCGTGGTAGATACAAAACATTAAAATATTATACAGTATTTGTATTTACCACAGTAATTATAATAATACCAAAGAGAACTGAAGAGAATATATTAAATTTTGTTGTAAATATTGTAAGAGTGACTCGTGGTTTTATGGCAAGGTACTAATGAAACCAGCGAAAACCAAAGTGCGCCCTTTTTCAAAGGATAAGCAATGTTTCCGAGTTAGATCAACGAGTTCCCCACAAATGGACAGAATTGTATTTGAGATATCGGATAAATTTCTCAGCTCTATAGACTAGAAAAAGGAATTCAAGTTCAATTAAACATCACATTAATTTAGAACTGGCAAACAAAGGATAGAAATCGGTGCCCAGAACCAGTTCACGTCCACTTGATCACGGTTTCCCTTTTCTTTAGCCACATTCCCGCGACGAACGACGATCGTCGAAGTGAAACTTCGCCTTCACGCGGCATTAATAAATTCCCGATTCCAAGAATCGAAGGGGAGAATTTATAGCGGCGTGAAGGAGGATGGAATCCTCTGATGGTGTCCCTCCTCGTGCTTTTCCCCTTGGCCGAAACCAAACGTGTGTGTGTGTGTGAGTATGTGTGTATACGTTTCTTCTTCGTCTTCGTCTTCGTCTTCGTCTTCGTCGTCGTCGTCGTCGTCGTCGTCTTTGGGAATGCAGCGAATTAACACGTGAGCGCAGTGAGCGCGAAGTGGAGGCAATAAATCTCCGGCACGTTTCAGAATTCCGAGCGTGAAACCAGTCTGTCCTTCATCGAGGTTTCGTGTCATTATCATTAATGCGTGAAAGGCAGCGCTACGTAGAGCGTATACACGCAGGTGTGTCCGCGTTAGACGCGATTCACACGTAGCCACGGTGTGAACCGCTGCCAGGCGATTTTCACCGTGCTAAACTATTATCCGTTCATCCGTTTCACAACTATCATCGCAAGCAATATCGGGGAGACGTAATCTACTGCGTGACGCGATGGGATCCTCGTTGTTTCAAGGAGAATTGTGCAAGGCCATTCGATGATGAGCGATATTTCTGCGATAATCACGTGCACCAACATGCGATAGTAATTTAATAATGCGAACAAGACTTTTCTCAGACTTTCGATAGATACTTCTTCGATAGTTATTACGATTTAAGAAAATTAAGAATAAGAATGATACTTTGGAATGGTTTCATTGCGTTTGGTGTACAGATTAATTTGGCGCCTCTTTATAAAATTCTACGTGCATTTATGGGAAATCGTAGACAACTTTGATGCTGGAACTAATTTCCATTATTCAATCTTCACCGAACGCGACTTTTCGTTTTAACAAAAATGATCATCGTTATCAATTAATGAAATCTTCAAGACCTTAATAATTCTATTTTTTACTCGAAGATGCAACAAAATTGACAATAAATCTGCTTCAAGATAGGCTCCTTCAGCAAGTATACACAGCTCGAAGCATTTTTCCAACTTGTGAACGCATCTTCATAAGCCGATTTCGAAATCGCTTTCAACAGAATTCTTTGGTTTGGCGATTATTTCGTTTTTGCGTCTCAAAACGTTTCCCTCGCAATATTCATTCTAGTCATGGGAAAGGGAAGGTATCTTACTGATAATAGAACCATTTGCAACATTTTAATGGTTTCCGATGCACCTTTTCTGCTCGTAAAAATGAAGCATCATTAAAAATCGAGGAAGCAAAAATTCTATCAGAAGCGTAATCATCAACTACTCGTAAACTATTCAATCAATTGTTTCGAGACTTGGAGTACACTTAGCAGAAGGACGCAGAATGATCACTTCAAATCCGCCTATGTGGAAGTCGCTTCCACCGCTATCTATTGCAAAAGTCTCTGAATTTTTTAATTACATCGTGTATATGTAAAAGTGGAGCAGGTTCAAATATTCATATCTGATTATCTAAATCCTTTCACAGTTATTTCACATCTATTTCAGAATCTTCGAAACCTTCGTGTCACAATTTTATCCCCTTGTCTTATAACAACTCGTGGCGTAAACTATGGTCTCAATAAGACAAATATACGCAACATTTACAATACAGTTTCGTTTAACTGTTCTAACTTCTTTTAGATTTTTAGAAATTAGTGAAATAGTTACACATAACGTACCACATTTTAATATTTTCCACGTGACGCAACATTGGAAGCGATTTGTTTTCGTCAACATGCAACGAGCTACAAAGAAAAAGCCACGAGGCAAATGGTTAAATTGCGAATTGGATATAAAACAGGAGAAGAAAGAAGCGGATACAGCTTCCCGAAGTCTGCAGGCTAGCAAACACGCAAAGAGATAGGAAAAATTCCCCGTAGCTCGATATCCCTCGGAGATTACCCAGTTGTTTCGCGAATAGCCAATTTGATCCAGCTTTCTTGCGCGGGAAAGACTCACGGCGCAGTCCTTGGAGAACGACCTTCACTGGTGGATGGTCGTCGCATCGCGATCGGAACCAGTGCCCTCTTCCTCCTTTTTTCATTCCGTCCCTTCGCGTTCCTCGTGTCCAGCACCGCTGTTACGTCGGTCGAAACGTCGACACTTAAGGGCCGCGGCGGTGGACAGATGCGGAGAGATAAAGGGAAAGGGAGGGTAGGATCAGGACGAATCTGTCGACGATCGGGAAGGATCGTGCGAATCCTAGAACGACACGGAGATGGACGACGTGAAGACACGTCGTCGGGTTGTCGTGGACTTCGCGGCCGAACACAGAGAGAGAGAGAGAGAGAGAGAGAGAGAGTGACGAAGAGGAAACGAGAGGAGAGGAGAGGAGAGGGCACGAAGCGCCGAGAGATCTCCTCTCGATCTCGTTTTCTCGGAACTCGGGGACCGCGCGCACGGCTTCTACAAAGCGTTTTCGCTCGTTCGATATTCCGAATCCGCCTTGGCTCGTGCTCGTTTTGTTCGACCGGCCGAGCGTCGCCTTCATGGCCGCGTTAAAAAGACGTGTTTTTGCTCTTTCCAGATCGGATGTAGCAAACTAGCCTCCCTCTGGGTCGCCTCCAGCCACCGGCGACGACGTGTCGGTGCCTATTGACGGCTCAAGAAGGAAATGTTTCCCCCGCCGGTACTACAAGCCACGGATCTAACAGAAAAATCCCCCCCCCCCCCCCCCCCTCTCCCGCCGCTGGGTACCGGTGAGAAAAACTCATGTGATCGTGTCTTTAACGACGCTTTAAGAGCTGCACCAGCGCGTTCTACCTGATGGAGTGGCGTTATTCGTTCGCGGCTGATGTATTCCGATGACGCGCTCCGATACGCGCGGCGACAGACGTGGCTCGGGAATTTCTGATCCGCGGATAAACCGCTTTGCTTCAACTTTGTTGAATTTCTTCTTAAATCCTCTTCCAAATTGTTTATTTGACGCACTAAAGTTTAATGATTTAGATTGGTGCGTTGATAAGGAACATTTGTTTCACTCTTTTCTTAAAAGAATTCTCACGGAGTGTTATTAATCAATTTTAACGATGTACTCACTGTCTTTTCTTCCAATCTATCGAGTGAATCATTGTGCAAATTCTACTTTCTGCTTCATTCATATTTACTTCTGTAACGCAACTTTTAATTAAAAGACCAAGACCGGGACAAGTCATTTCCCGGCAATTTCGGAACATTCAAACATGCTATCAACTTTCACCGGCATCGACATACAGCCGAATAACGGAAGAAATAGTCTCTTATATTTCGATTACCCCGATTCGTCCGTCTTTGTCAACAAATTACCTTTCCTTCGGCGGGTCGTCCCTTTATTGTGCACGCACAAATCGACCAAACGTTTCCTTTCTACGCCGTCCCAGCTAGTTTCTAGTATTGTGATACGCCGAAAGCAGATGTCAAAGGTTCCTCCTCCTCTCTAGTGATCACTGGCCATCGAGGATCCCCTTCTGACAAAGGGCTAATTGTGTATCGCGATCGGACGTGGGTTTTCTTCGTACGGTGACTTTCTCGAAGCTTGCCATCGAGAGGAAAGCGAAGGGGGAGATTGAAAGTATGAAAAAGATCAATTGCATCCGGCCATGCTTTATCTGCCGTCGTATCAAATCTCAACGATCGTTCCACTTAATTAGACCGATTTATGGAATCAACTTACAGATAAGATCTTAATTCTCTTATCATCCTCGATGACCGTATTCCTGGCGTTAACGATTTAGACGGATTTACTCGTTTACCTGGCGCTATCTTTACAACGCTCGCGAATATGCCAACGTGACAATAATTTTACGCAAGAGGTAACATAAATCTTCATACTTTTCTTGAAGATATCCGAAAACAGAGATTGGCCACCTTTGCACATACAAGGGCACGTTGAATGCGCTAATCCAGTGGTATCGAACAACCCGATGCTTGAAATAAATGGTACAAATTTTATTGTAACATTCGATACTAGTACCTAGAATGAATATATTTCTTTGGGTAGTATTTCTTAATCTTTCTAAGTGCACTAAAGAAAAATTAATATTCGAATGAATTATTTGCGGATTACTTTCTTTGTCTGAGGGTCGCAAACTCGCCAAAGCTGCATTTGATGGTCCATGTTCATTTATGTGTTTGATATCACTAAACTAACTTATAACCGGGGCACTTTAAGTACATTCAATACACATATATTTCTTCTTCTTCGCTCGAATTGTTGAGTCATCAAAACACATTGTTTCAAGTTTCCTCGAGACGTTTCGATCTAACGTAATAAAACTTTGCAAATTGCACAACGATTAAATACTTCATCCGCGCGGGTTTCTAACAAATTCTTCACGGATACGTAAGTACCCTCTAGCCCCAGATTGCAAACCACTGTCCTAAAACCTATGCACCGTACAATTTACATCAAACTCGACAATCTTTAGATGCTTGCGCAGCTTTCCACGCGATATTTCGCAATAGTGCGCCATTTCGCGACAACCTCCGCCATTTCTAAACTCCTCAATCTCAGTACACCAAAATGGCGTCTCGCCTAAACGTCTTAATGTTAAATCACAGGGTCGTATTACGATATGCAAGTACTTTCCCGTCTGATCGTTATTATCCCCTAATTAAGGGAGATCTGTCGTGGCCGGCGATCGCGACACTTTGTCAACAAGATATTATCTGCGTGCGAGACTCGTCTCTAGCCGCCAACACTCGTTTCCGGCCTACCTTGGCAGACCGAGGGGGCCGTGTCCCTGATCCTACGATTATTTCGACAGGATATCCGGAACGGGTTGCGCATTGTCAGATAACATTCACCCCCGCAAGCGCGGGGGCGAGACCAGGCGAGTCGAGACGTTCGCGCGACGAGTACGCTCGTTAAGCAGCACGCCAACTGATCAGAATTGCAGCCGATCGATAAGAATCTTTGGACAAGCTTTGTTAAACCCTTTGACTCCGTGCAATTAGTTCTTTCGAGGGAATGAGTCAATTAAGATACGCCGAGGCGTTTCGCGATAGGACGGAAAGTGGAGGAAACAAAACGGGTTCTTTTTTCGTGACAGCTTCGTTAAGAAGTTTCGCGATGCGTAGAAATGTCGTCGAATTCTTTAACTCTGGACAGTGGGAGGAGGTGGGGAGGGGAGGGGAATAATTTTATGAAGCTTAATTTTATGGTGACTTTAATCAAGGATTTTATCAGACGCCGTGGCCTCTAGTTTGATGCTAATCCCGGTTGTTGAGTCGCTCGCGAAAAAGGGAGCGGCACGACGATTCTGCGACTTGTTTGCGCGTTATACGAATAACGTCCATGCCGAAGTAGTCCGATTTGCACTGTCCGACAGTAATCCTCCGCGTGATCACCAGCCACGGTTTCGTCTGATTATGAAAGAGATATTTCGAGGGACTAATACGTCGATTACATTCTCGCCGACCAGAGCGGCGACATTCTACGGATGTAATACGACGTTCGGTCGTATGCGGTTCTTTTTTTCGTTCCTAAAAATAAAGAATGAACGACAAATCTGTCAGCTGGTAAACTGCTGCATTTCAAATAAGGAGCGTAAACAAGTACAAGGTAAAAGATGGAATGACGGATTAATAAGAGGCGTGGATTACGTATTAGGTTGGTGCATATAAAATATCGTTTCTCGAACTAAAACTTTAAACGCAAGTCAATTTTTTAAACCGATGCGTAATTAAATCAAGTAATTTTAAACGAGTGTATATACTTTTTGCACGCATTGATTAGATTCGTTATTCTATACTCATAAAAATTGCCAATTTTTTTTACTTTTTTTTTGGTATATCTCTTGATTCATCGTCCAGTGAATGATCATGTCTTCAATTTTGTAAATCAATATTCAAATAGGTTTTAATATTTATATAAGCTTCTAATTGTTACAATTAACGATTGGACGAACCTAAAAGAACAGTATTTACCTGTTCGACTCAACCATTAGAAAAAGATTTCACATGCATCAACCTAATATTAATGATTGAATGATCCACTTGACGTGTCAAATTCCACATTCATTTTTAAGAATGTCAAACACTTGTCCTACCTTAATCATAATTTCCTCTATTTTGTAATATTCAACGTTAATTTTGACGCAAGCTATGGACTCATACTTAAAAGAAATCTTGATCGCTTGACACCACAAATTCATTGGCACGTTAAAAAATAGTGGATTATTCGTTGGTACACTGAATACAGTAGTTACAGGCGTCAATTTCCTCTACGATTCCCGCATTCGTATTGTACTAATAATGCACATTTCGTTACGCGAACCATACATCCATATTTATTACAGGATTCTTGCAGCTTAGCACATCTAGGCCAAACTTTCTAACCGTTTCTTACAATATATCATCGCGAATGAAGGAAGCAGATGTAACTCGCTCGAGCCCGAAGACCACGTTGCATAGCTAGAATACCACGGCCAAAGCGTAGTTTTCCCACTCGCGACGAGACTTTGTTACGTTTTCGACTCCTCCACGAAGTTTCACGAACGTCAAAATTCAACATCACGATCCTCGTGATCCCTGCGTAGTCGGCGCTGGAAGATGCCAACGAGGAAGTCCCAACGAACAGGTTTTTCGGCCGTGAGGTTAGCCGCAGGCACGCGCGTACCAAAAAGCATTCACGCCTCGCCACGAAATACCGATCGAACCAAGTATAGGAGGGGAAGAGGCGTGAAAGGCATTCCTAATCCTTAATAAGGGTTTCGCGCGTGTGAGAGCGACGCGTGGATGCATATCGATGACAGTGATTCAGATCCGTAACGCCGAATCCTATATACTTTTGATTGTTTGATTATTCATGAAAGACGTCGGGGACCACCCACGAAAACGGAAAAATAATTCTTCGAAACTGACCTTCGACAATTTTTCATTCGATTGTGTTACAAATTATCGCAGGCAACATTCTAACTTTCGTAACAAGCGTGAATAGATTTGCAACAATAGATCGTAAGAAATCAGCTCCACTTTCCTGTAACTTAAGCGAAGTAAAGGAAAATCAAATTCCTTTTCAAATATGCTATACACTCATAGTCCATTAATATTGTATAATATTTATTGAGGTGTTTGGAAAATTCACAGCGTTTTTGATAATACTACCGATATATAATTGTCATCAGCTTTAGTTAAACAATAGCATTGTTAATTGCAGCAAATACTGTTTTTGTTTGGGCTACTTAGTAGCCAACAGTTAAAATCAAAAGCTGAAGTTTTGGTAACGCGGCAATAAGAATTGTTGGTTGTTGCCTGGGATATTCTACTGTTGTAATTTAATATAATCTTTGTAAAACTTCATTAGTGATCAGAAATTGAATAAATCTAAAATAATCTAAACACATGACTTGCAAGGATCTATTTCGGAGAAAGAAGATGAGCAAATTTTTTGGGAACAAAGATTACGAAACTTTCTGATAGTCGTACAATTAACAATGAATAAATATATTACACGGAAAATTATTCATTACATTGATAATTGTGCGCATATTGATTTTGCTTGCAATCCAATAATTTCAATAAATACAAGTTGAAATTATGAAAAATGCATAAAAAGTGAAGTTGACTCCTATCGCTGCAACCACTTCAATTATCAAGGAACTGAATTATAACTAACTGAAATTCAATTTCGTGTAACGCTGACTGAAATTCTCTGCCCTTGTGTCTTGCGAGATTTCAGCCAATTTATTGGCCGAGGTGCTCGAATACATCAACTTTGACGCCTGACCGATTTTATGACCCGGTTTCATGGCAGAGGTTACCATTGTCGGTGGCAAACGTTCCGTTTCTACTTGCCCTCGACTCTCGCAGACGTGTTTCTCGCAGCCACGGGTCAGAGTTCAAACGGTCTCCAATATTTCCTGGCTAATATTATCGAGACGTATCTACAGGGAAAAGTACAAACGATCCGAAGATGAATAGGAGAAACAAGAAACCGAGGAGACCAGGATTCACGGCGTCAACGAGGTCCCCGTATCTCGACGCGAAGAAAATAGGGTGTAGAATGGGGGAGGAAAGAAATGGCTCGACCACCTTTGCCCCTTTCGATATCCTTCTCGTCCCTTTCTTTCTTCTTCCCTTTGGTTCCTTCTTCTTCTTCTTCTTCTCCTTCTTCTGGTGGTCTCTGCTCCATTCCCAGGGGTTAACGTGGGCGAATGGGGTTTCTCGTCGGTTTGAACAAAGCTCAGATAAGAGCACCGTTGGGTGAAAGAAGAAAGCGATCGAAACGAGACTCAAGGTTGTACCGAGGAGGCTCTCTCTTATCGCGAGCTCAGACGGGGGACACTTCGAAGTATTTTTCACGGCAATAAATAATCCGGAACGAACGTCATTCCTGGCGCTGTGACACGGGCTCTGCGAGCTGCAGGAATAGAGGCGTGCGTCCGATAGCAGACTCTTTCCCGTTCTATCTCTTTGTTTCTCCTCGAATCTCGCTTTACTTTCCTTGTCTTCTCTTTATCTTCCTCGTTCATCCTTCTTCAACATTCGAGCTCTCTTCTTCTTTCTCTCTTTTATACCCCTTCCCCTGTGTGCTTCCCTCTCTATCTTCCTTTTCCTTCGTTCCTTCTCTGCATCGGTGCTCGTTCGAAGCGATATCTACCTGGAAGTGTCCACCATGGGGGCACGTGGGCCACGAAGGCACTTACACGACCTATTTCGAGGGCCAGAGAAATAATGTCTCTCCATTGGTGGGCCCGGTGATCGGTCGATTACGGGAGCACGCCGCGAGTTCTCTTTACGCTGGGCCCGACTTCCGGTACGGACCTATCCCCGCCAGGCGAAAGTCGCTGAATCTGTGATATATCCGAAGTGGAGCACGGTATTACCGGTTAAGAGCATGGATAAGCGGAATGAAATATATTTTAGGCGACAATACGCTGTTCGCCTCCCTTGACTTTCTTACTACCTCGTCCGTGAAATGGCGATATTCGATATCTCTGTTTTAGGAAAATTGAAGCTTCAGGGATGGCAGATTTATGGGGATTAAAGGCAAAGCAAAGAGCATTCCATTGATAGGAGGATCGGCAGTAATGGGAGATTCTATCGCGAATACATTCAATGCTAAATTGCGAAAGAAACGTAATAACTTTTTATTTCGACGCGCTACGAATTTAGAAGAACGATTTAATTCTGTTTTTGTATACGGAGAATTTTTTATAATATAGTTATACGGATATTCTATGGAACGTTGCTTGAACGACGCCAAGAGTTACGAAACGCAGAGCGTTATGCTAGTTGAAACCACAAATTTCGTCGAGCACAATAACCGTGGCTATGAAATGCCACGTCTCGTATACCCGTTTCAAAGCAGCGTTCAAACTAACACCGAAGTTAGAGATAGGATTCGTGGCATTAGGCGAGCTGAAGGTTCAAAGATTACGCTCGTGTAGACTGATCTAACCGAAGAAGTCAATCATAACGGCACAACGGGGCCCCGAACGAGCGACAATTTTGCATTCAAAGTATCGCAATTGCGACTGATTGCGGCCGCCCGTTCGGCACTGTAGTAACATCATCGGTTCACCGGAAGCAAGCCTGTTATTTCAGGGATATCGACTGACATGTACACCGCGAAAGCTAACGGGTTTTTCGAAGCGACGTTTGGTTATCTCGCAACAATCCTGTGTTCTCGTGTGGCCAGCAACAAGTGAGAAATCGCACGGAAATAAGCGGTTACTAGTTTCTTTCCTTTGTAATTTGACTAGGGTCGAATGCTTGCAGTATGTGGCTAAAATGTGATACACGTATGTATCCGCAATAACATTTTCTCCAAATTAGTTGCTATCGAGTTATCATCAAAGAGAATCAGTCTACTGCAACGCGACGCGATTTAAAAGACACAAACGTATGTAAGCGTAAATATTTTATTCGCTCGTTACTAGGCAGTGAATTCTTATGCATTTTTATGGGAAATTTAAACGTGTAAAAATGCGGAATGCATATAATCTGCAGAGCAGTACAAAATATTCAAAGTATAGTAAAAATTATGATATTTAGAGGACGACAAACAATGATATACAATTACAATATATTAACCCTTTCACTTTAAGTAATGTCCCTAAGCCTATTAATAAATTACGGTTTAATAAAGTATCCAATGATGATTTTTACACAACACGATACTCGTAACATTTACAAACGTTGACTGGAGAATAGACTTACAGCCGCGTACAAAAACATTTTACACTAATTTGAAATAAGATTGATAGCGGTTAATTTACGTATATAGAGTTAGAACAAATTGAATCCCACGGAGATGAAAAATTGTTTTCGCCCAAAGGGGTCAACAAGTAGTAGTTCCACCATGAAAAAATGCGAAGCACAAAAAAAGAAAACGCATGCGCAGAAAAATTTGCAGCTTCCCGAGGCAGTTATCATATGCAGCGTATTCTCGCCAGTGTGTAGAGCGTTACATTTTTCACTAACGCCCCATTTTCTTGTTATACCCTTTGGTTGCCGCCCCTCGCAAGCACGAAACACGAGCGTCCCGTGGCGAGTCGGCCGCGACTTGACCGAATTCCGGGTAAAAAGCAACGAGTAATGACTGCTCCTCTTCTTTCCTCCCTTAGCATATCTCCGTTCCGTTCTGCCCTCGTTTTATCCTATTCCATCAACCCCATGCCGTAGTTTTGTCCTCTTGCTCGCGCGAGTTCTTTTCGTGGCATGGGGGTTAGGGGGGAGGCTGAATTCCGAACGAGGCGGCAAAAAAACCGTTTTGGGCGACCGGAGAAGCACGAGGGGCCATAAAAAGGGGCCGAGTTGGACCCGGCAGAGTTGTTCCCGTGTTCTAACAGTTGTAACTCGCCGCTTAATGCAGCCGACCCGCCGCGACTGGCGTGTCGGCCGGTTGTCTAGCTGAAAACCGGTGAAATCGATGCTGAAGATTTACGATCCACAAGCTTTGTGGATCCGTGAATTACCAAAGGATCCGCTGGATCGCGGTCAACCGTGACGCGCACACATTTTAAGTTAGTCTTACACAGTTATGTATATCGGGAATAAGGAAGGTGTGATGTAGTCGATGGTGAATCGAGACACATGAAACGCGCATTTATTATAATGCCCGGGTTCCAGGTGTGTAAGTGGAGGATATCGGTAGTGAGTCCTATAATCACCGGACACACGCGATTACGTGCACAGGCAGAATGACGGACAGATAGATAGACGTGCACGCAGAGGGTGCAATCTAACATTCGGCCGAATTAGTTGATTAACGATGGGCCAGACTCGCCCGAAACGCTTCGGAATGACCACCTTTACTCCTTGACTCCGCCTTCGCTTCCACCCTCGCGTAGCTTTGGAGCGGCTTGTCGGGAACGAATCCCTCGAGCAAATTCCTAAAGAGAACTGTTGAATAGCGATTCTTTATATTACGCGAAACAATGTATTTCTAACAACTGATGGGGGAAGTCTATACCATTCCAAATTCATTAGAAGTAATCCTACGTAGAAAGGTTGTTTTACATAGAATGTCGTTTCAAAAGTTTGAAATTAATAAATGGGTAGGTATTATTTTTTTTTTTCATTTTGTAAAATCGTAAATTGTAATGAAGCACGTTAAAGAGTAAGACGTTAACCATCATATAGATGCGTGTGTATTATATATTATATAATACGTTATATATCGTATATATTATAATATATATTTTTATCTTTTTATTTTAATCGGAGTCGTTTAAAATTCTTTGGAATCTTATATTGTATTTACAGGTGAAATTGTATCCGCTCATTGTAAATAAGAGAAAATTGAATAAAACCGGGTAGTTTGATAAAACGGTCTTCTCAATTTTATAATTTTTGCGCGTGCTGCCATTCCGTTGGCAGCGACGTGATCTTTTATACATAACGCAAACACATCGAAAGTAATAAAAGGCAGTGAGATATTTCTACCGAAACGTAAAAGCAAGAGCGCATGCAAAAGTTATTGCGTCCAGTACCCCGTTTCATTAGACTACCTCGTTTCGTTCAACTTTCTTCTACGCTAATAGTTTAATCCGCACATAAACAAATAAATTTCCTCACGAGTGTGATTTCCACTCTTGCTGCGAAGTTTCACCGTTACGGAACAACACGTCCGGAATATTCCCGACGGAAATGTCCGAGCAACGCGGAGTAGAAACTCGTTACACAGCAAGAAACTTTATACAATATATTTCAAGAGCGGAATAAAAAAAAATTTCTACCCGAATCTGAATCCATCGGAACTAATTCGAGAAACTAACTGTGAGTCACACTTCATTTCTTCACCGCCTGCTATTCTAAGCAACAGAGCCCCCTAGTCACGATCGGCTAGAAGAAGTCGTGTTTCGATTGATTGACATTGATTGCCAGAGGATGCCTCGGCTCATTCACGTCCTCGTCATTCATTAACGAGGCCGATTACGAGCAGCTTTACCAAAAGCGACGAGTGTACGAGGTTCACGCGGTTGCAACACCGTGTTTCTCTAAACGCGCTTCGAACACCCGATCGATGGCGTTCCATGGTTCAACTTGTAAGTAAAACGTTGATCAAACTCCGCAACGTCTTAATGGTCCGTAAACTCGTTTTTCTAACGGCACGTAGAGGAAGGATCGAAAGGTTAAGCAACGGCGTTGATGCGAGAACGCGAACGAGAGTGAAGTGACGGAGTCGCCGGCTCCCTGTGGTCATCGAGAAATGTTAATTAAACGCCTTTGCTATATAAGGACCCGTACGGCGCATTAGGCTATAGTCTCGAATACCTTTTCGAATGCTGCTGCACGCTGACCTGTAATTTCTTTCGTCGTTGGGTTCGTTGGATTTTTCTGCCTCGAGGTTTGCTACGATAGATCAGACTGCAGGAAGCCTGCGTTAAAATTAAAAATCAAAGATTTATTGGAGGAAGTTTCAGATAGATTGCAGATTCCTATCTTCATAAATTAATGTACAGAAATAGGTGACCTAAATAGGGGGTTGCTTTACCCGTGAAAATACAGCAATGTGTATATTTTGTTTAACTCATTTTGTATATTTTTGCATGCCATCGATATTATGTACCTTCTTCGTAATTTGTTAGGTGTACAAATTAATTCAAACCTTTCATCTTTAAACCGTTGCTATCGTTATCAATTTGAAATCGCTACTTTACTGTTTCTCAATCGGCGAAGTTGCTGCATAAATCTGAAATTAGAACTGTATTGGATGTATTTAACTGAGTATAATATTGTCAAGATTACCATAGCTTTTCGTGTGTTTTCGTTCGCGTCATGACTTCCAACATGGATCTCGAAAAAATCTTCGTAACCGGGAAACACGTATCTCGTTTAGAGAACCAAACGAGCCAAAGAAGTCTTAAAAAAAAAAGACGCTGCCCGTAATCTGCGGTTAGTTCCTAAACACCGGTCCCACTCGGAACAGAAGGATTTAAAGCAGCGGTGGTGAACGCGCATACGGTCGCGCGTTCCAACCAAAAGGGGGCCCGAAAAATAAACTAATAAAGCGCCGTTTCACACGCGTTTACATCGAACGACGCGATGGTTCCAGCAGCGGCAATAAAAGTAAAACGAAAGAGGAGGACGTAGACGGTGCCGGATTCGAGGGATCGAATCAGTCACCCTTTGTGGA
The DNA here is from genome assembly GCA_028830335.1 of Eucera pruinosa. Taxonomy (NCBI): domain Eukaryota; kingdom Metazoa; phylum Arthropoda; class Insecta; order Hymenoptera; family Apidae; genus Eucera; species Eucera pruinosa. The sequence goes on along the minus strand of JAMYCR010000004.1, from coordinate 13,852,704 downwards.
CAGAAGGATGCCGTTTCGCTTTATTGCTCTTCCTCTCTTGCCGCGTCTTTCCGTACGTGGAAAGCACATACAGAATGTTATGGGTGTGCCTGGCTCTTAAAGACCGTACAAATCCGCGTGGTTTTAAAAGGAGGCTTTGTGCCCGTTTGCACGCGCATATTTTACAATAGCCGACCAAGGAAATGGCGAGTAATAGTAATGAAAATCGTGATCACGCGAGAGAAGCGAAGTGTCGCTTTGTGGAAATGTAATCCTGTTCATCGCTAAGAACATTTCTTTTTACGCGGAATGGATTGCGCGATATTTGTTCGACGAAGATTATGATAGCTTTGACTTCGACAGACGAGATTCCACTGTCAATTTGATCTTATAAGTTGTTAGACGTAGACTGTTCGGAGAATTTTCTGCGATAACGAAACGTTTGCCTTTGGTTGAGCAAGGACGGGAAGCGATAACATTTGGAGTACCCCAGGTGTTAAAAACAAATACCTGTGGATATTTCGAAGAAAAAATTACTTCGCACATTCCAAAATCGAACCACATCGACATCACGGTTTCTTTAAATTTTGTAATCTTCCTATTCGAATTAGCTCTTGAGTTTAACGCATTGCGCGCTAGTTCCGCAGTTTCAGACTAGCGCTTGACTATGTTGAAAACAATTAGAGGATCATATATTGCGATCATTGTTTTGGTCTCAAATTTAACCTGCTCCATATTACACTTATCGATGCAATGCTCAGTGCGTAAATTTAAGAATAATGGAATCTTGTAATAATGTGGAACCGGCGCGCAATGTGTTATTAATCAATAAATAACTTTAACTAGCATCTTTAGATTAATGTAATTTTTTATTAACCCTTGTGCATTGTTACTGGCCAATTTAACCCGAAGCAAAAGATGGACATTAAATAATTTCCTTCGAAAATATGCAATACCTATAAAGTTCATAGGTCTTTTGAAGATTATTTCAAGAATATGTTCCATATATAAGCACATATTAAACTATTGAGTTATGGTGAAAAATGATTGCTACTCTTGTATCGATCTCAACCTGTTTTATTATAACACTTATCCGAACAGTACGTAAGGGTGAAACTCTGCCACAATCGCACTTTTGTTTCCACTTGTTCAAACATATTTTAAAATATGGAAATGAATTTTTCATTACTACACAGTCACAATTTGTTACAGAATTGCTACAAACGCCGACGAACCGAACAATAGAGATTAAAGGGAAAACATAATACGAAGATGTTAAATAAATTGCTATCGACCGTCAATTTTACCAACCGCAATCCACAATCCGCAAACAAATTCTTCCGGTAAGTAAACAGCCTAGGAGAAAGCTTATTGGTGGAGCAATGAATCCAGGAGACGTTCAGTGAAGCGGCAACGTCGAGACAGCATGTGCCAGCCGAATGTATATATACAAACGGGTTCGTAAAAGCACGACATATTCCACGAAACAGGGCGGAATATGAAAGAGGCATGCGTGGCCGCGGGGAAAGGTAAGCAAACGTTTCGTTTCCCCGATGATACAAACCAAAAATCTACACCGAGATTCGTGGATCCCACCGCGAAAGAAGGATACTGAGAAGCGTGGGTGACGTTATTTCTGGCGCGGATGTCGCCGCAGGATAAAGAATCGCGGCCGGTTCTCCGCGTTGGCTCCGACCAAATCATCCTAACGCGAGTAACACGCTGTAAATTCTTCGCTGATTACTACGAATTGGCTACCGTGCTTTTTCCATGCTACACAGAAGCACCAAAGCGGCGCGTTTAGTCATCTGGTCTAAAAATTCGGATTGCGAAACAGGTATTCGAGTGCCCGTTGCTGTATTACGTATTCTAGTGGTAACGATGATGATTAATGGTGAGTGTTTAAGCATTCATAGTTTCGTAGCAAAAAAAAGTAAAGGAATGAAACTTAAATAGATATTTGCGTTGCAGGTGTTCATCAGCTGGCCTTCGCGGGTATGTATTGTAAAATATATGTTAACCCTTCGAAGCCGGAATTTAACGAACTTTTGTCCAATTATAAACAGCAGTGTCTATCAGCGATATTAATATTAATTTCTTGTTGCAAAGACTAACGTGTGTTCAAGAAAAAAAAAAAAAAATGTTACACCCGTCCGCAAAGGTTTAGCAGAACAGGCACTGAAGAAAATCATTATTCTCAGAAAGCATCCGTATTTTGTATCTGAGAGCGCAAGTAAAATATTGAATAAACGATACTTCCTGGCTTACACACGATACGTTAACAATCTTTCACATATTTTAGTGTAGCATCTTTGCACAAGCATCCAACGAAGAAACGCTCTACCGATTAAGCTCCGAAAATAGAAACGAGCAACGCGAGAGGGTACTAAGCAACGTTCATAATCAAAATTATAATCGCTTCCTCGAAGTCCCGTCGAAGCACAGTTTAATGGAAACAAATCGTCTACGGCAGGAAATAATTTTTAATTACGCGTACGTGGAGCGGTTGTCGTTATCCAACGCTCGAGGCTTTAATGAGCACGAGACGCTATGCAGCATCGGTGACGTGACGGTGAACGCGGAAAGAAGAGATCCCGAAGGAATTTCTTTGGCGGGACTACTCCGGAGTGCCAAGAAAATTCGACGATCCCCTCTACGGAGGCAGGCTGATTATCTTTTTAATATACCGCCGCGATCGCTGACGATTCCGCGTGCACGTGTGCGGGGAACACACGCGGAAAGGCGCGAGGACTAACGTGAATACGCGCGACTGGAGGCTCGCAGGCTGCAGCCTCCGCTCGAAACGTATAGGTGAGTACGGTATGCAAAGGGACGCACAAAACAGAGGAACGACAACGAGATTCATCGAGCTCATCGAGAGGAAGCGATAGAGACGACGATTCGAGCGATCACGGAGGACAGATAAAGGGGGGAAGACGTGAAAACAGGTAGGTGGAGAGCGAGCAAGAAGCAAACGGAGATCGAGGGAGACATCCAACAGTCATTCTACGTATCAATTAGAGAAGCCGCTATTAATTTCTGAGAGGTAACAGGCATGTTAACAGAGAATACCATTTTTCTCGTTCAATCTCTTCATCTTTCTCGCGTGGACAAGAAGAAACGCACCGGGGGACAGGCAGTGTAACTATCGTTCTACGGTTTCGTTCTGTGCCGTGTGTAGGCACGCTTTTCTCTTTCCGATCCTTTCATTCGCCTCTCGCTTTGCCTAATCTTGGGAATCGACTATGTGGAACTTGTTGCTCGCCATTAATAGATACGTCACATGCTGCCAATTAAGAACGGCTATATCAGTAACCGTGATTAATCCTACTTGTCTCTCGAGATCTCGCGTGATCGCTGTGAATAGAGAGGCTCTTCGTGTGCACGCTCGTGTATAGGCTAGGTAAAAGGACATACGTACACATCGGGCAACGTTCAGCTATGCCTATGTAAATACTTGGCGCCACGCGTAAAAAATCACCTCTGTAGATAGCGGCGTTTGACCGGCTGATGGATCTTCACCGTGTAACCGGAAATATGAAATTTCTGGACGGACCGACGAAATATTTTCTGTTTTCTTAAAATGGGATGGCTCGGATAAGCATCCTCCAGCGAGAAAGATTTCTGAGAAGGCAATATCCGTTGACTATAGGCTGTTGCATAATCGGAATATTATATAATGCGGTGAAACCTACAATTTCGTGAAATAGAGAATTTCTAATGAGAGACGATAATGGGAGCGGAAGATGGAAGCGTAGATGAGCGTGGCCCGTTTTCTCTGTCTGTCAATATTCTTCGCTATGAAACGCAACACTGCCGTCAATTGCTGAGGAAGATCAATTTCTCCGCAGCAGTAACCGCACCGCTCATCGTTACGTCTCACGCCTTCTCCAATCACTGTGCGCGGAATACTGTTACATTCGCTAACCGGAATCCTTGCGAATAATATAAAAAAAGTACTGGGAATCTTAGCAACTCGTTATTGTTGCAAGTATTAAGGAAGCAATTAACTTGTATCTCCATACGGCGCATCTCACAGACATTCTCAAGTTACGCGGAACAAAGCCGAACAATGCTAGCTGAAGATCGAGCGTTAGGATGTTTGGGCTCGCCCAAAAGATTTACTCCTGTTTCGTTCTCAGCCGGCGCTGCGTAATATATTACGCCAATAATTTACCACTCTGACTTCAGGATTCAACGAACCGATGATCCATCGCCGTTAATATCCTTCCCCGCGATCAATTTGCGAAGATGCCGGTGTAGCCTCGCTCGGTAAACCTAAATCTTCCTTTTATCGAGGCAACGCGCCGGCCGGAACACCAGTGCATCGGATTTTACGGCCGCCACCCCGCCAATTTCCGCGTACCGCAAATTTTATGCACCTGTTGACCCACGGTGTAAGGCTGCTGCTCCGTGCGCCGGTAGGTCTATGCGCCAGTGTGCGATGTCTTTATAGGAGAATTGTTGTGTGCCAAGTCACGCGTTAGAGAGAGGCAAGGGAGAGATGAAACAACGAAACCCATGGCCAGAAGTTTCTCCGGCTGCGTTACGGCCGCTTGACCCTCTCGCGGATGGGTCACGCCTGGACCGAACCAAAGTGCCGAGCTTTACTGCTGGCTGTCCCTCGGACTGATAGTAACGTCATTTGCGTGATTTGTGGTCCGACTTCGGGGAGGAGCCAAAGCGAACGGGGGGGATGCAGTATGCAGCTGCGTATAATGATCGAGGAATGCGTTTTTCACGCTTCTCAATTCGAATTTGCCGTCGGATCGGCGTGGCAGCGCTGCGAAAAGCTGACTGGAAGGTCGCGGCAGGCCATCGAACATCTTCCTCCTGTCTTCTCGATACTCCTTCGTCAAGCCACATGAGTCATACCGATTGTGAGTTTCCAATCTTTGCATTTCTTCGGAGTTCTTCCGATTCCGTTCGACGAGAAATTTAGTGATATTCGGCGCGTGCTATACAAATTTCCTGATTCTTCACGAGTCTAGAACGATTATAGAGCAATCATTTCTGCCTCGAATTAATTTCGGAACTCCAATAGTGTAAATGGATCGCGAATATTGAACATAGAAATCTCTTTGAACGTTTAGAAAATCTTTACTGTACTCGTACCGAATGTTCGTTTAATTTTGTTTGACTCGCGGGATGCGCTGTGTTGGATAAAATTAGTTGGCTACCCAACATGGTTGCAAATTCAAATCACGTTTGACTCGAACGGGGAATTTCCGCGTTAACTTGGCGAAGCGGTCTCCACAAGTCTGTAATTTAATTCTTGTGTTCTCCCTGTTATCGAATGTAAAAGTTTCGACAGAAACTACTGCGGGCATTAATAAGCATCGCGTAGAATTAATTCTCGATTCTTAGTTGGCGTTTAATTGACGGCTGGAACCGATCCGCTCGTAAAAGTACCGACACTCTTGAAATAATATCGTTTAAAAGTTACCTTCCACCTGGAACGTGTTCCACCTGTCAATCATATTCTTCTAGCAAAAGAGTCTACGAAATGGAACAAAGAAATGTTTCAGCGATGAACTCACACGTGTAATCAACGAATGGCAGGTTCGAATGACGCATCGAATCGTCTTTTCGCGCGGTGAAATCATTTGTGCGGTTTCACGAGGCATCGATACGCGTCGGTACGTAATTCGAAATTTCGGCGTGTCATGTATGAAACACCGGCTGATGAATATGTATCATCTCCGGGAATCTTAACCGCAAATTTTCGCACTTCGAACGCTCGAATTCGTCATATAGGACTTGCGTCCGGGACGAGGAAATTACAAATCGGTTCATGTTGCGGCACGCAACTACGCCTTAAATTTCCACGAATGATTATAAATTGAAATCCGCAAGCAGAGCGGAGAAGTGGGCATGAATCATTCGTGAAAAATCATACGTGGATGTTTTTGCTTTCGTTCGTGCGAGGAGTTACAAATTTTTGGACGAAGTACATAATCATCAATGGTTCACAAACAGGTTCACACTTAGCCGAATCGCCCTGTGGGCCTCTGTCCTGCCAATTAGTCAAGCATGCCTTCCGAATGCAAGAAGGATAAAAAGGAGAAGGCGCCGGGCAAGGGCGAACAGAACGCTCCGGCTGCTTTGAATTAAAACAGCGCGATAAATTCTTTAATGAGTCAATTTCACGTGACTATACCACGGCCGCGGCGAAACAAATACCCGCGTGTTTCTCAAGCAGAGGTATTAATTAATATGGCACCGATACATCGATTAATATCGGACGCGCACGCGTGAATGTTATTTAGTTGCGCGCAGAATTTCGGGGACATGTTTCGCAAACGATCGAATAATAAACGCCCGACAAGGATTAAGCGCTCCTGAAGGCTACTGATGATCGCTTCCTGTAATTTATGCAGTTCTGTTACACGGACAATTTATTAGCTTCTTTTTCTTCTCATTCATTTATTATTCACGTTTAAAACTCACCCACCAATATGCATCGAGCGACTTCCTTTCTCTCTTCAACGATCCTTCAAATCCGCCAAAAATATCGTCTCGGGCACAATGTACAACACTTTCTCCATCAATTACGGATTCTACGCAATCACTGAATCTCCTGAAACGTCAAGAAGACAAAACGACTGGACAAGCTAATTTTTTCCTTCGGTAGCTGACAACGCCAGGCAGAGATTGACGCTCATGATTCGCAGGCTGGTCGGGGATCGAGGGGCTCTTAACCCTTTCGGAGAAAAGGAAGACGAGGTTCCCGCGCGAGGCCGGAACCCCGCAGCGCTAATATGCACGCGTGTTCGCCAAGGTAAAGGGAAAGAGGCGGATAAACGCAGCGAGACAGAGAAACCAGGCATTCCAGTTGACCAGGGGCGTTTCCGTTTCCCGTTTCACACGACCCGGCCAGAATGTCGTCGATGAACTCGTCCGCCTCGAAGGCGAGAATCCGCCTCAACGACGTTCCCCGGATTCCACGCGGCCGCCCGGCCGATTGGCACCTCCTGCCACGCTCGGTACGTTACTTTGTCAACCGGTGCGCGAATAAAATCGCGATTCCCATAAAAACGCGAACGTATTCCTCGTGTACGCGCCGCGTGTACCCCGCCACGGCGGAGCTGGTTAATTAAGCTTGTACATGGACGATTGTTGCCCGTTCCGGGAATGTTTACGCCGATCGATCGCGATTTCGAGCCGGTCGCGTCAAACGCGAAAGCGAGAACCACGGCCTTTTAATGTGGACCGGGATACGAACACGAAATTTCGGCCGCTGTTGCAGCCTCGATTCTGGAGGATCTGCCGTTGTACGGCACGTCGTTAAGGATGTAAAGGAGTTATTTAAATTCGAGTTACCGGCGTTAATTACGAACGAAGTGTAAGAAACTGGCGACGCTGGCTTAGCGACAACGAGTTTCGTACGTTTTAACGGGACGCGGCTTCGCGTGCCTCGTACTAAACGGAATTTAAGGCGGGCCACGGATTGGATCGCGATCTTAACTGTTTACGATGATACAATTACTTTTCCGCACAGTCAACTGGTCGCTATGAAAAAAAAAATAAGATGTCGTTGATTATTCCGGTGTAGGCTCGTTAGCAAGGTACTCGTTATTCGGAATATTTCTTTAATTTGGACTTTAATGGATCAGATAAAACCGCGCGTTTCTAATGAAGACCTTCTCTCCCGCACCATTGTAACCTGTAACCGTGCAGATTTAGGACCGTCGTACAATCTACCGGTGTTCCTTGGTAAATAATTGCGGTAATCGGGTTATGTAACGATACGCGAGAGCTATGTTAGATTGACAAAAATAGAGGCTGCACACGAGGCGTGCTTTCGCAAGAACCTCGTCCTTTGCGCGAAAGCTGCATCGATTACGCTTGTGTAACTTGTGCGATTATCTCGTTCAATGGCGCCCGTGTTTAGCCGTGGATCGTCGCATTTGACGGTCGGTGACATTTCAAAGAAAAGCAGCTAAAAACTCGGCCATTTATTTAGCGACGTGCACGTCGATGAAACGCACCGATATCGCAATACCAGTTAAGTTTACTGCGAGAGTTTAACTGGAGGTCGTATCGTGTAATAAATTGCACCGCAGTCTGAGAGAGCCCGAGTATTATGTTTGGTTTGCTTCCCTTGTCAAGCATATGCCGCACCGAAGACCACGTTCACCACCACCAGACACGGGAAGAGAGTTCTCTTGCCTTTTCTCCTCCGTTTTCTCATTTCTGTATCTCCTTTTCCAGATCACGAAACAGAGTGCGTTCTCCTTCCTTTTCACTTGCAAAATACGTCTGATATTCGCATATATCCCGCGCAAAAGCCCGTGGCACGAAAGTATAGACGTAGACGCAAGACTAACGTTCAGGCCGGCCGGCACCGTCTATGCAGGCGTTCAAGTCTCCAGCGCCGCGCTCGCGTTTCTCCGGCGTTTTCATCGATCTCCAAGACAAGATTCTTTTATCTGGCTTATTTTGTATATTTTCTAATACTTTCTTTTCGATGTTTTGCGCCTGCAAATGCCTTTTACTCGTCTCTGCTTTCATTTATTGGTCTCGCATCGTTGAACCGCCTGTCGACGTACATCTTAGAAATCTGTAGAATGCGTCTTACTTCTGCGTCGCTAATTGTATACCATTAAACGTCAAGTACGTCGTTCATCCTTTAAATTTAGATAGTATGGAGCTGATACAGGGTGGACAGATTCGCGCGTGATACTTTTTACTTGACGGACAGGGACGTATCGCGCGTATCGAACCGCGCAGTCATAAACAATAATATAAAAATGTGCAGGATACTGTGAGCCCGTTGAATAATTCAAAGTACGCTCGTAAATTGTCGGGCGTTCGTGGCTCGATCCGAGGCCCGAACGAACATTTGTCAACCCGCGGCTTATGACAAATATATCTTTCAAGGGGTAACGACGCGGCCACGACTAAGCCGCGGGAGAGCGACCCGAAAAGAAGTTGGCCCCAGCTGCATACTTTTCTCCCTTCTGGTCTCCAGAGGCATTGGCCTTTTTGCGCGCTTTAAACCGCCCCGGCAAAAAGCAAAACACCGGTGGCACGCGAACGTGTTCCCTGCTTCGAAGAATATCTCGTGTAGCCTACCATTTCGCTAATTTGCTTATTAAAATGGATGTCCTCCACGTTTATGACGCTTCGCGGACACGCGAGTGAGTCACATGGCCGCGTGAAAACTGACTTGAACGCGTGACATTTGCATCATCGTCGTGTTCCGCAAAACATTTTCTCTTCGAGCGTTTTCTATTTCACCAAGGAAAGAGAGAAATACATATTCGTTTGGATGGAAAGACCTCCACCGTGGAGAAAGGTACAACACGAGAACGATTTGTACACGGTGTCTTTTAACGCGATTAGAAGGAATGAAAGAGAGAGAGAGAGGCTTCTTAACATTTGCATAATATGTGAAGATCACGTATGGGGACGGAATAAATTTCGTTTTAATTGAATAAATTTCATCCGCAGAGGACTCGGTTAGGTGAATAAGTTAGCATAAACGATGTGAACTCTGTTAGAACGTGAAACGGGAATCCGAATGGCCCGTTGTTGAAATATGCATTAGCCCATGTCCTTATCGCGTGTTGCAACGAGTCGTGCCGAAATTGCGTGACGTCTTTGCGGAAATTCTTCTTCGCGTTCAATATTCTTACGTAACATAGCCATACTTAATCTTTCGCTTCTTGTAATTAACAATAGACTATCCGCGCCAAAGATCCACGATCTTTTCTATATAGGTCAACGATAAATCTCGTTGTGCAATTAGTCAAATTTCCATCGTTAGCATAACGTTAAGAGCTTCTAAGAAGAAAAACAATCTTCCATAGCCGGTCTTTTGTTCGCCGCTCAAAAAAGACATTCTCCGACGAACAACAGGTGTCCCCGCCTTTCCTTTTCATCCCTCTTTACAATGCACGCGCTTCGAACGGCGCTAATCCCGTTTCCGACTGTTGAAAGAGGAAAATCCTCTTGTCTCCAGCCTCTTGATTTAGGGGACCGGTCTCCGGAGATTTCTCTTACCTCTTTGATGGCAATAATAGTGGCTAAAAGCCGTGTACTCGTCACAGGTGCGTCCCCTCTGGTAATAGCGACGAGATTCGAAACACTCGATTCGTTTCGAAGCGCGTTACACCCATTGCCTTGGACTCTCGAGTTACTCGCTCGTTGACGCGATGCTCAACAGCTCCGCCTCTAATTCTCAAGCGTAACCATATCCGTGGCAGCGTCTATGACTTATGGTAAACGGGTGCATAATTCGCTCGTTTCTCATGCTTTCACCTGGCCGTCAAACCGCGACAACGTCTGCTTGCGCTGCTCGCGCGGCCTAACTCGAGAAATTACATGGGCATGGTGGTGAACGGTGTTCGCCACGGTGGCTGCAACTCGCTTCGAGCGGCTTCTTTGCAATTACTATCGAAACTATAAATGATAGGGTGTAGATACGTGTTTCCATCCTTTCCCTTCCCTCACCGACGTTCTCCGATCTCTTCTAGTTGTCGCGCGGTATCATTATGCATCCTTTAATTTGCAAATTACGCTTGATTATTATGAAAACCTCCATTAACACCGACGATTACTCGTCTTTCCACGTCGTTGTTATCTATCCATCGGGGTAATAAGGATCGATTCGACGTCCTGGGCTATCCGGCGCCGCGACTTTAATGACAGCTCCGGGTATCGCTTAAACGATTGTCGGAGCGCATCCACGGACCCGCTCGGGAACTGTAAAGCTTAAACGAGACGGCGACTTATACCGGTTGGTTCCCGTCCGTTTCAACTTTCGCGGCGTTAACAACGCTTATAACCGCGTATCATACCTCCAGCTGATCGACCAGAAGACCAGCCAGGTATCATTATCGCATTATCAACGGAAGGTCGTTCCCGTTTCGAGCGTGTCCGTAGTTTTTCAACGGACGCCGATCTCACGTGGTACCGGCTTCCCATCGATCATGCTTGGTCTGGCATTTATGCGGCGACACCCACGCGTTCGCGCATCGTTCCACGAGAGACAGCTCGTTAACCGGGTACGCGGCGTTCATGCATAACGTAGTAGCTGTACGTTGTCGCGAGTATCGGCGCGTACGGACGCATATTCAAAGAGAGATAGAATGCCGATCTCTCAACGACACCGAAATAATTTAATGGGATGTTATTTGGAAGGTTTCTAGACGCGCCGAAGGGTAAGGAAGATGGTCACATTCGTAATACCGGTCATCGCCATTTACCGATCCCATTTCTCTTTCCGATTAAAGACGCTACGCGGCGTCGCATCGTGACGCGTAATCGTTGCGTGTAACAGCGAGCAACGACTGCCATGGGACGAAGAGGACTTCGGCTGCGGGCATCGCTTTAACATACACGCGTAACCTGTAATTAATCGTCATCGCATGTTCGAGATCTTCCTGTTTCGAGTAGTACAAGTGCATGCCATAGGATCCCCATAAATCTGCTCACTGTCGAACGCCGCGCTCACTGACTCTGCCGCCGGTTTTATGCCGTCGTTGGGACCCCATTCGATTCCGCTTCGAGTGCACCTACTTATATAGGGTGCTCCTTTACGTAATCCTTTCGTTCGATTACCATGCCAATGCACTTTCTACCGAGGATGATTTTTAACGGAGACTTTGTCGAGAAACATACATCATTCTTGTAACCTGACATGGCGATGAAAGATTTAGCAGTTTTTGCTCGTGAAAATTCTACGAATGTCTGCTTGCAAGAGAACTGAAATCTTCGACTCTTTACATTTCTGTTCTAGGATATCGATTGGAGGTCTTTCTTTACTTTACGAATTAATTAGTTGAACGTATCGAAGCCTCCATTGGAAATTTCCTAAACTTTCCATTCTTATATTTCATATAGAAAAATCATAAGAATATGTTAGCAAAGTAAGCGTTCTTGTTTTAGAACGGAGAGTCACCCTGTAGAGATGCTGTAACCGAGTACTTGTAACGTATGGTGCGGAAGGATCGCGGAGAGCGAAAAACGGTCGTAATATGCCGTTCGCGGATGGTTTCTATGCAAATGCGGTGAACGACTATCGGTAGGTATTCGAGCGAGGAGAGGGCAGTGTATCATCTTTTATATATACAGCGTACTCGAAACAGCTGCTTTACGGTCCACGACGATTGCTTTGTAGATAGCATCGCCAACAGTTCTGCAACGCTTTCTCACCGAAACGCTATTACGAATGTGCCAGTTGGTACATAAAGCTTTGGTCAATATCTTGTCGCGCGGAATTAAGAAAATGATATAAAACGCATAGCAGCGGCGCGTAACTGCGTCGCGACGCATAAACCGGCTCGTCTATGATTTATTCGTTCCACGCGTATCTATAAATTCCGCCGCGCATTACGTAACAAATCCGCTTTGGGCCTGGAACACGGTCTATTTATTAGGCGATGCGTTCACTGTTACTTCCTAGTTTCTACTGGCTCCACTGGTTGCTTGCTAATAGTTGCCAGTTAATAATGCAACCTGGTAGCAACACATTCACCACAGATCAAAGCTCGTAAATTACGCAATATTTCCACACAGAATAATACGGGATATACCAAAGACCAGCGAAATTGGCGCCGTTAAATTTGCTTATTGCTAGCGCCAGCAATTACTGCTAGAGGAAATCTGGCTTTGGAAATAAATCCTGCATGGGTTGAACCGATCGCGAATCGCGCGAGGGTCTCCCACACAAAAAGTGTCAACGAAATTCCATTATCCTCGCGAATCGTGATGGAAAATAAAGGACCTGCGTTTTTTCCCCGTGGCGCCCGTATCTCGACGTATCAAGCTGCCACGTCGTCGGCTTTTTGTTGACGCTGTCGTTCGCTCCCGCGGGAATCGAACCGTTTCTGCCCTGCGGAAAAACGACGATCGCCCTTTAGACCCTTTCACCGCGCTTTGTCCCGTCAACTTAAAAAAAAAACATCTGCATCTCTAATAGGAATCGAATCAATCTTTTTTTTTTACAGCGAAATGTATAGAATTGCCGTAATACGATTGTTCCGCTATTACATTCAATTTAACTCGCAACGAAGGTGTTGGATTCCGGAAAAATTCGAGTAACACTTACAGTGGCTGCAGAAAGCATTCGTCTCATTCGGTACTATATTTCGAAGTATTTCTTTTCGATATTCGATGAATTTGAAATTCTCCTAAGTTCCGTACGAATAATTAATACTCCTAAATTATCGTATATTCGTCGATCGTTTCACTGTAAATCTAAGAATTATAAACGTGGAAAACAAGTAAGGAGAACACGAGGGGTACTATTGTCTATGCGCCGGCGTATGTAAAAAATAAAACTAGTCGATATCCAACGGAGGTTAAAAATAATACAATGAAATACACCGACGGCTTCGCCCCAGTGCGAAACAGTACATACAATGCAAATGCGCGAAAGTTAAAAGTGGGGTTCTTCTGTGTCTGTAACGTTAATGCGCAACATACTGCAACCTTGCGCGCGAAAGTGCAAGTATGCGTGGCATCGAGAGCGAGAAGCGCGTCTCTGAGAGGAGGAAGAGGAAGGTTGTGGAAGATGCAAGCGTTGCACGCGCGAGCGTGAAAAGGCCCGTGCACACGGCCAGGGTAAATAAACTATCCTCGCATTATCGTCGCCTTGCAACACGTTATACGCTTGTAAAACCGCGAAAACAAATGTCCGTGACGACGAAGTTAAGGAGATGGGAGGCCGCCTCGACGGTCGCGCGCGACGACCAGCGTCTCGATACACTCGTCCGCCGGTTTTATACGTATGGTCGACCATTAATGAAACGTGGACAGCTTTGTCAGCCGGGCGAGGATTATCTCGTCGAAAGTACTCCGATGCAGCCTCTTTTGCAACGGGTTGCTGACGTTGCTGCCGGTTTTCGTCGCTGCTGATCGATTTCACAAGTATTCAAGGTTTACCGTTGAAGATACAAAGTGTTCTCGGTTGTAACGAGATGTCCTCAGAGATTTATTCTTGCAAAGATGTGGTTTCTTAAGGAAACGCAGATTTTTAAACGAAGGGAATAGCATGAAAGATGATGCGAAACTTGAGAACAAATAGAAGCGATTAAGATTTAACGATCGGTGAACACTTTTCAGGGATATTAGCGCATTATTATACCATTGGGTGTTTAAAACGCGTTCAGTTATGCATGTTGGATTAATGGGAAACTTCGCATCGTTAGTGCAAGAAATACTAGAGATCGATGAGCCTATTATTCATGTAAGGAATTGCTTTGAAAAATTCCATACCTTAGAAAACTGCGAAAGTTAAATATCTATAATTATTGCCAATTGCGCCAACAAAATCTATATATTCCAGAAATATAGTTAGCTACTTTTTTGCGTTTATTCTAATATTGTATATTGACTTGTTAAGAAGTCCTAATATCGCTCCTAATTGCTGGTTTATGCATCCATAAAATGTACCGAGCGTTAAAAGTTGATCCTTTCGCGATGAATTAAGAATCTTTGCAAACGGTATGGAAAATGAATTCCACAAAAATACCAGCATCTGCTGAAACGTTACGCCACACGACGTGCCATTAAAGCATGAACCAGTTTGCGGATTCGTTACGAATTATCTCATCTTTGGGCCAGACTGACCAGGGCACCTTGCGGCCGGCCGAGACGCCGAGAGTCTCGTATAATTAATTGCGGACGCGTAATACTCGGTACGCTGCGGGGCCACCTAGTAATTGGTTGCTTGGTTTTAGTTAACGAGACCTTTAAGCACCGTTCGAGTCCTCGAACGCTGGTAAATCTCTGGCGATATAAGCATAAGAGAGCAGATTTCTGCCCGCTGGAACGCACCGTTCAACGCCTTACCTGGTAATTATTACTACGATTGCTATGATTTAATTCCTATTACGCTATTATAACCAATGTTTGATAGTATTTATGGGCTATTGTATACAAGAGGCGTGGCCCTAATGACATGAACGCAACGTGCGCTTATATTTATAGTCACGCGTGTGCATCTACATACCCGTTTTTATTCCCTCTTATCCTGTTACATTTCCACACTGCCCTAGAGGCTACTAACAAGTAGAGGTACTAATTGCGTCGTGAATTCGATTCTGTTCTACTTACTCTCCCACTAGATGGTCTATTTATATACCTTCGCGTGCGATTCATGGCGACAAAAATTGCAAACAGTCGTGTCCTGTCTCCCTTCGCAGAATCGGTTTCTAATTACTAAAATTAATCGGTAGAAGTCATCAACATCGCACTAGGTGCGAATTTCTTGAGCGCCTAAAGGCGGCGATAGTAATAAGACGGTTAAAATGCAACAAATTTAATTTCAGTTAGTCAACTACTTTGTACTTGTTAACAATGTAAAATTCGACACTTATCGGGGTGACTTAATAGAACAGTGCTAAAATACTATCCTCCGATCTCTAGGTGCATGAGAATGTTTCAATCTAAATAGTCGCAGCTTCTAAATTCCTGTTCATTAGACACTCTAAACACCACCGTCTCACGCCAACGCATAACCCTTTCGCAGAGTAGGTTCACCGTAAAAAAGAGCGGTGAACAACGCTACACCGATTCCGTTCGCGACACCGATTACAAACGCAGATAGCAGCCGATACGTGTTAGGGGTCCGTAGTAGATGTTCACGCGATAATCGTCGGCGTGACTCGCAGCACCGGGGCAAAATGATTCGCGTGTTCGCCGGGTGTAACGATAATTTTCCCTAAGCGCTCTAAACGCTTCTCCGGATCTTTGCGCGTATAGGGGAGAGTACAGAGCGGCGTAAGCAATCGCGATAACATAACGCGTTACTCGCAAAACCGGTATACCGGCTATCTCCGTTCTTTTGCCGTGTTCCCCAAGAACGAGTTGCTAGGTCGTTTTCTATCGGCGCAACCGATCGTTTAGATATAATTACTGACAATTCTCAAGGGCACCATATC
Source organism: Eucera pruinosa (assembly GCA_028830335.1). Classification (NCBI taxonomy): domain Eukaryota; kingdom Metazoa; phylum Arthropoda; class Insecta; order Hymenoptera; family Apidae; genus Eucera; species Eucera pruinosa. The sequence continues at coordinate 13,836,832 of JAMYCR010000004.1, read as the reverse complement.
TGCCATGATTGGCCATTTCCATGGGTCTCCATAACGAGCCTCTTCTGTGCGATCCGCTATATGGAAACCAAACAGAATTATTGATGATGACGAGTTGTCTGATACCCTTCGTTTATAGTTACAACTCTATTCTTCCAGATTGGAATAGTAAGTCAACGATCTATCGAACTCGCACTGTTTTATTCACTAACCGTATCTTATGTTCCAAGATTAGGGGAGTCGGACCAGTCTTGTATCAGGAGCAAACGAACAAAATTTAGCATCGCACACATTTCCGTATCTGAGATTGATTTAACCCTTTGATGGTGAAATTATTCTCTAGTTTGCTGGTCAAAAGTGATCAAATTTCATTGGAAAAGTTTTATAACTCGAGGATATCGTATCACGTTTTATATTCTTAAAAATGTGACTTTGTAAATTTATATCATTTTTATGGTAAATTAAAACTCGTTCTTGTGTTAATAATGCTAATGTTAACCCTTTGACGAGTACGGAAATGTCTTTTACAATGTTTCGTTACTATCTTTATTATGTTTGTTCATCTTCCATATCAATACATGTAATAAAATATATATATAACACACTAGAGTGTTTAATGTGTTTAGCGTGTTACTAAAGTGTTCAACACACTAAAACCATTTTTATATTGCAAACAAGAATTCTGTACTCGTCAAATGGTTAACAACGATGCTGCGAAGAAACATAGAACTGACAGTCCGACACTCTGGTTTGCGCGTTACGGGATTAATTCACGATCAACGATCGAGCTTGTTAACGATAGCGTATCGCGTCCCGCGTGATTCGCAGTAATTTTCGTTCCCGCGAATAATGACGGGTTCGCCGATATCGCATGCGGTTTCAGCGTTCGTCGGCGTTGTTCCTCGAAGAAACGCGAGAACGAGCCACAGTAATTCCATTAACAGTCTAGGGCGGTGGATGGTCGGTGCTACTTCGACCAATTAATGCGTCGCCTTGCGGAAGAAGCTTGACCGCGGTCTTGGTGCCTGGTATCGCGGGACGTGACGCGGTCACACGATATCACCTTCGGTGCACACACCCGGAGATGCTGCCCGCAGATTAACAACCGTATCGTTGCGCGTACAATCGCTAACGGTTCGCGAGAGACATCGTAACTCCCACGGCTAGTCGTATCCGTGGTTCCCTCCGCGGTCATTAGCGGCTAGATAGCTGCCATAACAAAGATGAAACCGCGAGACCGGCCACCTTCTCGAATATCGGCGCTGCCTCGTACACACCCACGTGGTACCCGTACACGGAACAGTAACTCTTGTTGCTCCGATGAAATACTGTAAATAGGGTCCCTTGGTCTTGTTTGAACCACGTTGACCGACGAATATTGCCAATATACCATCCAGCTTAAGTATTGCGGGCGATTGCGTTTCGAACCGATATACGGTTTATGAAGGATCGTTGAATTCTGGTCTAGGATTGTTTACGAGTGATACGCAGGGTTTAAATAATTGGTCAATTATTTAGATGTAGTTACTGTTAGACTACCCACGCATTACGCTAGCGCCATGCTGTATTCACGTTTCTGACCGCAATTTTAGAGCGAGGAAGGTTCTTGATCGGAATATGGAAACAATAGGCGTACGAAGACTGATATATTCTGTGTAACTGTTACGTGTACCGATAAGTAATCCAGTGTTTTTGTAATAAGTTGAATTAGTATAGTTTAAATTGAAAATATGCTACCAAGACGATAAAAATGAATTGATGAATTTATTTTGTAATACGTAAATATTAGACAACAACAAGAATTGTATTTAAAACAGGATAAGCACTTGATCTTGCTTAAAATAAATATTGAATTTGACGATAGAAGTGGATTGTTCATTGATACGCATAATAATCGTGTGAAATGTATCATGGTGCAGAAAATGTGTGCATATGTTTACAGAAAATAATTCTCCGATTTTTGAAGCAATACGCAAGTTGAACTACGCAAATGGAATTACATTTTTACATTTTTATAATCTATTGTAAAACATCGGAACATCGGAGATGCCTAAAAAGAATCAACGGTGACAAATAGAATGAAGCTGTTAATAAACGTAAAGAGACGTTTAGAATAAACATTATATTACGAATATATCTGGCGACATACCGAAGGGTTTAACTAATGCTACGCAAAGACGAAATCTCACCCTACCCTAATTTTCCAAGAAGCCCGTCACGACTTTAGAACCGAGGCTCGATGTCCAATAAACTTTCTTTAAAACGCGGACATCGCGCAAACCGCAACACTGTTCCACCTGAAAAAAACCTGTATCCTGCACAGCGTTGTTTCTACATCGAGTGACGGTCGGAAGATTGCCTTAATAAGGCCGATAAATCGGTGTTAACGCGGAATTGCGAAAGGGCCGGTGAGTCCCCAGGGTGGACCTCCTGCACGGTATTAGTACTCCTGCGATCAGCGGGTGTCTCCGCGAAAAAAATACAATTCGCGCACTCCTATAAAGAGTTTGCGAGCTGTTGCTCGCGCGAGGGCCTACGCGAGAGGCGCACACGTCGGTGTGCGTGCTGTCACGCTTGGAAATCGCCAGTAAAGCCAATGAACGTCTTCATACACGGACAGGTATCGTGTGGTGACGGGTTTCCACCACCACAGGCCGCGACAACTTCCAGATTTAAATACCTCTATAAATAATCGATTATATGGGAAGCATTAAACGTCTTAATAAGCGAAATGTCGGCCTGTTTTTCGAGTAGCCGAAAGCACGCGTCCCTTGGCAGCTGGTTTCTCCCCTTTCTGGTCCTCTCTTCCGCTTTCTCGCTGCTGGAGGCGGATTCGTGGGTCTAAGAACTTTCCTGGCAAGTGTGTTCCTTATGGAGAACACGTGGGTGTTCCAGGTTAATTATTCTTTTGGGTATTATAAATTTATCGCCGATGGATACTTCGTTGGAAGATCATAAGATTATTGTAGAAAATATTTCAGAGAAAAGCTTTTAAAGCCGGGAAGGATGTAAAGATTTCGAAGAATAGGCGCACCCGTGAAGGATCGATGGAGCCTTGAATGCAAAAATGAGTCAACGTCGGTCTCGATGGGTATATGCACGAACATTTGAAGAGACACGCAAGCCTCACCTTTGTTTCGAGGTACCTGTGTTCCCGTTATCTTGTCGGTGATCTCTTTCAGCCGTTGAAACGAGCAAGCCCCATCGGATGATCGTGGAGAAATTAGTGGAAAGCCGGAGGAAAGGCATCGATACGTTTCAGATGCTTATCTGACCGGTGTTCTTTCACCGGCTATTCACTCGATACCATTGTCTGAAAATACCTCGTAACGCTTCCAAATGCCTTCAGCGATTGTCCTTTCACGTGGCCGCTTCGCGTGATACCGAATTCGAATATCTCTTCCATTTCTCCAGCCAACCTTTCTTCGGAAATTTTAGTAGAAGCTCGCTATAATTCTACTCAAATGCAATATAATTCGATATAAGCTCAGTACAATTCGATTCAAGTACAAGGTGGTGATTCATAAATATATCAACCCTCAAAGAAACGAATAAAAACAGCTTGCCAGAGTGAAAGCACTTTAGTATAATTTTATTTGGTAAACTTAAGAAACTCTACCCCAACCATTGAATCCGAATTTCCTTTTAATGCCGTCATAACTTCTCTGACAAAGTTTCAAATCAAAATCCTCTTGAAGACGAGAGGTAGAACGGTATCGCGGATTCTAACGCGGCAATAAAAAGCTATACGGCTTTCCGGTTTGTTACGCGTAACCTTGCCTCCCTATTCATCTTCTGGCGGGCGCGATCGATGGAACGGCGAACAATGACAAGCACAAAGGGCGGATGACTGCGTTCGGAGAGATGCTGACATAATAGAAGACGCGAACGTTGAGAGAGTGTGTTTCAGAAACGAACACCTTCTATTAAGACGTCTGTCGCCGGCTCTTGCAACTATTAGTGGTACTCGCAGCTCGTCGAACAACGACAAACGCATCCCCTCGACGAGTTTTCGCCCTGTCACGGTTTTTCCACTTTTCAAGTTCATCCGCCGGCAGCGTCGTTGCTTCTGCTCGGCTTCCCCGACACGACAGGTACCGGAAAGTCTTCGAAGGAAACCGAGATTTTATCGTGCGGTTGCGATCCGGGAGAGCTTCGTGTCATCGGTGTCGTTTTTCAAACGGTGCACCATTTACTTTTCGCTTAAGGTGGAGAAAAAATGAAGGCGAGGAAAGGAAGAAAAAGGAAGATGCGAAGTTTTCGGTGAGAGGGCTAAGAGATATTATTTCACCTAACCGGACGGAGCGGGGTTAAGCCGCGCCTTCAGCCCCCTCTCGATCCTCGTATTTAACGTTTCATCGCGTTTACAACGATTTCCTTTTCCCCGTGTGCGCCGACGAAGTTGAGAAGGGTGCGCTGTGGGAGAGGTTCGTTTGCAAAAGGTAATCTCGGTGATTGATCGTTGCACGATTGGCTGTATTACACTTGGATGTGCTGCATTTGAGTGTACCATTGTCTAGGTGTATTATACTGTGCAGAGTTGGAAAGAAGTTAGCTAGGATGGTACAGGGGTAAGAGAAATGCGTGTCTGTGTTTTCCCGAGTTTTCCTCTTCCTTCGACACTTGGTACGTCAAATTCACTATCTCGTAGATTAAGTTTGCCTTCTTACAAAATCAAGTCTCTACAAAAATTTCGTTTCTTAACCTATTACTATAAACATGAAATTAAAGTTTGTAAAAATTGTTTGCAAGCATTGTGAGAAAATAATGAACCGTCCGAAGAATTCGAAGTCTACCTAGAGTCTGAACTTTAGAATGAAGAATCATTTGAAGAATAAATCACTTGTAAATAAATTAATCTGATGTTTAAGCCAATAAAATGTTAGTAAGGAAATGAATCTTTCGCAGTCGAAGTGTTAATTTCTTAGAAGCATCCTAATACTTTTGCAAGGGATGTATGTGGCCGATCATATATTAATTGCCACTGTTACCAGGTCCAAATGTGCCACACCCATAGAGACACGACCCGTGAAAATTGAAGCACAGGTGACCTAACACGCATTAGAAACAATGGTATATAATACTTTTCTTAAACAACGCCTAAACGTCATCAGCCCATTGGCCAAACAATGTCAGCCGGTATTGCGCGTGGGTGATCTGCCGCGTAATACAGGGTGTTCAAGCGAGGATATCGGGTGTACCTTGGTCCGGAATGGTCTCATCATAGCAAGAGACACCTTATCCCCTAAAATTTGTCGTTCGTTTTAGCGGCAAAACCTAATCCAGTGATCGCGCTACCGTTTCAGAAATTCCAGCTACCGGCCGCAACAGAAAGAAAAGGACCAAAGGAATAGATTAAAAGGGTAGTGTTCATTCGTCCGAGAGCCTGACGCTCCTTTTTTTTTTTTTTACCTAAAGAATATCGTCTCACCTCGTGAGGCGGCCCTCGATAGATCGAATTACCCTAGGGTTTCCAGCAGCCACGCCATTGGTCAGAGTAGGTCGGTGTCAAAGGAAGGAGATTCAAGGAGGAGCGTAGACGTGCGAAAGGGCGGTTTGCGTGCGAACAAGGTTATGCTAATGTTGCACTCATGTTGCGGTGTGCCAACGTATAGGCTAGGCTAGTGTTAGGCAACGGGGGCGGTGAACACGGTGTGAGTGAATGCGTTCGCACATATGTGTACAGGGACCCAACAGTTCCGTCAGAAGGCACGTAAGTGATGCAGGGTGCGCGGGTGGAGAGAGCAGCTATAACTTCTGGCCAAAACTAATTACGAGCGTGGTATTTAGGAGGCGGCCGCTACCTTTTGTTTAGACGAAATCTCATTTGAATATATTAGCCGGTGGCGGGAGCCGCTTCCCCAAGAGTGTTCCAAGGCGCTTCGAAATATCGATTAGGCTGCCTTCCTAGCACGCCCCCGGTGCTCTGCCCTTTTTCAGGCCGCTGTTGCACGAATTTTCTAATTAATTGATCCGAGATAATGCCACGCGAGCGATCCCGTTTACATGAATACTAATTCATCCCTTTCACCAGGGGACTCGTTTTCTTGCTTGTCTCCTTATCCATCGTCAACGATCTGCTTGTATGTAATGGGCAGTGGAAAAAGTTCCTGTGGTCTTGCGATTACAAATAAATTTCAATCAAATTTTTTTATACGAAGAAAATGAGTAACGTCGGTTTTTGTAATAAAGGATAATTAGAGGTGTGGGAGAAAGATAATCAGTGGAAGCTTCTATCTGTATTTGTGTGCTTGTGTCACTGTTTATGTGTTAAGCGTTGTTTGTATCGTTTACTTTTTTGATATTTTGTCATCCTAAATATGTTAAACGAGAAGTTAAAAATTTGTGCTGCCGTAATTTATAAATCTATACGTGAGAATGCACCAAGGCATATTTATAGTGTTTATGGAGAAATTTTTATTAGCACAGAGAAAACATAAAAATAATTCAAAGGATTTCAATAAAGAAATGAATAATTTAAGACCCATTAGTAACCAAATAGAAGAAACTATGCAAATGGATAGATTCGGATTTAGGTAAAAGATGCACTGACATAGCTATAGCTATTAAATGATACAATTCCTTCCAATTTAGTCAGACCAGTCCAAAAACAATACAAAATTTAATCTCTACCGGTATTCGCAAGAAACGAAAAAATTAATTAAGAACTAAAGGATCTAAACAAAGAAAACGCTGTTCTTTTAAAAACGTTGGTTGAAGAACTTGTGCCGTTCTGGAATTCACGGTTTAAATTTTTTCCTACACCTAAAAACAGACTGAAATGAAACGGTACGGCTTTTGTTCTAAAGTAGAATAATTATAAATGCAAAATAGCTCGAGTACTACTGCGATCGCAGCCTTATGAGCGCGGTTGAAGTTTCAATTGTACCAAATTGAAACAATCGAAGGGTATTGAAAGCAATCGCTGCATTTCCGTTCCACAGAAGTCGTGAAAAGCAACGAGGAAAATTGTAATGCGGGGATTCTTCGAAGCGCACGTGTTCCAAATCATATTCCTGCGGTACGGAACAACAGGGCGCATAATAGTCGTCTGAAAGGCAACTTGTACGTGGCTTGCGTGCACCCTCGGTGTGTAGTCTCTGTGTCCCCGTGCATAACCCAGCTAAGTAAACTCAGCCCACGTTGGGATCGTAAACGCGTTTACAGTGGCGTAGCAACGATATAAACCCGGCTACGCTAAGGTATTAATTGTTGCCCGGAATTGCTACGAAGCATTGTTTCTACCGAATACAATTTACCACGCGATGAACGGACCGTCGCGTCGGTAACTTGTACCCAAGATACGTTCTCAAGTGAAAATAACGTTTATATTTATTATCCGTACGATTCACCTTACGGTTGGTTAGCAGCAAGGAGGATATAGATAGCGCTGATGGATAATAACCATAATTTTACCGTTCCGGGAATTAAGTCTAATTTAATTACGCTACATGCGAGGATATTGAAATCTATCGTCATATCCTTTAAAAGGCAAGTAGCTTCAAGCACCACCATTCCGATATCGAATCGCAGATTACTTCAACAAATGCAAATTAACCGTACCACTAATTAGAAGCTCGCCGGGTCCAGGAACAAACAGGTTTGCCTGTACTTAAAATAGATTAGACTTATCTTTCTGTTCGTTCTGTGTACCATGTTCTCACCATTTTGGATTACAAAAGCTTTTAGGCGACATTTGCAAACAAAAACGATATTCCAAAGTTATCGAAAAAAGTACACTAGAACATACATACATATGTAATATTTATACGATACAAAGGAGCTTAGGAAATTTCTCTGTATCTCGAGTTACAAGCGAGCCTAATCGAACCATTGAACGGTGGAAAGAACACGAATTATCGACGAGCGCAGGCTCGCTTCCGGATATTGTGTAGATCGTTCCATAAAGTTCTCCATGGCACCAGCAGGTGAGGTCGCTCTTTAAACGTCCGTTAAATATCTGAACTGCTCGAAGACGCGGTTGTTGCGCAACCCGTAATTATTTTCTATTCCCGAGTACCGCCTGCGTAGATACGCAGCTCGATAAATAAGCAGGAAGCTGAGACCCGTGGTAACTTGGTGCTCGTGGTGCGAATCGGTCTCCGGAGAACCGATGATTATCCTGGTACCTCCTACTGATCTTCAGCGATTATCAGTTCGCTTTTGATCACGATCCATCCCAATGGATCGAACAGTGGTTATCGGTTCACGTACGTGCAGCCACGTACCTCTGTCCTGGAAAAATCCTCCATCTACTCATTCAATTAATCGCCTTGCCAATGATTAGTCGTCTATGAAGCTACGTTAAGATCATCTCGAAGAAAGGAATTACCGTGCTATTGAATTAAAACGCGACTAAACGTGGTCGAAGGTGGTTGGATGGAATTAGTAGCCACGCAGATCGGCGCCTTTGCCGAGTCATTGTCCCTCGTATTAGAAAGCCGAAGTTGAATACCGATAGCGAGGCATTCGGACGTATACACCGTAGCCTACCGTGTATACAAGGTAACATTTATTATTGCTCGCGTACACGTTGGACGTGCAACGGCGACCGTATGTAGCGCGGAGGAGAGCGAGAGTGACGAAAAGAGAGAAACGAGAAACAATGAATACAGAGAAAACGAGAGAGGATAGAAAGGGACGAAGGGAGAGTACGGGGGTGCTGCGTGGGGAATGAATAGTTGTAAACGCGGGCGCGAAAGGTCTCTCCTAGAAGCCGAGCCCCCTATTGTTTTCCGCGATCGGAGGCTCGCTCGTTGGTTACACACACGCGGGAGAAATCGCTCGATAACGTATGTACTTCGCGAATCGATTATTTCGGTGGCCATATAAAGCCTGCCGCTTTTTGCGTTCGGTTTAGAGACCACTTCCACGTTTGGGCGTTTGATCGGCCTCGAGTAGGACGAGGGGGTGGTGACGTATGCATGTTCGGACGGACGGTCGTTTCAGGGAAAACGAAAGTGTCCTGGATTTCGAAAGCGGGCTGAAATACGATTTTCCCTAGCTTGGATGTGTTCGCTTGCTGTGGCACGTTTGCGCAACCGGTCGCTGTGCTTGTTCCTCTCGTTTACTCGTGAAACGTTCACGGGAAAACCAGGTGTATCGAGTTTCTATACGTATGTGGGAAAAGGGGATCTTTTAGCGAGTAAACTGAATTTCTGCTCTTAAAGGGAAAATATAATTCAGAGTTACCAAAGGGTTAACCCATTCGCAATTTAGTACGAGAGACTTGTCGAATATACCAATTTCATTTTATACCTTAAATTACAGTATACATGATTATTACTATTAAAATACATTACGTGTAAATAGGTCACATTATAAATTTCTCATGTATGGCCTTTTTCATTACTCATCGTGTTATTACATTGCGAAAGGGTTAATAAACTGTTACGACTCGGAGACAATAGAATCAACCAAGATGGAGTAGCTTCTCGGTACATATGGTGCACACTTTGGTGTAATAATTCAATGTCAGCGCCATTTTTTGGTTTGGCATTGTTTCGATATCATTTGGAGAAACGTGGCTTCTATTTTTTATATTTTTGTATCGACCAAGATCCGCCTTGTAAGTTACGCACTGGTTACTACAGGAATATCTGTTTTTTTTTTGTCAGTAGAAACTTCCAACCATGTTCAGACTGAAACGCATTATGTATCTTTGAGGGCGCGATAGCGATTCCGCAAGGACTACCGACAATGCAAAGACGAAGCTTCTGGTCGCCTCGGTAGCCCCTTCGACTTGGCCACGATAGCTGCTATCGTCGGTCGTTAGTCAATGATACACATTTCGGTGCTGGTTTCTCCGCGTTCTCCACGTAGGCGGTGCAGTATCGCTTTGTTCCTCGTTTGTCTCGATGCAGACGGAATTTACCGTCGATTCGCGAATTTTTATTCCTCTGCAAATGCGATGTCGTATTTCGTCCGAGATAGCACCAGTCTTGCCAGACAATAATGCAATTCGCAGAAAAAATACGAACGATTCGTCCTGTTGCCACGCTGACCGTTCTTTAAAAGCAACAAGCATTAGTTTCTCAGTCTTTAGTCCCTCAGTCCTTTAAACCCTTACTTTATTCCTTAACTCTTTAGTCGAATGCTTTTAGTATCAATGCTATAAATGATGATTTTAATAGTGGAATGCAGTACAATGAAAATACTCCTCCTATGTACGTTTCAGAAGTTTCACGAGACTCCTTTCCTTCCTCTTGTTTTGTATTACGCAACTAGACCAGAACACGGAACAGTATTCAAAAGAAAGTTCATGCTTCGTCACCAATAAAACCTCTCCTCGATCCTCCAGCTTTATGACCAAGCAGAAACACGACAGTTACGGGAACGACCAGTTGAAAGGAGTGCACAGTCTGGAACAGAATCGAGCCGTCCGTATTTCGGACGCGACGATGACGACGGGAATCGAAATCGAGGGCCAGGGGCGGATGATCGCGGACAGGATCTTGAACCTCGATCCAAAGCCTTTTTAATACGGTTGGTTCGGGCCAATCACGCGTGGCGAACCGCGCTAGCTCGCGTTTATCGTTGCACGAAGCTGGCGAAACCGTATGCGTCGAAGAGTGCACCGTATTATAATGCCATCGCGGACGTGGCATTAGCTTATCAGTCGGCTGGATCTCGATCCTTTCGTCCGTTCATTTCTTCATCGATTACGTTGCAACCTCACTGCGTAGGTATCACCTTCGGTACCGAAGCTTCTGGGTCTCGATGCAAATGTTTTGAAACGATACCTCCGCTTGCCCCACCGTTGCTCTCTTTTGTCCCGCGACCCACACGAGACTCGCCGGCCAACGATATTAACAAAACGATCGAGTTACGATGATATCATTTGCGTTAAGGTAACGGTCGCTCGAATGATAATTTTTCGCTTAGTTCCGTGGTTCTTCGACGTTTGATAACGCGTCGGTCGGGCTTCGACGAATTATGATTAGCTTCTGTTTCTTCTTGGCAGAAATATGACATAATATTGTTGGAATTTGGGTCACTCCACCAACCTATTGTATTCTAATAATTCCGCTCTGGAATTCTCTACTGGATAGAGTTGTCACAGTAGTTTTATCCGCTCGTAGGATTACGCGTCGAGTCACGGCATCGATTGATCATTTGGTAATCGTACTTGCGTTGTGTAATCGATATATTTTACATTCGAGTCTGTACAGCGAATTTTTTTCCCAAAGGTTGATATTTGTGGGTGATTGTTGAATGTCCGGTTTTCAATCTTGATAAGATTATTCTATTTTTCCCGGTGAGGTTTTGGATTGGCACTTGTTGGAAGAAGTCCTATATTATGTTATGCATCTTCGTACGGTTAGTGGAGTGACGTAACTATTTACTGAGCACTCTAGCAATACCAGTTTTCGCGGTACGCTTATAGAATCCAAATATTCGTAAGAAATTTCCAATCGATACAGCGCCGACGTGCCCTTACAGCCGAATGCTTTATTCAACCGGAGGGCTGTCAGCACGGAACTCCTCTAACTTCCTTTCCACTGGATTCTTGAACTGGGTCACCTCTATTATGCACCGGGCTATTCATTTTTAACCGCCTAGCACGGCGAAAATCTTCGCCGCGAATTTCCCCATAAGCACGGTTTTCACCCCACTCCGTATTCCGCTCTCGATTTTTAATCGTAAAACACGACTGCCACGATATCTCAGGCAACAATGGCGCAGCGAAACGTTGGCTGAATTATTCAGCGTGGCCTACGGCCCTGACTGCCGGCTCTCAGACGGTCCTGGTCAACTGTCAGCCTGCATTGGTTAACGTTTTGTACTTGAAACCGGTGGCACGAGCTGCAAAACGATTCTCTAAAAAGCCAATACCCCGCTGCATCGACGTTATTAATTTTCGGGAACGCGTGATTGAACGTTTGATACCCCTAATGTCCTGACGCGTTTATGAAATTTCGGCTCTCGTTACTGTGTGATGTTCTCACAGAAGGGGGGCAATTCCATTTCAAACAGCAAGTGAAGCGACAGAGAATTGGTAAACGATAATCGCTCTATGAACGATATCGGGCTGATCTCATTGCCGATTCAATTTTCGTGCCTTCTACGAGATAAATCGTACACGTTTTTTCCCACTACAGCACGTTGGAACATGCGAGAAGTGCTTTCGATAGCATTTATGCATCTGGATCGAAAAGTCTCCCCCTCTGAAATCGAACCATTATTGGCTGAATATTTTATTATATGAATGGTGCTCGAACGTTTCTGGTAGGGCGCAGGTATGAGAGTGGCGAAATTACCATTTTCAAACGCACGAGATGCGACGTGCAAATTTTTACGTGTCCAAGCTTTCAGATTCGTCCGATGCGAATAAGCATAACGAAGAGATTGAACGTAAGTGAGGTAATTAGGATCGTATTAGCATATTTTTTTAACCTTGTCGGGGTTTGAATTTAATAAAAATATGTTAAAGTGAATTTAATAGTATGGATTTTAGATCTTGAATTAAATTTTAATATCCTGTGTAGTTGGCAGGCTAAATTGGATCTAATAAACATATGTTGAAATGAATTTAGTAATGTAGGTTTTAGAATTTGAATTGAATTTGAATTTTAGTAAATACTAGGAAAGGTATAGTAAATGCTATTATAGGTTGAGTAGTTCTACCCACGACTCGATGGATCTATTCAGTGTAATCAAATTCTCTTGCGTGCGAAAAACGTATTTTACACTGAACACAGTGAAATACATTTTGAACTAAAACTTTAGAATAAACTCAAAGAGATCTGTTTTGCTGAATAAAAATATACGTGCCGTTTAATTTTACTGTTTTAGTTCTACTAACGTGAAAGGGTTGAATGCTTTAGCAGAACATCCGCTATTAAATCGAGTAATCGAATTCACGTATCCAATCTCAAATGTTCAAATTCATAAATTCGAATTAGAACTTTAAAGAGTTTCTTACCTTCGACAAATATTATTTCACGGTTTCTGTTTGCTACATTAGCATCAATTTTCCCTTTCGAGCCGTAGATACAAACCATACGGTATCGATTTTCCTAGCAGAAGATAAAGTCGTAGACTAGCTATTGATTCTAGAAAGTTTGAACAGGGCCACGGGCAAGTGAAAACGTGCCGTTTGGAGCTCAGCTGCGTACACAACCGAGCTAATCCTTGGTGTATCCATAACGCGGACGGACCCCGCAATAAAAATATAATGCACGATAAACGCGTGAAAGCGTGCTCTAACTGCTATATCCCGATCCACCGCATAACCCTCGTCTCCCATTGTATCAGATCCCATTTGCGAAAGCGCTTAACCGCCTTAACGATTCGCTCGCTCTCGAACCTTGTCTCAAATCTGATCACATCGAACGCCATCAATCGATTACGTCTCCTATCTCTCCCGACAAAGACTCCTCTCGCCGTCCCATTCGTTCCGACAAATGCCACAAACCGTCGTTAATTTATTCGAACTAAAGGAGCAGAAAAAAGAAATTCACCACGGTTAATCGTTTCAAGTGCTTCGGATCATAAATCATTGGATGGAACGTTGATCGGCGAACGCGCGGTATCCAGTGGCAGGCATGAAAAGTTTTACTAAATCCCTCGTTACTCGAAGCTGCTGCGGCCGCGCGAAATCAGCATCATTAAGGTGGATTTTTGAAATGCCGGGTCAACATCCCGAGATTTCCGAGGCGAAGAGTAGCCCGGAGAGATCTGGCAAGCGAGATTGGCCGACGAAGAGGGTCCACGAAGATTTTGGGGGGCTTCGAACGACAAGATGTTAACACGTGTGTTCTCTCCCGAGCGTCGGTGCCAAGCCGGCCGAACCGAGGTGACACGATGTAATCTGAGACAGCCGACTTCGACTCACGAAGCCTGGGCCAGCGGGCCCTGGACCCAGTCCTGCCTGTCTCGCTCTGCTTTCCTTGGCACAGTTGCCAGCCTGTGCTCAGTCGTTGGACCGAGCCCGAGGACCTGTCTTTCATACATGACAGGACATGCCATGACAAAAGAGCGAAACGCTCCGGGGTTTCGTCGGTCCCGCGTTAAAATTCGCAACTGATCGCCTATCGTTATGCACGTGAACACGGACGAGGGACCGGATTAATTAATTCGGGGTCTGTTTTAGTTACGGACCCGACATTTCGCGCTCAGTATAAAAGGAAAGGATGGTTCGTTGGTTTTCTTGGCCACCTAGCGAAAGTGTAAGGCTTTGGTAGACTTTTATTAACACGTTCGCTACCACGCCGCCAGCAGAAGAACCTTAGCTTAATCGTTATCTTTCAGAGTTTTACGAAACGCACTGTCTTGGATGTCTGAATGAATGTTGCACGTGAATTTGGTAGCGAGGAGACTTTATTGGTTCATAGTCACACTTGGCGATCCATGGATTGCATAGAGCTCACGAGTCAGCGCGGGCAGAAATTGTATCGCGTGCGGAAAATTACGGTTTGAAGTGTACAAAGAGTTTCTGATGACAAAATGCGCCGGAGGGAGGTAGTTTGGGTCTTAAATAAGGGATGGAGGTGTTCGGTGATTCACCCTTGTTTTTGGGTAGCTGGCAACTAGGTGATTCATGGTAGAGACTTCGCATGGTTGAAAAATCAGTGTCGTGATGAGTAACTTGTTTTGTACTTAAATTTATCATTGTATGCTCTATGTTTCATCGTTGATAGTGACTGGGTATCCAACAACTACAGATTTATGCTTATGTATATGTGATTAAGATATAATAAATGTGGATATAATCGAGTATAATAAAATAATTTTCCAATGTGTCATACATGAGCAATGCGTAGAAAATTTAGTTTCCTAATATGACACGTCACACATATGTGACGCTGCGAGCGAACGTGTTAAGCAAACTTGTCCCACTGTATAAATTCTCAATTAAATCACATTTCAGTTAAATAAATTCAACAAAATTAGGATATTAACCATCAAGTGGTGACCACCTTTTTAATATCACTATTAGTGACGTATCAGACGTTAACTCGAAATTAATTTCTCGTACTCGAATAGAAAGTACGTATCTCGTCTACTATTAAAGGGTTAACAGGAATGTAACGTTAACATTTGACAATGATAGTTTACCGAATTGAACTTTAGCGCTTTAAAATGAGAAGACTGTTCTTGCTTTCGATACGTTCGATTCTGATTGCATTGGCCTTGTTTCGGCCAACCCTTCTTCAAAAGGAGAAACGGGACAACCGCGTTCAGGGATTAAAACGGGAGATATGAATGCCCATTGTCTATTTCGCATGAGAGAGTCGGCGCGCAGCGGCGCGTCAATAAATTTTTAATTTCAAGGGCTCTACCGTGCGGAAAGGGGGACACTGCGTAAAATTCACCTTTCATCTGTCTTCGACAATAGACAATGCCTAAGATGCGAGATATTTCGTGAGACATGAAACAGTAGGTGTGTGGGTAGCGGCGAAGAATAACGGAAAGTGGGACTGTCTGGATCGTGCAGAATGTAGGAAAGAGGACGTGCCCATCGGCCGTGAGGCAACTTTGTTTTGGTATGCAAGCATCATGCGAATCGTGCATGTTCGAATGGTTAAATTAAATAGTTTCAACGTGAATCGCCCTTCCCTTGATTTCTTCATTACCTGGAATTGATTTCCAAGGAGAAACATCGTAATTCCCGTGACAATCTCCGCTGAATCGTTACGCGCAACCTCGAGCAAGCATATCACGTGTGATATTGCTTGTAGGTTTCAATAAAACCTCGTAAGCTCATCAACAGCGTAATGTCTTTTCTGTAACTACATACTGTGGCAATTATTGGACGCTTCGTTGCCCTTGAAATTTGTCTCCGTTACAATTATCAAATTAGTGCATTAGCTTTGATAAACTTTCTTAGAATCGAATGGATTCTATTATTAGATGCGTAAATTAGTAGCGTGCCTTTTTAAACACAATTTAAATTTTATTTATGGATCGTATAACGTAAAGTTTAACATCGAGTTAGTCTCAACTTTTTTCTGCAACTTTAAAGGTATATCTATTTGTCGACGGGTGCAGAAATGTAAAAATTCAAAATACTTATTAGAGTGTAGATCTTTATGCACTTATGGGAAATTTACTGTGAGAAATACGCGAAATATCTAAAGTAAAATTCATACTATAATATTTAAAGAGTGAATTAAATCAATGTTTAGCTTCCATTCTTTTATTCGTGTTTGTAAACTTACGAATTTGCATAAACATCCGGATTCTAATTGTACCATACAATTTCGCTATTTACAGTCTTCCATCAAACACTGGCGACCAAATTCAAATAAATGAGACGCAGTCTAACAATAGGAAATGTTTCCTAATCTGACAATTATTTCGCAAACGAGTCAAAGGAATCGTTCGGGGACGTCTAAATCCGTTTACAATGCGAGCGATTGTTCGTCGGCAATCTCTCGCATCTGCAAGTCAGAGTACGTGACTGGATTTCGTCGGTGGTCGGGTTGCAGAGGTGCTATCGCGTCAGAAAAGACGATTCCTCGTCGCCTCGATAAGACGATCGCGAGATTCGCGCGTCGGAAGCGTGACGTCGAAAGCAGAGGAAAGAAGAGAGGCTCCGGGCCAGAAACTCGCTTCACCATGGATCGAGCATTAATGCTGTTTGCTTAATACGCGTTTCGAAACGAACGCGAGGAGACAAACGAGCAGGTAGACGAGCACAAAGAGGAGAGCGGAGACAGCTAAGCAAACATTCGAGCTCGTTTGGCTTTTGTGCAGCCGCTGCACAAGCGATCAACGTTGCACACACGCGTGCGCATCGCATGGCACGCTCGCGCGTACGCAAGCCAGACTCGCGGCACCCCCTCGAACCACCCTAATCCCCTTGAACTGGAAACTGAAATAGAATTGAAGATAGAGCGCTCCATTGACGCGCTGTTACCGTGATTTTCGCTTTTCCTTCCCACGCAAACGATTGCTTTTGCAAGCGCTTCTGGCAAATCTACGCCCCTTCAGTTCTGCCCCGTGCTCTTTACTATGTAGGGCAAACTACCCCAATTATTGACACTTTAATACAAGATGATAAATGAAAGTTGCATGAGAAAGTAACCAGAATTAACGTTTTGATTTCTTTTTATTTCAAATTGTCATACCACCCGGTGAAATTTACGAATCTATTGAACGATGAAATTTCAAATTAATCGGTTTAGTACGAGTACAACTAGCTTGCATAAAGTTGTATTTAAAAAGTGAAAAAATGCTGAACTTTTTGGGAGCTAATTTAAACCCAAAATTTGTTCCATTACAGCTCATTATGTTCTACAAGAGAGCCAGCTTTCATTAAAGTCAGGACTTTATGTGGCGTTTGGTGAATTTCACTGTAAACGGTGTGCTAATATTAATTCGAGCGACTGTATATATGTATTTATATTAACTTCTACTCATTTTGCCATTTCTATTTTTCAAATCCATTCCTTAACAACCCTGTATCTTCGACCATATCTTCGCGACTTCACCGAACTACGACAATCCTCGGAGAATCCCAGGGTGGACAAAGTCGGTTCGTGATTCGGCCACTCGTCCTTTGACGCGAAACGAAACGCGAAAAGAGCGAGATTAAGCAGCGGCGCGATGATACGCGTCGCGGGGCTTGCACGTCACGCGGTATAATTGAATGATTATTGTTAATCGTAAACAGGTAGCCGGAGGAGGCGTCTGCGATCATTAGGGGTGACTGAAAAATACGTCGCGCCGGTTTCTCCGCGATGAACGTGTACACGATTGCGTCGTAGCCTGTAATTTTCTTCGAACAGCGCCTTCCTCTCGTCCCGCCGATGCTGACACGCCGCGAACGATGCAAACGTCGCATTGAATCGTTAGATCATCGCCGTTTAAACTTAAACACTGCATCCAGTCATTCCTGGCCATTCCTCGAGCTTTATTTCTCACGATTTTTGCACTCTGGTCCCACGAGTAGCAAGATTTTAATTAAACAATTTCAACATTGGCCGAAAACCCAATGATTAAAATTTCAGTGTTACGAAGTATTATCAAAAATCGAAATATGAATATTTCATGGTGTCTCGTTTAAGTTACGAAACGGGGATATCAATTTTAAAATGAAGAAGAGAAGCGAGAGATAAGAGGTACGCGATAAAGTACAATAGCAAGATAAAGGCGAAGATAATTAAAACGGGTTAATTTCACGGCTGCGTGAATGGAATTTTTATAGAATTTCCCTCGCATTAAGGAAGCACGTGATTACCCTAAGCGATCCAGTTGAGAGAAAGCAACACGCGTTTTACGAGCATAAAAATATTTCCGCATGCTTAACCGCGACGAAGTATGGAACAATTAAGAGGTCGGCGACGCGACGGTGACTGGCTGAAATGAATTTTTAAAAACGATCAATGCACACAGAAATAGACGCTTCCTGTTGCCACGCAAAACCTGCTGAAGTCATTGAATTAAGAAGCAGCAGGTTGCCAAGGTTGAAGAGGAGCTAATTTTCCGATGGAGCTGCCAGAGATTACAATGGCGGAAAGCTTTTCCACCGTACAATCCACCCATGTTCTGCTTCCCTACCTTCAACGGCAAGTTTCGAGGAACGTCTCGATTTAATTGCGACGTTGAACGACATTACCAAGACCTATTTGAAGCGTAAAGAAGTGCCCGCATACGTAAAATACGTAAACAAAAAGAAAAATGAAGAAGGGAAGGAGACAACATCGAGTGGTATCCGCCATGAAAAATTACGCGCAGTTGACTGGGCGTGAACAATGCAAACTCGTACCGATTCCAATCTAACAACTTCGTAAAGGTTCAAAGATTAGACCCAGGATCCGTAGATCTCTGTTCCCCTTCCAAGGATCTCCAGCCGCTGAGGGAGGCAGGGTAGAAAAGGTGGGGTTCTCCGGTAGCAGGAACAGGTAGTAGAAGCTTCGAGAGGATACCTGAGCGCGCGTGTACGTGAACGCTGCCGAGCATCCTGTGCCTCACGACTACGAAGAAGCTCAACGGCTGTCCTATTATAAGAAAATAGATCGACTTACACTGGTGGCGCGGGCAGGAGCAACAGAGAGGAGAAGGCGTTCGAGTGAGGCGCAAGAAAAGGAGAGGGATCGTGGAACCGGAGGCGTCGGATAAAATTCACGATCGAACGAGCGGGACGAGAGAACGACGTCTAGTCCCGTCACAACACCGTGTCACTTCCCTGTCAAACCGGATTAGGCAAATAGCCGGACGATACATGGGGGACAAGGTTTTCGTGTTTGCGGCTGCCGTCGGTATCTCCTGATACCATGCGTGGCCCACGCGGTATCCTTTCACTGGTTTGATCTACGCCCGACGATAAATTTCTGGCTAATATTGCTAGAATAGGGGTTACAAGGTGGAGAAACTGGTTCAATGGATTTTTATTTACTTTTAAAAGGGAAAACGGATACTTTCGGCGTACAGGTTTTGCCGTAAGGCAAACTCTTACATTGTCGATCTATTACCGGAGGGTTGTAGATCAGTCTAAATAGTTCCTCGATCGTGGGCAGTGAATTATTCGTAAGTGTCTTTGCCACTGGCTAAGAGCGAGTAATTCATTGCCAGTCTCTGTTAAGTTCGCGGTAAATCGATATTAATACCATACTATAGATCGATCGGATCGATTAAGCTCGCGACTCCGGTACAAGTGAAATTACTAGGATCGGTAGCGCGGCGTACAGGAAAAGTACGGCCGACACGCGCGCGGCCCTCGAATGAATTTATCGATCGGTGCTCGTGGATCCGTGTAAAGTCTCTATAAATTAAAGCTCAGAGTGATATTGATGGACGTCGACGACGTGATTCGGCGCTGGTTCCCTTCGGAATAAATTAAGATCCCGCCGGTGAGTAATGATAACTCGTTGGAGTGACGATTTCCGAGCTACATCGTGCCGAGAACGCGTCTTTATTTACAGGGATTATCATTTTTCATTCCCCGGGCCTAACTTGCCTTCTCTCTCTTTGGGAACCAGCTCGGAGAGATCAGCAGGAACAGCCCGCCAGAGATCGGTTCCCTTCGAGCTCTCCCTGTCGGCATTTTGTGTCTCTTTATTCTCGTCTGATTCGCATGATCGTTGCTTAATTTCGAACCCGCGCGTCTTTTGGCAAAGAGTCGAGGGTCGGTTCGCGGCAGCGGTGGAAAGGCTGCCGGTATAAGTAGCTCTACGGGAAGCTATGTTTATTACTACCGTTAATTGCTTTACAACCGGTCATTACTGTCACGCCGCGGTCATTTCGCGAGATAATGTATTACATCGGACCCATGCCTCTCTGCCATCGCCGACTAGGGTACTGTAATGCGGACCGTCATCGACGTGGGCGACGAGGTGCGTGACTCGGTCGTAAATTCCACGCGAGCACTTTTCGCGATGAAAGCATTTGCTAATAATTGGGACTAGTGATAAATTTTGATCGGACAATTTATGAAGCTTTTATCGTATTTCCAATTGCGTGAATATAAATTATAATGCCCCAACGCGACTCGTTGTCCCTGCGAATATAAAAGAAGAAGGGAACCCATAAGAGGACCAACGCTATCGTAGAAGCAACAATATTATTTAACATTCCTCCAAAAGCAACCGCATTGTTCCACGAATTCTAATAAGGAGGTTGCACAAGTGACGCTGTCGGATCGCTCAATTAAATCAAGAACGTATCACCGAGATGATCGTGTCCACAATCGAAACGTGGCAAAGAAACGTATCCTCGATGAGTACGCATAGCGGCGGCCACTCCGCAAAATAGGCACGGACGGAGATGATCGGGATACCGATCGCCCGACAGCTTTTTTCCCCGCTCTTCTGACGATGAAAAGAAACGAGCACGGGTAGAAAGAAGAAAGACAGAGACATCCAGCTCGTATCCGAAGGCGACCTTAATTAATTAACGAGGCAACGCTCGAAGGATCGCCGAGGCTCGTCGGACGGACGACGCCGTTCTTCCGGGCGTATCCACGCTCTCTACGGTGTGCTAATTCGGTTAAATGGTTAATTGCTTAATTTCATTTAATACGCCTCCGATCCGGCTGGCTGCCCGCTTCCTGACCGCCCCTTCTTTCTGCTTAGCCTCTTCCCTTTCTCTTTCTTTATCCTTCGTGTCTAAAGTTCTTTCTTCCGATCGGTCTTCCACTTTCTTGTTCCCGGGCTGTTTGAACCCAGCCTCCGTCCTTGTCCGCCGGATCTCCATTCTCCTCTTTCTCCTGTGTGTAACGTCCCATCGAGGACGGTTCTACTTAGCCGCGAGGAGGACTCACGGGAGGACGATCGACGAGAACGAGGAGGGAACGTTTCCGTCGTGGTCGTTCCATCCTGGGCGCGAGGGGTCGATGGCCGCTCGCGATGCCGGAGAGCCTCACGAAAGAAAGAAATCGCGGGCATAATTAGCGAATGATTGATCGATGCGTGTCGCCCGAGCTATGCATGCGCATTGCTCCTTCCTTGTGTCCTTTTCTCTCCCCACGTACCTTTTGCATCCCTCTTCGTTCTTCTCTTGGTCTTCGAGATCTTTCTCCTGCCCGCTCCTCTTCACCGCCGTGGCCCCCTTCTTCTCCTCGTTCCTCGCCTCCTCTGGCTCCCGATCTCTTTTTCTTTTGCCTTAATTTAGTGGCCATCCGCGGCGGGCATACGCCCTGACAAGGGCGCGTATGCACGCGTTTGCCGAGCTGAACTCGCAAGGAGAACCAACGTGAATGCGTGTACACGTACGCAAAGGGAATCGTGCGTGCGCGCACGCATATTCGATGGTTTTTGCCAAGACGCCGATCCACGGCGCCGATCACGATCGACCGGCGCGGATCTCTGTTTAGTTATTCGGAAATTATTGCGGTCCCTGGATCCTCGTTAACGATCGGCCGGAATTTTTCTGTCCCGCTCCATCCGAACGACAAATGCTTCCAGCAATTTCGTCCGACGTTTACGACTACGTTACGGCCCCGCGTAAAATTAATAAACGTGCCTCCCTGTAAAATCAATTAACGTGTACTTTTTACCGAGTGAGTCGTTGGTGTCGAACCACTGAAAAATCACGCCCAGTATTAATTAGCCGGGAGGGAACGAGCAGCCGTCTCACGAGGTGAAAATCCGATGCGTCCGTAAACACCCTCGACGCTTGTTTTCTACTTATATTTATCATGATTAAGTGGAAATCGATTTATCGTCTTCGATCAAGATCCCACAGGAACACCTAGGGTTGGTCTCTAGTCGGCAACCGGTGTTAATGGGAGAGACGAGAGACTTCGTATAGCTACGGGGAGCCACGGCTTTGATTTCCTTGATCGATCGGTCGATCGATCAACAGGATGGATCGTTCGCGCCTCATCGGGCTACGGTCACGAAACCTTTCGGTGACCTCAGATCCTCCGGACGTCCCGCATAATTTGATACTAATATATTCGCCTAATCCTGTCGTAATGCCGAACACAGTTGTGACTCAATGGATGAAATAGAAAGATCCTGTTTTTTATTCATCCACCGTGTTCTCTATTCTAAAGCATGGGGTGTTACCGACAGAAGTTGGATACAAAGTTCAGTGGGACAACAAGGTGGATAATACTACTTCGAACAGGGTTAAAAATCGATAGGAGCGGCGATAAACGGATCGCAATACGGATAAATTTACAGGGAACGAAATTTTATGAAAAAAAGAAAAATTATGGTACTATCGGTTACAGAAGTCTGCGTACATTTTTCAAACATTTAACGTTAATATATTGTAGGACATATTTTGGAATAATCGAAATGGAGTAAAAATTCATAAAATATGAAATTAAAAACGACTAGAAGGCTTTTCATTAAAGTATCCAGAATGTAATTTTACTTACGTTAGATAAATTATAGAACGTTACAGATGCATCGGAAGCCCTATCAAAGTATAAATATGATTACAACAATCAGTTCTGTAGACTATAATACGCATACGTAGACTTTTATGAAACTGAGCGTTCAGTTTACGTACGTTTTGGTGTAAAAAAAGCAAATGGAAAAAAGTATCACCACTTTTTGGCAACGTGCTCAATTCTAACAACTAAATTAATGGTTTCGCGATGATTGAAACGTGTGTAATTTTGAAAATATTTAAGATTTACAAGTGTACGTAGACTTTTGCGACTGACTGTAGGTATTACAAGAGTTACTCGACAATACGATAAAACAAGAAATCAGTATAGCGTAAGCGTCTTTTCCGCCGGGTGCTTCTTCCACTATTATTCCTGACAAATGAATGACACAACAGTAAAAGCTAATGCGGCCACGTGGAGCTGGTAGCATCAACAGATTCCGTCGCCTTTTGGACGAACGAGTCGTGGTCAGGCAATAAAACCGCCTATTCTCGGATGCTGCTGGCGAATCCCTCGAAAGATGACGATCCTTCGCGTAAAAGTCAATAAAGATACGGATTACCCGCACCGAAACCCGTAAACTTTGCAGCCACGGTCAGCCCGGACCATTCGCTTTTACGACTCTGTTTTGAATTTCGCGCCACCGATAAATTCCTCGACTCGGAGGATTCGCGCGGGACTTACGCTGGTTGGAATCGATAATAATTATGCAGCTGGCTATCGAACGTTGAGATTTGGTGGTTGCTTAGGTTGATACCCTCGGTACTTGTCGATTATATCAGGAACGATGTGGATTTACAATCCTGAATGGTAATCCTTCGGTATATTCTTGCTGCGCTGTATAGCAGCAGGGTGCAACGTCGTAAGGGTCGATTATTGCCTCGCGGTGGAATTACTTACCTGAAACAAAGAGAAGGGATAGAGGATTAGTATACAATGTTGATGTAACATGTGACGTATACACACACACACACACATAGTGTACAACATATACGAAACTTTATGGAAAGCGATAAATTTTCAGCATACGAAATCGTACGCATGAAAACAATAGACAGATACGGCTCGTTTGCTCGAGGTCTGAGTTATCGTGCATAAACCACAAAATATTGTAACGCTATCTTAAAGTGTCGTTCGAGTAACGCGTGTGGTCCACAGTTTCGCTCTTTTAATCAAAACTCGTACGATCTCGTCGTAGTCGTTTACAGCCTGACGAATTGCCAAAGTTATGACTCAGTGGAAGCATTTTCCCCCGCGATATTCTCGTCGTAATGAACGCAAGACGTCTATTATTGGCCTGCAACAACGAGCCTCATCTTCTCAATTTACGTTACGCGCGGACAGTACTTGCTACTGTGTTTCGTTAATCGCCGGGGCCTTGAAACTGACCGAATCGGTAGCATTTTATACGCCGATTGCCAAAGTGCACGGCGATCGACAGACGGGAGACGAAAGAAGAAGAGAAGCCGAGTTGTCGACGCGATGAGGAAAAGGGCGGACAGGGGAGAGGCAGGTACGAGGGGGTGGTACGGCAGCAAAAGAGAATGCAGTAAGTAAGCATGCCTTCGCCTCAAGATCAAAGATCAATGCCCACTCGAGTCGATTTGAAACGCGAGCGCATTGCATAGTCGCGCAAACATTATTATACCCCTGTCGACTTTATATACAGTACTGCCTGGTCGGTACACGCACTCTCTCTCTCTCTCTCTCTCTCTTTTCCTTTCTCTTCCCCGTTTCTTCTTTTCTCTTCTACACCCTCTTACCCTTCGCCTTCGTCTTTTGTCTTTCTTTCTCACATTTTCATTTCCCCGTTCCCTCTTCGCTCTCGCCACTGCCGTTTCGTTCTCTCTTCACCGAAACCTTCGCAACCTTCTCTCAAACGCACTCGCGCCAGCGTACGCGGCGTACATCGGGGGAGAATGCGAAAAGAGAGTAGGATGGATAGCGCAACGTGGTCCCGGTGCAACTGTATGTTAATCGAATGCGCATCCGAATACGGAATAAGGATGGAAGCCATCCAGTTTGATATACCATTCTACCTACGTCTCTCGTTCCCCGCTCGTCATCCTCTTCCTCGTCATCTCGTCGTCTTCTCTGCATCTACCTCGACGTAGTCGTCGGAGTCGTCGTTCCTCCTCCATCTCTCCTTCGACCTCCACGGCGACGTTCCTGGTCGTTGTTCAGAGCGCAACAAGAGAACGCCGCTCCTCCGTCAACACTGCATGAGATTCGAAAATGATCCTCCTCCTTTTACTTCTGTCTCTTTCTTGCGCCGCGTCGTCTGTCCGTTCGCTTCTTCTAGCTGCTTCCCTTCGCGTTCTTCTTCACTCATTCCTGGGCTCCTTTGCCGATGCCTTCGTACATCGGCGGTGTACGTCATAGCCGTAATCCATTATGGAGAATTTCGTATACGCGTACAAGGTTTCGCGTATGCGTTTATGCGTGCGTACGCAAACACGCCGCGGAATTAATGCGACATACGGCGCAGTACCCTAGGATAATCGCGAACCGTGTTCACGGCGGCTGCGAAAATGTCGCGAAGTAATGATCGCGATGGTGATTTAGCTCGAGAGGGAAACGTACGCGGTGTATTTTACACGATCGGCTACGTTTTACGTGGAATGTGGCAAGGTACACGTTATACACGCAGCCATTGAATATGATTATTTGGCTCCCTGGGTGCTGCGCTCGAATAGAGCGCTCGGTTTACCGTCGACGTCTAGTTTTACGATTAGTTCTCGTCGCTTGTTTTAAGTGCTTTCTTTCGCAATAAGATAATTCCGACTAGAAAATTACAATGTAACTAACGCCAACGTCAAGATAAAGTCTTTTAGTTAAAACGACGAACCTCATGACGAACAGGAAGAGATAAAGAAAGTTCAGGTACAATTAAATTTCGCGGAATGTTACGATGAACAAAAATATGGCAACGTATTTGTCTAATATAGTATAAATGGAATAATACTTGTACTTTATTAATATTTCAATTATAGATTAATAAGTCATGATATTCGTTAGACAAACGCTATCGTTGGTACCAAATTCTACAAACGATATCAAGGGGTTCAAGTATGTATCGTTTTTTACTTTTTAACACCAGAAAAATAAAACTTCGTCGGCAATTAAAACCAGGTCTTACGCGTCTTCAATTGAACAGAATAATTATAATTATCTCTTTCAGTGCTCTGGTTGCAAACGTGCGGTTAATTCTAAATGCGATATATAAAGTTTACAAATTAAAGCCTTTTAAGACGATGAATAATCAGTACAAAATATTCACCAAATATGAATTCAGAAATATAGTAATAATTGGACTTCGGATTTTCATGCGTTTATGAAAAATTTGAATATACAAAAAATTGCAGAATACCTTTACTATGCAAAAATATGTAAAGTGCAGTCGATTTTATAATCTCTAGACGATAAAACAAACCTCTATTAACATTCGATTCCTTTAAACGTGCTTACACAATTTTGAATAGAAATTTGCATAGAAATTCGTAGATGGCGACGCGAATGATCATTTGCACCCGTTATCCGTGAACTTAAATCCAGAAAGCCCGTCGAATTTCCAAAATTACCTTACACTAAAAGTGTTATCCAAGTCCTCGTATCCCGCAAAAGATTTTACGCAACCAACGATTGCAGTGGAAGCAGGTGAATAATGGCCATTCGCGTTCACCGTTTCTCGATTTATTAAAATGACCACGAGGTCCTTTTCCTGCGTTTCCTTCCACGTTATTTCGCAATGCCTCCGATCAGTCTGCGCACTGACGTTTCCCTGTTCGTCCTGCCGACTATGTTGCACGGTTCGCGTCTGTCACCGGGAACCGTTGCTCGGTCTGACGTGGAAAACGAGCGAGTATAAAGCACTGCCGGGTCTCTTCGTTGGACTGGGTTCGATGGTTGGCCTCGGGTACGACCGAGATGCACCTCAGGTGGTCCCTCGATACTTCGAGCGCGGCTCGATCGGCTCAACTCTCCTGACGAGCATTCGCAATAAATTGGAATACGCCACGCGATTCCAATGCACACTTTCCGATGAGTGCACGGATGCTGGTACGGTGGAATAGGAAAGGAAATAGAGGGTGTTCTCCAGTCACCTGTCAACGATTCGAGATAAACTGGAAGGGAAGAGGCTGAAAGGACTCGTTCGTCCTTGGTGGCTCGGTCTAGTTGGCCTCTTCTCAACGATCTCTTTCCCTCGCGAGTGGATCTCTCGCGGCTGATCTTCGCGGCTACCTTCCAGTTAGGAAGCCTTGGAACCACGCTGCAAGTCGCAGGCGAATTACCAGGCAGTTTACGTGGCAAAGGAGCGAGGAACGAGGACGAACTCGATAACGTGAGGCGGATTGAAAGCAGCCTGTGGGAGTCGTTAGACTACGAAGTACGTCGTGTAAGGATGAAGTACACGTCGGTTGGACGTGCCTGTCGCGATTTCCCGATGCCGCCTGGTGTTTCCTTCCTTATTTGTTGCACTCTCGATGCCTGACCTGATAACGCTCAGTTTTTTCCATACCTCCTCGTACACCTTACAACGGGCGCGAAATATTTCATGGAAAATAGAATTCCTCGCCTTATCGCATACCTGGTAATATATAATATATATATTTTTTTTTTTTGCTTGTCGGATAAGGTCGGTGAGAGGGTTGTGAATTTTTCCGCGGCTTTTCGTGCTTATCGGTACGCCACGAATTAATGGGCTGCCTCGGAGTAGATTGCGTTTAAAATACTTTTACGAGCTTCTGCTTCTAATTAAAAGGTTTTTCCGTGCATCGCGTTTGGCGTTCTAAAACGGAAAGCAACGCAACCGTAATAAACCGTATGGTACATACGCCAGGGGAAAGTTCCAAATATACTCATCACCAGCGGCAAGTGAATTTTGGAAAAAAAAACGATAAGACAACATCGATCCTGTGGGAGTCAAGTATTATGCATTCGTGGCGATATAAACACACCAGAAAGCTGTGGGACTCGAACGCTTGGGAACCGCGTAGGATCGAGTGCTCGGAAACCAGGGCACAGGGTGGCTCGATTAAACTCGTGCATGGTGATAGGGTGATGTGGGTGCAAAGAAAACGCTACGAAGAAGAGGCTGTAACGCGCAAGGAGCCGAAGGGATGCAAGAATACAGGAAGAACAGGAGAACACGATGAGTGCTCCTCGGTTCTTCGCCTTGGCAACCGAGAGGAGTTGCAGCAGGAAGGCACTTAAAAAAAATCTAGACCACCCAGCGACCCTTTTCCCGGCTACGGTGAAGGGTTGCAGACGTGCACGCATGCACACGCAGCCTTCCGCAGCTAGGTGCTTCACGACGCGTCGGTATTGCTAGCACGTACCCCCGTCCAGCCAGTCTCATAAGAGAGAAGCTAGAGAAGTAGATGAGCCAGGGGGGTGAAGCGAGGGTGGAGGTGGCGCAGTAGGACGACAAAGAGAGGGGTAGGTCGGCCTGGGTTGGCTGCTCGGGGTTACGTACTGTGCCTCCTCCTAGATATACGTATAGATCGCGCGATATACCGCGCGGAAGGGATTATTCTTAGGGTAGGGTAGGGTTTTGCCCGAGTGTAAAAGTGCGAAAAGGGACATGAGGAGGAGGGTCGCTAGGACGAGAGGGAGTCTAGGGCAGGAGAGAAACAGAGGATGAAAGAAAGAGCGGCGGACGGTTGTTGGTGGAAGATGGAAGCACATATCAAGGGTGGAGAGTAAAAGGGGAGACGCGCGCTCGCTGAACGGGGCTGCCTTTAGGGAGGGCGAGAAAGAAGAGTACAGCGCGACTAGTGAGCAGCAATGAAAGAAGAGAGAGAGGATGACGGAGAAGGAAAACGATACCCCTTGGTTAGAGGGTGGAAGAGAAATGAGAAGAGAACGAGAAAAAAAAAGAAGCGGAGCGAGAAGGGAGATAGAAAGGGAACTGCGGCGCGACGCGGAGGAAAAGGGGTTGATGAGGATGAAACAGGGTTCTGGTTGCATGCGAAGATGCATAGACGATGCGCGCGAGCACTCGCCAGGGCGGTGCACCCTGAAGGTGCATTGATCCCGCGGTGGCTGTGCGTAGGGTGCCCTACCTTCTACCCCGTTTTTTCCCTTCGTCCCTTTGCCTGCACCTCTCGCTTCTCCAGCTTCTCTCACCCTCCCGTGCCTCGCCCACCCTTCTCGACGGTGCGTACGTACTTACGTATATGTCCCCGCGTGCACTTATATGCGTACGCAGGCAGGTATAACGCCCCTCGTCAGCGACATAGGGGTTGCGAGAAAAAGTAGGATTTCCATCGTGAGGACGATGACGATGACGACGGCGGCGGTGGCGGCGACGGCGACAGCGGAGAAGGAGGAGGAGATGATGATGTCGGTCTCCGTTACTCGGCGTATGTGCTTCATACGCAGCAACGTACGTGTTAGAGAGACGATAAAGAGGGAGCGCGGGGGAAATGATAAAAAGTCGAAGGAGAAAGAGAGCGTGACGAAGGGAATGCACAAACGCGAAAAGTGCGTGGCTCGTTGCGTGCCGCGATGAGAGGAGAACTCATTAAAATAAATATACGCGGTGTACGCGTGCACTTGGTGCTCACGCATGGGACGAACACGGGTCGCGTAATGCGAGCACGTTAGGAAACGGAACAGTGATCTCGTAGTTTTCGTCCGCGAGAACCTTCCTCCTTTCCCTTGGCAACCGTCGCGCGCCGCGAATCGACGTTCCTCAACGTCGAGCAACTGTTACTTTGCACGCGTGATAGATTAGCAATTACGCGGTCTAATTAATCGTGACTGGGAAACAAGATTGTATCGGAGGACGGATGGAATACTCGCGACGATTTTACGGAGACAGTTCCTGTCTCGTTTGCGGCTAATTACGCTCCGGACGGGAGTAATTGGATGTAAATGCAGTCGAATCATATCGTTCGCATCCCAATTAATTATATCAGCTTACAGCGCGGATCCACCTTTGTCTATGAAATGTGATGCGATTCTCGGTTGGATTTCATACCGAATTTACGTAATTACGTTGCGTACAGGAACGAACGACGGAACAATCGATCGAGTTTAATACGCGAGATCGTGTTTCTAATTACTTTTTAACTACCGTGAAAACGATATTCGTGTTATTTCCAATCGTAGTTAATTATTACATTTGTCGGAAAATACCTACGGCCGTATTTATATGTACCTCGAAAGCGTAACAAATTAGAAATTCAAGCCAATTGTCGACTGCGACCGACGCCACTTCTGACTAACGATTCCTCTAGCTATTCAAAAAATTCCAAGTTACATAGATCTATCTGCTGCAGGTTGTTCAGAAAATTCTGGTCAAGTGGCCACTTGAAATTTTATTTTTAGCTAGAAATTGCAGAAACGATGACAGCAAAGTAATATACCGTTTCAAACGTCGCACCAAACTATTGTCCCGGAAAAGTACAATTCAGCCTGTTTTAACGAACGTATAATTAATGTGTCGCGAGAACGGAGACGAAAATAATTAATTTCGCTATACAACCCGAACATTTCCCTAAACAGGCGAATATTAATTATTCCCCTGTTAAAATTTTCACGAGTCGGACGTCAAAAGCAACGGCGAATTCCAACGCGGAGAAACTTATTTCGCGAGGAACCTGTAGCCACTTGTGACTCGAAGATAAGGAAATGGGGAGCCGATAATTAAAGCATCGCGTATACGCCCTCTCTTGAGCTAGCAGGGATAAGCTAGACGTGCTTGTGTGCACCGTATCGTGCCCGTAAGTGCGTGCCGATGCGCTGCTGTGTGTGTGCGCGCGGCATGCTGTTATACGAAGTACAGTGGCCATGTGGCTCGACCAACCCCGGTGGTCCACTGCATTTAGAACGGTACGAGTGGACCCGCTTGTGGACCTGCCACACAAAGCGTATATCACGATAACGAGCCTGGGAATCGTAAGCGCCGGATAGAATCCTTCGCTTCCGGTTGTCCGTGACGCCGCCATCTCTTCATCGACCCGGCGGAAATCGAGTCGTTGTCATTTTTCTCCTGAATGCATAATTCGACTAAGCTTAACGGCGTTATCGCTTGAAAGATTGGTCACGAACTTCGAGCGGCCGGCATTATGGGTACTTAGATAACATCGAATGCTATATTTAATCGCATCATTGATTTCCAGTATGTATTAGGTTAGCCGAAAACTACTCTTGCCTTTATGCTAATAATATGCCAATGATTATGCAAGCACAAGTAAATTTTGATAGAAGGTATTTCATTATATGATTTGAAGAAAAATTGTAAAGATTGATCGATTGCGTTTGTTGGCATGTTTTACGTAGCCTTGAATTGGAGGAAACAAAATGTATTTGCGACATAATAGTGTTACTACTGTAAACATAAAAATGCAGAACAAACAAAAAAAGGGGATAATGTAAATGAGACAATATATTAATATTGATGTGTTTCTATCTTCTGGGTCTCTAACCAAATTATTTCATTTCAAGGAAATCATTTAAGCGAGTTCTTCGCTAAAAAGAATAAAAATTCTTTAGGGATGAAATGACGAGTCTGTCCAATGTGATGAAAGATTGTTAAAAAATCTGAAGTTGAAACCTGAAATGTCTTGGAAATTGTTAATTGTATCTAAGAATGTTTTACAGAAAAGTTCAATACCTTTAAGGAGAATATAATATGCAAAGAATAAGCAACACGCTCAAAATGTGTAGCATGCAAGACACATGCAATTTGCATAATATGCAAAATAAAAAATATAATTTTCGATTCCTTTAATAATAAAACAAATTCCTGTTCATGTTTAATTACTTCATCTATTTCCAGTCAAAATATGCATTTGCATAAACATTCACAGTCCACTGATCACCGACTTCATATCATGTCACGCGCAAGTCACTCGAATATTATAGGCAGTATATGTTTAACAACTTGCAATCTTATAACATAAAGCTAAAATTACGATTCAAGTTAAATTTTATCCACAATACTCTGCAATCTATGCCATAATTCATAGTACTAGTGTGACTTGTTATTGTAGGGCAGCAGGTTAAGTGAAAATACTACAGTAAAAGAGATTCAATGTTTCAAGCATTCGCGTGCTGAATATAGCAAAGTGAAATTAACAACCAAGTAATTAATAAGATTAAGAATAAATTTGTCATTTCTTGGAGAACAATAAACGAACGGTTTGTCATGGACTGGAATATTCAAAGGGTAATACTGATTAAATGCAAGCAGCTACGGCTGCTCATTTTCTAATTGCCTTTGTTCGAGTCGCAGACGCTTCGCTTAATATTATTACGATTTTTCATCTCAACAAGCGGTAATGAGTCCAAATAGGATTTAGTAATTACCCGGTGCTTTAACGTCGTCCTTGTTAAACGGGCCGAGCTGTACACGGACAGCGACCATTTAGAATACTTATTGTGTTCCTCCTCGGCTACCGAGAAGGGCAAACAATATTATTTCCGGCTTGCCGAGTCACTTGCCGCGTTAATTAATACAAATTCAATGCTACTTTAATGAATCAAATCGACGATTAACAGAGCCAGACACGCGACAATTTTATCCATCGAATCCCCTTTTCAAAGGACCTACATACATCCGAGCAGACGAATATGAATATTCCACAATCAAGCATCGTGCAACCATTTTACGCGTCGACACCTGTGCTTTCACTTCGCTCCTCGTAATTCCTATCCAAATGAGTCGCGAATTCCACTGTAACCGCACGAACGCGCACAGTCACCTGCGATCTGCGGTGAGCATATGATAAACGCAGAAGCGAACGCAAATGTAATCCCCAAACGAAAGTTGACTGTAAAAGAAAGAATACTTTAATCGGTGGAATGCAAGCCTGAGAATTTTTTCCAAGTTTTATAGCAGCCAAAGTGATTTTTGCAAAATATGGAAGTGCCGATCTTTTATTGAAGTTTCCAAGCGACTATGTTTACATCCTTATAAGTTAGTTTCGCAGTTATAAGTGGAGTATCTTGCTATCTCAGATGCATTGCTTGAACTGAACTTGAACAGCTATATTAACCCTCCGTTCTACACAACAAGGTTTTTAAGTTCCAAGCAAAAATTTGATTAATCACTTTTTCCGTAACTAAGAGTTCCAATTACCCGATGTGTAGTTTCACTTAAGTAAGACTTGAACTTCGAAATAGAAACTCTAATAAATGTCTCAAAATATTGCCAGACTTTTTTAAAACCTAGGACAGTGGAGAATTAGTATCGGTACTGTAAGATCCGTTGCGAGGACGGCGTTATTAAAAGATCACTTTTCAAACACAGGGTTAAAAGTCACTCATCCTTAATCGTTAAGTATTACGAAACTATTGCGAGATATAGTGCTAATATTGCGACCTAATAGTTACATATGAGTTTCAACATCTATAGTAACTAAGAGTTAACCATTTCCCATTTTCATAATTCCAAATTAAATATCAAACAACAAGTGTATTAGCAAACCGAATACATTTCCTAGCCAGTGCACCTCTATTTTCGAAATTCGATGAAGAATTCCGCACGATTCACAGCAGTTGCGCCCAAAACAGGAATCACAGAAGCACGGCCGAATTTCCGCATACGCGAGCACATATCGAATTGCAGTTCGGTTCTCGCGCTGGAAAGGAGGAGTTCGCCGGAGGGGAAACGGAATAATTATATCCACCCCGGCAGCCTGTCCCGCCATTTTAATTAATATTAATTGAACGCCGCTTTGAACCGGTCGGCCGGGGCCGATGTCGCCAGGGCCCGCGTCGCACGCATGCACGCGTAATTACGTGCGAGCGCAACGCGAACGAGACGCGTACATACGAGCGGCGCATGGGGCGCCCAACGCTGGATTCCTTTCAATCTTAGACATTTAAGTGTGCGCTCGCGCGTAATTACGCGCAATTTCGTTCGATTGAAAGTTGCCAGGCCCGTGCTGCCGGCGTATATCGGCTCTTTTCGGGTCGGGCGACTATCAAAGGGTCCGCCGCTTCTACGAACCGCGAATCATCCACTCCCTTGTCCCTCTTGTCCGAATGTTATTCTCTTCCCTGGCCAAGAGGAATTCGTACCTCCCTTTTCTCTCTTTCGTTTCCGTGTCACATGTCCTGTGTTGCATGGCGAACACGGATATCGCGGTGAAAGACGGTGAATGAAGGTAGAAAGACTGTGTGTATGGCTAACTCGCGTGCTCGCGAATTTACATTCCTCGCGTAATCGACGCCTGTGCACGATCTTACGCCGCGATTTCACTGGTTGGTTGCCGTTTAAGAAGGTTGTGCGTCGCACGATTATTGCACGAGGTCGTTAAAATGTTCAGGGAAAACGTGGGAGGTAATTGTATCGCGATAACAGCAGGTGTACAACTGGAAGAAAGTAACGCGATAAAACTATTGCTGTGTGCAAAGGTATTATCTTTTGTTGTGGGTTTCAGTGAGGGCGCTCGAGGGACTTAACACAGTACACTTTTTTGCATGATTAATTACAAGCGTAGATACGCAGGGACATTTATTAAGGTTTAATGAAATGTTGCAGAATTGTTAAAAAGTAAATCTTTAAATTGTGACTTTAGTATCCTTATTAACCCCTTGTCCTACAAATTTCTTATTATTGCACTTATGTAAGCTATCATTATCAGGTTACAGTTCTCACATTTGTTCAAACTATTAAAATATTCTGCATAATTTATATTTAGTGATTCTTAATCTTCTGAAGAGAAGGTAAGACTAAAATAAATGGAACATCGTATCGCAAGCAGAACTTATCTTAAATAAGTCTATCTATAATTCGTGCCACGAGTGTGAGTCGTCATTGTAAGCCAAGGGGTTAAATAGATTGGGGATGTTGATGCAGATTCATATTTTTCTTAACGTAACCAGAAGAATGGAACCTGAGGGATCTATTTCATCCCTTAAACATTAACCATTTACCTATGGCAAAAACTGACCGCGAAAATGCACACGATATTAGCAACGTAATCGGCGTTTAACGGTTTCCGTTATAATTTTAGCCATGTTCAAGTTAACACAAAATTACAGCTGAATAAATTATAACATTGCGAGAAAAGAAATGCAAATCCAAACATATGAAAACATTTCCATATCGTGCAAAAAATGTACATGGCTTTCAAGGCAAAATAAATAAGTAAGCCGCTACAGTGGCGTATATTAGCTAAAAGTTTAAAGTTTATCAGAAAATATCAGATATCAAATTTAATCACTCGATCATTTAACTCTGCCGATAGACTTCATCGTTATTTCGCATCCCTACAGATTCTCTGTTTTTAAGTAGTTTTTGAAGCTAAACCTTATTTTCCCATAAATTTATATTATTGCGTGGCATATGCCACGCTTCCTCTTCGCCTCTCAATTACTGAACGCAATCTTGGAAGCTTCGGTATCTTTGAGAAGCGAAAGGATTTGGAGCATGACTCCACAAGTGGGAAAAAGGGGAAGCTGAAAAAGGAAAGGATGTCGCGGAAGCCGAAAACGATAACCATCTTTTGGATAGATTCCCGTACCGTCTAACACGACATGTTTTTTTCCCTTTTTTCTCCAGCTAACGAGAAGCGGTTTCACGTACGGCTGGCGTCGCGACGTGATCGACGTAGGAGAGGAACGAAGCGTTCGAGCAGAACAGGGTCGTCGTTTCCTGTGAGTCTGACGCCACGTGTGTACCGGTCTCTGTCATAGCCGCGCGTGGGTATGATACACCTAAAGCATGTTGACGCATCGAATTATTCAAATCAGATAGCCGCCCGATGGAAATGGGACGGGGTGACACGGAGAAAGGAAGAATACCTTCGGACGAATGTATACAGCGGACAGAAATGGAGAAATAAAAAAGAGAAGTAATAAAAGAACGAAATGAAAAAGACTGACTGGATCGAAAGAAAGAGAGAGAGAAAAAAAAACAGCGTGATACTAATGATCGAAGAAAATAGCGAGATCGAAGCTGTAGATTGCGAAGGGGGATGGGTGAAACGCTAAATAAGAGCAAACAGATGAAACTCTAAGATAAAAGTAAGTAACATCTCCGACGAAGTCTACAGAAATGAGATGCGAAAGTTCTGGCGTTGATAAGGAGCGAACCGAAGGGTAGCGGAATTGAAGTGTACGAGAAAAGTGGAGTAGAATTAAGAAGAGAATAAAATTGAACGACGCGATGCTTGAAAAGTAACGCAATAAAGGAAAGCAGTAAAAATAAAGGACAATTAAAACTGAAGAAAAAACTTAAGGGCTGAAAAATGAAAGAAGATCGAAGGAAAAAGGTTTCGTGATGGAAAGGGAGAAGTTCTACCGAGGAGGTCAAGCTAATCCAAACATGAGGGGCTACAAATCGTTAATTGTCACGCGAGGAATGTCGTCTCCTAGGTGGGACGCGTTTGTAATTAGGCGGCTTCGAACGATATCGATCGTACCACGTCGATTCGACGCGCACCCTCATGTGTAGTCGGCGTGTATACCACGGTCTCGACGAGTCTCGAGCATCACGACGTGTCGACGGTAATGATCCACGAGCGATCGATCGTACCGATCTGATGTCACGCGGAAATGCTCCTTGGGATTCCTTTGTGCGAATCACGCCAAGAAGGATGTTGGGGCTCGCTATCTACCTCCGGTAGCAAATTAGGGGCTAGGGTCAAGCGACGAGCACGATAATTAAGTAAATGACACGTTTCGATGATGCCCGCTGGCAGAAAGTCAAATAATACGTTGCGGATCGTTCTAATGATGTAATTATCATGTAGGTATCTTGTCCTGGAGTTGTTATCAATTTTACTTGGATCTTATTCAGTGGAAATATTTTAGTTTGTGGATCGCATATAATTTTCTGCAACGTATGCAAATATCACGGTGATTTTATTAGAAGTTTAGCGGCAAAATTGAAAAGTAAGATTGATAGTTATACAAGTTTCGCCAAGTAATAAAATCCGTGCGATTTTGACCAATTTGAAGGACATCTCTGGTGTCCCCGTTGCTGACATACGGAAGCATAGCGAGAACCAGGGCTAAAGAGAGCTGGTGTCGCGGCACAAAGGGGAGGCTCTTCTCTTCTAGCTGCGGGAGTGAAAATTAAAAATCATTAATTTCCCTAATGGATGCCAGAAATGACTACAGCCTCCCTTCTTTCAGTGCCTCCCACGCACTTTCGACGAGAGTGGCGAGTGCGTTGCCCGTCTGCGTGCTTACCTGCATCGAAACGCCTGAGTGCGCGCGTGGAAATGCGTGTCGTGTATGGAAACTACCAGAGACAGAGAGAGAGAGAGAGAGAGAGAAAAAAAAAGAAAAAAAAGAACAGGAGGCAGAAGAACGGGCAGAAGATGAGGAGAGGATTATAGAAGGAACGCGTAAAAGTGGTAAAGAAAAGGCGAAAGGACATGGATGTAAAAGGGACTACGCGATCCGAGGAGGAAAGTCTAGAGGGCGCGAATAAGAACAGACGTGGAAATACAGGGAGAAGAAACGGAAGAACACCAAGGGAAAGGAGTACGCGGAGTCGTAGAAGGCAGGAATGAAGAGGGAGAGAGAGAGAGAGGCTGTCACAATGCGGCGAGTAATCCTGTCGCGTCGTTAACTAACGCGCGGCTGCTAATAAGTCATTAGGGGATGGCTGTCGTCGAGTCGCGTACACGCACAGTTGTAGGTAGGCAGCGACGAGTTACTAGTTACGCACGCAATGCGGACGCACAGACGTTGTTGCGCGAGTGTGCGCTGGTGCTCCTAGTACCCCATCGTGGTAGGGGTGCGTGTCTTGTTAGCGACACCCCTGGCGTTGGACGAGAGCCTCTTTCATCCTCCACCCTCCCCTCACCCCTGAACCTCGCCCCTCTTATCCTTATTCTATCTGCCCCTTCTCTCTGTCTTTTTTTAAGTTTTCCCTCTCTGTCCCTGTTCCCTTGCTGTTTCTACCCTCCTTCAGCAGCTCCGCGTTCTCTCGACGCGCGTACGACTATACGCGTTCGAAACGTGCATCGCGTATCCAGATTGGTATAACAATGGGAATATGTGTGAGTACGTCCGTGCACACGGGGCCATAGGGGCGCGGGATCGGGGGCATGGCGAAAGTACGCACGCATGGACGAGCAACCAACCCCCATAGAAAAGAAGAGGGAGGAGAAGGAGGAGGACGGAGCGCGATTTCTACCGCGAGCTCCGTCTTGCTTGAGCATGGTCGAGCCGTATGTCGCCTCGTTATATACGGTGGAACGAGTGACACCGCGCCACGCCGCGCCATGCCGCGTACCCGGCATATTTCTAGTATGGTAGGTTAGTTAAGCTCTCTTTCAACCGCGCGCGCCACTTACTTTGCATGTATGCACGCACGACGGACATAAATAATCGCGTTTAAAACCGTGCGCGGCCGCTCTCCTCTCGGCAATATTGTCGCGAGGGCTTGCACGGTTACGCAACCAACCGTCTACGCTCTGTTCCCGGCCTGTCCTGCGATTGTCCCTTTGCCGAGGCGCGTCACGCCGCGCGTCCTGTCGCCGCGTTGCTCGCGTGGCGAATGCGAGCGGACCTCGAGCCCCGCGGAATTTACGCCTCGCGAGGTGACGCTTGCTATTGACTGCGGACGTGCAACGAAGAGATATGGCGTTTCGGCTAGATACCTCGTAACCGAACAATGTCCCCACTTGGATGCTTGACTTTCAGTATGTACCTTGAAAGTAGTCTAGTTGAAAGGAAACTTTACTCGGAACTCAACGAACTCGTAGAACCCTATTGTTCGATGCGCAAGCATTACTGGTAGGTACAGTTTTTCATAGACATGTTCTCGCACTTCTACATACATTCAAATCCCCGCCGGTTCTCACCATTTCCCACAAAAGTACTCTCTCGAATGTTCAGTCACTCGTGAGCGATCTCAGCGTCAAAAGACCGGTCACCGATTCAACCACGAGCCACGTCGATCGTTGGAAAGCCCGATAAAAAGGGGCTCCAACGACACCTCTTGCTCCGCGTTTTCCGAGGGGAGATCGAAGCTTGCAAAGAAGGAAATGAAAAGGGAATAAGCTGCGCTATACATGGCCGTGGTTGCACGTCCTGTAGATTGGTAACGGTAAGCGTCAGAGGTAGATGAGAGAGAAACGTAGGGCGAAGAGGAGGAGGAGGAGGAGCAGGCTATGGCTTTGACTCGAAGTGGACCTGCTTGGTTAGTACAGGTATTTACTAGGTGCCTGTACTCCTCCCTACCATCGTCCTATACCCATGCCTCCCCGTTGCTGGATCAGCACGGTCGCATAGTTGAAGAATTCTTTCTCGCGATGCTGATGGACATCGGTTGGTATCGTGGTCCGCAGAGGTCGCCACCTCCTTTGCGAGACCTGAGAACTTGGTTCGGCATCCAGGTTCATTCGTCGAAAAACGCCGGATGGACATTAATCAAGCCGCTGGAAAACTGATACGTGTTAGCATTGGATTTGCATATCAATGACCGCGGCGCGTTGGGATCATAGAAAACGCGGTGTGGCGCAGGTGTCCGGGTGTAATATTGACAAATGACGCTGACTGGCCAATAGGCATATCCTGCGCTTATGCTCGACGCCTTTTGTTCTTTTGTCGCGAGCTCCTCCTTTTTCATCGTTGCCCAGACGAGGTAAGGAGAAACCGACGCGTTGCATCCATTCGATGAATCGGAAAGGTCGAGCAATGTGTTGGATGCTGCGACTTTCCGACGCTTTGCAACCGAGGGTCCAGAATCTGGGGAATATTGATTGTTCGGGTACTGCTAGAATACTAGAAAATTAGTATTCACTGTGTTTCGAATATCTGTATGTGGCCCGTTCATTCGTAGATACCGGATACATCTCCTTTAACGCAACTACCCGTGCACCTGCGTAATGGGGATTACGGATCCTTCCAGCGGAAATAGTAACAGGAGCAAAATTGGAATTGCTACACTAAACTGGTCATTCGGTACCATTGCAATTTCCCCGGATGTATCATTCACACTTATACATTTACCTACGATCGCTATATGACTTTTTCTGAATGCATGATTCCCTTTCCCGATGAAGAAATATCACGGGATATATCCCCGTTCCTCTTGAACACTCGAAACGCTACTATAAAAGAATAACGCGTCTCGTGATCTGCAATAAAGCCCGACAACCCACGAAGATTTCGCAGGCCGGAACCAAGATCCGCGATTATCGTCCGCGTCAGCGTCCCCTCGTGCTGTTGAATCGTCCCTGTACACGCCATAAAAATAAAAAAGGCAGCAGAAGAGGGAAGAAAGCTCGGTAAGAAGTCTGGATGGTAACAGTTATCGGGGCGTAGTTGCTCGTATAAGAAGTTACGCGCCGTCGTAGCTTTGCGTCGATACGAAAAAATAGGGAACGCGGTCGTAGCGTAGGGGGCCGATCGGTTGGCGTCGTTAAACTGCAAACTTGTAAGCGGAATCGCGTCTTCCAATACGCGTTCATCCGGCAGTTACGGTCGAGTTATCGTCCGTTCGTGCGCGTAAAGTGAAAGTATGTTGGTCGTTTCACTCTTCTCGTCGTGCAGTGCCTAGCGTATACTATATCCAACTGCAGGACGAAAGGGAAGCCGAGCAGGGAACGCGGAGAGAGAAATACACCGCGAGAAAGTTTCGGAGCAAAGTTATTTGTGCCCGGCGTGCTTGTCGAAGAAAAGAAAATACGGGCCTGGACGTACCGTAAGGAACTCTGTGAATCACGCGAGCGAGGCTTTTATTAAGGAGCCCGAGACCGGGCAGGAATTGCGGCGTCTTACCTAATCGAGCCTCGAAATTGTCCTCTCGACGAGCGAAGACTCGAACCAGTCGTTTAAAAGTCAACGAGCGCTCGTGACTGGTACCTTGTTGCCTTTACACCGGTAACATCGCGTTAATTGCCGATAAAATAATTGTACACCCGCGTGTTTTCTCTTTCGTTCGACTAGGTGTAGCTAGGATGGGTTTAAAAATCTCAAACTTGCTCGTTAGAGCGTGAAAAAGTGTTGCCGGTCGCGCGAGATGCAACCGCGTGTAAGTTTATCGTCGCGCGAGTTAAGGTTACACGATACACGATTGCGAAACACAGAAAAATTGAAGCGTTATACGCGGCGAGTTAAATGTACTTATCGAAAAATCCGGTTCAACCTGGAACCTTATGCACGGATAGTTGTTGTATTTTCTTTAACGAAGATTATCTTGCATATAAAGACATTGAGAAGGTTAAAAACCAGTGTAAGTTGGATTTGAATAATTGAAAGGAGATGAAGATTCATTGGCACGGTTGTTCAGCGATTTTCTAATGAATTTTTGATTTATCACCGCACAAGTAATCAAGCATTTATAGAGGAGCTCATCATGAA
The DNA here is from genome assembly GCA_028830335.1 of Eucera pruinosa. Taxonomy (NCBI): domain Eukaryota; kingdom Metazoa; phylum Arthropoda; class Insecta; order Hymenoptera; family Apidae; genus Eucera; species Eucera pruinosa. The sequence continues at coordinate 13,795,782 of JAMYCR010000004.1, read as the reverse complement.
GGCTGAAAAACTATTTGTCCGTTAATCTATGGACTCGTTTTAACCTCATCATTGTTGGTATGTGCTTGATTAATATCTTTGCTGGAAGCATTGCTGATCAGATAGGCGTGGCTGGGTATAAACCGTAACCCGTTCCCGCTGGAAGCCGAGCACCTATGAACTCTGACCCAAAAAGGATAATTCACAGATATTAATAAATTCTTGCAATTAATTCTCGACATGGAGTAACCGATCCCTTATGTTTAAAGATAAATCATTAGCTGCCCTCCACGAGGCGAGGCATAATACTTCGTGTTATCGTAAATCGTTAAACGTTTCAATAATTATTACCATCAATAACTCCGAAGCCTCTTGTTGCTATTCTTAAACCACATACACACACACACATACATATAAATGCAACTTTAAGTCCATCGAGCAACTACCAAAAAAGAAGAAGAAGAAGAAGAAGAATAAGGAGGCTTTATGGCATGCATACACAGTCCATGAATGTTTTTTTGTTCCCTAGTTCTCTACTATTTAACCAGCATTAATTGAGAAATCTTGCACCCTTAAGCGCGAAGCGCCTAAACGAGCTAATGGGTCCTCGTTAACAACATCCAGCCTGTGTTAAAATACACGCGGAATTCGCCCATTCCCATTGACCTAATCAGACCACGTAATCCAAGCCACTTGACGTTAATTTCCTGAAAACTCGACCGCATTCGTTCCCAAACGCGCGCGCAACAGAGTTATCCTGAAACTTAATAACCGACGTCTCTTTAGGCAGCTGCTCTCAAAAACCGGCGGCTTTAAATCGCGGAACAGCTTTTCGCGTACGTTCCCACCAGCTTTAATCCGTGTAACCCGAAGGGGGATGATACCCGAATATACGAAAGGTCCACCCCTAGCGACGAGTGAAATCTACGGAGTTCACGCTAGATAAGCGAGAGGGTCGAAAAGGTCGTCGTGGCTAGACGAACGATCACGAGCGTGGCACGGTTAACCAAATAATATCACTCACCGTTGTACGATTAGCATAATTCGACGATCCTACACGCCGGTGTACGGACATATTTATCGTCACCAGGCCAGGCACCGTTTTCACCTTTGAAACGGTCCACGTTGCCGGCCAAATACACCAACTTTCGGGACATTAAGCGCATTATTACGCGATGGAACCAGCCACCAAAAGCGGGATAGATAATATATCGTCGCTCGCGGGGACCGGAGCTCCTTAATGTAGGATGGCGGGATAATGTATGCCAAATGCTGCTTCCAGGTGAGGCGAGGGCAACGGGAGGCAAGAGTCGGGGGACTGGATGCGAGTTATTTATTGATTTATGCGAATAATCACGTTCGAAAGCGCCTTGTTGAGCATTAAAGTACTTTTTTCGCCTGGCCAGTCCGTTCCTCTTCCACTGTCCGCCATCGTCTTCTTTCTTCCACCTTGTTCCCTCCGCCTTTTTCGTTGGTTCTTTTACGTAAACGCAAATAAATTACGGTTTACTGCCTATTTCGCCGCGTGTGAGGCCCATTGGTAAGGAAAAGGAAGAGGAGGAAGGAATGGAAAAGGGAAGACGCAAATCGAAGGGCGTCAGGGTGAAGTCGTTTTGGAATTATTATGCTTGTCGCTTGTTGTATCCGGCACGCCGCTTCCTGACCACGTGTATACACCAATACCACGTGTGCAGTACCACCATTTTCTTCCCTTTTTACATCGATACCCTCCTCTGCTTTTCCTCCTTCGTGTTGCTCTTTATTTTGTACTTTCGTGTTCATTCTTTGTTCGGTCGCGTTCCACGAGCATACGAATTGTGGTTAGCAGTTTGCTTCGCTTCACGGTCCTCCGAAACGAGGAAGAGGCCGAGAAACGACTCGAAAATAATCGTTCGCCCCGCGGCGGAAGTCTCCGTGCGCGAGGAATTCGAAGAGGGAGGAGCCCTGGTCGTTTATACCGAACGCGCGTGATATCACAATGATTCCTCGCAACCCAGAAAGGTTTCTTTCTACCGATCCAAACACGACTGGGAAATGTCTGAAGACTGCGTCTTGGTTAACGTGACACGGGGGATCGTCACGAAGCACTATAATCGGCACGTTGTCCAAGTTGACACCTCTAATGAGTCTTTTACACGGGGCGCACGCGTAACACTTAATATATTCGAACGTCTGTTCGTTGTACAAAAAAGTGAAAGTCGTCGACGGGATGTGTGATACAGCGAGTCGCCATTATGCTGGCATATGTAAATGTCAATCGTTAGCGAAGGGGATAGGCAAGCGAGAGTAACGCTAAATGGATGAAAAATTTTTGCTCCTTCACGTAGTTAAATGTTCCCTGCCTTGAGTAAGACATCCTATTGTTAAAGCTTTCTGAAGAACGGTTCTTTTATGATCGTACACATATCTACTCAATCAATGATGCGTCTTCGAATAAAACGATACTGGAGACTTCCACCTGTGGGCTCTTGACCTGTGAAAAACCAGAAACCCCAAAATATTCAGCCATACCCATAACACCGCCATCCTCTGACCACATCAAAGAGAAGTATCGATGCACTACAAACGACGACGCACAGTAGCAAACGTCTCTCTCACCTGCCTCGATCCCCATTGGGGAGAAACCGGGCCTCGCGATAACGAGGGTCAAGAAGTGGTATGAAAAACAGGCCGATGGTACGAAGGGTTGTTACAGACAGGTAACGCTATTACGCGTATCTGCTTTACGCACGTGTCCGATCCGTTAGGGTGGCGTTCCTGCGAGTTCTATTCCTAACCCCGTAGATGCGCTCCGTTGGCGTAGGTGAAACCCACGTAGAACCGTGGAAAAAGTATCGTAGAGAGGCGCGGTTGCGAGTATAAACTGGGGAGCAAGTCGGCGTTGCGAGCAAGTATCGGTTGCACGTTAGGTACACAAGGGCTTCCCTCGGCTGGGCTCGACTCGGCTCACTGGGCTATTCTAGACCTCCTCTTCCCCTCGCCTGCTTTTTTCATGCCTTATGCCTTGTAGCTTATGGCTCATGCCTTATGCTATCCTGGTCGAATGGCACCTACCATGCGGGAAATACTTGCTTCCCCTTTTGCGGCAAGCGACGGTCCACCGGTCACGCGATGCACCGGCGAGTTTCACGCGGCAAAAACCGTTTTCTACGCCCTTTATTGCCTTATCCGAGACGTGAGAAACGCCGCGACAAGCGCGACCAACGATCGACAAGACGAGATGCTTACGGGAGTTAAGACGAAAGTTAAGACAGCAGTCCTTGGATGGGAAACGAAAATTGCTTGCATTTTCTGTATGCATGATTGTACAAACGGGTATTTCCTTTCGTGGATTCATGTTAACGATTCATGCACTGTTTACGTAGTTATTTTGCGGGTAAATTAAATCTGTGTCGAGATCTTTGGCGGGTGACAAGTTTTTATTGGTACTTGGTGGGATACGAATCTCTGCTTTCTTGTCGCTTGCTCTTATTCTGCACCACTTTGCGCTTACAAACTTCGCATTGTCGTTGAAACAGTATACGGTATACTGAATATATTAAGTGTACAATTTCACTAAAGAAATCAATTGATAGTAACGTTATAAATATGTAGTACATTAAGCCTATACCCTTTACCTTAACCAGTGTACAACCGCAGAAGTTCAACATCTAAATCTACAAAGAATACAAAAAGGAATATTAACACGTTGAATTTTAGACGAATTTCGTATGGTTGGACCATCACGCTAAACCAATGCTTAAAATATGTAATTACTTAACTTTTCTACGATACTTCTGATACTATTAGATCGTCCCTTGTGGTATAAAATTCGGCACGAATTTATATGACCTAATACATATATTGCTGCTGTAACATAAAAATGATTAAAGTTTTCAGAAATGTGATTGTTCATTTGATTCGAATGCTTTAATTAAATGAAGCGTCGCAGGTGATCGGCGATCCTCATGACGTTGCATTGGAAACGCGTGCCGGTTACTGGTGACCTTCATGGAATTGAACGCGTTGAAAATATACCTTCCACTACCTTTCTACAATTTCACTATCATACGAACTAACTAATCATCAAGCAATCGTAAGCTGATTAGTAGCAACCATATTTACGTACAAACCAAGGACACCCATAAATCAATCCGCGTACCACGCTCAAGGGGACAGCATGGAACTCGTTTCAGAGTATTTCGCGACAGGGGTGTCGCGAATCCCCCCTGACAAGAAAAACAATTTATGCCACGGCCTGGCGAGTCCCGGTGGTAATTCCACGGCGCGTCGCAAGGCAAAATCGACGACACCGTGTGACACGCAAAGAGAATCGGACGGAAAGTTAATGAAATGCAAACGAGCGCCGGAAGCGTCCGGTTATACATGTAGCAGGGGTTTGCGTAAAGCACCGCCGCGCCGACCTGGTAACAAGCGCAAAATAAACGCTCGGACAAATACGTGGCCTACCACGAATAAAATAGTTTCGCTGGCTCGGTTCACCAGGAGGTGGAGGCAATGTTGGAGAAAGAGAAGCCGGAGAATCGCGAGAGAAAATTAATAGGTGGATATTTATTAAATCGAACCGATGGCCGTCGAACGGGTGAATCGGTATTTGTCCATTGTCTGGCCGATTTAATTGCAAACATCAATATGTTTTATTTGTCGTCTAACCCTCTTTCGTATCCACTGTGCTCTCTTCTTCCTGCTCGTTCCGTGATCGGTTCTCTGTTGCTCTCCGTATGCAAACGTCCTCGTTGCGGTCTCTTCGGTGATTTTTTTTCAACCATCCCCCTTTAACCCGTTCTCCGTTCCCTGTCCCCCGTTTTCCTGGTAAGCGTACCACTCTTTTTCGAGCGGGTATAACCGGTCGTTCGAAAATTTAGCGCTGTTTGGCCCGGTCAAACATTTGTCCACACGTTTGTCGCCGTATTCTCGGCCGAGAGAGCAGATTTTCGGTTCCCCGCTCGTTAAACTAATAAATCGGCATTGCAGTGGTCATTATTTTTCCCCCATTGGATTTATCCTTTGCTTCCTCCCATTCTTTTAATGTGTGCTTCCATTCGATTTGTCCAGCAAGCGTATTACTTATTTCCCCTGTTCCATTTCTGTATAATGTAACTCACCTTTCGCGCCATCGAAGCAAGATTTGTGTGAAAATGTTGGAGCGAAAATAGAGATCGTTTTTCCCCCTCTGTGTTTGCTTATCAATGTTCGGCATTCTGAAATGTAAGTCGCTAGGATAAATGGTGGGCAGGAAATAAAGTATTTCGAGTGCACAGAGTCGAAACGATATTTATTTATCGTTTAAACGACGTCGACGACTGCCGTCGGTTAACAGTGCCGTCCGTAGTTTAATTAAATTTTCAGCCAGCTTCGTCTTTCGTCTTTCGTCTTTCATCGTCATCGTTCTCATTCTCCATCGCCCTACTTTTCCGGCGTCTCGTTCTAAAGATTTCCGCATTGCCAGGCATCTCTTCTCAGTTTCAAGAAGATACGGCTCGTAGGTATTACGGATACCATCCTTTAATGCTTTTCATCTTTGGCAAGTAATTACTTAACTGCTCCGTTAAGCACGTATTCGGTGTATGGTTCAACGACCAGGAATATTTCGTCGAAACTTAATACGATATTGTCACCAAGGAATCCACTGAAAATATAAAGAAGTCTAAGGGTGAAGCATTGAAAGTAACGCGACCCTCTGATCATAAATATGTCTGCATCTTTAAAAGATAAGGAAAACGGGGCAACATTTAATAAAGATTAGTTCTCAGTTAATTCAGACGGCTTGAATGGGAGCACCGACGATAAAATCTTAGAAACTCAGGCACAAAGAATACCTGTAGCTGAGGCAAGAATTTTCCTCGTCGATATCCGTATGCTGGAATATTTCTCCATGAAATAAGTGGCAAATTTCCCACGGATTTACGATTGTATTCAAAGTTGCATCGCGATGCTATGCAAATAGAGCAATGACCCAATTTTTATTTCTGTAACACAGTCATTATCGATCTCACGATGCAGTCATCTCGCGGTCGATTTAGAAGTAAAATGCCTCTCGTAGAAACCATGAAATTCCATCGTCACAGGTTCATGCGTATTCCTCTTATGCCGCATTTTTCACTTCCGCGCTAATTACACTTATTCCACGGCCGTGAGATTTCATTTCACGGCCGTGAATAATGCACAAGGGGGGGACAGGGCGGCACAAATTGGAGGACACGCCGAATTACCTATTAACATGTGAATTTAAAAAGATTCGCCGCTTTAAACACACCCTGGCGCCATGCAATTCTAATGGACGGACGTAATTGGCAAAATAGTAATTAACTCTTTGCCAATGCGATCCATTTTTCTGTATCGTTAAAGTAACGTGACGTCTACTCTGAAAAAAGCTTTGGCTCTCGCGATACATTAATCCTTCGAGAGCTATGGACGCATATTTGCGTTAGCGAATGGTTTCATTTTAGAAACGAGGCATAAATAAAAATGATCAATGGTTGAAATAAGCACATGCTTGGGGCAAGTATAAATATTCTGTTTAATGCTACGTAAATAAATAAGGATAATAGCAGCTTTAACCAGCACTTTATGTAAAAATACTACGTCTAAATTAGAATTTAAATCGGAACTTGTTTTTACTAAGAATATTCAAGTAAAAGTGCTCGCATCATTTTTTTAAATTTATCATTTTTAAAAAAGTAGTCGAAGGCTACATTGTAGATAATCCTATAATTTATGACATATTCAATATTCGAAGTTAATCGGATGAACAGTTTCGTAGATTTGCTTAGTGCCACGTCAAAAATCATGATTTCGTAAGAAAAACACTATTAAAGTTTCATGTTTCAATTCGACATCGATCAGTGCCGTAACGTTTGTCAATTATTGAGATTTTAAGAAATCCTTTTAACACAATATTCTAGACCAGCGATGAGCAACCTTTATTCTTTTATGGACGAAAATTAAAAAGCTAATATTCCATATGGGCCGCAATGAACGTAATATTAAATACTTAAATATATTAATCAATCGAATTCCTTATTTTTCACATATATTGTTATCATTAGGCTGAGAGTTTCTGTACAAATTCGTATTACTATAATCACATTTAATAAAACAGGATACAAATAGAAGTCTTCTCTAATTTCTCCCTCTAAATACAATAACGCATGGTTTACTTTGTATATTTTGTATATCTTTGCACGGTACATGTTGTTCCAAATCTAAATTTCCTATAAATGCATGGATATCACTTTTACATTTCAGCTAAATAAAAGGCTGACCTCAAGTATGTTGTTAGAGGGCCATATACAGCCTACGAGCTACGAATTCCTTATCACTGTTCTAGACACATGAAACTTTAATAAAATACCGTTGAAAACTAATCAGTATCTAATCGCGTTATCTTTGGTAGTTCTGTGTAACTAGAATGTTTAGTTCTGTATTTGATGCCGCGTGCGACCCATCTTTCGTTCTTCTCGTTCCGAGCCTCACAGAGTGTGTACGTACCTTTCTAAATCATCACATTATGCAAAGTATACTGGTATAGTTGAGAAAACTGAAGATACAATTTTATTCTGCTGAATTTCCACTGCCCTTCGACAGGATTTCAACAAATACGAAGAAAGAATATTCGGTTTTTCTCAACCGCCTGGGTATTGTATCCCATTAAGAAAATCGCCCGATAGACGAGTAAGATTTCACGTTTGATAAAGAAATGTTTAATTCTACGAGCCGGCTGTAAAAGTCACGAAGGATCGAGCCAATAATGGCACGAGACGAGTACTAGAAAGGCTCTAGCCGCGATCCTAGTTGGAAAGGAGCCATTCCGGTTGGACGACGCGTGTGCACCCACGGAAACTCGCAGCTGACGCGTCGCGCCACGGCACGCGTGCATTTTTGCACGTCGATCGGCACGCGATTACGCGAGAAAACTCCGGCATAAGGACGTAGAGACATTGACAGGTGGTTTGCCGGTTGATCTATCAGATTTCCTTGCGCAACCGACGTGTAATTTTCACGGTAATTTCCTACGATTACGCCTACCGATACCTTTCACTCTTATAAGAGAGTGCTTTCCTCCGCCCCCGTCGAGTCGGTCCGAGATAATTCTCCGCGAAGGCTGCGAAATCATCCGATTGATGGGATTCGATCGATCGTCGATTGATTCATCCTTCGAGGTACGCTGATGTAAAAAAAACATTTTTGACGTTTTATTCTAGCATTCATGTTTCAGGTGTACCGATGAATAGTCCACTATTCTTTTAATCGGAAACAGGTAAAAATTATAGTGTACACTTAGAATATGACACCATCCCTTTGTTTGTTTGTTGAAGGTAACTTATGACTAGACGGCGGATGTTTATGTAAATTTAGGTTTTTGCAGGTAAAATTAAAGAAACCAGATCTAAATAGAGAGTTGTTTTAACCCGTAAATGCTATCGTTTGTATTTTACCTTCAATATTTTCTGTATTGTTTAATACAATTTGCATTCTGTAACTTTGTACGTATTTAAATTTCCTATAAATGCATAAAGTTCCGCAGTTTACTTATTACTTCACTCGAAATATGCACTGATGAATTTTACCCTGAATAATCAAGCGATATTGCAGCAACGAAGATGGCAAATCAGGGAAAAGTGAATTATTCATCGGCACACCTAATATTTCCAGGGTTTTTTCAGAGGATTTTCGAATAGCAAATTTTAGGTTGAAATAAAATAGATAGAATCGTTATTGAAGGTTACAGAGTGGCGCAGTAGACGGTAGAATTCATCTTCGGCACGTTCGATAGCAATCAGGTTGCCGTTAACGATTGCACAAACGAGAGTGTAGGATTTGTCACGCCTCTGTCGCGTCGCTTCCGCTTACGATTTTTAAGTATTCGCACGGCTAGTCATGGTAACTACCTAGTCTCGCGAACCGTGTCGCCCCTCGTCTGCAAGATGTAGAATAAGATATTCACAGCTCGTCAATTTGTATCACTAACGCAATATTGGAATTACAGACCGGTACATCGAATTTTTAGTACTTATACTTTCTATTGGAATCCTTGAATTTCAATATATTTCTGAATTGGTTTCAATTTTGCACGCTGTAAAATCTTACAGCAGTCTCATCTCAAGATCTTTTCAATGGCTTCAAAACAATCATTATTTAATTCTTTGGCATCGAGATCAGTACCTCGTATCGACTATGCATTCACACACAATTATACGAACTATTTAGCTAATTAATTTCATGACTTATAATCCCGAATTATGGTATCGATCCATTTCTGCTATTGATTTCTTTACGTTCCTGTAGAAAGCATGTGTTACATTTCTTTTAGTCGATGAATAATTACCATAAAATTTAATTTCACGTTTCAAAGGGTTAACTTAAATTTTTTGTTCGCGATTCCCACCTACATTCGAAAATTACGAAGAATATTTTAACATATTCAACAAATATGAGAACTGTAACGACTTAATGACTTTCGTCAGTACAGTAATCCAAAAATTAGATCATGCAATTCCACGTTTCGCGATAATATGTGTCTCTGCCTTAAGTTGCATCTATATTAAGCAAATTTTGGCCGTTGAAGCAAAAATAAACGAATATGCAACTTCTAGTCGAATGATTAACCCTTTGCCTTCCAATTTTGTGACTACTAATACTTTCGAAAGTTATCATTAAGAGTAATTAATTGCTAATCTCCCTTCTTTCTCTCGCTCTACGATTTTCAACTAAAATCATGCGTCTTCGCGTAACGCGGCAATAGTGTGCTCTTACGCTTACGATTGCGTAACCCTATTGAAAAAGAGCCAACCCTTCCCACGTTTCAATCGAAAAGTCGAGAGACTTAGAACGGGTGCGAAATTCGCCAAGAATATACGGCATACTCAACAATCAACGCGTCACGGATAATATCCGTGGATTGCATATTTCACGTTTAACCAAGGGAAAGCCCCGCGCAGCGAAAAAGCAACAGGATATCCGAACGCATCCGGCTGGCTGCTAAAGCATAACATACGGCCCACTAACTCTTTAGCTTTCGCTTCGAACAAATCCCACGGGCATAAACATCGAATTCCTCGAGCCACGAATTGGCCACGTAGCACAGGCCACGGGCACACTTTGTATCGCACTTTATTTCAGGATTCGCGGATCCGCGAAACTGGCTAACGCGATACAACGAGGGGGCACACGCCGCCATCGCTTCTTATTCCGTTCGTTCAATTTACAAATCCGCCAGGGAAGACCGGTAGCGCGATCGAGCGCGTAAGAACAGAAGCGAGAGGATCGGGTGGCGGGAACGAGAGGAGGAATAAGAAATTTCGGGTTAGCGAGCGATAACGCAGCAGAGTGCCGGCTCCTATTTCACATCATTTTCATAAATTAAGTCTCGTATCAGGGGTCCCAGGCGCGAGACTGGCCGTAACTTCGGGCATTACAATAATAAAGAGCCGGGTTAGGCCCGTCCAGGCGGGGGCAGAAGGTGGCGAAGCTAAGAGAGAAGGGCAACTTCGGCCATTTCCATAATCCGACCGCTCGGTACCCCCTTCGACCAATGAAAACCTCCATTTTACGCGACCGACACGTCGAGAATCTCTCGCGTGCGTTACGTCCCACGATTCGCGGTCGTTCGTCTGTTATTGCGGCTTAACGAGTCTGGCACTTGGTATTTTGTAGTTTGCAGTTTAACGCGCAACGAAAATCCGATGATGCTCGGAGGTTTTCTCAGTCTTTATTCGAAACTGGAAGAAATCGTAAGCTATCAAATAATCACGATGGCGATAGTAAACTAGAAAAGCTTGATGAAACTGCTTTCCGTAGACGTAGAATACCTTCGGTGGAAAATGCGTTTTGGCTTAGGTGAATGTGAGGATAATAAGCGTTAGAATGAATCGCATAAGTTCTTCTACCAATTTAATCGTGTGAATCTCAAGGGACGCTGGGAAATCTTGTCGATCGAGCCACTTGTATTTCAAGTGGAAAAGTGGTAGGATAGCACTTCTTTTATTCAAATAAAGACAACATTTATTATTCGTATAGTTGACGTGGAAAATAGGTAGCGAAATAAGTATTGGTAAACTTGAACGCGGAGACTTCAACGAGATTCAAATGCATCGTCGATAATGAAACAAACAGATTTCGAACTTACAGAGCTTGAAGATTTAAATCAACGATACTTGCAGTTCTTCCAACAACTTAGGTATGGCACATGTAGACTTTTCTACAAATGCAATTCTTTTCTTCGCAAATTCATCTAGGGATTATTAATGTAAAAAGTAACAAAATTTGTAATGTGTTTAGGTTATAGCAGTCTTAGTAACGAAACGATCAAAATAAATCAAATTTGATGAATAATCTGATGTTAAAAATGTTTTTCTTTCCCATGAAAAATTGGATTCTTGGCGTACACGCGCAATTGCGCTGCGTGGCATTCAAATGGTTTAAAGATCACGATTACCGCAAGAAACGCGGCGTGTACAATTTTGTATGCTGCTGCGGTATCCTCGATACGGAGAATATGGAAGCATGCAACAAAGTTAAATATAAAAGTCTTCGTAATTCTTCGAACTTCGTTCTCATCCCTTCGGGGTGGGTACGCTTCTTCGAATTCCCGATACGCCTTCGTATCACGAGACGATCGTTCACAATTATTTGGTGCCCTAATCTCGGTATTTACGAAGGAAAGAACGTTACAAAATCGTGGGGAACGCGCTACCTTTTACCCAGGAACGATGTCCTTCTGTCGAGGACACAAATTCATGAAGGTACCCGATGGCCGTGGAATTCGTGGTTCCTCGATGCCACTTCGCCGCGTTCGATTATTTAGTTTTTAACGGAACCACTGGCTGCAGCTCTCTGGACACGCTTAATCCGCCTCTTTACGCGCGATACATTATCGAAGCTGCACGCCCACGGAATTTTTCATCTCCCGAAGCGAAGAGATTCTCGAAGAAGGAAGGTGTGACTGCCCGAGGCATTCGATTCTGTAATCCCTCCATTAAGCAAACTTATCATTGCTCTTGCTATTGTAGCACACATGGGTAATTAAGGCTATTATTTTATAGTGCTTTGTGCTCCATACTTCAAAGCGTTCGTAAGATAACGTTGAATACTCTTCGTTTCTTCTATTCCAACAGTGTCTCTGTATTTTCAATTGTGCTGTCTTTACATTTTATTAGGTTGAGTAATAAATTTGTCCGTCTTGCGGTGATGCTACTTTTTAAGAAATATTGGTAATATCGGGGATATTGTAAATTGGGAAAAATTTCCAGAATCGCAAAGGATACATAGAATTCTACAGCAATGAATTCTTACACTCAGGAGTATACTAAAAGATAGAAGATACAAATGATAAACAAACGGGATATGATGTTCTGCTTTTCGGTTTTAAGAAACTGTTAGAAATTAAGAACCTAATAAATTCCTTTTGAAAAATCGAATTATATATCAAATATAATTAAATGGAACCAACGTTTAGTTATATTTCGAATGTATCGGTAAGTGGCAAAACGTCGCGAAATAACTATTAGTTATTATCTTTTCTCCTTATAAACAACTATAATGGACTGGTGAAATTGCATCGATTACAGTGAATCCATAATCTAAACACAAGCTCTATTAGATTAGTAGTTAAATAAGTTTCTATCATGACGATACTCACGTTACTTATAAGACCTATTATTTACCCAGGTTTCAAGAGTTTCGAATCGCAAAAGTAGCCCAAGATGTCGAATTTCGAGGGTTCGAAAACATATACCTAACATATACCAAAGTAAAATCCAGGAGTGCAAACAAATGGATGCCGCGTTCGATCGAAGGTTCAAAGAAACTACGTATTATTAGTCGACGCGCATGCGAAACAACTGTGCAGGTCGCGTAGCCTCGCCGCTTGTGTAAACGGCATTATGCGCCGCGATCGACGTGGAGCCGCGGTATCCGAGAAAACGAACGAAGGCAAAGGAGGCTGCCGGTCTCTACGTGACGGCATCTAACTCGGCATTCGGTACACGAGGTTTAGAGGCTTCCCTTGTTCGCGGCTATATATGTACTGGCAGCCGAGGATTTTGTGTAAGCGTTTCTGAAGTGACTTACGCCGCCCCGACTTGGCAATGCGGCCGATCGCGACCGATCGATGCGTCGCGCTGTCGGCCTGAAAGCTCGCCTTTCACGGCAGAAATTTCACGTGCCGGGATTTAACGAGCCCAACGGCTTCCTTAAACCTTATCTGTAACTCTCCCATAGATCCGAGAATCTTTGTGCAAAAATAAAACGAAAGAATTTTGATTGGATCTCGAATCATGAGGCAGAGGAATTGCAAATGCGTGTAACTTGTGTTTAATTGGCTACTTCGCGAAATCTTCATTAGAGATCGATCGAACGATTAGAAGTATGTTTAACTTGTGCCTAATGTTCGTTTAGCAAAACAGTTATTATTATAGTATCGAATAATTCTCGTACACTATATGCCTTGAAACTCCATCGCAAGGAATGCGAGACAAGAATTTATACTATCTTGAGTATTTCTTTCCTTGTCAAACAGTGATTCTTCGCAATAACGATAAATAAAAGGGAAAAAACCAAGAGTCTATCAACGTACTCATCGATAGGACTGGAATTTGAATTATTGCAGATATTTATTTTCCTAATACCAAACACATTTAACAGGACTACGGAATAAAGATGCTACCATACTTCGTTGCTCAACCCCTTTAATAATCATTCATTGACGCGTGAACAATGTTCATCGGTCGACACTGAATCTCCGTGAAATGCGTGTGTTATGATTTGTTAGTCACGGCACGACGCTTAATCGACATTCTATACAGTCTATCCATGGGTCTGGTTCGAGTAAGCCGTGTTTCATTGACACGGTTTGCCCAACGCAGGCAGTTCGTCTCGCGTGCCAAGCAAAGGACACGCTTGATCAAAACTTATCAGATGTTGTTGAGCGGTGGACGACGCGTGACACGTTGGAACGATCGAACGCCGGCCAAGATGAAAGGGAACCAGAAGGGGACGATTCGATCGTGCGCGTTCTGACGTTCCGGAGTCGACGCACGTCCCGCGATCGATCGATCCTGCTTTCACTTTTGTCCATCCTCCCGATGTCATCGACTTGCCGTGTACCACGTAGAAAACCGGCCGCGCGGATCTAGCTTCTTATTTTTATTCCCGGAAAAGGCTCTTTGTCAACTAGCGCCTCGAGCAACGTAACCTTTCTTCGCGTATTTCACCCCGTTTGACCTTTCCGAACCATTTAACACCTAATCACTAGGTCTACTAAGGGGGTAAAAAATGATCAAATTGTCACTTCTTATGATTATTGCTCATTTTCTACTACAACTTATTTTTTAATATTCTTTCAAATGATTCATTCTATGAAGTGGTTTTCCTCTTTCTTGCTTTTGTTGGGAAACTTATATGTAGCGTACCTACGCGTACCAGGATGGGTTATTTTGATCTCTCACAAAACGTAGGTGAATTTAATTATGTCGATATTGTATGCTTTCTTTGCATATTTTATATATATTTGCATATCGTGTGTACTTTACTATTTTTCGCAATCCTAAAATTGCTATAATTGCATAAACGTCCCCAGCTTGGCGATTAAAATACTTTAATAAAGGAATTTAGGAAACGTTCAATCTTTATCCATGTAGAATTTTTCCTAGCTTTTCAAAGCTACCGAAAGGTAATTCTACGAATCTTCGAACTAAAACTTTAATTATTTCTATTAATACGTTCCATTCCACGTTCCATTCTGTATATTATATCTACCATATCTGTCGAAGTCATATGCTTGACACGGAACAAAAGTGGCCATTGTACAGCAGAATACAAGCTGTTGAAGTAGAAAAGTGCCATCAATGTCCATGCAACTGGCGCAACCATGCGTCACGTCCCATTTAGCCACGGTTTCTTCATTTCCACGAAGATCGAGTGCCTTCGTTCCACTTTGTTCTCCTTCGTTCTGTTTAACGCGATTCACTGCTGCTTCGGGATCTCCGATTTTACGAGATAGTCTGGAAGCTGGTTGGCCGAACGAGCCAATCGTAACTTCGCATTCGTTCAGCGACGTCTGAGAACATAGAGGTCGTACCGATGCAGCGAAACGCCACGGTGCTGTGGCTAATCATTCGAGAGTAAATCACGATTAATTCCTTCGTTAGGAATGATCGTGAATAAGGGGCATCGAGCCGACTGTAGTTGTCGCGTAAGTAAAGCTCACAGAACCTCGGGCTCGCATTAAAACGTTATAATTACCGAGGCTACGAGAACAATACTAGCGTTATTAAGCTTCCTCCGTATCCATAACGCAATGCCCCGATGAACGCCGCGTTTAATCCCATGCTTGTTGGAATGTCGTTTCAGATTCTGTGGGACCGCCGTGCTATTCCCTTTCGACTCGCTGACTCAGGACTTTCTACGCTTTTCTCATACTTCGAATAGAAATACTTTCCGAAGCTTCGACCGCGATGATGGTTATGTATCTTCTGCTATGGACTTTCAAAGACTGCTTGATTGACTTTATTGTCGGAATGTATCGGCTACAATATTATTCGAATAAAGATATTCAAATCTAGAAGCTTAAAAATTGTACCTGTTTTTAGCGATAGGACAGAGATGTGCTTGATATCATTGATATGTTTATGCATAGAATTATCGACATTTGCAATATATTATATTATACACACGTATGCAAACGAATTGAGATGCATTGAAACAGTAAATTATCGTATCGATGCGTATCAGTTCTATTATGTTTGATACCTACTTATGTGTTATGTGTTATGTTTGATACCGAATATGATTTAAACAAAATCTGTATCGTGAAGCATTAACGTTTCATCCTCTACTATCGATTATATAATATCTATAATACCTATTATCTGTACTGAAAGTATCCAATATTTCCAAAAATTCATTCATACATTCATGTTGGTGTGAATGAAAAAATTAGAAGTAATTAAACAATTACAACAAATCATATGTACACATAGTTCGCGTGCCGCAGATTCATCATCGCTGAAATACACTTTCCTTTGTCTTGATATCTCCATGAGTACAACGTAACTGTATTCGATTGGTACTGCATGAGACGGCATCAAACATATTTTACCAATATCCACTACAAATTATTTTGATGCTATATCAGGGTATTCAAGATCGGTATTCATAAGTATGTTTCTGAATTTGTCCCACCACTAACTTACTTTAAATGTTAATTCGTAAGTAAACGAAGCGTTGAAAAAAGTCGACATCCAAACAGAAGAGTAAGTATATCACAAAAGAAACGGAATAATTAGTATGCAAGTGGAAGAACTATTCTACGGAAAGGAGACAAATCTTCTAACTACTTTATTTCGCCCTTTCCAAAGACGAAGAGAAAAATGTCTATTGAGATGGCTTAATGTATCCCTGGTGTATATTATATCTTCTCAAATTCTCATCGTTACAAACTGGAAACAGTTCTCACAAGTTAATTGCCCACCAATGTGGTGATTTCAGGCCCAAAGCCGGGAAAAGAGCCGGAGAATGATCCGGACGTGCCTCCTCGGTATGAATCAGGATTAGCCGCTCCGTCAGACAGGACGATGATTTAAGGATGGCCACGGTAACCGGCAACCGGGACGAGAATAACGCGTAGCGCGTACGTATAGGCGTGCACGTACACGGATTTCGGTGAGCCTCGAATCCCGGGGGTGAAATAAAACAGCGGAGAAAAAGAAATCGTAATGGTCGAGCGGCGAGGGCGGCGCCTTCTTATCAAAACACGGGCTACGTTTAACGTTATTTATTGGTTATTAAATTGATGCGAGGTCTACGCTCCCGTGGATTTCTTCTGCCCTTCTGCGTGGAATGACACCGGTTCTTTGGTTATTTTGCCTTTATCGCGCGTGATCTACGACATTAGCGACCAGGATGAATTCCTGGCCGATAGAATTCGTAGGATTAACAGAGGGGGGGATTAACGGGACCCGTTTGTAAGTAGAAGAGAATCTAATCAAGGATTTCTCACAGAATCTCAGTGGACCGTAGCGGGCTTGAATATCGATTACGAAAATACTTGCCGTTTTTTGGCCGGAACTCGCGCTTCGCTGTTCACGAAGTAACCTTCGTCCGATGACTTCGACCATATTGGTTATCGTAAAATCCAATCGAGCGTTCCCCTCGGTGTTCCCTGTTTACGCGAGGAATTTACGGCGACTCCTTCTTCGAGGCATACTCGCGAGTACATAAAAAACGAGAACGCGACGCGAAAAAAGAGAACGCCGGGGCATCGATACGCGAAAACGACCAGGGACAGACAAGTGGTCTGGAAATTATTAATAAAGCCGGGCGAGGATTGAATGGACGTTTCGGATTTACCAGTTACGTCGAACTAACGTCGACGATCTGAATAATTTGTTCGTTAATTAAAAAAGTTTATCGTGGGCCGAACACAACACCTCCTTGCCTGGTTGCTCGTCAAAAAGCTTCGCGGTATTTAACCGCGCAAACGAACAGGCAGGGGTACACTACGTGTATTCGGGCTTAATTGAAGCAGCCCAGAGGGTTAGTTTGTACTCTCGAGTCCTCCTTCTTCTCTGATCTCTCTTTCCCTCCCTCTCTTCCCCCTCATCGTTTCCCTCTCCCTAATTCTCTTTTTTTTTCGCAGAAGAATCGTTAAAAGTTAAGCGTTCTCACGGCATGCTCCCCTCATCGACAACGTCGTCGTTGTCGTCGTCGTCCTCGTCGTCGTCGTCGTCGTAGCGTTCGTTGCCGCCGTTTGATCCTCCGAGTATTCCTCCTCGCGTAAATCGAGCTTAAGTTCATTAATTTCACCAAGCTTTCGGGCCGTTTCGGGGCGAAATCGTCTCGACGACGAAAGGATTAAAATTACTGGTCGGGAGCATCCTCGATGCCCGAGCTAAACGTCAAATTACAATTAACGATGAAGTGGCCCGGTCCGCTCGCTCTTTCCCTCTTATCCTTTTCTTTCTCGCAATCAACTTAAGCACCACAGTTTTGCCACGATGTTGTTCTCCCTTCTGGCTCCCGGTACCGCCTTCCATCGTCTCGATCTTCCATAAAGCCACCATGAAATTCGTGGCGAAGGAAGCCGCGCGCGAGTTGCTGCTAAAGTAAAAGCGACGATGGAGAGAATCTTGGCGGAGAGGTAAGATCACGAACGTGGCTTCTGCTCTCTTAATTAGTCACCCTATTCTTGCGATTTCAATGAGGCCGCCAATTCAGGATTACGCTGGAAGACGTTATTGAAGCCGTTTCCTGCCATTGTTTCATCCGAATGAATTTATTGAAATTACATTACTCAGCCTCGTTTGAGCTGTCTCATTCATTCGAATATCAACGGCTCCGGGTATTATACAAATTCTCTTTATTAGCACTCTTTTTTTCTTCACAATTTAACTCTGTTCGGTTAACCAAGAATACGCGGATAATTTCCGTGCGATTATTGTTCGGGGGACGAATGTAACACGTCTTTTACACTTCCGGGTAGCTAATTACAATGAAAGCTGTCATTTCTATAGGACAATATCTCAATTGTTGAACGTTTCAGGGAATCCGTATCGTGTTTACCATGGAAATTCACAAGTGCCAAGGCTCACTCCTGCCAAGTCCCCGACTTTAATTCGCTTCCGTTCGCATCAAACTTCTCGCGAAGGAAGCATTGTGCGAGGACGCGCTAAGTTTTCGCTGGGTCGGACGCATCTACGGCCAAAATTTGCTTTCTCGCACTTCGCCCGCTTCCGTTTCGCGTTTCTGCGACAGCTTAGAACCTGGAATCACTTCGAGACATCGAGGTTCCTTTTTACCGCGAGACAGGATTTCCTCGCGTTACACTCTGCGCTCTCGAAACTTTCGGAAGCATTATATATCGCGTAATTGCAAGAAATGCGGACAATAAGGAACTCTTGCGAAAGTTTTCTAAAGAAGACGACGCTTTGCGTTTATACTTTCCATGAAACTTGCAATCCAACCAATCTTTCCGCGAGTGTACTACATTTTTATATTACTTCGTTTCACAAATTCTTGTTCAACTTAAGATTGTCACGTTAAAATATTAACCCTTTGCACTTGAAAGGTAATTTTCAAATGAGACAACGAGTTGAACATAGGCTTTTGACAAAATTTATAGTGAGTCGTAGATCTTAAAAGCGAGGAGAAGCGATTTAATAAAATCTGTAAGCAATAAAATATCTTTCTTAAAATGCGTGGAAGATAAGACTGACTTTAAAACCATCAAACAGGAATTTTCGGTAGTTTATAATTTGAAACCAGAAGAACGAGGGCTTGAAGGACCTTCAAGCAATATTGGCTGACCATTAAACTGACATTTAAAGACTTGGTATGACGTTCAAGTGGCTTTAGATAATATTGAGGGACCTTGAACGTCTTCCAGTAATTTTCAGGAGACATCAAGTGTCCTCCAAATTATACTTAAGAGCCTTTGAATTATCTTGAACACCGTTCAATGATTTTTCAGTGTCCTTCAAATAATTAGACGACCAATAGTATGGCACTGAAATGTGTTCGAGTGAATTCCACAATCTGGAAATGACACGTATATAATTAAAATGACGCCAAATGTTGTTTATAACGTCCAATTGACACTGAAAAGGGTAAGAAATTTCAAGATGTACCAAAATACTGCCTTTAGAATAGTTGTTGCGTTTCCCATTGCATTTCTAGGATCTAAAGGCACGCGGATAAAGGACGATTCTTCGATGAAGATACCGCAAGTCATGCAATTTACGCGGGAAATTATATTCTCTTGGTGGAATTACATGCAGCTCGGGAATGTAAACGTAATAAAACCATGGACGCGCGTTTCTTACAACTTTTAATAAGAATCCCGGTGTTTCAACGCGGACCGCTGCCGCGGTGGAGTTATGACTATTCCAGAAGTCGTTTCCGAAGTCTCATGAATATGGAAGCTCGTCGATGTAGAAGTTGCCAGGGGGAACTCTAATGCAAGCGAGGCAACAAATTTCAAAATATCACTGGTTACCCGTAACTTGAAACGTTTCACCCTTCGTGTTGTAATTCGTCCAACGAAATCGCGAATCCACGCCTCGCTTTCGTAAATGCGATCAGATTTCAAGCGTTACGTACCACCACGTGAACTCACGACTCGTGTAACGCAAGCTACGTTCAAACGAAATTGACACATCAATGGTGATTAACGATTCCTTCCCGACAACTCTTTGCAGACGTAAGAAATCTGATATGCCGAACGGTATATCGTAAAATCGATCTCGCAGCTCCAGAAACACGTCAAAATTAACAAGCCTGTTCTCCAGCCGATCAACAAAAGAAGCGGTAGCTGCAACTGCGACAGGACTTTAGCGCGTTCAGGGAAGTCACAGCGATACAGGAAGCAGAAAATGGAGTGACTGTTTGCAGCTGCTTGAACAGCAGCGGGTTGCAACGAAGAAAGGAGGGCGGGAGACAGGCGAGAGCATAGAGAGGCGAGGTGCAAGAAAGAAGGAGAGGAGGGATGGTCAAGGAACGAGGCCAAGAAGCGGACGAAGGAGAGTTTTAAGAGACTGCGAACACGGGGTTCCCGCTGCGAACGCGAGCTACCCGCACTTGGGTGGCGCGTATGCAGCATAGGCGTAATGGGGCAACTTGTCAGCTACCGCGGCTCGTCCGTCAGACGACGGAAAGGTACACCCAGCGCGTTCGTATACGCCAGCATAGAGAAGAGGGCACTCCGCAGAGCCACCGCGCTTCTCTCCTTTACCTAGGCGTCGTCGCTCGTGTGCTCGTGCCTTTCCGCTCGCTCTCCTGAGTTTGTATTCACGCGAAGATATAGGAGCCGGTACGGGGAATCGGTGCTTGATATCCTGGACACGTAGCGCGACTCGCGACTCGCCGAAGGAAGACCAGATGAGCGTGGCCAGAAGAAACGGAGAGTAGAAAGAGGAACTCGGGACGTTGAGGGAGGGAAGGGGTACGCGGTATCCGAGGGGGCCGACACGCTCGTCCCATCATGGATTACGTTTCGCTCCCCATAAGCGCGAGCTCACGCATAAACAACCCACTACCGGTCTTAAACATGTCCTGGACCGCGTCGCTGGCAACTGCCGCGCGCACTACTGTGTTCACCGTCACGAGAAGTCTTAACGAGCCGATTGAGCTTCCTATATGCCTTCGTCTCGATTCATTCGGCTCGCGGGATTTGCTTTGTTGCGGCGCGCGAACTCCGCGCTATACGAGGGACACACTCTCGTCGTTACTCGGATGATGTATTCCGATTGCAAGCAACTCTAATTTCGCCTGGAGCTCCGTGGTATTCGAGGCACTTTTTTTACGAAGATATCTTACTTACGGCCGTTACGATGATCTTCGAGTTGGCTTGGATGCGTGGAAAAGAATTATCGTTGCGAAGTTTGTCCTACTGGCTATGTTACGGTAAGAGACTTTTCACACGGTATGGTTTTCACCGTTCGATTATCGTTACCCAGTTGGAAATAGGGTAAATGTACCACGTACTCCCACTTTAAGGTTCACGCGTAACTTTATTTAATTATTTTAGAACGTATTTGACATAAAGATCGTTCCAGTTTGGAGCATAATATTGTTCAAACCCTCTTTCATTTATGAACATTTTTTTATATGTTCAATATAATAAATTCACTACTACGTAACTGAAAATGTACAACAGAGTCCAATCTTCTTGGTACTGTCATTTGAAAGCTTTTCATTTAAATAGAAACACGTTTTACATATATTCACACGTCAGTTTGTGTAACAGATATACGATATACAGTAAACGTCGCGCCTTACCGAATTATGACACGTTACATACTTTATAATTATATTGGTCACGTTTTAATGTTCAACAGCACATTTACCTCCTACTATTTATTTATAAATATTAAGTGTAAATGAATATACAATGTCTATGTGTTGTTACGTAAACCGAAGCCCAAATTTAGTATGAAAATTTGTTTACTTACGATTCTTTATTCACTACTTCGCTATTAAATAATGTAATTCGAGTGGCAGTTGTAGGAACAGTGACAGTACGTGGGTCATTTGCCCTATATAAAATATCGTATACACCTGGTTTCGTTGTTTTCAATTAACAAGCAAGGGCGGATATACGATCGCAATATTCATATTTAGGCTTGATGGAGACGAGCGACTATTTGACACGTGATTGTATTTTTTCTTTACCTTTACAATTGAAAACAACGAAGATAAAGAAACGATTTTACCGTGGAAAGGCGCTCGTTTGCATCGAGTCTTACTGTTAGGCGAACGAGAAGAACCAGACGGCGAAATGCGGCGAATGTGGAAAGGAGCTAACTTTGTAAGGGCGTCTGACCGAGTCGGACATGATCTACTGTGGACTATTGCCGCGGAGCGCTGTAGCTCTAGAACGTGAATTCTCAACTTTTTTCTTCAATTGCCCGCTTCCTAAAAAAGATTAAATTTAACTAAAAAAAGGATTTCATATGCCTGTATTATTTAATGTAATGTTTGTCTCTGATGCTTTATTCAGGTATCGTACAGAAAGTCACGGAATGTTCTAAGAAATGTATCGTTGCTTTATGTAACTTTTATGGTAAATTGCTGACCTGTTATTTTGAAGATCTTTGTAGTTCTAGTGTTAATATTTGGAATAATATTTGTTAGTTTTAATCCTACGTTTGGTCGAGTGCGTATTTCAGTCCTGTGTCTTTTGTTAAAATTTCATCAGACTAGCTTATAAAAATTTATGGCCTCGGTCGGCATATCGTTTCATTGAGAATCACTGTCGTAGATTAATTAAACCCATGATTCCCAAAACGGCACAAATCCACCAATCAATATTTTGGGGAAATTAGTCTTTTCTTTGTCTATCATCCCTGATTCTTTATTCAGATTTTAAATTCTTGTAAGTATTGGTAGAAATAATTTTAAAGATGAATCTTTATATTGTTTTAAATATTGTTGGATACTTTTGTGTGAGCTAGAAGTAATCGTATCATAATGTAGATCTGTGTTGTTTTGAAATTCGTGGTTTCAATTGTTCGAAGTTACAATTTGCATACAGGGGTTTGTTTACATTTTCGGTCCATTTGTTTATATTTCTGATATGTTTGCTTATATCTTATTTGCTTATATACAGATGAACAGCATGCTTCGAACTCTTTAAAAAAAAAAAAAAAAATGTTATATAATAGTCTACGGCCATTTTACCTCTGTATAATAAACTCTATCGCTTTGCACAATAGAATTGTAACAGTCGAGTATTACAGTACTCCCGATATTATACGTTGCATGTATCCGGACCCTTCCGCTTATGCTTGCTCCGAATATAACGGCGCTTTTTATACATAATTGCACGCGAGAGCGTGACAGGTTGCTTAGTCACCAAGAATCGCGGTAGCCACTGCAATTAATTGACCGTTCACACGCGGCTGTCACATAATTCGGTTGTAACGTTCGAACGCGGCGACGTTATCGTGACACCGGTTGAAACACCAGTTAATTTATACCCTGGCCTAACGGGGAAACGCAAGAAAACGCAAAGCGCAACGTCACGTGTTACCGTGCAACGATATTACGGTCTTAATTAACCAGCCCCGATAGATCATAATCTTATAAATCGTAATTGAATTAAACGTAGCCGCCACACGGCGATGTTTCTCCGTGATTTATATACTTTGCCTACGCGGTGTTCCGGTTGTTTAACGTTGAAATTATCGACCTCGTTCAACTGCCGTCGGCCACCAGGAAACGTTCCATTTCTACCGTGGTGTCTCGCGTCTGTCTTCAACGTTCCTTTTTTCCAAATGCTCTCTCTGTTTTTATCGCTCGTTCCCTTCGACTGGCGATCGACAATTACCCGATTACGATCAGCACTGCGAGCCAATAACGCGACCGCCCGTTTTCATTTCCATAATTCACGGAGGTTTCGCCCCTTTCAATGCGCCACCGCCGCTCTTTCTTAAACTTCCAGCTGCAGCTGCAACCAGACCGCACCTGGAACTTCCACGGATTTACATAACTCGGAATAGCGTGAACCGGACGATATCTCCCGACGCCTTTCAGTAAACACTTTTTTCGCGACTTCCACGCTTTTAGTTTGCTTTTGTCGATGCTTGTCCACTTATTTGTTAATTTTTAACCCAATGCGGCAACCGCTTTGAGAGTTACTCTTGCCAAGCTTCTTTCATTATGCGTCTTTTACTTTCCAGATGGGATTCACATTTTTCAATATTTACAAGTCGGTTACACGACTGAGTTTTTAATTTCGCGAAACTTTACGCTTCCTGGAACCTACCCTTTTTAAATATGTTCTGCTTACAGTCCACCAATTACTCCATCTGTAATGGATACTAAATTCAAAGAATTAAGTTGAAAATTTTATGGGTAGACTGCGGATCTTTATGCATTTGCGGAAAATTTAAATGTACGGAAAGGCTCATATGCAAAAGTATACAAAGTATTCAACGTGAAGTGTATTTTACAACATTTGGAAAGTAAAACCAATCTGTATTTAGATTCCATTTGTTTACTAACATCATTGACTAACTACATAATAGACCACTCGGTTACAGAAAACGTCATAAATTGCATGCCTTGTCAGACTTGAACCAAACTTATTCAAAGAAAATTATACAAAAGTTTACCAAATCAAATCATTGAAGTAGTACAAAATAAAGGAGAGTCTACTCATTATTAACATTCGGAAAAAGGGTGATACTTTCGATTAGTTGTACATATTTTTTTAATTACCAAAGATAATGTCTAATAATTTTGGCCAAGTGAAATTGTATTATTTTGATTTAAATTGGCAATCTGTTGTAATATTTGTTTAATTTACGAAGGTATTGGTTAACAACGAATGGTTGTATTTCATACTTCTTTAATATAAATATAAAAATAAGCCCCAATCCCAGAAATCTTCATGGCGTCGTTTACTTTTGTTTATTATTACAGATCTGAATGTTAGCGATTAATTATGTCGACAACAGTTCATTCCCATCGTTTTAAAAACTCTGTACTTGTATTCTAGTCTAAATCAGCAATGTTGCATGTGACATTAAAATAGTAAAAAGACCAGGTATTCCCCCGATAACTTCATATGCGGATAAATAGTCTCCCCTATGTTTCGTCGTTGCTGATATTCATAAAAATATGAATTTGCATAAAGATCCACAATTTACTTAGAAGTAACACGATGTCAAACATCTCCCAATAAACTTTAATGCCTCCAAGAAAACGCATAAAGATTCTAAAGCATAAATATCATCGATTAATCAAAAGTAACTACCAGATTTACCTATCTTTACGCGGAGAAGGATCTTCTACGGAACATAATCGATGATGACGAGCGTGTTATCTCGCAAAACCGCGCAAGCCGAAACTCGATTTAGCCTCGCGCCGTTATCTGGCTTATGCAAAAACTCACGGCCGTATCTCATTAATAAGCGAGCCGACGGCGTTCGATCGGCTCGATCGGTCGAGATGGAAGGGGGTTATTTACTTTCCTCAACGAGATGCCGATTACAGGATTATGCCAGATAACCACGCAGTTCGCGATCGATTAATTCTCGCGCATCGGTTAACTTGATCGCTAAAGAATCGCCGTTAGTTCATTCCTTCGCCTTCTTCTTCTTTCTTCTACTTTTTTTTTTTTTTTTATTTATTTTTCATCGTAGTCCCTGGGTTGATTGTGTCTTTTTCTCACCCTTTCCCTTCTCCCGGTACTTTACAGCGGTTCGGGCCGACGTTAATTGACGTATCGTGTCGTAATGCGGTTACGCTATTATCTCTGCCCACCGTGGGCCTGATATTGCATTAGCGAGTTGATCTTTCATCGTCGACGGGTTTCCTGTGCTCGCCTTGACGATAGCCCGAGGATATCACCCGCTAAGATGAGAATGGATAAACCGGAACACCGCAACCTTGGAAAACGTGACTGCAACGTGAACGATTAGACCCTTTCATGTTGCTTCGAGTTTTTATCCAATAAGACGATAAAACGTGGGGCGAGGTGTTTCGATAACCAAGAGATTGGCAATCGCATCGTAGTTTAAGATCAGGGATCCACCGAGGCTGAATGTTACGCGAATTAACGTTAAAATCCAACTAGGTATAATATATTAATTTTTATACGCGGGTAGTGGCTATTCCGAGGTGTATTTTATTCGCATAAACTGCACGGTAGGTAGGATCTCCTAGCTTGCCACTTTCAACGGTAAGAATAAGAATCTGAAATTCTAATGAGCCTATAAGGTGAAACTTAAGAGGTAAAAAAACACGCAATTTGCGCCGGCTATCGCAATATACGACGATATTATTTAAGAATAAAAAGCATCGGTGCGATTTATCGACCAAAGAATGTTGCTCCATCGGGGGATACAAGCGCAGGATTCCTCGCGCTAAAATCACGAGCGAAATTGTTGTAATAACTGTCGTTGGCTAAAGAAGCCGGTCAGACTGGTATCGTTCATAATTTCTGTCTACAATGCGATACCTATGATTTCTCTTCGCAAAACGTTCAACTAACCAGTACCACTTTTATCCCCTCGTAATCGCGTTCCTAAATGTACACCTAGTTATCAAACTACCGCCAGTTATAGTTTTCTATAAAAGGACGTAAGACGAACATAGCATAATTGATAAGTAAAGTACTGTGAACCGATAATCACCCTTGATTACCGTCCGTTTCAATTAGCTTCCACATTAATTCACCGGTGCAAAATCTATCTACGCCGTGGTGGTCGAGCGTCATAAACATCACAGAAAGGAAGCAAGATTTATAAATCGTCGGCTTTTATTTCGAGTTAAGCCAGCTTTAGGACTCGTCCCATTAGGCGGGCTTCCCTGGACATCCTCCGCGCTTCTGCTCGCACCGGGATAGATTAAGAGGCTCTTCGCGACTTCTAAATATCTTATTAAACAGCGTCACGACTGTCTATTAAGTTGCGTGTACCGGTGTTCCTACCTCCCTTTCGTTTTTTGCCACCGGAGTCAATGAATAACCATCGTCTAAAGATGCAGAAGCTTGCGGACGTCTTTAGCTTAGCATGAAGCTCCTACATCGAAATAAACCTTACTGAATCCTTGAACGTCTTTCAGGTGAACGTACTTTACAACGTTCGATTTAAGTTTCAAAGTTACGTGTACTCTAAATGAGCGTATAACTGCAGGTAAATGTGAAAATTCACGCGATTAGTGGTATATTTCAGCGATTTTGTCAATCTTGGATACCTTCCATTCTAACAATTCGAAGATAAAATTTTATGCGAACAACGTTCCGAATAACATTTTATTCGAATAATCTTCGAAGAGGAAGTATTAATGAAACATATTTGAAGCGAGGAAATGACTGAAACTACGAGAAGCGTAACAAGATTTTATTTGAAAAATTTATTCCAAAAGAATATGCACAACTATGATTGAAACAAAAATTTAACCGTAATTTGAAAGGGAGATGCATCTGTACACGATCAAAAGCAATAATGAAACATGCGATGAAAAGCTGCAAAGAAGAAACTACTGTAACTGTTTCAATAAAAAATAATTAATAAAACTAGACGATAACATAATGATAACGTTTTTATTCGTTCGCAAAAATATTTCCTCAGAAATGCAAAACACTTAAGCGTTTTTACGTTATTATTGCACGTGAATGATATAATCGGTATGTTTCGTCAAATGAAATTATTTTCACAGACAAGAGTGAAGTTAAAAATAATGGAATCAAAGCAATAAATCTCTCAATACTATCAATACAATGAATGGTGCATCTGGAATTTAAAAAACGTTACTTTTTACAGTATTTATCATTTTTCTTTTTCATTTATCAACAGCAACATGTTGCTACGAATGAATAATAGAAGATACTATATAATCTTCACACTAATTGAGCCCCTCGGAAGCCAAACTGATTAACGCCACATTTTACAAACATCCGTATTTTATTACCGAAATAATAGAGTTGTATTTTCCAAAAATCAACTTAATTCATTTTTGCTACTTAATCAGTTTGACTTCTAAATGGTTCAATTTGGGTATCTATTAATAAGGAATACGTGATTGAAGCACGGGTTCAGCATCCCTTACAGCGTTCAAGAAAAATATAGATAAGGTTAACAAACTTAATGAGATAATTAATCAACTAATGCACACTTCCTTCGCTGCTATCACTTGTTATACCACATGTTCGTAGCCACTCCATTCCTTCGATTATCTCTACTATGTGTTATCGAAACGCAATAGATCAAGATCGCCTTTATCCACATTGCAACTATCGAGCTTTTAGCGTAAAAAGCTCGCTCCTGGCGAGCTTGCAGCCGAGTTTAATATACGACTTCTAAATACCGATTTTTGCATCAGCAACTTTAATTAAGCGGTCGCTCAAAGCATTCACCGGTACTACGTATCCCATAGTTCGGTTACGAGATTGCAATACAGCCACGCAATTCCCGCTTGCAGCGCAACGTTTTTCCATTCTAATAAATTGCTATCCGCACCGCGAACCTGCGGGCGTCGAGTCGGAATCGCAAGACGCCTGCTGGAACGTGGTAGCATTACCCCGTCTAGCTGGAATCTTTTCCTTCGACTTCGTATTCTTGACAACCAAGCTGATTCCTATTTCCTCTTCGCCGCTGGAACACGGAACTGTCAGCGTTGCAAATCTGGCGAACTTACGCGTGAAAATAAACGGTCACGCGAGACGGTTGAAGCGGCAAGAAGGCGGAGAATGAAGCTAAATGAAACTGTGTTCTGCTCATAGCGTTGGATACCTGTTACACGCGGAGTTGTTCCCGTAACATTGTTAGGAACGAAGGTTTAATCAAACCTTCTTATTATTTCTTCAGTTCTCCTTAACGATTAATTCCCGTTACGGGAGGGAAGATATTTGTGACGTTGAAAAGTACAAAAATCGCAGCTGTGGATACTACAATTAAGAAGTAGATTCGTGGAAATGAACGTACAGTGGAATTCGTCTATTACGATCACTTTGAAACTCGTAAATTTTCATAAGAATACCTGCCTGATAACTAGACTGCAGATTTTTACTTATTTTTATATATATATATAAATAATTTTAATTATTATTATATAATTATATAAAGAGAAAAAATTATATATATAATTCTTATCTTTATAAGTACAGTTAAAGATGTGAAATTTCAATAAATACAGTCTCGAGCATGTAAATTGGGACACGATCTTAAATTGAATCAATTATACAATTGTAAATTGTGTTCCTATTTTCGTCTGTAATATGCCATTTCGAAGTATATTTTCCATAGATTAAGAAACTTTATATATTATTATTACCCGTTACCTATAATCGTAAATGAAATTAAATTTCGTTTATTGATTTTCCCTATTTATGTATATGCTTGCCACTGTATTTGTTTTACGTTTTACAAATTACGTCGGATATTTCGTATAATTCTGCATATTATGTGCGTCATGCATCTGTTTGGCAATTTAACTTTGCCATAAATACATAAAAATCCGTAGTTTATCGACGAAATTACACCATATACAAACTTGACGAGGATCAAATATATTTTCAAATAATTATGTAATAAACTGACATTGCAGAATGTTTACGATTAATTTAAATTTTCGTAGGATCAAAAATCCGTTGAAGGACTCAAAGAAATTCTGTCAAAATCTTTCACATTTTCAAGGGGCAGCAATACCAATTATAATCTCCATCCCTATCAGTACGGAAAAAAGAATAAAGAAACTTTTTTTGCACCATCAAGCTTTCACGGATCGCTGATAAGCAGCTTCATACCTAATGACCGAAGTACCAGGCAGAAGAGACTCATCATTAGCGCGGGTCCGGGTTTACGATGTGTGACTTTCATTTAGCGTCGTCCGGCTGCTTAATGCGCCGGCCGTCGCCGGAAATTCGTCGAAAGGCGACCTGGTCCCTTTGATTTCGGTCGGTATAAAACGCGACTTTAAACTCGCATGAAAGCCAGCGAACCGCGACCATCCGCGAATATAACGAACACATCTGACGGCGATGCAAGGGGGACGCGGGAATTCGCTTAAGTGTAATTAGTGGACCGCGCGACGGTCTGAAACGACGAGCCTCAATTAGCGTTTTCCTTCCCCTTAGAATGGGCCGGGCGTAATAGTGAATCATTCACGAAAGTTCGTCCGCGATACTGTCTCGAAAGTTTCCGGACGGACCTGTCTGACGGTCGATGTTCCGCGTCGCGACGTTTCTCCGCATCGTAAACACCGCTAGTCAAAGTAACGGACACGTGTTTACCTGAACGTTATCATCCCACGGGATACGGAGGTCTCTGTACCTGCAACTTTACGTCGAGGTGTCTCCCGGAATTCAATTTTAACGCGGCCGCATCACAACCAGCTGCCGGAAGTTTCCACCTTCCGTTTTAGGCGATGCGGGAAACCTGATCGCGGACACGGTTTGACTTTTCCAATTAAACGGCTGGTGGATTCTAACGTGGTTATTTGATAACGCGTTCGGGTATTTCACGGTGGATGATTTTTTGAATGCAAGAGGGATGGTCGTTGAGGTTAAAGTGGCGTAGCTTCTGAATCATTTCCTGCTCTGTCGGTGCAGCGAAATTGCATGACGAGTCCAAAGCGAATTGCTTCCCCTGTGCATCTTCCTGAGATCAAACGATTTAATTGATGCCAATGATCATTGCTATCCGTCGGTATCATTATTTATGGCAACAGTTCTACATTACACAACCGCTTAACATCGATGACCCACAATTAACTTTCTAGGCTCCGGAGTATTATGCAAATTCATATATTTACAAACGTCACTAAAGAAATGAAACTTAAACGTACATTTGTTTGACTCTTTAAATGTTACTGTACATCATTACATTTTTTTTTCTTTTTACAGGCACCTCGTTCAAAAACAGTGTATCGAAACTCGAAAGATTTAACAACATCTTCCTACGTTGCTTACCGTATCTGCATTTAATATGGAAACTCCCTCATATTTTTACATTAATTTAATTGCTTCTACGCGTAACACTAACAGATTCATTCCGTTTAAACGAATAGATAAATATAGTTAATGTTATTAACGCAACTGCAACACGAACACCTAGGATCGTCGGTCAGACCGATACGCAGGTGGGAAGAGCTAACGTATAATTAAAACACGAATACAATTCGCCAGAAAATTTCACGCCCCAAACCACGCTCCATCAATAACGACGAAACTTCCGGGACCATAGGAGGGTAGCATCGTAGGAACGCGTGGGATCGATAATTCCGCCGCGGAAATACCAAATTTTCCCGTGATGCGTTATTAGTAGCAACGAGCCGCGTCGGCTTCGTGAAATTTGATGCTGTAGCGAAAACTTTCGTTAAAAGGCAGCAGGCTGGGGGCCGTTGTTCGTCGCTGCTTGTATTAATTATGAACAACGATGCCATGAGACGTCTTCCATGCTGGAGCGGTTGGTCGAGCATGGAAATTCCAATATGTTCCCGTGACGTCTAGCGGAGCACGGGCGTGCACCGCGCTCGTATTGAATTTCAATTATTTATCGGGAACTCGCGCTAATTGCAGCCGCATGGTAGTTTCCGCAAGAAGCAGCCGCCTCGTCTTTCAGCCCAGGGAACCAGAAGGACGCCGCACGCATCTCTTCCTCGGCGAGGCAAGAACTAACGCGTCACGACAGACGAGGGTCCTTGGAAGTCGACACCGGGCTACCTTGAGACGCGAAAAGCAGCATCCAGCAAGGGAGTTCTGAGCTGCTGCATACTCACAGACGCCCTGCATACCGGCAGTAGCTGAGACGTTGAATGCGGTTAATTAGAATAATGCTCTCGAAGAATTATTCAAAGTTGTTGTAGGCTTTGTTTTACCCTTTGACCGCGACGCGATGTTAGCGTGACTGTTGCTGCGGAGCATTAGTATACTAACAGAAATGCGCGTATAGTTTATGCGTGTAAGATAGCTACGTATGTGCAGTCGCAAAAGACTACATGCACCTCTAAATTCCAAATATTTAAAGAAATAGGGGCACTTCGATCGGTTTAAGAATATTAATTTATTTGCTGATTAAAAGTAGGCAGCCTGTTAAAAAATGGTGATCTCCTTTCCATTTGTTTACAACAAAATATTGTACATGAACCGAAAGTACGACTTTATGAAAATCTTCGTACGTGTATTAAAGTATAGAAAAGTTATTACTATGATTATGTATTTATTTTTTGACAGACCTTCTGGTATATCTGTGATGTTCTACAGTTTGTTTAATATAAATAAAATGATATTAAATTAATTTTAGCAGCAATTTAGTTTATGGAAACAATGATATTCTCTTTAGAAACAGTTTTCTAGAAATCTTTCCCATTTGTAATTTTATATTTTACGAATTTTTGCACCACTTTTATTGTTCCAAAATATATCAGTAAATATTTGAAATTTAAAATGCGTATGTAGAATTTTGTGACTGATTATATTTATCAACCTGAAGCGCAGAACGATAAAGTGTTACATCTCTGTTAAAATAAATGTCTAAATATTGTTATATATTGGTAAGTTAGAGAATAAATGTACAGCTAGTTACGAAAGTCTACACATTCATTCTAAATTTTAGTTACTTACTTCATCATAATAATCCGGTTAATACTGTTTGAAGCAAATCATTGGAAGTAAAATATATTATGACCAAAGACTTTTTTGACGAAGGATGGGAAAGTAGAAGAGCGAAGTGAATCACTATTAGCATCGAAAGAACCGTACAGGAAGGATTAAATTTCTATTACTATGACTATTGCGTAAAGGTTAGAAGCTGACGAGGAATATTGCGCCATGAAGTTTTTCTCAGAGATAGCAGAGGCTTAGCAGGAATTAATTCGTTCAAATGTGTAATGCACAGTTTTTATAGCTTCGTAGGATTAGCTTATTAGAATTCTCAACTGAATCATTCACACGAGACTTCATCCAATTAGCCCGTACGGTATTAACTTATCGCAAGCGCCAATTAATGACACACATCGATTTTACTGCCCTTTTATATCCTCCGTTTCAGCTAGTACATTTCTACGCTACGCTCACGATGTTTGCAATTACCTTCACGCAACGTAACGTTCACGCGATGCAACTCAAGTTACAACTTTAACTGCACCAATTTCCAATACACTGTCAATATTGTCTGTTCGCATTTTGCATTTAAACAAACCAATTCAACTTCAACCTTAAACGTCCATAAACACCCGTCGTTTCCAATGATACTATTGCAGACAACGTTTTCGAATACTAATCGATCAATTTCAATCGAGCACTTTTAAAGCTATTCGTAAAAAAGTTTAATCGAAAGCCGTCTCTGCCCACTTGCATTCGCTTCTTCTTTTTCTTCTCGCAGGCACCGTACCGTCTACTCTCGAAATTATAATTCGAACAGATTATTCCTCGTGGCGGAGCATGGTTGTACACGGTATCCCAAATACGATTCTCCGATACGTACACGGATAAAAGATTGAAGATGCCTCGATAGGAATGGCGGATCACCGGGCACGTGGGTGGAAACGTCATCTTCGAGGCCGAGAGGGTATCGCCAGCTGCCAAGACTCGGACATACTTCAGAAGCGCCGTGAAAACCGGATTACCTTTATCGATCGGCCAATATATCGAAGCGTTCTTACAGGGGGCCGGATTACATGCGTACGTTTTGCCGGGCATTTTTTACGTCCCCCGTAATCTAAATCGGTGTCGCTCGCATACGAGTTTTAATACGTTCCGTTCAATGAAGCGATCGATCCAGCGGCTGTTATCCAGTGCAGCAGCGTCACGGGTAATCACGGGAGTTCACGTGAAATAAACATTTGGTCGAACTCAATTAACCAGACACGACGAGGTATATGGAGAAACTTTTCTTGGCCGGTTTAATCCCGCTGTAAGATCTTCGATCGGGAGAGAAGTCGCGGAAGCGGCGGCTAATTTCAATTCCACCATACGAACGTGAAACTTGCCTTCGAAGGAGGCGTACGTACTACTAGCGATCGCATCTGCCGACCCCGGTGCAACGATACGATCCTAACGGTAATAGAGGCCTGCAACAAAGCGCAACAGTTTGATCGCGGAATCGCGAACTTCTTGTATCTTTCTCTATCACGGTATCGGCAATAATAAAGTCGTCACGATCGCGATAGAAGAAGAAAGAGGTAGGATAGAGAAGACCAAACGCGATTCATCGGGCACGAGTCACCCATTCATCGACGCTGCTCTTACGGAACGTTCCTCTTCTACGTGTACTATACGTACATCAACCTGCAGCTTGGATCCCGCAATAATTGCGTCAGCAAAATGAAGCAAAGGCACGTGCTCCCTTCGAACCAGTTCCACCGTTCACCAAGCGATCGCAGAACGTTCATCGTTCAACACAGGATGCCAACGCCGTCCAACATCGCTTCAGTCGCGGTTCGTCTCGAAACGATGGAAGCCAGTCAGCCAGTAAAGCAGAATGAACGAAGGCCATTGCACAGCGTGGCACATTTACCTATAATCTATGGACGCGTTCCCGCGATGCCGTAATAATTGCGCTCGCTCGCAAGCAAGCAAGCAGGCAGGCAGGCAGGCAGCCAGTCGAGGAAGGAAGTCTTTGTTGCGGCCAGCCCAGCAGCCAACCATCTAGCCTGGCTGGCAAGCAAGGAACGAGGCAAGCCAGGGCGGCGAGTAAGGCTTGCACGGTGAACGCGTTGCATTCTAGCAATGGCATGCTGCCGGGGTTAATTGTATTGGCTCCCTCGGCCTCATTCTCATTCAATCGTGATCATTACCCGCCGAGAGCATCCTCCTACGTGTCACTCACACGTTTCACCGGCTCGGTCTACGTACACGCCCGGCTGCTACATTGTGTGGGAAGGTTTCCTTAGCCTCGTACAGCGAGTTCAACCAACAACATACGCTTCGGCTATCGCGGTCACGCGTGAGCGCGTGGTGGTGCGCGTCCGTGCGCGCGTTCAGCATAGACGAACAGCCCGCGTCCTCTCCTCTCTCGAGCTCGTTCTGTCCACGACGGATTAACTAACGAACGTACGAATGTGCATGCACGTTCCATCTCTGTTCCGCCACTATCGATACAAATTAATAGCATCTCTCCACCCGGCGTGCCACGATGGAAGCAACCGCTCGACCGGATGAACGATCGGTCGAGTCACCGTTAAGAGGCGGGGGATTCTTCGTTACCCGACGGAAAGTGAAAGAGGCGACGTTGATCAAGTTGTGGGCGGACGGATGAAGTTATCTAGCGATATTTGCGGCTGGATGGGAAAACGGCGAGTCGCACGATCGAAGATTCACTGGGGTTTTCTCATACGGAGGTAGGAGATTGTTGGATGAAACTGCGGAATTATAGTCTGGGAATTTAAGGCGTGAACACAGAAATAGCGTAATGTATGTAAATATGTTCGAAACAGATTTGAGGTGCGGATACGGAAACGATATAGTGACAAACTTTGGAACATTTTTGCCATTCTCATCACTTCCGTGTTTGAATTCGGGTGCCTTTATCCCGTCTCCAAAATTATCATCGTTTCACTTGAAAATCCAACGCAGCTTACCCATTGCTCACCGTCGAGTCGCAGTCCTCAGAATTTCAATTCTGTCACAGCACGGGGAATTCCGTGGTAGAATACGTTTCACGCGAATGCGAAGAGATTTCTTCGGTCCTGCCCGAAAATCCGTACTTTATACGCAACAAGGAACGCGACGTGGGATCGGGTAAAGTGCATAAATAACGCGCGTGCGAGCAAGCAACTGTTTTCGCCGAGGCAAGTCACAGTGTCGAACAAGCGTGGTTACCAAGCGCCTGCCTACCAGCTCTTTCGACCATTGCTTCTCGTTCAGTGGCGTGTCTCCACAGGCATGAAGGATTGGACCGAACACCGCGGGTAGCGAACGAGCCTTGATACGTGGCATTCATAAATCTGCGCGTTTTTCAGCTTTTCCTGGACGCGACGACCTTGCCCGTTGCGCCGCTCCCACGTTCACGGTCCAGGTGATCGTTTTATTCGCCGACGGCACGCAGCCAGCCAGCTTTCGACCCCGCTAGGTCGAGGAGGATCCACACGGCTCACCGAGAATCTCGATTTCCGTTTTATTTGGTCGCTGCCCGCGTTGACCAGGATTTATAGCCGGACAGCCGCTTCGCCGACCAACGAGAGGCGCTTATACGATGCCAAATTCTTCGGCCACCGCCGCGATGTTCGTTAAAGGATATCGCGCAGGGCTAGGCTGCAGACATCCGAAGAATTTTGCAGAGAAATCTCGTATACGCGTAGAGGAGGTACAATTCTAGAGATTGTACAATTTTGTGATTTAGTAGAAATAAGATAGAATCAATTCCTTTGAACTTTTCTACGTTTTGATAAGACGTTGGATGACCAATGGATATTGTACAGTGATTGACACTACGAACCGTTGATTTTTATTAGAAATATCGTCTTCAGAGAAAACATTAGTTAGAATGTGTTTAAACATCAATAATCGACTACAATTGTAGATAGTTATTGCAAATGTATTCATGCTTTCATAGGGAAGATATTGCGAACAGTATTGAGAAGCCTATGATGTGTGAATACTATTTTCAGTCACTGTATATTTTTCACTCGGCACCAGAATAGTTTCACTCTGACTATTTTTACTAATTTATGATGCTACTAACTGCATTGCAAGTTTTATAAATACGACTATGCGATTCCGTAGCGTCACCGGCGAATCGAATTACGATCATCAATAATCAACACGTTAATGTTTTCTTTTCATCTAACCAAGAAACATATACAATTATTCACAAAACTATTTCAGCCACCTTACGAAATTGGGAAATCTATATCCATTTATTATTCATGTTATTTATGTTACACGTTTAAAGGTAATGCTTCCCATCGTCATTAATATTAGATCTCGAATTATGTTTGTCTTTGTTTCGACATCATTTGAAAAAAAGTTAGTAAACGTCTAACATAGCCGAATACTTTCGTGACAAACCGTATGTCGTAATAAAATTGAAAATCCATCGGAACGAAACTAAAAATCATTAAAATTCAAGCGTAGACTTTTGACCCAATGTAAACACGTCTGAAATAAAAGCCTCTGAGTACTCACCTCGTACAAAAATATTCACCGGACCGAAGGAATCACGAGAGTTGATCTTCGCACGGGTCGAGGCGGAGGAAGTTTTCGATCGGTCCGAGTTAGCACGGACAACCGACAATCGCGAACGAGATTCAAAGGGGCTAGACCGGGCTGGTAGCGGAGTCGAAGGGCTCGCTAATCAGAGATTTAATTGATACCATGGCGAGCACGACCGTCGCACACGAGCAAGCGCTCACACGACTATCCACGAGTACCCAGACTCACGAACACACGTAGGACGTTGCTATCGTACCCGGGCAAAAGGACGGGGCCGTAATACATATGTAACACGACAGAACGATGGGACACGGAACGAGAACGGGGAGGGTAACGGGCAACGTGGATAAAGCGGGTTACAGGCTACTTAATCCTGAGCTCTTCATTAGCAACGCTGGCCAATCACTTCTGTTCCTCCTCCTCGTGTATGCCCCGGCGGTTGTTTCGATTATTGCGCTCTCGTACAATCTAAATTGTCATCGACCACCGTTTGGTAATACGATGCTCTCTCTCTCGTTTCGCAGAAAAACGATAGAGAACCATAGGAAACGTTTCTACCGCGTCTCGATGCCGTGTAACAGCTTTCGGGGGTTTTAATCGACGTTGTTCGTTTGGATTTAAAACCGGCCAATCTCCTCTATTCTATCGATTGCAAATCGGTGATCAGCGTAAAGACAAATACCGAAGCTTTAATTGCTGGTTTCGACAGGAAGAACGTCGACATCGAACGATTTAATTCGAATGGCTGGCATGGCTCGCCCGGTTAAGATCATCACGACCAAAAAGCAAGCGGAACCCGATTATCTTTAATTTTACGAGGCATACGTGACGCCGTAACGCGTCGAGTGCACGAATTAGCTTCGATTATCGACGAACGAGCCACGATCCCACGAAACTGTCGGGAAAACCGCGGACCACGATCGAATCTTCAATTACGCCGTAACGATACCATTTCGTTGTTGCTTGACGGTGAAACGGTCGGGCGCCACTTACCTGAAAACAAAGGAAAAGCGAAAATTACATTTAGTTTTGAGACACGGCTGGAAAGTACGTTCAAAAGGGGGCGACGGGAGAGGTGAGACGAGAAAGGGGGAGGATAATTAAATGTATGCTACGGAACCCTCGTTTCCCACCTTTTGTTAGAAACTTCGGACCCTCCCTGTTTTCCCAACTACCTCAACCCTCTTCTCGTCTCACCCTTTTCCCCCTTTCTTCTGGTAATCTCCGGCTTGTATTAATATTAATAACGAGCCCAATAGTCGCAGCAGCAACGGAGTTTTTCGTGAATCAGTATGCGCGGCGAATTCACGCGAGTGCCGGTAAACAAAAGGCGCCGGCGCTCAAATCGAATCACCCGGCGGATACTAACGAGGAAACGTTCCTGATGGCGTGTTTGCTCCGTCTTTCCCGCTTTTTTCCCCCCCAGGATTCATGACGCCGCCTCTATTGTACGTCTTCGAGTTCTTTTTTTGTGGGAACAATTTTTGTTAACAATTCTATATCGCGTAGAAATATCGAACACCACCGACCAATGTTTTGGGATTATTTGAATTTTTCGTTCTTGCGTAATTTGTTAAGGATAAAGTTGAGAAATTAAAGCATCGAATTGATTTGTATAATGAATATATAGATACAATGGCTACAAAGATATTTCCACATCATTGTATTTATTTTGGTCATTAAATATTAGTTAATTAGGGCGGAGTATATTAACTCTTCTATCACTTAATTGTAGTAGTATGCTACTATAAAAATTTGCTGCTAGGGAAATGAAATATAGAATCTGATCAAAACATGGGTCACTGAACAATTTAGATATATGTAAATACAGATATATGTAAATCGTTATACTTTTTACGTTTACAGTGAGTTTATAATTTTGAAGCACAATCGAGAAACGCCATCAATTGTCACAATTAAGAAATATTAAAAGAGTGCGATACAGTTGAAACATTTTGTCGATGTTATGTAATAACAACATTACAACTATTTT
Source organism: Eucera pruinosa (assembly GCA_028830335.1). Lineage (NCBI taxonomy): Eukaryota > Metazoa > Arthropoda > Insecta > Hymenoptera > Apidae > Eucera > Eucera pruinosa. Next base: position 13,756,714 of record JAMYCR010000004.1, on the reverse strand, counting down.
CAATACTTTTAGTCATCCTGTACGTACCATTTATTCATTTATGATTAAAACAAAACGTTCGCAGTTATCTTCTCTTGTTTTTACGAACTTCTCTCAGTCACAGTTAATTTACGTACACAAATCTGTTATATTGATTGCACTGCTGTGCGACCATTTTATTTTCAATGTTCTGTGGCCGGAATAAAATTTTGCATCGATCTGTACAAATTGTATTTCTGTCAGTGGCCGACAAAACTTTTGTACTCATCCGACGCATTAGTATTTTTCAACCTTTTCAAAATTGTTCAATTTACAGTACGCATTGAAGCGTGAATCGAATCAAAGCCGTGCAAATCTCCAACAAGGAAACAATAAAATCTCATCTTTTTACGAGTCTGTGAAACGATAACACCATCGGTATAACCACGCAGGCTGAATCAGCAGCCACGTTTTACACAGGGTGAGGCAATTTAACGCGAATAGGCGGATTGCATTCGTTTCAGCGCAAGAACGCAAGGTTATATGCACATAATTCCACAATTACACACGCATACGGAACGATTGTGCCGACCGTGCTCACATTCGCGACACCATTTGCGTGAAACGTCCAAAGCGACTCGATTCTCTCCTTCTGCTCTTCCGCTTCCACCCTCCAGCGTCTTCCGGCACGCGTTAATTTGTTTACGTAATCACCCCTTCCCAGCTACGTCTTATCTCTATCTTGTCTTACACCCGTTTTACCGCCAATCCTCTCCTAGCTCCAAATTGCATTCGACTTTGAGAGTCGCTGCTTAGTTTCGAGTCCAATTTGGTTAACGAGAAATTTCGATGGATCCACGATAATAAAAAGCGAGAGAATATTTTAATGTTCCAGCAAGTACCGAGAAAATCGGAACATAAGAATGTTGGTCAAGATTTTCCAATTTTCGAGAAGATTTGTGGTCATTTTTCGTTAACCAAATTCCATTAATTTGCAAATAGTATCGAATTGTAGATTGTAAACTATATCGCGCTATCGCAAGGTTAGTAAAGAAATAAAAGAAATAACTAGACTGCGGACCTTTATGGAAATTCAGAAATTATTGACAGAGAAAAATTTAATGAACTATTGGTTAGAATTTTCGATAACTCTAAGCAATGATAATTTCATATTCAAAAGCATAACCGAGTATCGTCACGTCCATCCTTGCTGTCATAAGGTGAATGACCAGTCATTTTTATTGCTTCCTTTCCAGTAACTCTTTCATTTCCCTTTCCCTTTTCGTTTCTTTCCATTCTTCGCATGGTGGACAAGAATTACAATGTATTTCATCTAGAATGTAGTTCGACAGTTTGGGTGAATTAAAAAAGCATCGAATTACAAACGAGAACGAATGGTGATTCGATATGCAGGACGGTATATTAAATTAGGCGGGGGATCGCGCGTGATTTAATCAATATTTATGAAATTTAATCAACATGTGCATGTTAACGGGTTCATATACATGTACATGAGTATCGAATTTAATGAACAAAGTTTGTACAGTTGCGCGCGAACAAAGCGCGTGGACTTTATACGGGCAAATACGAGCACAATTTACGCGATAAAACGAACGACAAAGTATGCATGTACGTTGCAGGTAGATTGAATTTTGGGACCGAATAAATTATTATTCTAATGATTCCCCATCGAAATGCATGTTTCCGATAAATCGATCGATCAAAATTAAATTTTACTTATTCGATCTCTCATTTCGTCCGGATTATTATTCCTGTTGAACCCCGTTAATCAAAATTGTATTAGCATATTGTTTAAAGGTCGCAGAACATATTTTACATTTTCTTATTATAATATCTGTGCAATAGCATTTGCAATAAAAATGAAATAAACAGAACATGTGACGTGCGATGCGTTATATTTTAACGTGACAAAAAAGATCATGATTTTTTATTCACAGCGTGATATTCTTTTTTGGGCGGCTATTTTCACGTAAACTAATGTCATGGCTAACCAGTAAATTTATATTTTTGTTAACAAAAGTCTAGAACTGGTAGCTGAATAGAAAATTATTTCATCCTCTGAATATTATAACGCATATTTTACTTTTGAATTTTTACATACTTTTGCATATTATAATAATACTGAACAAGACGTTATAATACCGAAAGTTTTATTGTTCGTAGCTATTAATAAGAAGTTCTGTTTCTTATCGTTTCATTCGTGTTACAATAAAGAAACACGATATCTTAAAAACGTCAATGCGTCGAAATTTCCTGTCGCTAGTGTCCATATGTCGAATTGCAAAATTAAATATTCGAATTACTTTGTCTTAAAGTAACAACGAATTTTGTTTTTCTTTTCTTTCATGGGCACGTTGACCCGGCGGATACTTAAAACGTGGAAATAAAATCCAAATCGAAAGGTAACAAAGTAGCGAGGAATGCGTTTAACAACCACCCCGAATGTTTCTCCCGCGAATCGAAAAGTCGTAGAGGAAGACAGGGTTGCAGGGAGGATGGAAGCGTCGCAGCTGTTAGCGAAGCAATAACGGTGTCCCTTTTTTTTACGAGGGAAACACAGGGATGCTCGGATCAGTTCCGAGCTCGTAAAACGACAAGAGCGCGGTTTCGATATTACGATAACACGCTACCATACCCATCTCGATTTTCCAAGATCCGTAAATCTCCAGCCAGCTAGAATCTCAATCGAAGTTTTGAGCTATCCCAATCGAAATTTTCGCGGAGTATATCACTGGCCTACTCTTAACGCTTTGCTATCGACTGACGTATTAGTACGTCTTTTCTTGAGAGCGATTTGGCGTATTATTACGTCTTCCTTAACACTTTCGTTGCGACTGATTTTAATCAAAGAATATAGGGAAGTCGTTAAGATACTAAATTGCACAGCGTTAAATTTAGATTCATCTTTCAGTTCTCTCCTATCCTTCAGCTGATAAAGAATTTCAAGTGTTTTTAATTAGCAAAAGTAATCGATAAAACTCGTTAGTAATGCATCATGCGCAAATTTCTTAAACGTGCATGGGCACCAATAGCATTGAAAGGGTTAAAGAAAAATTAGAATAGTAAAAAGCCGGCTTTCCGTATATAAAATTTGACAAGTGAAAGTTAAGTAGTAGTTTCTAATTATGTACTTTTGGAATTCCTTCAGTTGCACATTCGTTAATTTTTGTCAAACATGCTAAGCAAACGATGAAACTCGTCATTGTGTTATTATCAGATTTCGGATTTTCATGCAAATTTAGATTTTTGCAAATAAAATTAAAGAAACGAGATCTAAATAGGGGATCGTTTCGCCCTCTAAATACTATTGTTTGTATCTTACCTTTAATACTTACCGTATTTTTTAATACCACTTATATTTTGTACCTTTCCCAAATATTTAAATTTTCTATAAATGCATAAAGATCCACAGTCTAGTTACTATCTTTATCTCGCGTGTGGTACCTTAAGTTAAACCCTCGCGCCAGCAAAGTTGCACCGAACGAATTGATCACTCTCGCACCGTCAGCACCTTGAATATAGAACTCACCCTATCCAGGACGATCCTCTTGCTAGACATCGGTCGACGACGTCGTTAAAAAGATGTCGTAAAGCATCCCTATATTCGGATCGCGTTTATGGATCGCGATTTCCCCAGGTTCATAAATGTTAACGTTTTCAGTCACTTTGTACGATGGTATAATAATATCGCTAGGTAACAAACTAGTAGTATAACGCTGCATTTGTTACCTAGGCGCAATAAAATCTTTTCCCCGCCACGATCGTTGCTGGTCCGTGACAATGGAGAAACGATGGGGCACGCGAAGGCGTTCTCATTTATCATGCCGCACTCGTAAATCAAGGATGAGACGAGGAGCAGAGCAAACAAGGTGCGCGTCGAGACACTAAATAAAACACGCAACGGTATGGCGCTTTTAAATTCTCATAATGAAATCGTAAAGCGAGCAGACGGATTTCGCTTTACGGGTCTCATCAGGTCTGTCTGTCCGTGCAGGCGCCGAGACATCCGCCAGACGGCTGCCTAATGGGGGATGCAAGTGCAACTATTTGAGATGCTCCACGATACCGTTGAATGTTATGGCACTTGAAGAGCCACTGGGTTGTAAGCAGCGTTTCGATTTCCCATGGTACTTAAAGGTGGCACAGGAAACTCATTTGATTTTTAATAACGGTATGCTTTAAAATTAATTATTGTACTTCGGCATTTCAAAGATTGGGTATAGGATAGGTCAGTTGTAACATAGAACGGTTGGAAAGGCGATTTTTTTGGGGGGGAAAAATTGTTTTAGGTTCATCTGTACACAGCGCAAGAAGCGTTTTTAACCCTTCTTCGAATTGTAGGAGCTGTAGTGGCCTCATCTAAATTTAAACTTGGCATGATTCAATAGGTGTAAATACAATTATTTGAAAATTTACTTAATCTTGTGTTGTCTGTTCAATTTGTTAATGCTGCAAAACAACTACTTTGCACTTATTAACCCGGTCATAGGATTAAATAGAAATTTAAACTATAGAGTTAACAAAGCATGTGATATTAAAAAATATATCATGTGATCCAAGTAAGACACTCGTCATAATATTTAGAGGGTATAATTGATCTCTATTTTAGTCTCGCTTTTTAATTATGGTCGCACCGATCGATGATCCATACTTTACGAATTGAACAAATTATATACCGTATTAATTCAACTATTAGGTGTACAAATTAATTCGGTGCTCTTTCACAAAATTCGATCTGTATTTAGTGAATATGAAATACAATTTTGATGCTGAAATTAATTTCTACTATTCATCCTCCGTCGTACGCGACTTTTAAATTCTATTTTAATAAAAAAGATAACGGTTGTTAAGCCAGAAAAATCTTCAAAACGTTAACACCGAATTAATTCGTACGCCTAATAAAACGTGCACTTACAAAGTTGTATCGGCGGAGTGATAAAGATGCGACAGTTTAGGGCGACAAAAACTTAAATCCGCCACAGGCAAGAACCGCCTAATAAACACCGATACGGGCGTCAAAATCCCCGAAGGACCAAAACAGGGAGTAGGAACATCCGCTGAAAATCAAGCATGTGTAACAACGTCGATAAACCTAAAGGTGTCGCCGGCATGTGTACACACACGTAAAAGACAGAGCCCTTAAACGACAGCTACAAAGAGGAACAAGGAGAAGGAGGAAAGACAGAAGTAGGCAGGTGTTTTTGCAAGCCGCCAAGGTGGACGTTGGCGTCGCGTCGTAGCTGGAGAGACTCGTTCGGAGGCTGTTAGCATCCTTCGCCACCATCCTCGCGTCAGTGTGGCCGGCGAACATCCTTGGATCTCCTTAGATCTTCCAGCGATCTTCTCTGATCTCCTCACACCTGGTTGCGTCTACCTGGCTAGGCGGTTTGTCCGGCTTTCTTCATCCTTCTTCGCCAACTAGTTTCCCTCTTTCGCCGATCGAATCGACCGAAAGTATTTTTCCTTAGAACGTCCTCCTTCGCCAGGAGGCTGTTCTTGTTCTCGTTCCATCGTCACGCAGAATCGTGCACGGATAGTTTGCAAAACGTTTGGGAGCGTGGGCGTTGCGAGACTTCACGTCGATTCAGATCATTTTGACGAGATCGCAAAGGCGTTGCCGAGAACAACGGAGAGCTGCTCCTGCAATAGGCGTAGGTGTTTGCTCGCGACGCGACGCGGCTGGCTGAATGAACTCATTCCTCGCCGAGGCTTACCTTGAACACCCGGTTCCCTCGATATACCGATGGAATTCCCGTAATCGCCTCGATTTGCAATTCCACCCGGCGGGAAATCGATTCTCTCTTTACTCTTCGATTTCACTGGAAATTGTCTTCGAGTCCTTGTTCCAGCATTGCGTCATTTCGCCCGCCAGTTGTGGGAATTTCGCGAAACGTTCCGCGGTTGTTCATCCGGAGACAGGGAAATCGCTGCAGTAACTTTACGGACTCAACCATTAGAATCGACGTTGTCCATTGGGAAAATCTAGCAGAACTTTGTGAGTTTCTAGAGAATCTTTATGATTCGTGATCTATCTGGTTGCTTCGATCAGATGTAAATTGAAATGAACGCGAATTAGGTAATTTTCTTCGATCGACGGCGATCGAAGGAGAATTCCGATATCGGTGGATGGTTAAGAGAGACGCAGTGAAAGGTTACGCAGCGGGTGAATCCCGTGGCGTTTCTATTACCCTGATATCGATGGAATCCGCGCAATCTCCGCGATTTGCATTCCATTCGATTAAAAACCAATTTCTTTCTTTTTCCCTCCGATGGAATCGTTGCGTAAGTGGAATGCGTGAATGTTTGCGGCGAAGATTACGACCCGTTGCGTCATTCCCACTGCGTTCTGATACAAGGATGCGTTCACAGGTAAATTAATTGGCTGAAATTACCACAAAGATAAATTCTAGTGGGAAGATAGTGCTTTCAGCAGTAGACGAATTTTATTCGATGCCCGCGATTCTATTATTGCAAATTCGTTCGCGATTATTTCTACGACCCGCGTCCTAGTAGAAACTTCTGAGATTGCGCAGATTACAAATGCAAGAATATTGTACTGCAATTTCTTTGGAAAATGATTATAATCTGTACTAGGAATGTTCGATTCTGGACCGATTTTTATGGAACGATTTTTAACTCTTTTTAATCGATTCTTGGATTTTGGCACGAATTGATTTATTTAGTCACGAATCGATCTGCGATTCATCGAGTGCCTTGAATTCGTTCAACCAGTAATTAACCAGTCTTGTGCTTTTAACTTAGAATAAAGAATGTTTCAGTTAATTTAATGTTGATACAAAAACTCGATCTAATTTGAAGGTTTAAACAAGGAAATTTGTTTAGTAAGTAAAATCAGATTAGGTTAATTAAGATTGGTTAATCTAATCCGTCGTACTGAACAAATTCTGGTTAATTTTTCCCTTTGTCATGTTTCAAATATAAATATGCAGATCTAATCTGAAGATTTCAAAGTATAAGTGAGATAGCGAATCGATTTTTTGAAGTCCAATTCTCCGACGCGTCGATTCCAGCTGTTTCAATACACGATTGATTCACGAATCGATTTATCTTCCAAGAATCGAACATTCCTATTCTGTACGCAAATATTCTGTTCCAATGTGGATAAAACAATATATACAAAAGTTTTATCATCGAAAGCGACAATTGAACAGAAAAACTCTTTGAAACTGAATCTCGAACAAAAGCGAGTAAATCCAAAAAGCAGCAACGTGGGTGAGCATCGATAAAGTTGAACTGCATAGTGCTCGATTTTCCGGGGATAGGATTTCGCAAACTTCCTTAGAATCTGTCTGACCATACGGGTTGCGATCAAAAGGTCGCACGCAGCTACTCGATACGAAATAAAAGTAAAACAAGCAAAAGATAGAAAACTAAGCCAACGATTCAACCGGCGAGTGATCGACGCCCGAAAGTTCGGCGGCAATTTTTAATTGCGACACGTCGACCGGACGATCGAAGCCGGTCTCATCGTTTCCTCGTTCCACTTTTTCGTGCATTCGCGCCCGCGATTGCGACTTTCCGTATTTTTCACGGCTGCATGGAGGCGTCGACAAAAACTCGACAACGAAACACCGCTGACAATCAGAACCGTCGCAAACGATTGATGAATGAATCCATACGGGCGACGGGCTGTACCCGTTGTTTTTGCCGGTTTATACTTCTCTACCTACGGTTTGCCAAGCGTTGCTGTTATCGGTATTCCATGGGGCCCGTTGTTCCGCTTTTTTAAACAGAACATACGCCGGCACGGAAAAGAAAACTGAAATGGCCAGATCGCGCGATACCCGATGCAGATGAAGAAGATTTAATACGAAGATTGCCAACCGGTTGATTCGAATATTCCAGATGCGACAGGCAGCTGGGACAGGTTGCTGTTAGCTTCAATGAGAATGGGGCCCTTGACCTTTTAACTGTTTTTCTTAATTTTGAAGGCGTGCAATCGTGAGCTTAATTATTTTTAAATGACGACAGGGGCTGATTTAAGTACTTGTCGCCTTAGGCTATCATGTTTTTACTACCCTATAATTAAATGCTCATTTTAATTTGCAAGTTAAAAGTCCATTTTATATACAAAGTAGAATATTAAATAACCACAAGAATCTGTTGTTGGATAATAAATTCGCTTAAGAAGAGAGAAAATAGATCCAGAGAAAATAGAGAAGAGATCCAAAAATTCAGAGAAGTCTATTTAGAATAATACGAATAGTAAGAAATGGCGAATATTTGTCCAATTCATAATGATCAATTGTAAACTAAATTAAAATCGCATGTTAAAAATATAATATATATATATATATATATATATATATATATATATATATATATATATATATGTAACGTATAAATATATAAATAATAATATATGTAATATATATGTAAAAATATAAATGCGCCCATGGATGGTGAGTATACTTGACGAAAACAGAGTAAATGCACTTGCTGTAAAACTAAAATAAATTATAATAAAATGGACAACTTTTTCTAGCTGTTTTTTCTTTCATAAATTTATACCTTTGTTGTTTAAAGATTCATTAATACTATTTACAGAATTTAAATTTGATTAATTCGTAAACAAACCCATATTTGGAACTAAAAATATACTTATATTAATCTTTAGTTCATTGTTATTTTAGAATGCGTTACAATTATGAATCCCTTTCTTGTTTTATCTAAACTACACTTTAAATAACAAATACCAATTTTTCTTTCTCCGTGACGAGTATACTCGATATAAACATGAAAAGAATTAAGCGTTAAAGGTGATTATGTATTTATTAGCTTTTTTATCCCATCGCGTTGATTTGATCAAGAAAATAAATTCCTCTAGCTTAAGCATTCCTAGGAATTCCTGATTTTAGACTCATGTCTTCCATATTAGAAACGTTTACCCTTTCTCCGCATGTAATGACGCTACTGGATGATAATTCGCCTGAATTAGTAGCATGAACATATCGAATCCAAAAGAAAGAACAAGGCATAGAGCAATTTTGGTTGCAAATTGCTGGGTTTTGCCCTGTGTCTCAATCCTCATCTCACAACATTATTTCGTCTACTATATAATTAGCACCCTTAGTACAGTAGCAGCTGATCAAACAAACACGCAACAGTGATTCCACTCGAAACATGTCAGATTCCTTTCGATAAATGACGAGACTTATTAACAAGTGTATTTTTATGACTGAATCTCGTGTCAGCCATGTAAAAACTAGTCATTGAACGGCAATTACTATGCGCGTGGCATCGCATTCGCGTGGAAGCTGATTCAAGGCTCGTGAGAAAATAATGCGAGAATTCGCGCAAGGTGATCGAGTACAGTCTTTCGCCCGCATCTACTCGTATCGCACATGCATACGAGTCTAAGAATTTTCTCACAGCTTCGACCCTGCCCGCCGAGATTAGCTTCTTTTGACATTATCCCCGATACGTCAATTATCGACAAGGACGCTAAATACGTGCAGGCTGCCGGCTATCGTTGTTTCCCAACGATTTGCCCCCATTATCCGCGTATTATCGATCCAGGTAACGACGGTTCGGTATTGCTTCGAAAGTACTTCTATATTGCAAACGTTTGTAAGTAATCGACCGCGCGGTGTTAGGCTTCGACTGCGTTTCGTAACGCTTTGTACGATTTTTTCATCGATAGTCAACGAGTATTACAAAGGATTGGAGATTAGACAAAGACAGATGATAAATATACTGTGGATATTTACAAGGATTCGTATTCTTAAATACTTGATCAGAGAAATTATTAGTCGCGTTCTTTAATTGTTAGGATGTTTGGAAAGTTCGTAGCGTTGTTTGACAATCATTTAAAAGCAACATCATTCCGATAAACAATTTTGTACGGAATATTTGTTTCTTAATAATTTTATAAATCTCAGGAAGTATTATAATCCCGTTTTTGCAAGAAATTTGTATTTTTCCCTGAAATAAATCCGTGCAAATAATTCATTCAACCTTCCACACTTTTAGAGTATTTAGTATATGTAAAATTTTATTATCGTGAATGATAATAATGGAATAATGGAGTAATGACCACATTTAACATCTTCTGTTGACTCCTTATTGAAACATAAGATCTGGCATTGTATAACAATAATCGTTGGCTTTCAGTCAACTTTACGCATTATTCTTTAATTGTCGCATTTACATGGCTCAATAACGAATTACATCAATAACTCTTTCCCAATTTTACTAATAACGCAACAGAACCTAATGTTATCAAAAGCACTACGAACGTTCCAATCAATCCAATACGACATTTCGGGTTCTCGAAATTCTCCAGAAAGTATCGAGAATTCTGAAAGTGTCAGGAATCGCGGTTATCTTCAGGATCCCATCCCAATCGAGGCAATAAAATAATAATTGCAATTCGTACTTCCATCCCAAAGTATGATAATAATAAACGCCTAAAAAAATGAGAAAAAAAGGGTAAAAGAGGGAGAAAGGACAGCGATGCAGCATTCTACCCCGAAGGAAGAAAATTACTCGGTGGCGAAACAGCAAATTAGAATGATTCTTGTTGGTTACCGCCCTTTGGCTGCCTCCTCGAGGCGCCGTGAACTTACTTGTTCCTGCGAACGAATGACAAACGACGTGACGTGAACAAGAGCGATCGCCTGCCTCGCTTGATGCGAGGGTATTTTGGGCCCCCTCATGCGAGCACACACGACGAGATTGCGAAGCGTCTTGTCCACGTTGAACACAGGTCGAGCTGGGTAAACCAGGTCCTTCCTTTTTGTTGAGTTTCTAATTAACGCGTGGCTGCGCTGTTTCGTGGTGGCGTGTCGGCAAACATGGTTACCAGGCAGTGATCATTGGAAGATTAAACTCGATAACGCTTTGTCTTACCAGTAATCATATTTTCTTTGGAAAGACTTGCTTGTTGGCAAGTGTACCGAAATGATTATCGATCGTTGGACTGTTGGCTTAACATTTGAGCTCTGATCTTGGGTATATTTGACTATTACTGCATCCTTTTTAAACATGGTCGAAAATCAGACAAAATTATGGTACACATTTAGAAATATTAAATCCTCCAGAAGATTCAATAATTTGACTAAAATTGCTGCGATTTTGCGGGTTACTTTCGACTCTACCGTGTTGTTATTTTTCTGACACATCTCCTAGTTTTGAGGTAAACATAAAAGGCTTGCTAGTAATATTTGTATATTCATATTTCACTTTGAACACTGAAAGTTTTTCTTCTCAAAATTATAAATAGACCGCGGATTTTTAGGCTGATTCAAAATTTTATTAACAGAATTAAAGGAATGAAATTGAGGTAAAGGGTTGTTTCACCCTTCGAGTCAAATAAAAATCATTTCAATATGCATATCTTGTATGAAAATTCGTAGTCTATGAAACTTTTTCAAAAGGAAACAGATCGTGGTTTAATTTACTACAATTTCGAAGGCCGCAGCAGGGCTAATATCTAATATTTGAGGGCCTCCCTCTCTTCTAATACAACAGCCAACGCTAAGCCTCCCAGTTCAAGCAACAACGTATTCCATGTCAGATTGCTCGGTCGTTGAACGATGTTTCGTCGCAAAAGTGCTAGTGCCATGACAAAGACCGACAGGGGTAAAAAGCCTATACGCCGCATAGCATTTCCATCTGCGCGTACTCGCGAGATCTATGCGAGAGGCGGGCTTTTGCAATCTTTTTTCCTCCCTTCGCTCGACGACGCAGCCGCGTTTCGTGGGAAACGATGGAAGCGTACGCCAACGACAAAGGAGGATGGAGAAATGACACGGTACCGCGAAGCACCGGTCGAGTTATTTTCACCGGTCGAAAGTGGAGTAACAGTGGCAGTGTCCTCTCCTTCCTCGCTATCCCCTGCCTCCATCTTCTTCCCTTTTCCTGCACGCTCCAGTCATGGCTGGATGGGAAATTCAAAGCAGTATTTTTAGCGCGAGACAAGCCCATTAGGCGCCACCGTCATGGAGTGTCAGCGGTTAAATCCTTCGACTCGGAATCAAAGCCCTGGTAGCTTGCATTTTTGTTTCCCTTGCAACGGAATCACGCAAACGTGATCTCGCGAAGATGCTACTTAAAGTCTGCGACATTCTACCTTTCAATCCGGCTCTTGACTTTAACGATTGACATACCAAAGCTTGCTTCGGTTTCTAATGATTCCATCAAGACGAATTGGACCGCAACCTGCAGCTCGGGTTGAACGTGGACGTGAAATCTGGTCCTTTCGAAGGCTAACGTTTTCATTCGCCGTTTACACAGCGCCGTGACCACAGTTTAAATTACCATAGCTTTGGTAGCAGTCCCTACGACCGCGGAACCGCGAAGGATTACCGCGCATTGAGCGTTCGCTTTGAACCGGAAACATCCTTCCTGACGGATGACCCTCTTTCAAGAAACTATTTACCTACCCGTTGGTCATCCTTTAATTACGCTCATCAAACCTCCATACCTCCTAACACTTAATCTGCGGATCACAGAAAATTCAGCTAAGTTTTATTAAGAACTATTGCGATATTTCAACCAGATTTTTGCCCTAACTAGGCACGTAATTTATAATGTCCCTTAGCTTTTAATGTATAAATATTATATCAGAGGACTAATGTTCCTAAATAAACTTTTATTATTATTACTATTTACATCTACGAATTCTTCAGTATAAGGGGAGCAAAAGTAAAGCACGGATTAATCATTTCACAGTTTACTACGAGAAAGACACGGGTAAGCTGTTGAACAAGGTAATACAAATTTCGTATCGTAAGTTGTATTATACGTAACATGATTATTAAAACGTGTCACATATAAATAGATGCAATTATGTATTCTGTGTATCCAGCAACCGAAGTGCAAAAAATGTTGCTATTGAGGAAATGGATATTACATCGCTTTTCTTCCTTTCTTCGTTATTTTATTACCCTGTGAAAGGGTTAACGCTAGGACTGCTAAGACCGCGAAAATGATGTGCCACGTATTCACCATACGAATTACATAAATTTGCATCAGAACATTCCGTAATTTTCCGTACAAAACAAGGATAAAAATTCATTCCAATTGAATCATATATTTTCTTCAATCGTCTGTCATTTTGATTTCTTTGCTACAAATAAGTAGGTAGTTCTAGCGTTAAGTGTTAATCACAATTACCGATACTAATCATAAATCAACAGATGAGATCCCTCTTTAATCCTAGCAGGAGTCGATGTTTCTTCTGAAATAAGAGATCCAGCTAATTTGTCAGAGGAAGCCCATCATCCCGAGCATCGGAACACAAGAGAACCAGGTGTTAAGTTGCTCCCACATCTTCGCAATGTGACTCATCGGATGGATGCATCGCGGTGTCTCAAGTGCGTAGCTTCTAAATAGGAAGGCAAACACACATTGTGTTCGAAGCGTGGCTCTTTCTTCTTGTCGCGGCGCTTGTCGCCCGACGACTGCCTGTACATCGTGGACCGAGTACATTAGCAACCACAACATCACGGACAGCACGGTCCGAGAGAAGGGTCGGCTAGAACGAGACCACGAACGCTTTGACAGCTGTTGGTTCGCCTTTGCCCGACTGCCTACCGCGTTCTCTCTGTCTCACCGAGCAATAGACAAGAACACGATGGACCAGTGTACGGTCTGCGGATGCTTTCTCGCTTCCAGTAACTTCTCGGCCCACTTCAAACGTCCTATCCATTTTGGTCCGCGTCACAGTTCCTCGTTTTGAAGAATACAGTCGGCGAAACAGTCAGTCCGTTCACCGAGCCACTCAGGCAAGGGCTACCTTGCTTCTGTCCTCGATCGATGGAGCGTGAGATGTCAAAACGTTCTCGCCAGCCGTTTAGAAGTTTGATTGGGGTATGAGAATGCGAAGCTTGATTGGACGAAAGTGGAAGATTGGAGAGTGAAGGATGACGCGAAGATCTTGACACTTTACGATCCGTGTACACATAGGAGCGTACACATAGAAATCGACCGCATGGAATTTAACCTTTCCTGTTTTAGTTATATCTAGTTGCCAGCTATCGATTCGTGTCTATCACCTACCGCTCAATCCTATTCAATAGGATCTGTACCGACAAACATTATCTCCAGCATTTTCCACGATACTTAAAACGTGCCTTACAGCAACTAGGAAACAACGACGAGTGGCGAGCCGTAACGAAGACGAATGAGGTTTATCATACTACAATCGAACGCATGGATACCTGCACGTACATCGAGCCGCGACTATTTGATCCCATTACCGCGATTCTCTCGCGCTTATGACACGCGATACTCCAGCTTTCACCAAGCCCTGCCCAATAAATCTCGACGCGTTCGACCGGCCAGAAACACAATACCCTTCGTGAGCAATTCGCGTCCGCGTAAAGTATGTTATCACAGAGGAATCTTTTTTTTCCTTGCCCCTATAATTGGCCGATCGCAGGAACATACCCCGGAGGAGGTGAAAGCTCTCGAACAACTCCTTCTGTTCATTTCTTTTCTCATTCTCGATCCAGCCACGAACCGGCCTATTAATACGCTTTGACAGCTTGCATGACTCATTGATCAATGAGTATGCGCGTCCCTAGCGGAATCGAGGCTAGGTGTGCTTGCATTCTTGCCTACTAGGTGGGCAGCGATCGCCTAACTAGACATTGCCTTCGATCGAATCGAGCGCCAACGTCGCTATGTTGGTAGCGCAGACAGTGCGAACGATTGTCTGCGCAAACGAGTTTCGCAAGGGTGACGTCATTTGGGACAATGCGCGCATAGCATGCACTCCTGGCACAGATTCTGCACGCCTCGCTCGCTTGGAGACAATGGACCTCTGCTTCCTCGTCGATGCGTTGCTATCGGGAAACGATCATTGGCCAACGGGGACTTCGCAGAGAAACTCTCGCGAATCTTGGTAATGTTTGAGGGTGGAAATATTTCGAGTGTGTAAATATACACGAGGGTCTGTAGCGCCAACGCTGAGGCGCGTCGTAATAATAAGCCAGTAGACTTTTGTTTTCGCGAGTCGAGCCTAGAGCGAAGTCGTTCGCGAGAACAAGCGACCAGTCAGTATCGAGACGACGTACGTTCTGTATCATAGCTGTATCCTAATAAAAATAATTGAAAACGCTAATCTCTCGGCCACGTTTTCTTTTATATACCTTTGAAGACGCGCTCAGGTCAAAAGGAAAAGGTTGCGGCTTAAAAATAAAAACTTACTGCTTTGGGCTAGAAATTGCTTTTGTTTTTCAATGCAAAGGCGAGTTGATACGTTACACTTTGCACGTGCATCACGATTGATTCATACACAGTGAAAGGTGTAAAGATGCGAAATAACTTTTGGCGAATTGTACGGATGATTTATTCGTAGTGAATAAGTAAATAATGAAAAGCAATAATAACAAATGTAAAAGTGTCCACAAATAAATGAACAGCCGCAGTTAATCTTTCAGATTGCATGATCAGCCTGTTTTGCTTTTGCTATTTCGCTCGCCAACAGTTTGAAAACCAGAGACATGAATTCGAGTATTGAATTGGTGTAAATACTCCGGTTTTCATTTTTAACAGAATACGAAATCTTTTCGCGGAAAGTTGGACAACTTCTGAAAAGAACGTTGAAGAATTTCTGAGCAAGATTCTGGCACTTATTTTTAGGAAATTATTCATAGGGATAAGCTATTCCTATTTAAAACGAGATAAAGTAGTAATCTTTGATATTTGTTTCAGTTACACGTCGTCTGTCAATTTCTGTCAATATGCAGTTATATATCTTCGTCATTCTTAAACAAACAGTACAAAAACATTGAACGATAGCCGTCTTTAAATTAGAACACCATGAAGCAGTGAAACGTCGACTGATTAAAAAAAAGCCTTTTTATCAACACAGATTAATTTTTTTTTCCCCCCACGAATGCTTTATCGACATTGACAAAGGAGGCGATAAGCGTGAGCGACGAAAGAAAAACAGGATGCTGGATGGTTTCTGTGTTTTAGGGCGCACAGATCGCGCACGCCCTACGCGAGGACGCAACAACGATTAAGAAACTGACAGCGACATAAAGATGCTAATACCCGTTCTTCTCCAACTGTCAGTGCAGTTGCTTTTTACGCCAGACGCGTCCCTGTTTTTCCTTCCCTGCGCGTCCATCCGCGAGGTTTAAAAAACCGAGCAGTCACCGCGACGAAAACGAGTAAAAGCGTGAAACAAACCGATGCGATGAGGGAGAAAAGGCGGGTATCAAAAGAACGGTGTACGCTGGTGTTTGCACGCGAACGCGACGCCTCGAGATGAGAAAAATATCTAATAACGGAAAAATGAGAATGGAAACGGGAGAAAGTTGGTAGGTGGTAGCGACACGGGGCGCAGCATGTGTTTCGCGTCGTATTACCGAACGGTTTCCCAGATTTCACTTCTTTCCCCTTGCAATTCGATCTCGGCCCGTCTTAACGAGAAAGCACAAAGCTACCATCGAATCCTGGTGAATGGAGAATTTTTACGTAAACAGATTCAGCCAAAGAGAAAGAGAGAGAGGGAATGAAATAAACGAGAAGAATCGGAAGAAAGAACGTCGAGTCGCCTCGGGGACACGATCTCCTTTTTTTCCCTTTTTTTTCTCCTCGCGTTTCTCATCGCGAACACGCACCGGGGGATCGAAGAAGTAATTGCAGTTTTCACCGCGTGGGTATAATTTACAAGGAGAAATAAACGCGCCGACTCAGTTACTCGTGGCTCCGAGCGCACAGCTAATAACACTCCGTCTCCAGTTCCATATTCAGCGTCTCTTATAATTAATACTGGAAGAAAGCTGTAAGATATGGTTAAACAGGATACCCCGGCTGCCTCTAGGTCCCCGATAATCCATTCATAGGTGTATCGAATTAAGTGGCGAAGTTGTTTAAATTTTGCCGTCCCTTCCACTCGTTTGCCGATCGCGAATACAGAAGAAATCTGAAGCTGCGAACGTTAGTCACGATAACGTATGTTAATACGCGACACAACGATCGACTATGTTCAGGTTTCGGCATCCATGTAACGTTGTTTTGAATCGATGTACAGGACAAAGCGGCAGTAAGCCTCACAATGGCAGCTTTACGTAATCGCTGTTCGTAAGCTACCACGCTTCCACGTTCGGACCTCGGATTCAATTATGCTTCGCTGCTTGTTCCTCGTCCTTCTGCAGCGTGGCTCCTTTCGGCGATTGAAGCTGCTATATCGTCGACCATTCGAGAATGCCCATCGTAGAATAATGCATCTTTAGTGCACTTTGTTCGGTCAAAGGAATTTTTTAATTCTTTGCTTCTCGCGTGTTTGCGTTCATTCGTTGTTTCATACGAAAACAGTAATATTTATACACCTATTGTCTATATATATATTCTTGCGCATATTTTTTCACGGATACCGTTGTTAGCGATGAGAAGAGGAACAGGAGAAATGTATATAATGTAGAAAGTTGCAGAACGGTAGCTAGAAGTTGCACTAGCAGCAGGCAACGAAATCACGGCTAACGAAATTATGGAGAAATTTACTTACAGTTCCCCGGGTCGGCTCTTACGCGACACTCGATACGCACTTTGTACGCCCGAATTAGGGGAGGGCGCGATCGATACGAACACGTGCCATCGGTCAACACGAGGCGTAAGTACACGGTGCACCGAAAAGGAAGTCCTAGAAGAGCGGACGGCCCTATTTGGTACGTGTACTTGAATTTAGCCAAGGACTTAGTGGCCAGATCGATGACTATTGACGCAATCAAGCTACCAGCATGGGCCCCTGCATCTCCACTGGTACCCATATGTCATTTTTTTTTCCTCCTAATTCCCACAAGTATGTGGAACGGGCGCAGAGAGACAAGAAAAGGGAGAGAGAGGATCTCGTTCTAGGGGGAAGTCGACGACGCAGAGGATCGAATCGAGGGACTATGTTCGCGCTATTATTTATCAGAGCTGTCGACCGTCCAATCAGTCATGCCGACATATGCTTAAGTAAGATTACATTTCTACTAATGCCCGTCAATGTACCGTGTCTACGTCGGCGATAGGGTCGTAAAGGGGGGGTGAAGGGGGATAAATCGAATAGAAAATTCTGTGACAGGGATGAAAGGAGAAGGGTGAAGGTGGAACAGACCGGTGAATGATATATCGTACCTTCGCCGGGGTGGTTGGAAATTTTTTTTCTAACTCCACCTAATGGCCACCCTCTTTTGGCAGATTACGCTCCGCTTCGCCCAAATGGGACGTCTCTTGTAAAAGATTAGTGGCTTATCGTGGAGTATTAATGTAATATTGTAATGCACCGTGAAACACGCATAATGCAGCTTCGCTTCGAGTAATGGAGGGGTGGTCTTTTGTACGGGAGTAGGTTAAATAATTCTGACACGTGATCTCCGGTAATATGGAGCACCCTGCAAGGATCTTTTTCTCTGTTGGGCAGGGTTTCATTCGGCCGGTTGCATTCTGAAGCGCGTCGAATTAATGGGAGATTGATTCTTAGTGCGGTCTTGGCAACCGTTTTTGTTTTCAAGTGCGCTCAATTATCGGTTATAATGAGGTGTTATTAAATATACTAAAGCAAATGGTAGTGAAATGTGGAAGGAATTGATAAACGTTGATATAAATAGCTAGATAGAAATGGCCTAGATAAAACTTATACCGTTCTACTATGGAGTACTACTTACCTATAGCCTTTGAAATTATGTATAATTGAAGGTGAATTTTATAATATAGATCGTGATAGAATGAATAAAACATATCGATGCGCGTTACGAAGAATAACGCGTTTCATTTTTCTTACGGAGACTTTGTAACCACGAAAAATATTGCGATTGTCATGACAAAAAGTAACACGCTATGCTTTTTCGCAATGAAAAATAACGTGTGTCACTTTTGCCACGAAAAACAGCACATTTATATCTTTTTAGGACAAACTTTTCTGTTGACTGAAATAATTGTTTTAATAAAATGAGAAAAGTGAAATTATAATAAACGAATTCTTTAATTAATAGTATTTCTGTAAAATTCACTATGTTCTCTTGGGATAAGACCCTCACATACCATTGATAATAAATTTTCTTTTCCACTTAATGACAACGGAATTATACTGTTTAGGCATTGCATAAAGTATACGCCATAATATTTTAATTTTGAAACGTGTTTCCATTCATGGCGAACTGTGAAACGTGCTAGTATTCATAAATAAATATGAAATATGCTAGTTTTCGATGGAAACGATAAAACGTGCTTCTCTTCGTGCTACAATGAAACATGATAGTCTTCGTAAAAAGAAATAAAACGTGCTACTTTTCTTAATACACGTCGATCTAATCACGTATGTATGTAGAAGCAACGCAGAACTTTACTTCTGACCTTCAACTCCCAAAATATTCGATTGAGTAAAACGTAATTTCGTATTTTTAGGTCAAACTAAACGACGGAATTTTCGTATTAAAAAATAATTTCATTAAGCAACGTATGCACCGTTTTGTTCGATAATTTAGAAAAACACGTGTGTCGAATTATTGAGTGAAAATACTTTCAAATCCTTTCTGTTAACGACATTTATCCGCGAAATAGGAAAGTACTTTTAACTCAACCCAATACGATATCTTCTCGACCCCGATTTTGTAAGAAAAAAAATCGTAATTCTAGAACCGCTCTTCAGAAAAGCTGCCGGAGCACTGAACGGCGACCTTTCCCGTAGGCAATAACCAAGAGAAAGCTGCCTTGCTATGGTGTTCACGCACGAAGTTGCATTGCGGGTCAATTCCATAAGAGAAATCCGACCGCGAATTGCGTGCAACAATGCAGACGAAGGGCCGTTAAGACGAGAAGCGCGTCGACTATCAACGAATATCCAAGCGTGCATCTTCGGTGTTTCGAAAAGAAAATGTTTGGACGGTGCTCCCTTGGCGGAGTGTTTGATGTGCGAATCAGAGCACGTGTCAGCGAAGTGGGTCGATGCACCTGGTGCATGCATGCACACCTCTGGCCCGGTCACAATGGCCTGCTAATAAATTTGGCACGGGGGATGGAAGGTTTATGGGCGACAGTGGGCCTTTTCTCACGCACCGTCAGATCGTTGCCTATGTTCTCATTGTCCATGCACTGTGCGCGCGATTGTATCGCCGATGGCGGCGTTTCTCGCAGGGAATTCGTCCGTGTCGGTGAACCGTGGCTAAATTGGAATAAACGCAGCACCATCGATCCGATAATTCTTCCTCTTCTTTTTTTCTTTTGCCACGCAAAGAACAATTTTTTTACGATTAGATATTTATTATTGTTTCGTGTTTCGGGTTGGATTGAAAATTTGCGTGTACGTATTTGTCGATCGCGATTAGTCGTTTCCAACCGGACGGTTAATCGGGAGATAAGCACTCAAAAGGAAGTGGACACGTGACTATCCTTACCCAATCGTCGAGCGATGATCGTCTGACTCGATAAGGAAAAGTTCACTTGTCCGTGGGTATGAAAGACGGACGATCAACGGAGCCGATAGGCGACCATAGGAAAGCCGGCTCCGAGTGTTTGCATTATCGGCTGGTGTTTTTTTCAATGCGGAAACGTGGTTGTAAAAACGGGCATTGTGTCGCAATGATGTTCCGAGAAACGTCCGTGACAGAGCTTTCCAGGACCTCGGCTCGTTGCACCGTTGCACAATTGGAAAGCGATGCGTAAGGAAAGAAAGCATCATTGTTGCGATATCAACGATATCTTTTAAGTAAAGGTCGAGTAGTCTTCACTTTTCCGAAGCATTCATGTTGCAACCGTGCTAATAGACACACGTTCACTGTACTGCAATAACCGATCCAAAAAAATTGCATTCGCTGCTTCGAAAGAGCAATTACGCAAAAGCATTTAGTGGTAAATTTAGCGATATTAAAAGATGCTAACAATTGATGCATTATTGTATATACCATCAAACATTCCTTTCACTATTGAATTATGAACATGACTAAATACGATTAAAGGGTTCATAACAAAATCGGCCACTGTCAATTTTTGTAATTTTCCAGAAGGCCGAGCAATTACTTTAGTATGTTTAATTTTTATTTGATAGATTGCAATTTCATCGATCAAAGGTTCATTGTATTACACAATAACTGCGGGTGTTATACGTAATTGTGTCACAGAAGAATTGCATTTAATCGAATCACAAAGCTGCGAACGTCATAATTAAGGTTCTTAACTTTGACAAGGGTCGTTTACGTTGATACCTTCAATTGGTTCAATTCATCCGTGTCAGATGACCATTTCCCCGAAACAGTTACATAATACTGTCATCACAAATGTACAAGAATCTTCCTTGAATCGATCTAATCAAAACTGCTACTTTCCCATCTCCATGTAATACTATCGTATTTCACGAAAGCTTCGCGAATTTGATGAATGACAAAATTATTAACGCTACCCCGACAACGTCTTCAATCCACTTAACAAACGCACCGATGGACAATTACGATACAAACTTCCTGCTTCGCTATCTTTTTCCAAGAAAGGGCAAGTACCGAGGGCAAGTATACGAAGAATTCGACAACGCGTAATAACAAGACTTCTTAAAGCCGAAGCCGCCGTTGTATGTACGTGCAGAAACGTTTGGACAGTCCCGAAAGCGCGTGCGGCGCTCGCGGCCCGGTTTCAAGTCTCGGGGTTCAGGGACCCAACCTCGGTAATTCTAATGTTCACGGGGAATTGGATAACGCGCGGTGTCGGTAAAGACCCATGACGAACGCGAAATTGCTCTATCGCGAGTTAAAGCGTCAGCGGTATCCCTACATTAACCGCGTATCGAGCCACCATCTTTCGATCGCATCCCTATATTCTCTGGCTTTCATCGGTCGCAATGAGAGGTTCCGTGAGGACGACGCTTCACCGAACAAGGGACGCGTGGCCAGCCGTCGATCACGAGATATTACGCAGATAAGCATCGCCGTTGGACAGCGCCGCTTCGTAATTTCTTCAACATTTAGCACTATTTTTCCCTGGCTTAAAGCGATCGGGGTTCTAAGCTGGGACGTGTAGAGGTACGTTGTAAACCGGCCTATATACGGGCGCTAGTCAGCAACATGGTACACGGTTCTTACATATACCCGCCACCCCGGGGCACTTGTAATCGTTGCGATTACCGCCAGCACTTGCCTCTCTCTATCTCTCAGCAAGCTGGTGCACCTTCTTCGCCTCGTTACCTCGATATCCGTTCTAAACACTCGCGTTTGAACCCTCGCTGGCTTCGATGTCTTGGCCGGTGTCCGAGGCCAGATTCGCAATTACTTCTCTGTATTTTATTGCCATTATCGGAAATTTCAACGTAGATCGCTTTGGTGGAGGTTGGTATAGTCGCGCTCCAGCGAGAGGGTGGTGTAACACGAATTAACGCGATAATGCTCGGGTTAAATGGATTGCGCGAGATAACGAAGGTTTGCATAGTCAAAAGACTTAAATAGATTAGATAACTTCGGCGTGAAAAATTAAATTTCATTATAATATGAGTGATTATTAAATTTGGCATCGGGTACGAATATAGCTCGTGTTTGGAAGACTGAATATGAAGAATTGGACGACGAGTAAATGAATATAGGAATAATAATGAACGAATAACGAATAATAAATCAATGATTAACACGTTGATTGCCGCAATTGTCTGGAATGATTAAAATAAAGCGAACATCGTCAACCAAAACATTTTGGACAACACAGACAGCTAAATAGTAATACGAAACAGTGTACTATTTAGCAGTTAAACATCTGTATTAAAAGATAACGTATCACCCAAATTAAGTATTACGGTGTACCGTATTAAAACGAGTTCATTTTTATTTTGGGCCCCAAAACAAAGCCTACAAAATTCGCGGTGACACTCAACGTATTATGAAATTGTAATTAGGCGAATGTGACGAATCGAATAAAACAACACTGATAGAAGGCAAAGTTTAGAAAGCACCAACCTTCCCATTAAAGCGAACAACGTTACTCCGGAGGATGCTCGAACCACGTGCGTTCGTTCTCGGCTATGGTGACCCGAGTGGAGCACAGGGTCGCGCGAAAACGCGTTCGCATCCGTGGCCAGGTCAGAGCGCATCCGCTTTATTGTTTACACGTGCTGCGAGCGCAGCAACAATGCCGCGTTATCTGCTGCGCCGCAGGTTACTCTTCCTACGGCCCTCGTGGAATTTCGTTGCACGCCGCGCGTAGGTGCGAACGGGGCTGTGAACTGGAAGTTTTATGGAATACTTAACGCGCCAGGGGATCCCGGAGCTTTTGAGCTTGCTGCGCGCGATACGAGATTGCGCCGATCGTTCGCACTGGCAAAGGGTGGATGGCATTGTTCGAATGGAATCACTGCTTTCAGGGATTTACGAGGTGCGAATGGAACAGGTTCTTTGAAAGTGATATTTTGGAATGCACTTCGTGTCTTTGTTTCGTATTGTTGAGGTAGCTTTATTGCAGCTTAATGTCAGAATGATTGCGAAAGTCCGTGGTATTTATTATTTATCGCTTGTTTAATACTGTGCCCCCGTCTTAAACTCCTTAAGGTAGGATAAAGTGATACTTTTGGCAACAATTTGAGTAAATGCGTATTCCTTAAACATTAGATTTACGGAACCCGTCAATTTGGCAGGCTTCGAATTTTATTCGTAAAGTCACATAAATCATAAATGTTCTTTTTTAGCAATTTATGTTGACTTTGATCGATGCGATAATACGAATGCGTATGGTAATTCATTTCACCCATCCTCGACAATTTAACTTCGTGTATTTGTGTTTAATATACCGATTCTATCAGGAAACCTGTGAAACTCGATGTCCGTAAATCTAGTGTTAACCAGGTAAAAATAAATTGGCTAATGTTTCAAATTGTAATAATTTATTTATATAAAGATTCGCCGAGATTCATTTCTGTGAAAGATAAATTATATAATGGTTACATTTGTAATGAATAATAGAAACATGACACGAATACATTAACTCCTATTAATTTTCACTTCTTCGGATGCAGAAATGATTGATTAATATCACTTGGAAAGTGGAAGTGGAATGAAATCGAGTTCGCGAAATTACGAACTTATTTCAAATTACACCGCGTTTACCCTCTGCTTATTTAAGTGTACCATCCATTGCTATTTCGCATGTTTCCTTCGGAAATCGCGTAAACAGTTAATTCCAGACTGAAATTTTCCCTTCGTGTCCCCCTTTCGAATTTCCCGCGGAAATCATCGAAGTTGGGGCAAATAATAGCGGGGAAAATTTCGGTAAACAGGCGCCGCCGCGCCGGTGCCTTTCACTTTTCACTTTTACTCCTAATGTTTGCCGGTGACGGACAGCGGCCATCGGGGGACCGGTTTTGAGAGTAAAATTTCCCCGTGTATTTACGTCCGTCAATAGGAACGTATTTGCCGAAGCTGGCCGGGCAATTAACCACGCTTCCCCCGTGGACCGTTTGCTTTTTTGTTTGCAAATACCTTCGCGAGCGCGAACAAACCAGCGAATAACGCAAACAATCCTGCGAGGGACAAATATGCCAGGTGGGCGCGCGCAGCGTGGTTTTCCATCGCGTGCGCTTCGATCCGCGAGCGTGCGCCGATGCGACCGCTCAGTAATTTATATTGTACGAGCCTCGTAGACTCGATTAGATTGATTTATTCGTTCATTTATAATTTCCCACGATTGTACCAGAACGTATTTAACGTCGACTCTGTACAGCTTTATTTCGTTCAATTACAGCCGACTGACCGCGATGCACGCTGTTTTCCGCCATAAATCGTTGGAGGACAAATATTTTGGAAATTACGAGCTACGACGGGTCGCGAGGCACTTTATTTGTGAGGAACTGTCTATCTTGCCATGATTGATCTTAGCGAGTGAGAATGAAGGAACAAATCCCCTCTATCATTCATCGAATATTTATCAAATAAATTTCTTGTCAATATACGCGACTTTATTATACTCTACGTTTGGTTTGTAACTATTACATTAGGGGTATGGTTTGTTGTTACGTTATAACTCAGCTTTCATAATCCTCATTCAAACCCGATAATTCACTCTATAGGGATTGAAGGCACAATGCAAATTGTACGCATAGACAACCGGAACGTTGTGGATACTGAGCGTATTAATTGTGTCAATTTTGTTGATTCGCGTGTACCCGTCATAGAGCGCGTTTCAATGATCCCCTAAGCGTTTCACAGTTTATTTGCCCGATAGTTCGTATCTATCAGACAAACAGGCACAGTCCATAAAACTGATACGCAGCGCGACCAATGTGGAAGCGGATAATCACATTACTCTATTGCTCCTCGTATTTCATTGTTGAAACCAAACCGTTTGCATTCGTTCCACGCGACATGGCGTGTCGTCGAATTGTCGTGTCGGAAATTTTCTCTCGTTCAACGTAACCAAGGATTAAATAATTAATCGACTCACGGTTGATTCCATACGAGCACGCCGACCTAGACTTCGATCATAGATTTCTCTGATTGCGCCCGGTGTTCTATAATCTTAAGTCAATTCTAAGGCGATCTATCATGTATGCGGTGGCACAGTTTGGAAAATTGAGAACACACACACACACATAGGTACACAGGGACGACTGCATGAAATTATTAATCGAGAGACGGTCCAGGAGCCATATGCGTCAGATCGATGATCCATTTAAACACGGCAGTCGCTGGGTTCAAGAAGCACAGGCCGTAGCTTATTCAACTTGGCTCTGTAATCACGTATACGTGCTTAATGGGAAAATAGACAAGTGCCGGCACTCGAACCTCGCGATATCTACTCGCCTGAAGCATGCATAGAGGGCTCAGCCTGGGTCAGACCTAGCTTGGGGAGGGTGCCATTCGAAGGGGCGTTGTCTGGTCTAATCGCTTAGGGAAATTGACAAAGAGTCGACAACTGTCAGTGCGCAGCTGGGTCACCGACTTTGAGTGTCGACACGAAGGTATACATATGCTTCTGCGCGTGTACGCACGTTCTTTCGCGTACCCCATGTATAACATTTACTTTCATTAGTTTTCTTGCGATGCATGTATGCGCGAAGTTATGCAAAGTTGTTATAATTACAGTATAAAGCAGTGGTAGCTAGCAGTTTCTTTAGGATATTTGATTGTGTTTGCAGCGTACCTCAACCTTATTATAGAGTGAACTAACATATTTGTATTTAACGGTACCGCGACCTAAATGTGTATAATGCACAAATTTTAAACACCTGTTCGATTGGTGTCAAATTATATGGACTATTCATTTTGGAACGGTGTAAGTCCATTTTTGGAGAAAATTGAGAAAACAGAAAATTTGTATATCTTATTAGGTGTACCAATGAATGATCCCCTTTTTCTGTCAAATTCAGCATTTATATTTAACACAATAAAATATCTGTGTTAAAAAATCCTATTAAAATGAAGGAATTATTCGATAAAATAAATTTATTGACCTATTTTTATATCTGCACATATTGTAAATTTAAAGTGTACTCGTTAAAAAAAAAAAAAAATAGTGGATAATTGACTAGTACACCGAATATAACAATTTGAGGAGACAGTACAGCATTAAGTATACATTTTCGAATAATCATATCAATAACCACTAAAGCATGCTGCGCTTAAATTTATGTAGGGTCTTTGCGGCCCCCGTAATCCGAAGAATAGGTTAAATTAACAATTGGTACTTTTATGTCCACAAACACTTCTCTTCTTTGCTATTTACGCATCCGTTTTCTTTTTCATTTACCTCTGGTCGTATGTGAAACGTGAATTTGTAAAATTACTTTGGCACTCCCTTTCCTGCCGTATCTTGACGATCTGCCTTCAAAGGAATGCATTTCGCCTCTTCTAACCCCCTACAACCGTGAACCAAACCGCTCCATTGAATCGTCTCATGTTTTCACGAATGCTCCCGTTTCCCCGTTTTTCGCCTTTCCATTTCCGCGGCACGTTTCTCGTAGATCCACTTCTTTTCCCCACCTTCCCTTTCCATCCTTTCGTGAAACCGGAGTCCCCTGGCAAAAGGACACAGGTGTCGCGCGATTCACTGACTGGAAGGCGTGATTTCCTTTCTCCGTAAGAAGAGGATTTCGAGGATGTCCTTCCGCTATTTGTCAGTGACGAAATCGAAAGTGTAAATAGTTCGAAGCGGATAGCCAGTAAGCGGCAGACGAAAAGGTTTGTACAGCTTAAAACTCTCACGGGTGTAATTCACTTTCTTTTGTGAGTTTCTGAATGGCGAAGAATAGTTTTAGTACGCATTCCATTATTTAATTTCGAGTCGTTGGTTTAAGGAGAAATATAGACGTGCGAACGAATTCGGCGTCTTCTTAAATAAGATTCAAATATTATTTAGCCCATCGCGTAACACGACTTCAATCATCAAATCAGTCTGTGTTATATTTTTGGTAATTTTTGAGATATTATATATCTGCCTTTTTAAATGTAGACAAATATTTAATTAAGAAAATGTTCTTCAAAGTATGGTAACTTGTTTATCGTTTATTATAGAAACCAATATTCCAATAAAGAAGCAAAGTAACAAAAAACTAATTACGGTACTATACGCCCCTCTTGATACCGTACAACTTTTATTTCAAATTGTTTTTTTTATAACAAACAATGCAACCATTATTTGAATTGATAAAGTTATGAAACTCGCCCTGTATGACGACACCAAATTAATTTACACATCCAATAAAAACATTTTATACAAGACGAATATGATTTAAAAACGATTGAAATGTCGCTTGCAGAATTATAATAATAAAGATACACGCGTAAACCACGTGTATTAAATTCTCTATGAAAGTTTCTCAAAGGTAGGTGAGCCAATTGCTCAAACTTTTCTCATATCTCCCAAAGTCGAACCGAACGAGTTGCTCGCACTGCTCGATGCTTTTGCGAGCTATTATAAGCATTCGCAGTCGGAAGGCAAGCGAGCAAGTAAAATGGAGAAGCGTTATCTGCTTCTACTTCGATGGATATCATTTCACGGGATCCTGAGCAACTCCATCCAATCACCACCCCCGTGAAAATCCCATCCTCCGCCGTTTTCCTTTCAGCCTATCTGTCTCTCTCTCTCTCTCTCTCTCTCTCTCTCTCTCTCTCTCTCTCTTTCTCACACCCTTTCAAACTCTATCCATTCTCCTGTCTCTTTCTCTCTCTCTTTTCCTTAACTCACTTTGGCGCAAACTATTGATTTGTTTCATAGCCAACGGCGGCTACTACGGTGAAACGTGAGGTAAGGGCTTCTTCGTTCCCCATCCTAGTTCGGATGGTCTACAAACCACCCCCGTTTTAACCGTGGTAATGTGCAACGGTATACCCTGCACCCCACCATAGATACGAACACATAGAAGCAGTGGGTATATAGCAGTCAGTGTGAGAATGTGCTCGCAACCCCATACGCCCTACGAGCCACCCCATTTTTCTAGGAGACCTTTTTTTCTGAAAGGTTCCATCTGGTCACGACCATGATTTCCATCGGCCGGATCGATCGGTAATGCATAAACTATAACCCGCATAGAGGGAAAATTTTGTTGGTACACAAGACACAGATGCGTCCCGCTCGGAGCAGTGAATTTTTATTTTCTTCGAGTGTAGAATTGGAATGATTGTAATAGATTGTGATGCAAATTAAGTAGCGTAGTTTGTCAATATTGGATGTTAGGATATTATTCTTTCAACGCTTTCCCACAGAATTCTCTAAGTTCAAAATAACATTCGAGAATTTATCTCAAATGTATTTCATTTATATTTTATCTGAAAAAGGCTTGTAATGCAAATTAGACAGTATAGTTCGTCGATAGTGGATGTTCGAATATTATTCTTCCAAAATTTCTCCACAAAATTTTCAAAGTTCAAAATAACGTTAGAGAATTTATTTGAAATGTGTTTCATTTCTGTTTTATCACAAAAATGCTCGGCACTCTGCCACTGTTTATTTCTGCAAATCGAACGACTAATTTCTCACACGAGTATTTCCTGCGGGAGTTCGGATCGCCGTCGTTTCTCAGCTTCTTCGACACGGTCCACTTCCATCTTCGATAGATGAAACCGAACGGAATGGTCGATGCAGAGGGAACGGAAAACATTTGATATCTCGTAGTTGATTGCAAGGGGTGGTCCGCGTTGCAGTGTTCAAGTCGCCTCGGCACGTCCATTTTCAGGATAAGATGAGAATTACAAGCGTTCCATGTTTCGGGGATCTCTTTCCCCCTGGCGAGCCTCGCCATTCCCGTGCAACACAATAGAAAATTCTCCGTGTAATGCTACCCCTACTCTGACCATTCACGAACATAGGGTGTTACGTTTACGTTCCCATTTATAAGGGGTTGCCGCTGCACAAACATTTCGACAAGTAGCAGCATTTTAGGTAAATTGTTTTACGCTAATGCGTAGGTCTCTGTGGAGTGATTGTTTATTGGAGATAGCGATATCTTTTCTTGATTCAAAGAGGGTTCAGTGTAACCGTTTCGAAGCTGTTTGATGCGTTCAGTAATTTGGGTGAGTGCAAAGGGTGCAAGGATCAGAAGATGTACACTACTCACCAAATGTTTGGAATCACGTTTCGTGGATTGTAAATATTAACAGTAACTTTTCCTTGGAAAGTTTTCTGAAGTAACATACTTCTAAATTTCATTTCTATTTTAATTCCTAGATTTCTTCATTCCTCAGTGACTGCAAATAGTCAGTCCACGCAAATAAAAGAGATTCCCGTATTTTAACTCATTTGCATCATTAGCGTATATATAAGCATACTCATATTATAAATGGATAATCATTTCAAATACTATCATACCGTTCCTAACGAGTGATAAACTCTCATAATAATATATGCAGATATATGTATGAATCTTTTTGAGATTCTGTTTCATCTTATATAATTATTTATTTTTGTTCTTTTTTCTTTTTATTGCAGAACAGTGAATGTTTACCGTGAAGTAATCGATACCCAACGTACGTATGTACGTACTAAATTATCTTCATTTTTATCTTCCACAAATCACTGAAATATTACATTTTTAATACTTCTCCAAATATCTGTAGCCATTGTTAGATTTATTAGGAAAAGTGTTGGTAATAACAGCAAATTTTTCATTCTTCCGTACGATGCAAATGAGTTAATAAATTTATTCCATTATGCTACTAATTCAAATCACTACTTATAAAATACGGAGACCAACTACGCGTTCCATAATCGCCGACAAATAGTTTACTTCTTTCTGTTCCAAATAATTATTAATCGCTTTATACTAATAGTAAAAAGAAACTGTGGTACGTAAATCGCACGAATACCGTCACTTGTATTTCATCAACCTTAAATTATCGAATCCTCCTCGCGATTCATTCTCCAATTCCTTAGAAGAAGAATCCCCCATCGATAAAGAGAAAACTAATAAACCAATAAGGGAAAGCGTAAAGGTTCCCAAATTCCTATCATAAAAATCCCCCAGTCTTTGTCCGCGTGCAACTCCTTCAACCGAAGATCCACGCCAATATCGCGAATGAAATACATCAGCCATCGCTCTTGGTTTCATCGTGCTACGCTCCTCCGCAAACAATGTTTTATCGTTCGCATTTGCTCGGTAGTCGATGGCGAACGATTAGGGTGGTTTATGGGTTGGTCGTACAAGGAAAGACGCAAGAATCACAGGCGGGGCTTATCGCACGAGCCCCGTTACGAGGAACAATATCTCAGAAAATCGTTTCACTTTTAGGGTTTTCGTCTCCGCTGAAGTGGGGAGGAGGTTGCTCCGGAGAGGAGAACGACGAATGATTCACCATCGTCGCACAGAGCATCGGTAACCCTCGACTTCGTAATTGATTGGTCCTGATACGCCTCCTTATCTCTTAATCCATCTTCCGCTCCCACGTTCCGCTCGTAGATTCGAGCGGTTCTAGCCACTTGTTATGTATGTTGCGCGTTCGCCACGGTTGCATGGGGGTTGAGTAGCACCGGGGACACGGGGGTCGCCGTAAAGAATCAATCCCTCGGCAATATGCGCGTCACGGTTGATGTAAATATTTGCGGCAATTGTGTAAAGATCGATTTCCGCGATGCCGCGTACCGCTATTACGGTTTAAGTGTGTCCTATGAATAATGTATCAAGGATAACGCTCTTAATACGCCGAGATACGAGCCACTTTCTGGCAATGAACACGAGAAAGGGAACCGAGAGTTTTTACTGTCGAGGGATGGAAAACCTTGCGCCCCTTTTACTCCGCTTACTTAATTCGCGACAGAATGGTAGGTTCGCTAATTTTGATTTATTTTACGCCTCTTAGCCTTCACGGAATTCCCCGATTTTGCTTTAACAGTTATATTTAAGATCATGATTATCATGTTTATCGAGAGAAAGAATTTGTTTGTAACTTTTATGGGTTTTGTAAATGGATTTTATATATAGGGTAGCTGTAGCAGTAAATAAAGGCGCAGCAATGAATGAACATTGAATATCAAAACGAGTAAAGTAAGATAATAAAAGAAGAAGAAGAAGAGAAGAAAGGTAAAATGGTATTTGTAGGTACATAATGTTCTCGATAAAATAAACCTCACATGGCTCACGACGTGATTTTTATTCATCTGGTTCGCGGAGAGTTAATTCGACTGGAATTTGCTCGGTTAAATTGCATCCCCACTCAGCCACGTTTTTCTCAGTTGCTCTCGTTATATCTACTCCCCCTTTTTTACGGAGCTCGTGAAGCAAAATTGCTACCTTGCTTATGAAAATCACTATCCGAACCCTCGAACTCAAATTTAAGCGAGGATAACTGTATCGAGGGAGCGATATGCAAATGTTCCTTCGGCAGACGATATTTTAATGGCTCCAATAACGTAAGTTCTTCGGCTTGTTTCTGACTTCAACGATATTAATCTTTCCTGACGAAGGGAAAATAGCTGCGTCGAATTCGGTAGAAAGCGTGTAAAGACTGGGCCTGCTTCTCTCCCTTTCGTTCTCTCTTGGCCGAGCGTTTTTTAACAGCGCGCTGAGAGGCGTTCCATAAATCATCCACGGTGCGAAATAAAGTGGACGCCGGCTTCGGGGCCGATAAACCTCGTACAGCAACCTCGAAAACCGTACGGGGAACATTTCTTGTCGCGAATAATCCGCGTTCATTAGCAGCAAAGTGAAAAGTGATTGCAATTTGTCCGACGTGAACGTTGTTCGAACGATCCCTTAGGCTCGAACACGAACCCGCTTGATGCATCGCCGACGCGGTTTACGACGTTTTAATACCGACAACGTTACGCTCGCTTACGTCTTCATAAGACAAAATGTCTCTTCTATCCAGCGGACAACAATCCGCCCTGGCCGACAGCCGAGGAAACGAGGAAATATTGCGCCGTACCGTGTTGTCGCTCAGTGCTCGTACTATTAATCATACTAACACAGGAATTTCGGAATTTTTGAACCCGCTGATACGGATTCCAAGCTTCATGTCTTATAAATAAGTTCGGAATTCTGTATGGCGGAATACACATCGTATAATAAGACTAGTCGCAAATAGTTAATATTGATGTTACAGAAATAAATAAGAGGGTAGAACAATACAAAAGAGATAACAAGGATCAAATAACAAAAAGTAAATCCAAGATTGGCAGGTGTGAATATGAATTGGGAGAGATGATCGAGTTAGAGAAGCAGAAAGGAGAAGAGAGAAGAATGGAATTAGTTAATATTGATGTCATAGAAACAAATGAGAAGATAGAATAGTACAAAAAAGATAAGACTAATCGCGTCATCTGTTTATGGCCAAATGAAGCAGCAAGTAAATGTGTGTATGTGTAAGTACAAGACTGCCTTGTTATGTGCAATTAAAAGACGCTTAGATATTAAAGCAACACGTGCTAAAAGGGTTCAGATAATTTACGTGCAAAAATAGGGGAAATTTTATATATTTATTTCAATTAAGGAAATATTATGCATGCAAATTAATTCATTTATGTTTAAACTCTTAACAGCATTGTCATTTCGAAATCGCTACTTTTCTATTCTCAAAGCGACAAATTTGCTTCAGAAATGCGAAAAAGCTGACCATTTCAAATACCAAAACTGTATTTAATTTTTTCCCAATAAATATTAAGTTTTATGATACTCTGAAAGGTAAGAATTAATTTGCTCGTCTAATAACAGGAGTATCTCCAGTTTTAAAATGGAAGAATGCCATGAAATGTTTGAGAAATCGTTTGCTAAGTTTAAAAGGTTCCGGACGAGTAACAGGGAACACCATAGTAGGTAGAGCGGGGATTTAATGAAGATCGTCATGGGAATGCCCTGGTAAGACCTACAATTTGTCAATGATTTTTCATCGGCGGACTTGACGGGTCTGGAAAATGCTACCACGTCGACGTGCGCGCACGCGAGCGTCCCGCCTCGGACTTCCGCTTGCGGCGACGTGTTTTGAATTTACGTCGATGTGTCACGAAGCGGTTCAAAGTTGAGAGCACCGCGTGCCACCGCCACGCATAGAATCTTAATTCCTACCTGTCGCTCCCGGCGCCGTAAGATGGCTACGGGTTTCCTCACGAGCTTTGATTTTTCTCGCCAGAACAGCTCATGTGAAGAGTTAATTTTCTCGATCACGTCCCTTATTTGCGCAGAAACAATTTAACGTTAGGACAAAATCCACCGTTAAAGCATTAAAACGCAATAAATACTACCCTGTTGAAAATGATTGCATTTAGCTCTAATGATAATCTCAATTTGCGA
Organism: Eucera pruinosa; assembly: GCA_028830335.1. Taxonomy (NCBI): domain Eukaryota; kingdom Metazoa; phylum Arthropoda; class Insecta; order Hymenoptera; family Apidae; genus Eucera; species Eucera pruinosa. The sequence goes on along the minus strand of JAMYCR010000004.1, from coordinate 13,723,089 downwards.
GATTGATTGAACAATTAGAGATGCGTTGAAACCTAATTTCTATAATTTCGCGAATTCTCTTCGAAAACCTGAATGCTTATTTTTCTCCTTCTTTTACTAAGAACTATTAAATCTGCTAGCTTAAATGTAGTTGCAATTTAAATAAATGAAATCGTACTAATTAAATTGGTCTAACGTGTAAACACAAACTCAATTGGACTGTTAATTAAATAAATTCGTATCATGACAATAAACTCATTATGTATTATCTATCTAATTGTAAGTATCGAGTTTCGAATCATAAATACTAATACAAAATTTCGAGTATTCGAAACTCGAAAATTTCTCAGTTTTAAGGGATTTCGAATTTTCGAGGTTTCGAGGTGTCCACTATCGCATCCCTGCAAGAAATACAAATTACGTACAACGTGTTACTGTTTTGTATTAAACAACGCGTTAAAGCAAGGGGTTAAGTCAGCTTCGTTTCGAACATGAAAGTTCCATCCGTGTTCCTGTATTTCCGCAAAGAAAAAAATGAATCGCTTTAGATAGAATCGCAGGAAACGGAAAACGAGCGCAACCGCGCGCGAAAACGATTGAAACGCGCGACAATGCGAGGCCTGTCCGCGAGTAACGCGCACAGTGTACACGATGACAGGCCTCGAATGCGTCACGCGTCGCTGTCACTCATAAATTCTAAGCGAGTCCCGGCCACGTCGGGGCTGAAGCGATGCTAAAAGGCTCTCCTTTCGCCGCTGCGACAAATGCACCACTCGACTGTCATCTCCCGTCATTCTTCAGTGGTTCAATCGTCGCTTCGCAGCTCGCCCCCTTTTCAGAATCTCCTGCTCGCGTCGCAAAACGCGCGCGTTGCTCGCACCCTATGCACCTTCTCTCAATATCCAACCAGTTCAGACTTTTTCGCCCTCGTTTACTGGTATATTTGCGCCCGCGAAGATCAATTAGGGGAAATCATTACAATGGCATTTGGTTGCCGGTGCAATTTCAGCCCTCTAAAGTTCCCTGTCATGTCAACCGTGCAATCGACGAAGGAGTCAAACAGGAAGTAAGAAAGCGCACAGGTTTCCAGATGCTTGAGACACAATTGGGACCAAGCCGACAGCGTTGGGGTCTTGCTAGGCCCCGTAGACGAAATGCACTGAACAATGGGGGTTGCAACCCCCATAGAAAGGTTAATTGAATCTCATCGATTTGGATCGTACAATGAGGCTACGACTCGCAGACGACGTGACGAACTTCCATGTTCTTTTCCTTCAACCATTTCTTTGCATCACTCGCGGGCTTGCGTGTACTGTTTAGGGCTTGCTGATTTTCTTTATGAACCATTCCGATTCTCTCGCTTTTCGACTCTTTTGGCGTAGTCTAGGTAACTCCCTTCCGCAAGTTCGAAGGGTGCTTATTCCCCGTTGACCTTGGTTTTCCTGCGTGCACCAGTGATTTCCTTTTTCGAAGGTCTTTCCTGGAATTCCCCTGCTCCGGACCCTCCAAGTCTGCTACCCTCCTGCAAACGACGTTGTATTCGCAACGTGGAGGGAAGTTTACGATTCCTGGAATCTCGGGGATTCCGAATTGTTTAGCGGAGTAGAATACAAGAGTTACTCGTTACGTTCGTTTTATCATGGAACGATGACAACCTGATTTCCGTAACAATCTTCTTACTCTCGTTTTCATCGCCCCCGGATTGCGTCGAGTGTCCAATCGTTCGTTAAAACTTCTTCGAGGATTCTCGTATCCCCCTTTTCTATCCAGGATTAACGATCCCTGGAGGTGCAGGGGGAAAAAGGGGAGAGTGATACGGAGTAGGTGGTCTACTATCGAATTTCTGGTTGGGCGAACAAAACACGAGCTACCACGAAAATATTCGTTTCGCGTGGCTCGATAAAACCAATATCCGCTCTGGGTGCATCGGTCGGCATCGGAAAAACAGTTTTGATTATTTCTCGGATGCGCGTTGGTACACTGGTTACGTCTGAGGAACTTTCGTTATACCCAAATTGCGCCTCTGTCCGAACGGGAAATGAATTTCCCGACAAAAAGCGAATCGAGGGTTAATAATACCGCGTACAAAGGTAAGAAGAGAAAATGGAAACTTGTAATATGGCCGGCAGGTAAATGGGGAAAATTGATGTTTAAAATTTAATTACAGTAAGTTATTATAATTGGGGTATTTGTTTTTTTTTATTTTTTGATTAATTAATTTAATTTCTTGTACCATCGAACGATAAACTGCACCGACAAACAGGAATATAATCCACAGTGATACAATTTGAGAATCAATATTTCTTTATTTATACTATAAATATGTCTGTTAATAATAGTTGCCAGTATAAATATTGGGCTTTCGCGAAAGGAAACCTTAACCCCTTGCTTTAAAATAACGAGTCACGCTCGTTCTACGAAGTATGGTGTATATTCAACAATAACGGATACTATTGGGGGTGAAATTTAATTTGAACTCGAACTTTAGCTTTCTTTCATAAAATTGGGGCTATTAAATGAAAATTTAATAATTGATTTGTACGTGACGAAATGCGAAAACAGTGATGATAAACTAATCATAGGACAGGGAGGTAAATACCAATTTCCTTAACCCTTTCGTTACGATGGACGTATATATACGTCCTCAAAAAATGGCTCATCATTTGCCAAGGGCCACACGTATTGAATCTATTTTCATTCGTACAATAAAATTCGGACCATAATTGATAACATCAATCATCTAAATATCTATATTCATGTTATTCTCGTATTAACAAAAACTGTTCCTTACCTGTGATTTTAAGTTTAACTCCCAAGAAACAGCAGCCCAAGAAAAGATCAATAATTTATACCCATACTTATAGCGACGATTCGTTTCACAAAATACAATATTCATTCACATAATCGAATACAATTTTAATACTCAAACGAATCTCTATAATTATTTTCGTCCCCTTCTTATTATTCCTATTTCTCGAACCAATTTGGAATTCCATCTTCGAAAGGAAATGGCGCTCTTAAATCGATAAAGTATAAAGTCTGCTTCGATGAAGCGGCACCGAATTAATTTTTATTATTTTGCAACTTCAACATAAATTTGTTCTTCCTCCAAATTTCTGGGCATCTAATGGCTCACGGACGGGCGTGCACGTGAACCCCGAAAACAGGGCAATTAACCTTTGTACGGAGAAGAAGTATTTACGATGATGTTTTTTACGGGCGCAGAAAAAGAGGATCGTCAGCTACGAATTATAGAGGCGAAGAATTCGATTCGTTTCGGCTAATTAGGCCGCAAACAACGCGCATCCTGTCAGTTTACGCGGAGTCACGCCACTTCGGGACAATGACGTAAGCAGCAACGGTAACGGTGCCAGCATAGCTGAAAAAATTGCACCATGTGTCGGGAACCGTTGTTCGGACCCAATCGAGGAAGCAACGAGCGGGTAATTTTCGACAGCGGAGGCGGGACGCGTGAGTTTTCAGTCGCCTTTAATCTGAAATCCCGCAACGATCCTCCATCCTTGCTACTAAACTTCGTGGCGTTCATAAAACTCTCGTAAAGCGAAAAATTGCTCGCGTCTCGATGCCGGAGAATAAATTTTATACGAATGTTGACGCACGGAATTATGCTGGCGAACGAAACGACGCTGGTGAAACCGTGCAAGTTGAATCTAACGCGACAAGGGGAAGGTGGAACGGTATTCTACGCCGGTGCTCGAGAAAAATAAGCGCACCCAAATCGTATTGGTCACGGTCCTTAAGTTCGCCATGCCCACTTTGCTGCGGTTAACGTCGCGAGTTCTTGTTCACGGGCGAAGAACCAAGAAACTGAAGGATGGGAGAGGAAGAAAGAGGTATCGCAGGAAAAACGGAGAACGGGCGAAAGAGGTCGAAGAAGAACGAATGAAGGAAAGGAGCAAAAGGGAGAGGAGATCGCGAAAGAAGAACGCAGGAATGAAGATAACGAGAAGAAAGTGCAGAGGGGGGGGGGGGGGGGGGCGAGGAGGAGAAGGAATGTAAAAGGGAGAAGAGAGGTATCGCAAAATGGTCAGTAGTGCAGGGTTCGACACCCGTCCCCCTGTTTTATTCTGTCCTTGTTCGTTGGCTGATTCTCGTGAGTCGACGATCCAAGACGGCAATTTTCTTCTTACCGAGGCAAATATGCGAAGGCACGAAAGGGATCGCGTGTATACCCCTTGTTCCCGTGGCTCGCGAACTACGGCTACACTTTCATCCGGCGTTGATTGTACTCGATCTGGTTAACACGTTCCCGGAATACGGTGGAAAGTGTTATTAAGGCCGGCCGGAGGAAATTACAAACGGTGTTTGGCGGAGTGCAAATAAGCGGAGAACGGGAATGCATTCGTGTCGGCTGGAGATATTATTTTAGGGAAATGCGCGAGATTCTCCAGCGCTGCTCGAGCTACTCCATCTGCTTAATTATTTGCGATCGCTTAAACGTTCTCTCGCGTGTTCCTTGCCATTTTTCTGTCTCCATGTTTTATAACAGCTTTTTTCAGCTACTATTGAATTGTAGAAACAACATTGTCGATTTCAATCTTCATTGATTCGCTCGTGAATATCTGGTTTAGTTTTAATACCGTTAAATTGGCAAGAATACCATCATTAGGGAAATGTGAAAGTGGATGCTATTAATCCTGCACTTCTCTTCATCTGCTTTTCACATTTGTATCTCTTCAATTTGCTGCGAAATGATGAACGAATGTAGGACACTTCAGGAATATTAATGTTTGTATGAAACTTATGAATATTTCAAATGCATTGAATAACAAGGAGAAATATTTTGTAAATATAGAACCATTTATTAGAGAAATCATTAAGAAATATTTAATATTTAGTAAAATAATAAACAATCTTCATGCTGGGCCATATAAACTCAAGAAAAACAGTAGGGTTAAATGTTATTTTAAACCCTCCAGATCAGCATTTATACAAGACTTTTTAATAATTATGATATAAACTATTTTACTGATTTTTATAACTCTGAAGCAGCTTGTCTCATTTGAAATTATCAGTGCTACATTTTTCCATAGTTAAATATGAAATTGGAGTACTTATTATTAATCAATCTTCATCTGAATTGCTGTCAACATAAATATACTGAACATTATCTTTCCCATGTACAAATTACCATTAAATATATATAATATTCACCACTTTTGTAATATGACTTCAATCAATCGAATTTCTAAAATCTTTAGATTAAAAACATTTGTGCCGCGAAACCATTACAAGTAAATATGTTGAGTCACAACATTCAAGCTACAAAAAGGTTGGGAAACGCTGCCCTAAATCACGCAGACTGCCATGAAAACCATAAATATTTTCAAAAGCAGCCTTCCACGCGATCAGTCTCAGCTTCCCATTCGCTTGGAAGCTTTCCCTAGGAGTCGTTGGCGCGTAACGCGAGAATGCCATCGTCATCCTTTAAACTACCCTTTCCAGAGCAGATCACCTCGGCACGTGTTTCCAAGGCCGCTTTCAATGTTTAGAACATGCCCGCTGCTTTATTACGCTCGCAGTCACCGCACCATTCATAACCATCGACTCGGCGTACAAATAATTTGAACCGAAAGTGAAACGGCGCCCTCGGGATTTTTCGCTTTCCAAATCGAAAATATCCAACCACAAGCACACGATTTCCGTCCGGAGCAAGTAGACATTTCGTTGGGGCACGGGCAAATCATTTCGCGTCTGTCAACACGGAAATCACGGTAGCCAGAAAAGAGGGATGTTCACGAACGATGCCGAGCGTCGGCGTCGCACGTGCCGGTCGACGCCGCGACACGTGCCACGTGGTGCACGTGACCGGGAAACTGAGCTTGCACACCATCTGGAAAATGTAACCAAGAAACAGCTTGGTCGTATCCTCGCCCGCAATCCTCGACGCATCGATGAGTATATCTTTTTCACAGGATGATGAAAGGGGATGGTTTTATTGGAAAAGTATCATTTGACGGATCGCCGGTGGCTACAATCTCTCGCGTTACCAACTAGAAAAGCTTCGTATCAGAAGACACGCAATTCCATTAAAAAAGCATTCTTCGGGGTATCGATCAAAGGGAGGAGTTTATTGTAAGAGAACACTCCACTTAGCTGGGACTTTTCATTATGGCTGGTACAAGTCTAACCTTTGTTTCTTTGCCCAGGGGATATTCTTCTATTTGATCTACCGATCTTTCAAAGACAATTTCAGTGGGATTTGTAAAATGCGCTAAGGTTACATTTTCCCGTATGTGTGATATCGATTCAGGAAAACGAAAAAGAGTTCGCTTCTGATAACTGAATAGGCAAGTAGCATAGATTCTCTATTTTGAGATATTGCCTCTATGATAAGTTCTGATAGGATTTGCGTAGGTTGTAGGCATATTTATGAGCTCGAATAGGTGTAAAGTAATTAACTAAACCATTTGTTTGGCAATGATTAGGCTAATATCTTTTTTCAGAGACTTGAGTGGACTTACACCACTTTCAAAACAAATTTTTAGGCCACTCCATTCATAAACGGAATTTTAATTGATAAAAACATCCCAGAAATCTAAGATACAAATATAAATTGTCGATGAATACATAGTTCGCATTATAAGGTATATAAATATTCTCTGCCTTCTCAATTTTTCCCAAAACAGGACTTACACCACTTTCAAAGTGAACGGTCCACCTATTTGCCATTTTTTCTCTGTATAAAGTTCCCCTATATGACCATAACATTTCCCACGAACCAACCACCGTATCCCCGAATTTATCTCACAGCAAGGTTATGAAGTATCGAAGCAGGTATTTCAGCCTGCAGCAATCGAAAATATTGTTTTATAATGCGTATCGCGGGCCATTATCACGGCCAGGCAAGGATTGGTGCCCTATTATATCGTTCGACGGATCTTTATAGCGTACCCGAAGGTCCTCTGGCACGGGAACTTTTACTGCGTTCTAATCGGCGATTCCTCGGCGTCTCCCGATTGCTGTTTCGTGTTCCAAGATTACCGCTGGAAAATTTGCGCTTTATGACGGGTCGACGAATCGTCAGTTCAGTCTCGCGGTCCTTCAACGGCAACCTTGGCGTCCTTAATGGTTCCGGCCGCGCCAGACACACCGCTAAAGATAGACACGTTATAAGAGCTCGCGTATCCAGCTGATGCATCGCCGCTTGATTACACGCGGTTACAACCTGGAACCGTACGCCTTTAACGACTCACTTATCGCCGCGTTCTGGGAGGTCACGGGATTCGAGCACGCTGACGCCACCCTTGCCGAGGCCCAACGTTTTTCTCGCAAACGCCTGCCCGGCAAATTGCGCCAGTTTCCTTCTGATCCTCGAATAGCCCGTAATTTGCCTCGATACACGGGTGTTGGTACTTTTTTTTTTTTTTTTTTTTTCAAACGATCGGTTACAGGTTTTGTCTCGTACCCCTCATTCGAGGTTGTCCAACTAGGTGCTAATAATCGCCGGAAGAGGTTCTTTACTTTTATTACACGTTGTTTGTTTGCTGAAGGTTTTAGGGTAATTATATTACTGATTGTTCGATGATCGCATGGCATGTACAGACTTGGAAATATTTGTTGTGAATCAGGCAAATTGGTGGGTATCCGTGTTGTATGCACGATGTTACTATTGCCAACTTCATTCGTGCAGTGTCCATAATTAACATTGTTAAATGACCAGGTGTATACAGGAGCTTCATGTTATTTGATATTCGCCTGCATTGATATTACACATAATTATCTCTAATAAACAGTCAATTATCCAACGCTGGCTATCACATTACACACACGGCCCCTCTGCCAAACTTCATGTGGCTCTGGTTTCTCCTGAACTTCATTACATTCAACCCTCTCCAATCCCTCGCATAAACCATTATTAGACCAAATTCCATTTTGCGAATATCTTCACTGCTAAATTCAACTGAATTGTCATTCGATCTTGATGCAGAAACGAAAACGAGCCCCCGATGAGCGTCGCACAAAACGCTTCTAGGTATCCGCCGTATATCCCCTTATTATTGGTGGGTGTTCAATAACGTATTCCGGTTCTGACACGCGGCTACAAAGTCGAATGCGTGCACAAACGCCTCGTTCGTGTCTACCACGTTGGATCGCTGCGCAAGTCCTTGCTGGACAAGCACGCACACGTGTAGGCATCGTATGTAGAGTAGCGTGTCAACAATTAGGAGAATCAGCGTTGGAGAACATCCGGTGCTGATAACGTCTCTTAGGCTTGGCCGCAAGGAGAGCTTCGGTTTTCAGATCGCAAGCCTATTGGAGGTGGATCCGGTGGAGCCGCGTGTGGGAGTTTCGTGTCCGATCATTAGGGAGATCTTATCGGGATTGTAAGTCACTCAGTCACTCGCTCAATCCTCCGCTCGATTACTCGGAAACAGCCTACTGGACGACCGTATACGAGAAGCCGTTCAAGTTCTTCTACGTTCCTCTGGCGTCCATAGAGGAGAGATCGTTCGGTGGAAGAACGACCAAGAAGGAGCGCGCTAAGTGCTTTGGAGCTTCGCTTTCCAATTAAGTGGATCGTTCCGGTCGGTGCTCGTCGAATATTTCAGGAAGTCCAATTGTCCTGCGCCGGTTGCCGCTTCCTTGGAATTTTTCGACGCTGTAAATCCTCCGGCGGCGGTCCGATTGAAAAACTTAAAACGGTGGAAATGGTGATAGGGTAGATATATCGTAACAGAGAAGCTCGCTTCGCGAACTTTTAGCTTTTGTTACGAATTGAAACGATCGGTGCAAAACACACGTATTTACAGGTATATACATTTTAAGAAATGGAACTGAATTGAGGAGATTATGCAAAAAGTAAACAAAATTGTATATCAGGTGTTCCAATGGATAATCCACTTCTCTTGTCGAATTCAGCATTTATTTTTGGCACGATAAAATACCTATTCCGTTTTAAAGTTATAATAATTCCTGTTGGAAGACAGGCTTGGCTATTCGATGAAACAAATTCATTAATCTATCTTTACATCTGAATAGCATATTTTAAATTTAAACCATGTTTATTAAAAAAAAAAAAAAAAAAAAGAAAATAGTGGATTATTTATTGGTATATATTATAGAATTAGCATGTGGACATTTTCCACTGAGCCCCATATACAATTTTTGTTAGGGAGGTACGAATTAAGCTCTTCGGATTACATTGGAAGGATTAAATTAAAACGATTCTAATATTCTGAGGGACTAGTTTGAAAGATTAGGTATCAGTATAGTATTTCCGAGGACATCCGTGTCCAAAGTGTCACAACAGTTTAACTTGTTCTGAAAGTTTCTCAACCTGACACAGCAACTTTTCCCGATAAATAAATCTGCCTGTTATGCGATCACGAAGCTCCAACGAGACTTATCGAGTTCGTGTTACCAAGGGAAAGGTTTCTGGGTCGTTCGACTAGACTACTAGGCTCTATTCTTACCCTATCGAAACTAGTTAGCAATTAAAACGTCGAAGACCAATAGAAAGTTTTAGCTCCCTTTCCGGCAATTCCTGTCTCATCGCGTTTATTTTCGAAAGAAAGATTACATCGATAAACGGCGCGGAGGGCAGAATATTGCAGGGAAAAATAGTATTTCTCCGCGGAGAAATCCTTCGTAGTGGCTCTCTTATTGTTAGCCGAATTCAGAGATTTCGTTTGAAATTCCCTGGCCTCGTTTACGCGCTTTAAACTGCGCGGCGCGAAGCGTATCGTGGATCTTGCAATTTCACTTAAACGACGTAAGTTACGTCAACACGATTGCCTTGGAAATTATCGATGGTTCCCGCAGGCGATGCTCGAGAAAATTGGCCATCGTATCGTCGATCGTTCGCTGCTCACGAAACTATTGCAAATAACACGGTTCTGGAAACGCTTTTCACGCGTACCACGATTCTTGTAAAATATTAATTATAATCAACGTCATTACGATATACGTTCTTTGATATCTTGCAACTTTGTTAATATTCTCTCGAGTACAGAGGCCAAGGCACTTTTTAACACTAGCGGTACGAGAAGTGATTTCATTTGTACCTTGTATGTTATTAAGTTGTGCCAGGTAAAGCTGCCAGTTCTGTAGCTTGAAATAAAGATGATGATAAAACAACAATAATACAACTTCTTTGCAATTTCTCATAAAAAATTGTATATATGTAAGCTTGCTGTGATGCATTTCTGCAAATTGGCTGTGATTTTATATAAAGAGAACGAATAAAGATTTATTTTCATTGCATTCTATATTTCTTCAAACATCTACTGCTTTCATTTTTTTTTATACAATTAAGTACACCCTAATCGTCGGTAGTTTTAGTGTTAATCGAAATATGTATTACCAGCCTTGATGGTTTCTTTAATTTTTATAGAAATGAATGTTACTTAATTCTATAAGTTATTGAAATGGTAGTTCTAAATGATTTATTATACAATACGTATCGTTCTGTTTTTAGAAACGGTTGCAAACATCTGAATAAGTGATGATCTGTTAGAGGAAGGTCTATTTATGGTGAACGTAATTGGGTTTCATATTTTAATTCAGCTAACTTTGTAATAGTGATTCGTGACGTGCTCAGTTAAATGTTCTCGTGTAGAAGTGTAGGTCAATATTTATTAGCTGTACCAGTAAATAATTCTAACTTTGTACTTTCACCACTATAATATATCGACTGATTTTTAAGGCTAAGATCGATCAGCTTGTATTCTAAATAAAGCTACAAATTGACCCTAATAAACAAGAAAAGGGGTAGAATAATAATTTTAATGTAAACTATACTCATTTAAAAAAAGAATAGCGGGATACTTATTGGTACACCTAATATCAATGATTTGGAGCACAATTTCAATTTCTTAGTAATATGATATTACTTTACCATATGTATCAGTTCACTTAAGTTGAAAAAAAGATTATACCGTCTACAAATCACCGCATAATTATCAACAATTTCACGTGCTACAACCTAATAGAATAAAAAAGAATACGATCATTACGTATTACACGGAAAACTCATTCTGATGATCGAACAAATTCTTCTGAAACACAAATGATAGAAAAATGGTATCTGCGTAGCAGAAAGAATGAAATGACCGGAAACGATTGTGTCTATTACAAGGGCCTCTAATTTCGAAAATTATGCGTATAAGCAGGTTTCACCAAACAGAGAAAAAGGGAAGGAAAATAGTAGAGAACGTGCAATTTGAATCGTTCGAATGGAATGCTGTTATCATTCTTTCAACGATTACCAGGCGACGGTTATTTATTAGCAAGTTGGCGTGCAACGACACGCGAGATGTAATTACGCAAATTGACAGGTTGAGCACACCGCATTAATCCGCCACTGCTCCCTGTCTTAAATTTCAATCCCGCGGCCAGAGTGTGCACGATGTAACAAAATTTACCATGCTAATAAATTTTCGGCTTTTCATTATTTTTCTCCGATCGACCGGTCCGAGCTTCCACCGTTTTCACCGTTCGACAAGTGAAAACGTACGAACGTTTCACGCCACGGAGGATTGTAATTACGTTTGACATATGCGCTGTAACACATAAATGTTTTTGATCTTTAAACGCGTGTACTATTATTACATGCTGTTAAAACGATATATGATTGGTCCTTACTCGTGCAACAGCTGCTGGCAACATATTCGAAGGTTCATTTAATTTAAATATTATTGTTACCTTCGAGAGAAGAGAATTTGGTAATGCATATTTATTAACCGTAATTTATTGCTTCTCAATCTTTGCTTTCTTTATTCTGTTATCATTTAGGGAGTTCCAAATAATAACAGCAATTTGCAATTTAAATGTGTTCGCAGACTAATTGAATTGCGCTATGGTTTGAACGTGAATAAACCAACGCCAAGTTGTTACGTTCCATTAGAGTAACATTGTATAAATGTTACCATAAGCGAACAGAGATTTACAAATGCGACGCGGATTCCAGGTTAACGAGTCTCTCTACCGATATTTGAAAACCCTGCGTTGCCCCTGTTATTACGTAACATTTTTACACGCGCTTTTACATTGCATTTCTTTTATTATGATTGAGACAATTTATAACTCTCGAACGATAAAAAAAACACCTATAACAGTCACCTTTCTTTTTCCAGACTTAACCGGAATCGAGGCAATTAGTCCTTAGCGCTGCGTCCTTACTCCAATTATTAATATCCCGCTTATTATTCGTCCTCGCGCCATTTATCCAGGACGACGAAACACTTTCTCGTGGCGTCGGTGCCTATCGAGCGGCCAATAATTAGCCTAATAAACGGCCAGTTGGTGCACCTTGAAATATATACGGCCGTTCGTGGACGTGGTGTACCGATTGGCGCCCAATAAAGCGCGGAAGATGTTATTTTGTAGCGAACGGCTTTGTGAACGACGCTTAAGGAGGTACACGGGTGAGATATAGCTCCCTGAAAGCGCTCGCCGTTATTAACCCCCGGTAAGAGCACACGGCGGGGTATCGTGATTGCCGATCGTCAGTGCGCCTATGGGGGCTTTTCGAGTGAATCATTGCGATCCGCTGTCTGCAAAAATTACGATCACACGATCGTGTCTCTCTTTTTTTTCATCGGCCATTCAGGGTTCGTTTGCGAGGAGAGCGTGCTTGCGCGCAACTCAAAAAAACACTCGCCCGAACCATCCGGGTCCGTGTCCGTCAATTTCCTCCTTGATTTCGCTTGTTTCGAGTCTCTGGGAGGCAATTTAACCACGGTACCGCGACTGAGCATGTGTAATGAGCAAATGCACGAAGACGAGCATACAGGAAGCATAAAGGAAGGTCTTCGACGATAGTTCCTTTAGAAAATTGGCCGTTTCGTAAACTTCGTGCTACAACAAGCTTACTCGTGTCTAGCCGATCCTTTGGAAGGATTCCTCGTCAATGGAGAAACAGGTAGTAGCTTTCTGTGTACCTTCTCTGATCTCTTCCTGCTCTGTTTCATTCAGGATCGAGTCGGCTTTTGTTCGCGGAAGCGAAAAAGGTTGAAGAGAAAATTCGTGGATATACCGGTTTTTAATTTTAGTCGAATTTACCAACGATCGAAAGGCGTTCGAAGCTTTAGCATGCATAATGAGTGGCCGTTAGAAGTGAAGCAGAAAGGAATTTATCTTGTCGAGAAAGCTATTAAGGCGTACACAGGGGCCATTCGCGAAATGAACTTCTTTTTTAAAAGGCAACGCCGACAAACGGTTATATTGCATCGGACTTTGAAATACGTTATTTAACGGTGCCGATACACACAAAGTATTCCCGGCGAGCATCATCTGCATGACTAAAAATCACCTCCGGCACTTCGTTACAGGACTCCTCTGCGCTCTTTCGCACACACAACAACTAGCTGCCGACAATCTCGGCTTTCGCGCCTCTTGCACGCTTTCTCGCTTCGTTAAATTACTCCCCGCTTTTTCGAAGGTGTTGACAGCCCCGAATCATCGAGGACGAACGTTGTTGGTGTCGAGCGCGCGCACCACCCATCCTATCCCGATGAAATTATCGATGAATTATTTATCCAGGCTGGAACAGGGAGAGAAAGAGGCAGAGAGCGTGGAACGGATATTGCGAACACCGCGAGCACACAGAACCGATCCATCCGGATGTATCCGATCCCCCCCCCCCCCTCTTTCCCAGCCTATTCCTCGTTCTCTGCCTCCATACTTCAACCCCCTTCCTCTCTTGTCGCCCTGCTCACGGAATTATTAAAACTCGAACCAGCCACTACGACACCGATATATACGTATATTTCGCGGCGTGGGGGCGAGGGGCAGAAAGGGTGCACGGGTACACATACCGGGTGGCCGCCGGGCAGAAAACAATAAAGCCAGGCTATCATCCGGGACGGCACTTCCACCACTTCAACTTCCTCCTCCCTCTCTTTCACTCTTCCGCTTTTTCTCTCTCCTGCTCTCTCGAAGCTTCCACTTTGGTCTACGAGCGGCCGGTGCTCGCTCTCCATTCAATTTAGATCCCACTTATACTCTCCAGGCCAGCGTCCGTACGTCCGTCCGTACGTACGGTGTACGTCATATTTATTCTATTTATTGTAAGCCGATCCCATCCCCGGGCTTAAGTTAATATTTTCCTACGAGATCGCGCGCAACCCCCCCCCCCCCGCGGTACCCACTGTTCCTAGGCCTCCTTCCACTGTGGCTGTTTTTCGTTCGTGATCGTCGTTTCTGTAACAGAGCGACGCCACCCAACCCTCGTCACCCATCCCTGAGCATACCTCGTCGTCCAACCGGCACTGTTGATATCACAAGTGGGGTTGGTCCGCGACCAGACGGCGGACATGTAATTTCGAAGTTCGAGGAAGAGGACTGTGAAAAATTGCCACTGGGAATTAGTTATGAAGCAGACTACCGACGTTCGCCGGATCTCATTCGACTTGGAGCTCTTTCAAGTGTTCGTTTGTGAAAAAATTGTTTCGCCTGATTTTTCCGTGGAGTGTTTCGGTGTTATCCGGCTGAAATATTGCCTCCCGAACTTTATAAATTACAATATTTGAGAAGTTAGAAAGCAGCCTTGGATTCATCGCTTATTGGATTGCTGGCGGTATCGATTTTACGAACATGAAAGCAATTATCACTGCGACGTATCATAACGTCATTATTTCACGTAATCAATTGTATGGCATTGGATATTAAACTGCAAATTCTTATGCAAATTCGTGTGTTTGTAAATAAATTTGGAGAAATAGGACCTAAATTGGAGCTTGCTACGCCTGTTATCATAATTTTTACTATATTTTGAATATATTTTATAATTTTGTGGATCACGTGCCTTATGCACGTTGTTGAATCTTTAAATTCGAAATAAAACATTGAATAACTTCGAAATTACCAAGAAGCAATGCAATAATCAGTGCCAATCGTATTCTTGACGTCATCAATTAAACAGGACCAATCATACTTCGGAGAAATCAATCCTCCTAATATAGCGAAACGTTGAACACACACACGCTATCGAAGCTAAAGCTAACTCTGTACAGGAAGACGGTTCTTGATTTCAATTCCAACTTTGCAAAATTACTCTCCGTAGAGTTGCTCTCTCTATCCGGTCAGAACTTCAGTGCCGAGCCGTGCCACCTCGATAGAGATGTGGCCGAAGATAGCGAACCCTCGATACCCTTGTCCGGCAATTAGGTAAATTCAATATAATTAAGTATATTCTAGCCGACTGGTAATCTGGGGAGGGATCGATCTAATTCTCTCGAGACCTGTATTGGTCATCTCGATTTGCTCCCTTCACTCCAGGACCAGCTACAATTCTATTTATATCATGCAGATATTATCATTTCCAATTCACCTTAGAAACCGTCACGAAAGTTAAGACTTTCAACTTTAAAATCCGCACAAGAAGAGTTTGATTTTTGAGTCATCGATAAGTAAGAGCTAGATCTGGATCTGGATACTCGAAGACTTGGATTTAAGTCCGGATATCCTGGTACTCAAACCCGGATTTCGAATTCCAGTTCGAGTTTCATTGAGTATTTTGGGTACTCGGATATCCGGATGATGAGAGCTTTAGTTCAAATACTTGTGGACGGTAGTGTAGCAACAATGCTAATGCAGCAGAGAAATTGGTCCAAATATGGGCTAATTAAAGTATAGAACTTATTAAGTGTTGCCTTCTGCGACTAAAGAAGACATAAAATTGTACAGAAGAAATGGTAACCATCGTTTGTTGTATTAACGTGTTCTGTTGCAAATAGTGACATTGTTCCGAATTTCGCGATCGTAAAGATTTTCACAGGTACGTTTGCTTGATTGTTCTAATAATCATCTGTTGAAGTAAGAATTAATTTGCTAATACCACTATATTGCTAACATTGAAAGCTTTTTGTATTCACTTCCAATAAAAAGAACAGTTTTCTGCAAAAAAAACACAATAGTTTCTATTTTTATTTTAGATGATTTTACGAGTGGCTCATATCTGGACTACACTTTCAAAAATGACAATTTTCACTGTAATTTTAAATTTGTAATTTCTAATAAACATTACTCTTGTTCAATATACTTAAATTCTACATGTTGCAGATGTTATATATGTGAACGATTAGGTATCTTCGACAGGTTAGACAATAAACGCTAAGATAAAAGTGGTAGCTCATATTTGGACCGTTTCGTCTATCAATTTACCGTGCACGTCTTTTTAAATCGTCTTATCTTTCATTATTTTGCGCTTCCTTTTTCCGCTCTATCACTACGATCCTTTATCGGTTCCTTAAATAGGTATTCGCCGAATGGAAGATTCGTATCGAACGGCTGTTTAAGATAATGATTCGCGCAAACGATGCGTTAAATCGTACCGCGTTCACCTACAAGCCATACCGCCTGTGGTAACAAGATATAATAATCACTGTCATCAGCACCGCCTCGCATGAACCTTCTTCTTCTTTTTCGCGTTACGAACCGTGCGAAGCAACAACGGTCGAGTTGGATCACATGAAAAACTCGATCCTCGTTCGAGGGAGTCTAAAAGACCATCGGTCGGTTTTGCCGGTCGATTATCTGTGAAATTGTGAGTGGGACGTCCGGAACGACGAGAGCCGCGGTCATGCTTTTACGCGCGGATATATTAATTGCGTTTACTAATAGAACGAGCGTTGATTAACGGGGAAAATGTTTGCACGTGGTCGTTTCATTAGCATTCGTTCCCAGCTGTGATTTATCAAATAAATATTACCTAACCGGCGGCGTTGAAATCGTCGACCACGTTAAATCTCCCGCGCCAAGTTTCTTGCTGCTTGCGGTGAGTGAAATCAGATAAATATGCAAGCACTATATTGATATTTTATTCAATCAAAATTTTCCACCTCTACGGAGGAACGCGTAGAAACTTTCTTAATTGTTTGCCGCGTTTAAATGGAAATAATCTTTGGTCAAACACGATAATATAAAATTGGTTAGAAATTCCACGGTTTTTGTGGTTGCAAAGTGTTATCGTGCAACTATAAAACCTAATAGAGAATTTATAGACAACACGGAGCAAAATTAATGAAAATGTTCCTAAAGGAGGAAATCAGCTTTAAGGAATAATAAAATTACCGTGGAAAGAAATTCGATTTACGTATTGCGGAAATCTCGTAGTGTCAAAGTTGCAACACATTAAAGTAATCATATGTGAACGCAGAAATATTAAAGAAATATTAGGTAATACAGATATCAAGTAAAGTATCGTTTATCTCTTTGTTGATTTATTTCCCTCGCTGCCTCATTTTTATTAATAAACGAATATTTTTATTCCTTTCCTTTCACACCCCGCACCTGGTTTGTCATTTAATTTTATCATCGAATCTTGTTAAATAAACTGCAAAATATTTCCCAATCCCATTTATTATTGCTCATAAAGTCGTTTAACGCCGCTCTTATTGCAAACCA
This sequence comes from Eucera pruinosa, assembly GCA_028830335.1. Lineage (NCBI taxonomy): Eukaryota > Metazoa > Arthropoda > Insecta > Hymenoptera > Apidae > Eucera > Eucera pruinosa. The sequence goes on along the minus strand of JAMYCR010000004.1, from coordinate 13,705,740 downwards.
GTATTACTGTGCAACAGAGCAATAAAAATGTTTGTGAGATATGCAAGATTAACTTGCACATATGTACATAATTAACAGTATAAGATCTTTCCGGGTTGAATTTTAATAGGAACAAAATATATCGAGAAATCCGCTATTAAATATCGTCATTTCAATATCTAATACTTGCAGGGTAATAAAATATAATTAATCGAGAATTAACTGTCGTGTCGACACCAGCTACCAACGCAATGAAGATATCGCAACCTCTGCGCAACAGCTTTGCACGATATCGCGAAAGAGAATTAGAAACGTATTTTATGACCGTTTTCACTTACACCGACTACGATGGCTCACCGAGATTAACATATATCTTCCAGCGCCGATTGCAATCATTTCAACGCAACACGTACGATGGGTTCACATCGAATAGTCCAAATCCTTGTGATCAGCGTTTCTTCGGAAATCCCTCGATTTTTCGAGGTCCACCGCTATCTTTAGCGCGAATCCAATACGGATCGGAGTCAAGCTGACATTATTAAAGCGGTACGTGCAGAAATCCTCCCTCAAATTATAAAGACGTGAGCTTGGTCGAATTGAATGGAGAAATTCTACGTAAGAAGCGTGTACGTATTCCAGGGGAATCCTTTTATGGGACCTTCCTGGTTCTAAGCAGGATCACTATCTGGACAGATTTAAACGCTTCGTGTTCTTCTGTAAGAAAATCTTCTTTCTTGCATGTAGAAACTTTTTATATTAGATTACTTCGCAGAGAAGTGGAATCACTTCTTTTGAAAATTCAAGAAGGTAGACTAAAAGGCTTACGAAAGAGAAATTCTTACGCGAGAATAATTATTTGACGTGTAAATTAATTCGGTACCTTTTCAAATCTATTATTAGACTGTGGATTTTTATGCATTCATGGGAAATTGAATATGCAAGAACAAATAAAATATCTAAAGTGAAATACATGCTACTTTATTTAAAGGGCGAAACGACCTCCTATTTAAGTTCGGTTTCCTTATCTCTGTTTGAAAAAATATAAATTTCCATAAAGATCTACAGTCTATTCATTGTATTTAAGTAGAAGTCAAATAAAAATAATTCTGGAACTTTGAATTTAAAATAATTATTAGAAAGGGGTAATAAATAAAGGTACCAAATTATTTTAGGTTCCAAATATTTCATAAATCTTCTCCTGAAAATAATTACTTGACCGCGTATCTTTATACATTTATAAGAAATTAGTTATGCGAAAAAAATACAAGATTCGCATAATATACAATAATACGTGAAATATACAAAATAGAGCACATATCATTATATTTAACGGGCGAAACTAATTTCTATTTGGCCTACATTCCTTCAGTCACATATTTAAAAATACAAATTCGCATAGAGATCCGTAATCTAATAATTACTTCGACGGTAGAATTTAGCGCAGCTGATAGTCCTTACAATTCCGCCAGATTAAGTTGAATCGTAAATAGCCTCGCCAAAGGTTTCCATACAAATTGCTAATCCAGGGCGAATCAGGGCCGAGGTCGCTTTATCGTTGCTTTATTGCTGAAACATCGTGCACGAGGTCGAACGATTTACCTCCGTTGCCCTTGCAAGTTAGGGGACTTCCAGGGTTACTTAACTAACCGTCTCGAAGCCTCTCCTTCGGCTGCAACGTGCACAGGTAGCCTGATTTAACTGTACTCGATTCGATAACGAACCGGGTAACGAACAAGACTGAGTCCAAGGAGGATTTCGTTAAATCGGATCATTTGTCACGTCCCTGGTCGCCTGTATCGCCGTTGGCTGACGTAGGAGCCTTTGGGACGTCAGATCGTATAGAGATCGAGATCGCTTCGGCGATGATTGGAGTTCCACCGTACGTTCGAATCGAGATCGACGTGTCGCGGTTCGGCCGTAACGCTCAGAATCGGTAGCACCGAATTTCATCGACGAATTAAAAGTGATCGATGCTGTCCAAGTGTAACGATAGGCGGGACAGAAGGAATCGTGTAGAAACCGAAAGATCCGTGTCAACAGTTGGGTTAGGTGAAAGCATTCTATCGTTTGATCATTGTATGTGAGCTACTGTTAGACACGTTTAGATTGAAAGCTAGATTCTCGCATGTGAATTATTGTAGTATAAGCAGCCTTTAACTTAGCGCTGCCTTTCAAAAATTATTTAAGTGGAAGGAAAGAACTTGCGGTGAATATTTTTAATGCGTCCATAAACTAACACATTTATCGATCGAACACGCGATCAGATGTTTTGAGGGAGCAATACAATTAAAATTACTGCGTGAAGTTATTAGAACTAAAACGCGATGAAGTGTTTATTATACGACTTATAATTGATTTTATCGTTCGTGTTTTGTACCGTTAAGCTTTATCTGGTCTTTGTATATTATGAACGGAATTTCGTAGCTGTACAATCTTCAGAAATGACACATCGCGAATTCTGCCTGCTATGCAGTCTATCACGCTCTAAAGAAGTACTATTGAGACATGTATGAAATTGACGTGTACCAAAAATGGCCAACCACACGCATTGGTTTCTATAAAAATCCTCCGAAGAATCCTCCGGTCAATAATGCGTTAATAATAGCACAGGCGAATCGATCCAATTTTACGAGAATTTGGATTACGAGGCGACCGAATCTGGAACGCGGCTTAAAATCGGTCAAGGAAGCCTAGAATCTAGCTTACCCCAGCAAACGTGAGGTCCTAGGGAATCGAATTAACGGACACACAAGATTGCAAGAGATCACGGATCGATCTAATCACGGAATGATTTCGGCGATGAACAGAAACCGTGGGGAAAGCTTTTCCAGCCATATTGTCAATGCAGCGAGCGTAGGTGGCTGATAAAGCCGAGTCGTAGGATAGGGGGAAGTCAGAAACGATGTCCGGGTCACTTCTCCAGTCACGTTTCGAGGATCTGTAATTGAGGAGGATAGGAATCGGCGTCGTCGGTAAAGCGGTAACGACCGCGAGCGATTCGGCTCCAACTACCGTCCGTCGTCGATTGCAACCAGAACCCACCCTTTCGTTCGTGGGAAACGTGTTCAACGGGCGAACATTCACGTATTTTTATCTGGCACGCACGTAACCCATTCGCACCGCGAAGCGGAATATTCCGCGACTAATGTCTAGCTTGTATCACCAAACGTGGAAGAATCCACCAACGACTGGTCCCCACCTAAGTGTTGTGCTGCATATTTCGTACGATGGCTCGGAAGAGAAATGTAACGTGAGTATAGATCATTTTCAAAAGTATCATACAAAATAAACGTAACGATTTCTACTAAGAATTTGATAATTATTTAATCGTATTTGCTTTGGTGATACGCGTCTATAGGTAGCTTCATTATTGTAGTTATAAAGGGCAGGTAACATAATTCGAACCGCGATGCAAATGGGTTAAAGCCTTAAGGCACAATTCCATTGAGGCAACATTTAGGTAACGCGTAGCACGCGGCATGGAGTCTTTCGAATAAAGTGACACAAAGCGTCACGTAGCGCAGTTTAAGACTGTAACCAACTTAAGCACGACAAGCGAAATTTTGTAAATTTGCTTTGTCACCTTGACGCGACACCTTCTGGCAAGATTCAGTTTAAAATAGGGAACACTGAAAGACGTGTAGCACGTTGCAGGTCGCTTGAGGCACGGACACGCTATTGTCATGTTACGTAAAACACGTGATTTCAGTTGACAATCGTAGAGTGTGAGAAGGAGATGGTAAAAACAATTTGTGTTACCATCTCTTCCTCTCGCTCTACAATTGTCAACTGAAATCATGTAATTTCACGTGACGTGACAATAGTGTATCCCTGTCTTTAGTATGGAATCACACTTTTAGATCGTGAACAGATATCAACGATGTTTGTGAAGCTTTATCCAAAATTCTCGATATTTCGGTGCCTCTTTTTCATGTTACATAAACTCCGTTCTCATAATTGCAACTCTGGTCCCCCTTTCAACGTTTCATGTAAATCAACAGAAGAAGATATGGCAAGTTTAGGCAAAAGTCCAGCGAGAAACTCGATACGTGTACGTTATCTGATTGCTCGAAAGGAAAAAATTCCTTAGGGTCCCGATGCAGAGGTTCGTCCGTTGCTCGATTCGCGGTAGAGACAGCATCGTGGCGAGCTTGAGGGAAAGGTCAACGGTTGCGTCTTCCTCTTGCCGCGCTACCAGCGTCCTCGTAGCTGCTTCAGCTTGTGTTCCCCGTAGCTCTGTCCTTTGCTCGTTCGTCTAGGTACGTCCGTTTGTCTAGCGGATTGTCGCCGCGTCGTGTTCGAGTTACCGGTACAGACGGACCGTTGTGTCCCCGGCGAGCCGCTTGTAACGTGCAATCTTTGCCCGAGCCGCGACTGAATGCCGGTTTGTAACACGGAAGTGCATACACGCGATTCTTGCGGAACGCGAGACAACGGATCGGCTGTCCAGGAACGATGACGCCGTGTCGCGGGTTAACGACTCCGTGGAAAGCATTTTCCATCAGCTAGATAGGAAGGTCATCGTACGAACGTTGAGAACGTTTCCACCGTTTCTCCATCGTGTTTAAGTAGCGTGTACATTGTCTTCTGGGTCAGTCGGTCGCAATCCCTATACACCGATAGCATTCGTTTAATAGCCGTCATTCGATTAACAGAATAAGCCGAGGCTGAAGATTAAAAGGCAATTATATTAATAAGAGAAGATTGAATGGTGGCTGCAACGATTAATAACCCGGCAGTCAGTCATGTGAGCACGCCGTAGGCCTCGTACACGGCATAATGGTTCTCCATGTATAATTTAATAAATATGACAGACGGGCTCGAGTGGTAATAAGCAGCAACGCGAGTTGAACTCCGTTCCGTGAAAAGCTTTTAGAGCGGGCTACCGTGTCCCGGCGGAAATTGTTCCCTTCTTTCTCAGAACAATCTTGTTACCTTCGATCAAGAGCAGTATAACGCACAATCGAGAAAGGATCCCACTAATCGATTCATTGAACACGTTGCAAACTCATATTGTCACTTGGCAGGCCGGCGAGCGATCCTCGAGCGACGGAGTACTTGAAAAATTCTATTACACCGCATGAATCACTGACAGGTATTGAACGAAACTGTATTGTATGGCAGGACGTGCACCTACCAGACCACCGTGGAAACTGATCGGTGAACAAACGATGATATCGTGTGTACACAACCGGCCTGTTGGCCGGCCGACCGGCTGCTCGAACGTCCAATATATTTCTAGCGGTTGTTACGAATGATTGGCAATTATCGATGCTGTCGTCGGGCTACCAATAACACCAGCCAGAAAATCGTCAGGTTCACAACGAACGCGCGTTTACAAGCACACAGGTACAGACCTATGTGCGATCGTTCATACGTCGATCCTCGGCTGACTATTCATTATTGACCGTGTACCAGTTACACGGTCTAGCACTCGCATGCAACCAGACGTTGCGTGAACATTACTTAACCGGGACATATTTATAACCCTATAAAAACAGTTCCTGTCTACCGCAGTTGTTTTGTTATATCTGTCGGGTGAAACAATCTTTCCGATTAGCCCCGTACAACTTTGAACGTTCTGGCTATTATAGTAGTCATCGCGAAGAGCGTCTGAAGCCTGTCTGCTGAACTGTTAGATCTTATCGGCGAACGAGATCCGTTATTGATTTGACGCGTTAGTGGAAACTCGTTTCGCGTCGTAATATGCTGTGCAATATTGCTCTGATAGCCATACCACGAGTTTCTAGCGTCCAAATAGAATTCTTTAGACGTATACCGTGTAGAACTGTTAATAGCGAAAGAACGCTATCGACGAGAATAGAATCAGAAATCGAATATCCACAATTAAATCTTTTAATGGCTGCGATAACATCAAAGTCCAAGTGTCAATTTTCAATACTTCCGCGTTTCTAGACCTTTTTACGGGCAGCGTTTAAGCGGAATTCAAGGCTAAGTAGATCTCGACCGCAGGCGCAAGGAATCAGGCTACCAGAGGCAGCAAAAAGTCATTGATCGCGCCATGAGCATCCTCCTTTCTTCGCAACAGCGAGAAGAACCACGACGCCGCGGTAGAAGGAGAAGAAGAAGAAGAAGTTCGGTAAGGTGGGTCTATGGGATGTCGGGTTGTGCTTAGCTCGTGTCAGGAATGTAATTCACACGCCGCTGGCATTCCGTTCCATTCCATTCCACCCGCGGCTCCTCTTTTGTAGCTGGGCACCGGCGTCACGAGGTGCCGCGGCGTTCTTTTTCACCTGGCCACCTCTCGATCCCTCGCCGCCTCGAGAGAGCACGTTCAGGCTCGCGAAATCGTGCATCGTGTTCTCCCTGCTTTCGGTTAAATGCCGTTCCAGCAGACCCCTTCGCGTCCTTCGTTTCGATGCGGATTCTACTCTTTCGAGGACTTTGCCTCCATTACTGCAGCTCGGCAAGAAATCGGGGAGACGGTGGTCAATTCGTGCCGGCGACTTGACGTTGATTCGCAGCGATTAGTTGAACAAACCGCCTTTCGGTGCCTCGTGGTTTTGCTCGAATTAATCGTGACGAAAACGTGCAACGTGCGATGAATATTCAACGACGTTTGAATTCTGGGTAAGTTTAACCCTTTGCGGACAGCGTCGGCAAATAGTCGTCTCATTATTTCTAGTTTTCTGGACACGTATCACTATTTAAGCCAAAGAAATTCCATTTGACATCATTAACAGACACTATTGTCAGTAATTGGACGAGAATTCGTTCAGTCCCAGTCATAAAGAGTTAGTAGAATTGGGCGAAAATTCGTTTAGACATTATTGCGTTCCATAATTACAAGCAAATTAAAATTACAAGCAAATTCCTTTCAACGGTATAGTATTAAACAGCAATCGACGATATGTTTGAAAGCTAAAAATGGATGGAAAGTTTGGATACCAAGAGTCCAATAATTCGGATAACCCCTGAAACTTTTAAAAAACAGTTTTCCTTCCAATAACATCGCTTCGATGACCTCTTGTGACCTCCAAATGACCTTTACTTCCACTAACAAGACCTCGATGGTTCAGAAATAAGGGGACAAATCGCTAGCTTATTTAACAATCCACAAATTCAACAAATTCTCCTCTCAGTGGCATTTTGTTCTCCCTGTTGCAGGCATCCTCGCTACTGTTCGAGCTGAATCGAAAAGCGGCAAATCGCGGTGACCGTTTGGAACTGCATCGCATTACAGAAGGACTGGCGTCGACACGGCGGTGTCACGTGCTGGAGGAGCAGCGTCGAGCTGCATTCCTGACGGTTTTTCTTTCGCGGTGAGGCAGTCCTCGGCGAGGGTGTGCACGAGCGAGACGAAGCGGCCGGTGAGAACGGTACGGGAGCGTATTTATTACGACGTTAGCCCAGTTTAGCAAATTACTTACATGCCCCCTTAACCACACCGTAATGCATGCTCTCACCGCATTCTTCTGCTGTGTAATTCCGCCGCGACTCTTGCTCTTTTGTACCTTCGAGCTTTCGAGGCCCGTGGTCAACTTCCAACGATGTTTCTCGCGAATCGCGACTAATTCGCCTGGAGAATGTGCACGAGTATCATGGGGCACGCTAGTAACGAGTGTCTTTCAGTTCAACGACACGCTGGATCTCTAATGGTTATTTCGACAGTGCCGGAAGTGAGTTAAAGTTTGAGTGGTTCAATAGGGTCAATTTGAAAGTACCGTGAATAACCTTGAGTTTAATGTATCCTTTGGCTGTTAGATTATCTAGTTGTTACGAGGTAATATTCACGATCGTGCGATTGTTACGTGAAATTAGAATGTATTGCGAAGTGATTGATGCGTATTGCTACCGTAACTTTTTACACCGTAAATCAGAGCTCGGCAACCTTTTCGCTAATAAGGGTACCCTACTTTATGATAAAGAACAGATTACTTTAATTTGAAGCAAAGAGTAGTTTGACATTTAAAGCAAATTCGGTACGTATTTATTAGATCCCGAAATTGTCCGGGATTCGCAATGTCTTGAAAATAATTATCATTTGGTCTCCATTCCATATTTTCGAATTTTGGCACATGTCTAAAAACCATGACGATATTATAATGTATTACCGACACTGAACAAAACGAATATTGAAACGTCATTCGGACTGTAGAATTTTTCGCGATCCCGCACGCCCCTAATAAATATTACTATTACTATTTATTTCAAATTTAAGCGTTAGAGTGAAAATTGACCATAATTTTGACGAAGGCGGTTGAAAAACGTTTCGCGGGCACTTGGGTTCCGCGTTGCCAATCTCTCTCACAAATACCGTTAAATGCCAGTACCAATTGAAATTTACGAAGACTCATTCGAATTGGAAGGAAATTCTTGGAGCATTCGAACGTGTTCCATCTGAAAAGCATTCCACGTGAACGGAAAACATCGAAGAATACAGTCCCAGCTGCAATCTGGTCCACGCAGCGTAACACAAAAAACAATAAACGCTTATTATATCCACGCAGAAGCGAATGTAATTACAAACACTTGGATCCGGTGAAAGCGTCTTACCCGGGTTGCTTCGTTTACCCGTCGCACTCGACGCCACTTCCGGCTCGGTCCGTTCTTGCACAACGGCAATACCGACCTCGACGACGGGCGACGAAGAATCGCGTGAAAAGAAAATCAAACTAGCTGCTCTGCTCGTCACCCGTTTCCCGTTTCGGCCCGAAGAAGCTCTTCAGGAGAAATCAACGCCGAGAAACAATGGCGGCAGAGACGACGGAGGTCTTCGGTAAATAGAGCAAGCACAATACGGCATATATTTATGCGGAAGCAGTCTGCTGCAGTTGCTGCTGCAGTTTTCCTTCCTCGCAGTCTCGTCGACGTCTCGGCGTTTCTTTCTTTCCCCTCCAGAGGTTGGCGAATAAACGGAGAACAGGCGGGACGCCTAAGTGGCCGTGGACGCGCTGAATGCATTTCAATCTCATTCCCGCGATTACTCGTCGCAGTTGAAATGATCACCGACCCTGCCCCTTTTCTACTACCTTTTCAGCACGCCGAACGAGCATTTGAGCTCTGTAAACTCGAGCCCAGTCTCAAGCCGGACCCCGGTAATGAAGAATAACACATTGTCCACGCCGCATTGCTTCCTACTATTATGATTATCATCGCTATTATCGCTATTCTCGGCAATATCGTCGCTACGACGACACCGCGAGCCGCGCCTTTCTACGGCCATTCCGCTTTAGACGCCGCCCTTTCCGGCCTGTCTCCAGGCCTTTCTTCGCTTCGAAACAGGAAGCCACCGTCAGAAAAGCTTCCTTTCCCTCGCGGGATCTCATTCTCGTAATGCTATTCAACGACGCGATGAAAAGGGGGGATGCGCCGCGACGCCGTCGCACCAATTCTCGTTGGCCGTATTTACGTTCCACGAGACAATTAGTTGCCTTTTATTCGCGGATTCTTACCGCATCTCAATATGTATCTTCGTAAGAATCACCACTCGAGTTTAGCTGAATGTCTATTTCTGTATAGCTTGCGATCTTTTAATTTTTGTTTTTTTATTTTTTAATGAAAACGCGGATGATCCAGCGGAGTGTGTTTCTTAACCGATTAATACTCAAATTTGTTATCAATCCAGGGTAGTAACCAAATTTTATGGCATAAATTTATAAATTGAGGGTATTGTGTTATATTTCGTTCAATTTGAATTGCGCACCGTCAAAACGGAGAAGGTTAAGAAAATGATAGGAGAGAAACACGCATTATTAATATTAAGTTGTTGCATATGAAGTGACGGTGTTGCAAGTTGGCAGAGTCAGTATCGTTTTCGTGAATTAGAATTGCCGATTGCTGAGTTGAAACCTATCGTTTACTGTTTCAAATGCAAAATGGGTTTTACAGAAAAAGTTAGGTTCAAGTTATCTAAACTCACTTAGAAGCAGAGAGTCGAATTCTAATCGAACTTATGTTTTCTAGTTGTACGAGTTCAATTTGGTGTACAAAGTAGCAAGAACTACTCGAATTCCTGGGCCATTTGGAATACTAACAGTTAGTGAATGAACAACACGAATGAATAATAAAACGAATGAACTTCAAGATAAGCTATGTTATTTGCAAAAATAACACATAATATTAACATTCAAAACGATGCAGAAAACCTAATAACCAAACTGTGAATGTTTATGCAAATTCATATTTTTACAGCCACAATTAAACGAATGAGATCAAGATAGAGATTAATTGAACCTTTTAAATATTGTAACAAGTGTCTTATTTTGGATATTTGATGTCCTTTTACACACGATATGCATTGGCTCACTTTTCGCATATTTAAATTCTTTATAAATGCATGCAAATCCGCAGTCTACCAATAACTCTTTCGCAGAAGTGTATTGAGTCCGCTGAAGCTTATTTTAATTAATAAGATTCAATTTTTACCACCTTATTGTTCTTTCGACTACTTAATAACTTTCTGGCAAAAGTCTATTGAATTTACTAGACTATCTTCTAATCAACAAAATTGCAATTTTTACCGCCTTACAGTTGTTGATACTACTGTAAGTAATGACTTAAAAGTAATAGCGTGCAATTATATAAAGGAACGCAGTCGAAGCGAGTCCATGGCACTCGCCGGCTTGGACGTTAAAGGGTTAGTAACTTACTGCTTTTGTACATATCCACTAAGTTGGTATTCTAGATCAGAAGATCCATTTTCAGGCTTCCTACGGCCATGCACGTGCACGGTGGATCGAGCAGCGGTAGGGGTGAGGAGCAGACAGCACGAGAATGTAAATTCGCGTGGCAGACTTTAAGTGGCGATCGCGGATAAAGATAGTGGAGCGATCGGGCCGCGTGAGTCCACGGCATTCGCCACGAGTCCCGATTTTATCGGCCACGTATCGTGGCTGGATAAGCGTCGGGAATGGGTGTCGATATTCTCGTCCGTAACAAAGTAAGCTCATCCCCTTTTTCAGCCTGCTCGATGCCTTCCGACGACACGCGTGTTTGCGTTTCCGCTCGCCTAGCAAACAAATTGTTGACGTGTTAGCTCGAGCAGTGTGTACCGAGGAATTGGATTCTGACAAATTGACGTTTCAATTTTGTTGCGATATCGCATCGATACCGAGGCACCGAGGTTTCCCTGCTTCGAAGTTAGCGGAACGTTTAAAAAAGTATACCTACGAGGAGGATCAAATTTTTGGAACAGTTTCGAGATAATTTTGTGCGATCGGTTAACTAATTATAATTAATAATTCTATAAATAAATTAATAATTAAAATTCGTTTCGTGTTTTATTGCAAAAATGTATTCTGCATATTAGTGAAAGAAGGCTGGTTATACATAATTTAGAGAAAGGTTCAGCAAATGTGAAAATATAAGAAGAGAAATATCGCAGCGATTTTAGTATAATAGTAATTTGATTGAAGAAATACATACTGTATATCCTGTCTGTTTCGAAGATTCGTTCGCTTTCGTTGCTTGTGTCATGATCGACGTAAAATTCGCGCCACTTCGTTTATGTTTATCAATAGTAACCACCAGTCGTTCGCGATTGCGCGCATTTGACACTTCCCCTCGTTTGCTTGTATTTATTTTGTTTTCGTCAGTTACTCGGTTGTCTCCATGCCGCGTGGCGTCGCGTAAACGTGTACGAACTGCGTTAGTACCTTCATTTTATATTTCGAGATATAATGAACACGCTTAATGAAAGCTCTTGCGTGCGGTTAAATAATTCCAACAAAGGTTTATTAATTTCTCCGTGCACTTCGCGCGTGTGTTGTGTGCGCGCGTATGTGCAAGGCTTAAGGCGATCTTAGCTGGTTGGCTACGTTGCCTAACGAAGCGATCAATACACCTTATCAGCGATCTCCTAATCAGGAGATACGCAGCACAGGACGAAACCGCTGCGGAATATCGTGTTTGATCAGACGAAACCCCTATTTACTGCTCCTGTCATCAAGGTAAAGTGTTTATTATCGTGCTATTACCATATTACGTTGTATCGCAGTAAATCCTGCATGAATTATTCAAACGCGCCATGATCCTTAAACTGTTTTCCTTGCTGCCGATTATTTTAGAAACCAGAAACAATGACACGTGGGTCATTCCGCGCCAAATCGATCACTTTTTTCCCTCGATGTCTGAGATTTTGTTCAAATTGAAATATCTTGTAGTCTGTGCGAAATTATGAGGGGTTCAGATCATCATTTTGCCAACAATGAAATTGTTTAAAAATTGCAGGTCATTGAAGTTTGCAAATTTCAGCGAATCTTACGAAAAGTATCTTCATGAAAGTATTTTTATTTCCGAAACTATTGAAGACACGAACTTCATTTCTTCTCATTTTAATCGCAAAGGTATGACGTATTCGGATAAATTTTTCTTAAGTTCAAGAAGTTTGTTTTTAATACTGGAAATTATAAACAAACACTTATGTTGCGAATTGGGGGTCAAAGTCACAATTTTAAAAATTCGAAAAAAATACTATCGTATTCTTTGAAGTTTTCTCTATAAAATAAGCTTTCCCCTAGTTTGATACGGCTATCTTATTAGAAAAAATATCGAAAAAAAGTTAAAGCAAAGAATTTAAGTTAACAGAAAGGTTAAAGTTAAGTTAAAAGAAAAGCAAAGCATTTTCGAGAAAACTTCCTCTTTCAAAATTTCTCCCACCTAATCCTAAATTTTTTCAACTTCTATCCTTGTAAGTCGCAGTCGATTCTATTCGCAAATAGTAAAAGCAAACTCTTAGAAACTTACACGATAAATAACAGAATAAAAGAGAGTTATCGTAAACGTCAGAAAGGTATGATGGACGAGAGCTACCATAATCGTCACGAACGATTGACAAGAGTTCCTTTAATCAACGAAGATCTTCAAATTTTTTCAGAGTCACAATCGATTCCCAAGGGATTCGAAACCTGTTACATGGTTCGAAAGTGGATCGACGAGCTTCTTAAGCATATTATCAACAATCACATCTCGTGGCCAAACGGCGCTCAAAGTGAGAGGGAGGGTGCTGCTCTTAGAACCCTGGTCAATGCAGGCGAACATAAATTTAGCATGCGTACGTGGGTGAAGCGCAGCTAGCCAGTTCGTGCCACGCCTGTTATTGTCCCCTTCCAATATCAAAGAGGAAACTACCTACGCGTTTAGGCTACCTGCAACTTCATTATGCTTCCATGAAATTAGGTGCCGGCAACCTCGGATACCAAGTGAGGTTTCGTTTCGTCGACGCGCGGAAAGGTCCGCTAATTGCGCGATTAATTAGCAGCATGATTATATCGACCTCCGCAATGTTCCGTAATTTGAGGCAGCTTCCACATTCCAATCGTAATGCATTTGTACGCGATCGTTGAACGAAATTCGCGCACTGCCACGTGCACCCTTTTGCTCATTATTTCGCGGATTTTAATGGTGTCGGGTTGAATGAGGCCACGAGACATTCCACCCGCGAACACATTCGATTCTTTTCAGCTCTTTGCCTCTGCCCCTTTCGCTTTCTTCGAGTTTGATCGGTGAACAAAATTCGACCACCACACGTGCGCGGTAGAAGTTTCAATGCATCGCAGGGCTACGTATATATGTAAGTACTTTGCGTTTATCCCGATCAATTTTCTATTGGCCCCCTTTTTAACCATGACAGTATTGATAATTTCTCAACCGGGAATTTTTTCTCCGATGATAATTAATAGGCGGCGAATTTTTATGAATTTATGGGATATATCAATGCGCAAGAAAGAATAAAAGCAACGTAATAAGCGAGAATATATAAAACATTGGACTACAAATTTTCATATAAATTTATAATTTTATAAGCGCAATTAAAAGGAGAAGAACTCAAGTAGAAGTTTGTTTCACCATCAGAGTATCTAAAAATCTACTTCACTTTGTATATTTTGCAAATTTTTGCGTATTACGTGAATTTTGCTCTTCTTCGCACATCGAAATTTCCTATAAATGCATAAAGATCCACGGTTTAATTATTACACACGCCAAGCATAATAGGTGGACGAATACTTATTTGTCCGACTGTGATATGAATATGCTATGCAGCAAACGCGAACCGAATACTAATTTTCATTCGATTCTGCCTCGATTCACCTTAATTAAAAATCGACCAACGGATCAAAGCAATACTTCCCTTGCATTTTCCCCCTTCGCGTTTTGTCTCTACACTCTTTTTTTCCTCCTCGTGAATTTCATCCCATGAAGCGTGTTAAGCGTTATAAAAAATATGTTATTACGAAGCCCTTGGTTTAGTCCCCTTTTATCACGGTAATGCACCAACCTGGCCCTCTGATAATGCATTTTGACCCATTTGTCCGGGGTCGCAAAAAAGAGTAGGTGCAGTATAATCTTGGCACTTTAAGCGCACGCTACATGCCTATTAACCGATGCGGTAATTCGCGGCAGCGAGTGTGCGCTATAAAAGAGTCCTCGGCCATGGAGAATATCTGTTACCGTTACCTCTTCCGTTGTTAAGGGGGAGGGTTGTTGCAACTGCCACCGGTGTCATTAAATATAATTAAAAACTGTCAGTTACGATTCTAGGAAAAACCGAAAAGAGTAATCGTGCGAAATTTACTTAATTAACAGCGCAATTACCCCTGGCGAAATATTGCTGCGATGCCGTGAATTGAGCGCGCGCGCGCGCGCACGCATATAATGAACGCGCGATTACCAGGAGAACACATAATTACGGCCACTAAAAGATTATGAGAACAATGAATCAAAAGACCGACCCGACCCTAATGCTTTTCTCGCTCTTGTATCGCGCGAAATTAATAAACGACCTTCCCGAAACTTGCCACCCGTAATTATCGATACCGTTGAGGAAGCTAATGCATATTTTATATATTCGTTCATTAAAGAAAATAATACAGTGCAATTTTCGCACACAATGTATTATGATAATTTCCAAATTGGATCAATTATCACGTGATTTAAAAAATGATCATAATCATTATGGCAATAAAAAGGGTGAAGTTTAATAATAGCTGGCCACGTCCCCTGCGGGTATCTTCAATGATAATTATTATGGAAGATGTTCAATATACCTCCTGCACATTGTGCAGTTGCCTACTGATTCATATTTGACGAGAATAATTACCGATTATAATTTTTATTGGACATTTAGTTGTGTTTGGACTTGATACTTCCACGCATTATTTTATTAGATTTCTTTGAACGAGCGTATCGAAAATTTTCAAGGGAGAAATTTGAAAGGTTCCTGAGTAATATTAATAATAATTTGCATTTATAATAATTTGCGTATAAAAGTTTTATAAACTTACGAGAAAGCATTTTTGATGATTTTCGGAGATTTTCTGTAAATAGTGTGAGTGAAGATTTATCTCCTCTGTATTATGCATTTTAGTGAACATCCTGTAATTTTAATCACCTTGGTGCAAATAAGTATGCTTTAATTGCCGGTAGTTCTGGTGTGAATTAGATATATCAAAGTACGCTAAACAAAATACAATGACGAGCGTATGAATAAGGAACCCAATCCCTGATTAAATTCAGCAACACAAAATCATTAACATAAAACATTCACAAAATTGAATGTACACGGTTTTTAATCTACGAAGAAGGTACTTTTAAACGGTACGTTACAAAAACAAATGAAAACGAATGTTTAAACCCATATAACTAATTGAATTTATTAATATTTCCTTACTTTTATCCTCGCCACTGTATACAAAACTTGTTAACATTTACCAGAACCTTTAACCCATAACAGAATTTTGCTGTCGCATAAATGGAACACGGAAGCTAATGAAAAATCACCCGATTAAGAAATACCTTTCGTAGCTACCGAGTGCAGCGAAAGCGGCACGCGCCAACCGATCGAAGCGTCGTCCGCGACCCCGATATCGGATGTTCATGCTTGACAAGGAATCCGGCGCAATTAGACGAGAGCCGAGTGGCTCGGCGGCAATTACTTCGGTCACTGCGGTTACGCCGTTGCACCCAACAGAAAGAGGAACAAGAGACACCGAGGAGAGACGAACAACTGAACGAACAAGCGTCAAAACAGCCTCATTAAGGTCATTAGCGTTCGGCCGGCTGTAAAGGAACCGGGCGTAAAAGTAGCGGGTGCATGCCTGTGCACATTGCGTGTAGCTACGCCATCAAAGATGTTCCGGTCCATCGTGAAACTAACCGCGACGCAAAGGTGCGACTGCGATGTTCCAGCATCTGTCCTGGTCGCGGAACGTGGCAGAATACTGCCACTCGACGGCTTCTCTTTTTGTTGGTACCTTGTGAAACTTTCAATTGTACTGTTGGATGCAAGAACCGCTTCTTTTTGCGTAAATAGATTTCCCATACCTTCTTTAAATATACCTTCCAAATTTCGTTATATTATCTTTGAAATTGGCAAAAGTGTTATTAGGAGTAACTCTAAATTACGTATTAATGTCGAAAAGAATAATATTTTTTCAATATTATATATACCTTTACGGAACATATAAATATTATAATAAATATCATCTTTTACTATATTTTCGTATTTTAGCGAAGAAGGGCTTGAGTTGACCAGAATTATAATTAAAGCTACCAACTACTCACTTATTACGTAATTCATATTGTACTAATGAAAATGTAAAGAAAAAATATTGAATTCTTAAATATTTCTTCACTACGTATAGGGAATATTTAATTGCAAATTGTTTAGAAACACTTTTCTGGAAATTCAGTTTCGTCACATAAGTCCTTTTTGCATCTAACACAGTATGTATTTATGTACGTAGTAACGTTCATTTTTGCTCGTCATTTATTGACCATTTTGATGGTTGACAAATTTTACGAGTACCTCGGTGAGTTTACTGCAGAAAAGACACACGGTAACTTTGAGGTAATGAGAATGAATTTTCTGCTTCTTGGCGTTAAAGAGACGGTAAAAGGGAAGCAGGTGAATACTAACTGTTGGTTCCTCTGTTATGAACAACAGGCTTGGCCGAGATTTCGAGGAAAAGTGATCGTTTCAGACGACAAGTTTCTCATGCTCCGCTAATTAGCCATCGACTGGCATTATGAGGGTGCGTTTGTTTAATTAAAAGACAAAGCGCAGTCAGTCTCAAAGTTTCTTCGTTCTACCTGTGCTCTCCTACTCTTTCACAAATTCGACAGAGCGCTCTCCTTTGTGAGTTTTTACCTCAACCGAAGCGAAGGCTCTTTCCTACTTTCTTTGTCTTTCCGCTGTTCTTGCTCGTTTGTTCCTCTTTCTTCTGTTTCAGACACGCGTCTCAAGTACCGGGCCATTTCAATTATCGAACGGCGTAGCATTGAAAAATTCGTCGCAGCGAGAGCACGTTTGCTCATGGTTGACAGGTGCTGGTAACCCGTTTCGGATAATTCGCGGGGAAAGCCGAGGCGGATTCTCGAAAGTCCTACTCAACTTATTCACCAGCCACCTGAAACGCGGCATAAAGCTTTTTGGCTTTCCCCCTTTGCTCCGAAGGGGTTGCCGCACGCGTAATAATTTGAATAGGCCTTGCCCCTGTCAAAACAACCCTCGTCCCGACCCAAGAAGTTTCCGTCTGTACCGAGGGGATTTCTGCGGCTCTCCGCCTCTTTTTATATAACCGGTGTACCCACGTAGTTACTAAATTCGTGTAAAACAAACGGATTACAAACACGCGAAGCGAAAGTTTGTTTTCAATCCGCTAATTTGATACACGTGCTCTTTCAGACGCATTGCCTGCCTGGCTGAGGTGTCTACGGGTGCATGGAGAAACGCGAGTTCTTCGAGCTGAAAAGTGGATGGTTCTCGAGTATGTAGTCTTTCGGATCCTTGATTTATTTCTCCTCGCGTATTAAAGAAGAGATACGGTGAAAAAAGGAATAAAAGACGAATTGTATTCTATAATATACTCAATTAAAATTCCCTCGAAAAAAGGTGTATTACAACTTCATTAGCTTAACAACCAATTTTATAATAATCTGCCATTAAATTGGTAAGGGGGCTAGGTAGCCACCAGATGATTCTATATGAAAATGAATAGTCCACCCTATGCTTCGCCAGCCGTACAACTAACAATTGATCCACAGCCAGTAGCTGCAACCATGGTAATCGACCAAGTGGGCGTCGAGGTCTCATCTACCATTCGATTCAGTAGACAAACCCTACACAGAAAAAATTCACAACGCTATCGATTACAAAGCAAAGAAACTAAGAAACTTCAACAACGAAAGCAGCGGAAGACAATAGCTTGCCAAAACGGGATATCCGTTGAAGAAGAATGGAAGTTCCAGAAATCTTCGTTGAGTAATGGGATATATTGTCACGCGAGGGACACTTTTAACGTGACATTCATGATCTTTCCATAAATTCCCAATTCCTTAGGCTCTGCCCTTTTGGCCACCGGTCGAGCCCTTGGTCTCGACCTTCAACCCATGGCCGGTCCTCGTACTTTCCGTGACGACGAGCCTCGAAACGGCCGTGGAAATCCGAAACTTGGCTTGTATCGTGGCTGCTGCATCGTGTTGCATCGCGTCGCGTCGCTACGGCAGGCCGGGTCGATCGTTACTCACGTCACGAACGAATAACGCGTGCGAGTCGACTCGTTACGCCGAAATACGCTCGTGGAAAGACGTGACGTATGACGGGGGTCGTGGCAAGCGAACGGTCCATATATTCGTCGGAGACGAGCCGTTAATTGTCCCCCCTTTTAGCTGGTTCCATGGCTCGACGGCCGCGAATCGAATCGTTGGCCGAAGTTCCTGGGTTCCCTGACAGAGCGGCCTGGCTGGAATTCTTCTCAGTTTATGATCCACTCGCGATTTATCACGAGACTCCGCAGCGCCACGGAATCTCGAATCAGTGGCCGTTTCTTCTTTAATTGCGTTTTGTAGTATGTGGCTCGGGGAAGAGTTCGCGAAAGGGGAGATTTCTGATTTTGGTTTGAATCTACGAGGTTTCGCGGAAAGGGGACTGGTTTAGGGTGAGGAATGGAAGGTGGATCGGGAACTCGAAGTGCAAAATTTATGGCAAGAAATCGGCGCGATACTTGTATTTGTATTGGTATTAAATTTCTTTAAGTAGGTGTACAAAATATGTATAAACGTGGTATTTTTTAACCGGTTGTCTTAGTCAGTGTCTTCTTTACACATGCAATTGAAAATTAATGGAAAGGAATTGGCATTGGCTAGAAGTGTAATTGTTATGAATGCAAGTATAAAATAACGTGTTTTTGTTGCAAATAGAAGGATGTTTTGGCGAGTTAAGAATTTCCGAGAATATACAGTATTGCGTCTGAAAGATTGATTATAATTTGTAGGACGAGGTAACTTGCCTACCCCAGTTAAAAGGTTAAAGAGGATCCATAATGAATGTTCCTATGCTATCGCATACAGTGGCGAGCATATAAATAAGTAAACGCTCTTAAGTTCAATCAATATACAATTATACATCAAGTTTCTATTTACTTCTGTAATATGCCGTTTGAACCCACCTGCTTCATAGATTAAAAAACCATAGGCACTATCGTCACTCGTTATTTATGAATCTAAATGGAACTAAATTTCGTGTATTGATTTTACCTATTTACATGCTCGCCACTGTATTTTCGTGTACATAAAACCTGAATAGATTCCTTCCAATAATCGAAAATCTCCTTCAAATTAACTACAATTTACCCCAATTTCGCGCCACACAAAAAGCAACCCCAAACGGTAACGCAATCTTTCCCCCAGCGATTCCCGAATTCGCTTTATTTTATCACAGCGTAAAGCATAAACTGTAACGAATATCGGTTGGCGTGCGGTGGATAAAGAAATAATTTGAACGTTAATCGTGCGAGGCATGGCGGCGGCAGTTTTCAAATTGACCGGATAAAGCCGCGTCACGGAACGTGCTAATTCACGCGGACACGTCCGATACGTTAACTCGGCCAGGCGAATGAAACGTTTTCGAGTGGTCCCCAGCCATAATCGTACGTCAAGCGGAACTCGCGTTTCGAGATGCGGGGAGGCCGAAATTCCATTTGGCCCGCGATGAATACGCGAAACTCTCTGCCACGCATTTCGACCAGCTTGCCTGCCGTGTTGTATAGCGGAGTTACGCGGTGTTATGAGAATCCGGGCTGATCGTTTTCCATCGTTTTGCATCGGGAAACGTCGCTCGAAGGAAGGAGGCTCGCAGAGAGAGAGCTATCTCGCCCCCGGAATACAAATGCGTTTAGGAGCCGCGAGACTCGCCCTCGAAATCCAGACGTATTTGCTACGCACGACCGCGTCGCCCATAATAATGCGCCGCAAACTTAATCTCCTGGGTCCTATCGTAAATACGGTTTGCCTTGATTTACCGCTCGCACGATCGACCATTCCGTAAGCGGTGGCAAGTTTCAGGTATGAACGGAAAGATATCGGGTATAGGTGGCCGAAGAATTTACAGTGGGTCGAAGTAAAACTCGTATATTTACGCTTTCACGCTTAAGAAGCGATTGATAAGCGTTTGAATTTAAAGGCATTTGAATTTCCAAGATTTTGGATTTTCAAGCCTTTGGATTTTCAAGCATTCAAGTTTCGAAAACTTTAGAATTCGAAGGACTCGAATTTCCAAGCTTTGGATTTGAATTGAACATTTGAAAATGACCATTGCGTAGTTCGCCGTCCAAAGATTAAATTATCTTCAGTGTAACAATGGTTGGTTATTATTTGGAAAACAAAGCTTTCAATCTGATCACTAGACTGCGGGTCTTTACGCAAATTCATATTTTTACTAACAAAATTAAAGGAATGTGACTGAAAAATGAAGGGTTGTTTCACCTTAAAAATACAATAACTATTATTTCACTTAGAATATTATGTATCTTATCGCACAATAAACACGTACATAATAAATTATATTAAACAAGTACATTTTGTATCTCGTTGCACATTTAAACTTTTCACAAATGCATAAAAATTCGCAGTCTACCATTTCGAATTCGCCGAATTTAAGATAACTTGTTCACCAGCGTAACAATTGTGTTAAAACATACGAAGAGATTAAATGCTTCTAAAGAGGGATAGATTTAGCTGTAGCTTTGCTCGTTGAACCTGACAACTGAATTCTCGCCAGTGAAACAGAGAGCTCAGACTCAGCTGCCAAACTTGTTAAGATTCGCCTCGTTATCCCAACTACGTCGTCTCCACTCGTTTACGCGAATTAATGGCTCGATAGTATCGGCGTGTCCGGGTTAATGGGGTATAATACGTAACTATTCTGCTGTGGTTAAAAATACCAGGACGAATTCGAAATGCGTCGCGTTACCAGTAGTTAATACACACGCGTGTACCCCATGTATACCCTGTTCACGACTCGTTTCCTAGCAGGCGTTCGCTAGGGCGAGGCGGGAATAAAAGAAGTGAAAGAAAGGAGGGAAAACTAACGCGGTAGCACGCGACGCAGGATCGCGGAGCAGAGTAACCAGACGGCCGACAAAAACGCGTCAGCCGAGACTAATTGCGAGACGAGCGATGACAGCGTTCCTCGTGGAAAACCGTAAAGACTGCCTTGTCGGAACGATCTGCCTTTTGCTCAACGCGTGTATACAGAGATTCCCTCTGGACGGTCCCTCGAGCCGCGTAATGGTTCTCTTTTTTCTCACGATTGTCTTCCTCGAGGTCGTTAATCGTCCAAAAAACCGGCGTGAATTTTGTCTCTTCCACTTCGTAGCTACAAAAACGTCGTTATGCGAGGATTTCGGTATGAAGAATGGCGATTACTATTTTACACGTGTAGAAATGTTTTTCTTTCTCGCGGTGCAACGCGACAAAATGAAACGCCAAATAAAATTATTCCGACTGTTTCCGTCTATTAACCCGTCCACGCTTCACCGTCCGTTTCGCGTTGGTAAAAGTAAACGATAAATACCTCTTGTTCAGCAAAACCGGTTGCAAATTTGAGTAGCGAATTTTTTTGTATAAAAATGAAAAATGCATTTCGCTTATCTTAAATTATTAGTTTAATTTAAAACGCGATTAACACTTTCAGCGCCACTTCTCTCAATTTTGGGGGGCACATAACTTTTTGCACGCCTCTGCGATTCCTCCACCCTAAAAATGGAAGATGGATTTATTATTTTGTTAATCAAATATAAGTCTCTTAATTTGAGCAAATAAAATTCAACGTAAAGGTGACTCAATTCATAAGAGGTGTCGTATATCATACAATTCATGAAGTAACTCGTTAAAAAACATTGCAACTCACTCAGATAAAGACTCTAGACATAATTGTTGGATGACGTCACAATTGTCTCTGGATTTTTCCAAAGTTTCAAGAAAGTGCAAAGAAACGTGGAACGGACACGTTCGCATAATTGGTCCAGAATACGATTCAGTACGCCGTGAAAGCCTAAAATTTTTCAAATTATTCAGATCGTCGGACGATCGCGAGGTCGAAAATCGGCGAATGTGGTCCTAGAGATTTTTCCCGGGCGAAAGCCGGCCCTATCATTCAAGTTTAATCATATTCACGCGGCGGCCGCGTTAACGAGACAGCCGCACGACTGTTCGGTCGCATTTAATATTTACCCGAGCATCATTTCCGCCCGTTTAATTAAGGCGCGCCTCCGATTGGCCGGTTTCTTCGTTGAACCGCGATCGGTTCTCTCAGAATTCGTGGCGACCGGTATTTACCGAGCCTGATTCGCAACGAAATTAAATCGGTACACCCAATCTACGTCCGCTTTCGTTCCACCGTTTTATCCTTCGGTTTACCTCTCTCCGGCGGTCACAGCCGCGTATCTTCGAGTCCTTCAACGTTACGACATGCCAAGCAGAAAATTGTTCGATGCTAGTGATGAAGTTTTTTTTTCTTTTGATTGCTCGAACTTCGAATTAATCGTTGCTCGAGAGACAGCGGTGTCGCATTAACCGGCTGCGTTTAACGCGAATCCTATTAAGCTTCAGTTACTTAATTGATCGCCTGGAATTGATTTCCCTTTCCACGGAGTGTATTATTAAGCGTTAAATCTTGCGGGATAAGTACACGTTTCAAACATGTACAGGATGTCGTATAAAGTTAAAGTTTGCATTTTTAAACTCGAACATATGATATATGAAGTCTGAATTATTACTTTAATGTTGCAAATAGGTGTGCGAATATTAAGTTTGAATTTCAAATGAAATCTGAATTATTACTTTAAACTTACAAATTTAGCGGTGTAAATATTAAATTTGAATTTCAAACATGTAAAAGTTTGATTTCGATCTTCTAAATTTGAGTTCGGATACTAAAGAATTGAAGTTCGGATTTTTCAATTCGAACATACGGAATATGACGTTTAAATTATTACCTTAAACTTACAAATTTAACTGTGTGAATAATAAGTTTGAACTCCAAAGCTGCGAAATTTTAATTCCAATCACCTAAATTTCAGTTCGTACGCTGAATAATTTACCTACTTCCTCTGAACGTACGAAGCTGAATGAATCATACAACGACATTATCTTTTTAATAGTTACAGACACGGCTTATCAAATCTAGCCTACATTATTGATACCGTCGTTCGGTTGTATCAGAATCACCCATTTCGATCATGCCAATAAGATTCCTATCCAAACACAAGTAGCGCGATAACGATCGCGCAAACGCGCGCAAACAGAGGGTAAAAATTCGACGTTCTGTTCGCGACACAAAGCTTCCAAAGTGTACGGACAATTAAGTTTTTTACGGTAGCTCGTTTTGCTACCAAATTACGGCGGAGGGCCTGGTGCGATCGGAAAAAATGCAGAAAACGCAGATCGGCTTGCCGTAAATCGTTGTCACCGGACAATGAGTGGAAGCAACGAAGACGAATCGTCCCTTTCTTCCGTGCGGCTCGCGTCCTCCTTTTTTTCTCCCTCGCCACTTGTTCCAGACTTGGTGAATTTTCATTAATTTGCTCGTACAAGCTGTCGGATCGGAATCGGCATCCGGCGCCGCGTCTTTTGACGTTCCGCGGCGAACATTCCTTCACCGTGCCTTTTCGCCGCCGTTCTTCGCCGCTTCTTCTATTCCCACATTTTCTACAGACGTCGCTTAAATGACACTCGCGATGCAAATGTCGCACTCGTGCCAATTCTTCGCGCATTTGCACTTACAATTAACGTAATTCTTGCTTCGGGTAATGTCAAAAATAGCCGACAGAATTCATTTAAAGAATAAGTTAAAGGAATTTCGATGGCTCGTATGAAATTTAACAATTTTATGGCAAAGTGAAAGAAGCGGGAATGTAATTTGATTTATATTGATTGAAGTTTAATCTATTCACTGCCGAGAAAGTTAAGCTCGTATTGACTTGAGTGCAAACAAGTTGTTTGATAGGAAAGAATGAAATTCGTTAAAATTTAATATAAGTTAATTGCAGATATAGATTTTAAGTGGCATTTATAAAAAGATATTATGAGATATTTTATAGGCTACACCACTGGATATTATTATTCGGTTCAAATTTATGGCACAAACTACGAGACATCTTGTAGTTGGCAGTAAACAGTTTAAGAAACTTAGAAATTTCTATATCTTGCTTACTAATATTTCTTACAAAATGTGAAAATTCCTTCACCAATTTTATTATAAAGGTTCCCTCTAGGGTATACGTACGACGTCCATATAATATTTCTTCAATTTATGTGGCGAATGGGAATTTCGGTGGACTTTATGGCTCACCACGGGTAGTATAAAAAAGGTTAACTTAAGAAATTCCAAGAAATATTACTAATCCCGCATTCATATAATATTTTTCAGCCTAACGCATACTTCAACTCTAAGCAAATAGCAAAATAACGTAAATGAATATAATTCAAATGGGACGCGCTTCTTGTCATACTAGTAGCCAGCGTGTCTGACTACGAACAGTTTCATTCCCCTTACTCTACTGCTGCTCGAGCTCATCCACACCGGCCAATGTATCCTACGCTTAATCATCACAATTCGTTATACTTTTTACTAAATCCACAACCTAAAAATCTGTCTGAACCAAATATAATTTAAATCATCAATCTTCTTAACCCTTTCACTCTGGCACTTTGAGATTGGAAGCATTAGGATGCATAGATGAGGGGAATTTTTATTAAACCATTTGCATCGTAGCAATAAATACGCGATCAGCTTTATAATTCAAAGACTTTCGGCTTTACTTCGAAATTACGTGTAATAATCAAAATACAGTAAATAAATTTGAAATAGATATTATACCTTTTATTGATCAGTATGTGTATCTTTGAAATGCTCCATACACAGTAATACATTACAAACATCAGTAATATCAATATCAGTTATCGTACGCGGATTATTCCGCTCGCGGCTGTAAATGGGTTCATATAGAAACAGTATGAATATAAGTATTTCGATACTCGGTGCCAATAATTATAATGTAACACATACGAATCATAATAGAAACAATACTAAGTTACAAAGAGGTAATACGTATTCTTTTAGAAAACGGTGGCTGAATTTAGGAGAGCATGTAATACGTCCTCCACAGCGAAAGGGTTAACAATATTCTAGAAAAATTAGAATTATACGTAGAATATTATACGTATTATAATATTGTTGTCAACAGATTTATCTAAATTGTAAATCATGATAATTGAGAATCGATGAGAATTTCAAACGGCAGAAATCAGTAGGTACAGGATTTACTAAAGTATATTATCTTCACGTCCATCCCATAACTACGATTTCCTTCCCCTAGCTCCTATCAATCCCTTCCCCTTTATCTCGGGAGAAGCTTCACACCGAAAGGGTTAATAGCAGCGGTAGTCGTCGCCTTTCCGGGCGACGCGTATCGATTGATAAATCGTCAAGCTCCGGCTCGGCTTGTCCGACATCGCAGCTGACATCGAGTGTACAGGGTTCGCGTGAACGGACAGACGAGATGGTAGCCGCGGCTAGTCGTCGACTCTGCTTTTACAGATCGACCGAGAGCTCGCGCAAGCGTATGTACGCATACACGCGACCATCTAGATGCGCTTAACGCGAAACCGAGCCACACTTTCCATTTCTATAATCTCAAAGAGGTCAGCCGGCCTGTCCTCTCTTCTCGCCTTCCATCCCCCCTCTTTCTTCATCGTTCGATCCGTTTTGCTTGTTGCCGTGATGCGTTGCACTTTCGCGCCGCAGTAAATAACTACAGAGGGAACTCCTTGTCGAATGGTGTAATAAGTAGACGGCGAATTTTTATGCATTTGTGAGGAATTATAGGTTATATTTAATATACAAAAATCTATGGAATATCCGCAATGAAGCACACGTTGTATTTAGAGGGTAAAAATAGTCTCTATCGAGGTTCCGTTTCTTTTGGAGTGCCTTTGAAAATATGAAATTGTATAAAAATCCACAATCTAGTAATAAGATTGTGTCCCGGAAACGTCTGCTTTCAGCATAAACGCGTCAGGGTTAACTAGTTCTCTGACATTTGCTTCTTTTGTTGGGTATAGATTCAAAATGGATCGGAATGATTAGATACCTCTCTTTCCTAATAATGGCAGATCAACCTTTTCAGTACTAACCCTTCCATCGATTAATCGTGATTACCCAAAACTATTGACGTCTTGAGACATTATTCAAG
The DNA here is from genome assembly GCA_028830335.1 of Eucera pruinosa. Lineage (NCBI taxonomy): Eukaryota > Metazoa > Arthropoda > Insecta > Hymenoptera > Apidae > Eucera > Eucera pruinosa. Next base: position 13,679,266 of record JAMYCR010000004.1, on the reverse strand, counting down.
AAAATCCTTTGTCACCCGAATAACATTAAAGCACCGAAAGAAGAACATGAATTGAACCCAATGCGATATCTTCATACTCTACGACTAAAATCCACCGTAGCGAAATAGTTAAAATGACGTACCGAACCCTATTACATCTCCAAAAATACACAGCGAAGATTACCTTTTTCCATGATTGTAAATTCTTTGGCAATTTTGCAATGAAAAATGAATACCTGCGGAAGTGAGGTGCAAATAATTTTTGCCTAATAACCAAAAACTGCCGTTCGCGAAACGTAGTAATGAAGCTCACGAACGGATTGCGCAAACACGCAGAACCCGATGTTAATCTTCCAAGCAAATAAGCGAATTTACTCGCGTTCGCGGCACGAAATTTTAATTGCGCGGAAGCATCGATTTAATTAAACGGCGAAGGGGGGGGGGGGGGGGGAACCAGCGCGGTTCGATTGGCCCGGAAATGCTTATCGCGAGAGGAACGAGCAGAAGAGGAGCCCAAAGAAAGAAGCGAAGGAAGAGAGGAATGAAGTAAGATCGATAAACGAAGGCCGCGACGGACGGCTAGCAAGCTTTATCCGAACGTTCCAATTACCAGGTTCCGATCTCGGATCCGCCGGTTTAGTTGTAAGTTAGTCTCGGGCTCGTACGTATGCTCACGCACACGCGCGAACACGCTTCGCGAGGCAGAACGGAGGGACACACGCGAGTGCGAGCGCGCGCTCCCGCGGAGCTCGCGGACAGATAGTATCGGACGGGAGCCCAGCCATGTAATTGATTCAGGGTAAAACAATGAGCCTCTATGTGGAATCGTAGCGCATATATTGCGTGCGCGTCTTACACGACGCCGTGATGCCAGACCACTCGGAAATTCACGGCTCTGTGAAGCTTGATGCGTCGTTCTCCGCATTCTCGAATCGCGCTCAATATAGTTACCGTATATTCGACGTTTTTATAGACGGCGCCGTGATATTTCTCGTACGTATTATATGGTACTTAAGATGTTCTACAGCGTGAAAAATTAATTAGTTGGTGAAGATTAGTTCAAACACGGTGGGGTAAACTCTGGTAAGTTTGTGGTAATTTTAGAATCCTTCTGATATACAGTATTCGTCTATTATGAAGATGTTTTAATTTAATATAGACATATGTGCTGCAATACTTATGCAATCAAATATAGATGTCGTACTGGTACGTCAAAATCTAATTGGTCAATTTCCGTCGGTGACGTACTAGATCGTTAAAAGTTAAACCGACCCTTTCAGCTGATACTCTAAGATTATAATTATGTTCACACTTTGACCACGATTACTTCGAGCTTGATAGTTTCACGCGATTGGCTAATAATAATATGAGAGAATATTTCTTTTACGTTCAAAATTATTTATTCTATTTTACTGTACTTTGTAAATAATATACACCACTAAACGACAATGCAATGAGATATTCTAGGCGAATGGGTTAGAGCATTTCGTCCTGTTGTTTAATTACGTGTCCATACATGCCATGAGAATGGGTTACAGTAGCGGGGCTGGCCCCATTTTTATACCAAACCCTTCAATTCTTCTCGTGTTTTCGTACTGCCTCTGCCCGATATCAAATCATCCTTTGCCATTTGCAACAATGCAACTCAGACGAAATGGTTTTTCACTTTTGCTACTATCCAAGGACGACCATCGAAACGGGAGAAAGGTTCGACATCGCCATTTGGCCATTGACGGCGTCCGGTGTTCGGCGTATGATGCACGACAAATGTAAATAGAAAAGCAACGGCGAGAACCAGCCGGACAAAGGCATAGCGCTATGGGACGACCGAACAAAGCCGAGGGACTTTTATTATAATAATCTGCAGCGTATGCAACCGAATGCTCGTCTCGTGCGTTTCCTCTTTCCCTTTTTCAACCCTCTCTCAGTACCCCTTACTGGCGCGCGCGCGCGCGCGCAATCCTCTCCTTTTACCGCTTCGCGATGCACTTTATTGCGAGCCACCCTTTTTTTTTTTATACCGCGGTGGGCCCGCCGCATCGGAATATATCGCGAGGAGAGCAACGCGTCATAAAAATGCGTGCATACCAAACGAATAAGAGGGAAAGGGAGAGGAGTAAACGCGGTACGTGCTTTCGACAGCTTTGTGCAGCGTTACGAGCACACGTGTGCCTGCGTACGAGCGGGAATGATGCCTCGACGCACGAAGGAAACCGAGTACAAGTGTTTCCAGGCGTTTCTCGAGTGAAGTCGGATTAGAAATATTCCAGCTAGCTCTGGGAAACCGCGGAAATTGTAGCACCCCTTAAAGAGGCCAAGAAAGAGAGGGTAGTTCTATAAAAGTAGGAAAAGTATAGGTCTATATCTGGGATTAGGTAACCGGTAGAAGCTGGAAAAAAAACACGCCAACGTTGTTGCTTCTATAGTACTGAATATTGCAGATTTCAATTAAGGATAAAGCTGGTAAATTATAGTGAAAGATAATGAATAGCATTCTTGATTAATACATCCTATTCAAGCCTGTCTAATCCGACATATACTTTAACCCTTAATCATTATTATCGTTCTGTGAAACCGCTAATAATTACTTATTCATGTTTACTTTTCTCTGCATGATTTACCAGCTTGTCACTTTGGATACTTTTCAATAACAGTATGGTATCGTATTCAAGTTTCTTAAAATTTCGTCGCATTATTTAGATTTTTGTTTCATTTTTCACAGAATTATTGACAATTTTCTGAACTACGGAACAGAGGCGAATATTAAAAAAAAAAATTAATTAAAAAGTCGTATATGGTATCACAAATGATACGTTAGAAAGAGTAATTTCCAGCTTCCGGAATCGAATTAATTGCTGCATAAATTCCGATGGTTCACATTTTGAAGACGTCTATCATTAATATCTATAATTTTTATATTTCGTTAATTTAAATAGACGAATAAAAGAATATTATTGCTTGCTCATTTAAAACTGCCATCGTTCATCCATTGAAAACTGCTTGATTTTTTCAATCAATTGCAAACATTTAAAGGTAGCAAGCCGATTAGTTTCAGCAACTTCCTATAGAGTAACCTGTACTTAAGACACCATCCCGCATTTCAGACCTGCGCATCAAATCATCAAAGATAATGCATCCGTAGCAAGAAAGGGGCGGGCAATCACCGTAAGGGGCGTCGATAGACAAACTGCGAAGCTAACACAAAGCGGTGGCTCGCGTAGAAATTTAATTACGGCATTATTCCTATTCGAAAGGCACGTCATCGCGAGCGATGCGTGGCGTTTATGCGAATGAAAGCAATGGGTCTGCACAATGACTTCTTTCCGCGCTTCTGCCATTAACGAAGCCCCCCCCCCCCCTTCCTCGCAATGATCCTTGTTCCCCGTCGTTCGCAATTTTAATTCGTCCCCCATACGACACTTACGATACGCGCGTTATTATGCCTAATTGTAACTAGATAGAAGGAAAGGAAAAGCTTGAGCTCTCGCTGCTCGCGGACAAAAAAGACGAAAGAAGGGTTGCGTCGAGCGCGCAGTTTTCTTCTCCTGGAGGAAGGAGGAGAGAAAAAAAAGAACGTCGTCAGGCCCCTCTGGCAGCGTCGCGGCGGCCGATTTCGCGTTTCTTTCGGCGCACGGAGAGCGCGTGCCGACGCGTACGTGCAAAAGGGGGCGTATGAACAGTGAACGTGCAATCTATTAGAGCGCCTCCCCGTTTCGCGCTTCTTTCTTCCCTTCCTTTTTCTCGCAGGCGTCATCGTGGCAGCGCGATAACGTTGATGAAAATGATAGCGGGGACCGGCGCCTCTGTAATTACGCAACTCGTCACGCGTCCCAACAGCATAAGCATCCCTTTTCTTCGTGGACGCGATTGTCCTGGTCCGGGCGGAGTAATTGAAATGGCAGAGAGGGCTCTAAGAATTCGAGGTAGATTCATTTTTTTTCCCTTTTTCTTTCTTTTTTTTTTTAAGAAGGTGAGTGGGTGACGGTGGAGTTGCCATGGAGTGGCGCGGGAAATGTCGGTCATAAGTAGAAAACGTCGGCTGCACGAGAATAGAGTAGAGACAGAAATGAAATAGGGTTTGCAAAGCGTATTAACCCTTAAACTCTTAAATTATTCTATTCGAAATTTAATCGAAGGATATTGTATTACTACTATAGATTATTGTTTCGTTAATAGTTAGAACTATTTTACTTAGTAAATAACACAGTTACGAAAAGTGAAGTATATTGTTTTTAGATCTCTGCAAAATGCTTAAGCCCTTCGAACTTTACTTAAAAGGTAAGAAAAGTGTTGAACATTAAATATTTCTGTAGATCTTGGAAAACGAATAAATGCGAAATAGGACATTTTAACTTAGGAGGGCAGAATAGACGCCAATAGCAATAAACGATTTAATATGAAAAAGATGAAGTTAGAAATTGTAGAAGATTGATCGCGATTGCCGTAAGCGAGCCGTAGATTAAGTGGGGTAAGAAATTTCGGTCAGTAAGTTTTTCATGCGCTGGCTCCGAGTCGTAAATTGGTATGTACGGGAAATTGGAGTAGAAGCACGTTTAAGTACTCTCGTGAATGAAGAAGCTGCGGTTTCGCCTGATCCACGTGGAACTAATCTCTCGCTCCGGTTATCGAGCTCCAATTGATGTAATTGGACTGCTGGGAACGGGTTGTTAAAACGCAAACGTTACAGAAATGTAAGATAAAGTATTTCCTGTACAAAGTAAACAGCATCGATCGTTGGATTATTCGGCGATTAAAATTTCTAAAATTCAATTCATATCGTCCCAAATTAGCCCCCCTCCTAAATAACCTAGATCTCGCCACTTTAATTCTGCCCCAAATTACCCTGAACGCGCTTGCACCGCTTGAAATCGTTTTCCCTGCACCAAGTACAGACTTTCGCGTTCTCTAAAAAAATGTTCTCCCGAAAGCAAAAGAAATATTTTCCTCTGCACGAAGCCACAATGTAAAACCACTAGCCCCATCTGTGCTGCCGACGAGCAACCCCACATCGACACGGCGCAGGACAGCGTGAAAGCTTCAACTCTACACGAAAGCCTTTGCCAGCCTTCAAACCACCTCGAATTTAGGTCACCGTCTGAATCTTCCTAAGACAAAGCAGTCTCACGTTGCCGTCACGTTCGTTACCAATGAAATCCCCCGTTTCAACCCCTGGAAAAAAAGGGTTCGCGTCGGCCGCAACAAGCTTACAACGCGAAGCTGCAAGCTTCCCGGTTGCATACCGTCCGAAAGCCAAAAGCTAGGATGCAACATCGACAACGCGTTAACATTTGAAAATCCGGTTGCGCCGTGAAACGAGAGAAAGGGGTGCATTGAGCTCTGCCTCTAGTTTCTAACTGAATGCTCGCGCTACGTGATTTTTTCCCCTAGAAAACCGCATCCCTTTTGCACGGAAAGCTAGCGAAACGATGGCGAAAGTCGGCGTAGACGGCATGCAGACTGTTTGAATAAAATTCGCGTTACTGAAGCTCGCAGAAGACGTTGTTCATCGCAATTCCTAGTTTTCCTCTCGTCCGTGAATCATCGACGTACACGTGTCCCTGCATGAACGCGCGTTATTCTTACGCGTGTAGACTGGGAAGCTCATAGTTGGGCGTTTTGTTGCGGCCGGTTGCACGCGCATACCGATTCAATCGGATAAGGTAGCTCGCCGCGTGAAAGTCATCGTGACTAATTAGCGTAATGACGATCGGCGAAGAAGCGCAGGCGGGAACACGGCGTCGACCACAGAAATTATTGAAAGCTTCCGTCGCCGCTAAATCGCGCGCGTACGCTTATTGTCGGTTCGTCAACCGTCGCTTTGTCCCGCCGACTATGCTTGGAACGCGCGAAATTGCGAAACTCTGTTCGAGGTGAAAATTTCTCTATAGACAACTGGCAAAACGGTTAGCTCACGCTGATAGCGAGCATTGCACAATTTTCCAATAGCAAATCTCATTATTTTCGTATCGTTCTATGTACATATTTACTATTCGTTTGACGTATGTAGAAAGTGCGTCGTTGTTCATTTTTTATGGAACTGAATTCTCACACGTTTGGTAATTACTGGTAAATACATACGTCATTAATAGGGATTGCATTACTGGTGATACCGTCATCAGTTTAACCGGGTTGTTAAGAAAATTTGCCTTTCGATATCAGCAGTAATAATAATTGCCGATAATATCGATAAGCGAAAACTGTTAGGCGAACCAATAAGTAATCTACTATTTCTTAATGTATAGATGAATTTATTTTATCGAAGAATCAAATTTACTTTCAAGCACGAAACTTGTCCGAAAATAGCAGCAAAGTATTATAGAACCATAGCAACTGTATTTACGACAGAGTAGGTACTTAATTTTGTTAAAAACAAATACCGGTAATAGAAATTTCCTTTCGGTATTAGCGATAACAGAAAACATTGGTAATTTTGCAATCCCTACGAACTGCCGCCGTGTATAATTGTTATCTGTAATATACCAGTTATTGCATGCTATAGGTAAGCAGAAATTATTGTATCTAGAATTATAGGGTGAACATTCCAAAGGATGCTCGTAAAACCCCTCGCGATACATTTATAGCGCGAACTTGAATTTACCGCGAACATTATAAACTAATTTAAGCGCGACACGTTTATAGAGTTAACCCTTTTACAATTTTTCCCATAATCACAATAAATTTCTATTAAATTATAACACCATCAGCACCACGACCAAAGAGTTCCCATATTAAATTCCTGCAAGCACAGCCATCAACATTTCTACTCGAGATACCAAGCTCTCCCCCCCATCTCCGCCGTTGCGCCAACTCTACATGTGCTTAGCCGAGGGAAATCAGGGCAAGTTCCTCAGCAGCGAAGCGTTCGACCATTGTCACACGTCGCGCCCTAAACGCGTTCTTAATCCTCCCCGTCGAACATGTAATGAAGCGGCGCGCGAGATACTTGACCTGATTTCACGGCGTCGCCGACTAATGACTCGGCCTGAATTCATCGCGTGGTTACGGGGTGAACCAACCCCCGAGAACGCGAAGATCGCGAATGTAGGCACGTATGTGTTGGATATGCATGTGTGTGTGTGTGTGCGCGCATACCTCTTGCCAGCACAGGTGAGACACCCCCTTGGCAGCCAGTGAGACGCTGGATGCGCACAGTGCATAAATTTTCATACGCGAATGCATGCGTTTCCTAGGCGCTTCTTAACGATGGAAATATATACCGGGACGATCCCGCGGATGAAATCACGGCGACGCGTTCGAGTTCCTCGTCGAGTGGCCCATATAAAACGTCTTGCGCGGAGGCATAAGATTCGTGAGAATGGGAGAAAAGAAGGAATGGGGGCTTAGGGTGGCAAGGTTACGGTGTTAGGAATTACTCGTCGCATATAAATGACGATGATGGAGCGAAAATATTGGTTATGATAATTTACGATGGCAAGTAGGCGTTTATGATAATAGGTAGGGTATTTTTAGTTTATCTGGTTAGGATTGACATTTCGTTTTCAAAGCCCTTTGCACTTAAGAAGTTTTCGTGTAATGTACAATACTGGTATTTTCAACACATTTTTCTGACCCTTGTGAAAACATAAAGTGTTAGATATCTCGAAAAATCTTTAATTTATACCCCGAGTAAAAATGAAAATCAAATTAATGAAAGTAAATCTACAAACTTGAACGTTAATTCTTGAGGAAATTTACTAAGTGCAAAGGGTTAACATTTGAATTCACGATTTAATACACTGTAGTTCTTTACAGATGTCTTTTCTTTGAAAATTATTGCAATGGTTTACTATAACCAAAGAACTGGTTTCACCCAATTTTTGTTAATATTAGTAGCAGCGAAACTAAATTTCAGAATTTAAAGAAGCACAACTACATTCTTACACCATAATTCAAAAGCAATAGCCACAATTAATAGAGTCTCCTTCTTGTCCACGAAGATACACTTCTATTACATAAATAATTATTAGACTGTAGATCTTTATGAAAATTCATGATCTTATAAATCGAACTAAAGAAATGAGATTTAAATTCGAGATTTGAATCGTTTCACCCTTTACATACTATAATTCGTATTTTACTTATACTATTCCCTACATCTTTTTAGTACTATTCGAAACCTGTACCATTTTATACGCTTAAATCTTCCATAAATGCGTAAAAATCCTCGGTCTAATAATTACTCAAGAACTCCGTATAAAGTAAAGCACGACCAATTTGAAGTCCATCAAAAGCACCAAGTTCAATGTCGCGGTTCTCGGACTAAACGCACTGTTTAACGTCGATTATCGCTGTAAGAAGAATAGCGCCAGTGATCGCTGGGAAAGAAGTCCGTCGAACAATCGTGGCTCGGCAATAGGCGCAATAATTATTCCGGGAAGCGTGGTACGCGCACCTGAAAGCTGGAAAATTATAGCCGCGTAGGGCGTTGAAAAACGCGCGCATCCGCGCGTTAGGCAGGGGAATCGGCAATAGAAGTTGCTCGGTCGCCGACTCTGCGGGCGATTGGGCGCAGATTACGGCTTTGTGCTATCGCTTATACCCGTTTCCTATGGACAGCAATTTACGGGTTATCACCGAACGGCAATAAACTTCGGATATCTGGCCTGGCCGAGACCGGTGTTCCCGCGGCTGTACTCGCGCCGCGGAGATAGGTGGGACAGCCTGCACATAAAATTACCGCGGCCCGAGTGAAATATAGTTTGTAAAGCGTGAAGCGTTAGAATGACGCGCCGCCGGGCTCAGTCAGCCGACTGACAATGGAGAAATCGGTGGACACCTGGCCGATTAATCGCGAACACGCGTTTGCCCTTGTCCAGGTATCTTTAATCAAAGATACAGAGAAGCAAAAGAAGCTCTAAACTATGCAGGGGAACATTTACCATGGTACAGAGTTTCTAAAGAATCTTGAAAATTGATAAACCGGTGGATAAATTCCAGTCATGATTCCAGTTACGATTTTTTGGTGAAATACTTATCTGATGACAAATACGTGACTTCTGGTTGGTAATTTACAATAGTGGAAACGATTGGGTGCGAATTTCAGAACAGCTCTGGTCCATTTCTGGATATTATATTAACCCTCTATAGACCTACAGTACTGCCTTGGATATTGGCCGCGGTTTTGCCTTAGATATTGGCCGGTCGCTATCCCCACCAGTTCTTGGAACTGGCTTCGGAACTGTCCCGATGGCCAAGTACATATGTTTTTACACCTACCGTGAAATTTCAATGAGCCCTGCTGTGTATCTCTATCTCACTCGTTCTCTATGAACAAGGAGACACTCAGGATTTCCTGAAAGATCTACCTCCCTTCAACTTTGGCCAGATTTGGTCCCGAACCTTGGCCAATATCCAAGGCAGTACTATATATGACTTGGAAGTTACAAAAGATGTTTATATTGGGTTGGAAGGAAAGTTCGTAGCGCTGTTCACCGGGAGCAGTTGAAGGAATGTATCAGCTTGCAAGAAACAGGTGGACCATTTCATCGATTAAAAAGATACAAATTTCTACAAGGATGGAATATTTAAGTTACCAAATAGATGGCAAAAGTAGTGCAAAATATTAGAATAGAATTATGCGCAATTATATGAATTTCACCATAAAACTGTGTTAAGAAAACGCTACGAACTTTCTTTCCAACTCAATATTAATACGTTTTGCTCAGACTTCCTACTAAAGGTTAAAATTAACTTTTATTACAATGTTCCACGTGCCTTTATTGCATTAGAACCTTAATACGCTCCACAAGTGATTCGTATTTTTAATACATGTTTGTAAACAAGGCATAAGTTTTGGAAGAAACTCCTTATATTTATAATAGTTTGTGAATGATTTTTATGTCCATTATCGATTTCGGATAACTCGATGTATAAAAGCAGGCTGATGATGTTTGGATCTAGTTACAGTGGTCGATTTCTCGGGGAACGAAGGCATTGGTCCAGCGCGGTTCAATCGGGAATCTGCTGACGATGGACAAAACGTTATCACGCGGCTATATTCGCTAAATATCGGTCGACTACTATCCAATTTTATCGCCCATAACAAGTGTATTTACGAGATCGAAGTAATGGTGTATTTGGAAAATAAGCGGTGTTGTATCCACAAGTGCCAGAGACTTTTTATTCATAACACTTCTCCGAATGCCGATTTAGTTTCATTATCGAGGGATCGTATAAATTTACCTCCCCCCTCCCGAATTCAATTTTTGTAACACGCTTATCCAAACGTGTTACGAACACCACTGCATCAAATTGAATAAAACTTTCCAAGCTCTCTCATCTGTGTGTGCTAGTAGTCTTATAAACGTACTTACATAAACGTGGCAAATAAATAAGGAAATCTAGCTCTAATAACATTAACCCTTTAAGCGTTTAGTCCGTACGTCGCACGAGCAATATGAAACATGGCTAAATGTTCATGCATTATACGAGTTAAAATAAACGAGGAAAATAGATTAAATATTCGGAAAAAAACATATATTTTTATGACATTTACGATAGTTTGAAGAGATTTCCTTCGTAAAGAAATATGTGTTTTTTTTGTGCACTACTTTTTGTAATTTTAATAAACACTTAAAGGATTAGCCAGAAAGAATTATTCAAACATTACAGGTAATCTCTGTAAGTTTCTTTCGCTATGCATCATGCATGCATGATAAAGGGATCTTCTGTGGAAGAGGACATTATTCGCGATGATTCTCCAGCATGGTTTGAATCGTCGAACTATAAATCGACCAGCGAACTCCCACGATCGCCGATATATATCTACCTTTGCTGCCCCCGCCTCTGCCCCTTCCCCCTATCGATCGAATACATTTCCTGTTTACTGTTCCTGCATCTACCGATGGCTTCTGCTGCAGCTCGCCGCAGCCTTGAAGGTGCTTCAAGGGATCAGCATCTGACCACGGATCTGTATCTGGTTCATGATTTACGGTGCTGAGCGTGGTAATTGAGCGCTCGAGCCTTGACCGCTCGTGTACGATCCTTAAATCGTTAATAGTTTGTTACACGTTACACCTGATCCGCTTGTTCCACGTTCTGCGCGGAATCAGTAGAATGCGGCGCCCTTTGGTCAGCCACCGTGTCGCGAAGAGACTGCGTAGAGACTATACCGTATAGTTAAACTTATTTAGCGACGAATCGTATAACGGTTTAAGTACTGATTTTGGCGGTCGTCCTTTCTTTTTTCTTAACCAGCTGGTTTCAAAAATGTGTAAGGTTTTGGAAAATGTGCTCTTGAATTTGAGTAAACAAGGCTTGTCTTTGTCAATCCCAATCCATTTCCGACTCCTCTAAACGATATTTTGTTTCATGGAATCTTACTTCACGTTAGCAAGTACAATTTCTGAATTAGTGATATGTTTGCATCTCGTCTACAGTGAAATTTTTACTTGTCTCTTTAATAGCATTGGTCCATTCAGACGGGATAAAAACGTGCTGTACATAACCTTTATGCTTTTCAATTAACGCAAAATCTTCATCCAATTGAAGATCACTTGTATCACTTTTCCTCTAACCGATACAGTAGCAATAAAATATACTTACGTTAATTTTAGTATACATATATAAACACGTATCTTAGTCACCATCTCGTATGCATATCGCGATTATCTCAAAAAATGTACTGAGACCACTATTCCATCCAACCCCTCAAATAGAATTGTAATAGCTCCGGGAAACTGTACTAATCGTAGTGTAAGCTGATCGACTATAATCAAAATATTAACGTAGAAGCACACGCATAAATAAACCTAATAATACCAATGATAGAGTCTATGGGAGGCACAGAAATTGCGGCAGAATTTTCCAAAATTACTCGTCAGTATCGTAAAGGAAAAAATAAATTTATAGCCGTAACAGGGGTAACATTTACCATCTAGGGATCGTAACTTCCGTCTATAATCGTCAGTAACGCGGTGCATATTTAATACCTTAACGATCTGTTATTATCGAGATCGAATCACACGGTTCGCACTCGTGTGCTCGTTTAATTTCTCGCGCGACACCGCCACCATGAAAGCCCTCCGTCACAGAGAACTCGTCGGGACGAGACGGACTCGATAAATAATTAGCACGTCGCCTTCGGGGGATAATGTGCCCTTCTGGCTCACGGCGAGGGAACGGTTAACAAGCGTAAAGGCGTCGCAGCCTGTATCCTCAGCAGCGCCAAGCATCGTCTTCTTCTTCTTCTTCGTCTTCCTTTTTGTTGGCAACTTCTTCGCCGAGTTCTCGGCGATTGAGTTAGATACATCCCCTCCTCCCATTCTTAATCGTTAGCTTGTGGAGTTGCTGAAGAATCAACGCTGTATGCGTTAGTGGCGATGCGTGGCTAACGACGTGGCAGGAAAAATGGAGGGAAATTATAATCGGCGTGAACGAGTTAATCAGAAACCAGTCGAAGGGATAGAGTTGTAGAATGGAACGGTGGCGTACAATTTCTTGTACAATTATGCTAATTTTTTTTGCGTTTTAACACTTAGCTAACCGAATGGGGAGATCTTGCCCGCTTTGAAGGAAATCGCGATATGATTGTGTGAGATCTTCCACTTTTACTTTAGCAACGCGTTACCTTTTATTTTGTTTACCTTTTCTTATGTGTTTTATCAGTCTTGTACTGAAATTATTCGCAATGCATCAAATACCTTTTCTGCTGTTATGAAACACAACTTTTAATAAAATCTCCTAACTTTTTTGTTATATCCAATTTGCATGGTAGGATTTTTCTTAAACCGGCTTATAAATTTTAAAATTACAAAAAAAATCTTGTGCCTCGTAGGGTTAAAAGTTAATTGAATAATGTTATAGATCACATCTAATACGAAATTGTTCCATACACCGCAAAATATCAATCATACATTAAAATTATTTTTAGATGATCTTTGAGACTGAAGTAGCGAAGATAAGCCTGCGTTACTTGCGAAAAATGCGCAGTGGACAGAGTAGTACGATTAGCTAAGTGTTAAAATAATGAATATGCAATGAGTAGCAATATGAAAGAAAAGGAGTAAACGTAGAAGCTAACTTTGAACGGGGAGTTCCCGTTCTTCATAAATAGTTATTTCGAACTGCTTTTTAGTGTAACAAACGATGAAAGGGCTATTTGAGATCGTAAAGTGGTTCACCAAGTATTGTAACCGTTTCACGCTCGCCTAACTTCGACAAACTACTAAGTTAGTACGCGGTGCTTTCCATTTGCTTTGAATACATTCGTTCGATAACTTAGTAGCAGCTTTCTCATTTTATCGCGAACGAAGCCGTTCGATTTAGTGGGTTTCGTACAGCAAACGTTTTACCGACATCGAAAAGTTGCCGCAATTTCTCACGGATATTCCGCCATTATCATATATATTTACTCGTCATTCCATGGAATTGCATCGGGCCAATTGGTACCGACAGTTTCCAAAGGAGGTTTCAAGTCTTCGATCACCTTTGCACCGTACTTACGTTCGTAACCTTTTCTGAAGTCGACGCTTTTACGGTGTTCCCTGTTTTCACCCATGCTTCGTGATGTACTTACCTGAAACAGAAAAAGAAAAGGAAACGTCATTAACTCGGTCGATGCATGTAAACGCGAGGTGCTAAAGTTCGCGCGTATCCTGATTTTCTCCCGGCCCGTTGCCTCGCACGAGAAAATTATGCTAACAGCGGCGTTTTATCTATCGAACCTAGAACCTATGATTCTCGAACGGGATGTACGACACGTTCCCCTCAAAAATCATGTACGTGATCGACGATGGAATTCTGACTTTCGTAAGATTATAATATCAGGGTAACGGGAATGTTCCTACGGAGATGTAATGTCTAATGAATGCAAGTATGTTCCTGGTATTTCAATATTCGCGAATTATAAAGTAGTAGATATTCAATTACTGATTGGTTTCACAACTAAAAGGTACACGCGATGCAGAAACTTTCCAATACGGTGTTGTACTTCACTTATAATACCATTAGAAGATTATATATTACCGAACGAAAGTTTGGAATTATTTTCTGAGTTGCAGTCGTAACGATCTTCATACCAATTTTCTTATTAATGGACAAGATCAATATTCCAGAATTAGTAATTTTCTTTACCGTGTAATTTTCTAAATTAACACATTTCTAAGTTCGATAACGAATTTTTGTGCGATGATATATTGGGAAATACATTTGCATTACATTCTCATAATCTCAGAGATCAATGAACTTTAATGTAACAGTTTAAAAAATGCGTTTGGGGTTGTAGGATGTCCCAAATACAACCATAAAGCTACCTAAAAAACTGCAAATATTATCGCTTCAAAAAATCGGCAACTAATCGGCGTATCTGAATTTTTTAATAATCGCGCAGTAAAAAAACCCTGAAAAAATGTCCAGACCTGAACCATATCCTATTTCTTTCACAATATTTCATGTGACATAAAAGAAATTGAATCACGTTTTGATCTAAAACTACCGCAATGCCAAAGACACATCGTTGAAGCTTGAGAAGAAGAGTTTCCTTTGGAAGATTTATCTATTAATGTATCGCAAACTCAATTTGATTTTGAAGTACATTTACTTGACTCTACTCGTTTGGTATAAAATTCGACCTGAACTTATGGGATGACATACTATAAGTGAATCTTCATATCTGGCACCGCCCTAACACTTACAACGATCTAATTGAATCCTCCACTTTTCAATATCAAGATTCGGCAGTAAACATTCAATAAACGAAGAGGCTTATCCATTTACCCACGAAACCAAGCAGAACTTGCCAATAAAAGCATGTTTAAGGGTTCGAGATAATCCTCGCGCCTGTGAACCCTGAAACCCGGGAGACGCGGCCACTATTAACCTCTTTGCACCTCGGCCAGGCCGATTTTCTTGGCGATAGCGAGCAGGGCGAAGAGTAGGGGGCCGGACGCGTCCAATTTGTCGGTTAATCGGCTCGGCCAAAGGGTTAAACACTCGGCCCTGCAGATCCGGGACGTGCGTTTACGCACGGGCCGCGACTAACTAGCCATTACTTTTTGATTTGTGCGTCGTGGCGGTGCCAAAGTGCGTTGAACTCCTTTTATCGTCTGCTTCGAGCGATCCCTCGATGTACCAGTGACGATGATCACACCGTTCGTGACGGCGTGTACATCCTTGCGGGAATACGAGCTTCATAAAGAGCGAGAGAAGATGAAGAAGAACGCAGAAGGGGTGTAAATGAGGCACTGATGCTTTTATCGAGGTTCTGGCCGAGTACTCGCCTTAACGCGCACTTTCGTCGAGGTATTTATTACGGTAACGAGGTTGTTCGGACACCAGGATTCTCTTTCTCCGATGCTCTTTGCTGTGTTATACCGATAAAACAAGAACATCGTCTAAAGTGCTTGATTAAGGTCTTAATTCGGATTATTATTTTTGCATAAAGCCACGGCTTATAATTTTCTTTCGCTTCGTCGGTCTATAATTTGTTACTAAGTTATTGTTACGAGACATACATACGTATAATTGAAGGCAGAGATGTTAATATTGAAGTTAAGGTTGATCATGAAATTAGAGTCTGGATTTAATAGCATTCCATTAAGAAAAATTCTCAATTGTCCCAAATATTCATGACGCGCATTAATAATTACAGGAATTGCAGTCGATGCCATAATACTTCTTGGTGAACGATTAACGCGTTGAGTGCCGTGGCGAAACCTTAATTTTTTTCGTTTTCGCAATTATTTATTCGTGCCATCTGTGGCCACTAATGGTTCGCGTTATTAGGTACGGCTACTATATACGCTTAAAGGATACCTCACAAAGTTAACAAGTAGACTGTGGATCTTTAAGCAAATTTAAATATTTATAAATAAAGTTGAAGAAACGAGATCCAAATAGAGAGTTTTTTTACACTCAATGTTTTCTGTATTCTTTAATACCGTTTGCATTCTGTATCTTTTTACGTATTTAAATTTCCTATAAATGCATAAAAATCCACAGTCTATTAATACGATTATAAAAATAAGTATTGGGAAGAAGACCAGAGAATTAAATAAAAACACAGTGGTCTGATTAGAAAGTTCAGCGTAATAAACAATTAAAAGAGATTTTCTGTAAAACTATCGTTTAATTTCATTCGAATCTAAATACTCTCGGTGATAAAAAAGACAAGTTACATCATGTTAAAATTAATATATTACTTTAACACTAACCGTACCACGTCCAGTCAAATGGTCGGTTTTAGAATATTTGATTTAATATTTCCTTCGTTCATTTAACTTCATGACAATTCTTTTATTGTCCGATTACCCTTGTTTCTCTTTTTGCATCTTTTTTCACTTAGAAAGTTTTATTAAATAAGTAGGGATAAAGGACACAGTTGGTGGCCACCTACCAGTAGTTGGCCCTTTCGTAAAAACAAGAGCATATTAAGAAATATCTTATTTTACG
Source organism: Eucera pruinosa (assembly GCA_028830335.1). Taxonomy (NCBI): domain Eukaryota; kingdom Metazoa; phylum Arthropoda; class Insecta; order Hymenoptera; family Apidae; genus Eucera; species Eucera pruinosa. The sequence continues at coordinate 13,662,898 of JAMYCR010000004.1, read as the reverse complement.
CCTTTCCTCATGAACACATTTAAATTGCATACACTTTTTTGCTTCTGGTGTATTTAATATTTTAATATTCGCTGTATATCGTAATTATATGATATAAATAAACAGAACGACTCGTTGAAACGGTGGTACGTTTAATGTTAATCATAAATCTACGCTTTAAATTCTCGACATCAAATATCACCTTTGGCGCGTCGCTGCATACTTTATCACGTGATACACATAAGGTCCCAGAATCATTATTTGACGCCAACGGGTTAATACTCCCCTTTGCTTCTTCCTTACGTCCCATTCCAGAGAATTACCGTGTCCTATATCGAAGCGAATAAATCCCAAAAAATGGTGCACAGAAACTTCCGCTATGATTTGCAGCCCCATTATACACACACACACACCCTCACGTATCATTTTCCACGCCTTCTTCTCGAATATCGCGTTATAATTGTGAGCTGCCGCTGAATCCACGCCAGCATAGAATCCAAACTAAAGCGTGGCTCTTTTTTTGGCGTTCAACGGGCTCAGATGAAATCCGCGTATCAACCGAAATATTCCAAAGCAAAGAAACGGCCAAGTATTTACTCCGGCTTTTACGGCCGGCCATTTCGCTACACCGTCCAGCTAAATCTTTTTCTCGACGCGGAACTACCGCGATCTCCATCTCGCGCCGTTTTATCAGCGTCCAAAAGGCAGAGCGCGTTTCGCGCATAACTCTCTAACGCGGAGGGCTACTTTTCAACTTTTTACGCGTCATCGTGCCACCGCTCGCGAGGAGCATATGCAGGTTTCGCAACGCCGCGTTTCACCGTCCCTTGGATACGGGAACGTTGTATCTGCATATGCACAGAGCGATGTGTAAGCTCGCGAGAGAGCTTCGAATGATGTATAGGGGGCTCTGCCGGGGACCAAATGGACCTGGTCCAGAATTTTCGTTTTTCGCGATCCCTCGGCGATCCTCTTGTCGGCGACCACCTTGATGGAAGATACGTATCTCCCTCGAAATCGTTGCCTCACATTCCGTTTTCAGAGAGAACGCCGAGGGAACAGGCTACCCGGCTGATGTATATCGATCTCCTTTTTTTCAGGTGCACACGATTGCGTTAATACTCCGGGAGCTGACTGCTGCAATCAATTGAAGTTACGCGATTTGCGAGAGGAGATTCGAGATATTGGTGGTCAAACGGTTGCGTTGTGCGCAGAGAGCGCGGCTGTGCAAGATTCAGAGTAATTGTGGAGTGTGATTGCAGATAAAAGAAGAAACATGGAACGGGTTGGAATACGTTGAAGATGGTTAGAATTCGTTAAGGATTCTTAAATTCGTTAGCGATAACTGGATTGCGGACTTTCACGCGTTTATGGAATATTTGAACGCGCAAATAAGTAGAATGCACGAAAGACACGCAGAGGTATACGAAACATCCAAAGTAAAGTACGCGGCGTGACTTTGTCTATTTAGATTTCAGTTCTTTAATTGTGTCTGTAAACATGTTAATTTGCATAAAAATCCGCAGTACGAATTAAAGTGTGAGAGTAAATTGAAAGTAAACTGTTAAATTGAATTGAAATTACAATCGTATTAGAAATTTAGAATTTTCAAACAGTTAACAATTATGCATTGCAATTCCATGAAGCCTGAATCTATTATTCTAGAAAATTGTAAAGTTTCCTTGTATTATCTTCCTTAACAAAAATTACTAATAGCAAACATCAAGAAGGCATCACTGGATTTAAAATAAAGAGCCGCCTGTAATGTTTTCAAATCTACAAACCATATCATCACTGCTTGTCCAAAGTACCAACAAAATTAAATTTATACCATGTTAATGGAAACATTCAGAAACCCATTCAGAATAAGGAAACCTTCTCAAATGTGATCAATTTTTTTAAGCATATTGGACTGTATAATGTAATTTAACTTTACCACTAATTTATATATCTAATAACGTTGGTAGTTGATAATGACCTTTTCTTTACGGTTGATGCAACCTTAAAAATTCAATAAAAATAAAAGAAATCACCACTTATACGTATGTCGAATGCTTCTCGAAACTGAATGGAATCTAACCGGTATTCTATTAGAAAACAGAATCCCGTTGGAAACACTTTAACCGAAATTCGAGCAACGTTGACAGCGCGGAGAAATGCAAAGTGCGCAAAATTCTCGTGGCGTTTCGAGGCTTGCCAGAGAATTTTTCACCTCGACACGGTCAGCATTGCAGTTGCGAGTCGGCCCTCTCGAAATAATAGTAGATACGAAACACACGGGGCAACGGTTACGACGTGCGAGGGATCTCTTCTCGCGTACATACGTATGTACGTGTATACGTGCACACGAGGCGCAGATTTATTGCGAGTGTCTGGCACGGAGAGCGAAATGGCAAAGAGAAGAAAGGCGGCTGTATACTCGACACAGGGAGGCTAGAACGGGCCCTTTTGTAATATGTTGATATTTAATGATCCCCGGTGAAATAGTTTACGATCGACGTATTTATTAAACGGCGCTGTTTAGGCTGCCTAACGTTTGCAACTAACGAGCCGCAACTATTTCGAGTACTCTCTGCGAACTGTATTTTCGAAGCGATAACTTATCCTTGATGGCTCTTAATTGCCTATCGATACTTTCAACGGTAAGTTCGAAGAAACTCTTGCATAAATATAACGTTCACCGGTTAAAACTGACCCGATATAACGTCTCTTACAATTTAAGATCGACACTTGTGTAAATTTGTGATTTCTTGTATCATCGAAGAGCTTTTTGCAGCCTTTTTTCATAGAACTTGTTCGCATGCAAATATGTATAATGATGTGGCGCGTGTTTCAGTTGACACTAGAATAACCGATGTGGTAAAACTGGGAAATGTAAATACGCAGGAAATTCAAGGAAGAATATGCAAGATAAGCGAAATGAAATGGGTATTATTTTATTTAGAGGATGATTAAAACAACCCTTTATTTAGATCCTATTTCCGTAATATTATTAAGAAAGATACGAATTTGCATTAGAATCCTCAGTCTAGTAATTTATCGTGGGCAATTGCACAAACTTACAATAATGTATTTTATAAGATTTTATGTAAATACTGCATATAAAGATTTATTTCGATTTCATTATGCATTATTGCAAACATTCTATCACTTTAATAACCTTAGTGCAACTATGTGTACCTTCGTTGTCGGTAGTTCTACTATTAAAAAGAGTTACACACTAATACCAAAAAGCTGCTTACCATTATCTAAAGATACAATTATTAGATAGCTAAAAATCTCCCACATATCACTCTGCAGATTTACGTCCCGCATTGACATGCATTCGATAATCACAATCCTTTGTATCGCTGGCATTCTCGAAAACCCGAAAAACGATGTCCCTTTGTCCATTTACATTAATTCATATTTCATCACGAACAACAGGGTACAATCTTTATAAAGTTCCGCAGCACGAATTCTCTGGCTCACGGGAATTTTCGATTCAGCGCTGAAAGTACCCCGGCGCGTAACAGAGAATGGGGGGAACAGGAGAGGGGTTGGAAGTCGAGAGATGGTCGCGAATTTATTTAGTGGAGTATACACCTTTAACCCTTTCGTTTGGAGCTGATATACGGCCGGACGAAATAAAGAAGTCGTAAGGCCCTGGGCCAAGTCCGGACCCTGATCCTGCTTCACCCTTTCTCCCTCTTCTCTTTCGCCTCTCAGCGCCCTGGCTCCTTTCCTTTCCTCCTTCTCCCTCCTCCTCACCTGCCAGAGGCCTTTGGCTCCATAGAGTTGCAGCCCCGAGATCAATTATTATTACCAGTCGTAAATAAATATCAATATATTTCCTATGCCCCTACCGCCTCGCTCTCTCTCCCTCTCCCCCCTTTCTTCCTCTCTCTCTCCTTCTCTCTTTCGCTCTCGAGCATGAAAAATCCTTTCTCGCTACGGCCGTTTGCGGTCTCTTTGTGACGCACGCCGCGGCAGACGTCCGAGCTTGTCGGGTTACAAGATGCTTGTACGCGAGCGTACGTTTCTCTTTGCTCTATCCCCCTTACCTCCACCGCATCCCCCCGTCGTCACTACTTCCCTTTTCGTCTCCTGTATTTGCCAGCCCCCCTCCCTCTCGGCCCGACCTGGTCCAGAGGAAGACAGTCCCTTTCGCGGTATTATAGCAGCGGGGAATTCTTTAGCTGGCCGCGGCAGGAAAAGACCCACGCACTCCGTCCAGTTTACTCTCTAGGAGAGCCTAGTTGATACCAATCGGTAGAATGTCGTGAGAAAAGGAACGGGAGCTCGGGCACTCGGTGAATGGAGACGTTCCACGACTAGTTTATTAGAACGTTCGCGGCGATATAAGTTCACAGCGAGACTGAATGCGCTCGTATTTCACGCAAACGGACGGATGTAATAGAAGATAGGGAAATGGCTGTCGTGGCAAGTGTGCCGGCGATGCTGTAGCAATTACAAACGCGATGATAATGCTACCGATATCACCAACATTAACACTTGTTGTAAAAGGTTAATCGTTTTATACGTCTGCTTAATTCGCCACACCCTCGAAGACCCGAACCGTGCACGCGACCGAATAAGAAAAAAAGATAACAACGATGTTCGAAGGTGAACCGGGGAACGGCGTGAACGGGAACGTATATACGCGTCCTTAAAGGTTCGGTACCGAGACCGGTGATCGTGTTCGATTACTCCGTTTGATGGGAACAAATTGTCGGAATGCAATAAGATTTATTATCCACGGTGTCTCCGAGGCGTCGCAGATACCGCTGTGTGCGCGAAAACGAAAAAATCCGGGATACATTCGCGGACCGGCAACGATATACATATGCAAGGGAAAAATACAAAAAGAAAGGAACACGTGGAAGGAGAAGGAACACGTGGAAGGAGAAGGAAGACGAAGAGGAAGAAGAAGTCAACTTTCACGTAGAGTTTGCAGAGGCGTGCAGCGAAGAGAGGAACGAAAGGGTGGCTGGGAGCGAGAGTTCTCTCTGTTTCTCTCTCCGGAACGGACTACCGTTTTGCGCGGTCGCCGCTCACGGAACGAGGAGGTATGATGATATTAACTTAACATGCACCCGCGTGCATTGTTATGATAATGTATTTAAATGTCAACCGTACGTACGAGCAAGCGAGCGTGCAGCGGCGCGCATACGAGTGCACGCGTCTGCCGACGCCGTTTCTTTCCGCGGACGTTTCTACACGCACAAACTCGCTGAATCCTAGAGCTGCTACTCTCCTCCGCGTCGCTTTTGTGCGGCTCCGCTGCTCTTGACCGGTAACATGCCGCGCAACCGGGTCAGCGACATCGTTTCTTGCCTACGGGTGAACTGTTACTTTATTTCTCATTTGTTGCGCGCTGCGGCTCGGTCTCATTCGCGTCCAAGAGGAAATTGAGGGGTTCAGTGGAAAACTTGTTCAGTGTCGTAATTTCGTAATCTTACAGAATAGCACGTTAGTAGCTAATGACGATTGCTATTAAATTTTAGCTGAAAAATTTATTTTATTAAGAAAATATTCGCAGTTAATATAGCGAGTGCAAGGATAAGTCTTAGGATGCTATTATTTTGATACTTTAATTTTATTTCCGCGATAGAAGAATCGGTATAATTAGAAATACACGCATAGTTTACGTTTACAAAATAATTAAGGCGTTATTTAAAATAATAAAATATCACAGTACTGTTGAAACATCCCATCAAATATTATTATGTAATGGTAAATTGAGAAATTAATCTACGTTGTGTTATGTACAATTTGCTGGGCGTGTACGTACGTTAATACAGTTATATAAAATTATACAGATAATGTATTTAATATCGGTTTCCACGTAGCATAATCTGCGATAGCTATCCTGTATTTTCCTGAATTCAATATTTTCTTATTTAACAAGGGATTGAAACGCAGCTCCATTTCGTAACGCGAGATCGATTAACTGGCGGCTGCGTTAATCGAGCGAGCTTACGCGGGTTATTATGTTGGTTCACGATTACGGCTGGCAAAAGCGAGGCTTTAATTGGGGCGTTTGTCGCGTCACGTCGATCGACACCGTAAGCCAACGTGATTGACGCGATTGGCGGCTCCAATAAGAAAGCCGCCTGGAATCCGTTCAACTATTCCTGTCGCTCGCGCACGCCGTCTCGAATAAGCAGGTAAATTGTGCCGCTTTGCGAATACGCTACACCGTTCTCATTAGAAATCAAACGAGATCCTAAAGGAAAGAGTAATATTGTAGTCGGGTCGCATTGAAAACAGTCCGTCGCACCGGAGGATTACCTCTTTGATCGTTGCGTTTGATCTTCGATTCGACGTTCGATTCGGTATTCCCTGGTTAGATCGGTGTAACTTTAAACGTTGGTAAACACGTACGAATAGCTCATAAGGATGCAAAGAGGAATGCATGTTGGCGCCACGGCTTCCTCTTTGCCTTTCAAACACGAAAGTGTGTTAATTACTCTGAAGATTTGCCAATCCTGCCGTGGTAGCGAGTTTGATACATGTTATTCAGCAGGTTGGGAAAGGGGACATTTTGTCAGGCGAAGCTTACAACGGCTTAGAATGAAATCCAGCACCAGAATTTCAGGATGATCATTTTAAAAGTCAGGTTCTGCTTTCCCTTTTTCAAACACGCTAATCCCGCATTGCGGTGGTTGTAATTGACCCTCTTGTTACGTTCGCACGATCCCGTGCTAATTCTGCTGCAATTACAACTGTGCATCAGTTGACGAATCCAGTGAAAAATTCATTTACATATTTTAAAATACAGTGGCTACAGAAAGCATTTGTTTCGTTATTCAGGTACCAAATTAATTAGTCCCAACCAAATTAAACTTCTCATCGTTAAATAAGCAATTCAAAAGACAAACTGGTTGACCACATAAAATTAATTACATTGATTTTCGAAAAGTTCAACACTAATCATGAACTTGAAATAACAGAATTCAGACATGCAGAAAAAGTTAATCAGTTCGGTTTTTGAGAGGCTCAAATAGCAGTGTCACGTGGCTACAAAAATCTGTCGTGAAATGATTAAAATATAGAACATGATTAAAAAGTGCCTAACGAATAAAATTTTAGATATGTGCAAATACTTTTTGCTGTCGCTATAGAAATTACTCGAGTCTAATCCAACCTGATCCTAATAGAATGCTTAACTTTGTCGTAAGATTAGTTGTGACATCCAGTAGGTATTTCTATTACCGATTTTACGTTAGGATTAACTGTAATTAAATAGAGTTACCAATTTTTCCTTTCCCATCGCGGTAATTTGGCAACGCGATAATGCAATAACGAACAGAAAGGACGAGATAATGAAACTAACACGAGAGAACCGAATCCGATAGACGTCGATATCGCCAAACTCACGATCGCGCCTCTGTTCCCACACAGAAATCGTAATTTATTCCGTTAAGGAGCAAGCAATTGCAATTACCTGGCCGTACACCACTATACGGACACGCGATATTGAAATACAATCAGTTAGATTCGATCTATCGTGCGTGAGACGAGTCGTGGCGGACGAGTTGCATAAGACGGAACGCCGGTGCCAAAGTTCGCAGCTAGGAATCATCATTATCTTCCATCTAACGGCAGCACGTAATAAGGAATCCGCGGTTCCGATATCTATTACTGCGGCCGTAAATTTCGCGGAGCACAGCTAAGCAGGAAAATCGTATTTCCAGCCGATCGCGCTCGCGCGCGTATTCCCTTCTTTTAGACGTTCCTCCGTTTCTTCATTTTTTGTTTCCTACCCATTTCTCTCTGCCTCTTTCTGTTTCTCCCTTCACGACGATGTAATTTATACTTAATAACGGGCTCTAACCCGATTTGCGGATATATTTATTTGAGCGAAGCAGCATTTTTCGCGGCGCTATCCCAGTCTCGTGGAAATCGATTGCCGGCGCGATTACAAATGTACCGTGATACGTTCTACCTCGTTATTGGAAAACTGTCCCCTGCTTTGTTTTATCGCGTGCGAAACGAGACCGTAACTTGCCGCGGTTCGCCTCCGCGTCGCGATAATACGAATCTCGGCCATTTTATCGAACACCCTTTTTTAATTAGCTCGTAGACGCCCTGACAGATAAACTGAAGCCAGTTAGCAGTTATTTAGTTGCATCCGCGCTTCGTCGAACACGGCACATATCTATGCACGGCTCCTTCCTACGTTTTTGTTACGCGCAAAGTAATTCCGTGGAAGATTACCATTCAGGGTGTGGCCCTTTGGAACAACTGCAGCGCTGGACAGAAGTATTGGCGAAACTTGATATGTAGTTACGATACAAACGGTGTTAGCATCCGAATTCACGTCGTGGATATAGTGGGGAAAAGTAATATAGTTTATGTGGGTGAATCGTATTGTAACCAAATAGAAATGGAGGAGAAATAATGGTTGTCCTATTGTACCGTATTTTTTTTAGGATTAAGTTACTTTATAGATGCGACACCCCGTTATTTATACCATCTTTCAATTCCGTCTTGGATGCAAACGGTTTCTAATTACTGAGAAAATGATTTAGGAAAGAAATTATTGAACATACCCATATATTATCTATTCCAGTTTAGTATAAAATGAGAAAGAATGAGATACAATAGTGATTTGTTGAGAAAGACAACGATACACAGTGCTTACTGTACGCTGTGCCAATACGTTTGTCCTTCTTTTCCATATTCAAAAAATATACTTTTATTATTATCTTCTGAATCATTCATTGTGACATTTGTTTTTGTCATACGATAAACTATTTTGAATGGGTCGATGAATCTAATTTTGTTAGAAAAAGAATGAGTAGGGATATATAGTTTGCCCAAAAATGTAGCAAATAACAGTAATTATATTTAAGATTAACTAAGCACCTAATGTTACCCAAAATGAATGTTAGATTAAACAAAAGAAGTGGAATATTCATTGGTACACCTAATAGAATACGTAATATAGGTTGAATAGTTTCTTTCCTAAACTACTTTTTCAGTTTGTAGTGTAACAATCAAGCTGTTCCAATACTTTGCCCCAGCACTGTATTTATGCTACCTCTGTTACACGTTTGACATTGCGTATTTAATCAGAGCTGAAACGTAGTGTATTTTTGATTGCAGTTAACCAACAGGCTGCTATCGGTGTGCCAAGAAGCGATGTTAACACATGCGGTTTCGAATTGGATCAAACCTATTCTGAGATCCACCCGGGAATGTTCTACGTCTATACGTCGTGAAATAGTAACAAAGCTGTGGTCAAATTTCTGTGGTTTCACTGCTATCAAACGAAACGTATAATCGCAGATCTGCTCCAATTACAAATATCACGATCAGCAGATTAGCTCGTGCTCGTCTAATCGAGGTCGACGTTCGCTTTATTATAGCACCTAGACTTTCCCCCTCCATCCTCCTCTCTACCTACAGAAGCAAAGCACATTTGTCTCCTCGAATAACTATGCTGATAATACTCCTAGACACGTGGACCCTAATTATACGCTAAGCCTCGCTAGAATGCAACAGGAAGAAGACGCGGTGAACCTGGTTACCTTCACCGATCGACGAAACATCTAATACCTTAATATCCTACTACGTTGGCCATCCGAAACTTCGACATCGAATCATCCAAGCTTCGTGGTGAGTTAAAACTGAAATTAAACGCAGCCGCGGGTGTGCGAGGTTCGTTGCTCCAAATAGTAGCCTGTCTACTTGTCGCGTTTGAAATCCCTGCCATCCCCAGGAACAAGCTGCGTGCATGTTTTCGAGAAGCGACGAGCTGACCGAGAGGCGGTGCGCACGCCAGCTCGAAAATATCTGTGGTGGATCCGCGTGGACTCTAATTTGGTCGGGCGCCGCAGACACCACGCGGTCCACGGATCTATTTCCTGCCAGGTTCGTCGAGCCGTTACCTAGGAGCACGCGGATTTCTTGGCTCGCCTCTGCTAAGCTACGAGCACCACGAACTCCCAGAAGGAGGAATACAGAAGAGGAGGCAGAACACGCAGAAAGGAGGAAGAAACCGCGACCGCGTTGACAAAAAAAGAGATAAACCAAAGTAGCAAATCCAACGCGTCTGGCTTCCCCGACGGTCGTTACTGCTTTCCCTTTTCGTTCGATGGAACAGAGACGAACCCGGATAAACGATGTTGCAGAGTGGAAAGAAAGCGGACAAAGACTGGAGCTAATTGCCCAGCAGTAATGGTTGACAATGCACCGCCACCGCCGCCGCCACCGCCACCGCCACCGCCGCTGCCGTCAGAGCTCGTTTGAATTTTCTAAACGCGGATAAAGAGCGTTGTTGATGCGCGGTACCAGAGGGACGAAAACTCACGCACTCAGCCATGCGACGAGAGAGAAACGCAAGAGGAAGGCGGCAACGTGGTAGACGGCCACGTGGAATGCAAAATAGAGCCGCAAATCTACCGGCTGCATCAAAGGCGAACGAGAACGACCCGTCTCGGTATTTCTCGGCCGACCAGACCGACGATTCCCCCGCGATCCCGCCTCCACACTTTCGACTGTCCTAGACGGAAAATCGAATACCCGTCGCAGTCTAATTAATTGCGTAACGCCCTGGGAATCGAGCTCGCGACACTCGAGAAGATTCGAGGGGTGTCCAATGGGCGGGCATCAACGAATACCGCCGTTTCTGCATGGCCAGACAGATAGCTGCAAAGGGGTTCAAGCGAAATATCGTGGTTCGATTAATAGGAGTATAGGTTGAAGTTGCTCGAAGACATCGCGTTTGAGTAAGATCGAGAGGAACGATGGTTATTTATATTGTTCGTCTCGCGTTAGTAGACGCGAAGTTGAAGATACTTTGTCTGCTGCATTGTGAAGCATCGCGAATTGTAACATCTCACTTTAATTAATCGATCCGTCTATTCTTAGATCCCCCTCCAGAAGCGTTTAGATACAGAGTAACTATAGAAATGCGAAAATCAGTAGCCCAGAGCACGTCACGAGCGTCAGCAGCGACAACAATGCCTCACTCGGAAAGCCATTACTCTTCCCCGTTTCAGAACCTATTCGACCTTTGATTCTAACTATCCTCACAATAGAACCATAATGCATCCTCATCGATTGTCTCTGCGGCGAGCAACGGCGCTAATTGCGCCAGACGCAAAACGAGTGTTGCCTTACGGGCCAAAAATATATCGTTCGTTAAGCGTCTGGCATTTGCTGTCGGGGGAATAGCAGGAAAGGGAACGTTTGAATGCGGCAGTAAGACTCGACGAGCCGACACGATCCACGGGAAAGCGCAATAACGTCGTGTACATACCTTAAGTGGACATACATTGTCGCGCGTATGGCAATTAACGGGACTCCGTTGGCATCGACGTTTCTCCAGAATATTTAATACGTCGCGTGGCTCGTTTCGCCAATTAAAATCGCTGCAGTTGTTAAGGGCTTATGGATAGCCCGGTTGAGAAAAATCGTCGACGGATAACTGCTGCTCGCTGACGCGAACCAGGCCATCCAACCAAAACTTCTAATTAGAGGGCAAAACGATGCCAAAATCGTAGTGGCTGTTCGTCAGGCGCCTACCAGTTAGTCACGCCTCTCGATCATCGGGCAAATTTATCAAGTTGAACCAGCGGACCAAACAGGATGAAAGAAGAGGAAAGATGGATCTGTATGTGTACACGGGTTCGCGTTATACGAGACACCGAAGTGCCGGGTAATGCTGGCGCCGTGGCACGGGCGCGTTAAAATAACGAGGAACGGGAATACTACCAGCGGCTCGGCTTGAATTATAGCCTTTTAATATTCGAAAAGTCACTTCGGGTAATTTAAAATGTGCGAGGCGGTGTCCGCTTATATATTATGATTTTTCAGGGACAAACTTTAATTATCGAGGAACCGCGGCGTATAGAAAATTACCCCCAACGGCGGGTTAATAAATATGAAATACAGCTGTCCGCGGCTAATTCTCCGCTTCCCTTGTAACATCTTCACTGTCATTGGAATATTACGTTCTTAATTGCATTCAGATACATGGACATTGACGACTGGTTTTTGTTTGCTTCTCCATTTGCAAAGTATTATATTTGGTCATCCCATAAGTAATATCGTTCCCTGATTTATTTTTGCCCGAAAATAAATAATTCTTGCTAGACTGCGGATGTTTATGCAAATTCGTATTTTTACAAATAAACGAAAACAAATGAGGCTTAAATATGAGATTGTTTCATCCACTAAATACTACAATTTGTATTTTGCTCTCAATATTTGGTATATCTTTCCATAGTATTTGCACCCTGTATTTCTGCAAGTATTTAAATTTGCTATAAGTGGATAAAGATCTACAGTCTAATATTTACATTTGTTTTTAATCATCGATCTATTGAACATTTCCTTCTATGATTTTTCCAAATTCCGAGGAAATTTACCAAACGACATTACTTATGGGATGATCCAATACTTACTTTAACAAATTTGTCAACGTAAGGAAGTTTTTAGTTTTTAAGAAAATAGAAACTCCGGACTACCTAATACGTAGAACTATTCTCGTTGTAGGAAGTGCATTCTCGTTGATGCTTCGAGTAATTCTAGCCAATGTATTCAAGTTCGTGATGAAACGGAGAGACGAACCTGTACCGTGATATCATTTATTAATGTCCAGAAAGCACCGGAGACAAGCGAGAACAAATGGCACGTTTGGGAGGTTGTGGAGCACGTCTCAGAAGCAAGGATGCGGCAAGACAATTTCTTTAAGAGCCTTTAGACCAGTGGGAGTGGTTGCTTAACGCCTTCGGCCACTCATCGTCGGTCCTTAGCAGCCCACGAGCACCAATGGTCCACCTTCCGACCCACTAGTATCTGACTCGAGAGTGCTCGTTCCTTAATTCGACCTATTTGGTAGCACCAGAGGCGAAACAAAGTTTCCTAGTCATCTAATTTTCTAATTATTTCAATAAGCTACTCCTGTTTCGCGTGATTAAGCCAACTGGTGCCCTTTAATATTTCATATTCTACGAATAATAACTACCTTTATGAATTATTTCAAATGTTACGCAACTACGCTAATTGTAAGTGAAGCTCGAAGTAATTATTATCAAACGCGATGGAGATTCCAGTAGCTGACGTAAAGGAGAGGACACACTCAAGGCACAGTTTCTTAATGGAGGTCTGGGCCGGTAACAGCTAAGAGGCTGAATAGAAACGTGATTGCAATTAATGCACGTACGAGTCGATTATTGCGTCGGATGCATTGACCGAGGTTAATGCATCCTATTATCGTCTTTTAGGTGGCGACCGGCGCAGCACGAGCTCCGTTGAAACGCGTGTAACGCGAATCATTAACGGCGACAATGGATGGAATCGGGCGCCGTTAAATAAATTAATTACCCAACCGTGCAAACGATTGCAGAAAAGTAATTTTCTTGCGGAAACTAAGTGAGACGACCGAATTACATAGCTGTGGCAGAAGTCTTCGGAGAACGAGGCAAAGATGTAAGGGGCAACGAAGCAAGACAAGAGACACGAAGGGAGAATTCATTTGCGATGCTTAAATTGCATTTTAAAGTCCCGACTGCTTGGTCGCCTTTCGTCCGCCACGAGTTTCACGGCGTTTCTTTCCTGTCTGGATCGCCGCCAATACGCCAATAAAATGACCGCTTTTTGCAAGGAGCCGACAATGTCCTCCTCTCTGTGGCGAACGCGAGACGATCTCAATCTCGAAGGCACCCTCTTTTATCGAAGCCCGGTGCAGACACGCGTTATCCAAGCGAGGCTCTCGTCTTCAGCCATATACCGGGGCGCTTTTACGTAGCGCGACAGAATTATCGGAATCATAACGTAAATCTGCCGGACGGGGAAGTGTTCGTTTATCTTTTCGGCTGCGGGAATTATCCGAAGTCGCTCGTATTTATACCGCGAAAGGTTAAGAACAGCATAAAGCCGGCAATTTTATTCCCTAAGTTTACTTTCGGTACCTTCTTCGCGTAATTTACGCCCGAGAGATTGCCTTCCTTTCGTTCGCCGTGACTCGTGAAACCAGGAAGGGGGTACCGACTCGAATTTATGAAAAAAGTATCCAACTCGAAGAAGGAGAACACGAGAAAAAGAGTAAAGGAACGGGTTCCTTTTAATGCGAATTTTTACAGTCACGAATTTGCTGTTCCGATTAAGAAGCGACACGATCCTCGCCGTTCGCTGAAGTTTCAGCGTTAAATTAATTACGATCTCCGCGTCGCGTCCCGTCCTCGCGACTAAAATACGGTGCGCACGCCTGTGGAATACAATTTCGGCAAAAGTCGCGTATATCAAACGGCATTCGGCGCGGCTTTATCGACGATATTTTATCGAATATTATTTACAGGTACGTGTACAGTACGAAACTTTAGGGAATTTAATCTGGGGCACCATTCGGAAAGTCCACCGGGGGGAAACGGCGTCGGCATACCGGATATAAATTAGACGAACTCCGTCGCTCGGTTGACTCCGCCCTTTCCGCATCCGAGTGCCAAGTTAGTCGAATTTTCCGCGATTCTTCAGCCGGGGAATTTGAACTTGCTCCCATGACGCTATTTCCCCGTTCGGTCGAGATTTACTGGTACCTGGCCGTCCTTTTAATCCAACCTGTCACGTCCGTCGAAAGTCCGGCTGCCCAGAGACGTTATATCATTTAATACACCCACTGAATCGCAATCTCGTAGAATATTTCGAATTACAATTTCCGAGCTCTTCAAATCCCTCTCGTATTAACTGCATTTTCAACGTTTATCCAAGAGCCACCACCTTTCAACACAGCGACCCTCGACCCGAAGCTTGAAGTTGATTTTATTAAAACGATAAATTGCAAATTGTAAAGATATATTATACAGAACACCCTTTTATTGTCACCTGTATATTCGCTAAATTTCATTCGGAAGACCTTTCTTTATCCGAGGTGCACGGATTTCCCAAAACTGTATTTGGTAACCTATGCTCAGGTATAAGTTTAACACCACTGTTCTAACATCTCCATCTTTATCACGTCGACTTCCCCTGCATTTATCACGGGTACTTAAACTCCGTCCATAATTATCGAACTTTATAAGCAACGAGTTCCATACATTATACGCCATTAACCAACACCTTCCTAGTATCCCCTGCTACGAACACCTTCTACTAGTCAGATTTGCCTTCATACATAGCAATCATCGGCCATCGTATCGTACAATCGACGTATCTCACGAAGTTCGCCGAAGAAAAGGACCAATTTCGTCTGATCGGCTCTCACGGTTAGATCTTTCGCGTGTTTAGCAACATCGTTGGAGCAGAGCCGACCCTGACATCGATTATCCGGCAACGAGGTCCGGGTGAGCATTGCAGCACGAACACAATCCTAGTTGCGGTGCTATTAGGCACGCGCAGTTAGCATTGCATGTAATGACACACCTCTCGCAATTGAGGATGCCGTTCGTCCCGTCTAGTTGCCCAAAGGTCGATCGTGCCTGCAGGAACGATCTGCCGACGATTGTACCGGTGCATCGAAACGGCTATAAATGGATACTTAAGCGCGTAAAATTTCGCGTTACGTGGCGCGCGCCACGTGACGGAATGGATGTCTTCTCTTCCTTCTTCTTAATTAAATCTCTTCTGCCTGCGCTGCTCGGCCGTCGATGTCGCTTCTTCTAGGATCACGACGATCACCACCCGATTCATAGTGACTTTCCAAGTATGACGGGCTCGTTAACAAGTCCCAACGATAACTGACATTTCGACGACGTATTACAAGAGGGCCTTTCGCAAACTCTGGAACGCAGAAACTTTGAAAGAAACCAGGTGTCGGAACCCATTTACATCAGTTGGGAGACTGTTCCGTAGATCGAGAGACCAAACAAGGCGAAACGGATATCTTAATGAATAATGTGCACCGCGGGAGACAACCGAAGACTCGTCGATGCCATTGTTGCCCCACTGGAAACTCGCTGACACCGAAACGCGCTGTTCGCCGCGATTATGAAACCTCGCGGTGCTTTCACGGGCTCGGTAGCGCTCCAAACTAAAGTGTACTGAGAATTAGCGATGCTGTCTGCCCTTTATCCGCCTGTATCTGTTGAGAAACACGACTGGACACGTTGGATGGGACAATGGAAGCTTCACTGCTTTTTACTTGGCCCTCCCGTTGTTGATTCTCCTGCCTTCTTGCTGCTGGCGAGCTTCCGACGCGCGATTGTTATGTAATAGCGTCTTACAGACGCAAATCTGAAGCGATGTAGGTACGTGGTGTGGTAGAAAATCATTTGTGGATTCTCCGCCATTCTGGTTTGCAGTAACAATGCGCTGTTGAAGAAGGTGAAATCTGAACCACATTCGCCTCGCTGTCTTTAACAGTATTGTTACTGCAAATAAACCGAGGTGTACAAAGGTAAATGCGATTCAGATGTGACTTATTCGAAGGTTCCACGAACCATAGATTTTCATGAGACGCTAAATATTACGGCACTTTTACTATTTCATGTAAGGCAAAGTTAGGTGAAATGGGATAGCTTGACAAAATAGGAAACTTAATTCTATAACTTTTTCACGCGTCGCTATTTTATTGATCGCAATAGAAATATCTGATATATGCAACGTAAACATATTGAAAACAATCAAAGGCGGCAAGATATTTCCACGAAAACGTAAAAGCAAAGACACTTGGAAAAATCATATCATTCGCTATTCTATTTTGCCAATCTATCCCGTCTTATTCAACTTTCCCCCATATTTCTTTAAGCGATTATATTTCTCGCATTAGTCTACGTATTGCGCGTGTTAAAAGCAACGTTTTCAAAAGTACAAAACTCCCAGTGTACGCGAAAGCAAACGAAAGAAACTTCGAATCTAAGCGTCGCGCACTCGCAGAAAGCAATCCTCTGCAAAACTATTTCGTTCTCCGATGTCGCGAAATTCGAACGGACATTTGAACACCGCAATCTGCAAGCATTTTGGAGCCGAAACGAGCACCTTAAAAGTCGCGGCACATTCCTACGAGCAGATAGTCCTATCTGGTCTCTGGATATTCTTGCGTTGACGCCATTAGCGCTCCTCTTAAGCACCGCTCGCATTCGTCGCGCGGCGCGCGCTGGTCCGAAACTTGCGGGTAAAAAGGCCCGCGCGGGCCAGACGATCGAAGGAAAGGAACGAGACGAAAGGAGAGTGGACGGAGAGTCGAAAACGCGCGCAAACAAGTTCGTGCGATCGCATACTGTCCCCCAATGGAGAAGGGGTTAAACCGTCCTGTTCGCCGCGACAAGTTGAAGAAACCGACTGCATTACTTAATGGCGTGCACGGGTAGCCGTTTACCTCGGGAGTCGTCACAAAAACCGCCCAAGTCGGCTCCTTCGTTCCTGCCTTTTACTTTCCGCAACGCGGCGTGCGAGCCGATGATAATTTTATCAGCGTGTCGCGTTCTACCCTTTTTAATTTGAGTAATTAGCGGATATTACGATTAACTTGCACGCATTAGTGAAAATTATTCAAAAACTCCTTCTTATTTGGGTAATAGTGTGAACTTTCGTCCAACGAACAGCGAGTTAATTTGACCCGACTGCTACAATAATCGCTTCAATGTAACAGATACAAATTTATACGGAAGATTATTGTACGGTCTTAGAACTCGCGTTTCGCGGAAAGGAATTAACGAATCTTTGACCGGTGTGCTCGACGGCAAATTAATGTCGTGAGGACGCGTTTAGTAGGTGATGTGATGGATGTACACAATATTATAACTCAACACACTTATTTATTTAAAGTTAACTGTTCGACAGATGATGCTTAAACGGTGTGTGTGTGTTGTATGGTGTCTTTCTTAAATCTGTCGTCCTAGAGTTCTGCACCAAAAAAGGTAAACTTCACTCAGGAGGAGTCTATGGTGGATCGGTGGGGATGTAGGAGGAACTATGCAAAAAGGGGGACATTTTTCGTGATGATTGGATTAGTAATTCTGGAAATTGGCAAGGGTGGAGGAAAGAGGTGGTGGAGGGAAACTGGCAGTAGGGATGGCGAGGTAAGCGGTATTTTCTCGGGTTTTTCCCCAAAATTTTATGAGGGGCCCGCAACGTGCCGCGGACTGGAGTTTTAAGGGATGGTTTAAGTGGAGGTTTACGGTGGATTAGACGACTAACTGTCGTGGCTGATTGCCTTTTTGATCTTGAGGGTTTACGAGCCCATCGGTACCGTGACACTAGGTTGTACGGTGCATTGTGCATCGTACAATTATTATCTACTACTGTGAACATGACGAGGAGAAAGAAGAGAGTAAAGCAAGCGTGCAACGAAGAAGAACAGAGTTACGATTGATGGCGTAATTTCTTTGGTTCGCATTTTATACTATTTCGATCGTTTTACTTCATTGGCACCAGTTTAATTGTTAAAACAAATTATTATCGCGTTGCCAATATATACGACGTAAATGCAAAGTGATAGAAGTTGGGGGATGATTGCGGTTGAAAATGGTCGCTACTCGAGCATCGGTAGCCGTAGGGTTAATTTCTAACGTCATCATCCTCCCCATTAAAGGGTTAATTTACGTGTCTATACAAACGTACCAATTTCTTGCAGCCATAAACAACTCAACATAGAATAAACCTCTTTATAAACTGAAATCTATTCGTCGTTTCCAAAGGAAGCTTCGCCGCACCACATATCGATTCCCCGTACAATGGCACCGAATAAACTCCAATAAAGCGATCGGACGTGCGTCGGCACTTCTCGAAGGTTTCGCAGTCCATGAAACGCGCACCTGCTCCGCGCGATGCATCTAAAGTGGATAAACCAAGCGCTCTCCGCGCGACGCGGTAACAAATGTAGCAGAATTGCATCGCCAGAGGAAGCAGCTTCGACTACGAACGAGAAAAACATCGACGTGTTCGTCGTGTATCCTCGACAAAAGAACTTTAGAAAGTGGTCGGTATCGCTTGTCGGTACACTACACCGCCATTTGCCACATTATACATTCAACCATTCCAGTCACATTGTACAAATAAACTGTTAGACGCGATGCGCGCGATCCAAGCGACGTGGGAAAATAATTGTCCTGACACCGGTCGTAATAATATGGGAAACGAGGATCACGACCAAGTCGATTTCGCCGCGGGTCTTTGTGCAACATTTCTACCCGCTATAAGATTATTGGTGGAACGGAATTTTCTATAACGAGACGAAGTAATGACTGAGATTACTCGCTCGATTTCAAGCGTTTGTAAAACCCCTCCCGCCCCCAGCGTCGCAGCGACGAAAGATCGGACCAAGGTAAAATTTCTCGCGTAGGAACACATCCGCGGGGCTAGAAAACAAGCCACGCGAAGAGCGTATAAGTTCGATAAGGTCTTCGGCAGACGATCGGCGGGTTATCTTAATGGTGCGAAATATACGAGTCGCAAGTCTCATCTAGTTTGTGGCATCGAAGAGGTATTTGAATCATTTTTGCGCGTTCGAGTCTCGCTAAAGGCCTTCTATAAATTACTTCGTTTTACGATCGATCGATATTGCATAATAATAACAAGCAAATTATTGTCATGAGGTATACTTTGTATGTTTTTTCGCAGACGCATTTATGGCCGCCATTAATTCAAGGCTGTTACTTTGAGGTACTAATGAGCCTTTCTTGACTTCTAGCTGTTGCTATCTCCGTATAGACAGGTAAACTGTGTTTATGTTTGTGGCAAGTACTTTGTAAGTACGTGTTTCGAGAGAATTGCAAGATTAGAGAAGCGGAGATTCCATGCACATTTTTCAGTTCATTTGCAAAAGTTCTCTCTATTAGTGTTTCTTTTCGAAAATTTCTCGAGAAATTTTATAATTTCTAAGCCCGTTATTATAAATATCACCTATTTTCGAAAATGAGTTTCAGTTGGCTCAAATTGTACATTACTAGTCAATCGTGAAAAAACATCTATACGTAACATCGATGCCTACGTATGCTACGATTTATAATAAATATTAACAATGCATGTCGAAGTGAAATAATGTACTTAGTATTTGACGATCACTATAGGTATCAGAGACTCGTTGCTCTGCGTGAACAAATAAGCAATTTTGAAATATTTTGTTAAATTTGTTTCTCAAGGTACCGTTAACCTTCCGACAGCACGATGCGACTTAGTAATTAGTTGGAAGAGACGCAACAATAATTCCTGGCTCATAATCAAGCGAAATTCCAGTTACAGACAGTTGCACGGCTCAGGATTATCGAGAAACCGCATCTGGAAAAATAACGCTGCAACATCGCGCGGTCTCCTTGATCCCTAAAACGTGGACGCGAAAAATCGCGACCCAAGTGTTCGACGAACTCTGAAGTAGCTTAACGATCTTTCCCGATAAATTCCCAACGCTCGCCCTTCCTAATTGAAACAACGATTCACAGTCGAAGCGATAATTCAGCAAACCACGCACCAGCGGTTCAGGAATACCTTATTCGCAGTTCCGCGCAATTAACTTGTACTCCTGGTGTGCGCTTTCCACCGAACCGTTACGAGACTTACTGCTCGAATCGCGCGTACTTATGGAAACAAACGGCTGCATACGTTAGAACGCAGCTAGATGAACATCTCCCCGGTTTCCTCTGCTTCGACGATGCCACGTTCAAGAAAGAAGAGGGAACGCGAAGGAGAGAATAGGGGTGCTGCCGTGTACGGAGCTCGTATCTCGATAGTATGCAGATGCGAGGTGCGAGCAGTTAGTTTTCGCCGGTTGACAACCGCTCGATTTAATAGTGTTCACTCTCTCCGAACGCGAAAGCTGCGTGCACACGTGGTCGTGGAACTCGCGCGCGTCGTCGAATAGATCCGCTATCTGGGGGAAACGAATCGACCCCGCCGATGCATCATTTGCCGCGGCCAGCGCTAAACTTGCGGCTCAATTATCGGTTACACGCGTGTGCGTGCTCACGGTCGTGTACGGGTGGCGTGCGGCCGCCGCCACGATCCGGCATTCCGCTTACGGAAACACAGCCGGCTCGTTCCGACCTCCTCGAACCCTTCCCATGACTAATACCGTGTGAAATGATCATTCAAGCCTGCTTTGCCTCTCGCGTGTCCACTTTGTTCTACCGATTTGTTCGAGTACTAGCATGCGACTTATCGAGGAAGCCTATTAGCGGTAGGAATGCTTTGATTCGGGGTTGTTTGGAGTTATTGGTAGACGAGAAGGTAGGAATGTGAGATACCTATTTTACTTTTTAACGTAGGAAGTCTCTGAATAGTTGCAAAGGAGAAAGTCGGACAGGATAATTTTAGGGAATTTTTATGCGAAACGTGATGTATAAACGTAGATACTGTACACTTTATGGAATTGTTCAATTTTCTCTTTTCATCAAATGAAATACTATATGTATTCATATTGTTGCATGAATCAAAGTCAATACAAAATGCTAAAAAAATAATATTTATAATTTTTGTAAGTCTAACGTAAGGATAAAATTCGAAATCCGTCAAATTGACGGGTTCCGTAAATCTTGTGTTAAACAGAAGATTGTTTCACTATTAAAATACAATAATTTGTACTTTACCTTAAACATTATATATATACTTTCCTATTATATGTATTCTGTACTTTTAAATTTCCCATAAATGCATAAAAATCCGCTGTTCAGCAAAGATTGTAATGTAAGGTTTAATATCTCGAAATTTCATTAATGTATTTGGGATAGAAGCGAAGATACAGATTTGTGATCGCCGTGAAGCTTTTTCATTTCACTGTGCGCCATACTCCACAGCTGTACACCATAAACTTTGCGTCGTCCTGACCTACAGGACCTCTAATGAAAATTCCATCCCCCACTTCTACCTTCGAAACCTTTAAAACTCCAGCTATTTTTCCGAGCAACAGATTCCTGTTCTAAAATTCATACCTTATCATCTGCAACGTCAGCTCTGCTGAATAAATTCTCAACAAATTTATCCGAAACATTAAATTTTAATCATAGGTGGTCTACAACTCTTTACGTAATTAAGCAAACCTTAAGTGTGCAAAAACTTGAGATTCGAGTTATCGAGGTTCTACCGTGTTTGTAGAAATTTGTACAGCTATTGCACGCGTTACCCTCGGTAAAAGAAACGCGTAGGAATATTATACCTTTCTAAGATTATAGAAAATTCCGAATAAAGAGAGACCTCAGGTAGCAAGTTGAGATTTGTAAACGGTAGCATACGTATTATTTTAAACGATTGCCAGGATGATGAATGTTATCACCGGACGCGTAATGACTGGCATTTCGAGTCATCGTACGCAGCTACTCACTCGTTAGCTGCCCTCCGACGCCGCGCCGTTACTTACGGCTGTTAAACGGTGAATTCACGCTTACATTTATCGTGGAACTATCCAGTAAAGTGAAATCCGCGTTTCACTATAATGGCTGGCATTATTCGTTCGCGGAAAAATGACGAAGATCGTAATAATCTCTTTGCTAATGCATAATACATTACGCGTGGTAACCCGGTTCCCAGCGATAGTTCGCGGTTGTTAGGAAAAGTTACGCCAATCGAGAGAAGTCCGTCCCCGTTTAGACAGCTATGAAAGAAAAAGCACGTCGACTAACCCGTTCGCGCGTTGTCGCGTTAGGTGTTAAATCTGTGCCTCAATTATCAAACGAGCGCGCGTGCACGCGTACGTTATAGCATTTGCATACGGTATTTGCATACTGTCCGTGCCAGATCGCCAGCAGCGGCCGTAGGAAAATCTCTTAACGAGATGACAAATTACGCGTTTGCCGCAGCACCCGGTTGCTTCACGTTTCAAGGAAGAGACGGCCCAAGTATTTAACGTTTACATCCTTCCGTTTAATTATACGCTTTCCGCTACGTGCAGATGCCCCTAAGTGAGGCTCATAATGGGAATTATACTTAAAGCAACCTCTAATTGTATTCTTTTTCGCGAATTATCGTTTTATTTATCGCCTCAAGGTTACCTTTCCCGAAGGTAAAGTTTCGCAAAACGAACCTGCGCCGCGAGACTCGCTTCGTTGAATTTTAAAATCCTATTTCTGGTTGCAATTCGATCGCTGTCACGCCTATATATTCAAGATATTATATCGTGATCGATAGTTTATAATTGCTACTGATTACCTCCCTATGATCCTGATGCCTTTGTGTTAACGTAGAACCTGTATTTTAACGTAATTATAGCACTTCCCGCAGATAACGATGATAATCGTGTTTGCAACCATTAATAAACTCCGGGAACGTCGTTCCCTGTGAATGCCTCTGGTAAGAGGTGAAGTACAGGGTGGTGTACTTGCTTTGACACGTATCCAGGGAAAATGAACCGGTCCACAGGCACACCATTTGTTGAGTCGCTCCCTGAGCTTGTGACTTAATTATACGACAGACGTATGCACGTGCATGGTCGCGCAACGCTGATAATGGTGTCTCAGGACGCGAACACTGCTGGGAAGAAGTTTGCAAGAAGCATGAGGAATGATATCTGCTTTGGCGAACTTTCATTCACTTCGCTGGGAACTCGTCAAGAATGCATTCAATTATTTCGTAGAACCATTGTGTCCATGTGACACAGGTGACATCTTGATTTATCTGATCCTCGATTTGTACAATTTACCACCCTTTAATGCAGATTTTTCGAGAATATCAAAATCGAGCCGTATATAATAGTAATTGTTACTAAAAAAAAGAAAAAAAAGAAAATTGCACCGCGCGCATAGCGCGACCCGAAACGCATAAATTTCCTTTGTTGAACGAAACAAATATATCCTGACAGTTTTATCGTTTTCCAATAGCTACATTCAATTGCATCAAATACTTATTTATTGCGGTAATTTCTTGCCACCGAGAAATTTACGTGTCAGTGATATTTTTCCAGGCTAGAGATCAAGTTACTCGTCCGCGTCGTTTACCGTGTCCGATATCTGGCAGAAACAAATCGCTCGATCTATACATCATTTGTCGCCGGGCGTTAAACTTGTGACTTAATTATACCGTGCTCAGTCGTCTGTGCAGGCGCGCCGACAAAGTTGTATTAATGTGTTGCAAAGGAAAGTTTAACGGGGAAATTATAAATTCACACGTGACGAAATTTGCGTTATGCGAAATTACTACGTGTAAATTTATGCTTAGTTAATTTATCGTGGCAATTAGAAACATTAAAATACACGTTATGTTTCGCTTTGCAGATTTTCCACAGCGTGACAACGGCTTTTGATATTTCACAGTTGCAATGGCTTTGACGGAACGTTCGAATGCGTTTTGTATGCGGAAACATTCGCGAAAATAATTTAAACTTTGCGCTACAATGTGCAACACATTTCAGGATTAGCAATCGTCAAGCGCGTGGTATTTATGCTTGAGGTGGGCTGATCATAGTCGTCTGTTTCTACTTATAACTTTCACAGCACAGGAAACGTGTTTTGGGAAGAATAATATTTGTATGCTGATAGTATAATGATTACTAGATTGTCGATATTTATGAAAACTCATATTTTTGTAAACACAACTAAAAAAAAAAAAAAAAAAGAATAAAATGAAACGTAGATAGAAATTTGTTGCATTCGCCAAATATTAGGTACACAAATTAATTTTGAACCTTTAGAATTTCACAAGATTTAATATGTAATTACAAGAAATCAAGTACGGTTTTAGTATTCAAAACCTTCAGCATTTTGGATGACTTTTACACATACCAAATAAATTCGCGACTCTAGAAACAGAAAAGTAGCGATTTTGAGTCGATAAAAATATAAAGATTTTAAAGATAAAAGCATTGAATTCATTTGTACACTTAATAGTTTACTTCTTGCATGTGTTTTTGGTATGTCATCGACAACCATGTGTCTGTATTTGTCTATATTTCGGCTATTATGACGAAATTAAACTTTAAAATATAAATTAGCATATTTTACGAACGCAACTGTGATTTTTAAGTGGACGTGTAATGTGAAAGCAGTGTTTGAATTTTTCATTGAATATTGTAACGTGTACTTTAAATATCTGTACGTGTATTTTTGATATTTTGTACAACTCTGCATATTATACGTATTGCGTACCGCTTCGCAAATTTAAAATTCTTACAAGTGCATAAATATTCACAGCATACTAATACCAAGAGGCCACCAAAGGCATTGCGGATTTTTATGCAACTTCATATTTTTATTAACAAAATTAAAAAAATGGATCGCGGTATAGGGTTTTACAACCTCAAAATAAAACAACTTTTACTTTATCTTATCTTTTTGCATATTAAATACATTTTACGCGGTTTTGCACATTTAAATTTCTCATAAATGCATAAAAATCCGCAATCTAGTAATAATTCATTTATCCTACATCTTTTGATATGTAAGCGAAGGTAATTTTGATAAATCTGAAACAAAAACCAAACAACATACTACGATCGCAAAGATCAAATTAAATTCATAAGAGTCTGACCAGTACCTACTCATTTCACTTACGTACCTTTGGCACGCATGTCAGTAGAAGGAGTTTCTCCGCACTCACGACGACCCACACACGTCAGACATCACGACTGCATAATAGCCAGACAACAAGCGGATTGTTCTACTTACTTCGACTTATTTATACCACAGCATTCCAGCATGTTTTCAAAACCGCCAGGCGTAGCAAATTTTTGCCGCTATCATCGGTCGGGATCTATGCGCTGTTTAACCCTTTGGCTACAATGGACACGTATATACGTTCGGCGAAAGTTATCGGTGTAGAATGTGGATGCATATACGCGTTTGGGAATTGTATTATATACAAGAACTTTGAAAACCAAACTAAATCAGAAACTAAACAAGAAGATTGTGTCGTACACTAATAAAAATTATCGTTAAAGAAAAGTAACTGAATGCGGTGGGGTATCCTATAACGAATTAAATCGTTGCAGAATTGTTTGTTATGGAATACATATATATATATATATATATATATATATATATATATATATATTATTATATATATATATATGTGTGTGTATGTGTAATGTATTCGTATATATTCTATATGTATACGTTCTTAATATGAGATAGATCATAAATTTACTTTATTGCATTTCAATTGTATGCACTGTGCACATATATAACTTAAAGGTGGAAAAAAGAAATCATCAATTTCGCTCCATTTCTAACTACATCAATATTATGTAACTAATTTCTCGAGTTAGTTCATCAATACTATTTAACTTGTTTCTCGAATTAGTTCACCAATATTATGTATATTACTGCTATGCACAACTATTATTGAGAGATTCCGATCATCAGTTGTTTCGTTACTATGGTAATGAAGACAGAATGGGACAATCAGTGCAACGGCCGACTGTACCTTCCCGCGTTTCTTACAGGATATTCGTTCATTATAGAAGTCCTAATATAACGAAAAAATAAACCGTTCATTGTAACGTTGTTCGTCATAGTATGTCTCACTGTAGCAACTCAGTTGCACGTTCTAAAATCACTCGATACAATAGACTACGGCGATACGCCAAAAACTACACCGATCGCAGCGAGTGTTTAACCATGGACTGTTCCGCAATCAAAGGGTTAATGTTTCATACTGCCTCCGCGAACGTCGGAATAATCCCAGCAACGACAATGATTTAACACGCGCCACCTTCTGAAATTGAACCGCGCGAAAATATATGCGCACGTGCATGAGCGTGACGCTTTCGGCCGATATCCGGTGGAAACGAATCGACCGACCGATACATCATTCGTCGTGTTGCCCGCTAAACGTGTGACTCAATTATCGAAGGGTAGAGTGTGTGCGTGCGTGCGTGCGTGCGTGTACGCAAGCCCCGAGGAGCCGGTGGAAGCGAAGGCGGCGATAAAAGAGAGTAAGAGGCGCCTTCGACCGCTAACCAGTTGGTTAGTTAGCGCCTCGGATTCGCCGACGATATTCTTGTGGCGCCCCGCGGAGCCCGAACAGTTATGGCACCTCCACCAACGAACAACCGTAATTACCCTAACGCGTTAAGTTCGTTCGTGTTAATCGCCTTTTCAAGCCGATCGAAGGCATACCGGCCGCCCCCTCGCGGTTCTTCTTTCGCACGCGTTTCGTGAATTTGAGGGGCGAAGAGGTGTCTACAGGTCGCTTGGCGAACGATCGCCGGATAAATTAGGGTCTCCTGGACGTCAAGCGGTCTTCGGGTCGATTGGGGGTGACTTATAGGTATCGGAACCTTATTGGTTCTTTTGCTTGCTCTTCGCAGCCTTTTAAATCTTTGATGAAATGGAAGAATAAAGTATTGTGGCTTAAAAAAGGATAGCGAGATTAATTGAGTTATCAAGAGAATTGATATATCCTTTTTTTTTTTCAAACTCCGAGCTGAATTATAGGTTTCATTGGGTGAAATGGACGAATGAGATATACTGCGTTTGTAAAAAGAAGGTGAGGAGTGCTTAATTGAGTTATCAAAGAGGTTGATATATTCTTCTTCTAAGATTCTTAGAGATTTGGCGAAGTATACGCGTTGCACGATGGGAACTGGAATGGCTCGCATCTATCGTGGAGGCAGTTATCGACTCCGTGAGTCAATGGAGCGTTCTCAATAATCATCGCGCGAATCGTTAACCGGAAAATCCGTTGACCTGTGTCAAGCAACAGTACTAGTAGCTGGAATATGTTATTACGCGTCGTTCGACGAGATTATTTTAATGCAACTTGCAATTCATCTCTGATATTCTAACCTTCATCGGTAGAAAAGTTCTGCTAATAACCGACGTCGGCTTTTTTCCAAATTAAAATAACCTCCCGCTTGGGACAGATTCTGCTTCATCATTTCTCTGTATCCGACAAAAAGGTTATTCAGTCCCCCCTAGTGAATAATTGTAAGGTGAAATTAATTTCGCCGTAAAACTACTTAATTCTAGAAAAACTTTCTCTTCTCTGGAAAAAAAGAAAAGAAAGGAAGACTCGACTCGCGGTAGATTCATTATCACGGTTGGCAGGCGTGAATGGAAGGGCAAAAATATTCCAGGCATATTCCTTTCAAAACACCAAGGTTCAACGTTCCGAAGACATCGTAGACAAAAAACGAGTACGTCCGTTCTATAGCACTGTCCCATTTGTCAAAGTGAGTTTCATCGCGTAACTAATGGCAAATCGACGCGAACTTGACCATTGAAACAGTACCGATTTGTCAAACGAAGATGCAAATGAGTCACCTAGTGGTAATTTAAGAATAATGTTCATCATCGCCGGGACACGTGTAACCGTGTCTTCGAGTAGTATACACCGATCCGTGAACGAAGGAGCTCGTGGATCCCGTACGAAAAGTTCGCCCACGGGTTCCTATCGGAGCAAGGTCGCTCGTTTGCATTCGCACGAGCGAGTACGAATCGGCGTCGCAGCTATTTACATACATATGGATACGTCGAAATCGCGTTACGAAGCAGCGCGGACGCGTGTAAATGTTAATGACGACGGTAGCCTTGGTCGGTCTTCCACATTCCCCGATCCTGTACCGTTTTGCTGTATCTGCCGGTTAACAGGCAGGTAAGAAAAGCAAGGATCGCGGAGTAATGGAGAGAGGGCCAGTTAGCCGAGCATGGGGAAGAGAACGAGACGAGACGCGGCAGGAAGAAAGATGGTAGGGGGTAAAGAGAGCGAGAGCAGAACGCTCGGAGGCAGGGGGCCACTTTTTCTCGACTTAGCACATTTTTCAATGCTCGTTGACAGCTATCCGACCTTCTTTCTCGTGTATCGTCGTCTCCGCGCTGCGTTTCTACTTCTTCTTCGTGGCCGGCTCCTCCGACTCCTGTCGGTTCGCCACCTTCTGCTACCGTCTCCGCGGATGCTCCGTGCAGCAGAAGGCCAACGACAGCGAGAAGCGTTTCGGTGCTCCAGAAAACCGTGAGACCGGGACAGGATGACTGCTATAATTTGTTGCATTCGTGGAGGTATGCGTACACTTATCGAACGCGTTGGTATCCATTGCTGCGACGTTAGATTGGTAAATTGTGTACTTATCGAGCAAAAATCATTTCCCCGGAGATCGACATGAATTTACCAGATACGTATCAGCATTTCGAGTTAATCGAAATGTTTAAAGAAGAAGTCATAAACGAGATCTTTGTCTACGTGCAAAGGGTGTTGCGACGCTCGGGGTGACAAAAGCTGCTCTTTTAACGCGGACGGCTGTTCGCAAGAACGAGCGCCGTATATCTGTCCCCGGGGACCCTCGTTACACCGGTAGGAACGGACGGCAACAATGCAACGTCAATTCAGAGTTGTCTGAATTCGTCGGCCGTTTTTCTTTTACATCGAGTTACGAGGAGGGCAGGGACCCTGAGGAGTTGCACGTTAAACGCATATCGATACGGTTTCTCGCGCGAGGGGAACGACGACGGATGGTTCCCCGCCGACAGGAAGCCGAAGAAATCCGCGGCGAGAAAAGCTCGGGGCAAAGAAAAACAAGCGACAACCGAGGGAGAAGGAAGAAAAGGACGCGAAGGCCGTACCTTGACGTTGAGGAGACCGTTGCGGCGAGAGACGAAGAAAGGGACTGGATTTCCTTTGATACTCGTTCGAAGCCTCCATGACTACTAAGCGTGGCAACGAGTGAACGTAGAAAAGAGGAAGGGGGGGGGGGGGCATGGGGTGGTGCTAATGAAAATGTATCGAGGTAGGAAGTCACGGGCCGAGTGACCCCTAAGGGTTCACCTGGCATCAGTTGTTCGAGCCAAGTACGGTCCTCGGGGCCGCCATCCTTTTCCTCTTTCGACTTTGCTGCATCGTTCTCGGTCGTTTCTTCTTCTCCTGCGCCGCTTCTCCTCCCCGCTAGCCGTATCCTCTCGTCCCTGGTATTACGGAGGGAGTCGAGGTGCATCCGAGACCTCAGATATATCCCGAGCCCGAAGGTGGTTACTCGCTTGGTGTTTTAGCGAGAGAGACCGTGCCAAGGCAAAGCAACCACGGCCACCGCGCTATCTACCATCTGGCATAAATCAACTCAATGCTCGACTCTTAGAGAACTTCGCCCTCCCCTAAGTCCATATTGCCTGCCTTCTTTTACCTTCTTATCCCTTTTCTCTTCTCCTCGCGTGTTCTGGGGGAGGTCGCTATCCGTACCGATCTGCCGATTATTAATTCAACTCGCCTTTCCACCCTGCGTGCACCCTGGATGCAACACCGGCTACTCTTCGATACAACGTTTCTCTTTCCTTCTTCATCGGCCTCTCCTTTCTTGATTGCTGTTTCACCGATTCGTGGTGCTATGCGCTCTGCAAAACATTCCACCGTTCGCGGAACACTGTTCTCGGTTGTCTGGGATCGGGAATCAGTCTGATCGCCGACGAAAGGCTACCAATCCCTTTTGCACCTCAAACGAGAAGCTGGAAACAAGAGTGTATCGTTGGTTCGAGAGAATCGAAGGCGTAGAACGGTTCACCGTGGAGAGAAACGTCTGTTGGGGCCATGGAACGAGAAAGTCACGGTGTTTGCTCGCTGGCGGGTTCGTTGCTGTATACTTTGTGCCCTTCGAGATACCTCGATAGGAGGCACACCGCGCCGGTACACCTCCTTCTTCTTCTCTTCGGTGCTCGCTACCTGGTTGCGAAGATCCTACGAAAGAGATCGGGACACAACGGGCGTAACAAAGGGTTCGACCGTCGTACACACGGCATTGGTGGCAGAAGGAGAGGAACGACCGGTGGTAAATACCGTGGAGCGTGTACGAACCGACCAGGGTATCGTCTTATCGTGGTGCACAGGGAAAACTAGATCCCTCGTGAACCCGAAAGGTGATAAATCTAACGAGCTACGAGGCAATACTCATGGCTCTAACTCGTATGATTCACGATCACGCGTGCACGCGTGTGCATGAAACCATGTCCGGCACCGTGGAACCCATCCTGATCCAACCTGGATCGCGATTATTCTTTTTAAGGGCGGACGATAGCGTACACGCGAGACTGACGCCAGAAACGATGACGAACAGCCAACATTCCTTTGCAATTGTTCGAACATCCTCGCAACGCTCGATTGCCGTATTGCAGATACCGTAAGTATCGCGAGAACAAACCGAGCTTCTTGTTTCCAAATTTCAAATTCGCTCGCTTTAGGCCCATCGTGGAGAACGCGAGTTAGCGGTGCTCGGTTAAGGTATCGTGAACAAGAAGAACCGAATGTTTCGAAATACGATCCAAGTCGCATGCAGAAACGTTCGAACGTTGAATTCCACGGATCGAGGCGGCAGCTCGTTCAGTCGTTCGCCGAAAATGTTTTCTGCATCCTCAGAGCCCCGAACCGCGGCGGGTACTATCGAAGATGGCACCGGTCTTCATACCGGCACGGCCCCAACGATGGTATCGAGAGCGAGGTAAAAATCACGCACGAGTAAATCAGTCGCCTGTCGTTTGCATCCTTCGATCCCATGAAAAGGGATGGGACAGCCTGCCGCGGTACCGAGAGAGCGGACGAGCCAGTGGCAGCAGAATTTAAGCAAGTTTTTGCCTCGAACGAGGCCCTGTCAATGCAGATGATTAGTGCGCGCGAAAATGGAACAAGACACCATGAGACAAGGGGTTCCCCTTCCTCTCTCCACACCTTGGCCACCATTTGTTATACGAGCCTCGTACGAAACACGACGACGGCAATGATGCATGGCGGCGATATTGGCTTCGACCAAAACATCTTTCGAACGTGAACACAAGGTTGGCCGATGGCCGCTGTACCGGCAGCCGCGACCAAGATTGTCGAACCATGCTGATATCGCGCAAGACATGGATATCCGCGACGAGGAACAGCTTTTAGGAAACCCAGGCGACTACCTGCGTTCTTTTACACCTGACTGAGAATCGGTCGAATTAACGCAATAACGACGAGGCACTTCATTGGATACGCGGATGATATATGACAGTGATTTTCTATATAATCACCGCGCAACATTCGTTTAAATCGGTGCATAGTGATTGGGCAAAGTGAACGCGTGACAAGGCAAACGTTTGCTAACAAGAGTTATCAGCGGGTGCCAACACCACTAGCCCATATTTCATAAACGTAATTATATTTTGAAACATATTATTGCGGTATTATTTCATAGACAATTAGCCTAGATACCCTAATTTTCTATTCGCCAGAAAATAACATGCTGTCGCCGCATGATGGATGAAAAATGCCGCGTTCAAGCGTAAGTTGCGAAACGGAATGGAGTTCGTTAAGCTAGGAATTCGATTTATTCATAACTGTCCGCTTACGAAATGATATTTAATTAAACTCGCGTAATTTATGATCGATCGCTGGTAGATCGCGTTATCTGTACGGAATCGATCATTGGAAAAGTTCATTACCGGTCGCTTGACGTTGGTACAAAGGACCTTCTGCGGAAGGCTTTTGTTATGCGGCCTCACCGATGGACGTATAAGCCAAAGGGGACGTAATTTTCTCCGAGACACGGGAGGTGCTACGCTAGGCGAAATGAATTCTAATTACGCGTGACGCCTTCGGGCGATTAGCGCCGTTGTAATTACATAGGCGCACCATGTCGCCGGTTTTAACTTAATAAAACCGTGAACCGTCAACCGGTAGTGGACACGGCGACATAAACGATCGCTTCGTAACGTAACTTGCCTTTTTTTTTACCTTTATTGCCGCTTCAGTTACAAATATGATTGGTGGCGTGGCTGGTATCATAAAGATATCGTCCACTATAATTTCAATATGTTTCTGTCCCGAGTAATTTATCCGTGTATATTAATTTCATCCATAAATATACTGTTGCGCTGCGTTTATTGGAAACTGAGGATCCTAAGCAAAATTGCCAATAAATTTAAATATAGAAATAAGTATTGGTCAAAGTGTATAAAATACAGTGATTTAAACGATTTGGCATTAATCGAATCCACGGTGACAGTCAATGTGGTAATACACTAGTTAAGAGGTATAAAAGATATATTTATCTGTTTAATTTATTCTTGCGAAAGTTAAGTTTACTTGAATCACAACAAACGGAGAGAAATTTATTTCTTATACGTTGGTCCAGTATGCGTAACGTGTTACCAGCATATGCTTAGTATTATAGTATCAAGTATTATTACATAACCAAAAGTCGTTAAGCATGGTTGGAGAAATAATTAAAAAAAAAATATATGAAAACAAGTATCTATATTTAAGTTTAACGTTAATCTAATTTCTACTTTAAATACATTCTTAACTTAATATTAGCAGCACTACGATTGCTCTAAAAGGATTAGTCTAACCCTTTCCTTAAATAAACCTTCGTCCACATAAAAAATACGCACGTATATTAAATTTCACGGATACCACCGGTTTCTTTTCTAGCAAGTATCGAATGTGTATCAAGAATAAAACACTTCAAATACCATTTGAAATTGCATGGGATGTATAAAACGAAATAGTTTCGATTCATAAGTTATGAGGTTGCGATTGCATCGTCCCCCGGCAAACTTGGAAGTTTCAGTATCCTCAAAACTATCAGGCAATATCGCAACCTTATGGCTGTTACTTTCTACGACCATACGAAGATTATCTTATTCCTTTTGCTCCGCTGCAAGTTCTCCCGCGTCTACACCTGATCCATTTTCAATTGAATCAGAACGACAGAGCGTAACGCGGTCGTAACACGCGGCATTACGTAAATTCGAGCTCCAATTCCGCAGGATAATTTACATCCAGCCGAAAGTTATATCCCCGGATAAGACGGCCGAACTCGGCTGCAACTGCGTTCTAAACGGCACTCCAAGCATCTACTTCCCTAAAACTATACCACTATGGTGAAGGCGGTTGCGGAAACGGCGACGGAAGAGATGCAGAGACAGGGTTTAGCTGTATGTACGTCCTGAATGCTTGCTTCAGGTACTATCGGTATATTTGAGTTTGTCACGGCGTGTTACACGCAATGCTGACTTCGAAACGCGTACACTGGCAAAGTGCCAGCGTCGAAGAAGAATCCTCCTATTAAAAACCCCACACTGTCTTCCTACGCCCTTTCTAAACATTCTTCCTTTTCTTCTCCGACGTTTCGGGAAAATAAAATTGAAGACACGGTGTTGCACCGCATAGTCGAATACATCGAAAATTGAAGGGCCTACATCGATAAGGATAGTACTCCACTTTTAAGTAGTTTGAGTCAATGAATAGATAATAATTAGCAGACTGCCGATTTTTATGGATTTTACTAATGCTATATTTATTATGCGGCCTTCTTATTGCTGGAAACTCCTGAATTATTTTTGTTTTTAGCGAGTACATTGCTCCCGAAAATGTAAAAAATCTCCCTTAGTATTTTCCCTTTATTCTTCCATTTTATATTTGCTCCGATTGTGAAAAACGCGTAAGAATGGTCGTTGCATGCCAAAATTATCCCGTGCGTTTTCTTTCGCAAACACAGAAAAGTACAACTTCTGACGTTACCTAAGACCCGGGTTTCTCCCTTGGAGATATCGGATACAACTAAGTCACTTCACCCTTATCGTTCCACGAGGAAAACAACTCGCGACACTTGGCGTGTTTCTTTCGTGCTCGCAGCGTCTCGCGTACAAGCAAAAGAAAGAAGAAAAGGAAGTCGCTTACACGAACCAGCCTCCCTCTCCGCTTTTCCGTTTGCCCTGTTTTCAGATCCGATAACAAACGACGCACAGCGAAATTACCGTTTAAGCGGCCTGTTTCTTATATGATTCCTAAAATGGCGCCCGTCCAAGCTCATTAATTGTAATGCTCCCGCTTCAAGACAGACATAACGTACCTCGGAATTCTCTTCCGGTAATAACTGCCGGAACGTTTTTCAAATCCGCCACGACCCCAGTGAATTCCCTTCGTTCCATTTCGCGGCTGCCACGGTAACTCGTGAATATTACGGAGAATCGAGATAATAATATTACGGTCGGGCGAAAAAGCTCTTTCCTTTAGTTCCTTTCGATGGGACATCTTTATGGGTCAAATAGGGTCTGTAAAGAGTCGCTGAATTCCTTCTATCTTCTTATCAACATATGTAACTCGGTGGAAAAGCTTCTACCACGAATTTTCACCGGGAATTTCAAACCCAAAAGGGCAAAACTCGATGCGGTTCGGTTGCTTTCAAATGAAGGTTAAGGTGGATGTCCCAGTAACCGTCAGTGTCCCTATGACCGAACACTTTAATTATTTTATTTAATAGCAAAGTTATGTACGAAGAATCGTGAAGTAACAAAAATATTTATACTAGATCTGGACTTCGGTTTACGTATCACACATAGACATTGTATATTTGTTTACGCTTAATATTTAAAAATAAATATTGGCAGGCAAGAGTGCTGTTTGAATATTAAAACATGAGCAATGTAATTAGAACGTATGAGAATTGTCATAATACAGTAAAGGCGATACGTTTACTGTCCATCTTATATCTGTTACGCAAACTAAATTGCTGGTGTATGTAAAAATTGTTTCCATTTAAACGATAACTTCTCAAATGACAGTAACAGGGACATAGGACTTTGTTGTACATTTTCAATTAATTAATTCATTATATTCGACTGTTACGAACCAACTACACTTTCCCCACGCATACCAATTACATTTAAATCACGATTATTAAACAATATAATTTACCATTAATAATAAGTAATATTAATAAGATATTAATAAGTTATTAATAAGTTATAATAAATTACAATAAGTAAACCGGACAGAAAGACGAACACGCGCCACAGGTAAAAAGGGACCGAAGTCAGGGAAAACCCACGAAGCGACGCTCGACTCCAGCCCCTTTTCCTGACCGCCGATTGGTCGGAAGCAAGGTACCAAAAGGGTATATATATATTTCCGCAACCTGCGAAAACTTAGACACGTTTTGTACACGCACCAGAAAATACCTACAAGGACACTTCGTTCAACATTTCAATAAAATAAAAAGAGCATCCACGAAAATCAATAGACAAATCTATTTTTCCCAAACCGGCGGAAGACAACCTCAACAGTTACGGCCCGTTCCGTAACATCGACATATAAAAAAATGCTCGTAAATAAAAGAGATGCTGAATAATATTATACTGCGAACAGGAATGTTTTTTAAGTTGAATAATTCGAAAAATAGTTAAACGAAGTTACGCTGCGAGTTTAAAGTGGCAGTAATTGGGATATCTATCTTGTTCCCAGTTGTTCCGAGCGGTCTTTTTTATTTTCCACGCGTATACGTTCGAGGATGTGGCGCGTAGCTAGATGTACATCGGTGTTATCAGAAAATACGCTCGTAACAACGCGAAGCTTTAGTGGCGACCCAAGGAAACGTTTCCCGCCGGGTCTTGCAAAATTTTCCCATTTCTCGTTAAACGATGCTGTATTTCCTCGTGCAGCGAAAGAGTGACACAGAGAGGGAGAGAGAGAGAGAGAGAGAGAGAGAGAACGAATCTTAGCGATCTACTTTAATTAAGTGGCACAGAAGGTATCGATCACCGATGCATCCTTTGATTTTATGGGGATAAAAGTCGGTGCAGTTAAAAGGACGGTGGCGCAATTTCCGGAAGCGGACAAAGAGAACGTCAAAAGTAGCTCTCGTTATAATATACGACTCTTCAATTTCGCCTGATCTCGGCCTGCTACGCTGGATCAGAGTAAAATATGCAAGCAGCCGAGGCCGTAAAGCTTCAGCCTTAAAGTGACAGTCATAAAAGTCGTCGCTTTATGCAGAAGTTGAGATAAAAGATTTCATCTCTTCCATTTCCACGGAGGACGGCCAGTCTCTGGAGGTATTAAAATCGGAAAATATACACACACGGCTTTGTGCGAAAAACGCGACGCGCCTGGCAATGAGGTGAATCAATAAGGCTCACAGTAATGCGATATCGTGTTGCGATAATTAAAATTCGATAGGATACGCACACATCGCACGCAGATAATTATTATAATAAAATGAAATTTCAAAACATTACGATACGGAAATCGGAAACACTACTTAACAACGCGCACAGCTTTTCACTGATTAATTCTATTATCATTACTACAGC
The DNA here is from genome assembly GCA_028830335.1 of Eucera pruinosa. Classification (NCBI taxonomy): domain Eukaryota; kingdom Metazoa; phylum Arthropoda; class Insecta; order Hymenoptera; family Apidae; genus Eucera; species Eucera pruinosa. The sequence continues at coordinate 13,626,086 of JAMYCR010000004.1, read as the reverse complement.
GCACGCTTCTCCTGCGTTTGTTAAAAAAACTGGAAGTAATAATCCATTTGTAACATACGTATATGCACATATGCTCGAAAGAATAAATACTATTCTCTCGTTTATTCAAATTATGCAAATTATACCTCGAAATTAATAATTGTAATTCAATGGTATTAAAATACCTTTATTAAATTTTAATCAAATTAAGATTCTTCTTTGCCCGCTGATATTTTAATCGTAAGGAAATTAATGAATAATTATCTCGTTGGGTAATTATTATAATTTATATTTCAAATACCGTATGGTTAACTTTAGGAAAGATCTACACGGATCAATACACGTTCAAATTAATCTACAGTGAAATAATGAATTGACAGTAATACAATGTATTATTATTGGCGTAGCTTTTATCTAACAACACATAAAATACGTAAAATAACATATCCGTGGAATAATAGTCTACAAATGGTTTATTATTACATGACCAAAAACGTTTTTCCCCTTTCGTGGCGTTAAGTTCACCTGTTAGGAAAATTTATTTTAAATACCAAACGGTAAGCATCAATCAAATGCGTTGATACTAAAATATTGAATAACTCAAAAAGTGGAATTAATCACTTTACGGTTTCTAACCGTAAGCACGATAACTTAAGAAAATTCTCTTATGCGTGTGCATATCTCGAGTAATCGTATCCACAGCAAAAGGGGTTAGTATCTTCATCGCAGTGTCAATGGAAATTCGTTCCGTTCGCTTGGTGACAGGAACCTCTTTTTACCCGTGCAAACAATCTGCAAACGTGCGATGGCACGAAGAATCGACGAGTGAGTGGAAGAGGCGTTTTGCGAATACATGGTGGTTATATTCAGGGACTGGTCTGTCCCGCTCGCACGGTTCAGTCGGTCGAGGGCGTCGATACCGATTAAATTAAACATGCCGAAAGCTTCGAAGCGACGGACGGGTTAAATATGAAAGAAGGTCTCACAGAGAGGAACGGATGGGAAATAATGAGTACGGCCGGCGTAAGTATAGCCCCGGTGATGGCGCAAAGAGAGGAAAAAAGGTGGGCACTGGCCGCAAAACGAGAACCTTCTTGCTGGATATCTGGGATGGACTCCTGTCAGTTCGCACGTCTGTACGCCCGAGCACCACCTCTTTTCTTCTCGTTTCGGTTCGCTTTCGCTCTTGCGCCGCCGCGCCGCGCCGCGCCAACAACGTGGCCGTCTTTTTATTTGATAAGAGGATCCAGCTCGAGGCAATTTTCACGGTCTCCGCGACCGCACGAAACATCGTTTTCGTCTTAAACGAAATAATGACTCGAAGAGCAACGCGATGAACCCTCACTATCTTCCTTTTCTCCTTCTCGTTCGCCCGAAACTGGCAAATATTTTATGATTATCATACCTGCCGCAGTAACATTGTACCCAACCCTCCGGCTAATTTGTCAATTTTCGAAGGACCAAGAAGAGATCGCTTTTCACGATCTCTCGGCCAAATTGGACGCCGTTCCCAGCTTTTTAACGAGTTCGTTATACTTTCACCTGGTCGATCGTTGAAATTTTCGATCTCCTTCGTAACGAACCGTACGCAATACCGTCGCCATTATCTTCGATCATCGTGCGAATCTTGCAGTTGATTGAAACAATCCAACCACGAAATCGACCACCCTTGGTCAATGGCCACCGCAAGATCACCGCTGCAGATACTACATTCACCCTTTTGACAACGACTAATCGGCCGGCTACTCTTTTCGCGGTGCGAACGATTTTTTCAACGTCGCCGGACGTATCAGGGAGCCGCGTATCCGGCGGCCGGTGCGAGTGTAGCTGACTTTGAAAGATTCCACTCCGTTCTTTCGGTAATTTAAAACTTCTAAAGCCCATTATCAGCGACGATTATGATGAAAAGATATCGGGTTTGCACCTGCTGCGCCGATCCGCTCCCGCAAGTTAACACGAACGCGGCAGGGAATATCTTTTGCGGCTCTTTACACCGCACCAACCGGGATCCTCCTGGTCGTGACCGCGGCTGCGGCCTGCAGAGAGATGAGGTGTGGAATATTTATGGTCATTCTAGAAGCATGCGACAATGGCGCCCCATTGAACTACCGTGTACCGACTTGAAGTGCGCTTCAACGGGTTGAAAGAAGAATTCTAAATCCACCGTCTTGCGTCTCGCGCCGGCTATGGATCCTCTATTCGTTAATCTAGATTCAGCCATTTATTTTTCATCGCTTCAGGGTGAAGTTTAAACTTCTTATAATAATCGGTCGTTAACTCTTCGAGTGCTGAGTCGTTTTATTTTTAGATGTCATTTTATGGATAACGCGTGTACGTGATCCTTAATATCGAGATCGATCTCAGGTTAATCGCTAGCTTCTTATGTTCGACCTGCCGTTAGTTTTTAAGGTACTAAATGGCGCTACTATTTGCAGCGAAATTTTAGCGTTTCTTAAATTAAATACTTCGACGCCATCTATTAGAAATCAAATTTTTGTTGCTCGTGAGACTCACTGCGCACTTTTTGGTGAATACAATTGTATTAATCGAGTTACACTGTACGACGACAAATTTTGTAAATTTATTAACATATTTAGTTCCGAATCCACTTTTAGACGTAGCATTCATAACGTCCTGTCTATCTAAGATAGTCAACTGCTGCATATTAAAGGGTTACACTCGTATAATAAATCATAATAATAAAGAAACAATGATAATAAAGAAATCGCGGTCCAGTATAACAGAAAGATAAAGGTTTTGCATGTTTCGCAATCGCAGATGTTGGTAATTTGAAAAGAATTTCCTAGGAAGACTACGGCCGTGCGAATGAACTTTACTTCACTTTAATTGCAACAGCTTGCTTTCCTTAAGAAGTAATTTATATCCTTCTTACTGCAACCAACGCCAAGATTCGCTCAAAAAAGCTACACCGCCGCGAGAAAGCGATATTTCGACTCTGGTTAAGCGCTTCGGAGCTAACTTGAGCTGCAACTCGCTCCTTCGACGATTCACTGTGACATTTTCGGGTTTGGAAAAAGCCGGTAGCGGATAAAAGTTTCCAAGATACTGCGGAAACTCCACTAGACGTGAACTTTTGTTGGTAACCGAAATATCGACGTCTGATAGTTGTTTAGACATCGGGTTCGCGATATACGCTAAGTACTGCAAACTACAATAAACGTCGCCTGCAGCTTTCCATGCGAAGAAAGTTACTTCGAAGATTCGTATTCGATATCAGTGATCTTCGGTCGTTTTATCCCTATTCAATAGGTGATTGTCTTACCATCGTATCAATCTCGGCTCGTCATTAGAAATCGTGGCGGGAAGTATAGCTGAGGGCGAGAGGTGCAATAAGGAAACGCGAGAGACTCGAACGCAAAGGTCAGGAAAGCGCTGACCGCAAGTCCTCGGCGCCGTAATAATGAGTTACGTCGATTGCGAGTAGCCGCGGTGTTATTCGTGGCCTTGGATCACGGAATTCGGAGGGATTATAAGTGGCGGCGTAAAACACCACGTGCACGCGAGAAGTGTACCGGTGCGCAAACAGATGCAACGCGAGATTGCCTCGGTGTGGGATGAGCAAGAAACAGTTGCACGAACGCGATCGCCGATCGATCTCCCTGAATCTGTATTCAAATATACGAATACGAAGAATCGGATACGAGATTGACGTAGATTGACTTTTAGAGAGAGAAGAGTAGCTTCGTAGCAGTGGCTTACCTTTGAAGGCTTATTCCACTTAACGGAGGAATGGAGGGGCTTAATCTACTTGAAGAATTTCAGAGGAAATTTTAGCAATGGACTGCGAATTTTTATGCATTTATAAAGAACTTAAATATGCAAGAAGGTATACAATCCATATAATGTGTAAAAATATATCAGATATCCATATTAATGCACTTGTTACGATATTTAGAAGGTGCACATAGGCTCTATTTCAGTCTCAGTTTTTTAACCCTTTGACTGCGGAAGGTCCGCCAGATTTTATGTAACATAACATAAATTAATTTCTTAGTTTACCATTATGCAACGATATTTGGAAGTTTAGTTTGATGGCATATCTTATGAACAGTTTAGTAAGATACAATAATCGTGAGAACTTGCGGAATAATCCTCTACAACCCAAATTTTGTTCGACTAGGTGACAAAAATTCCAATTAATTAAAGCTCGACCAACTGTAATATACAAACCAGGAAATAACAATTGTTCCGGATAAATCATTTTCCACTGCTACAATAGTACACTAGTAAAATATAACCGTACAATAATAACAAAATCAAGTACGTTTAAAAAATATAAATATACCATTTATAACTTTGAAGTTACATGAGATTGCGGAGAGGTAACCTAACATTCGAAGAATTTGGGAGCTACACGGTAAGTGACAAGAAAAAAAAAAAAAAGTATATTTACGACCAATTAGCGCCAACAGACAGACCATATCCGATCTTTGTTGCACGAGTCAATGAAGTTTCAGCAGAATTGGTAATTAACACTTCACGAGTTCTCTTATTGGAATCAATCAAACGTTAGTCATTAGGTGCAACAACATGATTGTGTAAAATGCTGCAGAGATAGCGACCGCATCACTTTCGAGGAGGATCGAGGGATGCTAACGTTGGCCAATCATGAATCACTGTAACCCGTAACTTCTGGCTGCAGTCGATCATTAACAGTGGCCATTGTTAGCGGTGCCGGCATTGGGTATCTTGATGGCAACGGCCAAAATCAATAAAGCGATCCCGTGGACCGATAAACCGCCCGCACACGTTTCATAGACAATAGCTGCCATTCTCACCGGGTCGGATCGTGATGCGGCCGTAGGTACCCTTGTCGAGTGGCCCAATTATGATTCCCCAAGAGAATGAGCCGGCTACCACAGGAATTCGCTCAGTTCGCTACCGTTCGCCTTTTCCTCTTTCCAAACAAATTCTTCTGTTCGAACAGTTGCGCTACGAGCGTGCTACAAGACATCGTGAGTGTAGATAATCAGATATTACAGCTTAACACGAAATTCAATGTAAATGGATGGAAGAAAGAGATCGGGGCACGGAAAGGGTACGTGTAGCAGAACAGCGATAACTTAATAGGTCTGGGCGAGCATGCCCATTGAAATTAAGACGATAAATCTCGAATATCGTAGAGACAACTCGATCTTCAGGTGCAACCGATAACGTCCCAAGCTCCGCGGGACCGAGATTATGCGTACCGCTTTACGGAGAGAGAACGAAAGGCCAGGACAGGAGATAAATTAAAGCCGGTCGACGTCGGTTACCCGATAAAGTTCTCCGCCCCCGCAATTTCCGCATCCCCCGGCTAATTTCGCATGCGTGCTGCATCGGTACAGAGCGAACACGCGATTTATTAGGTGAAATTAGCAGGGAACTTCTAATCTCCCTATTTGCCTCTAAGCTACCATAATACTCGCTTCTTGTCTCCTTTCTCCATTTCACGTTTTCTGTACCGATAATTCCGCGAAAAAAACTAACTTTCCGTTTCGGTGGTTTTTAAGTGAAACCATGTTGTTCCTACTTCCGATCCAAAGGGGAAGTGAGAAAGATATCGCACGGTGGCAATGCAGGATGAATTATGGAAAAATGTCGGAGAAGTTGAGAAGCATGCATTCAAACGAGGCCACGGATACAATGGGAAAAGTAGCATCTTCTTAAAACGGAAGATTCTTAAATGCAGCGAGAGGATTGCAGAAGCGGGCAATATTACGGCAATGAAATATTCACCTCGATTCCTGCTCCTGATCCTCGCCAGTGAAATATCCCAAAGACCGTGAAATGAATATCACCGAGCCAAAATATTTTATTCCAGTTTCTCATCTCCGCCGCCGCGCCACCGCCTTTTTTCCATCTCTAAATTCAATGACTCGCATTCAATGTTTCCTTCGCAGATGTAAGAATTCCAAGTCGCCACGTTCAAACATGCGAGATTCTCGGATCGCGACACAAGTTTCCCTTTTCTTCGAGACGTCCGACCGTTTACCCTTTTTCTCGATCCCGTTCGCGCTCCGTTTTTTCTCGATCCCGCGAGTGAATCGCTAGAAAATATCCTATATGTCGCACACGTTCGCTGCTCATAAAACCGGCTGCACCGCTTCGGGAATGTAACCCATCGGATAGCACCTACGTTCGAGCAGTAACACAACAGCCTCCTCGTTTCCCCGCGTTCTTTTTCAGACGGTACTTTTCGCCTACCCACCCGATAATAATTCCCTCGCGAACAGACGGGGCCACCATCCCAGGGAATTTTACGAGATCGAGGTATAACCAGGTGCATCGTGTCATCGAACTACGTCCCCTGTGTCGTTGATCCGCCGAGAGATGTGTCATCGTCGAATAGACGCATTCCGAAGTGCTAATTTTATGCTCCACCGAGCTTTTAAAGAATCGTAATCCCCGTGCATGTTAAGGTAAATCGAATCTTTATCGTCGTCGATTTAATGGCACTCAGGGTCATCGTTCATTTACTAGCACAACGTATGGACAGCATCAAACCATCATCGACGAATTCGCAACATCACGTATACTTTAATGGGAATACGTCCACTTAACGATACCAACACAGCATCGTCACACTCTCCCATCGTTTCGAATGTTTAACTGATTAACCCTTTCGATATCAGTGCCCTAGGAAAAAATCGACCACCACAGCCCACACGTTTTATTATTTTCAGTAATTTTTCTGGGATGTATTTTTAACGTTCTAAATAAGTGAAATTAGCAATTTTACAAGACCATGACACATCCTGCATCTATTTAGTCGTTTTATAACATAACCCATCTGTGTGCGACACGATATAGTATAAACAATTATCATAAACCGATAATGAATACCCGTCACATATTTGTCACGCTGGGCCTAAGTAAGAAAATTTGGTCGTCACATATGTATATGTTTGCACGATGATCATACATTAGAAACAATTCTTTTGTAATAAAGTTGAAATACAACGATCCATTCGTTCTGATGAATAAGAAATAAGCGTGAAAATGTGAATGTCGGTCTGATATCGTGCTTGCGTCGCGCTGATAAGTCAGCAACGAGACTTATTCTTTCCTTCGACTTTCATTCGTTTCAAATTCTTCGTTCAGAATTATAATGAGCATCGTAGCTGGTGCAGCGAGAAGAAGAAATTTTCGAAAGATGATATCTTTGTTTCGTAATTACTTAGCCACTTGCGGCCTACCGGAGTAACTGTCGAGGAAATTACACCGAAGTAGCACCCACGTTTAAGTGTAATACCGGCGTTCGCCTCTCGCCGCATTCTTCCAGCTCTTTTCGTCTGCCCACGTGGTAATAACACTCTTCGTGAGATTGAAGTAGCGAGATCAAAGTTTCACGAACCGTTTATACTCCGCGACTCGCTCTCTCCGTCGATACGGCGACTGGTTTCACGGAGGACCTATCATTGTGTTTTTGCACCGCTGGAGAATAATAAACGGTGTTAAGTTAGAAAGTAAAATAATGCGAGGGGCTGCTGGACGTTAACGTATGGGCCTCCAACTGTTAAGCTGCAGACTAGACGCCAACTTTTTGTCGTAATATACAGGTTGTTCTATCAATAAGCAGGCATCATAAACATTTATTCAGTCGAGGGTATATTAAATCAACAGTTTCATACAAATTTCCCTCTACTGAATTTTCAACATTTCGCTTTCATGAGATTATATATCGCAAAGATGCACCTGTAAGTAATTTGGAATCTCCATAACGATGTTTACTCCTTCGCGATGATTAAGTTTAATCGAAACTTCGCTTTGTTTCGTGCATTGGGTTGTAATATATATTCGTCCAATTTTTTTTATCGTCCCTGAAATTATTTACCTGTAAATTCAATAATAACTTTAATCAATTGTCTGTGTAGCATTTTGACCAATGATCTTCTTCGATCTTTCTATGGTAGCTGAATGCTTCTTTTCTTTCTGAATTCACGACAAAATTGTAAAACCTCGCGGGAAAACGGAACGAATATATGATACAACCCAATATCATATATGTGAGCGAAACTTTTGTAGCTTTAACGAATAAAGAAAATTCGATATCTTCCTTTCGCTAAATGAATTATCTACAAAATAATGGAATTTAATCGAAAATAACAATACCAGGTAACGACACGGAAATCTTAGCACACAAGACACCAAAGTCCAGTCGCTACAATTTACTTTAACGAATGGTTCCACCAACATCGGCTATGGCTGACTGCACGTGAAAACGCAGCTTGCAGTGGATCGCGACCGAGTTGGAGTTTTACTTAAACCAGGCCAGAGTAGAATCGCGTTACTGAACCAACAAGCGTATCCAGTTAATCGTAGAGCAACGGTGTGCTCTGTAGCCCAGAAACGAATCCGTAGTTGCGCGCTGCTCGTGGCCCATGTATCAAAGTTACCTCCGGCATTCTCGATGTACGTGTGTCGAATCCGAGAGGTGGCTCGGCAAACTGGGCAGGACGGTTTAACATTTGCCGTGCCATCGTTTGCGTCTAAATGGTATTTGTCTAATTTACTCCGACGTGAAGGCGGCTTGGAATGGACCAAGGGAGAGTAACAGAGAGAGGTAGAGTCAGTGACCGTAGATTTAATACCGCTTTGAAGCGTATCGAGTCACCGCGTCACGAGCAGCCGTCCTCGAGATTCTCCATTCGGTTCTCTAAACATAATTAACAATCACCCAAGATCTATCAAACAGGCCGGAAATTAGTGTACACAGAGTGCAGCTCATGGTGGATCGTCACCCCTATAACCACCTCCTCCACTTCCACCGGTCCTGGAGCTTTGCATTTACACGTCGAAACGTTCGGTGCAGGGCTATCTATCTGCAGGGGTCACGTATCCTCGCGCAGGTAACCGACCATACGCCAGGCTCTGGGTTCATCGTGGAGGCGTCTGTGCCGCGCCTTCCGTTTGCACGAAACACGGGGTGGAAACCTGATTGCCGCTTTCGAAGCGATAATTACCCGTTTGATATCAGGCCTCGAGTTTCTCCCCGGGGTTGCGGCTCGTGTTTGCGCCCCGTCTTCCTAAGAAAGATCGTTACCCTGTCGAGACGTCAATTCTCCAGCTGCAATTCTCGCGAATGGATCGAGAAGAGCGGAGAGAATCGTAATTTTACAGCCGTGCGGTCAAATTTGCCGAGGAACGTAATTTCCATTAATGCAATCTGGAAGAACTCGCGGTGAATATTAGACGAAGACAGAGGAGAGACTAGAAATTCTATCGACGTTCGAAAGTCTTCGATAATACCTAATACTATCATAATAGAAATCCCCATCGTATGTAAATTGGCACATACAGACGCAGTTTGATAGATGACTCACGTTACTCGCGGCCAGTTATTGCGCGTACCGCTTGCACGCAGACAGTATGCCGCTGTAACCATGCCGCAAGTACGTTTGAATGAGATATCTCAAGCGGCATTAATTTGCCAGGATCGAATCGAGTTCGAAGCTTCCGTGAGCGCTTTGCTCTGCCGTGAATGATATCTCATACTTGATCGAACGGTCTGCGGGCCTCTACGAAGCCCTCCGCCGCGACACACAACCACGTGCGCAACACTGTTCGCACACACGTGATCTCATTAAGTCTCCTTCGAGAGTGCATTGCAAGCTAGAGCGTTACTTGTTACCCGAGCACCTTCGCCGCGAGTTCTATGCAGACGGCAATAAATACGTCGTGCTGACGGACGCAGATTGCTGCGACAGTTCTGTGTCAACAAGGATTGTCGATGCACTTGGAATGACGCCTATTCGGCGTACAATCGGAAGTGGAAATAATTTATAATGTATCGCGTGTGCCAATAAATCATCCACTTTTTTATTCGATTAATTCCGCATGAATTGTTTGACAAAATTAAATACTTTGTTGTTCACTATATCTTTCATACAATATATACATTTCTATACGTGGGGAAATTTATTCTTTTAATATTATTATGAAATATATTTATCAATCTATTTAAAAATGGTGGATGCACTTAATATATTTTTGAATTGTAACTTGTATAACATAACGACGATTTAACGCTAGAACTACTGAAGTAGTAAAAATGACTCAATTATGACTTTTTACAAAAATTGTAGCTTATTTTTGAAGATTTTCAGTAATTTCCTGTGAATAGTGTAAATGAAGATTTATTTTCCTTGCATTATATATTTTTACAAATATCTGTCGTTTTCATTACTCTGGTAGAAATAAATACTATTAAAAAATAGTGTTAAATTGTAGAACGAACGTAGCTAATATGGAACTTTGTAAAATTTCGATAACTAAATAGTAAATAGAGTTATTAAAAATGAAACAAATTTCTCTTTTGCGACGTGCAAAAATGTCTGAAAAGCGAATCAAATAGTTAAATATTTTAACAGAGGTAAGCTATTTCCACCGTTTTATTCTTGTTCATAAAAAAATGAATTACCGTAAAGATCTGCAATGTAATTATAATAATTTGCAATACAGCTTTCAAAATGATTCTCTAACTTCCAACAAAATATGTTTAACGAAGAAACATGATTGACTTTCGCTTTCAATATTCTTTGAAACAACTTTTCTTCTATGTGCTAGCAGAAGAAATATTTACACGTATCTAGCCAACAAAAAACGGCCATATTCTCAAAACATCGATTGATTTTCATCGATAAATATTGCGACTTCTATCTCATGAAACTAGTTACCCGATCTTTGAAATATTTTTATCGCCGCAGAATGCGATGCTCGTAAATCCTGCCACTTTATGGACAGCTTTACGACTATATGCATTACCCTGATCTACGCAACATATAATTGGAATCACCCTTAAGCACAAACGTATCTAGTTCCTCAGAATAAATAGTCGCGTTTTATGAGTAACGATACTTCGCATTTTTGTAAGATCGATTTAGATAAGGTGGACACGATCGCGTATCGTCGTTGAGCTATTTCAGTTCGATTCTGCGAATAACCACAGGCATAGGTCACTAGGTCATTAAGTAAAGCAGAAACTGCGTTTTATCTGAAACTGGTTAACGAGATCGTTTAAACGAGTTATCAAAGAAGTCTAGAATCTAGTTTACAATGTGTGTCTGGTCAAAGCTACTGCAGGGAACAATAATATTTCCTATTGTAATACGTAGAACATTTGTCTGGTTCATTTAATTACACCATTTAGCAATTTATCGATCGAACACCTGCGATTTAAAGTAATTACCGAAAGCGTGGTCACGTTTTAATTATGCTGGCGTACTCGTTAATTCCGCGGAACAGACAAACTTGCTCGCCGGCGTAAATTATAAAATTTCCCAGTTTTAAAGTACTTTCAACACGATCAGCTGCACGCGTCCTCGTTCTACGCTTCCGTCGGTATGTACGTAACGAATTTTCGTCTCTGAAATCCCACGATGGAGAATTTCCAACGCTATGAAATGTGTTTGAGCAACGATAAGAACAAACGAGGGATCGATCCGTATAAATCGGTATCTATTGGTCGGAATTTCGCACGCGAAAGGAACGTTGCGAAATAAACGTAACCTTTTCCAGCGCGATATTTCTTTACACCGTTCTCTCCTGATGCGGGATGCGAGAGCAAACCAGCGAGCGAAGAAAATAGGAGCCGCAAGAAGTGTATCAGATAAGGCCTGCATCTTACGGTGTTCGATTGAAAAACCCTTCTAATGCTGGATTAAATGCGATCGAACGATTGCCACGTTACACGTCGTCGATTAATCTAGCCGCAGCAGTTTTCGCCCGACGTAAATAGGACATACATCAACCCGTCTACTCGTGCGATCTATTAAGAAAATCTTTTCAATCGGGCAAGTATTCGTGTATCGAAAATGTTCCAAAGTCCGTTGCGCGTTGACGGTGTAATCGTCGCTGTAACGCTAAATCATTGTGTCCTACGAGACGTTGCGTTGATACTTCGCATATTCAAGCGAACCATTGAGACAGTTCCATTCCGATGAAGTCAAGTCAGAACTTCATTGGATGTCGATGACAAATCGTTTGGACGACCGCAAATTGTTTCGATCTTGGTTAGGACAACTGCAACAGAGGAATCGATGCGGAACGTAACAACAATATCATGTATGTTTTCGCGGATACTTATCGATATATAATATAAGCGGTTGTACACGGCTACAGCCGGACGAAACAGGAATAATAGTCGGACAAGATCGCGATTCGTTTATCGATCCTCGTACCTGGTATCTTTGCTATCACTGGCCCGTCATGTAACAAACAGTATCTTTGTTATAGAATACTGCCGGCACGGCTATTGAGGGACTTATCGCTTTCGCGAAACTGCATCATCAATCATTAGCGATTGGAGAAACTCTTTGGAAACATTTACGCGTTTCTATTCCGCGCGCCGCGCCGTCGATACACGTTTATTGTTGCACTGTTGGAGTACAACAACGCGATTACCGTAACGTGACAAATTGTTATAAAGCGTATCGGCTTACGAGATAGACTACCATATAAATCTAGCAAGATAATTTTATAACCGTAGGCCTACTTGGCACTGGTAGCCTCGAACATGGACAATCAATGTTCATTACTCTCGCGGTAGCAACTCTTTCTGTAACTTCGAAATTTCCATTACAGTCGGAGGCATCTTAGAAATCAGCTTCGAAATGCATAATTTAGCCAACAGCTGCTGCCTCTGTACTTGTATATAACATAACTGTTCAATATTCTACTTCGATATTCAGTTTCTCTAAATCACTCGGAGAACTTCCTGAATTAGCTTCGCGGTCGTAAGTCGAAGCACGGAATGAGGTTGATTGGCAATAGAAAAATCCTCGTAATCACGTGGAACTGCAAGCCGCGCTCTTAATCCAACGTACAACCCTCGGCAAAGGAAATTCTTGCGAGCGAAGAGGTTCGGCTCTCGATCATCGATACCCTTCGAACCCGAAGCTCGAAGCTTCGATTCGCGAACGAGCGTGTTTACAGAGGCCCCGTCGATGTTCACGCGTGCAGAACGTAAACGAGGAAGTGATAATTTCGCAGTGAGAAAAGTGGGCAGAGAAAGAAGGATCCACGGCCGAGCAACGGTGCGATGAAACGAAACCGTACGAAACCGTAGGTTGGTTTCACGTGTGCTTTCTCACGTGCACGCGTTACGCGGCGTGTATGTAGGTACGCGCGAAGGGGAAGAAAAAGGAGGATGAGGGAAAGGGGCACCGACACCTCGACGATGGTGTGCGCGTCGAAGGCGAGAGAGGAAACGAAATGGCCGACAGAGGAAGGAACACGACGAGTCGGTGTGAGAACCGAGGCTCGTAGTGATTTCCATAGTTATTCGAGATAGCCGGTAGAGAGAAGCTCTCGTGGCCGGCCGCTCTTTCGACGGGCATCCTATCATTTCGTACTAAGCCGTGCTCACCCTCGCCCCGTGCATTTGCTTATAACGGAATGTCGGACCTGTACGAATCTCACGACTTTCTAGTTACGCAGCTTTGCAAAAATCGTACGGAAATAGGCGAACAAGGGTGCACAGGCGTATATACGTTACTGTAGAAGCCCGAATATTGGCAAATCCCAGGTTTTACCGGTCAATTGTAGCATTTACCACAGTGAGACGGTACAAATCCGAAAATACCTTGTAAACCCCTTCATTTCGGATTTTAATTTATACAATTTCAACTTGTAATGTAACAGTGCTTTAATACCGTATTCCATGTCTTCCTTTCTCAACTTCTTCCATTTTGTCCGATTCTCACCAATCTTATCCATTATTTTAAGAGACTTATTAGATCTTGATTTCTTTTTAAATTTTCCTTGTAACTTGCCGTGATTTTCTTTGTCATTTGCAATGACGGCACGTGGTAAGAGATAAAGTCGTAAAAGGTCTCTTTCGTGGCTAGCAGTGATCTAGTGCAGCGAAGCATAGAGCGTGAAACTTTCTCGATCTCAGCTTGCACTGATACCATTACAGTAATTTCTCTGAAGGGAACATATCTGAACCACTTTTCCCCCCCATCAAAGTTCTATGTATTCATACGTTATGCTCCCGTCGGAATTATTTTAATGTTAGAGAAAGGGGAGCGAAAGCGACGGTGAAAGTGGCAAGGGGAGCTTATGCAACTCTAGTAAGCGATATTTTTCGCCTCTGCTGGCAAACTCGAGCCTCCTACTATTGTCCGCGCGGTGATTTCACCGTAATGACATTTCGCAGTCGCTTCGACGCTTCCCTGATATTGTCTATAGGAAATCATCGATGCCGACGTAGACTACTTCCTTCGTGTGTTCACAGTGGAACACGGGTCACAATAAAGCCCGAAACACACTGTTGGTTATTTAAAATACGAGGTTCGCTCAACGAGTCAAGAGACTAACAATTGTTCTTTCAATACTGTTTGAAATTCAAATTCAAATTTTATTGCAATTTGGGCATAGCCCAATTTTGCATCACACAGTCTTTACAATATACGTATAATTCTAACTACAAAAACAACTATGTAAATCTTACCGCTAATCTTTCTTATCCTAAGTAGATCACATTAATCGCGTAAACAGGGAAATAATAATAATAATAATTATCTTTACTTATTGAATGACCTGCGAATTATTCTTCATGTTCAAACTGTAAATAACGGTCCAGTTCCAGTTCGATCGCGTTCCGGTCGATCCATAGAACCAAGACCGAATCGAGAACCGATAACGAACAGACTATACGATCAGATCCATAATGTGTTTCGAACTTAAAACTTGGATCCGGCGGACTCTATTGTAATCACGCGGAAACAATTCAAACGTGGCGAGTGGCAGCTCGTAATTATAATTATGAAAGCAAATATGAGAAGATTACACCGTGTAACGAAGGTTAGAAGTGCATGAAGCCCGTAGAATTATTATCGAATGAATTTACACTGTAAGAAACTGCAGCAACGCTCCTATATCAATAAGGGAGCTATAATTCTGGAATAGAATGTTTGGTACGCTCGATTTGTTCCGTTCGAAGAAATAAACCCGTCCCTTAATGATCAATAATTTGGCCTTCGCTTCAAGAAACATCGGCTTCAGTGGAGGCTAAATATGAAGGAGGAAAGATTTCAGGTTCAAAAGGGGAAGGAAGACGCTCCTCTGCCAATTTGTGACCTGGTTATTTTCAATGAACACCCGTAGTCGACGTGATCGCTCATCCGAGGTGTTTTTAAAGGGCCAGTTAACGCGGTGCTCGTCTCGACAGCAAATAAATCGTGAATACGTTGTGACAGCCGGTCTTTATTGTGCCCCGGAACCTTCGTAACTCCTGACCCAACCTGGGTTGCGCAATTTTACGCAAGCTGTAATGAAACCATCCTTAGATGCGCCCACTGCTCGGTACGCGAGAAGGATTCTTCAAGTAATCTTCATCGTTTTATTGCACTGTGAAAGGGTTAAAGAAATGGACTCTAAATGGAAAGTTGTTTCACCCTCGAAAATATAATAATTTAGGCTTTGCTTTGAATATTTTGTATGTGCAGTGGCTCAAGGTAAAACTCGGACACTTACATTTTCCTGCTTTAAGAAGCGATTGATAAGCATTTGGATTATTAAGCTTTTGAATTCCGAAGCGTTTAAATAAATAAAGTTTAAATAAAAGAATAGCTTATATGTCGTAATTTTTTACTCTAATCCTCTACTGCTTGAAGAAGACTATATTTATACAACGAAATTGTAATTATTAAGTCATAAAGACACGTGGTTATTCTATAATAATTTTTTTATTCCAACTAGAATTAGCATCTTTACCACTGTGCATCGCAAGGAATAATCAAAAGTGATTCTCCTCGTTTCTCTCGATATCTGACACTACGCTACAAACGAATACAAAGTGAAAAAACAAAGTTCCGTATAGCGTATACACATGTTCTATAGCAAATAAAGAATACAACAGTGGCACTGGTGATCCGCAATACCTATTATGGAAATGTAATTACGAAGTTTGATTGGCTGCTCTCCGGAGACAGGCGTCGCGTACCGAGTACCTAGCGGCATACGTTGCGTATAGAGTTCGCGAGATAGAGTCCAAAGTATGCAAAGCAACCGTGTCAGCTACGTATAACTGAAATGCCCGTTAAAAATGAGCTCGCCGGGTAATAACGAAACGTTAACGAACTTGCAGTAGTGCAGAGAGCAGCCACGGTTATTATCTGTCCCGATACAGGTGCTGTTCGTCGACTGGCGGCGTTTTTTAATCGCTAACAGGACGGTACTTCTCAAAACTGGAAACCTATAATGAGTTTTCCCGGCATCAACCCCATCGTTTCCCCTCCCTAGAACCTAACAAGTCGCTAACCGAAGCAGCGTGAAAATAATTAAACGAGTTTCGACGAGCTTTTAACGACCGCGCCCCGAAATGCAACATGCATCGAATCCACGGGCCCGTGAGCGCCCGTTCATTGTTTCCCTCGGACGTAGACGTTTCTCGTATTTCGCGATTTATTCCTCTCGTTTCACGGTCTAGATGCTCCTCTAATTTCGAAGGAGAGGATCTATCTCGGCGCGTGCATTAAATATTCATACATCGCCCGTAAGATACAAAAGCGCGGAATGGTAGAAGAGAACTCCTAACGTACACCGTCTGGCCAACCACGGAAACTTGCGAACGTTATTCGACGGTGCTTATTGAAATTTTCGCCTATAAACTTTGAGGAACCGCCGAAACTACCGCTTCTTGCTACGTATATATATATATATACGTATAAAAGAAGAAACGAGGAGAAAAGGAATATGGGGAACAAAAGGGTAGGAAAAAAAATGAGGAAGAATCTCTTATAACCCGGGGGTTCGCCCACGTTTCTCGATCATGGTTTGAGAAAGCGTATCCATTCGGGGGTACGCGTACCACTCTTATCTCGATTATAGTCGAATGGAGTTCACTCGGGGGCCGAAATGCTCCCCGAAGTATTTCATTATCGAGATCGTACCATGGTGGGTAATAAAATTGGAAGGCACCTCTCTCGAGGAAAGGGGGCAAGCGTTCTGTGTTCCCCGTGTGTGCACCCGCGATCACCTCCGTGTATGCGTGCACGTACGCGTCGAGTCCACGAAATCGCCGCGGTCGGGTTGAAATATTGACCGAGCATGGGTTTATGACGGTAAGTAGCGTATACGCGCGAGAGAAAGACCGAGGCGCAATGGTTAAAAGGGTCCGAGAGAAAGGGTACACGGAAAGAGAGCAAGAGGTTTCGGAGGGAAGGTGATGAATGAGAGGAACGAAGCTGCAGGACGAAGAGGTTCTTACCAGGAAGGTGAAAAGGGAGGACAAAGTACTCGAACGTGTCTATGTAGCCGGCAAAGGAGAGAAGAGGAGAGAAAAATGATGATAAAGGAAGATGGAAGAAGAAGGGGGGAGAAAATGGGTGGCGAGAAGATCGAAGGGGGAAAGGGGGTCCAGGTGGAGTTGGTATGGCGAACAGAGGTGCTGTACGGCCCACGCAAACCGGCCCCCGCTTTAAGACCCTGAGGGCTGCATACTTCCTCTCTCTTTTCCTTCTTTCTTCTTTCTTCCCGCCAGAACCATCTACCATCTTCGGGGTCCTGTAATACCCTCGCGTTTACGAGTAAGCGACCTGCACACGCATGCACCCACACGCGACGCGAGGGGTCCACCGACCTGAGAATATGTGCGTATAACCGCCCGCGGACGCATCTCCTTCGATCATATTCCTTCCTTGAGAATTATTGGCTCTGCCACGTATGGGGTGTTCGAGAAATGCTACGGTCGGCTCGATCGTGTATATAAGGGATCCGTGACGAATGTTCGCGTTAATTCGTCGTTCGCGACAGAGGAACGCTGGTCGGCTGGCTGCCATTTAGGATCCTCGGGGGCTAATCGATTTATTTCTACGAGATTCGTAATCCCCTACGATCGAACTACGCAACATTTCCAGGTGAAACGAGTAGCAAATAGTGGAACTGTTCCTCTATTCTTTTCACCTCTTCGAATCTTTTTCCTACATGTTCACTGCGGTAATCCGGAATTCAGTCGCGGCACGTGTTGTCGCTAGTCCATTGGGAAATTCGTGAAGATTAGGATTTGGCACGCGCCGAACTTAACACCGTGCTTGCCGAGAGAGTTTTATATAATCCTTATCCCACGAATTATCCGATTTCATCGCGACTGCAAAAAGAACGGCTCGTTTCGTACGCAAGCATTAGCAATTATGAACACGATAATCACGTGTGTGTATGTGCTTCAGATTTCAATGTTTACTCCTTAACGTTCTCGTAATTCTATGGCGTGGTTCGTACACGGCAAATAGCACTTCATGCAGCAACGAACCAGAACGCAATAATGAAGTCGTAATCACGTAAGAGTGGCACACGATGTAACGGTGACACGCTAATTAAAACTCTGCTACGTACCTAGGACTACTTCCACGACGCCGGTCACATCGGCTTCCAAGTACAGAATCCGAAGAGACATACACTAGAGTGCCGCAGTTTCACATTTGTTTCAACGATTCGATGTATCTTCCGCAACGACTGCAAATGTGGCACTTAATATCCCTTCTATGACGCAAGAGAGAGCCGATCAATTGTCGTGGATCAACAGATCGTTGGATCAACGCTGCTCGATCAAATTTCCGGTAAGGACAGTTTTCGATCTGCGTCTCGTAGAGCAGTTCAGAAAACAGTTATTTGGTCTCTAAACACCAGCCTCGTAAGAAGCATGCCAAGTAGAATAACGGGTAAATTCAATTTCGATTAAATATCGATTAATATGAATTTACGATTATAGAAGGTATTCATCCTTAACAAGAAGCCACCCCTTTCCCAAAAAGGAAGCTTCGGAGTTTCAAGCATCCTTTAACGTTCAACAGCCGTTTTCGCGAACTTCATAAACGCCCCTCCAGCTCATCTGTATGAACCTGTCCGCCATGGAAGACAAGTTTGTTTCGAAGCAACAAAGTTAACCAGAGGGGGGGGGGGGGACGTTAGGACTTTCGTTATCGTCGGCCCATGCTTTATACGCATGCAAGAGTTACGACAATCAATTTCCGCGGTACTCTGTTGCTTTGCGGTTGAAATGCAAGCCCCGACGAGACGCGAGGGAGAAGAGTATTTATGGTACACCAAACGAGCATGTCGTCGCTGAGGCTCCCCGAATGCCACCCAAGAGATGGTCCGGGGATGAAACCAATTTTCGACGGTGTCTATATAAATCAGATCTTGTTACAAGCGCAGGTACCGTCAGCGAGTTGCGCTGCAACGTGTCCGGATTCTCCTTCCCCTTTCCACTTCCAAGCTCCATGTCCAGGAGCGCCTACTTGCCGAATGGTCTTTTAAACCGAGTTAAAAAGGGGGTCAATATTTATTAGACGGTTTCTAATGAAACATTTTAAATGCATGGAATTCACGGCTATCCCTCCCTGAAAGCGTTCCGGGCCACACACCCTTCATGGATTTCTCCCCCTCCCGTGCATTCTCTTTCCATCATATCCTTCGTCCTTCTTCTACTAGCGTTATCTGGACGCTCGACTCAACATTAAAAAGCTATGAATCGTTTCCCTCCTATCTCTTTCACCCCGTCGAACGTAGTACTATATGCTCGGTACTCGGTCGCCCGTAACTCGGCCATAAGGGAACGTTTTAAGCGAGCATGAATTTACGCGTGGCTAATAAAATTACGATTTCATCTTTGCTCGATGAAAAATTGATTTTAGCGTGGGTCTTTTGAACGTACATTCGTGGAACCATTGACTAAGTACAGGATAAGAAAGATCGTACATTTCTAACCGATATACCGATTGTGTTAAAAAGCAGAGTCCTCTAAAGGGGAGATTTCAAGAATTATATCCAATCCAACCATCAAAATTGACAAAGTTAATCCTCTATAATGCCATGTGACTTAAAAGTTACATACCCATATATTTATCTTATTCGCATATCACTGTGTTACTCTATTTTTTTTTGTCTTTATCGTTGTATTGAAGCCAGTCCCTTATAGAGTAGTCGTTAATTCCTGGTTTCCATGTTGAAATGAAAATGTTGCCGTAATTGTAATTCCCTTTATCGTAAAAATAAATAAAATTAGGGTTATAGAGATATAAATAATGGAATTCCAATACATATATACACATTATCCTAGATCAGTTAACGTGTCGAAAACGATTGATTATCGCAATATTTAGTTATAATTCCCATCGTTTTAAAAGCACTATTGTCTTATGAACTATCACACTGAAGAATACATTCTTTATCGGGAGCTCCTGTAGTCGGAAACTATAACGATCGATCATTCTTTGATTATGCATGCTTCAGATATTCTTTAAAAAATTGCAAAATTCAGTGCGGCTAAGTAGTAATTAATAATTAATCATCGTAACCCGAGTAATTCGTACAACATTTCACGAGAACGGCGAAAAATGGCGGGACAACGGTGGGAGAATTTAAACGAGCCTCGTTACATTTATCCCGGGGACCTTAATAAAATGTCGTTCCGGCTTTATGAGTGAAGAAGCACGGAATTCACGGGCAACGTGTAAACACTGAGAAAATAGCGAGCGTTTTACGAGTAGCGCATTTTTCACGCGACAAGAAAACGACTCGTTACCTCTGCCTCCATCGCGTCGTTTACGCGCCGCATAAAAAGCGGATTATTCGGGTGAAACGGAGACTGTAGGAACGTGGAGATATCAGCTACAAGTAGAATGAACGATACGCGGCCTCTGAAAGCACCCTGAGAACAAGGGACGACCTTAAAATTTCCTACCCTGTCTCCTTCTGCTTCATTCTTTTCCTCTTTGCAGAGCTGCTTGGACGTTAAGAGTACAGCGATTCCCTTTCACTCATTTACGAGGAGAGCGACTAAACTACCCTGCATTCTTTCACCGTTTATCAAAGAACCTTTAATCGACCATAAACGCACCCCTTTGAAATCTACGCGAGTGGTTCTGTTGGGATTTACACGAAAGTGATTTTTGAACGCCTTAAAGCGTTCTCGTTTGAAGAGGAATTGCAACGCTAAATATAAATTCGTCGCCATGCTTCGTTTGGAAAGCTGCAAAGTAGCGTCAATATTAATGGTGACAATTAACCCTTTTCTTAACAGTGGACCTTTAAAAAATTAATCTCTATTTAATCACAAATCCATAAAGCTGCGTTTATATTACGTCAATGATCCTACCTTTTGCTTTAGACGTCAAAAATTCCTGCATATGCAAAAGCACGAAACGCTTTTCGGTTATCACTGAAGCATCAATCGAATGATTACCTATATTAACACTATCCACTTACCCATTAACCTTTTTTTCTCAGCCATTAGGCTCCATTAAGCAGTCACTGTACCATTTGTTATTGTCAATTTCTATAAGCGTAAACACGATTTCAAGAAAGTTGAAACAATTTTAAACTCGGTTATTCGACTAAAAGTTGTCTAATTTAAACGTAGTTGTAGAGACGTTATCGACAGATTCTAACATCTAATTCTTTAAAAAAATGTGTCGGTCATGAACGGGTTAAGACTCGTCGATACACAACAGCACGGAATCTTACGGTATTACGTCTGAGTCATTTGTTCGTGAACAGAATCCCGTCATTTCGATCTGTACCCCTCTTTTTGTGCACGAGCGTGCGTCTGTCAGCTTCGACTGTTCCCCAGTTTCCCTCCATCGAATGTGCGTAACAGATGAAAAACGGTACATATCTCATCGGCAACTGACGTGGGTGAACTATAAATGCACGAGCGGACTTTGTTCCGCTTGGATGAACTTCTTCGCGAGGTAATTTCACCGGTGGCGTGTATAGACGTGCAAAAACGGGTGAAGAATATAAAGTCGCAACGTCAGCAGGTTTAACGATGTCTCTTCTCGCCACGGAGGAACGTTTGCGATCAGTAATCCCGTGGTTTCGCGAAAGACGTATAAAATAGGAGTATAACAGATTAGCCCGCTAGCCGTAACAATAGCCGCCACACGCGAGGAACGCGAACAAGAGATACCTTGATTTGCCGCTCGTAAACTTCTGCCTGTACGAGATTTTAAAAGCCATATTTTACGCAATAAGTATCTTCATCTTCATCCCTTGTTATAATGCCCACTTACGCCGGTTATATCGATGTGCTAATAAAGTTGAATAAAACCTTTGCCAATAAAACGCTTCCCATTATCAACGCTTTCGATTCCTATACTGTTGTTTGCTGTTCATAATCTCGGCTATCTGAACCGCTTTACGCTCTAAACTCTAGTGCAAATGTTACAGGATAATTGTAGAGTTTACGTCAAAAACAACCATTGTAAAAAGTAGCGATCGTAGTTATTGAGGTACACCACATTTACGCACAGCTATTATAGACTGTGGATCTTTATGCAAATTCGTATTTTTATTAGCAAGATTAAAGAAGTGAAACTGAAACAAAAGATTGTTTCACCATTTAAGTATAATAATTTTTACTGTATTTTAAATATCTTGTCAATTTTTGCATATTCCATGTATTATGCTCCCCCGAGAAATGTTAGGTTTATAAAATTACCCAACTATAATCCGGTTACAGAGTCCAACCGAATAATAAGTATTACATTTGACTTTCATCGCTATTTGTACTATTTACCTTTTTCCGTACTCCCGTTGATACGATGTAAAATTATTTGCACACTAATGCGTCTTTTTCCCCGTAGACATAAATAAATTACATTAAATCAAATTATGTGCATTCTTGAACATTCAGGTTTCTCATATATGCATAGATAATCCACAGTCTAATAATTACAAGTACTATCTACGACAACAGTGTAATACGACGAACGTTTTATTAAAAGGATTGAAATTAGTTAAAAAAAGGGAACTAAAAGCTCTTCTACTTTTCTTGAAAAACGAAACAAATCGACAAAGGTTATTTTGCTACGTGGGATTCAATCTCTCTCGGAGAACAACTGGAAGTATTTAATCTCGAGCAGCAATTTATATAGTCAGCGATGAGCGTATTTCCCGTGAAAGACAAGAAGCGAAAAGAGAACACGACCAGCGAGCCTGAAGATAGCAGTCCCTTGGCGACGTCTACTTCCCAGGATCCCGGAAAGGACGACATCTTCCGCTTTAGTACCTCCAGCAAATAACTAAGTATGTAACTAATCACGAGCACCCTGTGTTTCCCCTTCCACCCTTGCACGCTACTTAAGTTCCAGGTCGCGTTACTCCTTCCTTCCTTCCTTCCTTTCTTCTCCGCCACGAAGAGCCTCGTTCCAGGCACGAAGAGATACTCGCCCCATCGGCTTACGTGCACCTGTGGATGTAGAGTACGGGTTTGCCGTTCGATTAATCTCCGCTAATACCTACTTGCTACCTCTGCACGCCCCTCAACCGTTTCGGTTTTCCGACTTCGCTCGGCCCTGTGTGTCGCCGCTACCTTCGCCAGGGAGTTAATTTAACCCCGGTGCTTTCTTCATCCCGCCGATCTATCGGTTACTAATGTCTACCCGCCACCGTCTGAGATTGGTAATCATTTTCAAGGGGTCGGTTGCCGCGCCAGCCACCAGAAAACCAATAAACCTTTCCGCGCTGCTGCACCCGTTGCAATCGGGCTGTATGCAAATCGCAGCACGAAATTGGGAGACGCTACTGTAACCGAGGCTACCGTGATACTGTTTGTAAGCTTTAGCAGAGTTTACGGTCTCTTCGAGGTAAAACTTCGACTTCTTTTTTTTGGAAATTTATTAGGCCGTTGCGATATATCTGTTGTTTCTTAGCATTAGTTTTTACTAATATTTTCAACATTTCGTAGTAGTCGCTAAACTAATTCAAACAGAACCTGTGTTGAATTCTTCGTCTATTATTGGGTATTGTATTTATAATTTTATATAATTTTCACGTGTCTTTCGAAAATTCTGGTGGTTTAAATTTTACCCGAAAATACGAGGGGAATTGTGCAACGACCTGATAATATTTATCGTAAAAGCCGCGGAAATCTGAGAGATCGAAGGCGACTCTAAAAGGATCCAAAACTATCCTACTACTCTAAGCAATTCTGAATTCCCAGCGGACAAACCGAGACTCTGTATTTTCCCTCTGTATCTTACGTAATATATTGTATCGAAAATGCACCTCATCTCGTTCCATTTCAAAGTAATGTTAAACACGAACAAATGCAATCAATTTTTGCATATATGTATTTTTCAAACTATACTTCGAAGTGTCTACTTTCACGTCTTACTTGTGAATCTACTTTGCGAAGTTACTGGCATATTACCTTACATATCGCAATCCGAATGCCTTGTTGCAATAAAAAAAGAAGAAAAGACGACAAAACATTTTGGTCAACCTAATAGATCCGACAATAATTCAGTTTGTTATATCAATTTCGAACAACGGAATAAATTTTGTACACGCCACGTTACGAATTTCCAAGCCGCAAGAAAAACATCTGAATGAAGTGTCGCCAAACAACTTCAGCGTTAGCTCACGGAACTTACACTTGATCGATAGACGCTTACAGACGAGGGCTTCCAGTCGAAGGCTTCCAGTCGAATCGATGGTCGGGGAAGGAGCGTTTAATTTGCACTCGACGGTGAAGCCCGTGGTTTGCAACGTTGGGACAGAAGGAAAGTTTGCCCAAGCCCGGCAACTAGGAGCCGTGCAACCGTCCTGTATACTGCTCGCTATGAGAATCGTGTGTTACATTAACGCGAGGGTGGCGAACGAGAGAACGAGGGAGCTGACGACGTGCAAACAGAGCCTCGCGCACGAGTATTCCGCGACTGTTTGTTCTGCGGTTCAACCGTAAACCCGCGTCCTAGCCGATTATTATTTCCAAATTTATGAAGTGACTCGACCCCGTACGAGCACCTCATAACCTACGAACACCTGTATCACGACTATA
Source organism: Eucera pruinosa (assembly GCA_028830335.1). Classification (NCBI taxonomy): domain Eukaryota; kingdom Metazoa; phylum Arthropoda; class Insecta; order Hymenoptera; family Apidae; genus Eucera; species Eucera pruinosa. The sequence continues at coordinate 13,601,317 of JAMYCR010000004.1, read as the reverse complement.
GAAACACGTGCCGCGCTCGACTTGGCACACGCGTGTAAGCCGCGTATTAACGAGGCGATAATTGACACCCGGAGAAGGGTTTCGATTCGAGCCCGGTGTATTCGTTGCGAGAGAAGCTCGTGAAGTCGATTCGGTAGAACGTATTATAGGTTGGCTCGATTTAATTCGGAAGGAATGCCTGTGTGTTCCGCGGCAATTTAGACGTGTATCCTCTGAAGCAGGGAAAGCGTCGGAATAATTTAATGTTCTACGCAGCCGATATTCTACAAAGCAGCCGTGTTGCATATTAATTATCCAGTAATGGTCAGGAAATGTTTGCGGAATATATCTCGGTTAGCGCAAACGACGTTGATTTCCAGCACAACGAGCTTGATAATTGCACCGTGTACCGGGGACTAATTGATACTCGTCATAAATCGACCGCCCCGGAGATACTTTATTGCGATAAATTTAATAATGCAGTAGAATCTCGTGATAACTCGATCTAAGCTCGTATCGCGTTTCATATTAACTTGCGCGATGTTGATACTGGAAAGATATCGCTCGATCATGGAGATATCTATCCATCGGCTTGCAACCGTATGCTCTATTTAACGCTTTCTAATCTTCTTGGGCGTATTCGAAGCCACGGAATTTTCAGGTACTCGATAAATCGGTGTGCGTCTCCGATCGAGTAAACGTTGCAGGTGTGCGGCCAAAAGGGTACGGGGATGCCTTAATTGACAAGTGGCGTCAGCGAAACGGAAATTTGCGATAATGGTCGGGCCGTGAAGACGGGCCGAAAAAAAGGATGAACAATAAATGAATTCCGTGGGCCAGGAGGTTTTTATCGAGCGCGATACCCACGCTCGGTGCTTTGACTCGTTAGTAGTTAGCAATAACATTCGTTATTTTTATCATATCTCGTGCCTTTGGCTCCGTGGCCTTTATTTGGGTAGGAACACGTTTTGGTACTCGAGTCTTAAGATATCTCCAGATAGCCGCGCGTGTTGCTCGGACTCTTATATTGCGGCCACGATATTACCGTCTACAGGGTGGCTCGGCAAGCAACGATCAAACCCAGGTGAAATGAAATTCAATACAAAAGCCGTCGCCTCTCTCCCCTTCGCCTTTCCCATCGAATTTATCCATTTAATAATCACACTGCGAAAGGGAACAGCAATGAAGAGGTATTACGTTGGTCCGTCCTGTATCTCTTCTCACCGTTTAATATATTTATCTTCGATCTCTACGGTCGCCTAACGATGCACAGTCCTGCGGAGATAATTACTCTTAAGAAATAAACACGTGTGTACCCGCACACATCTCCGCTATATTAATGTCCAACGGCACGGTGTAAAGATTAATTACACGTTCTCTGACGCGACTTCCTTTTACCGCCGACTCGATGCCCTTTCTCGTTCACATTTTTCGCGCTTTGCACCAAGTACGAACAATAAAACGATCGATTTTCCAGTTCTTTCGTTTTTTGTTTTTTTTTTTTTTTTTTTTTTTTTTTTTTTTTTTTTTTTTTAATCAGTGAAACCGGCGGTGGCACCAAGGGGACGCATGTCGGACGAGATTCACACGTGTCGACGCGCAGAAAACGAGCAGTCGACATTATCGTAGCACCGACAACCTCTCAATTATAATTGAATGCACTGGGACTCCTTTATTTTTCGGGTATATTCAAATTCGCGAGATAAAACGAAACGCGAGTGTCCTCGGTACGAAGAAGGGGGTCGCGCGATGAGGTGCCAAATCGTTTAATGGGACAACCTGTTAATATGTGACATGTGTTGCCCATATCACGCACGGTCTTTCATATACATAACCAGTTGTGTCGCCTCTCCGGTCCTCTCGACGAAATATGTACACTCTGTGTGCGTTCCAGCATTTCGTCCCATCGACACGACCGATCTGCATCGGCGTTGATCCATCATCGCATCAAAGCCCGAGACCGGGACACCGAGCTCCAAAGTGTAGAGAGACGTTTTAATTGTTTCGATGAAGGGAGCACGGAACAATGCACAGGCTATACAATAGTAATTAGCCAGCTCAATCTTTGGGCGCTTGAACGTGGACGAATAATGTTCAATCTTCTATTCCCATTTAAGGTGCTAAACGACATTGCCATGTGGCCTAAGTTCCTATTTAAACAATTCAATTCTGTCGGCGACGTTCAGAAGAGAAAGTATTTTTCTTGTTCACGAAACTCATCGTACACTGTCGATGTCTCATCTTATATGTAAATATGTTCTGCGACTCGACTGACTTTTTTAATTCATTAGAGATATTTAGACGTTGCGTTTATAATACTTTGTCATCCTACATCTAGATTGTAAGACTTATGTACACCATGTCAAAGGAATATCTTTTTTCTCGTCAATAATAGTGATACTAATAATAATCGTGATATCTTCAAGTGCCTTTGTTTCCTTTGAAAACTAGTGCTTTTCGCGTTTCAACCAGCCTTCTCGCTTAACAGAATTTATTTAACCATTTATATTTCCTTCCCAACAATGATAACGTTAACTGACAGGATATTACTGCCTATGGATCCCCGTTCATTGTTCCCCGAACAGCGAGATTATCCACGTATAATTAAGTTGAATACAATGCAGAGCAGGCGTGTGCTTCATCGATGGCATAACGAATTTCGTCTCGTGTCGTTGGTCCGCTAATTATTAATCTCAACATGGACAGTGATTCTCTTTTTTTGGTAACGGTACCAAAGCGAATATTTTCCTTCCGTATATAGCTTTCCACACACACACAAAACACCAACGTATTACAGTTGGAAGTCAATCGAAGTTTCAGAGCTCATTACGCAATAACAACTATCGAACATCGCCTCCGCTCAAAGGAACGATCCTAAAGGGGAAACGCCGCTTTTGAATCCGTAGAGAGAGAGAAAAAGTCCAGGATAGTCATACTCCGACCGGAAATTAATTTCCAATACAACGGGCGGCTCGTATCCGCGCGATATTCGCTGATTACGATCTCATCGAGGCCTCATCTCGATCCTCTGCGTATGCAATTCGTGCTAACGACAGATACCTTCCACGAATACTTTCGTGTGTGCGTGTGTTACAGCCTTCTTCTACCGCATTCTTCCAATCCCACAGCCGATGTATGACACGCGCGGTGTTGAAAATCAAACTACGGGACACACGGCGACGTAATGGCCAGGTGCGGCGGTAATAATCGACGCGCTGCTTATGGGAACGAGGTTTTTGCGAGCAACAAGAATCGATCGCGCGCAAATCATACCGTATCTCGGTGATCGTTAGCGCCTGTGCGTTCGATGGTGCCAGTTTTCGCGCCCGCAGATATGCTCGCCGATCTTGCTCTAATGTCGTGGAATATCGGGCTGGTACGATAGGTACCGGAGCATAAAGACGGGCTTACAAGTCACAGGAAAGTCAGGTCCCTGAGGAAGAAAAGTGCAAACCTTATTGGCCGATATCTCTCGCAACGGCGAGGCGGCGCGCTGGCTACGGTGACACGACATTTACATAACATAAGGCAGGCGCAAGAGCATGGGCTTCTGGAGTAATACACGCGAGCCAGGGACGTATCTGGGGAAATTGGTTGTGATTCAATTCTGAAATCTTTAGAGGGATCGTCGCGTTACTCGGGAAAGAATGTCGTGGTATTTTAAGACAGTGTAGACTGCGGATTTTTATGCATTTACGGGGATATTAAACGTTTCACGAGTACAGAATTTTGTTTCGCAATATAAAAATGTTTTTATTTTGTGTGTATATATATGTATATATAAATATATATATATAAATTATTATATATATTATATATATAAATTATTATATATATTATATATATAAATTATTATATATATTATATATATAAATTATATATATATATATGTGATTGCATGTATTGATGTGGAAGATGAAAAACATAATGAAGATAATAACGGAATATTGTAAAAGCTATTTCCATCAAATAGGGCACAAAAGCATAGTTCCAATTATGTAACATAAGCCGTACATGTACAGAGGTACTCCTTTGGGCCCAACAATTTTTGGCCGTACATGGACGGTCGTACTCGTCAAAGGGTTAAACAGGTAAAAAGGTACAGAATATATGTAGTGTACAAAAATATTAAGTGTACCAATAAATAACCCACCTTTTCGATCAATTCGGCATTTATTTTTAATCAAATTAAACATCTGCTCTGTCTTCAATATAGTTAATACTTTGCTCTCATTTTTCGGACAAGTTATGAATTCGTGTTTGATAAAATAAATTCTTGTATCCATTAAAAGATAGTGGATTATTCATTGGTATACCTAACGTATTAATTAAAAACTGTTAATTTATGGAGTCGAATAAGTTACTTTTGACATAGATTAGTATCACTTTTACGTTCCATCCAAATGAAAGGCCGGCTGCAGATAAATACTTGGAGGACAGTGGGTTGCTCATCACTGTTTCAGAAAAATTGGTTCCTTGGAAACGGTCAATTTTTTTTTGTATATCGTGGGTTTATATAACTTTATAGTCGCCTGTGCTGTTCGTTCCCATTTCTCGTTTTTCCTCTTTCTTTTTTTCGGTTATAAGGGGAATTGTGTATTCTTGTTGATGAGATGTTCTACAAGTGATTGGGACTATCTAGCCAGATCTGCAAGCGTTGACTTATGCACCTCGAAGAAAGGTTACATCTCGAGATATGAGCCACAATTTTAAAGGTTATCTTGTTTCTCTGAAACTGTACACCACAAAAAACCCGAAATGCCACATTATATTTCTCATTAGTATTCGCTATCTCCATTCACGTCCATTCCACATCAATCGCCATTTAAAAGAAACTACAGTGAAATTAAATTACACCGAATAATTCCATACAAATAATTACCATCACGGTGTACTAAAAATGAAATAATTCCAGAAAAGCAATGTACGTTGCGCGCGAGAAATTCCTACAGCTTTTCAGTCATTCATCCGTTGAAATATCACCAATAAATCTCACTGGAATACCGCAAACAGGAATCCAATCCTATTTCCAAATTAACTCCAATTACATTGGCGAGTAAAATTGATACGCGTTATTACAAAATTGCGTAACAATAGCTGAGAAGGATTTCTGTAAAGATTCAATCGACAGATGTTACGGCCCTGTAAGAGTTAGAGCAACGAGTCGTAGGTGCGTGCGATCCGTGCGTATAATATACAGGTGGGTGTGCGTGCCGAAGCCGGCCAGCAAAGCCTATAGGTGGGGAGTCATAAATACCGTATTTATTGGGTTTGTAATTGTCGGTAATTAACATGCGCTCACAGTACATACGGGACCCTTTCGCTTTCTTATTACCGTGTCGTAGCTCGTTACAGAAGAGCGAGTGCCTCCGCTTTGCATACGGGCATCTCAATACCAACCGGCGCTTCCTTTCTCTCTCCTCCACCTCCTTCAACCATACGTTTCCCCCACGGTTTTTCCTCCTAATTCTACCCCTCTTTCTCATCTGACCTCCTTTTCCTTCTTCCACGTCTCTAATATCAATACATCTGCCTTCTCTCCTCTTTGCATCTTTTCTCCTTCTTTAACCCCCCCCCCCCCCCCCTCTTACATACAGGTTTACCATTCCCCTTTACTACGGGGTGGTATTCGGCATCGATCGACTTATCGATACTCTCGATCGACGATCGGCACGTCGCTTAGAAGGCAAGTTAAGGTATATATGACTCAAGGAATTCCTGTAAACGAGCAGCGTACTCGTATCCTGCCCGGTTTACAATGCTATTTATCTCGTGTTCGCCGGGAACTCCGCGTCCTCGCTACGTTTTCATGTTTTTAGTTATACGTATTTCTCGTTGCACAGTCAAGTCTGGTTGTAGCACGTCTCCACACCGCATGTGAAACTATTTTCTCCGCTCTATTGCCCCAATAGATTACCGTCAAAGCAGGTTCATCCCGTCTGGTAATTGCGTGGTTAGTATTGACAACGTGCCTAACGAAATTACCACAGTCACCTCTGGTTCTTCGTCTGTCTCTTTCTCACCCATCGGCTGCTTCTAGTTGTCGCCTGGTTGCGAAAAATGCCAGAACCGTATAAATTATCCGCTAACAGGAAACGCATAAAGCGGACCAGTTTTCCGTGGGACGTTTACATGGTGTCGGTTTGCTGAACGATTAACTACGACTTTGTCGGTTTATTGAAATGATGTAATTGAATATCTCGCGAAGAAACTGGTCGGCTTAAGCCTCCATCTTAGTTATGGTTGTCGTGATCCGATTGAGAATTATCATAAATCTTGTTCGATCTTAATTCTCCCTGCGGAGGCTTCGTCGCTTTTTACCTCGTTCTTGCCCAGTTTCCAACAACTTCGATGAAGACTATTAACTCCTTTAAAGTCAGCCATTTAGGTTCGCTTTTCCCTCGTTTCTGTTTCAGCGGGGCTTTGTTTCGCCGAACTGTATCTCTAGTAACTACTTTCGTCGACCGTACGCTCCAATTCTTCTCAAAGTGCACGTAAGCTTCAATGAAGCCGCAGAGGGAAGCTGTAGAGACCATTTATAACCGGCGCCGCGAATTTAAAGTTCCATTCGTTCAGGATTCGATTTCAACTTGGCTCGTATAAATCCTCCGCTAAGTGGAGGACCGTGATCTTAGTTAGGGAGATGAGAAAGCCCGCGTAACGGCCGTGTCCGCATTCAAAAACTTTTTCGCCGAGTTTCGGTGCTCTCCGTCTTGTTGAATCGATGAAACACGCGGCTCGACCTCTTCCCCCTTTATTCACCCTTTCCTCCAACACGGTAGATAAAGGATCGGTCTCCGCCGACAATCTTCGCTCTTATCCGGGAGTATGCGAGACGAAGGTTCGCTACATCGAACGCTGTTAAGGTTTGCTTCGCAAAAGGAGGGTGTCCCGAAGAAAGTGCATCTGGCCACCGATAAAGCCGACTTCCCATGTCTCATGTGCTCGTCTTTTCCAGTATCCGCCCCTTTCATCGTATTCGAGAGAGCCATTTAACAAGGGAAATCTCTGCCGCGTTTCCTTTGACGTGCCATCCATAGTCGCTTCCTCTTCGCATGTTCCTCTTTTCTCAATCGTAAGTACTATCCTACGAGATTCTGTCCCCCGTTGTTAGATTCGAGAATACATGGTTTCTACGACAAATCTTATTGGCGTGGTAAAAGAAGATGCCTTTACCTCTGTGACCATGTATTCGAACATACACCCATTTCAACTGCAAGTCCTTCTTGAAAATTTAAAAAGAAAAAGTTAGAACTCCGGTCTATAGAATAATACGCGCAATCAAATTTATCGTGTCAGTTCGCATAGGATTCCGAAAGTTGTTTAAAGCATCAGTTCGATGCGGATAGTCTCTGTCATCGTGGGGGAAGCTTTTAACAAGCCTGTCTAAATTATTAAAGCAAACTAAAGGGGGAAAGATATTGCGGGTCGAGGCTGATTGTCAACCTAGCCGAAGTTTAACGCCGCTTCAAATCCATGGAAAGGCTTACAGGCTAGAATGATAGCGTGGCGAGGAGGAGAAGGCCGCGATACCAATTTGCAGTTTGTTCGATGTCTCGAGGTCTTTCTCCGTGTCTTGGCAGGGTTGACTGGCTGACAAGCGCGACAGGCCGAGGCCGGCGTGTAAGCAAGCAAAACGAGCGACTAAATAAAGGGGTGGATGAGCACTCTCTTTGCTTCGAGAAGGCAGATTTCGAAAGGGGTAGCCGTGAGGGGGTAAAGTAGGAGGAAGGCAGAGAGAAATTGATGTTAGCCGTTTGCATTTATTATTAATACGCTCGTCGACCTGTCAACGAAGCGAACGTGTCAGCCAGTGCTGTTTCAACCCCCATTCTAGACCCTCTTCTCCCGTCGCCCCTCCCCCTCCCTGGACGTTTCGGGTGGACACGTACACTTTCTCTTTCCCTTCTTTCTCCTCTGTCAATCTACCTAGAAGCTGACGTCGAGAGAGGCGGAAGAGGGCAGCTTAATTATTCAAGTGCAGCTAAATCGCACCGCACCGCTTAAAATAATCTCGTTCTCGGACATTCGCCATTTTCCCATCCGTTGGCGACTGTCACCCGATTCCATTTTGTCAGAAGTTCAAGAATAACACGGTTAAATACTCCGCTCCACGAATTCAATTAAAGGCAAGATAACTTAAATTGAATGAATAGGGAATTATATTAAATTGTACGTAGCGGGAAGGAATGGAGCAGGTAATGCTTTTATGCGAATTGGAATTGACGAAATTCTTCTTTGCTCCATGGTCTGAGATCTCATATGCGTTACGCTGTTTCGATATTTTATCAAGTTTTGGAAAAGTGTAGGTAAGTAATCGATCCAATCGATTTTCGCTATCCAATCGTTCTACCATAACTCTTCTGCCGTTTATTCAACCATTCTTCGGATTACAGAGATAGCAAAGACAGATTCAAACTACGCACAAGTTAAACGGTGCTATTATAATTTTATCTCATTTATTAGTTTGCACTTATTAGGCTGGTGGTGGAATTAAAATGAAAGCTGAACAATGGAAGCAAAATTGAAAATCCGAAGAAGGGTCAAATAAAAACGAGCAAACGCTTAAAATTCGATGATGCCTTTCGCAGAGATACTGTTGCGTAAACATTTACCAACCTTCACGGATTATCCTGAACACGCAGATGGAAAACGCATGCAACGCGAAGAAATCGATTTTGACTGACGAGGGATACGACAACGTGGATTCCGTCGCGTTATTGCCCGCGTCCCTGCATTATACAGGAACTTAGGGACTCGTCTACTCGAGGGGAATAAAAGAAACGTATCCAGGATTCCGGCACCTTCGACCGGATGTTGTCGTAAATCAAATGTCACCAGAATCCTCAAGGGCTCGTCCGCACGAACTCAGCGATTCGATCTCCCCCCCCCCCCCCCCCATTACCACTGCTCCGTTGCACAAAATCTCGACGAGATATGATAAACGTTCCCTTTTATCTTATCAGAGCACGTGCACCGGATAGCGTAAAAGGAAATGGAAGGTTTCTTTTAAAACGTGTTCGTTGCACGCGTTGCAGACCGGAAGCAAGATACGCCGGATAAAGGGTGCAAATTCTAGCCACGCTTATGCTAATTTATTTATTTCCATATGCAACGAGGGAAAATCGTTTCAGTTTTATTCTTGTACTGCACAGTCTCTAGACTAGGCGGAATTGGCAAGTCGGAATGCAATAGAGAAGGGTAGCAGGGAAAGCACTAGGATTGCTTCTATTTAAACGATATCCCCGAGCTCTCCTTCGATCTCGCGGATGAAAATGCAAATCCATTCCACGGAGCAGTTCATTTTCATCACACCTCGTGCCATTATTGCGCCACAGAGCCGCGAGTAAGATATTTCAGATAGCCGATAATGCGGTTCGATACCGCGAATGGTAATTTGCTTGATTTCAGATGCGAACTATCCAACGTAATCTTCAATACACGCCGTTTAACCGATTAAAGAAACGATTACGTAGTAACAATAAAAAAAGGTAGTGTAGATGGTGTAAGATTCCTCTTTCAGACAATCCGAATGTATATGCGAATTTAATTTTCCTATGACTTCTTAATAGAGCCTGTCTATTCTGCCTGTAACAAATGTATCCGACCGTACTTGCTACTTATCACGACCACGTTATTAATTCTGAGAAAGAATACGTTCCCTCCGTGTATAGCTGGCGTCAGAAATCGGTTTCGCCGCGATTGCAGATACGAAGAAATCGTGACGTTTCGAATGCTAATTTTCTTAACCTTTTCGCACATAGTTAGCCGACGCGAAAAGCCTGTGCTCGCGAATCCGTTTCCTCCGCTTGACAAACGAGCCGTTCGAAAACAAAAGAGAGAAAACACGCCAGTCACGATGCATCGATTTCCCTTCCCCTATCGAATAGATTCGATTTACGAGCTGAATAACCCGTGCGATTTCGTTCTTCCTGCTCTCGTAGGCCTCGCACTCCACGTCGAAACGACCGGCAACAACGTGGCTGCGTTTGACATTTCCATTCTGCGCCTTGCCGAGGATTTGTTTGAAATATCGTTTATGCCGTACGGTATCCGGCATCATAGCCGGATTAACGGCTGCAACAGGTCGTTAAGTTGGCCGTTGTAAAGCGTCGATATTAGATGAAAATCGAGTCGCGACGGGGTCCGTGCATCGATCGCTCGACTTGTTCGACGACGCGCGTCCTCGATTTATGCCCAGAGATCCCTTCGTTCTTCGCCGCGCGATTCTTTGTTTCCTTCGTGTTTTCAGACTGTTCTCGTTCGTGTGCTCCGTACATAAATGTCACGGGTGCAATGATAAATTTTGCGCGCACGCCTTGCCGCGTTACAGCGCGGCGTCGTTCTTGCCTTTCTACACGCTGCTGTCTATAAACGTATCCTATTGAACAATGTCATTGTTTCTCTGCCTTTCGGGAAGAAGTTAACCTCGCTTCAACATTTTTTCAACGAGTGAAATAAAAGATTGCGTGACGCGAAGTTCCAACAATTAAAATACGAACGGAACGTAGGCGGGCAAGTATTTGTGTGGTGGTAAGGCGAAATGGCGTAAGTCACGTTCATTTTTTTAATGCTAGCGCTAAATTATATCGGACTTCGATCGAATTCCATTCATCTTCTAAGCATGAGAAATTTATTTTCCTGCATTTTTGTTTGATTCTTCGTTTCAAAGCTCGACTAATACATAAATTTCGATTTTTTGAATAATGCGACTTACGTCGTTTTGCCTTACAATCTCAGAGTTGAGCTTAAACCGTTTACGAATATTATACAACGTTAATGTATTAGACGCAGATGCATCAGACGGTGACGTTAAATAGAAATGTCTGCGATTAAGCGTTTCAAGACACACGCGAGTACACTTTCGACGATCTAGAAATCCACGTTCGTTGGTCGATACACGTGCTCGAAACGAATATCACGGAACAGACAGGACGGCAAAGTGAATAGCATTGTGCGCGATTCTACCCCGGGGCCCGACATCTCCTTACGCCTCGTTAGACGCCTTGTTTCGCGCCTCGAAAACGCACGTACGAGTACACGATGTAATATCGCGAATTGTGACTGCTAAGCTCGTCGCCTTTCATAATACTAGTTTTAATGGCCCATTCTGGGCCCCGCTCGACTGTTCAGCAAAAAGGAATTGATTTTCGTGCCGACGTCCTGTTACTACTCGAAGAAAACGCGAGAATTTCGAGTCCACGGATAAGTAACTTCCTGCTTCATATTTACTAATTCGTAGCTGCGGTGGAATCTCATCACACGATCTATTTCATCTATTTTGGAATCTCGTTCGTTATAGCATCCATTTGTTGCTTGTACATCGATGTATACAGTTGCAAGCATATGGATAGGGAAAAGCAATACATGAAATTTAATTTCATTTACTTTTGTAGGTAACAGGTAATAATAATGTGTACAGGTTTTTAATATATGAAAAATGTGCTCTGAAATAGCGTATTGCGGAGGCAAATAGGAACGCAATATGGAATTGTGTAATTGATTGAATTTAAGATCGTTTCCTTATTTACATGCTCGCCACTATATATATTTGTGTATATGCTTGCATATATATTAGGCAACCAAGAAAATTTTGGCTATTTCTAGGTTTTGTCATTTATTGGACTGTATATTATGTAATAATATGAAATGCATTCTCCATTCGTGATAAGTTGTTAAATCGTTAGAAAAAAGCTAATAGAAGCTGAAGCTGTCTATTTTTGTATAATATACACTTTGTGTATCATTTATTTCTATCAGTTAAAATGACACGAATTTTCTTCTCTGATGTATGTATGTATAGGTATTTAAAAGCGGTACATACGTTCGTAATAAATAATTCATATTTATGTAAAAAAGTACACACAATAGCCGCGTGTATCTTCCTGCGTTCATTGTAGCATAATCGTTCTTTGCAGGCGTTCTAATTTAATGAGAAAACAGTTCGTTATAGGGTTCCTTAGTTGTAAGTTTGTTTGTTGTAGGATACTCGGCTATATTAACATTGCGAGTTCTTAAGGACGGCAGTGTTATTAACGTTGCCATTTCCGTGGCATTTACCACGCAACGAGCTAATAAAAGTTCTAAAATACCTCACGTGAATTCCGTGTAAAATGCATAAGATGCAATGTAATTAGGCAAACGGCGAAAACTGCTGGGAATTTAGTAAAATTATTTTAGCAGTGGAATAATTGTATTCGTTAAAACAGTGCAGCGCATAGCTTTAGCGGTGGTCCGCCCATTGGAACAATATTCTATGCCGAATTGATGCAAAGTAAGCCGTAAGAACGTCTGCTGATTTGAATTGTTAATCGGCGTACAACGCCGGCCCATTGATGTCTAATTATCATGTACAGCGCGATTCAATGGCATTACGCTAGGAACCTATGAATCATATTTAACGACAAATGAATTTCTCAGCATTATATGCAAAACACACGGAGGAGCAAGCGGTCGGCGTTATCAGCGCGGATTTTGCAGCGGGAAAAGTACGCGAGCAGGCTAGTAAGGTAGTCAATAATTATCCTGCCAACCGCGTGGGTAATAAATCAATGCTTAGAAACAAAATGACAGGAACGATGGTCGTTGATAATACACGTGTATGTACGAATGTACGCTAATTGCACGCGCCGGCAGAGAGATATATACGACGAGCTTCGCAAGATTAGACGAGCCCTCCCGAGCTTGCTGATTTCAGACGTTGTATCTGTCTTGCATAATGCTGTACAGTGTTGCAATAAACATTGCAACGTTAATGCTACAGGCTACAAGAACCTCGACGACCGTGCAAATGCACGTTTGAAGAGTCCCGCGAAATTTCGACGTCCTTCGATCATTAGACGCGTTGCGAGCGAGACTGTCTCGCTGTGAATCAATGCCGCGTGCAGGTTCTATATGGTATACGTATGCTTGATGAAACGTAATCACCGTGCTAGCATGTGGGAAAGTGTTACCAACGATAAAATGGAATTAATATTACGCGTGAGTCAAAGACAGATGCAATCGATCAACTGAATCCGGGATAATCTATTAGAGTTTAATATCCCGTAATAATAAGCTTGAATCATTTATTGTTTTCTTCGTTTACGAGCAAATAATTTGTTCCCCGGGCTTCATTACAAATGGATGCTGTAAAGGGATAAATCAAAAGAGTAATAATTACGATGCGCAAGCGAGAGGCGCTTTCTGAAGAACGATACACGTGTCACTGTGGTGTTTGGAAAGTTAACATACCCCATGCGTCAAAGTCAACGTGACGAATGATTTTTTCAAGTGATTAGGCTTTTTCAGTCGCTTTTTCGCTAAAAATAGCTATAGTAACGAGCGTGTAAAGTCTCCGGCTATTTTAAAGACGCAGGGAACAATGCCTTCTGTTCTATAGTAAAAGTAGCCGCGTATAAATTATACATTGCTCCTATGTATAGCTCGATGTCACAGTGAGTCGCGTAACCCAATCATTATTGCAACTACCAAGATAGAAACACTTGCTACATCCTTATTACAAAATTGTGCTCTGAAAGCAACCGGTAATTATAATCATCTCTAACCGCCCTATAATAAACGAAGATTAAAGAAATTCTATCAATCATTTGATAACTTATATCCAGGGATTTACACCGAAATGTAAAATACCGGTATTTTTCGGTTATATCTTCACAACCTTTATAGAAACTGAAATACAGAAATATCGGTATATTTAGTCGCCTTTCGCGTGCAATGGGTTAAGTAGCTGCTTATATCTTTCTGAGTTCAAACAATCTCTATCGTTTAAACTAGCTTCAACGAAGCTTCGCAAACAAATACCACTGGAAATTCCCTAAAATAACGAAACAAGGCTTCAACCCACGCAGACTACTGGTGCATTGTTCGCACCGCTTGGGAACAGGTTGAATCGGCTGCGATTTCAAGCTCGCGCAAGTGTGCGAGGGCCACGTACGTGCCGGTGGCACGCGTGACACGCATCTCATTGCGAATAGGTCACAGAGTTCGTAAGAACCCGGCCGCTCTGCACTTATGTACGTTTATGGTGTGCTCACGTTGGAACGCAGTTGAACGATCGTTTCTCGCGGTGTTGTCCATGGGATTCTCCATGGAATAACGTCCGCTAGCGTCGCGTTCCGCGTCGCTATCGGCCGTTACCTGTGATGCACACCGTCTCTGATGTACGATCGGACTAAAGCCGAGGCGGTACATCATCCGCCACCTAACAAGAACGATAGAGAGCTTTTCCGTGCGAAGTGATTTATGCGAATCGTCGCGTCTACGGCTGACCGAGTGTAATTTACCAACGAATTGATTATTCTTCGCGTCAGCTATCGGGAATGTTGCCCGATTGTCGCGATTGTTTCGTTATCGTGATTTTAAATCATTTTCGAGTAGATTTATGGTGAGCAACATGTGAATTTCAATACAGCCGTACGTCGATTTACGCGGCACTTCATTTATACGAATTTCTTTTTATTTTTATTTATTTATCTCTACCGCTGTTGTAACATACACATGTAAACGAAGGGAAGAAAACCGAGTGATTGCAACTAGAGTTACGTTACAGAAACTGTTTTGCATAAATAGCGGTTATAAAAACAGAAATGAAGCGTATGGTTAGAAATGAAGTGGTTTGAAGTATACGAATAGATTAATCCTTATTATACAATTTCGACTTTAGTTATTCGTGAGAATTAGACATTCTGTGTTTGTCTAAAGCCAGAGAAAGGTTCAACTCTATCCAAAGTCGTATTCGCATTATCACAAATTCTTGATATTGGGTCAACAAACGCGGTATTATTTTACGTAGTGAATAATCTCTTGATTTACACGAACTTCTTATACGCGGTTCTCTTTTTTTTCTTCCAGTTTTAGTAATTACTCGTTGTAAGAAATAATAGTCTATAATAAAATCTTCAATAATGAAACCGAAGAAATACTTCCAAATAGAAAATATTCAAGCGATGAACATAGTGACGTTGCGATAATTAAAAAGAAATTTAACTGTGGAAAATATGCAAGAATATATAAAATATCCAAAGTAAAACACAAGTTAAAATAATGAAAAGATCCTCAACTTTGATCCCATTTCATTAGTGTCATTTGTAAAAATGTAAATTTGCATAAACATCCGCAGACTAATTATGATTTTTATAAATTTTCATTATTTTTACTTTGTAAGTAAACTTCTGTAACTTGTATCACGCTTCATCTTAAGTATTTTTTTCATACTAGTGGACTTACAAGTCAATCGAGGGATTCTTTGGATTTAAATTTCTACATTTGAATTTCAATAGTTGAATGATTGCAGTTCTTTCGGTGACTTCCATATACGTATATTGCAAAATTGACAAAAGTAGGAAACATCTTTACAGTCGCATTTTATGCGAAAACTTTCAGCTACTTATTACCATTTCCAACAGTTTCAGCTCTCACGAAAAGCCTCTCGGAATCCGTTTTCATTTTCTTGAAACTGGCGTCGATCTTTTACAGGAAAGACAGACAAAATTGCAGTAGTCACAGACATAAGCGCCCTTTGTGCAAATTTTTGCCACAGTACAAATAAATTGAAATATTTGAGAAATGTTACAATCTCTCGGTTTTATTTTCTACAAAGAATTATGTAATATCTCCGTATCTGCTCCCAGCCCAAATTTGTTTATATTGACATAATAATTAGTATTCATATATTGTTGACTTATAAAATCCTATCTGTTATTAATCCCGCACTATTTATGTTACATTTTATATTACAAATTTAGAGCTTACAGTACGTTTTACCGAAATCATTAGCGAGAAATTCAGAGATAAAGGATTACATTTTGCAAAGGACAAAATTATTGCGGCTCGATTAGTTGAAGCGTTTGCCTGAAGGTGGCAGCACTACCTTGCTCGAGTCTTCTATGTTATATAGCGTTGTAAATGGTGGGAGAAGCAGTATGGCGCAGAAGCGTACGTACAGTCGATTGCACGACGTTGGGATGGTTTAGTGCCGCTTGTAACTCCGCGTTAGAAAGGTGAACATATTCCGTGGTTCACTTCGATAGACCGAACTTCGACTTCTCCTCTGCAGAATGAGGTACGTTTTAATCTCAATACACTTTGTAACAATTGTTTCCGAGCATGCTTGTATTGATCCGTCAACTCTCGACTCTTTTAACCGGTTTTCTATCAATTGTACATTAAACTAGAATGTTTGTTTCATAAATTTGTGGAGTTGTTTGGTAATTTCGTAGTGACGTTCATTGATACTCGCACATGTTACAAAGGTAATTTACAAGAATGTTGCGTACTACAATAAATTTCATTGATAAAACTCGTCAACGAGGTTGCGTCGTAGCGTAGCGTACAAAGTATCGAGTTGCTGTTATAGAGGTCGCGAGTTCAAATCCTCCGCGGCGGGAAAATTTTGAAGCTACTTTTTTTTAACAAATTTAATATCTGTGATACTGCTTCGTGTGTTTTATAGTAATTGCATGTACGCGCGTCCAATATATACATTAAAACACTTGTATAGTAAAATATTTTTGTTGATAAAGAAAATGACACCGACTCTGTATATTAGACTGTTCTCATTGATCAGAAGAATTGCACCAGTTTCGTACGATAACCGCAACTGTAGAGGCAAATAATTATTTCTATCCATAGAATGTGTATCCAGAGACACAGGGAGAAAATGAAAGCATAAAGGTCACGTTATATCCGTCTCATCCCGGTTCAGATCAATCAATTCAAAATGCCGTTCACAGCGGACGCTGCAGCCAGCCAAATTCAAGAACGGCTGAAAAATCTCTATCACCTGGTACACGAGATCGAAAGTCAGCGGGTCCGTTCGGAACATAACATGAATAACATTATAAAAACGTACGAGAAGGTTACCCCGGAAGACAAAGTGTCTCCGTATTATCAGCAGAAGCTGAAGAATCTCTACAACGCTGCCATAGGGGACTCCCAACAGGAAGAAGAAATTTTGCGCAAAGCACTGGGAAAAATCAACGAAATCCGCGCGATTCGGAACGAACGAAGGATACAGGCCCGCAATGCGGGAAATAAAGAAACTATTCGTAGAGGAGCATTAATGAAGATGCTGCTGAGCACCGCGCAGACACTTCCTTTGTACGTAGGCAAGACACCAGGGGCGAAACCACCACCTCTTTGCGGAGCAATCCCAGCAGAGCCGACTTATATCGCCAAAATGGGAGATATGGTGGCCGCTTTGGTGAAGGGCTCGGAGGAAGAAGAAAACTGGATTTTGGCGGAAGTGGTCCAGTTTAATCCAACGACGAATAAGTATGAAGTGGATGATATTGACGAGGAACAAAAGGATAGGCACACCCTATCGCGACGAAGAGTAGTGCCTTTGCCACTGATGAGGGCTAATCCAGAGACTGATCCCCACGCTCTCTTCCCCAAGGGGTCTATCGTGATGGCGTTATACCCTCAAACTACTTGTTTTTATAAGGCTGTAGTGAATCAGTTGCCCACTACAGCCACGGAAGAATATGAAGTTCTATTTGAAGACGCGACTTATGCGGAGGGATACTCTCCCCCGTTAAACGTCGCGCAACGTTACGTAATCTCTATTAAAGAGAGCAAGAAGAATAAGAGCCAGTGTTGACGGACGATTTGTTATCGAATCGCTACAGTATTACCTTCCACGTTTGCATATTTACTTATAAAGTACAACCTTACGTTTTTGTACCAGAGAGTAGGCTAATTAATGGTAATAAAGTTAATGATTTTCGACGATTGTCCTACCATTGTATTTCTTCGAACAACGGATATGCATCCCTTTGTCTCCATTGTCTGACCCGTTAACCCTTTCCTGATCAGTAGATTGCGGATTTTGAAGGTGGAAAAAAATCCAAAATGCATATAAACTGTAAAATTACACAAAATATTCGAAGTACGATATCTAGAGGGTGAAGCAACCCCCAATTTAGGCACAACTTCTCCGGACTGATTTATTCAGATACGAATTTGCATAAAAATCCTCAGTCTAGTAATCAGTGTACTTTTTGACACGAATGAACGTAGAAATAGATAATAAAATATTTGTTAAAAAGTTTGTAGTAATCATCTATCGATTATTGGATTCGCAAGAGATGTTTAATTGATGTTAACTTTAGAACTCTGAAATAGGATATAAGCGTTCTTCGCGAAAGGGTTAAACGAGAATCCGTACACGTTTCCCCAGCTTTATTAATATAATTGTTTCTGCATTGCGTATGTACCGGTATTTTTACCGAAATCATATGGTTTGTCCTTAAGCTGAAGGTTCGTACCGGAGGAAATAAACATATACTGACAGTTACGGCCCTATTTCCGCGATACTCTTGGCAGCTGGGGGTAATTGGCGTAGATTATACGACGATAATAGCGGCATCCTTGTACACGCGGGTGGACCTTAACCTGGACTGGTCTGACCTTTCGTGGAATTGGTTCTCCGTGACTCCGTTCGAGCAATTTCTTCCCGTATGGAATAAATCTTCCTCTTCGCGCTGACACGACCAAGAGAGAGGGTTTGCTGGTCTGTCGGAAGGGGGAGGGAGGGGGGTAGGGTGAGGAAAGAGATTGAAAGGCGAGCCGCCGGTTCGCCAGCGAAAAAGGGACGCAGAACGAAAGAGAGTGGCGTGCAATAATTGATTCCATAATCGGTGGCTGCCGCCAGACATCAAAGTGACTCGGTGCCCGCTTCCAACCCCCAGCAGACTGACCGGGCCAATCTTCATTCATTATTTAACTTAACTAGTCTCGCTTGAAGTATCATAAAAAAAGCGGCACCGCTTTCGTCATGTCGACACGTACTTCGGCTCACGTTCCTTCTTCCAAATTGTCTGGATTGCTCTTCAATAAAGGTTCTCCTAATCCTCTTCAATAAAGAGCGATCCTTTTTACAACCGCGTTTAAAATATGGCAAAATAATACGATTTGAGGACAATGTATATAAATAGTAGTAGAATATCTTTGGAGAAGATTGTCCTGTGCTACAGTATATGTGCGAGGCTTGATCAAAAAGTTCGTAGAATTTTTTCTTAATTTCTCACGATGGAAATGTTCGATTGAGAAATTGTTATCTTGTGATGTTATTACGTTTGCCCTTCATGTCTGTCTAAATTTGTGGCCATATTGAATGCGTAGTTTAGGTTTCAGCGATTTTCTGAATTGCTCTACAATATTGCAACAACTCGCACGTCGTTGCTTGTTCGAGAATTTTTGTCCATATAATAACACTATAATGATATCGCAATCACTGTATTCGCTAGGTATACTATTTCATACCTTGCTTCCTTTTCCAAGAATTATAAAAGAGTATTGTTTTGCAATTATTGAAGACACGAAAGAAAAATCGCCGAATGCATTGTAGACTATACGAAGAAATGTATTCCAAAAATGTTCTGAAAACCGGAAAATGGTTTGGAATAAATTATGTTCGGTACGATGGTTCAAATTAACTTTAAAGAAACCAACATAAATACTGACGAACAAAGACATACTTTTTCAAGTAAACAGAAATTCCACGAACTTTTTCATCAAACCTCGTATAATTATGGTTAACCTTAGTAGCTCATTAACGATTCATAGGATCGCTTCAGAAGCAATAATCGAAATCACAACGACCACGTACGATCCAATGCATATCCGAGAGCACCCAATGGTTTCCAAACGATACCTTTCCCCGAGATAGCGGGACCCGTCGGGAGAAGCCATTCTCAGTCATGGAATTAATTCAACCGTTGCGATTAGCTTTCGCAACGGGGGTGAATTTTGGTCGAAATGACTTCCAGTAACCTTCGTGTACGCAGACACAGGTTTCTGGCCCTATCATGGCGCACGGTTACGTTCACGGACCTCGAGTTAGTTCGTATGACCGGGATACAAGTGGATTGGAAGCATGCAACGCCACCGGAAGCCAAGACGAACTTGCAGCCGGGCACGCGAACCTTTTTACCCGTATTTCCAGCGTCCCTCTTCGCCCCTCTCCGCAAGCTTACTAGTTTCTGTTCGTTCCTTTCGTTCATTCGCTCCACGTTCTCAGTTATCTGAGTAATTCCTCTCCTCGAAGAAGGTTCCTTCCTTCTTTCTTTCGTTTTTTTCTTCTCCTCCTTCTTCTGTGTTCACCGCTCTACCCTTTTCTACGCTCTTCCATTCCATTCTGCTGTTCGCGAGGCGCAACCGATTGGACCGGGTTCGCTTAACCGTTCGGTAATGGTACACGGCATTTTTCTTCGCCACTCGTAATTACAGTCGAGCGTTTGCGAGCATATTTTATTTCGTTCCGGGTCGATCGACCCACCAACGCTGGTATGTGTCACTTAGCTCGAGCTTCCGCTATCCTATTGACAATCATTAGTCTTCCTTTCGATAAATTGGTAGCCAGATGCGACCAAGCCGAGATGTCATCTCGACACTTTTAGCTTCTTTCCAAAAACAGGGAATTTTCAATACGAGCTCTTCCGGTAATAAGAGCCCTGAACAAAGTTACTCTTCCGTGTTAAATGTCCGTTTAATTAAAAACTCGCTAATGGTCCCTTTCATCGGTTAGTTTTCATTAGAATGAAATAATAGCAAGGTTGACTCAACGTTAATTTTCACGTTCTCCACAGTGCTCTGCAGTGGGAATTTCATTTTTAAGAAGGATCGCAGAAATAGCCGGATATAGATGAGAAAATCGAAAACCGATGAACCTGGCCGCAGTAGCGAAGAAAGGAAAGCGCGGAAAAGAGATTACATGGCGGTCCGTGCGCCGGACAGCCCGTAGATTTTCATTTTTTTTAATTAATACGCCCCCGTACAATGGTATGGTTACGGGAAGGTCGATAAGGCCGGTTAACGAGCTGCCAACGTCTAATCCAACTTCGCCTCGAAAACTGTCGGAACTCTTACAGGACGTGTAATGAGTTCTAGCCGCTCGACCAAGAAAAGTCTCGATGTTAATAGCTTTTAGCCTTTGAACGAACCAACGACTTTGCAGAGCATTGCCGTTGTCGATGAATGCTGATCAAATTGCTTTCATCCCTAGTGGACACCTTTAGACTATGGATTTTAACCGTGGAATAAATTTCTGCCGCGACCAGATCCGATCTAAAGCTATCTATGTAGTCTCGCAAGCGGTGGCAATTTCCGTCTCGAAAGCACAATGCTAGCAGTTCCAGGCTCGTGTACCGCTACTCTTTTCCTTCTCGATAGCAACGACACTTTAGACCAAACGATAGCGAACCGGTGAATGTAGGCGGTTCGAGCGCAGCCACTTTTAAAACGTTTCGAGTCCCACTTCTAGAGTGCACGCTCGCGACTCGAATGCGGTATCGCGACAACAATCAGGTGTTTGACCCCCTCGAAACGCTACCTGGGTCCAGGTAAGCTTCCTTGAATAAATAAGGGTCACGAGGCATCTGGAAGCATTGATCTAATTGCTCTCTACGTAGTAGCCCGCGATCATTGGTTCGCGTGGAGTAAGATAGTTCGACATTGCGCATCAGCAAGTATAGTTTAACTGAGCAAACGTGAACCTTGTATGAGAAGTTACAGCTCGTTCAGGCGATATGGTTTTCTTGCTGAATCGATTGTAACCAAAGGCATCGTTCACATCGTTAGACTGTTGGAAATTTCAATTTGTGAATAGGTACAGAATCTACAGTGGCGAGCATAAAGTGGTTCACGAAATTCATCAAATGTTGCATCGTTGTTAAACGATTATTCTGTAAATAATTTTCTTAGTACAATTAGGTATCCAACAAAGTTAATTTAAGCATATAAATTGCACATTAAGTTTGTGTTCAAA
The DNA here is from genome assembly GCA_028830335.1 of Eucera pruinosa. Taxonomy (NCBI): domain Eukaryota; kingdom Metazoa; phylum Arthropoda; class Insecta; order Hymenoptera; family Apidae; genus Eucera; species Eucera pruinosa. Next base: position 13,579,569 of record JAMYCR010000004.1, on the reverse strand, counting down.
GTTTCATAATTAGCGATTGCATTTTAATTGAATAAGAAATTGAGGGAATGAAAACATTTGATAAGTCGTGGGTCACTGTATGAAGAGGAAAATCCTCGTAAATTCAACTGGTTCTACCAACGTAAATTTTGCATTGGTGTTTTCATTGAATTTAATAAAGAATTGCTGGAGATTTACCATAAATTCGTAGCATCTGTATCTACTAATAAATCAGTGGCTTTGCTAACTTAGTTAGTAACCACAATATAATAGAACGCGCCGCGTAACATAATATTTTGTCAGAATGTGGGGTAATTGAATGCAATGTCATAACGATCTGTCAACCAGATTTGCCAACGTCAGTGGGAACAAGCATACTTTTAGCAGGGGTCGTCGCTTTCGACACTGACGATTTGTTATGTTTTTCGACACCGGGAGCGCGCATTAGGGGGAAAGACGAGTCGCATTAGGCGAAACGATTTTCTCTCTCTGACATATTTCAACCGAGCATTTGTCTTTTCATGGCATACAGGTTCCACGGTTTCGATGCTCGAAACCGTCAGCCACTTCTCTTATTCGGCAAAGGAGTTATGTGCATGAGGAAAGGGATGAGCGTGAACCACGTGGAGGGGGTGGAGCCGGAGGGATGCGATGGGGAAGGCGAATAATTCATAAGCGGGCGGTTTCTCGTTAATTAATTGCGTTTGCCAATGAAGGCGGGGCAGTTTAAAACTTCCTTCATAATTCAGACCCATAATCGGTTATCGTGATCGTTATCTCGCGACACGGCGCGATCGTCCCCCGGAAATTAGCGTACACTTTTACGGCTTTCCCGTCGAAAGAATTTTAATTTCGCTGGAGTTGACGTTGTCCCTTGATACACGCCACGTTTTCGTTCTATTGTCGCTACAACGTGTGGATTGATGGAAATTTAGCTATCGACGCGAACGTAAACGTAACGTTGGGCAATATTGTACAAGTTATACGATGGGTGGTGGGGGACGGTACGATCAGAAAGAAAAAAAGTTTTTTAATTGAACTCGCAGAATAACCTATTGTTTTGAAAAAAGTTAATTTCAAACGGTTGTTTGGTTCGTGTATATTTCATTACCCTTGAATGGAAACGTTGCAAAACTCGTCTGCCATATTGAAAGTTTAAATATTTGGAATTCGACATTTCAATGGTTTCAATTTTAAAGCCAGAAATTTAATTTAAATTTGCAATTTTTTTTAATTACCGCAATCGCAAAAGTTTTCACGATTTTTTTCTAAGATAGTGGAAATCGTTTATAAAACGAATCAGACACGTACTAAAAAGTTCGCCCAGTTTCGAGGATTCGAACAGTTGAAATCGAAGTTCCGTGCGAAAACAATTTACATTCCTCTCAGCGGATGACAAACGTTTTATGGGATCGCGTTGCTGAAAGTATCACGAGTAGCCTATTATCTCGCGAACCGCTAGAAACGAGTGCTTCGATTTAAAACCGCATCGGTTTGCTGCGGGAATAAATAACAATCCAATGAACGGTAATATCGCGTGGTTTCGCCATTAATCACCGGCGGGCATATTCCTTTTTCAGGTCAACAAACCCGTCGCGTTTCAATCCACAAGTTGGTCATATTCGCTGGACACGGAGGTCGTCGTGGGGACCGATGCCCTTCCGAGAAGTTACTTATTTCTGGACCATGTCCATGGTCTCAGTGGGTCAGCGACGACGACCAGTTCCAGCGATGATTAATTTTAACCTCCCATCAGGGATATTAGTTTTTAATGCATCACGGTTGATATGGGAATTATAATAATTAGTTCGGAGCCCTGTGGGCCAGCTGTACCTCCCAACTGTGTCGTCCATCGCTATACTGCGATTCTATTTACTCTGGAGAAACAGCGCACTGTGCGGAGATCACTATGATACGAATTTCCAAGTCTATACATCCTCGTAACAGCTGCGTGCAACCAGTTAATTGTGATTTTTGTTTCGCCTTATTTTGCAACTCAATTACGCGGAGCCTAGTTTTTAATGAGCAAACCACTTTGCGAAATGCGTTTCCCTTGTAAAAGGAAATATCAGAGTTAGAACCGGGGTGGTCTCTAATTTAAATTTAGTCGTTGTATCTTATCGATCTGCACACTCCATTATTCCCTGAAGTATTTCAAGCGGTACGGTCTTCTAAAATATTATTTCCTCACTTGACCGTGTCCTGTAAATTGGCTGCCGGCAAACTAATTTCGACTCCCCTAACAATTTTGCATCCAAATAAACATCTTCTTCGGGAAATTTCCCAAAGCGACCGAATTTCTAGGTATCAACAATCCATCTCTTGGTTCAAGCCCCCATGCATTTATTTCATTTCGGACGGAGAACCTATTTTAAGTTACCTTTGAGTAACTTTTGAAATTACACTGTAACGAGTTCTACTCTCTTTACAATAAAACGATACGTCGATCTAGAGGCACGCCATGTATGTATTGACAGTAGCCAGCCTCGAACATCAAAATAGGTTTGTACACGTTTCTATGAACTTCAGTCACGTAAAGAAAAAGCACGATAATGGTGTGTGTAGGTAACACGAGTTGCCGGAAATTCTGAGCTACGTTTCGCGTGCGCTTCATATGTAACCCAGAAACTTGAACTTGGAAGTTTCTTCGCGAACTGCTCGCTGGCCTATCAAGCAACTGTAAGTCGGTGTCGTGACAAAGGCAAACGTCTGTGCCTTCCGACCCTTTGCTACTATGTGCCATTGTGTCATTATTATGCTCAACTGACAGCGTATACTTTCTCCATTGACAATGTAACATGAGACATTTGAAGTTTGCTCGCTCAACGATGAACTTCGTATACCATGTATATAGACATACATTAGCTACGTTTTCTCGTTGATTCGACAAACTTCTTTCGGAAATACGAATGTTTCTTTACAGTTCCAAGTACAAAGGCGAATTAACCCCTTGCCTTGCAACTTTTCCAAGATTATTCACAGGAATGTTTTCACTATTTTCTACTATAACACTAAAATATACTTAGCAATCCTTAATTTCAGAATCTTGCAAAGTGAAATAATGTGAATTAATGTTAAAAAATACAGCGTGGTTTTATTTGGAATTAGCGCATAGATTAAAGCACGAGTGTAACTTGTTATAAGGCATGAGGTTAGAACGTACTTATGTATCCAAACGAATGAAAAATTTCACAAATATTCTCCGACAACCCCTTGCCACCCTTCGCCTATCCCCTATTTGTCAATTCCCTCCAGAGGGTGTCGACGATCAATCATCAGACAAAAAGTAAACAGAGAATTAACATGGATCTCCGGAGAAATCTTGATACTTAATTTTACTTGTCCGTTTTTGCCAACGTACGTCGATAACGTGACCTGAAAAAGCGGCGACGCTCCGCCTAGCGAACGCAATTTTTTCCCCCGTGAAACCCGCTCGCCCTTAGAACGATCCATTTCGTCGTGCATCATCTGGTTAATCCCTTACACACCGTAGGAGCGTGATTGTCAATATTTCAAGGGCCGTGAAGCATCGAGGAAAAACGAGCGAAATCGGCCGGTTCGATCGAGCGCGACATCGAGCGCGACATCGATCGCGCCGGAGATCGCGGCTCATGAAATTGACTGGTCTCTCGTCTCGTAGTCTCGCGGGGCTCGTTCGAAGGCAGGCCGCGGGCTAACCGTTGAACCCAGTCTAATTGAATTTCGCGTACGAGCACCGCTACTATTCGTCATTCCGGCGTCCAATTTGGCCGCGAGTAGTGCCGTTCTCTTTCGGCTACCACGTCCTTCATCTTCGTCTAACCGCCTGTCACGCCGCGTTCACGCGGCTGGACGCCTGAAATTCTATCAGTGAAAGCCGCGAAGACACTTACCTGAAACAGAAAGAGAAACAGTTGGTTAGATTTGATTGGTATGGTATTTTGTATCCGCTAACTAGGCTGCGGATATTTATGACAATTTATTAAGTCTACCAATGGATAATCCACACTTTTCGATAAATTCTGCGTTTATTTTTAAGAACATCAAGTATCCATCCTGTCTTAGTCATAATTTCTTTTATTTTATAATGTTTAATATCACTGTTGACGCAAACTGTTGACTCTTGCTTGAAAGAAATCTTGGTACACCTAATATATCTTATGAACAAGATTAAAGAAATAAAGTCAAACTCAAATTGTACAATGCATTTGTGAAGAATTTGAATGTGTAATAAATGAACAGAATACGTTTAATATGTAAAGATATACACCATACTCAAAGTAAAGTAACAGTTATTGCATTTTAAGAAACATCCTTCCATTTAAATCGCTGTCTTTTAACGTTGTTAGTAAAAATATGAATTTGCATAAAGGTCTGCAGTTTAATAATAACACGTACTTCATCTTGAATATTTCGTATATTTTTGCATATTGTGCGCATTCCATGCAGATTTGCGTAGTTAAATTTTTCGCGAATGCATACAAATGCGCAGTCTAGTGGTAAGTAATGAGATCGAAATTATTCGTGTCTCTTTAAAGTTAAGCAGTATAAAACAACTGTGTATTCTTCATTTTTAACTCTTCCTCGGCAATCTAAGTATTTTAAGATACATGCCTCATAAGACACGCAAATTCTTTAGCTTAAATTCCACTTTATTTAGGAAAAGAAATTTAATATTTACGAATATAGTCTATTAGGCGATATTCTGCAGACTTCGAAGAGTAACACAGAATTTTTATAGATTCTCCGAATGCTTGCAACATTAGAAAAACCTTTGGTCGATTTCAATGTTCCAGATTGTCTTTGGCGTTAGCTAAAAATGATTGCCGGGGAAGGTTAATAAAAATGGTAACAATTTTCCAATTTGATAAGGCATTTCATTAACTCAATTGGTTTCTCTAATATTGATGTGGGATGTGAGTGGGGAAAATGAGGTTTGTTTAGTCGAGTTTGTTGGCTCGTATCTCGAAGCGATTGCGGAAGTAGAATATGGCCTTATGGGGTCAGACAACTTTAACGAAGACAATAATAAAGGAACTATTATCCTATAAGGTTTGTTCGCTGGAATACACGTGTGGTGAAGCGAGTTTCTGATCCATAATTTGTTCCGAACATCTGTGCATAATACATACTGTCTTTGGAACTTTTGCGTTTCTTAGCGAAGCTCTCAGCTGCCCGCATTCGAACTTCATAAATTTATCAGTTATACTAGCTTCATCACAAAGAAGCTATAAAGGCCAGTAGTATATCCTTATAGTAACAATTCAGTTTTTCTTTCTGCAATAATAATGTCTTCACTCCTTTTTATTTCCAAAGTAAGAATTTATTGTAGGAAGAGTTGAACTCAGTTAAGAGCTGAACCCAATTAAGTGTCTGGAACCCAGACACTTAAAATTTTCTTTACACAAATTAATAAAAATTGATGCTTTATTCCTTCTATTTTGCATTAATTTCAAGTTAACACAGAAGTGAGCAACAATATCATGATATGATTTTAAATGAACATTCAAGTTTGATATACGTATTTAAAGGAACTTTGAGTGGTCCGTATTATTGGCAAAGATTCGTGACATAACTTACGAGAACTGCAAAATTATTTTCAGTGCTCGCATGTATAATAATCCGATCACTCCAAACTATCGATACGTGCATCACAAACCCATTCTTTGCGATTTGAATATTGAATCCAATCTTCATCATAAGTCTCTAAGCGAACCACGAAAACCGTTTTGCCGTTTGTATCTTTCGGTGCTCTAATTTTATTTATTATTCCTAGTCCACTTATCATCATAATCTTCTTTTCCAATTTTTCCCTCTGTTCTTTTAATATTATTTTCATTTTCCATGGTAGTTTCGATCTATAACTGTTTTGCATTTCAAGTACACGACTAAATATCCAGTATTAGGTATCGCCTGATAATAGACTAACTACCCCTACCGCCGCGCAAACTCATCACACGTTTTTCGCCATCACCGTGAACAAAATATTTTCCAATCCATCGTACACCCGGCGTATCTCCGCAGCGGCATAATTAACGCTTGTTTATTAAATTAATACGCAGCCATCGCAACCCCTGTCGCCGCATGCATTAGCCAGGGTTGCATAAACAAACGTGCGTCGACCCCTCCTGTACCGGCGCGCTTGACTTCGCGGGATCCGCGAAACAGAGGTATCGATTTCGGGGTAAATTGCTTGCAGTAATAATACACAAACACCTGACATTCCACGTAAACTGTAATCGAGAGGCCGGCGGCGGGGCTAAGAAACCCGGCATCGTAAGCCCGTTGTTTCTCCTCGCCGTCGACTTGAAGGAAATAAGGGAAGGACAGGCTTCCTTCTACCAAAGGCAGCTGCTTAGGTTCTCACATAGATTAACCCAGGTAGTTTCTGTTCCGCATCGTCTAGGAGACGAAGCTTCAGGCTGCCAGGAAGTCGCTCGCAAACTCGATGGCAAATTGTCGAGTCTTGCCTACCCCCTTCTTAGCTTCGCCTCTCCCTTGAACCTTCTCTTGCATTCTGTTTCTCCCTTACCATCCCCCTTGTGCCTCTCCCCCCACTCGTCCTTGCCACGCTCTTTGCAACTGTCTGCGTTGGACGTCTTATCCGTAGCGGGCCGTCTCTATCGGGAGCTCGCAAATCACAGGCTGGCGGTTCACTCTGGCCAAATTATCCGGGAAATTCCGAGCACCCGTGTCGGATCGAGATAATCTTAAGCTAGATACAGGAGACGATCGTCTTAGAATTCGACGATTTCCCGTCGCTACCGTTGAATGAGAATCGAATGCATTTACGGTGGCAGAAACGCGTAGCGGTGAAATTAATATGCAAAGTGGTGCTTCCGCTCGTCTCGAACCTCAAAATTATTCCAATTATTCGTTAGCGAATGTATGATAATAAAATAGGAATAAATTGTAGGAGGAATAAACATGAGACAACGTTTGTCTCTTAATGGTGAATTTAAAGCGCAATTAAGGTTGAAATGTTTATTTGCGAAACGCGACCCCGTGATTCTTGATGTTCAGCCAACGAGGCGACACGCGAGCAAGATTAAGTGCATCTGAGCGCAAATGGAAACCGAGAGCTTTAAGCTTAATGCCGCATAAGCCAGAGTTTCCTCGTCTTTTTCCGCGTTAGAATCTCGAACGAGCACGAGCGTAGCCTGCGAAGCGCGAACGCCACGGTGTTATTTAAGAAAGTATTTCTCCGTGCTCTCCCGATTCGTTGGAGTTACAAATTGGAATAGCCCGCGCTTCGAATTTTCAGATTAAAAGCTTGACCCGCTTGTTTACCCTTTGTTAGACGGCTTCCATTACTCCCTTCCTAGCTCTCCGCTATTTTTCCTTCCACATTCCGCATTTTCTTTCAAAGCATTTCAATGCGATGATTTTCCGATTCCCTTTGTTCCTCGGCCGAACCTTTCCCGTGTTAAACGAATTAATTCTACTTTGAATTACTGGCTACGCTCGTCGGTTTTTATCGGCGTAGAGAAATCAGGATTTTGTGTTGTTGCTAATTTATTCGGCTCGCGAAGGAAGGTTCCGGTAACCGGTTAATTGTCATTTAAATGAAAGTCACCGGGAATCGATAATTTCAACACCTTTGCTAGGGCGAAAGCGAGGGTAGGTGTAACGAATGGGGGAGCATCGTCATGGTGGTGGATTTCAACATCCTGTAACTTCACGCTGAGAGGGGTGCATTGCGGGCTGCGATGAAATCAGGGGACGATGAGGAAATAAACGCGGGAACGTCGTGTACTGATTGTATCGCTGAAATATATTGCCCTGAGTGATTAGAGGATTACCTGCCTAAATGAACCAACTAATTTTGAAGACTACACTGTACATGCGATGTTACCCAAAAATTAATCACAGTATTAAACGATTCCTATCTGCTTCGTAGCGAACGTTCAATTAATTATCCCAAAAATGATGCCTCATTCTTGAAATAGGACACTATTTGAAACAGAGATTAAATACCGGTATATTTTGAGGTATCGGCATCATAGCGGTATTTGTTTCTATATTATTTCGCTATTCGGTAAATGGATTTTAATACCGGTATTTTTATACGTATTTTACTTGAGAGGTTGAATCGGTAACAAATTAAAATAGAGATATAATTAATTGGATGACAAAGTAAACGACAATCTTCCTAGCGAACGTCACATGATCCATAATCCATGATTCCTTCCTTTTTTCCGATAGAACATTTTCCAGTATTATAACGGTATAACGTCGTTTCGATAACGCCATACTGGTATCCGAAAAATTCACTTTCTTTAAAGGTGATAAAATTGCCATCTAAAAATGCCGGTATTTTATCGGTATTTGTAATATCGACTCAATATCTGGTTTGATACAATCCACAATGGCTGTATAAAATATTTGTGATTTTAATCAAGTTCTATATCTTATTTCACGATATATAATTTTTATAGTCGTATCCGACTGCTGTTAAATAATAAGGGACTTAATATACATAGGCGAGCCTAATTAATTAGTACCTAAATATCAAAATAATTATGACGGTGCACAAATACTTTCTACAGTCACTGTAAATCACATCATTTAAGTTACATTAAGTTATCTAAATAGTCCAAGTTTCGACAGTAGTAGGTTTGCATTTTTTAGACTATCTTATCCGGCAGGAAATCTAATTAATTAAAATTTGTATTACAATTTCAATATATTCTAATACTTGGTTGAAAAGAGGAAGCGGTACAAAATGAAGGATGATAGAAACACCTTTCAGCAATCAGAAGCTGACACAGAGAACCCCTCCCCTTGATGATTTTCATGCCAGAAAAAAAAATCACGAAACACAGAGGCTTCCAAAATCACCATTGCACTTTCATCTTTCTATCGCGTCTCCCACACCACCAATTCTTTCTTTTGCGGCGGAAAGGCAGCGCATCGAAAGTGCAACGAATTTCGCCGCTTTCGTAGCGCGGCGAAACGCGAATTCCAATATCCCATCGAGGTGGAGTGCCGCGAATCCGATAGCTCTGGTTACGAGTCGTTCCGCGCGGATTTCCAACGCGGAAACACGATCCCACCAGTTTTTCACGAGCTTGCATCGGTACACGCTTGCGGATCGTAGTAAATGTCGAAGTGGCTCCAAAAGGGCGGCAGACGAACGTCATTAGCCGCAACGGAGACGCGGCGGCTGTTTGCACGCCAAATACGAGAGCGTGGCATTTGCATCGCTTTACACAAGCAATGTTTTTTTAAATAAACGCGGCGGAATCGCGCATGCGCACCGATGAACGCATGTCGAATCCCTACCGAGCTCTCGAACTTCCCTTGCGGGGAAAGCAGCGCGAGAAAGGGGCCAACCTACACCCTTCTCGTTATCAAACTGTTTACACGGCAGGATTATTGTTTACACGAAAGAAGCCAAGCACAGAGGAAGAGGAGCAGGCCGGGCAAACGCTTTTTCCGACGCCGCTCTTTCCGCTTTGGGTTTCAAACGACGCGAAAGGGCCGCAGACGTCGAACGTTTTTCGATAGCCATCCCCTTTAGCCTTCCCTTCCCATCCTTTGCTACGAAATCCGCCGCTTCCATCAGCCCGTTTCCCCCGTCACTTTGAGCCGTAATGAATTATAAATTGCGCAGGCCTCGTGCATTTTTCGAGCCGTTGTTTGAACGACCGGTTGAAGAAACGTGGGAATTAATTAGCTTCTTTGCAGCCTGCTCATGGAATGAAAGGTGTCCATTTACTCTCGCGGAAATGCCCATCACCCTTTCCAATTTTTTCCTTTATCCTCGACCATTTAACCATTCGCAAACGTCCGCGAGCGAAAGATGAAAGTCGTTTTGCAAATAATATTTGATTCGTGGAACAGCTTGCTTGCAAATAGTGATACGAATGTGGAATACACGTGTAGATAACATTTTGCGTATGTAATTAACCATCGGAAGTTGAATTAAAAAATTAGTGAAAATTTCTGCTAATTTAAAAGCTTGTAATTCGATAGCTTGAAAATTGAAGCATTTGGAAACCTACGGACATGACAATTTAAAGGCGTAGAATACGAAAACCTTCAAAATTCAAAGGCTTGAAAATTGAAATGCTTGGAAGCCCAAAATATTTGACAATTATATAGGCAAAGAAATCTCAATCAAAGATCTAGTAATTTCAACAGCTTAGAAATCCAGAAGCTTGACAATTCGAACACTTGGGAATCGAAATACTTGCCAATTTAAAGGTTTAGAAATCCAAAACCGCTCACAGGTCAAACTGACCCTGTATTCGTCGCAGAATGGTTGAAACTTGATAAAAACAAAGAGGGATAGATTTCCCACGGAAATATATTTTCACGGATCCCTCGTCGGAGTAGCGAGCCCAGGGAAGGATAGACAGAGAAAAACAGAGAGCAAGTGAAACCGAAACAGCGAAAAGTAGAGAGGGACAGAGAGCGCAAGGTGGAAGAAAGGGAACAAAACCGAGCAAAGGGTTGCAGAAGCTCGCCGTGGTTGCTGCGCGCGCCCACGGTTTCTCTTTCACAATTAAACTATAAATATTCATAACTATTTTAGCAAGACAAAGTTTCGCGGTGGGCCGCCGGTAATTAAGAGTCGCGACTTCTCCGAAGCGTTTATTCTGAAGTCGACATTAGCGGCGCGGGATATAAATGCCGGTAATTTGGAGGTCCTCGAGGTAGCACGTCCTTTTTGCAGCTTATACTGCGTATACTTCGAACCGAAACAAGCCCCGTGAGCCGACGAGGGAATAACGAGTTAATTCGCGACGATCCACGTGGGCCATGAGACAGAACCACCGGTCGTTGGGGTTATTTGTATTAATTAGGCAGGCCTGAAATTAGTCGTCGGCGGCCGGTCGTTAGGAGGTTCATCGAGCAGCAACGTAACCGAGACGCTGGGGAAAAAAGTGGCTACGAGCCAAAATGACCAGGAAGGAATCGAGCTCGTCAAGCGAATGGAGCCACTGGGGTGTGTTCCAGTCTCTGGAATCGATTTTCTTCCTCAGGGGGGTGAATTATTATACACTAGAATTAAAAGGAGTAACGTTCCTTTATAATTATGCGGAATATTGAATATGAAATTGATAAATTTATTGTTTTCAACGTGGATATTTGTCGTTGGAACATTTCATCCCTTATATCTCGGGAATGGGGTGCAAATGAAAAAAAAAGGATACAATGGCTGCAAGAGTGTTGGCATATATTCAAATTTTTCAATGAAAGCTTTTATTGATCGAGCTCTGCGTTTTGTTTTATAAAATTTTTGCGGTCATGCAAAGACTCTATTAAATACGGCGGAATTCGATTATTTTTATTGTTTTGCGACTTGCAATTTTTTATAAGAATAACTGGTTAATTATTTTATACAGAGGATAACATATTTTCATTATTGAGCTGAATTTATTAGAAACAATTATGACATTTGTACACAGTTCAATGGACATAATGCAAATTGTCATAAACTTCTTCCTTAAGGAAGAATCACTTTGATGAAAAGAAAAATTTAGTAAGAATTTGCTAAGAATTCTTATCGTTTGCCTCCGAAGAGTAATTACCACAATTTATACCAATAACCGAAGTTTGATCATAATAGGCGGATTAATTTTAATAATTTTATATAGAGTGTTATTATGATGATAATGACCAGTTGATAACATTATCCGTGATTATATTAACTTGTCCAATAAATCTATGTTGTTTCCAATTATTAAAGCAGTGTTTATTTTTTTGTTCCGGCAAACAAATATAAATTAAACAGTAATGTATTTGCCTTCACAGATTGCAGTCTGTTTCGAACGTTCAACAATCTGTTTTCTTTATATACAGGAAAGTGGTAATATTATTCTTGAAATGTGTAAACCATTTTCAATCGCGTCGCTCTAAAATGAGAAATAATACAACATATCGGAAAAGTTTATGTTTATCCGCTTAACGTTCGACAGTTTCAAATTTGAAATAAAATAATGGAAATGCAGATAAGAAAACTCTAAACGCAGTAAATTATGGGAAACTGCATAGTTTGCAACGATACGAACACGAATATTTACGTATTATCCGACTTTAAGTCGTTGTGAAATAAAAACGGCACCAATTTATTGATCAACCCAATAATAACCGGATTCCACTGTAACAAAAAAATTTGATGTAACCGAACTTAATTTACCCGGATCATAAATGGCAAAACAAATACAGAGCTGCACTCATACTTTCTGTAACCATAGTACGTCATTGAAATTTTACAAAGTTCTGCAAGATTTATTGCAACGAGGGCAAAATCAATCTTGGATGCTTGGACAACGGCGATTACTTTTTCTCATAGTCATGGGATTCCGAAAGTTACGAAGTTGGCCGTCGTTTCCGCGCTGCCGTCTTCCAACTTACTTCTTTCTTGGACCATGGAAACGTTTGCATCCGACGAATATTAATCCGTAAATTTTTCATTGGTCTGGAAAAAGGAAACTGCGTTGTTTTGTATGGTAGAAAGGGTGGAGTTACGGGGTGGAACGGCTCAAAGATACATTCTCCTAAGCGATTACTTTCTTTAATCTACGAATGCGTTACTTCCGCGCGGCTGCAACATGGAATGGATAAATGCAACGTTTCCTCGGCGGATTTTGCGTAACTGGCAGATGGTGCCTCGATAATATTTTATGAGAGATAAGATCGCGGCTCACCAGATGCTTCCTACCAAGCGTGGTATTCGTACGAAGTTCCTGAATAAATGCAAGATATGAATAGCTGTGGCATGCATTATCGCGAATCCAACGTTGCCTACGCTTTCTATGCGTTTTATTTTACCATTATTAATCTCTTACCCCTTAATATTTCGATATTTATCCATAGTACTATTTACTAACGCTACGCTCGCCTTAGCCTATGTTCAACGTACTGAGAATAAAATGAAAAATTCGGAGCGCATAAATGAAAAAAATTCTCCGCAACGTTTCATTACATTTACGAGTGGTCCCCGGATCCGTATACAAATATTCTACGTAGAAATATGCAAAAGTGATGTTTTCGAATTTGCATAAATGACCGCGGTCTACTTTTGAGATTCTATTATCAATTTTCTAAAAGTCCACAGCGTTTGCGATATTATACAGTGAATCAAATTTTCCGCTTGAATCATAAAATGGAAGGATATAGTCGCAGATGAAGTATAGTTTCCATATATATATATATAGAGAGAGAGAGAGAGAGAGAGAGAGAGAGAGAGCAGAGGTAAAAATCAAGGAAGTTTAATCAGGCGGACGGGCGGCCCAAGATATTGAACTACGAGCTCCAAACCATTTTTCTCGCTAGATTTCACTCGAATACCTCGTCATGATTCGAATTAGCCTTGACGTTTCATCCTCCCGATAGTGCTCCAACGTTAATCGTAATTGGGAAAGAACGGCATGAAAAAGTTTTTCAACTCATCAGGCGAACGAATGAGATTTGAACCATCAATCTCAACTTTAACTCCGTCGAATCTCGTAGACAAACTTCCGGTTTATCCGGAGCACGAGAGAAATGCATAATCTATCAATCTTGACTTCAAGCCTTGACAAAAGTGAATATTTCAATGTACAGTGGATGAAATTTCTATGAGAACGCCAATTAATAAGCAATACAATAATATTAAAGAGTTAACACATTGCAACAAGACACGAATGAGTGAAATCCATAATTATCAATTATTGAAAATTATTTTACTTCATATCAAACATTCATGCTGTATTTATTTATGTAATACGTTTTCACACTTCACTGTAAATGGGCATACATTTTGTGCATTGGACTAAATTAAATCGAATTCAATTAAAATCGAGAGAACAACGTTGCAAAAATGAGTTAACGGTATGGAAAATACAATATTTGAAGTTATTGAAAACAAGGACCAAGATAGTACCAATTACTAGATTGCAAATTTGGAACAAATTTAAAAGGTTATTCTTACACAAGTTTCGTTACATTTCTATGGTTAAATTGTAACATTTTATTTACACCAAAAATGTAAATACAGTTATTTTCAATTCTATGTATTAATTTTCCGTTTTCTATTATTCTTTAATTATTTCCTAGTATTCCGTTCGTTATACGATCGGAATTCTTGATATTTTTATTAAGAATGATAGCGTTCTAATAGAAATTTCGTCCACTGTATTCCCGATAAATTAATTTTAATTCGCCTACGTTTGAAATTTGCATTCATTTTTGGTTTGTACAAACCGTAAAAATTATAGATTAGGTATTGAATGTGGAGGACTGACAAGATTGACAAAGTTTGGTGGATTTTCTCATTGAAATTCTCGTGGAGGAGATGCACTCGTGTCTCACCTATCTTCCATTCACGTCGAGGAGAAACGTCGAGGCAGTGATGCACATACCATTTACGGATGCATGGGAACATATAGTGTACACATGGCACGTGTACTCGCTTCGTGAGATTCAGAAATCCATAATCCTTGCGGAAGGATATAGAGCGGCACGCGTGATGCACGTTACGATGCACCGGATTACTTCTTGCGCGGAAATTGGCTCGAAAGTTGCCGGCAGAAATTCATGCAACGCATTTCCACCGACGAAAAACCTACACAAATATGTAGCATGCACATTTCGTGGGTTTGCAAAAGTTATTTCTGCTATTTCTTCGCGTACTCTCTGGCTATCCAGCTTATCCTACAATTGTATGCTTTTATTTTAATTTCAATCACCGGCGCTAATATAATTCTCTTATTTTAACCATTTCACTTTGGAGCTTTTCAAATGGAATGATTTTTCAGTGACTCGAACACACTTTCAGACGATTTTAATGGCTTGGTGTTACTGTGAGAACGAGAAAAATTGTCTGTCAGTCCCTTCGATTTAACTGGAATGCAAATTGAATTGATACAAATGAATAAAAGACTTAAGCTTGAACTATTGAGAAAATTTACGGGCGTCGCTGTAGCGGCGCCAACGGAGTGCAAAAGGTTAAATTGATAAAATTAATATTGGCACAGAGATTGTTACTTCCTCTAACAAATTCATTACACTAAAACTTCTTCTATCTCCCAAATTCTACCACTTTGAAAATTCAAAAGCTTGAGAATTGAACGGTCTGGAAAAAGACATAAATTCGCCTATTTGAGAATTAAACGTTAGGAATTCGTAGATTTCAATGGCGAGTGAGAAGAACGCAAAAATGACGCGAATAATTCGACTTCCGTTATTTTCGATTTCACACAGATTCTCCATAAGTGGGATACATTTTTTAAATCGCGATCACAACGAATCTGTCTGTTCTAGTCCCGAATCGTAGTTCCTCCTCTTTCTCACCGCGGAGAGTAACGTGTCTATCTCTCTCTCGCTAAAAATAAGCAACAAGAGTGCAGGGTAAACACATAGGATCGCGATGTGGAATGGGGAAAAAGGGAAGAGTACGGAGATCGAGGAAGGAGGCGGCAGATATACGGAGCGCGAGTAAAGGATCGGATCGAGTAGGTTCAGATCAGATCAGATCGGTCGTGGGTGGCATCGGTGACGGCAATGGTGAACGGGTGGGCTGTGGTAAGCGCAGAATCGTGTCGCGGATAAAGTGGTACCCGTCACTGTCTGTCAGCAGCCCTTGTCGTAGTTTCTCTCTTCTTCATCCCCCTCGTTTGCCGCTCTGACTCAACTGCCATCGCCCCTTCTCTTTCTATCCTTCCCGTAGAATAGTCGGATTAATCAGTTTTGTTTGGCGAATGCTCCGTTCTACTTACAGTAATTCGTGGATACGAACGATACGAATGTATGTATACTCGCATACGTGGATTATAATCATTATTACATTGTTTAACCCCTTGATTTATCCATTTTTCTATCAGCCGAAAATTTAGGTTCGATATTTATTGCTCTAATACTGTGTTGCACACGTAACGATTAATTGCTACACGGAATTTGTATTTAACCCTCTATTGCATGAACTTTTATGACGAGTTAAAAAAGTGTTTATAACTGTTGTTCTATTTAAACGTTAATATGGTAATAAAATAAATAATAAAATGTTGTTGAACAACGTTGTTTATTGAGTTTTGTGACTGCTTCCAAATGGAAACTTCGTACATGTACAGGTATAAAAAAAGGTTCACTCATTTCACTATGGAACATTTGAAATTGAGTTCCCAATCGGGAACGGAGTGCAATAGAGGGTTAATAAACTACAATTTTGTAGTTTGATGGTACAATTAGGGTTAACATTACAATTTATTAGAAATATAGCGCGTAATTATGGCCTTTGGGTTAAATTACTTCACGAGTAACACTCGTTATAACAAGGCAAGGGGTTATTTTGTAATTAATTCGGTGCCTTTATCTTTAAAACCTTCATGACTTTAATCATTCACAATTATTCAGCTATTTTTTATCAAAAGGAAATTTATTATTGATATCGTATAAGAAGATGCATATTTTAAATAAAGCGGATTGAGTATTAAAATGATGTTTAATATTTTGCAAATAGACACGTTGAATTTGGGCACAAATGCATGGAATTAAATTCTATATCTGATTATTACCAGAGTTGAATCGATTTAAATGTTTAAGTAGGCAAATTTTTGTATTTATACGAAAGCA
Source organism: Eucera pruinosa (assembly GCA_028830335.1). Lineage (NCBI taxonomy): Eukaryota > Metazoa > Arthropoda > Insecta > Hymenoptera > Apidae > Eucera > Eucera pruinosa. The sequence continues at coordinate 13,563,048 of JAMYCR010000004.1, read as the reverse complement.
GTATAAGATTACTAGGACTTTAATGAATAATATTCCTCTCAGAAGAATCGTGCCTGGGATTAAACAACTTCGATATACATGTGTACACGATCGATTTTATAATCCATACTTTTTCTGCCTGCATTTATATGTACATTAAATTCGCAGCGGCTTAATATATTCGCTGAAATTTATGGCCTATAAAACGACGACGCACAGTTATCTAATGAGTATAATTTTATTTTAATATTCTCATCCTTCCACGCTTTAGTACTTCTATAAACTAATAAAAGTAGAAGACGGTGGATTTTCGTTGCACGCGCCGTTATTACCCGACTTGTTCTACTTCAACGCAGATAAAGTCTAACTGAAACGACTCGAACCTCGAACTCGCTCGTGCCATCAAATTGTATTCGTCGAAGTGCACTAATGTATTCTTCAAGAGCGCGCTTTCCACACATAACCCCTATCTTGACGAGGAATCGAGAGAATTCCCTCCGATATCTCGACGTTTTCGAATAGTTAGAAGGTAGAAGAGCGTCTCGCTAGCTCATTCTAGACTGTCTTTACGACTCGACAGATTCCAGCCGCTTTTCCTTCCGGTATCTCCGTGCATGTAAAATAAAAATCAGGGGAATCTCGGCTCAAAGAACCAACTTCCAATTTGCGAACACGTAAAAGCGATAAAGATATGTAGATATTTTCGTTCGAAGTTACCGAATTTCCTCGTTATGTTTGATCAACTTTAACCCAATTGTTCTCTAGCACAAATAGAAGTTTCGAGATGGTTTAAGTTAGTTTACAGCTAACTTCGTTCGAAGTAATTACATAGAGTTATTCTTGTTCCAGAATCACCGTGACTCAAATAGAAAGAAACCAAAAGTTATGCGGTTGGTGGAACTTATATAGGAAGCTCGTAAAAGTTAGGCGTCAAAATACGAGTGTTGCTAATGAATTCCAGAATATGGCAGATTCAGAATTCTATTAGAGCGAATTGGAAACTCGTAAAACTTTAACTCGAAGTATTTGCAACATATTTAGATGCATTCTCTACCTCCGAAACTTCGAATTTAGAATAGCCAGATCTCTACAAGTCGAAGTTTACCTCTATAAGTCAAATGTTTACCATCGCTATAATTACCCCTATAACTCCACATAAATTCCTACAGTTATATACGTGTCATACTTTATCAAACGAATGACTGCTGGTAAACATAAGGTGACTTAAAAACTTGCTGTATCACCATCTCTCGTAAATCGAATATTTATCCGCTGAAATCTCTCTTACTCGACAATTTGAACTGTTCGAAACCTCTAAAACTCGAAGATTTTAACTATCCCCTTGAGAATCTCTTTATCGATGTTCGCCTGTATCAACAAACGTAACCTCTGCATCGAAACGAACAAGCGCGAGTCTCGTGCAAACACAAAAGTGTCGCAAGTGGCTGCACTTACAAGTCTATCGGCTGAATAGGATACGAAAACGAATGAACAAATATCAATGGAGCGTTTCAGCCGCGCGTAGCGCAATTCTGCGGGTTGCATGCATCCATCCACGTACGTCACCGATTTTAGCATGTGTGCAAGTGGATGCAGGGTGGTGCACACTATACACACTGGCATGTATGCCAACGAAGGATAGCCGAGGAAGCCCGGAGGGCCTGTCGGAGGTGAGAACAGTACATTACCCTCGCTCGTGTACGCCTCTCTGCCTGCTCGACTCTTTTCCCCTCGTCTACAATATTCTCCACCCTCGTCCTTCCTCCTCGACCCTCGAGCGTCGCCTGGTATACTCGCCCTCTCCCTTGCTCTATCATTATATTCACGCATCTCCGGTCGCGACGCGGCAACACCGATCTTTTTCCCTTTCTAAACGTAGCCACGTCGCGTAACATCGTTGCTGGGTGCCGGTGCACAGAAGAGAAAGAGGTTATAAGAGAAGATTGCAGTGGAAACGCGAGGGTGCCAGCTGGTGAACTAGCAAGATTTAATGGTTCGTAATTTCAGCCGGATTTTGAGGAAAACAAGCGATTTTTTGCAGGTGAATGACCCGTGGGATGGATAAATTGAAATGCTGCGTGTACTTCTGTTACACGTGTATTTATACAGTGGCTGCGAAAAGTATTCGTACACCAGTGTATCTTTACATTTAAGTATACTGCTTAATTATTTAATTGGGGTAAATTTTATATTGGTCAACAGTACATTATGTAACTACGTTTACGTTCAATAATAACAAATTTATTATAGTTCAATCTAAGTGATACTTAAAGCGGTGTACGAATACTTTCTGTAGCAACTCTTTTGTCACGCAGGATACTTTTCAGTTACAGTATAACGTTCAATTAGTGAAATCGAATCTGGAAAATAGAAATAAATGAGCAATTATTAACAGTCCCACAGACGTAAATTTTAATAGGTTTAGTATTTAAGGTTTAAATCTTCCAGTAAACCCACAAGCCCGTAATTCGCCAGTCAGTCCACCTTTCATCGTAGTGGAATCTATTCGCTGGCACTCAACGCGTTCGCCGCCCTCGTCAAGCATAGGGGTAGTTCTCGGGAATATCGCCTCGGCCAGGTTGGCGCCAGTGCAGCCACATTAACAAAGGGAATTTCCAGCGTGGGTCTGCGTCGATTCCACGGAAAAAGTGAGTACACTCGACGTGAACGTATACACACAGATCGTATTGATGCCGTCACGAAGGATGACGCGAAGTCAACAATAGCCGTCGTTGATGAGAGGGAAGAAGAGAGATGGTCCATTAGCCGAGCTGTCTCTCAACGAACCAACTGGTTAGTACGTATTATGTACACAACCAACACCAATACTATCACGCGTATTCGAGAAAGAGAGAGAGAGAGAGAGAAACTAGCTAGAAAAATCAACCGAACGACACCGATGGTAAGGAAAAGGTTTCTCATCGTTGGCATCCATTTCTCTCGCGGACGACGATAATGGAATCGAAGTGGCGACACGAGCACACGCAGCGAACGCAAACACAGGCTGAACAAACGTCCGGCAACAGCTCTAATGTATTAATGATGTGGGAATTTTAATTCCGCGGCAATAATTCGTACAAATATATCGCGTAATTAAATATGGGGCCAGGCATTAAATACCGACCGGCTGTCTCGCGTTCCTGGCATCTGGTGCGCGGCCGATATTTGCAAAGCCTACGGGGAATCTCCGGCTCCGGAGAGCGCGATAAATAATTAAACGCCGGCATAATTGGTTATAGGCGCGAGATTTTAGACGGGGAATTTATTAACCCCGGCCGGCGGATTTATTGTGTTTGACCGAGTGATTAAATCGCAATGAAAATGGACTTGGTTACGCCTCGCAGTGAGCTGGTTCAACGTGAATCAATTGCGGCACGAATAAATCGTCCGCTAGCCGACGATCTTATCGCGATAATGGCACCGATTTTCTGCCGATTCGAGAAGGAAGCCGTGCAAGGAAATCGTGTTACGGTTCGCGCAACTGTTGCACACAGTGAATGACAATTTGCGATTAACCAGATAGAGAATGAGAATAAATTTTCTTCACCTTATCTCTGCGCAATTTCTGCGATAAATTTAAACTGCTCGATTATTACAATTTTCACGATATTACACGTGTTAAAGAATACCTTTCGATTATTCTCAAACGTGCTCTTTGATATTATATACGATTTATTAACTCGAGACTGTTCATTCATTATTATTTATACGGTACCGTATAATCGCAAGTGTCTCTTTTTAAATAATCAACGAATGCAGAGCATTAAGCAAACCTTCATCTTCCTGACCGCTTATAAATTAACCAACCATGTTATCACACGTCCATAGCGTAAAAACTTTTCGCATTATTCGTTGCAACGCGTTGCAGAATATTCGCTTGCTTTGATACATCGTTTGATCATCTAAAAAAATTGCACTGTAAAAGTCACAGTCGAATGAAATTCCAAAGACCACACACACGCACACACCTCTGACATTAATTTTCTAAAAAGAGAACAGATACAATCGCGTGTAGTCGCATCATTTAGCATGTTTCTGCTCGCAATCAGGTCACGGCGATTAAAGAACAAGCCTGATGCACGTTTGCAGAAGTACCAACCAGTTTACATTTGAGCAAACGTTTATATTCTGGCAAAAATTCTTATCCCCGCGTTTGGAAGGAACCATTGAAACGTTTAAACCAGGTCATAGAAGAAGCGATGTATAACACGGAAAAATATAAGAACGAAGCGGCACCGCGTACATTGTACGCGCTTCTTAGGCGGCGGTTAAATGGCACGCATTCAGGGCAGAGAAGAGAATTCATTGGAAGAAAGAGAATCGCAAACACGCTCCGAGAAATCCTAATGAAAGAGCAAGTTCCTGAAGAGATGACAAAAGCCTCTTCGAAAGCATTCGCAATCGTAATACGTTTCTGCGGGATAAAACGGCCGAGAATACGGTCCCTTTGAAACGGGATGCAGTGTATACACAAGCGGCGAGAGTAGTCGGAAGTTTCGTTCATTGCAAAACAAGTACGATGAATTTTCTAATCCCTGATGGAACGTTCAAACGCATAACTTTTCCTCATCGATGGTAACGTAACTCATTTCGCTGTAACATTTACGTTACTTTAAGCATTGACTTAGTCCAGGATAGACCACTCATATAGGTATAGAAAACTTCTTAAATTTCAAACTAAAATACCGATCATGTAAAATGACAGGTTTCATTGCGCTCTTTACAATTTACAGCGGTGATTTGAAGAATTATATTCGATCCAATCATTGATGTATATAAAGTTGATCTTATGTAATACCATGTGACTTAGAAGTTACATATCTTTCCGAATCTCACCTTATTTGAATAGCACTGACTTACTCGATTTAAAATAAAATTCGGGTTATAGAGGGATAATCGATAAAATTCCAACACATAGAAAGATATGCATTATATGTACACATTACTATAGATCCGAATTTTAGACATCAATTATGTCGAAAACAAATGATTATCGCAATATTTAGCACTGTTGTCTTATGATAAGTAGTAATATTGTATGTGACATTAAAACGGTAAGGATGATTCTATATAAGAATGAATAGTCTATACTTCGTAGTTGTTTCGATTACTTAAATAACAGCGTTAGAGGAACGCGATAGAATAAGTTCGAATCATTTTTCCAACCGACGTAACATTAATATCGCTTTAACCGCTTTCGGTAATTAATCGATTAGCGTTAAAGAAAAAGAGTACTTGCGATCTAAACCAAAGGGATGCTTTATCGATAGCTTTAATCAGTGTAGCGAGCAACAAATATCAGCGTGCTCAGCAGTCGGTTAAGCGCAACTTCGCGTGAAGCCAACTTCCCGCGTAACTTTATTAACGACGTCAATTTCCGTGAGCCCGTTCCAGCCTTGTTTCCTCCCTACCTTTCCATCCGCCGTCAAAAATTGCCTTGCAACTCGCGAGCTCCTACAGACTCAGATCGATCGTCGACCTTTGAGACCCGCGGGACTCTCTCGAGCAGCTCCGATCTGGTTGGAAGAAAAACGCGCGGAATGCCAGTGACGCGGAAGGAACAGAGATTTTCACGGAGGATACCTGTCGCGCATACTGAGAAGCAAAATCTTATTAGGCTAACGCGCAAGCAACCGGCGAAGAAAGGAATTAATGCAATTCCAATTAGCCGGGTCGACTAGTCGCGCGGCGGACCATCGTCGCGTCGGTCGGTTTTGTGCTCCTTTGGAGAAGACAAGCCGCCACTCCTGGAGGCCGGTCACCGACCAGGCGGCACGTACGGCAAACCGAGTCTCGATAGAAGCGAACAAGTAAGTAACTAAGTAAGTAAAGCCGGCCGAATAGGTACGAACGTGGGAGAGGCAGACAAAGAGGCGCAGAGACAGCAGCAGACGTACATAAGGGAGGGAGGGAGGATCGTGAAAAAGGGAAGGACAAGAGAGAAGCTCGACGAGATGGGGTTGAGTTCAAAAGAGGCGAACACACAGGATGGAGGGGAGAGGAGGTGGATAGAATTTAAAGTAAAGAATGAGCGAGGAATGGAGAAGGGACAAAGTGGGCAACGAAAAGGATCGAAGAGCTAATAGGTAAGGGAAAAATAGAATAAGCCGCGATAAATATTGGCTAAGTGGAAGAGGGAGAAAAGGATTAAAGTGGTAAAGGGTATAAAAGTAGGGTCCAATAAGGGGGGAAAGAGTTGAAAAGGAACGAGGCGAGCGTTGAGGGAAGGCAGGAATTCGTAGGAAAGGACGAAAAGGGCAAAGGGTGATTGATCGAGAAGGAGGCAAAAGTTGGACAGTGGAACGATTAAAGAGCTAGTATGTAAATGAAAAGAAGAATGGGAACGGACAAGAGAGAGAGAGAGGGAGAGAGATTTTCGTGCAAAGGAGAACGAAGGAGAGAAGAGGGAGAAAAGGGCGTGAATGGGGGAAAGTTAGGGGAGAATTTTAACGAGTACGAGGTAGAATTTAAGAAAGACAAAAAGAATCGAGATGGAGAGGTTGAGAGACAGACGGAATTGGAGAGAAAAAGTGAGAAAAAGAGGCAACGAGGAAGACGACGGCGAATAAAGTTCGGCTGCGAGGCGATTAAAAAGCTAATAGGTAGGTATAAAAGAGGGAATTATAAATGCTAAACTGTAGTGAGGTAAAGGGAGCAAAGAAAAAAAAAAAAAAGTATTCCGGAAGAGAACGGAAGCAGAAAACGAGAAAGAGGAGGAAGAGAGGTTCGCCTGCAAATTGTCGGGAATCTTTGGTTCCTTTTCAAGAGACTTCAATAGAGTTCGCGAGCGACCGATCACGGTGTGATGGACAGATCTGTTTAAAAGCGATTTGAGCTCTTTAATTCCATGCGCGATGACAGGGTCTTTTCTTTTGTGCGAGAGAAAATTTTCAGCGGGAGATCGAGTGTCTTCCCTAGGCGTTGACCACGGGAAGAGACGTAGACAGACGTACGGTCTGGAAAGTCTGACAGACAGGACGCATCAAATGGACTTCAAAGTGAGATCTATGACACGCGGCATCGCTGAGTGCCGATAATCGGCAGTTCGTACCGCAATTATCGACATTCCCGGCTCCTCGATCTAACGGATGGAGGGGATCTCTGTGGGTCCTTGTACATATTAGCTGGTAATGGATCTAAAGCTTACCTAATGCGACTGTATTACGTAATAGTAGGATTCGATAGCGAATCGAGAATTGGATAAGGCGCAATTAAAGGTTCCTTTGGCCCGTTCCAAGCCCATACGGATAAACGTATTTCACCGTAATTCCCATCTATACGGAGATCGATAGGTCTTAAACGATACGAAGATATTAAACGTTGAATTTATGCGCAGAGAACCATGCGAACGCGTCTATGAAAATTTTCATGACTGCAATTACAGTACCAACCTCTTCTTTGCGGTTAATTATTTTCTCCCCCGTCTACTGTTATTATTCGTTATTAATTATTTACCCCGGTGTATCTAGAAGTTGAATTCCGGTATTTATAATTGACAGAAAATTGCACCCTCGTAATCGCAGAAGCAGAGAGGTCGCGGCGTATGTTCGTTCGGCACGCGATACACGATAATATGCAGCCTTTCGACGTCATATTTCTGGTATATAGTATAAATCTACCTTCTCGGTAGCTGCAACTCGAGTTTCCCTTCGAGTTATAGCAGCCACGATAACGTTCTTAAATGTATTCATCCCCGGCTTTCGACTCGCGCATTCATCGTTTCACTTGCGTCGGAATCCTCTTGGCCGGCTGTTCCCCGATCATCTTGGAAACCTTCTGAATACGAAACGTTGTTTCACGTTCTCGTTGAGTACATTCATGCGCACCCTTCGATCCCCCGTAAAGCGGCTAGTAATGTTTTTTAATGTTTTCGCGAAAAAAAAGAAAACAAATACAACACCGAATATCGATATACTCCGGGAAAGACTGCGCGTGATCTTATACGAGCAACGTTTTCCATTCTCGACCGTACAGAGCGTAAATCGCGTACAGGTTTTTTCCCCCCGTTACGAAAGATATTTGCCGTACGAACGATATTTTTGGCGGTGGAAGCGAAAAAAATAAGCGAAAGGAAGAAGAGAGGCAGTATTAAAATGTTCTTTTCAGCGTTCGCCAGAAATCCCATTAAACCGGTTTGAATCGGGCGGCCTTAACGATCGAGACGGGAAGAATCTGAATGCACGTTTCTTCTGCTACTTGAAGTTTGAGCGCTTAATGTATCAGCCGGAATATATCTCTCCGGGAATAAGATTGATTACGTCGTTATCGTAGCGAGCCCCCGCGAAACCGAGCGGAGGCCCTTTTTCCCGAATAAAAGTGCGCGAGTTCCCCCAAGTGATGGCAAAAGGGAGCATCCGGGCTGACGAGTTGTCCGACGTTGCAGCTCGCTGTTCGAGCACCGTGCCCCGATTCGATTAAATCGTGTCCTCGTGCTCTTTGTAACAGACGCGAACCAGACGAGTTAAGTAAATCTCGTTTGAAGCTTCCGTTACGCGCGAAACGTCCCAGAAGGAAAAAAGAAACTATACTATAAAGTATAAAGGAACCTCTCTCTCTCTCTCTCTCTCTCTCTCTCTCCCTCTCTCTTTACGCTGGATGGTAACTTTGCTTTCGTTCGCTTTGTTTTTTTTCTCATTTACTAGTCGCGGGCTTTCTTTTTCGGAGTTTCTTCTGTGCGCACCGCCGCGTTTCGCAGTTAGCTACGGTCGAATAAAAATGTACGTACAGTACGGTGAAGCCAAAGGCCCGAGCCGCCCAAGGGAGCTGTATTTCAAGATGGACTTCTCCACTTTCTCCGCACAGATTTCGGACAAGGATGATTTATTCGGGCGGACCGGGCTACCTGGGCAATCCGTGCATCAGCCGCTCGTTCGGCTCGCCGCGCGAGAAATAAAAGTCGCGGCCGCGATTAATGTTCTTTATCAATAGCGCCCAGCTAGCAGAGATTATCTTAATTATTCCTGGTAATAAATAAATCCGTCTGAACTCGTGGACTCGTCATGCAACTGGCATTTGAGCCGCGAGCATTCCGAAACAGGCGAATCTCGACCGATTCTCAGGTTCGTTTCTGACGTAATTTCTGCTCGTCGATTTCCTACAACGCGCGACAACTCCATGCAAATGGCTAGTCTGAAAGGGAGACATGGTAATTGTGATGTATGAAGTTAGAAGTAGATACGCGGAGACGTGGGTTGATGGATGAGAGGTCAGAGTGTGCGAAAGGCGGCGTATCGCGAAATAACGTTCACTGGGGGGTTGCGCGTTATGGAATACGATCGATGCTTTCCTTTATGCGGTTTGTCGATGTTCGACAAGTTTTTAGAATACATCATTTTTCCCGTGAAATGCAGGGGAATATTAGTTGAATCTCGAGATGCGTCGGTGCACTGCAACATAATTTAGTAGAAGATCTTCCAGTGCCACTCTAAGTATTTTTACTATAACTCGAGCTAGAATCGAGGAAATTCAAAATATAAGTAGTAGGGAAGTGATTTAATAAAAGGAGGAAAGTTCTTTCCCAGAAATCGAATAATTTACAAGAACAAAATTGTCCTAATTTTCAGTGGTCGAAAAGATGCCCTCCAGTATCGTCCAGTTATTCGATTAGTAGATTTTTAGGTGTTAAATGATTAGTAATATCAGAAGATCTCAGTAAAAGACATTCAATCGTTAATATAGAACAATTACCATTCAACACCTGTTTCTACAAATATATGTGACGTAATTAATGATTCTCTCCTCTATTATAATGCCAGCTTTGGAAATTAACTTTTTACACAGCGAATGCGACTTTCTTAGTTTAATACTGAAGAACATCGACAATAATTAACTAAACAGTATGATTTCGGATTATTTTGACCAGAATTATGGTATTCATTTATTTATGCAAATAAACCGTCACTGTCTAATAATAAAAACGAGAAATGGTTTTGGTCGGTATCGGGAGACCTCCCTCTATATTCTCAGCGCCAGGAAATTAACTGACGCCTCGCAATAAAAAGAGAAGGACACGCGAGAAAATCTAAACTTTAATTTATTTCTCCGCAAAAGGATAACTCCCCAGGTGGCTTCAAAATACGTATCCAATAAAAACTTTCCAACGAGTGGAACACGGCGAAGAACAAAACATAAAATTTGCATGGAAATCTTCCCCATACATGAATTCTCAACTCTCCCGATAAGCCGTGGTCGTCGATCGCGGCGTATTATAATTTACAAGGAACTTTACGTCACTCGGTGACCCGATTCCCCAATCGATCGCTTAATCCAGGCAAATCTGGTCGTGCCAATAAATTTTTATAAAGCCGGGCGACAAAGAAATACGGGAAATCCGGAAGGACGAAGGAGGCCATGCAGAGTTACGGGGGAAGAGAGTCGTGCATCGAGCACGCTCTTCGTGATACCTTATCGCGCTTCCGCATCGTGAGATATTACCGGATGCGGGCCCGGACTACGCTGCCTCCGATGCCGCGTTCGACGATGCGCCACCGCCGGTGAATATTGTGATTTCCTGAGAAACCTGAAGTCTCGCGGGTGCTATCATTCCAACGACTGTCCCCGATATATCTTCCGTCGCTGTTTGTTTCGCGAAAGAGACGGCCGATGGAACCGCAGACCCGTTACGCGACCACCTCCCATGGGTACCACTTGCACCAAATTGAAACTGGTCTTTGCATTGGATTAACTCTTTGCGCCTTTGCCTTGTCCACCGGGCCATCCCTTGTGTCGCGTTTGCGTTCCTCGTCCTCTTGTTTCAGACTATCTCGCGTGACCTCTGGAGGGGGTTAGGTCACTGGCAGACATTTCTATGGCGGTAAGAGACACTTTGCGGGGAAGGTAATAAGAGGGAAATAAAAGGACAGTCATTAGATCAAAGAGTCTATGAATTTTATATTTGCGGGGAGGGAGGTATTTCAGTTGGTCAAGATTGATAAGTAGACTAAGGACTTTTATGCAAATTCATGGTTTTAAATATTAAAAGTGGAGATGGTGAATATAGATTGGGGGTTGTTTTGCTCTCTGAATATTAGTGGGTGTATCAATAAGTAATCCGGTATTTTTAAATGGAATGATGAATTTGTTTGATCCAAAAGCGAAGTGTTCTTTGTTTGAAGGTGGCTTAACAAATTTCATGAAGCATTACAGAATAACAGTAATTATATCTAATAAGATATGGTGGATGTTTGATTGAATTTAATAAAATAAGTGGATTACTTATTGATACACCTCATATAATGTGTACTATAATTTGTGTATTTTGTATATTTTTGCGTACCATGTGCATATTACACTTTTCTGTATATCTAAATTTCCCATAAATGCATAAAAATCGGCTGTCTATTCATAAGAATACATCGAAATGAATAATTAAGAACGGTATTATACAAATTCTTAAATGGACGAAAAATCTATTAGTACATTAAATTAAATTATTTATTGAGGTCTATTAAATCTTTCAAAAATATGGTTAAAGAAATTTCTGAAAAAATTGTGATTAATTGAGACGGACAGTTGATGGAAGTTACAAAAAGGTAGTACGGGTATATTGAAACGAATAAGTAATGAAAAAAGATATTTTGAAAATTGCCAGTCGACTAGAGAATGAATTATTATCGAGTTTCCTTAGAGATTCTAAAAATAAAGTTAAAGAAGTAAAGAAGTTTCGATAAAATTATACGAAGAGTTTCCGACAGAGTTAAATAAATTTAGTCGCTAATCTGTGGGGACCTGGAATCGTAGGGAATTTGTCGCTCTCCTCGACAGTATTTAAGGTGTTTTGCATCTTCGTCTCTCGCTTCGCAATTCAGCTTTATTGTCTCACAGGCGCGGAGCATGTCCGAACGAAATGAACCCTCGGAATCAAGATGCGGTAACCTTGAAACGTTTATCTAATACCCCCTCCCGATTCGTACATTCTGAGAGTGCGAAATTCCCTGGTGGTAATCCCCCGTAGAATTTCGGATCTCCGCGCTGTAAATTAAACCACCCTCCGATCGTGCGTCTGACTTGTCGCTCGAACCATACCACAGGGTTGCGGCGACCGAAAGATTCGCCCTTGAGAAGAATAATAGACCGGACCAGACCACTCGTTACTTTAAGACCGCAATTACTATTAATTAATCCTTAATTACTAACATTTCCGTTCAAATAAACGATGATTTTAAAGGTCGTCGAAGAGGAGTGGTGCTAAAAAAAAGATACGTTATGTAAATTCATAAAAAAGACGCGGCTATCCGTCTCTGGTAATTATCTGTTCTTGCCTGCGTGCCTTAACGAGTTACGGAATTTCTTTTAAAAGCTCTCGTGGATAAATATCATTACACGGTAAATTCATCCGGCATTCATCTTCATAATAGCAACGCTAATTTGACATGTACGAAGTATCTGAGGAGAACTTTCGTAATATTCTACGGAAATTTTGCTTCGCAACGAGGTGGATGAAATCCTTGCGATTTTTCCGAGGTTTCTTATATCGTAAGGAGCAGCGGACCGACTCGTTCGTCGAAACCCTCGAATTTTCAGGGAGCCGAGCTGCACGTGGAACGCCATTAGCGTGTACAATGGAACGGAACCGAACGCAACGACATGCGGAACGTATGCACGGCCCAGGTATCATTTGGCTTGCACTGCTCGAAGCATGTGTCTTCATTAGGCGTCGACTAGGGGCGGCGCAGTTCCACTGAATCACATCGGGAAACCAACCATCGTGGCCTGAATTAAGCGCTAAATGCACCCCCCCCCCCCTCCCCGCCCCTCCTCGATGCAGCAACCCCTAAAACCCAGACCTAGCGACTCTCGTTGTACCTACTTTAAACTTCCTGCCTCCATCGCCTTCTAGCCGACCTGGCAGGTCGAATCTCCCAGTGTTTTGCATACGGTAGCCATGCATGCACGGCGAGACGTTTGAATTCAAACTATCTAATAGAGAGGCCCGTATCAGACTAAATTCTGCACGTATAACATGGCTTCTAGTCTCTGAGTTACAATACCAATGATTTCCTTCTTTAGATCAACAAGAACAAATGTTTCGAATACGACCGTAACTTTCGGGACTCGCCGTTCTCTTCGTTTCGCATTCACGCCAGATGCCATCGGATTCTCTCGCAGTTAGAATGTAGGTACGCGTATTTTCGAGCGGGAAGGGGATCTTTTTAGAGAATAATTTTGATCCTGCTACATGTTAGCAACATGCATGAAACCGTCCGTGCTTGTTGATAACATTAACCCCGTTTACCAGCACAAAGTTTAATGAAACTGGAGTTAATTGTCGCGTCTCAAAGGGCCCGACAATACAGTAGGACGTCAGGCATGCTGCACTCGATTACAAACTTTTTAACAGCACGTCAGTTACCGTGGCACGGTCAATCGCACGTATGAACTTGTCAACGTAACCGGGAACCGCGAAAGTAACTTTGCACGTCTGAATACTGCTCGATGAGTGACGAAGATGAAGTGCATTGGTCAGGAGAGAACGAAGTAAACCGAATCATCTGGATACTTGATCCCGTAGAAACCGCAGGAGGTGCATTACACGCTCGTTGCACCTTTGCCAGGGAGGCTAGGGAGCCTTTCCAAGAGAAAGGCTGCTTTTCCGAGTGGACGTGATACGCGCTTTGAGCCTCGGCCAAAACTCCGTCCTCGTCTGCGCCTCATCTCTCGTTTCTTCACTCCTCTGCCCCCCCCCCCCCCTTCGACGACGACTTCTTCTCTTTATACCGCGCTCGTTTACCACTAAATCACCGTTACATCGACCGTGCATTACTTGCTGGCAGCATAAACGTCGCGCTGGCCCGCACGGTCGCCCCCTTTTTGTCGGAAAATAAATTATTGGACAAATAATTGCGACCGCTCGCGATACACTTTATGCTCGGCGTAGTAGTAAATTTTACGAGAAGACTGTGTTTACCCCGCGTCCCCGTTCCGTTTGCCTCCTTAAGTTAGCCGGACGGCAATCGTTTTCGGCAAATTCCATTAAATCACCCCCGAGAGATATCCAGCTCGTCGGCCTCGTCGAGATTTTACGATCAACGGGAGCGCAGAAGCGCGAACAATGCCGAGCGTCGGGCTAATGCGCGGCTTCGTCGAGCGCAAACACGCCGCGAAAGCGGCTTCTCTACGCGAGCTACGGTCCACGCCCGTATTATAGTATAACGACTCATTTCGCTGGCTCGTAACTCGAGTTCGAAGGATTAATTGGAGCTGTTACTCTGTCGCGGCCAGACGGGACCCGAACTGTGCTCACCCAAGGGTACGACCCTCGAGATTGCGAGCTAGGGGGCTGCAAAGGCGGCCCGAGCCGCTCCTTGTTCATGGCTCGCAGCCGACGACGTCGTAAATATCATCTTGCTTTATGCAACTTCGAGCTGCCGTTACAAAGTGCGTTTTCGAAGCACCGAGGCTCAGATGGATTTCAAGGGGTTGAAAAATCAGTTTCACAGCTGGAGGGATTTTGCCGGATCAACGGATATTCGAAACTTCTATAAAACGCGTTGAACAGCCGTTTATCAGAGGTACGATCGAATTGAAAAAATAAATCGAAAATATATTAAGTTGTTGCATATGAAACGTCGTTTTTGAAAGTAAAAGGTTAAACATAACTAAGTTCTTCAAAATGCTACACATATACTTAATTAAGATATTTTTCACATTATTCTATACACTTGCCTCCAACAATTAACTAGTTTTATTAAAGTATATTTATAAACACCGCAAATCTCAGGGTTCTCTAATTTCCCTTCTGACTTTATAAAATTCGTGCACTTATATAAATATAAATTAATAAAATCATCAGTCTTTATTGATCGTAACATTCTAACTCATTAGTGCAAACTTCATGCTTGGAAGTAGTTAAATGCATGTACACTTCACGAATCTTTAAATTCAGTGTTCTCAAAGACTGAGCTTCTCGTGAAACAATGTTACTCTATATTTTCGGTTTATTTTTTCACGTAGAATTACTCCCTTCTCAGTTGTACCACGATTACTCGGACACCCTGTATTTCCAAACCTAATGATTTCAAATGAAATTCAGAGTAAGAAAACAATGCTTGCTCGTTTACGCAGTGGATATCCCCCAAGAACGTAATCGTGATGGCCAAATCTTTGAGGGAGGGCACTTCAATCTTGAGGGGTAACATCGAAATCGTGGGCGTGGTCCACGATGAAACTCAACCCTTTAAGAAAACAGAAAAACCACTCGGTGTAAGCAAGGAGATAGATTACCCGAAGTCTTCTTGGCACCGAAGGAAGCCACATTTTGAAGAACTTTAGCAGCAAAATGTTTTCAATACTAATTGACTTTTCAAAATTATCCAAGAATATAACTCGCTGCGTACACCTGTTTGTGTTTCTGAGATGCAGATTTAATTTCAAAGAAGATTCTATCCCTCCGGAGGTAGAATGTTCAAGGTTGGGAAAGCGACGACGATAAGCTTCCGTGGCGAGAGATTTTTTCGCCGTCTTGCGTCGAAATTGCACGATCGAGCGAGCTATCGGCGAATAAACATCTAGGCTCGGCCGCTGATTCTACGAGGCGACGAAGCGAAAATCTTTCGAGCCCGTACGCTCCCCTTCTTCTTCTCGCTTCGCCTACCTCGAGGATTTTTCTTTTTTCTTCAGCATCCCCCTACTGCTATTCTTCCACCTTTCGCTTGATTCTCGGCGACCGACGGATTCGTCCGTTTTTTGCGTCTCGAGTGATGGAAAGTTTCACTGGAAGCTCCAGTCGTTACCCTGCGAAGAATGTTCCGCTCGCCGCTCGAATAATTCTTCGATTCGTGCGGAAACGAGCTGATTGGTACTCGAGCGCGCGTATCGATCGACCACGCTCGAACACCGCGAACAACGAGTTCGGGCTTACGATTTCTATCGATCGACGTGGCTGTCGAAGACGCAACAGACGTCCGTAAATTATGTAGAAGAAGAAATGAAGAGGGGAAAAAAGAGGAATCTTCGTTTCGCGTCAAGATAGGAATAACCGAGCAGATCAGACGAAGGGTAAATGAAAGGAAAGAGGAAATTTGACGAGCGAGGCAATAACCTAGACTTTGTCTGTGGATTTAGTTTCGACAACGTTCATGGATTACGGTAGAAGCTCTTCGGGTGCAAATGTAAAACTTTTATGTTGTACGCGGTACCGAGGATGTAACAACCTTTGGCTGCATTAATGTAACTGAAATGTTAATAGGCGAGATGTTGAATGTTGAAACGGGGCTCCGCTCGAAAGGTGTGAACTTTGCGGGACGGAAAATTTAATGCAATCGTAAAATGATGTAAATGTTAAAATCCTCCCATGTAAAATGTAATAAGGTATATATACTAGAACAAGAAGAAGCCAACGTAAAATTCTTCTACTATCAGTTAAAATTATTTTACATCTTTCGTGTTGGTATTCAAAATTGCCAAATACTATAAAGGAAGTGATACTTTGGTTGAGGAAAGATGGAATCGGATCACTAGCGATTAATAATAGAAACTTTCTCCAAATTAATCCTTTGCTATATGATTATTCTATTTCTTAGGTACGATAGCATTAGCTGATCATTGCTTATGTATTATGTCACGCACGAGTCATTTGAATAGTATGAATAGTTTTTATTTATTTTTACAAAATAAATCTACAATCTGAGCTCAGATTAAATTTCACACCGATAGTATCCATTTTTTGTTGAAACTACACCATAATTTATGGAACGAATGTGACTCGTTGTTGCAAAGTAAAAAATGAAAGGTTGGAGGAGGAGGAAATCGAACGAATGTTAAAAAGAATCATATAACAAGAATAAGCCAACGTAAGACGCTTATATTTCCTCTTAAAATTGAGAGATTCATAACTACAATTCTTGTTAAATCTTGGTACTTTAGTCGCAAGGTGCAGAATTTCATGACTTATTAGGATACAACTGTTTCAAGCACAGCAATGTAATACGATGAACATTTTATTAAACAAAAATCCAAAATCCTACAGTATTCTTTTGTTCTTCTTCGAAAAAGGCAAACGTTAACGAGGAAGTCGTTTTTGTCATGAACGTTTCAATTATTCTGTAACCTTTGTGTATTCAAAAATTGCCAAATACTACAAAGGAAACGATACTTTGGTTAAGGAGAAATAGAATCGTATCACTAACGATTGATAACAGAGACTCTCTCCGAACTAAAGATTCGAGGGGGAGGAAATCGAAGGAGAAGAAGAAAGCCGGTAAATGAAGGAAGGGGGGGGGGGGGAGAGGGGCGTACGAATAGAAGCTGGACGGAGGATGAGGATTGGAGTCGTGAGCCAAACGGACGACGAGCAGCGAACCGCTTTGTCCGGCGACCCGGCAATCCGGAATGCGGTTTCGTACGGCGACGAACATTTTTATTTTTACCCCGCAGTTTCGGCCTTTTGCCCGTTGCTTTGTTCGCGTTTTCTCCTCTTTCCTGCAGCAAGCACCGCAAAGAAAGCGGGCGATGCATGCATTCCGATGTTGTCGTGGACAGGAGCACGAACTCGTGTCCCTGTCCATTCTTTTCCCTGTCCGCGACTGCCCTTATCAACTTGCTTCTTCGAATGTCCGTTCGAGACGCAAAGTCTCGCAACTTCCTCCGGAAAACTCCGGACATTCTTACCGGGGAAAATGAAGAAATCCCATCCTCATCGTTACGAATGGTCATCGGATGGATCGAAAACGCGGTATTCCGATTTCCAGTAACGTTCTCGTCCTTCGTTTTCCGCCGGAAATTCCTCGCCGTTGCTTTTTCGACAAACATTCCGTTTATCAGATTCGAGTCGCCGCACATTCGGTGGAGAGCAATTTCTCTTTCGGACGTTCCACTCGAACCACTCAATTTTGACCGAAATTAATTTTCCCCGTCGTCCTTGCTGCCTTCTCCGAAAATTGTCATCGAAGAAATGCTTCCATTAATAACTCCGGTATGATATATTTGGTCTTCGTAACTTTTTCTAGTCTAAAATCAGGGGCATCTATCGTGTAAATAGATTAAGGCAAAAAGAGCCAGGGGAGTCACGAAATTCGGGATTCAGAATTTAGTAAACGTCACCGGGTTCTCGCAGGATTTATCGCGGAGCTTTGAGGTGGCGGCGGGGGTGGAAACGCGAGAACGGGCAGGAAGGTCGAGGCCAATTAAGTGGGCAGCAGGCCGCTATCTCTCGTGGCCAGCCATGAGACTACCACGCACCTCATTATAACCTACAGGCCACGTTATAATCCCAGTCGCGTTACAGTATCATTCGCAGATCTCTCTCGGTCTTTGTCCAACTAATACTGGGTCCTTCGCGCGTTCTCGTTTCACCGATGGAACGGCTGTTTCGTATCCTATACGGAAGATCCGAAATCGGGGCCGTTAATATGGAACTACATTCCATTAACGTCCGGTAATGGCGCTTCTAAGCTCGAAGAGCCTCGACCTGCTACGAAGCTTCCATGGCACTGCAATTGTACGACAATGAAGCAGCTTCTTATTTGTTCATTCTGATAAACGCTTCAAGCGCCGGATATTTTGTTGGAAACTTCATCCAAAGCGCGGCGATACGTACGAGTTTTGCGTAAATATGGATCTTTACAAATACAGTGGCTCAAAGTTCAAATTCCGCCACTTAAATTACACGTTTTATGAAGCGATTGATAATGTAATAAAAGATGAAGTTATTTTTATTCACCTTTATTCGGAGTCATATAAATTCATAATAAAGCAGAATCTATTAAGTTATAGAAAAGCAACCACAGACGAACATTATGAGCCCGATGTTCCAAACCATTATCTTGATAAAAGCTGACACGATCGACAATACCCAATTTTGATACGGTATATTTTAAATTTTCTTTTGGAACTTGTAAACATTTATTACAGCGATCCCGTTAATAGCACGAAGGTTTCACGAAGGTTCATCACCTAACATGGATTTCCACATTATTTATCTGTGTTTCATAAGTTATAAAAATCTATTTTCAAAATTAATGTAAACAACTTCTGCCTTTATCATTTGTGAATTTATATGAATTTGAATACAAATTTATAAAAATACCTTTGTTTCTTGTTTAATTTTCTTTCTTATGCTATCAATCGCTACCGAAAGCATAAAAATGCACCTAAGTGTTCGAGTTTTACTTTGAGCCACTGTAAAATAATATAATTCTTGTAGAAGACAATATTTCAATTAAAAAATCATCGCTGCACCTGCAAAACATGCTAACAAATTGTGCGCAAACATAAAAACGCATTTAGGCGGCCCTTATCACTAGTCCACATATTACGACTTCAATCGCCATTTTAACTGTTTAAATATTGAAATATTATATCCGTCTTCTTTATATCGAATCCATGATTGCGTAAATTATTACTTTTTGAATAAAAATATGGAACAAAGCAGAGTGGAGTCTAAAATAAATTCCCTGGCATCGGTATAAAATTTCCAAAGCAGAGAAGAAATTCCCCAAGCAAGAAAAATTGGAAAACATCAATTATGTGCATTTCTAGAATTATTTATGGGATCGTACATTCATGACGTTGCCTCAAGGGAAACGATATTTTGATTTTATTCCAATTCCTATTTTTAATCAACGCTGCCTTGCACGATGTTTTCCACGCAATACGGGAAGGCAGACGCAAAAAACGCGAACAAAAATTGTTTTTAAGTAGTATCGTGGGTAAGGTTTTTCCGAGAAAATAGATTATTAAAGCGTACGTACGGTGAAAGCAGAAGGGAATACAAAACAGGGAAACGTTCAGCGGTATTTGCAGCGTCGATTTTTGTACGCTTCTCATCCTTCGGTCAATATCCGCTGATTAATAATCCGTTTGCGCGGAATTGGCCGTTTTTTTTTTTCGTCATGGCTGGCTCGCAGTTTTTGCCATAGAATTTGCGTCCAGCCACGCATGAAATCCCGTATTTAGGAAGATATGAAGCGAGAACACGCGTAGATCTCATTCTGTCTCGCGACCCTCCGACGGGTTGCGTGCGTACGCCTCCTCTTTGTTGAGGCTTTAATTAAAAATATTAATAATGGCGTCCCCGCCGCGGCACCGGAGGGAAAATACCAGGCGTCGGACAACAAATGAGTTTGGCGCGGACAACAATGGCCACCGTATGTGAGTAATATTCGTTCAAATATTAAACCGCATTCTTTATTTTTTCATTGTACGCGCAATAACGGTCCTAGATAAAAGCACCAACTACGTTAACAATAAAGTGACCCCAGCGGGGCTTTGTTTCCCTTTGAAAATTATTGTGAGGACTAAACGGGTGGATTTGCGAAACGAGCGCTCCCAATAAACAGGGAATTAATAAATTTTCATCGATCATCTACTTTGACAGGTCGTCGTTCTTTTCCTCGCCCTGCTTTTGTATTACCCTTGGCGAAAAGTGTTCGGCCAAACACGATAATATGGAAGCAATTACAGCTACTAAGATTTTTTCGATGCAAAATGCTGTTTTACATATAAAAATTGTATGGGAAAATTAAATGCATTTCGTATCAAATAAATGGAAAAGGAAAAGGAATAAAAAAGGAAACGGGGAGGAAAAAGTATAAATATTTATATAACCCAATATTTTCTACTATTTTTATATCCACGTATGATTGACGTTGCGTTTCTGGCATTAATATTATGCAATTTCTGCAATCTGTAAATGGAATTTCTTTCCACGATAATTTTCCTACTTCTCAATATTCATTTTCACCTTTAGGCACATTTTCATTAACTAATTCTTCCCTGTGCAGTCTATAAATTCTTTATTATGCTATATATTTATACGGTGGCACTTTGCATCGCAAGAAACTTATTCTATATTATTGCGTTTGACCAAAAACATTGTGTTTCGTGAATTTTTCTTTTCTCAATCACGGCTACTTTTTTGTATCTATTTTTCGCACATCTTTTCGTCGCATTTCATTGCGTGGACAACGCGGATCGAATTAATACAAAATTAATGCGCTTGAGTTTTGGTGCACGTATAAAGTTTCGCGCGAAATATACGGTTAATTTAACGTAGCCACGGATTTTATCAAAACACGAATTTCGTATGCAGCGAGTGCGGATCGCATGCACGCGCGATGCATTGCGCATCGTACAAAAGTCGAGCAAAAAATCCTGCGCTTCTCATTGTCCGCCCCGGATCTCTGTGTTTCTACTCCTTTGTTCGTCAAAATAAACGTATGTACATACATATCTGGCATATTTTTATATCGCGTCGAAGCTAATGAATACTCTGTAGCAGAGGGAGCGACAAAAATTGTCATTAACCGTATTCAGGACAAACGTGTATCATTGTTCTGTAGTTGAATAGAATGAAAAATATTTGCACGAATGGAGGCACGATGATATAAACTCGGTTGTCAAGCCGAGTATAAAATTCCAAAGAACCACTCGATCTCGATAATTATCGCGTGAACGAGTCTCCAAACAGATGCAGATTTATACAGTGTCTGGCAACGAACGCCAGTGTTAAACGCGACATGGTGCGCCAATGATTGCGCACGACTAGCCTGACCCAAATTTCGATGACTATCGTGTATCGATCCCACGTTATCGCGATAATGAAGGGTTCGAACAAGTTTGCTGGCAGACCATTCACTTTACATCCGAAAGGTAGGTCAAGTGGAAAGTTTGACACATAATCGTTCCCGATGATGATTCCCTGCCAATTAAACTCTTATCCTATTTTCTATGACGATAAAACGGGTTATTGTTATTTGCTCTATTTCGGAATAGAATTTAAATATAGGCTGAATATACTATAGCCCGAGGCGGCGATTGTTTGGAGATATTTTCACTTTAGATTTCCGGATTCCAGTGCGCTGAAATTCACATTTAAAAAGCAACACGTATTGGAATAATATATAGTCAGTTGCAAAAGTCTACGTAAACCTTTAAGTTTGAAATATTTTGAACGTACAGGATTTTCTATCATCTTACGAACATAAATTTATTTGTTAATTAAAATTAGATAGGTTATAAAAGTATAGTGATGCTTTTCCTGTTTGTTTACAACTAAATATACGTAATCCAAAAAACACGACTTTACGAAAATCTAAGTAGGCGTATTAAAGTACACGAAACTTACTAAATATTATAATTATAAAATATATAAATATTTGAAATTTAAAATGTGTTTGTAGACTTTTGTGGCTGACTATAAACATGATTTTATATAAAAAAAAAGTTAAGCTAAATTGGATCAAGTTAACAGATATACAATTTGCAGCATAAGTGGCGTATAAATCTCTTCCCACTTAAAGGGAATTTTACAATAATTGATCATCATGAGCTGAACAAATATTCATTATTTCTCGCATACTCCATTATTGCAACTGAAATGAGCATTTAGTTGTGGACGGAGAAAAATATGACAGTCTAGCGTGGCAAAAACTTAAACCCGCTTCTGCAATGCCTTCAATTACATTATTAACTTTAATAAGAGGGAAAAGGAAAAGAAACTTTGCAACTGCGTCATAGCAGTGAAAACAGCAGGGGAAGATCCGCTTTCTTCCGCCCCGTGCGAAGATTTGTAATTTAAAATGAACAAACCACTCCAGAAATTTCAGCACGCTCCAATTCTCCGGCGACCTCTTATCAAAAAATAGGTCGCGCACGATCGAAGCTTATCGTAGCAATACTAGAAAACGCGCATGAAAGGTAGCCCGCAGATCTTGCGGTTCGGTGATTAACTAAATTACACGGACCAAGAAGCGCTTTATAATATCGAGTGGCATGATAAGTGGCTAATGCGCGTGCTAACCATTGAATCTTTCCCTCATTCCTCCCACGATTAAGCCACGCTGCACCAATTTGCCGTGCGTCGGATTCGAGAGAGAATAGAGTCTGTTTGCACCCTGCTTTCAGTAACCGATCCTAGCTACCCCTTTCGATACACACGTGCGGTTCGACGATAGAGAAGGGCGCCATAGATACATAATGCGTACGAACACAAAAAAGAATAGATGTACACTTTCGTTCATAAATAGTAGGACACTGGATTATATAACTTTTATCGACTTTAGGATATTATTATAGTAGAAATATATATTACCCAACGTATTTACTACATTAGGCTGGTCGGAAAGTTCGTAGAAATATTTTAGAAACACTCAAAGATAACGTGTACACATTAACCCCTTACCCTACGATTATTTTATTACTTGCATAAGTTAGAGTTTGTCGATTACTATTTTTAGAGCACGTTATATTCATTTCTATTTTACTTTCTGCATGATTTACGAGTTTGTCACTCTGCGTATTTTTCAATTATAGTATAATGTTCAATTAACGAAATCGAACCAGGGAAATAGAGATAAATGAGTACGTATTAGCAGTCTTACAGACGTAACTTTTAATAGGTGTAACAGTTAAGGGTTAAGTAGCCCTAATAGGAACAGTGTTTGCTCAGACTAAGACTGCTGTTATTTTACTAAAGCTCATAATCACGTTTATGCATACGCCGCCAATCTAGTTTTATATATTTATCTTTATCCTGAAATATAATAAAGATAACGACAACATGTGGACCAACTGGGAGATTCGTCAGGGAAAATACGTGCAGCGAATCTTGGCAGTGGGAAACCAACGCGATATCTGGCTTTGCCAGTTTTCTAACCCATGGTCAAGCTGCCTCCGCCTATCGATACCGATTACGTGATCCTCTTCGCGGATTCCCATCACGAAAGGGGATTCCAACGGGGTCGGATTAATGCTCTTCTCCGTTGCCTATTCACCTCTGCCATTTGCTTCGACCATCCAACGTTTTTTGACTTCAGCGCTCCAGTTCAAATCAATGAAAAGCTTGTTGGTTTCTTGGTTTTCGGGCATTGAGAATTTAGGCAACCACTATAGATCGCCAGGAAATCCGATAACTGATTTACGTCGTGAATTCCTATCTAGCTTCTGGGTTAAGCGGATTCTCAGGTAATGGATAACCGAGTACAGAGTGATGCAGTGCAAATCAGATTAGGGTAAGGAATTGGATATTTATCATTTTTAAACGATAGAAGCACGTCATTCGGCATCTCGAATTGGGAACAATCAGCAATGCAAACCACAACAAGAATTTCTCTTACAAAGTTGAGTACTTTACGTTGAACAACGTTAGAGGGAACGAATGCTATGGTAAACAGTTGATCTTATTTGCCGGGTGATACAATCAATCGTATATTTTTATTAGATCGTTCGTAACGATATTTGAGAACCATTCAGAGGCACTCTATATAAGTAATTATCATTCTATCGAACAATTTAGCATGCATTTTGGTGATTTTATTGGAAAAAACTGTTAAGAAGTTTCATAATCCGTCTTTTTCAAAAATGAATTCTTTCGAGTAATGCTTTTCAACCACTCATATAGGTATTCAATTTCTGGTCATTGATAACGTTTCACATCACATCAGAGATGAATTAAAAAGCCTACTAATTTATAAACGTGGTTATAATAATAAGTATTACATAGTTCAATTCACGTATGCGAACTTTCGTGAAATTATGTACAATTTACGTACATATAACAAGTGGAAACAACATAATCATATTTTCTGGAATCTATGCAATTTCAAGTAGTAACGTTTTCGAAATAGTTGAAGTTCCCCTAATTTTTTAAACATTTGAAACTTAGAAATGTACGTATATTTCAATGTACGCTACAACAATCAAACGCTGTAACGAACGAGCTTTCAGAACAAATTAATTCGTTATAGGATACCCCGCTGTGCCAGTTTTTGCCTTTTAAGCTGTTACCCCAAAAACGTTTTACAATACCAAAATTGCGTACAAACCGCCGCAATTTCCCCTTGACGCCACTTTACGAATACAAGATACCCTCCTATCAAGATCCCCGTCGTCTCGGGGAAAAGGAGGAGGAAACTGTTGCGAAACAAGCTGAAGGAAAGGCTAATCCGCTGGCTGGTAAACGTTGAATCGGTTACCCCACTCTCCTGTTGCCAGTAAACATCGCTATTTAAAATTTAAATTTACTCAATACCTAGAGCATCGCCTTACCCTTTCCAAGTCGTTGCAGCTGGTCGTGGCGGGTTCCTTCACCCTCGTAGTGGCTTCCAACAGATAAGGGAAATACCCCTGAACTTGGATTACCTTCCGGGGACCTTATCGGGCCCCTTTCCCCCATTCGAACGCCTCCGTGGACACGTCCCGTCTCTATGCGCGCATATGTCCTTTCTCATTCCAACTTTTCCTTTTTATTCCCTTCGATCCTATCGCATTGGCCGGCCTATCTGATAGGAATGGCCGCCTGTGGACCGTATAAAATTCCTCCAAGACGTTGGGAAAAATGGGGGAAAGGTTTCTCAAGATATACGATCAGCGTTATGGAATAGCACGAGTTTACTTCCTAAAGCGTTACTTCTTAAATAACGCATGTCGGATGTTTGAAATTTTATTCCTTCGACGCGCGAATGATGCGGAGCAAGTATTATTATTAGAATGCGAATTGTTATGCGTTCATGGGAAATTTAAATGTATAAAAGGGTGCAAAATGCACAGAATATACAAAGATATACGAAAGATCTAATGTATGGTAGGAATTACGATACTTGGAGAGTAGAACAAGGAACGAGTAACCAATTACACGATGTATCTAACGTACTTCGTAATCTACTTGAGATATTATTACAGCATCATTCCCATTGGCGATTGCAAATTTATCGACTTCTTCATTTCACGTTAAATCGGTAAAGGTTTCAATCATAACTATGCATTAATCATAAATAAATATCGCAAACAAAAATTTTTTATGAGATTTTGACTTTGCGAAATTATAAATCACAATGTTTTAATTGCAAAGAAACGGAAAGATAAACAATTTTTCTTATTTTTCTAGTTGAAACTTCAACTTTACCATTGCGAGATCGCGGTGACAAGACGAGAGAGTTAAACGTCTTCGTCTGTATCATAAAATTACTTAATTACATTAATTGTATATTGTACGTATACTAAATCTCGCAACTGTTTCGCTCCCCCGTCACTTCCCAATTAACATTTATTAGATTTCTTTTACTAAACCGATTTACCGATATTACAATCACTAACTAATTCCGAAATGCAACGAACGAGTTTTCCGTGCAACGATCGAGATTCCACTGTAACGTGAATGGAACTGTCGTGGCTTTCGACACTTTTGTAGTAGCTAACAAGAACTTGTAAGAAGAAATCTGTAAGAGAAACACCAACGCGAAACCCGTTTAGAGCCACGGACAACGTAGCCCATTTCTATCATCACCTGTGAAAGTTGCACGAAAACTCGAAGCGTTCCGTTCAAAATTTTCCATCCTCGTTACCTGGTCGTTCGCACGTGACCGGCCGCTTTAATCCGAACATTTTTATGAGAGCGTTTTCACGGCAGAAGAGAATCGGGTCCCGCAGCGAGACCTCTCTATCAGCGCGGTCTATGGAAATTCGAAACGTGCACGTGCTGCGATTCGCACGATCGTCTGCTCGACTTCGTCTCCGTTCCCCGGAGCTTTTCCTGTACTTGTACGCGGCAGAAATCGAAAGTGGTCTGCAAACCACAGGGAATAGTTTTCGTTTCGCGAATGACGTACGTGCCCTCGGATGAATTCTATTCTCTGTAGGCGGGACGTTCGATAAAAGGCCATCGCAACGTTGGAAACGTAACCCCTGTCCACCCCCCTTTCTCTCGATATCTATGTGGCAAATTTGATTTGCGAGCGCAACGCGTAGAATTAACGTAGCTTTGATGAATGAGCCACGCTAACTGCTGGAATATTACTGGCTGCGGAGAGTATAATAGCGTAGGACGCCGCGGAGCTTCCAGAGGAAGGATAATCTTCCATTATGCAGAATTGATACGTTTGAACAGGGATAATCAAACAGCTCCCGTGTACAGAGAATTATTTTCTGTAGAATTACCAGTGTTTACTTTATTTTCATGGATTTTTGCGAAGAATCAGATAGACGAGGGAACGTCGTCATTTACCGATACCTGTGGGATTTAGCATAACAGGTGTTGGGTGAAACAAATATAAATATTGTACAAATGACTCGTTGAGGACGATTTATACTATCCGTTCCGATATGAAACGTTGCTGTCACAATACGATTTCGGCAAAAATTTTTACAGGGAAAAACATACGAATGTTTATATTTATGATTTTATTTTGCATTACATTTTACATTTGCCTGAGCAGAATCGTGTCGTAAACGTTTCGTGTCGCATAGCATAAATCGACTTTTAGTCCGTTGATCTGAGTCATTTAATGAATATATATATATTGTGAAATAAACTATACTATGTAATATATCATATCGATAGCGTTGACAGATACACAGGGTGAGTCAATAAGAACTGCTGCCTAAAATAATTCGTTACTTATTATCTCGATAAAAGTGGTTACTATATTATTCCTAGAAACTTATGCATATGAAGAAATCACAGTACAGGTATGTATGCAACGAGCTCAATCAAAATGCAATCCATGCATGATAAATTATTTCGTATAGCAGTTCTTACTGATTCATCCTGTACATGTAGAACGGTGTTAAATTCTGAGTTAAAAGTTTACCACCACGTCCATCGATATCCGCGTAATTCCGAATTATTTTGTCGCGTACTTCGAAGGGTAAAACTTGGAAGTACGGAAGTGGTGTGATCTGGCGAAAAGGGATCAATCCACAGGCAACCGTGTGAAGCAACGCGTCACGCAGGTCGCGTTGGTCAATTCGTGGTTCGAACAAAATCGCATGATATATCGTTGCTACTTTATCAACGATGGCCCGGAGGTGCATCGAAGGTTTGCGTTGACGGCACAATGTAACCAGCGGCCGCGGACTGCGGTCAAAGAGTTATTACGCCATTATACCGAACGAGTTCATTGCCTATTTGTCATTAGCACTGGCAAAATATTGCCTTATGAATATACCATTAACGTTCTCGGCGTCCGTAATAAATGCGTAAATTGAATCGATTATTGTTAGAGACTCATCCGGCAGGTCCACGGCTCGACGAGTAAATGATGGCTCTAACTTGAAGTGAAACTGATTTAAGCGGGGCGAGTCGCGTTCGGAGCAACACGAATGGGTGACCAGGGTACCCAAACGTGCGGAACAAACACACCCAGTATATGAACTAGGAAAGAAAGAAAGAAAGAAAGAAGGGGAAACAGACAAATCGAAGAAAGGACGGAACGACATTTGCAATTCAAATTTCAACCCCTTATGCTTGCACCCTTCTCTTTTCCGCGTATTTGACCTTCTCCGGTGGGGATTTCGAATTAAATGAATACAGATACGAGAAACCGATACGTTTCAAGCTCTTGGCTGCAATTCCTCAACCACACTCGCGGGTGTCGCTGATCCAATTCAAGGGGAATCCTTAGCTCGTCGCTCGCAATTTTGGTGCCGTCTAACGTAGCGATTAAAACAAGCGCGGAGGATTACGCGGTGTTTTATTAGACCGAATACGTGTAATTTCATTCGGCTGGAATAGAATATACCTCGTTAAGCGACGAGCTGGATCCCGCTGAAATGGGCCGCATTACGTGTGTCTTCCGGCGACGATGAAATCCCTTTCCGCGCGTTCATTTGCCTAAATTATATACAAGCTTTGGTATACGTACGAAATTTCTCGAAGCTTTGTCGCATAGTTCGTTGCAAGCTATTATCGAGTGAATTTTACAGGGGGATGAAAAGTTTGTCAAACTAAAAGCGAACGAATTTTTATCTGGCGCGAAGTTCGGGAGCCGGAAATTTGAAGAGCCGGAGATGTGAAACCGGTGGACGACTAACTATGGCCTCGTAAAATTTGTAAACGGTAGATCGGTACGGTTGTATGCTTGATAGGCCAACATAATAACTCTTTCATGTATTAGCCACGGTAGACGAGGCTGCTGTCGCAAAGACCGTTTTTCTCATGACTTTTTTAAAAGCGTTCCGGAACGAAAAGAGACATTTATTATTTATGCGAGGGTGACCCGACGGTTTCGGAGAGAGTTAATGTTTCTGCCAGTCGATTAATCCTGCGTTTGAAAATTATAAGAGGTCCCACGGCAGTGACGACCCATGAAGAATCGTGGGGTGCATATTTGAGAGGGACGTTCGACGTCGGACACCAACCACCGATTTTTTATTCACCTCGAAGCTTCACGGTTCCTTACGCGTCCTGTGGGAATTCCACGTCGATCGAACCTTCCTTTTTCCCCGAACGTTTTATCTTATCTCCATTCACGAGAAAATCATTCGCCTAGGAATTTTCTTGCCGATATGGAAATGGATTTTTCAATGAATTCAAAAATTACGCGCGAATGCAGTGGCGATGCACGATACGAGTCACTTGGCTGTGTTTATATTTTTATAGATAGTTTTATAGTTACAATAGAAGCATTTTGCTACCCCAAAGGGCTTTCTTAACCTGAACTTGAACAGCTAAATTAGAGGTACGTTCTGTTCTAATCAATGGATATTTAAGAAACGTTGTAAAATACAATATAAATATAATGCGGCACGAACTTTCCGTTCAACCCAATAGTTTTAGTTTTATATGTATGTAACTTTGCATAATTATCAAATTTTCATACTATTTCTTTTGAAGTTTACAAGTTTTTGCGGCATATTCATGTAGTTTTGAACCCTGTTGCGATGTTCGGGTCATTTTCGACCCAATAGTGTTCTGATCCTTTTAAAACATTTCTTAGTTTTGAAAGAAATGTACAAAGGTTGCTGTTAATATTTGCAAATTTAATTTCCTCGAAATCGATAGATTCATTTCCTCGAGATTATAAAGTTTTTCTAAAGCAATGCAACAAGGCTAAAATAAAACGAATATTTAAGAGACTAATTGTAAGTTGAAGTATCGTTTCTTTTAACGATGCAAGATTTGCTAAAAGTTACCAACTATGCTCGCTTCTCCGCTCTCAGACGGCACCTATCAGATTTCTCTTGGCAAAGAAAACGTCCTCGTAAAGTAGCTTCAAAGAAGAACAAATTTTCTCGAAACAGAGGCGTCTTCCGCTGCACGCTCGCAAAACCATCTCGTATCTCTGAGCGGCAACAACAAGCAGCCGTCGTATCTTTGCAAACTCAGTCACTCGCATCTTTCATCGTAAAACACCGCAACGCCAACGAGCAATCATCCCCATGCGTTCTGGCCGCCCTTTTTCTCCGAAACAAGCGTTTTCCAGCTTATTAAAAAGGAATGAACGACCGCGTGAGCAGTTCAATCTTGGTCAGAAACAAAATCCAGGGTAATCCGAGAAGAAGAATCCTCTGTATGGGGGATTCTTCTGGAAATAACGAGCTCTCCCGCGTAACAAACGGCGCGACGAGTGTAATGATCGCGTAATGATAACCGAACCGAAGTAACGACGTCAGTGATAATATTGCGGTCGCCGCGAGACAGTTGCGTTCCGAGCATAAATAATGATATTAATTCGGTGGCACCGCGGGGCACGCAGTTAATACAGGCTTCCTGTGCCAGGTACCTGCGAAACAGGTCCTCTCGTGTGCAGTAAGTCTGTATCCTGTGTCGTATATGGCTAAAGCTGCCAGATTTCTAAGCCAGCATTGCGGGACATTTCGCGTTTATTACGAAATAGATGCGGGACAAAGCGGGATGATTAAAAAGCTACGTTAGACTCTTGCAATGTGTGAAATTATTTTGTGGAATTATTTGGATTCTCTATAGATTGCTGTATATGTATAATAACTGGGGCTCGAAAACTGTCGTAATATTAGTTTAAGTTCTTGAAACAGTTACGAAGAACTTGTATTCTGAATAATTGTTGTGAAGAACTATTTCGGACTATATCAGTTGCAGTTAAAGTTTTTACATCGTCTCTCATATAGGTGTCTATAACAGTTATTTGTTAGGTTTTATATAGCAAAGTTCTATATTCGCAAAGTAAAACGCAAACGTGTTTTAAATATTGATCTTAGCATTATGTTAATAAACCATCGATTGTTTGCATTCGGAACTTGCTTTCAATAAGAACGTAATATGTTTATTAATCGATCTTTTCAATCTATGTTCTTTTATATATCTTCCCATTTCATTTTTCTTAGTTGAACATATTTCGTTTTTTTAATGTATAACTATTATTATATATAATGTAATATTACTGTTCACTATCCAATTGTTTTGGTGAAATGTGCAAAGTCTAAGTGGCTATTAGGTCCATAATTGTGTAACGAATGATTTCACATTCGTTGTAATAATGATATATGTCATAAAATATGACTAAGTAACGTGTAAAGGTAGCCAAGCTATAGTTTAAAATTCTCTACTTTCTACAATCTTTGAGATATTGGAATGAAACTCGAAGGAATTATACATCTTTCAACGTAGAATTAATCGAATCGATGTCCGCAAAAGAGGCTATAAGATGTGACCTAATGCCCTTATTGCAACTCTGCTCAATTGCAAAATTCATGTAGCTTGAGTTTTTAAAATCTTCCACTAGAATATTTTAGTCTTCTTAAATATTTTTACCAAATTATCGTATTCTGGAATAGTAAAAGTTACCGCTGCATCGACTTTTAATGTGAATGGCAAAAGTTAGAGTAAAGTTATGATATAAAAATCTACATACGATAAGTAAGCTTCGACAGGCACGAGTGATTAAAGCCGCTCAATTTAATTATCGCCACGGGTAGGTTGGTGGCTGCCCATCGAGTCCATTTTATTTTCGGGGGAAGCTGTCGCATTATGCAAACCTCCGTCGCAATGACTGCGTTCACGTCCCTGAATAAATTTATGAGGCGCGAAGTGTGGCATCTCGCTGATGGACTCTCTCCCGAACTTAATAACGTTCAGCAAACATCTAGGGCATCAACGCTTATCTTAATTACAGAGCAGACAACTTGATTACAAAGTGACGCCTTAATGAAGACATTTACGAGCTCCCGGCTTCAGCCGGAATCGAGTGACTTGCGTGAATAGAATGTTTGCATTGTCTGCGTGGAGGGAAGCACGAAGGTTTCGCATCCCGCAAACAAACCACCTCCCCCCTGCCCCCGATTTCGACCTTCAGATCGAGATACTTCCAATCGTGATAAACGTTGATTAAATCCGCTTGTAACAAGTCGCCAGTTCTGATATACTTTTCCGGTATTTTATCGCAACCGGAGGAAGAAGAAACATGGGAAGGACTCGAGATAAAATAGCGACGAGACGGAATATTGCAAGAATGTTGCGTTCGTCTCGAATCGTTTCACTCGAATTAATTCCCACCCCCTTTCTTTTACTTTGCCGATTCCCGCCGTTGATACACGTGTTAATTTGTCTAGATTCAAAGCATGCCGCCTGCAGGGACACTAATGTACTTACATACGGTAACTCAAAGTAAAATTCAGATACTTGCAGCACTGCTCGTAATTATTTGAACGACTTCGAAAAATTGATGGACGCTCTTATTAACGGGAATGCTTGAAATTGGACAGATTGGAAATCCAAAGGCTTGGAAATTCAAACGCTTGGGAATCCAAATGCTTGGAAACCCAACTGCTTGGAAATTCAAACGACTCGAAAGACAAAAGCTTAGGGATCCAAACGCTCGGAGATTCGAGTGTTTAGGAATCTAAAATCTTGGAAATCAAAAAGCTTGGAAACTTGAACGCTTAAGAATTCAAAAGCTTAGAAATTTAACACCTCGGGAATTCAAAAGCATGCAAATTCAAACGGTTATCTATCAATCGCTTCTTACGCCATGAAAATACAAGCATCCAAGTTTTATTTTCACCCACTGTACATGATACACGATGTTGGTATCAAAAAGAAGTGAATCGCTATTGCAACGCTAATGGACGGTACAATTCGAGGGAATTTTAAAGTACCCATCGCGTGTCAGCGGTTGCGAATAGGGCAATATTTTCGGTCACTGGCATTGTAAGAGTCGCGTGCCTGCTGTCAACTGCAGTCCAAATTCAGACGGTAAATTATTCAGCAAATTAGATGTAATAAATGTTCGGAAGTCTATGTACCCAACCTTTCCGAAGGGGGGGGAGGGGGCGAAGAGGGAGAGTTGGTGTCGTTCGTAGAGCCGTGGGCGTCACCTGGACTTAATGTACTTTTTTTCTGTCCACCAGTCGAGTAGGACATCTCTGTTCCCATCAAACAAAAATCTCACTCATTTCTCTTGGATGGGCATGTTTACGAGCAACGACTGCCAAGAGAGTAATTTTCCGTCAGTCTCTTCTGTAGCTTTACCGTTGATATAAAGGGAGAAGAAAATTCTTTCCCTTCGAATGGATTTAATAGGTTCCATGAAATATATCCGAAGCAGCTAATTCTTTACTTTTAATGAACTGTGCTGGGGAATAACGCTGTTCGTTGTAAACCGTTCGTGACTGGAAAATAAGCTTCAGTTGTCGTGAAGCGCAACGAAAGAAGTCGATGAATATATTAGATTGGTACATGTAAAATGTCGTTTTGTCAAAGTGAACGTGATAAACATAGATAAATTCTTCGAAACGCTACGCGTATTTAATTGGCCCCTTCACGGTCTAATAAAACAACGAAGAATAGGAAAAAGGCGATATACAAATGTTTATTTTCTCTATTGCAACATTTTTGGTATTTTAATTGCCGAATACAAAGAATACGTGTTTTCACTTATTCGTACGTAATGCATCTTAATAATTATGTTACGTATAGACTGCAGATCTTTATGCAGAATTACTTCTTTGTAATTGAAAATAAAGAAACTGAGGTTAAAGAAGGGGTACTTCCACGCTCTAAATATTATAATGTCTTCTCTGAATATTGTCTTCAATATTGTATATAGTTTTGCACATTGTGCATTTTTTACGTTTTTGCATGTTTAATTTCCCCATAAATGCGTAAAAATACGCAGTCTGGTTATGTATAATAATTCAACTCAAGATCTGAAATTTGTAATATCATATTCGACAGTTTGCCCGAATTTCTCCCATATTAAACTGCGAAAAGGTTAAAATAATTTTATATAATTTACTTCAAATCTCAATTTCAGTTTGCTTAAACATTCCCATCGTTCATAATATCAAACACTGAAGTTTTCACAATTTTATTACAATCCTCAAGAATATACTACGCATTGTAATACTAAAATATTAGAAGAGTAGGTAGTATTCATCTAGTAATCTCAAATTTCGGAACGAAACAGAATTTTATATGCACTAACATAATAGAAAGCTTATCGTAACTTTAATTGCAACAATTCAACATCTTATCGCTCTTCTGGTCGGTGTAATTTTGATATATCTGACATTCGCGTGATGCTTTAAACAGCACGTAGCAAAAGAAAATTTGTTTTTGTTGCTTCACAAGTTAATAATAAAGGCTCATTTGGCGGAAGAATTAAGAAGAGAAAAACTCCCTTTAGATTGTTCAATTGAGGTTAATATTAAATAGATTTAGATACCAAATTTAATATTCTACAGGAACTACGCAAAAGAACGTTAAACGAAAAGCGTGAAAATCACTGTTGATTTCAGTGGTAAATTAAACGGCTACGGTTTTTCGTATGCAAATGTTAAGATTTAATCAATACGGAGTATTTAAATTAATTGATCAATGGGATTAGATAATCCCATTCAATCTATTGGAAGATATTCTCGCCGCACGTTCATTCATATCGTTCAAATGTATTTTATTTACAGTGCATATATCTACTTCGCCAAATACGATGAATTTGATTCCCTCAATTTATTATCAGATCCTCTCTCCACTGAATGGATCTACACTTTCAACACCTTAATCAATTTGTGTTTACTATATTTGAATAGTAATTACTAAATTTTATCTTTATAATATTTGTTATTAATTAACGAACGCAAGCCGCACCAATTATTTTATTCTCCGTTAAATTTTATGAGAGTGAAAATAATTTACATACTCAAACTCTCGCCGCGAAACATTTAACCGCTTAATTACCTTTCATTTACTGTATTTTCATATTCATTCTGAATATTATTGTAATATTTGGCATTCATTTAATATTAAACACATTTTCTACCGTTTCTCGTTAAACAACTCATTTAAACTCTATTTAAAAAGCAAAAACTCAAAATTTTCTCCAATTATACAGATAATTAACACTTTGACGTCGAATGACGTAGTAGTACGTCTTCTTTGGGCCACCAATAAACCGCGCTGAAGTTTCTGTTTAAATCTTTCTTTTTTCCAATTATTTGTCCTCTTCCTAATACCTAAATTTGCAATCTTATTAATAGACTACGGATTTTTATGCATTTATGGGAAATGTATGTGTGCAAAAAATTGTACAATACACATAGTATGCAAAAATATATGAATTATCTAAAGTAATTCGCACATTGTTACACTTACAATTAGGGGATGAAACAAATCTCTATTAAAGTTCCAATCCTCGTTCGATACTTTACAAAACTTATGCCATCGACTATTATATCAAATTCGTGAAATTCCATAAGCCATCATTCAAAACGAAACAAAACGAAATCACGAAGAATACGAATCGTAGTATCGATGATTTCGTTACATATAAAACGGGTATCGATACATTTGTGAGGTATCAAAGCGTTTTGATTCGATACAGTATTGATTTGGAATCACTTTGAGAACTATCGGTATCGAAAGGTGATACACAAAGTACCTTAAAATTTCGATACGTATCGATACGTCTTATTCAGCGGTTTCGTATCGAAATGATTGAATATCGTTAATAGTATCGGTATCGAACCGATCTCACTACTTAGCAAACAATTACAAATGTCTTTGTAGTTTCCTATCAGTTTGAATAACGAAAAAAAAAAATGCGATTGAAAGATTTAGCAGATCGGAGTAGCTACACGTGTGACTGATGTTAACGAAAGACGGCAGCGTGAAGTGATTCGAGGACAGGACGGTGTAATCGGAATTCGTGAAAGGGAACACGGTTGCACGCGTGCAGCGGCATTAAATGCGTGTGTTCGCGTATCACGGTTCGACATTAATCAATCCGTGCATTGATCGGTCCTACAATGACCACGCCATTACATGGATCGTGCAGCATCCCTCGCGGCCAATATACCGCGTATTAAACCCTAACGCACTGCCTCGGTGCCGACTGTTTTTGGACTGCGGCGCCGGCCACTGTCAACGTTAATGAAATAATAGATGAGTATCTCCACGAACCGTAATAATGCCACCTAGAGGGATCTCTGGATGGTGGACGTCGACGACGAAACCTGGGATTTGATTGCATTTCGATTCTATGCATACATACTATGAATTCAATCACGCCGAATTGATTACATCAATCAAAGATATTCTATGCAAATGCAAAATATGAACGGGGAAGGAGAAACGATAATGTCGCCATTAGGAGCTGGCATACCTAAATTATCTGATTAATATTAGAACTACCCACGACTAAAGTATACCTATTTGTACCAAATAAATAAAAACGGTAAACATTTGCAAAGTCCATGTAATTGAAATACGATAAATCTTCGTTTATATTTTGTACAGAAATATGTGGAATATCCTAATGAATATAGCATCGCAAGTTTATATCATTTTGATGGTATACCTGCGTTGGTAGTTCTAGTGTTAAGAGAAATACCCGAATACCCGAAAACTAAAATATAATACTTAAAGATGTGAATGTAATAATTAACATTACAACTACCAAAGTGGTTCATACGTAATTTCTCACAAAAATTGTATAAATTTACGCGAATAAATTTTTGCAAACCAGTTGTGCTTTTTTATAAACAGTACAAATAAATATTAATTTCCATTGCATACAAATTTCTCCAAACATCTGTTGTTTTAATTTTCTTACTACAAACGAGTACATCTTAACACATTGTTGGCGGAAGATGCGAATTGGTGTCTTTCGTTTCTTAAGCGTCAAAATTGAAAGACGCGAATTAGCGTCA
Organism: Eucera pruinosa; assembly: GCA_028830335.1. Classification (NCBI taxonomy): domain Eukaryota; kingdom Metazoa; phylum Arthropoda; class Insecta; order Hymenoptera; family Apidae; genus Eucera; species Eucera pruinosa. The sequence continues at coordinate 13,526,232 of JAMYCR010000004.1, read as the reverse complement.
AAACGAACACACGCACACTAAAAAACACTATTGGTATCGTCCCTAAGTGGCTCAACTAGATATTGCTAAACGTACTTCGCTTTGAACAGTTGCACGCATATTTCACATATTGTGTATGTATATCTCGAAGTTGTGCGAAAATTGGGATTCGATCCGTTTCCCAATATACCGTCAACAATGTGTTCATTATCGGTAATTCTGGTAATAAAATACTAGATCGGTTTTGTTGAAACTGGTCCCTAAATCTCATTCCTTTCCCAAGATGCAATTTTCCCCTGTTGACATTGAAACAACAATACTCCACTACCGAAATTGGATCGCCTAGTCGAACAATACATCTGCGCGCTAGAAAACGAGAAAATAAAAAAAACTGCGGTTAACGACAAATTAATAAGTCAACCGACGTGGATGTATCGACTCGAATCTTTCCCGGACGGGACACAGGAGGAACGTCGAGGGAAAAAAAAGCGTTGCAGATGCGAACGGAAAAGTGGCGTAAAAAGCAATGAAAACCAGGCTGGCAGCCTGTTATGAATCGGTGGTCGGTGCTCGAGACGCGTTGCATTATTCAGCGCAATATGCGCGTGTGAAATGTTAACGCGCGATGCGTTCGAGCGCAGTGTCAACAGTTTTTAAACGCGCGTGAAAGATAAATGCGGCGATATGCTGTTAATAACCAGTCGATCGAACGTTCTGTACAGTGGACGATGCACCGCGTCGAACGTTGCAGCGAAAAAATTGATGAAGAGAAGCGCACGCGATTATCGTTTCCAAATGCGCTCTGCGTTTAATCGTCGGTTCATTAGCTTGATTCCCAACTACGGTATATTACTCGAGAGATCGCGACGAGTCAGTTGAATCGAGCAACAGCTTTGAACCTTCTTTCAGCTAGGCAGAGTCCTAGAAAACGTCTGTGGGCGATAGCAATGAGAAAAGGGATGAAAGGATTACGCGGATACGTTAAGCCTCAAGAATCTCCCTTCACGCCTGGTTATACCGACGTCCACCCACCTGTCCGTCTCGTCGCGATGGTCGACTGACAGTGGCGGCCAGAGAAGCTGGAGGATGGATTCTCCGCTAAGGATTTCCTACGGCTACGTTCCTCCGATATATCAGGTCGGACGATAGCCCTGGGGGATGAAAAAGGAACGTTCACGAGGCTTTCAATGTCCGATCCGTCGTATTACTGGCCGTGATAAAGCGACGGGAAATATATATATATATATATATATATTGGTACGTTGCGAATGCGTAAGTGTATAGTTGCATTAAAAAAGTTTATTAACAGTCGGATGGCGAATAGATTGCGGGGTTGGTAAATAGTGAAGCCGGATCGCTGAATTTGTCAGGAACAAAATAGTGGATAAAACATCGCGAGCAAGAATCGAACCTCAGATTTCTAAGCCACGATCCAGTGCCCACAGCAATATGCTTTTGTTATCAATAGGGAACATTCTACAAGTTATTCCTAAAATTGTATGTTTTTATAAAAATATTGGATTGCTATATTGGTATAACTATAATACTATGATATTATTGGTATCAGGTTGCATGTCTGCAGACAAAAACCCGTCAAACTGCTGGTCGTCTCGTATGAGTTAAAAAGGGCCCACCTTCGCTGACGAATTGTTAAAAGGTTGGAAGGTGCACTTACCGGTACAACATGCGAAGATTATCAAACGTGAATATCGTGCTGGACTTTATTCGTAAGTGTTTTAAGATTCGGCATGTGAAACTGAATCACATTGAGAACATAGTAATGTAAGTTGTACCTGTCATACATAAGTACAACCCCACCCATAATCGGAGACTTAATAAATGTAGAATAGAGAAAGATTAATGTTGATTAGAAAACGGAACTACTATCCGTTAATTATTTGTTTCGAAAAGTATTCTAAATGATACTGTTTTTTTCTTTCTTTTTCAAAATGCTACTGAAAGGCTGATTCAAGAAACATTTTGTTAAAAAGGACACGTATTGCGAAGAAAGGTTGCTGCTTGAGAGGTTAAATACTATATTATCGAAGGAAACGAATAATTAGGGCCACAGAGATGCGCAGAGGTCTCATAGCAAGTGAATCGGAGAAAAGAAGAAAATACTTCTTAAATGGTCCGTTAGGATTCTAAAAAAAATGGAACTTCTGCAGGTGATCGAAAAGGAAAGAGTGAGAGAACCAAGCAAATATCCGGAGGGCTCCGAGGGTGTGGAAAGGCAAATCGGGTTGAAATCAAGTGGCGGTAAATGCTCGGGGCAGGCTGCTAAGGGAAAATCTACGGCGCGAACCGACGAAAGAATTCCTAAGGCCAGAAGAGGATCAAAACGAGATAGTAGAACGAACGTGTGTGCACACCGGAGTAAGAGAAGCGAAGAGAGGAACTAACGTACAGCCCGGAGCATCCTTTTCTTCGGCTTTCCCAGCTGGCGTCGTCTTCTCCGATCATATTTACATATTACTGTGGTGCAATTCGCCCGGGGAGGTGCTGGATCCGTTTACATCACTGGCTCGATTTCGCGAAACCTTATTGGTCCCATTAAAGGCCTGCCCCATTGATGTTGTTGCACCTTATCGATCTATGTTCTCGATATCTGCTCGAAGCGTGCACATATTCTGCATTTATGCGCCGCAGAAATGTAGCAACCCACAATGCAATTGCCGAAGAACGTTTCGCGTACAGAGGCAAATGTAATCATTAATGAAGCAATTTTGCAAGTGTGCCCCTAGCTTCGTATAAATATTGCAGTAGGAATGAAAATTGCAAATGGAATAGTGTATAAAATTGGTCCAGGAATGTAAATAGGAAAATTAGAACAATAAAAATGAAAGGATATTAAAGAGAAATTAGGGTGTTAACCCTTTATGTGTTAACTCATTTCGGAAGATCGACGCGTTTCTGAATTCATTTTAATATCTCTAACATCAATGCCGTGATTCTTATTCATCATTGCAATATTTTCAAATTCACGATCGATGAACATTTTACACTGATCACTCATTGTTTTAGAAAACAGAAGAAGATGAACTCTATCTGTCATGTTCCAAAATGAGCGCACATATGCGGCTGTAGCATTGAAGGAGTTAACAAATACACGAAACGCGAGTAGTATTTGTATACACGTGCGTGAATAGCAATAGTGGATAAGGATAAAACTACATGTAAACCAAATTCATCTCCTAACTTGTAACGCTGGGATCAATAAATTATCATCATATTTAAAAAGCCGCACGTTTTTTAAGCGATGTTCGATCGCGTCTCGTCGTGAAAAGCGCCAGAAAAAAAGATCACTCTGTTATGTTCAAGTGAGGGGCTGCGAAAAAAATCTGACACGATTGGATTTTCTACTGAAACGTCGAAAAGAGTGTTGAAAACCGGAGAAAAAGAAGGCTACTCCGAGGGAGACAATGCGGAACACGTGCTCGATGGTCCGAAACTGAAGATATCTATCCTTCGGCGTTTATCGACGCCAACAGAGGCGCTGATAAAATAACTCGACGCTGCCTGGGCACGAATAATGGGCGGACAGGCCAGAGATTGAAACGAACGCGAAAGACCGAAGGGGGTAGATGCACAATGGAGGAACGTTCTCCATTGTGTCTCTACTCTCGGACGGGTTCGCGGGACACGCGACTGATTTTCGTTGCTGAATAAGATTATGATGATAATGAAGGCCGCCAGGCATCTATCTGGAGCTCCTTCTGTGTTCATACGCTTGATTTTGTTTCGACCGCTTTCCATCCCCTCGATCTCTTTCCTTAGCTTCTTTTTCTATTGAACAGCAACGTCTCAGCTGAAGGGGAATCAAGAATTGTGTAAGAAGCAAAAAAGAACTAGGGGAGGAAAGCGATTGCGAGTTTCACCGGGAATCGTCGAAGAAATCAAAGGAAGATTAATGATTCCTTCTTTGCTGAATGCTTTCGGAAGCTTCCCCTTCCCCTTTTGTTATTTTTTCGCGACGCTTATTTTCTTTGGTCCCGCGCGAGTGTCAGAGAAGAAGGAATAGGAAGCTATCGTGATCCAGAATTAGGGTGGCAAGCTTTATACCTAATATATATAGATTTTTTTATTATCGATTGCAGGTTATTAACCGCAGCGAATTTTCTGCGACATGGAGAGCAATTGCGACCGTAATTGACCTGGTCCTAATTATCGCGAAATTTTAATTTCCCTGGGTATTAGAGCTTTCAACGAGTGCCTCGCTGGAATTAAGTTAACCCGTGAATGTTAAACATGCTTCGTTGCAGAAATCTATTCCTTAATGTTCAAAATATAAAATGTTGATCATGACTTGTTATGGTTTTCAATTATATGGTGCGTGCAAATCTTTTGATGGCTTCTCAGTATTTGTGTGAAAACATAATTGTGTGACTTTAAAAGAAGAAATGAGTACTTTCTATGCCTATTATCGGTATAATTTCCAAGAAAAATAATTCCCAATGAAGAGCATAATTTCTGATTGATCAACTACATGATTTTTAGTATTAGCTATACAATTTTCAAGCCTTTAGAATTTTATAAGATTTAATATTTATTCACAAAAAAAAAAAATAAATACAGTTTTAATATTCAAAATTGTTAGCATTTTCACGTTTATCAAGCAAATTTGTCACTTGAAAGCTAATAAAGTAGTAATCATTCATTCATAAAGATGTTTAGGGTTTAAAGATAAGGATTCTGAATTAATTTACACACTTAATAAAATAACATAATCCAGCCATTTATTATAGAATCCATCGAAATTTTTGCACACACCGAATAATATTAAGTTCAACGCCCGTCGAAGATTGTTTTCACAATATCCTAACAGGACACAATATTTCACACGCAGCTGAATGCAATAGTCACGAATCGATTATTCCTTGAAATCTCCATTTTGAAGCTCCGCTGAATAATTCATGCGAAGTGCATCGAACACGCGTGTCCATTAATGCCGGCTGTTTATTTATCAATCTACTTAGCCATTTGATAATATCTCCTGGCGATCGCGTTCGCTGACCATTCCATTGATTTGCCAAAAACATAATTAGCTATAATTAGACGAGTTTAGCTAATAAACTAATTCCAATCGATCGTGGATGCACGGGGTCAAACGAATCTGCGTTTATTGGAGAAAAGAGAGATAAACTGAAACCGACACTGTAGTATCGGGGATTAATGAGTGCAGTCAATAATTATTGGTATTTGAACAACATCGTCGCAGTTTGATTACTAATGAAATCGTCATTTTCGACAATGGTAGATTAATAATGGTCGATAGAGCCCGAGGCATTGGCCTTTTATGCAAATGCAGTGTGCGTTTTATCTCGATGAAGCAAGAAAAATTTTAAATGAAAGATAAACAGCTAAAAATTAAAATTTTCTCGTACCAGAATAAATTGTTTCGGTAATCGTGCATGCAAGAGGTATATTAACTATAATAATAGGAGCGTAAATTGTGCATGCAACATTTTACAAAGTTGAAGTAGGGTAAGTGTTGGGTACTGAGAGCAGAGCGATGTCTGATTAAAAACGTTCACATTTCACTGCGCGATGCGTTATGCTACAATCAACACTGAAATCGTGAGATGAATTCAAACGAATATTTCTCGTTCATTAATTCCTTCAAAACTCTGCCAGATTACAACTACCAGCAGAGTGGTTAGCACGCAATAGTTATCATTAAATATTAAGCGACGAAATAATTAATACTCCTTCGCCAGAAATTCCGCGAGAGAGGAAGAAGAATTTTCAGGACCCGGTTGCAGCCGACGTCTACGAACCTGATAACGTTTCAACCCCCATAATGAACTTCAACTGAAAAAACTGGCCTGGCGGGTCGCTTTAATCGCGTAACGTTATGCTATCCTCATTAACCTCGTTAACACCGTTAACTTCGTTAAACCCGGCGTTGTTGTTGCCGCTTTTCCTACCCGTCGAGCCGCGTCGTAAAAACAAAACCTCAGGGAAACGAGACAAACGCGTGAGAGTGAAATCTAGCTCTGGTGGGTTAAAAATAAATCTTGGCTCAAGGGTAGAGGTACCCCGTACGCAGAAATATTGCGTGCGTTCAACGCTTTCCGACCTTATTCGCGACTATGTGTACGCGGCGTAAGGCCTACCGAGTTCCGATCCCAATTACTCTTCTAGTGGATAATGGCCGGATAGTTGGCAGTTAGCCTGGCCTCGGTATGGCGGTCGATTAATTGAAAGGTAAACTTACCAGTCGACTATGGCCAGACTTTCGTTTGGGGCTGCAGGGAAAACCGGCAGGCGGATAAGTGAGAGGGATGGAAAGGGTGAAGGAAGAAGTCGAGAGGGGGATATAGATGTTCGAAAAAGGACGGCGAGGGTGAACGAGCCGATGGAAGGGCCAATGCTGGGTTCGAGGGTAGCGTGATAGCACGCAGCATCGAGACGACCGCCTTGGGAAGGGGTTGAGTGGCAACCACCGAGAGAGAACCACTTACCTGAAAATAGAAAAGAAACAGTCGGTTAGCTAAGCTAATACAAATAATTGAGAGGAGGAACCGGTCCGCGTTAACCGTGTTTCACGCGAACCGATATTTCTTTACATTGTATTTTCCAGATGTTACGAAAACGTTTGCTCCATCCGCATTTTCAAGGGAAGAAAGGTTCGGAGTCGGATGATTCGTAGAATTTTTCCACGAGATTGCATTCCCTTGTGATAACTGGGATCTCAATCCTGTAAGTGCGTGATATAATATAACAGAAAAACGTACCACTTGTGAAAATGCTATTTTCTTTTTCACCGCTGCCAATTGCTGGCGAGCGTTCGAGATACGTTTGCAGAATCGAGTAAGTAAATGTAAATACCTGCCAGGGATATAAAGATACGATAATTTCTGCATTGATCCGAATATGTAAGATATGAAGTATTGGTTATATGTAGCGAATATAAGCGAATGGCACGATAATAACCGATCCACGGGGGCGCGCTAAAAAAAAAAAAAAAAACGAATTAAGTAGTTGTCGGAGCTGCGGGAACCGCGGAATGGTTGAACCGGTAACTAGCCACGCCGTTCCGGCGCCGACCTCTTTACTTATTCGAACCGCAAACGCGTTTCCCGCTAGTTACACGTTAATTGCAACCGGTGAAATTGATGGTTTCGCTTCGTACGCGGTTGAAACGGTTTTAATTTTACGTCGTTCGACCAGCGGATAACATGGATCGTTATATATCCCCACCACGTCCCACCTTTTCTTCCCGTTTGGTTCTGGACCAGCGAGTCTGAAACCGCTTCTGCCGGAGGAACTACTAAGAGAACGAAAAGATGCGATTCAACGCACATCGTTACATCATCTATCTGCTATTCGATCGCTAATTAGAGGAAAGTCCGAGCGTCGATTAATAGATACCATGTTCGCGACTTTTTTTTTTTCGTTGATTCCAGTCTAGTCGAGTACCGGTCACGTAATGAAGGGTTGCACCTGAACGGATCGTATAAAAAGGAAATCGAAGAACAGGAAGCTATGTACGTCCCGCGTAATCGTGTGTTCGTTTTGCATCTTTGCAGACACGAAGAAGGAGATTCAAACGTTACGGAAGGGGAGCGTAGGACGATTAATAACGTAGCACGGGGTGGAATCTGTTCTTGACGGCGAATCGCTTCTTTCGAGACGCAGCCCCTTCTGGTTCGACGAATTATAAGGGGGATGAGTAGTAAACCCTGGTACGGAAAAGCAACTTTGAGATTGGAGAGCTCCGTGCTGGGTTTATTGCTTCATCATCGTGTTAATTATTGCTTCATCATCGGCTCACCCTCTCTTTTAATTAGACCCCCCGTATTAACCGGTTTTGGGGTGGCGGGAGAGCCGATAACGCCTTCGTAATCGACGGCAATTAGCACGTAGTCGAGTAAACGTTATATCGTGACAATTGCGCGTTCAGGCTCTTAAAACTCATTCGTTCTAATTTACGCTGCAATTGGTAGAAATCATTAAAAGCTTGGCGGAAATTTATCCGTATTTTCGATTGATGTCTTGGTTACTGGCACGGATACTCGATTTTAATTCGGTTTTATCTGCGCAACGGAAGTAATTGCAGTCCGTTGTTCGAATAATTCTAGCCGCGACGCCGACTGCGCGCCATGTTAATCACCGTTTAATGGGATTACGCCGGGAATATGCCGATGACGGTTTTTAATAAGTAACTCAGCAGCAAATGACGTGATTACCGGTAAACGTGTTTCGCGCAAGCGCGTCGACGCGTTACACCACGCGACACTGTGACTATGGCAATCGAAATTTAATAGCCGCATTATCCATTCAATAAATAATCAGATCGAAATTGATCTAATAATCCAATCGCGTTCATTAAATATCGGTCAATTAAACGACACGCCTCGCAGATATTGAACATTTAAAATTAATTGATATTTTCACTTTTCAACCCCCTAAAATCGTTACCGAAAGATATTCGTGGCTTATCGAAAAATCAAACCACCAAACAGGCTAAACGTTGGTAATATGAAACACCTGATTTTAAAATCCCGCAAAAAGTAGAGAAATTTGTCTTCTTTAATAAAACTATTGAAATTCTATCATTCAATCCTCTATAACCGGAATTTAATTTACTCTTGCGATGAACAAAATCATAATTAAGTAAAATATTTACTTCAACTTGGAAATCAGAAATTAATAATCACTGTATAGGTGACTGGAGTCGATACAACGATAAAGGGGGAAAAAATGGAATAATACAGTGATATGATAATGAGATAAAATTCAACAAACTCAAATACATAGATATGTAACTTTAAAGTTGCATAACATTATAGAGAGTTAACTTTATGAACTTCAATGATCGAACTGAATATAATTATTAAAATAACCATTCTAAATCGCAAGGGGTACAAAAACCTCTGCTTTTTTACCCGAAATCGTAAATTCACTTTGAAATTTATACATGTTTCCTATAAATGAGTGGTCTATCCTGTACACAGTCAATGATATTACCTACGGTTATCCTAACAACAAAAGCATGAAAACTTTTCTATTTTTGTTATCATACAATCAATGTTCCGCAGTTTTACTCCGCTCGATTCTCCATCCCTGATTTTTCTCTCGCTACCATAACCCTTGACCGTTTCCATCGTCGACTACCCTTGCCTTAAAAGAGACGAACGAGCGAGCATGTGGGGTGCCAGATCGTGGGGCGCAACCCGTTAATTACCGGAGTTTTAATGAGCAGAATTGCGCCCTCCGTTCAACTCGATCCCCTCCCTCTCTTCCACCCCTTTGGCCAGGTTTGTCCTCACGTGGCGAATGGATACCACCTATCTCGCCCTGTCACGTGGATTCTCGCCAAGACTAACGGTAAACCATGCGACTCGCTCCAGCTACGTCTTCCCCTTTTGCGAAATTATTTCGCAGACAGTGGCGCGCATCTTGGGGCCGCATTGTTAACGTTTCCGCGCGTCGAACCGCGCGTATCATTATTTTTAATTAACGATCGCGCGCGCCTCTCCGGCACCATGGGAAACATCATCGGTCGCATTAATGCGCACCCCACGGCCGCTAACGACGCTTTAATTTTAATGAATTCGAATTCCCGCGGCTCCGTCATTCGAGCCAGCCGCAGCTGTCGCTTTCGTTTTGAAAACGAGCTTTAGATATTTCGATATCGTCTAGAGTCTAGATATTTAAGGTAATGTTACGAACGTTCTAACGAAAATACTGTTAATCCCTCGCGTGATAAGAAACAGCGTTGCACGATACATGTGTTAGGTCGTTGCACGTGAAATGGCGGATTCAGGGATAGAAATGAAACTTATTAGGCTCATGAATATGAAATGTCATTTCTGTAACGTTTGAAATTAACAGGTGAATAGTTTTAGTTTTGTCCAATCGTTAATTGTAACAAATCGCATTAAAAAGGAAGAAATTTAGTATGATACAGGTACAGTGGTTGTCCAATATTCTCGGCCAAAGCGCAATTTTATTATATTACTAAATCGAATAATAATTAATAGTAAAGTCTCATTAAACAAACGCATTACACATTACTCGGTAACGCACAAGTAACTTGAACTCCAAGGGGTTAAAAGAAGTTCCAGCAGACTCAACACATTTTTGTCAAGCGGTTATTAACAGACTGAGGATCTTTATGCATTTATGTGCAAAAATACATAATGCAAAAATGTACAAATTATATTATCAAAAGTTAAGTGCATTCTATAATTTTGGAATGGTGCAATTGTTCACCATTTACCGTCTAAATTCGTTCTAACACAAATAAAAAATTCAGGATTAAAATAGTAATTCTATGAGTAGATTGCGGATTGCGATGTATTTATATAAAATTTAGATGAGCAAGACAGAACAGAATGCATATCACATGCGAAAATACATAAAATATTCGAAGTAAAGTACACAGTGTTATATTTGGAAGGCTAATAAATCTCTCTCGAAGACCCATTTCCCCGTTAATTGTGCTTCTAAAAATACGAATCCCGCATAAGAATCCGCGCTCTTTCTATTCGCTTCTGGAATCGATCTTTGTTTGTTGCTCTTAGTTAGTAATATTTAGCCCCCTATAACGCGATATCGTGCAACACGGCATTTTTTATGAACGTAACTACCGTGTTATACGGGGATCGACTGTGTTCATTAAAAACCTACCTATTTCATTCTCGATATCTTTGGCAAATCACGCGATATCCCGGTCCATCGAGCCGCCATTGTTATCCACGCTCTATTTTTGGCGGTTAATGGAGTTTCAGCAGCGCGAGTATCAGAGTGAAAGGGGAAAACAGTGGAGAAAAAGAGAGACGGTTGAGCGGGGAGGCTCTCTAGCGAGAGAGAATAAATGCGTTTCAGCCAATCAACGCCATGGGCCACGGATATTCGCGTTTCTTTCCGATTAAATCGTCCCGGAATGGCCAGCAGTAGCGGCGGACGGATAGGCTTGTGTCACAATTTCTGCGCGACAGCCTTCCGACGTATATTGTAGCCGGCCGGCGCGAAATTAATCGGGATTCGATCCCATCCGAGGCAACGCAAATTGGAAACTACCCTCAGAAACTAGTTCCGCATAATTTCGATGGCAAAACAAATCTCGACTGGGATGACGCCCTTGGTTTGTATCCCAACAATACCGCCCCTTTCATCACCCCTTGCAGCAACCGCGTTCCAGGTAGCCGCGAACTTTGTTCAATTACCTCGACATATTCCCCGCGAACCTGTTTCTGGAAACTCTCTTTATTATTAGCTGCGCGGAGAATAATGGAAATGGAAACGCGATTTATTATCGTTATATTGTTTTGCTGGGAAAATACACGTTGGTCGTTGTAGACGGTGAATTATTCTGAGAAAAATCTGCCATTTATTTGCATCGAATTTGTACCGTTATAACGATTGAATCAAGGTGTGGTATATTTGAGTCAGCTCATTTACCAAATCGTTTAACTCCGTGAAACGAAAAGTAGGGGAACTGATAAAATAGATATAGCGTTTCTTAAGATTCATTTTAAGATTTAAATGGAAACAAGAAATGTATAATACATTATTACAGGTGTAGCTTTTATCAAACGATATATAAAATGCACGGAGTAATATATCATTGCAATTCATGGTATTATATTTATAAATTCTTTAGTATTCCGTGATCAGAAACACTGCTTCACACATTTCGTGATATTCGGCATAATTACGAAGGAAATTTGTTTTAACTATAAAAAGTTACATTTTTTTATCAAGTTCTTCGATAATAAAATTTTAAAAAAAGTGGAGAAGTAGAATAACTCACTTTGGTCTAAGAACGGCTCATTCGATAATTCGATACGGGCGGGAATATAAGCTACTGTTTCAATGATTGTTACACAGCGATGTTTGAAATTTAAAAAATATCCTGGATTACGCACAATATACAGATAATACTTCGATAAATTTCGGTTACACAAATCCCAGTTCTGCGATAATAGAAACATCGCACAGCGCGTTGTCCCGCGTGGGAGGCGAATATAAAATTGTATAATTACATACATTGTGTAATTACAATTGGATTACTGTTACGGAAATGCAAGCTGTGGTGTGAGTTCTTATCGATCACTATGCCGCGAGATTTTAAAAGGTCGGTCGTATACCCACAGGATCAGTTCACGGTGTCGAAACAACGAGAAATAGAAGTTTATAACAAATTTGTTATTTTACCGATGCATCGCGACAAAAATACACGAGTTGTTGATAAACATCACAGGCACTGGTTGTCAAGAACGAGCGCACGCGTCAACGCGGCAAACAAGTTTTATTTAAATTCGTACCGGTGAATATATATGCATCTATACGTATGTGCAATTATATTCGACAATATTCGCAACGCGAAAACTAAAACGAATCAAAATAAATATTACTTAAAAAGAAACTGATTCATTCGAAAGCATCCGCGTCGATTGATCAATGCGTTTGTGTACAGCCAAGTGTCATGAATAAATTCCCTATATCTTCATTTACACCAACTCGCAAATTTACGATATTTACACCAGCGTTTCTCAACTTACGAAACGTGGCCCAATATTGAGTTGTATTAGGTTTTTAATGGTCCGCAAAGTTGCTTGAAGCTGTCGCTAAATATTATCACGTATTATTTTATCCATAGCTTGCATAAAAGTCCTAAACGTTTTACTGATTTTTATCATTTTTAAGCAGCTTGTCTTATTCAAAATCATTAGTCTTACATTTTTCCATAGTTTGGTCGAAAAGTTCGCAGCAATATTTGAAGGATACTCAAAATTAGTACTTATGTATATAATTATAATTTTTTTAAATAGTGAATGTAGCATTAATTTTGGTTACTCTTGGCAATCTGTTTAGTAGCTTCATCATTTTCTTTCCAACAAATTTTCATAAATTTCTAGGATTAATTTTTCTTCCACGCAATTTATCTAAATCACTAGCCTAGTCTAATTCTGAAATTGTGTGAGAAGTACAATAAGTAAAAACAAAACAGTTTAATATGCCAATTTAACAATTTAACTTTTGCTCAATTGCAAATAAAGTTGATAACAAAATTTCATATATATCTAATCCTATTAAAATTTTGTTAGGTATCTTAAAATAATACAGGATTTTTTCTAAAACACAACGAAGATTACGAACAACCTAATACATCAGTCTCTTCATGTACACAATACGATTCTGGCCAACTAGCTTTTTAAAATATGCACAATTATAAAAATTCAGGTCCCGGTACCATTCCAAACAACTATGCTGGGTCACGCGACAAAAAGGATAGAAAATGCTGATTTACACACTACCCACGTTTAGAAAGTTTCATCCTAAAAAGCATATCTATTTACTACACGCTCAGCCATATTTAAAGTACCTTCCATCAGAATCCACCAAATATTCCAACCCTTCCAGCAACCCAACCGTGTAATGTCTCCCTAAAAAGCATCAATCTTTTGCTAAAAGGAAAACCACCCCGTTGATTGCAACGTCGAGGTGTACTGGGAACGCACGCCACGTCCATCAATTAAATTACGCACAGAAGCAAACGCTACATTGTTTGCTAATCGCGAGCCCATTACGGAAACTTTTCGAGGGAGGCTCGTTGGGTAATCCCCGTCGGGATTGAATTTCACCCGACGTCAACTGTATCGGCGTAAACGAGAACACCCCTGTGTTGGACTAATAGTTCCCTTGCCGGCTGAAACACAGGTATGTACGTCAGTTCTTACGTATTAACCGTCGGCCCCGGTGAGAGTGAAAAGCAAGATGTTAATTCACGCGGTAGTTACGGGGTCACCGAACCCTGAACTCCTCCACGCAGCCCTGTAGTCATCACCGCCACCGACGCCGCCTACACTGCGTCGTCGTCGTCGTCGTCGTCGTCGCCGTCATCGTCGTTGTCGTCGAACGAACGGCTCGCTACTCGCTACGAACGCGTACCTATTCATCGAAAAACGACTGCCACGTACGCGTACACTCACACGCGTGTTATGAATCTCGTTGCAGGGTCTGGATTCAGGCTGGCGGTGGTTGGACCGGCGAGAGGGAGACGAGAGTGCACTGAGAGAAGCATATGTGCATATACGCGGAGGAGAATATCTGGAGGGTGTGAAAGAGTGCGGGACCGTGCGAAACGAGACGACGACGACGACGACGGCAACGAACCACGCAACCAGGGACTGCCAGCACCGCTAGGAACAGTAGGGATACACACAGAGAAAGAAAAAAGAGGGAGAGAGAAAGGGACGGAGCGGAAGAAGGGGAAAGGGCGGGGGAGTGAAAAAGGAGGGTGTAGTTGAAGGTGAGAGAGGTGCAGGCGAAGGGTGACGCAGCGGCGTACCCCGACAAAACAGAAATGCATGCGTGCCTCAATTGTTCTTGGCGCGGTTTGTGTAGGTGCGCGCGTGTAGCATGCGTGGCGTGGCGCGCGTATATTATATCGATGGACGAGAGGGTGGCATTCCAGAAGCGATCGCGCGCTCGCTCGTTGATCATCCGGGGGTTAGCCCGGGAGAAAAGGGAGTTCACTCGTTTCTCTTCCCGGCCGACCTGTAATTATCGAGAGTTCTTTGACACGAGCGATCTTTCCCTTTCGCGTGTCCCCCCGTTCCACGTGCTAGCAATTGATTTCTTCGTCCTTTCGTTTGTTTGTTTGTCCGCGTTCGTGTTGCCGTTCTCCCACTCTCCCCTATTGTTTACGATTTTCGTTTCTGTTTCTGATTCTTCTATTTTTTTTTAATTGCTTTTGGGACGCTCGATATTCGGAACTAGCGGTATCGGTTTTTGTCCCGCGGAGACTCGATTAAAATGTATATTTCGCTTCGGAATCCTCGCCCCTAGAAACCGGATTGCGTAGATATCGTACGTTTGTAAATTTTTGCTTCTACACTGCTTCGTTCCCCGTGAAATTCGAAGGAATGCAATAAAAGGCAAACAGACCAGACGTATTCGCTGGTATTGTTTCGCGTAAACATTGCGAAGGGTGAAATTTCGTGGCGCATATCCGCACGGTTCTCAATCGAGTAACCGAGTATGTAAGTTTCCCCCGAGGGGAGGGTTAATTTCGTTCGTCCCTCTTGTAATTCGTGACTAAAGAGAATAAAGGCGAATCTACGGCTCGTTAGCGAGCAAGCTCGAACGGTTGAAATCAGGACGGGGTTGGCGTGCGCAGCGTATTCGAAAGGGTCCTCCGAGGTCTCACAGGGAGCTGTCATTTTCCGGTACTTCGGCAAATTTCATTTGCTTCACCGTTCCGTGGCACATCTTGCATTTGCATGAAATCCGTTTTTTGTATCGTAAAATCGGGGAAACGCGCGTTGAACGAGCCACTCGGGGACGAGAATTTCGACTAATTTTCATCGATCCGATCAGGGATGAATTAACCCTTCGATTTATAGCATTTGCGAAACAATAAAATATGGCGGACAATTCATCCGTCGCGATGTCAATAAAAAAGAAAAATAACAACAGAAAACCATCCTGTGTATGAATTTCTATTTTTTTCTATCCTCCCGTTTTGTTATTTATCCCATTTATCGAAACTGGCATGATACGAATTGATTTTGACGCTTCCAATAGCGTTCACTCCCCGTATCTCTCTTATCACCCTTCACGATTTTTATTCACTTCTTTTTGCATCGTGGAATTCCTTTTTGTTGAAAAGAAACGAAGCTTTTTTAGTATTGTTCGAATCATCCAATCGTCTCGGTGGGAATTTTGCAAAATATTATGTTTCGTGCTTATGAAACCACTTAAGACCCCACTACCATTTAGGGATGTTTGATTCTTGCAAAAAATCGTTTCTTAACCGAGGTAACTAGAATCGATACACGGAAAAATCGATTTCTTGAAAATCGATACAAGAAATCCATCGAAATACTATTTTAATACTAGTTACATACTTATCACCGTTGATATACTAATGAAATCTCACATAAATTTGGAAATCTTTAGATTCGATCTGCAAATTTACACTTGACATATGACAAAGGAAAAAATTAACCAGAATCTGTCCATGATTAGTATGGTTGGTAACTAATCTTATTTAACTTACAAAAAAGTTTGCGTCGAAAGCTTTTCATCATTCTTGTTTCTGGCTTAAGATTAAATTAACCAAATCAACCTTACAGTAAAGAAACATTTCTTATTCTAAGGTGAAAACGTATTACAGGTTGCAGTTAATTAACGATGAAATAAATTCAAGATGCTTGAGGAATCTAAGATCGTTTCGTAAATAAAAAAAATCGATTCATGCCATCCATTCGGATATCCAAGAATCGCATTTGAAAAAATCGAAAATCGCTTCGAAAAGATCGATTCGGAATCTAACATCCCACCAATTAAATGCGCCACATTTGGTAACGGATTGCCGAATCAATTTAACCATTTCAGTCACGAGCAATGGTTTCCTAGAGCGACGATTCCTGATACTCGACGAGGTAGTAAATTCAAGTGAAAACGAGCCTAGTCCCTTTCTTGCGATGGCAACGACTTCGACAAAGTACTATTGCTAACGTTACCACCACTATTCAGCTCGTCAAGACGCGAAACGCGTTGTCTAAGGTTTAAAGTCGTCCAGAGACGTCACGACGATTCTCTCGGATCGAGGGTGACGGTGAAATTCATGAAAATTCCCGCGGTTCAATCGATAAAACGTTTCCACGGTGAAATTTTTATGAATCCATCGCCTTCGAGAAGTGTCTACATTGTTCCGGAGCAAATGATTTAAACTTCGACGGCGAAGTCTTTCAAGTGATTTCCGAACTTTCCTTAAGGAGGCCCTGGTAATACGAAATTTACGAAGTTTCAGGGATGGAGCTCGGTAATAGCTGCAGCCACGGTGATTTCGTGGCAACGTCGTAAAATTAGCTGATAACGATACCGTGGAAATCGCTCAACAATTTTCTCCGATAATACAATAATTTGTAATTCCCCTAATATCGTTTTGCACATTAGATAAGATACGTGTATTCTTAATAACTCGGAATTTGAATGTACAGAATAATTAGGGTAGGCATTATAGTTGGAAAAGTGAAATTATGAAAGTTCTAGGATGACTTTTTCATTTTTCTTTCCGGTACTTTGTAACATTTTTCAGGAAACTTCTTAGGCGTCCTTATCTGTACGCCATTCAGGTCGTAAAAGTAAGTTCCTTTTATGATACTTCTTAGTTTTGGGAACAGAAAAGAGTTACAGCAAACAAGGTCTTGCGAATACAATGGATGCCTCATCTTCGACTAACGTTACGCGAAAGGAAGTTTCGTATTTCTGTCGCACGCTTTACGAGCAGAAAAATCCGGTTTGTTCAAATGTATGTCATGCGAATGCCACTCTACTAAAATGTTCAACAACTTTGCTTGTTAAAAAGTTACTTTAAACAGTATGCTAATTCTTTGTCTATTGTTTATTTTACAAACAATACCAAATAATATACATTTAATTTAATCGATTCATTGCCATACTTAAAAATTGGATGCATTTGCGATGCATAAATAAGAGTGAATTCTATTAATATAGAATTAGTATAAGTATAAAAATACTTGGATATTCGGTGCCAATAATTATAGCGTAATATAATATGCAAATGCTAATAAAAATAATCCTAACGTTGCAATGAAGGCATACAGTCAGTCACAAAAGTCTACATGCACATTTTAAATTTCAAATATTTATATATTTCAGGACATATTTTACAATAATAAAAATGGTGTGAGAATTCATAAAGTACAAAATCGTATAATTTTTCCAATCGTCCGACAGTTTTATTTCTTTGATATAAATAAATAGACTGCAGAAAATCATACAAAGTAGCCAAAGTATAGCAGAAATTATGATAGAGGGTGAAACAACCCCAATTTAGATCCTACTTCTCCAAACTTATTTACGAACATATGAATTTGCATAAAAATTCCCAGTCTACGAATAAATATAATTTAGTCGCTGGCAGTTCCGAAGTTAAATAACAAGTTTCCTTCATATCTCGTATAAAAATATAATTCCATTTAAATTCGGCAACGATATAGACAATTAATAAAGCGGAACAGTACACTTCCTGGACGGTTATCAAACAACCCTCTTTCCGTTTACTTTCGAATCATCGATGGGATCCGAATTAAACACGGAAAAATTGAATCTGCAACAAAGCAATGAAACGGCCGGTAAATATTTGTCTTTTCGCCGTCACGTTTCGATAGCCCCGATAATGAATATTTTTTTTTCATCGCGTGCCCGTCCATCCATCCCTTCGTCCACTTTTCAAATATGCTCCTCCCGGCTACTTCCCAAAATAACCGGTGTGGTCGCGTATTCGAATATTGAAATGATACAGAGAATGTATATTTCATCTCGCATATTCCCCCTCAGTCGCAAAAACACGCCGCGGTGCTCGTCAAAAACTTTAATTTAGCCATCCCGATGGAGCGGTAGCGTCCAATTAAATATAAATTGTTCCTCCATCTCGCCTTTTGCTAAATCACGAATATCAGTCGTACTGTGGCGCAATACTGGCATCGAAATTTGCCAAAGGATTTGTTCTAAATTGTGCTTCGCGCTCAAACACGGTGCACAAGTAGCGAAATTAATATCAAATGTCCTATCATAATAGTCTCTTCCACGAGGAGACCAATAAAGAGTCTGTTAAGTTTTCATTTTTAAATATTACACGGAAAGTATATTTAGCGTGTAATGTTTGCTCAATTTTTAAAATTGCGTCAATCGAATGAGGGAAGATGGTTGACTTGGGTTAAAAGAAAAAAGATGTGGGGAGGTAGATAGCCGTATCCCGAACGCAGAATCCTCGGGAGCTAAGTGGATCCTTGGCCCGTAATTCGGCGGTGTGCCATCTCATTTGCATAATTGAAACCACTCAAAACAATTGGACGCGACTTAGGCGGCCCCAGGCGAACCGCTCCAGCTTCCGCTATTCTTACATCCCAATCTTCGCGTTGATGTTTCAAGAGCAACGAGAAGGAAATACATAAATCTTATCGATATCAAAAAGATACCAAAACTTACATCTAAGATACAAATTTACGATTCTGTAGAATAACGTTTATTTTACAGTATAACTTCTCAGGTACGATACGCCACTGTAGTGGCGTTCCCCAAAGTATTTTCCTTAACGCTGCACCACTATAGTGCTTCACTTGCTCATCTCATGTTTAAAACCTTGTGCGTTATGCACATAACATGGGACCGTTTTCACATGTGAAACATAAGTATAGAACGTAACGAATGTCGAGAATGCAATGTGGAATTTTACGCGTGGTTCGCTGTTTTAAAAAGTACAACAATTAAAAAGTACAAACACAACTGTATTATCAACTATTAAAATATTTATTCGCGTCGTATTATTCACAATTTTTTGAACGAAAACATAATATAAAAGTCTTAAAACTTATTCACCTTCAATTTCATTTTAAGCTAATTATTATGAAACGTACAATGAAAATAACCAAAGTCCGACTTCGGTACTGGTCTGCATTTAGCAGCTAAAAGATTAAACGAAAGATCGCGTAACACGCGCCACGGAAGGAACATGCAAATTTCAATAAAGAAAAAAAGAATATTACAGATTGCACGCAGAGGGTGTAAAGTTTTCCACCGCAACTCGTAGCTATTCTGCGAGCAAAAATTATTCGAAGAACATCCCGACAAAGGCGCGTCTCAGGTTGCTCGGTGCATTCCGAAAAAGAAACGAGAGGAAGGACTGCAACGGCGACGGGACGCCCGTATGCACGCTCGGCAGAATGCGATGCAATGGCCGAGGGTTGAAGCTAGCAGGCTGAATTCACACCCCCGTTCGCACTCTCGGCAACGTACACACGTTGCCGCAGAGAAAAGTGAGCGAGCACGAGAAAAAGGAGCACGGAGACTAAGTACACCAGAGAAAGAACACGCGGTGAAGAGGCGGAACGTGAGAAAGAAACAGAGAGAGAACTGTAAAGAAGGCGACAGAGAAGGAAGGGTAAGACGCGAGCGTGCATGTGTGTAGGGGTGTCTCCGGGGTCTATTGGTGGGTGTGCCAATTTACACGCGTTTTGTTCTCGCTGCAACAAAAGGTGCGAGCGGAAGGTTGGACGAGGGTGCAGAACCTGGTGTCAGGGGTAAAGGGGGAGGATAGGTGACTAGGGAAGACAGGGGGGAGGGTTGCGAAGAAGAGAGAAAGAGAGCACAAAGCTCGAACGCGGAAGCGAGGCGAATTCAGAGTGGTTGGTTCGATGCACGTACTGTACATGTGTGTACGCGTTGTTGGCAACGGGAGACGAACAGAGACGACGATACGTGAAGCTGGAGGGGCGGCGAGTGCCAGCAGCAGAGGGGAAGCTTGAATTCCCTCTATTATACGGCGTAGATTTTGCATTCGAGCGGGTTGCCGGATCTACTACCAGTCCACGACCTACTACAGTCTGCCGGTTGTCTGGCGTTGATTTACTCGGGGGATGCGAACGCAACTTGTTTCGAGAATCCCGCCGTTTTATCGAAGCTTGACCAAACAACAAACAGGATGTTTAGATTTTTTTTCACTTTTCACCTGTTTGTTCCTTTTTATTTCATTTTTGCTTGTTTTCTGTATCGTTATTTTATCCGCTGTTTCGTCAATATGCGCGTACGGTGCACGAAAATGGTAAAAGTTCGATGGGGTGAAATCGAAGCGAGTAAGAAACTTGATTACAGCGGTTAACGGAGTTTATGGTGTCTAACTGAAAGTTTGTATTCACCTATATTTTCTGTATCCTTTGCAATTTTTCGTCGAAGAAATAGAGTAACGTAGGCGGGCACAAACTGAAAATAATAACAGCGACTTTTGGAACGGCGCGGATAGCTTCGCTCCGTCCAGAAGGTTAACTTTTGCTGGAAATTTTAGGTACGATTCGGGTGATCGACAAATCGCCCGCCTATAGAATCGGAAATCAATTCGTCTCGACCGCATCGTTACCATTAGGTAGCGGGGAAGTTGGGGAAGAAGAAAACGAGCAGGCGTGACCGTATTTACGATGCAGTTGGACCGTAACAGTTCGTTCGGCGTGACTCGCGAAATCGTTAATGTGTCGATTTCGCGTTGAAGCATCGCTGACCGTTCAAGCGATTCCGAATTCAAGTCACAGCTGGAACTCGGTGGACCGATGTCAACCGGTCGCAAAGGGGTTTCGCGGCACCATGTCATAGCGACAAAAGAGAGAAAAGCAGAGCTGGAGAAAGAAAGTGTGCTAATACTTAAAATTACAAGACGCGTACGAGGCTGCTGGAACGTGGCCTCGCGTTGATCAAAATTTCCCTCACGTGTCCCGGTCTCAAAGGTTATTCTTTTTACTTCGTTTTGAATTTGTTTTCTTTCCAACTCTTTGTGCTGAACCTTTTTAGCATGGCATGTTTTTTTATAATATCCTCTATATAATTTGTAATACAATTGTTTTTATGTAGAAGAAACCGGGAGCCCAAGGATAAAGTCTTATATCTAAAAATAAAATTGTCATTAGAATTCAGTTGAATGAATTCTTTATTAAATAATAATACACGTCAAGTTTGTTTAATGGGACGACAATATACAAAATGAAATCTGAACGGCTAGCTGTGGCTGTTCACTTATATCTGAACATTTTTACATTTGTCGGTATCGCTTCGCTACGGATGAATTATCTATGCAGTTCATGACAAGTAAAGCGAGAATCTATTTTGTTAACTGTTTATTTTGGATGTTTACTTTGAATAAAATACAAATGAAAACAACCGTTATATCTTTCGCTGTGGATAAATCATCCGCGATGCACATTCGAAGTGTATAAATTCGCTTCAAGCACCATAATATCGCAATAATCTTTTATTAACGAAACAATGCATATCGCGACAATATATCAATATATCACTGCAACAACGAAGCGGGTCAAATTTGAAACCAATTTAAAAGTAATAAAACGTCCCAGTTTTACCCAGATACCTAATTTTATCCGAGTTTCCCTTGCTTATCTTCTATGATGAAATTACCCCATCCATTACGCTTTTATTGATCTTTCATCGAGTTTCCTCGATTCAAACCCAACTAAAGGAATATGATTTCAGAGTACCATCAGCATCAATAACTTCGCAATCAAACATCCACCGCAATAAACTGATAATCGACGTTCGACGAGAGTAATAAACTCACTTTAGCATAAACTCCCAGGTACATCTCAACGGATTCCAAGAGTCAATAAACGAGAAACTGATATTTAACTGATGTGAAGCGAATGATATTCGTCGCTCAGTCGGGAATATGTCCAGATGCAATTACAAATATGTCGCATTTCCACGTGGAAGTTCCGAATGTCGGGTGTAAAATCCAGCTCAACCGTGAGAACATTGACGAACACGAGGGGTTCAGCATAGGTGTATCGAAGAACGTTACAATGGCCCAGTTCCGTAATAGTGCGGATTTACGACGAGACGTGCATCTCCGACACGCAACCTGCATCGCCCGATACAGCGTAGCGTCAAGCTGCATTCACGACACTGTCCAGCGTTTACGAGGATCAAGGAATCCGGAATCCTGTTTCCGAACGACTGAGCGTACGAATATCGCAGCGATTCTCGCGCGTGAAGACGCAATCCTCGTTATATCTGCCAATGAACGCATTCACGTGTTTGCAGCTATCGGATCTGCTGGGAACTCGGTGAAATTTCAATGGAATCCATGTGCATACGATTACGTGGACGCGGTGAGCTCCACAGGCAAGTTCAATTCTGTTTCGAACCTTCCGTTTGATTTTCTTGAGGCGCATGCGGTTCGATGGAGCAGGCATAAATTGGGAATTTCGCATTGGCCATTCACTGTGCATTTGAAATCATACGACTTTGTTGTTTGAAATGCAGTTAGAACGATTTGCTTCGAACGAAGCTTGAAGAGCTAGTTAACGTCGAAGGAAATTGTAGGATAATTTTATATATTTAACTAGATTTTGCAGGTGGTCCGGATCTTTTTATTATCCGGATAATACGGATACTCGAATATTCGGAATACTAATAGAATAATCTGGGTAGTTAAGAATATCAGGATAATTTTGATAGTTCGGATAATAATAAGAAAAGAAACCAAAATATCGAGAACTATGATTTCAGTTAAATCAATTGCAAAATTACAATTGTTAAAATAATGAGATTGTAAAAAAATTACGTTTTTTTGCGTTTGTTATAACGTTCAAGTAATTGAAAGAAATATTTTTTTTAAGATAGAAATAGATGCAGATGGAACCATGCAATTTACGTTGTTGTTATCAATCGTTTTGCATTGTTGCAAATTGAAACAATATCAGCGAAGCTGTTTCAATTCATCGAGTATATGTTTTATTTCCATAACAATATTTGAAAGAAAAAAGTGCGGCATTCCACGAGTTGCTTGCACAAACATAGTTGTACCACTCAAACATTAAAACATTTTATTAAAACAATTAACTCAATTGGTAGAATCACCGATCCAATTTGTATAAGCACTTAACATCAACAATAAACGCGCAAACACCGATAGTTAATTAAAACTGATGGAATCAACCCAAAAAGTGTACAAATAAAGTAAAAGTGTAACGTCAAATATAATTGCAAAATACTGTGAAAAAAAAAATAAATCGTACACTTGTGCGATAGGCAAAAGCCTGCCATTTAAACTGTTTTTTGTTTCGTTACGATATCTCAATTGGTTTCGGAGATACGCAGCGTTAAAGATAGGCAGTACAAATATTTAAGACGCGCGCGATTGTGAATGGCGTCGACCGAAGTCGCGGAAACGCCGTGGCCTACTTCTTTTTCCTGGAAATGCGCACGCCCTACTAGTAATAGTAAAAATACGCTGACTCGACGTTAGTCACTGACCATCGCACAAGTGTCAAGCGTGGGGCAGATCAGTGCACGAGTGCGAGTGAGAGTGCGGACCGTGCGAGCGAGACAAAGATAGCGAAATAGCAAAAATTATACCTATCTGTGAACGACGATATCTCGAAAACGAAAAGTCATATCGACGTGGGACAAGTAGCATTTTAAAGGGGAAGCTTTTGCGCTTCAGATAGTGGTAAATAAAATGTTTCACGACTGCGTGGTTGCGTTGCACGGCAAAGCAAAGTTTTGGTATATTTAATAAGATTTCTGGTCTCTATTCGCTGTTGACGTGAATTGTAATTAATAGATTGTGGATTTTTATGCTGTGTAAAATTTGTAATTTTACAATTATAGTACAATTACACTTCGCTCAACAAAACGAGGTACCAAGTGTAGCTACAAGTGGTGACGTTTCAGCAGGATAAGGTTGTATTCACAATTTGAGCTATGTGAAACCACTTTTCAAGTCCAATTTGCTAACTATAACCGTCACAACAATTTTGTTGCATTTCTATTTTCTTCACTATGTTATGGAACTATTTGTTGTCAATATATATAAAAATCACGCGATAAATTAAATACATTTTGAACAATTAATACTCTTCTATTTTTAATTTTATTTGATTCTGTTCGACTCATTACTAGACTGCGGACCTTTATGTAAATTTATATTTTTATTAACAAAATTAAAGAAATAGGATCTGAATGGAGAGTTGTTTCATTCTCAAAATACAGTAATTATTAATTTACTTTGAATGTTGTGTACCTTTTTCCATACTAAATGCATTTTGCGCCTTTTTGCATATTTAAATTTCCCATAAATGCATAAAAATCCACAGTCTAGTAAGTAATTAGTTTCAGTGTCTGTGTATGATTAATAATGTATATATTTCTAGTTCGGAGAATATATAGGAGAATAGTTTGATGAATTCCTGCAAGAATTCACTCGTATACGCAAAATGACAGTACCTGACCAATGTTATGCAATTTTTGTACACATTTCATTTCCTCTTATGTAAATTTGTTCTTTTCATTCTTCGTGCAAATTATTTAATGACTATTACACAAATTTCAGTGTATCGTATAATTTTTCTATGGTGAATTAAATATTACTGTTCGACTACTTTTATTAATTACTGTATAAGCCTATTAATATTTACTTTTACATTAACTTCCCATCACTCATTGTCAGTGCAACTTCATAATGAACTCGCTTAATTATTACAATAATCGTTCACCAATTGCAATCCGAAGCACGATTAAACTGCCAAGAAGTCATATATCCTGTAATTGCAAAGCTTTAACGGACACTCGATTAATCGAAAAGTCGGCCGGGGAAACGCAAAATATTAACACGGCAAACAATGGTTGCCCGGGTTACGATGGGCAATACAGGGACCGGCGAAGAGTTAACGTTATAAAGTAATCCCAGGTGAATCCAGCTTCGTAGCGCGAGAAAAGCTTCAAACGTGGGCGTGTTTCGTTTGCGCAAACAAAAGGGCAAAAACGCGAAAAAACTGTTTGAACGTGAACGAAAAGTCCGGCGTAGGCGAGCACGCAGGCGCACCTGATCGCGCGACGCATTTACTCGATTAAACGTCATTACCAGGCTCGGCTTAATTACGCTATCCGCACCCGTGCCCGCGCTCCTCTAGTAACTCGAGATTCGCCCGGACTGTTTGTCGCCATCCGATACACTAGCGACGGACCCGATTCAATCTTTTAATTTTAGCGCAAATGAATTATTTTGCAGTGGTGACGCGCGTGAAATGCCAACGGGAAGAGGCGTGATTGCGCCGAAAGGCAATAAACTAGGGATGGGACACTCGAAACCCCTCGAAACTCAAGAAGCTTCGAATTCTCGAAACTCGAAACATTGTGTTACTTTTCGTGGATCGATTTTCCACGGAGATAAAATATTAAGATGTGAAACAGTATGAATGGTTAACGAGAGCGTATGACTGTGTGAGTGTACGATCGTATGAGAATCGAATGTAAATATTGTGATTCCTAGGATACCTAATTACGTAGAATAAGTGTAAGTACCAATAAGAAAATAGAACAAGAGTAATGAGAGTGTTATACCTCTTTAGGCCAGCTGAGGGATTTATATGTTACTGTTAATGTTCGAAATATGTATGTGCCTTCAGTGCAAATAATCGAGAGTAAAAGAGTAATTATTCTTTCTCAAATATACTTTAATTGTTTCGTCGTTTGGAATCACGATCTACTCACACTTTTATGATTCGAAAGCCTCGAAACTTAGGTAAGTAGTAGTTTGTATAAATAATGAGAATATTACCAAGATGCGAATTTATTTAACGAATAATCTAATAGAGTTTATGTTTGAACTTCAGATTCGCTTTAATCGATACAATTTATTTTATCGATAATCATAATTTATTATGATCGTTTATAACGAGGACGAATAAAAATTAATAATTAATATCCCACGAAGTTCTTCCACTTATTGATCTGTTTAAATTCTACTTATATTTAAGTTCATTTAATTAGATTGAACGGATAATTTGATTTTCTAAAATGGGTTTGATTAAGATCTTAATTGCTGATAAAATGGATACACCTTCCAAATAAAAAGAAGAATACAGGGATTCAGGGTTTCGAAAGGTTCGAGTTTCGAGAGTTTCGAAGATTTCGAGACCTCAAAAAGATTCGGACTCGATTTACGCGAATTTAGAGATTAGGTTCCCACCCGTCTCTACAATAAACCAATTCGTCTTATTATCGACCACGCGCAACCGTGTCGGCTATTCGTGACTGCGGGCCACGGTTTTTCCAACAGTTCCCCGGAGTTGCCTGGATTTATAGTGAAAAGCAAACCGGTGCCAAGACCGTCGCCGGAAAAAGAAGGGTGAAACGAGAAAGTCGCGAGCGGACGATAACTTTTTTCCGTTCCAGTGTTTACGAGCAGTAAAGCTAAAATCCCCGGCCACCAAAAAAACCGATAATGTCCCCAAGCTGAGCGTCTGTTAGTTGTTCGCATGCTATAAAATCGCGGTAATGCCGTAATCACCCTGGGCCCTTCCTCGTTACTCTTTCTCCCTTCCCTTTCAATTTTCCTTGCCCGGGAAAGGAAGAAAATGGTTTCATCAAGCAACTCCAAAGCAGACAACGCGCGGCTAACCCTTGCGGATCGATAAATCACGCGACTTATCGCGAGGAAATGTTTTACAACCTTGCCCCGTACGTAACCTGGTTATGTGCATTCCACGGAGTTTAACCGTGGCGTCGAGTTAAACCGGCCTTGCGTTTCCTTTTCCTCCCTCGTTACTCGCGCGAAAACGCCGGTCGACCGGGCTATATGTTGAACTTTTTAAAGCGTTCAAATCGCGGTTGACCGCGTTTCGTGACGCTTCGAAGTTTTCAAGCCGCTTCGAGAGCAGCGGGAACGTTAACGCGCGAGCGAAGAGACGTAGCCCCCGATAAAAGTAACGCGTTTGACGTCGGCCAGGATAAAGGATTGTGCCGATTATGCCGGTCGCGGCTTGAAAAACGTGCGCTGGCACGAAACTACAATCTACCATCTGCGCTTTAAGGCTGATACGAAAAATTGCAGCAATTTGAATGGTAATCGCGGATTCAGGGTCGTTCGACGCGCAACCAGCAACCCGGCAACGCTCGTATTTTTATCGAGTATCCTACAAACGATAAAAAGCCTCCACAACCAGGGGAATTAACGATACAACGTTGAAACCGTTACTCCGCGAGGCCAACAAAAAATCGTGAATTTCTTTTGGATGGGCGCATTAAATTCCTCGTCTACGTTAACTCTGTGCAGGAATCGTTCCAGGTAACAACTTTCACTTGCGTGACTGTTTCATGCAACCGATCATTAGTTAATATAGATGGGATCGGGCAAAGATCAGGCACTTTGACCTCTTGCAGAGGTAGAAATCCAAAGCAGAACGGAAGACGAGTCCGCAACAACTCACCGAAATAGCGTCGAGAAGCTAATATTACCTCACCCATAATTAGGTGGTAACAGTTAGTAGGTTGGCTCGCAGCTTTCGAAGTGGTAGTTACAGTTTATCGCGTGCAGTTAACTCTCATTTCTCCACCTTAGCCCGATGCCCTATCCTTCCTGGCCTCTTCCATCCACCGGTAGCCTTCTCTCACAGCTTCGCTCTTCAGTGTACTTACAGAAAACCGCATCCAGGAGAGACAAGTTTCGAACAGCCCCCATTCCCGACCAGATCAGAGCCCTTTTAGTCTCTTCAAGCCCGCAACTACCTGCCCGTTATTCTAACTCAGCTGCTCTTGGCCTGGTCTCCACTAGGAAGTGGATACTTGGATGAAAACTTGGGTGAAAGTTAAGAGACTGATGAACCGAGAAGCGGGAATTAATTACGTCAAAACGACGGCATAGACAACGGCCACGAATTCAGGAGAACTTCCTCGATTTTATTACGTGTACCAACAAGTAATTTACTATTTCTTGTAATACAGTGAGTCGCGATATTAATCAAGTGGTAGCGCGATTATGAGAATATTTTACAGATGGTTCTCGTGGAAAACAGAGGTAATAGAAGCATCCAAATTGTGCGTAAAGTGCACGTCTAAAATTTTGCAATTAGCAACTACATTTTGATTAAATATGAAACATAATGAATCGAAGTATTTAATAAATTTCGTGATCAACTCACTCTAAGTTCAACGTGTAGTTCAAATTCAAAATATATTACCAAGATATTAGGTTGTTCAGAATATTCGTAGCAAATATTCATGGGCAACGTAAGCTGTTCCGATCTGAAGAAATGAATCATTTTCCTAAATTTTATGCTACTTAAAAACGTGTACAATCGCAACGCATTATGTTTGAATCCTTTTTCGGATTACAGGGGTTGATATAATTATTTAAAACTTTACTTAATTCACTACTGTCTCGCCAAATTTTGAATACTGTTATGTATTTAGTTTGCGCCTATTAACATGGCAATAAAATTATAGAGAAAAGTACTTACATTGTGGACTAAATTTAGAAGTCCGAAGAAGGGTTAATCACCACTGAAAATATTAATGTCTAGGTTAACATCAATGCTGTATCATTGTCTGGTATTTTCACGGGAAAAATTCTGATATTTTCAATCAAGTTGAAAACGGTTCACTTGGCGTACTTTTATAACAGTGGAATAGCTTCCATTCCGTTGTCTATAGAGACACACAGTTTTCTTTCGATTGTCTCTGGTAAACCTCCTTCAGGGAAGATTGACTCGTTCCATTACCGCTACGAACAGAACCAAGCTAGGTGGCAGTTTTTATTTATTTCCGTCGACTTCGACATCGACTCACCTTGCCTCATTTCATCGTACCAAATACTGGTCGCTTTTTGTTCCGAACCGTCGTGTTTTACGTCGTAGTCATTGCCTTCCTTTCTTCCATCGAGTTCTTTGGTGTTTCGCGATTGCCATCCGAAATTGACGCCGATGTCTCACATTTACGATTTTATTGAAAGTTCGCCCAAGGGACTGTGCGATTATTTTTTCCATCCCCCTTCTGTTTATGTTCCATACGACGTGCTCCAATATTTCTGTCCCCTCTTTTTATTTTCCTTTTCCTCGTTCCTGGTAACTAGCAGGTCGATTAGCACTCGATTTCAAAAGTCATTTATTTCTCGATCCGCGACACGGTTCTTCCGTGACAGGCCGATGATGCAGCTATATAGAGAGCTGCGGAAAATTAACTCCTCTCCCGTTTGACCTGAAAATCACGCTGTTCCATCGCTCTCCTAGATCCATTTCGTATATTGCCAATCTAGCGGTGCGCGAGCTGTTACGGGACGCTCTTACATGTGTGTCCGTAAGCCGATTCCGAAAATAAATTCTGATTCTCGTAATAAATCTTCGATGACCGATTTCCAGTGGCCGAGTGCTGCTGCTGCTGCTGCTGCTGCTACTGCAGCTACACACCTTTTACGATCACCAATAGGGGATTTCCATCGTGAAATCTCTGTTTTCTGCCAGCTGAAATTAATCGTCGATACGCTCGGGTTCGTTGAAATTAGAAATCCCTTTGTTTCAATATATCTTCGTGAACTGTAATCACCGAGCTTAATCTACAGTCGTTAATATTTCGATCGTTTGTGTGGTTGAATTTCAAGGAACTTTTCCCATTCTTGCACACGATACACTTGGTTGTGTGGTAAAATATCGCGGAGAGAAGGTTGCGATAAAATACGATAATCGTCGCTTAACCGATGACGATTGCAACGAATGAAATATACGATGAAACGCAGAAGCGAGGAAACTCTCGCCATTGATGCAGCCGACGATCAGCGAAAACACAGAATTCTACCCTCGAATTCCATAAGTACAAAAGTTTTTTCCCCGCAGCTGGGATTCTCCCCTATCTGGAAGATTACAGCCCTGTTTTCGCGAACGCCGCCCATTTCTTGTTCAGACATCGGAACCGATGCGTATTTTTCTTGCTCCCCCCAGAAATTTGTCAGGCTTCCTGAGTTCGCAAATAAGTCAAGGGCTCTCGCAGCCACGTGAAATACGCGGGGACAGTGTGGAGAGAAAAAAAAATTGGCGAAAGCGAAGAAGAAAACAAAGAGACAAGTACTGATAACTCTGTCCCGCGATACTTTAATCTTATAGATATCCAATTTCACCCATTGCAACTGTTACGTCTGTAAAGGCCGCTAATAATTACTCATTTATCTTAAATTTTGCATGTTCGATTTCAGTAATTGAACATTATACTATAATTTAAATGTACCCAAAGTGATAAGCTTGTAAGTTATGCAGAAAGTAAAATAGAGGTGAATAAATAATTATTATTAGCGGTTTCACAGACCGACAATGGTAATTAAGGGTTAACTAGGGTTTATTTTATTCAATTGAATCATACCCTGTTGTGTAATCATTTCATTAGCATTAATAATTGTATGACTATTAGGAAATTTCATAATTTCCTTTAAAAATAGTTTGCACACTTTCTTCAAAATGAAATCTTGTAAGTTATGTTTCTAGGCTTCTAGTTTATTCAATTTCTGACCATTAATAGAATTTTACGAATATTACAATTAACGATAATAGTAGAATATTCTAGGAAACGTTTAACAATCTCTATTGTCTCATCATTGAAGCATTTGGTTGTGCAGCGTTGCCTAATGAAAAAGCTTTTATTTTACCTATAACTCATTAATTACTGAATTTTAAGTGGATCTCGTAAAAACAATATTGGTTCGAAAAGTTAATAAAAAATAATCCTGCTTTAGTTCTACCAATTATACAACCAAACTTAATAGTATCAAAAACTCTACGAATTTTCCTCACAACCAAACACATTCTAGATGCTTATTTCTGTTTTCAAATCTCTAAGCTTGACAATTCTAGGGTACCACAAAATTTTTCACAAAAACATTAAGAACCACTGCGTTATAGCAAATAAGGTTAAATTTTGCAGATAAGAATAAGAAAAATATCGAAAGATCACAATGGATAGCATAGAAGGTAAAACTCGCTGCGAGAATATTCGTTTTCACGATAGCTTGGGGGTGTAAAAATCGGAGATACCTCAAGACAGCCACGTTGCAGCAGCGTTGGCCCCGAGGGCGTGGATATACGTTATGGTATCGAGCCGCACGTAAGCTGAGAACGTGGCTTAAAGATCGGGGAAGGAAGAGGGATAGAAGAGGCAGATATAGGCGAGAGTCAGCAAACGGCAGTATTAACTTTATGGGTGCATTGCGGTGGTTCCAAGGCTGCTGCCTTGCCAGCTTCGAGTGTAAGGGCTGTTTGGCATGGGAGTCACGCGCAACGACAATTATTTCGCCCTTCCACCAAGAGTTTCCTACCTACGAAATCTCCTTTTCTTAGCGTTGCGTACGTTCCTCATTGGTAGGCGCAGTTGCAGTGAAAATTGGTGGGGTTGATCTATTCCGGTCCCTGTAATCTGCCGCAAATGGGGGTTAACCATCCTCGGCTAATCTTTAAACACCTGCTAAGGTACGTTCATTGTTTTGAACCAACCCTAATGACCAGACTGTGGATTTTATTTATTTATAAGTGTAGACCCGTAGGCTTAATTATATGGTCGCGTAGCGAATGTAAGAGAGTGAGAGCCTGCCGTAGCAACAATAAAGCCCAAAGAACCAGTACTTGTTAATTTTGCAGCTGGTCAGCACGTGAACCCAAGATTTGGGATAGTTGTAATTTCGTTATTTTCGCATGTGATTTCAAAGTCGAGGCGATCCTTGGTTTTTATTGCTGGCTGCCGAGTTCCGGGTAGGTAACGGGAAAGACGGAATGACCGTTGACGGGGATGTGGAAAATTCTAAGGGGTAACATACCCCTTAGCTCTCTCCATCGGGACTCTTCCCCACCATTCGAAAATAGAAAATATAAAATGGTACGCCGGTCAACGAAAGGTCTGTCTGCGTCTATCGCTCGTCGAAAGAATAAAGTAACGCTAAACGAATTGAATTGTATCTTCCTCGCCTCCCCGAGTTCCGGTCTACATAAGAAATCC
Organism: Eucera pruinosa; assembly: GCA_028830335.1. NCBI lineage: Eukaryota > Metazoa > Arthropoda > Insecta > Hymenoptera > Apidae > Eucera > Eucera pruinosa. The sequence continues at coordinate 13,493,952 of JAMYCR010000004.1, read as the reverse complement.
TGCAAAAATACACGCAATATGAAAATATGCAAAATATTCAAAGTGAGGTCTAAATCGCTGTATTTCGGCGGTAAACAACTGTTCATTCGAGCTCCATTTCATTAATTTTGTTAATGTACAGATGAATTTGCATAAAGATCCACGGTCAACAATTGACGATTATATATTTGGGATATTAAAACGATTGGAAACTGTGTTACAATAAATTATCGAAATCAAACTACTCAGAAGTAGTTAAAGTCAATCGTCGATTGTAAAATCAGATTATATCTTAATAAAGGCCACAGAAGAAGTTTCGACTAGATAAAATTACTTTGAACTGATTTCGGGTTTTCACTGTGACGTGTACAATCGGAAGGTTTCTAGACAGAAACAGAATTAAGCTGACAAGAGCTAACACCAGGTCAGAAGCAAACATGCAAATCGTATCGCGTGCACGTTGCCAGTAGTAGAGTTTAAAATTGGTCAGCCGCGGCGGTCGAGCGTTCTCGGTGGGCGCAGAAATTTTAAGGCAATAATAAAGACCGACCACCACGGAATTTCGTCCAACGAAAGCTGATTCTTTATCAGGCAGGGTAACTGACTGCAGGGGGCACGGTAAAAAGCCAGTAAATCACACTGCAGGAATCTAAATTATCCTCGAGGAGGAACGCAGCCACCTTGGTCACGATAGTGACCGGAGAACGGAATTTATCGAACGCTAACCGCCACGAGCAACATTCCTCCCTGAAAGTATTCCGTAAGGTAATCCACAACGAACGACAATCGGCTATTACCGTGCTCAAGTGCTTCGTTAAGCCTCGCGCGAAATTAAACGTACCTGGTATTTCAGGGATAACGAACGATTGATAACGTTGCGCGTTTTACAGTGTTAGCAATAAAATTCTATTACTAACACCTAAATTATATTCAATATATGATTCAAATAATAATGAAAATTCGAAAACAAAAATATGATCAATCGGTAGAATCCAAACATTCCATTCCTTCAGAACAGAAGAATTGTTATTGATCGTTGCTTCCTATTCAAAATTGTAAACGGATATGTTGATAATCCAAGAATCACTGAACTAATCAATTTTAAATTACCGTTGCATTTTACGATCAATTTTTATAGCATTCGTTTCTTTAAATTATTAAACATTTCAACGTAATGGCCAACTGGTCACTGTCTATTTTTGCGGCTCGTTAATATTTTTACTGCCCGCGAACGTGTTAATTATAATTTCTTTCGTCGTACAAGTAAATGAAGTTTGAGCTATAGGAAATTAGTACGAATTTTATTCAGCGCGATGGTTATGAATCTATCATTCCTAATCATGAATTTCTCGATTTTCGTTCTCGATCGAATTTCCTATCTCGATCGCGCACAAAAATTGTCTACCGTTGTCTCAGACCATCGATGCAATTTCCGGCCGACTGTTTGAAGCTCGCAGCACGTACGACCTTTACGTTTGGTCTCTTTACAAGGATTCCCCCTACGTCGAGGCTTCTATCGTTATCTTTCCTTCCGGTTCTTTCTTGAGTCAACTCTTCTTTCGTCTCTCGCCCTTTTTTTTTTTTTTTTTTTTTTTTTTTTTTTATCAATACCCCAGCCGCTCGATACGTATGCGATCAGGGCTGACCGGTGTTCACGCTTGGAATACAAAGGCGGAGGAAACATTGTGGAATAAGTAGGTACAAGGATCAACTTGTGCTAGTCTAGAGAAGCGTCATGCTGGAAAATCCTTTTGAATTTCGCGAGGTATAGAGATATTTGAGGGCAGCTGTGTCAAACGATCGGGAACTTTATTCATTCGTAATCCTGCGTCCTTTCGAAGCATAGTCTTTTTTTGCCGCTGCACGGAAATACCAATTCTTCTCAAAGCTCAACAATTCTTTGAAGTACACAAATTGATAACAAGACGTCGTATTATCATAGATTAATACCAGAACTACCGACAATTAAGGTGAGTTTATCTGTACCAAAGAGATTGAAACGGTAGCTACTTAAAGAAAATAGTGCAATGGATATCCTTCTATTCGTGTTTTATATTAACCCTTTGCGGACGAGCGTCGACAAATAGTCGCCTAATCATTTTTTGGCTTTCCGAACCCATGTCGACATTTAAAGTACAGAACTTAATGCAATGAATACTTAACGTAATAATATACATTTTAAATCGTTGGAAATGAAATGGTTTCGAACTAAAAAGCGTGAAAACTCAAAGTCGTGGAATTCAAAACTAAAGTACTTACACAAGTGTTATTACTTCTCGTCCGCAAAGGGTTAAAACTCACGGCAAATTTACGAAAAGATATCGGTGTAAGTTTGCACAACATTTATACGAAACTACGAATAAGTCCATTTTTACCACTTTGGTAGTTCCAGTGTTAAATACAGTATGCTAATTCTAAACCAATACGGTTCACCGTAATCTCAATACATTTCTCCTCCTTTCCATTTACAGATCCAGTCTACGCCCCAAAATCGTGCACAAAAATCGTCAGCAATGGTAGACGTCAGCTCGTTCGCAGCGTTGTTTCGGTAAGTACACAAACTAGCCGGATGGCTGGATATTTCAGTTCTTTCTCCTTCCTTCCCAAAGACCAGCCAACGTTGGCGAACATAGAAAGAGAGAGATAGAGAAAGAGTAAGCCGCACGTGGCGCGCCGCGTAGGAGGGAATGGAAGCGGGAGCTGCAATTATTCAAGTAGAATTATAAAAACAAATAGGGTCGGTTTCTGGGCGGCTGTAGCGAGAAGGTGGGCAACGGTGGCCGGAGAAACGAGCCGTTGGTGTGGGTCTGATTCAGTGTACCAGAGAGCTACGCTGGGTACGTCGGTTCGTTCACATAAATATGAATGCGCCCGCGGCTCTCATTAAGTCTCTCTGCCTTCATTTATCTACCCCTTCCTCCATTCTTGTCCTCGGCTCTTCCACCCTCTGTTCGCGCAACCACCGAGAATCTTCTGGCCGCTGAAAGTTCGCTTCTTATGCGAACAAGGGTGTCGACTTAAAGCGTTTAACCGCTTTCACCCGAATGTTGCCTTAACAGCGATCACGATGTTATCGCGAGAAAGTCATACCGAGTGAGTGGCTTTCGAGAGGTGGAGCACTGTGGAAGTACAGTTTTAGTCGTTGAATCACTTTGTACGTTTGCTTTGCTTATTCTGATGTTGTCTTAATCGTGTACTGCGAGAACTTTAAAGCTAAACTGCTTTCATCGATACAAGAAGTATCTTTTATATTGGGTAACACTAGAACTACTGAGATGGTCAAAATGATCCATTAGCAACTTTTTATAAATGTTACGTATATAACGATGCAATTTTTGGAGGATTCTTGTAGCCTTCTGTAAGAAAAATGAATAAAGATTTACTTCTCATGAGACACATGTTTCTCCAAATATCTTTACGGCGATTCCTTTACTGCATTTAATTACATCTTAATTGTTGGTGGACCTAGTTTTAATAATGAAAAGAAAAAGAATCCGCACGAATTCATCGGAAACTTTTTTAACGAAGTGAATTGAATAACAGTTTATTTTATTCTTCCAAAAACAAATGCTATTTGTAACGTAAATGTAAGAAACTTTATCTGCAGTAAATGCTCTAGCTTTCCTGAGTATAACAATTACTAAACTCAAAGTATTGTATTTACAATTTAATTCACGAAGCAATTCCTCTTCCTCTTTTAACTCATTAAAAGTCTCGTGCGTCTGTATGTTTCTATCCATCGAAGCATTAAATCAAGCCAACTTCGTTATCCTTACATCCATTCGTATCTATTTTCCACAAAAATCGATTGCATAAATATCCACCGGCAATTCCATTAAGAAACAACCACATGCTTTATTAACGATCGGCACAAACGAACCAGCTGTCCTTTTATCGTCATCAAAATCCCATTCGTCGAGCAATCGTCGATTTGCCACTGCTGTTACAACGTAACGAAGCGCCGTTTCCCCTCGAAGAAAATCCCTGCTGCTCCAGTAGGTGTGGCAACAGCCCTAAGTCTTCGTTACCTGGTAGGATCTTCATCGTTTTAGGTGTCCTTTCCAGCCCTTTACTTTACGAGCGTAAGCGTGACAGCGTTCTTATTAAGGACCGCGACATGGCCTCTGTTTCTCGTCGCGAGAGGATCATGTGATTATTATTTATGCTCCAGCGAGTCATCCCTCCTGGGCTTGTCGACAGTGTGTACTCCGCCTCCTGTATTCCCGCTTCCGCTTTCTTCCCGTTCCTGGAAGGAGGTTCGGTAATCTTCTTCTATAAATCAGCTACAGTAATCTTGAGGTGCGGAGTGAACGTATCTCCAGAACGGAGGATGCGGCCCCGTTATGATTAAACGATTGCGTTCGATTATCGGTCCGTAAAGGTGGCATTTCTTACTACACTGTGGTAAGCGTGTGTAGATGCGTGCGACAGAACGCATAGGATTCACATATTTCAACTGTAACAGTAGCTAGGGTACATGTTCCAATTACTGCCACTTTAAGCTAATCGCTCAACTTCGTTGAATTATTTTAGAAGTTATTTAACCTACGAATCGTTTCAATTTGGAGCACAACATTAGTTAGCGTCTCTTTTATTCACGATGATTTTTGTTGTATGTTAAATACGATTTATTAATTACTCATTCATTGGAATTATATAGCGACGACCAATGTCCCTATTACCGTCACTTGAAAAGTTTTCACTTAAATGGAGATGATCCTTGCGTATATTAGAACATCAGTTTGTACGAAGGATAGAAAATAAGGATGTAAAATCATCGTTTTCACTATATCATAAAAATCTCCATACTTTCTGTTTACAGTACATTAGTCACATTTTTATCCTCAAACAACCTAGTATTTATCTTCAAATAGTGAATATAATATATATGTGTGTTGTTACATACGAATCAAATCCAAATGTGGTATTAAAATTTTGTTAGTCTCGATTCTTCGCTATTAAATAAAATAATTCAAGTGACAATTATAGAGACACTGACAGTAATTGGGACGTCTACCCTATTTCTGATAAATGAGAAATAGGTGTGAAAGTGTCGACGTCGATCTGACGTCGTGTTTGCGTTGCGCCGATAGATCAGCGACGACCTTAAGTTCTCTTACTCCCGACATTTACTTGCGTTTCATTCTCAATCGATGTCGATATTAATAAAAATAGAAGAATCTTCTGTTCCCTGGGCCAAAAGAAGGCACTTTACACCGTGGAAATGGTATACAGAAAGCGAGCGTCAAAGACAATCTCACGCCTTTGCGTGGAGTGGTTTTCGTTGGCTCTGCGCATTTGCCGTCGTCGAAGGATATTCTCACGAAAGATGGTGAAAGAGCTCTCTGGAGTGTTCCAGAGCTCATGGAGTGCGTTTTGAACTACGAGGAATTCCAAGTCGAAAGACGAAAAGCGGATAATGAAAAGAAAGGAGAGCAAAGAAGACAGCGTGAAATATCCACGAAAGGGGTGTGAATCTTTCCTATGGAAACAGAGAAGAAACGAACCGTGGATGGCAAAGGATGGAGAGAAATACAAAGTAGAAGAAGTAGGAGAACGTCGCGAGAAGGGTCACAGAGTGGAAGAGAGGGAGAGTGACGAAAAAGGAGTTTTCAAAGGAACCCCCGGCTCAAACGTAGCTTTCATCGGCTTATTGTCCGCTAAACACTGGAGTCGCGCACCCAGGTAATAAAAGGATTCCCCCTCTCGTGAAAAAGTTGAATAAAATAGCAAAAAAAGGACTGCCCCAGGAGCGGGTGACAAAGGGTCCGCCTGGTCGTCAAGGTGGTGGTTTCGGACGGGGGAAAAGTGTAAAAACGATAGCAGGAGCTAGCGAAAAAGAGAAACGCGGAGGGTTCGGAAGAAACTGAAGGGGAAACCGCGTTGGAGCAAAGAAGACGGGGCAAGTGGAAGCGCAAGACTAGGGAAAGCATCGAAGAAACGTGAAAAGGGGAGAGAGAGAGAGAGAAAGCTGGATAAAATAAAACATCGGTAGAGTGGGGTAACGCCTTGCTCTATCAGGCGGTTAATGAAAAATAGCGACACCCTCGCTGTGTACTGCCTCCTGCTGCGAGTCTGATTGCGTGCTCTCTCTCTTCCCCATCCCCTATTTTCCAGCTCTTTCTCCGTGCTCGATTCGCACTCAAGCAGGGATGAGTTTTGCGTGATTCCATTGCTTGCTCGCTTGCTTACTCGCAGGAATTTCTACTCGGATTTCACGCTGCGACGTCATATTACAGCGTCCTGCTACACCACGGAGACATTCTAACCCTCCTTGCGTAGCGACGCGTTTCTCTTACCCTCTAGCAGAGCCTTGCCTTCCCCCCTCCCGCCGTTTTCGTTTCCGTTTCATCGTTGTTTCTCGGTTATTCTTTTCATCCTTTCCCGTATCTTTTCTTCTGTATTCGTTCCTCTGACATCTGCTCCACTATGTATCCTCGTGAAAATTGCTTCCCAACTTCGAAACGTTATTGAGTCTTCTGGATGGCTTTAATTAACGAGCCGCTCGCGCGATCTACACCCCCATGCACCCTGTTCTCTTTCCTGTTACCTTCGAGTATTCCTTTTCTAATAATTGTCGAACGGCGGATCGAATTTACCGTGGGAATATTGTCTTTTTATTGCCGACGGAATAACCTGTCTGGATTCGGACTGGAAGCGTGGAGCATTTAAATTAGACAGGACGGTATAACTGAGCGGCAAAGATGGATGAAATGTTCCGCGATCCATCGAGTCGCGCACGTCTCGATATTTCATTATCGCTGTGCAATCAGTTTTCGAGGCCGCTGCCTCTCTATTTGCTGTATAAAATCGCAATCATAGATCGAGGGTTTATCCCTTTATTGAAATCTGTACCTTCGTAGCAAATATTAAAGCGGCGAATATTTAACGCGTCATTTGAACTCCGCTCGACCCCGCAACGACTCCGGAAACCGCGTTTCCTTCCCTTCTCAGTCTTTTCCACCGGAACTATCGAGTATGAGATCGTTCGTCTCGCGAAGGATGTCGATATCGAAGCCGTGAAACATATGGCGCGCCAACCAAACCACCGCTGCTTAGAACGGTTGAGAAACTAAACTACTACATCGCGAAAATGTTGTTCGACTACTGGCATGGCAAGTGTAATTGCATTAACTGACACTGTGTGATCTCTAGTGCGAATCGATGCATCAGTAATTCACGGTAATTCACCGTCGAGACGAGAACTTAGCTACGAACGTAAGAATCGTTGAATGCCGGCTGAACAATCGCGAAACTTTTCCCTAAAATTACTTCTTTTCGAAGTTTGTCGTTACAACAACCCCGAGTAAACTTCAGACTATTTCCGTTCAACTTCCCAGGCCCAACAAGTCGCTATCCGGCTAATGAAAAATTAATTGCTCGACTTAAAGAAGCCACAAGTTCGAATTCGCGTGGAAGATTAAACGCCACGGCGACGTTCCTACTATCGTTCGATATCGAAGCTCATCGAAAGTCGACCCAGTTTCCTATCTATATTGATTGCCTCCCTGGGGACGCAGTGGAAAGAAAGGTATAAAGGGGTGACCGGAGTCTAGGGAGGGCGGAGAAGCATAATCAGAAATCACAGCTTGTAAGCGAGAGTCGTTAGAGGTCCCCGGTGGCGCTCTTCTGCTCGCTGCTGTCTTCAGCCAGCGTTTTCAAGCCCGCTGTTCCCCAGACGGGTCTTTCGTCGTGCTGCATCTCAATCGTTTTCTCTCCGCCTGTCGTTCCTCGTAATTGTTCTCTTTGAGCGACAGAGACTTATTATTTTTCACGGCGCCTCCTACTTTTTTAGTCGCCACGTGAATGGCACTCGGCGGAAGCATCAGGTGTAACGGCGTTTCATCTGATTCACCATTTCATTCCTCTTCTGGCGTCGAACTTTTTTTCTCAGCTGATTTAAGCTTCGGCGAGGAAGTAGGAAGAATGCTTTGGAAAATTTTCAAGATTCATCGTAAGCCTTTGGTGCATTTGAGTAAAGCCACTTGAGAACTCGAAAACTATTCTTCACTTACGATTAACACTCGTTAATAGACTGTGTATTGTTGTGCAAATTGATATTTTTTTAACAAAATTAAGGAAGAGGAATATAAGTAGATGGTTGTATGATCCTCCAAATAAAATAATATGAATATTATTTTTAGTATCTTTGATATTCTTGCGTATTGTGCGATCTCTCCGATTTTTTGCGTATTCAAACTTCCCATAAATGCGTAGAAATCCTTAATCTACTCTGTAATACTTAAGATCAAATGATTAGTAGTACGTGATAACTAAACTGCGCATGTTTATGCATTTATTGCAAATTTAAACCTGCAAAAAGGTACGGAATATCTCATTGTCTTGTAAGATCTGACAAGGGAGTTTGTCAGTCCTACAAAAATATACCAAATGTGCAAAGTAAAGTACGAATTACTATAATTAGAGAGTGAAACAACTCCTAACTGAAGTCTTCTTTAGCATCATTTACAAAAACATAAATCTGCCTACAAATCCGCAGACTAGTGGCAAAAAAAATGTACAGAAAAATAATGTAGAGATGAAAGATTTAAATCTGATCTAAAGCGTGGAGTAAATTTTCCCTCATTTGTTACCTAAATCTTTGACAAACTTGTCATTTTTATTTAACGATAGGATTTTCCCATTCCCATTTAAAGTTCACCTAGCAGGTGAGTCTTGTCATGAATAAACTTACGTATTCATTACAAGCTTGACTCTTTCCCATACACAGCCCTCATGATCTTCTTATCATAGTGTATAGAAGTTGATCAAAACGAGGACACATTAACATATAAATTGCGATACGTTTACTTGCCAACTATCTTCTTCCAAATCAAGGTATCCTTGTTATTTATTAACGAAATCGTCGTCTCCCTTGCAGGAACGGTTAACATTAACGGCTGGTTACCTTAACAAGGTATTCAGCTTTCCTTTGGTCTAATTTCCAAGTTACATATGCTGTAAAGAAGCTGATTTCCATACAAACGCTCCATGGATGAGTAGTAGGTAAGGTCGTATAATGCACGCTCGAAAATTTGTACCACTTTACGCGAAGTACTTTACTTGCACTGATAAATACTTCAAGAATATCGGGGGAACGTGTAATGAGCACTCGTAGCCAAAAGGAAACTCCACGATAAGGAACCAGTATCGATCTGGTTCATAAAATTTGAATAAGGATATCGTGTCGAGTTTCTTTACGACGAAGATTTCGCGTGACCAACTCTCGCATCGTCGATGTCCTAATTTTTTCTCTCAAGTGTGCATCGTTGGAATCGATATTTGCATCGAAGAGATTTCACTTCCCATTGAAACTTTGCATGGAACAACATTCAGCGCAAGCGATTAATTCTCTATAGCCCCATGTAACTTGGAAGTTGGAAAACATATATTCATAGTTTGTAAACGCACTTGCTTTTGTTATTATTGTACGATTATATTTCATTAATATGCTATTGTAGCAACGACAGTGAACGAGCTGTCTGGAACAATTATTATTTCCTACTTTGCAAATCAATAGAAAAAGAATTTTGGTCAATTGCAATTGTTGCCATCCAAACGAACAAAATTCTTGTTATACAGGCTTAAAACATCAGAATACATAAAATTCGTGATTTTTATGCAAATTCGTACATTTAAAATTGAAAATGAAGAATGGGGGCATGAATAGAGTGTTGTTTCGCTAAATATTGTAATTTCTACTATACTTTGCATATTTTATATACCAATGCGTACTGTGTGCATTTTGCATTTTCTTGCACACTTAAATTTCCCACAAATACATAAAAATCCGCAGTCTAGTTAATTAGTCAAGTTTCGCTATACAGAAAAGTGTACCGCGATTTGTTGGAATGAAATGTGCTTGTTGACGATTCGCCTTTTTCATCCCGACCATTGTTTTCTCTGGGAATAAGAGATTTGCCAGGGCTCGCGGTGACGCGCCTTATTCCTCTGGTGTAGCGAAATGGAAATTCGAGGAGCAACAAATCGAGGAAACTAGCGCGAAGATAATGGACCTGCAGAGGGGCGACGTTGCGCCACCGGCAAAATAAATCAGACCGCAGGGTTTCTGGTAGGGTTTAGGTGCGACGGAAGTAGGGTTCATGATCTATGGACACCTCGCCATTTCCGGCCAAAAATCCATTATATATTACACTTAGCAAGGTGCAGGGACGCGTCCAAAAGTTACGAAGCCTTTCTCTCCCTCTCAGTTCAGCTTTCCTCTATGCTACTCCCTCTTTGTTTTATACTCCTTCTTGTCCTCCCTAAGCCGCGGCAGGCATAACTTTAATCGAGTTGTCTCGAACTACGGCGCCACTGACGGAAATGCGTAAATCAAGCGGAGAGAAAGTATCCGAGCCGGGTACGCACCGAGGACGCGCGAGAACGTTTCAAAGGGGCACGCGTGCAGAAAAGTTTTTTCGTGGCCACAGATATACGAGGCTGGAAGCTCGTTTTTTACGGCAGTTTCATCGCTGACTTTCGAACGTTTAGAGAGCAGTCCGGCCGTCATGCTACATTAAGCATCGGAAGATGTTCCCCGGATGCTTTCTACTTTCTTCCGGCGACGATTCATCGAAGATCCCAGGGCGAAAACATCGCAAGCTTTGGTAAGTATTCAAATCTAAATTATTTTATATTTTTTTTCTTTAAAATGCTTCTTGATGCAGGAATTCATTTACTCTGTTAAGTGCTAGAATAAATAACTTTCAACCATATTAAATTGTACGCTGTTGCGATTAAACTTAAGCGGACCCTTATTGACCCTTCTTAACTTTGTTTGTCCTACATCGTTGCTTAACCCTTTCGATACTACGGGTGACTATAGTCATGAAACGCTTCTTGTATGCTACAGATGACTACAGGCGCCAACTGAAATTTTTCATTAGTTAAAAAATCTGGCTAACAAGTAGTATACTTTAATATTGTTACGCTGGTAGTTACTGTAGATTTTCGCTTAACTCTTTGCGAACCAAATGAATAAAAGTCTCGCCGTGAGCCCTATAGGATTGATTTTATCCTGAATTTTATCGATTTACGAACATATTGTTTGATACGAAGCGGAAACACCTTAATCCCGGCTACACGAAAACCGACACCGGTCGCGTACGTTTTGAAAATATGTATTGCAGCAGTTTTAAAATCGTTGCGGTTAATTTAGCCTCGTATGGTTCGCGGGAGATTAACTAACTTTAATTAGTCGATTAAAAAATGAATAAGATAGACATGTCAATGAATGAACACTTAAGGAAGTCGTTGAGTCTTTAGATCGAATTTCAGGGATAAGTAGAATTAATGAATATTCTGATTATTCAAATCCGATTTTTTAATGACTAACTTTTATATCAGGCATACGGAAAAACTCAAAAGTAATAGGATGTATAAGTAATTAAATTAGGAAACCAACAACATTGTTAGCCAATGAATACCTGTGAATAACCACTCTTAACTAATGGGTGAATAATACGTATTTTTCCATAGAAAAACTACCTTAACCTTCACTTTTCTTTTCTTCTTTTTAATAATTTACTACACTCGTGTTTGTATTTAATGTTCATTCATTGTTGTGTGCTCATTTACTAGTTTAACTATGCTATTTTTCAAGATTGCAGTTATTACACCGCAAACTCGCCTTGGAATTGTTTTGTACATGTAGCTTTAACGCGCATACAGCAAACTTCGCCGTTAGCAAAAGAGTTAATGTTTGACTCGCGAGGTGCGTCTAATCGAATAAATTATACTTTTCCACGTCCCTATCTCAGCTTGAATCTACGTACCTTGCAGAAAAAGGTAATTTACTTTAATTTTAACGATAGAGAACGCAGAGGATTGCGTGGTTGTCACAGAGGAATGATGAGCAGACGGGAAGGGTTAAAATAGCAGTCGCGACGCAGCGAACGACGTTACCGTCTAATGGAACGGGATAATCCGTTTTTCATAATATCAAGATGGGCTCTAGCGAAAATATTCCCGCGAAAAAGCGTCTCCTACGAGTATCGGTTATGAGGGAATCACCGGCGACGGGCAAGAAAGCCGGAAGACGGGAGAATTTAGTTTACTCCCGCGTAACTTGGCTAAGCCGCTAATAAGGTTCCGCTAATACCCTCGGTCTTACCGACCTCGTATAATCTATGGACGGATACCTCTTTACGCGTACTCGGGAAATTTATCATTGGGGAGTATCTTTCTCGTTACCGGAATCCTTATCATCGTTGACGCTAAAAGGCCATCAGAAGCGGCGGCGCGGAATAATTCGTCGCGTTAAGAAATTTCGCTGGAAAAATGCGTCGAAGCTTATCGATATAGCGCGTTATATTTCCTTCGAAATAAGCAATTTAATACTCCGGTAAGCGCTTTCAATTTGACGATTGCAATATTAATTTCCCACGCAACGGTAATCTACGGAATATAAAATATTTGATTTTATTTTGCGCTTATCGTAAATTCAACGCTACTTCTTTTCATGCTATTTATTTTTGTGATAATTGAAACCTGTTATCGAGTGATTTTAATTTCGAACGGATTACACAAAGGTTGCACGGCGTGTGGCACATTAATTTTTATAGAAAGATCTGCACAGGACAGATTCGACGTTATTCAGTCACATTATCACGAAACCGGCGGGCGCATTTCGAAATCTGTTTTGATCACGTAAACGCGCACGGCTTCATTATTTGCCGTTCACAATGTATGCCCGATCCCCTCACAGTTTCATTGAAACTTTTAATTAAAGTCTGCAAATTTACGTTCGGCCAGACGTGATTCCGTTAAAATATTATTTCGCAGTTTCAACATTATAGGCCGGTCCAACTATGGCTCACGACAAATGGGTTTAGATTAAATACACGTCAGCCCGACAGCTGAACGCAACTACGGATTGTTTAACAGTGGTCAGCTTCTAAAGTTGCCTCTGACATGTATCAAAAAGTAATCCATATGTATACCAATAAGTAATCCACTATTTTTAAATGAATCCGTTAAGTTTATCTTACGTATTCTTTCGAATAGGAATTCATAGTTGGTCCGAACAATCTCCTAAACAATTATAATAACAGTAACTATATTTAAGATATGGATGGTGTTTTTATTCTCTTTGAGCTTTTAGCAATAGCGATGTATAAACGACGTTAGTACAACCAATCGAAGTATGATGATTTCCATCGTGTCGTTATTCATGTTCCACAATAATTGAATGAAGTGTAACATTGTGAGAAAAGAAATGCAAATCGAAACGTCTGACGACATTTCAGATCGTACAAAAAACGTACAAAAGTGGGTTTTAAAGAGAGATAAACAAATGAGCCACTATAGTGACGTTTTACATCTAAAAGGTTAAAGCAAACATTGAATCTAACAAAAGAAATGGTTTACTTATTGATACGTCTAACACAATACACCTAAGACTAAATAATTGGCTATGGAAATATTTATATATATTTCCGTATCTTTATATAGCTTTCGTGACCTTCAAGTGAGCTTAAACTCGAATCAGACGAGCCTATTACCCTTTACGATCTTCAACCGACTTTCATCTCTCGGGGCATAACCTTCACGACCTCCCGTAACCTTCTAATGACCTTAGCATCTAATAACGGGACCTCTATAAGCTTTAGTGACCTTCAAATGACCTTTATGTTCACCGGTAGAACTCACATCTGAAGCTTATTCTCGTCACTCTTTCCCCGCACCTTTCTCCGAATCGTTGAAACGTTACGATCGCCCACATTTCGGTCCCCGAATAATAGCAGCAACGTGACAGCTACGAAACTTTTTGTCAGAGCGACTAATGAAGACAATGAGCACGGTTAATTGCGGGCTTCGCCATTTGTCAGACAGCCAGCAAGCGGGTTATCTGACCGCGAAAGTGTAGCAGAAACTTAAGCAAGCCAGCGCATAATTTACAACCGGCTCACTTCGTTCTTTGCCCCGTTGTGGTGTGACCGCGCAAAACAACGGGCCGCGTTGCAGCATATCTTCGCGGCTGCTGCGAAACTGCGGGTCGGATTAACCGGCCGACAAACTCGCGAGCCGCGTACTCTGCTCGCTGTACCCGGTAGTCGCCGCAAATCATGCTTTGACGTTTCATTTCGCGTCGGACGTGACCACCCGCCGCCAGTTCGGCAACCGTTTATCTATAGAAATCACAATTTACCCGCGGAGGACAGGGACGCGACGCGACGCGACGCGACGCAACGCCAGATACGCTCGACGAAACATCATATCCGATACGAACGGAAACGGTTCACCCGTTTCCCTCGTTAAAGTTGGAGATGCACTCGCGTCGCGCACTCCACGTGAACTTCCAAACCAGTTATCAGATTACGCTCATTGAGTTTTCCGCTCGGTTGTACCGTGGAATCGGTGATAAACGTATCAATGGTGACGAAGAAGAAGAAGAAGAAGAAGAAAAAAAGAGAGGAAGGGAAAGGATGAGGAATTTCTCTGTGGGGAGAAGGTTGACGGGGAGGAAGAAAAAGAGAGAAAAAGAGGTAGCAAGGTGGAAGTCTATCCTCTGACGGGACGTCGATAATCCTGTTCCCTGTCAAAACACACTTCGCCTCTTCTGTTTGCCCTCTTCTTCCCTCCCATCCAACATTTCGCCCCCTTTATCCCTGTCTATTCTCGCCAATTTCTTCCTTTTTTTTCCAACCTCTTCCTTTTTCCTTCCCATTGCTTCCTTTTCCTCGTCACCTCTATCTCTTATCTCCTCTGCGGCTAGAGCCGCATCATCCACGGCGTTCCGTGGAAACCAGGCTCTGCCCGGATATCTCGGCCTGTCGCGGGACTAACACGAAAATATTGCAAATTGGTAGCCGAGGCCGGCTGTTCGCGGTTTTATCTGATCGTCAGCAGCGAAACGCGATTCGCTGCTTTCGCTATTCCACGCCAACGCCAAACGTTGGATTACACAGAATTATTTCGCGTTTCTCTGGGAAAATCGAAATTTTAGAGAGGATTGGCTTTGAACTTTGAACACTGCTAGCTTTTAGAATCAAGAGGAAAAATAAATTGCTTCGTTTTAGGGAATTGAAGGCAAACCATTGAGATTTTCCGTGAAAATGTTATATCGCCATTTAACGGAACTATTGACAAATCCTGCATGTATCTACATTTAAAGTAAAGTATTAATTTTATCCTGTAAGGATCTAGAATTCAGCTAAGTTATTAATTTTATCCTGTAAGGATCCAGATTTTAACTAAATTATTAATTTTATCCTGTAAGGATCTGGGTTTCGAAAATACCTGATTAGTAGACTGCGGATTTTTATGCATTTATATGAATATGCAAAAAGTTAGAACGAGCATATAATAAGCAAAAATGTACATAATATTCAAGTGAAATTCATGCTACTTTATTTGAAGCTTGAAACAACCCCATATTTAGATTTTTTGTGTGGAAAGAAGTAAATTTCCATGAAGGTTCGCAATCTAATAATTAACCCTTTGTCTACGGCCCGATTTTAGAGTGATCTTCTTCGATACGAAAAATTGGTACAATTAGGAATACACGCTTAGTTTCCTTCCACAAAATAGTTAACGGCAAAGTGTGCAATAATAAAATGTTACATGGCTGCTAAAATAAACCTTCAAATGTTGTTATATAATAGTAAATTAGTAAATTAATTTATATTATTTTATGCAACATCTGCTGCACGTATATATACACCTTTCGCAGACAAATGGTTAAATAACAAACTCCTATCTTCCAATAACAGTCTGCTACAATTGCAGCGTATGTTTTCTAATCCCATTTGTTGGATGTTACTGAATGGAATTTTTTATGGCTCAGAGAAAAATATAGCGAGGGCGTTTGGCGGCCCATGCGCAAATATAGACGGAAAATAAACAGGATAATATTGTTTGCCATCAAAACATTCCGTTGAGTCGGCTTATTCCCGGATATTACGATTAGCGGCTCGGTTCGCTCGCCAGAAAATCAATTCGCCTCGTATCTAATTACAAATCGAAGGATTTCAACTAAATATTTGAATCTATTACTGCGGCCATGTTTCTCGTATACTAATAATAGATATGATATTACCAGCATGATGTTTTGCCTCGAAATCACCATCACACATCAATATTCAATCGGTTTAATATCACCGTGTTTGGCATCGCTAATTTGCTGTTGCAAATTAGAATTTGATATCAGGCCCAATATGTTGTCGTTTATCGCTCTTACGACATAACGAAGAAAACTTAGATGCACGATAATTACTCGACTGTAGATTATTATGCAAATTCATGCATTTACGAAACAAAAGTGAAGAAATAACGTCTAAGCAAAAATTTATTTTACGTTAAATAGTAATGCTCATAATTATTCGAACCGCAGAGATTTTATTATCAAAGGTAATTAATTTTTCTATGTTACTTTTAGCACAAACTATATCTTATTAAACTAATAATTTTCGCTGTGGATCGTACATCTTATTGGAAATTTTTCATTTCATGTTTTATCGTGCATCGGTAGTTTTATATTCTTAAGTTCAGATCATCGAAAATTTCTAAGAGTTCGAATTTCGAAGGTTTTGGATTTCCAAACCTTAGAACTTCCAAACATTTAGATTTTTAAGTTGAATAATATAATAATAAATTTCTAATTTGTAGAAATCCAACACCTTTAAAGTTTATATGCTCCAAACTTTTGGCTTGCATTTAGAAAACTTAAATATTTATTCAGATATTTTAATATTAACACGATCATTTCGGGAAAAGATGCTTTATGAGATTAAACGAGTTACTATTTCTATTAAGAATAAGTATAGTTGTTTCCAACTGCTTTGTATAAAAGAAACACGAGTGTACTGGATATAAAATAATAGTTAATAATAGCGGATTAATTCAATTATTTTCAAAGCGTAAAAAGAGAATGCTTAAGGGACCAATCGAAAACTCTAGTTCTCCCAATATTTAAACAATCATTATGACATTTTCGCACGCAAATTAATAATCACGCAAAAGCTACTTTCAGCTTTCAAAGCTGAACTCAAAGTTTCTACAATTTAAGCGAACACCGTTCCAAACGCGAAATCATCGAATCTAAATTAATTCGTAGCACCTGCTGCCAAGTACGAAGCAAAATTAATGAAACGACGAAAAAAACCCTTTCCGTTTTTCCTCGCAACCAATTTTCCTTATTACCTCTGCAGGGTGAAAGTCTGGTCAGATCGTAAACTATAATTTTCTGTCAACAGGCATTACTTCCGCTGCGAGACTTCCTGCGGTTTACCTCGGAAGTACATCGCGTGTTCTTGCCAGAGGAACAGGACGGCAGCAAGACGTCGAAGGAAACCGGTGAGGTGAAGAGAGACACGATGTAGGGGAAAAGCGTGGAGCAAAGGGAAAAGAACTATCAGCGCCTACGCGTCGCTGAATCGAGAAACGTAAAAGAAGACCACGTCGGCCGTACTTTAATCTTTCGTACGCTTTGACGGTTCTAATAAGTTTCCACCTCCCCCTTCGTTCTAATTTTATATCTCTCTCTTGGCTCATCGATCCCCCGGCGACGTTATGAGTTTCTTTAAGGCCTGTTTCTTCCTTTATCCACGATGAAACGCGGATGAAGCGATGGAGGAGGGCCGTAACGAAATTTTACCGCAACTGCGGAATAAGGGAGGAGCCGGCGACAAAACCGGCCTCTGCGCGAGACGCACACAGGATCGTCGTGATAAAGTTTCACTGTTACGCGTAAAAACGAAACGCCTCGGCTGTTACAGGTAACGGGATGATCCTTCCTCAAAGGATCAAGGGAAGCCTGGACGAGAAGCTTGAAAAGGATAACGAGAATTTCGAGGGCGCGTGGGGTCGCGACAATTGAATTTTTCTGTAATTTCGTCAACGACTAACAGGGATCAACGGTTGATTTGCGAATGAATTTGCATACACACGTTTCACGGCGATGATGAGCAACGTTGCCGGCGCGAACGGTTCATTTTATGTCTATCACATATAAAGCGTCATATCAAATTCTGAGTGCCTTAATATCATTTAGGGCAAACAGAATTATCGACCGGTCAATTAATGTCCAGGAGGACGTACAGTTTGGCCACCGCCGGTATTGTGTCCACCGAATATCGACGAGGTTATTAATCATAGTTTTCCGTGACTCGCAGCTCGGACCGAGTCTAATTGGGACAGTGATTTAGTTACGCGAGTCACGCGAAGACGATAATTTGCGTCCATGATCAATCGCGCATCCGAAATGCAATTGATACAATAATAGTATTAGGACACCATTTTCATTAGGACGCGTAATAAATTTCTTACGCATACAGTGGCTCAAAGTAAAACTCGAACACTTACATTTTCATGCTTCAAGAAACGATTGATGAGCGTTTCAATTTCCAAGCATTTGAACTCTCAAACCATTGAATTTTCAAGCTTTTCCATTTCAAGCTTCCGTAATAACGGAAGCGTTCATCAACTTTTGACGTCGTTCGAATAATTATGAGCGGCACTTTAAGTATCCGAGTTTTACTTTGAGCCATTGTATATCCTCTGGTAATTTGATTGATCTTCTGATAAGTTACGAAGAGTAATACCGTTTCTCTGCAATGTCGCGTCATAGAATTCCCAATGTCAACACGAGTTCATGGCATCGGCTGAAGCGTAGGAAACGAGACTCGTTAAAGGTGTTCCCAGGAAGAGTCAAGCGTGTTAGAAGTCACGAACAGACAGCCGTACGCACCACGGGGACCGTTTCGGGTGCCAATGTAATTGGCACGCTTTTGTGACATCGTCACGAGAGAACACACGACCATCTCTCCGAGCAATGTTCTGGCTTCCATTAGCGACTAGAGGTTAGAGGGAAGCTCGTTCGTCTTTCTTTCTTCGCTGCTTGTCGCCCAAAGTATTCTTCCTCTCTTCCGTAATATCTCTATCACTGAACGCAGCTGTCTCGCTCGGTTCAACCCTTTAAACCGTTCTTGCTCTCGATTCGAGGCACCCACACTTGGTTCTTGGCTCCATTGTAATCAGAAAAGTAACTGCGACTGCGATTGATGATAAAGCTAACTGTGAACCATTTATCCGAATTCCTTTAACCTGTTCAAGACACATTACACACCAGGTGTGTAGTGCAACTCTTAACCAAAAAGACGAATTACATACCGTGTGTGACATGACTACGAATTATAACATTTATATTTTATAATATTTATTTGGCATTTTGGAACTAGATTTTATTTTTCACTTTAATTATGTTTTCTTCTTTTCTTATGCGTGCGACTCACGCAGCTTGTTATTAGTTCCTCCTAATAGAAATATGCTAAAACGCCAATTATACACACCGTGTGTTATCATCTAATGAAAATGTCTATAATGTTAATTGTTTACCTTTCAAACATTTTTTCATTGCAAAAGTTTGAACATAAGAAAAACAAAGGAACTTTGACTTTTAGGAGTCGTCCTATAAGAAATCTTTTGTCTCAAAAGGGTTAAGCAACTAACTGAAACTTTTATTTCCTTTATAATCATTAGACTACGGATGTTTATGTAAATCCATATTTTTACAGATGTAATTAAAGCAGTAGAAGCTGAACAGATATTACTTTTCACCCTCTACATACTATAAACGGCACTTTAATTTTGGTAGTCTAATAACCGCGGTACTTGTTTATTTCTTTTCTGTAACTTCCACTGATACTTTCGTGTTCCGGGTTTGCAAACCGTGATGTAATTGGACGATGTCTCGTCAGGAAGCTCGTTTAAACGAGCGACAGGTAGGACAATCTGTCGTCGCGCTCGGGTTCAATCGTGCATGAAAATTTCGATTGAACCCCGGACGCGGTCATGATCCGTTTAACGTGTCAAGCGGACGCTCCGGGGTAATCACGCGTTAACCACTTAATTCGAGCCGTAATTTTTAGATTAACGGATTCAACGTTGCCGTATTGGCCACACCGTGTCGTTGGAATTCGCCGATTTGCGAATTCTGCTCACGCCTCGTGTATTTTTTCAATCGCCTACCTTTCGGTCCGACCAATTTCGGTTCGTTTAGTTTAGAACCGGTTATTCGGGGAAAATGTTGCCATCTGCCTTCACTCAACGTGTACCCGAGTTTTTTTTAATTTATATCGCATATCGATATTTAAATATCAATAGTAGATGGAAGAGGAAATTTTCCCTTTCGCGTACATACAGTCTGTAAAATAAAAGCATGGACGTGACATCATTGTAAAAATTAACCCTTTTGTGGAAAATTGTATGCAGATCGAAAGTACATTTGAAAAACTAATACGCACTTATTTAATAGTGAGTCCCATCCCAATCGTTACCAATTATAGCTTTACGTCGTTTAAACATACTTTTCCACGTTTGAAATACAAAGGTACCCCTGTATTTTTCAAACGCGACAAAATAGGGGTTGCAATGTTAAAACACGTTTTCCTCGAAGCTTATATACAAAGACCAGAGATTTATGCAGGCATTTTGCTACATTTCTAAATGAAATCGTTGGTCCTTTTCGGTGATGGCACAAGAGTATCGCCTCAAATCATTTAGCATGCGCAGCACTCATCTTGAAATAGTCCGTGTTTCTCAACGACACAAATGATATTAAGAGGCTTTGGACAAACGCGTGTCAAGAATGACTGCATACATTTATATTAAAACAATCTCCCCTTTATTAGGTGTCAACTTTCGTAGATATCGCGTGCCACACTCTTCTTTTACAGATTGTACATATATAGGCTTTGGCAAACAGTTGGTTGGTAGAGGAGTTAACCACCTGGGAATTAGTGAAATTAGGTTTTCCCAATTTCCGAGGGAAAAGCAATTACAGCCATTTGCAGATTTCCGGAGTTCCTAATTCAGGTGACCACCGCTTAGAAACAACGCCGCCGGATGACAATTTACTCGGCTTCCCAGTCTCGATGGTGATTTGCGGCCCGTTCCGACGCTACTTTGAAGCATCCAGCCACCAGACTCTAAGAAGCACCCTTGCCCACCTTTTCGCATCCTTGTTACACTAAAATTTAGCCTCTGTCAGGAGACAAACGTTTTCCTTCGTAATTATTTCCAGATCTTCAACGTGCTTCTCAATTTAGAACCAGTGATTTGATATTACTTGGATTTAGTTACAGCCACTCACAAAAATTTATTTGTCCATTTCAGAATACATGAATTTTGAACATTTTATGGTTACCGAGTTTGCTTGGTAACTAAAATTAGACGCAGTTTAATAAAGCGTGGCTCGTCTCTTCCGTTTGTTTACATGGAAAATATACTTACAAAAATTAAAAACTCGACCTCGCGACTTTCTCTCTTAAATGTACAAAATTTTAAAGAGTGTACGGAGACTTTCGTGAGCGACTTTATAGTAAACATGAATTATATAATTAATTTAGCTAGTAATTTAGCATCTAACAATATTATATTTGCATCGAAAATTTTAGACAGAAAATTTGTATCAAGCTGGCCAAAATGTTCCAAATGTATAAAAACAAAGCTTTGTTAACTGATGTATTACCGAATATTTTCAACAATCTGTTACCATGTTAAACAATTTCACGATCTCCTTTTTAAAGAATTTTCGTTGTTTTCAGCGAAGAATTTGTCTATATGAGTTCTATAAGCTTTCAGGCTTCCACATTCCCTTGCAATTAAATCATTCGATTAATTAGCATTAATATATTTTATCATTCACGCTACACTTTCGTGGTTTGCATCGCATTTTTATTTTTACAGCAGCAACATAATATATTATGTCGAAAATGCATCTTATTTTCCTCCATTTTAATATAATATTCAACATAATAAATACAATCAGTCTTCACGACTTTTTCTCAAACGATACGTTAAAATCTTTTGCCACTTTCGAATCTTATTTGTGTTTGCCAAGTTATTGGCATGTTAGCTTACGCAACGCAATACGAGCGCCATGTTGCAAAAGAACCATAAGACATTTCAGCCTACCCAATGTCCACAAAACACACACACGAGATACATTTATATAGAAAATTTCACGCAAGGTATTATTTGTTGCAACCGACGTATCGCATACTCGGCAACCTAATCAACTTATCTCCCGCAGCCAGCGACCCCTTCCCATCTCCAGAACTCTTTAATCAATCCGGACATGGTGCCATGCTTGGACTAAATAATGAATCGCGAGCAGGGAGATGGTCCAGGTCGATGCAACACGTTAAATTAACCAATATGCGAATAGTTGGCCGCGGTGCAGCGAGTTATGGCTAAGCCGACGGAGAATCGGGCCGCGCCGCACTGTGGTTTTCCGGATAATCAAGTGGGAAACAATCGGTGCTCCATCGAAATTCACCGCGAACAAGAGCGGGGAGAGCGAGAGAGAGGGAGAGAGAGAGAGAGAGAAAGAGAGAGCTATTTGTCTACGTAGAGAAGTGCAGCTTCGCGTCCCTCGGATGCTTTAAATAGTTAGGCGAACTGTAAAACAATCGGGTTGGAGGCAGCGCAACACGTTAACCTTTTTCACATTTAGCCCGGCCGTGCATCGAATAGTTTGTCCCTGTTTAATCGAGAACACGCCACCGATGCATTCTTCGGCAGTGAATCAAATTTCGAGAATTACGGCGTGCTACACGAAATTACTCTTTTTAAAAATCTCGAAATCTCTTCTTTAGAAAATCTCGAAATGAATTTTACGGTTCTTGGCGGACCTCCGACGAAGTTTATCTCTTATTATAGCAGTGGTAGGTTCCCAAGTTGGTAACTTTGAAGTTAAAATGTCACTTGAACCATGAGAAAGGTGCAATGATTGAATTTGATTACTATTCTAGATGTATAAGTAACATTTACGCATGGGATACGATGAATAAAAATCGTATCCCAACTTTTACGGGGCTCGTTGTAAAGGGGGAGACTTCAATTTCCAAATTCAATGTAATCGTAGATGCGTAAACAATGTTTAAATAATTGGGAATGCTTCGAATTTTTTAAATTTATTCCTTTACCTTTTCAATCGCTTCCCGGTGTAAAATGACTTTCAGGAAAATTCATGTTTAAAGGCGTGAAAGTAGAAGCCTTAGCTTTTAAAACGACCCCACGAAGATTATTGTAAGACTATTCTTAACGAACTCGCAACAGTTTAAACGTTGACAGCGTTGCGGTTTAGTGTCCGGAAAATTTGAAGCGGCAGTGCAAGTGCTATACTACTACTATTTCGTTCGAAATTTTGGATTAGACTTAAACTTAGGACTCGGAAATTTTGGACTATTATTAGAAGCTCACAGATCCCGCAATGAGAGGGGATTATTTTTATAAGCAATTTTGGAATTGCCGTCGCAACGGGGTATTTATTCTCCTCTTCTGGTGGCTCACGGGGTAATATTTACCTGGGAGAAGGAAGGAAAACGCCATGGGAAGGCAATTTCGACGAGGCAAGGGCTTTTGACGGGACACAGCAAGAAAAGGAGGAGGTACTTAGTGGACTTCGATAATCGATCACGAATGCCGTATATCCGACCCTAGACCATACCGAGACAATTTTGTTAGTAAAACAATCTACCAAATGGAACCTAACCTGAGAGCAGACAGGTAAACAATAATCCTATCAGGCAGATGTCTCGATAACTGTCGTCGTTCCTATGAACTTTACGCCACTTTAATTATATTATTTAACAGCAAAAATAGAGTTGTACGTTCGTTAATGTAGAAGGCTAACGGGAGTTTTAGCCTATGAAGGACACTGTACAGGGAAAGCCCATGTACCCGTAGCGTAGGCCGTGTCGTTTTCCACATAGGAAAAGGGAAAGCGGCTCAGGGATGACGCTGCCAAACAGGTCAGGTCATAAAATAACGAGCCTCACGGCCAAACGGCGAAAAAAGGCCAGATACGGCGTAGACTCTGACGAGGATTGACTCGGACACCCGCGCGCGCCCACCCCTTATGTATCTTTGTAAATATATTTATCATAGTTAGTAGGAGTCGCAGGTGTTTTAGTCCGGACTCTGGACCCATCTCATCACCTTCCATATCCTTCTACATTAACTATCTTTTTTAACTGTCGTTAACTGAATTTTTGCTCAAAATTAATGCTAATCGTACATTACAAAAAAGATATACGTATGCTTTTAGCAAACGATGGGTCAATTTACGAGAGCGTATATATACGTCCTCCGTAGGAAAGGGTTTAATTAAACGAAAGAATTAGGTTTTTGGGACTTATCGAACTTCTCCCTCCTCGATTACTTCATTAGTTAAAATTTAATTTTAACGCTAGACCTATCAAGGAGTTCAAAATGACTGGTCACTAATTTCCATAAAAATTATATAAATTTGCAGCGACACCTTTTGAAAACCATTCCGTGATTCTCCGTACAAAATACGAACACAGATTCATTTCAAGTGCATCATATAGCTTTCTCAATCATCTAGCAGTTTCATTTGTTTGTTACAAATAAACAAATATTAATTGCTGGTAGTTCTAGTGTTTCATATTTCACAAACAATATTGTCCTATTTTAATTTGACAACGATATAGGCATTACATGGTCGTAACTAGATAAAGGATTATTAGGAGTGTCAATACCAAATCTAAAATAATAAAAACCGCAATTATTTTAGCACTCACCTAATATTTTCCGCTTCAGGATTAAATCTCGCCTTTGTAAATTAAAATAGAGTCACAAAAATAAACGAAGAAAATAGGGAGCAGCATATTTCGTCTATCGACCGTTTGGCAATTTCCCGGGACGAGATAATCGCGGCGCATCGTGTCTCAGCGAAGAGGATTAAGATCGTACGCGGTACGGCGCTCCCCAGGGGCTGGCGTAATTAAGTCGGTCCTCGAAGTTTCATCGCGAAATCGTTCTTTCACACTTACCGCCGTAAGGAGTCGGAAGATTCTTTCGCGCGAATCACGCTGTGTACCTTCCGCAGATACTTATCAAGTTTTGATAAGTTCGCAACTAATTGCGAGCCTCGGAGTTTCAGGTTGTATCAGGATCGTTGACTTGAGTGTATTTCGTGTGTATTTGCGTCTCGTTATTTTCCTTCACTGCGAGCCCCATCGCGTAAAACTTCATAAAAACAGCCAAATTTTTGTCAATCTCTTTAACCATTAAGAATAATTGATTTCAGTTAAAGGAATCTTGCTCATAAAGAATTACGAGAGTGAGACAACAATTACTCGCGATAGAGCTACGTAACTATTTATTCAAATTACATTGTTGAATTGTTGCTTTCACAATTCTCTTTGTTTTCCATTTGTAAGTTTAACATAATAGGTCACTTCTGTTATTTGTTTCGCAGACATTAAAGGTAGGAACACGTTTATGTTACGTCGCTGACATAAATTACTGCTTTGATCAATTTTACAAACATGTTGCGGATAATTAGCAACTTATCCTCCTATTTTAGTTAAATTGTACTGTTTAGTAACTCGTGTTTCATATTTATAGCGCACATGCAAATTTTCAGCAATTTAATATGTATTATTACAGGTGTAGTTTTTATCTGACTACGTATAAAATGCAATATACAAAGTACATCATTGAAATAAACGTTATTACGTTTATAATTCGTTTATTGTACTACGACCAAAGACATTTTCCGAATTTCATGGTGTTAAGCCCAATTATTACGAAAGTTTATTTGAAGTATAAACAGTTAAGCGTCAATCAAGTGCGTTAGCACTAGAATTTTGAAAAATTAAAAAAAATCGAGTTAACCACATTAGCCTGTGAACGGTTCAAATATGAAACAGTGTATTTAAACTCTGCAGTCATTTTTATTGTTCGTTGGTTCCTTTGAGAGGTGTCTACGAGATTTGCGTTTAATTAATAAAAAAACGAACGACGTGACGCAGGACTAAGAGGCAAATAAAGCGTTATTTGGGCAACTCGAGCGCGTTTTAGACGACCCAGGGGCAAGAACGCCCCGAGGGTACTCGTTATACCCCATGGGGAGGCCCCATTCATTTCGGCCGTTCGATCGAGGAGCGTCTCGGCAATCATTTTCAATTTATTCCCGAGAAAGCCCGCAAAAACCCAATGCAAAACCTGGTCCACCCTGTGCCTTAGCACTTTAACGCGCGGCCAGGACCCCTTGCGAGGATTTCTAAATTAAATCCACCATATCAGACACGTTTTATTTAATCAGTCTCCTGTGCAACCCCTGTGCCCGTCGAACTGGCTCGTCTTAAACGACTTTCAAAGCCCGTGGCTGTCTGTTAACCGAAACGAAATCATGAACGTGATAGACGCAGACGGGATATTCGCAATGGGGGCGCAGATCCGACGAATTGAATGCGAAGTGGGAATAGGAAGAAGCGAAGAAAAGACGACTCTTTCGCCTAGAGCCAGCGCCGGAAGCGAGAAGAGTCGCCTCCAGTCGAACTCGAGACGACAGGAATATGTTTCGTGGGACAGCCGTATCGGGATATCGAGGCCTTTGCGCAATATCGTACGACCTTATATAAATAAATTTCATTTCGTCTGCCCTGAGCATCGAATATGAATCGTCGAATATCATAGATGGACGTTTCCCACCGAGCGGTTCACACTTTCCAAGAGGAATTGAAGCTACCAATTCCAAAATTGCGCTAGTTCACTTTTTTACATGATGCGAATTAACGATACGATTGTTTCTCGTTTGCCTACAGTATTTTCGCAATTCCCGATTTTCATAAGATGGAATGGAATTTTTGCAAAATCTAAAACACATTTTTAAAACGTTGCAAATTATAAAAGTGTATTATAAAAGAATTTTAGCGTCTTATGACCACCTATGTATTCGCCGTTTTATTTGCTGAAATTTGTTTGGGAGACCTTTCCTTATCCGTAGCCTGCAGTCTCTCCAAAACAGTTTTCAATTGCCCGTGTTCTGTGTTCATATATTAATACCAGTTTGGCACCACCGGTTTAAACCGTAATTTATACCACGAATCTGACTCCTGATTATAAAGCAAAGGGTTAAAGAAAACTGGCAAAGGGAATACTGCCTTTCTCTAAATGTTAGTTGTTGAGCCCGTGTCGTTTTGAAACTCATTGCTGCAATTTCCTCTTCTTTTCCCCCCATAGAAATTTCACATCGATAATGAAATCTTTTATTTCATACTTCTTTGATGTTGCTACCTAATTTGCCGAACCTTTGAACAGGTCTCCGTTTGTTGTTGACAAAGAAAGAAAGAGGTCTCGTTAACGCGACAGAACGAGTAAGAAGAATAGTGGATCGGGGGATGAAAAATAGATGCATCCGGTGCTCTTAATACGGTCGCTGATAAAGAAGCTGCAGCTTCTTTTGCAGCGTTGCCGGGCGGCGATTAAAAATAATCCCGGCTGCTTCATCGCTCGCGGCTCGTTGACGAATGATCTTATTAAGAGATTAAATTTAAAAGAGCTACCTCGTTTTCTCGTTTCCTAATATTAATACAGCTTTCGAGGGATTACGCCGCCCGCGGGGTTGTACACTTTTTATCGGTCCATAATGACGATAAGTAACGAAGTTAAGCCGACTTCGTTCCTTAGTGTCCCGTTTCCTTTCATTCTCCGCCTTCCGATTTTTTTTTTTTTTTTTCATTTCCCTGCCTCCTTTGAAGAGAATGACGGTCGTCGTGTTTCAGACGCCTCGCGAATTTTATTAACACTCCGATTCCGTTGCTTCTCACGATCCTTTCTCGACTACGGAGACGTAGCCAAACCTCTTGAAAAAAGTGAAACGTGAAAAGTGAAACGGCTTCTTGTGAAAATAGCGGACTGTCTAAGAGGCAGGAAAGACAAGAGCCTTCTACAGGGTGGGGCAAAAGTATCTTCAATATGGAAATGTGCTGGCATTTGATAATACGGCAGTAATCCTTATTTCTTTTTTTTACTGATGAACATTTAATCGAAGTGATTTTTGTAAAATGAGAAACGGAAAATTGAAATTGTAAATAAACATCACATGTGTTGGTAATTATAAAAATGGTGTAGGTCAAGAAACTGAAAGAATTGAGCTTCACATTTAGTCTGTGTTACATTGATTTATATCATAAACACATGGACGCTTTTGTCCTCTTTCTCATTCAATTTGCAGCGCTTTTATTGTGAGCGATATATACTTGTATATGTATCAATACTACATTGTTTTATTTACCTGCTAACTCCCCACTCAGATAATACAGTTTCTGGCCCGATTGGTTAATTTTACCGAATCTTTAAAGCGCGAAGTTTCCAAAGTTCCGAATTTTAAAAATTACGAATTTCAACAGCTTTAAATTCCCAATGTTTCGAATTCAAAACGCTTCAAATTCTCAAAGCGTCAAATTTTCGAAGCATCCAATTCTCAATTCTTTAATTTGTCAAAGCATAGAATTCCCGAAACTTCCAATACTCAATGCTTTAAATTGTCAAAGGACAGAATTCCCAGAGGTTCAAATTCTCAATGCTCTGAATTGTGAAAACATAGAATTCCCAAAGCTTCTAATTCGCAATGCTTTAAATTGCCAAAGTATAGAATAATTCCCAAAGATTCCAATTCTCAATCTTTTGATTTGTCGAAGTATAGAATTCCCAAAGCTTCCAATTCTGAATGCTTTAAATTATCAAAGCATAGAATTCCCAAAGCTTCTAATTTTCGATGCTTTAAATTGCCAAAGTATAGAATAATTCCCAAAGTTACCAATTCTCAATCTTTTGATTTGTCGAAGCATAGAATTCCCAAAACTTCCAATTCTGAATGCTTTAAATTGTCAAAGCATAGAATTCCCAAAGTTTCTAATTCTCGATGCTTTAAATTGTCGAAGTATAGAATAATTCCCAAAGTTTCCAATTCTCAATCTTTTGATTTGTCGAAGCATAGAATTCCCAAAGCTTCCAATTCTGAATGCTTTAAATTGTCAAAGCATAGAATTCCCAAAGCTTCTAATTGTCGATGCTTTAAATTGTCGAAGTATAGAATAATTTCCAAAGTTTCTAATTCTCAATCTTTTGATTTGTCGAAGCATAGAATTCCCAAAGCTTCCAATTCTGAATGCTTTACATTATCAAAGCATAGAATTCCCAAAGCTTCTAATTCTCAATGCTTTAAATTGCCAAAGTATAGAATAATTTCCAAAGTTTCCAATTCCCAATGCTTCCCATTGTCGAAGCACAGGAAAATCTTAGGATTTGCAAAGCTTTGAATTTTCATTCCACGTCTAATTGTCAAACGTATGGAACACGAATGCTACCTTCGTAAAATGATCGAATTGGCCCGTAAACCGTATCGTCTAACGAGGTATAATAAGGACCACATCAAATCGCGAAGTTGCTTTTACCCCACCCTGTATAACACACAGTCAGTCGCTCTTTGAATGTCATCCTACCTCGTAGATCTATTCACAAATACGTATTCGCGATCTTAAGAAATTTCTCCGAATTCCCAGGCAACTTTCAGCTAATTAGAAAACGGAACGACAGTATGGCAATAGCGGTGAAGTGGTGCGCTGGATGGAGGCGGAAGTTGAGCTTCCTTTCCATGAAAAGAGTGCCGACCAAAGGAACAAAACCGAACGGTCTTTGAACCGAGCACCGATAAGAGGCTTGCATCTTCTTAAATGCCGAGATCCGTATCAAGGTGTTTAATATTAAGCGTATTCCTTTTGATATTCCTACGAGGTAGCGCACCTTCAGCGGTGTCTTAGCGGGTTAATGTTGGATAAAAGAGATCTCCGTAGATCCGGCCGGACCCAGCTAGAGGACGCTTTGACGAATTCTTGCTCGCAGCCACTTTGCACCGGATAATCGCGCAATTGCTGCCAGTTTATCTCGAGTCATTTATCCGTGAATGAGATCGGATCTGTGAGGGGCGTCGAACGCCGCGAAACACATGAGCTACGTTATTGCTGGACCAGTGGAATCATGTAGAATAAACCTGTCTGACGTGTCTGATCATATCTTTGACGATTCTCTTAAAATTCTTTTAAACTCCTCCACATTTCATTAAAGTCTTTTAGGTGAATAAGAGATTATTAACAGTAGAACTACCGAGGCAGTAAAAATGATTGGTTACAAATTTATCATAAAAATTATATGAATTTGCAACGGAGTACTTTATGCACTTCTTTGTGCAAAATATAAATGCTTTATTTTATTTCAATCGCATGGGCTTTAAAAATATCTGCCATTTTTATTTCTGTGGTACAAATAAATATAGTTTAGTCGTTGGTAATTCCATTGTTAATTTGTTTGAAGTTGTTTAGCAGGATAGAATTGAAGAGTTCGTATATCACCGTATTTGTCTCTTTCCGGAAAAGTGAAAGAATAATCTCATATCTGTCACCTTTGTTCAATGGTTCTCAGTTTTCTTTATTAATCCTGACGCGGACATTTTTGTCCTAAACATGTTCCTATTTTTCTGTAACATTTTTCAGTTTTGTGGCAGATATGAACAGCTTGTTATTAATTTTCTTAAATTTAAGTATCAATCTCTATGTTGAAGATGCTTTTTCCCAGAGTTATAAAACTTTTCTAAAGGAAAAAGAGTGTAATTGAATTCAATGGAATCTTAAAAACTGTACAGCAGGGTTAAAATATTCATCATATTATACGACTTCCATACCTGGTATTTGTAATTGTATCACTTAAAAGATCTGTACCCAATTAAATATTGAACTTAAATCTTCGACTTGCATCCAAGATTCTAAGGTTTGGCACACGTTGATTCTGTTGTGAACCCTTTAATTAATTACGTCAGAGATAATTCCGTTTCTTTAAAGACACCCTTTTTTCATTCACACAAGACATGTCTTTTATATTTTCTTCATTCATGAAGATGATTCTAGTGATGGAGAACCTTCCTCTTGATATAAAGGCTGGACACAATTCGCGTGGGTGATTGATGAGTGAGATTTAATGGGTCTTCCACGACCTCCAACGTAGTAACCCCGTTAAGATAAAAGCGATTCTCATCCTAGTCCGTTATTTCCTTACGCACAGCGTTAGCGGTCGATAATACAAAGAAACGGCTCATCCCTGGCCACTTTTTTCTCACCATTCATCGACGCAGTTCTTGTTCCATTTCATGGCAAACGATCCAAGAGAGCGCTTTAAAGTACATTGTGTCGTAATGTCTTCATTAATAACGATATCTGTCAAGACAGTCTTGCATATGAATTAGATATCTTTTATTTTACAACCGTTCCTGTAATTAAAAATTTCATAAATTTTCCTTTATCGTTAGCGAAATATTTTTGCCTGTATCGGACCTTAAATTGAAGTTTTGCGTTTCCTAATTTGAACACGGATTACTAAAACATACAGCGAGGGTCAAAAGTAAGTACACACCTTACAGAAATGAAATTGTGTGAAACTATAGAATAATTAGAGTCTGATTATAATACCATTTATAGCAAATAAATAAAAGTAGTGTGTAATAATGATATAATTATAATACTACTTATAGAAAATGAATTATGATATAATTGCGGTACAATTTACGGTAAATGAATTATACCACAATCTTACTTTTGCAAATTCGTTACCCAATTTTGAATCTCACCGTATTTTGGATATTTTATATATACTTTCGCGTTTCATACAGTTTACAATGAGAACCAAGGGTAAGTATACACATTATAAAATTTACATAAACTAATGGAAATTCGAGCACGAGTTGACCCGTGGTCTGCAATGTTTGGGAATGAAAACACGAGTATATTCGTTATCGCTTAACAAAGTGTTAAAATTTTCCCCATCACGTATCGCATGTATCTCATTTCGTCATCCACGACTCCTTATGTGTCACGCTATCGAAAGGACTAACGAAAAGTATAGCAACGATGGCCGCAGAACTCGTTGAATGCTCGCCACAGTAAACAAAAGTCGTTGCAGTAAATTCTCCGCTGCAAATTTTATGCTAATTGCATAACATCCCCGCGGCGTCATCGCCATTGTGGGACTATTGGCGTGAAACAAAAGGAGTACAAGTGGTCCGTGAAAATCCCAGCCCATGAAATTCCAAGCTGCGAGCTTTTATCGTCCACTCGTGACGCGTCTGGCGTAAACTATTTTTCCCGGATGCGGCCGATGCTCGTTGCCTCAGCGTAATGGCCGATTAAACGCGGATGAGAGCTTGCCTGCAGGTAAACACCGAAAGAGGGACTACTCGAGGCACCCGTGAATACGACGGGAATGCGTGCACTTCAGTTTTGTAGATTAGGCACATGGAACTCTTGGCATTTCGAAAGTTATTTCGTGAAGGACTGGGTCGTAAACTGGAACTCGTAAATGGTTCTGTGTTACAGTTGTCTGTCGAGGAGTTTGAAACGGAGTGGGTTTGTTCTGCAGTTGTTTAAGAGTTTATAGTTCCGGCAAAAGGCTAAAGATCTTCACTCCGAGTACTGTACAAGAAAATTAAGTTATTTTTCTAGCAAACGATCCTTTCTTTTAAATTAAAGTGGTCTGAGATCGTTTGTACCAGAGATAAAATGTAAGAGATTGTGATGGACTTCGTCATATAAGTATTAAGGTACGTTAAATATTTTGTAAATTATTAGGTTCTTCGGGAAGTTCGTAAAGACATTTGGAGAACGTGCGTACAAGTATCATTTTATTGAATAATTTTGCATATAGTATTTACTTTTTATTTTATTATCTCCTTTTCCAAAAATCTTCTCCCTCATAACAGAAATTGATACTGTTGGGAACTCTACGAATTTTTCGAACAACCTAATACATGTATATAGAATTATATATAATATTAGTCAATAAAATAACTCGGACCTTTTTTTAAGATCGATGGAAAAACTATCTCGATAACATTTATGAAAGTTTCATTATTTCTATATATAAATTATGATATAAACGTGCAACGAATGGACGAAATCCTGAAATTATTGTAACTTTGCAACTAACTATTTCTATATTTCTTCGTATATGTAGATTACCTGCTAGTAATTATCTGGTATATAACAGTACCAGAGTTATCATTAAAAACACACGTTAGAAGACAAATTTGCTCATCAAAAAGACCATAAAAAATCGCGGGCAAGTGTACAATCACGAGAACAGCGTAATGAAACTTCAGCTTAAGAACACATCAAGGAATAAGCACCTCGCAATCAGCGCAATGAGTACCTCGCAAATCCTACAGGTGTACAGAGTACAGAGTCTGTCGTGTAGCTTTGAGCCAAATGTCCTTAAAGCGAACACTCTTCTGACATGAATTTATTGTAACAGTCGCAAATATACTCGGTCACGAAGCATCATCTGTTCGATGTTTCTCGCGTCACGTGGCGCACAAATGAGTGCTCTAAAACGAGCATTTAATTACCCTTCAGCGTAATCGTCATTCCTCAAAGAAAACGGTATTCGTTCCGCTCGAGAATTCCTCCTAGCGATCGCTAGCAGATGCTATCGCGAACGGTAGAAGGTAACTGTGAACAGCTTCCATGGACAAGGGTTACAAAGAGGTAGACGTCGATAAAACCGCAACACGAAGGTGGGACATTCGCAAGTTTTACGAGCACTTTTACCACGGTGTCGCAACAATTTTCTACAACAAAATTCTCCATTGATGGACAACTTTTTGCTCATCAACACGCTCGACGGAGTAAAAATTGCAAGACATTTTCCTAACGCTGTTCCTTTCTTTATCGTTTTATCTCAACGTTTAGGGGAGACGAAAACATCTTATCCGGTCGCTAAAGCTGAGATTTAACCCTTTGCCTTACAATGACGAGTCACACTCCCGATGCAAACTTTGTTCTAATTGTAATAAAAATACGCTACGCTTCTTTAGTTCTAGCTGTCGCTTCAGTTTATAAGATCGAGGACTACTAAATAAAAATTATGCGCAATATGTTAGTGTTTCGTATTCGAAACAGTGTTAAAAGTAAGAAAAACAGTCAACGTTTCAGTGAACAGTCTTCGAAAAATTTTATAAGGCAAGGGGTTAATTATGGTGACTCAAGCTTGTTATCTTGGATCAAAGCGGAATCACTTGCCTCGTAAATATGAGAAAGCGATCCCAAGCAACGGAGAATTCGCTAAATATTTAACCCTTTGCACTCGGAATATCAGCAGTGTTTTATCATAATAAGCAAGTAGCCGTAATTTTCCAATACAAATACCATTTTTAATTACCAATTTGTTAGGGCACGATAAGGGTTAAATTGCGTTCAATCTTTTTGTAAATAAATCGGCAAAG
Organism: Eucera pruinosa; assembly: GCA_028830335.1. Classification (NCBI taxonomy): domain Eukaryota; kingdom Metazoa; phylum Arthropoda; class Insecta; order Hymenoptera; family Apidae; genus Eucera; species Eucera pruinosa. Next base: position 13,459,886 of record JAMYCR010000004.1, on the reverse strand, counting down.
ACTGAATATGATGAAAGAATCCATTGAGTTGATTTGTAGACCTAATATTATAGGTTTTAATGAATGCTTTGTTCCCTAGGATTATTGCACGCGTCCCGTTTGGAGTCACAACAGGGGTGTGTTAATCTAGTCTATTTTCTACTCGAACGATTCGAAGTCGAACACCGGAAATCAATGCGTCTGCATCTATTCAAGCATGTCAGTGGGCATTTTTTTAATTGCCATGTCCGTCTGCGTTCTCCTATTACGTTTCACCAGACCATTGCCCCTGTTAGTTACTTCTACCCGAATTGATTCCATTGCAGTTAAGAACATGAATCCTCTACGACCAATTTCCTCCCGCACGAGCACGCCGTTATGCTTCTAGGAATTTTTAAACCAAAAGAGCAGTTGAAACAAAGCACAAGTACAATCCGTGCTCCGCAACGGGTACAGTTGAAACCGAGCTCAAAGTGCAATTTCTGCCTTAATCCGGTCCGATGCCGCGCCATTCAATGAACTTTAACTAATTTTAACCGAGCTTGCACCACCACGAACACTTTCCTCTTCCATATATCGAAGTTTCAACTCGAACCTCTGGATTACCTCGAGTCTTAAATAGGAAAGGGTTAAACTAGACAACGACAAGGTTCAACGATACCCTGCTTACCGGTGAACGTATTCTTAGGAAATTCTTAAGACCGTTGCCCACTTAACAGTACGGAAAACGGGCGGCACCAGATCAACGTCAACGTTACGATATTTTTCTGTGCAGTTTAACCCTTTCACTGCGGCGCACTTTACGTTTAAACGCTCTTTCTTTTCCATTCCGCGTTCTTTGTTCGGTTATCGATTAATTATATAACGTGCAATTAAACTACCATTTATTTTTATTAACTAAATTGCTACTACAATTTATTAAATTGCTAATTTTGCTTTTGCGTTCACTTTAAATACAAATCACGTTCATTTGTGTCTTGTACAATCCCCAAACCCGCGAATGCGTCAATAGCATTCAAAGGGTTGAATGTAGATGCGTACACTTACCCATAACACTGCAGCATTGACGCTCCTCCGTATCGTCTCGACAGCATATTCAGAATGTCTTGCCGAATAGATGTCGACCGCATGCTGAACGCGTGCTGTTCGCACGTTGGTAGCGAGGCGTTCAGTTGCTAATAACGTGTTGCACGTTGTTTATGTGTCACTGAAGTCGATATGGCTGGTGTGCGACAAACAGCGTCCACATGGAGACAACTGATCATCGCGGAGGCACTAGTCTTGTGCCGTGCGAGTGTTGCGTTGTTATATGCACTATAGATTTAAATATATTGACGCTGATAGAGTTGTTAAGTAGGCAACGGCTTTTAAACCTCTTTTACTAATCGCACTTCGCGAATCGTACATTACACGCGAATAGAAACGTTCTTGAGCGTGCTCGTTAAGAACATTCGAATTAGTTCGACCGTGTCCCGCAGTCACTCGTCGTTTACTCGTCGGAACACTACTTCGTACTAAACTCCGTGCACACAGAAGCGAACAGAATTTGCTCGGTCGTAGAAATTGTTTTGATTCACCGGCGGGCAATCGAACACGAACGAATACATTCATTCGTATTTGTATTCATAACTTCTAAATCACTCAATTTTTTACTTAAGACCCATGATACTTTCTTAAAAAGAATAAAAGGATGCATCGGTTGATGCGAAAAATGTACAATTTGATCTTTATTTTTTGTTGAATAAAATGCTAAAATGTTGAGAGAAACGAGCTATAGCGTCGCGTTTTTGCAGTATTAAAGATCTTTTTAATGGTATTTTTCCAGTGTTCCTGTACAAATAAAGACTTTAACTAAATACCTTTCATGTTACACACCAAAGTAAAGAAAATGTTGACCTCTAGAGAGTTTTCTCAATTAAACGATGCACCGTGTGTCGTTTACACTGTGACGATGTGGAGAGAGGGAAAGATGGGAAAAGGAAGGGTGTGCGTTTCGTCTTGGGCCTGCTAGTGGACTCATCGGTAAGGCTATCTAGCAGGTCCTGCCTTAAACGTTGGGATATTGGAAAGAAGGTTAAAGGCAGTATGTATATGGATCAGGTAGTTGGAGTGAGTACTTACGAGAAAGCCCTATTTTTTCGAATGTCCCTCTAGTGGTAGGTACAGGAGAGCCGCCACAACAGCAAACGATAAATGTTCGTTCATCTCATTCGTTCGTGCTCGTTTACACCGTTCACCTCGGTCCGAACATACCTTCACAAAACGTATCAACTATCGTTGCTCAATCTCAATCGTCACGAAATCTATTGCCGAATACGGCGTATTCGTCGAATCGAATTTGTTACCGCTATTATCGCTGCAGCGAGCATTTTTCAAGGTGTCCCGGTTCACGCTTTGCGAATTCCAAGTATTATACCTCGGATCCCCATCTCCCTCTATACAAACGACACTTTCGCATAGACCTCGCCAACCATACGCGTATTTGTGTATCGACGTATCGCTAAACGCGTTATTTATCTTCGTCAGACTCCGTGCGTCGTTCGTGGACGTCACCCCCGTGGTGAAGCTGCCAGAGAAAGACGAGCTCGCGTTTATAATATATCGCGGCCCATTCACCTTTCCCGTGCACAAAGGCGTAAGCTTGATACAAGGCCGCATTGTGTCCGACCTCGTCAATCGACAGCTTATCTTAGAATTCGTCTGCCTTATTATGCTCCTTTCTTTCCGCTTGCATCTTTCCAGCAGACTGGAGGAGAAATTAGCCTGGCGACAATGGATGCCAGGTATTACCGGGCCTCGGGTCGGTCTTAAAGCCCATCCATCATCCGGAACGGACGCTTGCCTACATCTAATATTATCATAATGTCATCCCCGTCCTTTATACGACGAGATCAACGTTCCACGGTGGCGCTAGAGCCGCGCGAGATTTGTCTCGTCGTCGGCGCGTTTGACAAATAATAGTCGCGTACGGGAAGCATTATACTTTGCGACACCTCGGGGATTCTTTCGTGTCTTTTGCAAGATGCAGGCGAGCTTCGCTGTCTTACGTATGTTGCAATGATTTTATTTTGAGCGCACGGATGTTTGGTGGAGGATTTACGAGTACTGTAAAGCGGTGTTAAATCTTGATAAAGATTCGTAAGTAGACAGCGGACCTTTATGCGAATTCGGAATCTTATGAACACAACTGAAGTAACTGAACATAGGCAAAGATATGTTCCGCATCGTAGGTAGTTTGAAATACATTTTTGCTTTGTATACTTTGTACATTTTCAAACGTTACGTGAATTTTCTTGGTTTTGGGGCTCACCAAAGTTTCCCATAAATACATAAAAATCTGCAGTCTATTTATTTATTTTAAGAATATAATGCAAAGTGCACATTGTGGTTTATCACGTCGTAATTTTGTACTACACGATAGCAGCTCATCTTGTCACCTATGAATTATGCTAAATTGATTGCATCACCTGCAAACCGATGCGCTTTTCAGTTATATATATTTTATATATTTTCCTAATCGATTATTAATCGATTCACTGCAACCTTCATTTCACATGAATTTTGAACAGTAAATAAACAATACGCGAGTAACGTATTTCCGAATGAAGTAACGACACAATTTTTGCATCTATTAACATACATCCTACAGTTGGAACTTCTGACGAGGTTGCAAACTTTAACCCTTTCGTGACCAATTAATTTCTTTTGTTAAGAATTCTGTGTCGCAACTTACGAGTTATTGGGTCTCCAATTGGAACTTAATTGTGATTCATTTTTGTTCGTTCAAGTGGGACACGTGCGTCCAATTAGTGGCGAAAGGGTTAAACGATTACTCAACCAAATAAATTCCCCATCGATGGCCCACATTTTATCCATCTGTCAACGTTTCGCGTAAGAACCATAAACGTTGACAAACGAGGTAGCAACGCAGCACCGAAAGAACATAATCGACATACGTTTCCGATATTGTATCGAAACTGCGGTGAACAGGAATAGTGATATTTCACGGTGACAGTCAGACACGGAGCAAAGTGAAACGACGCCGAACCTTCGTCTCTGATCGTTTCTCTGCAGTTCTTATTGGGAAACTCGGGCGCGACATCGCGCGATCCAAAGAGAAACCAAGAAATATGGTTTAAGAAGTATCTCGAGGCAAAAGTGGATGGCAAAAGTAGAAGCGACGAAACGAAAGGGAGAAGGACAGAGAGAAAACGAGGTTTAATATCTCACAAGCTCTCGAAGACTGGTTAGAAGAGATCTTGCATTTCTGCATTCGCAATGAGCCATCTTGGCCCTCCGAATGCGGACGAGTTTGATGCCTCCGAGTTTTCCTACTCTTGCTCCCACAGGGCGCAGTCCCAAAGTGTAGGAGACGAAGAGGGCGAAGCATAAGAGACAAGAGGAACGAATTCCGTGGAGGACCAGAATCGACCATCTTCTTGTCGAGAATGGAAAAGTCGCGGTACGAGCTCGAATATTAAAATTCTCCTTGGACTACGTGGCTGTCTTCGTGTGCGAGAACGTTCACACGCGCTTACTCGCGTTGCAGCAAACGAACTCCGCTCGACCGTGTCACGTTCGATCACTCGAGTCAAGTGGCATAAACGATGATGCATGCGTCGCCAAATGACAGCACCGTCCCGTCCTTCCAAACGATTATCGCCGTCTCTCTTTTCCTTCTTTCCGGTCCGTCGTTCCCTCCTTTCTCGATTCTATCCCTTCTCCTCCCCCCCCCCCGTGCACCCCTCACGCGAGCTGTGATTCTTTTGACCCCTTGGGACAATCTGCAATCTCGAAACGAGCCGTGGCGTACCGCGTCGTCGTCGATATGTCGTCGTCGATCGAAAGAAGTCTCTCTCTTCGCGAACCAAGACGCCAATAAATCCTCCCAAACGAATATAAAGTGGCAGGGGACCGAGGCGTACACTTTGATTTCTCTACAATGCAGCACGATTCCTTGCCGAGACATTGCGCGGGCTGATCGATGGTGCTCACTTTGCGTTCGATCCTTCCACGCTTAATTCTTCTCTGGATAAATAGCGATGTCAAACGATACCCCCCGTTTTCGTGTCTTCCGCGGGTAAAAATCTGTTCTATGGAATGTACATGGAAAACTTGCTCAAGGTTCAGAAAACGCAGTTTTCTTTTCCATGTTTCTCTTCTCACATGGTCTCGTTCACCCTAAAAGTTCTTTAATCCCTTACGTCACCAGCGGGACGCACGCGTCTTCCGTAAGTATTCCAAAATTAATCTCAATTCAGAGTCACCTACAGTTTTAATAATAGACTTAAAAGAATCCCACCATTCGAGTTGGGCCACGGGACGATTTTCCATATCGCTGCGCTTCGAATAATTAATTAGCTGCGACGGCAAAATCACAATTCGCCAAGCGTCGAATAAAAATGTCTTCCGCTTCATGAACACATAACTCCGTTCAGAAGCTTCTTTTCTGCTGTTCGTCTTACCATTATCAGCCAAGATATTACTAGTCATCCATGGCCACGCCGATTTAGGTCACCGCACAAGCCAGAACTCGATAAACATCTGACAGATGAACCCGGTAGCGGAGAAACAGGAACGCGTCGTTTCGCTGTCGCGTTGGTAAGGGCGACAGAACGCGAAAGGGGCGGCCGTGGCGCGTTGTCGAAAACGCAGGCGTATACCATAAGCATATTTCCAGGGGATGGGTTAGATAGCATAGGTTATCCGATGGTCCATTGGTCAGCAGAGGTTAGTCGACCACTGGCTAGCTCCTGCCCTCGTTGCTCGTGTGAAATAGTAGCTGGCCACGATCCAAGCTCGTACGTTAGTTCTGTTCGTACGTAACCTACCTGCCAGCTTATTCGACCCGGTCTCCCTTGACCAGGTCTTCCACCAGGTCCAAATCTCCTCGTCTTCTGCAGCCCGGCTCGCACACTCCATTGCGCACGTACCTGTCCTAAGTTTCGCGTGTAACCTCTTCCTCCAACTCTGACCGTGTCCCTTCTATTTCAACTAGTCACACGAAGAATCATGATCGCGATTTCATCTGTGAACTTTCTTCTTCGGCTAGCACGTACCCCGGTGCGCGCGAGCGTTAGGGTCAGCTTGATCTACGAACATCCTTTTATCTTGGTTTCACCATGATTTTGGGCACCCTTTGGCCTCTCCAGGGTAAAATGGAGAATCTTATAAGCCCATCGTTAGTATTCTATTCAGTAGGAATTATTTGATCCTCTGATCTTCTGGACAGAGTCATCGTCGTAATATAGTTACGTAATGTTAAGAGCATAAGTTACACACTCGTGGCGCAGATTTTAGTCGAAGTGAAAGAAATATTCGGAATGTTCGCGGTTAAATTGAACTCCCCTGCTTTAATTTAAAACTTCAAGGATTATTATAATTAGGCGGCGAATTTTTATGCGTATTCATATTTTTAGAAACACACAATTAGAGAAGTACAGTCTAAATGGAGATTAATTTCACCCTCTAAATATAATAACGTGTATTCTACTGACGATATTTTAAACATTTTTACATATCACACTCATCCTTTAGTCTTTTTGCAAAGTTAAATTTTGCATAAATGCATAAAATTCTCGGGCGAATTATAACGGATTGGAATAATGAATTTCATACAGTCATGAAGATGGGAATAGTTTTTACCGATACTCGCTGCTATTGAAAAAGATCGGAAAAGGTTAAATAAACTTTGATAATCTGACCTGCTATCGTATATTAATACTACGTATTAAAGCAAATATTCTGTATGATAGCTCGATTTTATTATAGCTCGATATTTTGTCTGCTCGGAGGTATTAGAATTTTTTTGCTACATTTATGTTTGACTGGTTCACGATTGATTGCTTTTAGTTACGAAAAATTTTCATTGCTCTTGCAACGTATTTTGCCTCTATGGATTATTGGAGCCGTAAAGTTTTATTGTGTGCTAGCAACTGTTGACTAATCCTTGTTTAAACGAAAGCATGAAAATGTTTATAGCTATCGTGGAAAATGTAGGATGGAAACGGAATCCTCTTCAAAAATGTTTGCTCGTTTGGAAAAAAATTCGAGTTTTCCATAACGAGATCCGCGCATGATATTTTCGCTACTGCGGATGATTATTAAACGCGCGATCGCAACGCGAAAAAGAAAAATATACGAAAACAAAAATAAAGTTAGTACCCGGTGAAAATAACGAAGCGTAACTTGCGAACTGTAATTTCAAACGACAGAAAATTTTATACAACAGCAGTTTCACGGTAAAAATATTTGCGTATGCTTTAATGCATTATTAATTCGACGCGTGACAAGCGGGGCTGTAAAATAAACGTGATTTAACATAGCTATGGCAATTAGAAGGTAACTAAAATCATCCGGTATAATACAGCACGGATATATTTGAAAGAACAGCGAAATATACCAGTATTTTGTTTGATTTATCGGAAACTCCATGTACCGTAAAAACTAAAATTTCGTTGAAATTAGTACAACGCAACTGCAAGCTGCTCCCTCCCAAAAAACACGCCAAAATAAACTAAATATATTTTTTCTCTACAGAAGCTGGAAAAACATTTTTAGCACACGTGCACCGCACGCGGAAATACCTTCTCGTTACACGAAATTCGGAGGTGTCGAAGGTACTAATTAACGAATTTGATTAAAAAGATCATTTCAGTTTGTCGAGCGTAACCAGTTTTAATTGCCGTATCTCGCCCCTTTTTTTCGCCTTTCACTTTTTCCCCGTCGTCAAACACTTTTGTTCCTTATTTTAACATGCGATTATCGTCTCTGTGTGTTCCGTTATCTGGCACCATAGGGACTGGTTTCATGCAGAGGCAGTCGTGTCGCTTAACGAGCCTGAATTTACCATTAACGTATCGGATATTGAAATTTCGGCTAGGTACGTGAGACCTTCAAACGAATCCGAGCTGCATGCACCGTGAAACGCGCTAATTTTCGAGGATCGACCGATCCCGTAGCCGGGCTGGTGAACTCTTGAAAACATTGTTATGTCGATACACCGTGTTGTTCGCGCACCGTTTGTCGGGTTTCATTTAACGCCATTGAACCGCTCGCCACTCCATACGGTATAATGCGAATAGAATTACATAACGAGCTCTACTTCGTTACAGGGTAATGCAGTGATTGCTGTTTCGGCATGAATTGCGTTCGGATTTTCGGTAACCGTGTAAACATTTCGTGACTAGAAATTATTTGACCGTGGTCAATAAACTGTGAATTACACGTAATATTGACGTGGTAAACTGCAATTTTCTTGACCAAACCGGAAACCGGTTATGATATACTTTTGTCGGCCGGGTCATCTATTCCCGTTGGTATGTAGTACGCGGCCCATTGTGAAAAGGAACGCTCGGCATCGATTGCGAATTAATTTCTGTCAATGACGGCCGCGTTAATTGCGACCAATATTGGTTTTCTAATAGGCGAACAACGGGCCATCAACATTTGCCTTCTGAAACCTATAATATACCGCCAAAAGTTATCGACGAGTATATTATACTATCGTGAAAATGTGCTGTGGCTACGAAAGATCGTCGCACATACCTCAATTTTTATTGAGTCGCCCTTTGATTAGGTTCTACATTTAATTTTCATAACGGGGAATTTTTATAGTTGCTTAATGCTACAATTAAATTATCGGTAATTTAATATACTCGATCATAATTAAATAGCATTTAAATACGAAAATAAATACAGCAGTGTGTAAATACTTTTTATAGCTACTGTAATTGCATAAGCGTTTTTCGATAAGACATTTCTAAATTCTATTTCTACAATATTAAATTTTTATAGTCCAAACATGAATCCCGTTACCTATGCATCGTTATCGTACTTAATAGGTTCTACCTTTACGAATGACCAGTGAAAGGATTAAATATATTCTCAACGTATCGTTCTCTATGTTCATTAAAAAAGCGACATATAATTAATAACCGGATACTCTCGATTCCTTTTCCAAACATTACTCCTTTCTCCTCCCCTTCATTCTTACTTTTCCATTTCCCTTTTGTGGTCAATCGCATTATTTACCCGATATCGGTAAAGCATGTTTGCCGCGAGCTTCTTCCGCTGGGAGATAGGCAAACTTTGCAGAAGAAATTCAATCGAACGGCCGCGTGCACAGGACGCCGGCATTAGAATTCGCTCCGTGTACGTTGCAGGGAACGAGAGTCGGTATAGAACGTCGGGGACGCCAACAAAGAGGCAAGTGCACTGCTGTTGACGTTTATCATACTTTATTACCTTTGCTTGCGAGCCTCATTGTTCGTCCGTCTGTTTTGTTTCCGGTTTTAATTTCGACAGCACCCTCCCTCGCGAGCACCAACCCTCCCGGTCATTATCCCCCGAATGATGCGCCAATGAAGTTGGCACATTATCATTTTCCGTTTCCCGTTCCTACCCAGACGCATTAAATGCAGCACGGTCAACGATATTTACGTCGGGGGATGTATAGCGGTACAGTGGTCGTTTGTATGCATACGTGGCTGCGATAACGATGCTCGTAAAAGATGCACAAAACTGCGAGAAGTGCGGAATAACTTTATTTACACTTCTAAGGAGTGAATTTAATCCTCCGCTTAATCCTTTCGTTGCCCTCTTACGAATTATCAGAATGATTAACACGTTCACTGCCATGGGAGTAACCGGCGATGCTACGGTTAACTAACGCACTCAAGTCAAATAAACAATTACATTTATAGAAAGTTCACTAATTTTGATGTTACAGCAACAATATATAGTATCGGAAGTATCGTATAAAAGTTAAATAACTGCATTTTTTTTAAATAAAATCAACGTAATACATGCGTAATTATAACGTATCCCGTTGAAGCTAGTAAAATTGTCGTGACAGTCGACGTATTAACCCTTTGAATACCGTTTGCTCCTATATTTCTGGAAACTAATGGTTAGCGCCAATCAGACGTAAGCGAGTTCTAACTGAAAATATGTTGACGATCTCCGTGTACTTTTTAACAAATGCATATTGTCGGAAAATTTCGTCGTTTAAAGTCTGCCATAGCCAAAGAATTGAAACTATCTATCCGAATTCTAAATCATTTGATTTTACTAGCGAAAAAGAACGCGAAAGCTACAGTGACCACCGAATAGCATTTGCACACTTATATCTTATATCGTACTTTTACTAATATCGAATCTTATTACTTTGAGAAAACGACATTTTATGTGCACCAACCTAATTTTACTACCATCCTACAAAAAAATGCCTATTAGCGTGCGCAACTTTCTCGCAGCAGAAAACTCGCGGTTCCCACGTTGCCAGGACAAATTAATTGCAACGACGCAAGGATCGCGAGCTAATTTTGAACTCGAAGCATGAAAAATGCAACACGTTAGCAGCGTGATGCAGCAAGGCTCGGTTAGGCCGAAGGAGAAATAGCCGTCACTGGTCAGACAGGAAGCGAACGAGATGCGACCTAATAGAAAACAATCGCGTTTCTCCATTACTCGCGTTAATAGCGAGTCAGCTCGCTTAACCCGTGTTTAAACGATTCTCTCGTTACGCCTCCATCGTACGCGAATCAACGAAGGAAGATCGTTTCGTCTCGCGTGCCTTCCCCTGGCTCCAATGCGTAGCTTGAAATTATTTTCGAATCAATTCGAGGTCCTTGACGGGGCAGACAGAGCTATCCTATTACCCGCATTGTTACTTCCCTTCTAGTAGGTCTTTTTCTTCGTTCGACGAAGGTGACGTTTTTTCCATCCGTCCCGGCAACCTCGCCTCGCCTTTCTTATTTCATTCGGCGTCGTGGATCGCGAGCGTCGCGCGTCAGATTGCTAGCTTCAGGCTTGAGAAAGATAGCGCGGTGAATTTGCTAGCCGATTAAACACCAGCTTTGACAGCAATTTCCTGTCATCGGCATTTGTTCCGCTTCGAGTCCCGGCGTATCACAATAATTACCTGTCTCTTTCTCTCTCCATACGCAATTATAATGCAACGATGGCATACAGAATCTCCCTTAAGTCGCTTTGATTAACCGGAGATTTCCTTTTTGAGATGGGTTCCCTTTGCGTATGGAGATGATGATATTCGGATTTATTTTGCCAGCGATTTTTATGGAAATTTTGTTATATTAAGACTGGAGGTCAATTCGATCCCTTTATTCTTGATTAACTTTGCTACGGTCGTCGAGATTCTATTGAACTCAATCACATGTTTCTTTCTTTATTTCATAAAAAGGACCATCGACGTAAAAATTGGAACTTGAATTTATAAATATTAATTATGACTTTCTTATGTTTGTATCAAAACCAGAAAGTGTTTCAGAAAAATGAAAACACGTATGGCTAGAAAGTGACTCGAAGACTGCAGCGGGGTTAAATGTAAATAATATACAGTAGCTACAAAAATTATTCGTACGTACTTCATTTTTTTCGTGAACAATTTCTTCGTTTCCATAACAGTGAATTTCGATAGGTGCTTAATACCGCAATTAAATGATGAGAAAATGAATATATTCGATCTTAATTAATTAACATTTAAATACCAAAATAAATACAATGGTGGATGAATACTTATTACGACGAGAGTAATTCGCGATAATTTGTAATGAATTACAATCCTATCTTCAACTGTATCGTTAGACTATAAGCTTGAAAACAGTTGAATATAAAGCTACCTGTAATATTTCAATGTTTTGTATCCGCCACAGTGTTAAAATACTAAACCGCCAGAGCTGAAGTTTTCCAGCAATAGCCAAATTAATAAAGCAGGGAGTTAATTGTGTTTCTCTTTCTAAAAATGCACCAACTTGCCCTATTCTTCCTCGGTCTGTATTAAACAGTAGAAATAAAGGAGGGAAGGTTGAATTTCATATTAATCGCGGTGGAATGAAATGTCGGACGAAAAACGAACCGGACGAACGGAAGGCAAGAAGGCTGCAGGCGAAACATTAGAAAATAAACGTCGTAAATCTTCCGAGCCTATACATCAAGCTCTCGTGCGGCGAAAATATATTATGCAATCAGGAATAGGGAAAGTAGCTGTGTAGCAGACAACCGGTAGGAAAAATGAACCAGATAACCCGATATATCCAACGACTCGCTGTTTCTTTCGCAACGCTTTGGCAACTGGGTCACGACTACGATTGGCAAAAATTTCCAAGCTAACCCCACCAGGCTTCTTTTAACCTCGCTAGTCATAACTACCGTATAAAACGAACGAATATACGGGGCCGGAGTCGGAAAGCACGTATACGCGAGCGTTTGTTGGGAAAATGAGAGCGGACGCGTCGAAGAGAACGCGAGTTTTTCAGGCGACTGTTTCCCCGGGTTTTTGATTAAAATCAAAAATGATTTATTCTCGAAGCTTGATCTCTCGTACCTGCCACCCCAATGTTTACTACCCTTTGTTCGTTTCCTCGTCCAACGTACCGCGTCGTTCGTATTTTCATTTGATGTTTCCAATTGCGCCTAGCATTCACGTTTCACGGTGAAATCTTTTACCAATAATTTATACATCAACCGTTTCACGACACTTTTATCCACGATATCATTAATTACATGCCTAATTTGGTTTCAGAGTTTAGCGTTTAGATGTCAGATTACGTATAGCGTTTAGGTTAGCATTAGGTTTGCGGATATTGGTTGTATAAATTAATAGGATTCCAGAAAAATAGTATATAAATATTCGACTAATATTCGAAATATTCGAATAATAGTGTACAGTATATAAATATTCGAAATTAGATAGTTGAATGGGATGGAAGTGAAGTAGAATATGTATTCGTATCGTTATATCAATTAAAATCAACATAAATTGCTGAAAATTAATACTTATGATCTCCGTAACTTTAAGCTTAATGAAGTCTGAAATCCGTCAAATTGGATTCCGTGAATCTAGTATTAAAATGAAACGGCAAGAGGCTGAGTTTATGTTGCGTTATAGCGTATAGTCAAACTATATCGTTTCTTTATTCTATTCACTTTTTTTTGCTATACTATATTTAATATATTTATAAGTAGTACTAATAGTAACTTTGGCCAAAGATTAGCAACAAGTAAAGAATTAGGTAGCATTAGTTATAATTTAACCCTGCTGTTTTCCTTCAGTCTATATGACCAAATATGAAGATTATGATTTACTTGATATGATATTAATAAATAGTTTTCCTTGATACTCGATATATTTGAAATCCCTTTAAAGTTCATACTAACAATAATGTTCCTAAAGTGTCATATATTTGTTCATCTTTACGGTGTAAATCGAAAAAGTACAAATGAGAAAAGTAAGTAAAGAAAACAGCAGGGTTAAGATTATGGCGTGCAATGTGAGAAGTGGGACGGAACTAAAATCAGATACAAAATTCGGCTATATAAGAATCTATAAAATGAATTCATACAATCCGTTCAAATATGAGGAATCAATACGATCCTATCACGTCTTTCTTCGCAGACGAAATGTATCAGAAGTTTCGATACGTCACTCTCTCCCCCTATCTTTATTATTCTCGTAGATTTCTATTCTTCCCTTTGGACGTTCGCGATTTCTCGATTAATACCTGTTCACAGGACTCCCGCGGTAACGAATTCACAGCATGATAATGGACTCTTTCGATCGGCATATGGCAGACCGATAAAGTTTAGCGAAGAACGACGAGTACAGAGTTCTATTGGATCTGTCTGTCTTGCGCACAATTTGCACAATCGTAAACGTTTTCGATGCTGGACCAAGGGATTAAAAAAACTCGTGGACGAGGATTTTCGCGTATCAGTGGGTTGGAATTAGTATGCATAAACGTCGAATACGTCGGGATTAAAATCGGACGACTTGTTCGACGACATGGTGGCGTTTTGCACGGAAATGGGTAGCATTCGCGTGGGCGCCACTTTTCGACTTCGTCCTTTAAATCGTATAAATTCTCATTAGCACAACAATGCTGTTTCGTCGATGTTACGGGAGCCGTTTTGCAATGTGTCGCGTCGCGTTTCCCGATGCTTTATTTAATATTTTACGCGTCTCGTTAATATATTCCAACGTGATTCATCGTTGGAGAACAGAAAATTCGTGACGAATTGCGATCACCGGATTTGTTTACGAATTTAATGAAAAATTATTGAAGTCCCCTCGAAATAACAGAATTTCATTGAAAACCTATGCAAAATTAAATCAGCAAAATTCTACAACAACGAATACATTATAACTGCAGCTAAAAATGTAACCCTAAAAATCACTTCTGTTCGATCTTTATTTTTTTATAGCTTTAGGCATTAAAGAAATCTGTAAAAATTCTGAGATACTTTTCGAAGGCTCTAATTTAATATACGAGTAACATTTAAGGAAAATGTTTTTAAACCTTTTCACAAGAAAGTGCCCTTCTGTACCGAAGTTAACGAACAGTGAAAATTTCATCCGCGTCATAAATAATTCACGTTGCAGGCGGAGATTTCATAAATGTTCATCTATTTATTCATAATATTAATTCGTAATTCGTAAATTCGCGACGGAATTATGCTGTACAGCTTTAGTACATTAACGTCCAACTTTGCCAATATCGAAAGGGTTAAGCCGAGACAAGAAAGGTGCGTAAGCGCGATCAAATAACGACATTGGAGATGCTACTTAAAAAAAGGCAAGACGTAAAAACTTATGCTGTACATCTTTGATTACGCCATTAAGATACTAAACATACGGTCACCATCCGATGATTAATATACATAATTCGCAAAAATGACTAGCTGAAAATCATTAAAAAATCATCGCCAGTGACTTCTTCCTGCTTCTCATTTCCTAGAGAGCAGAAATCATTCATTCCCACGGATAAGATTGCGCAGCGTTATCTCAACGGCGTTATCGAAACTCCTCATTCCCCTTGGTTTATGCAGCAGCGTTTCTATCAAGCGTTATCTGTGTCGGACCGTCTTCCCAGGCCGGCAGGCTGGCTTTTCCGCATGCCTTATTCAACGTTTCGTTGGATATTTATGGAATTTAAATGTTTTTAAATCGATACACCGAGCCGAGCTTTAACGTTGCGCGGCTCGGCCCTTTACGGGTGCGAACAAGCGCGCGGCAGCCTCGGGGTACACGGCACGGCAGCCACACCGGCTGAGCGATGATAATGAGCTAATAGAGGAGTTGACAATTACCGCTATTAGCGCTAAGTCTACGGGAAGACAAGGCCCGGTATAATCGATAGACAACGTTGTTAAGACGAGCCTGCTTCGACTCGATGCGGGGCGAGGAAACATCCGGGCGGCTGACACGAGCAGCACAAACAGAAATTTCCGTGACGGTCATGCATAATGCATGGTTACGGGCCGTAAAGATATCGATCGGCGAGATTACCTTCTCGTGACGAAGCTCCGCGAGATCGTGTTAAAGAAGTTGCGGAAGATTCGATAATTATCCAGCGAAATTTGCCAAGTTTCGATAATCCGATGAAAGTAGAACGGCAACGCTTATTTCACCGAGAGAAAGGATTATCACGACGAAAATGAAATCTGTCTACAGGGCTAACAGATATTACGCGAGCTGAGAAAGGAAATGGAAACGTCGATGCTAAGTGGTGCTTGAATAATTAACGTACAACGGGGAAAACAAAGCTCTGAATGGATCAAGAGCAAACGACAGTAGTAATCGTCAGTAATAAGGCAGTCCGTCCTCTTGCGCTTCATTACGATCAGAATCTTGATTAAAACGTTGCTATGTCATAGCTGATTTCACTTTGTCCTTAAGATTTACTCTTTAATTATGGGGGTATTTTAGGAAGTCGTGCTCCCAAAATGTAAAACATGACAAAATGGATAAATGGAAAAATGAATCTAATTTAAGATATAAATTTTTAAAAATCTTCAGACATAAATACATACGCTCGCATAGAAATGGAAATACTTATTTTGTAGGAAATAAATACAGCATATGCACAAAGCTATAATTATTCATGTAGTAAAAAGTAAACACGACTGAAATCTTAAAATCGTTTATTGACGACGCTCGTGTTTCACGAAACCTTTGCTTTGCCGTCTATCGACGACGAATACAATTTTTTGCTCAAAATCACCCCTCAAACATGTTCAAATCAAAGTTTGATTTTAGCTCTGAAACAGGCCGTACATGAAGGAACTCGTTCGAGTTTCTTTAATAGTTCTTCTAAAACATAATAAAGCAACGGTTAAGCTATCCTTATGAAATAATTCTTTTGCAACGCTGCCATAAAACTACACGTATTTAATAAACGTCGTACAGCCTTCGCGTGGCTGTTTCGCGATAAGGAAACTTCGGTGCTTTCCATGGGTTTTACTGTTTCCATGGAATCCCCCCTCGTCTCTACGTTTTAAACTCCGCCGCTAATCACCGGAGCTTTCTTGTAACGTGCGTGGCAACGCTGATATTCCAACGCTGAACGGGGGCTCGCGGAATTTCGCCTAATTAGCTACGCTCACGATGGTTTCCGGGTGTAGCCAGCGTTTTATATCACGGTACGCGAACCCGATGGAGGGAGAAAAAGAAATTCCCACCCTCGTGGAACAATGCTTTGCTCGCGGGATATGTTACGTCGGGTTACAAGACCACGTGCTTTAACAAGGCCCGTGTTTAGACCGCTCGGTCAGGTCGGGGCTCGCCGCGCAGCCGACTGAACGGCTGATGTTAATTATTTTTACGAAATCGACCGTGCTGGTTCTGCCTTTTTTGGGAACAGCCACGAACACACCGGGGGCTACCGGTTTCGAGAAAAAACCGCCCGATGCCCCCGGGCTAATGATGTAACGATGAATGGACGACGTTCTGCACGGGGGGGGGGGGGGGGGGGCGCGGTTCGATGCTGGACTTAGGCACATGATACCGGGGAACGCGGTCTTCTTCATAGACCATGGAACAGAATGCGAATTGTATAAAAATCGATTCGTTAATCTCGAATACGGGGGTGCAAATTGAGAGCACGTACAATGGGAACCATTGTCTTGTGAAGAAATGAATGCAAACGGAGGGCTTGTTAAATTCAATAATTGTATTAGGTTGGTGCAAAAATAATTGTGGTTCTTAGGTACGACATTTCTCCAATTGAATTTATATATTAGTATTACCAAAGAGACTAAAGTGACCCATTGATAATTTCTCATAAAAATTGTATAGCTTTGAACTGATATTCTTTACAAGTTTGTCGTAATTTTTAATAAGAAAAATAAATAAAGATTTGTTTCTATTGCATTACATATTTGTTCAAATATCTATCGTTTTAATTTCCGTGGTACAAATAAGTACACATTAAGTAAAAGCAGTTTTAGTGTTACATAAATGTAGAACAACTGCTGAATGATCGACATGAAGTTCTTCTGCAACAATCTTGTAATGGCTATTTCTAATGGAAAATTACTCTTAAATCATTATTATCAACATCTAGAGGATATGCGTCATTCTGCACATCGTCAAAGCTTTTGTTTGCATCAAAAAAATTTTCCAACCAATGCTGAGTTGTTCGTTCATTAATTGTCTTTTGGCCAAAAGTATGATTTATGTTTGGAACAGTTTCTGTTGCTTTATGTCCCAATGTAAGCTCATGCAATAAAATCGTGCAAATATAAAATCCACGATTAATTTAAACGCTTAAATTAGACAATCTTAAACAATGAAAACAACAATATAAGCAAAAATCAGTCATGCTAATTTCATCCTTCACAATAGTGTATCACACGATCGTATCTAGATAAAAAATAGCTAGAAAGATTGGTGCGAAATCTGAAATAGTAAAAACATGAATTATTTGTACACCAACCGAATAGAACGAAGCACGTGATATCTTCTAGTAGTGTTTCACTTTTCCAACGAGGGAATCACGATTTTCGATTGAAGCGACGACTTTTGAAGCAATCTCTGCAGCGCCGATGTGTACGTTTCTCATTCGATTGACGAGGGAATCAGAAGGAAGCCATGGGAACACTACATAAGATTTTGAAGAAGTCGAGTGAGAGATCGATTCACGACGGTACCTTCGAACCCATTTCCGGTACATTCTCGCAACCGAAGGACGACAATTTTTCCATTTTTCGCAGCAATCAAAAGTCGTCGTACCGTCGACATTCGAGCTTCGATGTACGCATCTTCTCTGTCATGCAGACTCATTCTCCCGTTGCGATTGTCGGTGATTTCCCGAACGCTATTCGACTCGTATTTCTTCTGATTTCTTTCGCTGTGACGGCCTTTATTTTCCCCATACTTTCTTTCCGTCTTATATTACCATTCGATTTATATTTCCGAAGAGTTGCTTTGGTATACTGTTATCGTAGCACAAACCCCGAATTTCAACAGGAAAAAGTATAAAATATGTTCTCCGCGTTATTTATACGAATTCTTTTCTAAGTAAATTTTCCTCATCTTGGAAATTTGTATCTTAACTCTTCTTCGAATGATGGGGACTGCTATAACCTCGGCAAAATTTAAATTCAGCATATTTTATATATGTTGACATAATTGTTTTAAAATAGATACTATCTTCTATTATCTCATTAAGATTTTAGGTAACGAAAAGCAAGTTATGTTGCATTTACCAATTAAAGTATAATATAATGTAATAAATAATAAATTAATAATAAATATAATAAGTTGTAGTATTTAAGTTGGGAATTTAAAGAAGGGTTAAATTAACCCACTGTGCCTGCCAGACTATGCTCGATACGCTTCCACACATTTTAGGAACAGATTGCGTTCTCTTGTTTTGTAATTGTTAAAATTCTCGTTACGTAATCACAAAGTATTTTTTAATATAAATTCGGAACACAAGCTTCGATGCTTTTGCATCGTCACTAATTATAATATCGACTCATTTTTCCGGTTAAAATCGACGAGTTTAAGTTCAAAATGAAGCTATAAGCTGACTTCATCAGAAAAGCAGTAGAATGATAATTTGGGCGTAAGCTATATTTCTCACCTATTAAAAGTATAGTGGACCACTTATTATTGGTACACCTAATAACAATTAATGTCACATTAATTTCATAAATATTTAACAGCAATAAATTTCAATCGAAGTTTGACAGACTTGGTGTCCGTATTAGTGTCTAAAAACTTGATATCTGTAGTTAAGGGTTCACTTGACAAGGTTTAAGGTAACTTTCATGGTATTAATTAAAGCCTGTCTCGATCTATTGCTCTAATCGCGAGGAAACAATTAATCCTCGCGATGTCCGCTACACCATAAATGACCGAATCGAATTACGTGAAAGACACAATCGATAGGATTCCTAGAGTTCTCAAGAAGATTCTGCATCTCAATGTAACCCGAGCCAACAAGTATTCACAGAGAATCGCGGTTCGCTCGATGACCAGGATCTAAGGATATATCAGAGATTATACGTAGAGGATCGATTCGATAAATTCTGTGGACCGCCAGCACCTCGAGCCGTCGCCGTAATGCAAATCGCGATCTATTGATTCGTGCACGCATAATAGTGCTTTCAAGCTAATGCGTGCATCGCAGTGCATCACTACGCCAACGTCTTAGGGTAAGCCACGTCAACTTCAGGATCGGCATACCTGCAGCAGACGTGCGGCCTGTCCATTGTTTTACCTAATAATTATCGATAATTAATCGAGCGTACGCTAATGAGGCAAAATATTGCTGTCGGTGTTAACGTCATGATAAATACTCCGTAGAATATTCCAAGGTACGTTTAGGAGATGCTTGAAACGCCGGTGGAGAAAATTTGAAAAATGTAAGAGACTCAAAGTGCAGAATTATTATAGGAACCTGAACAGAGAATATTTCGTGAAGTAACAATACGCTTAAATTGAAGTGAAACCATAGTGATTTCTATGCATTTATGCGAAACCTAAATTTTCAACGATGTGCAAGCAGTATGCAATGTGCAAAAATATACGAGCTATACAAAGTAAACCACGTGCTATTGTATTTAGAAGGAGAAACGATACCCTGTTAAAGTTCCGTTTCATTAAACGTGGCTACAAAAATATGAATCTGCATAAAGATCCGCAATCTAGTGATTTTATAAAATCCATAATTTAACACTTCACCTGGCATTCCACAAATTATTGATCAAAAGTTTGAAATCGCTTTCTAATTTTACCTCACAAATTTTCTATTAATCCATAATTAATATATTACATATTAACAGTAATTCTCTCCACCTTCAACGGTTTTTGACTTGAGAATAATCCTAACGTAACACACTCCTAAACTGCCCCCCCCCCCTTTTTAGTTCCTGCATACCTTAAAACTTGTATCGATTCCAAGCCTTCGTGTCCCGGTAGCGCAAGTAAATCCCCGCGATGTCAAATATTTGCTTTCAAACGTCAATAAAATAAACTTCTCCTACAAAACGGCAAAGAAACTCAATCTATGAACTCGCCAACCACTCCGTCATCGCACAAAGAAGAACCGAGCCCGAAATCAAAGGCGTTGGCCAGCAGCTACCAATACGAGAACATTAGCCGCCAAGAAGGGGGCAAGTTTTTCGCGCCCCGTTAAGTTTGGCAGTGGCACGGCGATGCCTGGTCAGCAGTATGCGACTTTTATTGCTAATGCAATCTGTCAACCGAAGAAACCTTCTGGACAACGGTCCCCCTTGGCCACGAAGAAGGCGTTGGTGTAGGGGCTGGTACACGTACACGGAAAATATGGAGAGGCACGAAAGTCGATGCGAGGGACTATCCGTCACGAACCGCTCGTGGTAAAACGTGCTCCAGCGATCGAGAAGCCAGAGGGGGGTGCAAAGATACAGCAGGGGAACGTGGATGGTAGTTTTATGCAAGGGACGATCGTTAATCAATCACGAGTAGTCGGTGAGTCGAACGGTTGGAGATCGGTGCCGGGCGTCACGACCGGAAGGGCGAGAGTGATCGAAAGCGAAAGGGTACGGGAAGGAACGATAAATATTGTTTTTGCCGCGATCCTAAGGATGTCCGCAGAGTGCTACGCGGCCAGTTTCCGAGTAAACCCGCTTCGGGGGAAAAAAGTTCCCAAGTTGTTGGACCTGTTTCGAAGAAGGCCGTTTTTACGCCCCCGCTTACGCGCCGCTTTCGTGCTTCATTTTGTTCTCGCCGCTTTCGCCTGCGATTTCGAAAGTTCGCCCTGGGAAACGCACCGGCGGGGATCGCTCGCGAATTATTCAGATACTTTCGCGAAAGCGGCGTGGATGAGAAGAATATTTTAATGCGGCTTTATATCGGCAAGTTGAAGTGCGAATACGATAAGGCAGCATGGAATTGTTAAACTGTATGAATTATTAGTAGTTTCTAGTAGCGCAAAGGAATGGAAATGAAAGCTTTGCATAAAATCGAGGAAATTTGTAAATTGGGGTGGTTATAAAGAACTGGCAACGTTGAGATAAAATTCTCCAGTGGATCAATTATTATAATAAAAATGTTGCGAAATTTCAGATATTATACTTTATAATAACAGGGAAATCTATCTTTGACAGAACGATGAAAGAAAGCAGTAGAAAATAAATGCAGTAGCTATAAGCTATGAAATTGTAATAGGTTTCACCCTTTCACTCTAAATGTTTTTTTATTCACCTCAGTGTAAATGGAGGTCATATTGACCCGATGAGTTTTTAAGTGGGTAGAAGTCTCTGAAAAATATTTACAAAATTCTGGTAGCATCTTCAAACGTTCTACATTGAGAGGGAAAATAGCTTTATTTGCCAAAATACTTTCAGAAGGAATTGCAGAAATATTCCGATTATTCGTGACGTCAAACTCTGAAGTTTTCATAATGTTAATATAGCACACACGTAAATACAACACAGCAATTTTCTTCTTCTTTAATGTGATTAACCCCTTGCACTGCAATAACGAGTCACACTCGTTCTGTGAATTATAGTGTAGATTCGACGAAAGCGGGTAGCATTACGGTGAAATTAAATTTGGACTTTTATTGTATTTTAGCTTTATATTATAATATTCAGAGTTATAGAAATAATAATAATTGCCAATAATATTCCATTAATTTATACGTAACATGACATGAAAGCAGGGATTAGCTAACGTTGGCATGCATAAGTAGGATTTAATACAATTAACCATTTCATAAAATTAATGCTTTACCCTACAAATTTTTCAGTAGCTGCACCTGGCAAGCAAAAGCTATTCCTTGCTTTAACACTGTGCCAGATGCGAAATATTAAGATATCATACGATGTTTGCATTTCGTATAGTAATTATAAACATTCGAAAGGAAGTTATAGGTGGTAAATTAAATTTTATTATTGACACTGCAAGTATTCGCCCTGTTTCCCCTATAATCTACGTCACGAGTGTGACTCGTGGTTTTAAGGCAAGAGCTTAAGACTGTTATATTCATCCCCCAATCTTAAACTGTGAAAAAACGACGTTTCACGTATACACCAAGATAATACTACCAACCCACGGAATGCGCAAATAAGGCAAGGTATTACGAAATCAAGTTAGGCTTAATCTCACACTTTTGCCGTAGTCGTTACCGATCCGCGGGCGTAACGTCAGGATCGGTTATCGATCAAAGCGAAATTGAGACAGAACGTACGCAGCCGACGGCAATTCGCAGCAAGGCATGGTCTTTTCTCTCCGGTGTCCGTTAATCTCCTGCGACCACTCTAATCACGGCAATTCGCGTTCGGCCGATACTATCGCGCAATGCTCGCGGGAGCGCAAGAGTCCGGTGACCGATAGAACCAGCTAATCGTCGACGAATACTAATTACACGCCTCTAATCACCGTTGATCGTTCCGGTGTCCCCACGAATTTATGCGTTGAATCCGATAATTCCTCCTGCATTCATCGTCTATTGGATCGTTCTAAACGAACAGGCGAAGATATTTCGAGGGTGCTCGGCGTATAATCGTTTTCCGCGTGGAAAACAGCGGGGAAAAGGAAATCCCTCGGCCTACGTTCATTATTGATACGATTCCCGTTAGGGGTTTACGCCTCTCCGCTCTTTAATGACGGCGTTAATAAGAATGGCGCTCACTTACGTGCCGAAGAACTCAACGAAGAAGCTCAGACGAGACCAGGATAGAAGCAAACTGGTAGACGGACTTAATTACTTACTGCTACATGCGAGGAGTGATAACTGCTTGCTTACTCACCTGAAACAGGAAAAAGTGAGGTATTAATTGATTTATCGGGTAGTTTTAAAAATAGATCGAGGGGAGGGGGCTTGCCAAAGTGGGTTGTTAAATTTTGCAAAGAATAATTAAGAAAGAAAGAGGGACGCTTTGAAGGAAGCGCCTCGAACGCATTTAACCCGCAATTTCTTCTGACAAGTCATTTCTTTCAGGACAGGATAAGTTTGATGCGATTCCTCTGGAGACTCGGTTAACAGAAGACCGCGAAAAGGCGGCAAATAATTTATTATTGATATCCATTTAGGTAATTCGTTGGAAGGTAGAAAATTGGGGATGAAAGCTGACAGAGGTTTGAGTTGGGTTTGATGGACAAGATAATGGCTTCGTTAATATCTCTTCGCAAATTGCGTAATTTTTTGCCGTCGAGACAAAAAGAGAAACGTACGTGAAGAAATCAAACTAGCGCGATACATATTAACTAATATATCGAGGAACATTTTAATTAAGCGCGAAGCTGCAATATTATCGGTAATGTTCTTTATTGCTTAACCAATGGTTTCCCTTTATTCCGCATTAATTTCAATTAAGGAAAAAAAATTCACGAACGTTTGCATATCCACGGATGTTCTCATAATATCGCGAAGAAGAAAAGAACTAATTATAACGCAACGTTTTTAAAGGGGCACAGAATGGAGGCGTATACCCTCATTCAAATTAGCCGGGCTGCATAAACGCAGCAGGCAAGTGGCGTGGACACGATATCCTATCGGAGATGAGCTTAATAGCGTTAATATTAACTGAGCAAACGAGCGAATGGAGTCATATCAGTCGTGCATGCACGTGTACCGTGGAACGTGCGTTCTCGCGTTAAAGTTTGCACGTCGGAAGGTGCACCGTTCAACTTCGCCCCAATATATCCCGTAATTGTAACAAATATTGTCTGTTCAACGCAATAAGCACATTTACCTCTTAATGGATCGCTTATCGAGATTTCAAGCGGACACAGAACTCATCGGAATCAAAGGAATTCCGTTTGCTTATTATTAGACCGCGGATCTTTACGCAGAATAACTTCGTGAACACAAACGGAGATTGGTTTCACGTTCCAAATATTATATGATGCAATTTACTTTCGATATTTTCTACGTTTTTATATATCATTTATATATGAATTTTGCATGTTTTGCGTGAGTAATTTTAGACAAATGCATAAATATCCGCCGTCTATTTACAAATAATTTCGTTGCTTCCTTATTTCCTTTCCATTTCAGAAATAGAATGAATAAGTGGATGTAATTATTTCATACCACGAATTGCTACGCTTCCTCGCTCAAACACGTGGATCTTGTCGTTTTCGGAATGTAATAGCCAATTTCTCGTGGATTACGTCGTTTTTGTAAGAGAATAGCTACAATCAGTCACATAAGTCTAAATATACACTTTATGTTTCGAATATTTAGATATCTTAGGATATATTTCAGAGTGATAAACGTGGTGCGAAAATTCGTAAAATAAGAGATTACAAATGAAAATGATATTTAGGTAACGTTTCATAAAGCGAGTACCATTGATTACCGGAATATAATTACTCCTAAATGTGAAAAAAGTAATATTTTGTTTAGAAAGAATAAGTTATAGCACGTTGAAGATGCATTAGATAGTTTAATAATGTGTAAATATAATTATAACAATAAGCTGCGAATATTTTAATACACGTGCGAAGATTTTTGTGATACTGTATTTTCGGTCCGTGTATATTATACAGTACACAAATGAAAAAAATACCAACACTTTTTAGCAACTCGCCTAGTTTTAATCAGTAAATAAATTAATATTCTTGAAATGATCGAAGCTACTGTATTTCTTCAAACATATGAATTTTAGAAGTGTATGTAGGCTTTTGTGACTGACTATAATTTAAAGTTAAAGAATTATCAGCTTGTGAAAATTTCTTGTTGAATCTCTAAAAGAAATCTCTCTATGTACTTCTCTGTATATCGCATCAATAATTGTTCCTCCTTGCGAAAATAAATGGTTAGCAATTTTTATTGGTCGTTGAGGATTACGATAGCAAACCGAACTTTAATTTTCTATCGAATTTCAGACCAATTAAACAAACGGTTGCGTGTAACTCGGAAGCGTTTAATATGACAGTGAAATGTTGTTCCCTTGAAACTAGCTTAATTGAATATTCGACAAATGAACAAAATAAAACCATGCGCACCGTTCAACGAAAATTAATAACACGAAACTCTTTGCACAGGCAAAACCGGCTCAATTCCACGTAACGTGATTCCAGAACAGCAGAATCGAACGCAAAACGGAGTCGAGGAATCCAGCGGAACCGGTTCTTGATAAAAATGAAATCAAATTTTACAGCTCTCGATCGATTCTGGACTTGCGCGTGCAACAAGTTCGATCTTCAATTTCCAATTTGAAACTTCTACGATGTTCGCTATCAAGGAAAAGAGAAAAGAAAAAAATGATAGGTATTTCCTTGCATAACCAGTTCTTCCATAACGATTGCGTAAATCGAAAACTACCACGTGCATGTTTTTTTAACTGAGCGTTAAAGTCGCTCATAAACATAAGTTCCGTTGCAGGATCGAGAGAATCCCGTTGGCTATGGTTTCTCGGGCGCGTTTAAAACGTGCAATCGATGAAAAGAGTGCGAGGAAACGAGAACGTGCACCACGTAAATCGCCGCCGGATAATCCTGATGGGGCGCGTTCGTTGCGCGGCAACCGTAGCGATGATTCAAAAATCGTAAAAGGGTCGAAGCGCGGAACGGGTGTTGACAGAGGGAAAGTTCGAAACGGGTTCAGATTTTTGCTCCACGGCTCAGTCTTAATTGGCCCGGATCAGGTATTTCCTTTCGCTAATTTATTTATCGACAGGACGTATCGTCGTTTTCTGAGCCTGTCCTCCACAGGCGAACAATTTAATCCGTGTTACAGTCCGACGTATACAGTCAATCACAAAAATCTGCATACAAATTTTAATTTTCAAATATTTACGTATTTTAAGACATGTTATGGAATAATAAAAACGGCTTCCTAGAAGACGTCTCATAATTTGCCGTGTGTAAAATAATTATTCGAACTGATTGTAAAATTGTTCTGAATTTTCAGAATTATGACTGATTGAATTATCAGGTCTGGCTTTAGTTTGTATTAGGTGTACCAATGGGTAATCCATCTTTTTCTTGTCAAACTCAGCATTTATTTGTAACAGAATCAAATATAATTGCTTATATTCTCTTCATGTTTTAAGATATCTCTTATATAACCTATAAATTTTTATCAAACGAAAGCTGATTCTTTTGATATAACCTGAAATAGATTAATTAACCAATTTAAGAATATTCCATTGCTTATTGGTACACCTAACACTAATACTATTTTGTTTACTGTTACTGTATATTCCATACAATTCCACATATTATTTTGTGGATTATTATTTTTTTCGTCAAATTTTAAATAAACAAATACGAAATAACATATTATTTGAAATATTATTTCGAACAAATCAGTATTATTTTTATTTTCAAATAACGATATCGGAAATAGCAGTCCGAAACAAATTGTCTCAAATAATTATTTCATATTTTCAGTTCAGATAAAATTTTCCCAGGTCTGGTTTCATATAGGCGTGTATTTTTGTTTGCTTATTTATACGCTGTGCCAAATGCCGTAAATAGTCGAACACTTACGCGACCGACTATAGTACTTCTCCCTCGTTATACATTACTCTGATTATAGTCACGATTCAACTTCACTCTTTTCTGCAATGGATTTTTTCCTACTTCCATTAATTTTTGTAAAACTTAGCAGAGAACTTGCGCTGCTAATTATAGGTTTCGATATCTATAATATCTAGCTTCTGGCTTCAGTGGTTTGCATACTTCGCCTCGTTCGTACCGAATATGGACAGAATATCTTTCTATCGATGCAGCGCACGACCAATTCGCTACGCGTGTTCTTCCTTGGCTCTGTAGAATCTATTAAAAGCCGTCTTTCATTCTCTGCGAAACGCGTGCAGAAATAAACAAGCATTGCTAGCGAAGGGAAGAAAAAGGACGACGCCCTTAATGGGAAATTTGTGTTTAATCCCTGTGTTGACAAGAGAGGGATTCCCGGGCGTAACAGAGCGTTCACGGATGATCCACCTTTTCCCGCGGCAACCTCCTTCTTCGGCACGATGAAATTCAATCCGCAACCGGAGGATTCTCTCTCGTTAGGGATTACGCCTTTCGCTCCTTAAAATCCTGCCCTCCGCCTCGCTGGAACGTATTGTCCCGCCGTAATAAGGTATTTTAATTGGTGGTTGTTATTATGTTCAGCAGCCGGTCCGGCTGCTGCCTCTCTTCGGGCTACCTTCGGGCTACCTTCGACATAATCCGAGAACGGGAAGAAGCGCAAGCAAAAAGGAGAACTAGAAGATGGAAGAAGAAGGAGGAGGAGGAGGAGGAGGAGGAGGAGGAGGAAGAAACGGGAGAATAAGAGACGATCTCTCTCGTTCTGGCTCTGTGTTCTGTCCTTCGGGAAACAAAAACGGAGACGCCGAGAGAAGAATGAAAGGGGAAATGAAACGAAGTTGGCGATGCCGAGGAAAGAGAAAAGAGGCAGAGAGTAGTTCTCTTAACCTCGGCTACCATAATGCTCGCTACCATATACAACACCGCGCACAGAGGAAAGACAGCATCGGTTCGTACGTCGGTGACCGAGGGTCAACCAGATACCAAGCGGGCTCTGTGTTTCGAGTGCCTCGCGCCCGATTAATTGCACGCTGGCCAAGATTTATCGGGCGGGGAGAGAGCACGACTGAAACGGTATTCCGGCGCTCGTTCTTTGCCGCGGTAATTGCCCGGTACCGATTACTAATTGCTCGTACTCCCCGGCCCGCTGCGGCCTGACCGATTTGGGGAACGTCCCCGCGATGAAAATGCCAAGAAACGCCGCGGTGACGACTTACATGGTGAAAGTATTCCGTTCCGCGAAAACAGGTTGGTCAATGATCCTCCACAGTTGGAAGCTTTGGCTGAATTCAAAAAACTTTACTCCAAGTAGGTAGCTACTATTAACCCTTCTTCGGATTTCCAAATCTAGCTCTATGGTTTAAGTTTCTTTCTAATTACGTCGACGTGTTAATGAGGGTACAGTTGCATACCGTCTACCAACTACGAACTTCTTTCTTAATACCTTCACTATTCCATTTTACATCAATTTTGTTAAAGTAAAGTTCGTGAAAACTTATTAAGCGAATGTTATTCTATAGGTGAGAAAATTTGAATGAAGGTGCAAGAATAATGAAATGAATTGTAGATATTTGTATACTAAATGAAAAGTAGTATTTTTTATCTTGGACATTTTGTTGCTTTGCTGAGCATACAAATGGCGACTGTGGTATACGTGGACAGTGAACTTGTTAAACTTGTGTTATCAGGTTAGCATCCTGTGACAATTTTGTATCACGTATCTACGAGTATGAATTGTGTCCTACGAATGTTTATTTGACGTGGATTTTTTCTAGTAAAAGATACTAAAGCCCAAAAGAGTCCTCAGGGAATAAAATAAAACGAGAAATAAAGAATGCGAAGACTTAACAATTTAGGAAGAATTATGACTTCTACGTGAACTAATTGAATCAATGGGGGTCTTGTGAAAATGGTTCCGTGTTCCTGGTCGGTGGTAAATAATGAACGCAGCGAAAGTAGCCCTCAGACGACTGGAACTTTCGAAAATGAAGTTCGAAAGCCAGGATGGTGTAGGAGTAGCCCCGCAAGGGCGCATATTTGAGTAGCCATTAACGGCTTTGGCGTAGTTGCTTGTCAGTCGATAAAAGTTTTCATCGTGTCTCTTTCCCTCCCCCTTTCTTTCTCTTTCCCTATCTGCCCTTTTCGGTTCTCCACTTGCTTCCTTCGCCGTCTCTGTCTTTCAGGGATAGTTGCCATTTTCACCGTCTTCTTTACACATCGTCTCGGAAAATTCACCAACGCAGAAACTCCAAATGTCGGATCGTGTCCTCGGTTACCAGGATTTCCACTCGTGATAGGAGCGGCGTAAATGTCGGTGCGTTAATAGACTTGAGGTTAACTTCTCTACTAATGGCCGGCCGGGTCAAATTTGATATCCATTAAGCATAATGAGATAATAAAGTCGCCGAATGGTTGCCGCTGAATTAATGGTTAAATAAAATAAGGATGCTCGAGATAGTTTAATTCATCCCTCCATTATGATTCCTTGTTCCCCGGAACGCGCAAAACCTCTGCCATGCTCTGCAAAGTCTTTCAATTTGCTTAACAGGATTTTATGAAAATTTCTAACTACTCTCCATCTGCGAGGATAAAAAATTTCACTGTTGAAATTTCAACCGTAACTGCTGCAAACTTTCATCGAGCACCTCTTTTACATTCACTGATTAACAAACGCTCGATTGTTTGTTGTTTAAGCAGTAGTTAACGTTCATTCGATGATTCTGAATTAATTCGCGCCCCGTAGTAGACGGAAATAGGAGCTACGGAATGTCAGAGAGTCGAAATGGCTTTGTAATTCAATTTCAGAAAGGAGTATCAGTAAACAGTTGAACGCCTTTAGCAATTTTGAAAGGTAATTGCAAATAGCGAACGTGTACAAGCGAAGGTACACAATTTGTAACGGTAAAACTAGTTTCAAAGTCTATTAGAATTCAATAAATCCACACCTGTCCGTAACAGATAAGCAAAAAAAGATGTAAGTGTAACGATAAAGAAGGAAGAACATTCAAAAAATTCCCCGAACGCTTTACAAATCAAAGTTTGGAAAATATAACCCAGCACGATAGAAATCATTGTTTCACCCTGCATTTGACTTTCACGAACCGTGACCTGCTATATATAGAATTCGCTTTTTATCAAGGAATACACTGGCGAATAAATAAATGCAGATTTCTACGGGGATTTTTCATTATCCACGGATACAAGCGAGCCGGACACGCGTCATAAATCAACGGCGCTCTCGCGCGTTCGCAGAAAAATAAATGAACTTTTACGAAGTTTCGTATTCGTCCCTCGAAACTCCATGGACACCGCGTATATCATGTCGTCATTCCGGCCGTCGTGAATCTGGGGCGCGGTGAAGAGAGAGAGAGAGGGGGGGGGGGAGGGAGAGAGAGAGAGAGAGGAGCACAAATTAGATTAAAGCTCGATAATTAAAACTAGAGGTTCGACGGTGTAATCTACTGATGAAAATCTGGTCGTGTTTTGCCTCGCGCCCGCAACCGTTATTCGTACCCGTTTTCGATTTTATTTAAAACGCGTTAAACAACTTTGTTGCGGTTAATGCGACCGTCCATAAATCGCCTGACTGGGATAAAAGTTATCTGCGCGTCACGGACCATCGTTTGCGAACACGTTATTACCCGTTAGCCGCTTTTCAACCCGCAATTTTTAGCTGTGGTACTTTAATATATTGCTTAAACTTCGTCTAAACGAACATTCATGAACGTCATCGTGAAACGAATTAAAGCTACTGCTAACTTCTCGAGATGCACTTCAACGTTTCAGAACAAATTCTATCTTGTTACCTTTATACGCGCGTATAATGTAAAAGAAATATATTTTTAACCTTGCGACCCACATTTATAAACGCGACTAAAATGATGGAACCCAAATAGAGAACTGCTTCACCTTTTTACATGTTATAACTAGACTGCGAATCTTTCTGCAATTATGGAAAATTTTGACGTACGAACAAGTGCAGAATGCACATAATACGCAGAAACGTACCAAATATTCAAAGTACAGTAGAAGTTATAACATTTAGGCGATGAAACAATTCTCCCTATTTAGGTCTCATTCCTTCAATTCTATTTATAAAAATACGAATAATCCGCGATGTAATTATAACATTCACTTTACAACAACTATTTCACTTTAACTATTCTAAACTATGAGCCAAGCATTTCGCCATTCATCATTTTCTTTCTAACTTTCTTTCAAGTTTATACTGTAACAAATTTATTTCGCTTTATTTTATATGAAATATTATTTATGTTACCTAATATTACGGAAGTCTAACACGTATCTTGATTAATCTGTATGTGATTGGGTTATGATAAATGATAAACTGCCACTTGTAATAGGATATTCCTATATACAACTAAACAAATAAATAGATAAACAACCGCAGCCCATTTAATATAAAAGCTGATCTTTTACTATCCCTGGCTGACTTATAATTTCATCGATATGTACAATTACGTTAATGTAATTCTATCGGTAAAACTCGAGAGGAGTCAAGTCAGAATATCGCGATGCTCAATCTATTGTTTCATAGCTATATTTATATAATTGTATGGTCATCATAACTGCCTCAGCGGAATATTTATTAATGTGAATACGCACGACACGTCATTAAATTCTCCAAAGCAAAGCGCCATATGAAAAAATGTTATTCTTCATTTTCGACATATTTCTTCACGTAGAGTTGCCTCCTATCCAATTGTATTATCAGTTCTGAAACTTCTTATACAACATAATATCCTTGCCTTAATGGTAGCAAAGAAATGAAACTAGACTATAACATCGGCAAAACATTTTTATCTGTTTTTAATTGAACCTCGTTGCTTTTCGCCGCGCAATAAACTCTTGCTATCGTTTTCCACGGCTTCAAGGCGACCAGAACTAGAAGGCGGCTTTATTTCCCGTTTGCGGTTCCAAGAGATGAAAGAGGAAGCAATAACATCGGCTCTCGACGTCAAGATCGGGGCAGGAATTCAACGAAGCGAGTTGAAGCGGGCCACCTCGTCGGCGATCAATCTCCCACTTAAAATCGCGAAAATAAACGGGCGTGCCCAACCATGGTCGACTCGATATTGGTTTTCGATTTTGTTTTTCCTGCGACTTGGAGGATGCATGGCCCCGCACCGCCATCACATGGTCTGCCAGGTAAATTGGCCACGGCGAATTAACGACCTTATCAAGCGGCTGCGAACTTCTTCGAAACGATATTACCAATAAAGCTGGCCGCGATACAGCCAACCCACTTCGTATCCGTGCGCATCTTAACGAAGAAAAAGAAATCGTTCGAGATATTGAATTAGCTCGCCGTCTTGATTAGATTACCAATATATATATGTATATACTGGAGCGATAAATTCCGTCCCGCGAATTACTCTTGATCCCGGTTAACGATATTACCATGGGAAGTTTTTATCTTATTTTGTTTGGTTAAAATTGTGACGGTCATGGTTATGAAATATACGCGAGTCGTTAAAGTTTTTGCGCGCGTAAATATCGAGACGGCTCCGGGATGGAAGATCGATATGATTGCGAATTGGGATGGGGTGGGAAATTGTAACGCACCCCCGTAAATTTGTCTTTCGCTGCTTTCACAAACATGTGTGGTCCGAAACCTGCCAAATTGCTCGCCCTGTTCATTTTACATGAACTTTGGCAACTTGTTATTCGAGTCACACGATGCAACGCGTTTTGCCGCAAAGTGACTGGTCTAACTGGAAACGATTGCACGGGCAAACGGAAAGAGCTATTAGTTTTGTTGTCCATTGAAAAATGGTTATAGTTCCAGTGGCAATTAAACAGGTGTTACGGAAAACCTGATGTTTCCATAATTATTTTGCAAGGGTCGCCTTTCAGAATAAGTGCTTCGCGTAATTGTTTTCCATTATATTAATTATACGTAATTCAGAACGAAATTAACTTGTACGCATTTCATTTTCGGGCATTTCATTAAACGCTATTCGTTATCGATTATTTCATTTTAAAATACGCAATAACACTTCAATTATACTGTTCCAAATTACCTCCACATACATAGTTGTTGCATCATAAGATATTTCTTTTTGTAGAAGCAATTAATAAATACCCATCGTCATTAATTAAAATATCTATAAATTAATTCATGCGTACAAACTTATACACTCCTAATTAAAAGGTCAAACTTCAAACGCTGCTATAATAAATTGCCGAAAGAGTCGATCAATAAACGTATGAGACAAAATTCGAGTGAATACTCGTGTGCTCTGTATTATGCAAACAACATCTATTAAATTTCGCAATCGCTCGTTCGGCTTGCCATCCAGATCCGTTCCGTTCGTTTTCTAATCAACGGTTCGCCCATTTTTTGATTTTCATCACTCGCTTGGGATTAGGAACGGTCAATATGTGCTTCGATTTCTATTACCACGAAAGAATGTGATTCTATCGGTGCATGATGAGTTTCAAACGAAATAACAGCGGAATTCCATAGAGAGAATTCTCGTTAACGGATTCCGACGGCCGTGCATACACGTCTGCCCGATAAATCGATTCGTTCGCTCCTTTTCTTCATTTCCGCCAATTTCACCCGCCTGCTTTTCCAGCTAGTCCTCTTCGGTCTTTGCTACCAAATAAGGACCTGTTGGCAACTAGTTGTTACATCGTAGAAGCTACGGAAAGTGGTTACAACGTGATATGGAAAGCTAAGCGCAACCAGTTAGTCGAGCAATTTGAGGCGTAAACGCGGCCGGGCTGTGGGAAAATTATTGAGAAACTCGTTCAGGAGCTATGCGCAGACGCCTTGGAATTTTTTCATTTATACTGGCTTGACCAAAAAGTCTTTTCGATTTTTTTATAGCGCGTGTTTGAATTGTATGGTACACAGGTAAATATACTAACAATTTTAAAATTGCAATAATGATATGGAAACGTACATTTTACTCTTAGCTTCTAGAAAGAAAAATCGTAAAAATTGATGGCATTTATTCTAGTTAACATAGACTCGAAGTGGTTTTCGACGCATTGCATTAAAATGCTACCGCGAAAACAAAAATGCAGTATTAGCCAACGAAACAACAGTGCGAATAACAGATTATGCTAATATCGAAAGATTTTCCCCGTATTAAGTCCCTGTAAAATTTTATAATAGAAGAAACTTCACAAATTTGAAACCTGAAAAAGTTGCCTGAGCGAGTTCTTCGCTGAAGAAAATGAAAAACTTTTTAAACAAGGAATGAAGCAATTATGTAATGTGTCAAAAAATTGTCGAAAGCAAGTTGACGATACATTGTATATTAAAATTTTGTTTCTATATGTTTTGGCGCACTCAATATTTTTGTTAAAAAATATTCCATCGAAGAGTGATGTGGAAATAAATATTTTCAAAGTCCAGAGATTACTTTATCGGAAGAGCGAGGAAGAAGCCAAAATAAATTTGGCGGGAAGCATTTTATGGGTGGTAATGAGAGGAAAATGCACGGGACCGGGGCAAAAAGAGTTTTAGAACTCCATCGTGTGTCACCCACGACAATGGACAAAGTAAAGTGCATTTACAGAATGTTTCACATCCTCAGACAGAAGCGTTCGTTGTCTAGACTAACAAATGACTCGAAGCTTTGTGTCATTCCATTAAAAACGGCCACCGCGCTTTGTTCCGCGCGAAAGTTGCGCTTAAAAACCCGAATTTTAATTTGTCCGCATGCTATCCCGCGTGTTCTTCATTTTCTTCATTGAAATTAAGTACCAAATTGAAACTTCAAATACATTTTCCGTGTAAAAATTTTCCCGACCATAAAAAGAACGATAATCGCGTTAATTTCCACGATACATTTTTCTTAAAAGTTATCCACGAAAGACTGGCGAAAAAGTTAAACAAAATTCAGCAACAAACTAATATTTCGAGTACATTTTCCGTGTGAAAGTTTTTCTGGATATGGAAAGAATAATTGTAAGTATTTCTAAAGTACAGTTTTCTTAGAAGTACCAATAAAATAATCCACTTTTTTTGTCAATTTCAGCATTTATTTTTAACACAATAAAATACCTGTCATAAAAATTCCTACTAAAATGGGGGCTTAATTATTCCACCAAATAAATCCATTAACCTATTTTTACATTTGAGCGGCATATTTTAAATTTAAGCTACATTTATTAAAAAAAAAAGTAGTGGATTACTTATCGGTATACTTAATATATTTGCGTAGAATTGGGTCACCGTCCGCCACTTATTAAATCAATAGTAATATCAGCATGCTCGCTGGCGAACCATGTTGCAAAAGTAAATTTCCCTGACAAACGCAATTTTGTCGCGGGTCCTTACATTACAATTACACGTGACAGGCATGTAACTACTGAACTTCGTGTCTCTGGCATAGAAAGCTCGGTCAATGCCGAGTAAAACAGCAGGAAGCAGGCAAAAAACGCGAACGTTGAGTGGATTTGTCGGGCAGGCATTGTGCGTGGTATAATGAGAGGAAAATTGACTAAGTCCGTAACTGCGTTTGCTTTGCGGCGGCGCCTCTTCGTTGGTAATCAAGCGTACAATGTTCGTTCGCGAAAATGTCCCTTCACCTGTGCTTCATATTCCTCCGTCAACGATGACCCCGGTCTTTAGGAACACCAGGACCCTTCATATTCGCGAACGTCAAATGAGAATAGTGAAACAAAGCGTTCCTGCACGGAGAGCTTCCGTCCTTGCGGAAAACAGCACCGGGATCGGTCGATTGCTCCATGAAATTAACTCTCGACAGTCTCGCTACACGCAGCTTTCCGCGTGGTCGACTTGGCCGCTTGTTCCCCGGCTAATAGAATTGCCTGTCGCTATTGAAAGTTTTAGGACCGCAACGATTGAAGGACGGCACAAAAGCTTTTCATGACCCGCACTGCGATTTTGAATGTCGACGTTGCAGATGTTATTGAGTTGCGATTTATGGATGTTAATTATGAGCTGGTTGATAAGGAAATCTGTGAGCTTATAAGGAAACGCGTGTACGTGAATTCTTGTTAAACGATCGTTTGGCTATTAACGTTTAGGCAGAGATCTTAACCCTTCTTCGGATTATAGAACGTTTCAAATTCAGAACGTTTCAATGGGTGTTGATATTATTATTTGAAAATTTACTGAATGCTGTATTGCCTCGTCAAATTTCTTATACTTCTACGCGTTTAGTTCGCGCTTATTGACACGGCGATAAAATTAAAGATACAAATAAATTGTGAACTAAATGTGAACGTCTGAAAAAGTGTTAAGGGCCCGCGTTAATCAGTCTTCAAAATTGGCTCTGTTCATACTAAGAGATTTGTCTATGAAATACCTCACATATGAATATACCTATTGATTTTTAGATCAGAAGTACTGATTATATCCCTTTAATGGTTAAAATAAATATATATTGAAATAACTTTAACCCCCCAATCACGGAGACTGACACATTCCAAAAAGTTATGAAACTAGTTCAATAATTAATTCAATATAATATAATTTAAAATATAAAAATTGTTTCGCTAATTGTAATCACGAACGAATGGTTGCTTTGTCCTGAATAATTATTGGAGGTCGTCGCTAACCTTACAAATTTTTCCTGCAACAAAATTAAGATTAAGTGCCATTTGTCGTAAACCAATCATTTAAAGTGCCCTTCATAGCGAAAACATTGCCGACCTCTAGTTTAGAGACCCGGAGATTCGTCGGTATATTGAATTCGACGGAAGACGCTAAATGCGCGTTGAACTGGCCGCATTAGAGAGTAATCCGCTTGCCCATTATCATGTATGTACGCACTTGCATTTGACCTCGTTTATGCGCATTACTGCCTCCTGATCGCTCGTCATTAAATCATTAACGCATTATCCACGGTAGACCTATTTTTCCCGTACCAGCTTCCCTTTCACCTGGTAGCTAGTAGTTAATAAAGAGCCATAATTACGCGAGAAAATTTCACAAACATTATCGCTGTGTTTTCTATTATCGCCGGCAAACTGCGTAACTATCTAAAGCATTAACAACTAGCTGATCCTGTGTAGGTATCGATAATAAATATTCTCGAAGCGATGAAGACGCTTGCATTTAAATAACCCAGTTTAAGGAAAGAGCTCGTCGACTCGTGGCAAAGTTTCGCTATTGCTATTCAAAAGTATCCGAGAAACGATGTC
This sequence comes from Eucera pruinosa, assembly GCA_028830335.1. Taxonomy (NCBI): domain Eukaryota; kingdom Metazoa; phylum Arthropoda; class Insecta; order Hymenoptera; family Apidae; genus Eucera; species Eucera pruinosa. The sequence goes on along the minus strand of JAMYCR010000004.1, from coordinate 13,422,979 downwards.
GCCGGTTAATTGACTCCGTCTAATAAACGACTCGGTTCCCCATAAGACGTTCCAGACCTATCACCACTACCTCTACCCTTGTCGTCCAGAATCTCACCGAGTTTCTGAACGAGACACCGAAGGACCAATTAATTCGCGTTTCGCGGGGAGCTCGATTACTCCTATAAAGACTTTAGGGGCGGGAAAAGCCGACCGTCTACTCTAATTGGCCAATTTTCGCCGCTTAACGTCCAATTTATTACTATCTTCAGGATCTTCCGACTACGTCGTCGTCGACTCCCCGAAGAAGGCCGAAAACCTCTCTCCGGAGTATAATCCGATCGTTGAGTCGATAGATTGGAATCAGGATGAAGACGCCGGACGCGATGGTGGTTGGGGTGAGGGGGTGACCAGAGAAGGAAGAGAGAACCCTGGACCGCTAATTAAAATGTAAAGTAATTTCATCCCGGTTTGCGTGTCAATGGACGAGAAGCACCGTTCGCGTTTCTACTAGCAGCTCGATCATACAATGATCGGTGTACCGGCGAGATAGTGACTAATGGCCCTTCTAACTCTGACTAATCGCCCACCCCCCGCCCCCAACCGCCCCTCGTCAGTCGATCTGCCTCGATGCTTTTGACAGGGTTTATGCGCTCGATACTTAGCAGCAGAGTGGTCGATCTTCTTTCCCGAAGCCCTGGTAATCTTCCTAATTGAAGTGGCCTGCTGTTACATTTTTACGGATCAGTGTTTTGGTTTTCTTTGGCATACGGTTGGGATTTAGTCCTGAATCGGCACTATCGTTGCGTTTAGAGATAGAGGACTGATCAGCCCATCAAGGATGGCGCGATTCTTTGTTCTTCTTACGCAAACAGAAAAGTCGATTGTATTTCAACAAATTTACCTCGTTGTATCTATTACTTTAGTTCATTATCTATAAAATGCGACTAACTGCGCGTCTCATAATTTCCTTCATTTTAAATAAATATTAATCGTATGCGTTCTGTACTTTTTTGCACGTTTCAAATAAATTTCTAATAAATGCATAAAAATCCACAGACTAATTATCATTTATTTCGTTCTATCGTCGATGAACAAGTAATTAGTAGACTGCGCATTTTTATGCAAATTTGTACATTTATAAATGAAACTGAAGAAATAAAATTTAAATACGGCGTTGTTTCACTCTCAGAATATAATAATTTGTACTTTACTTTATATACCATGAATATGTTCGCATATTGCATGCATTCTGCACCTTTTTCAACATTTAAATATCTCATAAATGCATAAAAATCCGCAGTCTAGTAATTAGCTTGTACACAGTAGTTACATCCGCGTTGTACCCTGCTTCTTTCTTCTGACGCTGATATATTTTTCTTGCTTTATATGAATGCGTCTGAGCGAACATATTACGTACCACCAGTGGTACAGGCTGCCGAATGAAAAGTTTAATGTGTACCATCGGTGATACATATGGCACGGAACGTGTTAATGGTATAATGCACTTGAAATTAATACTGCACGCAATGTTTGCAATAAATGCTGAAAATTACACCTCGTTCTTTATTATTTTGCATTCGAATATGCACACATTTTTCGCACACAGATCACCTCGGCACGAATTTCATATCCAGAAGGAATTCATGTGAAACTTCTCAGGGTTGCCCCCACATTCCTGCCCCCGCTTCCGTTCTTGTAAACTTCCGTGAAGAGGAAGCAGAAGTTTCATGGACTTTTGACTCCGCAAACACAGGGAAAATAAATTTGAAGCATCTGGCCGAGCACGAGTTTTCCACCTGCGGTTTCTTCTGCGCCACAAAGCCAAAAACCGGCTCTCAATGTCCAGCCGACCGGTGGAATTGTTAATCGCGATCTACGACGCTTCGGCCGCGTTTCTAACCGACGAAGTTGCGGCATTTTGGTACGTGTGGACGAGCCCGTACGACGTAGTTCAGGATATTATGGGTCGGACCGTACGCTCGGCCAAAGGAATTGGATTTCGCGTAATACCCGTAGACTAGGGTGAGCGGCCAGATAGAACGAGATAGTTGACGTGGGGCGAGAGAGCAGGCAGGAAGGTGGGGCGGAAGGGAATTGACCTAATCCAATTCGATGCGAGTTCTCGCCCACTTGATATCGCATAACAAGGGTCGGATGGCGGAACAATTTGAATACGGAATAAGATTATCGTTAAGGCAATTAATTAATGCAATCGAAGTAATTGGGGGATATGCCTGGATATGCTTCGTTGTCGGCCCATTTCCGCGTGGATAAAGTTCCTAATCCTGCCATGAAAATTTCCCTGTGGTTCACTGATTACTTCGTCGAACGATTCTTTTTGTTAACTGTCGAGTGGCTTTTACGAGAGGAGTGTATTACGAATCGAAGACTCTAATTGTTTAAGTACTCGTTGAAGCTCTTAATTGATCAGTTTATGATGCAAAGTGAAACGTTTGCGAAATGTACGAGCAATATTGAAAGAAGACACTGCAGTCATCCTATAGTTGAACGATCTAGTTCCAATAAGACTAGCCCAAAGAACAAACTAAAATAGAGCAATCGTAGAATGGCGGAGGTCATGTTATTTCTTAATAAATTAATTATTAGGGAAATAAATTGTCCACAATTTCTGGGCGCTACTTATATGGCCCCTTAAAACAATTTGGGTTTACGTACATATACTTTTCTCCCGCTGAAATAGAAGTCCCTTTAAGCTGGTTCTGATACTATTATTCGCATCTGTAATTCTGCGAACAAGTATCGCTCTGCTATAGACATTTTTACAAATTTTTCGAGCAGGTTTAGAAACGAATTATTAGGAATCATGTAAAGTTCTATTGTATACACCGATCCGTGTTGTACTTTCTATTCCACACTAATGGGTTTGTTCCGTTTAAAAATAGATAAATAAAAAAATTCTCTGTTGTATTCTTGAGTATTGTGCACTCGAACATTTGGATGCCACTAGTCGATGATTTAACCCCTTGCCCTAGGATTATTTTATTATAACGCAAAGCTAAAATTGGAGTTCAAATTAGATATCGCCCTTGATAATACCCATTTTTGTGGAACCCGCGTCACAATTTATAGAACGAGTGCTACTCGTTATCGTAGGGCAAGGGGTTAATTTAGAATCTCGCTTGTACCGTGAATGTTACTACACCATAAGCCGCGTTTTATCGTACCAATAAGCTTCTTCGACGAAATCCAATTTACCAATAGGCACGCGTATAATTCATTTCGCGTGACGGTGGCCGTTGTCTCAATTTCTCAAAACACCTGCATTCATCTTCCCAGGACGGTGTGCTACGCCCTGTTCGCGTTACGTGTATTCACCTCGCGTGACTAACTTTACCACCGTGGTCCAACATAATCACCATGGAACTCGTGAGTAATGTGCAAACTTCCATTAAGTCATTGTGTCATAAAGGTCCTGGCCGGTGCACTCTAGCGAGAAGTAACGCAGTTGTCGACACCACCGGGAAAAGAGTTTACAGTCCAGAAAGACGGCAATTTCAGAACGATTTACCAGAGTTTTCGCTCTGGGTCAGCGGCTCGGAACGTGCGCTTCCCTCCAGAGAACCATTTCAATTAATCTTTTAGCCGAAATTCCATTTTCCGGGCTGGGATCTTTAATCAATTCGGTTTCTGGCTAAAGATAGCCTTAAAATCGAATCTACTTCCGACTCGCGTTGCCAGTATCACGATTGGCTAACAGCGTTGTAAGTGAGCCAATAATTGGTCCGTGTAATTCTCGTGTAATCGGCTTACTTTTATTTCTTTGTAGCGAGAGTTGTTACTGCGAGAACCTACTTTCCTCGACCTACATCTGCTGTTACCTAATTACCTTACAATATCTACTCGTAATGATCAATTCTGCAATTTAACAACCATTTTTCGTATAATCCAACGTAACCCTTTGTGTCTTCTATCAGATAAGCAAACATAAACCATCAACATTTTTCGTACCTCCGTTATCTACGCTTATACCTTCCCATTATTAGAATTTGTTTCCCCATCATTTTACCCCATACTGACAATTAATCATGTCTCAACGCATAATACAGGGTGTTCCAAAGTTTTCCCACCACACTGCGAGAACTTAATCTAGACATCAAAAGAAAAAAAAGATATTGTACAAAGTTTGCCAATAAATGCTTTGTTATAGAGTTATAGACAAATATTGTACGTATGAAATAGGTAACAGTTTATCTTCCATTTTGACACACATGTATTTATCTGGTCTGTGTAATTACACGTTCTTTATCACTTGGTAGCAACCAATTTCATGTCCTGAATAATAAATAATTACTTACTACTGCAAAGTCTCATTTCATCAAAATGATGCTCTTCTGCTTGTTTATTACCTTACAAAGTTCTCGAGTGTGTTGTTGAGTTTTACTAACCGCGTTTTCAATTTTTCCACAAGTTTTTTCTACGAAGCCACTTCTATCGAATAAACTTTTTCTGTTAATATTTTCCATACGCAAAAACCGAGAAGTCTATGCACACAACATTTGTTTGTAACTCTGTATCAAAGCGTTTACTCACAAACTTTACATAGTATTTTTTTTTCTCCATTTGGCTTCTAGATGAAGTTGCCCTAGTTTGGCGGAAAAATCCCAGGTCACCCTACGTAACCATATAACTATTCCGAGGATTCTAAAATCGCATAAACAAACGCGTTACGTCTAGAATACGGTAATCGAAAGTCGTGCGTTTCCTCCACGTCAAAGTTTCTACGAGGGTGCATTGTCTGTATAGGAGAGAGAGAGCAGCGGCCCTTATCTGAGGCCCTAATCCTCGCCGGCCCTGGAACCCCTCATTATCCTTACATTTATTACCCGTCGGCTTAAGGACTTTCCGATGCGATCGGCACACGTTCAGAGAAACGCAGAAAAACTGGCCAGTATCCGTGCAACGCCACCGCCGCGGCTTGTTAACATTCTTCACGCTGTAGGTGCGGAGCTCGCCCTTCGACGGGCCTTATGGCCTCGTTCGCCACACGTTGTCGTCGTCGTCGTCGTCGTCGTCGTTGCGATTACGTGGTCGAATCCCGTAGCCACGAACGGAGAGGGAAAGCGAACGTAAAAAGGAGGTGAAACGAGGAGAGTGTGCCTTTAGAAAGGAAAAAGAAGATCGCTTACGGACGTCTCTCGACGGGCATGCACGGGCCGTGCACCGCACACAGATTGCGCGGTTCTCGCCTGTGTGTTCTTCGTTACATCCGGTTCGTAGACTTCCTCTTCGATGGCCAGGACCTCGAGCGAGGACTTTATCGCGCCGCTGAAATTTATGAACGTGGCAAATTCAAGGACTGGACCGCGTGCACCACAGGATATATAGGCGACGGACCGCGTACTCGAGATTTATCGTACATTTTATATACATATATTGTGTATAGGTATGCGCAGGTAACATGTAGGTCTTCATATCGCGGGCCACAGGATATGATTCTTTTTTATATATTACTGTATTATGCTGCGCCATGGGATGAAGAATTATACCGCGGATATTTACATCTTCGGTTCAAAGTGGGAGTTGGAACGGTTCCGAATGTAACCGTTTCGAACTGCTATAGGTGTTCCAGTGATCGTGGTACAACCGAAAAGGGAATAAATGTATGTGGGAAAACTAAAGCGAAATTGTGGAATAAATTATTTTCATGAGAAACTTGGTTAACGAGAAGATTGAATTTAACCCTTCAACGATGACTTCCGTATGCTACATGCACCCTCATTTATTTGTATGTAAATCAATAAATGATTATTTAGGGCAGGAGGATCGTCCACTAGCGATTATGGCGATGTAATGTCAATCTTCGTGTTTTGAATTACATCATATTGGATTAAATTAATGGAATAACCTATTAATTGTTTCTAAATGCATAAATCTCCTAAATTCGCATAAGAAGTTATTCCTTTGTTGAAGGGTTAAAGATTCATGGAGTATACAAGCACCTCTCTTGCCAAGCTTGATGTTTGCACTAATAATGGATGATGATACCATGATAACCACAAATACTGACGTTTACGAATGGTATTATTAATTCATATTTACATTATTGCACGAATTTTTCGAGATGGAAACAATTGAAGCATGAAAACATACTGATGTCAATTTATGAATTTCTGATTCGTGCAGCAACGATTTTCGTACATTAAGAATATTGTAACTTACTTGACAATTCGTTGAATTACGTTAGTGTAAAATAATGGAACGATCAGTACAGGCATTGCTCATCGATGCAAATAAAGCCTGCAAAAAGTTAAGTGCACGTGTACCCGAGAATATTGAAAATCAATTTCGTCTGGAACGAAACCTCGTGTGGAAATGTTTTATGGTATATTTTCGATTTATTTTTGTATGATGTAGAATCGCCCACTTCGTGACTTTACATACTACGATCATTGGAACACTCTGTACATCGATTCTGATTGAAACAGTTATGAACACCGAAAAAATAGCGTAACTGTTATAGATATACCGGTTATAACCAATATCGGTTTCGATTATGGCTCACCAAAATCGATATTATATCAGTTCAATAACTGTTATTTTTTGGTTTTATATCGAATTACGAGTCGATTCTGCATAATATTAGCACATTCTCATATCGATTATTAACATTACACTGTGTAAAACGTTCCTCGGATGAATATAACGACGTTTGAGACCATGAATTTACACTTAACCGAGGTAGGAAAAGTTTTCATCGAGATCGCGAAGCGAGAGCGTTATTTGAGTGAAAATGCATCGAAGCGAAGTAAAATACAGCATAGGATTTTTCGCGGCCAATATCACGGCATTTAGTTGTTTATCGTTTGTTTATTGGAAGAAACCATTGCACAAAAGGTACATAAATGCGTACATACATATACACCAGGGATAGGCAAAATTTTATTTGGAAATCGGATAACGAATAAAAATACAGAATAGCATTTAATTCGCTGCTGTAGAATAAATGTCTATTCGAATAAAAAGCTATCCGTATAAAATTCACCTGAAAATTGATTCCGATAAAAATCATTCGGATACGAAATTCTTCCTATTATATTATATTATATTATATTGCAGAACGTAAATGATTTTTTCAAAGTTTCCTCTTGAAATCTCATCACACTGGTTTTTACAATTAACTTTTCTTCAAATGTTGAATTAAAAAATGTATTACTTTTGGGTAGATATATTCGAATAATTAATACAAAATTAATCGCATAAATCATCATTATTCATTTGCATGATTTATTCGCATTTTTTTTTCATAACTGTTTCAAGACCCAAAATCAATACTATGACTATTTTCAAACGCTGTTTCAAATATTAAACATCAGAATTGCCATCAAATTCATAGAGTATTAACCCGTTAGCAACCCATTTCATTGAGACTAGCAGTCAATAATCGGTAAATTGTAATATCAAATGCTTAATAAAAGAAGATAATCCGGTAACCAAAGGGTGAGATTAACCAAAATACGAGACGTTTTAACTGTGCTCCAATCAAATTGGATTCAAACGTACGGAAAAAAATTAGTGGAATAGCTAGGTAAAAATCGATCCCGGTCGGATTTCTCATTCGTTCTGTCACCATCGCAACGCCGATAATTGTTCTTTCACGGTGGATTACGCTGGAAGCTCCTTGTCGCGACGTGTCTGTCGTAAATACTAGTGGAATCTGAATCGAGTTGCAGCCCGAATAATCCGCGAGGCGTGCGGCGAGAACGTCATACGCATTTGGCCGTGCGCACACGGTACACGGCACCCGTTCGTCCGTAAAACCAATCGTTATTGACAATAACGACCCATTAAAATACCGAAACGTAGCCTGCTCGTTCATCCCGTTCCGTTTCATCCTCGCATCGAACGTTACGTTCGATCGACCACGACAAATCCATAACACTATGCTAGTATGGCTCTACGAAATTTCGAGATTTATGCTTTTAATCTCTTTGCTTTCCTTATGAAAGCGATATCCGTGTGCGGGAGAGAGAGAGAGAGAGAGAGAGCGGTAGAGATTTAGGTAAGGAAAGGATTTAATTGTTACATAAGTCGATTTGCAGAGGCACGTTAATGTTACAAGGGGTTGAATCTGAAGCACTGTTGCTTCGCAAGTACCAAGTTATAAATTGCTGGCCATAGACGGTACGCTGGCAACAGTCACGGCCGATTCCTGGAATGTACCACCTACAATTCCAGGAATCCGCGACTCGTTGACCTTAAAAGGAGATCCCTTTCCAGCCAATCAGAATGTTAAGCGAAAATCTCGTCTGCCATTTGCGGCTCTGCTCGAATCCGAACAATGTATTAAGAAGATGAGCGCTACGAAAATCGACATTCTATATTACTTAATCCCTTGTCCTACTATTGAGGAGCATCGATCTGTAGGCTGGCTTTTCTTCAGTATATTATTTTTAATTAATCGCTATACTTCCATAACCAATATTCCCCCTAAAGTTTCGTTATACTGTCCACACTCGCATGATCAATAAACACCTATGTTATTCGTCACTAAAGTTTGGATTCACTTTAGAACAAACAAATAATTCATTAAAATGTGTCGACAAATACTTCGACATAAATATACCTATATTAAATTCACGAATAATGTACACTTTTTACGGAATGGTGCAATTTCATTGGTCACCAGTGTAAATCTCCTATATCTTCGACTACAATATGATAATTGAAAATTTAAATGCGAATAAACACTGTAGCATATATTATTGCAGGCGAAGCTTTTATTCGGCGACACATGAAACGCATAAAATAATATATCTTTGGAATACGTGTTATTATTTTTATAACACGTTTATCATTCCATGATTAAAAACATTTTTTGTTGTTTGTTTTTGAAAAAACATTTCGCGACACTGTGCCCAATTGTTGTGGAAATTTATTTTAACTGTAAAAAGTTAAGCATCAACCTAATTAATTAGCATTACAATTTTAAACAATTAAAAAAACCGGAGTTAATCACTTTACCATATGAACGGTTTATATTATAACCCATTCGTTGCCAACTACGATTCCATTTGTGTTTAATTTTGATGCATGCAGACAATTACATTTGACAAGATATACGTACATATGTACTCGCAGAGAAATAACGAAACATAGATGCAAGAAAGAAATAGTAATACGAATAGAATTACATAATTTATGTTTAACAGCAAGGGTTAATTTCGTCTCGTATACACCGTTTTTTATAACTATATCACTGACGCATAACTGTGGATAATTGCGCGTCTGTTAGGTGACGAGTAAATTTATCACCGAGCTACCTATACGCGAGTTCTCTCCGTCGAAGCGGAAGGCTGTCGCAGCAGCTGAAAACCCGACGATTCCACCCCTATTTTAAATTCTCATATCTGGAGCTGCTTCCACGGGAAGAAAGAGCGCGACGGCGACGAGGGGACGAACCAACGGAGGATGGAAGAAAGATAAACAGACAAGGGAGACGACCAATGAACAGAGACAGAAGGGAAGAAGAAGAAAGAGAAGAGAGTGGAACACTGAGAAATAGAAGAGGACGAACGGACTGTGAAATTTCATTTCGTTAAGCTGGTTCCGTCGTGGAAGAGATTTTCCATTCCACGACCTGCCTCGCTAGCGAACGCTGCCTCCGAGACGTATTACGATAATTTTTATCAGTTCGTTTATCAGTCCCGCTAGTACATTCGACTCGTACGACTACCGTGTCTCCAGATTCACTCGTACACCGATCCACTTCTATCGAAGATTTAACGGAAATTCGTTCGAAAGAAGAATCGAAGGAGAAGAAACGACGCAACGTGTTTTACGAGTGTTGCGGCGAACAGTGTGGTCTAATCGCTACTTCCGCAGTATTAAGTATACGGTTTCTGTGTTGGCTTGTTTTCGCGACATGGGGTACTGCTCTCGGTGGTAATTTCCTTCTTGCAGAGCGGTAATGACGCTCGCCCCCGCTGAGGGTGCAATAAAATCGCCGTCGCCTTGCCCAAGCATCGTTTCGACTGGCTACACCAGACAGATTATTGCGATTTTTTGTCGGCAAGCGTAAAGATAAGCTGCAGAGGGACGTTTGCATACAACGTTGCTCTGTAATCGCGTCGCAACGATTTCTGGTTGAAACGCGCGTAGACCGTTCGCAAGAAGAGGTCGGTACTTACGGCACTTTAAATCGAGACGGAGCTGTAAAGTCGAACTTTTGAGCTACTTTTATGGCCTCGTATAAACGAACGTTGCCGGTTACCGAGGAGTTTGAAAGTTTTGATTATTTCTAGGAGAATGCTTCATCTTGGCCGGTTAGAATTCAAATCGGTGACGTTTGAATTTATTGAAATTTCATTCGTCGCATTCTAACGTGGCATCGACGTACCTATCGCTAAACCGTCCCTCGTTTTCACGATGAATCGAGTTTTCCCTATCCTTCGATGAATTTATTCATCGACACTTGCGTCTCAAAATAGACTCCCGATCCCTCTAGTCGCTGTGCTCCATGCTAACAAGACTTTTGCATGCCAGGCTGCCCAAAAACTCGATATTATCGAATTATCAGCGTTCTCTTTCACAGCGCGAAATAGCAACTTCGAGCTCTCTTTCTCGTTTCAGCTATCGATGGTTCTCGATTCCAACCCAATCGTCGTTTCGGTAATATCACGCAGATCTTTACGACTTCGATAATTTCAAACTTTCTACCTCTACCAAAAAAAGAGAATGTCGCTAGCGAATAAAAGAAGCTATCGTTAGAGAACCGATCGGGTTTTAGGACTCGATTAAATTTTGCGCATTATCCGTGCAAATATTTAATATTATACGATTAACGACGTTCAAATACACGGTGGAAAATTCGCCGCTGGCACAAATGTTCCATTTAACGGTGCAAATGGGAATACATCGTTTCTCATTCAGTTGTTGTTTCAGTTAATAACTTTATGTTTACGTTGCGCCATGGAATTTCCGTCGCGACAATGGCGCACCAGCATCGATTCGCCACACTTTTCCAGTGTTTATCATAAACGCCGGAATTATATTGCGGCCGCCTTCAAGGGTGTTTTCGTTCGATCTCGCGGCTGTCGCGAAACCGAGCAAACCCACAAAGCTGTCTCGCACTGTCAACGTTATTGAATTACTCGACAGTTTTAATCACGATCCACGGGTACGCGTTCCGTCCGAGGCATTGTGTTTCTAATACGCTTGTTCGCGTCGTATAATTTTTCCGACATTTTCGAACGCGCCGCTATTGGAACCGGTCGCCGCGCTCCAACGAAAACAATCATCTATGCGTTCGAACATGTAATTATTCCACATTAAAACAGCGTAATGAACATGGAATTACAAATGAGTTCGCCGTCGTTTCGTTATTACAGTAACGTAGACAGATAACAATGCGAAATAAAAAAGAAAAAGAACCGAGTTTTCGTAATTATTATCAACCCATTGATTATTAAACGCGCGAATAAATAATCCGCTATTTTTAAATGGATTGATGACTTTATTTTATCAGAAGGCGATGTGTTACATTGTAATGTCAGTGCAAAACAAGAATAATTACATTGACGATAGGATAGGTATTTGATTAGATTTTATAACGAATGTAGATTATTCATTGGTACACCTAATATATGGTTGAGTCGTGTCAACGTTGAATTGATGAGCAAGTTTTTAATAAATCCTTTTCATTTATTGCGGTATTGACGGAAAGACAAGGAAAACTTAAGGAGGTAGAAACGAACAAATTAAATCAGAAATATTAGGTTGATGCGTATGAAATGTTTCTATGATGCTTGAAATTAAGAAGTGAGTACTACTCTCTTTATTTTTTCCAATCGATAGTTGCAACCAACCACATTAAACAACAAGAAATTTGTTGTAATGTACGTGTGTAGAATATTAAAAATAATTATGATTAAAATGTGAAAACTTTAATGTTTGATATCACGAATAACTGGAATATTTCTATAATTTCTTATAGGAGTCTAAGTTTGTGTAAAATATACCATAAAAACTACTGAAAGTAAACATGTATCATTTAGAGAAGGCTATATAAACATGAGAATAATTTAGCGATAATTTACCAAATTTAAAGCAGTCGATTTTCCATTCAGAGGCAAATCAAGAGAAGGAGAAAACAATTAAAAAATTGATGATTTGCATAATAAACTGCAAAGTAATAAAACCAATTAATCGTTACAAAAGAAATATACAAAATCACGCGAAAATTATCTGAATTAAGTATAAATAGCTGTAAAAAGTAGCGGTAAAGTTTTTACTTTGGAAAAACGACATTTCGTATGCGCCAACCTAATAGCTCGAAACCTCGTTCCCTCCTATTTCTCCTATTTATAGTCAGGTATCGTGCCACGGATAATTCGGATTGCCGGCTTTCTGGCGGGAGAGGACTTGCAGAAGCGTGCACACGAAAGCGTACATCCGATACGCGTTGCTCGAACAGGCAGAAGCACGCATGCACGCACAGCAACGGTAGCCGCAACAGGAAAGCGGCGTACGTCGAGTATCGATAGGTGGAACGTGCGTGAGTAGCCCTGTCGAAGGGCCCCGACGCTGCTGCAGCCGGTTGAAGGCTGAAATCGAATATGAGGTGCAAGGGCTAAGCTGGCGAGGAAGCACACGGTAGCCGTGCACACATGGTAGGGAAAGGCTTCTCCTTTGCTGGTTGCCTGCTATTAAAGCCGAGGCCATGTTCCGTAGAACCAGATCGTACAACCATGCTTCGCCAAACTCTTAAATGAATTCACTGACGAATCTGGATAAGCTACAAAAAACGAAGGAGAAACTATGTCGGTGGACGGGGCGCCGGCATGTTTTATCTTGTCTGATTAAACGGACTTTTATTTCTTGGGGACCACTTTTATCACGTTTTGTCTTGGTCCAAGAGCTTCTAATTTACACAGGTCCTTACGTAGTCGAGGGCAAAAAGGGGATCGTGGTCGTCGAATTCAGACATTAACTATTTCTTACGCTGCGACTGGGTGGTGGTCAATTTCTCCTGTTTGCTTCTTTTCTTTTTTTTTTTTGCTGCCGTCGAGATGTTTGCGTTAAAGAGATCATCGGCTATGAGAATGGAAAAGCCGTGAAACGAAGCGGAAACGGAGGATTCAGTCATGGTTGGAAACGAAGTAACGAGTAGACTGGTTCGTTCGTGTGTAGTGCGAGTCGATGACGAAAGACGATGTGGAGGAAATTAGATCGGGCACGGTTAATGAAGGCCGTATTAAATCGCGGGACCGCTTGGTAGCTTGATATATTATCAAGGGAAGCTGGATCTCGGAGTTTCTCGCCTGAAATGATTATCCTAAATTTGCGCAAACGAGTTTAATTGAATGAAAATTCCTTCTGAAATCCGATCGCTCTCTCTCTCTCTCTCTCTCTCTTTCTCTCTCTCTCTCTCTCTCTTTCTCTATTCCTCGGAAGCGTGAGTTTGGAAAAAAATTAATTAACGTTGCCAGCGGGTGTAACGGAGAAAATGGAGGCACGGCGTTGAAACAATACGCCGGCATGGCGATGCATATTTTTACAAGAAACTCCATGGTTATAAACATTGTTAGTAGCGATATTCCACGGCTAGCATTCGCGATACGCGCGTAGCCTATTTTGTTTAACGTGCGCTGATTATATTTATAATTACGTTGGATCAGACAAATCGTTAAGCGAGCGGAATAAATTAGAGAGAGGTTGCAAGTACGCGTGTGCATGGAAACGCGAGCTGAACGAGGAGCTGCTTGTCTGTATTACGAATGCCAAAATGCGAGGTATTGGAAAGTCGTTCGGTGCGTTTTTGTTGATCTAGCGGTTGGTCGTGTTTGTTTAATTAAAATTATGCAAGTATGGCGTGTAATTTATGGAAATTCGTATGGTACATGCACAGACACACGTACATCACGTGGAACACCGTCAGTGTTCTTTCGGGTCGCTTCCCTACATTGTGCAGGAGAAACTAATGAGGGGAACATCGACGTTTCCTTTTTCCTCTGATAGAGAAATTCACCTTTTCTCTTCGTAGAAAATCATTTTCCCGTTCGCAACTGGCGAGATAATTAGCCCCCATTATGGAAAGTAATTTCGTACTACGTTACCGTTACTCCATTCACATCTTTACCTCGCATACACCCGCCGCGTAATTACATGCCAAATTGTAAAATTGTACAACGTTATTGCAAAGCAGATTATATTCCTCCGTTATTTTGTTCGTTCGTTGAACAGAGGAATAAAACTCACGAGAGACAGAAGGGAAATTCACGTGTAGGAAGGAATTTTACTAGACTCGGTCATTCTGGCGACAATCCATAAATTTCGTACCCATGGAAATTTCAAAATCGTGCCCTTTCAGTTTTCCCGCGCAGAACGTTCCCTCATTACGCGTAACGACGGTTCAGTCATAAGGACACGTCCGCCTCTATGTAGGGGAAGACGGTCGAGAAGAGCTGTCCGTCCTTTTCTCGCTGTAGTGGCGGCCAATCGCCTGCTCCACCCAAGTCGCGGCTCTCATTACGGTCGCGGCCTAAAGAAAGGGCCTTCTTTTTCCCCCTCAGCTAGTTTTATCTGGCTCGTAGAGGTAGGTAGGTAGGTACATGCACGTAGCACGAGGGCAGTCTTCACTTAAGGCAGTCTGCCTGAAGAAGTAGTTTTATCCTACCTTCATCCACCCTTTCTCTCTCAGCCTCTGGCCTCGCTCTCTTTCTCTCTTCTCTCCTCAGCCTGTCACAATGCAGCCAGCAACGATGCAGCCCTGTGCACACCGTTGCGACTGCCATCTAGTCATCCAACCAGTCAGCCAGCCAGCCAGCCAGCCAAGCAACGAGCCAGCCAGCCAGCCACCCAGCCAGCCTAACCACCCTGTCTGTCTAGACACTCTCCTACTCTACTGCACCCTCTGAGCTCGCGCTTTCCCCTCGTGCCTGCTGCTGCATCTACCCTCCCACGCCTTCAACCCTTTGACACTGCACCGTACTACCGGGCTAAAGGGAAAGTGTTGGTGCACCTCTACCAACGTCGCAGGTGCATCGTGCACTCTATACGTGCATGACCGGCGACAGCGTTGCTTTGCCTGGTTACGTACGTTCGTTTCACAGCGGAGCTAAGCGCGGGAGAACAGAAAGGATGCACACACATCAGGCGTCGCCGCATCACGCATCATAAGTTGCACGTACGAGCAGCAAGGCTAGAGAAAAGCAAGAGGCCAGAAGGGAAGTTAGACCCCTTTCGGTAGGGATTCCATACGAGGAGAAAGACAGACATAGCTACCCTTCTTCCGTTACCCCTCGGCCTCCATAGACCACGCCTTCTCGACCTACCGCCACAACCGCCACAATATCGTCCCTGCATCCCACCCCTTGCCGCTGACTACTCCTACCATGCTTCTGTTACTGCTACCGCCGTTCCATCCCGGGGGACGTCATTTCCGCGTGCAGTCGATAGAAATTTAATAGACGTTTTTAAAGTATATTCTAGAAGGTACACTGTGACCCGGCTGTTCCGCAGATTCGTTTCTTTAGTCAACGGCGAAATGAATGATGCGCGATGAATTCAAACTGGTGATTGTAATACCGGTAAACCTCGGAAAATAGTCTCCCTTTATTGTAATTTGCCTCTTTTTTTTACTGACAATTGAATACAGTAAATATAATAACAGAGTGCGTATATAGTATATGCGTTGCATATGTTCCTCGCATAAGTAAAAAAATACAATAAAGGTTGCATTTGCACGGCAACTGGCTAGCGAAAGTTTCACCCAATTACATCAATTGGTGAATGAAAAAGTCGGTAAATTTACAAATCCCTACTCTAAACATTTGACGTAGGGAGACATTAATGTCACATCAAGTGAAATCACACCCTATTGCATGATCTCATGTGGCACCGATAAAATGTAAGCCAACGAATTCCGGTTTTTTTAATCTGTTGAAAGCAAATATTAATCACGTCACACGTACGCTATCGTCCATAAGTATTCGGACACTTGACGCAATCTAATCGAAAGATTTTTATGCCTTTGAATGCATTATAAGCATTTCCAAATAAAATCAACATTAATCAACATGCAAATTGACTACTAAAGCGAATTATACGTTAATAACCTAATCAACACAAGGATGAAATCGATAAATTCTAGCTGAAAGTATTCAATTTCTAATGGTTAATCAAATTTTCTTTGTAAATAACTAATATAATTGTTCATTCAAAAAATCCCAGTCAAGATTTAACAATCTTTTCCAATAGTTCATCGATTCATAATGCTAACTGCTGTCTCTTAAAAAATAACGCCTTTTTCAATCAATTCCGGATGTGTCCAACCAGACAGAGCATTCATTATGATTAAAAATTTCACTGTTTAACAACAATTTTTGTAGTAAATAATTTTCCTCCAAATCCACAATAAATAACAGAATTTAACGTCGATACTGTCAGATACGAACATTTCGAACAACGCAATAATTTCAATAATGTAAAACTATTTAAATACAACATGTAATTTCTCGTGACGCGATATCAATCTAATCCTACCTTGAACAACGTTTGAAGGGGTGCTATCGAAAGGAAAAGGAAAACTGTGCTCCTTTAATCAATCCTCCTGTCGAGCTGCACAATTTCTACTAGCAGTGACGTAAAAATAAATATTCATAGCAAGCAATCGACGTTGCTTGAATTAGAATCTTTGAAGTAGAATCCACCGTCACAATGCGTAAAGCATGCACTTTGTTCGAAGACTAAAGGATGACGATGACGCCAAAGCTCGAGGAGACTATAGCATAGGTGAATGTTGACTGGGGTGCCAGGCGACAGACGCCTATTTGAAAACTGTCGCTAAGGGGTAGTAAGTCCGTAAGGGTGTAACTACTAGGAACGTTATCGCGAGGGTGGAACGAGCTTGCCATAGGGGTCTTCGTCATTATTGAAGGAAGTTCTGCGTTCCCTCGTCGTCTTCTGATCCAGAACCCTGTTTCCTTTCCCTCCCAACAGACCCCCACTGCACTGTCTCTCATCAAAACAACCGACTCAGTGCCAGGACTCGAGTCGAACTAGTAGCTTCCTGCCCGCGTTGCAAGCGCGAGCGAATGCGCTCGTACCTGGTGAACTTACTGCTACCTTCCTGTCGTGTCGACACTCCAGACAGAATTCATCATGCACGGTTGCAACCCCAGCGTTGTTAACTCTACTAATGCCAACGACACGATGCGCCTCGCGCGAGGTCGTTCGAAGCTACGAGTGTGACTAGAAGGGTTGCAATTCTACTTCGATGTTATTTGCGATGCTTCGAATAGATATCGAGGCGTCAGTTAAGGTGCAACGAGTTTTTCCGATCGAAGGGACGAATAGAGTCGCAAACTGTTGAATCGAGGAAGATATCGCAGGGAAATGTCGCGCCTCCATCCTTATCCGGTTTATTGGGGATTTACTCCATTGACTCTTTGTTATGAAGTCTGGGTAAATGTCGCGTGTGGGAAAGATTCGTCGAAGATTTTATTTGCACTATCAGGTTGGCTGTGGCATTTTAAACGTGCATAGAAACAAAACTTCGTTAAACAGTGTATTACCGAATTGTTTCAACAATTTTTTACTAGGTTAGTTTCATCATATCATCCCTGAAGAATTTGTTATTTTTTTTCAGCAAGGAACTCGTCTAAACGGTTTCTATAAGCTTTCAGATTCTTCAATTTTCTTAGAGTTGAATAATTTGATTGCACGGCTAAAATATGGAGATCCGACAGTATTAATATATTCTATCATTCTATCATTTACGTTTACAATGGTAATATAATATATTGTATCAAAAATTCCATCTCATCTTCTTCCATTTCGCGGTAACGTTAAACACAAATAAATGCAATCGATTTTTACAATTTATTTTTCACATGATACTTTGGAATGTCTGCTTTCACGTCTTACTTATGTTTGCGAAATCACCGGTATATTAACTTATGTGTATCGCAATACGAATACCACGTTGCATAAAAACCGCAAGACTTTTTAGCCAAGCTAATAGTTTTGCCCGTTTGTCGGATTTGCGAGGTATATATTTGAGAAAAGTATCGGGTGAGTTATTTCTTCCTTCGAATGGCAGATTGTTACATCAATCTTATTTCCTTGGCGTCTACGCTTCATTAGGAAAATCGTCGAGAAGTTATTCGCAATCATAAAGTCATTAGAAAAATTCCTATCTTTAATTTTCAATTTTTAAACCAGTTTTACAGAAGCCGAGGTCCCATTTTTCCACGGAATATTCTTTCCCTCCACCTTTCTCAGTCGAAACGCGTAGCAGTTCGCTCGTTTACAATGATCAAACCATCCGGCTGTATCCGTGCCTGCAAAGGAAATTAACTCAAACTGAACGGGTTTCGTTTCTCTTATTCGCCGCTCTAATCTCTCTTCATCTGCTCTGCTCTCACCGCGGCCAGATCTCGTTCCATCCTCGCAACCGCTTCTTAAACTACCTTCCTCCATTTTCAAATGCTTCCCTTAGTCCTCCCGTTCTTTCTTTCTTCCTCTCTATTCGCCTGCTTCCCCTTTGCTTGCGCGCACCGACCATACCCTATCGCAATCTTTCTTGCGCGTCTAGCATTTTTCTGAAAACCGTCTCACTCTCGCCGCTGCAGGGCAATCGCCCAAATGCTGACGCAGCCGGAGTTCACCCGATGGAGATCGCTCCACTATCTCACCAACCTATCCAACCAGGTACGTACGTACATCTGCTACATTTGCAATCGAAAACTTTGCCCCATGGTCGTCCAAATTAAACGTTTACATCGGCTCCTTGAAAGACTACGTCTCATCTCCTTTCTGTTTCATTTATTGGCCGAAGCGAAAATTCTTATCTCTTCCCGATTTTTATTTTGCCTGACAATATTCCATTCGTTAGTTTTGTGGCGGCGCTCCTGTACCCGCCACTAAAGGGACATACGAAATAGGACTTTCTCGAAAGCACTCGCTCCAACTACCTCATTCATATATATACTGCCTTTAACCTTCCTTCCAGTATCCCAGTGTCTAAGGCAGGGCCTGCTAGGTAGCCTTACCGATGAGTCCACTAGCAGGCCCAGAACGAAACGCAACACCCTTCTTTTTCTTATCCTATCCCCTCTCTACAGCTCCACAGTTTTAAATTTTTAGTAAATCGTCGTTTCGATTCATCTGGTAAAAAATACCAAATCATTTATATCGTTTTAGTTTATAGATTTTTACCCATATTCAATAGCTTGATGATTCTGACGACAATACGTTATTATACGAACCTCGTACAGATTCCCAACGTAATCCTTTACATTGCATATATTACAAGAAGATTCATAATTGGCAGTCAATGTGTGTTAATGTGCGTTAGTTGATTTAAGAAAGGCGTCAGTTTTTATGTTATGATGATTACGTGTAACTTAAATTGTGCTTTCAGAATGAGTTTCCATCTTTTGACTTCTTTCTATATCGACCTTAATTTTTAAAATCATGAATATTCAAAATTAATTTGGATACCTAGTATATCACATGTAGGAAAACGAAAAAATGTCTACAATATCTGTTAATAATCCTACGTATCTCAAATAATGCTTACTTTATAAATTCGTAAACGTACTGTGATCTTTGCGTATCGATTCCAAATCGCTCCTTAAAATATCGCAAATAACAATCACACGAAATACATACAAAAATAAAGGAACATATAACTTCACAGGGCAAAAGTTTGCACATAAATTTTCTTATTCTGTCGCTAAAAAAAAAAAAACAGGGTTCTCCATTCTCTCCTCTATTAAATACCACGTATCGCAAATGTCGACAATGTTACAGGATCGGGTCACGACCGCGTTACACATGTTTTACATGAGGCAAACGCCGCCGGTGGCGGCTTTCAAATTACGCGGCCACTTAAATCTCGGAAATTTATTGCCCGAAGCGAATCACGTGAACCAGTATCGGCGTAGAAGTACGTGACGTGCCATTCAGGACGTTCGCCGGTCCAACCAGCGGACTATCGTTCGTCCGTTTAACGTTTACACCGTGAATTACCTAATCTACTTTATGGAGCGGCGCCGTGACCGGCCCGATAAGTGTTCACCGACGCCAGATTTTCTCCTATGAGTTATAGCTAAGCGTGCGTAAAACGTTATCACAGCTGTAATTAGAGCGTCGCCGTGCTGCAAGAGTGAATCGCGATGAAACACGGTAGGAACATGCCGTTGACTTCCGTCGCACGACCGCCGCACTTCCGCCGATCGATGCTTTAGATTCTTGGCCAGAACAGGTGGCTTTTTGCGAGTACGATTTTGATTTCGCGACCATTCGCATTGCTCTACAAGCTGATCGATCTACTAAACTGCGAATTTTTATGCATCCACTGGAAATTAGGGGCGAAAAAATGTAGATAATCCATAATCTATAAAATTAAACCGTATAGGGAAAAGTTGTTGCAAATGACGTCCCTGGCGACATATTTCAATTTCATCAAAATTGGAACTGTGACTACTAATCCGAATAGCTACTCGGAATTCAATGAACGCCGAGATACAGTCGACCATTTTTTATTTCGTATTTAATTAATATTGTGTAATAATTTCGCTATGAATCATAGGCTCGGAATGCGCAGTGGCTACGAAAAGTGTTTGAACGTTAATGAATAATAATGAAATAAAAGTATCTATTTTTGTATTTAAGTACGTGTCAAGTATTAAGTCAAATATTAAACATTAAATTTCTTATCATTAAATAGTATTCTTATGCGACTATACTAAATGTATCACTTTGCAATTGACATACGGAATCAATTAAAATGTTCCGTGGAAGAAAATTTCAGGTACGTGCGAATATTTTTTGTAGCCACTGTATTAGTTCTAAATCCTACTTATATTTCAATGTATGCCAGGATCAACAAATGCTTTAACGGACGACTTCTAGAACAAATTAATTCAATATAGGACATCCCACTGTAAATCAAATTGCAAGGACTTTTTTGAACATAGGCAATCGTAAATGGAAGTAATAAATAACACCGTATTTGATATCACCCGCAGAACGTTGGATTTCCAAGCGAGTTTCTCTTTCGAGTTTAGCGTGAACTGGAAGGAGAGGAAGTAGTATATCTAACACTGGAAATGGGGGCAAAACTGAGGACTGTTTTGCTCAAGAATAGTTGCAGCCTCTGGGTTATGAAGTATAGCGCCATTGTACAGCACGATGAGAACGTGTTCATTTTACTGAAATACTGCATGAATCGTGAACTTTAAAGATCATGTAAAACCCTCGCTGTAAACGCGAACACTCAAGGAGCACATAAAGAGAAATGAATCGCGTACAATTTTCATTTATTCTAAGCTACACGAACTTCATTTAAATTGAATGAAATCCCCATTTCTGAATAAAAACTCAACCATAAAACATTCCACTACCGCAAACGCCCATATTTCCCACCTAACAATACAATTTGTCGAACATTCGCCCTCTCGAGTTTCCCTGTGTAGCAACAGGTCAACAAATTTTCCTGCTGAGAAAATTTCCTACAAATACAAAGCAAGCGTCGCAATGAATCTACATTTCCGAGTATTCTACGAAACACGAGCGAACCCGGTACAAGAGGTCCAAAAAAGGTTGCAAAAAAAGCCCGAAGCTAGAACCTGCAGCATGTTCCGCGAAGCAAAGGGGGGAACTGTTACATACGAGAGAACAAGAGAGCTCGAGCCGGCAGCGGTGCAGGTATTAAGAAATTTATTAACATGCCCGCGAAGCCCCTTATCGAGACAAGTATAGCCCGGCGCTAGACATTCCCCTCTAAATAATAGCTAAGCACGCGTAAAACGTTATCACGGGTATAATTAGGCGGTCGGTTGGTCCGAGGAATGAATCATGGTAAATCAGAGGAGTGGACACCCTTTAAAGGCGCGCGATGCGGCGTCCATTGCCAAAGCCTCGCGGCTCCTCTTGCTGGGGGCACCGGTAACCCGGTAATTACGCTATCTCTTCGTAACGCGTTGTTAACGAATTATTCCTCGCCGCGATAAAGCGGAGAAATATCGCGGCGATGCAACAGCCGCGTATCGCAGTCTCGATGCGCACCGGCCCTACCACACTCTGTTATCTTCCATCGTTTTACCTCTTATCTACGCGAGGATCTTTCCGTCGCGGATGTTCCACTTTCGATACCATTGCTCCGCTGGATTATGTAGACACGCGCATAAATTGCGATTTATGACCTTGCCGAGGGACGTCGTCACCCCGTGCGCGTCCACGCCGACACTTTTCGTTGAATACCCGCCCCAAGCCCCGATCTTTATATCCTCGACGCGCCACGCGTAACTGCTTGCGATTTTGAATTGCTGCATTGTAACTCAGTCTGGGAATGTCCGAGCCTAAAGGTCTTTCGATATACAAGGGCTGCTGCAATGTGAAAATAGCCGGGAGGGAGAGGGGGAGAGGGGGCGCGTAAGTCGATTCTATTTTAAGTTCTTCTAATTGTAATATTAGGGTGCGCATGCGAAATGTCGTTTCTACGAAGTTTGAGATTGTGGCGGCTCTCCTGCACCTACCACTAGAGGGACACTCGAAATAGAACTTTCTCGAAAGCACTAGCTCCAACTACCTCGTCCATACATCGCCTTTAACCTTCTTTTCAATATCCCAGTGTCTAAGGCAGGGCCTGCTAGGTAGCCTTACCGGTGAGTCCACTAGCAGGTCCAGGACGAAACGCAAACACCCTTCCTTTTCCCTATACTATCCCCTCTCTACAGCCCCACAGAGATCAACGGATGTTAGTTGGCGGTCTTTTGGTTTTGTAAAACCGTTAAACGTAATAAACTACATTAAAGAAGAAGAAATTAATTGCGATATAAGTAATGAAATTATGGAAACGATTATGTTTGATGTTCTGAATATTTAGCATATTTAAGCACTTGTTTATGGAAGTTCAAATTAGGCAAATATACCGTGAAAGCTATTGAAACTAGGATTTGCAGAAGATTATGTAATTAGTAGAATAGTTCAATGTTAAGTTGCAAAATTTGAAGCTAGTCGTTTATCGTTGGATATAAAGTTAGAAAGGAAATCTAACAATCCTAAAACGGGTGATTTTTATGAAACTAGTTAATTGTTGGGGGAAAGTATACAGAATCATGTAAGAATTATTTAATCTAAATATATGTGTAATGTCTGGTAGAATTTACTTATGCTTAACCATTTTACTTCGACAAAATATTTCATATGCACCAACCTAATATATAATCAAGAGCAGACTAGTAGTAATCCAGATTATTAGTCAGAAACTTGAATTATTTTCTCTAGCATGCAAAATATAGAACTATTATACATGATTTCTATTCAATAATTCTCAACCCTATAAACTGATGCTTCAGTCGCAGTCAAAATTAATTTTTGCTATAAAATGTGGCTTGTTTTAATTGAATTAGGACCACAATCTGTTCCACGAACGCGACTCGTGGTTTCAAGCCAACGAGTTAACCAGCAATTGATTTTGTGTATTAAATGATAGCTTCATCTTTCTGAAATTCCAAGTTAATTTTTAAACTTGCGTCAGCAAAATTCTGCAACGATTGAACAAAAATTTTCGCAGAGGAATGTGAAAGAAAAAAATTGCCGTCCATTGTGATAAGCAGAAATATCTTATCTAAATTACGAGCGCACAATTACGCAACAGTTTCTTCTCCCACGAGCCCAATTTTAATTAAATCCAAGTGCACTTTCCTCCGCGGCGTGTAAATCGATTTCCAGAAGGCAGCGGATAAGCCGAGAAAAATCGCAGGCGCCGTGCGAGCTGAAATCCACCGGCGAGATATGGAAAACGAGAAACTTCCTCCGACTAATTTAATTCCCCACTCCGGAGATCGCCGATAAAGGAGTTTACGCGGCGCTGGTTTAAGCCCGATGACTATGAAAATGTTTTATTGCCGGCGGTATTGCGCTTAAAATGCATGGCCGCCCAACGGGGCCGACTCTCTGCGATCGATATTTATAACGTATCGCGCGTCGCGTGCCTCCCTTCGCCTCTAGAAATACCTACGGCATTAAACGCGTAAAGAACACGCGTTAAACGGGAACGGAACAGATTAAACGATTTACGAGTCGGTTGGCGGCGGGACCAACTCGCTTATTGAAACATCGCCGCGTTCTCCACCTGGCTGCACGCGGTCTGTATCGGTAAACGCTTTCCACTACCACTGACGATGTAATTGGTCGTCGTAACGCGATTTGCCGCTCATAATACCGCGATCCCGTGGAAAATACGATTGCAGTTAGCCGGCGCTAAATTGCCAAGCGATACGTGACGGGTTTTTGAATTCTATATTTGTTTTATGCCTCGGTATTATTACCAGTAAAACGTTGTAGGCGCAAAAGGAAAATTAGATGCTAACCGGTTTGTACTCGAAAGTTACGAGAGATGTCAGCATGTTAAGGAGACAAACGGAATGGAGAAAAATATCCGAGTTAACTTCTCAGCGACGCAGCAGTTTCTTATCCTCCTGATGTAAGTACTTTGAACAGTATTTTTTGCATTTTAAAGAAATTGATACATTATCCGAATAATTTAATTTAATTTGCTGTAAGTTAAAACACAAAGATCAACGTTGCGTCGACATAATTATGAATGGATGGTTCTTCTGTTTCAAATGATCATCGATCGGTTCCCGTATAAAGAAATTAGGATAAAGAGATACCGTTGTAAGTGCCAAAATTAAAGGCCAATTTACTATCTTTAAATAGATGAATCAGAAATAGCTCAATAATGATTTTTGAAAATGGGTAAACCAATATAATTATTTATTCTGCCAATTCGAATTATTAAATATGCCGAAGCTGTATATTGTTCGATTAGTAGAATAAGTTGATACATAAATGATAGAATATCATTCTTCGTATTCATAGCAATTAAGTAGTTAACTGTGATCTTTTTATCACAAATTCAGTTAATGTAAAGGAACTTTAGTGGACTGTAAATTTTATGCAAATTTATCCTTTTAAAAACACAACTAGAAAAGCGAAATCTCAATAGAGATTAAATTACGTGCATCACGCAATTCCTGTCACATTAAAATTTCTCATAAACGCATAAAAATCAGCAGTCTACTTATTAGTATTGTTTGTATTATTCGACAAAGGATTTTTGTGGAAAGATTCCATCAAGAACCTCCATTCCGTGGCAACACGGAGTATTCATCCTTAAATGGAAATTTTCTGTTTTCTCAGGTATATGAGAATACAGCGAACTTGTTGAGAGTAGAGCCACAGCTCGTCCATTTTCGCCGAACGATTTCTCGCCGTCACGATTCGCAATTCCGAAAAGCTTCCACAAGCTAAGCCGTGCCTGAACGAGAAATTTCGCTAACTCTTAGTCCTGGTTTCTGTCTTATTCCGTCGGTTTTCACGCTCTATATTTCCCTCGATCCGCTCACTCACCCTCATTGTTACTAACACACCAGTGTCATGAACGTTTGATATGGCATACGAAAATTCCGCGAAATATTCTTGACGAATCAAGGAAAACAGGCATTGGGACTTCATATCAACCAGGTGATTTAAATTAATTAACCTTCGCAAGTCGAATGATTTTCGATGGACGCGGGAAACGAATGAAAGGTCATTTTGACGAGTAACAAAATTTCTATTGTGAACTAGTTTTGGGGAAGAAATTATACAGGTGATTACATAGGATGAGTCAAGTGAGTAAAGTGTGAGAAATTTGTTTTCCCAAAAACTAGTGGAAGTATCTACGCATCTTGTTTCAAATTAAAGTACATACACCTTGTTTCAAATTAAATGATATTGAGGGGCTAATCATATCAGATGCAAAAGACTTGAGGGTTACAACCCTTATTATTTTTAAATGAAATGATGTATTATTTTTTTATTATTTAAATAGTTGTCATCAAACCTAATAACATTCACTTGAAATGATTTTTCTATTCTGTCTAGTTAAAGAATTATAACGAAGAATAAGCTACTTAATGAAACTGAACAATGGTTTGAACATTTAATAAAATGATTTTCAATATAGAACACGTTTCTTCCGTTTTCCGATACCAACTGAAAGATTCTTTGGGTTTCCAATTTTAGTTCTGTTGCTCAGCTTTCCTTTTAATTCTACCACCAAGCTGATAAGTGCAAGTTAATTGCAGTGCAGTGTACAAAATTGCATAAGATAATATGGGATTACAAGAATTTTCAAGTAATTGTAGTAACACCCTTTAAAGCATGCTTTATTAGTTTAAATTTGCGTACGGGTCTTTGGGGTGCCTATAATCCAAAGAAGAGTTAATAACGGGACAGATAACACAAGCAAAGATGTAATTTTCAGCGAAGGAAAGAGATGTTGCTTTGACAAATGACAAACAACTTTTTGACGTATTCTTTGCCATTCGAAGCTGAACGTCGCGCGTCGGCACAATTTTCGCGACACCTACGCGCGCACCCTGTTATTCTGCTGCGCGGTGTCTCGCGTTTTATCTCAATTTTCATGCTGCCTTCTCTTTTTCGCGACTCGCCATTTACAATATTTTCCCTCGCCCCTCCTTTGCCAGCTTCTCCGTTGTTTCCCGTAACAACAACGCCCTCGTGCGAAAATATTCCCCTTTTCCGTGCCGCACTGCCGTGTGGATCTCGATTCGCTTGTTTTGTGTACCTTTTAGTCATTTCAAATAGACCGTGTTAGCCTTCGATCGTAGAGTTCGTTTTACAGAAACGAGAAGGTAAACTCGAAGTAGACTTTTGCCGGCAATCGTGCCATTTGAATTTATCATCAAAATACAGGAATGTGTGCCATTGTTACTCGACCATTTCTCTCTCTCTCTCTCTCTCTCTCTCTCTCTCTCTCTCTCTCTCTCTCTCTCTCTGACACAATTCACAGCATATGGTGCGCACGAAAAATTCGCACATGTGTAGTCGTTGCCCCATTTCTTCAATCTCACTTCTGTTTCCCGTAGCATTCGAACGACGCAAACATGGTTGACGTATTCGTAACATTCGTCAGAAGAATAACGTTTGCAGCGACACGCGTCGAACTGCATCATTGTCGGACGAGTTCGCTCCAGTTTACGCGACTTCAGTTTTCCTCGGATCTTTGCAGCCACTCCGAGTAAATCACTCGATTGCGCAGCGAGGAAGAAGAATTATACGCGATTTGGAGGCACTGCGGGTCGTGGTCCACCGATATCTCGCGGTATTTTTGCTGTGCGATTTGAACGGCGTGACTCGCGCCATTGCCTGGCAAAATTATGCGTCGCCGGGGACCCTCGTTTCCGTGAAGTCGAGCGACCGTGCCGCGCTGTGACACGGATGGAAGAATTTCGCAGGGTACGTATTTCATGAAGTCTATCCATTCATCCAGTAGAATATTTTCGATTCTACCATCGTAGAATATTGTAATTTTAACGAATAAAAGAGTGTAGCCCTTCAATGGTAACATCTAAGAAGAAATCGAAGCTTTTCACGACTATTGACACAAATACGAGCGAGTTGAAAAGTTATTTGAAACTAAAAGGGTTGAAGAACGGAGATAGGAGAAATCCTAATTCCTAGATTCGCGAAACTTGAATCAGAAATTTTGCGAGGCCTCAAAATTCTCGAAACTTGAATTTTTTTAGAGCTTGAATCCTAGTTTTGCGAAGAATTAAACTCACAACGAGTTCCTTTCAGAAAATCAAGTTATTTGCCGAACCTAATTGAATGAAACTTAAACTTAGTTATAATTTCAATTCGTAAGATAATTATTAATTCTTACAAGTTTTATTCTTTCTTCAAATAAACGACTGTAATAAATGAAAATCGATCTAAAGTTTAAATACAATTTCAAACAGGTTATTAGTTAAATAAATTCGTATTGCGACAATATTTTCGTTATTCGCATAAATTATTATTTACCTAGGTTTCAAGACTTTCGAATAATAAAACTGGCAGAAAATTCCGAGTCCTCGAAACTCGAAATTTTTCGAGTTTCAAGAGTTTTCGAGGTTTCGAAGTTTCGAATGTTCCACCCTTAGTTAAGAACTATCAATTTCTATGTAAAGTTTCAGTTCTGTCAAGAGACAAATGTCAATTTCGAAGTGGAGAAAGTAAAAATATACCTATGTTCAACAGAGTGGAGAGGATGCGCGTCAAACTTCAGCCGCTTTAAAAAAATCATTTTACACTAGTCTCGGGAATTACATAGATCGCGTGCAGCGGGTACATAAACGGCAGTGGCCGCTTTATATCACTTCCAGCGACAGTTTGCCTACTTCTGCGTGTCAGTTTCCAATCGAATCAACGTTTCATCGTATTTCATCGATTCCCTTGGTGTTTCCGTACGTATTTAAATTTCATGCTACGACAACTGGTCTGCCGAGGAAACGTGATCCGCCGTGTTGGAACTCGACCTTGTTTCCAAGAAGGAGGAGAAGAAGTGGAAGAGTCGGCGACGAACGCAGCAGGATGAAAGTCGCTTGCGCTATTTTCCACGAGGTAGACAGGGAAAATACCTCTCTGCCACTCTGCCGCAGTCCCCGAGCGCCTAATCTCTAAGTGGCGTCATTTATCTGTAGAGGCAAACTCGCGGATACATACGTACGAGTAGCATTGCAGTGTGCAGCAGCCACTGTGTGCAGTCACCGGTGCTCGATGAGAGGGTATGCGAGACGTAGGTGAAGTGGGTGCCTAGTCTCGTCAACTCGGAGAGATCGCCGTCTCCCGAGGGAGCCGCGAAAAAATGTACCTTCCCTCTTTCAGTCGCTCGTGAAAAGCGACGGAAGAATTCTTGAACTCCGCTTGCACGGATAATCGTGCGCAGCAACGGTAAACCTCTTTATTGCTGCGTAGACGAACACAGGGATCCAATATACTTCTTTGCGCGTAATATAACGTAGACAACCAGGGAAGTGAAATTCTAATGAAATTCAAATTATCCCGGACCACTTCAATTTGGACACTAATTTACCAATATAAGAAATCGGTGAATTGGTAATTTTTGCCAAAGTAAGAGACGAATCGATTGGAATTAATTCCTGTCGAGTAAATTGACTTCGTAAGTCGGCGAGAGACTGGAGGACCTTTATAAATAAGAAGAGAACTGGAGAGCGTCGAAGTGGAAGAAAAACGGTGAAAAATTTAATGGTCGAAGGGAGAATCAAAATCTCTTCGAACTTGAACGACTGCCCCGAAAAGAACCTCCCTAGATAATATTCGTCTCTCAAAAACACGAACGTGAGTGGGCGAAGGACTGGAAAGGCGAGAGAGGAAGAGAGAAAGAAAAAGAAGCAGCAGGACGAAGGAAGAAGTAAGAGCTGATCCTAATGGCAGTAGCGTCCTTCTGTCGCCCGAGAACCGTGTACGGCTCCTTGAACAGGAGGGTCTCTGCGGCCTCCCTGAAATCCTTGGTAGTACACCGAAGGTGAGATGGTGAGGTAACCTGAGGCGTTGCCTGAACATTACCTAGCCACGGTTGGCGATCCAAACCGAAACCCTATACGTTCTTCTCTTAAGAAACTCCCATTCTCTCTCTCTCTGCTCTCGCAGCTCACTCTTCGTCTTGAAGGTAGAGAGAGACAACAAGGGAAGAGGCAAAGGAAAAGGTGAAACGACGCGTCGAGCAAACGAAGGAAGCAGAAGAAACTCTTCAACTATATCGTGACACAATTTAAAAGTACCGAGCCGGCCGTCAGAGGAAAGACTCTTGCCAGAGATATTCACGCGTCATAAAGCAACGGAACTAATCTTGAGCCTGGTTCCCGGTCTGTTCCCCTGTTTCGAACGATATCGTAATGGCCATCAGGCAGTAACTAGAGTGAAAAATGCCTGGTCCCGTGAAGTACTACTATGCTCGATTTACTCGCGATTTCCGGGCCCCGAGAGTTCCAGCTGGCTCGCGGAAAGTGCCAGCGTACATTAAGGTCGGATGGAAAAGCTGCACGAACCAATCTCGCGATGCTTCCTCGATCTTGCACAGTTCCTATCGATGCTAACTTTTTTTCCCTTCCTCTCGCAAATCCAACTTTCTAGCTTGCACGCGAATTTCGTTGCCTATCGATAGTGCAAACAAGATACAAACTCGCCAAGTTTTTGCCGCGCGAAAATCGTGAAATCAACTGACAAGATAATCAGAAAATATCTACGACGCATCGACGCTGGTCGAAGAGAAAAATATTTCGTCGAAATGTCAATAGGTAAAAGCGGAGCTTTATAGAACGTCGAACCGGTGTACGTCTGCTTCGGGCGCAGGCTATTGATGTATCGACGTAGTTTCGTTTCTCGACACCCGTCCGCCAGGCCGTTTCGTCGATTGATTTCCGCACTTTCGAGGGGTTTCACGAGCCAATCGGAATAAGTGATATGCCTGCCTCTTCCGTCGCATTATGCACGCCACTTTCAGCACCGTCTCTGCTCCGTGCGACTTCACCTTCGTTGTGATCGTGCCCTCAGCCCTTCACTCTTTTCTAAGCTCAAACACTCGTACGAACAATGCCATCTGGGCATCGGCGGGGTGGATGCACGATACATGTACGGGGCACATCACGTATGGGGTACGCTCAGACGAGACACAGAGGGAAAGCCGTGTTACTAAGTTGTTGTGTGGTATGTTCGTACAACAGGCATCGCGTTATCAGATTGAAATGGTATTCCCGAAGGGTCTGAAACATCACGGAAAGTCCACCACCCACATGTGATACGCTTCGTATGCGAAGGTGTAGTCTGGTGGAAGAAAAATTAAATGAAACCCATACACGCGCAGCGGTTCTCGAATGTCTGCCGACCAAGGGTGCAAGAGCGAGCAAGAGTGAAACCACGTCGCGCGAAAAGTGATTAATGGCCGTCGGATTTTTTCGGTTTCGTTCTGCCGATTTGCATTCCGTTAGCTTGGCACGAGAGAGGTGCAAGCGCGATTTCAACGCGTTCAAGGTGACTTAATTTCGCCAATTAATTACACGCCGTCAGTTCTCATTTATTCGCCATTCGTTCGGGTCAGATAGGATCGATAGCGATGTTGGTTGGCGTTAGTAACGAAGCACGTAGCAATTTCAGGAAGCTCTAAGCACCGACCTTCTGATATCTTTTAGGATACTTAAAGAATCTAGGTTCAAAGATTTCACCAGAGATTGGAAAAATACACGAACAGAAGAGACATTCGATTTCATGCGTTCGTCGATTTTCCTCTTCCGCCTTCGTACAATCAAGACTTCTTTCCTCGTCTCTCTACCCTCGTTTTCCGTTTTATTTTATCGTCTTGAATTTTTCTTTTTTTCTCTCTCTCTCTCCGTGCCAGTCTTTGAACGCACTAAGGCATCTATCTCAAAGCGATCACGTTAGAACGTTTCCAATATCTTTAGCTTCCGTCAAAACGAATGAACGAAGCCGGGTTCGGGCCGCGATAGAAACGTTCCGTCGTGCACCCTCACGGCTCGTGTTGCTCGCCGCGCGGAGAGTTTGCCAAAGGCGATGTTATCGGATTTCGATCGCTCGACGGCCATTTACTACGAACGACGAAGAATGAACTGCGTTCGTCGGTATATCATGCCCTCCCCATGCATCGACTAGGCGTCCAAGGAGCCTTTCAAAAGCGGATCTGCCAGGTATGCAAGAATCGAGTTTCCTTTCAGCCCTGTCCACTAGAAGCGACACTCACCTATGAATGAGTCCCTAGTATTTACGATCAAAGCTGATTTTCACGCCTACTACGACTCTTAATTTATATCCCTTGCAGAAGCTGGGCTTCCTTTGTTATTCGTATTCTTTTCTCGCGATTTCTTGTTCGCGTGAGTTACGTATATTCGGAATAAGCGAGAAGACGAAGACGAAACTTCGGAATAGTACGACCACAGGCGGGATATAGGAGTAGACAAATCACCTGATGGGACTTTGTGAAAAATACAAAAAATCAGAACACTTGGAGACGTACCTTTCTTTGTATTACCTGAAACGGAACTAAAACCATCCTAAAATGTTCTAATATGCGACATGTGCAAGCAACCACAAAAAATATAGCTTTTACGCAATTGAAAGGTAAAAATGAAAATAATAATGGAGTTCCAGAGCCCCGGGAATTCGGGCCACAGAAATATATCGCATGATCGGTCTACTCTTATAGCTAGCCTGTGCCATGACATTAATAGCAGGTTCCATATCAATTTTTTGCGGTCGACGTAGCGGGTACCGCGAGTATTCGTCCGGTTGATAATCAGAACCCACTAGAGATCCACCACAGAGAATCCGCTGCGCTACGAACCGTTATAATGCATATACGTACAGGCTGCACACAATAAACTGGTCTTCATCCATGTTCACCCATATTCATGTATACATATTTACACGTGCACGCGTATTTTGTCCGCATCGATCGTGCGTCGCGTATCGATTATCGCGGAGAGGCCTGGCGGAGCGTCGACTGAAGCAATTCCACGAGTAATTATCGGAAGGTAACCAAACATCTAATAATCCCAGACAAAATCTATATCGAGGCGTGCTTCCAGAGTGTTTCCCGACCTAAATCACCCCCTTCCCTTTACCGCGCCGGAAATGCGATATAATTCGCAATAACGTAACAAGAACGGTTGCGGACATGGCAAAACATAACGATAATCGGATCGTCTATTCGACGCCAAAGGCAAACATAACAGCACAACGATCGACAGCCGGAAGTCCAGC
This sequence comes from Eucera pruinosa, assembly GCA_028830335.1. Classification (NCBI taxonomy): domain Eukaryota; kingdom Metazoa; phylum Arthropoda; class Insecta; order Hymenoptera; family Apidae; genus Eucera; species Eucera pruinosa. The sequence goes on along the minus strand of JAMYCR010000004.1, from coordinate 13,390,399 downwards.
AGACGTGTGCCTTCTCTGTACACGCCCATGAGACGATTTCTTCGCGTGAAATTGAACCAGACGAAGGAGGGAACACGTAATGATACGTCACCAACGTAGGGATAAATGTGCACCAAGTTCGTTCACGAATTTTTGCCACGACCCGACCGTGTTATTAAGCTATTTTCTTTATAGCGTGCTTCTTAAGCGTAATTCGTGTGGACCGCCGCGTTGCTATCCGAAAGAGAGGCTTAAACAGGCCACTGAAAAGGATTATCATGAAAGTATGAGTGATAATATTTGAACGGACAGAAATTTTGTCGGGGGAGCTTATTAAAGTTACCGGACCAACTTAGCTCCCTACCTTCACTCCTTAAACGCAAACCGCTTTCCCCTCCTACCCTTCCTCACTCTGTATTACTCTCTTGAGAATCATTAGTGTAAATAAGGTTTAGACGCGAGTAAACGTCGCGACGATTACGTGGCCGCTCTTCAATTACTTCTACGAGTTAGGAGTATTAGGGGGAAAGAAACATTTTGTACTGGATACCTGGAGACTACGAATCCCTATTTTCCTAGAACATTGTTTCCTTCACTGAACTATTTTCTTGACACTAGATTTACGGACATTGATAGCATAATTTGAGAGGTTCCTCGAAAATGAGGTATATTGTATATAAATACTCGAAATTCTAGGGGGCGGATTAAATTTTGATACATATTCATAGCATTGCACCAATCAACAAGATGAATTGTTACAAAATAATATTTATAATTTCTGCAATTTTAAGTAGAAAAATTGACCTACGTGAAATTGACGGGTTCCGTAAATCTAGCGTTAACCTGATGAAACTATTAGGCTGGCCAAAAAATTCGATCGTATTTTAAAATAAAGATGTTCCACCAACTTTCAAGAATTCGCAGAATCATTCGATACATTTATTCCCTAGCGGGTCTTTACGAAGATCCCGCGATGAACGCACGAAACATTGTAGCATCGCAACGCTGTCACATTTTCTGCCCCGAAAATTCAGCTACGAAACTGGAGCACGAATTTTCCGGTTATGTATTCGCTTTCGAATGGCACGGGTTCCTCTTTGTTCCGCGCTCATCGGCTGCGCGTGAATGAAGTTTCCCTAGCGACGGCGCGGCGTGGCGTCGGCGTATACTGACACGAGGACGTCGATGCAAAAGTTGCGTCGCGTGGAAATTAAAGAGGGAGAGATCCGTCTCGTCCGCCACTTCAAGTACGAAGTACGGTGGTAGCCGCGGGTGGAGGACGAATGCGATTGGTCGGGCCAAGTGGGTTTGACGGGGGTGCTGCCGGTGGTTTTACCCCCGACGCGCGAATCCTACACCAACACGCTCGAGGGTCGTCGAGCGGAGTCGATAAGAGTAACGTACCTAATGCAACGATCTTTGCCATGCGTTATATTACCGGCGAAGTGAGCCACGACTGTCACGTTCCACCTGGAACCACTTTACCGTGAAAACCTTGGTCCAACTTCGACCAGTCCCAGGGAAATATTATTTCTGATGGAAAAAGTGAAAGGGTAGGTAAACACTTTCGTTGGCCCGGTGCTTTTAATTTTAATCCCTCTGCGAGAGAAATATCTAAACATCGGCTGTACCGTTGAACAACGCCTCTAGTAAGTTGAGTACTACACAGAAAAGCCTCCCCTATCCGAATTAATAGGGAGCTTAAATGTTCAAGTAAGAAAATTTTCTGATAATGGAATACTAACATTCGCTCACATATTAAAATGCGAATCAAGAAAATGCATAATTTGTTTAAATATTAGCAGATCCTGTACCTTTTACGATGTTAAATTACGTAATTTTTTTGTAATATAAATAACCATGTTGTTTAAACAGGGAAAGGTATATATTGTACATTTGCAATAGAATGTATTGAAATTATTTGTACACGAATACGTGTCGATTATAGCTGTACCTTTTCGATTGAATTCCCATCCCTCATTCATTTAGTTGCAAAATATTGTTACCATGTTTTTCCATTTTTAAATAAACAAATGATATATTAAATCCGCTTACTCTATTTGACAGAATTAAATAAGTACGATACACGTATTGTATTTTATCGCTGCACTTTCGGATAATTGTACATTTTATTTTCGTCGTTATTATGCAATGTAGTTCATGGAAGTAATGTATTGTGATATAATATAGTTAATAGTATCCGTAAGGACGGCCTGATTTTATATTAGAGTATCCGAACAATGGATGTTGGGATATAGGAAGTTCTACTGCACTTAGAACAATGTACTTTAAAATTTTTATATTTTAGTGTTTCCGAAATTGCTTTTTAACCCCATGCCATAAAACCACGAGTCACACTCGTGACGTGATATAGATAACAGACAAAGTAGAACAAATACTAGCGATATTTATAACAAAATTTAATTTACCCCTTGGAATTTTTATAATTACTATAGCAAATATAAATACTGTATAAAACTTTAATATTCCCTATTTAACACAGTGTTGAAGTAGGTAACAGTTTTTGATACCCCAGTGTATCAGCTGAAAAATTCCTAGGGCAAAGGGTTCAAATTTAATATCCTGCTCGCTGAATAATTCTTCTGAGTAAAGGTATTTCAATTTAATAATACACAGGAATAATACTTCTTCGTAGCAAAAGATAGGTAAGCTACAAAGTTGCGCGTTTATGAGTTGCGTGAAGCGATTGTCGCACCTCGCCGAATAGTGATCAACGCGATGGATGGCGTGCTTGTAGAGAAAACCGAGGGATTCTTAAAGCCGGCGTGAGTTAGGTCGTTTCTTTGGGAAAGGGGGTAGGACCAGTCATCGATGCACCACGAGCACGAAGAGGGCGGCCGGTGCAATGTGCACATACGCAAGCACACAAGGCGGACGCATGTGTGAGAATGCACTCCCCCTTGCCAACATCACGCACTTGATGTCGTCCGCCTCCGCCGTCGCCCAGTGGATGTCAATGACTCGGATGACTTCGTGAATATTCGTCGTCAGTAACAACGACGCCGTCGACGACAGAGGAAAATCGATTGCCATCCAGACACCGAGGCTCCTACAGGGGTGTCGGGGATCTCACCGAACCGAGCGAGCCGCGATGAAATGAAACGAGAAAAATTCAACGAGTTTGTTTCCTATCCTTTCCCCCACGTCTCTTCCTCCCTCGTCTTTTGAACGAGGATTTAAAGCGTTCGAGCGTCGATGTCTGATCGCGTTATATATATATAAAAAGAAGCGATAAAAAAAAGCCGGGGAAAGATTAAGCGAGCTACGTTTTATTTTCGCACCAACGCCAACGGTATTGGCAATGATGGATTTTTTTCAACGTCACGTCAAGCTTCGCGATAAGCTTCGTCGATGTTTTTTTTTTTTTTTCTTGAAATTATTGCGACCACGTTTATTTCCCTAGAATTTTTACTCGACGTTTACAGAGACGCGAGATACGGATGAAAAAGACAGGCAGGCAGACTGGTTGACCACCTCGGCGATCTCTTACAACCAGCGTCTGCTTCGTTCACATTCTCATCAACCCCTTCTTCCATCCCTCAGTCGGCGACCAACACACGCGCAAGCCGCTAAGTGCACCACCGTATGCACCCTGTGCTCGCTATAACACATGCTCGCTAACTCGAGACCGGGTATTTTCCACGTCGTATTCTAGCCACCGTATGTAGTATCCAGATGCTGCCACTTTTGTTGTCAGCTCGCGGTTTCTCGTATAACTCCCTTCTTAACCACCACTATCTTTCTTGACGTACTATCAAAATTATTTATCTAGGGATTTCGCGGCTCCGTAAATTTTAGTTCATATTTCGCGGCACCTTTTAATCATCTGACCAAGTCATGAAACTTTCGCAGTATAGATTAACCGTTTGAGTCCCAGGACTCATTGGAAAAACTTTGTCGAAAAACTTCAATCTTGGTTAACCCTTTCGATACTAACGACGGCGATTGATGAACCGTATGCTAAATTTTCCACGAAAAATTATATTATTAAACAATTTATGAAGTGTTATTACGATAAAAGACGTTAAATTATAATTTCTTTCCATTAATAGTTTACGTTACATGGCAAAATTTAACTGCTATACTCTTTCACCGATGAAACGACATTCGCGTTATAGTTGTTCAGTACAGCAGATTCGCGGTTTGACTGTCAGTACAGAGGAATCATAGTATCAAAGATAAAGTCATATCGAAAGGGTTAAACTTAAAGCGTTCGTTTACTTTTTAAGACTCACCCCACCTCGACGAGTACGCAACGTGCATTGGTTATGAAGCCGTGTCCCTGTAGAATACTCACCTGAAACAAAAGAGACAAGGTCCTCGTTATTATACTTAGCGCTACCCTGCTCGGTCGGTCTCACTTTCCTCCGTTTATTAATGCAAAACGAAGAGAGAAACGGTCTTTGCCAACCGATGTTGCACACATTTCGAGTCTATGAGTTTTATAAAGTGACAGAACGGAGCCACGGGGAATCGAGTAGCAGGGGGACTTTTCTTTTAATTAATTTGGGAATTACCATGAAGCCTGGCAGCCGGTCTCCCGGCGTAGCCGGCGCTCCCATCGGGCTGCTGCATTATGAACAACTTTTATAATTAAGCAATAAAGGAAACTTCGTCGAAAAATTCGTGTCTGCGTAGCTCTGCTGTCTCACTTTTCTCTTTCTCCCGTGTCGCCATCTTTTTAGAACTTAACACGAGTCTCCGCTCCTATTTCTCCGTTCCCTTAGACGCTTCTTAAGACTTTCGTCATTCCTTTTACTCTATTTGGTTCTTTGGCCCTTCTGGAAGTTCGTGGAAATTTTAATGATCACGAAATTTCGCATAAACCGTAAAATATATCTGTTAGAGGGATGAAAATCTTACGAAAGCTTCCAGCTTACAGAAGCTTATGGCAAATGTGTGTTGCCGTTTTTCATCCGGAAACTTTTCCATTCTTGAAACTTTCGAATAAATTACAGCGTGACGTGCGGCCACGCAAAAGATTTGACAGAAATGGAAAAAAATTCAGTATCAACGGGCTTCGCCTCGGATATAGAAGGCGAGTTATCAAGTTTTGTTCCGCGGTTATTTCATATAACTCAACACGTCCATGCATATCTTATGTGCGCGCGTAGCTGGTACGAACGATATAGCGCGACCCGTGCGTCATCTGAAAAAGATATTGCGCCATGCGTTTCCCATAGGATTCGCACACTTTGCCCCGCGAGTTTTCTTTCTTGTCCGTGATTTTTATATCATGCATACGCCTCGGCGAGCATTCGATGACGCTTCATTGCGACGTTTCAATCACGCAAATGACGTGCAAATGAAATGCAACAACGGAAAGTTCGACAAAATGGGATACTCATTTTTATAGTCTTTATACGCGCAGCTATTTTGTTGATAGTGGTAGAAATGTATTTTATTCGCGACTAACATATTGGAAGCAACAGCAAAAGTACGCGTAAAAGTTATTGCAACTAGTACCTCAATTGGTCCAACTTTTCTCTACTTTATTGCATAGGATATATTATTATTTGATCTTGCTCGTGATAATTTAATAATGTAGTTCTAAGTTTAATACTATTCGTGCAATCGAAGGAAAATAATAATTCACAGTTCATTTCCAATTTAATTATTAAGTGCACCAATAAATAATCCACTATATTTAAATAGGATGTTAAATTTATGTCATTGAAAGAAGGTACTTTAAATTGTAAAGCCAGTGTAAAAGAAGTATAATTGGTTGCAGAGCAACGATGATTATTTTTAAGATAGGATTAGTATTTAATTTTTGAAAAAGAACGGGGGATTATTCATTGGTACACCTAACACTTATGGAATGGAAGTTTTTAATTTTTAATGGTGGTTACAGATCTTGAACTTCAAATTGAACAAAAATAGATAAAGATTTATACGTTCGATATCGTCGATTGTTCCAAGTTTCAAATTTTAAAAGAACTCGAGAGTTCTTTGGCCGTGGGACAAAGAAGTGCATTAGGTGACAGGCCAATGCTGCACCTCATCTGTGTTATAATATCAGAATGATCGATTTATTTCCATCAGAATCGACCTGCGACGGCATTAAGCATCAGCCATTTTTCTCTCGAAGAAGTAGGTTATGTTTTTACAAGGTCCTTTCGCTGTCATCCCCTATAAATTGAAAGATCGAGGTGCAGCTGCGTTCGACAGTTAATTAAACGAGTTGCAAGAACAACTTTCCAGGGATAAAGCAACGAGGAACCTCCATACACGCCGTGTGTCTTAATCCACCGAGTAACTGCAATTTTTATACCTTCAATTCACGGCGATATTACGTTCCGCGAACTAACCATCGATCCATCTATGTTTTTTCCACCCGATTCGTTCTAGAAACTATTTCCTCAACCCCTTTGCCCGATCCTATGATTTGTCGCGGCATCGCAGCGCAACATCGATTCATTCGACGGGGCAATTTTCATTTTGATGCCGCGCACCGCGTCAATCCGGTTAAGCGGACTTTTAATGCGACCTGCGACTCGAAACTACACCGTCGGATTAACGGGACCGTCGAACGAACCGGTTGTAATTAGCTAATAAGAGAGATACTCGTGTTCCGATGGAACGTTCGAGATTTCCGGAGAAATCGTTCACTGGAGCAGAGAAACGGACCTCCAGGATCTCGATTAACCATAGCGTAAGATGGAGAACAAGACCGGAAATTGCCGCAAAAGCACCAGTCCCGTGTGTCTCATGTTCTTCATGCGAACTCCTCTCTGACTGCACCCTTTCCGGTGCATCGTAACTCGATTGCGATCGCGGCTTTTAATTATCCGCTCTGGTTACCGTGATCCAATTCGAATGGCGAACGTGCCAGTTCGAAATGACAGGCCATTGTGTACCGTTACCGGCATATCATCCGCAAAATCGATGAAATAATCGATGCCATCGCCCTGCCCCGCCAGACGATTCCGTTCCAATTGCCCCGATGCGCAAATACGCGATTTAATCCGAAATTTTCACCACGGCCGTCTGTTTTTACTATCGCGTCGCGGGCAGATTTACGACGATTTTGAAACATCGCGCGAAATTAAATTCAACAGGCCGGAGTCCGGCTTGTAAAGAACGGATTACGGCAAAAGGCGTAGCCGTCGCTTTAATTATAACACCAGCCAACGAACTGTCGGCACGCACGGGGGAAAAACCGTGCTTGCAAAACTTATTTCGTTTGCTGCTACGCGAACTTTATAACGTTTCTCCCGAACAAACTGCGAATATTTAACTACGACCCCGGCGAGGCGCACGCGCGACGGCCGCTTTCAATAAAGCTCGGAACCGGTGTTTTACAAATGTTCTAATAATCCCCTTCGTTTAATGCCGAGCTTTGTTTCGTCACGGTTGGAAAACTCGCTTTACGAAATTCAAACGCGCGTGTACGCCTCCCGAACAAAGTGCCCGGCGTCCTAAACCGACGCCTGTGTTGCATAATTATTTCGTTGTAACTAAGCAGATACGGTAATCTCCGTGCAACGGCATGCTCGCGGAATTAGTTGAAACACGGTGGACTTTGCCGACCTTCTACGCGAACCGAACTAAATAAGATTAACGTAGGAATTGTATCAACATTTAAATTGAATATCCTGCGTAATGCGCGACTGAAGCTAAAACTCAGCCGTCCTTGTTAAGAGTCAACCCTTTGAATGGCATGGACGCATAAACACGAAGCTAGACAAGGAGATTATATCATAAGCCAATGAAAATTATAGGTGCTCGAGATGGGCACGAAAAAAAGAAATAAGTAAAAATAGTTATTTAGTTGCACGTTGCACGACTAATCGGTACAATAATCTAGTCCGCAGCGAGTATTTAAATCTGGAGTGCTCCTCAAAGAGTTAACGATCAATTCAAGCTACGATCCATTACGAAATCCACCATAATTCCAGCATACCAAGTTCGGGTATTTACAGGAAGGAAGAGTGGAAAGCGAAAGTGATCGCGAAAAGCAGAGGCAGCGAGTTATAGCGTTCTGAAAGAAAGGGCGACAGGAAGCGAGGTATCATCTATCATCTGGCTGTTTACCGGCGAAACAGCCTGCAAATGCTATTCAATTTGCCTGATGGAAAGCCTGCCTTCCTTCCTTCCTTCCTTCCTTCAGTCGCGATCGCGTTCCGCTTCACATCTGCATTCCTTCTAACTTCCTTCCTTCGGCTCCCTTTCTCCTTATTCTCGTCCTTGTTCTCGCCAACTTGCCCTTTCACGAGTCCTTACCGTGCTCTTTCCAGTCCTCTTTACCTTCGTTCCTTTATTTTCCCCTTTTATCTCGCTACGCGCCACCGTTTTCCGTATCGCGCCTTTTCTTTTTCCCCGCCTCTAACTGGGCGATTTGTGCTGTTACATTTCTACCAACACGTGTTCGCTTTTCTACGAATCTTTGGCGTCGCGAGTCTCGAAGCGAGAAGGACGAAGAACAGTGGATGGAGCTTAAAACGCCACGACAGCGCGCGAAGATAAAAACCGGTAGAGAAAGAACGCGACGAGACGCAAGGGAGAAATTGGAGTGAGTAAATGCTAGGAAAAGACGAAGAGAACGCGAATAGGGGACGCGGGGAACGTGTACCTTTGGCTCTCATCTTACAAGGGAAAAGCTTTTTCCATCCCCCTGTTTAGCCGCGCCCTCGCGAGCGCGTGCGACGCCTAGCGACAAGTATTTCACGATGAATAGGTGGAAGGACGTGAAATAGGATCGACGTCGTACGGTGTTGCGCGACGCGGCGGCGGGGAACTCGCGAGAGAAAGCCGTGTAATTGAATCGTTGTCGTTGTTACAGCAGCGTGGGCAGGGAATGCAACAGAGACTTCGGAGGTGACGGCTGTTTTCTCGATTTCTTAATTTCACGTCGACGTGTCAAGTCTTATAACATCGCAACTGCCAGATACACACATTCATAGAAGAAGCAATGTCTGCCATGCAACTTCTCGACGTTCTATTTACTCCTTGCTACACGATTCCATTGGATCGTTTTAAAATACAAGGCAACGCATAGTTCACGTATCAATTTCCAAAAGCATTTTTAATGAAATTCTATATATACCGGTTAACTGAATTCACGCTATCGCGTCGATTCTGCCTGCTTAAGCTGTGCCACACCTATGCGTCGGTTGGTGGCACGAAAGCGGAGCAAGAAGAATTTTCCTATAAATCTCCCGGTCCAGAAGCGCGGGTGACGGCAAGTGGCTCGACGCTCGCCAGATCGCAAAGGCAGTGCGAAAGGGAGGCAAAGGGAAGGGTTGTAAAGGGGTTCCCCGTGGCGAGGTACAACGCCGCCGAGGGGAGCGGGGTAATCCACGCATCATATCTCACCGTTGACAAGCATTCATGACCCCTGGTACCCGGAGCCCTCAATAGCGAACGACATCCACCAACAAACACCCTCCACCTCCTCCGTACAACCACCACCCCTCATTCCTCACGCTCTCTTGCCGCCCAGGAACCCCTTAACCTCACGCCTCCCTTGGTCACCCTCTTTTCCACAGATTTTCAACGAACAGTCCCATAGAAGCGAGCTATCGAACCGGACGAAATATGCCTGCGGCGGGGTTCCCTCTGTTTCGTGTTAAAAATTAACCGAATCCCCGTGAACGTATTCATATTTCCCGTGACCTAGCCCATCCCTCTCCGTGTCTCTTCCCCTTTTTTGCACCGGAATGCGCGCATTTTTTTTCACCCGTCGCGCTGCCATTATTGCGTGGAACGCGTGCCACCGGGAATTTTATTGCGTTCGCACGGAAAGGGGTGGCGTTCATTGGCACGTACGTCCCTGGACACGTACGGAGCACGGCCATTGTATGGCGACCGATCGTGCGCGCTCTGTTCTAGCTTTTCCGCGTGCGAGAGAAACCTCCCTCGGTTCGGGTTATTTCGACTAACCGGATGGAAGACAAAAATGTAAGCGAGAACGCGGCAGAATCGTGCGCAACCCTTGTCGCTTGCCATCGGTTTTGGGGACAGGAAATCGTGTGTTACCGTGGCACGTGTCGACGATGGATTTTTTACACGCGCTCCAACATTTTTTCGTTTTTTATTTCTTTTTTTTTCTCGGTTACGGAGAAATAAAAACGAGCCAAACGAACGCGAGCATGAAGAGGTGAATCCGATAAATTCTCTCCGATGTGAGTGTCGGGGGTGCAGTTTTTCATAACTGCATTTTAACCGAACTACACGCTGTTTATTGAAAAAAATATACTATTAAGATACTCGAAACTTATTCGAGTTCGTGTGGAAAATATATTTACCGAATACACGTATGGAAAATAATTTTACGTGCATCGAAGGTTGGTATTTGAAGTTTCCATCAACCCGCTGATAGATTTTTCCATCAAGATTCCGACAACAATGTGATCAGCGCAGCGTTAACGAGCTAGACGTACGTAAATGCGTAAATATTTAGCTGCGGGAGTGTACATTATTCGCCGTCGATACGAGATACGCGACAATGCGTATTTTCGCCGGTGGAAGCATGGGGAAAAAAATAATTTATGCGAGCGTGTCGCGCGACGCGTGCTGCCGAGCGGCCGATCGAGCGGAGCAGGGCCGAGTCGACAAGTGCTTTTATCGTAAACACTAGTTCCGTGATAGAATAATTAAGGCGGCCGCAATCAATATAAAAAATGGATGGCCATTAAAGCGTTCCGACTGGGCGTCAGCGATATACGCGGGATATATCACGTTAAAGCGTAATTTCATTGAAAATCGCGCGCGTACATAATAGCGTTAATTTAAAAGGGAATTAATTCGCTGTGCGTCACGTTAATTTAAAAGCATTCGCCCGAAACGATTTGTTGGCACGCCAAAGCCGGCCAAATTGAACGCTCTTTGAAAAGCCCGCCGATTTTTCCTACCCAAACGACATATTTACGAGCTTCGGACAGACACATTCACGGCAAGAGTCTCATTATCGAATCCGAATCTCATTCAGAACAATCCTCTTCATTATTTATCATTTACACTTTCCCTTTGCGCGTTGCACGTCCAATTAAATCGCCGATCGAATTAAAACTTTCTTCGACATTCGAAAAGCGAAGCAACTCTTCGCGATTAAAAATTCCCAGACGAATGTAAAGCGCAAACATCGAATCACGATTGTAAAGTGTCTGGCGCCTTTCGAATCAGCCTTCAAACACTTCTGTCGGATATTTTTCGATATTTACACGACAAAACTTTCCGTTTCCTGTCGCTTTTCCCACCGCGAAAGTTACCAACGGAACGAGCGAGAAAATGAGAGAGAGAGAGAGAGAGACAGAGAGTTTCTGATGATTTTCTTAACGAGTTCCAACCTCGGATGTCGTCCCGTTTCCCAGAGATCACCGATGGAAGGAGCAGTATACGGCGGCGAAAGTTCCCTCGCAGTTTCCACGACAAATACTTACAATTCCGGCATATTTGGCCGTATAATTTTAATCCTCTTAACGAGCGCACTCGCGTAACAGCTAATTACATCCGGACGGGCGGAACGGGACCGGTGGGACATCAAACGCGGCCACGGTAATCCAAACGTTTTAATTAGACGCCGCCGGCCAATCTTATCCGCATGATTTCGCACGAAGCTGAACGTTTTCTTTCTCGTTAGGAGCGTTACGATAACAAGGCCCAGCCGTGCACCCGCTTACGGTTCTCTCGCTATGGGATTCCCGGCAATTCCCGATGATAATATTATCGGAGGTGAAACGCTACCACCCGGTATTCCTTTAGTCGCTGCTAGTAGATTTCTAAGCCATAAGCCGGTCTTAGAGACAATTCAATTAGCCGATGCGATCCCAGGGATACGTGCGTGCGAGAGCGCGTTACACTAGCTGGTGAACCGCGTACACGCCGATTCTAATCTGCGTTATGCACGCCCGTGTGCGTGCACCGAAGTAAAGAGAGAAAGAAACGAAGGGAAAGAAAGAGGCCGTCTGGGCACTCTTTTGCAGCCGGTGAAACGCCGACTGCAGTTTTCCCTCGAGTCGGATCGGTATTGCCGATCGACCGATCCACCAGATTACTCTCATAAAACAACAATTACCGGCGGCTTTTAAAACGCGTTTGCCTGATTCAACTTTACGATCCCTCGGTTATCTCATCTGCTACCACTGTGCCTCGGAGAGTCGGCGAGCTTTGGCCTGGCTCCTTCTTTATTTCAATTTCCTTAATTAAGCCACCCCTGGCGCGCTTCATCGACCAGACAACCCCTTCGTTTATTCGTTCACTTTTTCTTTCTTACATTATATTCTACGGCTGTGAGCTCGCGATAGAGATCGCTACGATGTTTAAGATTACTCAAAATTCTGGACGTCCCTCGTGGATTGCCCGTACACCGTGGATGGATATTGTACACAGTTTGAGATGCGGCATTTTTCTTTGTACGTTCAATTTTGCTTGACTACCGAGCGCCACGGATTGCAGGGTATAAACGAAAGTTACTGCTTCGTTCGTGAATTTTTTCCGTTTCCTCGAAATATACGAAAGGGTGGCTCTGTTTTGGGCGGATGCTTTATGAATTTAAAGCAGGTCACTGTGCTGTCGCGTAATATGAAATATAGAATGGGGCGCCTGATGTTGCCAACTGGATGAATTTTGTTGTTCCCGAGCATATTACAAAATCATTAAGAGGAAATGCGTTTAGTTTGATGGAATATTATAATGAAAATTGTAGAACTGTAATTTCATCGTAACGAAAATTGCAATTTTCATGTTTAAACGTGTAACTAGCTCGGTACCAGTCATTGAAAGTTCTATTAGAACGTACCGAACAATAAAGCGCGCTGGCAAGTGAGGGCAAAGTTCGATGGATCGCGGCGGGCGAATAGTTTTTCCTCGCCGGCGAGGAATTAATTACAAAACGCGATACGAGATTTTATAATGCCACTGCGTTGCGTATACATCGCCGAAAGTTAGTTACGAAAACAGCCCGGAGCTATCGAATCCGGCGTGCAGTTACCTTTTCATTAGTAGAACGAATGAGATTCGGCGAAACTTTCCTTATTTTGTGCTCGCGCGCGCGCACACGATCGCTTTGCGTGCCGTTAAATCGTCGAATTTCAACGACCCTCTGTTCGCTCTCCCGTCCGTTGCCCGACCATTAAATTAATCTCGCGCAACAGATTCCGCAGAGGATACGCGCCGCGTAATCGAACTATCGAACTTCTATCGTGGTTCGGGGAAAACCTGTCCAGCTAAGTCCCCGCCACGTTTCCCCAATCATCGAGTCTTCGCATCGCGAAGTTTTACTCCCTCGCGAAGGTTGTTCCCGCAAACAAAAACGAAACCACGCCATCGACGAACCGGTCGATAAACAAAAAGGAAACGGAGAAGCAAGGGGTGGGCGGAATTCGGGAATGAATGAAATTTTACAGTTTAACCACCAAGGTGAACCAAGGACCCGCGATTTTGGCAGGCTTCCACATCGGGACTGAACTAACAATCCCGTAGTCCAAATTTAACAGACGGCAGAATTAAGTGCCGTGTAATTCCCCCTATCCCCCTTATTTTCCGCGAAATGACTGACGGCGCTTGTATAAACTTCGCGATCATAGATTAAATAAATGCGAGAAAAATATCGTTTGCCAAACTTCTTGGCAACGCGTGCTCGTTCTAATTTTTCAGAAAACCGACCACGTACGTTCGCGTGAAACATTGGCTAGCCATAATTCATGTTTGCCCGTAAACGCGCGGAGAAAGTTGCGGAAAACATCCCCCCCCCCCCCCTCATTTTCACCCCAACTTTCCTCAACATCTTTAACAGAAGTTATCCCGTGTTTGTCGACAATCGAATAAAATAATCGATACCTATAGGAATAGAAACCGATTTCCTCGGATCGATAGCACCGTTTTCAAGCACAAATCACCGTCGCAAATGGACGCGTTCAGCACATGTTCAGCTACGCAAGCAGCTTAGCCGATGCACGTTGGACGCACGTGCGTGCAACGAGCGACTTTTAAATGAACACGACAGAGAGCCCGTTGATTTATCCGACACTATTTGTTCTCCTGCCTACCGCCATTCCTCGCTCATTCCGAATATTCTTTTTTCCTATGCGACGTGGGACAGAGGGTGGGCCTACGAAACGAGGCTACGACCAACGCAGTCTGGACAAGCCTGTAGCTACGGTACCGGTGCACCAGCAGTTTTCCCCACCGGGAAATCTGCGGCAATTTTTCATTGCCCGACACGACAATGTATCTGCCTGCTACACCCTTCCTCCGCACCCTTCACCCCTTTCGTCTCCGACCTCGAAAAAGTGTCCCGCCACCCTCTGCAGTTACCTGTGCTCTGACACCAGCGCGAGCGCACTTTGTCGGCCGTGATAATGTTTTCATTATTCACTGGATTATACGCCGCGTTACCGGAAATCAGGTGGAACGGTATTACGCGACATCGGCCACGTCGAAGCGTGATTTACCGCCGCGATTGTGGGTGGAAAAAGTTAGGCAATGTTCCGGGATGTAATACGGTTCGCTAGCCGGTGAGCAAGTGGTTATTTGCTCGGTCAAAGACAAACATAGTGTTTTATGTAGCTCGTGCAGTAGTCGATACACCAGCTGCAGTTCATCTTGGAATTATGCGAGGGGATTGGAGGCTTTATTCGGACGGGTTGATTCTTCGATTTTGATATTCGATGGCTACGTAGAGGAAAACTATTTGCGCAGAAAATATCAACTGAAGATTAAACAACGTTCCATTACAACTGATCTTCTATTCATGCAGAGTGCATCACGAATTTTCAGCCACTTGCAACGGTCTGGCAGAAAATGCTTGGAACAAATGTTAATACAATTGTGTTATATTGCCAATATTCAGAGTAGCAAAAAGAAATCGTCCTCGACAAAAGGTTAAAATTATCATGGTATTTTTAAATAGAACTATGTATTTTTAACTTCACAGTGTTGTAGATAATACCAAGACGAATTTAACCATCTACTGTACTATAAGCTGTATTCTTTACATATCTCTGCTATGAGCTCTTACGTCATTCTTCTGCCATACTGTACCACTGTCTCTTGGTTACTCTACTTTACCTTATTCTTTATTCTCTTTTTCAATATCCTTTCTATCGAAGAGTTCTTTTTCCCGTTAATACCAATAAATAATAACAGTAATAATATTCTCTGACCCGACGAGAAATGAACATAGTAGCTGAGAATACAAGTAATAATAATAATAATTTTGAAATTTCGAAGTGAACCACGGTTGCACGGAATTAAAATCATCGACTGTACGCTAGTTATTCATTTATTTATCGTTCGACATGTTAAAACATTACAAAACGCAAAGATTGCAGCGATTACGGTTCGAATAACGATTCACATGCAACATTTAATTGAGTACGGTGTTCGATGACGCTTTTTGAAAATCGACCATCACGCGTTCCGTTATAATGGTAAATGGTACTTAATTTCGTTGCAGCACCAGTTAACTGCTCATGTAGAAATATGCAATTTTTCAAAAGGTTTCAGGTCAGTATCGACTGCAGCGCAATTCCCGGTACACCTTTATGGAATCCCACGGTGTCCTTCCTCGCAAAGCGGAAGCGATACCACTTAATGAAATTTCATCGATCGATGACGCGGACACGTCGTTTCCTGAATGCAATATCGTGTCTAGCCGCGCCATCAACGTGACAAAGTACAGTATTCCGTGCGTCGGCCCGACACCGGCCGCCCTGATATTGACAGTAAAAAATGTATCGCGGATGCAGTGGACAATGCAATAACGAAAACCACCGAGAGGGTTCGATGTTAATATCTGTGAATTAAAAAAAGGAACACCCCTGATCGTTCGCGCGGAACGGATTCTTTTGTAGTTGCAAATTTCGCGCAACAGCAATTGTGCGGAATCTCGCTTTGAAGCCGTGTCGCTTTGCTTTTGCTAGGCACGTTCGATTTTCATTGCAAAGTAAGCTGCCTCTGGCTTCGTCGAATAGGTTGATATACCATCCGCCTACCGAAGGATTAAGGAAAATCAGGTTGCCGGTGGTGGCTGTCGCGAATACGAAAAGGACTCGTACAAACCGGAAGACGCTCGTACGCGAAATCTTCGCCACTGGAGCGGCTTGATTCTATTTACCCCCTCTGAGGAGGAGAGATCGCGATGCAGATACGCTTTCGTCGCCGGTAATCGTATCCAACGACTGCTGCTGAAAGTGTGTACAATTTCTCAAAGAGCATCGCGGCCGTGCTTATAACGGGCTCAGACATTTCGCGTTTTGCAAATACCTTGCTTGGTTGCTGGATCACTTTAAATTGCTTGCTTTAAAAATAACGTTGATTTGATTCTTAGGAAGCTAAACCTTTAATGGTAAAGTAGTTTCTTCTCGGAAATAAATGTCGAGCATAATCAATAATCTCTTATTAAAATCAGTAAAAATTATCAACATTATAAACAATTATAAAATTTAATGTTTACAGTTTTTGAATTTATGAGGCAGGTACTTTTATATGATATATTACAGAAAAATATAGACTAAATAATTACAATGGTTACATTAGTTGAATTTACGCGTGTTTCCCTATGGATGTACAGTACCGTTCGTAATTATTCGCACGACAAAGATTTTATGATTTTCTTTGATATTACTGTAAAAGTTAAGCCAATTTTCCACACCATTCTTAGCACATATTACTTGCAGATATCTTCTGTTAGAATTCTATTAGAATACTCATACTATTTTTTATTGTCTATTGCATACAATTTTCTGTAGCTTAAATACTAAATTATCTAAGCATTGCCCATCTGCCTACTCTTGGAATCGTTCGAATAGTTATGAGCTGTATTGTGTCCTCAGTTAAGCTTTTGTAAATCACTAGATGCTGATTCACACGATCACTGATCACTAGAACTTTATCGATTCACACGAATCAACCATTTATGCTGAAGAATTTTAAGAAAAAATATAAAACACGCAAGAAAATTATATTTGTTAGATACTTGAAAAAATTGTCTACAATTTTTATACCACTATTGGAGGTGTTTACGGTTACGTTTCTGGCAGCCAGGGTAAAGAAAACGACTCGGTGTACTAAAGCAACTCCTTTGGAGGCTGGTTGTTCTCGGGAATATTTCACTAGTAGCACGTCGCTCTAAATCGATAGCCACGGATTTCAGCGTTCACGGGATGTTTCTCGGCGCAAATGCCCACTGAACTCTCGCGTCAAGATTCATAAGCAACCGACCGCAACCATACTCGTTTCCCGGATACTCCTTTGCAGAGGTAAGGGCGCGTAATTCCCAAGAAAGCGGAGGGAGCTACAGATAGTAGCGACGTCGTTTCGTTTCGAAGTAGGTCATGTAATTAATACAAAATAGTTAACATTCGGTAATCCAGTACCCCGGTGATCTTTGGCTTCGCTCAAGCTCCAGTTTACGCTTCTCTCTTTATTCGACTCGCGTTCCGCGATGCTCTTTCAATTAACGTTCTGACTCAACGATTAAGGGCAACTAATTTCCGTCTAGATCTGCCTTTGCAGAGATGAACGAATTCGACCAATTTTGTGCCATCGTTTCGCAACACTCTTTGCGTTACGTTTGTATGTCTTTCCTTCAATTGAAAACGACGGAGACGGATAAGACAGACGTTCGTATCTTTGTTGTTTTCAATTGCAAAATAAGGAAAGACAAACAAACGCAACGACGATGCACCTAGCCTTTGAGAAACAGTCAACTGTTTCTTTATGGGCAGGGAAGGGAAGTTAACGCGAATATTCTGAGGTAGAATAATGTAGAAAACAGAATGTCGCGTGAACGTTCATGAATTGGCGCATGATTGAAGAGTGTTTGAACGAGAAGACTATAAAGTATTGTATAGACTATGCGGAGAATATAAGATGCGTAAAAAGTGTGAATGGAAGAGTTGAGAGCGAGTTTTTCCGAGATATAGACGTTGCGAGCTGTGAGAATATTTTTGACAGACACGTTTATATGTTATGATTGTTGACTATTTTTAATAAATACTGTTAACTGTTAAAAGACTTTTCTACCTCCCCATACAATGACTCATCTACGTGGAATTTATTTAAAATAATCCCTACAATAATTATGGAACTCTAACTTCCCGTTGAATTATCACTTTGCACGAAACAGCTATGGTTCAAATTCAATCCTAATTTTAAAAAAATTCCTCCTCTGTTGCGTTTTTCGCGCCGTAGTTTTCCTCGGCAAACTAATTTCCCCGCCGTGAAATTGTCTCAAAGCCAGCGCGTGTTGATCAAGTGTCAGCGTTGCGTTCGGAATCGCATCGCTCTAGGAGAACCGTGTGAGTCGAATCCACTTACTGCCGCGATAATTATCGCGCCACGGTAGAAGGTGCAACGCCTCGGGATTCGCGGTGTAAAGCGGTAGATTGGAGAAGGATAGAGCACGATGCGAACCGAACGAATCGTCTGGACCATAAAGCGAGAGACAACAGGAGATTGTCAGGGTCGACAACAAAGAGCAGGTTAGTTGAACACAGCTTATTACAAAAGAAAACGGTCCTCGGCGCTGCCGGTTGCACTCGACCTCGAGCATGTTCGATTCACGGTCCCTTCTATCGGTAGAACGAAAGAGTTCCGGCGAAGGAACGCCGAGAACGGAGTGCATCGGGGTTCTAGACGGTATCCCGTGAATTCGGTGCATCGAGAAAACGCATCGAGGATCAGTCACGCAGGAAACGGCTTTTAATCGAGTGTGAAGCGAACAAATACCGCGCATCTCTCCGATCGAGCCTCGAGGAGCGAACAGAGGGCGCACAAAAGGAAAGCAGAGAGGTTGCCGGCGAGGGGAGCGTTTGTATCGGGCCGAACTTTATTTCTCGCGTTTCCAGAACGCCCGGGGATTTTTTACCGTTAATTCCCGCCTCGTCCTTGCCCCGTTCGTCCTCCCGCCCGGGGTTTCAACCCTTCTACTAAACAGGAGAAACGTGCTTCCGTGGAATTGCGCCGTTTATTAATCGAACCGAACAAAGGGGGCGGTTTTTCAAACGTCGACGGGGCAAGTAGCCGCGAAACGTGCAATTTAAGAATGTCCGGCAATCGATTCGTTTTAGCGTTTGAGACCAACCGGCAAATCTCTTGCGATTTCTTCGGTAGGGGCACGTTAAACGGCACCACATCATTCAAGTCACTTTCGAATAATTTGGAACGAATAAATTACGAGAATTAACGAATAGGTTTTCATGATCAATAGACCAAATTTATATTCTTATTAACAAAGTTAAAGAAATGAAAGATAAATAAAGGGTTGCTCCACCCTCAAAATCTGATTTGTACTTTATTTTAAACACTTTGCACATTTCACTTATTACGCGCACTTTGTGCATTTTTGCACATTTAACTCAGTTGCATGACGGCCCGAATGTTGTGACCTGTCTTTTATAACGACAATAGTGGAGCTAACTATGGACCCGTATCACCGGAGCAAATACGATTAAATAAATACAAAATTTTTAATAGGAATTAGTGATATTCTTTAAAATGTTCTATACATATCGGTACATTGCAAACATCGCATTAAAAATCTATTTCTCTTCCGATCGATTTTGCTAAGCATACACTGCAATGTTTAGATATGGAGTGATCGTAGCCCACGGATTATTTATCCATTTATTTACTTATTAAACGGGTAACCCAATTAGAGTACAATGGCTGTACAGCGAGGGGAAATGAAACAGACGGCGTTATAATGATGTTATCTACAAAATATCTAACAATACATTTCTAAACTTAACTAATCCAGCGAGGACGAAAAAGAATTAGCATTAATACAAATTTTGGTTATTGGAACGGATTTAACAAATTTAGAGGTATATTTAAGCTACATAAAAGTGCGCGTGGGAAGTAGAAATTAAGTGAATCTAGTAGAGTCGGGCAACTAATTGAATTAAATTATTCCGCGTTTGATGATACAGGCCAGACATTAGTCGCGGAATATTCCGCTTCGCGATGCAAATAGGTTAAATTCAGAAATAAATACATAAAGATTCACGGTCTAATGATCAAATATTAGATTCATTCGAAACCGACCAATAACTTTCCGTTCCGTTGATTCCATTATGACTTTCAAGATACCCAATTTACAACAGATAGGATCAGCACTTGCGCAAATTCGAGTACACTTTAAATATTACACGCGCTCGCAATTTCTGCCACCGCAAATAGAATATACTATCTCGAGCAGTTACATACTTAGAACTTGCCCAAAATGCAAGCCCTTCGGAACTTTGAGAAGCTGGTTAAGCGACGCGAACATTAACCCTTACGGTGCCAATCTGCAATCAACTACCTCAAACACCGTTTGTGCGCTGAAGGTGATATTAACGAACAATTTAGTAACTTCGGGTATCGATCTCGAAGCCGGATGTTTCGCGTTATCCAATATGTTCGCGAATCAAACGCCTTCCGCGCATATTAACCGATACACTTAATAATACGCCTAAGTGCGCGTTTAGAGAAGGGTTCGAGAAACTTGCAGGTGGTCTACAGGAGTACCTGGTAACAGGTTAATCGTCCTTTGGGAGACTTTGACCAGCGTCAAACTATTTGGTAGACAAGAAGTTAGTAATTACCAATTATCCGATAGCGAGA
Organism: Eucera pruinosa; assembly: GCA_028830335.1. NCBI lineage: Eukaryota > Metazoa > Arthropoda > Insecta > Hymenoptera > Apidae > Eucera > Eucera pruinosa. The sequence goes on along the minus strand of JAMYCR010000004.1, from coordinate 13,369,846 downwards.
ACGGTAATTGGTAACGGAGCTGACTAAGATAGTACAGATTTTGGCCGCCGTTAGTGGCTTTCAAGTGGTATTGCGCTCATTAAAACATAATTCCCAGGCGGCGCTCGGCTCGTCCTTCGACTCTTTTCTGCGTGCTAACAAAATTTCGCCTAATTATCGTTTCATTTAATAAAAGCCACGGGGATGGGTTGGCCAGGAGGGGGGAAATGGTTACGACGGCACAATTTCGCGGCGTAAGACGACACGTTCCGGGGAATAAGGGTGTAATTATCGAAACTCCGAAACGAGAGTTGGCTAAACGCTGCGCTTTTAATGAAACTTTAAGGGGATACTTGCTGGTTTAATTGGGGCATCGTAAGGCCGAGCCTGCACTCTTATCGGCTTTGTTATTGATCTCCGTTTCGTGTCAATCCGTTGCCCTAATTATCCTAATTGTAGGAAGAAACCGCGAGCCACGGGCTCAAATTTCAGCGAGCCCGGAAGGGGATAACTCTGAACAGTTACGTGACTGATAAATGTTTGGAACTGAGCGAACTTAACAAGTGGCCGACGAATTTCTCGGGAAACTTCAAGGCATTATCACTGATGGGCTAAAGTGGGAAGCTTCTACTGTTAGGGGAAATTATGTCACTTGGAATTTTTAAAGTCTCTTATAGGGTAAAGTACCCAGTAATCGACACTAAACCAGCCATCGATATTTTCTGTGATTTTAATTAGTAACCACTTTGCATACAAATAAAACGGAATTCGATTCATGGTAGAGATACTATTTAATTTGGATCAACCGAATATTCATTTAACCGTTTGAAGATCAACGCCGTTTAACGCGGTATTTTGTCAACAATTATTCCAAACAATTTACATGGTCGAATATTACGTTTCAGAGTTGCAACTATCAAAAAGCATTTTAGGGATTTGTGTAATTTTTATCGCAACTTAGCGACCTGTCATTTTGACAGCCTTGGTAGTTCTAGTGTTAAAATCATAGAAAGTATCCATTAACTGGCTATTTTGCCCTACGTCTATTAACTCTATTAATTCTATTAATTCTATTAAGTCTATTAATTCTTGACTAATTATTAACAAAAATATCTATTTGCAACAATCGTCCGTAAAGCGTTAAAATTACTACAAAGTTAAATTTGCAGAACTTTGGTTTAGGAAATTTATCAAATTGCAGCGCTATTTATTCGTGCAACTTTGTTGGGGAAATTATAGGGTAGGAAACGTTTCTGAGATGGAGACGATGCACGCACAAGGCTTGTATAAGCTGGTATTACTGCTGCAGAAATTGGGGTTCGACGAGCGAAGCTGTCGATTTTCCGCGAACAAGAATCTCGGAAGGCGAGAGCTCCCACAGTCGACAATTTACTTTACCGGTTTATCGTCCCGTTTATGACGCTCTCCTTTCACGATTAAAGACAAGAAATGCACGTTTCTCCTGCATCTCGTGCAATTTAAGGCGTGCCATTAAATAGGTGAACGATTGGATGTATGTAGATATTTCACACAACGTCAATCGTTTCTTAACTTATTCCTCAAACGCATTTCCAACAAATTATCAATTAATTAATACGAATATTTCACGTATAACGGAGTGGATTGAAGAACAATTTTTATGCTTTTGATTTGGAGTAAAATTATGAATTTCGCGAACGTTGCAATATTCCAAATTCGTGCAGAAGTATAATATCCGGTAGAAGGATACGTAGGTCTTTGACAGATCAAAGAGATTGCTAATTAAAAACTGACTTTCCAACAGTATTTATATGAAAGCTGCCCGTTGTCAGGCGTGCGTTTGTACGTTTATTTATTGCATATCGTTTCCAGTGTCGCGGAATTTGCTCTAACACGTTGAACGAGTGCGCGGGAAACCGTGTCGAGTTAGTCGAAACAAACTGACACGCGCGTAGCCAATTAAAAGTTTTTCCCTCCTTTCGAAATACACGCTATCCGGTGCTCGCGATAAATAGATTCTTTTTATCCGTTCTTCGTAAACAACGCGTCCGGCCAACTTTTAATGCAGTTATAATTAGCTCAGCTTGCCAGTGTGGCCCTGACAAAAGATACTCGAAAATTAATATTTAACACTTCCCACTCCAACGCTTGCAGCACGCTTTCCAACACCGCTATTAATTAGTATTCTTCGTCCGACGTCCGAACCATATTTTTCTACTCGAAAAACAAACTTCCCGCAGAAATCTAATCCCGCAAAGCAGATGCGAAGTCTTTTCGGACAGACGCGAAATCGGATTTAAAAACAAGACCGGAACAGTGAAGGGAAAAATGGCGGAATAATTCGAAAGGAAGAAAAGCTTAGATGGTTCGCGCGTAGGACAAAAGAGGCACGCGAGAGACGATGAGAATTGTGAAAGTCAGAGAAAGATGGGAGAATCGGAGAGAATACGAGCGGATCCACTGCTGTTAGATCCTAGCGTGATTAAACGTGTGTTAAAACCGTATCCCATCCTAGTGCAATGTTACACACATTCAGAAGGTTGCATCTCCGTGTCCTCTGCAATGCGATCCCACACCCGTACGCATACATCGTGTGTAGATTGCGAATACTCCTCTTGCTACCAAGGTGTCTGGTTTTGTGTGTACATCGGAGTAGTAACAGTTCTCTGGCGCAGTAGGTTCACCCTGTCCCGTGCCAGACAGCCAGGATCAACCCGGTTGAATCTCGGTTTTGTCGAGTTTCAATGCTGTGCTTACCGTATGTTAGCTAAACGAGACAGGCTCCAACGACTATCGCCCGTAGACTAAAATACCATTTAATACTTGACTGAATTTGTAGACTTTAAAGTGGAATGATCGAACGGAAAGAAAGTAAGAAATTCTAGTGGTTGATTTGCGGGTATTCGAAATGATAGCATTACTGCAATTGATAACAAAAAGATGACGAAAGAAGTGGATTATTTATTGGTACACTTAACGAGTAATTTCAATTTTTCCATCGCAAATCTGATATTCAATTACCAACCTGGTAAACTGCGACTCTCCCGAAAAAGTTCCCGAGTGCAAAGGGTTAAACAAATTCGTATTTTAAGAATAAAATTAAGTTTTCAAGTCAATGACCGACAGATTCTTAAAGGCAAAAGTCAAAGGATAAAGTAACATCGAATCGCAAATCGTGATTGAGTCGTAAACCGATGAGCGAAACGTAAATTGCGTATCGTATGAGCTCGCATAGTTAGAAGCAGGAAATTGCCGCGCAATAAAGTCGCATTCCATGACACCCGACACCTAAATCACGGCCACGACAATAACCAGCCATTGACTGCAAGAAACACAAGGAGGAACGACAGGACACCCAATGAATTCTTCGAGTCAGAGTCCCTTTCATCGACGTCGAACGAGCAGTACGACATGAAAGGTCGGTAGGCCCTCGGTTGACGTGACATTAACAAATTGCCGTTTTAATGATCGTCGGCGAGCGTTCAGGTGTAATTAGGAAGAAAGCGACCTTTTCTTTAATGTAGAGACATCGGGTCTTCCCTCCGGCGGGCATAACAATGACGCAATAATGGCCTGGTGCAGTAACGCGCAAAGCGGAAACCGGTTTTAGCCAAGCATGCAACTTCAAGAGGCCGCCTCGTCGGTAGTTTGTATTATTTGCCACTGCGGAGTGGCAGTTCTTCTAATTGGACTTGGCTATCTGCGAATCTATATTGCGTTCCCAGCCACCCTTCGGCACAGTCGCGAAGCCGAGGCTGGCAGCAAACCGTGGCTCACGGAAAATCGTGTTTCGACTATCGCCACGGCCCGTTTAATTCTGTAAAAATACCGCGACGGGACAACGAGCCTCGATGCAGCGCTGGCAAAACAATATCAGATTAGCCGGATGAATGGAATATCGGGTTGGATGCGAGTCGTTTAAACGAAGAGGCGTTCGGCTCTGTGCTGTGTTTTCTGCAAGATGGCAAATACCAATCGGAAGTTCATTTAGTTTTACTAGAATATTTCCTGTGTAAGCGCGGCAGCGAAATATTGATAGCGTATTGGTCGTTTCCGATGATCAACCCTTTAACGCAGGAACGAATTTCATTTGTTTCCACTACAGGCTATCGTATTTTTACCGTCCCACAACTAAATTCTCATTTTAGTTAAAATTGATTTATCCCTTTGTAATCCCGTGTAACTTTAAAGTTACGTTTCAGAGCACTTAAATTTGTTTTTTATTTTCTACTATTATATTTTACTTTGCCATTGTATCGATACCGATCCATCCTACAGTGATTATTAATCGCTAGTTTTCAAACCAATCTAGAAATTGTGACCAGCACCGTAAACTTTCTAATAAATTTTTTGTATGTAAAAACTTTCTAAGGAATTCGTAAAACAGACTAACAGAAATATGCCGTCAAGTACCCTTAAATCGATTTTATAAAGCAAAATATTTGCAAAGGTATTAAATTCGCTCTTCCCTACCCTCAACGCCTCAATTGAAGAATAATTCTCTACGAACAATCGTCGTATCGTTTTAACGAAGACAGTTTACTAACAACCCAACAAAAGCCAATTAATTAAGTAAGAAGCATCTCCTTTGATCGTTTAAACAAGCTTCGCCGTCTACCACGGTTGACACACATTTCTCGGTACTATCGTAACCCGTTTAGATTAAACGCGAACCGCCTTCTCGTCGCAGTTACCGCGATCAAAAGGAAGTTAATTCAAGTATGCGATACGACATATCCGGGACTGGGTGTGCACGCAAACATACACACAGGCGAGTCGGCCGCAACCCCAATAGCGTGTATGCTTACGACACGTAACGCGTTCGCCTGTACCTCCTCGATTACCGCCTCAGAGTTGAACGCGAACGGGAAAATGCGACCATTAAGCGCAGCCACGATGACACCGTCGTCGTCGTCGCCGCAACCAGTAGCAACCCATCGTCTTCATCGTTTCGGACGACGTCGACGTCGTCAACGAGATTGCGTCGCGTTGATACCGTTCCAACGTTATCCGTCGACGAATCAAAATGCAGTTGCCAACTCGTATCCCTTCTCGAAAGCATCTTGCCTAGCTACCCAATTTCAAGCCGGCGAAATTCGCGCGATCAACTAACTCTCTTTCTCTCTCTCTCTCTCTCACTCTCTCCTTTCTTCTATCACTATCACCGGGTACTACTAGCAACGGCAATATCCAGTCGCATTTCGCGAGCATTAGCGGTGGGTCGTCCTCGCCACATACGAGTGAGCAACCAGCACTCGACGGAGCCGATTCGATGGAGTTCGCTGCAACGCCGCCGCTTGCGACCAGTTCGTGGGCTATTATTTGAACGGTTATTGGTACGATAGCGCGTATCTGCGCACCGTACATCACGGGGCCAACTCCACGGTTGTCACCCTGATTTCGACGTTCCGCCTGGTCCCCACCGCGTAACAACCCCTTCGTCGTTCGCCGATCCACTCTTTCTCTCCCTCTCACCTCCACTCTCTCCGTTCGTTTGTCCGTCGTTCGGTCTCTATTCTACCGCTACTCGTACAACGTACGCCGCACCCAGTCCCCACTGGCACGACTCGCCGCATAAATGTATGTTTCCAGGATTTCTGGTTGTCTGCCGAATGAATTATGGAGGCTCGACGACCAACGCCCGGCGACGCCACCGTTGCTGCTGCTGCTGCTGCTGCTGCTGGGAGCAGCATGGCCGAGATTGCGGGACACGGGGGTGGAAATTGCGAGGGGATCGGGAGCAGGGAACTGGGGAAAAGCGGCACGATTAACTCGATGCTCTATATAATGTGTTTACGGTCGCACAGGCCGCGTTGCTTTCTTGCAGTTTCGCTGTTTACTCCGCAGCGTCTTCGGTCGGACGCGTCTGTTGTTCTTCTTTCAGTCGTTTCGCGCTCTGCGGATTAGTTTCGGACTTTTTGCACGCCCCGTTGTTATCGCGTTTTATCTCGGCAAATTTGACGTCGTTATCTGGCGACGAGGTTAAAAGCAAACGTTTCTGGAGATCGTGTATGTATGAGAATTGGCGAAGATGGGATGAGGTTTGATCCGGTTGAGAAAAATAACATGTATATTGTACATTTTTGAAGGAGCAGAGAAGAACACAATGCTTATAATCTGCAAAATGATAGAGAGTATCCGAAGTAGAACGAAAAATATGATATTTAGGGGATGAAGTAAACCCCAATTTAGATTCTGTTTGATAATACTTATTTCTAAAAATGTGAACTCGTATAAAAATATGCAGTCTAACAATAAGGTTCGGTTTAAAGTTGTTTTGTAAGCAGGATTGGTAGAAGTGAAGATGAATAACGGCGATTATCTCTTCTATAGAACGTGATTTAATATGCAGAAAGTAGTCTGCAAATGACAATACGATGCAGAAAATAATTGAACGCGTTTCTTACATAATTCACGGCACGAATAGAAAGCATCGGGCAATTTCAACGCGAAGCATTCCAGAAAATCGTAGTACCATTGCAATTGGATCTTGTGTTTATATAATTACCCTATTCAGTTACAAACAAGGGGCGGAGTAAACACTATTTGCCAATTACTAGCCGCTGTTCGCTGTTATGATATGTAGACAATAGATACGGTTGCAATCGCGATACACAGGAAATCGATACTAATATCCGTCTTTGTTTGCGCAAAATATTAGCGCGCCGCTAACGGCCAGGCAACTCAATTAAACCGCTAATATTCCGTAAAATAAAGCTAATCGCCATATAAATCCCATTCCTTTCATCCATAAACCAGACATCAAAATAAACGGAAATGAAAAAGAAACAATCCTTTATTCTTTGAAATATTGCGTGCTTCGGTTAATTTCGAGGACTTACTATAGATGACTGCAACTAAAAATCTACTAGTGATACAAATTATTCGATACGTGTATTTCTGCATTCGTAGCCAAACTTATACCTTTTAATGCGACTAAAAATGGGGTCTGATAGAGAGCATTTTCAATATTTATTACTTTATTACTTTGATTCAAAGAAAACAGCTGCTGGAGCTTACCAATTTGCACCAGAAACTTATGCTGAGTTTGCTCCATCAGCTAAAATATGAGAGTAATAATTTCGACGTTAAAGAATACCTTAATGAATAAATTGCTAAGGAGGATGAACATTTCCTTTGTTGCGGAATTCATACTGCCTGTCCTGAAATTTTAACTAAAATTTATCTCGTAATTTCTCGTTCATCCCTAAAATAACAATCACTTTTGCGTCAAGAGTTTTATAATACTGTATACGGTGATTATAGCTGCCTTATATTTATAATATTTATAAATGTGAACAAGCATGACGTCTTTAAATTTTTCCAGCTCTTCTCTTATCTTCAAGAATAATGTTTTACAACTTCTTAAACCCTAGGACGATAATTTTACATGAATATTTTTCTCTGTAATCCAAATGGTTTCCGAACTATTTACAAATAAACAAATTGTCAGAAAAGTTGAAAGAAGTTATAGCCAGTGACGGAAAATATTTTAAATAAAATATAATTTAACGTCTCCCTAAATTAAATATGCTTTTTTTTGCAAAAAAAATCTCTCAAAACTATGCGGAACTCCTAATGTATAAAAAATTGGAATGTGAACTTATGTATGGGAGCTGATATCAATTAAGTATAAAGGACAATATTTCAATATCATAGACGATGCTGTTCCTTTTCGGTTGCCTGACCGAGAAATTAATTTCAGGATTCGCGTGATCCGGGGCTTCCTTCGGGCCTGATGTGTATCGAACTTCGCAACCTTTGGATGTTAGCATCTCAGAATTCAACGATAAGGGTTGAAACGTGAAGTTCGTAGTCCATTCGGCTTGATCAGACAGTTTATTATGGAAGGGGAAAATTATCCCGAGGTTCAGGGCGTTCCCCGCAGGCACTTCACCGCGCTATCGGAATACAAGCGCAAACCTGGTCTGTTGTAGTCTTCGATGTGCGTAGACTGAAATCGCGAGAGGTAACTGCGCCTCTGCGTGCGCTTACTTCGCGAAGTTTCCGCCTGGATGGATACTTCGACTCACGCTAGTCAGCTGCGATTGACGACCGATTAAAGTGCCTTTTGTTACGACACACTAACGTTCCGCGTTCGGTTATGATGGCTTTAAAGTTTCATTCAGGAACCTGATGATTCAATGAGCAGAGCAAATCGATATACAATTGAGCAGTGCGGTGGGAAATAGGTGTTGGAAATTTATAAGGAAACAAATTTTAGCGGAAAAATGGCAGAAATAATTTGCTAATACAAAGAACGAAACGCTTATAAAGGATGATTTCAACAAGAGATTCCGAATAGGTTTTTAGGGATACATTTTTTATATGGTTACATGGCGGTACCTGTTAACACTTTACGGAACCCGTCAATTTTATGGATTTCAGATTTCATACTTAAAGTTACAGAGATCATAAATATTATTTTTCAGTAGTTTATGTTAACTTTCGTTAATGTAGTGGTAGGAATATGTATTCTAATTGCCCCCTTCCTTCCTCACGTTTTCAATTTCGAATATTTATATACAATATACCTACTTTTTCGGAGACCTGTCAAATTATACAATGAATGTCCGCAAACCTAGTGTTAATTGTAGCCGATTGTAATTTTAGTGGGCTTATAATCCCAATATATACGTCATTCTCGTTGTGTGACATAAGCGATTAAAGGGTTCATTTCGGTAGCTCTCGCTAAAAAAAACATACTATGTACTTTTTCTCATAGAACTCACTTATCTATAATATTGGACATCGTCCAATATTCTTTGATTTTCCATCCACGTGCAAAGTTTCAGTGATTTCTCCGAATGTACGCTGCACTTATCATTTAAATTTCTCTTGACAACGTCATTGCAAACACTCTCGCACTTTGCCCTGATCGGAAAGGAACAGTTCGGTGTTGATTCTCGCCACCAGGATCAGGCAAACCCAACGCTTCACCCGAAACACTTTACGCGACCTTTGATCTTCCGAATATCGTTTAGGGAAAGGGGTAAACTTTTCAGTCGTATCTGCATCGAGCGGAAACTTCAAGTTGTGGACGCACGACGACGGGGTCGAACGAGTTATGCCGTTCCTGTTAATGAAACACGAACGACAAAGGAGACTGTGGAGCGCAATAACGAAGGACTGTACACACTTATCGCGGGAGTAGTTGCTGCTTTCTGTCACAACAATTCGCGGAAACGGGGTCGCTATGAAGGGACGAGATCCTACGAGGGCTACTGTTTGGAATGATCTCGACACCAGGCTACGAGTGCCTTCTCGAGCGGACTTCGCATCCTTGTTTTCGTAGCATTTCCAGCCATCGGACTGGTGTGAAGGGACTGATTAATCGTGTCGACCAAGCCAACTGCGACTGGACAATGCACTAGGAATATCGACATCTCTGCAGTTTCAGTTTAAACCCACCAATCGTGAAAAATTGCTACGAAACGCTGTGGTACTAGATCCATGGTCGATGGTTCCAACTAAATACTAATATTGGCTTAGAAAACCTATTAGCAGAGGTGCGAGAGGCCTTGAAAATATCGTGACGAGACGGGAAAATTTTCTTCGACATCGAGACGAGATCTCGATGGTACGTCTCCGATCGAAAATTTTTAAAATGTCCAGATACTCGAATATTTTGAGATTTAGTAAATGGTAAACGCGATATAATCGTTTCATGTACATAAAATTTACATAAAAAGAGAAGGTAAAAGAAAAAGAAATCTACCAATTATAGGTAGACAAAACGTAGGGCATCTACCGTTTGAAACCACTAAATAACGACAATATATCTAACATTTCCCAAAAAGCATTTACATTAATAATTATCGGATTAGAAAATGTTTGTAAAATTTCAATTTTTCTGTCTCTACTTACGGGGTTTGTTATACGTAGTGTAACTAAATATGATATTCTTTGAGGTATTACATAAAAGATTCTTATAGATAGGGTATAGAAAATAAAATACTTTTACTCTAATTTTGAGAGCATAATACATGGACCAAAAATAATGCAATAAACGAAAGGTAGCTAAACCGAAATTCTGAAGTTCTTCCGAGATTTTCGAGAATCTCGACATTTTCAAGATTCTCGAACATTTTCGTGAACCTCGACGTTCTCGTCAAACCAGATACTTTCGAGGTCTCGTCTCAACTCGAGTCTTATCGTTTCATTCAAAACATCGAGATCTCTGTATTTTCGACACCTTGCATACCTCTACCAACTAGACATTTATTTTCAGAAACGTTGCGAAATTCTAGACGAGATATTTCTGGCAACTATGATTCTGAAAATCTGAATAGCGTGCTAAAGGAGAAAATTGCGGCGGAACAACGCAAATGGCATTGTTTAACGATGAATACTCGCACGTTCTTTAATAATACGCCGCTGAAAACGGCGTTTCTGACGAAATTGCAGAAGGGCCGAACGTTCGTGAATCCTTTGAGGGTGGTAAGAAGCGCTCCTCCAGCCGTGAATAAATAAACAGTCTTCCGCGGATTAACTGAAGTACCCACTCCTGGTGGCCGGGTATTCCGGCCCTGGAGAGTACTAACGAATTCGCAGTAAACAGAGAAAATTGCTGGTAAATCTCTTTAGAGTAGCAGAATGCGCTCAGGAATCAAAATGGCAAAAAAAAAGGGGGAAAGATACTTTGTGAACTACTTCTCGTTGTGCATATCGGTCGCAGGTTCGGTTTCGCGAGGCAAAGCGCATTCGGCGTCATGGCCCATATCCAAAACGCGCTAGACGGATAAACTATGCTCCCATCGCCCTCAGTTTCGCATTAAATTCAGAACGCCTGAAATATGAAAGCGATTTCGGAGACTGGAAGACGCCTTTCGCGGCGACACGCTTTAAATCGTGCTTTTCGACTACCGATCGCCGGCTTTCACGCGGTTTCTGCGCTTAAAAAGAATTCGTGTATCCTGGTTCTCGCGCCAAACACTGAAAAGTTGCCACAAAAGTTGTTTCGAGGCATAAGGACGAACTTGACGAAGGTAAGTTTCGAGAAAAACGCATTTGAAGCTTCTTTCATGAGGCCGAATTCAACTCTTGTGTCTTTAAAATATTTCTTTTCGTTTTCTTTATGCGTTAAAAATTGTTAGGTGTACCAATAAATAATACATTCTTTTTATTCGAGTAAAATTTTATTATTGGAGCAAATTGAGACACGACTTATTCTATTTTATATGTAATTGTTGTTATTCTGTAACGTTTGACATTGGAGTCGTCTATATGAAATTTTGATAAAATACATTTGTCAACTCGCTTAAAAGTAGTGGATTACTTATTGGTACATCTAATAATTACATATGTTGCTTTTGATATTATTTCGTAAAGAAAGTTAAACAAAATAAACCCTCAAAAGAAATTCTCCTTTTCGATAAAACATTGATTTATACTGGCAAAAAAAATGAAATCCATACAACATACCTACAGAAACGAGTTTATATTGCCTACCATAAATCAATTCGATGAAACACAACATTTTTGAAAAAATATTGAGTTTGCCCTTGTATCTTTAAACGCCTCAATTGAGATTTGCAATCGCGGGTACGAAAATTTTCCACTTTACTTCACTTGACTTCCACCGATCTGAATGAACCATCGAGAGAATTGTCATAGCTAACCCTTTCTTTCGCTACAATGCACACTTTTGATGATTTTCTTTGATTAAAACTGGATACGCTTTCGATCTCACTTTTCATATCGTGAAGACGGTCGCTGGGCATTTTTAACCCTTTTCCTTTCCGACGAATAATTTAGTCTTTGAACGCCTGAATGTTCTCTGATTTCTCTTGCACGAAGTTTAGTGTTCCTCCCATTTTGTCCGCCTTCAAACAGAAATAATTGTAAGACTCGGAAACACTTTGTACCGAATTCGCGTCTTCTATCGACGTAGCTAAAATACCTACGCGTCGACAAATTTTGTGAATTTTCACGTTTAACGTGCATTATTCCTCTTTTTACGCTTTTAGCTTCACGCTTTGCCGCCTCCATTTACGTCACAATTGCGTCTCAGCGAATTAATGCAAGTACTCCCCGTTACTCGAAAAAGCGCTGACTGAAGCGTCCAGAGATCTTAAACCATTTCCGGAAGTCTTTTCAACCCCTCGCCCCCCTTTTACCACCACCAATCCGGATTCGTAAATAATCGCGAATCTATTCAAAATTCGCGACAAAACAACCAGAGAAGACTCTTATATTGCGGAGTCTCCCCCCTACATTCTCATCGTGGATCGTATCTTACGGAACTGTGGTTTGATGATCGGCTTCCGAGACGAAGATCTTCGATCTCCAGTTCGAGTCGCATTTACGTGAATTGCGGCGAAGCACCGGCCGGGATTCAGCCCGATTTCCGCATTTACCGTTCCTTCCCGTTTCCTACTCTATCTCTTCGTTCACCCCTGGTTTTAGCCGCTGATTTCCCTTTTCCCTGTCCGCGAACGTTTCAAGACCCTCGGCTTCGTCTTTTTTGTCTTCGGAGAACCGCCGATGCGTCTAACGTTCCACGACTATTCACCTTCGCTGGGTCCTCCTGACTCGCTGATTGACTAATCAGATTCACCGGTTCTGTTCCCCGTGTCTCTCTTTCTCTCGTTTCGCGCCGCCTTCCGGCTGATTGAACGCGATTAGGTCGTCCTGATAACCCGATTGAATTTGGATTTATGGATATTAGAAAGCAAACGAGTCACGTAATGTGGATTTAGCGGGAACGCGTGACCGGCGAATATTTATCGCGACGCGAGCTCGCGAATTTCCATCGTGCGAGATCTAGTATTGAAATGCAATTTCTTAAAGTGCAACGCTTTGTGATTGCATTATGCGAATCAATCGGTGAATAAATTTCTCAGGGGATTTCTTAGAGTTTTGCTGGAGAATCCGAGGTGAAACTTCAAACTTACCTTCTCTATGTTTACGCGGTAAATCAAGTTTGAGAAAAGTTAACAACGACGAGATAGAACTTTACTCATTTACCGTTCTAATGCCTCGTTCCTGTTAAGCAAGTTACTTCACTTCGATTTTTTTTTTAGTTTTCGAGTAACTTGAAATTATTTTGTCGATGTGAACCTGTTCTTTATTTGACTTGAAATATTCTTTCGGGTTTTTACTTTCGGTTTTGCTAGTTAAATTACTTAAATTTAAGCGACTTGAGGTCAAGTAAATTGAATAATGAGAACGAGGCTTCAAAATGCGTAGGGGCTTTTAAACAAGAGGCTTATGTGAAAATAGACAAGTCTTTGAAATGAAACAATCCATTAACGTGTATAGTAACTACAAAAAGTAATTGTACATACTTCACTTTTTTAACGAGCTTCTTGATACTTTAAAAAATGTGAAACAAAAAAAATCAAAATATATTTATTCGACGAGCCCCATCAAATACAAAGTAAATCGTATAAAACATATGCTTCTTTAAAACAATAATTTTATTGTTATGTTATTGACCCACCTAGTACTTTATATAATTTCAGATTAATATTGGGTTCGAAAAAAACTTCGTAGCATTTTACGCTGGGCGTTGAAAGAATGTATTAATTGGCAAGAACCAGGTAGACCAGTTCATCGATTTACAAAGATACAAATTTCTGGAAGGATAGAATTTTTCGATTATCAAACAGACGGCAAAATGTAGCGCAACAAGGCGGTAAACACATAGTAGAATATAATTATGTACAATCATATGAACGTTGTTACTAAATTTTATTTAAAAAACGCTGTCGAACTTTCTTCTCAACCTAATCTATTTACACCCAATTAATTATCGCATAAATCAAAAAATAAATACAGGGATGTAGAAATACTTTTTACAGGCATCGTATATTTGTTACCTAACTTCCGTCTACTTAATTGACCGAGCAACTTGTATCTCTCTCGGATCTCGAAAGTTTCCATTTTCCTTCGTCCTTTTTCGTGGCCCCTTTCAGTTTCGAACATCTATTTTCTTCCGGAAGTTAACGCACGCTTAGAAACCCTACGACTGAAGCAATTAGACGGACGTATATCCGGTTTCGGCGAAAAGCGTGCGGTTGGCGGACGAAAACGCTTTCGCGTAAATGCTACTCGGGGAAAGGCGAAACCCCTAACGAAGTGGTGTCTTCGAACGGAAAATTCGACGGGTAACCCTATACCTCTCGCTTCTGACCCATTCGTGCGCACCAACCACGCCGGAAGATGTAACGAACGGTGTAATAAACGCGTCGAGTAACCGGAAACCGTCGTGCTGTTCTCTCTCTCTCTCTCTCTCTCTCCGCGATATATACGGCCCTCGCATAATTCGTCTAGCAAATAATAAAGGGAGATTTCGTGGAATACACCCCAGTTACTGTTTCTACGTGCTCGTCAGGATTATTCTTCGGCTCATTAAACCGGTGCACGAAAATTAAATATCGAAAAGAATAATTCGATAGAACCTAACGAAGAGTTTCGAAGCATGCTTGACGGTTCTTTCGCCCGATTCCAGTTCTGTGATTCTTTGCTTATTTATGAGGAAACAAACCGTCTCTGATCACCTATTATTCGTTCGACGGGCAGATTCCGAAATCACCGAAAAAGTCGCGACGAAAAAAGCGAAAACGCTGGTCGGGCGAGCGTGATTCGGTCGCGGAACAAGATTAAACGTATTTATACGTTCGAGCGTGGGATTTCGGGGCGTCGAGGGGGTGAGAAACACGGAGCATGGCTGCTCCCTGCAGGAAACGGACCAATAACTTGCCCACCCTTCCTCCGCACCTGGCCGTGATTTTACGATCGACATTTACGAACGATCCGGCGTACCGAAGTGGAAGTTTACGAGACCGATAATACGATCGATAACGTCACTCTTCGTCAGGAAGTTAATAGACGTCCCTAACCGGCATTTCACTCCCTTTGGGATCCTCCCGAGTTATTATAATCAAATTTGTCAAATGCCACTAACCTCGGATTAAGGGGATCGCAGAAAAATGTGATTAGATACATGACGGAGAAAGGTCTTTAAATACCATGATCGGCTAGAATAACTTCTCGAATAAACTGTTCGTTCCATGGAACGATTTTATCTTGCAGATCCTAATGTAAGGTAGATCGGATGACTTCCGAGTGGTTAAATAAAAAACTCAACAGGGCGTTTTAAAACTCGATTTACTCTACTGACTGTTCGCTGCGACAGCTCGTACAAGAGTGCGTTTCCTTCGACAATTCGTTTGTTCTGAAGACGCCTTTGCCAGCATGGGTTGTTTACAACCGACGATACGATTAGCCCGAAGAAACTACCCTTGAGAGGGGAAAGCGCGTTGACAAAACGCATATGGCCCACCTCGACCGCTTACCGATTTCGACCTTTCTAACACTAGCGAAATTGGAGAATAAAAATAGGAACGCGCTATTGTTACGTAACGTGAAATTATATGATTTTAGGTGACAATTGTAGGATGAGAGAAAGAGATGGCAACTGGAATCACGTGAGTTCATGCAACGCGATAATTAGACTGCGGATTTTTATGCATTTATAGGAAATTTAAATTTTCAAAAAGGTACACTTTGCACGGAATGTGCAAAAGTATGCGAAATATCTGAAGTAAAGTACACGTTATAATATGTAGAAAGTGAAACAGATTATTACTAATGTCCCATTCTTTTAATTATAATTGTAAAAACAGGAAATTGCATAAAAATCCGCAGTCTGGTTATAATAGTGTAGTCTTAGGGCTGATGCAGACTAGAATTCTGATTGAAAGCAGCGAAAATAATCGTGCAATAAAAATCGCTCGTCTGCATCGTGCCTCATTTATCAGCACAACGCATGAACAGCATTAGATCGTCATTGATAAATTCACAGCATTACATGTATTTTAATGGAAGTGCGTCCATGGAACAAACAGCACAACACAGACACTCCTCCCCGTCACCACGATAACATGAATGTTTCGCTGATTAAACGACGATCGCTCTTTCTCAATTTTAGTTTTGTGCATCCAGTACCTTCATTCCTCTTTTCTATTATTTTCTTCTTCGTCGAGTACTAATGTTACTCGGTTATAATGCTATCCATGATTTTCGGGATATTTATATTTATAATTGTATACCTAATGTGTCGTTATTCTTTCTCGTATATTCCTCGAATGAATAAATTTAAAAACCATCTCATAATTTAGAATTAACACTAGAACTACTGATGACTAAAGTAGGTACAATTATTTATATCAAAAGAAATAAAAATGGTAGACGCTTGCAAAGACCATGTAATTAAAGTGCAATAAATCTTCATTTATCTTTTGTATAGAAAAGCACGGAATATTTTAAAAAATGCACCGTTGCAAATTTTTATCACCTATGTGATAAATTTGTAAGCAGTGATTGCAGTGTTAAAAAGAGCTGAAAGATATTCTTATCGAGTATTCGAAATATTACCCTGTGACGTCTATAAATTTTAGAATCCAATCGGATACAAATTAGAATAAGAAATTGATACGAGTAGTTACGGTTCTCTAAAGTGAAGGAATGCTCGGTGCAACGATTGATAGCAGAGGTCGGCGTAGCCGCGGAAGCAATATTAATTTGTCATTGTGCGTCGGACCAAATTTTCCGCGCGCGATGTGTGCCGGACAAACGGTGCAGGTTTGCTCGCGCGGTCTCCCCTGACGTTCCGAGCTCCACAGGGCGTTCTGCATTGGTAATTACTAAAGTAAACGCTCCAGTTTACTACCCTGTTTGCTATCGTTTACAACGGATTCGATGACGGTCGCCCGATTGCCACTGGAACGTCGACAATTCCTAACTCGTTTCATTTCAGTTTCGCGCAACTAATTGTCCCATCTAAGAAATTCTAATTCACATGCCTTTATATTGGGTTGAACGGAAAGTTCGTGCCGTATTATATTTCTATTGAAGGGGTGCGCGGTGGTAGTAATGGTTGAAGCGTTCTTACTTTTTATAAGTTTTTATTTTTTACTTGACGCGACGTGAGGGCAACGGCAAAACGCACTGACTGAACTATGAAGCATGGAAGTCGAAACAAGACTCTCTCGCGGCTGGACTTGCAAGTCCTTAAAAAAGGTCGGTGAAAAGAAGGACAGCGTTAGAATTGAACAAGGAAAGAAAAGCTGGAGAAACGCGGGAAAACCTAAGGAAGACGGAAGGAGGTAATAAAAGAGAAAGTGAAGAAGCGCGGGTAAAATTTCAGAGGTAGTCGGTTAAGGATTGCGGGGGCCTGGCCGCCAAATGTTGGTGGACATTGTCCAGGCTCGCGCGAAACCGTGAGGAAAACTGAAGATAGAAAGTGAAAGTGAAAGTTTCGGAGAGAATAGGAAAAATGTAAAAAATGGCCTTGACGTTGCCGCCACACTATTGTATCTCACAGTGTTCTTTAACCCCTTGTCCCACGATTATAACCGTTCTTTGATTAGGTTGTACATTTCACTTATAATCGTTTAATACTACAATCAAATTATGAGCAAGTTGATATACTCGATCCTAATTAATTATCGTTTGAATATATCAAAATAAATGCAACGGTGTGCGAATACTTTTCGTAGCCTATTATTCTATCGTATACTATTCAAATAATTTCGCCGCAAACTTTCTCGACAACCATTCCTGTATCCCTATTGCATCCCTAAATATTCCGATATAAATCCCACTCGAATTCGTATTTCTCCTTCTTCCCACCAATCTTCCTCCCAACGCTTATCGTTCGCTATCGAGCGGGAAAAATTCCAAGAATTTAAGATCACCTTTCCGATAGTAATTGTCAGCTGACCGTTCTTTAATTAGCGATACCCTTGTTCCGGAGCTAATTCGATTGACCGCGTGCCGCGGCGTGGTAACCTTGGTGCATTGGACAGGCGACTGGAAAAGGGGAGCCGGGTAATCGCGACTATCTTAACCCCAACGGACGTCTTGACATGTCAATAGGGCTACGCGAACCAATTTTATCCTCGGGACTCGCCTGCCTCCCCTTTCGATCCTCACCTCGCCGCCGCCGATCTGACCTCACCTATAGCTCTGCTCATCGAGATAAACGTCCACGATGCGGCGTTCGCTGCCTTATTGGCGTATCGCCGGATCACCGGTGGCCCCCTGTCACCGGCCGATTATTTCAGATAGGCGAGGAACCGGGTGTATAACTCGCGGCGCGGCACTTTGTGCCTCCGTGGCCTTCGACTTCGCTTGCCTAAGCCGCGATGAATGCCGGACGCCGAACGATGGACGGCCACGCTCTCCAGCGGCGATCTCTTCGCTTGCACACGCCGTGGAATGTCTCCGGCGAGAGGGTAAATCCCCGTGCCGAGCCCAGGATAGTTTGTAGCACGCATCAGTGGGGCTAGTTACGGCGCTCATTGTGAATGATATCGCCGGTAAATAGACGCGAAGATAAACCCTTGTGGGTGGTATACGAAACGCGTCCGGTGCGCGGCGCAACTTGCTGCATTAAACCCGTCTATCCACCGGTGCACCGTTGGCAAAGTTCCTGGTAGAGAATTGTTTGAGACCAGCGATTTCGTTTGGGGATAGCAGGTGGAACAATCGAAGCGACGTACTTGAAAGGTAGATTTATAATGTAGAACGATATGCACGTATTAGGATACATTTAACCAAGCACGAGCCCAGCTAGAAAGAAATGAAACGTGTATTGTCAATTAGGAGAAGTGGGAGGTGAAGCAAATTATATAGGTACTGTCGCCATACCACTAATAATACTTGAACTAGCCTAATCCGTGAATCGTCGACGATTCGTTTACAACAATTTTCTGACTCCATAATTACCTTGCGAACACTTCTTAACTTGATCCAACCCCTTTGTAACATGTGCAACCAACAAGTCTCGGTCAAACGTCTTTTGTACAAATGCAGAAAATTCCTACTTCAATGAAACAAATATAGATTAAGTCCAAGCACAGCCCTAATCTCCAAAAATCACATTAACAGTACGATTAATTATTTAAAGGAAACTTGAATCTTCGATAAAATATAGACAAGAAAACCGAACCTGTACGCCGACGCGACTTTAAACTCTATTTGAGAAAAAAAGGAAAACGAATTACTGTGAAAACTGATAAACGTCAAAAGTTCATAAAAGCATAGCGAAGATCAGAAACACGATCACACCGTGGCACAGGGGTATTTTCCGTCTATTCGACGAGGGCAGGCGGCCCTCGCCTATGACATTAAACCGCGATCGCATTATTCAGATTGCACTTAATATGTTTACCAAATTGGGCGAGATTATATCAGCCACTTGCACGTGCATAATACCCACCGCTCACGGTATGCACCCCGATCACATGGACGCTCTTACACCGTAAGCGGCTGGATCGTATACGTCACTGCAAATACACAGGGAAATGAAACTGTTCGTGTGTGCACGTAGCATGATACTGGCGAGGGGTTGTACGCAGAAATCGGTAACGATTCAAGCCGGTCAGCTGGTACGTGTAATCGATACACATAGAAGTGTCCCGGGGTATTACAAGCGACGTAAAACGTGACCTAATACCCGGTAGCACACTGTCAGAGTTTACCAGGCCCCTGATACTACTAATTAATTCGTCGACCTGTAGGAGCAGGTGAGATCGACGTGCTGAAGCTTGCTGATTCGCGAGATTACAACTTATTGAAAGCGAGCTTTGCTATAATGTTTGCGGCGAAGGGATATTGCGGCCCACAAGAAGCGTGACTTCAACGGTTACACCTTCGCGATCTAACGCGAAACAATTACGAAATCATTGTCTATGCAATACTAGTTGCGATACGCTGCATTTTTACTGTATGTATATTGTACAGCTTGCTTTGATCACGTGTTGCTTGGGTGACTTTATGGCTGCTCCAATCGCATTTGTTACTGGGAATTAACTACTCTCTGTTAAGTAGCTATGACTACGTTCTCTTGATTAGATACGGAGTATTTTATTCTTGTAACGATCGACGATACGTTACATAGTTAGTTGCAAAAATTTATACACACCCTTGCATTTCAAACATTTAAAACGATACAGGAGCTTCGACCACTTGAAATACAGTAATTTATGCGTTAATTAAAACTAGACAGATGGTCAAAAAATAGCGACGTTTTTTTCTATTTGTTTACAACAAAATATAGATAAACTTGTAGTACTATTAAATAAAATTACATCTTATGTATACTTCCTCATTTGTGGTTTTATACATTATATTTATATTTTATACTTATAAATTTTCACGCCATTTCTATTATTCCAAAATATGTCTTTAAGTATGTAAATATTTGAAATTTAATATGCGAATCGTAAACTTTCGTGACTGACTGTACGTAGAATAAACCAAGGCGAATCGGGTAAAAAAGAACAATTCCATTCATATTTGTTCCATCGCCATAGAGACGAACATTTTAATCACCTAACCAAACAGCCTGTCAATTGTTTTATCAACTGAATTTTTATTTTAATTCGATTCGCCCTGTGATCCAATTTGCCTCGGTCCACTATACTTATTAGCGACCAGCCTTTTCCCTTTAAATACCGAAGAGCTGTCATTTACGCACAAAAACATCTCGGCTACAAATTAATCCATTCCAAAATCGCCTGCCATCGACAAGAACTGATAATCTCGTAATTTCCATAGGGGAAAAAAGAATGGGGCGCATCGATCACGGCTCGAAAAGTGACTCAATAACCGGTAGCTCGATACCAAAAGGTTTATCGTGGCCCCCTGACACCAGCAATTATTTCGTCAACGTGCTTCGTAACAACGCGATTGCGGGGAAGTGACTGCTTATTTGCCAGCCGATAAACACTCGCGGGTTGTTATGCTCTGGCGACGAGATGTAGCGGGTTGGTTCGTTAATCTTCAGCCAGAACTCTCGATACAATCTTCTTTTCTTTCTTACTTTCATTCTGTGCCTTGATTGGTTGACCGGTGCCCTGACAAAAGACGTCGACCAGCCAGAAAAGCGTGTAATTAGCCGACTACCAGACTGCACTTCTTTTCTGGCAGGAAGTCATTATCCCCCGTCAATTCGGTGCTCCTCTGGCTAACGTTCAATTATGCTAATTCGAGATGGGCAAATATAATCGTTCCCGAGTCGGTCGCGAGTACCAGTGAACTCATACGTTTCTCATATGCCGCCCCTTTTTCCTCCCTTCGTCGCGTCGTACACTTTTGTTTTCCGAGTCGTGGCTCGATGATTCGTTTGTTCCTATACCAACGATAAATATGGTGCGAAGCATCTACCGCTGAGCCGGCCATCGAGAAGCGATTAAGACGTCGTCGATCGTGCCAACTAATGCCGGGCTGTCGATCCAGTCTGGGGTTGGGGCGCAGTTTACGGCCATTCCTCGATGAATGGGTTTCGTTTCTTTCCTTTTTCGCAAGATTTTGTGCTAAGCGAATTTTTAATAAATTCTGATAACAGTTCTTTAAGGGAACGATATATTCGACTAAGAAAATAATATGTTACGTATTTAAATGAACTCTTTTGTTACTATGGGTGACTATAGTCACTCATCGTTAGGCGCTTCTTGTATGCCAAATGTGACTATTGTCATTCGTCGAAATTTCACATTAATTAAGAAATGTGGCTCGGCATAATGGTTTAGTTTTGATGCTATTTCTAGGTTACCTCTTATTCCTTCATATTTATGTAGTATTTGTTATATAGGGTGAATATCACAACTTGATCACCTCAAATAAGTTGTGCATTACTTATAATAGAAAAAAATGTTTGAAATAAATGTTGCATGGGATGAAAAGGGACATACACTACCATAACTAATTTTTGGTTACTTTGCCTTTTTGTTAATACACCACTTCCTTCTATAATTTCTCTCTAGGTTTTTAAATTTTTACCCAATATCAAGAATTCGTATTACTGCGAATTCGTATACCTCAGTCTTCTAATTAGATTTCTTTACAAGCTCACTAGGAAGGTTCAAGAAAGATTTGTTTAGATAATATTGTAAAATTTGTTTTTATCACTTTACATTTATTTCTATGTTAACACTGTATTACCTGCTTTCACTAGTAGGTTTCTTCCGTAAAATAAATAAATAATATACAAGTTATATGATTAAGTTGTGAGACTCACCCTGTATACGAATTGACGAAGAAATCAGTAATTTACAAAATAACAGATGCTGCACCGATTGCAACAGAATTACATAAATTGGCAACGCGGCCAACTTAGCCGTAACCCTTAATCTGCACAGCTGTGATAGCTGTACTATTTTAAACCCGGGTAATTATAATACTTAGAAATAGTTTAATAAATAGTAAGAAACAAATCCGACGGGACAATTGGAAATAGCCAATGCATTACAATGAATGAGTACCTCTCAATAGTCCTCCGAACAAACGGGTCCATTCGATAAGCTAAAACGGTTGCATTTGAAAAAAAAAAAAAATTGTTTAGCTTACAATGGGCGCACTTACATCAGTCAAGGGAAATGACATGAAGGAGCGCCGGTACAAAAGGCCGGAGACAAAGGTGGCTTGCAAACACAATGCCGGTAATCGTTCTTGATCGCTGATAGAACGAAGGCGACAGACCGAGAGCCGAGCAATATAACCTCGCCAAGGGTAAGTAATAAACTCTTGAGAAGAAATACCATTGATAATGGCGGGACGAAGGGCGCAATGAAAACTCTCCAGGCTGTCCTCCTGCTTCTTTTTCTTTATGATCTCAAACAAAAGCCTTTTCTACTGTCGATTGCAACCTTTGCCAACCGAAAGCACCTAGTGTCCCACAAATTCACGCGATGCGATTTATGATTATTTTACACGTTCAATCGCCCAATTATTGCTTCGCAGACGATTCTGCGAAACAATGCTACGCTACAAAAGTTTAGAACCACTCCCTAGTTATACGCAATCCTCTAATCATTTTTGTGTGCATTCGAATTTAATATTCTAGAATAGAGCGTTTCCCAATCTTTTTGGAGAGTTCTATGTTAGGTCTAGTTAGGTCTAGCCGAGAATCTAGTTAGGTCTTTGACGGCACACCATAATTATTAATGAACTCTGCACTCAATATAATAACTATGTAATATGAGCAGAGGCAATGCTCTGCAGGTAACTAATACCGATGACTAGTACGCGAATCATAGTTTTCAAAATATTCAATATTCTTACCACAAATCAAATTTTAATGAAATTCTCGCGACACATTTGAGATATCTCTGCGACACAGTAATGTGTCGCGACACACCGGTTGGGAAGCACTGTTCTAGAGATTAGTAGCAATTTCTTCTACGTTTATAGATTTTTTTATTCAACAACTTTTTAAAGTTTCACATTTCTTCTTTAATTCTCACATCCCTTAGAACGTGTAGTGATTCCAAACTGTTGGCCGGTAGTGAATATCGTGTTGCAGAATTGTCACCAAGAGAAATATGAAAGAAATTGTAGGTTTTCTTCGACGAGAATCGAGATCCGAAACTATTCTACTATTGAACTATCGCCCGAGGATAGACCGGAAGGTACGTGTTTTCGCGTCAAGCAACTCTTTCCGCGGACAAAGGTCGAAGAGAGCACTCGAGGAAACGAAGAAGGCGAAGCACGCAGTCTTCAAAAGAAATGGCTAAGCACAATCTGCTACGAATCGCCATTCTGAAATCGATTATTCTTCCAGAACAGGATCAAGAGTGGCGGCGAGTCAAGGTATATCCACCCCTCGATTCAACCCATTGAACACATATCTCACGTCATAGTGGAGTGCCTCTAAAAGTCGCGGTCCCTGGCTCCTTAAACTCTCTCGTCTTTCCTCTTTCTTTTCACCGGCAGAAAATAATTTGGCATTAAGCCGAACGGCCATTCGATTCGAAGAGCTCCGTTTCTTTTGTACTGTCGATCAATTCCGCTTTTTAGCACTGTTTGCGCCCATCAGTTCTACTTTCAACTTTAAAAGGAGGAAATGGAGGATTCTATCCGAAGAACGGGGCACATCTGAAGTCTTTTCTTTTTTTCTCTTCTTCAGATTCATTCTATGACAAATCAGCGCGGCTACGTTGGATTTCTTCCAAGCGTCGTGTAACGTCACCGCGGTTTCCCTTTTGTGCGAGTGGCGTTGGTATCATTAGAGTTCGATCAATTTTTTGTCCAATTAGGAGCGTCGCGTTACTCCGTAACGAACATACTAGGTCGACGCATTCACGCGAATTAGACAGAACGCGAGATGCAACACAATCCGATTGTTCATTTGTGCTTTTATTGTTTCGGGAGCTATGGTCGACAGTAGAAGCAGACGTTGTTGATCAGACACCGCATATCATGATACATACTACGCGAGCTAGTACAATAAAATTGATATTTTATTAGCTGTACAAATCAATTCTGAGACTTCAGGATTTCGTAAGATTCAATATTTATTCACAAAAAAATCAATTATTATTTTAATATTCGACATTTTCAATAGTTTCACATTTACGAAGGAAATTCGTCACTTGGAAAATGGAAAAGTATCGATTACAAAATGATAAAGGTGCCAAAAGAGATAAGAAATTTATAAGAGATTTAGTTAGATTTAATAAGAGTTAAGAATTATTTTTATTTGTTACAATTATAAAAATATAGAATTTTCAATTGCTCGTGATTCGAACCTGTTAGAATATTATTTTTGATTGTATCACTGTGTATACTACTTTGCTACTCGGTGTCTGACCAGCTACGTCTGTTTTCACTTTTTACTGTCGTGCATATGTAGTCTCCAACAACTCTGCATTTCCAGAATTCGTATCAACGGAATTTCTAACTCTTAGTAAATCGAACCGATTAAAATCTATATCGAACTTTTAATTACATTCTTACATCTCCCTTAATAATTTCCCAAAATGCTAACTTTGCTTAAAATTACTATTACCATTGCAACAGATTTCTGATTTAATTTAACACGACGCTGAAGCCTAATAAATCAGAAAGACAGCCAAAGAGAAATCGCCTTAGGCTCGGAATTGTAGCGAAAAGTACACTCGCACGAACGAGACACTAATGGTCGCCGCGAAGGGGGCCATAAGACGCGCGAATAAAAGGAGTGGCGACGTTATTGTGCTCGCACGATGAATATGAATCAATTAATCTGACGAGCAGAGGGAAGGGGTAATCAAATTTGGCACTAGAAAAGGAAGATATTGTTTAATGGTCTAAGGAATATTGACGATGTTTGCGGCGGGATGTTAATTAAACTATATTACGCGACGAGAGACTGAATATTGCTTGTTTAATTCGGGAGAGGAATCTTCGGACCATCCAGCCGGCTTTTATGAAGGACGCTTAAATGCCCGAGGTGCTGTTCACCTGGAAACATTGACGTTAACTAGCAGACGTGAAAATATGTGCGGCTAATATAATTTACCATCCTTTACGCTCCTATTTATCGCTGGAAAGAAGCGTTTCGCTGGTAACTAGACTGCTTCTCGTTGCGAGATAAATTTAGTATACACTTTAACTTCAGTGAAGGCCAATGAAAGCGCGTGATTCTGTACAAATTATTTTCAACTCAGATTACTTTTTACGTTTCCCTTTAATATAAACGTTACAGGATAGAAATGCAATACACATATGACTCGTGTATGTTCTCTAATTTCTGAATTGTGGAGACCAACTTTACAGATAAGAGTAAATTATTTATTTACAGGTTGAGGGAATCGAAGCCGTGAATTTCAAAACAGCACAATTCCACCAATTAACATTTTCAGTACAATAATCTTTTCTGTGTTTCTCTGTATCTTCTGTAATCTCTTCTCACAAATCTCTAATTCTTAATTAATTCTTTTGATTATTGCAAATATCGACAGAAGTGTTTTTAGAGATTAATGTCTGTACCTATTGTCTTCAATGTTTTTGGATTGGTCCGAATGAATTTGAAGGAATTACATCTGTCACTTATATAATTAGACTGCGGATATTCATGCAAACTAATATTTTTGCAAACAACAATTAAAGAAGTAGGAGTTCGATAAAAGTTCATTTCACCTTCTAAACATTGCAACTTGTACTACATTTTAGATATTTTGTAGCATTTGCGTATTACGTAGATTATGTACTCATTTGAAAATTGAAATTTCCGATAGTTGTATAAACATCCGCAATCCACATATAATGTTAAGAAGTGGATTTGTACTTTTTCGGAATTCGTGGCTTCATTTGTAAACTGAAGAATCACCCATTAGGCGTAACAATAACTAATATCGTTTTCAACTTCACAAACCCATACAGCAAAAACGATATTACTATAAACTATTACCAGACCCGATGCAAAATAATCCACAAATAATTATGAACCCCTTTCTCGAATTTCAATACCAAAGAAAATCCCTCGACGTCGAAAGGGGAACTTTACAATTAGCGTTTGCCTGTTTAGGAACCAAACGAAACAAGGCTGCGCCAGGAAACTTTAAACGAACTACCGAAACCTACCCATTATCCAAGTCTACCCATTCAGAAACTGCGACACTTGTTCCCGTGTGTGCGACCGCAACGAAGCGTGGTGAACGCAGTGAGGGGAAGCGAGAAATCTGTCGCTGTTAACGTTAATCCTGCGCGGAATTCAATTTGTATCCAGCGCCGCAGAAAATTGGTCTACTTCGTAATCGGGTTCGTACGTTTCATCTTGCCCCGGCGGTCGGTTCGCGTGGTGTCCATCATCCTGGCCGATAGCCGGGTTGGTCCAAGCGTCTAGGATAGCGAGAGAAGGGGTGCGTGATAATCGCGAAAGGAGGAAAAGAGAGGGCGACGGTTAATCGATCCGAAAGTAGGTATCTCCGCGAAAGATACGCCAGGTCTCGGTAGAATGGGATCGTTCCCGCGTAGGCGGAGGCGTATAATAATCCATTAGTCCGATGGGCTAAATTGAGGGGCGCTTTTGGGGCGTCCGCGAGAGAGCGAGAGAAAGGGGTGAGATGGAGCAGTGGCAGAGGATGCGAAAGGGTGGCAAGCTTCTCTGTGAGGAGAACGACTAGGGTTTGGGGCAGAGTTGGAAGCTGAGTTTGAAGTTGAGTAGTGGCAGGTGGAGATCTCTTTCTCTCTCTCTCTCTCTCTCTCTTGCATCTTCTTTCTTTTTCTTTCCGCTAATTCTCGCTCTTCTTCGTTTGTCCTATATTCTTTCCCTATTCGACGATGAGGTAGTGTTTGTGCACGCTATGTCTATCAAGAGAGATGGAAGGTACCCTCCCCTAGGGCAGACAATTAATTTACGAGTCAGGGGTTTGCGGTCCATTCCTGTGTCCGTCCGTTTAAGATTGATTAAGAGTCCTCCGAAATCTAGGTCCTCCGATGGTTCGTTTGGGGGCTATCGATCGGTTTGCATCTTTCGTGGGAAAACAAGGAAATCGTCCATCCTACTCTACATCTTCACCGTTAATTAACTATCCGCTCCCATAACGAACGAAATCCCGTCTAAAGATCGCTGGAAGTAGGGCACGGGGTGGAGAAAGTTTTCAACATTCTGTACATCCTTCGCGAATAGCGTGAAAGACAGTACTAATTCAATGTCTAGTAATTTGAGAAAAAATGAAAAAAATGTGGAGAAGTATATTAATAAAGGGAGTGAAATATCATGAAAGACAGTAATGAATATGTTTGACGTAGGGAAAGGTCCTCCAATATCGACCAAAACTATTTCTTCTTTCCATTATTAGATAGTGAAGCTTTATTTTCATAAGTAAATATTATGGTTCTATGCAATATATTACGAAATCGTGCTGTATGGTTTACTGTTACCGATGCTCTTCGGTTTTAATCTTATAGATTTACATTGGTCGCATAAAAAGTAAATTTCCGAAGCTAACATGATAAGATAGGGTGTTTTGCTTAGGCACAATACCTATTTAAATCTTACTTAATTATAACACAATATTTGTCGTGTTTAATGTTTAAATATTATTTCATCGTGTTTTAAATAACACCGAAGGATGCATGTAATTTTCTTTTGAGACAAATTTTTACAGAAATAGATAACTTAGAAGATAATTCGATAGTTTTCCTTCGGTGAGACACCCTGTAAACAAGGAAAACATTAATTATGTCGTATATCATATTTGTGGAAACAAATTTTGAACGAAAATTGTTCTATATTAACGTTTGAATGTCCTTTACCAATACTTTTTAATATCACTGATCATTTAACACCTAAGAATCCACTAGTCAAATAACTGCTCAGTATTAAGAGATCAACGTAAATTAGAACATTTTTATTATTTCGAATTATTCAGTCTCCGCAAAAATACGTTCGTCCTTTTGTTAAGCCTTATATCGTCGTACTACGAGTCACATTTTTAAAATTTAAATTCCATCTACTCGATCAGTATTGAGAGACTTTCCCCTAACTAATTTCCATGCGGTGAGAAGCCGATTCGCACCCAAAGCATCTAACAGTGTCGTGACATTAACGTATCGTATCAGAACGCACGTACAGGTCCTTATGAGCACGTACACGTTTCGAGTACACGCATGTGTCATCGTTACGTCTATAGACGTGAGATCTGGGTTACGGAGTGCTCATTTCACGGCATTATCTGGCCGGCTGTCCAGTCACGTAGTGTTCGCGACCGGCCTGGTTAAAGGTGGTCCACGTGCTACGAAAAGGTAATTTTAGCAGCTACCGTACGCTCGCACCTGCGGAAAATACCGCGACAAGGGGACATCATTATCCACCCTATAATTATGGCGGAAAATCGTAGAGACCCTCGTGTTCTGCCTCTTAATGCGCTGCTTGTAATTATTCCGGTTTCAGAACGGTAAGCAATTCCACGTGAATTTAATACAAATTCTTCGACAGTTTATTGTCCTTTGATTCGCTATGTTTATTCGATACTCCGTGGTATTTTCTGGAAATCCTGGTCACACGTACTTCGGCACGGATTCGATTCCGTTCGAGACATCGCGTGCATTTGTTGATTTGTCTATTGTTGGTTGCTTGTATGCCACGGAAATTCTTGTCCCGCATTTATTATTTAATAGGTTGACGCATATTAGATATGTCGTTTTTCAAAGCAAAACTTTAAACTCGAGTAGATCTTTCAAAACGATATGTACTTGATTGGAATAATTTTTACGTGATTCTACATACATACTTCTTGCAAAAATTAATCAGCTTTATTACTTTACGCTCGTAAATTGCCAATTTTAGATTTTTTTCGTCTACTCCTTGATTTATTATCCGATAAAAAATCGTCGGTCTTTAAATTTAATAAATCAACATTTAACTATTCCAACATGTATATAAGCTGCTTTAAATACTGAACTTATAATTTATATATTTATAATATATAATATTGATGTCGATCGTCAATGATTTCGTAATTTTATTCTACGCAAGTAGACAGACTACAAACAATCTTTTCCTACTTAATTTAATTTACTACAATCAACGACCGAACAAAATGAAAAAAATAGTATTTGCGTACTAAGTTCAACCATCGCAGAAACGACATTTCATACGTGCACCGACCTAATAGTTTAGTGTATTATTAGTAACTTTTACGAGACATCGATACCGTAAGATCGGTGGAAATGATTGCACTTCGAGCGGAGACAAAATTCAACCCTATACTTCCATCCATTTCGCGCAAACAATGAATCATTCTTCGCATATTCCACCGAACCACCCTAACGTGGCTCGAAGCGAATAACTTCTCACGGCGGGTAAGAACGCAAAATGCTTCCTGACGCGACACTTCGATCGGAAATGGTGCGGAAGGAAAAGGGTGAGCGAGGTTTACGATCTGCCTTTGCCCCGCGTTTTCCCTTTAGACACAGAGTCTTCCTCCTTATGATTCATGGACATATCGTTCGAATCATGGAACCCGCAAGGTCTGTCGTTCCGAGACGTCTACGCTGGGAAACAACCGAGGGGTAGAGAATATTTTGCGTGCGGCACGGCGAGAAAAAATAAAGTACGGTTAACGCGAGGTATCAGACGTGGTACGCAATCAGCGGCGTTATTAATTCTTAACTACTACACCTATTAAGAGTTACGTCTGCGAGACCGCTAATAATTGCTCATTTATCGCTATTCTCCGGGTTCGACTTCACTAATTGAACATTATACTATAATTGAAAAGTATCCAGAGCGACAAGCTCGTAAATCGTGCAGAAGGTAAAATAGAGATAAAGAAATAATAATTATTAGTGGTCTCACCTCGTAGGTAGAAAATTAAACGAAAGACAAACTGCAGAAAGAGGTAAATAAATACGGAATGATTAAAAGTTAGGAAAATGTAAGGTAAGTGTGTTATTTTGGTCGTTTTTCGAAAGTCTATCGTGGGTAATACCTCAGTACTTTGTAATTTTTTATTCTAATTATTAGTTTAATATTATTTGTATGGTAAGTTGTGGTTGAGGTAAAGAATGTGGTAGTAAGGTATTGTAAGATTAAGTACCTTTTCTTCGTCGCAGACAATATTATATATATATATATATATATTAGCGATCTAACAGACCAATAGTAGTAGGTAAGGGTTGAAATAACAGACTAGCTTTGACTAGACGAACTAATTTCTCCATCGCTCGTGAAATGTCTTAAGATCCGTTTCACGTGTATCTGTCGCCGGACATTCGACACGTTTGAAAATTTTTTAAGGCTGCCATTATAGTGGATACGTTTTTGTACGAACTGCATTCTAACGAATATGTTCACGTTTGTCACTCTCGACTAATAAAACAGATGAAACATATTCGTTGGAATACGGTTCGTACGAATACGCATCCGCTGTAACCGCAGCTTAAATCCTCGCACCCTGCAACTATTTTTCGCGCGTTCGCGTTCCCGGAGCTTTCCAAAGAACGTTCCTGTCATTCGTAGCGCCCCTTTGTTGAAGGACTCAACGTGTACCCGCTTTGAGGCATCCTGTTCCACCCCTTTCACCGTTTCTCCCTTTTTTTTGTATCCGTCTCTTTCTACCCGCTCGTGCCACCTGCTTCTGGTAGCTCGCACACCGTCTCCGCAGCCCCTGGCGAGTAGCTTGCCTTTTTTTTACGAGACTAATTTGTTTAGCCGCCTCGGTAACGACATCTCGTAAAACGACGTTCTCTATTTTCGTTCGTAAAACATCCGACCGTCCGTCCCCGACTAGCCACGTTCCACACTTCCGTCTTTTTTCCCTCCGCCATGGTACACGCCATCGCCCCCTCGAGTCGATGCTAAATTACAGTCGAAGGGGAGGGCCTCGTGCGAAATCACCTCCATCCGTGTAGGACGACACTCGGTTTCGGGGAAACGATTGAACGGTGCATTTGCAATGACGCCGGGCTTCTTATGGTTTCGGGGAAATTCGATTTGGGGGAAGCTACCAGAAGGGGCTTGGAAGTTTCTGCGGGGAGAGAAGAATACCACCCTCCCTCCTTTCGAATAAACACGAATCGCGCACAGGAATAAGGGAATGAGCAAGGGAAGCGTTGTAATTATCGCGTTAATTATTTCACCTTTACAAACGCGTATTAGGAAAAATTGCGCGTCGAGCGAGAGGAATATAATAAGACTGGTAAATTTGCTTGGTGTAGAAACTGGAAGAGACCGCATTTCTCTTTTCATCGGTGAATAATAACACCATAACCGGAGGGCGGTACCTTGGAGGGCGTTAAATACAGGTACACGAGCAATTGCGTATCGCGAAAACGCGAGAGCCGCAACCGCTATCAACCACTGCCACCCGTAGCGGTTTGCTCGAAAAAGGAAGATAAATTCCAACCGAAAAAATAGACGACGAAAGGAAAACCACCGTCGGAGCCGGTGGTTAAAATGCATCGGTCTTCCTCCACCCTTCCCTCAACCCTCCTCGATTCACCCCCTGCGACCCTGCAGGTATTCTTCACGCTCCACGAAAATTATTGTGCGCCTCGTAACTTTGTAAAAGCTATGCGAATCTTCTCCCTTCCGATGAAACCACGTAAATTCGAGGCAGGAATGACGAATAAAGTTGGCGGATTTTTTAACGAGCAATGCTACCGTATTTTGTGACTCTGCATTCGCAACAATATGTTGAAATGACGCACAAATTGGTCGACGTGACTTATAATCGGTATAAAAGGCTGGTATATACTAAAACGTATTAAACCCGGTAACAACGAAGGAAAATGGGAATTTGCTTATTTACTCACTCGAAAGAAGAGGAGAAGATGGCGTTTCTCAGAGGAATGCGATGCTGTTAGAATTTTGCTGAATACAGTACCGAACCAGTTAATTAATAACACGGAATGAAAAAACACAACATACGTTCAAATACTCCTTAATAGAAATGGAAATTTGAAGAAAATTAAACCGAATCGCGTTACTTTGTACTCTGTAAGTACACGATCGTTAATATATGGCACTCTACACGACGCGACGTCTGAAGACGAACTGAATTAAAATTTGGAAACCAATAACGTCCGCAACAGCGTTCCATAATATTCAGTAGGCAAGAGTGTAATTACCCCTCCCCAAATTTACGCAGGAAATTCCATCTCTACGACGAGGTGTTTACACTACGAACTAGCTTACATAAGAAAGACATCGCGCAACGAGTATTTATTTCCAGGAATCTTCAAGTAATAAACACAACTCACAATTAGTCACTGGTACGATACCAACGACTTCTATACACTCCTGCCCTTCGATTTACGCGGCACTTTATTTCTAGGAATTTCTTTTGCACGGTAAATAATTTCTCAATTTACGCGATAGCGGATTTTTATGCAAATTTAAAATTTTACAAACACATTCGAAGAAATGGAATTTTAATAGACATTCATTTTGTCCTTCAAAAATGATAAAATCAACTGTTCCATCGATATTTTGCACACTTTTATATAATATAAGTATCGTTGAACATTCTGCGCATTCGAATTTTCGGTAAACGCATGAAAATCCGCAGCCTAATCATAATATTCGCGAATTCGATTCCACAGAAATACGCAGCCATACGTATGTATGTACGCGTAATACGAAGAATCAATGAAAATACCAAGCGGCCTACGCGAAAGGTTTCAACAATCGGCTATGGCATGAATTTCTCCACGGAGAGAGACAATACATCGTATAAATGTCTTGCATAAAAGCCCGCATAAAAGGCAAATATATTAGCGAAGTCGCGTATTCGCTTGACGCATTAATATTTAATGGGCCGCAATGGCGGCACGTGTTTATTTTTTAACCGCGTTATCTACGCGTAAACACGGTGAATTATGGGTCTCTGGGGGTAGCGTGGCCGACTCTCTTCGTGGATAATCCGAACGTTTTATGGCGACGCGTCGGCGGCGGCCACTTAAGGATGGTCAGCCGAACGATCGAAAGCGCCCGGTGAAAGGATGTTTTAATTTACAGGCTGCCGCTAATGCGCCGGGTGTCGCTTGGATCAAGCTCGTTCATTAACATGCAATCGTGGCCCCGCGCGAATAAATTTCACCTCCCCGCTCCGCGCCGAAGGGATTGTTTATTACGATGGAATTCAATTCCGCAAAGCCCTGCACGATTACCTTCTCCGCCTATCTCTTCGCCTCTGAATAGAAATTAATCCATCAGAGCTGTAAAGTTGCAGAATATGTAATCTATGGTTTCCTTTTCATTACTGACTTTGCTCACGCTTTGTTTAGCCAGTGTTTATGATTGAATGGCTGGCAAATTATAAATAATCATTAGAGTGGATGAGTTAGCTGTTACGAGTACCTGGCTACATCCATGTTTGCTTAAGAAGTTTCACAAGCATCTATACGTATCTTTAATCAGCAAGCACTCTGGTAAATATTTGCGTGCCCTTGTGTAATTGTTAGATAATGAAGATGTGATATAAAATAAATGAGAAAACTTGAATCTATTACATAATAATTATCACATGTGCTAGAGATGATCAGAAATGAAGTGATCGGTAATAGTTCCTTGCGTACTAGAAAAAATAGTCTTAGATTTAGATATTCCATAGCAAAATCTTCTCGTGGACTTCATAGAAAAATAGTATCATTAGTGTGAACTTCAACAATAATTATTTAATTTGTGCGTAACTTGTGAATGAAAACTTTAGCAACACAAAGAATCTTAACTTTTTACCAATCCCCATATTATCTCCAGCTTCTGAATTTATGTATAAAGACTAGCTTTATAGAAAAAAGTAAGCGATCCATGAGCACCTTAGGGGAATCAAAACTTATTAAACATTCGAATAATTAGCGAGTCGCGCTTTTCCATTAAAATATTTCTAATTGCTGTGCTTTTTCAAACACGAGTAAGCAGAATATTTTATATCCGCAGTGCACACTCTGAATAATAGTGGAACTGACGGTATAATAATTCAAACAGTGTTCATGTTTATAAACATCGTTAATTTTATTCAATGTATAGTCCTTTGGCATATGACTAGCTTTCTGGAGTATATTCAAAGCAATTTCTAAAGCAAATGTTCAAAACTCTATTCATACATTGATTAATCGTACCCCGTGTTTTATTGATCCCGAAAAAAACGTGCTTCTAATAAAATGATTTTTGCAAATATGTGCACTGGTCGAACTAGTATATTATTCAACGCTAGAACTACCAACTAAAATATACACATTTTAGAAATAAAACTGACAGAGGATTGAAAAAAAACACATAATGAAACTAAAACAAACCTTTGCTTGCGTTTTATAAAAAAGTCACGGAATGTTCTCAAAAATGCACCGCTACTAGTCTACATAATTTTTATGGAAAATTAGCGATCAGTCATTGCGACTACATTGGTGATTCTAATGTTAATATAGTAATTATTTACTATAGTAGAATTAGTATATTAATCCTGTTACGTTTCAGCGAGGCTATAAATTATGTGCTAAGTACTAGAACAGTGAAAATTTTGCCAATTTTCTTAGCCAAAGTTGCCAATTACCATGTATCGCGTATTTCTCGCAGAATACAGACTACTTTTTAGGAAGTCCAACTAAAACGATAACGACAGCCAGGCAAAAAGGCAAAGATTGTACTTTCGAAACATTCTGGCCAGATCTTCGCTGACATCTGCCGTCGTCGGTTAATGCACCGTTGCATAAGGAATTAGGGAAATTAACTTACAAGCGGGTAAATTCCTGAAACGAGAAAAACGGCGGTTCGTGAGATAGAATCGATGGGTGGGGATCGATGGAAGAAAGGAGGACGAAGTGCAGAAGACAGAGGCTACGGGAGCACCGTTGAAATCGTTATTAAGCCTCTTTCCAGACTTTCGTCCCGGTCTAGAGTCGTCGACTACCATTTTCTTTAACTTCCACGAGATCGCGCAGTTTCCACTTTCCTTCCACCATGGAAAACTTTCTTAATTCGAGCTTCCTCGCCCGTTCACGCGACAAAATGCCTCGACTCTGCAAGAAGATCCAGCTTCTGTCGTTTGAGCTCCCAGCTGCACCAACTACTCGTCAGATTTTACCTAATCGACGTAACTACGTTAAATGCTACGTTTATGTGTGTGTTTTGAGACGATGAAAACTGGTCGCCCACCTTTTAATGTTTAATTTAATTCAACTGAACTAGAATGTGGTATCTTAGCTATTAAATAGATTAACGCGTTAAGCGCCGTATCAGTCATAAATGATGAATCAGCGTGAAACGTAAAAATGTTTTGAAGGGAAAAATGTACAAATTGTATTTAGCAACGTTATTGGATGCAATGCAATGATACGGTAGTTTAATTCATTAAAACATTTTAATTAATTGTGGTTCAGATAATCGTTCTGCGTTTTATTTATATCGTGCAGAATTTTCTAATTTCCTTTACAATTTGTGATTCAATATTCGACTTTTGGGTGAAGTTGAATAAGGAACAAAGTGCAGTCTGTCGTTTTCCTCCTTTCAACAATTACAATCGAACCTTGATCACCCGAACCTCTTTAATTCGAAAACACCTGTGAATCGAAATAAAACTAACTCGACTAATTTCATTTCTTTTACAAAACAAAGCAAATTAAAGACAAGTCTTCCGTTTTCCAAATTATGAAATAACACTTTAAGCTCTCACAAGAGCCAGAAAAACGTGTTCAAATTCCCGATAGATTATGCTATTAAAACAATTTAGAAGGGCAAAGGGTTAATAAAGCCTCAGTTGTTCGAGAGACCAGGAAAATGTTCGAGAATACAAAAATTTACAATTTCCATGAGCCGTAATGTATGATAAATTTCTAAGGTATTTCCTGGTTCTCAGGGTCGATATAAAGATCTCCGTAAGGCCGCCGATTGGTACAGGGTGTGTCCGTTTTTCGAAGAAGGAGCCATGCATCTCCCAGCTAATAGAGCCGGAGTGTTGCCAGCGTGCCACGCTTCCTTCGATCAATTTATTACACTCACTTAAGCTCGCTTACTCTGTTCTCGTTTTGCGCCTTTTGCATCGGTTGCAGTTCGCTTCCTCCCCACTCGGTTGTGTTCGTTGACCGCGTTCGCCGACTGCCGCACCTGATCGCCGATTTATTTCCACTCCTCCTCCTCCTCCTCCTTCGACGTTCACGATTCTGGTTCCTCTATTCGAAGGCAGCCGGAATGCAATGCTATCGTAAATGTCTCTCCTCTTACCGTGTTTCCTAATTTCTGAGGGAATCGCGGAACGTGGTTCCTTTTTTACGCGATTTAACCACCTTTCGCTTTCTTCCATAAAGCAATTCTAAAGGTAGTCGTATTTTAATTTCAACACTTCCGCGACATTTGCATCGATTCTTTGCAGACAGCTCGCGAAACCTTACACTTGGGTTCGCGTTCGTTAATCAACCTTTTTCATTATCCATTTTACCCCTCACTTTTCACGTTTCACCTACTCCTCTCTTTTCCCGCCTCTTTAGCTACTATTCTTTTTCATTGCTCGCTTAACCGCCACAAGCCCGCGTTTTTGGTACGTACATGATCGCGAGGTTCGCTGAGAAACCGGTCCACGATTACGATGCGGTGGTAGTTTGAAGTTCGCGTAATAACAGGCCTCGAACACGTGCTTCATGCGCCGCGAGGGCAGAAGCATCGATTCCTTCGCTACGATTAGCGATCCTGATATTAGTATCTAACTCGACATAGTTCCAGTTATCGTCTATAAAGCGCTAACGCTTCGTCCTATCTCGTTCCAGGTTCTAGCTCTCGTTACGACACACGATCCCGTGTCTTTATAATCCGCCGAACGCGTTAAAAGCGCCGAGATTCGCCACTCAACGTAGCCAAGTCGATCGTAACGAAACCTAGCGTCTTATTAGAACGTAAGTTTAGTGATCTGCATACTGTGTTAGTTATTTACCTCATTGGTATCTTAATGTTAATAACTTCTACTATAATTGAATGTTTTTTTGTAATTTTTTTTTCTTGTATTTTCGCAATCTTTTGCCAACTTGACTTCTTTATGTAATCATCCCTTATTATCGGTTTTTGCATGTTATTTTTTTTCTTCTATTTTCTATTTTCTACGTTCTCATTTTATCTTATTTTTCCTTTTTCCTTTTCTTGTTATATACTGTACATTTCTTCTGTTCCATGTGTATTTCGACGCCTGTATACTAAAGGGTTCATACGAGTTACGTTCAAATAAATTATATTATATCGTTATGTTACTATATGCTTTCATTTTTCAATTAGACACTTTCTAATCAGGTTGTGTATTTTAATCGTATTACAGTTAACTTCTATAGTCACATAAAAGACCGCTATTAAATGATAAGGAATTTAATTAAGTTGGCACTAATTAAATAGCATCTAAATGATAAAATAAATACAGTCGTGTATGAATACTTTTTGTAGCCACTTCCCAGTTCGGTTGAGAATTCCGTACTACTCGGACATTCAAATATCGCGACACCTTTACTTCCCACCCGGTTCCAAGCATCGGATTTCGGAAATTTTCGAGTTCCCGCACACCTCTAGTATCCACCAATTTCATCGATCGTTCTTCACGAAACGAGACCGGTTTCCGTTTACGATATGATATACCTAGGAGACGTGTTCGGAATGCGATCCCTCGTTACCTCTTAATCGAGCTTCCAACCTAGCTTCGTCTATTCGAATAAACTGATGGGCCGTCGTCTGGGAAATACCATTCTTCCAAACGAGGCTCTATTCGAATGGATCGTGGAGAATTTACAGCATGGACAACGGCGATCATAAGCTGGCCGTTATCCGTCCACGTTTAAATTCAACGGCCGACGCATAAAAGGATCGGTTACGGGTTACGTTGATTCGATCGTCGGCGAAAATGAGCCTGTGTTCACGGCGTAAACGGAACCGAATGTAGGTGCGCTTAAATATGCAGAACGTAGGTAGTCGAACACGAGAGCCACCGCGTAAAACGTCAAACGGTTACGAGGGCCCACCTCAGCTTTACGACGGTTTATGACTCGCTCGTAGCAAGATTTGGCTCAACGAGTATACCGGAGATGTCTCGGGACCTTTATCTCGACGCCATTGCACCTCGTGGTGGCTTTTCGCCTCTTCCTTTCGAATAAATATGAACGCGATAAAATTCATTGGCTCCTGGACAGCAGGCGTCCATTCGACTGTCCCGTCGATGCATTTATGTTCATATAGAATACACGTCCGGAGTAAATGACGAGTAGCTTGATAATCGCAAAGAAAAGATCGTGCGGTTGATCAAATTTCAATAGATCTGAAAAATCCTAGCAGAGTTATAGAGCAGGGATGTTTATAAATTTAGTCCAGCTGACGTCTAAAGTAATAAAACTCGTCTCAGCTCTGGATACATATAAAATTATTTAGAAATATATCGTGGTTGTTATTTCAAATAAAGTATGAAGAATAACGTTATGTTTGCTTCGATTTCCATAGTGTTTTAGCCTTTTTCAAAACTTTATGTGCCCCTCGAAATGTCAAATGTCAAATTGACACGATGATAAAGACTCAATGAAATGAAAAGATAAGTAGCTAATTTTGCTAATTATTTTATTCGAAATAAAGAAATAAATATTTACGCTATGCTTGTGTATTTTTCAGACAGAATGAAGCGATGTACAGCACATACTGTGCTAAAAATGGCGGAATAATGTAATCCTTCACGTGAAAGATGCGCTAAATTAACACAAAGGACGGATAAGGGTTAAAATTCTGTTTGGTTTATTTTCCCATGAATTTAGGCGGATTTGATCTAAATTATAAAATTAAATGAGAAACATTAATCCTCCATTGATAAATAATGACACGTGATTCGCGTAATTGGAATAATCGGCACATTCGTCGTTAATTAACGTTTTGTAGGGGTAGTGATAAATATCGTTTCACAAGTGATACGAACACCGTTAATTATAAAGGAAGCAAATAAACCGAGAGTATCTAACGTCGGACGACACAAGTTCGAAGTTAAGAATCGTATCGCGGTTGTTGTGCGAAAAGAGGTATCGCAAATAGAAACTGCGATTTACTTTTATTTCATTCGGTAGTGCGAATTTCATCGGAGGCGAATTTTTGCAGTGGACAAAGGATCAACTCCGGATGCAATCGTAACGCAACAAGCGAATTAACTGGCAGATTTCAAAGGTTCGCGATAACCGGCTCGTTTAACTACCAGATGGAAAAAAAGACGAGTGGTGCCAGGGAAACAGCCGCAACGAGATTCGTTAGTTGTCTGCGAACTTGTTACCCGCCACGGTGCGCCGGAAATCCCTCTCTCGTCTCGCAAATAACGCGAGAGCGTAGAAAGGGGCGGAAGTGGACAAAACGAGAGATTGTTTGCATGCCTCCCCGTGAAACGGCCGTTTTTCCCGCGAGTGAATCGCGCCAGAGAATTACAAGTCGAAACCGCTTAACCCGTGCGATGTCGGTGAAGGTCGACAAAGTAACATTGTGTCGCGAGTATCATCGTCTGCCCTCTTCCTCGCCTCTCCATTTTACCGCAGGAAGAAAGTGGAAATGATAGAGATAGAAGAAAGGATACAAGTCTGGCGGTTCAAAGCTTGCAAAAGGCGAAACCGAGAGAAGTCTTCTCGTTCGAAATGACTGGTTACTCGCTTGCCTAGCGGTCGAGTGGGCTGGAAAGCGTTTGCAGAAAGAGAAACGACGTAGAAGCGGTAGAAAGAAGAGATCAGAGGGGTGACATCCCTTGGGACGAGGATGAAACAGAACACACAAGGGCAAACAGTCGCGGGTAGAAGGGACAAGAAAGGAGGACGAAGAAAAGAGGAGACCGTGAAAGACGGAGAAGGGAAGGTGAACGCGATTCAATGGAGCCTTCAAGTTTTTCCGGTTCTCGCGGAGGGGAATAATTGGGGCCGGAAAGGTATTGACCCACGAGGACAAAACCAACAGCATAACCAACGCGATGGAAAATGGGAACGGGTCGAGCTGCGTATATGCTGCCAGTGTTTTTGCGCCGCAAAACGAAAGGCAATCCTTAATGATTCTGACCCAAATAGGATCAACGCCGGTGCTGATGAAACCGATGACAATTTCATTGTAGTGATGCTCGAACGCTTTTCAATGACGGGGGTGCGATTCATCTCCGTCGCATCGAATGTTTCTAGTCTAGTCTTTCAAATCATTTGCATTCTTTTCCGTAACACTGTCAGTATGGCCCGGACATTTTGATTACCTGAATAATTCGGATACTCAAATACGCGGAATAGTAGTAGAATGATTCGGAGAATTAGAGTTGAAAATATCCGGATAATTCGGATAATCCCAGCACTATTTTCCATGGAAGATATTTTTACTGGGAAGATACCGAATTTGCGGCGAGGAAAGTTCGTGTTTTGCTTTTTGCGATGATGTTCAATGAAATAATAAAGAATACGTAAAAAGTTTTCGGTTTTATCGCTCGAATACGGTGGAGAAATTACCAGAGACTCTTCTTGTCATGCAGCTTTTTGTTGGCATGCAAGAATCTGGATCCTGAAGCGCAGGATTTCGTGGAAAACAAGGGTGTCACGGGGTGACGGTGGCAGTAATTTTCTGTAGCAAGAATTTCATAAATAAAAAAGTTCTGCAACGACGGGTGCACGACGTCGACGAGTGGTCGGGGAATAAGAAGTTCGCCGTGCTAGCTGCTGTGTTCTTATTATGGGTTACGATAGTTTTTCAGAAAATAACGCTTCGGTCGCGCGCCCCTCGCGTCCACCCTTTGCAGAACCACTCGCGAAAAGATTTATTTTCTATTTTAAATTCGGTTTTTATTTACGCAGCCAACGACTCTGGCTCCCAGTACTCTTGCCTGTTCTCCCTTTCTCTATTCTTTTTCCATTTTTTAATACGTTGCTGTTTATTTCGTAGAACTCGCGTGGCAGATTTGGGCCAACGCGACGTATATTTATGCCGCGTAGGGAACCGTTTGTTAATAGAAATGTACTTCTACTAATATTCAGCGTATATTAAAATACCAGTAATATTAGGTTTGCCAAGAAGTCTTTTCGTATTTTACAGATACGTAGAAACAAAACATTATTGAACAATATATTGTCTATCTTCCTTTGACGATCTTTTGCTATGTTATACAATTTTTCGTCCCCTCTTTACAAAATTTTTCATTTTTTATCAGCGAAGAACTTGCCTAGACGACTAGTACAATTTTCAGACTTTTAAATTTTCTTCGATTAAAAAATTTCATAAGGGCGTAAAAAGAGAGAAATCTTTCGGTATTAGCATATTCTATTATTCACACCACTCTTTCCTGGCTTATAATGCACTTTTACTTTTACAGTAGTAATTCAACACAATACACTGAAAACGTATCTCACTTTCTTGCATTTTAAACCTATGTCAATTATACTAACTACAACCAATCTTTAGACCTTTTCTTTCCAGAAAATACTTTCAGCTCTTATCCGCGATTTAAAAATTGTCTGATTATTTACTCATGCGTGTCGCAATTTAAATCCAGCCTGTGAAAAAAACAGAAAGACTTATAGGTCAATCTAACATATCGAAATATTTCTTTTACTTGTGCAGCGCATTTTTATGGTCGTCAAAGAAATATTTCCTAGCGAGTCTTTTAATTTTGCAATACTATTTATTATACACTGAACAATACAGGCGTCCCAATAAATCTAACGAAACGATCGCGTACGAAAGAAAAGCACTCTACCTTCTTCCAACCGCTCACACTTCGCGTTTAGTTTGCACATTTTTAACAGGACCTTCACGGAACACGTTTCTCCCATTCCCTAAAGTGTCCCAATCTATCGTGGCTTTCTTTTGAACGCTGGTCGTTTCGCGCCAGGAAACGGTCACATTACACCGAACCTCGGTTCGCAAATCCTGTCGATGCTTTTCAGTACAATGTCCAGCTTATAATATAGAATAGAAACGAAGCGCAACAGCTATTCCCCATGAAAGAAGTCACGGGGGGCCGCGAAATATTCCGGCAAACCTTTTCTACGCCCTGGACACTTTGCATGGGAACGGCTCACCCCTTATGAAATTCCTTTTTGAACGCATCCTCCAAGATACTAACCCTGGCGGAAAATTTTCGGCCAACGCGATAACATAGAATTAGCTAAAAACGTTAGAGTAGATTTTGCCTAAGGATTTCATAAGAGTAGAAAAATTCAAGAATTTATTAAGCTGGTTAACATTAATGAAGATGTGATTTAGGCAATTTAATAATTAAATAATTAAAAAGACAAGGCAAGCTAATGCTTTCAGTTGCCTCCATATTATCATGTTTGCCTGAAAACTTTTTGCCAGGTGTGGTACAAAGACTTGTTCCTTGCGCGATAGACAAAATTCAACCCCGCTTCGAGCTGCGGTTCGTTTCCCTAGTCTGCGATCAGACTAAAAAAATGAAATCTTACCGCGGCAAAAGAAATGCGCACCGCGACGCGTCGCATCGACTTCGTCGACGAGCGATTTAGTGCCGACAGAGATCCGCGACGCTTTCCGTGGTTAGTCGGGCAGTAAATAAACCTGTCTACCTTAAAACAATAAGATCGTCTGACAAGCGGATATCACTCGGTTCGCTTCCTTCCTGCCGAGCAATTTCGTTGCCGCGACAGCAAGCCATTGGAAAACCTTGCGTCTGGGATGTTTGTCAAAAACGAAGACAAATTCGTGTGACACGTATGAGACGAAGCTGTCACGATGGCCAGATTCCTTCGATGGAAATCGCATCTGTTTGTTTTGCGCCCATCAGCTGGGAATTAACACTGTACG
Organism: Eucera pruinosa; assembly: GCA_028830335.1. Lineage (NCBI taxonomy): Eukaryota > Metazoa > Arthropoda > Insecta > Hymenoptera > Apidae > Eucera > Eucera pruinosa. Next base: position 13,326,894 of record JAMYCR010000004.1, on the reverse strand, counting down.
CGGAACCGTTGTTCAAAAATGAACCACTTCCTCGGGGATTACGAAGTTTTCTCTGCTCGTCTTATTGCTTTCCACTGTTGCAGATGCACTGTAACACCTGCACCCTACGAATGGCAGAATGAAACACTGGTTACGTAAGCAGAACGGTTGAAGAGCAGAAATTGTGAAATTGCACATTCTACGGGAACGGTGAAGTAAACTTTTAATAAACTGCGCAGACGAAATTCTAATTAGACGATGGGGAGGAATTTTAATTTTACGAGATTCAAAATGTCCATGGAGCGAAAGTTATGGCACGAGGTTGATGATTTTCATATTTGAAAAGTAATCTTAAGTTTAGCGGAGCATTGCCAGTCTACTTCGGTATACATTCGGGGTCGGGAAACGCGAGAAAAAGTGGAGTATCGGTTCGAGTATCGAGATAGCATGGAGGATAAGCTTCGGTCTCGAAAGCGTAATGCTCCGCCATTGTTATTCAGTGGGTTTCGCTGCCCAGCTAATGCGTTCAGATAAGAAGTGTTTTATATGCACGAAGGCAGGATAAGTTTCGAAGCGGCGGCTAGACAGAAACATACGGCCCTTTTCGATTGCCCTTTAACATCTTCCGAATGTATTCGCATACCCGTATCTCTAGTTCGCGAAGACAGCAAACAGTTTCTATTTTACTTCTACGACTTTTCTGCACTTCACGTGAATCGTGTATACAGGCGCCATCATGATATATAAAGTAATGCAACAAGCAAATCGTTGCAAAAACTGTCGTCGGAGGCATCGGAGATTCGATGGAGAGGAATTTTTGATCGATGTGTTCGAAGGTGTAGATAGCGTATTAATCACTAAAGAGTTCTTAATTACGCTTTTGATGGGCGGCTTCGATGTACGCAATAATCGATGCCATTTTCAAGCGAACAAATTACTTTAATATTTACAGCGCAAGGCTCGAGGATAATTTTTCACTTTGATACATCGACACTTTCGCTTTCGCGCAAAATCCGGCACGGCTGTCACCTTGATGGTCGGCTGCTTAATTTCCGGAATAGGCTCATTAATAACGGTCGGAAAAGGAACGCGTACAGGTCGGTAGCCGGCGTGGAAGTCAGCCTTTGTCTCAACTTCCGGTCTCCCGATGCTTTTCACGGGAGCATCCACCCTTCCTGACGAGGGCACAAAACTTTCACCGACCCCTTTCTTCGCGCTCACCTCTGCCCTCTCTTATTCCCCGTAGGCAGTCTGGCTGGCTGACTCGTCGCTGGAACTTAAAACTTTTCCACTCGTCGACTCGAAATAGATGGATCTTACGAGGCTCGTTGCGCTTGTTTTCGAAAGGCCTTCCCTCCTATCGTCTCTCCTTCTCCCTTTCTCTTTCTTTCTCTCTATACTTGAACCTCGACCGGTGCAAACAGCCGTTCGCGAGAAGTTTTTTCCGATTAACGATAAACGCGCGTTGGCGTCGAACAAGACGTCAACGTTATCGAAACGATCTCGCGCGTTAAAGAAACTTAGGCCCGCTTAAAATGATCAAGATCTCCGGCCTTTTGTCTATGATACGTATTATCACTGCGTGTAAGAATATATCGGGGAGCTTGCTTCCCTCCTAGAGAGAAATTACAGGCTACAGGGGCCACGAACCCGGCAGTTAGGTCTCACGAACAAACACCGAAACCAATTTACGTGGTTGCGAAAAATGAACTTATTTCAGCGGTGCCGGTAATCCAGCGCCAGCCGGCGATTAAGCGATCAACCTGACAATCTGCCCCGGACACGTAAGCGTTTGCGAGGGTTGCTTCAAAAAGCGGCCCCGGCTTCCTCCTTTTGCAGCACGCGCATCCACCCATTCTAAAAGCGGACCTGTCTAAGCCACTAACGAAAATTGTAGCCTTAGAACCTGGACCGCCTCGTTCCTAATTATATGCTATTACCCTTGCCGCGATTGCATGTATATACGTACGTGTGCGTTCAAAGGAATTACGTTCACGGTGGAACGGTGGAACACGCGCCTACGAATCTGTGTGAACGTCAGCTGACTTTCTCCAACGGGCATTCACGCGATATCATGGGGCGATAGGGTGCGAAGAACACTATAGACGTATCTATTGTCCTTTATCCCTTTGCGGACGGGCGTTGACAAGTAATTACCCAATCATTTTTGAATTTCTAGACATACACTTCCGACCATAAATCACCGAACACTTGTCAGCTTTTAACTCGTTCGTTGCCAAATACGAGTTAACTCGTAATTGGAGGTTTGCTTTTAGACGCCAGCTACGAGTCAACTGGTAGTTATAATATATCTATTCAATTAACTTGGTTTAAGGGAACAGATTGTAAATTAGTCACTCGGCAATGAACATGTTAACAAAATGTTTGTCGAATTAGACAAGTAGTATCTCAAAAGTACAGCTCTACTTGATGTTCCTCTTGAAGTAAATAATTAGTGAATAGCAGCTTCGTTTTATAACCGCAATATTAATTTTTCTTTATTCTAAATTTATTAAGTGCAAATTTATTGCTTTAATAAACTTCATCAAAAATAGTTTTGGAATAATCTTCATGGGGTCACTTTAAAGCTTCAATCCTTTGCATTCACATTCCTAAGTTCCCTCGGAAATCCTTTTACAGTACGAAACAAGTAGAAAAATGGAGTTAGCTTTTTCCAAGAAAATTGAACAAATTCAAACTGGTCCCAACTGTTTGACAAATTTTTATGCAATCGAAACTATCACGAATTTAAAGATCGAAGGTTCCTCTTCAGAACGACTTCCTAGAAGTTGATACACGATTTTTTTGTAACTTTTGTAAGTTACTAGCCCAGATCGATATACAATATATCGACGATTCCCACAGACCCTGCGGTGGTGGTTCTTGGTAAATAACGAATGGAGACCGGAACCAAATTTGGCGTGACGAATCGGAGGATTCTGGCCAACCGACTGCTGATTCGTTCTCGCATGCAAATAGATCGTAAGTTACTGACCCTCTCTTCTCTTGTTTCGTGAGATAAGACCAGCACACTATTGGGCTAGCACTAACAATTATAATCGATGTTCAAGCCACGGCAATTACGATTGCTCGTAGAAACGCTAATTGATTCTGACCGAGCACACGCGTTCCGGATCAGGATTAATTATCTTTTGATCGCGACAAAAAGTATTTACAACCGACACCATAAAACTTTTAATGAAACGTCTGTAAGTAACATCCGGTTGGGGAAAATGTAATTGCTAATTAGTTGGCGGTCAGAACACGGCTGATCTTCGATCGCGGAAGCCGCGGCGCGAGCGTCGCGACGACGACGTGCTTGCAACATTGCAAAGCGACCATCCAGAGACGTAATAATTGCGTTATCGCGCACCGTGGAAACGGTAATTTTAATTTGTCATGCTGACTGGAGACGCGCTGTTCAAAATCAATTACAAACTTCGGGGATCGTAACAATAACGGGGCCCCGGCTCTCCAGCGCGCTCCCTACTCTAATATTATTCACCAACCCAGTTGGACAAAGCCGCAACGAATGTTCGCCGTTCCTTCGCTGTAGTTTACCGTCGAACAACTTTTACCGTTGTTGAAGTAAATGATCTCCCTGATATTATTTCATCTCTCGCGGGAACATTAGCAGCCATGATTTATTCGCTTCGAGAGCTCCTTCCGCGATTGTTTTCAGAAATGGCAGCGTACTTGGCGTTAGATTCGACGATAGCAGTTATTTCTATGTATCCGAAGCTTCGGTAATCGTTGCTGGTGTTTTAGAGAGAAAAATTACGTGACCAATAATTTGAGGCTTTGATTATTCTCAATGGAAACGCGAAACTTTCGAGCGCTGAACAGTGAAGCTCCATTTATGTGAACTTTCCAGAGAACAAGTAGCTCATATAAATAGGTCTTGTGACTTTTCGTTCACGTAGCTGAATTTCACATTCATTTACGACAAATATCTAGCTGATTCCTCGAATTATAGCAACATTCCAATGCTATTTCAATCTCATCACTGTTTTAATTTTTGCGGAAAGAATAAGCACAATTTTCTTATGATCTGTACTATTATCATAAGCCAAAGTTTTAAAATACAAATGGAGTATAATTCTTACACGATGCAATTGAAAGGTTGCAATGAATGGATTTCTACTGTATTACATCGGTTGAAAGACGCTTATAAATTGAAAACCGACTAATTGCCTGATACCTGAAATTCCTTTTCATATTCCAAACTTGCTCCACAATTCTGTATGAGAGTATCAAGCACGGTGTATCGTTCGTGTTATCAGCAGACAGAAAAATGTCGAATGCATAATTCAATGTCTTATAAACTGGTCTGTCTGTAAATTCTTAAGAAACTCTTCCCAAACACTTGCTTACTGAATCTCTTTTACGGAGAATCACATTTCCCTGCCTATCTTTACCCGCGACCCCCGCCTCTTGATTCATTCTATATGAATCCGAGAAGATGCACAAATGATCCAGTTAATGAAACGTTTACCCAAGCGACAGGGAGCATGCCATCTTTGACGAGACTAAAAGTAGCAAATGATAGCCGACTGTCGCGCAGCAGCCTCTTTTCGAGACAGCCTTCTGGAAGCATAAACTCGTTCGGCGTGGGGTTGGCTGCAGCTCCAAATGCGTTTCCTCTCGGAACATTGCGTAGTAAGAAATTAAGACGTAGCAGAGAGGGAGGAAATGGCGGCTGGGTGGCAGAGAAATTCTGCTGTCGCGGAAAAAGGAATTCCTGATACGCTGGCGTAGAAATCTCCCTTCGTTTCTCGAAAGCTCTTCGGCGAGGCTTCGTTTCCTGCGCTTCCCGTCGCAATTCCACTATTTTTTGCGCGTGTGCACACTCGTAGCGTGTAGATTCGCGTACGTGTGCGCGCACACACGGAATAGTCGACAAACGACTGGTTCGTGTATCTCGCATGTATCGTCGCAGCGGAAGAAAAAGTTTCGAGGCGACGATCGTGGACGAAAGTGGACCGGGTGAACCGGGACTTGTTGTCGAGGGTCGGGGGCGGTTTCGAGTTCGCGGTTAACCGGAAACCGTCCGTTCCGACGACATATAAAACCCGCGCTCTGCACATTCGTGCACTTTTTCGAAGCCCGCCGGCTGCGCTTTTCGTTCCGTAACATCTCTGACCAAGTTTCACCCTCCGGAGGAATTTGTGGTCGCCCGTGTCGGACCTTTTGAGAATTCCTCTAACATCCATCCCAATATCCCTACAAGTAGAACGAAGATAACTTGGCAAATAAGGAAGTATAGTCGGGCAAGTGTACGGCCACCTATCGCACGTAGCGTGTGTAATAACGAATAAAAATATATATGTTATGGACTTAGTTATTAATAGCTCGCTATTTATGATGCACGATCATTATGAATAATGATTAAATCGGTCAGGCAATCTGAGAAATACTGATTAATTTACCAAATGGAACGGAGATTATGAATAGAGCTACATTTCCGTTGTGCAATTTAATTTTGAAGGAAAGAAGAACTCATTTTTTTCAAGAATATTTAATTATATTTATTTATGAATGATACGCTAATAAGTTCACCAATGATCTTTGGTGAACTTGGAAAATCCAAACTACTAACCTTGTTGATATAAAAAAAAAATAAATTCTTTCATAAATTATATTGTCATTTATTAGAGTAACTAGTCACTTATATGGATAATTTAGATTTTGATATAATTTATTTTCCTAATCTGAACTTAACCCGATCAACATGATAGCAGTATTCACATTGACCAGCCAATGTAATAAATTATGTGTATGATAAACTACGTCAAATTTATCACACTGATCGATTTCAATTATCATTATTATAAACAAAGCCCATATTAGTCGCTTAGTCCATAACATATACATACGATTGAAATCAACAATTTCTAGAAATATTAGCTTATCCTACATAATAAAGGTTAACTCTGTATCTTTCATTTAAGTTTTACCAATATGTGCTGTCTCCCGTTTAATTATACATTATACCAAATACAGTAAGTGGACGAAGAAAACTTATACTTTCTGCTCCTTCGAATATGAACTCGTAGTTTATTTACGGGACATTTCGAAGTTCCATCGAGCAGGATCGAATGAATTTAAAGCGATGCTTAATTTTTTATTAACGCGAATCCCGTGGGGTTATATTAATTGCGTTCAACTGCTGGATATTAGTTAGAAGGTATTCAAGACCGTATAATTGCAGCAGCGTCGTTGGCGACTGTTGAATATTTAAAAGGGAAATTTAGCTATGCAGATTGGAAGTGTCTCGATCCCCTTTCGAAGAGCTTTAGAGTCCAGCTTACAATGTTATCTCCAAATAAAAGGAGTTTTTATATTCCGAACATATGTCGTAATATCAGTCTTGAATTTTTTCCATACAATTATGGCTGACTTTTACTAACAACTTACGGTCCTTTGAAATATTTTCATTTTGATCATATAAGCAGGAAATTGCACCCGGAGGGAAACTGTTGCGCCTAAACTTCGTTATTCGAAGCTTGATGCAGGTCAAATTGAAAAATCTTATTTGGTATGCCAGCTCCTTTTAAACCAAGCTCTGGTACCCTTTAATCGCCTCGCCTTTACTTCAGGCACAGCTGACGACCCTGCGGAGGACAGGGCTGAATATTTTATATTGCGCTTTAAAAGCAGCCTGTCACAAAATTAAATACTTTTCAGCCATATCGGGATCACATACTTCGAACCATCTTTACCAGGACACACAAATTGACTAAGTAGACAAATTTTGTCGTAAATCGGTATCTTCTAAATTTTCACAATTTTCCGTGTATCGTAAATAAAACCTTATATAGTAAACTCTTCCATAATTGAGGGGCTCCGTAAAGCACAGACACGTGCCACAATTTCATGATTTTAGAGGAGGGCACATTGAAGAAAATTTCATTTTCATAGAAAATGCGGCACGGTATCGTATTCATTTTAAACGAAATAATAAATTAAATAGTAGGTAAATAACGACTGCTACTTCATTTTAACTGCAAAATATATTTTATCATTGCATTTTTTATTAAATTCTACAATGAATATATTATATATTTTTCTTTAACCTAATTCTTCCAATTCTAATTCTTCGTTTTACGTCCATTAGGATACTTGGTTAATCGTCCAAAATTGGATAGGCAGCATTATTTTCTGTATTAATTACTCCCATTTAAAATTATGCAAAAACTGTTATCTGCATTTAAGGAGATCAAGTAGCCTGTGCCCCTCTTTCACTAGATAATTGGATACTGCTAGAGGAATTTTTATACGATTCTATCTAATCACTCATACGCGATTCGACAATAGTAAGTTGCGGAATGAATTGAATATTATATAAAAAAAAACTGACAAAGCAGTTTGTTTAAAGCACTAATAAAGTGGCATGTGCCTGTTTTCCACTGAGCCCCTCAATTCATAATTGTAGTTGTCATTTAAAAAATAACGTGGTACGCTTAATTTATAGCGAACTGTGTTAATTCGTCGAGACTAACACACGAAGCCTTGCCAATTATTTTGCATACAAAAATGTATGCACTTAGTTAGTATTCCCCGATGATATTCGGTGTTACGCGACTGGTATAGATATGTGCTTCGCGAAATCCAGCAGGCATTCCAGGAAGCTATGTGATCCTCTGAAGGCGAACCGATTCAGTGACTGGTGAAACAGCTCTCAATGAAAGAGTCGGAAACGCTTTGTTTTCGAGTGCCCACAAAGTATTACCGTGTAAGGAATACAAAAGTAGCGAGACAGTGAGTTCACCCAAGCTTCGTTACGAATTCTCTGCAAATTCGGCAACCGGTGGTGGACAGGAACCAAATTAATGTAGCCCCAATGTTGCGTGACTCGTAGTTTCCGCAAAAGGAAGATCGTTATCATGTTTAAGGTAATCAGCTATTCGAGGAGCTTTCGTCGCGTGAAGCACGACGTGGCTCCATTCTTCCCACCCTCAAAAAATGCAGTCAGAAAGCGTTTGTACATCAGGAATGATAAATAACCCGTAGCAAGGATCATCAGTCAACAGTCGGACGGGAATCGCCTTGTTATTCGAATCGTATCGATCGAATAAGTGGGAACTGGCGGTGCTATCGTTCGTGCATCTTCCGGCTAAAAGTGTATCGTGACCCAGAAACCTGGTTGCTAGGCCGGAAATGATTTAGCTGATTGCTTCTCCGCGCGTTACTTATTACCGAGGCATAGTCTTTTATGCCAACGTCGCGTGACGTCGCTTACATATCCTAGCTTCCATTAATCATCCTACCATCACGCGAATTCCTAACATGCGTTCGATGACTTCTACTCTAATAGTCGCTGTTTCTTCCACGGTTGAGTCAGCCACGCGTGAACACACGCATTAGGAGTACTTCTTACTCTTCGAACATGATAGCCTATTATTTGCGCTATTCGTTGGCTTCTAGGAACGCCGAGGAACTCGTCGTGGCCGAGGCGAGGGCAAATTAGACGGGATGCATGCCCTTCGAGCACGGCCTCTATCCTTTAACGACCACTTTTACGAGCGATTCGTGGCCGCGAACTTTAACTCGCCTGAGCCGCGTCTCGATCGCGTAATTGCCATCGTTGTATATCCTTTCTATCGACGTTTACTATTTCCGCGTTTGCTATCACGATAACCGTGGGGATCAAATATACATACGAAAAACAGGACTCTTGTTAGACACACCTGAACATGGCGTAAAGTATTTTAATGGCTTGTAAGGGGCTGGTATAATAGCTTCTTCATTTACGCTGTTGGCTCTTACAATTAGTTCATTTAGAAAGCAAAGAAACAATGGCGCATTGTAGAAATAGCAGATTACCGACAGATTTGACTTGTTAGATTTTTAATAGGAACAATTATGTGTTCTAGTAAAAACAGTAAGTTTGTGGCAGTACTATTATAATAAAGCTTTTTACGTACCAAAGTTTCGCTCGCAAATTCTAATTCTCTAAGTATGCTTCACAGTAATTCTTTCCCTTTTTCTCTAGCGCTTTTTCTCACAATTGTGCCGACAATTATGAATATGACGTAAGTAAAAAAATTAAAACATTTGAGGTTTTCACTTATTTTGCGTTGCATTGATTTACAGCCAGTCACAATTATATACACCTCTGAATTTTAAATATCTAAAAAAACATAGTAGTTTCGATCATTTTAACAGTAGTAATTTATTCATTAATTAGTATTAAATCGATTGCCAGCAAATGGTCATGCTTTTGCTACTTGTTTAAAACAAAACATACATAAACCAAAAATACGATTATTTATACTTCGTTAGATACTCTGATACAACAATAAAGTCTTACAATTTGTTTAGCATCAATAAAATTCAATCTTAACCAATTTTAGGATCAATTTTATTCATGTGATCAATGATGTTCGTTGTATAATTTTTTTCACTTCTGATTTTCTATCTTACGAATTGTCACATCACTTTTATTACTCCAAAGTATGTCCTAAAATATGTAAATATTTGAAAATTAAAATATATACGTAGACTTTTGTGGGATTGAATGTACATCACAAAAGTATGGAATCATTTTTTCCTCTGTCCCTGTTGACTTACGCCACTTTCATTCGCGCGCAAGGTATTCCACCATTCTTACAACATTTGCTGTCTATATTTCCACCCCCGTCAGTTTTGCTTACGGATTCTGGCAAAGAAGTCGCAGTAATTGCTGACAATCGACGTACAGTCAATTCACCGTGATCCACTATCTCGGTGCGTTCTACGGCGGCGATCCCCACGTCGCAAAAGCACGCATTGTCTGCGTTCGAAGTGGCGCGTAATCGCGGCGTAACGGTCCGTAAACGCAGCCACGTTTTCCATGGAGGGCGGTCGCAGAAAGCATCTTGGGGAGGAAAAGACGACCAAGACCACGGTTGCATAATTTACGACGCCAGTTTAACGACTATTTTCAGTGCTTCTCCGCTTTTTACTTCCTCTAACGTTCCCTCGACTTTGTTTCTTCTTCGCGTGATATCACCGACCTTTGTTCCTGCTCATTCGAAAAGGGGAACGACGCGCTTTTTACGTAAGCCCGACTTCATCTACCGTGCTCAAGAAGGATCGATTTTCCTTCTTTCCCCCCTCGGATGAAAATCTCTTCCAACCCCTCCGCTTGTCGGGTTCCTTGATTTGATTACGGGAATAGGGGAAAAAGTAGGATTGCTGTGTCTGTTCCGGATGTTGGGATAATACACGTGTACTCCTTATTGCTTTTAAAGTTTTAAGAGAATTTGACACATTCTATTGCGGCGAATTGATGAAATTTACTAGAAGTTGACTATCGATTGTGATTGGAAAAGTTTATTCTTTGTAACTTTTCAGAAATAGACTAGGTGTCCCAATTATTGCCACTTTAAGCTTATCGCACAACTTTATTTAACGATTTTACACGTCATGTAACCGGAATATCGTTCCAGTTTAAAGCATAACATTAGCTAGCGTCTCTTTCATTTACGAAGACTTTTATATATTGTATATGATGTATTAACCCTTTGTGGACGAGGAATAATAATACTTAAGGGATTATTTTGGTTTTGAACTCCAAGCTTTCAAATTCTAAGCCACCAAATTTCTATAACTTCGAAGCGTTTATCAACGGATATTAATTTAAATTTGTTGCAGTAAAAATTAACGTGCGTCCAGAAAACTAAAAAATAATTAGGCGGCTATTTGGCGACACTTGTCCGCAAAGGGTTAATTACTAATCAATTGAAAATGTACAACAAAGTCCAATGTTCCTATTACTGTCACTTGAAAATAGAAAACAAAATTAACCCATTTATAACTTACTATAAAAATTGTATAAACTTACAACAGTGCATCTTTGAAGATTTTCTATAAATAATGTGAATGAAGATTTATTTTCTTTGCATTACGTACTGTTTTGCAAACGTTGAATCATTTCAATCACCGTGGTGCAAACAAGCATACTTCAACTGCTGATAAATCTACCGTTAAAATGTTCCATTGTTAGTTAGGCTTTGAATTACGTACCGTTGAATTTATCTTAACAACCATTCGCACACGACACGGAGAAAAATAGTTGCGCATAAAGGAGAATCAGAGTGACCATCATAATTAACGTACGACTTAACCCAGTTCCCCTAAAAAATGATAAAACCTTGCCTGCTCCATTTTTCTCATGCACCTGCCTGCATAAGTACACTCGCAAGAAAGCCGCCAGCGTATTATACTCGGTATACCGGACATACATACTGCAGAATAAATTGCTAACGGTCCTCGCAGCGTCGTTCTTCTTTACGGAATAAAATAACATACCCAGGTACCAAAAAAAAAAAAAAAATCTCCACCCATTGCAACATTTCCGTAGGGGCGACGTTAAAGCACGCGAAGGCGTTGTTAGGCGACTACAATAAGTCCACGAAGCACCGTGCTACTCGAAACAATGAACACTTTAACGCTCCGCAAAAAAATTTATGAGACGTCGAAGGCTCCGCGACAAGATACTGGATGCTTTCTAATTAATTTCATCTGACGAGCAGAATCGCGTTGTAATTGCCGCGAAACAACTTCCATCCCTTCCCTCCCCCCCCCCTCTCGTGTCGTCTCGGGGGTAGCTCTTAACTTAACGCTGTGGTATTTGTCACTGTGCACCGTGACAAAAGAACAAGCGTTAAGCTCGCACACCAGCGTCCTCTTCCCACTTTTAGTTGCAGCCCTAGCACGGGTACGCGCCACCACGGAAGGAAGTGGCCTTTTGTTGAAACTTTTACTTTTATCCTGGAAACGCCGGGCCAAACAAAACGGCCGAGATAAGCAGGAAAAACGAAAATTCCTGCGATCCCGCCAAGAAAGCCACCCGTCTACTTCACCAGAATTTAAAGCACTCGTCGCTAACTAGTTCTTCTCGTTCGCGCTCGGAGCCATGGGATGGGATGCAAAAATTAGAAGGTTCCTTCTACTAAAGAGAAAATTAACGTTAATTTAGCTGTTGCGCAAGATCCGAGGATAATTTGCAGAAACACGATTTGATTCTGGTCATTCCTAGGTACTGTATAGTTAACTTTGGTTGCTTCCTAGATCGTTGTTAGTTTCAAACGGGACACAAGGATTTTAACCGTACCGCGATCTTTCAAAACTTTTATTTCGTTGAACACAATACTTTCTTTCCTTGGAATAGGTTTCTAAGCCCGAGGAAAAGAATCTTCAACGTTGAAAGTGAAGTTTAAATTTGCAAATATTAATAGCAAATTTTTATATTCGTCTCAAAACTAGGAAATATTTTACGAAGTGAGTAAGAACAAACTTGGATCAAAAATAACCCGAGAACTGCACCAGAGTTAACCCTTTGCTCTTCTAATCACTTTCTTCAATTTCCTTTTCAATAACTCCCTATTAATCTAAACATTTTACTTGTAATGTACTTCTAAAGAAAGCAGATTGATAAGGAGCAATTTAAACAATTTCTCTTACTAATTATGTTGAAGTTAATATTAGAACTTTGTCGAGCTTCGCTTCTTTATATCATGAAATATAACACACATTTAAACTATAATCGTGGGGTGTAACTCGTGTAACTGGTAATCACACTGCTGTTAAAAATATGCATCACTCCATAAACATTACGAAATACTTACCTCTTATATATCACAGCTGATATCAGAGGCGAATTTATGATTTCCAAATAACAGTATTTTGCAAGATCCGTGTTATAGCTCGCGGTATTAAAGAAATTTGTGACTGTGGAGTTTGCAGCGTTGTCACATTGCATATTCCAGCCTGAATACTACGGTAAGTCGCGATTAAACGCGCGCAATTCGTTTACTTTCTCAAATCAATCGCAATAGTCTAACAATTAGCTAATCTGAGGATACCCCGTGTATTGTGAGATTGAGAAATACTTCCTTCGACGCGGAAGAACTAATCAAGCGCAGGAGTTACGTACTGTGAGGCCGCTGGAGTTTCGCTATGCACAGGCCGCAGACGGTGAAAAACAAACGGCTGTTTTTTGTAGCTACCGCAGTTCGCTTCTGGGTTGGGGGTAAAGTAGAGAAAAAAAAGGGGAAAAATGTAGATGTGTACGTCACACCCACGAGAAGCAGCAGGGGTGGTAACGCCCACGAGACGCACACACCATCAGTGCCTGGCATGACGCGTTTCTGTCGGGATTGCGATTCGCGATACTTGCACCCCGTTGCTTCATCAGCCGTCGATTGTTCGCGTGGAAAAGTTAATTGAACTTTGATTTCGACCGGCAACTAGAATCTCGAGGCAGGGCAGACGATTGATTTGCATTAGGTTTTATCAACGCGAGTGCGTCGCGCCGCTTTCACCGTTTTATCGTTCCATTCGATCGCGACTTCCACTTGTCACCAATGAACGACGCTGCTTTTCCAAGGATAATAATTCGATTGATGCTAGAACCTTCATGGGTTAATTTTTGAATAGCTACTTTAATTACCGGGGCATTAACTTTTTAAAGTTTACCTAATTGCATTTGCATTTGCGATTGAATGATTGAATCGTGTTCAAGTGAACACGAAGGACACTTTGTAAAATTTAAAAAAAAATACTAGATAGTAGTGTCTCGTTGTCTGAAGACGAGGGAATTATTAATTGTCAAAATAGCGATGCAAAGGTTCTAAGGCTATTCCCAAAGATAAGAGTTCGTTATTCAGCCGAGTTTCACGAGATTAAGTATGGAATGTTTAACCCATTCGCGCATAATAACTTGTTAGAGATGTGCTGCATGGATAATGTTACGTGTCACAGGCATGCATGAGTCGGAACTACTACGAGTAAAAATTAGTGTTGCATCTTTTAACGCGACTGCTACGCGCCAATTTTATTAATTAGTAATCATTAATATGTTATATTTTCCATTTCTTTTTAATAATATATGTCTCAATCACGCTTTAAGTGGTTATTGAATTATTTTCACACTGCAGAATATTACTCAACGCATTTTGTCCATAGCGAGTACGAAATAAATGTTGCGCGAATGAGTTAGCTGCATCAATCGTATTATAATGAACGTCAAACAATTTTTGCGATCGAATCAACTTTTTTCATCATACCGGAGCTTTTTCAAAACATGTGTTGAATGTAATATCAACATTGTCGTTTCATTGTTCATATTATTTCCAATGGGAATCTACCTTGATGAGTAAAATAAATATATAAATAAATAACAATAACGTGAAGCTCTTAAAAGTTATGCAATCCATCATCCGAATGTTCACGAACGGGCGTGTATGTATCTGTGTTTGTAAGTTGACAAAACGACGTAAATAGTATCTATATTTTGGCACCTCAGCAATTGTCAGAAAATTAAATGAAAATATTGCCATATTGGACAATGAATATAGAGTGTCAATGCATGTTAACATCTTACAGAAATGCAATATGTATGAAGGGACAAGACGTTTTATGGAAATGGGATGGACTGTGGTGTTCTGGTTTCTTCGCGTGAATCCTCATTTCCGAGGACATCGACGAATCAATCTGCCTCTATCGGATCAGAGATAGGAGATCGGAATGGACGAATAGAGAGAGGCCTGGCATCACTTAAACCTCGATTTAAATCTCGATCGACGGTGTGATTGAAATGCGCGTTGATAGGGCACCACAGCCATTGTGCACATTGACAATAAGGCTCGAAGGATCACGGCAGAGATACTACTGTCGTTTGTCGACCATATACCCGTAATTTACCGATAACTGTGTCGCGAATAGTGCCTCTCTACGCTGATAAAAAACGGATGCAATTTTAATCGACCGTATAGTTGGTCACAAAAGTTTTCAACCGCTTTAGACATTTAGTAACTTTATTCTTAAAATTATGTGTCAACGAAGAAAAAAATAATTCGAAATCTATTATTAATACCGATAAAAAGTCGATTGAATAAAATTATGAAATGTTACCTTCAAACACGTAACATAAATAACATAAATAATAAATGGATATGGTTTTCTCGATTTCGTAGGGTGGTCAACCACTTTTGTGACTAATTGTAGGTTTAAATTTTCCCTATAAAGTTTCACATAAATTGTTTATACCGATTGTATTGATAAATGTCTCCAACCTTGCAATTCGATTCTGCACAGGCTATATAATTAAAATAAACTGCTATAAATAATAGCTACTTAATTTAAGAGCAAACTCATCGCGTGGAATAATATCAAAGACATTGAAGAACTATGTTCATTTATCTCATTCAGAAATTTCTCCCTTTTTCTCTATTTCAACTGTTAACTGAGGATGCCGACTTAACTCGTCCTACGGACTAGCAATTATCTTTATAGATTTATATTACAGAGTTACCTTTTATAAAAACTCTGCTAATCAAGTACTCTTTCGTCTAAACATCATGAAGCTTTTTATTATTCATCCTTTCTCATTCATCTTGTGTTAAATCTATTAGCCTTCCCATATGTGATCTTTTATTTCTACAATAAAATCGTGTACTTCGAAATCTTAGCGTTTTCAGTTAGTTTGGTGTTATCCTATTTAACCAAAAACTTTTGCCAGGAATAGTAGACTTTTGCAACTGACTATAGGTTAAATTCGAAGACGACCGAACGAGTGATGCGATATCGAAAATATTAAAATGCTCTTTGCGTTAAGCTCGCGCAAAGCAAACAAACAATCCGCTACGAGCGCTATCCCAATCTGCCCATTTGTTCACGCTCCATGAACACATCCTTCGACAACTTCCTGACATCCTTATCGGTGATTTCATTGTTCCAAGATTCCACTCGGTGCTTGCTTCCGCTTAAATCCCTACCGGTGCCAAGATGCAACGGAAACTCTACATTCCGAATCCGTGTGCACACAGCGTAATACACATACCGTACACATAAACGTCACTACGAGGCCGGAATAAAAATTCGGTCGAAAGTTTGCCGCCCCACCGGTTTACGTGGCTTCTCCGTAATCGAGAAAGCACCGAGCTCGCTGCATCGTCGTAACGAGGTGCGAACTTGTAAATATCACGAATTACTTTCTACGCGGTTGGCAACGCTCCACGTGAACCCGATAAACTGTTATTTCGCGGCCGCGAAAGTTAAATTAGTCGCGGCGAAATCGTTCCCACCGACCCAAACCGTGAAACTCTTCCTCTACAGAGTTTCTCGTCCCCGAGACGCGGTTCAATCGTCCGCTAGGTGATATATATGTACCGCGTCTGTTTATTTTCTTGCTATAGAGAGTACTCTAGGGAACCGTGGGTACATTGGAACAACGGTAATTTGATTACGGAGCTATTACTCGACTGTGCACATTTGGATAAAATCCGATTCGATATTCGGGGAAAAATTACTGCAAAGTAGATAATAGCAGTCCTTTGCGTTGCAATATTTCTTACTTAACCCGTGATCACGGGTGTGAAAATATTGTCGAATCAACATAGACGCGCAGTTTAAAAAATCACTGGATTAGCGTGTCAATTAATAGCACACAAACACTATTCTTGCTGTGTTCATAATTTCGTCTGCGACATAAAAGTATTGTAATTATGTTCGTATAATGGTATACTGTAAAGTAAAGCTAACTATTATACATATATTTATAGATTAAAAAATTGTGAGCACGCATTATTATGGGATAATTAACTCCGCATTCCTTGAATGTTTCACAGGTTGCATGTTTATGATTACGGGTTAAAGATATTGTTGCACTATGTTGTGCAGCTTTCAGCAAATACAATTTAGACTGTTCTAATAACAGCTGTTAACCCGTTGAAAATAAATAAATAAATAAAAAATGAAAATTATAACTAAAAAGATATGCCTATAATTTGAAAAAAATTAATTCAGCTTTAATTCGAAAAAAATTATGACCCTACGATGATTTCTCGCGGAATTATCGTCTGCCAAATTTGACCCAGTCAATGTTTGCCTCAAACTTTTTTACGCCGCAATTTCTTCGAGCAACGTACATCATTCATATAAATTTGATCCTGAGAAAAAGATTCGCCTAAACGAACGTAGAAGTGAATCGAGTGTGATAAATCGTTCTAGTCATTCCAAATTACTCACCGGAAGCCACCTCTTTCGGTTTCTTCCGGCGATCTTAGGCTCTCCACGAAAATCTCGCCTCGTTTCTCATCTCTCGGACCACCTAGAACGACGGGTGTCAAGCACGCGAAAGCCACCCGGTAATTACACACTTTCTATTGCAATGAGAAGGGAAAGGCTAGCGTTGGTAAATCACAAGTAGAAATAGGCTGCTACCCATACAGTTTACACGCAAACGGGGGCCTTGTTTACCAAACAACCTGTCAAAGCTTTGCCTACCCAATTTTCCACGAGCAGCTAAGCCAACAATGTAGTGCCACCCAGATACAGTTTCTCCCTTGCTCCTTCCAACCCCCTGTTGTCGAATCTCGTGTGTGTGCTCGTGAGCACGCACGCGAGAAATGGACGAAGGGGTTGGAGAGGCAGAGAAGTAGAGGTCGGAGCCAAGCCGTCTACCTTTCTATTCACCTGGCTACCTGAATTTAGCTGTACCCACTGCTCGTTATTACGCCTGCCTTCCAGCCTGGACGTAATTAATGTACGAGTAAATTCGAGGAAGAGCAGGGGTGCCTTGCGCCCGAGGGAGGTCACGCGTCTTCGGTAAATACGACGATGCGGCCCTTGACTAATTATACCGCGCTTTTCCGCCGCAAGAACGAAAAAAATGTTATTACTTACGAGAGAAGAGGAATGGAACGTTCTGTTCTCGTTTACGTTGCACGGTGCATCGGTCAGGGATAAAAGTAGAAAAGTCGACTTGCTTGTCGCTAAAAATGCAATTCGTAAACACATGTTCTGAGATAGTATTGGGATGGAAATATAGGTTTGTAAGACGAATTATTAATTCGGTCGTCGATTATTCTGGGAGAGGAGACTTCTGGTGCACTGAATTCTTTATACTTTATACTGTTTATTTGTTACTTTTCCGCGGAAAAGGTGTCCAAAAAGGTCAGGGCAGAACTTCTATCACGTGTTAATGAAGCCAAGTAAATGAAAAAAGGTCATATAAACTTATGACACAAATTGCTTTATCGACTATGATATTTACGATTTATTGTGACAATTATAAGAATTGTTCGAAAATTCCTCCTTCTGCAAGAATGCCAGCTTCCATTCATCGAACTCTTCCGCATATTTCAACTGTATTGGAAATAATAGTAAATGCATGTTAAACACATTCTCAAAGCTGATCTTCTCTTTCTATCACAAAGATGAAATCGTAAAGAGATTATGTATTGTATGATTAAATGTGTAATAGGCGTTGAAGCGATCGATAGTAGAGATCTTGAGGTCATAATTCAAGCATATAAACAATAACTATCATTGACTATTATGATACGTACACGATTTTATACAACGAAATTTCAAAAAAGAATTTTCGGACATAATTTTACATGAAGTTGTTTCACCTACTCATTATAAAATAATACACAATAAAGTTTATTTATAATTGAAATGTGTTTTCACTTTCCGTTCGTGAAAATGAATGTGAGTATTCCTACAACCTTTCGAAACATGCACGAATGATTCAAAGTCTTTAAGATCTTTGTTCCTCAATTCCTCTTAACTCGATGCACTGCGTGCGCCAATTCATTCGTCAATGATGATCGTACGAGCGATACAAAAGATTCGACAAAGTGTTCGAGATTAATCGAAGCTACTTTTTGCTCGTTTAATTACAACAAAACCAAGTTTCCTCCATTAATTATATCCCCTGTTCAGCGGCTTTTTTCTCTCGTTCGAGCGAGATTAATTAATCGTTGAGGCTCTATTATACCCCCTATGCCTAACACGGGCATCGAAGTTCGCCCGAAAATGCAGCCTCAAGCAGAAAAAGCCGGAGACACTGTTCGCCGCAAAACATCTCTCGACGAATGACGATACCCCTCTCTCACCGGATATGGATTAAGACTTCCTCCATCAGTCTGCCGAACGCTGACAAAAAGCTACGAAATGATGGATGAGCCTTGTCCTGGACTCCACGAGGCTCAATAGCCTCAACGAAAAAGCAGTCCTCTCTGTTCCCGCACGCGTACACCAAAGGAAGAAAGTTCTCTGTAAGAAGCTTCGCGAAAGAAGGGGGGAACAAATCAGTTAATGGACGTGTATGAAATTAACGATTAGACCGTGCGAATTATCCACAGATTGAAATGTCAACGATGATAATTTCTGTTTCAAAAAATAGGGAATATGTAAACAGCAAAATAGGAAAGTAGGGGAAAAGCATAATTGGAGAACTTTCTGGAGAGTTGGCAGTAATTAATCCTTTTCCGAGTACTGCCGTACATGTACGGCTTATGTTACATAACTGAAGCATTGCTTTCGTGCTCTATTTGTTGAAAATAACGTTTATAATATTACGTTATTATCTTCATTATGTTCTTCCTTTGAGAGACGGAAAGGAAAATAAAAGAGAACGATTTCAATGGCAATGCGATGTGAATTTCCCATAAATAATATTATTATATAATCATATCGAGTAATTATCATATTTATACGCACTTACATAAATGTGCATATTCACAATCTTCCATATCAATACACGTAATTAAACGTATATATTACCTACACTAATTGAGATTAGCGTAGTACTTATCGTTAAATTGTGTATTGTTGGACTCACGTAACACGTGAATTTTCAACGCAATTCATCACAGGACTTTTAGTCCAAAAAGCTCCTCAATTTTACTCCGAAAATTCGAAATAAACCTTAAACGAAAATTCTAATAGGAATCGTAAAAAGCACCCCGTCTGTCAAAGTAAAAAATAATTGCATCTTTGTAATCCACCAAAGAGGATCCTCCCCTCGTTTCCCAGCAAGCAACGGATCATCTCTTTGAAATTTCTAAAAACTATTGTCCCGATTGAAGAACGAAGGACCTAAAAATCCGCTGGGAAAAAAGTCGAACGGCAAAAGACACCCCGTGTCATTCGTTCCACCCTGAAATTTCTATCTCTTTATCCGGTGTTTAGTGGCGCGGTTATTTCAACCCTCGACTGGCCCACCGAAATTCCCAGTATTGTTCCTCCCTTGCCGGCGTACTGTCTGTCTTCCACCCCATCCTTCGCCCTTGGTTCTCCACTATTTCCCTCTCCTCTTCCTCCACGAGAACGAGAGGCTTTGAATTCTCGCTCGGCACCGCGGGGCAGAGAGGCGAAGGACGCGTACACGCGGAAAGGCAGCCACGTTGGAGCAGGAAGAAAAGGGAGAGTGGAAGAGAAGAAAACAAGAGAGGGGTATCTCGTCCGCGCGCGCGAAAGCTTTCTTCAAAGAGTGCTCCATTATCCGCGCCAGGAAATCCGAGAGAAGTTCGAGCATCCGCCGAGATAATCGAATTCTTACTTCTCGGCCGCCCTTTATCTACCGCCACGGCGTCCCTTTCACCCCCACCCCTATTCGATCCCTACCCCCGCGCATACATATTTATCCGCGTTCGTAATGCTTCTTCCTCGCCGTAGGCTTATATTCTCTTTCTTACCTTCCATATTGCACTTATACCAGGCTGTACGTATCTTTAGGAACCTCCCATAAAGTGTAACCGCGCCTCATCGACGTATGGCGGGACTATTTCGTTGTCGTATCGAATTATCATCCGTTTCACGCCAGTTCATCTTCTTTGCAGGACTTTTCAAGCGGGGCGATTGATCTTTGCTAATCTAACAATTATAATATACTTTTTTTTACGTATAGAGTAATGTTGTACAACAACAATACTCTCAAGTATTTTGGTTATAACATTCGAAACTGTGATTGACCTGTAATTCGTTGCGTCACTTTTGTCGCCTGATTTAGAGACCGGCGTGATAGTCCTTGTTTTCTAGCTGGTCGAAAATTTTCCATTCCTAAGCGATAAGTTAAAAATTTTTCACAGAACTCTAGACATGATGGATCTACATGATTAATCAATATCCAAGTTATGGAATAATATAATGCAAATTGTTGATTTATTCGCGAAAACGTCTCATTTTCTCTGTGAAAGTTCGCCTTCATTGAAAAACCGCAGCAATACCTTACATTTATCCTAGTACTTTTATTTTTGTTAAGTGAAATTTAATTTTTATTCCACTTTCGAATGCTCACTGCCAAAGTAGTAAATGAATGCTTTGCGATGTTTCATTAGTCATTATCTTCTCCGAAGCGCTCGCGCAAGCATCGTTTTATTTCTCATAAGAAATCACCTTTCCAGTCTTGGCTCGTGCATTTTGCAAATTGTCCAATAAATACCGGCCACCAAAAAGTTAATTAGAAAGCGGGATTTCCGTCCTCATTGTCCGGTGGTGAAACAAAGGAGCCTTAACGAGGGCATTTATAGAGAAAGCAAGGAACACCGGGAGAATTTATAATGGAGTTGCTCGGCCGGCGAGCGGCTCACGATTCGACCGTCGATAATTTACGCGTACATATCTGATCGAGAACGGCGATTAAAGCTCGAGCGTGGGTGGCAAATTGAAAAAAGCAGGCCTCGCGAGGTCGTAAAAGCGCGGACATTTAATAAAGTTCGACGAAGCGTGGTTCGATCTTGCCGTGGCGCCCGAATCCGTGTCGGAATTGTAATTAGCACGCGAACCTGCTCCGTGATTACCGATTCGATGCTCGACTCGCGGCGCGGCGCTACGAAATCACCGGACTTCGTATCACGGCCGGTTGCATTTCGTCTTCTTCTCCGCATTCGAAGGCGAATCGCTTTCCTTGCGCAATTAAGGAGATTTTCGATGGCAAAGAACGCTCCCTTAAATTCGATTCGTGACGCGAATAAAAGCTGAACCCAACCCACCAAATGAAATTTACTTTGTTTGTTAAGAAACGCATAGTTGAAATTATCCTCCCCTTCTTATGAATATTTTACATCCGCCAAGAGATCACAATACCGCCTACGGCTTGTATAGATCGCGTAATAATTTATGCAAGTAAGTTTTGTAAACAATTGGATTTCTTTCTAGTATATGTCACGTTATGAGCACTTTATCTATCAGAAGCCTATTAATTGCCTTTATTATTATTATTATTATTAGCTTGTTCAACTGGTTGATGCCCCTTTTCGGGAATCCTCTAACAATAAGTTGACCGTGTTTTATTTCTTGCATCTTCTTTGTTTCCGAAAAATCTTACACTATTATTGTCCGACATAAATGCAAATCATGCAAATAAATAGTGTTTTTAGATCATGCTCTAAGCAGTATTAGTTTTCCGCTTTTGAGCAAATTAATCGGTGATGCATATGCATTTAATTCGCAAGCAGTAGAAGCAAGTTAATTGTGTGTTAATCCATCCTTAAACATTTTCAAATGTATACAATGCCGTTAAGGAATCAACCGGTAACTAAAGAATTATTATTATTATCATTATAATTTGTCACTATTCATTTTCTCTACTTTTCACGACTAATTCGAGTTTTATTGTATATCCGATTTTAAGTCGAGCAGGAGACTTAAATACTTATTTCGAAATAATCCTACGAGGCGCCACGATGAAATAGAAACTCTGGGCGAAGGATCGTTATGCGCGACGTAATTCCGGATCTAAGGAACGTGAGGTCGCTCCTTTTTTGCGTGTAACAGGCTAATGCGAGATTAATGTCCTGCAGTATTAAAAATGTATCACGCGTGGGTCGCGGCTGGAGGTCAGAGCTTTAGAATCACAATTAAGTGCGCAATTTATTCGGCGTGTTATTTCCGTATAAATTTCGCTGGTCCCTGAGCACTCGAGCGGCCAATGGGGGCTGCTGGATCAGAACGAGGTAACGAGGAAGAAGGTGAAATTAATGTGTCTGCCTGTGGCCTGCGGTGAACAGATCGAAATGCGCGAAATTCGAAGAAAAATCTGATCCCCTGAGAATGCTTTCGAGATATCGCCACGTTTTGTCGCCTGATAATTCAATCGGGCCGAAAGATCTGTTCATTTGTGACCTCCTTCGATTGCACTAAAGTAACCGTGATGTTATACGCAGTAAATTTCAACTTAAAAGCTGATAATCTTGTTAAATATTATGAGTGGTTAAATCTTACCGTGAGAAGAATTATGCATTCTGGGTTGCACTTTAATCTTCGTTCACTTTAATAGAATTTTTAAGTAGTAGCAGCTGGTACTTACCTGAAACAAAAGAAAAAGTTTGATTATTTATATTGTACATAGTAGCAAAGTATGAAGAGAATTTGTAATCGAATTCGTAATGCGATATGTCTTCGAGCACGTTTTAACTATAATGCTGGCAATTCCGCAAGCATGTTGCCTACAAACATTGCAACCGGTTTGACGACTCGCTTGGAATTCGTCTTAATAGTCTTCTGTGTACGCAAGAAACCTTGCGTGCAACAAAGTATGAAGTATAAAAAAAAGGCGTATCGCTATAATCTTATCCGGTTAAGCAGGTATTTAACGTTTAATTTAATTACAATCAATGCCGTAGTTTGGAATTGATATTAAACTTAATTACGTTTCATTATCTACAATGATAACGTTTAAAATTTCTATAACGTGGTTAAATCAAGATTTAAATGCCGGCGACATAATAATATACGCGTCTGGAGATTTTCGTTGATGAGCACGAGTTTCCGCTCTCCGTTGAAAAAAAATTAAGCCAGTTAGGGTGTACGCCTCGTTTATACGTGGATTTTCCCGACTGCCACCCCTTTGCTGCCGCTTCTTTTTTATTCTTTCGTTTCACTTCTAGACACCGACGTCCTGGACAAATACGAATTCATTGCCGCATTAGCTGAAACGTTTGCCCGAAGAGAGGAAAGTGTCTTTTCCCTCTACCCTCGGCTTCTCTTAACCGAGGGAACGAAAGAGGATACCGATAGGAATCGAGAGCCCGACTCTTAAGGATTTCCAACGATTTCAGTTGATTTTTATTATTACTCTCGTCCCCGAAATTACCATTTCCGACGGATCAAGTTTTTAGCGAAAATTCGGTGAAACGAATATCAAAGTTTAGCGCGATCCTCGCTGAGATTTTTTATATTGCTTCATTCGAACGACTTCCAATCGAATCTAATTGAAATTCCCTTCGCAGAATTTTGTCCCAGCATTATTTTTCATTCCGAATACATAACATGTTACGACATTGTACAAACGATGCCGTAAAAAATACACAATTAGCCGGCGTGCCGTTGAGGGGAAAAAAAGGATTGCAATATGAATTTGTTGCACTTTAAATGCAACATTCTAAAAAGTTTGCGTATCCACGAAACACGCGGATTGAACGTTTAACAGCCCCCCGGAATTTGTTAATCACCAGCCATGAAAAGTATCCATTTGTTTCATTTAACAATTTTTATCACGAAAACATGCCGCACCGTGTTTATCCACCGCGTTAGTTTTTGTTCTTTTTATTACAGTTGATGCGATTTATACGCTCGTTTAAAATACCTATTTTTTCTCGGGGAAGAGTTCTCCCATCCTCGTTTTCTTTTTTTCTTTTCTTTTTTTTTTTTTTGGTCCCTTTGTTTTTTAATCGTCCGTTCGCGTTTTGCGTTCCGCTTGCTCGTTCGCTCGTTTGAGCGCGTTCCTTGTTGGCCGACGAACCCCGGCGTAAATTTCGCCGGAAATTTTGCTGTTGCTATACACGATACGGTAACAGTTTGCCCGGCAGTTCGATCGATCGATCGTTTTCTCGCTTCGCTTCGTCACCGTACGAGGCTCGAACAATTATTGCGCGATCATCTACATTCGAGTAACCGGGGCTATTTTTTAATATCAGATCAAACGAGCCTGGACACAACGAGCGGCTCAGGCTCCCAGCGATTTGAAATTCAATCGATTCGTTTTTACAGCGGCACTGGCGTACAGGACGGGCGCGAAGTCGAGCACCGAGCCAGCCTTAATTCGTTTCCGTGGCGGAGAAAAATGAACTGCTAGGTAGGAAGAAAATTGCACGAAGATCGAGAAAATGTACGAACTGTTCGATGACGTTTGAAAGGAAAATTATTCTCAAGGCGATTGCAACTTATTCGTTGCGTTGCGTTCCGTGCTTTGTAGCGTTACTCGTTATATTGGAAGATTATTTCCCCCTCGAATTTTTTTGCTAGTTTCCTTCTTGTATTTCGTTCAGAGGCTAAGGCGTTTTCTATCGCGTCAAGACGTAATTATCGGTGTAGAAGCAGCCGGCACCGAATAATATTTCCAACGGCGAATAAAAGCGTGGAAACGCTCGTGACACGCGTGCGATATTATTTATTCGAAGAGTATTGGATGCAGGCAAATACCACTTTTTCCGATGGAAATTGAATTTAACGTTTCTTGCGTGCCCGTTCATTCTAATGGGGCCACGATCGATTTGTCGCTTCCAATTGCTGCGCCACGAATTTAACCGATCGCACGTGTCCACAAAGGCTATTACGCTAAATTATAATATCCTCCGCGCCAATTTCAACCCACCGTTAGGTTTAAGGACACGCTGACAAACAAAAACTTCGAATCGAAATTATTTCTATTATCACATTGCTCGGAAAGTTCGCAGCGTTTTTTAGAATACTAGGTTCTGTTCTGTATAAACGATGGAATCGGAAGAGAGTTACTGTTTACGAACTATTGTTGAATAACGATATCCTTAATTTGAACAAATACTGCCCATGGTTAGGTCAGTTAAACGCAACAATTAAAAAATTGAAAGAAAAGGCAACGCTTTATCAGATAAAGCCAGGCTTTATGTTTCAATAAAGAATCAGAAAAAATTGTCAGACGTTTCTTGGAAAATTCTATTCATATTTCAATATCATATACATATCTATTGTTACTGTAACAAAATGTTATTAATTACCAGAATTGGAATACTTTAGAGGCTTGGAAACGTTACATTCAAAAATTTATTTCGAAGGAAGAAATAAAATCTTTATTACGATACTTCCTGATATGAAAAACAAATATTACATGCAAAATTATTCAACAAAACGATAGCTATACACATAGTGTCCATAAGCGTTCCTCAAACTGTGCTACGAACTTTCTGAACAAGTCATAGAGTACTAGACGATAAGATATCCTTACGAACTTTATTTTAATAAAATTGATTTAGTAGCAATCGTGTGCGTTAAAACACGCGTTAAAAAGATTCACACAGCCTCTCAACGATATTCGATAAAAAGTTGACGAAAGCTAAAGAGAAGAACGAAGAATTCTTTCTGAATTTCTCGACGAAATTCTTGCAGACGGTAAGCAAGATCGCGGAAACGGAATGTCAGGTCGTTCCTCCTCGCTATCAGAAGGACGTTAGTCACAAAGCTTGGGCACCTTCTACCGGGTTCGTGTTCCCGCAGCCGTCAGAAGCCAGCTCCGGATCGATGCACTCTAAATGACACGATTCCCCGTCGAGATAAGAGTGGTCCACTTTGAGTTTCGTTCATGGTAGCTCGCCAAATAGCGAGGCGAGCACGCGACGAAAGGCCGCGTCAAGCAGTTAAACGTAGCGATAAGCTTTCACCTTGCATCTCCCTGAAACGGAAATTGGAGCGGTATACGCTGCTGCGCGGTATCAAAGTCAGCTTGCATGATCGACAGAGCAGATTCTGTCATGATATCGGCGACAAGATATTCGTTGCAGGCGATCATAATTAAAAGTCCATCGCCAAACTGACTTTTAAGGTTTAATAGAAAGGTTCTACCTTTAGCACTATAATTAACGCTGAGAGTAATTTTTTACCGGCAGCAGTTATTCGTAATTAAAGACTGGTGAAATTGATAGTATAAGAGATTTTGTTATCGCGATCGAGCACTTTTATTTTCTTTGTAAAAGGTTTAACCCTTTGCGAACGGAACAAAATCATATTCAAGGAATTTTCGTTCAATTATTAACTATTTCAAAACGCGACTTAACGAATTTTTGTCCAATTATTAATAGTAGTCTATTAATGATTAAGTCTATTAGCAATAGTCTTTAATGGGTTAAATTTTGTCGTATAAATTCGCATGAAATTTTTACGTCGTTTAATATTATTTCTATTTAACCATATAATATTATAATAATGGGAAATCGCTGGGAACCCAAATAAGACGAAAATCAAGAACAACGAAATTGATTCGAAATATCCATTACCTGCACGCAGCATAAAATTTTCTCATAAATATTCAATGACTCGCAATAGCGGCACCCTAAAGATCGATTTCTCGAATAGCAAAATTTATCGCAGCATGCACGAACAGAGGAAACGAATTCTAAGCTCAGGTGCAGTAATAGACACGCGAGCGATATAAATACGAATTTATGAGGTGTCTAACCGAATTTTCGAACTTTTTCCCCGTAATAATACGTATAATCGTTCTCAAGTCATGGAATTCGCGGTAAATTGCGAATGTTCAGCAGGGTAGAACGCACGATCGTTGGAACGTTTACGGGAGGTGTTTGTACGCTCGTGCTCGTTGTTACCGATGGTTAAGATCCTCTTTCATCTTCAGAGCTCCCTCGTGAAGAGTTTACAGCGATATGGTGTGCTCGCCGCGCTTTTAGCCGTATTACTTCCGACGGAATTGCAGCTTCCAGTATAAACTTTATTACATCTTATCGTCCTGCCTGATGTCTCCTACTGGGGAAACTTATTTCGATTCTGTTGTACGGTTTACAAGGTGCCTTCCCCGCTTGAGATAATATATGAGCTCGTCTTTTGGGCGAGTTCTGACACTGTGAATTGTGTTGTAGAGGTGCAAGAGGTGTAACATCCTGTTTTATTACAGGGGAACGCAGGATCGACAGACTAGATACTCGAATTCAGTTACGTTTGTTTAGTAAAATGCTGGTTCATGAATTGCGCCGTTTGAGATTATCATAGAACTGTAATAGTGTAAGAAGATTAGATTATTAACCCTTTCAGTGCTACGGCCATATATATGCGGTCAATTTTGAATGCGATGCATAGAAGTTTACAAATTTCAATATTTCAAAACAATGAATGATTCGCACAAAATGTTCACCAAACATGGATTCAGAAACTTTTTAATAATTAGTAAGACGACCATAGTAATATTGAAAATAATTTGTACACGTGATTCGTGGAATTTAATCCAGAAATCTACCGATATCTCAAAATTACTTAGCACTGAAAGGGTTAAAAGTTGAATCCGCGAGAATAAAATCATTTGCATTATTTTCGGCAATTATCCGTAATTTACTATCCAGATAATGTCCTGACATTTCCTCGGTCAGATTAAAAAATGGTTTGGAATACTATTTATTACGTACCACGTTCTTAATTATGAATGAAATTATTTTTCGCACGGGATGGGCGAAATTATTTTTTATTTTTGGCTGTGTAACTTTTTTAATCAGACCGCGAGTTCGTCAAAAATCGGCTTCTCTGATGTTTCATTGAACGTGGTTTCCGAGTATATGCGGTACAAAGTTAGGAAAAATGTTCCCTACCGCGTCGGCCATGAAAATAAAGAAACAGAGGGGTTTCATCCCGGCGGACCGCACATAATTAAAGTGTCTTGGGTGATGGAGAACGGAAAATATAAGGGGGAAGTCTATCGATAATCACCAGCCGCGCTACTCCGTGTTTCAATACGCTGGAAATCGTAAAAGTGTTAAAAAGGGCTTCAAGGGCGGACTTGCCTAAGTACGGAAGGGTAGGTATTCACTATGGCTACCGGGTAGCGGGGATTCGACGTACGCAATTAAATAGTATCTCGCGCACTCGAGTACTCTGTTTCGAAACAATTAGAACCACAGACACCACTCTCGCTCCCTTCGTCTGCGAGGGCTTCGCGTAAAATAATCCCGTGCACGGCTCGTAAACAAAAATGTAAACCGTAAACAAAACAAAAAAATAAAACGAAACAGTCTCTAACGCTGTAAAGGCGAAATAAACAAGTACATTCCAAACAGTTTACAGTTACATCGTTTGACGGCGGTATAATAAAACGCCACGGGAAACCGACCAATTTAATTTTGAATAACGCGTATACAATATTTCTTTCTTCTGAATTCAACCCATTCAACGGCCTGAAATAACGTCCAAAATATACATTCCGTTCGTTTGAGTTTCAATTTTATTGCAATGCGGCGGCGGCGCCAACGAAATTAGCTTTGAATTCGTTGACTATTTGTATCGTTAATCGGAAGAAAATACTGGTTCAGCTTCCGAAGGGATCTATATGGTCATTTTCATGGTCACGTTTTCGAAACGTTCGGACCGGTCGAAATTATACACAATACCGAATCCCATGCGTAATTATCATGTAACGTCGTTGGCCTATTGTGCATCCGGCAACGTGAAAGATTAATTCGCTTAGCCTGGTCGGCGCATTCCATTGTTTTGGATTAGTCCACCGTCCTCCTGGTTTTCCCCTGCCCCTACCGCGGCCTGCCAACCAACTCCTCCACCATGAATTTATTCATATACGCTGGTGGTCGTCGCGGACCTTATTCCACCAGGGGCACCGCCGAACTTCGCGCACGGCGGAGCAAAATGTATGATTCCGCCTTGAAATATCGCGAGCCTGCAGTTGGCATCCTCGTGCTAACGATGTTGGTAAACTTTCGCCCATGGCGAAAATATTAAGCATGATTTTGGGAAACCTTTCTCTCTCTCTCTCTCTCTCTCTCTCTCTCTTTGTTCGAGTATATTTCTGGGGTTGTAAAGCAAAACGACGTAAATCACATTTTTAACAAATTGGAGTTCATGCATTAACCCCTTGCCCCATAATAACGAGTCACACTCGTGCTATTATTTATGGCGCAGATTTAACGAAAACGCATTAGATTGAGGATGAAATTTAACTTGAATCCTAATCTTGGTTTCGTGTTATAATATTGGAGGTTATTAAAGAAATTATTGCCCAGAATTTCCAAATAATTTGTACCTGAAACGATATGAAATCAATGATCAACATTAGCTAGCATACGTAGCTAATAAAATAATCGCAGATCAAGGGGTTAACTCCGCTTTGGATTTCCAATTTTAGGTCCATAGTTCAGCCTTCGTTTTAATTCTGGCAGTAAGTTGATAAATGCAAATTGATTGCTTTGGAAAAATACAAATTCGATGAGATGATACAGGATTGTATAAATCTTCGAGTAATTATTAGGTGTGCCAATGAATAGTTCACTTTTTCCTGACTTGCCATCTTTGTTGCTGCAGTATTGATTGATTCTTCAGGGTAAAATTCATCAGTGTATATTTTAAAGGAAGCCATAAGTTCGCGACAATAAACGCGATTTTTTCCTACGATTTAATCGTGACGTTAAAAATAAACTCGGATAATCAAGACTACCGTAATTGAAACGAAAGAAACAAATTCAGAGTTCTTGAAGAATACCACGAACTATAACAATGAGGACACGATTCTATGTCGCAGGCAGGTGAAACGTCGAGATGCATAAAATTTCATAAAGATGGGTAACGTATTTACTATGAGCGGACACCTTGGCCAGTCGATACCTCCGGAAAACCATAAGCCTGACAAGATGATCCCACGGGAGTATCGGTATTTGCGGGGTCAACAGAAGGCTGCGCTTTGCCTTTACCACGGAATCTTGTCCCACGGGACGGCGGACAAAGATTCCAGTCAGTTTACTGTTATACCGAGCCCCGCGGGGAAAACGAGAGAAGGAAAGTCCGCACCTAGATTTTCCTGCCGTCATATACCTAATCTCGATGGTGGCAGACTTCGCATTTCAGTGGCCAGCTCTAGGATATCATGTGCCCCAGGCGTGCACTTAAACATCCGCTGCCATTTCGTTGTAAAGTTTTCACACGCGGGATCTCGTTAAAAAGTCAATATTTCTAATGGATTTAATAAATAGCCGACCCTTCTGTAACACCTTCAATTTCGTATCCTTTCGTCAATGCATAATAAATTGGTTGCTACTTGAATTCGATGAAAATTAACATGTTGATTGCCACGTTGGTCAAGCAAATTGTATAGCATAATTAAAATAAAATAAATATCGTCGACTAAACAGTTTTCAGCGTGTTAATATCGGTTCTGAAAAAGTAGAATCTGACCGATGCGACCTCTAAAGATTGTAATTTACCCCCAAATACTAGGCACAGGGTTAATTTCTCCAGAGGGAAGGAAAATTGTTTTTCTCGTGTAATCGATCTTCAAGCGGCTCATTAATGAAGCACGAGGGGCCGAAAATGAGGTCCTACAGCTCATAGTCTCTAAACCATTGCACCTTTCATTAAGCAACTTCTTTGGCTAATCATGGATCCGGTCCTGAAAAACTAGATCCCCTTTTTCACGATACATCGAGGCATCCGTCGAAGGCTAAGCCCTCGGTGACGTCTTAATAACACGTGACGGGGATGACTGGTAAACCCGGTAAAGAAAAAAAAAAAAAAAAAAAAAAAAAAGGTCTGGAAGCTAATAACGCGACCCAGGACACTCGAGGCCACAAGAGCTGGCTGGGCACAAAAGCTCTAATGAAATTTACATAATGGTACGGGAACCTCCGAGGCGTCCATCCGTCACGGTCTGTCTTCATCATTCACTCCATTTTCGCTCGCCTATCTCCCTCCTTCTGCATCGAGCAACCGCGCTATCCTTGTTGCTCTTTCATATCGATCCTGTATCTCTCGCTTCTGCGTAACGTTCCTACGGTTCACGCATAATTCGATATCCGTTCCATTCTATTCGACGTGGATACCACGATTGAATCACGATCGAATACCTTATCCAAGCCGTCCATTTTAAACGAGCCGCCGACGTGGAAGATCGAAAACGTTTGTAGTCGGTAATTACACTGGGATGGAAAGAATCCGTTGAAAAATCGAATGGCGAAGCGTTCGCTGCGGTTGAACCGTATTCGAGGCTGGACACGTAAGTCTCGCACGATCGTTGCACGAGTAGATCGGCGTTGTACGCGATGACCCAAATTTGACGAGCCGTCGAGCTCGCCGATAATTCGATTCACCTGGGGAATAAATGCGAATCGCGATGTACGAAGCCTGAGCCGGTGGCGCGTTCGAGGGGGCTTAAATCGAATCGCAAATCGTCCGATGCAAATAAAAATGGAGATTCGTCCCCCCCCCCCCCCTTTTGACCCGGTCGACGAGCATCCCTGAGTTTTGTCTCTGCCGAGTCTTTCTCGAAGCGGAAAAAAATACGAGCGATCTTGCGCGATAAAATGAAATTTCACGACGTTAACTGTGTATATTCCGAAATTCATCTTGAAACAAATAGAATACGAATATTTCTTTTTGCTATTATATATGAGCAATTTCCCATTTAGTTCGGTTGTATAAATCGAAGGAAAATAGAGGAACGAAAAGATAAGACCCTGTCTACTGAAACGTACAAGTGGAGGGGGATACTGCAGCCCAGAAAAGGAAACAGGAAGAAACGGAGCATGTAATCAACAAAATTTGGAATTCCTTCGCGGACGAAGATTACCGGGGATGCTGACAAACGAATGAGCGGCCGCGCATACCAGGGACAAAAGAAAAACAGTGACAGAAAAGGAGCAGGAAAGAAAGAGGTACTCTCCGGCAAGCTGGATACGAGAGGATCGCTCGATATGGGGGCTTTGAACTTAGGAAGAAGAGCACCAGAGGGTTTATCGCCGGAAAGAAGTAAAGTGGAAGGAGGACGGTCGAGGTGGCGACGAGGACGAGGAAGAAAAAGGAGCAAGATCCAAGCGGGAAGATCGAGGGAGAGAAGGGAGACGATTTAACCAATCGGCGAAAACGTCGCGAGTGTTGGTTCGATAAAATTACAGTCTACACACGATGAGGATCTCGTGGAGAATGCAGGAAGTCCTTCACGTACTCCACCGCCCCTTTCATCTCCATCCTCTTCTTCTGAACTCGTCGCTGAAAAGAGGACCTTCGACCCACCTCCTCTCATCCCCTATCGACTGAAGGGCCGCAGAGAGGGAGCTAATAAATTCATAATTCAATATTGACTCGGGGATTGTCTCCGTCGTTGCCGCCGCGTAATTCCTCGCGGGTTTGCCAAGCTTTTAAACAATTAGCTACGAAAACAATTACCACGTCGCGGAACAGACTTTCCCAGTTTTCCGCGCCACCCTTTCCGCGACAACAAGCCCCAAAGTGCGAGACGGGTTTTCTTAGCGGGCCGACTTCGTACACCCCCGCACAACCAACACACAGACGACGCACTTTCAGCGTAAGCTCAATGTAAATATTTATCGCCGAGCATTATGGGAAGGCTTCTCTCTTTCGTCGTGCAGGTGAACCCTTCGCTTACTTTGGAAACGTCCGGTAGACGCGTGCCATTTATCAACGATCGATTAAGTTTACCGTGGAAATATTTTCCCAACGTCAGACGACTCGGCGCAATTTCTAGTTACGTCCACTAGTTGACGTAGGTCCTTCGTTTCTTTTTTTTTTGGTAAGGACATCGGTTCTGCGTCACTTTAATTATTGAAGGGAAAGGGTGGCTTCCTAAGCGTGGCTTTTCATGAATATGAATTGTATGGTGGATTAAAGATTGATAAGGTTTATATACTGGAGACGTTCCCCTGCGTTGCGTTTACTTTCTTTTTTTTTTCTATAACGTGAGGTAGCTTTCAAACGACGCGTATTCACATTTCTGTGATAATATTGAACTAGTCAACTCAAAGAGAACACCACTCAGCATAAATTTAATATTTTTTAACCCTTTAACGGTGTCTGGCGAGTATACATCGTGTTGATAGACATTTTTCAAACATGGTTTCATCGGTAAAAGATTAAAAATTGCACAACCTTAGACACTGTTCAAATAAGTAATTCCTGGTACGAATTACATTATTTATTTATACATATGTACTTACGCAAACAGATTGAAATTGTCAAAACAAAATTCAACCGTTAAAAGATTAAAAATAGTAAACCTTAACGTGGCCATCAAATGTACTAAGTTGTCAGAAACGACGTCCTCCGTCTTTCATTAGACATTAAGTGCATAAAATTTAATAAACAATACAATTAATTAAAAGATTTATAGTTATTCTGGTCTTAAGACCCTCCCTATCTTTTTTTAGAAAGCCTTGACACGCAATTTTCTATAAATTCCGTGAAGCCATTTTGCCTAAAAGAGCTAAGTATATACATAGCAAAGAACTTTTGGGACAACCTACTACTTAAGTAATCCCAAATAGACCACCGAATTATCTCAAAGTGAACTAAAATACCTCAATCGTTTCTTTGCTCAAATCTACTGAAATTCAATTAATCGCAACCCCTTCGCTTATCAATAGGCTTCCTTTTTCACCTTTGATCGCCAGCGACAAACTCCTTTGCGAAGAATCAGTAATCCTGATTAAATTTATCAGCGAAAGAATCGACGAGCCTTTTTTCTCCGAGTGAAGGGAGGCGTTGAAACACACCCGAGGTAGTCGAGAATTCCTCGCCACGGCTAGGAATACGTAATTACGTGTACACCGGTGTAAATTAGTTTATTACGGCGAGCGTCGGTAATTTTTATAGAGCAAAGAATGTGGGCCGTGTTAATGAAATTTGCGCTGAACGTTTAAAAACGTCCGGCTTCCTGTGCACGCGTGCGCGCAAACCTTGTTCCAAGGGGATGAGAAAGAGAGGAGCAGAGTCTGATTAGCGTACACCGCAGCGGCAGCAACTAGCGATAAATTATTCTCGCGGTTCCCGCGTTTGATTTAAAATTATTGTCCTAGTTTGTTCCGGGATTACGGGACGCAACGTATTACTCTTCCGTAACCCAGTCTCGTGGCCGTGTTACACGCTAAGCTGACCAATTGTTTAACTGCAATATGCATCATTGGTAGCTGCACTCGTCACGTGTCGTCCCTTGGTAATTCAGAGAGAGAGTATTTCCTAAGATTCGACTAATAAATTAAAATAATATCCTTCGAATCGTCGAAAATTCAGAAATATCTATAAGCAATAAACGTTCGAAAATTAAATTATAATTAGTATTATATATCTCCTTTAATTAACGCATGGATATTTAAAATTGAGCGTCGGTATAATAATGAATCAATCTTTTACGTTTGCAACCCCAAAATTTCTGCAATTTTACATAACGCGTGATATAAGAAACCGAATAAATAAATTTTAATTAACAATTTGAGCTTCGTTTTAAGATTTCGAGATATTCCGCACCCCCTTAACAGCTCGTTTAAAACGATGTGCAATTCTTGTTTTCACTCGATGGTATCGTGTATCATTAATTGGCAAGGTTTGTCGGGAGATTCATAAGCGAACTTGTTGAGCGGTAATTTTTCGTCGAGCGACAACAAATGATTCCTTCGATATCTCGATCATTTTCACCGTACGTTGCGTCCATCGAGACGGCGAAATACCACGACAGGGTCCTTGATGCATCATTAATCACATCTGAGTAATGAGTTTTATCTGCAAATAATTAGTATCGACGTATCGGCTCCATGCGTCACCCTTAATATACCGTGTCAACTGTTCGCGTGCGTTACGATAGCTATCATTCTACCTTCTACAAGTTGTTTCTCAAACATTTCTCCCATTCTTCAGCACAGTGCATCGACGATTCTAAATTACCCTCTAAAGAAAAGAGATGTAGAAAGAATTCCTTAATTGTTGGATTGTTAAATAAATTCGTAGCGCCTTTGATAATATTCACTTCTGTTGTGTAATTGATGGAACTGGAGGGAGATTATTTTTTAAATAATAATATTCTTAATCTGAACGAGTACCAATCCTATTTGGGCCACTTAAAATCCAATGATCAATGGACAATCCATGGTTAAAAGCAAAGGCAACTATTTTCATTAAACAACATTAAGCAACCTAATATTTCAATAACGAGGTAGCAAGAATTATTAATCGTTGCCTAGGATATTCCACCATTATCATGTATTGTAATGTTTGTAAAGCTCTATTAATGACCCGAAATTGAATAAATTAGAGGTCTAGAAGAATTACGTGCACGGGTTCATTTCGGAAGAAGAAAATGTGCAAAACGGTGCAAACTTTTTGGAACGGGGGATTATGAAACTTTCCGATAGTCACACAATTATCAGACGCAAAATTGTGACTAATATATATATATATATATAATAATTACAGATACTACACGCGAAATTATTAACTACATGTAAAATTATTCGAGTGCTTCTGAAATATCTCGACGAACAACCTAAAATTCTGAAGGACTTCACAGTTTCCTGAAGAAGCATACGATAAATCGTTAATAAATTAAGCATTTCACACTGGAGGCACGAAAGCTCATTCACTGGTAACCAGGTCAATCGATTAACGCGACCAAAGCACGGCGCGGCGTGTAAACCACCACCGACGGGGGGAAAAAAGGTAGGAAAAAGGCTAAAAAGCGGCGATCGTCGCGATCAACTCTCTTTGCCATCGTAGTGGAATCAAAAGTTACCCCGACGGTAATTTCCTGCTGGCTACAAGAGGAAGTGAAAAGTGTGGAAAGGTGCATGAGTGTGCTTTCGGCTAACAGAGTCGCGCGTGCTCTTTCCTTCCCTTCTTCTCTCTTCGACATCCACGCCGCCAACTGCACACTGAGCATCCATTTGCTTTCTCCCTTTCCCTCCCTTTCGTTTTCTCTGTTCCTCTTTCGAGGGTCCAGGATAAAACGCGCAAAGTTATAAGTAGCGCTTTCGGTCGTTTGATTGCGTTAGCTCGTTGAACCACGTTCGAGCGCGAGATGTCCTTCATCCTACGTTTCCCTCTTGGTTCCTCCTTTCTCCCTTCGAAGGCAACGCCACTTAAATGGCTCTTGAACGTCACCGTTTTCAGGACATCGAGCAATGAGCCCTAAGAAGGGAAATGGGTTACGTGTTTCCGCTGTCAAGAAGCTATGACGGATTGTTCCGCGATTAAGACGTGCTGCTGACTGTCAAAGGGCCGTTTGCTTGTCGGGTTTTCTCGGTCCCGAAGTTTCCAATCTGAGGACAAGCGACCCTCCCTTTTGATATATATCAAGCTACGCAGGCTATTCTGTAGGATCGACCAGGGAACTGCAAATACGGGGGTAGCAATGGAACACAATGTAACCATTGAATGGAGCATGGCTCCGAGTCGCTATTGGTTTCTCGGTGTGTCGTTCCGCAGCTCGTCGATGAATCGAAGTTTCGCGGAGGTCATAGCTCGGGAAACAATGCGGGAACAAGGTGGATAAGTTTAGTGAAACAAGTTGGAGGAAGAAGCTTGTCGGAAGTCTGTTTCGAAGAACTTCGGCGGAATCGTATTAAAGACTTCGGCTCTGGTTGCGATATCTTGAATAAGAATTGAAATGCAACGAGGTTATTGTTTGCGGGTATGCTTTTGAGTAAACAGATTAAGTATTCGATGAAGAGAAAATACAAACCACGAGAGAGGACTAATTTTAATCACCTCTGCTTTGTATCCACGAGTCGCAGAAATTTTACAAATTTAACTAAGTTACTCTCGTTTTCGGGTTATTAAGTGTAAACTAACTGTAATATTAAAGTGTTTTGTCGTCAACATAGTATTAATGAAGAAGTAAATAGCTAAGCTACTAATATAAAATGGTAAATCAAAAAGTTAATGAAATTTCGTTTATGTTCATTATAAAACTTCTACGTATAATTCTTTCTTTCTTTATTACGCGCACATCAACGGCTCAATTCGAATCAGTAGGATAAAAAGAATTAATCCTTAACCGGTGACGTTCGTTAAATTAGTTCCTTATCACTAATGACGTACGTCAAATTGAAACCGAATAATTATTACGATCTGCCTGGCAAAAATCTGTACAATTTGATATTGATATATCAATGGCGGAATCAATTTCTATTCTATCGATTAGTCAGTATTATTGTTTAACGTACAACATGAGTTAATTCCAATTCTCTCAATTATTGGTTTGTATTGTTATTTAAAGTGTAAATCGTTGAGCTAATTCCTATTCTGTTAACCATTGATTTTGTATTCAAATATATCGTTGTATTATTGTTAATTGTATAGAAGCAAACTTCATTATTGTAATTACTGGGTTGTAACGTAAACTCGTGAAATTGAATGGCATTTAAGGATACGTCAAATTAACGTCGCGTCGCCACTAGTAATATTAAAAAGATGGTCACCACACGAACGCTAAGAACGAATAAATCACGTTAACGAGTCAGATCGAGCACTGCGACGAAGATTCGTAAAACCGTGTGCAATCTCTTAGGAAGTCACCGTAATCTCAGGGCTCTGAACAGAGCGTCGATTGTCGCGGGGATCGCCAAGATCGACAAGAACCGACGAAAGAGGAAGTTAACAGATCTGCGAGAAGAGAAGGTTGCCGAACTAAGGGCAGTGGAAAAAGCGAAGAAGCGAAGACGAAGGGTCGAACGTGCAGGACACGCTGCCATAAAGGGGGTTGCAGATGGCGTCATTGGGAGCTTTTTATTTGCTTGTCCTACACGTCCGCGTTTCTCTTTTACGAGCTCTTCTTGCCATGTCCTTCGAGACGCGGCGTTACGTATCACGTATTCGTCCGTCTGTACTTACCGTGGAAACATTGCTGGAAATTTACGATCGCTTGATCGATACCTGAAACGAGGTGGCGAGAAGCTCGTCAACTTTCCTCCCGGTAGCCGACGAGAACTTCCGTGGAGCTACTCTTCGCTTCTGGTTGGCAAAGTTTTTCTCGCGAACTTATATATATTTAAATTCGCTTCGCGCGATGTGCCCCTGGATAACGGAATAGAGAGGATATTAATATTTTGTAAACGCGCCACGCTGGCTGGTATGCATAGAGAAAATTCTGCGAGGAATTACGCGCCGACTACTAATACTATTTTTAATATCATAGGTGAACGATTCGATTGATAGGCGAGGCATGTGTGGGTACTTGAACATTTTGAAGAGATAATCTCGCAATTAAAATGTTCCTTACAAAGAATTCATCGTTTGATACAATTAATCAAGTTACGTGTAAAATATTTACTGCAACGTTACAATTAAAAAATGCGATTAGATGGGTTTAACACTAAAGTTACCAACAATTAAAGTGTACTTTCTTATACTATGGAAATCCGAATAGTAATAAGCATTTGGAGAAATACAGAGGCTACAAAAAGTATTCGTACACAACTTCATCTTTGAATTTAAGTACCACTTAGATTTAACTATACCATACTTTTTATCATTGAACGTAAATGTAGTCACATAAGGTACTATTAAATAATAGCAAATTTACCACAATTAAATCCGATTAAGCAGTACTTAAACGTAAAGATACAATGGTGTTCGAATACTTTTTTTAGCCACTGTATGTGGTTAAAGAGAAACAAATCTCTGTTTATTCTTCTTATAAGAAATTGAAGAATTTCTTCGAAACTATATCGATACGAATTTATACAATGTTTACGAGGAATTGCGAATTAAATTTTGATTACCTTGATAGTTCTAGCGTTAAGGAAAATACCCGTACAATGTTTACTTCTAAAAAAGAGGACTCCAATTCAAATTACGTCTAAGAGATCCAATTCTGTTTCTCCCGAGGTATCAAGTAAACGCGACAAATGTCGTTTTCTTAAGATGAACCATATTATCACCCTCTCTCAGGATTGTACCAGATATCTTTGATAACGGAGATTACAAGCTAAGAGACAGATATACAGTTAATTAAATCCCCGCCAGCCGCCTTCAACGGTGGCGCGATTCTTAAGAAGGGACAAAGCTTTGCAAACGGTTTTGTCTCTGTAGCCAACGTGACTCTTTTAGACGCCGGGGAGTGTACACAACCGACAGGGAAGTAGCTACAAAGAAAGAGAAACGTCCTGGCCGGAATGAAGAGGCAGTCAGCAGTGATCCTTTCAAAGGGACCGAAACTTCGACCCCACCTGTGATCTCTGTCTCGCTCCGCTGAAAGTCTCCTGTAATTGGGATTACTGTCGATAGACAAGACCAGCTCGCCTCTCGTCGATTCGCTAAATTCCTTTTCTACGTCGAAACCCCTGAATGACCAAGTTTGCCGAGGGATAAATTGAACTGGTCGACGTCAATAACGAACAGTGGATGCACGAAAGAGGGGCAGAGGAGCGGATCCTATCTTGGCTAGAAGCTGATCAGCGAAAATTTACGTTTATGCGTTGCGGAAGATTTCCTCGATTATCGTAGATTCTCCACTTCTGGTGTAACTCGACGGTTCGTATCGTAAAACAACGGATCCCTTTCATTGTAATTGCAGGTGTACAAGGTAAAAGGGATCGTAGAGGAGATCGTAGCCAGCAGTAAACTTATCGCGGCTAGCGCGAACCGAACACGATTGAGGAGGTTCGAGATCGCGGCGATAAGTAGAATTACACCGTGCGCGACAGACACACAGGCGCAACAATATCGAGCCACGGACGCTGAAGTGCAGGTGATCGCAACGTTTTTCTCCCTGATGTCGATGGTCAACTGGTTTCTCATGTCTCAGCGGGCAAATCTTTAAGAGTACAGTGCAGACAGAAGAGAGGGAAGGGGGAAAAAACAATATTCGTCCGATAAAGCAACTTTCCGTGGACAATAAAACGAACAGAGCCGCCCGTAAAACGTGGCGGTATATTTGTTTGCCACGAGCACTTTGTATTGTTTACGAGTCGTAGCTCGACGATGCCGAAGCGTTGAAATTGTCGACGGGACTCTGAACAGCGGGGACACCGAACCGTCTGGTATTTTGTACGAGCCGTGAAACCGACCGCGCCTCCGTGACTTCATTATGAAAAGATTCCCTACGGTACAGCTTACGAAGGTAAAAAAAATAGTCGCTTGGAAAATGTGGTTTTGTCTGCTTTTCTCAAACACAACGTCTGTTAAATTTTTAATTTCGCATCGTTAACGAGTAACCCTTAGCAAAGAATAAAATACTTGAAGCTGCTATGTACGATGTTCCATTTTATATTTTCACTCAACCCTTTCAGTACTGCTGGCGCCTATAAGCGTTCAGAAGAATTCACGTCTTGCGCGCGCTGTTGACACTTTCTGTCGATAAACTGCGATTATATAACGCTGTTGGCATCTTGAAGTATTCGCAATTTTATCCGAATAACAAGAATATGAATCGAACGCAATGGAATTCAGTAGTCTTACAATTTCCTCGTACTCTTCGAGTAAAGTCCGCCGGAGTAAAAGAGTTAACGTTCTGTGTTAATTACTAATTTAATTTATACAGAGTACTCGTGTCCACTGCTGTTGCTTCGCAACGGCAAACACACAAAGCGATCGCCGTTAACTGGTACTTCCTAAATCATTAAAATGGTTGCCACGTACGGAGCGTACTTTGCTATCCTGGACACGCGCCCCGATTACACTGTGTTCTAATTATCTTGATCCGCGGTCACGCGAATATTAGATTGTAGTTTATGTCGGTGAGCGATGCCTCCCATACTATTGGCCGCAATTGGGCTAGCCTACGACAAATCAGCTAACTGACAGGATCGCTCGGAGAATAGCGAAGAACGATAGCCAGCTGTACCAACATTGCCAATGTTGGGTTAGACAAAAAGTATTGTCGCTTTATTGCAGTAGGCATCGCGTTAGTATTACGATATATATTTAAAATCATTTACCTGTAAATTCAAAAATAAGTCCAATTAATTATGTCTCTGCTATTTCGATCGATCATCTTCGTTCATCTTCACAGTGGCTGAAGAATTCCCCTCATGTGGAATTCGCAGAATTTTAAAAATGTTCTGGTAAAACGGAACAAATATATGTTACAACCCAATGTGAATTAATATGCCAATAACTTTGCAAACGCGAGTAAGATTGGAGAATAGACGTTTCGAAGAATCATTTGAGACAAAGTTGTAAAGATTGAGTCTAGTTATTCTGTTTAATATTGTATCACTACTGCAAGCGCTCAAATGCGGTACAAATCAAGGAAGAATGGTGTGAATGATGAAATGCATTAACATTGAAATATTTTCACCTTCTGGGCCCCTAGTAAAAATTGGAAAATCTGAAAGCTTATAAAACTCGCTTAAAGTTCTTCGTTGAAAAAAATGAAAATTCTCAAAAGATTAAATTATGAAATAGTCTAATATAGCTAAAAGTTGTTGAAAAAATATCGCTAATAAATCGTTCAATAAAGATTCGCATCTATGTCTCTTTAAAATACGATAAAACTTTTTATCCAACCCCATAAATACCCTGTACAGTATCATAAAGCACCCCTTATCGAAATATTCCACGTCAAACTGCAGAAAGCTTCTCTTTTGATAGTTCCCTCTTTAGAATTTTACAAGGGAAAGAAGCAATTTTTATTAACGATTGAAATTTTTTATTAGATTTTATATCTATTCTCCTCTACATTTTTCATTAAAGTTTTCAATACTATCAGAAGCCATGTTGTTTTTATTTTTGTGGTAGATTGTAACCAGATTCCATGTGTGGCTTGCTACCTTTAATTAGTTTTCCCGTTCTTACACTTTTTATTGGCGATTTTCGTCTCTGTTTTCTTTCTTATTATTATTACTATTACTATTATTATTATGTTGAATTTTTGTAATGAAATCGGGAGAAATAAAGTTTTCTTGCATCCGACTACCGAAATCTCATTTGAACCTCGTAAATGGGGCAAACCAAAGCACTTCTCATAACCAACACAGCAATGCCACAGAATAACGAAGAACGTCAGACCAATTCAACGATATTGCAAGCAAGCAGACGGTAGCGAAACCAATAACCCTTTTGGACCATATCTCGACAAAGGGAAAGCCAGCAAACCTACTTACACGACATCCGACCAGTCAATGCCGATCTCCGTTACTGTTTGCTGTATCCTCCTATCGTCAATTTACTTCCTCGATTATATCTGACCGAGTCGTTCCATTCAAAATCTGCTCCACTTAAGCGCGCCGAGTCCTCATTTGATCGCGACGCGCCACCGCGGTAGGAAGTGTTCCTCATTATACGGCACTACCAGTGACACGATAAAAATCATTATACCGTTCGCAGCGAATGATTTCCTACATCGAGGCCACCCTATCCATCGATTCAGCTCGCGACTCGCTAGCACACACGATCGTGCTACGTGAAACACGCGGATGAGGGTGCACCGAGGCAATGAAGCCCACGTGCGTGCAAAACAGGCAACATCGTTCTAATATATTCTCATTAGCCGGTGTTTTAATTAGAGCGCTCATTAATGCCTGCTACGGTGCACTCGTCTCTCCCTTTTCCATGACCCCTTCTCCTTCTCTGTCTTCCTGCTTCCACGATCTCCCTTTTTCTCGGTGTCTGTCTTTCCCTTACCGCTTCTCATCTTCCTCTGGTCTTTCTAGCTTGGCCTTTCTCCGTTCGGTCGCCCAGAGAGTTCCAACGGGTGATCAGGGTTAATATCTATATAGCACGCCTATGCCCGTACGTGCATTCCGGCGTCGATTTTATAGACGCCTCTTTATTTCCTTTAGCGGCGCTCGCTTCCTGTAGCATCGCGTCGAGATAGTAATTAACTTTGATCTCGAATCGCACGAATCTTTAATCGCCGCAACGACGATAGGAAATGTTTGATTTTTCTGCCGCGTGACTCTGATTTTCGTTAACCGTAGGGTGTTGGTTATCCAATTGAAAATCGAAGATTTTGACCATTGGTAGACAAAACACTCGATACTGAGATAATTACTCGGGAATGTGAATTGATTTGAATCGCGGTGGATATCAATTCGTTGGAATGATAATCTTGGACGACTGGAGAAAAATATAAGGATTGCATTGGGAATCCAGTAGACACGCAAAGTCAAGAATCACAGTTACGTGGTTGAGTAGAACCGGTGGTGGAATCCAAGTTTCGTTCGCTTCCTATTTTTCCCCCGGGAAGAA
This sequence comes from Eucera pruinosa, assembly GCA_028830335.1. NCBI lineage: Eukaryota > Metazoa > Arthropoda > Insecta > Hymenoptera > Apidae > Eucera > Eucera pruinosa. The sequence goes on along the minus strand of JAMYCR010000004.1, from coordinate 13,283,244 downwards.
TATTTTATGCAAACACGATGCTTCCCTTCGCAAGAAACCATTTCTCCCCGCGGCTGGGCAAGCGAACGGAATTTAATCAAATTTTCGAAAACAACGGCTACTCGTTACTACGGGCCCGATAATTAGTCGACAAACCGTGGCAGACACCAAACGAATGTTTTTCGCTCGACGAAATTAAACTGAAAAATATTTTCATGGACACCGCGTCATAAAACGTCATACATAAAATCATACACACGCTTTATTCGTCCCCCTTTTCATTAAAAGTTAATTGAAACGTTCAATTGAAGTATTCAGACATCACAATAAACATTGCTTCATATTCTTCGGTTAAAATGGCACAAGCGTGATCCACCACATTTAACGTAGGGCAAACCGGGCAATAAATAATAAAAAAAATACTCGCAATTGAATACAATTATTACTTCTAAATTAACGGGACTTTTTTGTAGTATCGTTTATATAAACTGAAACAAAAACTGAACAAAAGATATGGCTAAAAAACGGTGTAAATAATCTGTAAAAATATGATAGGTAAGGCACATTTAGTGTGCGGATTTTTATGCAAATTTACATTCTTATAAATGAATTTAACGAAATGGGATCTATATGGGGGTTTATTTCATCTTCTAAATATCGTAATTTCAATTGCACTTTGGATATTTATATAACTTTGCGAATTAAATGCACTCTACATTTTTTTGTATCAATAAAATTTATTCATAAACGCATCAAAATCTGCAGCCTTGTTACGTTCATTGGAAGTTGAAGAATTCACATTCATAAATCGTTCGCCTGGTCGTTACCGACCGCCAACGCCAAGTAGGATCGTAACTATCCTTTTAATTTTACACACGTGACGCAAATGAATCCGATTTCCCTTGAACAATCAATAATTCATCACATCATCGTCACGCGGTATTACAACTCCATTAATCGACATGGTATCTCACAGATGTCGAAGGCTCGATCGGCGACCGAAAGTGATAGGCATCGTCAATCCGACTTGCCGTAATGATTTCGTGTTTCGGCAACTCGTCGAGCGACCCGGCTACTCGTCACCCCGCTGATATCGCGGCTATCCGGTTAAAAGATACGCAGGACGGACGCTGTCGCGGCGCACGATCTGCTCTCGTTGCTACCTGGCCGAACTGGTTCGCTCGGCAGGCCATCCTGGCTGTCGTCTGCCCTAAATCAAGCCTAGTTGACGGACGCAGGACAGTCTGCGTGGAACTTGCGGGTCACCTGTCCACGTAGCCTACCCCGCCGGTTAAATCATCGCCTCCCTCGCTTACCCCTTCCCGCTATCGTTCCATTCCACCCCTAATCCCCTCCAAAGTTCCAATCTCTCCTCGCCGTATGAGGAATAGCGCGGGGGCTGCTTTTGATTTAGCGGAATATGCTACTGGCACTGACGACTCGCTCCCATTACTGTTCCCCGTGCCCCCTACCTTCGTATCCCGCCGATACACCCCTCGGGAACCTCCCCCAGCGTCGTTACCCGACCTCTCCCTCCATCTTGCCCACCCAGACCTCTAATTAATGGTCCGGCTCATTTCGCCGGCTCGGATGCCACGAAAAATTATGCCCTTTTGAATACAGATGAACTTCTGCCGGACGCTGCTGGCGTGTTCTCGCGTCTTTTTGCCTTGTTTTCCGACCACCGTGGTTCCGGTGGACGGGGCGAGTTTCCTACGTTCGATGAAAAGCCGCTTTTTGTTCGTTTGGGATCGATGATACCGATGAGACCAACGTGAATTGAATGTGACACGGAAGATATTAGTCCTAGGATAGTGGGTTTAATTAACGCTTGAGTTACGGCATCCGCCAGTTTGACGGATTTCAAATTGCACGGTTAAAGTTACGGAAACTAGGATAACTATTTTTAAGCATTTGCCACCTTCATTGACGAATCGAAGGAAAACTTGAAGAATTTTTTAACGGGTTAAGAAATTACCTGTGAAAACTTTTGAATTTTAAAGGTAAGTCTACGTTCCTTAACAATGGAGGGAAAGAGATGTTTCATGTTGAAATTCAAGAACGGTGGCTGCTCGAAGTTGGGAATAGGTGAAGAAGTCAGAAGAAGGTCGTCATCCAGCACGGCACGAACAGGAAGTAAGTGACGGTGGCTTCGCGAAATAGGGAGAACTCGGGAGGGATAACAAACAGCGAAAAGCGGTGACTTGTTCAAGAAGTAGAAAAGGAATGACGGAGAAACGAAAGACGACCAAGGCGGGAGACATTGCCGCAATTCCCATTCAAATTAATGCAAACGGTCTTTGGTGCCAGGGCCGAAAGGTGGATTCCGGCCACGTTTTTTCTTTCCGCGACTCGGCAATGATGAACGTTTACGTCACGCTATTCTTTGAGGCTAAGGAAGAAAAGGAAGAAGTCTGCTTGTTTCACACGCGTACAATCATTCTTGAAAAAATTTCTTTGGTGAACAACCGATATGATAAGAACAATAAAAGATACTTTGTGGAGTGAAAAGATTGTGACAGTTGAATACTATTATTTTTTAGAAGAAATCTTACCTACAATTATATCTTAATAGCTCCTAAACAAACTTTGATTCGTACGTTTTCGTTATTTTAAGATCCAAGATTCGCAGAATTAAAAAATAAGCTTCTACTATAAGAATCGGACTCGAAGAACTATTTACTATTTTACGCTTTGGTAAAATGCGAAACACTGAAATGTTCCAAAGAATTTGTATTTGGAAATCCTGAGTCTTGCAAACTGAAGTTACGATTAGAATTCAAAATTAAAGTTCGTTACTATGCGTCGTGTGTTTTATTGTAATTGGACTATAATTAGCACCACGAGTGTAGCTCGTTGTTGCAAGGCAAGGGGTCAAATAAAAAAAAAAAAAAAACGAAATCGATAGCACGAGAACACCGTGACAATAATGAACAAAGAAGTCTGGCGAGTTGTGTACGAAGCCAGTGATCCTTACGACCAACATTTTTCCATTACCATGATGCGATGCGTATTGAAATAACATGAGGCCGCCAAAAGGTAGTTACCATGCTTCTCGTATGGCGAAACGCGAGGATGTAACGTGGCGGCGGTGGTCCGTTTGTCAATGACCGGACCGAGTTGCTACAATGCTGATGCGCCTCTCTCCGTTGCTTTTTTTCCCTATCCTTTTTCCTTCCTCCACTTTTATTTCCATTTTGGCTGTGCCAGCCTCTGTCTGTCCACCGTATACGCTTTTCGTTTGGCGAATTCATTCGAGGAGGGATGAATAAAGGAGGGAAAGAAACCGCGCACCGTGCACCGTTTGTCTGCGATTTTTTACGATCGCGTCGCGTCGCGTCGTCCAGCTTCGTATATTAGTTAACGAATATTCCGCATCGCAATATGATTGAAACGCTTCCGGGAAAAGTATTATCGTTCTGAAGTGTGCCGACGACTTGGCAAAAGTCGATAGCACTCGGTAAGTTTTTTGCAGTTTCCTCATTCAGGGTTTTGCAAAAATTAGAGCACCGAGTCTTCCATTAGATTATGGAAAAAGTTTGCGCGGATTCGTATTACAAACTTTAAGCGACCTAAAATTCTTCCATATGTAATTTTATATAACAATGTCTTCGTAACGTAGCTTCTACTTCAGTACTTTTGGTAAATGCTATAAAAAAATTGATTTGAATATATTTCTGAATGGAAATTTGCTATAAAAGTGCTGTAAAACTTCTGAAAGGTTTTATATTACCAGATTTAGATAGTCTGAACCCCTTTCAAACGTAACTTTGTATAAGAATTTAAAAAATAGAACAGAATTTTCTTATATTACCATTATTGTAGTAGTTTTGTAAAATTCAATAAAAATTCGATTTAAATATGCATTTTTGATACTAAAACCGCACGAATTTTTGCGGTACCTAGTACTTTCAAATATTTATTAATCCAAAGTCTCCATGTTCTCACTGAAAGTTTTCTCTTTGTATTGTTTTATTTAGTCTTGTATTTCTCATTGAACAGAGGGCAAAGTTTAAAAGATACGCAATGTCAACTACTGGATATTCAGACATTGGCTGCCAACATAAATTTGTCAAATTTAGCCAAAAATGCCAAAGCGTGTAATTTGTGTGTTTGCAACTTTCTAGTTTTGTATTAAAAATTCGGCACAAAAAGTTATAGTTTCTATTCTTTTTGATGCCAATACATTATTACGAATACACGAACCCTGTAGAGACACTTAACATGATACTTTTCATTGCATCTATTGCAAAAAAATTCGTAGAAGTCCATAAACAAAACAGTGCCAAGTACAAATTAACTCGTGCTCGTTAGCCAATGGCGTTAACTAAAAATTCGCACATTTCTTCTTTTAAAAATTCCCCTACCACCATATAACTTATCAATTCTCTCTATTTGCTAATTCTTATCGCATTTTTCTTTCACTTATCCTAATCTGCTTAAAAAAAAAAAAAAAAAAAAAAAAAAAAAAACACCCGGCGTTAAACGCTGGCGAAACTTCGAGCAATTAAAGTTCGATTCACACTCATCCCTAGGGGTGATAAAATCGTTCGCGAAAGCGGGACCGCAGTCCTTTCAGAAAAACGAATCGACAGAGTTTTCCGGTAGAACGGTTCCCCTCGAGCTTTCTGCCAAACTCGTGAAATCTCTTTGATTTGGCCGTCACTCGTGACAGGATGGTGTCTAAGCGGACGGCTCCTCTCAAGCAGCACGATATTTCCGACGAAACAAAGGTATGCCGGACAGTGTTCACGGTCTGCCAGTTCCTTTACCTGGTCCGACGATTTCCATCAGCGGGTGCCTTGTTTTCCACTCTGTACTCGGTGCTATCGCGGTTTCCCGCGTACTTATTTATTTACCCACTCTTTCAGCCAGGAAGAATCAAGCTGAACAAAGCATAAAAGGGTGTGCAGACGAGTTGGACTATGGATGGGCAAATTTAGTGGATGAAAATTGACACCTTTGGCGAATCGATTAAATGCAACAAAGCAAATTTCGAAAGTCATCATGGGCTAGGCTTTGTATCCGATCAATCGATTCGGTAACAAAGAACGGGAGGCAAATTCAATGGATTATCGCGAATATGTGAAAGGACTCCCATTAGTATCGTGCTTCGTCGCTCGGAAAAATGATAAATATGATTAGAATTGAAAGATAGGCGCGACTAACGCGACACATGTCACACGGTTTTACATTTATCTCTACGCGGACGAAGCTAATAGTTAAAATAGCCGATTATGAAAGATATAAACGGCTATGAATAACGATAAAATAGAAGGGGTGATATTGGATTGAAAGCAAATGGAAAAAGCCATAACCTCTCCGGTTTGACGCTTAATTGCGCATTTGAAGGAGCACAGAGATCAATCAAGAACGGACACTTGAATAATACCGCTCGTTAGAGATAAATTGAACTTAACCGAAGTTGAAATATCGCCGGTACGAATTTCGAACAACCAGATCTCTCTTCCCATGCGAAATAATCCCACGATCTAGAGTGTAGCGGTCGTCGATATTTAATCCACCGAACACCGGTGCTGAATGAAAATTATTAAATCATACGCCCGGATTCCGGGCGCCGTTTCGTTCCGCGCTAACTTTCACAAGCGTGATCGGAATCTTTCTATCGCGTTTCCCGCCGACCCGGCGTATTTACGCGTCCGCCAGGATGCTCGTTGCTTTTCCTCGCTGCACCGGCTACCGCGACCTCGAAATAATCGGCAAATATTTGGCCGTCACACGAGAACTCCAGCAAATGATCGTTCCGACGTTATTTCGGTCTTTCCGATACACGTCAGGCCACTATTTGCCTTACCAACACTGCACCGTGTCGGATCGTACTCGAGATCCAAAGGATTAATCTTTGACTAGCTAGCGGCCAAGTGTTTGCCTTCCCGACGAGCTGAGCAAGCTGGATTATTATTACGCGCCGTGTAGGATGCGAGATGCGCTCCATCAACGGAACCGCCTGTCTTGCAGATCGCTTAGAACCTCGTGCTGATTCTCACTCGAAAACTCGTAAATAAGTGGCTGTCTGTTCTACTGCGGCGAACATGAAGGCTTACAAATCGAACTTTGATTGCAATTATTGTTGGACAGGAATACATGTTGATAATTTGTTTCTTTTCGCTGCATTTAGTGGGTACAATGTTATTTTCATTGAATACCGTTGGCGAACTTTTATGGTGGAGTTTCTGGGAATACTATGCGGCGCAGGGTAAAAGGGAAACACGGTAGAGAGAGACTACAATTCTATTAATATAACAAGGGATCCAGTTAGAGTCTACCAGTTTATACTAATACCACTGTTAGGAAAGGGTCTCGTAATTATCCCAATTCTGTCAAACGTACGCTCCAGCTTTTCCGTAAGCCTTTAAAACATTTACTCGTGGAAAATTATATCCTGTTGAACCTTGTTATGTTTTATGATCCCACTAATTGTAGCTTAACATACATTTTGAATCGTATTTTTAACTATTTAACCCTAGATTGCGATACTTTACAGTGAATTTCCTAATCAAAGGAAACCCTATATAATTTGAAGAAATAATATTTTTTATTGACGTTCTGGTACAAATCTTTGAAAGAACCACAGTTTAATAAATAATTGAAATAGTTAAGGAACACAGCAGGGACAAACGTTAGCGTTACGTGTAACGACAGTTTTGCAATTTGAGATCGTAATTTTTAGGATACTTTCGTGATCTATGGTTAAACCTTCCGTTTCCTGGAATTAAATATGATACCAACAATTTGAATAAAAACGATCGCTAAATGCGTTAAGTGCAGCGAATCGGTTCAGAGCACTTCATAACTCGCAGAAACTGGATAGAAGCGACGTTGGAACAAAACAAACGCTTCCGTATAAATTTCTATGGGATTCAACGTGTAATCCCAGCGCAGCGGCGCCGGCACACGTGGAAATTAAAATTAAAGGAAGAAAAAAGGCAGGGTTGGGGAAGAAAGGCGAGAGCCACGGATGAAATATAAGTCTGTCCGTGAAGGGAGCCGCGGTACCCGCTAATTTCCCTAATTTCGCTAATAAATTACCCCAGACAAAAATTCCTCGGCGGATTGTAAAGGTATTAACTTCTTCTCTGACCCTACAATTTTCCTTTGCGGCCCTTTATCCCCTTGTTGTCTATTTTGCGAGGAACAAACATCTTTCAGGGACGAATTCAAAATTAGAAAACGGAGATCGCTCGCATTAGGGGGTTCAAAAAGAGCTCTATCTTGCAAAATTTGTACAAGGTTGAGTCAATAATTATCCGCAATAGGATTGCAAGTAGACTTATGTAATTATGGCAAATTTAAATTTGTAAAAAGGATACAGAGCACATATAATATACAAAATGTTAAAATGTATCGAAAATAAGGTGCAAATTGTAACAGCTAATGGGTAAAATTAACCCCTATTTAGATCCTATATCCTTTAAATGTGTTTATAAAAATATGAATTTAAAGAAAGATCCGCGGATAAGTAAATAAATGAGAAAATACATCGATAGATTAATCATATTGAAAGTTATGGGAAAAGTTATCAATCAATTTTATAAACGTGTTGCGGATAAATGTTGCCTTACCCTCGCACATGTAAACGTTCGAACAAACGTAAGAGTTTCAAAGCGCAAACGTGCATGTATTCCTCCTGGTGCAAAAGAATCCACAAGCGTAAAACCACAAACTCGACTAGCAAATAAGAGGCGAAACGAAACAATAGTGTCCTCTTTTCGTCCCCTTTCTGTCGCTGTGTATACGCGCTACTTATGAATTACATTTGCAATTACACCTGGACGTGGTCCCCAAGGCTTGGCCACGGTGGAACGCATATTTTAGGCGGTTCTCACGACGACACGAACCGCGGTCCGCGTTACCGAGAACGCTACCGTCGCTAAACACGCACCAGACTTTAGCAATTCTTTTTCATTTCCCCGCATGTGTACACGCGAGCCTTTCCTCTTTTTTCATCTCTTTTACGCGGTTCCTCTTTCGCGCTTATTTTTCCTGGAATTTCGTGATTCGTCGCATTCGCGTTGCCATGCAATTTGCTATGGGCTTCGCAAGCGGACGATGACGATTAGCCAGTTTAGAAATTTGCCCTCGTTTGGCGGACACTAATGTGTCTTTAATTTCGACTGATAAGACGATTCGCGGACACGTCTATTAATCTTAGTAAAGTGGCAGCCATAATATCGCATCGATCTTTCTCCTGGCATATTTTTCGCGCGTGCATTCATCATTATTCGAAACGTTATCGTTGTTGCATTCTATGACACCACTGCCGTGGCCACATTTTTCACGTGATATATGTTCATCGCATTTGTGTGCAGGCGCGATTCCAGCTTGTGACAAGGCGCAAATACGTTTCCTTATGTTCAGTTCTCGTGTGCCAGCGTGAATTATGGTCTCTGGCCCCAACTCCGGTCTGATCGTCATTACATCCTTTTGGAACGATAACATTTCCCTTTGTATCACTCTTCGAACAACTTTCGAGCAATAAATTACCAGTTGAATATCCACGATTGTTTGCTGACAATCATCCGCCAAATACCGGATGCGTTTCCCCGTCCCTCTGATATTATTTAAACAAGGCTTTTCGTTTTGCAGCTCAACGAACTCGTAAAAAGTCAACTAATAAACGGGAACGAAATATTCATGATCCTTTTGTAGTGTATTTTACCACGCTGTAACAAACAGCTCGTAAAATTGCACCGTTTCTCGTGTCAATAAAGTAGATACGATTCGAGTTGCGTTATGCTTCGCATTAATCTCGCGGACAAAAAATGAACGAGTTCGCGCAATTAACGCAAACGTCGATTAAATTACGCGTAGTTCGGCAGGTTTGTCGAGTGTCCATTCATCCACGGCAATTTTCGGAATCGTGAAACGAAATTACATCTCCCTAAACGAACACCGAAACACGGTTGAACATTGATCCTTGCAAAAATCGAGAACTTCTCCAAACTATCGAACGATTTTTCGTCGTATTCTGCCATTCAAATATCGTACGAGTCTTGAGGAACGCTGAAAGTTTCGCAACAAGTTACCGTAGAAACTTTTAGTTATATTATGTATAATTCAAGAGAAATTTATGCCACGCCATAATGGCATGGGGAATAAAACGGGGCGAGGGTGAAACGGGAGGAAAGTGGTTTGAAGAGAAGAAAAGCCGGTGGATGGAGCGACCTCGAATCGTGGTTGGATGAAGGATTAACCGCGGTCTAATTAACGAACCTTTTCTCTCGGTTATCTTCGAGTAGCTTTTCGAAATTAATTTCCTCGGAACGCATGTCGCAACTCGAATGCTCTTTGCGAACGCACCATTGTTGGGGAACGCGCGAATGGGGTGGTAGAAGTTGGAAGGTGTACGTCTAGTCAGGAAGCTCTCTTTTGGCCCGGTGACGTCGAACCATTGAGATAAGAAATGTCATTTCCCTGGCACAATGAGCGTGTCATTATCTGTCACGTACAAAACGAGTCAATGGCGAATATACAAGCAGAGTCTTCGTTCGTCGTTCTGGATAGGGGGAAACTTTGCGAAACTTCTACGATCACTCCGCCTCGCGACCAACTCAAACGAAACGACAAAGCGAATAACGAATATTTGTGAATAGGCGACGAGTAAACATCTCGACATTCTAGACGAATGAAAAATTAAATTTTCCAAGCTCGATGAGGATTGATGGGGACGTAATCAATGGAAACGGATAATGATGCGTTCGAGAGTATCTATCGTCTGTTCTCTAACGAGTAAAGCTATTTTCGTTCGAGATTTAAGCTTTAAAATGTGTTTTTGTATACTCCATATATGATATAAGGGATATAAAGGAATGTCTCGAGGATGCGATATTGAGAGAATTAGATATCACTGAACGAGTCTTGATAGAGAAACTTTCGAGAGACAGCGAAGTCAGTTAATGGAAATCTATGAATTAAGAGGGAAGTTTACAATGGAACCTTGGCTCGACCATCAAACCAAGAGTTACGCCGCGAGTACCAAAGCAATAATTCCATTCGAGGCGGTAACAACATCGTCTACCTCGTAAATACAGTTTTCTATGCCCAATATAAGATCTAACTTCAATCCTCCGACGTAATTTACATTTCAACGAGCACCTACCTCGTTAAGTCGCGGCAGAGACACTGGAATTACATTACTCACCGTGTGGCCGTATCGTACCGGTTTGCACGAAACGCGCCACGTATCGTAATGCTATCGTTCATTCCGACGAGAATATCGTCTGAAACTGTATGCAAGGCCGCAGTCTCGTGTAACGCGACAAATACTAGCACTTTCAATGCCTTTATTATGACAACTCGAAGCTTGTTCCAGTACTTGTCTAACCTAGATTTCTTATTCTCCTTTGGCAGATTTCTTTGTGAAAAATATAGCTTAGCTCGGCGAACGATTAAACCTTCACTTAGCATTAATTATCTTCTACACTAGTTTCCACCATTGATAATTGTTGCCGTATTATTCTTTTAACATAATTACGTAGCAAAAATCTATTATTCATTAGTCGCGATAATATTTCTCAACGTTAAGCCTAGAACGCAAACGTTATTTAATACCGAATTTACGAGTATCGCAAGCTATTAGGCGAACAAATTAATTTTCATCCTCCGGGATTTCATGAGATTTAATATTCATTCACAAAAAATCAAATGCAGTTTCATTGTGTCAAATACTCGACATTTTCACATTTTATGGAGCAAATTCGTGACTTGAAAAATAGCGATAAAGTAGCAATTTCGAATTGATAAAGAGACTAAGAGTTTAAGGATAATAGCTCCGAATTAATTGGTACAGCAAAAATATTTGAACATTCGTTTCTATTGAAACATTTACAATAACGTATGACATTCCAATGATTCCCGTAAAGTTTACCAATCGTGAAACTAACGAACGTTTGCGTTTCAGTATTAACAAGAAAGCTATCTATTTCAAATGATCTTTACGCGATCGTAAGGATTTACACGAAAGGAGCAAATGCCAAGGCTTCAGCCGAATGACTCCTCAGTCATCGAGATCATAGGGGCGTTCGCAGCCGAGGCCTCGAGATGGCGTCGACCTCGACCGGTTCACGGGGCTACGCAAAGAGAGTTTATTTTACAATTACGATGAGCGCCATAAATAAAACGGCAGGGGTATATATATTCGGATCGGGCAATGGAGTCTTTCCCATACAGTACATGCATGTATGTACATACATACGCACACGTAAAAGCTTACGTTTCGTTGGTCTAATAGAAGGCAGCGAACGCAGAAACTCCGACCGTGCAAGATGCGAAATAGCGAGATAGCATTCGCTGCCATCCTTCACGGGCTCTTCGGGCTCGGACGATTTCTCATTAGATTTTTGACCGCACTACCGGCCTGGTATTAATTCGTGCGACGGACGGCGAAATTTATGGGAGTCCTCGGGGACGAAAGAAATGCGGCCTGGCGGATGGACGCAGGGATACTCGTTTGTAATCACTACGGGTGTCCGATTAAGGCCGGTTATGCGAAGCGGAACCATCCCGTGGAAAGACGAGCGAGCATCTCCGACTTTGTTAGTCGATGAAACGTTCCGCTCCCGAATCGATCTGCAGTTTGAATTTATGTCGGATTCGGACCGCCAGCGACAGCCACCGTTAATTGGAACATGATTAAGTGCGTGCCGGAGGATTCGTTGCCTCGTAATTAAATTTGATTCTACGCTTAGCTGTTGTTTCTCGTCTGATCAAAGTAGACTCCCCCCTTCTTCATATCTTCCATCAAATGAATTCCTTCGTGATCAGATCTACGGACTGATTAAATTTCAATCCCGATCTTTCCAGGTTGGCAATGTGCTTCACTGTAATTTCTACGTGTATGCTCTTTGACTTTCGAATATACGCTCGAAAGGAACACCGCGGTGTGTCGTTGAATAAAAGTATAAAGCAGAGGCGAGATTAAATCGATAGCTGGCGTGCCCGAGGTAACTTGCAAAGCGTCAACGCACCTGCTGTGTCCGGCACCGCACACAAGGTGTGGGACACGTTCAAAGCCGCTACTTCAGTCGCTCGATACAAAGGCTACGCACAATAGAGTCAACTGATTTCGTAGGGAACCGACGAGGGCGTCGCGCCCCCAGCGAGCCTGGCGACGCTGTTTACCGGGGGTTTTAGGACGATGCCAGTTCGAAGGCAACTGGCGCTTCGTAACCAAAATCAAAGGCTGTCATCTGGAGCAAGTGCTACCACCTGTCATCACCAGATAGCTTTGAGCTCCACGCCTAGCAGTGTAAATATAGAGCGTGCAGAACTATAACGATTTTGTTCTGAAGAGCTAATCCTTTAAGTATTGTTCGATCCCCAAGAGCGAATAATAAATTATTCTATTGAGATTCGACAGTCGAGAACGAGAGTATACAAGACTAGTTGTTAAGCGTTAGAAATATACTAATTCTTACCAAATCACGTATAAAGGAAGTCGAGTGGGAAGCGTTGCTAGAGGGTTGATAATAACGGAATAGCATGTAATTGGATTCTTAAGCACGAGGCGCGTAAACAATTGTATTAATTGTGCCCTACCGTATATTGATGAACATCCGGAGATCGTACGAGGCATATTGTGCAGTACAACCTTCGAAGCGAGGCGATTATCATTTAACTAAACCGAATTAATTTGCGTATCTATCAGGTAGTTTCTCGTGCAGCTGCGACATCGTAGCTGAAGTCACGGGTAGGGGAATAGAATAGGACACAATGCATGCGTGAATACGCGTTTCCACCCCCGTAAACGCGTATGCCGAAGTATCGATGAATTAACATCCAATCCTCGTAAATCTACCCGTGTCGTTGTTTGCTCAATTGTCGATTGTACGTTTCCAACATTCCTTTCGAACCCCTCCAAAAACTCGTCTAATATATTCCACTCCTACCAACTCGGATTCCAATTAACCATCCGAGTAGCAAAAGAAACTATTCCCAAATTCGCTAAAATTTAATTCAACTCTCTACATTGTTTTACCATTGACAGATCGGTAAATTGCTGATTTATCAATCGTCCGGCGCACTCATTAAATCTCGTATAACAGCGAGCAGCCGTCGAACTCCGAAAACAGATTGTAACCCGCAACCTTCGACGATTGTCATCTAACCAAATGGAGCCAATTTGCGTATCTATCCGTCAGAGCCACCTGATGAGATGCTTACTGACCGAAGGGTGCGGGAGGGTGCAAGCGAAAGAGGAAGCCGCAATCGGTTATCGCACGTACCTTCACGCATGTGTCACGGCACACATGAGCCAGTATCGAATCATTGCGATTGATTTTAGACGCTGTCGAAACGTACCGTTGCACAACCGAGAGTCTCGAAGCGTTTCTATCGGGATTCTCCATCTGCCACCCCTGTTGCGCCCTTCCCAGATCACAATAGACGCGGGCCACACCGGGTTTTGTCGTTAATTAATTCGCAAATGCAATATTAATGGTAAGTAATCAGCCGAGCTCCGCTCTCGCTCTAGTGGAAATCACCTATTACAATTACTAATTGCGTATACTGACGAAGCGTCGGTGGTCGTCGTCGCTATAAACGACCATACACGAATGCTACATTGTCATAGGACTGGAAATCGGGCCTGGAAGCGGCCAGAGACAACAATTTGACGCAAACGGCATTTGTAAGTAGAGCTGCCTGAAAGTTCGAAAATGTCGAATTCATTCGAAATAATTCAAAGTATCCACATTTAAACGATTATTCGAACATTCTGCATTCTAGTTAAGCCGCTCATCTGCCGAATCGATTAAAACCGCAAAACAAGAAGTACGAAAATTCATAAAATGAATGTATAGCTTTTTTAAAATTTCTTTCAAAATTTAAAATTAACTAAACGCTGTGGAATGTATTATTACAAGCGTAACTTTTATCTGACGACACATAAAAGGTACAACATAATATATCCTTGGAATAAACGTTATTATTTTTATAAATCGTTTGTTATTCCATGACCAAAAACATTTTTCTCGTTTCCTGGCGTTAAGACCAATTATTAAGGAAATTAACAATCGAATGCATTAGCAGTAAAATTTTAGAAAATTCAAACAGTTGAGTTAATCACTTTAGCTCGTAAAAAAATGGAAAGAAATGAATAAATATCGACACGCGCAACAGAATGTTCGAAAATATTTAATTCGATGCCAATTATCGTAAGAAGATTCAAGTGGAGCTTTCAAGGGATGCAAAAACGCTGGAAGAGTGAAGGGAGATCCCTGATAATACCAGGGATAGCTAGGATTATAGTCGCCGTGGTGATCAGCACGCATAACAGTTCGGACAATTAGCGCGGTCTTTTAATTAGCTCGTTATAAACGAGGCCCCTCGTTACCGCACGCATAATCGATCTCTTTACGCAATAGTTTGCCAATTCTTCGATTAGCCCCGCCGCACGAAGCGAGGTGGGAATGTAACGACGGTACACAGAGGGGATGCACCGAATCCCGAATCAGACAGAGGGAGAAAGATCATAAAAGAGAAAAGGTGGAACGAAGAGATAAAGAGGCAAACGAGCGTCGATTCGGAGCTTTTTCGGGAGCCAACGACGCGGCTTTTGTCGGAGCCCGAGGCTTTCCATTGCAATCCGCGTCCCCTCTGACGACTCTCAGCTTAATGGCGGCTTTGAAGCGATCCGCCGTTTGATGGATTTGACGATGTCATAATACGCCGCGGCAACAGCCAGTTTAACTCGTCGCCTATCTGTATCAACACCGCGTATGTAGTCTCGTGGCGGCATGGCCAATACCACCCTCTCTCCGATTCGATCAGCGAGTAGGTCGAGCTCTGCGCGAACTGTGAACATCCGTTCGACATCAACTCATATCCGAGTTAGATAATCTAGCGGGCCCTTTGTGAGATTGACCAATTCGCTAATGAGACGCGCAATAATGTCGACGCGGGGTAAAAACCGCCAAAGGTCTCCACCCCTTTGCTCCATGTAGTCTCGGACTAAGTACCCCCCAAATAGCTTATGCGAGAGGGACTACATCGCTTCTCTCTACACGTGAATTCTGCAATTTATATGCTACCGGCCACTGCAGGATTTATAACTTGCCGCGGGAAAGTGGTAGAAATCTGTTTGCACGCGAAAGAAAGATCGTTCGTCGGTTGGAAATGGAATTTATTCCACTCTGGATACTAGCTAAATAGCTAGGCAACTTTTGGGTAGGATTATCAGGGTGTGAATGTGTTTCACCGATGAAGTCTTAAACAGGGAATTGAATCCATTGCAGTACGAGTTTCGCGGTTTTGAATATCTCGTGTATAGAATTATTGGTGGAGTTAATCAAGCAGAATTTATGTTCTTGGTTAAATTATCGCACCCTAGGGATCCCCAACCACTGGTCTCTTTCACCCTATCCACCGATGGAAAGTCATTACTTCAATTTACCGTAACGAAGAACCTTTCTTTGTTTAAAGTATCAACTCGCATGAAAACACTTGGACTCGTCATTCATTGCTTACTTAATTAAGCTCCACGTGTCCTCTCCTTTCATGCGCCTCGACGTTCCCATACACGTACCCTTCAGCTCCAAAGCCCGTACATCGGTAAATTTATCTCTATAGAATGGCGAAAGTTGACAGTATCTCGACGCGCATCATCGACGGGACCACCCTTGAGTGTCAAAGACGGAAAGGGGAATGGTTTTCGTCGGGGGACGGCGCTGGACGAACGTGGCGGGGGTGTAAAAGCGGAAATGCGGGGGCCGCTGCCGGATATTGAAAATACCTCGAGAGCCTTTGGACATACAAACGTACGCCGTCTCGCGTCGTGGTATTTCATCTGCGCGAGGCCACGCTGGAAAAGAGACGAGGGATGATGCGACCGTGAAATACGAACGGATGGGCAGCGGAAGGTGGGACGGGGCACGGATAAACACGAGTTCGCGTCGAAACTAATGTCATTCGACTCTGTTTGAGCTGCCACTATGAAGTCGTAAACGAGGAAATTCGCTGCAACGTAATCCCGTCCGTAAACCCTGGAACAGCTTCCAGAAATGCGGACCCAGGTGCCAGAATGATGGGCGTTGAATAGGTAAACAGCAGAATGTGATTTGATTATTCGTTGTAAGATGGAAGGCGAGGGAATGACTGTTTCATGGATGATGACCATTTGAAGTACGATAGACTCCCGTGTAACGCGGCTAATTGGCTGAATCGGTAATGGTCGAAAGCGACGTTCACAAAGTTCATTGCTACCGAAAATTTCAATTTCACGCGTATACGGTAATTCACGAAAGTCTTCGTACACATTCAAGTTCGTATATTGAAAAGGAATGCACTAGCTTGAATCGACATAGCTTGAATCTTTTTCACTCGTTTGCAAGAAATATACAAGCGTTAACAGTTTTATGTCACGACATAGTTTTTTTAAATATTTTAAATTTTGAACAGTACACGAATACTTTCACGAGTGACTGTATATGCCTACTGTATTTGTTCTATGCGAACAAATCTATTTCTTCTATGCGGATTCTCGCGTTGGTATAACGTGTTGTACGTGAATCGAGTTGTACAAAAAAAATCGTCGCAATATTTTTAGTGCATTGTGCGACCTCGTTTTATACAGGATTGTATTGTATTTAGCTTCGAATAGGAAATTTTCCAGTAGCAGTAATAATTTTGGAATATGTAGTACGTATCTATTGGCAAGTCTGCAAATAATCTCCCATCTTTCTTTTCCCGTAGTCAAACACAGGGATTTAGTACAATCCGGAATCCTGAGTTACAAATATCAGGTTCATCGATTTCGGACTTCATTCCAAAGCACGTTTTACCGTCTAACAAAACTTTCGTTTGCAAATTTCGGAGCAGACATATCCGAAGCTCAGTCGAATCGTGGGTTTCGACGAACCGACGATTCAAGTTCACCAAGTTTCCGAAATCCGTAACGCATTAACGTGCATAGCGCAAGTTTCTCGCAAGTTATTAAAGATACATTCCGAACTGAAGCGAAATTTGACCATAAAAATGTGCAGCGAGTTTCTCGATTCGTAAATCCTATAATAAAATTTTCCCCGCGTTCGGATTATTCTTGACCGACTTCGCGAATTCCTGTCGTAAATTTAACCGCGATATCTGCATCGAGACCGGAAATTCTATTAGGATATTCACTAAGGTCTTCATAAGCATTCGTGACGGGCAGCGTGACATTTTCAGCGGAGACAACGGGGTCGGTATCACCGGGCAACGGAGCCAAATTTAATCGGCATTCGATCCTCTCGACCCCAAGCGCGTCGTGCGATCGTTGCAGCGAGAAAACGGCTGGGACACCGTGGCCACGGAACGGGGAACCAAGCTGTATCTCACGAGTCATCGACACGAATTTTTAAGAGGAAAACGACGGCCTCGCTGTTATTCCAAGGGAACGTGAACGGGGAAAACATTAGCCTCATCGTTGGCTGATAAATTAAAAAGCACCTTGCGAACGCGCTATCGGCGATCCTAATTGCACGGTCGTGAGCAGGCTCACTTTGTCACACGGAACGTCCTGGTAAAAAATAATTAAAGCTTTGCCGGATCGAGCTTTTGCACGCAAAATGCAACCGCATGATATTTTTATTAGATACGTGTCGAACGATCGAGCGGCCGGGTAAGTTGTTTAAAAAAGAACTTTAATTGCTAACATCTCCCCGTGTGTCGCGGTTCGCTAAAAAGTGGATCACGATTCTTTTTAAATTATACACGAGAAAAGGAGGTGGGTAATTTCTTTCGGTACGTGTAAATGTTCGAGGGTGAGGTCACAGGGTGGAGATGTTGCTTTGAGGGGGTATTATTTATCGTACTTAGCGAAGAAACGCAACGAATGTTCTCCGATAGGGGAGCGGCTGAGAACAAGTTTAAATCTCACAGCCAGGGACAGATATTCACACTCGAATACGAGTATCCGTTAAGATAACGCTTGGACAGAGGAGTGCAACGTACGAATGAACCTAAAAAGCGACCCACGCGCTATCTTTATTTCTCGCCTGTCCACGTACAGGGTGCCCAAGAACACTTTCCGACTTTCTTATTCCTTAAGCACCTTGAATCTCCCTCCTATCAAACCAACATCTGAACACCTTTCCCTCTCGAACTCGTACAATTCTTAATAAAGGCCATCAAAAAATCGCGAGAGTGGAGATTTCCTTAAATTAAACTCTAAGAAAATCTCATGACGAGGTTCCAAGAGGGGCACGATAAACCCAAAAGAAACGAGTCTCTTACAGTTTCAACAAGTCAGCTGGCACCGGTATCGGATAGATCTGCGAATTAAAGTTTCACTGTGATCCAACGAGAATTTCGTTATCCGCCGTGCGAAATTCTCCGGTTCCAAGGAAAGAAGATCCGTTATACGATCTTCCTTGAACGGGTGGAGGGTGGTGTTCGGTCGTGTTCCTCAAAGACGATCGAATAAACCGAGGCGCGGCACGTTTCTACTGTTTGGAAAGTAATTGGATCACCCTCTAGATCACGACTCTGCTCGCGAAGAGACCAATATTCCGGCCCGGGATCCGTGAACATTAGCCAGGGTTGAGACACGAATCCGCAATTACAAGATGCCGTCCCCCATCGTGGTTCTTATCGAGTATTTACGTATCGATACCGTTATCGAGTCGCTTGCCTCGGCTCAACCAACTCGCTCGAGGGGACGGGTTCTCTCACCTCGACCTTTCGAGTCGAACCGTGGCGACGACCTCGGAATGCCCGTAGCCGTAGCCAACTTGTGCATGGCCACGAAATTTCCTGGTGATGCCGGAGAAGCCCGGAGGAGCCGCGAGAGAAACGCATCGGAAGATAAATCTCGGCTCCGGCGTCGATCGTTAATTACTCTCGCGCTTAGGCGGGAAATCAGTTTCAGATAAATCATTATGTACCTTCTCTCTATCCTCCCCCACCCGATTGCACGCGGAGCACCCTCATGTTGCCATGAAGATTTCTTTTCTTTCGCGGTTTCTTACGTGCGATCGTCTACGCTGCACGCGCGCGCGCAAGCAGAGCGGCAGTCGAGATTTACGTGCTGTTCCGCCGCCGATGCAAATGCCTCCCTATAAACTCCCCCCATCGTCTCCCCGATAATACGGAGCCGTTCGTGATAATTGGACGGGGATGGGCGTGGTGATCCACGACGCGATGACGATATCCATGTGTTTCTCGTAAATGCCACGTGGTTGTACCGGGATTGATTGAAGGTGATTGTAGTTGATGGTGGTTTAAGACACACTTAATGTCTGGTATGATGTTGCGGAGTATAAATATTTCTTCTGCTTCCTTCGGAGAATAATTAGACGCCGCAAAAAGGATGAAAGTGGCTGCACATTTTTTTGGAAACGTATACAAGCTGACACAAGCACCATGGTAATACTAACACGGCTATTAAATTTCCTTAATTTGCAATTACCTATACGTTTTCTACGAGCGACTTCTTTGCGCAATTTCTATGCATATTGCGAGCGATGCGAAGGTAATAAGAAAAATACGCAACGTCTCTAAATCGTTTTTCACAGTAGCACGGTCGACGAGCAACAGAATTCATATTCTGTACTCTCTTTGTGGCTTCGATCAAACGAGATCCAACACCACACAAAAAGCGAACAAAAAATCAAATAGCACAGTTAGGAATTTCTGGCCGTGACAAGTTTTTCCCCTGAAAAAACGTGCAAGTCTCTGTCTGGGCGGACACACGGCAGGTGAAAAACGGGTTGCGGAAAAAAAGGGAGGGAGACAGAAAAAAAAAATGGAACGCACTGCTGACAAGGGAGTTTTTCAAAACTGACCCACATTCTATCCGTTCGACGATGATCCAGTTCGTGTGCCGCATAAACGCCCGACGCCGGGATTATTCGCAGCAATTTTTTATCCCTTTCCGCCGTGGCAAAACGCCTCTGGAGCCAACCGAATGAATGAACCGGTGTTGCTCTCTTGCTACAAACATCAAGTACCGAATTAACGAGGCACGCAGGTAGCCGTAACTCGCCGCGAGCGTCTCTATTACGAGCTGCACCGGCTTCAGTCCATATAGGTTCGTTGCACCAACACGCAAGTGACTGTAATTTTCGATGCGGCGCGATAAAAAATTGGAAGGCCGACGCGACAACCGCGCGTCCTTGTCGTCTGATAATTGCGATCGTTTCCTCGTCGATTGATGAAACAAGTGACAGGAAGGGAAAATTGCAGCTGATGGATGGGGAAAGTCATAGCGTAATTGGCCCATCAATTTGGGGACAATGTAAATTTCAAGCTAAACTGTGTTATACAGTGGTACGCACAAATTTCAGGCCACGACACCTCTTTGCAAATATCTCAAAAGCTGTACTACCAGTTTTTTAATTTGTAATTTAGAAGTGATTAAAGTGGCGTGCAAAAGTTTTCGGCCACAGCACATACAAGTATACGATAGTAATTCAAATCGGACATTTTTGTTCCAGAAATTTGTTGTTCCTGTACACCGATGCCATAAATATCAATTATCCTTATCGGACTAACTTCATGTTTCAAATATATTACAAATAAGAGTCGTGGCCTAATTGCACTTTCGCACGCCACTTAATAGGCTGCAGATTTTTATGCAGATTCATAAATATTATAATGGAGCTTAAATAGAACTTAGTTGCGCTATTAATAATGTGTTCTCTATTTTGTATATTTTATATATCTTTCTACTTCGCGTGACTTCTGTATTCTTTGGCATAGCTAAATGTCCCATAAACGCATCGAAATTCGCAATCTAGTGGCGAATATTATTGGAACACTCATTCTTGTTACGGCAATTCAATCTTCGCATTTATCTCAAATAGCACATTTTCTCTGGCAGAGTTTATTGCCCTTGTCGCACGACGAGAAAAACGTGGATGGCAACAACAAAGCACGATTTCTCGTAACGCGTAAAAGTGACGTTTAATATTGAACTGCTCCGGTAGAATGTCATTTCATCCTTTTATAGCGCGACGACCGACTACTTGTTCCGTGTAATAACAGGCCGTACGTCCACGAACAGGAACGGTGACAGGCTGGACGAGAGATACGCGTTCGAAGCGTTACGTGGAAAATGTCTTTCTGGAAAATTGTACAACGGACGCACTTTCGCAAAAGTAATTTACACCGACCCGCGTGTATTTCTGGACGATGTATTGCGTGTGTGTGCCGACGACACATCGCATCCAGCCAATTGCGTTTGTCTTTCTGTGTAAAGGAGAAATTCCTCGTACCCAATTTCGACCGAACTTTGTAAACCTTCGAAATCACATAAAATTCCGATGTAGTCGTTCTCACGTCGCCGCCACGAGAGCAAATTGGTCATTACATGGAAACATCGTCCAGTTGATAATTCGTCAACGACCGAATTTCCACGAAACACTCGCGAAAAGAAGTTTCGTGTTACGCGAAACGTCTGCCAAACGCAGCGATACGAATGTTGCGTTTGTCGTTCCTCAGAAGCGTCGGAATATTCGCACTTCCGTGCGTCTAAGTGTAAAGCCATGTTTAACCGTTGCCGTGTACAAGCGAAGAGAAGGAAGTTAAAGAGATATCATGGAAGGGAAGGAAGAAAGAAGAACGATTACCTTTCAGAAAGAAATGCACGAAAGACGCAGAGATAAAAAAGCTTTCTCTCCAACTGTTTCATAACAGTTTAGACTTCCGGGCTGGCGAACAACCCGGTCTTTGCCCTCCGCAAGAAATCTACCCCGTATTTTCTTCCTCGCTCTCTCCATCGTTTTTTCTGTCCCCTTTAATTTTCCCATGTACCGTGAACACCCCTTCGAGGTCCAGTCACCCTAGAAGTTCCGTGAAAATATATACCAACGAGCGGAGCAATAACGCCTTCGATGATATCTGAGGTTACGACAATGTCAGAACCTCCGCGGGGTGCCTTTAGTACGACACGATTCCATTCTACGGTTCCCCCGAAAAACCGAGATAAAAGTCGTCCCCGAAAGCGCCCTTTTCTAATAATAAGAATAATAAACCTCGGCGAGATGTAGCTGAAAGGGAAAAGCCACTGTTTGGGGACACTTGCTGCGATGACTCCATTTATCCGTCGCTCTGATGAACTTACTTTACTCTATACATTGATATTAACAGAGATCGAGAATTATCGCAGGGCAACTGACGTCCATAAATACATATTAAGTCGTTGCACAATTTCTGTCGTATTCTCGGGTCAAATATAAAGCACCAGAATTTTGGAAAGATGGTTGAAAGACATACAAAATTATAAGCACAGTATCCAATCGTAAAGAAAGAATTCAACATAATCTCTGCTTGAATTAGTTTAATGAGTATTATGAAATGTTGAAAATATTAATAAGAAATTTGGCAGAAATTATGCAACGACTTAATATTTGCCAAACAATGACGAAGAACGAACAAGTTTTTAACGCCCAATTTTACCGATACTTGTCCTTCGCATCGTTACTTTTTTCACGTGAGCCATACAAAGATACACTAATTTCTAATTAGGTTCACTCAACAAACTAAAGATATTTTTAATTTTAAGACAAGCCCTCTCGCATCGCTTAGCATTCCTCGACAATATTTTCTCAATGATCCCAGAGATTCGGTTAATCTGCATAATGGCGAATTTGCAAATGATATTTTACACTGCCTACATCGCAAGACGTAATCGAGTCGGAGTGATAAGAGGAAAAGTGTGGTCCGAATTCACGCGTCCCGAATTATACGTCGTTATGAATATTGAAAGGGAAACGGGCCAAAACGTAGCTCGTTAAGCACGCTAGTTTTTCTGTTGCTCGACGAATTTGTTTCCCGCGCGGCAAATACGTCGTAGCGAACATGAATAATGGATGCCCGTCAGAAACATTTGGTTGTCCGAATTTCTATCCCTGTGCCAGTGGGGATACAGGAATGCTCCTTGCACCTGCGCGTCTATAGCAGGTGAATCGAGCCGAGACACCATTCTGGATATACGTAGACGTTCGAGCTGGCAGTCAGTCAGTTGGACCGACAGACAGCCAGACAGACGGACAGACGTGCACTAAAGGGTGGAAACAGAGACACGCAGAAACGAGACATGGGAGTAGAGGCATTCCAGCAGCGGCATACGGATTCAAACGTTAATCGTCGATGGAGTGAATCGATCAAAAGCATTCCGATTCAGGTTTCACGCCCGCCTCTTAATAGCAAATAATCCCTATAATGCATAAGCAGTCTGCGCGTTGAAATGGTAGGAAACCGGGCCGAAAGGGTTGCAACGCAACACCAAGGATGTGTGGGTGAAGTAGGGTGCGGAGGATCGCGTCGCGTCCGTGAAATATCGAAAAGCAATAATGACTCAGGCAGGCTAGACGATACAATTACGCCAAGTACGTGCAGTAATGCGACGAGGATTCGCGCGACATCCCGGGAATGTGGCATATCGAGGATCGATCGTTAGGGGAACCGGTTCTTTTAGAAGCTTAAAGCGCGGAACGAAAGCATCGGGATTGTGGATGATGACCATTCTTAAAATTAGGTAAAGCGACGAAAGGATAAAGGGGCGATTTGAACAGTGGTTTGGCGAAATGATCGGACGGGAACCAGTATCTGGGATGTCGGCTTGTTTCATGTGGAAACCACTGCACGACATCGATATACTGGCACGCTCTCCTGCGTAGCCGTATCCACGTCACTGATACACAAGCGCACGCAGAGTGGTGTTGAGCGAGCGGATTCCAGGCTGCTTTTATTACCGGCATTTCAATAAGTGTTAGCTTTGATCGAGGCGTCAACGTTAATGAAGTATGATCGTGGGATTAGGTGAAAACCGCGTAAACTAATTGCTCCATTAGCGATCGACGACGGGCATCAACGAGGGGAATGAGTTCGATGCTGTAGCGGCTATCATTATCGCTTTAAATCAACTAAATTTTATTTACTATCTTCTTTATTCAATTTGCGATTTAAGCGGAAGATATTATAAACATCACTAAAAAGTATATTGTATTAGTTTCATTTTAACCTTCGTAGGATCGAACTGGTTACAAGTGTACCCGAGATACGATATTTTTTCTATAACTTCAAAAATAAATTTTTATATACTTTTTCCCCTTTACTATTTATGATTTACATATTTTTGATATAAGATACGAACGATTTTTTTATGTAAGATATAGCTATTTTTATCAATTGGGGTATTATTGTACCCCGACCAGAGTATGGTCATTATTTTATTCTGAATTAAACGCAAGAAGCGAGGAAACTAAATCTAGTGAGATCAAACCAGAATGATGCTACATATGTGGAAAAAGTAGAGATAGAAAATCACGAAAAATTTGCATACTATGTAATAAGTATGTATATGCAAAATATTCATGAAACAGGACTCTTTATATTAAATGCAAACAATAAATTTATACTTCAGTATGGTGTAATGGACTTATTCTCTTGTACAACTTACTTCTATGTATTTTTAGTAACGATTAGAACAAAAACAGAGTTTCGATCCAATCATGTTCTTATTCTTTCAAAACGTTTGCTAGTTTTAAAACAACCATAAAGGACTTGTTGTTAACATTTGTAAGTTAAAGGGTCCAATTAGCTACATCTGATTGATCGCACAACGCTCTATGTATCGACGTTTCTATTCTTTTCTTATCTCCTACATTTAATCTTCGAACTATCGGCATACCATTTAAAAGCATTTCGCATAGAACGCCCGAAGCATGTTTTCGAGGTGCTGTGACATTTAAACGGTTAATTTTACCCAGCCCCTTGAACGTATTACCATCGATTCAGCGTTGCAAAGTGCGGAAAAGTTAAGTGCAGGATGCGAACTTCAGTCAACTGTTATCGAAACTCTTCCGAGCCGCAGGGAGAAATCGATAAATTTAACCTAGTTGCCGTGTATCAACTTCTCGTGACAAAATTATCTAACTGCCCTCCTTTTCTTGCCGTCCCCGCACTCCTCCCGACGGCGACGAAAACATATTTTCCACCCTTTTTTCACCAGAAATTCTTTCTGGTTTTTTCAAGCGGACGAAGTTTCTATTGCAAAATCCCGCAACTTTCCGCTCAACGATCCGAACCATTGTCTGGGATATCTCTGTATCTTCACTTGCACGTTTTATGTTAAGACTTTTCACTACTTCGTTTTCCATCTCTCTTTTCTGTTTTCCGTTTAATTACACGCAAGCTTTCTATTTGGTAATACGTAATATCGTTAATACTTCGAACCACTTACGGAATCTTTGCGTTATTCACAAATAATGAGAAACATTCCCTAAAATGTTGAAGAAATTTTACACTTCTTACGCATTTTAAACAAAATCTAATGATAAAATTCATATAATTGTCCATAATTTTATTTTACTATGTATTTGCCATCTTGTCGCATTACTTTTTGCCATCTATTTGTCAAATCCACCTGATCCTTGCAAGTTAATAAATTCCTTCAACACCATCCGGTGTAAAAACCCTGCGAACTTCCTTCCCAACCTACTAAAATAAAATAAGGAACTACGTACTTAGCATCTTTGTTTCAGTGCACTCATAAATAATGGTAAAAAGGCACGTTAACGTAGATTAATAAACGATGCAACGAGGAAACGATCTGTGCTCGCGGCTATCACCTCTCGTAGGGTGTGTAGGAACAGCCTGATTAGGTACATACCCTGTGTAGTGCTGATTAAAAGCCGTGCATTACGACGAAAGCGGGGATAAATACAGGCACCTGTATCGCAGTACTCCTGCACGACGATGCGATAGTCCGCGGGCGTTCATAGCCATCGAGAGTTTATTCGTACGGCGAAGTCGTTAAGTGCACTTCCAGCCGGATAATTGTACGGTGGTGCGCATAAATTTCGCGGAATAGTCGACGCCGTCCAACGGTCACTCGGTCTGTCGGTGCAACGCCGGTTTCTAGAGACCCGTGACCACTTGTGTACATCGGACAATCGGGCCATTTCAGCCGGATACCACCCCGCCGGAGTTTCGAAACGTTATACGATATCGTAGCCAGCTAATAATTCCGTGCGAGTTGCCATGCGAGAAACTTCGACCGACGCCAGCCACGTTTGATCTCCAACGTCGAAGCTCGTGGTGAACAGGGAGGGTCTTTTGTATATGTGTATACGTATGCATGTATACGTATAAACGACGAGGGGTGGAGTTGTTCAAGTCCACCCTTTAAATAGCTGCCTCGCCACTGGTCGGTCCAGCGACGTCTACACCACGCGTCACATACTCAAAGCGGCCAACTATCGACGCGCCAAATTGACAAAGTTTCCTGCGTGAATAGGCCCAGGATTTCCGGCCAATTCACGGGAATAATGGTACGAATTAATGGTCGGATTCGAAGGATACAACTCTCTCCTTTCATATTGATTCAATAACAATCCGTACGGTATATACTTCGCATAATATGTTTTTAGAGAAGATCAGCGTTTGGGATATTGCGTTTGGAAACTTGGAACGTTGTACAGTAGTACACCTCGACTTACGTCGTCTCAACTTCCGACGTTTTTATCCGTCATGTCGTATCTTCGTTGGAAAATGCAATTTCGTGTCCACGTGCATAGTTTCAATAAGATATTGAACGTATACGAATGTAAACACAATTAATATGGAACTAACTAAAAACACTAATATTTTTGAAATGCGATATGTGTTACTTTACAAATAAAACATATATGGAAGAACGAACTGAATTTAATTAACTTATTAATTAAAAATTAAACTATTAATTTAATGTGAAATAAGGGAGGAAAGGATACTCGACCGACGTAAATATTGGAAACTGTATTCGAGAATATAAATCAATAATGGGATAAAAGATACCTACTCCATTAAATATTTATATTACTGAATATTTTCTACCATTTTTATCTCTATGTAGGACTGTTTTAATGCGTTGTGGCATTGATACTATAGAATTTCTTTTCATCATAATTTTACGATCTCTCGAAGTTCATTTTCACTTTTAGGTACATTTATATTAACTAATTCTACTCTCCGTAGTCGATAAATTCTTTATTAGGTTTCACATTTACGCAATAGCACTTTGCATCGCAGGAACCTTAGCGTTTTAGCTAGTTTTATATTATCGCGTTTGACCGAAAACTTTCTACCAGGGGTACTATTGCAAGAGAAACTCTCAGCGTCGTTGATTTTTTACGCTTTCACGTTTACGCAATAGTGGAGTAGTTTCCACTGACCTAGTATGTTCGTCCGAAATTCACAGGTCCATTGGAACACAGATCAACTATGCTTTTGATCTCTTGATAGATCATCCTCCAATGCGAACAGGGAACGATCGGGCCGTCGATTTTACAATTTTTGCGACAGATTTCATTACGCGACAGACCTATGATAACTGGAAAATTCTGGTGTACGATGATTGGCCGTAGTGCTGAAAATTGCGGGAATATTTTTCCTCTCGGACCACCGAGATGAACCGAGGCCATGTGACGGAAATAACCGCATAACGATTTTCACGATGCACCGAACGATTTTCTCTTTGAAAGAGAATAACCTGCTCGAACAGGGCGCACTTTGAGATCCGGTAGGAGGATCGAGCGGAAAAAGGTTCGAGAGGGATGCGTGCTGTCGGCAGATGGACACCGTGTCCATGGTGTGACTTTGTCACCCGAAACTCTATTCCTAGAATTACAAAGAAACGCTTTCTGCAAAAGTCGCACGATTTCGAGGATAACAACGAACAGCACAATGTTTTTGCAATCCCGGTTAACGGTGCTAACTTCCTATTCCTCTCACATTCCCTTTTTTAAATTGTTTAAATTCATGTTGACGGGCTTGATAAAAAAAATAATACACTACCATGCATAAGTATTTGGACACTGAACACGATGCGATTTAAAGTTTTATACCTTTATGATAGTGCTATATATTATTCACTTAGAATCAATTCATCAGGATTTTGTTGGAGTGTAGATAGTGTGCGATGTGTCGTAGATGAAAAAATTTAAATGTTGGTCACAATTGGTTCGATAAAGTCATCAAATTTCGTAACAACCTGGAATAGCTTGTTGAACATAGAAAATATACAATTCAACGCGAAGGTTCAAATAATAATAAAAAGCTGTTGAAAAGCACTTAAGCGTCTTTACAAAATCAAATTTCCATCACATTTAATCTTTAGCTTTTTTATTGGTACACAAGTATGTTAATTAATATTTGTTACTATTTAACCGTCTAAGATGAAACCAAAGGTAAACCAAACTTATAACAGAGAATTGTACTGACAATATAATTTACATATTTACCATAATGTGCAAGTGTTCAAATACTTATCCACTTATGCACAAATTTTTAAAAATACCGTTACTTTTCTGCACATTAAACAGCCTGATCGGCCTGAGTAGAACAAGGACTGTAGTAGAATAAGTAGAATAGTTAAGTAGCTTACTAGTCAGGAAATCCAGTTAAACTTGAACTTGATTATTGGTGTTTTACAGTAACCGTATCGTTGTTAAGTACGCGCAGATTTAACAAACTTTCAACTTTAACAATGAGAAGCTCAAGGGCCTTTGTTTCTCTCACACTTCTGACTTACTTTCGTAGAATTCTTCTACCCAGTCCGCTTAATACTCGCCACGTGGCTCATTCCCATCTACAATAGTCTGAAGCGTTCAAAGTTCCAGTGCCCAGTTGCAAGGCAATTATTGCCAAGCCACGCGGCAACGAAAGCATTTTCAATACCCTAGATCGGCCTTTAATTCCCTCTGCTTTCTGCCGAGAAATAACAGTTACCAGACTGTTCCCGTAGCCGGTGAACTCCATTACAAAAGGGTTGCACTTTTTCCCTCCATCTTTGCCTCCCACCCTGCACCCGGGGGCGTTATCGCGAAAACAAATTACACCATTTCGCATTGTAATTTCTTTTCGCCATTGTGTATATAGCGTCGAGGTATTAAGTGTGCTTTCATGCTATATCGTGCCGGTTTCCTCAGCAAAGGCGTGGTAGTGGAACAATCAACGATAGAAAGGAAACGGTTGAAAGAGGGGTGGCCGATCAGGAGGCCATAATTTTCTGATTATACGTTTTCGAATAGCGACACGGGAATCGTAGGTGTATTGGTGCACCGACGACCGTAATTTGCTTCGAACGGAGACAATGCCGTTTGCTCCAGATTTTCTGGCTGTAAAATTATTGCATTTGTCATTGAGAAAGGAAATACACTCGATATACGAAGGCGCTCACTTGACCGCTTCCGATGAAAAGCACAGCATTCGACGATAATTTCCCCTATTAGCACTTTCAGATGTTCAGAAGATTACCGACGGGACGCGACGTTTTCCAAAGCTGTTAGACAGACGTCTCTTTGACGTCTTTTTTTGACTCCTCGTTGCTCTTTATGGCTCCTTTAATTATACCCGCATAAACACGAAGAATCCATTCAGATTATTTCGCTTATTATTCGAGTCCCTTTAGAGAACGGAAAGTTCTCCAGAAGCTTGAGTCGGGTCGTCCTGATGCAGGGTATGTCGGGTCTTTATCGCGGAGGAATTTTAGAAACGCTTTCGCGAGCACAGAAGACTTTAATCTTGTTGAGAATAGAAAGAACCGGGCGGAATTCAGATATCCCATTCGCTGAACAACTCTGCTTTAGCCGGTGGCGCTATTCTCCTTTTCTCGAATTAAATTTTATACACGCATAAATGAGCTACGTGGAAATTAAATACCTATTAAAAATAATTAATGTAGGAGGTACGATACGATGATCACGCCCTGCAAGTGCCAATCGCCACAGAAAGAAAGGAAACGATTATTTCCAACGTAAACACCGACACTTCAAGGTAAGACGGTTCAATTATCCACTCATAAAATCGTAGGGACAAAGAAAAGTGTCATTTACTGAATTTAATGCGAGCTACCTGCAGGCCCTGAGGTAAAATCGACGCCAGCCATCGTTGTCGGCTAAGGGCGATTACTGACAACCGGCCATGGTCGAGTAATTGCCGGTTCTGGTACCGGTGTACGCTTTAGCGTGAGCGGAACCAGACGATGGCTGCGTGCGTGCGTCCACGTTCATCCACCTTTCTGATGGGATAACAAGAATCTAGATAACGCGATCCTATACACCGTGGACAATCGACGATCCAACACCATTAGTTTCATCCATTGTAACCAACAATGGATATTTTCCAGCGATTGTTTCCTAGACAACTGACGATTAGTACCTATACGCTTACGATCCTCCTTTGAATGAATCTTTAACGTTTTTCCTGTGGTTCAACGAGTTTATGGCATTTGCATTTGTTCACGCGACACGGAATATCGGATAAGCATCATGGCGGATGATTAAAGCCTTTTTATCGTCCTTGTAAAAGGTATAATGTGAATCGTAGTAATGGCTACTTGCATTTGTTATCAATTTAGGGAATAACGCGGAATTGCAGTGCTGAATGAAAGAATTGGCACAGCTTGATTGTTACGATACAAACGACCTCTATTAGTAGTACCAATGAATAATACATTTAGCACTTATTTGTAAGGAAATGAAATATCTGTCCTATCTTAAATGTAATTATTGTTGTTCTAACCCGTTATACTTGTTTCGCACTGATTGCACAATTTAAAAGTTCATCTTTTGATGAAATAAATTGATCCGTTTAAATATAATGGGTTACTTCTTGGTACACCTAATTATTATTGCAGAATGGTACAGAGAAAAAATGATTTAACATACCCATGTATTATCTGTTCTAGTTTATTGTGGAATAAGAAAGAATGAGAGATATAGTCGAGAATTGTTGAAAAAGGTAACGACACAGTGTTTATTTACTCCAATATATTCGTTCTTCTCTAATATACACAAAAACCATACTTTCATTATTATTAGTGTTGAAATCAGTCTGTTCATAACATTCCTTCTTGTTAACCGTAATTATATATGTAAGAATCAAATTGCGCCAATACTTTCGTCCAGCACTATTGCGATTTATGCCAGAACACCGATGTTATTAAGAAGAAAGGGTGGAAGACTACTGGATGAATGTTTTAGCACGAGTTTCTTTGATTATTCTTCGTTTGATTAACGAGAAGGACGTATTCCATAATTGTTATCGATTTGGTTCCAAGTTTACATGTATCCCACAGTAATATCCCAAGTTTCATGTATGCTGGTAATTCACATTTACATATGTAACAGGCTAATAAACTTTAGCACCGTGAGATATCTATAACGGGCTAATAAACTTTGACACTGTGCCATACGTACTTAGAACATTATCATAAATGGTACAAATTTACCGTACCCACCGATTCATAAACATAATAAACCAATACACCACTGAAATTACGGTTGCAAGAAACTTACAACATTGACTACCTTGACGGAAGAAGGTAGGTAATAATTAGAAGCAAAGAGTGAAAATTTCGCGCGCCGTAATTTTGTCCGCTTAAATCATCCCCTTCTCGGGTATCAGGCTGGAGGCGTGATAATTATACCGAATGGTTTCTCGATTTCGAGGTAACCTGTCCCCTCGCCGTCACGGGGGATTCATCACACGATAATCACCGTTTCACCGTCTAGATCTCGCACATGATACGAGCCAAAGAATCGGATGAACGGACAGCCGAGCGAGCGTGTCTTTAATTACCATCAGCGAATATTTGCAGATTAACGGCGGGAGCCGGCACCCGGTAGCCGAAATGAATGTCCATACAAAACGACCAACGCAAACCATTCCTCCACTCTGAACCAGCAGCACGAAAAGGAGCAAGAAGAAGAAGAAGGAGAAGAGGGAAACGGTTCGAAATAAGGCGGTGCACGGCAACTCGCGTGTAAAAATTTCACGTTCCTTTCCCTTGGACTCGGTGGCGTCGGCAGTGCGGCGCGATATAACGGAGCGCCTCGCGATATTCAGCTGGCCGATCGGAAAAGAAGGCTCAGCGAGAAGATAGGGAGGAGCCAGCCTCCGAGAGCTCCGGTTTAATAAGATTCAAGACATGCATCGTCCGTTTATACGTGTATAAACGTACGTATATATACTTGCGCTTATATATACAGGTATACGCAGAAAGGGACGCGCAAATCGTGGCCGGTATCAGTATGCACGTTGTGCCACCGGCCGATCATAATTAGCATTTAATTAATTCGACTAATGTGCGAAACACGTTTATATTTACGACGAGGTAAGCCCGGCAGCCTGGGCGAGTCTTGCTTTCCCCCGTCTCGACCTGTCCGAGTATTCCCCTTTGCCGTGTCTTGTACGACTGTGTTCGTGCGTTCACGCGTATCACACGCTCGCAGCATCGTGCACACGCGCACAGCTGCGTGTATCGTAAGCACGAACTATGGACACTCGATTTCGGCGTTTGATCGATTTACGAGCCAACGCCGGGACAAAAAGGCTCGATTCCCAACTCCCACCCTGTTTCACCCTTCGGCCTCCAGCCCTTTGCGATCGCGCGACGTAGAAATGCAATTAATTCCGTTGAAATCTAAAAGGAATCGACGGAACGCAATTAATTCCAGGAGACGAGCGAAGAAGTCGTCTAAGCCGTTTTGGTAATTAGCAAGAGAGACCGCTTCGCGATTGTTACACGCTAGGGTTGTTG
Source organism: Eucera pruinosa (assembly GCA_028830335.1). Classification (NCBI taxonomy): domain Eukaryota; kingdom Metazoa; phylum Arthropoda; class Insecta; order Hymenoptera; family Apidae; genus Eucera; species Eucera pruinosa. The sequence goes on along the minus strand of JAMYCR010000004.1, from coordinate 13,250,744 downwards.
CGTAGGAGGAATTTCGCGTCACGATGAAGAAATACAATATCTACCGTTTGGTATTCGCTACCCATATCCCGCATATATTTTTGCGTACCACGAGTGCGGAAGAAATATGCACGTTTGCCTGCAAACGTATAAATCGTGCCAAAACGTGAGCAGCAATTTCTCAAAATTTGTCCAATATCGAGTCGATTCTCTCGCACAATCGCGACTACGCAATAACAATCCACATTCATGTGCATCCAAAGGGGACCGTGTTCCGAACTGAAACGACTACAGAAAGGAGCTCGCGCGATAAGAAACTACCGCGCCAATTTCACGTGCGGCCATTGTGCCGTCGCGTCGTATCTAGGATCGAGCCGGCCTTCGAGCTGAACGAAACTGCAGAAGAAAAAGCCCGAAGGACATTTCTCCTTGTGGGGGTCGAGGATCGAGGAAGCCGGATACCACTTGGCTGTCTGAGTAGCGACCATTCTATGCCTTCTCTCACCTCTTTCTGGAAAAACTCTACAGAAAAGAACACGAACTCGGCTCATCCGCAAGGTCTTAGCTGACCATGTCCCGCAGACGTAGCAACGCAAGATAACAGCAGCAACCTTCATAACCGCAAACACAACAGCAACGCGTGTCGGCGAGCTAGCTAGCAGCATCTCGCGGCTGATGCTGGCGAGAGTAGCGCGCGCGTAGCCCTTTTCTTGCGTGGAAGAGGAGGGCACCGCGGCTCCAGGCTGGAAGATGCCTCTCTTTCATCCTTCGCCTCTCCTGGTCGTCCTTCTTCGCCTCCTCCTCCTCCGCCGTCGTTCCCAATGCGTGTCGAGCGCTCTCGCCTCGCCCTTGCCCTCTCATCCTTCCCTTCGACGACTCCTTCCTTCCCCCTGCCTCTTATAAGGACGCAGCAAACCTGTTTATTCTTACGTCTCGCGATGGGATGCCGCGATCTGGCGAGAGAGGAGAGGCTGAGAAGGCTGCAGGCAGCTTCCAGCGCGAAGATGCATGCACGCGGGGGCCCCTGCTCACCGAAATACCGACCCCACTTGTCTCCTTACGAGTTGCTCCTCTTCTCCTCGCTGTTCTGCTCGCATCCTCGCCGGCGGAACGCGAGAACCGGCGATCGTCTCATTCAGCCACGCCTTGGTGGCAAACTTTACGCCCTCGACTGGCTCCCTTTCGAATATTCTAGTCGAGAACCGAGCTCGAGGATGCTGACACCGATGGGGTATTCGAAGAGGGCTCTGGAATTGTACGATCATCGGAAATCGAGTTTCCCCCTTGCTATCTTGAATTTTATTCCAGAACAGGCGAACAATTGTAAATGGTGTAAGGTCGAAGTTTCCTTCTATCGTAAACGGCTAAAGCGAACGATGCGTGGTTACGAATACAAGCGAGATATACACAATTACTTTCGCAGAAAAATGAAAGCAAGAAACATCCCCCGAGAGACACTTGTCGTATACCAAACCGTAGAAATTTTCTTGGAAGAATTTATTGGACTATTAGTTTTTAAACTGCGAAAGGTAAACGGACCCGGGGCGAGACTCGGGTATTGGATTAAGAGAAGAAGAATAGAAGCCCGCGCACTAGTCAGGGATCTAGAAACTGAAGCCACGGGTGAATCCTCTGGGTGGCTTGCAACGAGAAGAACGCTTCTGCGGAGCAAAATTGGCAGCGAGGAAACACAGAAACCGACCGCGTTAGAGGGACAAAGAGAGCAACGAGGAACAGGAGGATGGGGACGTCGAGGAGTGCACAGGACGAGGGCGAATAAGAAGAGGCGAGCGCGTCGCCGTGTCTGGACGAGCACGAATTCCATCGCGTCGCGATCGGGTTGCTTAGAAAGCCGGTCGCACTCCCATGCCTCGCTGGCTGGCTCTACACATCGAAGATGGGAAGATACCATATAGAAGCGGTAAAACGAAGTAGTGTATAAGAAGGCGGCGAAGTCGTTTCTTGGCCTCCATGGGTCTCTCTTTCTGTGGCCGCAGGCCGAATGCCGCCACCGCCTAGGTACTGAAACGGCAACCTGTTTCACCTGGTCGTGATTAGAGCACAGCCTACGCTATAAACCGTGCTAAGTTATATGCTGTAATAACACCGTTCGGGCCGTATGTCAGAGGCAAATTAACTGGAAGATCGTCGACGGGATGATCTGTCGGTGGTCTCGAGTGGCTGGCCAGTTTGGAGGAGCGTTAGCCATAGACGAGGAATTAGCGACATCCTGTCGCCTATGCCGGTGTAACATCATACGCCGCGTTATTGCCTGTATTCTTTATTTCCTGAATCGCCGCGGTGAATTCTAATAGGGCGAGGCGCGATAACCGGCGGGAACGCCGATATGTTCGCGGTTGGCGGAATGCGAATTAGTCGGAAGAGGAAGCTGCAATTTGAGAAAGAGCCTGCATACCAATGGTAACGGTGATAAAGTAATAGGAAGACATGGAAACCGCGACGCGTGAAGCATTAAGAGACGATGGATCATGCAGTCAGATTTATTCGAACGCTGTCTTTGATGACATCACCGATAATCCGTGGGAGGTGTGTATCAATATTCTCCAGGATGAATTTCCTGTGAGAATGTTCCCGAAGAGGTAAGATTCACCGAAGGTATCTCGATACTTCCAAAACGGCAAATCTTTTCTCAACGGTGCAGAGACTCGTAGTTGCTGTTGGCGCGTAAATCGAAAAGCGGCTCGGGGAATTGAAATGGGATCTCGATTTCGGCTTTCGATTCCGCAGATCCCCGCCCAAGAAAACGCTATTGGAAGTCTCGCGCCAATGCGCATACCTACCGGTTCCCGCGATAGCTATTGATACTCATCGGGTTGTACGTCTGTGTCGCTTACAGGCTATACTTCGGATAACTATCGCCTCGAATGTGTGCACTCGCCGTGGCGCACGTTCACCACCGTGTACGCGCGCGTCCGTGCGAGAATACGATTATACGCCATAACTCCTGCGTTATTGTGCATTCCCTGCCAGTCTATCGCGGCGATATGTTGCCCGCCGATTTTTCCCATAAACATTCGCATCCTCCTGGCGGCTACGTATTTTATCCGTCTTATTCTTCCCGCGAGGCCGCTGCGCACCAGCAAAGCCAGCTGGCTAAGCCCCGGAGGAATCGAGCCGCGCATTACATTTATAATCGTCGCCACTTGCGCGCCTCCTCGCGGAGTTCCATCCGAGAATCAATTATTCGGCGGGTCATTAATAAAACGCTAGAATCTCGAGCGCGATACCCATCGCGCCACTACGCCGAGATACGAACATCCAAGTCCGTTGCACAAACTTGAACAAGGCAGAGTTTCGTCGCTTCGTTGAACGTAGCTGCTAGCTACTAGACGTGGGTGCAGCAAAGGGTTGACAGAGAAACGATGCGGCAGCAGCGGCGAAGTGAAAGAGAGATAGAAGGGGTTTCTAACTTTGCGAAGTCTTTACCTTTACCAATTCCGTTCCCTAGGTACCATATAGCAGAGGAAGAGAGAGGAAGAGATAGTGAGAGAGAGAGAGAGAGAGAGAGACAGAAAAGAAAAGACAGGAAGGGAGAGGAAGAGAGAGAGAGAGAGAAAGGAAGTAGGCCACAGCGCTTTATTTCCTCTAGTTCGCCACCCCCTCTGCAGTTACATACCGTTTCCGTCGCCGCCGAGAGCGAGAAAGCCAGCCGGCCGTAATACGGAACTTCTGCTAAATTAATTTCCAACGATTTACATATGTCGGCCGCTATCGTTATGATAACAATACGCCCCCCCCCCCCAGCCGATCTCGAGCCCCGTTTTCCAACCCTGTTCCCTCCTAAGAGGATTTACTCGCGATTGGTGGCGAGTTCTGGTGTCGGCGAATCGATAACCGAGCCAAGACGGACGAAAGATTCCGAACGTTTCGATAAGTAATGGATACCGGTAATTGGTCGCGAACACCGGCAGCTGGGAGTATTAGCAGCTCGTAAAGTGTTTCCACGAGAAATTACGCCGAACGATCTTTAACAGGCGTCTAACAATAGCCGCTGCGCCGAACGTGAGCTAAAAGTCTGAGAATTTCCGTAACTTGTTCGTCGTTTAAAAAACGAAAGCTCGTAACGTTTTTTTTCGGCTGTAAAAGTCTATAAAGTGTATCGCTGTTAGAACGTATTGGAAGGAAAGGGGTAGGTAGGTAGGTTCGTTACGGAACTCAGGGCACGATTCTACTGCAACCGAGCGCAGCTAGGTCAGACAGCTGAACCGCATATCGCGCGGGGTTACTTTATGGCAACGAAGACCAAGCATGAAAGTAGCACGGATGAAACGGATCTAGTATAGTTTTCACGTTCGTCATTGGTTAGCTCTCCTGTTCGTGGACTTCCTTCCAGTATGAGTTCTCGCATTAAAGAACTCTATACTCAACAATACGTTCCTCCGGTAGAAATGAAACTTAATCTAGCTTTACTGCTGTTAGATGAAAAGCAAATATCTATTTAGCAGGTTCGCTACCAGCATCGCATATGTACGATGCACCGGCTTCATTGCGACGCATTAGAAACTAGATTTTCCACACTTTTTATATATGTGACCGCATTGGAAAGCCACGCTATTACAGTCTATTGTATTCACATTTATTAGATTTGAATCGCGTATAGGTAGAAACTTGCAGTATGTTTACTAGAAATTTGAAAAATAAGACCTGCGATGGGATTTTCTTCTACCGCGTGATAGCGATCGCGTTAACAAGTATCGAATTCGCGTCATTTCGTCGTGCAAGCGCGTATCCGCGTACTTCTAAAAGAATAGCCACGAATAAATTGTAAACAAAATATAAATATAAGTTGATAGGCAAGCGAAGATCGTTCTTTATTTCGTCCGCGTTCCCGATGCCATCTGTCTAAAAAAACGTCCGAATAAATCCGAATCGATGCCCACCCGTTCATCGCCACCCTCTTTCGATCTAGTCCAATTTTATCGAGGTGTCAATGGGCCTTTTCCAAAGTTCCCCGTCTCCAACCACCATCCCTGGTTCCCAGCTGTTTTCCCTTTCGCGGAACGCTTTGAATTCGACCGATTGGCAATTGGTCGAGGTCTACCTGCAATTGATAGACGCTACATTTGAATGGAACGAACGGGCTGTATCGAAGGGGCCGAATAACAATAGGTGACTGGACTGGAAGAATAAACGAGCTTCGCTGTCGGCCTTCCTCCCGACGACGCGACGCCTCGATTCTCGCTTCTCTTTGCCTGTTTCCTCTCGCGATCGCGCGTGTAACGGTCCCGTTTTCCGTACCAACGGCAACCAACCGCGTCCCTACTTAGTTGGCAAATACGTCGAAGAATCGCGAGCTGTTTCCGCGACACCCTATAACATAATCAGTCGAGGATGTATTTATCGGGCCTTCCAAGCACAATGCCCATTGTCCGATACCTGTTTTCGCGCCGCAATCGCCACTGATACGCTTACTGAGCCTACTTGGCGCCGCTGCCCAATAAAACTCATTGTTTTTCACCGTGGATCACTTGCGAGTCTTTTTTGGCCGAGTGAACGCGGAGAAGGCAACGGAGCTTGCAATATCGGCGAAATTTCGAGGATGAAACGTATGAAAGTAACGTGGGTGGCTTAATACTTTACTGATCGGTAACTCCTCCACTGTGGCATCGTGTGATTATTAACAGTTATTGGCTGGTGACTCCAAGTGACTGGTGTTATATGTTCCCCTTTCTAACTGAACGCTCTCCTCTATTAGATACAAGTTGCTAATATATAGCATATGCAATATGTAAGTATACTAGGTGGGTCTTACAACTTGATTACTTCAAATAGCTTGTGCATTATTTGTTATAGAAAAAAATGTTTCAAGTAAAAGTTGTATTCTATCAAAGGGAATATCTATACGCCGTAATTAGATTTTTGTTACCTTGCTTTTTTATCGAGACATTTATTTCTATAATAAATATTGTCCAAGTTATTCGAAATACTTAAGAGAGCTAGCCAATCTGTAAAGTGTTAAAATGCATATGGGTAAAGTATTGTTTCCTCAAGTTGTTAAGGATTGTGTATCCAATGGAAGAATCGAAGGATCCTTCGATTCATACATCCTCTCTGATCATACGAATCGGTAACGAATTTATGAAAATAGATGTCACGTAAATTTTTTCGTTTAAACCTCCGCGAATGCAGGTGAATAAAAATCACACTGTGAAGCATGTAGGGTTAATATTCCCATGACAATATCTACCTTCAAACGCAGGGTGTTCTCAAACTGATGGTATAAGTTGATAGGGGCTGAATCAATACAAAAATATAAATCCAAAATATAGGTTAACATTGTTTCATAGGAAGCTGCATTTTAGAATAAATCGATCTTGAAGATTCGTAAATTTGAAAGCATTACAGCAGTTTTAAAATCGTTTGCGGAAGTTTTTAGAGGCTATGAACCCAGGTAATGATTTCGAAGGGTTCTTGATTTCATAGAACCACAGAGAAGCCAATCATCTTTGAAAGAAGTTCTAATTATTTTTCCAACTTTAAGTACTGCAAATAGTGCCTCCCTATAATTGTATATATCGTGGTGAAAAATTCGCGTTAGTTCCCTACGTCGAAGTTTCAATAAAGTAAGTTTCTCTGAATGTATTAAAAGTTTCAGTCATCATGCAATAGTTTTCTCGATACAATTCCGGATCAGGCCACGGCGGGAAAGCCATTTGGCGCGCAGATGAAGTTGATGACGCGGACGAACAAGTTTCAGCATTTTCACGTATAACCTGCGACTGGTTTGCGGAATGCAGGCGAATCGGGGAAGCTTCAATATTTCAAGCGTATTCTTTGTCAGGATACATTTTCGAGCTTCTCTTTCCGCTTTCATGGAAGTTCGGGAAAGAGGACGATAAATAAGTCCGTTTTCGCTGGCTTCATACGACTCGTGACTTCTCTTCCTGTCTTTTCCCTTTTCTACGACGCGATAAACATATAAGCGACGTAAAGTATAGGGAACAATGAAACAGAAGCGAAATTGTCCCTTCCTCTTATTTCTTGCGTACTCCTCGTAAAACTGGTTTGTATTTTTAACAATATCCCGCAGAAGGTACTTTGTGCGTTGCAGCGATTCATCGATAAAAGAAATTATTTATTCCCTTTTTGCCAAATTATAGAGCTGCGGAACAAGCTTACCGTGAATGGAACATGCAGTTATCGATTCGAGAACAATGTCCATTGTCAAGGAGAGCTTATCCACTCGACGTAGCGTGTCGAACTATTGACATTTGTATCCCATTGGCGCCGGCTTGTAAAGCTGTTCGTGTCATTCCAAAATATTTCGAAGCATTACACTCTTTTCCAGAACGCGTTCTTTTATATCCGAAGCATCGTTAATTTCTCACGAACCTTTGAAGACCACGTTTGGAACTTCAACGACCTTTGCGTTACAACGGTTACAGCTTTCGATCAAATTATCCTTAGAACGAAGTCGTCGCTTATTTTCCACATAAAAGCACCCAAGACATCGAGAGTTAATTGAACAAAGGAACAGAGAACTTCTTCCAACATGTGCAAGGGAACGAAAAAGAAAGAATAATCTCAGGTCGCTGGCGATTAGGCAGACATGTGACGCGATCGCAGTCAATCGTACTGGACACTTCAATTTTTCTTCGTTAAAACGAAAGAGAGCAGAGCGATCTTTGAACCGTGTAACTATCTTCGATCCTTGAACTGTGTAACTCGAAAGGAAAGAAGCAGAAGAGAGGCAAAAAGCGGCGGACAAGGGAGTCACTATCGACAAAACGCTTGGTGTCATCGAGAATCGAAGGCGAGCAAGTCCTGTGCGGAAGGATGCGGAGGATTTGGTCTCGCTCGAAGTCACCCACGATCTCGCGCCATATTCGGGGATATCGAAGTTTCCGCAGGAACGGACTCTCCGTGAGATATGAGTTCGCGAACTGTCGTCGAAGCCACCGACCGCCACCGTCCGTCTCGAGAAAATAAAATCTGCCAGATTATGGAGCTGCGCTCGGTATGAGGTGGCTGCACGAAAGGCAAACGATGGTCGTGGTTGGCATATTGCGGCTGAAACTCTTCTACGTTTCAAAAAGAAGAATCTTGGAAATCCTTCACGTTCGGAAGGAAGATCTATTGTCTTCCCTTCATGAAAATTTTCGGCGTAATATAGTGGAACGTCGATTATTCGAATGTTAGAGCGATTCTCGTATGCGTGTATTTAAAATGCGTATTTAATAATGTTTACATTTTTGGTCACGTATGCTATCTGATTCTGGAGAGACATTATCGAAAAGATTTATCACAGCGTTTATTATTTGGTAATGATAACGACATAGGGGTTTACAATTTTATAAAGAACTTCATTTAAAAGATTGTATTTGTATGCAGGCTGATGCATAGGAAAAAATATCATGCGCTACTCTAGAAGGATGGCATGTAATATTAGTTCATCTAATGACCCAACGCAATGCGCAGAACATAAAAAAGACATGCTATACGAATTTTTATATTAGAGGGAATCCGCAAATTGGAAATATCTAAAAACGTTGAATTTATTCTTTGCATTGCATCCTTCTACGTAAAAACCATTCGTATTTGGAAATTGCTTCATTTCTAGTCGGTGCATGACGTAATCTATGATTGTCCGAAACATCGGTCGCCGAATTAATTCAAATAACCGACGTTCCACTGTACTTCGATGCCAGTTTGTCTCTCGTACAACTATTGCGAATTTTTTTGACGCTACTCTTCGAAACTCCTTCGCGAAGCTTCTGCGAAAAATATTCGGAGTACACGAAGACGTTAAGAAATATAGGGCAGCAGAAGTGAAATCGAATCGAGTAAGAAATCACTTCGACAGGAGCCAAAGGTTGTAAAGTCGATGCAGAGAGAGAATTTAACTTTGGTTGGATCTTCTTGAAACTGGGGTACGCGAGTATTCAGCCCAGTTGCAGGGATTTGTTTTTATTATAAGCTATGCAAATGGCGTAAAGTAGCTGGAGGTAAATCGAGGGATATAAACCGAATTGTGAAAGGCAAAGACTCTTCCTTCCTTGTTAGAGCAAGGATTATTAGAGTAGCCTTAAATCCCTCAATTAACACATTGACTGCCACGCGAGTTTTATATACTTTGTTCTGAGAGACACAATAGAATTTAACATGTTTCGGTATAGAACACTGTCACATTTCATTTGGGTAACATACTAAGTTTTAATAAAGATATTTAATTGGTGAATATTACCCTTCATAATATCGTCCAGTTATTTGTGTTGCTCAAAACATTCTAGTAGCCGATATTTATTTTACTTTAACGATTAAACAAAGTAATTGAATTGTACTCTGTATTATATTTATGTATATTACTACCACACACACTAATTATAAAACGGATAAATTTATATACTATATTTATATGTTATCCGATGCTGGAGAATTCAGTACTTATTTATCTTCTTCTGCAAAGCTGAAAAACACCTTACGAACATGATAACGCACAAGTCTAAATTATAGATTTTAGCGTTGGTGTAAATAAAAAATTCGCCGTTTTTAATGGTTAATGCGAACTACAGGAGAAATGAAAAATTAATACGGGACACCGGAGAACGTACAAAAATTAGCATAAAATACGGGAGTTCCCGGAAAAAAAGCGGGAGAATTGGTCGCCCTATGGGTCAACGTGTTAAGGATCAGCGTTATTTCGCACTCCAAAATTCATTGGCAAAACGAAAGGATTTTTACGACCGTACTCGTGGCTCCCCGTTCATTGATAAAAATATGAAAAGAAAAATATTCTGGTCGACGCGTGCCTTGAATTCAGCCCCGTTCTCGGCGGAAGTGTGGTGCACGAGCGACGATCGCGCTTACACGCCAACTGCATCTGGTGATAAACGCGTCGGTAACCAACCAGTGCCGGTGAAGGCGATTCGTCGTCAACCAAAGCGTAAACTGCATTTCAGCTTTCTCCCTGCTACCCCAACAGCGTAACCATTTTTCCAGACCAGCGATATATCACTGTGCACTGCGATTCATTCTCCGCGTTGCTAGATACACACGCGTATACACGGCGCTGGCCACACGTGTCCAAGCAGCGGATTCTCTCTCGGATGAAATCCCGTTGAAATCCGCCAGAACATTCAGCTTTTATTATTTCCTAATTCTTTAACCCTTACGCAGATTAATATGAGGGATACTCGGATAAATTATGCGATATGCCACTTTAAATTAGATATCTCGAATATTATATTATACTCAACATTGCTATTAAAATGCATACAAATAACTAAAATGATATATTTTTGCATCTGGTAATCGAAATAACGAAACTGTTTCAGGAACGAAAACAAATATTTTTGAAATCGTCCTTTCCTTCAACGTTCACCAATTATATCACGCTGTGAAAGGGGTATTTTTGTGGCGTTGAATATTTAACTTAAAATGCTTTAGAAAGTATGATAAATCAATTTTTGTAGAATTGTTAGAAAAATTAAGCACTGTATCCTTGTTGATTTTTATCCATTTATCGCGAATCTAATTCGTAACCAATTTCCATTTAACCCTTCCGCATTTTACCAATAAAAACGCCAACTGTGCCTCTATTCCTATTCTATAAAATTTAAGTATTCTTTTCTGATATTTCATGCAGCTGCATATTCTCCTTTTTGGCTCTATACTTTTTGGGCCAACTCATGATTTATCTTGCCATCGAATTTCCATAAACCATCGTTTATATTGTTAAAAGGCCACAGCGTTGTTGGTAAAGGTTTAAAATTACTTCTTAGCCTCGCACCTGCTGGAGACCCTTTACGAGTGCGATTCGTTTTCGCGCAGTTGGCGAACGCACGGTATTTATACGTCGTTATTGCTCATGCCATAGCTCTCGCGGACAAGCGTGGCTTTCAATTACATCTGGGAGCAATAAACCAAGAACGAGCCGTGATATAATAAAAAATGAAATAGTGACACTATCCAGCAAACGAGTAAATTTTCAGTTGTACCGTCGACTATTTTTTTCGTTTTTTTTAGCGAAATTTCTACCAGCGCACGAGCGACATGGCTTTCGGCGGGGACGTATCGAAGATTCGCCATAGAAATATCCGTGTTTCAACGATATTAATGTACCCATTGCTATACAACAAAGAGTCCAATTTCATCGAGACAATGCTAAGACTTTGCTGCCTGCTTCAAAGCTACGGCAAGATCCTTGCAAACGTACATGTACAGAATGTGTCTTCGTACTTCTTTGCTACATAGGTGATCGGCTTACCCTCGTGTACGCAAGATGCTCGCATTTGCAGAGATGCGCGCACACACACACACACACTGTCATGGAAAAGTGAATCTTCAATGCATGCAGCGTACCATATAAAGTGAACTCGACTGCACTCGTAAGTCCGCTGAAACGGAGTAGATTTTCATCAAACGTGGACCGACAAACGAAACGTAAATTACCAAAGAATTCACAGAATTTCACCGAATCATCGAAATGATATTCTGCAATTTCCTGCTTTTATCGATCTCCAATTGCGCCTCGCGTGTAGTGGACAGCCAGGTGAAAATTCGAGCGTATAAATGGACCAAGTGTGCGCGTTTACAGAGGGTCGTATTAAAGATTCGCAACCGCAACACTGTCGTGCATAATAAAGGCGAGTGAGTGTATGCGAAGGTGAGCGCGAAATTCTACACACCATGGTACACGTATGAGCACACGCAGCTCGTGATGGGAACGATGTGGGTGAACGCAGAAGAGGTCTACGTGGTCGTGCAACAACGTGTGCGAGCGGGCTGCCGTTGGTCGTTGTTGGTTGCTGCGAGGAAGACCGGGCATGTTTGCCGACAACAAATAAACGAAAATAAAGTGGCCCGAGTAGCTACTCCGGGGCCCCGGCAGAGAGATCGGCTTCAATTTATACAACTCAGGGTTCGGACTTAATCTGGGAGACAGATTTACACCCACGGACGAGGATGGCGCGGACGAAGAAGGGGAACGATGCAAAAGAAGAAGACGAAGAGGGCAGCAATGGAGAAGCAAAAGAAGGCGGAGGCTGTAAGGATACACGTAGGGGAGAACGACAGAAAGGAAGAGCGACAGTAGAAAGGGGATACACCGGTGTTTACTCGAGAATTCTCTCCCCCCGGTTCGACTTTTTCCACCGGTAGGGGAATCGAATAGAATCGAATCAACCGGCGGACAATGAAGACTAATTATCGTCGATATCGTTGTGTACGTACGGGGAACGTGCGAGCTTGAAAAAGCCGGCAAAAGAGGGTAGGGGGTTGGCGATGCGTTAGGAAGAAAAAGAAAGTGTGCTTCTACCGGCAGCCACTTCGTGGAACCGATAACTCTTCCGTCTGGAGCACGGCAACCTTCCGGCTGGTGAAAAATGACTCATCCATCCCTCGTAATTAATTATTCGAATCGCGGCCGGGTTTATGCAACCTGTTTAATACCGCGCTCGAAACTTTCGTTGTCCTTAATAAATCTCGCGAGTGGACGTCGGGGATCGCTCTACGGCGCTACGCGGTTTGCTCAACGATACTTAAGGATATTTAAGCCGAGTCGTTGCCTTAATATCGTTGCATTGGTAAAACCATTGTTTCGGCTCGATATCGATCTTCCTGTAAATTCGAACGACATGCACGCTTAATCTTATGCCGGTCGAATGACAAGCTCGCTCAATCTTGCCTCCGAACAAGTTCGCCGTGCATCCACCGGTGGCCTGGTGCGCGCGCGAACCCTCGAATCCGTTAGGTGCGCTGCACGGGCCGTGTGCCGATAGAGAGACCGATCACCACGATATCGTTCGACATTCTGCTAGGTTAACATTGACAAGCAAGTTATAGCTGTGATTCCCGAGGACACCGACGCGACGCGGCCGATCCGAGTAAACCTTCCTCTCGTCTCGTTCCTGTTTCCGAGAATCACACCCTGCCACCTGGACTGCGTTGTTTCAACACCGCTGTTTCACGTCCGGATAAACTGGTGTAATGGATAAACCAGTATATATACGCGGCGTTGCTCCCAGTCACTCCCACCAGTTACATTCCCACCTACCTCTCCTGTTGCCCTTCCGATCCTTGTGTCCGTACAAGTCCCACCAACTGGCCAGACGTTATCTCCGCGTTTGTTTATCCCAGACCCCGGTGAAACCACGGGCCAAGTTGCATATTAATAAAAGTTTCAGCAAATTAGTTTAGTTTCGCTCACGGAGTTTAGTTTATCCGGCTTGCCGACTTCTCGGCTTGTGTAACTTGTGCACGCGGGAAACCCCGTGGCCCGTTTCTCGCAATTCCTTCGTCCCCGTCCGGTGCGACCGAAATTTCGTATCGCGCCAAATGAACTGGAACGAGATTAAGTGGTGCCAGGGTAACCAGATTATTCGGGATATTCCGGTGTAATCGTGGATAGGAAATTTAAGAACTTTATTCCTTCGCGTACTATTCACCCTTTTCAGCGTGATTGATTAATCGATCGATCGAAGTTAATATGGTTACGGATTCAATGTGGCGCTAAGAAAATTTGCAATCTTTATCTTATACGATATCTGGCAACCTTTTTCCAAACAAATTGCGGCAGAAACAGGTGTAGAACAACGTTTCTTAGCCCATGCTGACATTAAATATTACCTTGTATTTTTTTATTCAAATATTACTCGGTAACTACTTTAGTACATTGTAATTATTTATTCTAACTTAATAACTACTTTAATAAGTTTAGTATTCAAATATAAGTTAAACTACCTCAATAAGCTTCTTTAATTTAATTACTATTAAATATATCACATAATTTCCTCTATTCACATGACATGATTCCAGTCAATCGGACATTCTAAATGTCTATATCATACAGATGTACTATAAACACCCGCAAAATGGTTGAAAACGCTAGAATAGAAAATCTCTAAACCATAGTACTAGGAAAACTTGCTACTGCTTTCGTGTTTGCATTCTCTATCTCGATTTAACGCTAATATTTTCACTACAACTACGCTTGGTTCACGACGAATGCGCTACAAATTCGTTCATATGTTTCACCTCGCAACGTTTCTTACGAAGTGACCAAGGAAACGTGGACGGAAGGGCACCGAGGAGAAGCGCGATGGCAGTGGAGGGATAGAATTGCGCCTGGATTGTGTTCGCACTTCCTAGCCCGGAGGAGAACTTGTAACCATATATCAAACCGAGTTCTGTCTCTTCTGTGCCAGGGCCCGCTACTGATTCTACCTCTTGCAAACTCCCTAAGTTACGTAGGTACTTACGCGCACCCTGGAAGCTTCGGTCTTCCGTATGAATACAAATGTACCTTGTCCTTGTGGCCAAAAGTGTCTCACGACTTCTATGCATAACCCCTGAATGTAAATGTATGCATATTCGAATCGACCGAATTGGATTAAAGATGGACAGCTCCCTATGAAAACTAACAAGCAACTTAATATCTCAACAGCAAATTAGCAACGACCCGCGGTGATCTACGATTTTCGGTACAGTGTTGCATGTTTCACGCAAAAGGTACCGCCATAAATCACAACTGTGAATTACCACCTGCAATTCTAATGAAAGTCCAAACACGCTGATTTCGAGCACAAGTAACACGGGGGTAAGAAACGCATTCCAGCGAGCCATAATTCGACGAGAAAACCGTTTCCAGCGGTGGGATCTCGTATATCCAGAGACGAATCATGGCTAACGTAGCAGGACAAAACCTTGAAGCCCAGATAATGTGATTAATACGACTAAACGTTCCTTCTCTACCTCGTCTCGTCCTCGATGGAACCGGTCGACAAGAAACGACTCTATTCCGTTGTCGCAACGATTGTCACTGCATCGATGTCATTCGCTCAACAAGAGAATCAGAGAATATCCTCCGTTCGTTCTTTAGAAAACTGTTCCCTCTGGCCGTCGAACGCAGGAACTCTTAATCGAAGCTGACACGGTCAGCGTTTTACGCGAACGCTTTCTTCGTATTCGTCTCGTGGTTCGGAGAAATTGCCACGCTTCGAGAGACGATAAATGCGATCTCTTCCAGGGAATTCGTCAAGAAAAGAGCGGAAGGAACGTTCCAAGGCCGGGGCCAAGAGCGGGAAATGCAGCAGACCGAGTGGAAACGGCGTCGTTAGGTTTTTCCTCGGTGACGCGAGATGAAAACCGCTTTCTGCGCTACCACCGGAAGTCGAAGAATCTGTGATGGTTGCCATCGGTCAAACGCTTTTCTTCCAGCGGCGATCTTTTAATCAATCGAATCGTCTTGTTCGATCTGAACTTGGCGAATCGCAATAAATATCATTTTTTTTAACTCTTTGTCGGCGATATATATGCGAAGCATACTTTCAGATTTTATAAGAGGAGTGGAGCGGATTTATTAACCCTCCAACCCGGAGGCACGTGGAAACCGTATTTCACGTATTCCCTTAAAAATTCGCAATTGTCACGTTCCACTTAGCTATCGAAATATCTGAGATTGGGAAAATCAGAAGTTTGCGAATAAGTAAACTTAATCTAAATCATGTCGAGTATAGTTTCATTTTAAAAAGGAAAATCTTTAGCGGTATGTTAGCAGATGTTTCATAAAGGAGAGAATCAACAGTAAAACAGTCTTTGTTTCATTTCTGTTTCATGTTTGCGTCCCGTTATCGTTACGAGTAAGATTTCCTTATATTTTTCGATGATTGGTATAATCGTCTTTCCCGTACAATGTATACATATAATCAATAAATTCTTTCCATACTTCTTACATTTCTGCTTTTCTATCTACATACCTATCTACGAATCAAAACAACGGATAAAAATTATCCGCGGGTTTGACCAGGAAACTGATAAAATCGTCCGCGACTGGAGGGTTATAAATAGGTTACAAATCGAGAAGATACAGCAACGGATCATTCGATACCAGAATGTACAAGGTCCAGGCCAATGTACGAACCCCGAAACTGCGCATAATGTTAATGGCAGGGATTGCAACTCGGAGAAAGAGAGTTCTACTGAAGCTAAGGCAGCCCCTTTGCTTACCCAGCCGGTTCCTTGATTTTCCTATCCTCGCTTTTCATATTTCGCTACGTAAACTAGACAGTGCTAGGTGTACTAACGAGGGCCTCCGCGTACCCTCGCGCTGCCTTGCTACCACGTCAGACCGCGCAATTTCAATGCTCGCATAAACTGAAGAAGCTTCAAGTACATAACTACCATGTGCCACGTACACAGACACGTTTCTAGCTCCTCTGCACTAGATGATCAGAAGAAGCGTCAAGTGCGCTGCTAGGATCAACAGCAGGGAGGATGAGAGAGAAAGCGAAGGCAGGTCGTTCGTGCGAAACAAGCGTATCGACAGCGCATCTTGACGAAATCTCGCTTCAATTTCGCCTCATAATACACGAATAATGGTACCAGAAACTATTACAGTAGATGGCCATTCATTTTAACCGTAGAGCTTTTCGATAAGCCATAACGGATGATTGTTGATAATTGGAGATATCTCGATATCCGTTTCCCTAGCATCTTCCATTTCTCCTAGAAAAAGATCTTCAGACCATCTTCAACACCGTCGTCCTTTTTCTCCTACTTTATTCAGCATCGCGAATCCACAGGTGAGTCTCGTCTTTTGCCCTCGCTAGACCAGTCTCAAAGGAGATTACAAGAAGCAAAGGAACCTGCACGACGAAGAAAAGAGCGAGAAACATCGACTGCCAGCCGGTGGCAGGCGTGTCAAGCCGCGAACAACGTACACGTCGGTGGTTGCGACGTATACATATGTATGCGGTCCGATAAACGCGTCGCTGTGTTTCCACAGCTGCAAATAAAATATTCCCCTGCCTTCTATAAGTTTCAGCATCGATAGAGGTCATCGGCGGGGATGATGTATAAAAGAAGCAGGTTGAGTAAAAGCGGAAAAGGGAGACTGGACAAGAGCGTGTACGTGCAGACGAGGAAACTCGACGGGGGGTAACGAGCCGTCGTCGAATCGAGTTGCTCCAGGTGTACGTGTTTCCAGTACGCGCCACAGCGTGTGTATGCTGCCGCGTACCAGTCAGAAGGAGCATAAAATAATAACAAGAACAACGCGGCTGCAGCGGCCATCGAGCACGAGGATGTGCGCCGATGCGCATTTAACACGCCGTTGACTCGCCTCCGACCTGGCCTTTGCTGCTAAATTATTCCAACGTACGAACGAAAGGAACGTCCGCGACTCTTTGAGAAGACCGCGCGCGATCGCGCCACCGGCGCGTAAATTAATAAAACTCGCTCTCTGCCTATGCGTCGTTGCTGCGCGTCAAATTAACCCCTTGGCGCGCGCGCAAGGGGCGGTCGCGTGATTTCTTTTGCGTCTGACACATCGCCATTTGTACGACTTGTCCTTTCTTAAGCTTGGATTGCTCTGCCATATCGCCTGGCCATAGGTACATAAGTGATTTACGATCATTGTTTCGTTGTACATTAGTAATTCTCATTTTTCCGGTGTGCTCTGTCGCTTGTAAGCCGAAGTTTTATGTGTATTCATTATCCTCCAGGAGTTCCCCTATTACTACGTTCAACACGGAACAGTACTCGTATCGCAAATAGTGGAAAAGGTATTAAAGAACAGAAGAAAGATTTAACGGAGAAGAGTAAGGAGACAAGTAGGAACTAGATTAGGAACAATAAATAAAACTGGGGCATTGGTATCGAAAAGAGCAAACGAGGAGACGGGTTGCGCGATTTGTTTAGAAACTTATGATGAAGATTGGATTCAATGTTTAAAAAATGGACAAAGAATGAGTATTTACGCGAAGAGTATACCAATAATCTGGAATGTTCAGATGAATATATGTGCGACCATTGCAAATGATTTTATTCTCCTAAGTCACGTTGCAGACCTTCGTCGCGTTCAATAATAAAAGCTAATCAAAGTCCCTTTAAAAAAGTATACAAAGTTCAATGTTAATTTAAGATGATATTACTACAATGTTGTTTATTTCGTTTCTCTATTTCTAAGTGAGGACCTTTCCAAAAACATTGTTTTTCGATAAGTATCTTTAATTAATCGCCATAGCCTCATAGCCAATATTCCTACAAAATTTCGTTTCAGTATATTGTCAAATTAAGCTTGGGACAATATTTATTGTTGGAACACTTCAATGCAATTGACTCAATTCACTATTTCATCTTACGGGTTCCCATTTCCTGAAAGTTTCTCAATTCTAATAATGTTAACTTGAAATTAATGGAAAATAAGAAGACTAAAACGTTATATCTTTCCACCTATTTAAAGAAAGCCTTAAATGTCCGGTAACAAGGGAACTCATCCTTCGTGCTCTGCTGCTCTTATAGAAATTTTTGATATCAGATATAGAATATTCGGCAGTTACGTTGAACTTTCGTCATCCTGCCGTTTTAACTTAAGCTTCGATAATAAAAATCCCTGGTCAGATTACAAAGTTCGCATATCTTCTTAAAAAAAAAAAGTACTCGTGAAGAGAAGTGGTCGCTTCTAATGAACTTCTTGCAGGAACCAGAGCAAGTGCAACGCGAGCTTAGAACTCGGAAAAGTCTGCCCGTCATGATCTCCGCGCACGAGTCACTTCGTTTCCGCTTGGTTCTGGACGGCGTCAAATAACGCTTCGTGGAAGAAGCCTCGAGCCGCGGATGTCACTTTCCTCGGTCCCGCAATTCGCTAGAATCTCTCCAACACTCGCAGCTGGCTCACCAAACTTCTGACACAAGATATTTTCGCGCTAAGAACTCCCGTTTGGGTCTTCCTGCGATCGCTGGAAACTCGTCCACCATCGCGACCGCAATGACGCTTTCACGGTGACGCCTTTTGTAGTATTATACTTACGATGCTAGTCTACTCATTTTTCAAGGGGGATGTGCCATCGCTGCACAGAAATCTTCCTGTGTATTCCCCGGGAAAAGTTAGACGCGAGAGGTTGCACAGAAATTGTTTCCCTCCGTATAAAATTGTCGAGACGCGTAGTACGTAGAATTAAAGCAACGAAGAGGACACTTTGGGATTATAAATAAAAGAAAAGAACGTAGGTAAAACGAGAGGAAGAAATTCGTTCAGTCAAAGTTTCCAACGTTTCTAGTTTTTCTTGGCGTTCCAACTTTTCGAGCGGCACTTTCGCGACAATTTCCAAGGATCGATAAGAGGGAACGGGTGCGATCTTGGCGGCGCTTTGTCGAAAGAATCGTTGCGAAATTCGAGAAGAAACGTCTTAGGGAAACGAAGAGGAGAGGAGAAAACTATGTCCCAGGAATAAAATAGTAGCCCAGGGCGGAACGGAGTGGAAAAAGAGAACGGGGAATCGATGGAACGTTTCGGTACGAAATGACGAACAGGCGGAAAGGGGAACGGCTTGAGAATAAGATAGTAAGCGGCGTGTAAGAGTAATCGAACCATTCCCGCGTAAGAGAGATCGGTAACGCGGACGAGATAAAGGCGGAGTGCTATATATAGCCTGCGAACGACGCCGAGGAAAACGGGGAAAGCGGGAAAGCAAGAGGTTAGAAGGATGGGTTACGTAGTGATTGCAGCTAGAATCAGAAGCCACCTGAGGGGAAAAAAGGGGAGAGAATGGGTGACTAATAGCTATGGGTCCAGCGGTGTTCAGTGACCGACACGAACCGCTCTACGATTTTCTTTCCGCATTTCTTGCCTCGCCACCTCTAGACCCTTTCGAGTTCTCGTATTTTCGTTTCATTAGAAAAACCCGTTGCGAAACGGGAACGGTTTAAAGAGACGGCAATTTCACCGGTGTTTATCCGTGTTGGAAATCCTGTTACGTAGAAAAACGAGGAGTCGTCAAATTTAACGCAACTAAGATTTTCATTAAGACGACGCAAGTAGCTGGTAGCTTGCAAGAATCTCAACATCCCGTTGGAATCTTCTGCATCGAAGGAGAAGTTACTCGGGTGTTGGTATCTCTAATAAAGACCGTAGACGCATTTATTATTCCCTTACAGTCTATGGGCGCATTTACTACCGCCTCGATCTCCTGGCCAATTTACTGCGTCAATTATAGCCGGATATAATGCCAGAACCTGCGTATACTCGCGTAAATATTCTTGTTTAACGAGCCAACTTGCAGCCGTTTCTTCTGCTATCGGCTCACCGACACGTACAATTCGCGGATATGTTCTGCGGATCATCCTACGCGCCCATGAAACTTGAAATGGCTTCATCGCATGCATTGACTCCGTTATCGCGACATCTCGCATAGACGATGCAATTACGATCCAGATAGACATCGTACTAGACCTGTTCCTCCTGACAGTTACTCGGAGAACGTTAAACCATTCCACGGCGAACAAAAGAGTGCATCATCCTTGTTTTCGTGGCTGCCTCCGTACAGTGCGGACACGATTGCGTCTGTACAAGTTCGATGGGGACGAAAACAAGCCGGTTAATGAAGCTTACAGTACCCAGACGCATGCTTCGTGCTGCTCGAGCATCTTCTGCAGCGGGGCTCTGCACCTGTCGTCGATGCACCACCGCCAGAAGCATCCGGAACACCTTCCGCGATAACGTTCGCGATCGTGCCAACGGCTTCAGTCCCCTGGCTCACGTTCTCCGTTACCCCGGTGTACGCGTGTAGAGGAAGCTTCTCGGAAGGAGCGTACAACATCGGCTGGCAGTGGAGATTAATAGTCCTTCAACTAGAGAGAGAGTGTCGGCTCGAGAGGAGAACTTCCGACGCCAGGATGCGTTCGACACGTTCCAGCGGCGCGGCTTGTATCGCCGATGATTGAACGATTCGATGGCAAATGGTTGATCGCGACGGAAACATTGATTGGTGTTTTACATTATTGTTCCTAGTGGTAGGGAAAAAAGATCTTCATTTTACCTTTCACGCGAAGATGATTCGGGATAAGTCTTCATTCTGAAATTAACAGTCTTGCAAGAAGACTCTGGATTGGGAATTTTTTTTATGGATTTTAAAATTGGAGGAGAGATTTGGAATCTATCGAGCCAGAAACACGACATCAACAAAGGGAAAAATATATTTGAAGATCACACGAGAAACGTCTAAACTTTACAGAGGAGGAAGTAAACAGGTTTATTAACGAATGAGAATTAGATAGATAACGATTTTAAGTACATAGATAGGAAATTCTAATTAAGAAGTTTGTACGTTTCTTTTGATATGAAACTATCAACATATCTGTTAAATTAGTTTTCAACTCTTGCACCAATCGGAGAGATTGCAATTAAATTTTTAAGTAATCGAAATCAAAGGGGGAAAGAAACTGTTTTCGAATGGGAGATCGAAGAATAGATTTTTAAGTATCGCAAGTTTCCTTTGATACTCTAAACTCTCAACATATCTATTAAAATCTTACGCTATTGAGGGAGATTACAATTAAATTTTTATGAAATCGGAATCACAAGGGGAGAGAAAATGTTTCCGAATGAAAGGTCGAGGAATAAAAGAGAAAGGATGCTTAACTCGAGCACGATAATCCGCTAGAATTTCCAGCGACCGCTCATAAGGTCAGCGATATGCGATGGAACGTTGGAAGATAGTCCGTAGAACGGAAAGCAAATGAGACCGAGTGCATTTCACGTTTCGTGCAATGGCCATTAGCTGAGTTTAAACGTCGCAGGAAAGTGCACATGCGAGGATAATACGTACGTAATGACATTGTACGCGTACACGCGGAGGACGAGTGCCATGCCACTCCGATGGACACTTTCTTTTGTTCCCGTTTCAGCTGTTGTAATTCGAAGTTAGGCGTTACATACCGACAGTCGTATGCATTCCAACATGAATGTAAACTCGCTTGGACAAGCGACGGAAAAGAATATTAGACTGGTGTGTGCATACGAGTACCAAAACCCACCTGACGAAGATGCATACCGGTTTTGCTTCAGAGCAAGAGTTATTATAAATCGCACAAGGGAAAAGTATGAGCTACGCGTATTTGCCGAATAATTGAACAGAAAGAGTACGAAGATCAAAGCTCTTGGATTAAATTTCAAATTGAAATGTTCAAATTCAAATATTCATATACTGGAAGTCAAATGATCAAACTAAAATTCAGGTCCAAACAATTAGTATTCCTCTAACATTTTCTTCTTTTAGTATTTGTTACGTAGCATTAATGAATTCGAGTAGCTTGTGAATTTTCTCAGGGCTGAGGTTGTTTTTGTGGTTGGGTTCCAATTTGTGTTTCCATCGGTAGATATTAAACTTTGGGCATTTCAGAATTAAATGGTGAATCATTAGTTTCATACATACTTGACACGACTATCCCGGTTCCTTTGAGAGTAAATAAAATTGGCTAATTCTAGAATGGCCTATTTCTATGGCAATCTGTTCCTCTATTGGAGAACAGAATTTCCTGTTTCTTAAAAAATCTTTATTTAAGATTAATCTCAAATTAATCTTCGGTCTAACTCTTGGTTAAATTTTTGCATTTGCCCTCCAATGATTAATATCGTAGCGCTATGAAACCTTCTTTGTTTTATCAATCGTAACAATTTCCCAACGAACATTTATATGAGCTTTAATCTATTGGAACAATAGCGATAATAGGTTCGCGAGGTCTCGCCGAGGCGCGCAGATTACCGAAGCCAGGCGATGCGATGCCCCGTCCGCATATTTCCCTGCGTTCCTTCGAGCTTCGTCCTTCTCGTTTTTCTTTCTCCGTTACTTGGCATAATTGAAACTTTTTTGCATGCCCGCTTCACCCATACATTTCCCATACTTCTGCTCCCGTGCACGATATCGTGCGGCGCGCGCGTATGCGCGTTGCACACGCGAAAAAACGTAAAATGTGCACGCGACCGTGTACGAGGCAACGAACGAGGATAAGTGAATTAAGAACGACAACCTGGTGCGCGTATATCGCCCGAGCTCTTGTAAACGCTTTAATGAATTAGCGAGAGGCGGGGTCAAAGTTGAAAATGAGCGAGCTTGAATCGCGGCGGGGCCTAAATGGAAAAGTTTATGTCCGTCAACGAAACTTTGCGAAACCTCTTCAATGGCCAATATATAATCGGTTAGCCCAAGCGTTGCCCGAATTTTGCCTACATAATTCCCAAAAACATCTTTCGGAGAAACGAGCAAACGTTAAAAGCGTCGCTTCGAATATTCAACCGGTGTAAAGCGTCACTTTTAAGCTACTCGAAAGCTACCGCTTACAAGGTATAAATTTCGATAGCGAAAATGTGCTGTTGGAAAAAACGCTGATTACAATATGAAGAAATAAAGCCCTCGAATTTTCCCTGAGGGAGTAGATGGTTCAGTGAGTTAATGTTGCCGCTAATAACATCCCTCGAGCGTGGCTTTTATAGGGCGCTATGTACACGTTCGCCGGGAGAAACGCGCGCTATGTGGAACTCACACGTCGCCGTTCGCGCACAATTCTGATCGCTCGCAAAGATACCGAGCTCGTTCGAAAGGCGTCGCGGCCAAGTAGCCGGAGCACGATCGGACGATGCAGCACGTTAATAAAGCACGCGCTCGCCAAAAGACCGTAATCGCGTTATGCAAAAAACCCAGCAAGATCCCGGCGCGATACGCGACGACTATGTGTAATGAAAAGTAGGCAAAAGCATGAAGGCGAAAGCCGAAGAGGCCGAGGAAAAGAGCGAAAGGGAGGCAGACCTCGCCGTTGCTTTACCTTACGACACCGCGTCACGCTACCCCTAACAGAACCCTCCCTCCCGATAACATTCTACCTACACGAGATCTCGCAATATCAACGAAACGTTTTCGAACTTCTGCTTTGCGTTAAAATTGCACCGGCTGAAAAAGTTGTTACGCTTTTGGCGAAGATTAAATGTAGGGGAAAGTCGGGCAAAATCTGGTACCTGGGTAAAAATGGGACGATTTACTATCTTTAAACGTTTCGCAGTGTAACAAAATGGATGTTTATTTTATGCGTTGCAACATGTTTTGCACTTCGTTTGCCTGATGTTAAAATATGTTTGCTCACTTATTCATACGTAATACCTCTTAATAATTACGTCTCGTATAATACAAGATCTGAAATTTGCAGTCGCGTGTTCGACAATTTGTTGACACTTTCTCGTGCTAAACTACGGAAGGCTTAATAAGAGTTTAAATTTTATTGCGTTGTTGCTGTGACATTATCGCGATATGCATTGTTTCATCAACAAAAGCTACTTACTAAGATTGCATTGCCTCGCGTGCTTTTAACGTTCTGATCTAACTCTTTGCACTCGAAAGCTTTAAAATGAATCTCATCTTCGTATGATAACATATTGTCATCTGAACTATTAAGCTACTAATCGTTGGTAAAAATCTATAAAATAAAGCGATTTAATTGGTTTGACGTTTGTAGCAAAATTAATCGAATCCGCCGTGGCAGTAAATGTGTTAATAAAGAGTTTATTCCAACGAATTCCGATCACAATTTTATTTTTACAATAACAGTGTCAAAGATATGAGAATTTATACTTATCATCCCCCAGTTTTGCCCCAGTTTCTGCTACGACTCGCTAACATGATTCTAAATTCCGTATCCTACATCCGCAAGCGATGATTTTTTACGAAGAACAATAATAGTCTATTTTTTTATCGACTCAATAAACAATTTACTATACCTACTTACACAGGTAATTGATCGATAAATGATTCCGTAAATGGTCACG
This sequence comes from Eucera pruinosa, assembly GCA_028830335.1. Classification (NCBI taxonomy): domain Eukaryota; kingdom Metazoa; phylum Arthropoda; class Insecta; order Hymenoptera; family Apidae; genus Eucera; species Eucera pruinosa. Next base: position 13,226,212 of record JAMYCR010000004.1, on the reverse strand, counting down.
GTAGACTGAACTCAATTCAGTAAAATTATTGACAAGGTGGCGCCAAGCAATTAACTACTGTCAATAAGACGCATGCAGCGAAGCGGAAAGATATATTCCGGTTTACAACGCTGGCATTCGCATCGCGTACCGTATAAATATTCGGCCGAGGGAATTGACCGAATTGTGGCAAAAGAAAAAAAGAAAAACGGGAGAAAAAAAATATTGGACTACAAGCTCTCTCAGGATCCATGCAATTAAGTATTTTGACGTAAGGGATTCCAGCGGGATACGGGCTGCCGGAATCGTGCCAATTAAAAGAGAATTCGTTTGGAGCGAGTCGCTTATATGCGAACGAAGAGATTCGAGAGGCGTGTATCACCACCGATCGGCGAATCGGTCTCACGCGCGTTCCCTTATCGGCGATTCTTATCTGGCGGCGATTCCGGGGCCAGTCACGGGTACCGGCAGCAAAGTGGCTTCGCCGAATAATCGATCATTTTTTTGGTCCTGGCCCGATGATGTCTCGACTATGCAGCTTATCCGGGAGCGGCTTGAACGTCGCGTTTGATAACGTTGTTTTATTGCAAGCACCGCGAGCCGATGCATCTCACCGGTAATTAATTTCTCCGCTATCGCGATCGCTGACACGCAACCAGCTCGAATTATTCGAAGAAGGTGCAGTGATAACGAACATCGAAGGTAAGAACGATTTCGGAGCGGAGTATGTATGTATGTTGGTACACCGGCTACATCTTCGAAATGCTAGCGCGGCAAAAACTTCTAGTCTAACCTTTTTGCTGGAGGATTTTAGAAGTTCTCGTCCGAGTGGAAATGTATTTGGTAATGATGGAAATTCGGCGTGAATGTGGTCGATAACGGTCCACGATCGTGCAAAGTGGAAACGAAAAGGCAAGCTGTCGCCGGTACGACGTACCACCCGTCGTGAAATCGTAGCGAGGCGCATTTGTTGCCTCGGAGCGTGTCGAGTGCTCATAGATCACTCAACCGAGCCTGTGCCACTTCCAATTCCAACGAGATATATACGCGCGCGTAAGAACGGCTCGTTTAACGTATGGCGGACTATCTGCACGACCGAGCTCGCTAAATCGCGATCCCTGACGCGCGTTACCACCGCGGATAGCCCGTGCGTAAAACCGGCAGCAAATATCCGGCTAGGTGGTAGAATCAGAAGACCCTGCTAGATAATGGTCATGCTGTGCTTGTATTTATTAATTAATTATCCGATTTCTATTTCCCAACGATTTGCTAGCTAAACGAGCGCGATAAACACAGCGTAACTTGGTAACTCGGTATCTCGTCACATCTATCTTTAGGATTCGTATCACTCTTGTAATGGAATGGAAAACAATATATGCAAATTCATATTTAAGAAAGCAGGAACAGAAGAATGATGTCTGAACGGAGATTAGTTTCATCCCCTTCATACAATAATCTGTGCTTTATTATGTATATTGAGTACGTTTTCGTGAATTATGTGAATTATGCATTAATTTCGCATAGCTAAACTTCCTATTGACGCCATGCCACCGCTAGTGATATTAAAAAGGTAGTAACCACCTGAAGGTTAATCGACTTCCGGTAAGTAATGTGTTAAGAGATTGAATTTCCAAATAGCGACGATTTATTGCCCATATAATTAGCACTGAATTATCAGCAATTTTCGTTGGACACGATTATCCGTGCAATTAAAGGAATTTTCAAGATATCGTGGAATCGTTCACAGGAATGAGGGCAACGATAAGGGAATTTTTGCAACGAAGCGCGATAGGGAGCACGCGCATGGGTGACACGAAACTCCGTCCGTGGCATAATTTTCATTCGCCAACGAACCTAGGAGATAGTTTAACTATCGCGGCCTACGGTCTCGCTGGGTTAATTAGTGTCAGTTTTCAAGTGCGATAAGTCTCCGAGGGCTGTTCCAACAACTGCAGTTTGAATAGAGTTACCGTTGCAGTTGCCGCGAAACAGTTACCGCCGGGTTTCGGAGTTTCACCGATACAAGATATTCCTTTTATGCCTGTTGTTTGGTTGTTAAGCAGCGCTCATTTGACACCGCCAGTTTTCTCCCATTTCGCGCCTGGTGAACGGATTCGCGAGCCCGACACATGGAAACTCTGCCTAAGAAGACCTACTATTACATCTACGCTATTAAATATGCTATTCGAAGCACACGTTTCGGTACGGAATGGGCAAGCTCGTTTGACAACAGCTTTCGCTTTCAAAGGCATTCATACGCTTCTCTTACTTCTTCTTCTTCATCAGGCGCGCGTATGGCTCTACGTAGTGGCCCCGAACGAGAGGCAGAAACGAGGCAATAAATCGGATATTTAACACGTGATGCGAGATCTTATCGAGCGGTGGAAACGCGACCGCGGCGAACCAACATTATCTCGTAAACGTGCACGAGTCACGGATCCCGCGTGGATAGCGGGCGCGCGGGCAAAAAACCACCATCCATGTTTATCGGTAAGCAGAATCGGCATCGACTCGCGTTAATTTCGCGTTCAGCATGGTAACCCCTTTTCGCGTGCGATACAACGATTAATACCACCGGTTACCATTCATTCCGAGCGTAACGCGAGCTGACTAACAGCGACGCACCTTGAAATTAATACCCCCCAGACTTCCACGTACCGCGCCGAATCTAAGAAACTAACTAGATTTATTCTGGCGAGATTTTCAGCCAAGATTTCGCTGGAATGCGCGGTAACAGTCGCGAAAGGATTCCACCACGGAGACCCGTGAATTTGGTAATCGTTTCGCGTGATGGCAAGTGTTAAGTGATATATATTTTTCAACCCCCTGTGAGGGGAGACGGCGGAAGGAAAACGGAACCGAGACGATGAGATCGGTTCCCCTTTTTTTCCGGTCTCTTCGTCTTCATGGAGGTTATACAAGAGAGGGGGGGCGGGGGATTGGAAGGACTGGAGAATTCCGTGGTGGTCTGGGGGATGGGCAACGGGCCGAGGGTTATACCTTTAATTAGCGGCTTCGCTGAACTTTTTGGCGGATAGATAAGAATATATTTACTGCGTTCTCCGACCCGTACTCCAAGCCGCCTCGCGGACTATGGAAGCCGAACCACCGCTCTTCGGCTTCGGTCTCGCCAGTATCTTATCCTGTACGCTCAGCTCCGGTACTTCAGTAAAGATACGGTCGAAACTCCGCTAGCGATGGATACGAGTCGCTATCGAGACGGAGTTAACCCCTCGTGTACGGGAGCTTCAGTGATTTTTCCGTCCATGCAGACGGAGCTGATTTCTTAAAGTTTACCACTGGTGTTTCAGGCACTCCGTTATTTTGGAACTTTCCTCAGAACTGAGCTTCAGATATTGTATGGACCCCCCCTCGTGCACGTTCACATACACATTCCGATAGTGGTGAAGGCGATATATAAACCATCGTGTACACTTACTGAGAAAAGTTAAGAAACAAACTGACCATTTGCAACTTTCTGTATATTATCTATATTCTGCAGTGCATAGCATAGAATTAAAACTAGCATGGACAATAAATTATTCTGTTCTTAATTCTAATTCAAATATCTCAAAAGATAAAGAATATATAAAAATTCGCAATTGAATGGTTTGTTTCTTAATTCTTGCCAATATCTGTTCCTAGTATCGAGCCCGTACGCGAAGGGTTAAATAAATGACAAACGGCAATTTTTAAATAATAATACTACTGCGAAAGAAATTACAGCGAAAGATAGTACCTAACACGACTGATGTTAGAGCGTATGAACGCGTCTAACGTTTTTCTGTCTTGTAGCGTTGATAATAAACAGATAAAACAATCAGTCATTTTCTCTTTTGCTTACTGAAAAATACATTAAATAGACGGACCAAAATTGCAGTGATTCGATACGTTATCCGTGGGGCAACTAATTGATAACGCCGTGGAGATTAGCTTCGCTCAAGCCAATTTAGGTAGTCAGATGCTCAGATTAAGGGCGAGGTGCAAAAGAAATTGCCCGCTTCCACGTTGCAACGGTGCAAATTTACTGCCGGTTAGCATGAAAGCCGATCTCTCTCCCTCTCTGATAGTCTTCCCACGTGTCCCTTCGTTCTTGCTCTTCTACACCCATACCCATCCTCCATCCCTTACACCCTTGCATATCTTCTTTTCCGTTGTTTTCGCCTTTTAATCTCCCTGTCCACGCGTATCAAACAGGGAAGGCGAAGGCTAGAATTAACACGAGGTACAAGGGTGCAACCGACATGCTGCTATATCCTTCCCTTCTCTTTCCCTATTCCTTCTCTCTTTCGTTCTTATGAGGTAACGCAAGCAGATACCCTCCACGGCTCACGGCAATTCGATTTTTTTCCTCCCCTGTTTGGAGATTGTAAGGACAAACGAGGCGTTCCAGCGATCGATCTTTCGAATTGGAGTCAAGCACCCGATTCCATGATCGGCGCGCACGAAACTCGATAACAGGGGTGCAGAATGCGAGAAGAAGGAAGCAAAAAGACGAATGGAAAAGGGAGGTGAAAGAATAAAAGGGCGGAAGGGAGGCGATCAATTTCCAATCGGTGCTGACGGGTTCTTAACCACCGTTGAGTGCCACTTGTGCACGTTAGGGGGGAAACGAGATATAAACATCCGACGAGATAAACGTCCCAAGAAAGGGTATTTCAACCCTTAAAAGTATGCGCACCTCTCGCGCGAAATTTCATCGATCAGCCTCTTCGTTCTGTTCGTACAAGCCTTTGAGTACCAAATGATTTTGTCTCGCGAGGAACACGTTCTACACGAAACATATTTAACCGTTTCAGTATACGGGACCAATTTTGCATTTGATACACATAGTTTACAAATTCGAGTCTTTAAAAGCAATGAGTAGTCAGTGCAAAATATTCACCAAACATGAATTTAGAAGCATCGTAATGATTAATGGAATTGATATTGATATTAAAGTTCACGCGTACACGTCGTCAGTGAAAATAAACCTAGAAACACGTCAAACTTCTAAAATTATTCAACACTCAAATGGTTCGTCACATTTTAAACTAAAACTGCAAATTTGAAACATAAAAATGTATTTCCTTGTCTTCTTCTGAAGATAATTCAATACCTAATCAAATTAGCAAACCAGTTTTACTGAATAAAAAACATTTATCATTTACTTTTACCGCAACAAAACTCGTGTTGCATTTATGCAGCGTCGAATCTGAAAGAGTTAATGGTAAACGGTGGCTGCATTTAAAGAGAAGTGAATTCGTCCTTTAACCTCATTCCTATTTAACTTGTTAATGCGAAACTGTAAAGTTTAATGTTTGTCATTCAAAACCAATCTTGCGAATCTATTCATCTTCAGGAACCCCATCAGTCACAACTACCACGTGTTAATAGCCATCGAATCGCGGTGGCCATTAAACGCAATACCTGGGAAACAATCGTTCGCCCGGTTTCCAGATATCAATCACGCGACGCCACAACTCGTCAATTACACACGCGTTCCCTGGAAACCGCGGGTAATCAACGGTGGAAAGCGTCGTTCGTATTTTCTTGTCAATAATCTCGAAGTTAGTCCGCGAATCGTAAATCGCGCAAGCACAGACGTAGATAATGCCTGCTCGCTGCGGAACTCGCCGTGGAACCAGTTCCACCACGTGAAAGCTTGCTCGCTCGCCTCGATCTCCGTTCTGTTCTCCACGATCGGCGATTCCTGACGTGTACACCGGGCCCCGCGGTGCCCGGGGCAGTTTCTTCTCGTATCGACGTCGCAGACACATAAATACCCGTGGCTTCTGTTATACGGTCGCCCCCGACGAGCCTTCCTCTCTTTCTCCTCGTTTCTCGGCTTGAAAACGGGCTCAACCAGGCAGGTTAAGCGAGCCGCGCAAAAACTTATCGATTTTATGTCTCAATATGCGAGAGGAGCGCGCAACACGCTGCGAAATCGCAATCGGCCGTGTCCCTCCTTTGACGAGCTGCAAAAAGAGGTCGATGGAGCCGCGTGAAAACAGCGCGACCGAGACGAAAGAAGCCGAGATCGAGTAAAAAGCGGACGCGTCTGAGACCAAGACCAACTGGGATGCTCGAACAAGCTACGATCGAACACCGAGAACACTATTAAAGCTTCTTACACTGATAAGCACCGTGGAACGTGACTAATTGATAATTGAGCCGCAACCGCACAGCCGGGATCGTCTGTCACCGTCGTCGAGGCGTTCGCGTACCTTTTGACACCGACCGAGCAAACGAATGGAGAATTTCAATGTTTCATCGCGTCTCCTGCCTGGAAGCTGGTCTTAATTCGATCTTCCTGTAGCTACTTAAACGTCTTCGATTCCCAGCACGTCGAAATCGAAGACGAGACATCGAGAAAGGCGTTGAAAGAGACGGCAGTTTCATTTAAGTTCTGTTCGATCCACGCCGTGGAACTCGATCGACTTACATCGAGAACGAAGCGGTCGAAACTCTTCCCGATTCGACTGTGCTACTTCCGGAACACCGTGCGCGCAAACTCTGACTGGAGCCAACTCACCGCGGCCCTCGATCTTTATCGTGACCGTTGCGAGCGTAGATCCCTTTAATTGGAAGATCCTACCGCGCTGCTTTCGACCGCTTCCATTAAATCCCCTTCGGTTCTTGCCTGCCCTCGCCTGTTTACCAACAGAAAACTTGTGTCTCGTTTCGGGAACGAACACTCGCTGCATCCGCTCTGGACCTTCGTAATTGATTCGCGTGCTTAGCGGAAGTGTTCTCGACTTTAAGGAACTTACTTCGTAGCTTACAGTTTCGCTTTATTCGTTTCGTTAAGTCTCCTCGTTTAACCTTTTCACGATTCGAGCGATAAAAAAAAGGAACTTCAAACACACAGCGAGCAGGTCGCGATAAAAAATATTGATATCCGTGTCCACGCATCGATGTACGTGCGAGAAACTTTCAAACAAGATGAAGAATCCTTGCCCGACAACAATGCCTCCTCGATACTCGATTTATGCAGCAGAAATGAATTCGTAACGTCGAACCTTATATCCTTATATCCGACATGCCAACCCTACGATCCGAAACCCGTTGTCCGTTAATCAATATCATTGTTTCACATTGCGGTGTTCGCCGTTCAACCTATGTAGGCTGCGCCCAAGGCTGCGTCTCTCGACTCGTTTCATAACCCCGAGCGAACACGAAGATCGACTTCAGCAGCAAGATCCTCGACGTAACGCCCGTGAAATGACCGTTAATTTGTGCGATCCCTTCTCCAACCATCGGCGCACGCTGTTCTTAGATCGTTTCTACTCGATCTGCTTCTACAACGACGACAACAACGACCTCCAGAGACGATTCCTCGATGTTCAAGTCTACAATAGCTGGATGCACACTCGCTGGTATCAAGTGGCGTGGTGGTAGTCCAAGATTCTCGTGAAATCGCTCGTTAAACTTGCCGGAGTAACCACTCGAGAATCGAACGCGAAGGTGAACGTCGATCGGGGCAACGCGCCAGTAGCCAGGCATGCAAATGCGAAGCTTCGTTCCGTTACGAATCAATGCGATCGCTTAATTAGCGAAGAGCCCGATTCCTCTTCGCATTCTCCCTTCGTTCCGCGCGCCTCTTAACCCAGCCGAGGGCCCTTTCCGTCTCGCGTTTTCCGTCTTCCTTCTTCCTGACCGCTCTTCCGATAGGAATCCGACCTCGAGTGCGCTCTCTAGAGGGGCCAGACGGTTTCGAAGCTTTTAAACGTCCATTTCGCCGGCAATCCGGATATTACACATTCAAACGTCTCAAAAGATTCTGTCCAGAGAATGTTTTTTCGACATCTACCATGCCATCGTTCGCTCACGCACCGTTTCCGCTACATCTTACAATCCGTGAATGGTATTACCCTTCGCCAGCTTCGACTCGAGAACGTTAAACTCAATTGCCCAGATTCGCCAGCGAGCTCCATCAAATTTGAATAATTCGATCCTAGTGGGTGGTAACCACTATCTTGGGTGCTCCTTCAACTCGAAAGCATTCGTACGTCTCCGTATGTACGTTTCCAACTCCCTTTATTCTTCTCCCGGTATTCTAATGTAACATAAAGGGCGTGCTTTAGCAGCGATACGTCGCACGCCGCAACCGGTGCCAAGTTCGTAAAACTGGCAAACGCGTATTTCCATGTCTAGCTGAAATATCGATGTCACCATTCCAATGATCTTCGTAAAATCTCCGTGGTGGATGTAAATGCTACCACCGCTCGACAGACATAATTTCCAGTCAACGCAAGATTGGAGTGGTTCAAGATCTACGCTTCCCACCGTTGTCCCGATCTCACCTTTGACCTATCTCATTCCGAAGCCCTATATTTCGTCTTCCGCTCTACTAAGCTTCCTCTCCGAGCGAAGTCTCGGCTGTGCATTACGGAAACGCGTTCAAACGCCCTGATAGTAGTTTGCGGAACCAGCCGGTGTTTCACCGAGCCGTTTGTGTGCTGGTGCGCTTTGGGGAGCGAGGTGTCGTAGGATCAAGGAGTCGGTTGATCGCGCCCCGGAGGAACGAGAGGGTGGAAGAGACCCCCGGCTGGCTGCCAGCGAGGCACCACGAGGATAAGTCGCGGATCGGAGTGATAAACGACTGCGGCGTTATTAATTGCGGCCTCCATTAACTGATGAGCCCTCCATCTCGCCTCTCTTTCTCCTTTTCCCATCGGTTCTCCGCGCTTTACCCTCGTCCCTCCACGAAGATAAAGAGCAGGCTCTCGTTCCTAGCGGTATGTTCGCCACGACGCTTCTTCTTCGTTCCCCTTCTTCTCGTTCCCGCGTGAAACCCCGCTAGAAAGGGCCCATGCTAGTCCAAGTCAAAGGAGCCTAGCGCTGTTGCGTGCCGCAAATGATCCACGATAGAGGGGCAGGGGACAGGGGTGAAGAAGCCGCGATGCTTTGCAAATGAGCAGGGGCTGCTCCCTAATTTTTATGGCGCTACTAATGAATCGCCTTTGCGTTCTCCGAGTAGGCTCCGTGTACCATACAGCATACTTTCTTGCATCCTTCTTTTGCACTTGTACTTATCTTCGTTAGGGTAAGCCGGTAAATAAACGCGGTGAAATGATAAGGAAATGACATTTCGAAGTTGTACGATAGCAAATGTAATGAATGTCGTGTGCGTCGCATTGGTGTACGAATTTTGAAAACTTTGATCGCGACGGACAGTTTATTTGACTCAAGAGACCTGAAGGAGACCCCGGAGAATAATTTCCGGAAAACGGCTGTTGCTTTCACAACACTTGGCTTGTCGTGTTCGGCGTTTGGAGGGAATCTGATGATGGGAATAAAATGATGTCAATATGTAAGCTTAAGATGGGTGAAGATAATTTTATAAAAAAGGGGGTGAAAATCATGGAAAATTGTTGGTAGATATGAGAAACTGAACGAGAGGGTAAACAAAGTGGTGGTAATTTGTGGAGTGGGAATTCGGCAACTTTGGATAATTAAGGAAAAATGAGGAAAACTTTATTTATGTCAGTTTTGGTAATAAAGTCTTGTGTAAACACCTGGCTTATTGATTTAGTGGGGGGTGCGAGCGTTTAGACTCGGGTCCCGTTAATCCACCGACGTTCGTTCCTTCAGGCCTAGTTTCTAGCGTTTTAAGGTGGTTTTTGAGCGGTACAATAAACTTCATTAAATTCTGTTTTCTAAGGCCCTGTGTGTCTCTAGAGTTTGCTTCTTAAACGGTAGCCATGTTTGTTATACTCCACGGTGATGCTTATTTTCGTCCGTTTTTCGTAAATGTGCACACGATCTCTCCTTTGAACAACTCTTCCCGCACGACGGACGCACGCGTTTGTAGCTCCCAGCCGGTTTCTCAGTGTAATTACTTTTGGCGAAGTTGCGCTTTCATAGCGAGAGCGCGGTTCTAATTTTAAATTGTCATCGCCTTCAAGCGTACCGTCGTCATAATAAACGCATTTATTTGCTCCTCCGCTCCGCCTTTATGCGCCTCCGTCGGGAGGACCTACTTTTTGAAACGGACTGAATATAAAGAACCTTTTTACTCTGACGTAGCGCACAGTCGCAACGACACAATAATATCGGGAGAGACGGCGTGCAGCGGAAGAAAAAGGGGGTGGGACTGAGAGCAACCGTTCCCCCCTTCCCGTATTCTAATTACGGTAACTGCATTATACGTCACGGGAAAAGTTTAATAAGCGACTCACGGTCAACGATCGCGACTTGCACGACAAATTTTGTCGCAAAGACCGGCGTCAGCTTGTACCTTTTGTGGGATTACCGCAAATGTTCCTGCGAGCCGGCACGGTTCGTCGTCCCGTTGCAAATGAGAACCGGCTTGTCTTTTATACGATTCTTCTAATTGATTGCCCGGCTCTCTCCTAAGAATGCTCATTGTCGTGCTCGCTGCAGTCGCCCTTTTGCGGGCGAACAAATCGTACCAACGTAAACTAGAACGCTATATACGGTTTGAATCGTTATGGGAAAAATATTTGCAGCAAAAAGGCAATTTTAGTTTATCGTGCACGCAGAAATTTGATACATATACTGGATGCTCCCTACTTTAATGGCCAAATTGTAAGAGCGTACTCTATAAGTGAAGATAAGAAAAAAAAGGTTATATGAAGTTTGTTTGTAAACGTTTCGTCACAAAGTTACAGGAAAATATTGTCTGTACTTTTAGTGAATTCGTGAAGATTGTTGAAAATGTTTAAATTATCAATTCAAAATTATTAGCTCTGCATTGATGCAAGCTTCGCATGGATCTAAGATCGAATTTATTGCACTCCGAGTTTCTTCGAGATTCTGCTGCGTCTCGGCAACTGAATTATTCATTTGCGAAATTAGTTCCTCGTGTGTATTTATTTCTGTACTACAACTTTGTAACGAAACGTTTAAAAACAAACGTTGTATAACATTATCTTCTCACTTTCACTCGTAGTTCATGCTCCTATCATTTAACCGTTGAAATAGGAAACACCTTGTATAATTGTGAAGGGTTTACGAAGAATGCTCTTTTGGTATAGTTCACACAATCTTATGATTTCACTGCTTCGATCGCTCAACGTCATCTTGATTTATTCACCTGTCCCCCGCCGAAATATGCAGTTCGTTTAAACTCGCAACTTTGAATCATCGATATAGTTAATGTAAGTACTTCAGCGGCACCCAGCATGACCAAACGAGGACACGAATAAATCGTATCGATCAAGAAATGTCTAAGTTCGTATTTGTGGGCTCCTTAACCGATGATTATCGTTATTTTCACGTGGAAATTACTTGGATCAAGATTGAAGACAAATAAAAGATCAACGCGCCCGTTATTAAATGTCATCTATATAATATACTAATTTTTTGAGATTGAATGCTAGAAAATGGCGTGCAAGAGAGAGAGAGAGAGAGGGAGAGAGAGCAGAGAGAGGGTGAGAGCAGAGAAAGGCGGAAAAGAGAGCAAAGGCGAAAGTATGAAAACAAAGAGCAATCATAACGATGGTAATCTCTGCGGTTGACGTACAATTACCTTCGTCAAGGCGCCTAGGAAAATAACCAATTTCAGAAGTGTTTATTGCAGTCTGTAGCCTCCTTCATTGTTCCGTCCGTTAATGAGACGAAGTTGAAGGAAGCAGGATGGAAAAGACGACGAGAAAGGATGGAGAAAGAACAGGCACTCGGTATTACTTTTTAATTTTAATTGTACTTATCTGGCTGGCAGTCTCGAGGAATGAAGCTAAGGAAGAAAATAAAGGGCGGAAATTGCGAGTTCGTCATCGTAACTTGAATTATCTGAATCGTTTCCAGAAACGCGATGGCAGATGACAAAAAATCTTAGATATTACGATTAATAAATGAATTTGATTATTACTAGACTGCGGATTTTTATGCATCTACGGGAAATTTGAATACGCAAAAAATTAAAGAGAGCGAATAATAATATTATTTTATTTGGAGGGTGAAGCAACTCTCTACTTAGATTCTATTGCTTTAATTTTGTTAATGAAAATATGAATTTGCATAAAAATTCGCGGTCTACGTTTTACTTTTGAATATTTGTCAGATGTCGCCACGAACTTTCCGAACGATCCAATACATCTTAACTATCGGTAGTTCAAGTGTTAACTACTCCGCGAATATTGTAACTATTGTACGAATATAGTGTTCGGTTCTTTAAGCAGTTTATGTAATGGGAACAGCTTTTGTATCGTATCAGGCTACACGAATGATGAATTACGCTTATTACACCGCCGCGCTGGATGCTTTGCTATATCGGAGAGATTTAGTCCGATCGACGTGCGGGCTGTCGCTGTAAATATTAAATGTTGCCTCGTAAATCTCATTTTCCCTAAAACGTATCAGTGGAATATTATTCCGTAACGCAACACGCGATTGCAGATTTATATCAATCAGAACACCGGGTCCCAATTAAAATTCACGGTAAAAATCTAACGCTGCCCCGTTTATCGGGAATATCTATATAAATCCGAAACGTAATCCCTTAGGATTTTGCGTCGCGCCCTCCGAAAGTATTTTAATATTTTATCTGAAATTCAAAATCGACAGTCGCGCGCGGCCACCCATTTCTATCTCCCAAGATTACTCAAGGTTTATTTAAACCACGGATTCCTCCAGGAGAATCATTCCCGTGTATACTTCAGCCGAAAAGTTAGATCGTCTGAAAGTTCCAATCGAATCGAGGAAGAAACTCGATAGAGTTTAAGTTACTCCAAGGTTCGACAATCTCAATCTACGGAAAAATCGCTTCGAATCGAAATTCATTTTCGTAGGATTTGCTTGATTTCCTAAGCGTGGCTATCGCCGGTGATACTAGCCGAGGTCGATTCTCCTGGCACGTTCGAACTGCGATTCACGTGGAACGCAGCTCGCATCTTATTTGCTCGCAATCCCGTCGTGCGATCACGTTTGCGCGATTTAAAAGTTCCTCGTTCGCGTTCCGAGTCGCGACCCTGAAGGGAAACTCGCACGTGTATCGATGGAGAGAGTCGCTATAAACCTTCGCATCGGCGTTTGCACGGCGATCGATCCGCTTGGTCAATGGAAAGGAGACAGAAAAAGAACGGGCTGAAAAAAGAGAGAAGGGTATTGAACCGTTGCAAATTATTCATGCTGGAGAATTTCTTTCCTAGATTGCATTCTTCCCCTGCTTCGGTTGTACGTTCGTTTAACGCGTTCCTCTTGACGAGGAGGATTGCGCGCGTCAAATTCAATGATAGGAACCGCGAACGAATCGAATCAAATGTGGTATCAACGAATACGCGATCGCGGGTAGTATCGATGAGCGATAATAAGCTAGATACGAAACTCGATAATGTGTCCCCGATGCGTCAGTTGTCCAGCTTGTCTCCGTAATTCGATACATCGATCGATACCTGTAACCGCGTATTCAGTATCGTTTTAACAAATGGGCAACAAACGGTTACCCAGATAAACGCTATGATACTTTAGAATTATAGAAAAGAGATAGGGTTTCGATAGAACGCTTTAACACGTTTACTGCGGTTTCACTCGTTTCGTGCTTCATTATTAATATTTCTTCCGCACGCTAGCGAAAGAAGACGCGTTATAAATAATTTAGAGAAAGGTTCAGTAAAGGTGAAAATACAAAAAAAAAGAATATTGTAGTAATTTTAATATACAGTAGACTCTCGTTTTTCCTTTTGTCGGGATAAAAAAAATTGACCCAGAAGAAAATGATTGCAACTGCGATGAGATATATCTAGCGACAAGATAATTCACCTACAATTGATGTATTACTTTTAAAAAAGGTGCCGTGCGTTATTCAATATAATTACCTTACATAAGTCGTATCTACTTTTTATAATATATATGATTTATTTGCAAATTCAGAATAAAGTTCAATCAACTGTGTATGTGCCATTTTGATCAGTAACCTTCCCTTATTTGTCTAATAGCTAAAGTGTTTCTCTTTTGTAAAATTTATGCGATTTGAAAAAATGCCCAATAAAAACGGGATGAATTTATGCTGCAACCCAATATTTTCGGATTAACCGATCATTCGTTTATCCGATGAGAGATTCGGTCCCACGAAGACCGGTCAAGCGAGAGTCTACTGTAATAGTCGTTTGGTTGAAGAAATACGTGCCATTTATTTTGAAGATTCCTTCGTCGCGATCCGCAGCGAATGCGTTAAGCAGTAATTACTTAAAAAGGATCGCGATGGAAGCGCTTGTTTGATCGAAACTTCACTCGAATAAAGGTCGGTCTTACGGCTTGCTTCACCGAAACATTCGGTAAGCGAATATAAATTATTTTGCCGGGAAATGATCCGCTCGTGGTGGCTCACTTTCACGGCGATTCCAGGCGATGGGATAAGGCAAGGAGGAAATAAAAAGAGGCGAGTACCGAGAATCCAACACCGGTTGGCCGCCACAGGCAGGAACAGACGATCCAGCGGTGGCAGGAGATGGAGTGTGAAACATCGGTCCATCTTTCCTGCCCTTCTTGCACCCGCTACGATACTCGTATTTTGCAGTTAGACGAATCCTAACTTGGATAACGGAGAATACATTACATACCAAAACGTCGAGTTTAACCCATTGCACTACAATAACAAGCCGCACTCGTTCTATGAATTATGGCGTAGATTCGACAAAAATGGATACTGCCGACGAGAAAATTTAATTTGAACGATAATTTCGGCTTTGCGTTATAATATTGAGCGTTCCTAAGTAAAATGTGCCCACAAAATTCAAATAACTTGTACGTAACGCAATAAGAAAGCAGTGATTATCTAACGCTAGCATACGTAAGTAATAAAATAATCGTAGCGCAACGGGTTAAAGAGGGGATTACCAGAAGACCAGATTACGAGCCGAACACTTAGGATATCTTTTATGAAACTATTGTACTTATCAAATTCTCATTTCCTAGGATGGGTACTAAGGATGGGTTGAAACTTATATTTTAAATTCGCGAAACTCGAATGCGAGACTTTGCAAGAACTCGAAACCCACGAAACTTTCGAAAGCCTGAATCTTGATTATCTTCTTTTTACTCCTAAGGAGTATCTGTTTTGTTAGGAATTAAAATCTTAAGAAATTCTTGTTAGAAAATCAAATTATCTAATGAATCTAATTTAGTGGAACTTAAATTTATTTGTAATTTAAATAAATAAATAAATTGAAAAATTTTGTGAGATATTATAGATTTGTACGTTTATTTTGATTCGGTGTAAATGGAATCAATTAAATCTATATGCAAACCTAATTTGATTATTAGTTGAATAATCGTAACGTGATAATATTTTCGTTATTTACACAAATTATTATTTACCTAGGTTCCGAGTGTTTCGAATTATAACAGCAGAACAAAGCTTCGAGTTCTCGAAACTCGTAACTTTTTTAAGTTTCACTGAGTTTCTACGTTTCGAATGTCCCATGTTTGGTTAGTACGAAGAACCTTCTTTCATAATTTCTGGATCTGTTTACTTCAAAAATTGGCGCCCAGTCAGAGCAGCTTAATATACAGCTCGTTTCTTTCCAAATAACAGGAATTCCACTATCAGCTAGCTATTAAACGACTCTGGTACGCCGAAAACTTTAACCTGCTTTGCCGGCCTGATAATGGACCGATCCTCGCCATGAATCTTTCTTTATGGTCTCCAAACTTCTCCAATCCGATATATAACGCCCACGTATTCGCTTGAAGGAGATTCGAGCGTTGGTACGGTCCAACACGTCCCAAATACGCGCTCACACTCGTGCAGAGAGAAATATGGGTTACATATTAGAGATACGGAGATACATAAGATAATGTAAACCAACCACGTTGTTACCTACTGGCCCACTATGTGCAGTGGCACAAAGTAAAACTCGGACACTTACTGTAACGCTCATAATTTGCATTTGGACGACTTCAAAAATTGATGGACACTTCCGTTAATACAAAATCTTGTAATTGGAAGGTTCGACAATTGAAATGCTTGGGAATCCAAAAGCATGGAAATTCGAACGCTAGGGAATCCAAAAGCTTAGTAATCCAAAATACTTGGAAATCCAAGAGCTCGGAAATTCGAATGCTTAAAATTCTAAAGTCTTGGAAGTCAGAACGCTTGAGAATCCAATAGCTTGGTAATTCGAACGCATGGAAATCGAAAATCTTGGAAATCGGAACAATTGGGATTTCGAATGCTTACAAATTCAAACGCTTATCGATCGCTTCTTAAACCATGAAAGTGTAAGTGTCCAAGTTTTACTCGGCCTATTGCATAACGGCCAAATGCGTCTTTGGCAAATGCTTTCGAAGGAAAAGGTAGTTAGCTTCAAAAGGTAGCATCGCTTGGGTATAAAGCGAGGACTTCTGCCGCAACAGCAAGTCCCAGTGCCTAGGGTTACGCGTTAACCTGGCACGATCGATTGATCCGATATACCATCGAGTTGATAAAACCTTGCGTAGGTTCTGCGGTATAAGAAGAATGCCAATCAATGAAACGCCATAATCCATTTCAATTCTGCTTACGAACATTCGCTGAAATTTATCCCGATTGCTGATCAAATTTGATCGTCCTACAAACTCTCCGCTATGTCCAAATGAAATTCGAAACGTATGAAAACTATCCCACCGCGAACTGAAAGCGCTTTCAAATTCCATTTAATTTATCGTAGGAACGTGAACAAACGCTAGAGACCATAGTGATATCTGGATCGAATAAACAACAGTAACAACGCGATGAAACGATATATTGCGCAACGTGCATTGACTGGAATGCTGCACGATAATTCAATAAGCAGGTTATTTATCGGTAATTCGTTGATCGTTTCAATATCAGCAGGTAAGTGACCGAGGGGTCGTTGCAAAGGGAATAACAGCAGGGGGAGGCAAAGAGGCGCAAGAGGGGCAGGAAAGGCGGAGGAGAAGGAGGAAGAGGAGGAGCGCGGAGGCTCGTATAGCCAGAGAAATCGAGAAATGTGGGACGAGGGGTGCCATTAATTTGGCAGCCGTTGTTCGACTCGCCCACTGGACCTTTCGTCTCTCCCTCTACGGAGATCTTAGCCTACGTCCGAATTCCTCGGCTAACGTTCGAACTGCACACACTGTAATATAAGTTCCTTTCCCTTCTCGTATCGTTCTACCTTCGTCCTTCCTCTTACTCGGCCATCTCTCTCTTCCCTCTGTTCTTTCGTTTCCTTGTTTTCTTCCACCTTCGCTCCCTCCCCATTTCCCTCTCTCACCCTCCCCGTAAGCACGTTGCCATTCCTGTTCCTTGGCTCTTTATTGCTTCTATCAACGTGCCCCGGTTGATTTATACATCTATATGTTCCGTTCCGCTCTGTTCTGCAAAGAGAGCAGAGAAGAGCGAGCGAGGCCTGCGAGGAGTGTTCGTGTGCCTCTTCGAACGCGATATGGCGGCTAGGTTGCGCAGCAAGGAACCCACCTTCCTCGCACGGGGTGGATATAATATTATCGCCACGGATAAGCAGTTGCAACGCCATACATCTAGCCATGGCGCGCGTATTGTATCGGGGATACTGTTGACTCCGTGCAGGCAGAAATCATTTTTATGTGGCGGCTACGTCGCGAGCTAGGGAACCCCACCGGATATTGTATTCATATATCGAGGCAGTGTCGGCCACGGCCGGTCAACTTCGTAATTATTGCGCCCTCTACGCGATACTTCTGCAAACGTATTTATTCTTCTACTAAAAGGCCACGTATCGCGTTTCGCCGTTCTCGAATTCAGGTGTTTCTCGTGAATCAAGAAATTATTAGACGTTCACGGTTGAAAATAATAGCGTACTCTTCGACGCGTTCGTACACGCATCTCTGTATGTACTTATGTACACACATACAACCATGAAACGTATCACCAACAGCATTCCCGGTTCGCGTGGAAAGCAAACATCGAGGAACAACCTTGCAAACAGTTTAAGTGGCTAATCGCTGCTATATCGGAGCAGTTGAGACTTTGTTCACGGAGAGGAAGATCAAACGACCGACAAGAAGGCAAGCTCGATCGACCGGATACTTATTTTTTTTTTCCTTCCTACGTTCCCCGCGTGGGTCATTCGGGGCTGGTGTCTCGCGTGGCTTCGCGTGCTAATCCCTTAAGCGCGATCCTCGTGTAAACCCAAAGAGCTTCGGGATCGGATCGGTGCCAAGGCAAATACAAGTTGTTAAATACGCCGTGCACCACGTGGGGCGATAACAACCTACTACTCATGTTCGATACGCGTTACGTGCCACAGGGAGCTCGAATGCCGCGTACGTAACGCGAATAACTTGCCCCACGCTCGACCGCCTGCATGCTCGTTTCTCTCTAACCACCCTGCAACTCCCTTTTCTCCGTCACCATATCCGCGTTCCACGCACGCTTCTATCCCGCGAGTTTAAGCAAACGATGCAACGCGAAGGGTTGGTGCTTGAACACCAGCATCGGGAGTATTTCCAACAACTCCGATAGGTAGCCTAAGAACCATCGAACGCGAACGAGTTTCTAAAGGCACGGAGATAATTGTCTATCGAATGAAAGCGTGATCAGCAGTGTTTAAGCACGCCTCGTACTCTTGCATCTCCAAGTACTCGTTGCTCTTGTAAACTTACTTGATAAGACGCGTTGTTGGCGTTTGATAAGACGCTGCTAACGGTGCTCATAAATATCGTTGGCTAACGGTGATACTATAAATGTACTTTCTCATAAAAATCGCGTTGAAGCCGTTGGAATTCAATCAACGATGCGTAGGAGATTAAGGAATGAGCCTCACCAAGCAAATGAGCTGTGCAGCTGCCTAAGACTGCCGTCGTACGACGTTGCCACGTAATAAACTAATGTCTCAGGTGCTGAGACCTCGTACGCCTAATTTGCACCGCAACGAGACACGACGCCACCCCTTTATACGTAACTACGCTACACAGCTCAAACACACCGTTAATCCTGACAAGATACATCAATAGCGGCTTCAAGTTCACGTGAAACGATGCTTCCACATAATTTTCTCCCAGTCTCGTGCACACAGTCCAATACCTCTCGGTCAAGTTGATAGGATGTAATTAGTAGACACGATGAACGCGTTTGGCGGCGCCATGAATTTCTCCCCGGTGAAAAGTTAACGACTAGGAAAATTAAAATTCGCAGGAGCCGCCGCTCGCGGTTTACCAGCCCCATAGACGATATTATCGGCCCTTAACGCATTATATACCGACGTTACTTCACGGATAGCCAGCATCCTGACTAACCGCAGTGAACCCTGCGCCCAAGCATAGATCAGGACGCGTGTATTCGATCGGATTACCGAGGGGGATCAAAGATTCCGCCCGAAGCGGTTCGATCGAGCCGGCGATCGTTAATTATTGATCGAACGGCAGCGGAATAAGGGAACCCGCGAGGCTAGCGATGCGTCTTCTTGAATTGTACAAAGTATCGCACCGACTACACTTGTTGCTCTGCGCGTATCCTATCTGCCGCGCTATCGTAACGATGTCACGCGCCCTCAACGATACGAGATGCCCGGTAGATCGCGAATCGATACGCAATTATCGTTCCTGACCTGTTACCCTGTTGTCCTGTCTCCGTAATAACGATAAATCCGTGAACGGACCATCGTAAAGAGCCGCGACGCAGCCAATAAACCGTAGGTAACACGAGATTTTGGTATATAGGGTAGACGCGTTTAATATATAAGATTGAATGCCAGCTACAATTAATTACGCTCACCGCGAAGAGACCGATTTCTGCCCCCGTCGTATTTCCTTAATTCACGAGCCCCGTCGAAAATATTATTTTTCTCGGGGCAGAGATGCCACGAGTAGGAGAAGGTACTCCGAGTCTCGTCCGATCTCGCATGAGCATAAAGCACCGAAGCGGCGCGGCGGTGTGCGCCCGAATTCCTCGAAAGAGAACGGTGTGCGTGCTACGTCATACGAGACCTGCCTTCGAGAACGCGGTATGATATGTTTAATAGCAGGATCACCGGCCCTGCTGTCCGGCTTCTCCTTTTCTCTCATTCTCACTCTTGGTTTTACCTGCGCAGCACGCCCGTCCACCCTACTACTTACGGTTATTAATGGCAGCATCGCGGAGCGGTCACCACCCAGCGCAAGAACCAGAGATGGCACCGATACTATTTCATACTTTATTTATTTACACGCAACCCGACGCACGATCGCCGGATAGCGCGCCTCCGACGCGAATTTATGAAGTGTGGCAAGGAAAGAGGAGCTTTCCGCTCGTTCTCGCTTCGTTTCGCGTCCCCCCGAGCGTTTCCGTTTCTTCTAGCCGGGAACGAGTCTCGTCTAATCACGATGATCGATAGAGACAAATGGAGAACCCGGAGAATTACCACCTCAGTTTTCGTAATGAAAATAAAAACGTACCTTTCCCAAGAGATTACGTAACGAGACCGCACCTTTCTTGTAAGCATAGAATTTAAGTTAAGCACGCTGCTGCTACTCACCTGAAACAACGAAAAAGAAATATTCTATTAGAATGCTATCGAAATGGCAAAAAATAGAATTACATGGTTTGAAGATTTGTAGATGTAAAATGGATTGCGTTGTAGTAATTTTAACAGTCGCTTTAAAGCCGATCCAAGGTCATTTCAAAGCCATTGATCCTTTTTTGAAGCAGTAACTCTGTTTTATAGCGTGTCGTTGCATTCCATATCAGCGCGAGTTCAACGACACGGATATTATGACTTTGAAATAACCGTAAGCAATAAATCGCGACATCTTCGATTCTAAAACAGGAAGCCCTGATAATTATACTGTGGCACTTAGAAGTGCTGACAGTTGCTTGTGGGAAATTACTTCTAATTACGGCGACGCAGTGACCAGACGGAAGGAAACCGCATGCTGTAAACGTCGTTGTTTGCCCTTATGAAACTATATAATCGCTTTTTTCGAGACGCTTCAACGAATCGCGATAACATCCTACGGAGTCAAGTTTTTTTAGCGGAACTTGGTTTGTTATTTGCCGGCTGTGAAAGCGATACGTAGCGCAACATGGAGATGCGAAAGTAATTAGCGGTAGTCATTGCCGTAATATCCGCGTCTCTGCAATTACTCGGCGTATACAGCTGGCTAGTTATAGCCGAGCGTATTCAAGGTTTCCCGCAGAAACCCACAAACTTGATGCTCTTGTGGCGTCGGCTACGGGTGGCAACTAAGGCTACCGGTCATTCTGGACCAGTCTTCGGCGACAGAGACGCCAAAGGCGGCAAATTAATGTCAAAGCCAGAGACTCATCTGGCTGCTTCCGGTACGTCGTGCTCTGAACATCGTTCTGGAAAAACAGGAATACGCACCCATTGAAGTTAGTCACGTGGGTACTTTAATCATGGGAAATGGTTCGTATCAGCTGGTGTATAGTTGGTTGAATCTGCATGTACAGCAAACTCACGAAAGTTAGTGGAAGACTGCGGATCTTTATGCAAATTTATAATTTTGATTTAACACCGTTAAAGAAATGCGACCTAGACGAAAGGTTGTTTCACCCTCGAAATATTGCGCGTGTGCAAAAGTTTCGATGGGTTCAACCATACACGATTGTATTGTTACATTCAAAGTAATTAATTCAATCCATCAAATGATCGATATTATTTTTAAACACTTAGGCGTGGTTTTTTATACAATTAATACACCTTTTGATTTAACTCAGCATTTCTTTTCAACAAAATTAAACATTCTACTTTGTCTTAAATATAGTTGTTATTGTACTACGACACTGTATTTTCCAGACAAGTTATGGATTCGTGTTTGAAACAAATTTGATCATTTGATAAAATAAATTCGTCGATTTATTAAAAAGTGACGGATTACTTATTGATTCACATCTAATAACTTCGAAACGTCTCTGTAGAATACGCAGGCTGAGAGCCAAAATTTTGGAAATCCTTTGAAGCGAAATGAATTTTTACGCACGTGTGGCACTGATTGTCGATCAATCAAAATTCAACAGCTGTAGGTTTAATTTATCAAGTCGTCATACGTAATTTCCATCCGCGCTGTGGAAGTTGCTTGATTGCTTCGGTAATTCTTAGAAAGTCAAAGGATGCTAGAGGCAAGAAACTAAATGGTGGAAGGAAATGCTTAACGATTAAAGCATAGCAGCAATAAGAAGTTCAACGTTGGACTCGCGTAAATTATAGGATGCCATCGCATCGACGCGACGCGATGGCTCTAGCCGCGGCTAACAGAATCGTTTCTAGAGGGCTGACATTGGAGAGCTTCCTAGTGGTGGTTGTCTGGGAAGCAGAAGCTCCTCGAAATTCCAGTGGGTCAGGCTATGGATCAACGGAACTTGGAATCCGGTACATTAAGCGACCACAAAGCGTACAGCTCCGCACCGCGAATCGCTCGTAAACCGTGCAAACATCGTTCGCGACGCTTCCTTTCTACGAGCATCTAACTCCTCTTAACTGTCGCGCTTAAATGGTATTCTTTGCTTCCTCCTGGCAAACTCGAGCGCCGCGAAACCGTCGCCCATTAAGGGGCCAGCTTTTCCATCGATATTTATTCTGTGCGCGTTACACGGAATGAAAGACGCAGAGAAGTCTTTTGTCGATGGCAAACTACGGTTTTCAAAGCGTTCCGATCGATAGACGAGGAATGCTCTTTCCTCGACGAAGTAATGTACTTATCATGACGTACATTACTTCTACGTTCAACTTAAACCCTTACACGAGACGCTATTGTAACCAAGCGTCTTGAATTGCATCGCGCGTGCAATTCCATCAAATTTCTCTGATAACACGATAAAGTATATACCGTCGCCCTCAATATCTTTAAACGACCAACCGGTAGATATATTCCTCTGCTTCTCTTCTTTCTCTTCTGCTCGATACTTTCGAGATCTCCGCGGGAAATCGGAAGGACGTAATTCGGAAAAATACATTGCCGAGATACTCGATTTCGTTTCGGCGACCGTTCGAGTAATTTTAGGTATTGTCGATCCACATCGAGGTAATCTGACGTATCTACGTTCGAACGGAAGCTTTACCCATTTCCGATGGATCGATAATTGTCCACCCACCATTATCCAAGATCAGATTGCTTGGCAACAGTAGTGGCGATGAACAATAGCGATCCTGATTGCCTCGATAGCGTAAAAAAAGGATTCGCGTGCAGAGTTAAATGGCCATTCGTAGACGTTTGTATAACCGGAACCGGAGGAGGTACGACAGCTAAGAGAAACGCTGCGGTTGGCGAACTTTTTAGAGGCACTTCTATCCTTCTTTTAAGACAGAAATCAAATCGGTAATGGCTCGATCCGTAGTAGAAGCGCGGACGGAATAGCCCTTTTTGTCGCCATGAAGCAAAACGTATCTATTACAGTGGAATACCGTTCGAGTGCGCAGATGTAGATGTATAAATCCCGACTGAACGATAGAGGCAGATAATCTGCGCTACCGTAGAAATTGCACGGAAAATTGAATATACAATCCCGCAGGATATTAAACGGCACGTAGGACACGACTTTACGCCGCCTGCAAGATTTTACCGCGACCGAATCCAGGTGGATACCTCCCATCGCGGACAGAGCGTTCTGGAAACGTACGAGGAAGAGGAGAGGGGCGTGTAAACGTAGCGACCCAGCAAAGGGTATTTACATAAAAATTTCCTACGGGCCGCATTAGCATCCGAAGCTCGGGATAATACAATAAATCGTTCGAGTACGTGGATCGTGATCGGGCAAAGAAAGAGGGCGGAATATTCGACAAGGTCCGCGAGCGAAGAAAACAGCCACGAGCGATCGGTTTCATTGCGATGCGGCCACGATGCGGTCGCAGTCATCGCAGCATCGAATATATACCTGCTGGAATTCCTCTACGGATCAGTAGCTCCGCGATAGGCAGTACAGGTACCGGTTATGTCACGGTATGCTCGAATAGCCCGCGGGTCGAACCGCTACAGCACACGTACGACCTCCACGCTGACTGGGGCACTCTGCGGGGACCAAACGAGGTGAGAGGGGCGTACGCGACGTGGTAGCACCAAGTGCCAATAATATCTTCATGGCACGTCGTGTCGGGAAGATATACTCAGGATCCAGGTACATCGGGACTCGCGATAGGTAGTCCACTCCCTCGAAGTAGCCGTACGGTAAAGGCAACGGCAGCAACGGAAAGAAAGTAAAACGAGCTTTCTTGCCAGCACAAGGTGTCTCTCTTAACGATCCTCCGACCAGCATGTCGGTATGTAGCCGGTCCGGGTACAAGAAAAATATTTCCAATCAGAATGAACCCTGGCTGATATTCGAGCATGGTTGTCGAACGCAGGATACCTCGATGAACGATGGTCGATCGCTATCGGAGACAGGTATCGCCGAGATATGCATACAAATAGCGGTACTCCTGCATGTCCGTTGCGCGAATTTCGTCGTGTCGAGGTGCGTAAGATGTCTCAATGCGGGTGGATCCATTGTTCATCGTAGATCCTTATCGATGAATCCATAGGATCGATAGGGTACGATGACTTTCGGTTCTACGGCGCCGGGTAAGCACGATGATTTATAAGCCGCGTCACGGAACGCAGCGGACAAATTTGCAGCCCCCCTGAACGGGATAATTTGAACGTGGAAATATGTAAATGTTATTACACGCGGTCGAGGAAATGTTTGACTTCGTGACGACGACGGCTGCGACAATGTTGAATTCGTGTGGTCGGTGAAATATGGAATGTGAGAGAACTCGAATTTTAAACCATAATACGATTTCAAGGGGTGAATGTAAATATTTAATACCGTATACGACTTTACAAACTAAATATAACAGTACCTATATTTTATCCAATTTTTCTTATAGTCTAAATATTTTCACGCGAAAAACACTTTGTTCTCGTATGTTTTGTCTAGGAGAAAAATACGTTTCTTCGTACTAGAGTGCTACTACGCAACGTTCCAAATATTAATCACTAGGGCGAAGGGAGGGAAAAAGGGATGCAGGGTTGCTAAGTCGACGCTAAAGCTGCTCGACAGAATTCCGACCGACTGAGGTCAGATACATTGAACGCAACATGCCGCAAACATTTATACACAGGGGTGCACGCACACTAGCACCCAGTATACGCAAGTGAGCCGAGACTATGGAAGCGAAACAGGGTACGGTAAGTAGGGGTAGCAACAGGAGAGGGGGAATACCACTTGCACCCTGCCACGGTGGTCGTGTAATTATGTCGTGATTTATAATGATGGCGGCCAGTCGCCGGTGTGCAATTCATCTACTAAATGAAACGCCCGAACCTTGTCACGGCGAGTTCGTCACAGCGACGAAGCCTCAACTTTTATTCGTATAAATTACGCGTATCACCGTTGCTGGAGTACCTCCGCGTAAACAAAAACGTGTAATCATATTTTAAATTGCTTCGATAGTGTTTCAGTATTATACGTGCCTCTTTCGTCAAAAAACGCAGTAGTCGGGTTACTGAATTTGTACATTTTTGTTACAATGTAAAAAGAATTTGAAATAAAATTGTCCCAACGAATTAGATTTGTTCGTTTATTCCGTAATCTATTCCGTTCAAGTAAGTTTCGATCTCGCAGCACAGGAAACACAGTTTCAAATGAATGATAATGAGGATTGATGACAACGCATTTAGCAACCGTCGCAAGATTGCGGTTTCGCAAAGGACCGCACCGCGAGGGTTATCCGTGGCACAGGGATAGAATCGTGTGTTCGCACGAGAAATAGCGTATCGCTGGATGAGCAAATAAAAATGACGCTCTTTATCAAATCGCGCTTTCCTCTTCAGCTGCAGCTGACCGTCGATCACACGCGGTGGCGCGATCCACTGGTGGACGCAAGCTCATCAATCGTGGCCCAGCTATGAACGCGCTCGAAAATGTGCAAGCTTAAATTTTTCCAGGATGAATCATCTTTTTCCTCGGGGTCGCAATGCTGGGGCAATAGCTGCCGTTTTACGTCACCCCTGAAAGTCGTTTAAAAGCGCCGGTTATACGACAGTGAGACCCTTTTATTCTATACCGTCGAGGTTGACTATTTACGAACCACTCTCGAAGGATGGAAGAGCCTCGTATATCAACTTCTGTTTAATTTCTATTCATGCACCGCGTCGTCTTTGCGATCCTCTTTAAGCGATATATCCGTGTAGCTGAAAGATGGTTGGAAATAGGAAGCCAAAGACAAATCCGATCCTTTGGCGTTCGATCACCTATGAGGTGTCGCGAACGTGCCAATGTAATTTGATGTAGGTTTATAACAAGCGCATCTCGCCTTGATCCGATAGGTAACGGAGACTCCAGCATCGACATACCACGACGATCTATGCACACAGCTTTACTGCAGTCAAAAGTTAGATCCATCGCAAGGAGATGTCTTCGGTAATCGAAGATAGGTTTCATCGACCACTTTGATTCGCAGACGTCACGATACTCGCGGACGAGGAGATTGACTGCGAGCTGTTCGATAGAACAAACCCTGATCGAAATACACAGTTCTCTAGCTCGCAGCATTCACGAGTCTGACTGCCGCTACCATGGAGCTATTGATGCTCCGGAGTTACGCCACCGTGAACTGTTCACCCAACTGCGTTGATTACGCTCCAAGACTCGCACAGTGATATCCTTCTAACCCCCTGCATCTCTTCTTAACCTTCCAAAGATTCTCTCTCCGCCAACCCTCCTCCTACTCCTACCATTATGACGTCTATACGCTACCTATATTTTCGATTCGTCTAATCTTCTCTCTTCAACTTTGTTACGAAGCGTTCGGCTATAATTTCTTTCGTGGAATTTCTTTCTTAAAGTCTCTGTAACGTTAAGCGTGTTCCATTCCCCCTCGGTCTGTCTCGATTCTTCTTCCTTCTCTTCGGTATTTTCTTCGCCACCCTTCTTTCTTTATCCTTTGGGCCTCCCATGGTCTCATCGTTCAAACGTTCTATGTTTTTTTAAGTAGGTGGGATAAGGTCGTTAATGAAATTCCCTTCTGACTGGGGAGCGCGGTTCCTCTTGGCTAGTTCCTGGCTGTTTTTCATCGGCAACCTCGCTGAAAGGGATCTCCTAGGGTGGACATACGCGGGATCCCCGGTTTTTCGTTGACGACACAGAAGAGAGAGGCGGGACCGCCGATCCGTTCGAGAGTTTGCTGTCACGCTGCTCGAGATTGGCTGGCTTCTTTTCACAATGACTCTCACAAGTACTCCGCCTCTATCTTCCCCTTTTCTCTGTCCTTGACAAGGTAGCCGTGCAAATGATCCGGAACGAGCAAAACATTGGAAACCTATTGCCCGTCGTTATTACACTTATTAGACGTGGAGAAGTCGGACAATGCGGAAACTCTTCGCAAAATTCGACGACAATCACGAGCATTGTAGATAGGTTTCATTTGCCAGTTAATTGCTCGCGAAGTTTATCGTGTCCCTTAATTAACGCGGTAAATCAACGCTGCTGAGTAGGTATATGATATTTCCTGACTCCTCTCTATTCCGAGAGCAGACCGGTTTATTCCTATTCGACCGAGCTGACAGATACGCGTGGTTGGAATTAAGAAACTAATGAACGCATCGAAATATTAAAAATATTCTACTGCGAGAACAATGAAAAAACAATAAAAGAATGAAATAGAAGAAAATAGTACAGAGGGAAAGGATGCGCCCAGTCGGTGAGCAGACTTTTTCGTAATTTAGTCGACGCTTTGTTCAATTGTACTCCATTGTTCCGCGTATTTGCCGACGCGGAACAAAATGCATCGCGAACGGTGGGAGATTTTATTAAAAATGTCCCCTTTCGTCGAGCCACGTGGCCGCCCTTGTTTCAGCCGTACTCTACAAACACGTAGTTAATCGAGAAAAATCAGTGCGTAAACGAGGAGGTATGCTCGTCGCGGTGCACAGCGTACAGTTCACCCGATGCGGCGTTGGCGTGGCATGGCGTGGCGCGACACGCGCGTGCATCGTATGATTTGCATCGGCGCAGAGAATACACACGGTGTAATGGAGCACCGAGGCCAAGCAATTAAATTCCAATTTAATAAAGGCACCGGGGGAATGTCGACGCCGCGGCAAAGTTTCATTTCAACGGGGCTGGAATCCTGAGCGTGCGACCGCGTCTGCCTCGCGATGGTATGCGTATATACACGCTCACCGGTTGCGTTTCTAGCTACCAGAGACGAATCAATCACTGTTCCCCCTGCAAAGCGATCGCAATGTTGCTATTCGATGCCAAACGACCAGCGAATAGTGGAACCGTGGCTGGAAAAAAAAATTCCTTTGAATCGCCGCTGTAGAACTCGAACGCGCGATCGCGATTCAGAATCGAAACCTGTGTCTTTCCAAATAAATTGCTTTCTCCTTTCGCTTTCGATACAAGATATTTTTTTATAAGTATAAGAGCACAGATACATCTCCGGAATTCAATCTTATTTATTCGAGAGATTGGATAGCAATCCAGTTTGCAAGAGCGCCGCATCTTATGCTATCATCTTAAAGCTATTCGTCGGAACAAGCAAGCGAGTATGGGTGGGAACGATGCGAGAGCGATTTGACAGATCGATCGGGCTAATCCGCGACAAGGAGCAACCATGTAACGGTACGTGTAGTCGGTCGTGTCTACGACGGATCGTAGGATCTGGAGAAGTAGCATAGATAGAAGAGAGAAGAGCTCGAGGATACGTTTGCGGGGAGAACGGGATATAAAGGAACGATTCGGAAGCAATTCGGTAAGTACATGTCGATTTATGTCCGTGAATCGCCGATAGCTCACCTCCGCTATTTTCTCCCTCCCTTTTCTCCCCGGTTGTTCCCTTTCTCAAGCCTTCTCGACACTGGGTCGTCGAGGGAGGCGTGTTCTCAGAGATCTGCGAATGTTATTGTACGAGAACGCCGGTCGTTTCCAAGCTCCCCTTCATATTTTATACACCCGGTATATAACGCGCCGAAGAACGTCTCCGATGGTCTATCTTATGACGTTATTTGCGAAGTGGCTCGAATTGATGGTCCATCCGTTGTCGATCCGTTTACCGGTGCCTCTTTGCTCCTCTCGGGATAGGCCGAAAAACTTTGTCTGGAACGAATTACGAGTAGCCTTTTCTCTCCGTTCGTACGAAACATCCAATCGTTCCTCGGTAGAAAGATGATAAACACGGTCCCAAGTTGTTGCCGTTTCGGGGATGATGTGGGGAACGCTTGTAGAATCTTCGATTCCATTTACCATCTGAATCGTAAATATAGTTGGCCGGGGCAGGGAAGAAAAATCGCGTCGTCGATGTGAAAAACGACGGGTCTTGCGTTCAATTTATTAAGTCCCATCGCGTTATATCTTGGCCGCGAAAGAGGAGATCGCGGCGCACTTAATATTATTACTCACGAGACAGCGATTTCGTTGATGACGATGATTGATATTCCTCTCGAGCGTGCCGGTTTTGCTGTCGTCATCGCGTATGCCTCGTCGCTCGCACGCCATTCACCGAACGGCCCGCGGAACGTTTTCACGCGGATACGCCGCATTCATTCGTGAGTGACACGCACGTCGCTCAACCCCAATTTTAACGTCCCTTTAATTATCGATTATTACGCTTTTTGATCCGTAATAGATGGGAACGCGAAGGTATGCAGATTATTCAGGCGAGTTGCAGCTGTTGAATAATCCAGCTGGCCACTGATGAGCCAATGTTTTTCGTACCGCTATCCCTCATTTGCTTTATCTCTGATTCTGACTAAGACTAATGCGAGCGATTCGCCCGATCGTTTGTAACCCCCTCTGACCCTCGCACTCTCGATCCGGCTAGCACTCATTTACCCCCGGGAGCCACCCTCGTCTCCAGTCTTTTGCCGACTAACAGGCTGTCATTTATCCGCCACGAACCGATGTCTGGTTAGTACGGACTACTTCGTGAAAATGTTCTCATCGTTCACCGCAAACCGATAGAAAACATTCCGTTAAATTCTTCTTTCCCCTTTTAATATTATTCTTAATTTTTCTTATCAAAAATTAGCTTCAAAAAATTCCATAATAGCTAAGACTTTGATTAGTCTTTAAAATTTACGCTCCGGTTTAGTAGATGAGTGTTTTACCACGACCCTCTAGAATACAGAACGGAACATGCAACGTGACAACGATGCAAACTTACAAATCGTTGATCCGATGATCGGACTCCCATCAGTCAGTTACCGCTTGTCAATTGGAGCAGTTCAGTCCGATTGTAATGTGAATGATTCACGAGTGACGAGTTATTCATCCACAAGATTACTGTGTTTCACACATTTATATAAATGCGCAGGATATAAGAAAGACGCGTACTGTACGTCCACGGAAAGAAGGCAGACGAGTCTTCGCATCCTCACTGTAGATATGGTCTATTGTCTTCGCTATCACCACACGCCGTCTTCGTTATTAAACCATTGTCGATCTTTAACGTCTTCGATTAATAGTGAACAATGCATGTGCTTGTAGGGAGGTTAGTAAATTGTAATTAGGACGGAAATGTAAATACTTGCGTGCCTTCTTATCGCGGACAAATAGTACTCGTCGTCACGACCGGCACGAGTCTGAGAAGTAATAAACATTGTACGACTGATTTATCTCGAGCACAATAACAGATGACACTAAGACAATACACATGTTACCGTAACAGATGTCGCGATTAGTATCCTTAAGTTCTATGTTCTAACAAATCCGATCAAAATATTGCATATGAGGTTTTGATATAACATATATGTATAACTATATACGGAGAACACTTTTTATTATTTTCCCATTATCAACTCTTACTACGATAAAAAGTTCATTATCTTTGGATATTTTATTAAAATAATTATCAGGTATATTGCCATCGATGTTTAAGAAATGACAGACACGATGAAGATAGTCGTAGGACTGATGACAAGCAAATTCGTCATGTTCCGGACTATACACTAAAGAAGAATGTGGTTTTACGCTTTACCATTGGATTGTGTGAGAAGCATTTACCGGTATTTATATCACAGTTGTTCTGAAATCATCTCAGCATTAAACTCTCGTTTACTCGAAACCCAAAGGAATGGCAACAATTGCTCGAGTTACCATCGATGACAAGCGATTTGCACAAGTATCCAAGACACTTTCGTTGCTTTTTTATATTCGAACGGTGTCGGGCTTATCGCATCCCTCGAAGCAGTGACTTTTAACGGCCAAAAATGGGTAGCGGTTCAGCGAGCAAAAGTGATCACGCTCCCATTACTCCGTAATTCCATTTTCCTTCTTCAAAATTCGTTTCCAACGCGTGGTCACGACTGCTGAATTATTCCGAACAAATGTTTACGCGGAATTCGGTGCAAATCGAAATAAACAAGAGCGGCAAAAATCAACGAGCAACGTAACGATTTCCCTCCCGTTTATACGAAACGTTTCAACGTACCCAACCCTCTCAGACCTTCCGTCTCAAATCGACGTCGACTTAATATTTTCGTAACAGACGTTAAAACCTTTTTCCTTCGTTCATTTTCTTCTCGATGCACCCCTTCCATGATTACGGAGATGCTCATCTTTTATCCCCCGTTTACTTTTCCTCCCGCATCGCCTTGATCTTCGCCACAGACAACGTTTCTCCGTTACCAGCCCGCAGACCCTGCACCAGCAGCCTCACACGCGATTTCCTAAGAAATTCGTTGGCTAATGAAATTAAATTCCAACCAACCAGCCTCCTTTCTCCCTTTTCTCATCCCTCTGGAGGATTCCTGCACAGTTTATGCACCGTATTGAGTTCCGCACGGTCTGTCCTCCTCTCGTTCGCGAAAGTCCATGTAAAAAGTAATCCAAAATAATCCCCTTTCACTCGGACGGGTCCCTTATCGTGTCGCAGAAGTTCGAGGAAGAAAACGAACCCAACGGAGGAAGGAGAGCCGAGCCAGGGAAATAAAGAAGAGGAGGAGAAAAAAAAAAAAAGAAAGCCGACACCTCGGTTGGTCCTCGTGCAAATAATTGGAACGTGCTGAACCCCTCGACTTCTTCGCTACTCTTTTAATTTCGCTGCCGGCCTCCCTTAATTCGTCGCAGGTAGTTAGGGAAGACATTTCGAACGATCGTTCTGACCCCTCCCTTCGCCCGTTCTCCAATTCAGTTTCCGTCTTTATCCTTGCATTGAATTAGCGCCCGAGTGGTACGTGACCGTGCCTGGTCAGACGGGACGTCGCGATTGGACTTTCCGTGAAAACGCTCCGAAAATGACTCGACGCGGAGAATTTTTATTTCAGATCAGAGAAACGTCACCATAGGATTCGTCGGATCGATGAAAAATCACGTTACGCGATTTACGGGAATTTCGCTTTGTAAAACGTGACCGTGAAACGAGCAATTGCGAGCCCAGTCAAACAAAAGCGCGCGCGTTTTTTTTTACGCAAATAAATCTGAGTCTCGTTCAGCTTTACGGGCTTTCTAATTTTCTATTTGCACGTTTTTTCCCCAGGCTTCGAATCCCCGCCTGTGTAATCGTATTGAAGGGGTGCGCGGTGGTAGTAAAGTTGAAGCGTTCTTACTTTTTGTAAGTTTTTATTTTTTCCTTGATGCGACGTGGGGGCAACGGCAAGACGCACTGACAGAACTATGACGCATGGAAGTCGAAACAAGACAAGACTCTCGGCTGGACTTGCAAGTCCTTAAAAAAGGTTGGTGAGAAGAAGGACAGCGTTAGAATTGAACAAGGAAAGAAAAGCTGGAAAAACGCGGGAAAAGCTAAGGAAGACGGAAGGAGGTAATAAAAGAGAAAGTGAAGAAGCGCCGGTAAAATTTCGGAGGTACTCGGTTAAGGATCGCGCGGGTCTGGCCGCCAAATGTTGGTGGACATTGTCCAGGCTCGCGCGGCCGTGAGGAAAACTGAAGACAGGAAGTGAAAGTGAAAGTTTCGGAGGGAATAGGAAAAATATAAGAAATGGCCTTGCCGTTGCCGCCACAGTATACTTAGCGTTTGGATGTATGCAAAAGCAGATAAACGCATTTGATAATTTGATTTCTAATGATGCAGTATCGTATTACTCTGCTTCAATTTAAACGCATATTTTTCTAAAGACAACCGGTGAAAAGAAAACAAATAAAAACAGTGGAGGAAAAGGCAAGAGAAAACAAACACACGCTGCATAAGAACGAAGGATATTGATTTTATATGTCTGCAAGAGATATGATCTAGCTTTTCATCCAAGCATAGAGAAGGAAAAATAAATCTGTACCGCATCCAAATATGTTTCCCGGAGGATGCAAATTCCGCGCTTCGCGCAAGCTTCAAGCTTCGGGCTGTTTATGTCCGTAAGAAATCGTATTCACAGTCGATTCTGCGGCTTTCTCGACGATCACCCGCGCAACGAAGCAGCTGGACTTCCCCAAATAAAAAAAGGAATAGACCTTTAGGAGCGAATTTATCAATCTCGAGGTACGATTCGACGGTTGATCGCGATATGAAAAGGTTCACCCCATAAATCATCGTTTCCATAAAATACTTTTCTTGGATTATCTCCACCCCATTCGAATCGGTGGAGACTAAAAGTCTATCGTTTTGCGAAGACCCTCGTCACCGTTCCATGGAAACGGTGGAAGAAGATTTCAAAGCGGATTATTGGCGCCTGGTAAAAACGTCGTCGCCAAGCTTTGCAGATCGACCAACTGTAGGGACAGTCGACCAATACACAGGACCCAAGCCTTGTCAATTAATTGCTCTTCTTTACACATTCATCTTCGGGTACCTCGATCCCTCTCCCGTTTCATTAGGATTATTACGCGACGCGATAAGCTCTGATTACGGTAGTGCCCGGTCGGCATCCATTTCAGGGCTAATATTACAAGCAATAACATGTCGACCTCCGACTGAGTTTATAATTCGTTTACCGCCAGACATTTTATTCGCATCTAATTAACCCAGCCTGAGACGCGTCGTCGTTCGGTAAATTCAGTGTTTCTAAACAATCGTGTATCGATTCTCCGCCCCGTAATTTCTCCGTGTGTGATTTAACGGATAACCCAGTTCAGAAAGTGGATGTTGAAGTTGGAAACCCCAGAGGGTGAGCATTAAGATAGAAGGAGAAGTAGAAGGGGGGGGGGGGGCAAGGGAAGGTGACACGGAAGTCGGTTCAGTGACAAGTATATAATAGCTGAGCCTGGTTACATTAAGCTTTCGGAAACACGAAGCAAAGGGGTCCCTGCGATTTAGGGTCGGTGCGAGGTTGTGGCCGAGCCGCAGAGGCGCGTGCGAGAGCCAGTGAATCTTTGATGGTGCAGGTTGAGGCGGCCAACCCTCTACCCGGTGAGGTTTCCCCACGAGGAATCCTGCAATGGCTAGCAACGGTTAGCAACTGGCCACAACGGAAGGCTCGATGAGTCCCGGTTCAAGCCGTTAGCAAGACCAAATATTCTAACGAGTTCATCTTTTTCCTAAAGGCTGCGTTTGAAGCGCGCCTAAGTCTGCCAGTGAAATGCACCCCTAGGCTCCGAGCAGAATCTAATCTTCTCTTCAATTATTCTCGCGTTATCTGATACGAGCCGGACCACGGAGATGAGATTCTCGTGGAGTCCGGCGATGTCGGTGATATGCTCCCAGAGACCTACTTGCTCGGAAAATCCGTTCTTGGACGCGGTAATCTACACGAGTTGGCTAAGAAACGGGCTGCTCTACGGAGAACGTATTAATTCAAAATTAAAGCGATTTAGTAAAAACAAGCAATCGTATTACCTACGAATATCGTAGGGAGATAAAACGGAGAGGTTTAAATCTGAACATTAAACCGAACTTTTTCCTCGCGGAGTTTTCCAAACTTCCACCTTTCTTTTTAATGCATATTCCGGCCGCGTATACGGCTTTGTCCTACAATCTCTAGCGGCTCACGCTAACACGAACTTCCCAAGGAAGTAAAAAGAAAAGAAGGTCGATACGAAGTTAAAGTCCACTTTTTCCACGCAAACGAGCGCGAATGTATCGCTGCCACTTACGCGGGCGCCATTCAGCCTTGGCCTGTGATCGAATCGCAACGATTGCCTCTGGAGAAGCGTAGGTGCGACGCGTGGGCCGTGTACCTCCGTTTTCTTCCTTCTTTTTTCCCTTCTTTTTGTGGCTCCGCGCACGAGCCGGCAAAGGGAGAAAAAAAACCTCTTCGCCAGGTCAAAACGGGCAATGCATTCGTTGCATCATCACAACGTAACGAGGCCATCTCGCCCCCGGCAGGTCGTTTCATGCTCATCGAGGTCAGACGGAAGTAAGAAACGGACCGAGCCTACGAAGGAGGTTAAATCTCTTATCTACCAGACAAAGCTCGCGCCCGCCATCGGGTTTCCCCTTTCTTATTTTCCTTTATCCTCTTCTTACTTTTTTCCTCGTGATTTTTTTCGCCTTTTTCCCCGCGCAATCTATCCGCGTTTCTAGCGACCGGATGTCGAGGACTTACTTCCTAAGACGCAATTCCACGCAGCGCGCATGCAGCGTATTGCAACCAGGCTTCGTGCTACAACAAACGAGTCTACAAAGTCGGGTAACGAGGATCCCGACCTCGCCCGGGGTTACACGTTCTTTCCTCGAATCGGTGCAGCCATGAGTTCTCGAAATGCAAAAAGAATTCAGGATGGTAGAATCCAAGGAAAGCGGAGGAAATTTGTGTGGAAATTCGGTGCTCCGTTCGTGCCTCTTGAGCCACTTCTGTTGGAATTCTCGGTAGAAAAAAATTGGCGCAACGCGAAGCAACGCTTGGCGGTAGAAATTTGGCGTTTTATAACGCACGCGCGTCGTGGAGCTCGTTGTTTTGAAGTGGGGCATTCGATCGTCGGCTTTAACGCGGTTATACTCCATGCATGTGTTTTCGTTCGTCAATTCCCTCTGCATAAACGTCGGCGGCGGTAAAAAGCTCGGAAAAAGCACGGGGAGAAAGCAATCGCGCGATAACTGTTGATTCTGCTTTATACCAGTCAATATACGTGTTAAGCGTGCAAACAGAATCGTTACAAAAATTTGAGGGGGTTGGGGGGATTGGAGACGATAATTCGAGCGCAGATTAACGAATCATCGGGTATCATTGATACCGAAATACGATTCCAACCCTCGATGACGCACTCGAATCGAGTGAAATTACATTCAGTCGGTCGTCGAGTGTGTTAAACGTTAACGAAGTGCCATGCAATCAGTATTACAGACCAACGACAAACTTTTCCATGAATTTTTCAAACCTATATACCGAACAATTCTTTTCAATTGACCAATCAACCGTGAACAAGCTTTCGAAACGAATCTGTCATTTACAAAGCATGAGCAGAGGAAAAAGAAGAAATATCGAGGGGTGTCGATTGGCGTAAAGAGAAGAAACTTGTCACTGACAAGGTTCGACGATAGCTCGGATAGATTAAATAACGAAGTTTAATGTCTATGCAAAGTAAACTGTTACTTCGAATGAGCGCGTCGAAAGAGTGAACGAACTCTCGGAAGGAGAAGGAGAAAAAAGGAAAGAACCGAAAGAGAGGGAGGAAAAGCATTGTGGATGCTAGAGAAGACGAGAAAGGGTGCAAGCTAAGATACAATTAAACGAAGAGGACACC
Source organism: Eucera pruinosa (assembly GCA_028830335.1). Taxonomy (NCBI): domain Eukaryota; kingdom Metazoa; phylum Arthropoda; class Insecta; order Hymenoptera; family Apidae; genus Eucera; species Eucera pruinosa. The sequence continues at coordinate 13,189,815 of JAMYCR010000004.1, read as the reverse complement.
ACCCACCGATAGCACCCGGGATAAGTTCCTTTAGCGAGTGATTAAATTTTAATCCACTTCTAATTAGATTTTTTGTCAAGCTGAACGTAAGGGCAAACCGTCGGCTCGGAGAAGACAAGCCGGAAAACTGGCTACTCTGGCAGAGACACATTTCCTCCAAACTCACCCCGTCTATCAGCGCTAAAAGGATTTATTTTAATCGAAACTTTTTAACGAGGATCGGTTGTCCGATATTTTAATGTCGTTAACACTAATTCTTGCCGTCGACGGCAACTGGCTACCAAACATTCAGCCACGCTGCGAATAAAAGAAACACGCTCCCGTTGAACGTTTTCAACCGATTCTCTGCCCCTTTGATCGTTAATACGCCAACTTCCTGTTTTCAATGGGACAAAGCGGAATCGTTCATCGGAAGCGAGGGAATCGATGAAAGGAGAATCTACTTTAAAACGCAGCCTCCCCTGTATTTTCTATCTCGCTCTACCAACTCACGCAAACTACTGAAACATTAAATTCTTTCCCCGATCAACGGGTACGCCTAAATACAGAAATTATCTGCTGGGTACCGTTTCCAGTAATCCGCCTGAATGATCTCTTGTTTCCCCGTCGCCGGTTAGTAAATCTCCAAACATCGTTCGAGACTAATAAAAGAGACTGGTCGTAGCAGTGAGGCAACGTCCATGGAACGCGTCCATTTCCTCGATCAGCCTCAGGCGACGGAGCACGATAGAAACGGTCGAGTTCGCACAGCCCTGGGGGTCTGACGTGGACGAATCGATGGGCAAACAAACGACGGATTTGGCTGGTTTCCTTTGCCGGGTTGGGTAGAGTTCAGTGCCGCTGGACCATCTCTATGCTTGCCCCCGGATCTAGCCGTTCTCCGTGTCCATTCTACTTTGCATGCGCACATTCTGCCAAGCCCCATAGACCGTCGTACGTTCGTTCCGCCGCTAGTTTCCAGCAAGCATCGATGATTCGAGCGTGTAGGCAGCGGAGCGAGCCGAGGCCCCTGGTCAGCAGTTACCGCAAAGTCAGTTCTATTCTAGTAGGGTCGACCTAGCCAATCCGGCGAGCCAGTCAGCCCAGCCGCTATTCGAACTAACCGTACCACCAAGGAACCTTCTAATACCGTGTACCCCAGCCGCCGAACTCCTTCCACCCTTTCTAACTGCCTGCCAGTCCCTTTCACCCGCGACGTACACCCATTCTCTTAATTGAATTAGCCGGCCGGAATTAGCAATTTCAGATTAGCCTCGCGGCCTCTTCAACCTTTCACGGCTCAAGCTTGCCCATCGTCCGACGAGATCATCCGCTAATAACGTAACTGCTATTAAAGATCACCCTTTACGTTCTCTAGCTGCGAGAAGCTCATCAATTATCGGATATTCGCGAAAAATAACCAAGAGAGGTAGATAAAGGAGATTCGTCGTAGTTGGAAGGTGTGGTTTAAACATAAACGCTCGGGACAATCTGTTTAAAAGTGTCCTTTCATTTCGTACGATGCTTCTCGGGCTTCCTTCCGACGCGGTTGAGTTTCTCGACTATAAACTTTACGGTGGGGTTAAGTGTACGTTAATAAAATATACCGAGAGGAGACGAGACGAGAGAGAGAGAGAGAGAGAGAGAGAGAGAAGAGGTGGATTAAAGGAGATAAAAGTTCCGGAGACTATTCTACTTCTTTTCACGGATCGAGTGCCATTTCATTGCTTACCGTAGATAGATCGAGACCATTTATCTCTTTATGGCCATTCGTATATACGTTCATAAGCTTTGCATTTTAGTTAAGCCACCTCAGATAACGTAGGTATGCTTCAATACATTTTATTCCATATTGTATATGAAATACTTTACACTTATAGACTGAGTATTTTTATGCAAATTTATACCTTTAAAGACCCACACAAAGGAATGAAACGTAAATAGAAACTAGTTTTACTTTCCAAATATAATAATGTACAATTTATTTTAGACATTTCATATATTTCTGTCTATTACGATCATCCTGTAGTTTTCATCAAAGTGAAATTTCCCGTAAATGTATAAAAATCCGCAGTGTAACTTTACACTTGTAACGATTACATACGGTTCAAAATAAAGTAGATTCCATTCGATTGATTTTAATTATCCTTCCCCGTGAAAAATATCAAGTTCGAAATGTAATTTAGACACGGAAGTCCCATGACAAAACACAGTGGAAAGGTAAAAGATCGATCTGTCTTAGCCTTTCCATCAGCCGAATGATGGATGCTCTCATTTTTCTCCCCGGTGGAGCAAGATTTATGCACCGAAGAACTGGCCGACGAGCATACGCGTCTGTCAATATATGTAAATGTAACAACCTCGAGCAAGCCTGTCGTAAATCGAACGCGACAATCCGCGTCCAGAAAACCTAGAAACGTGCGCACGCTTCGACATAAACAAGAAAATACCAATAAAACGAACAAAAGATGCAACACGCCGAGTTGAAAAATGGAAAAATGACACAATTCTATTGTCCTTCGAGCAGGAAAATATTATAAACGATAATGCTATAAACGACGCGCGTCATGCAGACGTACTCAATAGAAATAAAATCGAATGCAACGTACGCAAGATTTAATACGATATCCTTTGACTTCGAGCCGAGAGCAGATCGTATGCATATCGTTAACGCCGCTTACACACACCGGTAAATTCGATCAGATGGTTCTCGAGAGCTCAGTGAATTTTGCATGCTAGATACACTGAATTTGCATGTGTCGACGAGGAAGAAATCACTAAACCAGCAAAGACTGACAGCCGCCTTTCATCGTTTTTATTCACCATTCGCCTCCTATCCACGAGAACGATTTTAAACGCGTCGTTTCAAGTTCTTTCGCATGAAAACTATTAGATACTTGTGCAACGCGGTATCCTGTAACAAATTTCTATTCTATCCTGTTCTCAATTTTCTAAACTATCTTCTTGTTTTAGAACAAATCTAAGAGTTGCCGCTGGTATTTGTAAATTTAAGATTCAATTTTTACGTTGAAGAATTCTTTTCTTAAAATTATAAAACTTTTCTAAAAAAAATAAAGGATACAATTGAATTGAACAGAATTACGGTGACCGAAGCAACGTTAAATTGATCCTATTTAAATCATCCTATCACGTCGTAACTTTGCTGTAAATCATGTACACTTGAAATGCACCAACCCTAAGTAAGTACCTATATTTTAAGGTATGCTACTACAACGAACAAATGTTATAACGAACGAGCTTTTAGAATCAATTAGTTTGTTACAGGACATCCCACCGTATATTTATATAGGGAATACTTCCGGCCAAAGTCTTAATTATACAGGATTCTAACTACTCGAAAAGTTCTCTCGGTGTGTTCAATTTTGCATGAGTTACAATTATTCTATACGCGACACAAGAATGGTAACGAGGAAAACGTGATTCCTAAGTTCACGTTACGCGAAGCTACGTTGCGTGATAGGTTTATCTTATACCCGGTCTGTGATACGACGATAGAAATGCGAGATGCAGCATGAACAAACCGTCTTCTAATTTTTTGTACGACAGAGTCCTCGTTCTTCGACTTCTCGTCCAGAGCTACTGTGCAGGTACTCGTTATCTGATATTATTACCTACTAATACCCGAGGTTCAACTGCCGTTGCGCAGAGGGTACTTAGTAACTCTAGATCCGGCAAATCGGATCTATCCTGACCCCTCCCAGTGTTCTTCACTTCCGTACGTTGCATTTGCTACCATTTATCTTCACTTCAATCTTTCTCACGGCTGAAATCCCTGTTCGACGTGGATCGCATGCAACCCTACCGCTCCTGCCCGTTCCAATCGGAATCCTTACTTAAAGTCGCATAATGTCGCCACGGTTCGTACGTTCTTTAACCCTTCTTCGGACTCCTGACTTTAGTCCGCGATTTACTTTGCTCTTTAACGTTATTGCCATGTTAATGGGTTGCAAATTAACTGCATAGCGGTATTCAAAATTTAGTCAGACAATACATACGATACATACGTATCAACCACCCCATTAAAACGAGCTGAATCTACATTTGTGCGAGGCCTCCGTGACCGCCATAATTCGAAGAAGGGTTAAATCAGAAATTTTACTTTGGAAAATTTGTAAAAGGGCAGACAACTTTACGTTAGCAGAAAAGATGATTGATAAGTTTGGGGAGATCAATCGGCGACGGAAACAGCCTTCTAAGGTGTGCAATGGATTATATTACTGGTATTAGTAGACATGCTTAGAAAATGAATACTCAATGAATTATACGAGGATGCGACTATTCTCAGCTTGCAGGTGTACTGAAAGCGAGAAGCGCGGCTTTTTTTTTTTTTCTTCGATGCCAAGCATCGCGATGTCTCATCTAATCGCCGGATCTTATAATACGCAACTACTTACAAGATACGGTAGAATGCATCTTACGTTACCACCGCACGTAGGAGCGCGTTATTCACGAAAATGGTAAATATTTCAAATAAACCCTGACTGCTTGCCGGACATATATCTTCCGGCTCTATCTCTGTTAGCCTGGTCGTGTAAGGTATATCATATTCACGCGTGTATGCATCATGGTTAGTGCGTCGTGCTTGTCAAGCATCAGCGTGCCGTATCTTTTTTAACCCGCTCCCTAAGGTATCCGCATTTTGACTTCACCCACGAAGATTACAACTAATAAAAAATTTCATAATTATAGATAATTCTCCTATTCACGAGCAACAACCGCGGCTGCTGTGCTAAATATAGCTTCCTATATTAGCATAAAAGGAGACGGGAGAAAATGTTGTTTAGCAGTAATAGTAGTAAGGGAAGTTGGACAAAACGAGGTGCTGGCTGCAATAACTTGTGCACGTGCTTTTACTTTTTTTGTACTCTTTACGGTTACTTTAACCGCGTGAACAGAGTTTTTATTAATGTTCATAAGCATGGCTCCTCTCCTAATATCTTTTGCTCTCTACCTACTTTTAAACGAATCGTTATATGGTATTCAATGCTTCCTACGACTGATCTGTATAAATATCTGTTGTATATTAAAGGGTTTCCTACCTGTAAATATACAAACAAGTAAATTAATGCCTTAATACCTTCTATTATTTCCAATATGTTTATGTTATGTATAAAAGATCACAACAAAACAACGGCGCGTGCAAAAGCTATAAAATTGAGATCCACTTTTTGTCAAATTATCCTTTTGACCAACCTTTTTCTATTCATTAATGGCTTCTTTCCTTAATCATTTAATGTAGCGTAGAACCGTTTAGATCCCCAATCTACTGTTCCTATACCACAATAAAGGTGAATTTAGACTCTACACTTTGGAAGCACAGGCATTCATCCATAATGAAAAGTGTAAAAATTGTTTTCATCTGCATTTCATCCAAAGTGAACGATAAACGAAGTAAAGCTGTTCTCTACATTTGATCAATCGATCGTGCATCGCGGACGATTCATCCATAGCGTAGCGATAACAACAAACGTAAACGTGGCCAAAAACAAGTGAATAACCGCAGCTAGCCGTTCAGATTCCGCTCGCTGAAGTTTTGAAAGCTAGTGAAATGAATTTAACTATTGAACTAGTGTAAATACTCTAGCTTTCATCTTTCACATCCGTTATGGATGAATCGACCAATTATTATCAGCGTTGCACACTAAAAATGTAAAGTCTTAATTCGCCTGTAGTTTTATAATTGAATTCATCTACTGGACTGGTATAAATACCCCAGCTTTCACATTTCACGTTCACTATAAACAAATCGTCGCAAAAAGCAAATGGAAAATGAAAAAGTGTAAATTCGCCTTAACGGAAACAAACTGGATGAAGCTCTAAAACTCCGCGAAGTACAATAGATACCGCCATGTTAAAGGTCTCTATAAACCCCGGTTCTCAAAATCATCGAAAAATTGAGTGTCCTGATATGAAAGTAAAGGTCTCTCGACATTGTGCGGCAGCCAATAACTGGATTCGCTCACGACCCCGTGAGAAACCGTAAAACGAACGTTATTGCCAGCAACGTCACCGATTTTCAGATCGATCGGCCACACTGTCGACCCGGGACCAATAAACGAGTTTCGCCGGCGATTTCGAGCAATCGTGCGTCCACCGTCTCGCCATGGAAATGACCGGACGTGGAAGAGACGGTCGCACGGAAAGCAGGAGGGTTCCTGGTCTCCTCTGTGGCCACGTTTATCGCCCACGGCCGGCCACCGGCGCGGTGCGGCGGTCGCTTTTCTTTTTTGCCCGCCGTCAGCCAGTCGCGACGCTTCTCTCCACCCGACTATCCCAACCCAATGCTATTAAATCATATCAGGTTCAGCCGGCAATTATTTAGGTATTAGCACTCTTTCTCCCCGCGTCACATTCCCATTTCATTTGGCCTGGCGCTTTACGGGGTTAGGAACTTTTTATTCGTGCACCCTGGGCGCTGCGTAACACGTTTTTGGCATTAAATCAGATTTCGAGACGAGCAATTTCGCGAGATATCGCGGACAATCGTTGAAAGTTTATCCGAAGATTTGCGTGTTCGATTGGTAGCTTGAACGTAGTATAATTGCAAGAATTACGCTTAGTCGTAGGTGAGGGCAATTTCCTTAGTTATAAGAGAAGAACTGTAAAGAGTTCTGGCCACGGAACGGCGTCTAAACTAGTCGATCGTTGCGTGACTCCACGACTTAAGCCTCCGTAGGCGGTCGTGTGTCACTCCGAAAGTAAGGAGACTCGATCGTCTCATTTCTCGCGAGAGAAGGGAACGTGCGCGCGTTAATGAGAAGACCGGCGTATAATGAATCGAGATCGATTTCTTAGTCACGAATCGGACTTACAAATCGCGCGGCAGCTACCTACCTGCTCGTTCGTCGAAAAGGACTCGCGTATAATTTATTTGATTCCTCCCGTGCGTCTCCCTACCTAACAAGCTATATCTATCATTCGGCAATAACTCAACGAAAAAGTCTTAGCCGCTATTTATTACCCGCGTCGCCGCAATAAAATCACTATCCCCGCGTGAATTCGCTTTCAAGTAATCCGGGTAAAAAGCTACGCCTCTCACGGAGAGAGTGAAAACTATTCATCGTCGAACAGCCGATACTCTGGGCTAAGTGGCGCAACGAACAACAACAGAGCCAAAACAGCATCGTCAATTCTTGCCAGTCCCTATCCGGCCAGACCAGAAGAGGTCCTTTACACCGCTACACCCACGCGTTGACGATATTACCGCTATTCAGTCGCTATAAAGAAGAATCCACTTTATATAGGCATACGCGTTGTACGCGTGGTGCGTGCGAGTTAAGGGATCGGCCGCTGTAAATAATCATTTCCTGCCGGCTCCTGTTTACGCCCGTACCTGGCTCGCGAACTATCCCAAGTCCACCCGTTTCGCTTAAACGTTCGTTGGAACTTAGCAACGAGGAGAGGGTGGCGACGGGACGGGGTCGCTGGCAGCGACGGTGGCGGCGGCGAAAATGTCGGTCATAAAAATGTCCCGGTAAGGAATGGCCCCGATGCAGAAGAAACCAGACGAGCTCTCGCAGCCAAGCGTGCCTTCGGGATGGCTTTTCGCAGTATCGTCCAACCGAACGGTATATCGTGGGTGTGCATCGTCTTCTACTCGTTTATACCGACGGACTTTACGGCGTAAGTAAGTGCGGCTTGACCGTTCGACCCCGGACAACCTCTGCCTAACGTGGAAAACGAGCAGAGTGGCCCTTCGAGATCGCCAGCTACCAAAGGGCCCGATACTTAACCTCGTTTACACGCAAATTCGAATAAAGCCGCGCCTCGTATGGAGCTGCTGGCCTTTATAGATCCATCCTACAACGCCGTAAGTATCCGGGAACAAAGGGTTCCTACTACGAATATACTTGGTCGTCAGCAGTTTTCCCATCCGTTCCATATAGTCGCGTTTTATGTTGCCCGGTTGCACGATGCACCTGTAAAACTCTAACGAAGGGACGCGAAACGCACGTACTTCCGAGTAACCCCATATCCACGCAGATTTACGCGGTTCCTCTAATGCAGAGATCGGTAACATGGGGTTCACGGGCACTCATGCGATCGCGGAGCATTTCAAGCACCCTGCTGGGGTCTTCGTAATTTTACTCACGTCAGTCGCATTCTGTTCTATTTAGTGTAGACCGAAACTCGGGAAGGCGAGGAAAGATACAATTCAATTCGTTTAACGTTGCTTTATTCTTTTGACGAGCGATAGACGCAGACAGACCTTTCGTTGACCGGCGTACCATTTTATATTTTCTATATTCGAATGGTGGGGAAGAGTCCCGATGGAGAGAGCTAAGGGGTATGTTACCCCTTAGAATTTCCTACTTCCCCGTCAACGGTCATTCGGTCTTTCCCGTTACCTACCCGGAACTCGGCAGCCAGCAATAAAAACCAAGGACCGCCTCGACTTTGAAATCACATGCGGAAATAGCGAAATTACAACTATCCCAAATCTTGGGTTCACGTGCTGACCAGCTGAAAAATTAACAAGTACTGGTTCCTTGGGCTTTATTGTTGCTACGGCAGGCTCTCATCCTTTTACATTCGCTACGCGACCATATAATTAAGCCTACGGGTCTACATTAGGAAAGTTTTATAAGTTTCGGAAGAGAAACCTTTAACATAGAAATTGAGATATGAATTTACAGATATTATTAACAAGTTTTTTATATTCACTTCGAAGATGGGGAATGTTTTACACGAATAAGAAAGCGATTGGATCGAGAATGGTCCGAAGACTGCAGCAAGATTAAAATAAATATGTATTGAATTTACTTTCGCCCCTCAACGACGGAGCAGTTTCCTATTTCAATTACACGAATGGAGAAAATTTACTCATTTCAGAAACTTATGAAACTAATTTAGCAATTTAATTTAAAATATAAAAGTTGATTTGCCGTTTCATTTTCACGAATGAATGCTAAATAACTATTGAAGGCCATCGCTGAAGGGTTAAATTTACAATTTTTCCTGCAACAAAATTAAGGTAACTTGTCCTTTATCATAAGACCTTCGTAGTGAAATGGTTGTCAATATTTGTTCTAGTGCCTCCGAAATTTATCAACTGACTTCGGTAAACGTGACTGCGCGTAAAATGAATTTCTATCAATGGGATATCCGATGAAAATCGAATTCTTATCGTTTTTTCAAAGACGATGTAAAGTATACTTTGATTTTTAATCGAAGAAAAAAGAAATTCGTGACGATGCTCGTACCAATAGAGGATAAAATTTCTAGAGTTAAATCGATAATAAAATAAGTGGTGCTCGTTCAATGTAGCTACTATTATTCACCGTTCATCTTTCATTCAATTTGTGAGAGCTACGTTGGCGAGACTAACTGGCCGTTCGTGCACTTGGTCCATTTTGAAGCAGACAAGAAGATGACACGTTACCTTCTTACCCTACTGCCATTTATCTTTCCATTCTGTCCATTTTACGCTATAATCTGCTTTTGCAGCAAAACACCACACAGCACAGGTAGTTCAGGACATCACGAATGGATAAATTGATACCGAAGCTAGCGGTTTGTTCGAAAGTATATGCAAATGTCATGCCACGAAAGCATTTCTCGATGTCCCTCTCCGATGTTCCCTTAGGTAAAATACACCATGATAATTTACTGTACTTCTCACAGTTGACCTGGATTCACCAAAGAGTACTTCTTCCAGAAGAGCTTCAGATACACCGTGTATCTATTTATTTCTGAGTTCGAAAATTACATTGAATTTTATGCATAACGTTCCCGGTTTATTTAATCAGGTAATTTAAATGAATTCACGATGAAATTATTTCCAGAGAAATTCCACGAGAAACGTTGCTTTGCAGATGTCACTGAACGAACAGCTCGTAACGTTAAAATCAGGGCAGCTGTAAAATTGTCCGCGACAAGTATCTTCTCGATGGCCTGTGAAAGTCCTCGCGAAAATCCAGCGTGTTAACATCGCCAGTCGGCCGAACGTATTATCTTATCGCGACAGATTCGCACAATGGCAGAAAACAAAAACACGGCCGATAATCACGTTTACCGTTTAACCAACCAGGCCCGAAATCATATTTCACGCGATTTTAATCCGGTAATCGATAATGCGATAAACACGAGAAATTACCGCAGGAATTTTACCTGGACATCGATGCGCCGTGCGTCTCTCTAACCCCGATGTACAATCGCGACGAAAAATTTGCCATGGTCGCGTAGCCCTGGGAAAGCCGATTTCACGCATAAAACACTTTTTCATTTTATAAGCCGTAAAATTTCGCTGCATGTAAAAGCAAGAATATTTTATTTATATTCGAAAGTTTATCGACGCACGCTCGTTCACGGACCCGTCCATATTTAGCCGTATATTTCATTCCCATGGATATTTTCTTCGCTCGTTCTCGTTACGATAAATTTCACCGGCCTGGTGTCCGTGTACCACTTACTGAAACGTCCAATAAATTCTAACGTATTAAATTAAATTGAATGTACGCGGCGATCCAGTGCGTCACGCGACGTGAAATCTTTACATTTGAATAAATTCGTACTTTTTTCGCATTTTGAAACAACGCATTAAGACGGGCGGTATTTTTAGAGAGCACTTGCCGAATCGTTAAACGACGATCGAAATCCGTCGTTAGATTCGAGAGCTTGTATGAAGAACACGAGAAGATGTCCATCGACTTAAGCACGCTCTCCTAAATTCATGGCCTCTGTTCCTTAATGGTTTTCTTCCTCGAAAGGACGAGCACGTTCCAATTAAGTGTTGGCTCTTACGGATCTCGTCCATTCGTAAAACTAAACCACTTAACCGAAGAGCGAGGAACTCCTCTGGCTACCAGCTACGAAACTAAGTAGATTAAATCGCGTTAAACTGTCCAGCAGTATCTTTAAACGCTTCGCAACGTAAGGTCATGGACGAATGTTCAAGATTAGGGTGTGTGTGCGCGGATACCGGTTTAAGTGTCAAAGGAACCAGTTGCCCGATCCTTCATACTCTTCTTCGTAACTTTATCATTGCTCCAATCAATTACCAAACTATAAATGTTTTTCCGCGCGTATCCAGATTTTGCAAGAACACCCAAAGAATCGTCAAACGCAGACTTGCTTCTTCAGTTTAAAAGTTCCTTTGCCTTTACGATCCCGGAACTCGTGTCCCGTTTTTTGGGACTAAATTGCATTGCTGCTTCAATGAATCGTAACGGTTTATTAAGAATCTATTTAAGCCAGTCGCAGGATTCGTTGAAAATTCGATAAACGTGGCTCTATCTTAAAACACGCGAACGTTACAAAAAGGCTAGCTTTACGCGATTTATAGCGGCTAAATTCGATTAAGGTGCATTTGATTAAAACATTATAAAAACGATATAGAATCGTTTAAATAAAGTACGCGCTCGTTCGATTAAAAGGTAATTTTATAAGAAGCACGTTAATACGACTCGTGGTTGAACCGAGCTCAAGTACGGGATACTTGACTTTAAAGCAACCACGCTTTACAGCATTAACGCAAAATGAAAAAGATAACTCGTGTACCTAGAAATTCCCTCGATAGATTACGAAGGCGGCGTGAAGGAACGTTTTACAAGTACAGCTCTACCATTTTACAGATACACACCGCGAAACAGACAGCGAGAGGAAGACGGAGAAAGATATTGCTTCGGACAAGCCAATTAGTGAAGGATGAGTTAGATGGCACGTCTTATATATCACTGGGTTTCGCTGATGGTTACTCGCCTGTTGTTATTCTGAAAATGGTAACCCGTTCCTCAGCACGCGTTGCTCTATATGCAAACACACAACGAGAGAAGCAGTCTTCCAGTGGGTCGAAATGGACGGTTCAAAGTTATGGTTTGAAGCATTGCGGGTAATAATAAAATATTGAAAAGATTCTGTGCCAGCTAATAATTGGCGTCTGTCTGCTTCTCCGGAGGCACCGTTGGCTCTTTACACCATTTACTAACGAGTGCGAGATAATAAATAAGAATGATTTCCGTTCTACGAGGTCGTCGTGGTTCCTTTAATTAGAGTTGCATCTAAATCGAATCCCGTCAATGAATAGGCCCTTGGATTGATTCCGATAGGATTTATATTGCGTACCCTGTACCAATGGCGCCAATATTAACCCTTTCGCAGTCCAGTAAAATAACGAATAACGTAAAAAAGTCAACATAAGGAATATCTCTTTGCTTTATCGTAAGACGTTTTACATTTTAATTTCCAGCTACGACGAACACGTAATCGGTTAAAAGGAGACGTACTGTACGATAAATTGCTAGTGGTGTATAAATGTCAAACATAAGAATATGAATAGTATTCAACACGCTTTAGTCCCATTACTAGGTTCCGATAAGATTATTATAGTATAGATACCTAAACCCAACGATATAGTATCACGCCTATAGAATCCTACTCGTCTGACTGCGACTGGCCGAAGCTACTTCAATTTGATAGGCAAAAGTGAATAAGACGAAGTCGTAAAGTTCGAAGAGGAAGTTCGCATAAAAGCTATGGCGACAGATGTGATTTACTAAATGCAACTGGTAGCAGAGTATAAAAAAATCCGTCAATGATCGAATTATAGCAACATTCTTCTTGCCAGCAGTCACGAGTAGCCTACAATTACAATACAGTGCAGCTGCATCCAGTGGCTTGTAAGGATCAATTATGTTGTCCCAATGTAATCTATAGTTCCAGCCACGGTCTCTTAGGGAGTCTATTATTAAATGCAATATTTTTAGGACTGTTGATTGCACCGTTAATTGGCCGAGAAAGATTCCGCGCTTCGTGGTGTCGATTAAGTATCATCTATTAAACGGAAGATGGAGCACGTAACGAGACGTAAAAATGTTGGTATCGTTGAACACGTGTTATAGGCAAAATATACGAGCTGTTCCCTAATCATTCTCGGCGCCCTATCTCTTTACGCGTCGAACGCACAGAACGTGTTACTTAACGAGCAACAATTTGGCGAAAATGAATTTTTTCATCGACACAGCTGCAATGTTGCCTAATATGGAGGCGGCTCGTTAATTTGATCGAGGTTGCTTGCCACGCTACGAAGGATCGGCACGAAATCTATATAGGCTCTACCGCGGCTTCTTAAGCGACAAAAACGCTTGATTACATTTTAATACCAAGTTTAATCCACAAAATTGATTACGCCTTCGTTAATGATATTCGTGTAATACTTTACGAGATAATTTTTAATAAGTATCTAATGTTAATAAAAAGCAAGGAAATCTTTCTAGCAAAAAAATACGAATAAAAACATTTGTCGGAGACGATTGGCGGCGATCTTTTTATACGGACCATGGTTACTCGTGCTAATCGTTTGCATAGCAGAAACTGACCGTGAAATGGACTTACCTGAAACAAAAAAAGAGCAATTCTGTTAGAGCTTGCTACACAAATAGATCGTTATGTGGACAAGAATATGCTTTTATGTAAATATGCAAATGATAATTTGTCTCAAGTGCGAGAGCATTGGTAGAACGAAAGTGGAGGAAAATGGGGAAACCGCGATATTTTAGGGCTTACCAGATTTACGAATGGAACTGTTCAGCGCGAAATAACAGGAGTTCGAGCATTACCATAATATCGTACGAAATAAAACTATCGCGTGTAATCACTTTATTCGCGCGTAAAATCGATTGTACACCAGCTGGTACGTACGTTGGTTTTTTTCGCTGAATATCACTTATTTTTCGCCTTTCGGGCGCATACGGGCAAATTCCCTCCTTTCGCGTAAAATAACGCAATTAAACTCGATTTACATAATGTTTCTTCTAGCGAGGTGTGTTATCATGTGAACGTAATTCTGACTCTCGCGAGTGACCCAGGAAGACGTTAGAAATGCTGCATACCAAGTATCTCATCTTTTAAACGATAATGAGATCGTTATGTACATCTGGAGTAACATCGTTGCTCGCGAGAAACGGTTCAATTAACATAATTTTATACAAAGTTTTGCGTAAAAAATGGGACGAAAAAGGGAGCGAACGAGTAATTTTTAACTAGCTTCGGGTAATTACCAGGCGTCTATTAACGCCCGTGTAACTAATCCACTGCGTTCGATTCACGATAATATCTTTCGTGGAACGGTACATGTAATCGTAATAGCTTCTCGTTCGTTTCGCTTTACTGCGTAATAGCAATGAAATTCAAGCTCCCTTCTCATCTTCTCGCGAACGTTAATTAGCCACGACAGCTTACGATCTCTTTTATTCGTCGGACGAGGCGGGCAATTAAAATTTTATTAAAAGTCGAGAGTTGAGCGCGAATGCAGACACAGCATTACCGAAATTATAATCGAACGGGACGGTTAGGCATGTTGGCTAACTCTTTTTCCTTTTCTGTACGGGCCGGTAATTGCTTCGTCTTATGCGTCCCGACCAATTCTACTCCTCCTCTCTCGCGAACAAGAAAAAGCAGCCAATAGATTTCGGTCGGTAGTCGGGAGTCAACAGTCAGTCGACCGATCGTATTATGTTACCGCGTTCGGTCTTCCCTCCCTTTCTTTCTTCCTTTCAATCTGCTTCGATCATTCCACCTCCAAAATCGTTAATTAAATTTACATTTCCGTAAAACGGCAACAGTTACTTTATGAAGCTAAAAAGTTCTTCCATCCGCTCGGCCGTGCACCACGACCAACACAATTTCAACCCATGCGTATTCGTACACGTACGCGGTGTGAATGGCCCTTTCTACAAGAAACTCGGCCCTCCGTTCCACGAATCTGATTCGCGGCTTTACGGGAGACTCTGCTCCGAATCCTCCGGTGGAAAGAGTACAAGGAGCTCGTTCCGATTTTTGTCCGCGATGCCAGCGAACTTGGGAAGAAGGAGAGGGAAGGAACGGATAGAGGGAAGCTGAACGATCCTGCTCGGGAGTGATAAATGGGCGGGATTCAATTTGAGCCCAATCAACATTCTCGTCCTCTCCTCGTACTCCTTGTCTTGTCCGTTTGTCTTTTCGCCGTTGCCCGGTGTCTTTCGCTTTTTCTCGCGCATTTCCTACCCGTGTCGAGTACAACCTCCCATCCCGTTTCCTACATATCCTCGTCCCTTCGTTGCGCCGCTTTGCTCCCTTTTGTCTGTCTCGGTAGCCGCGTCAGACCCATTTACCATTCCTTTTCCCCCAACGCCGCGAAATAAGTACAATAACATCGCGTGCACGTAACGCAGGCATCTTGGAATGCTGACGATCGCCCTGTCGTCTTCAACGAAACTACCCCTTTAGGGGAAACGTCCCTTATAGGAATATACTCGCATACCTGTCGCTATTTACGATCGCGAGGATCCCCTCGCAACGGAATAGAACACTGGGCGCAGTCGCTTAGTTGCTTATGCAACTGCCCGATTAATCGTTCGGGAAGGATATCCTCGCATAACGAGAATTCCTTATCCGAGACTCGAATCATTAAACGCTCGAATGAATGCTTTTCCTGCATCGATATTTCACGAAGATTTTTAAGAATACTAATTTATCGATCATAGAATATAGCGTGGATCGATAAATTAGACGGTAGCGGGTTTTAATGCGAAGCCATAAGTAAATAGACGTAGATATCTGACCAACTATAAGCTGTATAGGTGTATTATAGATAGTATGGCCTGGCCTTCCTTTGCGTTACCGTAATTAGGCTGCGCCAACAGAAGGGTTGAAGTGGCCCTGGCTCTCAGCCTTTGTAACCGCGGCTGCAATTGCATCCGTTGTGCCAGCAAGGCGATCTTAAATGCAATTTTCGCGATGTAATTGACTTTCCGACATTTCGGGGCCCTCGAGCGCCTTCGGTTTACGTTCCTGTCAGAGGACCCCGCGCCTCTGCATTGTACCGCACGGAATATCGTTCTACTACGGCGAATGTTCGAACGAGAAACTGGTTCAGGGAAACTTTGATTACCCATATTGTTTCGCGGCAAACTAAGAGAGTCATCTAATTATGTGGCAGTTTACTTTCCGCGACGTCACCCGCGATATCACGAGATAACCGATGCCGATATTTGATCACCGAGTTCCACTTTTTACAACCTGTCCATAGGCTAAGTATTTGTAGATGTAATTCAAGTTCACGATGAATTTCCTAAAGCAATAATAGTTCCTTCAATTGCTGCAGGAGTGTGCGTAACTAAAACTTTACACCTTTGCAAACGTTATACAACATTTCTCGGAGACGAAGTATCACAGGCGTGAAAACTTCTGCTCGTCGACGTTGGAACCACTACTAGATCGTAGCTGTCTGCCACCGAAGCTACGTAAACTCTGCGTTATTATAGCAGGCATGGTGGTAGATATTGCAGTTGCACCGACTGCCTGCATCGCCGCTATACAGCTCTCTAATATGCACTTTAAGTATGCAACCAGACGCTAAAGTTCCAACTCTGTTTATCGCGCCTGCCGGATATTCCGCTCGCTATTATTTCCTAGACCGTTTTAACGGATCCTACAGGAACGCAAACTTCATCCGAGGCTTTCAATTGTTATTTGAATTAATCGAGGGACCCCGATCCGTGTTTACAATCCAACAGCGCCGACTATATCGCGAAAAGTCATGAATCTAAAGTGGAAGATATAGCCTCCTTTGACGCAGCTTTTGAAAGATGCTACGTCAGGAAGGAAAAACTAATTTCGGCTAGACAAACAGCGGAATTCATCTATTTGCCGAAATGATCGATGATACGAAGTAATCTTTGGCACGAGACGGCTGCGCGTCCTCGCTTGTATAACGAAAGCTTATCTTTTTCGTTCAGGCCTGTACGGTGAACGACATACCGGTCTTATACTTTTATTTCATCCGCGAAACGCAGACAGGATCTCCCCTGGATCCTTTCATCGATCATTTCGCGATCAATCGCGCGTCAGGAAGATTGTTTCCGAGAGCCACTTATCCGGTATGTGTCTACCCTCGACGAAACAGGGCCTCTCGCCATCGATCATCGCGTAACCGCGCCACTTCCGAATTTCAAGTACGCATACGCATCGCAATTGGTTACCATGAATTAGCCGGCCCGCTTGCAAGTATTCCAAGAGGCAATCTAACGTTGATTACGCTTCAATTAATCATTGTTAGATCGACCTGATTTTGCTCTCGTTCAGTGTTCGATCTTTCACGCTACAATTTCGTTCGGCAAAGAAAAATCGGACGAAATAACGAAGATGGATGAAAAAAGCGATCGTTGTCCAGGAAAAGCAAGGAAGACGAGCAACGTTGCGGTATGAAAATGTAAATTTTACAGGGAACATTTCATGGTGCAACGCATCACCATGAAATTCGCTAACAATGTTAGCAGGTCGGATAAACGCGTGAAATAAAACGAAAGCGGACAAGCGTGGAAACGCGATTTCGCGGTGAAAATAATTTTATGCACGTGCCGGCGAAAAGTTTCGGCAAGTGGTGGAAATCGAGTATCAAAGTTGGCCGACGCTCGAGCGGTAAGGAAATGAGCTCAACGAGTTGTAAAATCACGAAGCTTTGAAAGTCTCGTAAAGATGCCGCGTTCCGGGGGAAATAGTGTATGCTCGACTACGCGAATAAAATCGTATAAACCGCCGCGCCGCCTCGTTCGACGTTCCTGAATTACACAGTCACTTCAAGCTATCATTTACCGCGACAAATGTCATATTTCAGACAAACTTTCAAATCAAATTTGTATAACTGACGCTGAACGACACGAAAAGGGGAAAGTTGATTTCTAAATTCTTCAACCGTTTACTCTAACTCCCAGCGTACGAAGTTAAGGTTAAAAACATCCCTGCGAATATATCTGCGCTCCACAGAAATAACTTTCCACGCTCCATCTACGTAAGCGCTGCTTCCATAAAACAGTCACGAGACTCTAAGAGAGAAGTAACATAGGGGTGCATCGATGGGTGGCGAGGGGTGTGCAAACACGATCGTTCAGATAGGCAGCGTGTCGCAATCCCGAAGGATTTTCGCCTCATGCTATCGCGCAATTCCAGATTCGGCAAACTCGTTCGACCCGCGGGGACGTATCCTTAGTTGTAATGAGGGATGAGCAACGCGCTGCACAGCACAGTCGCGTGCTCCACGGCTATATGGTATATTCATGTGTACGAGTTGCTTACCAGTACCAGCCAGGGGAATCACCTGTAGGTACGAAATGGCAGTCGGATCAGCGTGGAAGCTTAGGTGGGTAGAAACTCGTAATGAAATTCCAGACATTATTAATATTGCCGGGATGGGATAGGAATAGCAGTCAGCCGTCATGCGCGCAACTCTGCGAGGGGGATCAAGTCACTCTCGAGCTACGTAACAGGCATCACGTGCAAACCAACCATCCACGTGCACGAGGCAGCACGAAATTTTGAATAGCTAGAATGGTTTGCCTTCATCGGTATATACGCATGTTGAACCGTGTCAGGAAATCGGATCTTATGCACGTATCAGATCCTCGACTACTGAAATTTTCTCTTTACTTATGCATCCAGCCCCTTGATGTTAATGCATAAATTCGCGTACATTTAGATACGTGTGCGCGATACGACGAAAGGCTTTCACGGGAAACTATAAGATGAAATATTTGTTTTTCTCTCGCGTAATTGCGGAATAATATCTGGAGAACAAAGGGAGAATTCTGCCACCGTGTATCTTGTTGTTCGATAAATTAGTCCATCAATTACTGTGCTCGCGTGAGAAGAACAAGGTGACCTGAAAGCGAGGCTGGCAAAGGTAAGGAAGACGTAGGTGTGTGCTCGATAGAATTTGAGGCACGAAAAGGGATCACGCCAACGGAATGGGATCGGCCGGTCTTAACCCCGTCGGCGATCGAAACGAAGAGCTTTCTTCGTAACCCTGATACGTCGCTCGAACCTTAAAAGATGGATTTCCTCGTTGGATAACGTCTACGGAAGATTACTATCTTCCACCTCTCTAATTTTCGTATCCAGCGGAATTTTCGCAATAAAAGTTCTCTTATCAAAGATGAGTGCGCGAATTATTTTTCTAACGAAGGGACCACTTAATGTTCGACCCCTCTGAATATTCATCGAACAAGGTAGGAATTTCAAAGCATCCCTACGTGCACATACATCCATCCGATAAAAGAGTATTAGCCAAGAATAAAGGTTTCATAAGCCGCTACCGCTTTAATCCTCGTATTCAGCGTCTTAGTGTGGCTCGATGAAAGAACGTTCGATAACGAAAAGAGGAGCGAACACTGAATACGCGTGAGCACTAATTTGCGAGGAAAGCGTTATTATACGTGGAGGAGCAGGTCCGCCATTAATCATCCCGGACGATCGTAGCCCGACATTAATTATCCGAGGCCATTTTCCTGGGTCGTGTGGCGGCGGCAGCACGATTTCCCGGGTTCTGTCGGGCCTCAAAGCGTGCCTACCTCAGGGCTTCTCCGGGACAGCATTTGCGTGAAATTGATATGTTATCGCGTTATTAAACGGGTATGATCCTCGCGGCTTAGTGTAAACCGTTCCTGCGCGTAAAACGGGCACGCTCCGAGGCCTGAGAACCAGCCGTATCCGCTGTTCGCTCTACAGCCCCCGTAGTCGAATTCACCTACTCTCTCTTCGCCTCCATTCTCTATACTCTATCGTACTTCGAGCCGGCAGACTCCACCGGAACGAGATTCGCCCGAATTTTAGACCGATTATATCCGTCAGAGCTACGCTTGCCAGATCCAGAGCCAACGTCATTCCATTTATTACACGTAATCGCGAATATGCCTGATTCCCCTTCCTCCCGCGTCTTTATCGACATTTTATATAGAGTAAGAGTAATTTGTGATTCTGCAGAAATTGATTGGTATTGCTGTAGCCAACCACGAAACCAAATATTTTTCGTGATTGAAATTTTATTGCGCGCGTCATCCTCGGACCCATCCCGACTGTGCCTCGACTCAATAACGATCCGTCAAAAGCAACGACCAAATCCCGTCGAATTTGAGCCAAACTTTGAAATTGATTGTTTCATAAATATCCATTCATTCCGAGATTCAGTCATCTTTGCTAGGGATAGATCGATCCGCGTATTACGAGCGAAACATACGTGATACGTATATATATCAATTGTCTTGCCAGTAATCTCGAGGTCCCACGAACTTGGTCACCTACTTCCGTTCAGAACTTGTCAACCAGTTGGCGAACTATTGCAGCGGAAGCAGACTTTGAATGTCTTCTACGTTCCCGGCCCCGTGTCGATACTCAAGATTGGTCAGTCGAAATTTGTGTCAGTCGAGCCGCGAACTGCGATCGGGGTCGAAAATCGAAAAACTTTTCGGAACTAGGAAAGCTTCGCAAACCGAGTTCCTGTGTGAAAAAGTTATGCTGAAAGTATGCAAGTAATCACACGCGATGTTCTGAGTTATTGAATTCCCGCGTTTTCTAAGTTTATGGCTGCTTGAAACCTCGGAATCGCGAGATAGGCGAAATCGTTGCAATCGCTAAAGGGAAACCAAACGATCCACGCTATTTTTTATTTTCACTGTCCTGGATCGATGCGTGGGGTTGGTTCGCTGCTGCGTTCGCATTCGTTTGTACGTAAGTTAGTTTTTGTTGGGAGCAGGCGCGATGACTAATGGCCCACGGGGGATCGTTCCCGGTTACTGCGTCTCTGCTATTTGTGTACACGATTTTTCATAGTTTTTACCCACACGGTCGCCTTGTTTTATAACGACGCCGATAACTCGAAATCGATTTTGCGCGAACTGGTCGATGCCTTTGATGGAAGAACAAATTGAAATCGATGACTGACCGGTAGGGAGCTATAAAAAGGAAAAATAGAGATGGAATGCCTGTCTATGAAACTGGGTCGGATACACCGGAATTCGTTCTCGTAAACTTCTCGCTGAATGTTGCCTTTGGTAGGCAAATAACGTTAGTCTTTGAGATTTCTCGCGGTTTCCCGTATTTCGTTCGAACACTTGCGAGTGAGACATTACGTAGCCGCCCTGGCCTGACTCTAGCACGTTTTTCCAATATCGTAGCAGTCAGCGGAACTACGAGAATAATCGTTACGATTCCCACGAACCGAGACTCCGCTTTTCGTCCTGAACCGGGGACCAGGCAATTCTATTTCGCATACGAGTGAAGGATCCTGGCAAGATCGAAGATTATGATTCTATTCGTGACAAGTGGATTCGGGTACGAGCGAAGACGTTTAGAATAGTAGAAATAATTTTGTAGCACTCATGTTGACTCGTTCACTGTCTAAACATCTTGCGTGATCGCGAGTTATAGAGTAGTAGCCAGTAAATACCTAAATTTTAACGAACTTTATTCTAATAAAGTTCATTTAGTACCATGCATATATGATGCACAGTTATGGACGGTGAACGTGTTAAAGTAGTTAATTCTCAATTTGTCCTATTTGCATGTTAAGTAATACAATATTACTGTAATACATTAGCAAACGTATTATAAGCTATGACGCAACGATGAAGTATTTTTATCCTTAGCAATCTCGTCCATCTACCACACTCAACTTTCTCCTGTAGCATAATTGCCGCAAGGTCAGCCTCCCCGAGGCGCCAGGTGAAGCGAAAAGAACCTATATAGATCAAATAATTACAGACCGTATCTCGCGTGAACACGGATATTATCCTGGCCCAGATATCGAAACATTAAAAAGTGGGTAGCGAAAAACCGGTACTGCTGCGAAGCTGTGCGTGCAACTCCGATACGAGGCACACGCGATCGAAAAAGTCTCACGGAGTCACCGATAAAGATAGAGCGCATAAAAATGGTATTTAGAAGAAGATAATCCACGCTACCGAGAACTCGGGCCAACTCATTACGAGCTTGCTTCCTGGCTACGGCTTTTTATTCCTCGCCATTTCTCTCTTTGCTCGCTCATATATTACCACGCATACGCTTCTCGCGAACATCTCGCAAGCAACACGCTCTTCAGCTCGGCCGTCTGGCAGTCGTGGCTGAAACGAAATCTTAATGACACCTGTCTCGAGTGGCCGCGGCTCGGCGTTTCTCTTTATGTACCGAAAATCACACACACGCCAGGGGGTAGAAGAGGTGGGATCGCGGTATTCGTGTCGGGCACACCTCTCGTTAATTCGTTAAATCTAGCCGTAGAAAGGCGTTGAAAAAGTTCCATTTCCGTAGCAACCACGCTTTTCCACCGGTTACGAATGCGCTTACCCACGGTGTCGCGTTTCCGTCAAATGTGAACTGGCGAGCAGGTAACTGGAACGCCGGCACGTCGATCAGAAGCATTGAAAAGGGATGTATCACGTTTACGAGCTAGGTGCAGGTCGAGTTCTATGCACGCGTGAAAAGTTAAAGAACGCGTTAAGCGTAGTTGGGAAAAAGAATCGTTTCGGCGAGTCTATTTGAAGCTGCGAGGATTTCCATCCCTGGGAAAGAAACACGTGACGAAGGCAGTAATTCGTGTAGGATCCAACAGAGTCCAGGCTATCCTCTTCGTTTGGGTCGAATCTATCTCGCGCACCGATCAAACCGCATTCACCGACACCGCAATATCGATTCGATCGTCACCCCTCTGCGCCATCGTCATCGTGGAAGAACGAAAGCGAGCGAAAAGAGGGCAAGCAGGTCCCTATCTACTGACCAACCCCCGCCATTCGCCGGCTTTCGTATAAATAAATATTGTCCAATGATTGATCGTTCGTCGTTGCGTTAGCAGGCAGGACATTACATCAACCGGCCCTGACACACCGCTACGTCCCAAGGAGGGTCCGTATTTTTTATTTACCTCTTACGCCGGGTAATTTGTCATCGTGCCACAATGCTCGCCTTACGGACGGGTTAGATAGTCGGCGAGTTAAAATTCGTGTACGAATATAATTGTAGGAGAAGCCTCGGATAAGAACAACCCCGATGGCGAACAGGATAATAATAAGCTGAAAGGAGTCGGCGAATCAGCGGATGGCCAAATGACTCGGAAGAATAATAGCTTGGAAGTTCGAGATATTCTAGTTTTTATTACAGTCGGCTGAATAATATAGCATTGTCGTAAAGGACGATCATTGCGATTTGCACACGAGATGAACACGTGTGATGAAATAAATTATGGAAATCTGAGTGGAAAGGAACTCTTATCGTGCAATTTAAACATACGTTATTTTTCTACGAGGTTGGTTAAGGCTTTCGTAATTACAACTTCACAAATGTCGGATAAATGAACACGCGCTCGCGAGAATTTCCTATTCGATCTAAATAAGTTCGCTTTTCAGCTCGTGCAACTTTAACCGGAACATAATTTATGCTTCCGTGAGCGCAATTTGTTACGATCTGCTAAAGACCCACGAAAAGTTGCACCTGTGCATGCAACCTAGCAAATTAATACGTCAATGACACATGTGCTATCAACCCCCGTATTCAATAAAGCGAGCATTAAGCCTCGCCTGTATTTCATGCCGTACGAGACTGGTAATGTTGGAAAATTTATGGAGGGATGTATCGCCGTATCTTCCACGATACGTGCCTTTTATGCATAGGGAAAACCTTTATACACACCGTCACCTATTCATGCCACACATGACTGCGAGAAAGATGACGAATCGTTAAAATAAACGTAACTGGTTCGCGTGAGATTACTTGAAATTCCGCAGCACTTACGTTCCACGTCGTAAACATGCGGTTGTTGACGACATTCATTACGATCATCACCACACAGACAATTAAACAGCAGTGCCGTTTCATTTGTCACGATCCCGATCGTGCGAGGGATAACTATCGCGAGAACGCGTGCTGTGCTTAAACCTTCGTCCTGCAAGGGGCATTAAGGAGCGAAACGAGCGTTTGCCCGGCTTCCATTCCTCGAAAACTCTTCGCCTTACTTTCATCCATTATTCCTGACCGTAGGTAAGTCACCGCCACAATGTCGCGTGTGCACTTGCTTCATATATATCTACTAGCGCAAAAAGCAGTTCGCGTGTAACAATCGTGCGCGCGAAAACACAGACTCGTACAAACGCATGAAAAATTTGTCCCTCTTTCCGTGCACTTTCCTCGGCTTCGAAGCAAAAAGGGACCGCAAGTATCAGAGCTACTGTGGCGGGAGTAGCAGCTTAACCGATTCGATGTGCAGTAGCAAGCAGAAACACGTACCTCTATCTGTCTCGTTCTTTTTACGTTCCTTCGCGTAGCTTTCTGACATATCAACTGAAAGAATGCCGAAGAATGCATCGTGCACGCGATGCAACGAGGTCGACGCCCCATGTGTATCGAAGCTATGCGAAACTTCGAACGAAAGTTTGAAAAAGGATGAGTCAACGTATGGGAATTTAAATAGTTATAGATCAGGTTAAATTACACGTTGGAATACGGTAGAGCAGTGGTTCTTAATCTTTTTCGAAGTCACGGAACGCTTTTGATTGTAGGGAAATTTTGCGCAAAAACTAGTTTCGCTAAGTGTATAAAAAGCACAAAAATAAGCATCTACAATGTAGATTAATAACAAATTGTACATATTTATAGTCTTTCCATGGAGCTTCTTGCGAATTTCAACCCTCTAACGGTTTTGGGATCATTTTCGTCCCAAACGTGTTTTTATGTTTGTGAAGAATTTCCTAGTTTTGAGAAGAACATAAAGGAATTGTAATTAACCCTAAGGTGGTATACTGGGCTCGCTAATAAACCCAGAATAACATTTTTAACTAACTTTGCAATAAAAGTTATTTTATACACTACTTAGAAACCAAATATTTATAAAGGTTTATCTAGTAGCAGATTTATAAAATATATTGCATTTTTTATTTGGCGTTTGCATTAACCCCCACATAACACCTACGTTTGTGAAAAGCATTAAACCAGTTAAGAGTTAATATGTACTATTTTAGGTTCCGAAATCCACGTTAAAGTTTCTTCTTCTCATAATTGTTAAACATTTCCATAGAAAATAGGGTATGATTGAATTGAACAAAATCATTTCGCGGCACCCTAGTTAAAAACCACTGCGGTATAGTGTAAGGAATCGCGATCAGCTTGCCAAGCCGCGATGCACGGAAATATTCACCTAGAAAGAACTTACCGTGGTATCGCCAGACGATAATTTTCTATATCATTCGCTACACACGATTCTGCAATACTTTCCGTTTCTCTGACCGAGCAAATTATAACGCACAGTGGGTACGAAGATCAGCAAGAGGAATAATGAAATTTATCGCGCAACTGCAACCGTTCAAACAAACAACCCTGCTTTAACGAGCTTTGTTCGTGGCGTAATTACGCGTGTTCGGTTATTATTCCTGGCATGCAACGCTGATTCGCGCTTAAAACGGCCAGCTTAACAAAAAGCCGGACCGCGATAATGCGCCGTCGGAAAGAGGAACAGTCGTCTTAGAAAGTTCTGCCCGCTTACGGCTTAAAGTAACTCGTAAATCTCATTTTTCCCCACGGTAGCGTCCCAGACCCGTTACCTTCTTGTTCCCCTCTGGTCCTTGTGTCACCGTATTCGCCAAGCAACTGGGACAAACTTTTTACAACGGCTTCTTAATGTAATGCATTTATTGTACCATAAAGCTCTTCGCCTGAACGTAGCCGAGAGTGATAACGAGACTCGTTTAACGCACAAATTTGATCAGCGAGTTCCTTGGGAATTGCACCCCGGAAAATTTAATCAAGCCACCCCCTCCCCCCTTTTCCTGTTATTCCACCGGTTAAACGGTTTAATCTTTGATCCAGTGAACAAGCTGCAGCACTGCCAATGTCCACGATGAACCTTGTTTCTTTGCAAGATCTTAATTAGTTGGAGCAGGAAAAATATGCTGCAACGGTATTGCTGCAAACCGCGTTGTTACGTGATCGGAACATGTTGCAGGTTCTTGGTTGAAAGGGCGTTTACGAAATAATAGCCAACACCGTGTGCATACTTGCAATTGCGCACCTCGGGTAGCAACGGGGCCGGAATTTCGTGCCAGCAGCCATTTGCTAGGCAGAATTTTACTTGATATCGTTGCATTACGAGTCGTTCCCATTTAAAATAGGCATAAAGCCCGATTTAAAAGGAGGATTCGGTATCTCTGGTGCAGAATTGAAAGACGTGTCGCGCGATACCGTTCCCTTCTCGTAGCACATTCTAAGTGGTTCTCGATAAAAGTTCGATATTCGATTAGCGTCGACCGTTTAAAGAATAATATTTCTTTGCATTGCAAATTGGAATATGGTCCGGGTGAATTTTAAATGGAATTCGGCGTCGCTCGATTTCTCTTGGCGATCGCACAGATGATCGACGTTCCCCGAAGAAGAGAAGTTCTCCCGCTCGCTTTCGTTCGATTACATTTTGCATTCATAGCTCGCCCCGGCGGATTTAAGAATTCCAAGTTAACGATCGATTTCGTTCACAACTTTCCCCTCCCCTTACTTCTTCGTTTCAATTTCCGTTTACAGCGTGTAATTATATTACGTGTATCGCATATTAAATTGATTGACGCGGATATCCTTCTAATTGATTATTATAAGGCTGTTAGAAGAGATAGCAGATAAATTTTGAACTACCATTAAAAATGGGGGAGCATCGTAGGATGAATAAGTAAGCGAAATCGTTGGAAGGAAACACGAGTAAAGTAGACAAAAGATGATAGAACGGGAGAAGAATAGTAAAGGGGGTGAGTTACATAATCGAACGGCAGTCGGATGTCGTAAGTTCGCAAACGAATAAAACTTGACTAAGTGAATTTAGTGAATAGAGATGGAATGAAAGAAAGTGGAACCAGTAAATCCATTGAAAAGTTTCTCACTCGCAAACACCACGGCTCCTGCAATATTGTCCGGGTCGTTTGTGGATGACCCTCCGGCGGTACGGCAGGATCTAAAGGCCACCAAGGCCTTCACTTTTTTTACGAGAAGCTTTAAGGTACGGTGTTCATCCTTGCATGGCAAGAAGCACGGTACATCGATCGATGAACTTCGCAGGAATGCAAAGTACATCCGCGCATTGTTAAGTGGTTATTCAATAAATTCTTCGGGTAGCAAATACAAGGATAGCCTTGACTGTATGCGAATGAATTTCTGCATCGGTTTCTCCGTTGCTTCTGAATTATTTCCACTCTAATACAACGGAGTATTTTTCTCGATCGACATTTTTTCTTAACTTTTTTTTGCTAAAGCAAATTTAAGAACGGTTGAATTTGAGAAAAATTTAAACCTTTCGTTCTTTCTTCACCCGATAGAATAGTCGTAAGTTACAAAGAAATCGAAGGAACTTAGCAAGAACCGTAAAAAGAAGCAATCGATTCGATACGGAAGAGTGGGTCGAGTATCTTAAAGTTGGACACTGCAGGTGTCACCTGGAACGAGCGTCGAGTTGGATCACTTAGCTCGTTACGAGGGCAATTCAGAACGTGTCGACGTGTTTGAGGTCGATGAGATAGAGAGAGTATAGGTTCGTAGATACAAGATTCGAAATGCTCCCCCAATAGATGAAGTACGTTTCACAGGTACCGATAATTTCATGGCTGGTGCGCAGCGAGCACGTGCTTTCATCAAGTTCTCAAAGTTGGCAGACCACCCAAATTGTCGGAGACCGATTAAATCGTTCATTCTGTCGCACAGAACATACTATAGCGCACGGATCTCCCCTACAAAGGGTATTTCATTTACATAGGTGTAACACACGCGTCCACTCCTCTGTTCAATGGAACCCGCCAACCACAAATTCATCGGTGCCCAAAAATTTCATCAAACATTTTTACCACTTCCACGAGCACCGCAAACGAGCAATCAAATATTTAAATTTTTTCATATCCTTCTCGTCGATTCGTTCCTTAATCCATTTTATCTAACAAATTATTGGGTTGGCTGAAAAGTTGTGTCGTGTTTTAAGGACGCATAGAAACGAAGCTTTGTTAAACAATGTATTACCAAGATTTTTCAACAACTTCTTATCATATCGGACAGTTTCATCGTTTAATTGTTGAAGAATTTTCACTTTCTACAGTAAAAAGAAACACGTCTAAGCAAGTTCCACAAGCTTTCAGATGAATAAATTCTGTCAGTATAAATGTATTCTACCATTCGCACTATTTATCCTTGGTTTGCCATGCATTTTTACGTTCACATAAATACTATAATAAATTGTGCTGCGAACGCGTTTTATTAATTTCTATTTCAAGACCATATTAAGCATCACAAGCACAATCAATTTTTACGGCTTTATTTTCAAATGATACTTTCAAGTGTCTACTTTCAAATCTTATTTGCGTTTGCCTATTTGTTGCCATATTAACTTATGTATCGCAATACTGATCGCACGTTGGAAAAAAAAACGACAAGACTTTTCCGCCAACCGAATAATTATTTGGTCGTACGAAAAAGTAGAAAAATTCCACTATGAAGAGCTTTGCAGCGAAGCAATGGTTCCGAAGTTTCCATTGAATATAAAAGACGACACGTAGTATATATATATATACACATATATACATAGGTGAAAAACCTGGCCAATAATAAAAAGGAGTTCTTATTGCAAAGTACTGCGACTTGGAGAGTTTTTGAACGTAGTCCGCAAAAGAGTACTGGGGGAGGAGTGAGTATATTTAGTGGCAGTGGACTCCACCCGCTGTCCGCCCAATATTAACTCGCGCCATAATGCGCTAAATTCCTACCACCATTCCGGGCATCCTTCCTTCCCCCGGAGCAAGAGCTTTAAATCTCTCTCAGCACCGAAGTAACCAGCAACCTGTGCCGCGACTCGTATATCCTCAAGTCCGTTTCGAACAATCGCCCGCTCTTTCTTTCCCTTTCTCTTTCGCAGTTATGCTCAGACTGGGCGAATTTCGCCTCGACACCGGTGGAAAAGCGGACACCATCAAATTGGGCGTTTCCTTCCGTGCGACTCCAATTCGGCCATGGAAGAATTAGGTTATCCACGAATCCACCAGCCAGTATGCTTCCCTTAAAAAGTGATTCAACGAAAATGGAAATAGTTTTGAAGTCGAGAAGTGAAACGAAGTACGACCCGGTAATATATTTTCAGCTACGGAAACTCCTTTCAGAGAAATAGAGGAACTGTCGTAAACCAAAATTACGTTGTCAGATTTCTCAGCTTTTGATTCAACACGATTATCTGAATCCCAGAAGAGCATCGCCGCTTTTGATCTCGTAGGAAGAAAAAAAAAACCCCCGTAGCCTCGTAAACGAAAAAGATTTAGAGACGTCCCTTCGTTTATCACCGACCATCCTCGATTTTCACCACTTTCTAGTGGTCGGCGATGCGTCGTCGGTCGGCTCGCGCGACCTCCATCAATTTCTCGGACACCCGGTACGTAAAGGACGTAAGTAGGTTCGCCGCATTACATTTATCTCGGTGTAACCGCCCGTGCAGACCGAGGCTGCACACCAGGATGCATTGATTATTCGCCGCGTAAAGCCCGGCATTACCAAAGTCTCTCCCATCCTTTATCCCGCGAGTCGCGCACCTGAATGCATCCTCCACGGTCTCCGTTCCCTTTCCCCCGCCTGGTTCGTGCTCATCCTTCGTCCTCGCCCTTTGACCCAGCACACAGAGACCACCGCCTCCGCCTTCGCTCGGGAATGGCCGCGCGACTGGCCAACTTTTTTGCACGCCGCGTTATATATCGAGCTCAATTAGTCATGCGACAAAAGACGTGTTAGTTTCCACTCTGAGCCGGTGAGAGGGCGATCTGCTTCGCTGAGCGCCGACAATGGCACGGGCCCGAGGCTGTCCGGCCACGCTGTCATCGGACACAGGCCGTGTTATCGTAATAACGCCCGTTGAATATCTTCGATAATTCGCAGCGAGGACGTGCCGCGATACCGCGTGACCACGGGGATAAGCACTGCTTTTTAGAGCCCGATCAAAACCAGGTAGAGCAGAAGAGAATGAGGGGGTTGTTTAATCAGACCAAAGGATCGCACTTCGATTGTGTTCAATGCTCATTGCCGGAGTGATCGGGATTTGTGCACGGCAAAGGGAACTACTATCGTGTAATCAGCTACAGTTGCGCGATCGAAATTGCCAGACTGTAGAACGATTTTCGTCCTACGCAACTTCAGATGCTTTCTGCACGTTGGAAGATTGAAATTTGATTTTGAATCGAAGTTACAGAAGAGATGGATAATTGATGTAATTCGAGGAAAAATCGGTGCAGGAAACGAAATAGAGTAGCAGTTATAAAATAATTCCTTGCAAGAATGACAGGAATCTGCGCCTTCCATTGCAGTGACCATCTCTGACTATTTATTAATGGTGTACATCTACAAGACTTAACCCTTTCACTGTTTAGCCCTTACGTGGCACGGTCATTCGTAAAAGCAGAAACTATTAATTCATAACGACGCATAGGCAGCGGGATTCGTTTGAATGTCAAGAGACGTATTTTAAAAGTGTTTATGCATTGTTTATTTTTTATGAAAACGCACAGAATTTACCGACTTTGTCTTGTAAATTTCACACCATCTAGAATCGTCTTCTATTGCAGCACATCATCGGTTCAATCGACAGTGAAAAAGCTAACGAGTAATAATTTTGACTAGCTAATAGCCTTTAGATACTCTATCGCATTTTGAAACACGGTAAATAGAAAACATTAGCCAGCACCCCCGGCTAACTAATAGTCCATATCTAATTGTACGATTCTAAACGAAAAAGAGAACACGTACAATACAATCGCACAGTGGAAGGCACGATCAATTTCCCCAACTGAATCCTGCTCAAAGCAAACGAGAATAAAATCACCGTCGACCCAATTCGATTGCATCGACAATGAAAGCCGGTGTGTGTAACGTGCAATTATCTATGCAAATACACCACAGCTAGTGTTTTTTTTACGGAACCTAGATGCCGTTCGCGATACACAACGATCAAACGGTTCGTGATCGACGTTTTCGTCGCGAAGGACGGCCGCGCCCATTAAAACGATACCGATAATGATAACACTTTCCTACTTTCGGCATGTTTCCTATTACATTCATCGACGAGCCGACCACGAGAAAGCATAGCAGAAATTCGATGTATAACTCTGCCACGTTACATAAATGACGATCTACTAAATGCACATTAACCAATAGTTATACGCTTCAATCTGGCCGATGAAATTTATGCAAACACGAACACGCTTTGTTGCATTTACGCGAAAGACAAATTTGCTGTGGGGGATTCATATGAAAACCGGGTACAAATATTCTTCGAAAAGCTAGAATACGTTCCAAAACTTTTATCCCTTCTATTCGAACGAATTCCTATCCTTAATGAGGAAATTCATCTCTTAGGTGAAACATAGTATGCTCGAAAAAGAGACCTCGACCCCTGAACGTCATTATTAATTACTGTCACGATAATGTCAGTCGAAGTAATTATCTTCGTTAGCAGACTGTTCCGGAATAAAGAAAAAAAAGAAAACGAGAATGAGAAGACGGTAGGAATTTATGTACTCGTTAGTCCGACGTTACCGTAACGAGCGGCCACTTGATACCTGGGTCATGTGAATTTGTACGAGTACGTACTGCAATGTTAACATTGTTACTTTCGCGGAAATGGACCGACACCGCACGCTCCGACGCCATCGTTAATTTTGCGTTAATGCTGTGCTCGATTCCACGAGTTTGGTTTCGCGTGACGTTCCGCCGCCGACTTGGAAGACGGTAAAGGATGAATCCGTGGGCTTTTTTCCGAATAGTAAGGCGTATACATTTGCATCAGGAGCAAGAGCACGCGCCCGCGGGTTCAAGGTCTTACGCACTCCAAGGTTTTATGCGTTTTTCAACGAGGCGCGGGTATCTCGGAGGCAGCCTCGCCACGGTAGTCGTTAAACTCCTCTCCGTGAGTTTAGTACTGGCTGCGTATTTTTATTATTCTTTTAACGAGACGCCTAATAAGGCCCACTTGTTCTTTCATTCTCCGTAATCGTGCTTTAGAGCGGACGCTCGAAAATTTATTTAATCCAGAGAATTGAGGGAGCCGCGATTCAACTGGTTATAAAGTGCTATTACGCGCTTTCAGTTAATTCTTTCATTTACTCGTCGCTTACTTCCATTGGTGATAAAAGAGATCCAGAATCGGTCTTTCCCTGCGTCAATCCCAAAAAGAGAAACCGTGATTGACGGGACGAGTGAAATAGAATTTCCATAGGAAACAATTTGAAGGGGAAAGAAAGAAAACCCAGTGGAAAAGGGCGGTTCGTCGAGAATAACCCCGTGGTTCTTTCGTACCGAAGATAGAAACATTTTCGTTTAGGGTTCTCCAATCGAAGCAGTACGATGGACAGCACGGGATAACGATGCAAAGGGAAATGGTTGAAGAAAGACACGGTGAAAGAAACAGGGGAACCGGAGAAAGTATCTTAAGTCGCGTCTTTGCTCCGTAGAATCCACCCTCGCTATGTTCCATCCGGCCTCTCTTGTGTACAGTACACATTCAACGGCAAAGACGGCCAGTGGCAAGGGCGAAAAGTCCCCATCCGCGTCTGAACGGTGTTCCACAAAAGGCTGACCGAAGGTGGACCGGAAATAAAATGAAATCCGCCACGGAGTGCGCGCCAAAAGCTAGCCGCGACCACGATGCTGGAGCTCCGAATAACGTTTTCGTCGTATTGTTAGCCTCTTCCACCGTGAAGCCCATTTCCTCCTCCTTTTCTTTCTCCTTAGACCCAGCTACACCGTTCTCGGCAACTTCGACGTATCCCCCATTCACGGCTATGTCCAATATCTGGCCGAGCCCGATTCATCCCAACGAATGGAAGTGGACTGAGGCACGCCGCTGAATTCGGATGTATATGAAGAGAAAAAAGGAACACAAGCTCGGATGGAGAAGGGAACGAGAATACCTAGCGTGTAATATCGACGCGCGTATTGCTCGTACGTGTTTGTACGCGCCGAGGATCTTACAGCAGCGGATACAGCTACTACAGATGATCGGACAATTCTTCCCGATGGAATAGCGTCGCGTTGAAAATACAGATTGCGTTTCCCTGGGTTCTTCGAGAGCGAAGGTAAATGAAACGAATCTTTCCTATCTTGTCTCTTCGAATCTACGCGAAAGATAGTACGAATCAATTCTTTTCCACTGATTGAAAGTGTAGCTGGTTTTATTCCTCGACAAACAGCGCACCGTGTTTGTATTGTATCATTACAAGCGCGACGCTATTGTAAAGATATCTTTTCCTTCGTGGGGAGGATAAAACGATGAACTAGTTATTAGAGAGCCTTTGAAGACGTAACAGGCGAGGTATAATCGACTCTTGTTGATCTTCGATGGGGACAATGGACGTTCTATAAAGGAGCGTTAACGCAACGTCGAAAGATAAAGCTAGGCTGACAGAAAAAAAGAGGTCAGAACATCGTTTTAATTGGAAATGAAAGGGACGGAGAGGAGGCGACAATAAAACCTACCCACGAGTGAGGCTAGGAAAGGAGGTGAAAATCGCAGGCTACTTAAAAGCCTCGTTGCATCGACTTAATTGAAGGAATAACTATAAACTCAACCTTATCGCGCTCTTAGCTTTTCTTTCGTGGCCATTCCTCGACCTCGGTTATCGCCGAACCGATACACTTTCACGCTAACTTCCACTCTGCACTTTCCTCACGGTTCTCTCCTACTTTTAGGGTTGTACGGCGACGAATACGAATTTCCTGTCTCAATTCTCGGTACACGCCAAACACGTACCGCATTCGAGAAGAAACATTATCGATTCTGTTTTTCCAGGACTGATGAAAAATTAATAGCGCACCAGCGCGCCTTCGATGGAGTTCCGCGTCGTCCTTCTCGTATTTCCTTCCTTGTCGTTCACCGTTCTGCACCCTCGTCCCTCCTATTCTCTACCCTTTTCTGCTGCATCTCCGTCGACGTGTCCTGCCTCGATGCAGTACAACACAAATCACATTATCTCCGTATCGTTGGCTCGGGCACGCGACTACACGGACAAAGGGACGTAGACGGGCGTGGATTTTCACGGTATCTCGGATTGGTTCCTCTACTATTTCCATCGGTAACGCTTCGCAGAGCCAGCCAGACATTTCAGCGAGCAGCCATTCGCGGGACATCCTTCGACTATCAGTCGCCACGATTATTTCGTAAGCGGGCACCAAGCGGCCAAGAATCTAGCTATTTCCGGGTCAATTGATCTCTCGATGAGCTCAGGCTAACCGACTGGTTCTTAGCATGGCTGTGATAGAGGAAATTGAGCTTATCCTATCGTCGTCCTTAATCCATCTTTACTTTCAATCACCGACCAGTCGGTTGCCAAGATACTCGACCTGCTTATACACCCGCGTCTTATAAGCCAGTCATTTTTTCGATTACCACGCCGTACGTAGCGCTTTATTTGCACTTGGTATAAACTAGGACTATTGTTTTGAAACGGGTATCTATGATTACATCGGGTAATGGAAAATTATCTCATGAAATCGATAAACCACATGGACCGATGGGATAGCTATGCATTTCGATCCGAGAACAGAACGTAATTTTTTTTTATTACTCATATTGATCACAGATGATGGAAAAAAAATCGACTCTGGTATTGACATTCACGGCTGTCTCGTCGACTCGTGTGTTTTATCGATCTGATAAAATACCCGGTTACCAGGATAATTTTTTATTACCCGAATATTCCACCATGTACTCGTGTACTCGGATATCTCACGACCAACAGCTCCGGTATAAACAAATGAAGCCGCCTATTCGTAGAGAAAGTAAGCGAGGAAACGATACGAGGCGCAACAACTGAGATGCGACTTGTCGGACCTCCGTATTAGCAAATTAACATAATTATACCACGAAGAGAGGCGATTTTATTACCGAAACGAGGCAATCCATCGCTCCATGGTGCCTTCTGTCTAGAGAAGAATTCGTCTTTCAGACAACGTCGTCGACTGTACGTCGACAGGGAAATCGAGAAAACTTGGTGATCGGTTGAATGGAAGAAAACGTCACTCACAAACGTAATCGTAGCTATTCCAATGACAAGGAAATCGTACAATACGCGACACATTCGACGAGAAACAGAATCGACGAGGATGGAAGGCTGGTGAGGCTGGGTGGCGACTCGTGATTGTTGCGCGCGTATTTGCAAGTCGCGTTCCATATGTAAAAGGTAACGGCATCTAAATCGGAGAACGTTCAGAACGGAAGTCTATTTCATTCGACGCAGCGAGAAATTCGGACGACAGCGTGCAACCAGCATCGCATGGAGAATAAAAATCACCGTCCATTCCGTGATCTACCGAACGTATCCCCATTTTTTTTTTCCTTTCCTCTCGTTTATCTTTTTTTGTAAGTTTTGAGCAACGCTCGTTCCACCGGATTTTATCGAGACCGTGAAAATTAGTTTTACCGAATCGCGTACACGGTTTTCTCGATAGCCGACGAAAAAGCAAAATAAAGGAAGTATTGCCAAAAAGGTTCGTTTTAGACGAGCGAAGCTTGCACGCGTGCATCGTTCCACGAGAGAAAATCTTTCTTGTTCTACTTTTTCGTTGTGCACAGCTCGGAAGAGACATCTTTGGTACAGCGTCAAACATCATTACACAATATTCAAAGGATGAAAAAGCACGCGACGCAAAGGGGTGGCGCCTAATGTAGCGTGCGAGATAGATGGGTTACCGCGGCGAAAGTTAATTCGCGTTTTCACTTCGACGACCAGCGGGTCGATTGAAAGCGTCGCTCGCTCGTCCGTGCGAATAACGGTCACCTCAGCGTCTCCTAACGACATCGTTATCGATTTGTCTGTTCCAGACACAACTTTATAAAGGGCGGCTTTATTAACTCGTTACCGATCGTCAGCTCTTGTAAACCTTGGTATCTTTGCTTCGAATCACTGCGGAACAATAAAAAAATCGATCCAATCCACTTACATGTTCAACGATTACCTCCTTCCGCGACATACTTTGAATATCCTCCATTAAGCAGCACAAGGAAATTCGCCACGTGCATCCGGAAACGTTCCGTGTGCCGAATGGCCAACGTCTTATCCAGTTAGCGTAACGAACGCAAACTAATTAACAAGCTATAAGTCGATTCCAGCCTCCAACGAATTCAGAGGCGTACACGTGCCGATTGGACCGATCCAGAAGTTAGCCCTCGACCAGACGCGACATACTAATTAAAGGGCAACTTCGGAATGCAGGCTGCAGAGGAGAACGCGCCGATATATAGGCAGTCGGAATATTTGCCATGTAAATGGGACCTTTCCTAGAACCTCTATTCGCTCTGCAAGACGGTTCTCGCTTGCGTCTCAAAATCTATCTGCATGATTGGGGAGGGGACTTAAGATTATATCTTGCTGCACGCGGCAAACCGATTTGCATTAACAGATAGAGCTGTCCTTATTACATGGCTATCTATTAGACGAATATACGTAGAAGCAGCAACGGTAAATATTCCAATAGGAATCGTCATAGCGATAACGCTTCGAACGATTTCGTCCATGGCAATCGCTACGGGTCGATCTCGATAGAGTTGCTCTAATTGTAATCCTGGACTCGATGAATTGGTTATATTGTAACCCATATTTGCAGTCATTCAATCTCGGGAGTTCCGCAATATCGAAACGGCGACCTTATCAATCAAATAAGGGGAATAGACGGACAGTAGTAGTTTCCGGGTAAGACTCAGTCGTCCATCGTTGAAATTACCACAATAAACCGGTGATACATGAGGAAGACCTAGAAAGCCTTGCGCTATACTCCATCGTCGTCACTTACAGATGCAGGCAATTTTTCAACAGACGAAAAGAAAACTGTTACGTTGCCCTGAGCGTCGTACGGTAATGGTCGGTAGGATTGTCACAGTGTTATTATACTTTCCACGTAAATATATCAGTGTCATTTCCACGCAGAGTAAACGTAGGCACAACACACGAATCCAACAATGCGACTAGCTTTCTAACCCTGTCGTTGGGTTTATTTAGTCGTGCAACAATGCCAAACTGCCGAAAATAGAGGTAAAGTGAACTTCTAGCGTTCCGCAACGGAAGAAAAATTGGGCCACGTGTTTAATGCAATTATTAGGGTTTGCTCCAATCAGAATTAGAATCCATTGAATGAACGTACAAATAGCTTACATCGCCGTAAAACTTTTTCGGCCACGATTTCGCTGGACCTCTCGAAAAATCTTAGCTGACGTCGGCTTAATAAAGTGTCTATTCGGGAACTTCTGTTTCAATCTCCCCCTTAATGATTCTATCGAGGAAACGTAATATTTTATGACTTTTCCTATTAGTTCCAACAAGAAACTAATGGCTGCTTCATACTATCATAAACAAGACGAGGAAAATGAAACGTGAAATGTGGCAGTAATCTGTTCGATCATTTGTATCTACCGATGCAGCACGTTCAATTGAATAACAAGCATGAAAAATTTACACGGGATGCATCCGTTATTGATTAAGCCTCGGGGACTCAACATAAAGTAAGGGTGCCCTCGCGAAGGGAGCTCGAGTGGTTCCCGAGGGTGTCTATCCGTCCGTACGTCGTTCTCTCCACAAGTCTGAGAGCATATCGTGTACCCAGCCAACGAAAGACACATAAGTGTTAGCATGATCCCTCCTACCCGCTAACAATGTCGCTGACATGAGACAGACTGAAAAGGGTGGATTTTCTCCAAAGCAACAAAATGCACATTCCACGAAAAACCTACGACTCCGAAGCTTTTTAAAAATTTACAAAAATTTAATATTTTACGCAGTTTGCTTAACCTTTTCAATGTTACGAGCGTACCAGCGGATGTTTCTATTTTATAAAGACGACCCGAATAAAAATTATCATTGTTAGAAATAAACACACGTTTGGAAGGCGTATAAATATTCTATTCAGTGGTAATATAATGGTAACTTTAATCAGCATTTTAAAAGTAAAAGTACTAATTTTAAATCGGGAGACCTTCGCATTCAATGAGTAAATGGAAAGTTGCTAATAAATTAATCGAATGGATTCAACAATTGTTTTGAAGATATTTCAATTTTCTGTATGATTTCTACATACAGACGGTGATTCGTTTCAATTGACGGAACCTATATTTAAAGCAGTCTCATAAGTGCACAGAGTGATTTTCATTCCTGTCTCGACTCCCGGTCTCTCTCTCTCTTAAAGTGACATAAGTTATCGCGTTCATGGCTTTCATGCATCATCGTGTCCGCAGAACGCTCAGGATATACGCAATGTAAGGGCGAAATGTAGTCTTGATGGCGCGAGGGTGAAAGAGCAGACGAGGGGTTGCCACGGATCCGGCGTACATCGGTCTCGACAAAAGGACGATATATTTTTTACGGATCGCGATTCGGCAACGACTTCCATCGTCTATAAATGTAACGGACAAGCCAAGTGCTTTCGGCACTTTACAGCATCCCTTGGGTTAGAGCTTTTTATTCGCGTCGACTTTTAGACGGATAATATCCCTCAAGCAAATTGAAAAGTCGAAACTTCGGGACGCGAGACGCGTTCTTTTGAATTTATTACGCGTTTAAAGTCAACAAAGTTGGTCGGAACTCAATTTTCATAGTATCACCGGGCACGATTCCGTGTGGAGGTTTAAAATACGGCGAGCAAGCTATTAGAACGATGACTTTGAAAAACTACTATGATGTATAAGTAATAAATTCAATTGAATGCGAATGGAAAGCCCAGAAACAGGGACAAAATAACGGGATGATATTGAACGTAGCCCCGCAGAACAAGAACATTCGTCGAAACTTTGACACACGATGCATCTTGGAAATTCAGAAGTAGTATGATCCCGCGACGGTGCGCCCGAAAACCTACACCGCTCTGCCAAGTATCGTTATAGCGGAGCACGTAGCGAGCATCAGTTTCTCAACTTCCAGGCGTACCTCTGTAATCTGTGCTCCTACGTTTATCCTTTCCGACAATGGTGAAATTTTCAATTTTGCCCCAAGCATTGCGAGTTTAACATTTCCTCCGCAAAAGGTATCGCTACCGTGTAATCCCTAAATGAAAAGAGAAAATATACGGTACGTTAAGTAGTACGCTTCGAAACTGGTAATAGAGTTATGGGTGGGTAATATCGAATTTATCTGAAAAAGCGGAGAGGAAAAAAAAGTGACCCATATCTGTCACTGCTTATCAAAGTGAAATGTGCAAGAAGCAGAGGTATCGGTTAGATATTTCGCGAAGTATACAGATCGTATAAATTTTTATACAGACATATATTTACTCCGACCCATCGGTACTGCGAATTGGATGGTAGTCGTTTTCTGCGGCATTTTCATGGAAATACACCCGAGCATACTGCTTCTATATCGTCACCGCGTTCGTCTTTCTTGTAGACTTTACGAGGAACTAGTTTTCCATTGGTATCGATCGATAACTTATTAAGGAATACCAAGTTTAAGGACAATCTCTTTCATTTTAACCCTGATATTCTCCTTAATTGCTTCTCACACTTATACCTCTTGGATTTACAATCAAACCATGGACAAATATATGATACTTTACGAATGCTATTGTTTGCATGGAACTCATGAGAATTTTAAATATATTGAATATCAAGGAGAAATAATGAGAAATATAACACAGAATATAATATGGTTTTCGTGTTGGGTTATGTAGACCCAAGGAGAGCAGCAAGGTTAAATCAACGTACCAATTACGTTCAAATACACGTTAAGCATGCACGAAGATTAAGCCACTGCAAATAACCGTTGTAGAATAATTCCTTCGATGGAACGTTTGTTATAGCAAGTCCTTTGCAGGAGAAAAATAATCCTGCAGCCCTCTTGGTTCACACTCATCGATGGTACCGACCATTGTAACACGCTTCGGGTGGGTGTTTGTGCTGCCACCCTTAATTTCCCATCAAACATGTATCTTTCCCACAAGCGCGAGGGTGCGCGAAAAGAAAAGCCGAGCAGCGGATGCTGTATCGATTGAAATTTAATATCTGGTCCCCAATGTAGCGGGGATCTCTCTTGTAAATAAAGGGGAACGCGTCCCTTCCCGTTTTTCTTGGGGTGCCTTAGTCTACGATTTCACAGAACCTTCGCACGAAGAAAAATCTTTTCGGATCGAATGGACTTTGGGCTTGCCGATCTACTCGTCAAACGCTAAGTCCCCCGTGATCCTAAAAACTTCAAACCACTTTGTACTTTCCGCCGTTCATCAAAACGTAATAGGTATTTATAGACTCACTCGGGATCTCGTTCTCTAGCATTGAAAATCGTATTCACGTTCGAACGTACATACGAATAATACGGAATAACGAAGCCCGCAAAAGACGGAGCCGAGGAATGCATAATGCAACGGAGAAATTACAAGTTCAATCGAGGCAATAAATTGCATATCATCGTGCCAGTGGCCGCGTGCACACGAGTAGCGTTTCCATGCAGA
This sequence comes from Eucera pruinosa, assembly GCA_028830335.1. Classification (NCBI taxonomy): domain Eukaryota; kingdom Metazoa; phylum Arthropoda; class Insecta; order Hymenoptera; family Apidae; genus Eucera; species Eucera pruinosa. The sequence goes on along the minus strand of JAMYCR010000004.1, from coordinate 13,149,603 downwards.
TTTATCAAGACGATAAAAAGCCTGATATCGGCGATCGCAGCCCCTCATCGAGCCGATGGTCCTGCTTCATTCGTTGCACATATTTAAGTACCTCTTCCAACCACTCTGAATCGACACACGACGACGAGTCCGCGGATAACGAGGACGTTCCGTACTCAGATCCAGTCGGACAGTGGCCAAGGCTGTACCCTCTCGATGGTCTCGGAGTATAATCGACTTTAAACGATCGGCCTTGCCGATCCTCTGGACATCGTTAGGCAACCGCGATACGGAGGACGTCGATGCTCGTCTCATACATACGAGAATGCGAATTCTGCGGCAACCGCTACGATCGGAACGTCGCTGTTGCGTGTGCCGCCCAATTTTAAGCGAAATCGAAACTAAAGGATGGGAGGATGAGGACGCAGCGAGAAAACAAGCAACGAAATTCGTGATTGAATTGGAAGAAGGTCAACAAGAATCTCGCGTATTTTTGTTGCAACTCTTTGTAGCGGAGCATCGAGATACCTAATAAAATTCTAATATACCCTGCAAGCAATTACAGTGAGTAAAAAAAGTTTACGACTTTTTAACACGCGAATATTTGGCTCCCGTGGAACGAAATGAATTTTATCGGTAGCACGAGAAGGAAAATTTTGCACCCGAATAGGAAGACGAAATTTATTGCTCGAATTTCCATGCCAGGGTAGCGAACTCGTAGTTGTCATTGCTAAGAGGACTGCCCAAACTTCGGAACTAGTTCAAGAAATTCGATAAGAGTAAATCGAAAGAAATCACTGGGAAATCATTCCGAATTTCGGGGGCAAGGTGCGCTACTTCGCTGAGAACCGTGCGAATCAAATCAAGCTAAGTGAACGCGAACGCGAACGCGAAGGACGAAATAAAAAAAAAAAAGAAGAGTATAAAATCCAGGAAATAAACTCGCGTAAGGTAGAAAGGAAGGTACGAATGGAAAAGTTAGTCCACGCTTGACCCGGAAATTGATATTCGTACGAGAGTGTCGGTTAATGGAGCGAAGAAGGATCATCATCATCGAAATACCAACCAAGCAAAAGAGCACGGCACGTGATTTTTCATTTACCATTTACCCACCACCCTGCTTCGAGCCGATAACCGCGTTTTTGCGGAATTCGAAGAGCAGACGTAAAGACAAAAAGAGAGACACTCGCGCAGGACCTTAAAGGGGGTTGCATTGTATTTTCCGTTTAAAGAGAGCGAGCGATATTACGAATTTATAAGGCAACGGCGTCACGGCCAGCTGGGCCTTCAGCCAGACTGAAGCAACCCCCCGTTTGCTTCCTATCTTAAACCTCGTTTCTATAGCAGGCATGCACGAGCCAGAACCTTGGCTTTACGTTACGCCGTACATTACGCATTACATTACCCCGTACATTTCTCCCAAAGACGCTGGCGCAGAATTCAGAACAGCAAAGGAGATGGTGCTACGGCTCTCATGTAACACATCGCCAAATCGACTTTCTTACAACGCTCTAAGTTATCCTTTACGCGCGAGGATAACGTACCGACTGGTTGCTCCAGCTTTTTCGAGGAAACGCTCTTCCTCTTCGCTTCCCCTTTCGCGGTGACAAACTGTCGCGGCTTTTATGCGCTTTGCACGATCCGGCCGATGTACTGGATAGCTTCTCGAGAACAATAGCTACCGTCACTTTCAGCGGGAATACTGTGAATATTCTGAGTCGAGTCGCTTCAACCCCATCCAACCGGGGTTTCGCGCACACATTTATTTTCGAGGCTTTTACGCGCCCGTTCCCGGTTATCCCGGCGAATATTGCCAAAATATGTTCTCAGAATATTCAAACGTCGCTTTCGCGCAAGTTTCGCTGAAACGTAATAGCAATAATAGTAGAAACAGCAAGGCGAGAGGCTACCGTTTGAAGGAAACAGAAATATTCGGAAGAATAACGGTTACGGGGTTTCACGAATGAAAATCGTAAAAACTCTCCGGTGGAACGAAAAATCTTGGAGATTTTTTATTACGACGTATACCGCGTGGTATCTTGAATTCAGTAACAATGGTCTCGACGAGTCCCACGAATGATAACGTAGCATCTATCTAAATGGAGTCGCCTGGGGAAGACGAGCTATCTGATCTAGTCCGCTACTTTGACACCGGAGAGATTAGTCGCGGTCCCTCAGTATTCTTTTTTTGGAATCGACATGAAAATCCCTCCTGCTCCCCCGAGGGAACGTTAAGTACGTCTCCGACGTCGTTGAAACGTCAAAGGCACGTAATCGCGGACCGCTCAACAGAGCGTCCATAAAACGCAGCATTTCGACGCTGCGTCTGATGACAACATCCGCCGAGTATAAAGTAAATCGTGCGAAACACAAAATAGCTTTCTACAAAGGGAGACAGGGATGGGTGGAGTTTTCGTAGGGAAAACCAGAATGGGAAAGCTAAAAATGAGCGTAAACGAAACCGCGCGCAATAGAAAATAATCCCAGAATAAATCAGCAACGAAAATAGAAGTACAGTAAGATCTCGATTAACCGAACTAATTAGAGTATCGGGAAAATCGGATAATCGAATTTTTCGAATAATCGAACGATTGAAATTGTGACTGTGTTTGATATGGAAACTGATAATTTATTACGTTGTTTTATATATATATATATATATATATATATATGCTTTAATTATTGCATATTTGAGTTTAAATTATTACATATTCATGTTTTAATCATTTTTCTCTGTAACTTGCGATCTACTTTTCCAATCTTTTCGAGCTGACAAATTATTCTGTAATATTATTTTATTTTTGTAACTAGTACCAACTAAAATATGTCCCTGTTGCTATGAATGCTTCTAGATAGCTAGAAATAGTATTTTTGAAATCCTGGATTAGTAGATAATTTAGAATACATTAGGTAGGTGTATATGTTATTTATATGTTTTCATTCGTCGTCGATATTGTTCGAAATATCGAACAAAATTTCGTATAATAGAGGTGTCCAAATAATTGAACATTGGCATAACGAATGTTCGGTTAATCGAGATTTTACGGTATTCGATATGAATAATACTCGTCGAATAGAAAATTTCTTACGATTTCGTGTAACCATTGGATATATGTAAATTACATTTCATTGTATTGTACTTCGTGTTCTTGGGATTTATTTTTACCGATACGCAAGAGTGAAATAAAGTTTTTCGCCATACAAAATGGAAGGCGTGCTGTACCGAAACGCAAATAAAATAATGTGTCCCATCGAGGAAAAGCCGACAAAATATATAGACTGGGTTATAAAATTAAATAAGAATAAACCGGTTTTTTCGCGCGTTTTCCGCATTTATCACGCGCGTTATCGTGGACACAAGATCTGGATAAATAGGTTCGTTTGCTCTGCCGCGCAATAAATTTCAAATGCATTTTATCGTCGGTCGTTTATCCTTCATTTCGCAGAGAAAACTACGCCCTGGACCGATGAAACGAAAGCAAAAATAGTAGAAGACCGAACGACATTCGAGTTAACGAACACTAGAGCGTGCAATGCGTGTCATAATGTGCAGCTTCGAATTGTTCCTCATAAAGAAAAGTATGCAGTTAAAGCAGGATCGATAAGCATGCAAAAATCAAAACTGTCAGCTATTAAAAGTATCTGTTTCCCATTTAACGTCAAATATATTAGGTTATTCGGAAAGTTTATAACGATACTCCAGGAATATTCAAGAACAATACAGAATAATGCACACGTTTTAAAGTATTGTATAATGTTATACATAATATTGGATAATGTCGTAGATATTTTTCCTAACTCACGTTTGTTGGAAATGAATTCTATTAAATAGTTCTTTCGTTTCTCTTACTATTGGATTCAATTTCTGGTCGGTAATAAAATTTTCATTATTAATAACTAAAAGAAGCGATAGTATAATATTGCTGTGTTTAGAATATCCTAGATATGGTTTAATAATTTTCCTACCATTGTCAGGCTAAGTGCAGTCTCGTTAAAAAACGCCGCGTTTAGCTATTGCAATTAAGGTATCTAAACAAACACTGCATTTATCCAAATTAAGGATTTTACTATTTAACAAAAATCGGTAAAAAAAAAGAAACATAATCTTCCTCCAATCCCATAATATGCAAAGGAATTTAATGTCTACCCTGTGGTAGATAATACGAACATCCGAACAACCTAATATTTCTGGATTTCATCACGAAGACGTTTATTGCTCCGATAATTGCCCTAATAAGAATCCCAAAAGTGGAATCAACAGCGTTAACGAGATTGTAAAAGACAGGAATATGACACGCCTAGGAACATCATGAAACGGGTCAGTGATTTTACCCATCATCCGAAGAACCGAAGCACCCCAGAGGGAGTATCGAGGGTTATTACAGGGAATGCTATCCATCCATTCCCGCAACAGCATCCGTATATAACGAGATTCTCTGGCTGGTGGTTGCACACCCACGCCCCCCGTCCGTGAAAAGTCGTTCCGTCGAAATCACCGCGACGACATAATTTCCTCGATCTCATCAAAGATTAGAGCGACCAAGAACAAACACAGAACCCGCGCCGAGAGGAAGACAAATTGAACACAGAGAGACGCAGTGCGGACTACCAGCCCCAATCCCACAATGGACATTTCTCTTTTTCCTTCGCGCGTTTCACGTCGTAAGCAAATTCTTCCCCCTTTCCTTCGATTCCATCTTCTTACTCGTTTCCGTAACATCGGGCAAGCGAAACTTTGGTTTCTTATCTCTTTTGCTAGGCCCACCAGTGCGTAGAATGGCGAAGTTAGTTGGATGAGTAATGAGAACTCGGCGATGAGACGAAGGGAGAGAAAGAAAGTGGTGGAAAGAAATAAGACGCGAAAGAGTAAGAGGAAGATGTTAATGCAATCCCCGGCGTGTTTCCGTGTTTGTCGCTAGTTTTAATCTCCCCTTCGTCTGAATTCGGTATCTCGTTCAACGTAGACGGAGACCAGGAGAGCAGCAATGTAATTATAAAAAGGAAGGAAACGACAGCAGGGAGATGATGGAGGGTTGGGCACCGGCTTATAATCTAACTAGTCATTGGCATCGAGCCGATATTACGCCGGCCGTGATAGACATTTTTCGTACCGAAACCTTCAAAAGCGATCATCCCTCGTTTATTACGGTCATGCTCCTGCATGACAACCTGGTATTAAGGAGGGTCTGATACCCCGTGTCGATCTAACATGGGCACTTTTTGTATCTTATCGAGCGCAACGAAAAGGGCCACGTGTTAATATTCGTGGATGGGCCAAGTTAAAGGGGTCGCCGTTTCTTTAGCATTACATAAATTTGAACATCATCCTCGAGTGTTTACGGTGAGACGTCAGTAGGAGGAACTGGATTGATGAAACGCAAATAGTTAATGCGCTACTGGGAATACGTAATTTTCTTTGATCCTGAACGCCCTTTAATAATTCGCGCGTAAATAACATTAGCTGTCACGAGAAATACACTAACACGTATATATGCATATCGTAACGTGGATTACGGTTAATCTTGTTATATACAAAGATTTCCATAAGATTGCACTTAAATACGCTACAAATGAAAACGGTAGTTCTAAATATATCCGAATTCACGGAAAGTAAGGCTTTATATCCAGTCGTTAGCGTGTACTTGCAATATTCTCCGTCAAACCTATGGACATCCTTTATAGGTCACTGCAAAAGGCCCATGGAAATCTGGTAATCCAGTGCTACGAGCACCGAAAGGCGCTTAAACATTAGCACCATATTAGGGACACAACTCCAGGTTAATGGAAAAAAGCTCCACCGATTCGTTGCGGAAATACAAAGGAATAAAAACGAGGTCTTTGATCTTCCACGTGCTAATTAATTATCATAACCACGATCTCATTTTTCTTTGTCTTCTCCCCTTGTTTCCCGCTCTCCGATCGAATCCATATTTATTAATCCCCTTATCGTATAATCTAGCGATAATGAATTTGTCATGTAAATTGCCGACGATGCCCTCATTGATAATCCTTCGTCATTATAAATACATCGCCGCCATCTAATTAGCATACTCGAATTCCGCGCGAGGGCACAATGCGGTAGTACTTCAGAGAGCGACAGTTATGTCATGAATAAACGCGTACCGCTTAACGAGCGTACTGCTTTAAGCTGCAGAAACTTTACTGCTGCGAAAGCTTCCAGCTTAAGACATCGGCGATTCGTTTAAACCGACCGACTGCCCGAACTTTTCTGATAATCCATTGAGCATCCAGCAAACCACTGCACCGAAGCGGTGCTTCCGCTTTCCTTCGCCAATCACTTTGCTCTGTTCTGTCTTGCTCGACGCTATAAAGATTTTGTTGTACAAGAATGAATGTGTACGTATCTGCTACACGTACGTATGTATAGAACCGCATGGCGGGGCTCAATTTTAAAGTAGCGCAGAGAAAAGTTGTAAGCAGCTTCCAGTGGTAGAGTAGATCGTGGAAAAGGAGTCTGTGGGGACGAAGGGGGACTTATGCTCGGAGCAACCTCATTGGCTAAGCTAAACTCAACTCAAACTGTTCGGACTAACAACTCTGCATAATGAGAAAGTTCGGTGGTTTTCGGTTAAAGAAACTATTCAATTGAAACTTGAGTAGCCCGACGCGACGACGCGTAGTCAGCGCGGAGGCACGAGTCGATAAATACAATTCCGTACAGTTGCATTGGCGCAAAAACAATCGAAATAACGATCGCTTAATAATTCACGCTCCTTTGATATCCGCACGAATTCTGCTGCTCCGCTGCACACGAGCGTCTAATCGAATCGAAATAAAGCGATTGCATTATGTATCTAATAGTTTCACACGGTGAGCCCGTTTCTTTTGCTCCTTGTTCAGTATTCAGAACGTTGTTCAGCCGATAAATACGTGATCCGGTTGGGAACTGCGCGATTCAAAAGCTTCTACCGTTTGTACAGTTTTGGTTAAATTCTAGTGACTTCGGAAAACGAATTTGAGTAGCCTGCGGCAATTCGAACCGATCGTGGAAGGAGGCCTGCAGTAAATAGAATAAAACCGTTTCCTGTCGATTCGTAAAATTGCATGTAACCACCCTGTTCCACAGATCCAACCGCCAATCCTTCAATCCCCCCAATCCTATACCCTCCTTTTCCCTTCGAGCTTGTGTTACTCTTTCTACTCTACTTCTAGTCGCTCACCGTGTCAAGAACAACATTAAATATCGATTGGATCAAATATTTCTAGCTAACGTTACGAATAAATAGGATTTCCTTTCTAAACTTAGCGTATTGTAGTTGCTTTGGTATCTTTCAACTCGACCGTATGCCAGTTTCCTAAAACTCTTAAATCTCACCGTAACACAAAGTACTGAATACGATACGAGAAATATGAAGTATAGGATTAACGCAACTTGCCACCGTTTAGTTAAATCGCATTCAATATCCTGGGATAATATTCTGTAACTTTATCCTGTCGAAGACAAAGGATAACGGGAGGGAAGCATCGCAAACTACCTTGGTGCTTCCATGAATCGAGTGCAGATCTGGAAGACAATATGAGGAGGATGGTAACCGGATCCCACGCTCTGGACAAGATCATTATGTTCGGGGAGTTTGCACAATCGAGAATTAACGATCTGACAAGGTTACATGAACGAAACGTTCGAGGAAGATACTTTGTAACTACCCACGAACATTTATGTCTGGTAGGTACGCCTTCGGAATTACCTGGCTTAAACTAACGAACGACCAATTACACTGCAAAGTAAGCTAGTGAAATTTAAATCGTATAAGTAGCCGTTCGTTATGCGAATAGTAGATACTAGACTGTTCACGATGATGGAGGAATTCGTTAAGTTAGTATGACAACCAACATGGCCGTGCGCGATCGGAAGAAATATCGTGTATCCCATATATGCATAATCCTCCTACAGAGTCTTACGTTGGCGGCGTCGAAGAGTTACGATGGAAAAGGAGTAAGACGAAAAAACGCGCGAACCTTACACGCGGTTAACTACCTGCAAGTTCCGGTCCACTGTGAACAGGTAAACCGGTCCAACAGCGGTCCTATAACCACGTAAAAATATAGATGCTCCGAATACTTGCAAGCAAATATGTTCTTCCGAACCCTTAGTATTGGCATCTATGTACAAGAAAGGCCAACACACCTAAACCACACAATACCGCGCTTTTCCTTTCACGTGTCAACTAACATCAACTTCTTGCCGTAAAAATCTATTCAGAAGCAATAAGTTTCAATATCGAGGGATGGTAGGTTCGGCATAAAGAAGAGGAGCGGCGCGTACACATAAGTCCAGTAGGTATACCGGCATCCAGTGTCTGCGAACAGGTAAACCGGTCGATTCTTTATTTTTTCGTTTCTTTTTTTCGCGCAGTCTGTCCTCTCCACGGCGCCCTCGACGCCGTTCCAGAGAGAGAGAGAGAGAGAGAGAGAGGAGCATTTTTATCGGGCTAGTCTCGGCCGCTTACGGGAGCGGTCCAGGGGCCCGAACCGGGTTACCTGATACCAATGAATGAATACCCCGTATCCACAATGCGCTCGCTCACTCCCGCTTCTCCTCGTGTCACAAAAAAGGCCTGTTCTCGCTCTCTGTTCTCCAGCACGGCAGTACCAACACCCTTCCCGTGGCTACGTGTCACGTTTAACGGTCCTATGGTTGCACACGCACGTGTATCGCGGCTCGATGCAACGCGGATCCCACTCCGTACCGTCGAACAGAGAAACAGAGCTATAGAGGATAGAGAGGTCGAGATACCGAGAGAGAGAGAGAGAAGGTTGCAATTAGCTAATCTCTCGAGTAGAAACGATAATTGGTATAATCGATGCACCAATTAGAGAGAACGCGAAACTAACGAGATTCGACCGGGCCACCCCGTGCAACCATTTGCTCTCTCCTCCTCTGCCTTTCGCTACCCCTTTCCCATCTCTTTCCTTTCCCATAGTCATTCGCAACATTGCTCTCTTTCGCGTTCCAGGATACCTTTTGTAGGGAAGATTTTCTTATCGTGGTCAACCTCCGGGTCGCATTAGTACTCAAAGGGGGAGGGAATGCTTAAACCGAAGAAAAGCTTCCCAGCGACCAGTGATAATTGCTATTCGACGAGAATTATCTTCGATAAGATCCACCCTAATCAAACTCCCAACGGCCGGTGGACTTTGGGTAATGAAAGACAACGATCCCCAGCTATACGATGGAATTCAAGAAAGAAGGGTGGCCACTCGGTCGCATTGATAACGCGATGTGAGAAAAATATGCCTGTCGACGGGCTGGAATTTTTGTTTCCCTCTCTTGCAGATTCTTTTTTTCTCATTAGACGGCTGAATGAGCGGACGGAGTAGAAGCGGCAGGGACGATCGGGAACGCCAAGGTGAGAATAACGGACCTTTCACACCGCCATACCATACTCTTTAAACACCAATATGTGCATCTAATACACGCGCGTGCATCTATATACTGCAATACACGCGCAAGCTATACGTATAGGTCTCCATATCTATGTATGCGCGAACTTTGGTCGCTCGCACGGTCAAAGGGTTAGAATATACCCCTACGTTTCCCTTTACAGGCCAGGAGCACTTTTGTCCTCGACAACGAGTATATAAGGCACGGAATATGAATTGGCGTTTCACGCTTATTGTGCGACAGGAGGTGAGAGTGTGCCGAATTAATAGCCACTCCAGAGAGACCCGGGTTTCGAATATACCGTCGTGCCGTCGAGAAAAAGAGGAGGCAAGGGTTTTCAACTCTCACCCCCCGGTCCACCCTTGAAAGTGTACCGAAAAAAGCACGGCGTGAACTAGTCTACGCTAGTTGGTGCACAACACTTCACAATGGAGGTGCTCCTTCGTTTTATAGACTGCATGACGAATCGACGGTAGCTGGTATGCGTGAAATTCCTTTGGCACGGTTCACCCCAGTATTTAACTTCTTCAGCTCCGCGCTGTATTTTTTATAAATATCAACGAGCTAAAAAACTAGGTCTTTCTCGTTCTATTTTACGAAAGGTTAATAAAGATGTCAGAAATACCGAATAGAGGATTAATTCTAGTGGAAAGGCAACAAAACGCTTTATCCAATATTCTTTTCGCGGTGCTTCCATCTCCATCTTCATTTTGCTCCTTTTTATACCTCTCATCTCTTCCCGCTGCTTCAATCTGGTCTATACGCCACGACTAAATTCGATGAAAAGTACAAAGAGTAAGAGTACTCCAAGAGAGTCAGTTGCTCTTGTACGACACCTTACCGAGTAGTCGATGGAACCTTTCTTCGGATCAGTTTTACGCGACAATTTTGACGTTACCTCGCCCGCTGTAGGTGGTGGTATGCGAAGAACGGGAAATGAGTTGCGGTGGAATTCCTACGACAATGCCGAACTTTAGATTGAATTCAATGATAGAGTTCCGAAAAAGGAGTCCGATCCAACTTTCCTCCCGTGTTATGGATTCTCCCGCATTTCCTGATTTCTTCCTCTCGTAGATTCTTTCGTCATTGGTATACGATGGGGAGGTATGCAATTTGCAGCGGATGAGACACCCAATTTTCAAACTTGCCGGTATATTTTCGCAAAATGAACGAAGATAAAAAATTTGTCAGTCCATCCTCTTTTTTGTCCCAGATTTGTTCCCAAGCGCATCATCGACCTAGTTGAAGGTATGCAACTTCTGTGTTTTTGCCTTTGGCGACGAGAATGCGTTCCGATGCGTAAATCGAATATGGACGTCGATAAAGTGTTTCGATCAAAGGGAATTAAATGGGAAAGTGGCAATCCAATTTCTCGGCGTGCTGCGTCTGCCGTTCGTCATAATTACATTCAATTAAAAATCTAGCAGGTCACCGCGTGTGTGCTAGAACACGCGTATATTGATAGATATATCGTGGTATATTCGCTGGAGCACCGCACAAGTGCGAAATCGAACTGATCCATGGAGAACCCGTATCTATAATGCATTCTCATGCGACCACCGTAGCCGTCACACGAACGTGCTCATACACGAGTGTTCCTACAGATACGTGGGTACGTTTATTTCCGAATGGCGTTCTGGACGTAGTTCCGGCGTCGACACGACGCGACAGCCCGATCGCGGCACAAAACGGACGCCCCACCGCTTAAACTAAATAATGCATGAGGTGGATCGAACGCAACATTTAAATACGTGTATCCAGTTCGAACGGTTGCTACACCCTTGGCCTTGCACGATCGGTGCCACTCGGTTAAACGATCGAATTCTCGGAAATCGAAATTCCTCCCTATCTCGCTAGAAGCATCGACGAGAAAAAAATATTTGGCATTCGTTATACGGTTGAATATCGTTATTATCGTGTCGTCTATCGGCATCCATAATTCCGCGAGAAAAGTACCTCGTAAGTTTCGTGCAAAACACGAAGCTATAAAGATCCAGGAAGGTGGAAAAAGGGGCAAATAGTACGTAGTCGATGTCGCAGTAAAGTACGATCGTTCTTGCATGACTTACGGGCACATTTATAGGCACGAAACTGGGTTATGCGAAGACTGGTTTAAGAATTTTATTACGAATTCCCCAAACACCTCCGCCACGCCTTATATAGCGAAACTTTTACACTTCCACGGTTCCAACTTACCATAGAAGTTTGCGTTATAGTTTCTAATTTTAAAATCTGATAAGGACTGCTACTCTCTTGGCCCCTGTTCGAATCTTATCTTCCCGTTTTGGAGCGCTTAAACTTCTGGGAAACTATCCTATGCTCGATGCACGGTCTGTCTCGACGTATTTCGTACTTACAGTAAAGAAAGGATTGTATAGCAAATTTACTAACAAGATCCGTTCCGTTTCTCTCTTGATACCGGGTAGCCTTTTAAGGGAAGAAGTCCGTCACGAGGGGAGTGCTTCAAAGAGAAATGCGATAAGAAGCAGAACACACTGATACCTTGTTGATCAGCGCCGCTGTAACTAATCCTTTAAAGGAACTGGAACTAGTAGCCTTAAAAGAAACACGGTAGCCTTATTAACTTTTGCTCCAACACACATCGTGGCCAGCTACTAGAGAAGCAAGACGCGAACCGAGCAAACTTGTCCAGGAACAAGCGTCGTTTACGCGCCGCTTAAACTGTTCACAAGGATCGAAGCGGCGGGTGAATATAAATGAAGTTGTCTTTTGAGGCGCGCTGCCGCGTCAACTCTACCCCATGTAACGTAATGAGACAGCAATCAAGGGATCATCGGAGGCGCAAGTTTGCCAGTTAGTCGAAAAAGGCTTACGAAACGCGACCCGGACACGAGTAGAATAATTCAAAGCAGTTTTCAAGTGTATGCAAACATTAACGCCTAACGAGGTAAGTACATAATTTGCAAGTTCGAACCTGACACGAACTCTTATCCTCAAGAATTTTATAAGCACGACGAATCAGAAGCTATTAACTTCGTTTAGGGACACTTAAAGAACCTAACTCTGGCCGCATAAACTTTCCCCTAAGAAAGTTCGAATTTAAGGTGTCCTCCGACCAGTGATCTCGTTTACTTCGTTCCGTCTCCCTCGCCGTTAAACGTCTTCCGGTTTCTCTCTCGGTTCGTCGCGTGACTACTAACAAAGTAACGATCATCCACCTTACATTACGAGAGCATTTACGAGACGTCCAGCCTGCTCGTAGTATCGAGCTTCGAGGTAAAGTAAGAATGCCGAACTGCATAGAAAAAGGCGCTATGAGATAGGACGAAGAAGAAGAGACAACGAAACGTCCAAGTTAAGAACCCCGGAGGTACAATTTGACGGGAAGAAGCACGAGAAAGCAGCCAGGCGACGTGATTCTACTGTGCTCGAGCTTAACGGCACTCAAACTGGAATTAATGCGTAATTAAGGCGCGTTCACGCGATTGTCGTCGCGGCTCAAGGGCCACTTAAGCTACGCTTCGTTCTCCATGGCTCGTCTCGCTACCTTTGAATTCTTGAAATCGAAACGAGCGACGTTGATTGCGGAACGGATTCATTCGACTCTTTGTTTCAAAGAATAACCAGCCCCCCCCCTTCCTCCTTTTTTTTAATCGGTTATCCGTGGCTAATTTGTCCGTAATGATCATTCGCCTCAGTCAGTCGTATTCTGTAATTTTACCTCCGATGGACACGCTTCATCGTATAATTACCATGGTCGGCGCTCGGTATGTTTGCACAAGTAAGAAAGTCTACAACCGAAGAAGTGCGAACGAGTGTGTACATCTAGCGAATCAGAGAGGCTGAGAAAATTTCTCGATGGAACTTGCCAAAGAGCTTATCCAGAGAAGACGTCTATTCACAGTTTCGGTCTTTGTGGATTTACAAGATTACCAACTTTGCGACTAGCTCGCGTTTACCTCTGGTAGCCGGCGAGCCCCCTCGGTCCGAGTTTGCGTTCTTTAAAGAAAGTGACATCAAAAAGTTTCAATGCTATTTTACTTCGCGCTAGCTATACGTTCTATCTGAACGAAGGATCGATTTCACGTGATTAAAAACGTGTTACTCGAAGTGGCTTGTAAAAGAAAGTATTGGTTTTCCTTTTGGTTCTTTTTTCCAAATATCGTTCATAACGCCACGAAGACAAAGCGATCGTGAAATATTCCTGTTCAGCGAACTTAAAGTTTCAGGCGGCAAAACGAGAAACAGAGCGCCTCGCCATATCGCAATAACACACGACGCATAAAAATTCATTTTTAATAATGCAATTTTCTGTCAAACGCAGGTGAAAAAGGTGGATGTAAAAAACGATGAAATAAAAATGGTCGCTGGAAAAAGATACGCGCGGAATGCGCAGCTTAACCCAGTTGACAGGATGGATTTTGCGCGAAACGCGCGTACTTCAACCTGTCCAAATCAACCAAAGCTTCTCGATGCGACAACAGCCGGCGTATATAAAACTTAAAATGGAAAACGAGTTTTTCTAACACTTTATCGAATAATTTTCGACAATCGTCACGACGAATGTAACTTGTTAAACAACATCAAATTAAGATCGCGCGATTTCCATCTGAGGAAATGCGAGAATGAATCAACTGTGCGACGCTAGGTTTTATTCGTGCCCCTCTCAAATTTAAATCGATAGAGCGATTGGAGCGCACGAAAACGAATACGTGCTCAGGATACGATATTTCCATAGGCATTGCGCCATGTATTTATCCGATGGTGAATTATCGGACAGCACACCTTTCATCGTATTAAATACATATTTCATAATTAAACGCCGCGAAACGTAGGGTATGCCAAGAACGTCGAACATAAAGGGGATCGCGACGGGGATAGGAAATTTGAAATTGTTCGTACCCTTCCATAAAATCTCACCCTTCGCCGGCTGCCTTAATACACGGAATATTTAAATACAAGGTACATTACTCTGCCCAAAAAAAAAAAGAAAATTAATAATAACCCCTAGATGCTGGGGTGTGCTTTTCATTTCATTACACACGGAAAAATATTTTTAATTTCCAGGAAATAAAACTGATTGGTCGGCTAATTAAAAAATATATTTCACGCGATGCAATCTACAAATGAGCGAAATTAATTTCAATTTTTTCCCCTTTCCGTCGTTCTTTTTCATTTTCAAGTTATACAGACTGCCTGCATATTCGAAGGAAAAACGAAACACGAAGTTTCTCTATGGCTACGAGTAATGAAATTCTAATTTTAGATCGTGAAGGGTTAGTGGGAAGTACACACTTATAAAGGGATATCCCAGCGACACTTAAGAGCTTAATTAACGCTACGCGAAACGCGGCTGCTTTTTGCACAACCACCGATGCATACCTTGCGAGCAGCACTGGTCCAAGTCACCCGGCATTTCTGCCTCGTGTGTGCGTCATGGAGACCCTTATGTGTGCACGTGTGCGAAAACATCAAGGGAGTTGAAATTAGGTTAGAACACATTGAGACGTCTGGGATGACTCGATTAAATGTAACTCCCATCTGTTTAGATTTGATTATGGCACATCCGTTGATAGCCGCCGAGGAACGGTATACCTAGAATACGAGATCTTTAACGGTAAATATTTTCTCATTGAAATGGTGCACTTATTTATGCAGTCCGGTAATTTGCGCCTTCGATTAACTCGAAATAATTTCGTATTTAACCCGTTTGCATCGTAGATGCTCGATTAAGGGCTCGGCCATATCGCCGTGTATCAATCAATACTTTTACTTACAATTTTAATTTGAATGTTGCAAAATGAAATAGCGATCTACTGTTGACGACTAAATAGCAATTAAACGGGTAAAATTTGCTGTTATGGCACTAAAAACTCAGAGTTTCTTCATTTACTGCCTACAAGGCCGTCTCAGATTATTTTGCATTCGGTGATAAAAGAATATTGTCGCGCTTGGTGGTAAGCGACAATCATCATCCGCGGACTATTCCACTTGTGGATGCAAATGGGTTAACAGTGTATTCTTTTATTAATAAATAGCGATATAAAATATAATTAACGTGAGTCTAAAACTGATAGACCAGACTTTTAAAGTAGTACGCTAGAAATAAAAATATGTGAGCCCTGTAAGCGATCAGGTGAGTTCAGACGAACTTCGGGACGATAGTTAATCTCTCGAGTAAGGCTAATGGCCACTTCTAAACTGTGAAAGCGATCGAGGAGGTGCGCCAAATGTCGATAATATACTTGGAAGCACGGACCAATCCGGCAGTACGCACCCCTTCAATTTCGCTCATAACTAATGGCTCGAAACGAAAGACGGCACGCTGCACGATTTAATATCGGGAATTGATATCCCGCCTAAGCGAAAGTAATGCATCATGCAATTAATTCACGCCGGTGTAAAAAGAATGTTTCAATTCAAACGCACGCCACCTTGCGCCGCTTAAAATGGTAGTTTCTCTTTGAAAGTAGCCTTTGCATTCATTAAACGCAAATCTTCGCCATTGACATCTGTCGAGAAAACTTTCTCAAGATAAAGGGAACGTCGAAGGAAGAGACAAACGACCAAGAAGGAAAGAAAAGGGTGCACGGGAGCGAAACAGAGATGCGAAAACATTAGAAAGCAGAAAAGGGGTGGGCCGAAGAGGATACGAACTTTAGACTCATTACTCAACCCCAGGATTCGGTACGAAGAGGGGGCCGAGGCTGGTATGAATGTCTCCTTTATTCCATTTTACGAAATAACACCGTTGTTTAACCCATTGGGGCTAGTATCGCCCAGACATCGTAATAACACTCCAAATGAGAATACGTTTTTTGTGGACCACGATAAATAGGAACAGCTTTGCGAGTACAGAAAACATATGTACATATGTTCAGCGCATGAACGCGTGCCGATGAACTACCATGCATTCCTGTGTTTCGCTGAAGAAATTAATGAGCAAAAGATATCTGATTTGAAAACAGAAATATCATTGTACGACCATGATCTTAATGTATTCACTTGGAACATTTCCTTGGACTTTTTTCTAGCCTCGAATCACGTTTCATATAACGTAACGTCTACTTAGAGGAGTTAAAACGGTATAAAAGTTCTCACCAATGTAACGTTATTAAACGGATGAGAGAGAAAGTAGTGTACAAGTGGATATAGGAAAAGCAAGCCACCGTTGCGGGATGGTTATTCAAGTTAGCAGGAGTTTGAGGATTCCGCGAACCTCATAGCGGCCATGCGGACAAACAGAGTATCAATTTCCCCGGGAAATCCTCGTGTAATCCGCCAACAATGGACACCGGGGTTGGTCGGTCGACCCAAGATTCTCTTAAGCAAGCTTTGTATCCGAAACATTCAATGAGGATGAATTGTCTTATAAGTAACTCTATCATAAATCCTTAGAAAAAAAAAAATTTTTACACCATGCATCCTTATCGTATTTTCACCCTAAAATCCTCCTATATCTTTCTCTATATATACGAGGTCTAAAGCTTTATACTCATAGCTATAAAGTAACCAATAGTTCTTATCCGAAGCCCGATAAAAGCTATATTTTCGGACAGACGCTTCGCAGCACACCTTCACGCGAAGATATATTATTTACTGCACCACCTACCTACTGTATTTGCTCTTACGAAAGAACCGGATTGCTCGCAGCCAAAAAGTGGTTCACGTACTCGAGAAAGTTTTCCCAGAAGATTCTTATTCTCGAATATTCAAACCTCTTATTACGGAATAATTTGGAGAAAAAAAAAAATAACTACAGCGAACGGTAATTATCATTCTTCCGAATAGTGCATCGAAAGTTACGAATCGTATTATCATTAAGAACTTCCTCGCGTGTTTTTTAGTACTGGGCATTTCGAGGAAGAGCTACGATCCCTGATTTATTATTCCATTTAACGTCTACACGTGTTGGGGCGAATGAACTCTCAAACCTTCCTTTAGAACGAAAGCTCCGTTAATTGCGGTATCGAAGTTCGCAATCTCATTCGTCTTCGACCAACCGTGACGACACCACCTTCGTTCCAACGTATCGGTTACGGCCACTCTGGCCGAGTGAAACGGACAGTTAGACTGAACGAACGAAGTCAGAGAAGTAGGGTTGTTTCAACGGCCGGCGAGGGTGGGTGGTAAGGGTGCAAGAGCTCGTGCGTGTTCGAGAGACTCTAAGAGCGTAAGAGACCGAAAGTGGCGCGAGCGTGGGGAAGGAGGTAGAGAAGAATATATTATACCTAGCGTCAGCTGTGCTTTATAACCCAAGCATCAGGCTGCCGTCACGGTGTGGGTTTATACCGTGATACACACAGTGCATCTGCCAACCCCTGTTCTCTCGTGCGATCAGCTCCGCTCCTTTTTTCCTCGAGGTGCCATTCCTTCCCTTCCCCGTTCGACTATCTTCCGTCGCCCCTTCTTTTCTGTCCTCTGCTACAACGCAAGAGAGACGCTTTTTGCGCCTTCGATCATTACACAGTCGTGGAACTGCAGCAAACTCGAGAGATGAAGTTATCCGCCCGTACGTGAGCGAAGTGTCAATACTTTTAGCCAGTCACGGAACAGGGCAAAAACGGTGACCGTTTCGAACACAATTTAAAAAAGATCAAATGAAATGTATCGTGATAGCGAGAACTGGTTCTTTATGGACATTTAATCCCTTTCGTTCAAGGTTTTATTAACTGAGAAATCTAACGATTCTCTAAACTTTCCTTCCTCCAACCTTTACTTTATAAATGAAACGCATTCTCGAGTTGGAAACGCGAGACACCGTCTTATTTCCGGAAGCACATTTCGCGTTCACGCAGCCCCGCCTCTCATTTCCCTGCAGATGCAACGTCTTTTCGAGCCGTAATCACTAGACAGTTGCAAAAGTACTATAGCCATCTTAAGATGAAGTCATCTACGTATACTGAAGCGTTTCGCCGCTGCCGCGTTCCCAAAGAAGGGATACATCTGTATAAGAGGAAGGAGGAGATTTTAAGCGTACAAGCGTCAAACAGAAGCCGTTGCATCGAATGAAAGCTAAGCCCTTATGAACATTTAAGTAACACCCTAATGGAAGTTTGGATCTCGTTGCACCGTAGAAAGTTCAGAACTCGCCAGACACCGTGTAGGGCTAAAATCTCCTCGTCCTTCGCTAAGGACGTCGACGAGTACATACTTTGTCTCGAGCTACGGTAGCCTGTTACGTTGACGTATCAGTTTTTCGTGAATTTCCTAATTAAAATAACATTGTATGAAACCTAAGCGCCGGAAACTTTAGCAACTTGTGCTTCGCTACACTTGAAAAGGTAAAATCGTAAACTAGCTTGAAACTTGCGAGTTAAATTATTTGCTAAACTACCCACGCGACGGCAAATTGAAAATTCAATTTGAAGATGCATAATTACCCCGTGTCGCTAATTTCAGGCGTGTTCTACCCTGTGTGTTAGTCTAGTTTGCAGGTATAGTGTCATCAGAGAGTAATTGTGGATCGAATTAGACGCATCACGGTGACATTAGTCGCGCGTCTTATTTCAAAACACCGACACCAAGAACAACGCATTATAGGACTCAAGACCATTTCGTAGATCAGTAAAGCGTGTGCTTGTAAAGCAGCCTGCAGCCTCGGTAGCATGCCGCGTATTAGAGCACGTGTGTACGATTATATATCCTGACTACTGTGCACACGATCCGCACACACGACTGCGAATTAAATTACGTCAGTCTATATCGTGTGTAACAATGCGCTCGCAGAATTACACGGAGAACCTGCACGTCATCAGTGGGACGTGTTACAGCTGTAATGAGGCAGAGTGATTTCACGATGAAACTACCAGAGACAAGACAATCCCGTGTATAAACGCAGAAGCTGCGGTAAATCATGTTACATTTATCTTCTTCTTCGTTCATGTTGAATTGTTAAGCTGCGCCTCTGAACCGTGAGGAGAACAATCTATTTGTCGGGAGCGTTTTTCGTCTTGCAGAAGACCAAATCTAGTTGTTTATACCGAGAGAGGTCGGTTTTAGATTTTTCTTAAACTTCAGAAAGTTTGAAATCGCGAAATTATGGGAGTACAAATGATTCTAGTAAATCGTCAAATTTTCTCGGTAATATACAGACTTCAACACGTTTCTAACAAATATTACTTCCAATATACACGACGTATTCGATAATACCACGGAAGACCAACTTGCTCAAGTGCACAGACTGCAGAAATACTTGTATCGCTTTCCGATACTATTGACAAGTGATGTGTACGACATATATGAAAAATATCTGTCTATACTTCGCGCGAGAACATCTTTTCCGTGACTGATAATCGAATACACGACGATCAATACTACCAGGAATTTCCTACGCGAACATACATTCTGTTAAAGGTTCATTAACGCTGTTTTCCTTCTGTACGATTTATAGTAATCACGTTCTTCCGTATATACCGTATGATAGTAAAATCGATAAAAGGGGGAAGCAAAAGGCAAAGGCAAAGACAAATGCAAGTTACGCAACGTATCGCGTTCATTTTCATACCGTCCAACAACGTAATCAAACAGCGCAATAAATCACCAACCCCGGCGTGTTTTGTATTAATAAAAATTCCATTAATCTTGCCAGTACCGAAAGTAAAATAAAGGAGGCAGGAAAAAAGGAGAAACAATTTAACCGAGTCTCGGTTCCAGGCCCCTAATAATTTAGTCGTCCGGTTGAGGGGTTGCCTGAAAATCGTCGCGCGATTCTTCACGGCGCAGTGTTAATTTTATTCCTGAAAGCGCGGAGAGCGTGAATTAGTGTCCAGAAAGGGATGGTACCACGCCGGCTACCATTACGGCCGAGTAACATACGTAAGGGCTCCACGTACGGACCGACCTGGCGCGATACCGGCGAAGAAACATCTCCGCGTGCCGTGCTGAGACATAATTCATTGCCGGCAGGAAGCTTGTACCTTAATCTCATCGTATTCTGGCCGAACCGCTGCGAAGGACGACGGTGCAGTGTGAAACGTACTGTAGCTTGTACGTGCAAACGCGGTGCTTATAAAGGCGGCCAATGTATGCATGGGCCACGTACATAACTATCAGCGGAATGTATCATCTCCGCAGTCCACCGGCAGGACATGTTATTCTGGCTACAAACCGATCCCTGGGAATCCAATGGGAATTATTATGTAACCCCCATAATATAAATGCATCGAGGATTTGTCGAACGATAGGCGTGCACGCGTGTTCCACCTATAGAATATTATGCGTAATACCGTGGCGCGACGTGTCGACAAAGAGCGCATATGGTGGATTGCACTGATCTGGATGGAAACCGTGCTCCACGTGTCACTTTCGTGGCCCTTTAATTGGATAAATACAACGAAGCTTTGCAGTATAATAGTCCCCATGGCGAGGTGGCAAAATTAATTAGATAAGAATTAACAGAATTTCAAGAAAATGAAGACACGGTATTAGGGGTGTAACAATCGATAAGTCTATCGATTTTGTTTTTTGAGTCATTGATTTTGTATTAAAGTACATATTTCTTCGAATAGAAGGCAATGGCTTTATATCGCGAATAAGAAGATATAGTAATCACTTTCAGTGCCTCATTTGAGATTGTTTTTCAAAGCAGATCAAATTTTTTCCAATAGAAGGACAAGATTACAACCAAACCATATAAATATGTTGTCGGTAATATGTTCTAACAAAAAATAAATAAATTTCGAACGATTTTGTTACAATTAATGCATTGCATCCTTCCTCAGTCGCTAGTCTTCAATATCTTAGCAATATATCGATATATTGTTAAGATATCGTTAAGTTATCGATAACGTATCGATAATTAATAGTCACATCTCTACATAGTACTCGAATTACTTGTGAAAATTTCTCTTCTTTTTATTACTAGACATGACAAAAAACACAAAAAACAATTCCACCGATTAACAAATTAACAAATTTTCGTGGAGACGGACAAGGCTCGACGGCAAGGTGAATCGTGACAGTCATTCGAACTAACGCGTTCGACTTACAATTAGAACGGAGCCGGAGCCGGGTACTAATTTCATGGCGCCTGGTTGAAATTCAAGACATGCACCACGCACGATAATATACTCAAATAATGCAGTAACGTGAAATGACGCGAAACGAGTGAAATAGTTCGTGAGTAATGTTGCAGCAATTGTTTGTCTTGCAACACTCCGTAAGGTCGTAGAGGAAATGAAACTTTGCACCCTATTCTTTGTACCTGTGTTTCAATCTGTGTTGAAACCGGTTAATGCACCTTTAACCAAGAGTCAGAACCATTCTCAAACACACTTTCCGCTAACACCGACAATTTTAATATTTTCCAATGCAATCATGCAGCAGGATTGCATGCTATTGGAATAAACAAGTTGCAATGGTACGGGGATGGAACGAAGAGCTTTAGGAAGGGATTTGCAGAAAGAAACAGGGTCAAAAGAAAGTAGAAAAGGCAGGTCTAGTGCATGTAAATAAGCGACAAGCATTCTACGAGAAGAAAATTGGAATTACACGAGGTGTTATGGGAAAATAAGGGCACCATGTTTTCAACCAGCTTTGCTACGCGATCAGGTGCTACAATCCCATTTTCGAATCGAGATAATGTGGCTCGATACAGGGCTGGTTGTTGGATAACATGCAATCAATAGGGGAAATAGAAGATCGGAGGCCATGAAAAGTATTTGTATTTTCAATACAAATACATTCGATGTACAATTCACTCGTCAATGTTATTTGAGGACCCCCATTAAAAACGGTACGAGCACTTTTGCCATACAAACACAATAAATGCATTCGTATAGAAGCTCCATGCAGAATGCTTGCTGTATAAATTCGAATACTAACATGCATACATATATAAATTATCATCTGCAACATTATTTAATGAACGAAGTATTTACAAAACTACGCGTAAAGGGACACTTTATCAAATCGACAGCTTTAACATTACTCTCCGGCTGTGTGCAGGCACAAAAATATTGGCGTAATTTGCGTTCATTGAAACACGTGGATCGATCAATTCAGCGCGAGATCATTTGATAGAAAGCTGTTTGAATTATATGTACTAGCGTCGAATCACTGTTCGCCATGTACAACGCTTGCACACGACAAACACACAGCGAGAGAAGAAAATCGATCGAAGAGAGAGAGTGAATTGGAGGGAGCGAGAAAGGGGGAGAGAACGCGGAGGGTAAATTAAAAATCGAACAATGGACTAATGCCTGGCAGCCGCAATGACCGCCACGGCGCGGTCGTTTTGATTTCCCCGATTCGGACGGTAGTTATGCTTTAACGTGGCGGTACTTAAATAAATTATCAATTGCGTTGAAAGCCACCGGGCCAGACCCGAGAGAAGCCAGAGAACCAGCAGTAGTAGCAGGAGGAGGCACGAAACGGGGAAGCCAGAAGCGAGGGGACCGACAGAAGTTGAAAGTGAGACGAAGCGTCGAGGGCGATTAAGCAAATATCCAATTTTCCTTTTTTCAACGGTCGACGTATGAACGTGCCTCGTTTTATACCGGGCAGGCTCGGCTTTTATTTGCGGTACGCCGAGCATTCGACGTTTGTTAAATCGCTATAAGCGGTTCGAGTAGTACAGAGAAGAATATAAATGCCCGCCGAATTGACTCGCGTGTCGGTAAAGCTGCGGCGCGAGTGGGAAAGTAAATCATAAGGATCCGGAGGAGGGCGTTTTTTTCTTCTCCAACGTAATTACAGGTCTAAATGAAATATTAGTTCAGTAATCGAATATTGGCGCGCAATATCATGTCAATGCTGCTGGAAACAACAGCGCAGCGATGTACCGTGAGAGCTCGTTCACACGATACTGTTTTTTTACAGATCTGGTAATTTTGCAGTATCGATAATAACCGAAAGCAGCATTCGCACAGTTTGTGGTTTTTTGTCACACGTCCAGCTTTCAAACATATGAATCAACCGATTTACTATGGTGTGTACAAACCATTATACATATTCATGCTACAGCGTATCGCTCATTTACTGATTCAATTGTTTTACCATCTGGGATATCAATTGCGGTGATTTTTTCTTTTTTCCTTCAATCTCGTTTCATCAACGTCTACGATACCGCGCGATTTTCAGGCTACACGAGAAGGCTGTCGCATGTCGTTCTGATTAGTGACACAGCTGAATGACGAAATTTCGCAGCAATCAGTAATTTTACCTGGTTCAAACACATATGAAGTTGCACCAAACGGTAAAAAATTGATAATGCAAATGATCGATTCGCCGATAATGTACTGCGGTTATTCTCAAACGCGTTTTACGAGAATAGAATTTTTTTTGTAAATCAAATAACATGGAAATTTTTATTTGAAATACGTATGAGGTTTTGTAGAGGAAAACTACTATGCAAACACGATGAGGACGTGAACATGAGATGACGAAAGGATCGATGTAGATCGTCTCATGAAAAACGAGAACTCAATCTTGTCGCGTTTTACGACGAATAAAACTCTACTCAATGCGTCTCGATGAAGATGTACACATTCCATGTACATGCGCATCCTCGTACATATTGTATGCATGAGAAACAATTCGCGAGTACTGCTGGTTTATAGTTTGCTACTATCCTCGACACGAACACTATATAGCTAGAAGATTCACTTGTCGAGAGTCAATTTCTTCTAACGATACCATTGCGAAGAGGGACAGAATTTCTAGTACGGTCTCCTTTTCTGAGATTATCCCTGAGATCGCAAAAAGGACGGGGAGCGAAGGTTGGCCACGAAAAATGTGAGGTTTCCGTGAAATCTAGCTAAATTACTAGGTCGCGTGCCGTACATACAATCTTTGTTCTTCCACTTTTAACATAGCCCTCTTAACCTCCCTTTCTTTACCCCTCTTTTTCCCTTCTTATATCTTGCACCATCTATTACGGTTGAATTTGAATTTGTCGAGAAGAAATGGATACACGGCACCACGATTCATTTGCGATCCTACGGTTGCGTTCAGTATCGGCATCGAGATTGTGCACGAGTATTCTTACCAAGGGAGAAACATACATAGAAATGGGACTTGGAAAGTCCCATCGTATTAAACCCGTTCCGAATAAGCTTCTACGGAAAACTTTAAAATAGGTGCAGATTGTTGCGAATACAGGTCCACGATAGTACCTTCGGTAGCGAACTACACGAAATACATACCATTCGATCTATGTGCATATTTCAATTAAATCTACTCCCTGTATCCTGCTTTCAACCTTATTTGCCCCATCCTCGACCCATCGGCAACGTACCATCGCCCTTATCCTTCCATTAATGATCAGGAAATTGAATACCCAAAAAAAAGTGACGTTAATGTCTCTCATTGTCAACGTGTACGCAGATACGCACATCCAACGAGGAAGACCCATCGATTTAGACGATAAAACGTGGACGACAACGCTCGACATTCAATCCCGCTTCGACAACGAATTGGTTTTTGCCCGTTAACCGAGCTCGCCCACCACTCTGCTCACCCCCCAGCCCCTTTTACCGCATTAGTCAACCACCCAACGAAACTCGAGGACAGATCGATCTTCGCTTCTCGACTCCACGCTCCAGTCAACTTCGATACTTGTAAAATCCTCTATCCTGTCTCACGGTTCTCTAACGTTCGCGTAGATGTTGCACACGTATCCGCATCTATGCACACGTGTACACCGCGTGCACGTAACGGTTCGGCTTACAATGCACTTGACCCTTGCGCGAAACGCGCTTCGGTAAATCGATTTCGGTGTTTCGACTCGATTCACCCGGTACATTTATAATGTCCGATCGCTAAGAGCCGCTTGCGGCAACCACGTACATTCTGAAGCCGGTAGGGGCGTGAACACGCCGGACCTTTTTCGTTGGCCTTTCAATTCCGCCCTTTTTCCGTTTACGCGAAGAGGGAATAGGAAACCGATCGAACGGAACCTTCCACACGTATGCGGCCATCGTCACGCGTGTATCGGCGGTTTCACGTGAAGAAATATCACGGCGATATGTCAAGACTCTAATCGAAACGCGCGTGTTGCCGACGAAATGGCTCGAGCTACAGGAAGCAAAAAGCGAGAGGAAGGTCAAGAAATGGGTCTCAGTTTACCCGTGGATGCATTTAAGGAATTTACATTTTCCTTTTTTCTTTACCTAGCTTTTATTGCAATTTTTTCTTTTTTTTTTAGAGAAATACGAAAGAATTTTGTGACAACTTTGATCGACAAAATAAAACAGAAAATGACCATAAGTGGTCGAAAAAGGAAAATAAAGAAGAACATGTAAAACCAATAGGTAAGAAAGAGGTCAGATAATGATACGAAAACCCAAAGATAGAAAATACGATTTCTCATAAGAAATGGTGGAATAGTCGGATAAACAGCGATATGGATCTTAAGATCTCTATATCGAGATGGTCCTGCTAGACCAGAATGCTCGCGTTTCCTACACAGGAAGGCGTTGCCAGCCGTGGAATGCCTCAACGTGGAAATGCGGTTGTCTCCTATCCAGAATAAGGACATTCACGGTAATATCCCGGATGAGATTAAACGGAGCTTGCATTCTTCGCATGGGGCGCAAGGTAAATACAATGCTTTCGGCGACCACAGAAGAAGTACAAGGTATACAACTGCGCATATCTCCAAACCGTAAAATCTACTTTTAAACATGCAATCTATGTAAAATCTAAAATACGAGGCCCTCTAAGTGTAACGGAAGTTTTGCCCTAGAATATGCACCTATATATATTCTTTGTAGAACTCTCGGTGTTAAAGTAGAAATGTTTAAAACTTCCAATTACCATTCCGCACGAAATTTCCACGTTAGCCGATTTGATACGCGTGCCTTATGATGTAGGTTTCATTTAAAGATAGTCTTTCGTATACATCGTAAACAATGGTATATACCACAGTACTTACGTATTTAAAAACGCATATTGCTTTGCTTAAATAGTAGGGTAAAATATCCTATTACGCGCACGCGAACCTTATCGGATAAATGTCTCTACTGGAGTAAATCGAAAGCTAGCATACTTCGCGGTATTTCAGATTTATCCGTACAGATTGCGTAAATCAACGAGATGCAGCGCCAGTAACAGGTAATTACATCGGAAAGATACGGTGAACAAGATAAGATGAAGATTCAGTTGTGACTTACATTGGATTGCTGGAGTTCCAGTAGATGGCCGGCAGGTGGGAACAGGAGGCCTCCCGAGGGAAGGCCTCCATCACAGCTAACAGAAGAAGAAATAGGATGAACCACGGCATGATGTCCAGCTGAATCTTGAGGCCGTTTGCGTACCACTTCCAGGAGAAAACTTTGTGTCGTATCGGTCACCTATACGTCATCAAGGAATACATAATTAATATATTGGGCTTAGGTAGATAATCAGCTTAAACATGAAACGCACAAGATAACTGGAAGAGTTTGCTAGCTACGCGCATTTAACATCCCTCGGTATCACCGAGTCCGAGGAAATTACTGTGCTTAAATAAAGCCGTAAACTGTACGTGTAATTAGAATCCAAGAATTCAAGCTAATTAACGATTCAAGGAAGACTCCTATTCCTTAGGTATCCGCGAGGGCGTAGAAGGTTCTACCGTAGAGAATAAAAGGAAAGTAAAAGCCACCGACTCGTACAATCGTAACGAAGAAACCTCGACTTAATTTGTACTACGGTACAGTTTTGCATTCCCATAGAATCTTAACAACGTATTTTGCAGCCTACGTGCGAACAAAAACTTCCTTCTCGTTTCTTCGTCATTTTTTTTTTTTTGCCACAGTGACATGTTTCCATTAAGAAAGTATCGATACCGCAAGATTTGTTGTAACGTTATGGCGCCTCAGCTTGGTAAACTTGTTCCAATATTGCCTGCTAATGACTACCACTTATGCAGGAGGAATGCGAAAACACGATTCAGAGGCGGAAATGGGAGGATACCGAAGCAAACTAGAAGTTGGAGTGAATAGTAGAATGATGAAGAAGCAAGATCAACTACTTAAGGCAAACCAAAAAGTTTGGAAGGAACTCCCAAGTCAGAAACATTTCTGATGATGATGCATTTTTCAATGCTGTATGCAAGCAAAGTATCATTCTGTATCGAATATAAGTAAGGCAATGACACGGGGCAATAAGAAGTGATAAAAAAAGGGGAGACAGAAGGTGCCAAGTGTTGGGATACAGTTATTGCAGTCACGTCTAGTGTAACCGCGAAAGCTCGTGACAAGGCAACCAGCTGCTTCTTGCTTCTTTTTCACATTAACTACGCTCAATTTAGTCCCTACCTATCTGACCTTCGTACTCCAATTTTGTTTCTTCAAAATTCCTGAATAATACACATTTTTATGCAAATGTACCCCCCCCCCCCCCCCCCGCCCAGTACATCTCAAAAATATATACAGGTGTCCCTCGAAATATACGGTTTTTTGTGCGGCCTTTGAAGACGCCGCGACTTTGGAGAGTTAAAAATTATAATATACTTTCGTAAAATGTAAATAATATATGCACACAGTATATAATAAATACACTATAAATTTGTATGTATTTACAGGAAATTTAGATGTTTTAAAAAATGGAGCTATTTAACGTTTCCGGTTGACAATACGTAGTTATTAGACTGAGGATTTTTATGCACTTATGGAAAACTTAAGTGTTTAAAAATACACATAATACGTGGAACATGTAAAAATGTACAAGATATTTAAATTGCAGCAGAAATTAGAATATTAAAAATGGTGAAGCAATCTTTTATTTCAGTTTCGTTTTCTTCGTCTTGTTGATAAAAATACGAATTTGCATAAAGATCCGCAGTCTAGTAATTATGTATGTAACAAAAATTTGTAGCAGGAGTGGGAAAGGGTGTCTGATAATTACGTGATCTTCAATTCCGCGGTATGTCGATTTCCAGAACCCCCGCGTATTTCGAGGGACATCTGTACACTTTAAATGCAGTGCCCCTTAAAAGAACCAAATACATAGACTATTTATTTTCACATGTTTGCATATTAAGCAGTAAGTAGCTATACACTCGCATAAATTCCCGAATTTAATTTGTGTACTCGCGTCTACTGTCAGGTCTGATTTCCTCAGCGAGATACCAGATCAACGTTCGTTCTTCGTTGCAAAAGACCCCCCATCGAGTGAATCTTGTTTGGAACAGAGTCACCTGCTTTCAGGGCCATAGCCCCGGCTGATCTCGAAGGAAAGGCGAAACTTTATTGCGTTCTTGCACGAAAGACACGTTTACGACGTGAGTCGGAAGAGAACGAGAGTGAAACGTGTGGCATGGTCCGGCCCAGAAGAGCGAGAGGATGATGCTGGAATAAAGCATGAAACAGTGTACATCCAGTAGAGAAGGAGACCATTAAAGATCTACCGAGCTGTCGGATAGCTCGCTGTTCTGTCAGCGGGACAGGCTCAACCTTAGCTACAGGATTTTTCTTCCATTCTTCGTTTCCGTCTTTGCACCACGTTTTATCATTCTTCTCGCTCATCTTCGTTTTAGTCTCCCTCTCCTTTTCGTGGATTTACCACGTCAAAATTTGATTTCCTCGAGATATTTTCAAATCACAAACATGCTGAGATTTTTCTCATTATTCAGTGAACCCTCGAAATTTGAATGGTTTGAAGTTCGAACAGTTCAAAATTAGGATAAAAATTTAAAGGAAAATTCAGCTTCTAAGTCCGAACAGAGAGACATCAATCGCTAAATTTTTTTTAATTTTTTATGATTCTCATTCAATTTTAATGATTCCAAGGAAGAGTAATAAAATTAGAAATTATAAAAAATAGTTGTATTCTCTACGATAGAAAAGAAAAAGGAATCATTAAGAGATATGAATCTGGTATCGATAAATTACCTGGGTCTGTAACGAATTAATCTAATATGCATTATTTTAAATGTGAAAACTTAGTACGAAACTTCGAACAACTCACAGTTCGAACTATGTCCTGAAATGGATTACGTTCGAATTTCGTCAGTTCACTGTACTGTATTTTGATTGAATTTCAATTATAATTTTTAACAAAACATTTGAAAAAAGAGAAGGCGTATTTATTTTCATAGTGATCGAATAAACCTTTAGTTTTTAATACACCCTTGCTTCGCAGGATTCAATTATATTCAGTTATAACTATTAATTAAGCTCTACTATAAGAAGATAGTCATAAAATCCACCTTTAAAACTTATGCCCTAACAGTAATAAATAAAAAAGTTTGAGTCCTTCCGTTACGATAAACTACACGATAATCTTTATAGTGCAATAATAAAATAATATAATTCTAACGAAGCCTCCAATTAACAACACTAATTGTCAGCAACTCTCAAAAAAATGTAAAATTCTCTATGTTACTTCCAATCTATTATGGTTAAATAAATTGGAATAAAAGTAAATGCAATATTCTATAAGTTAAAATACACGCGTGTGCATGGCACTTCAATTAAAAAAAAAGAAGCACGTTGCGAAATTTAGCTCCTCATTAGTGTTTCTTCCGTAAACAGCGCATCGCCTCGAAATGTTAATTAAAACCGACAAAAACAATATTGTCACGGGTCTGGTTACTTGCAAAATGTATGCACACAAATGCACGTGTGTGCGTGAGTACATATATACATACGCGCATATCCGTAGTGGATGGCCACGGTTGTTTTGTTCTGAATGAATGCCGGGGAAGCATCGTGCGTATGCACGCAGACTGCAGGCATGCCTCTATATACAGGTGCACAATGTACGCACGCACATATACGTAGATACCCACAAACACACATGCGTGAAGGGCCTATGCAAGTGAATCGACCGGTACATGTACATACGTGTATTCAAACGCATAGACGCATAGGTAATGGTGAAATATGACAAGGTACTCACTTTTTGCAAGTGACCGAGAGGGCTGCGTCTGCACTTTCGTCACGTAAACACCACCGTTTATTGTTCTTCGCGTAGACAAGCGTTTAACCGTACGCGTGGCACAATTACAGACCGATTGCCTCCACGGACTAGCGCGTAATCCTGGCTAAATCGGACAAAGGATGCACAAGGAGACTGTGCACGCCTAAAATCGAGCTCGAGGAAGCGTTACTCGCGGCGATAATTGAAATCGGTATTAACCGCCACGACGTGGAATCGCGAGTAATCGAATTGCTGGTGTTAGTGTACAGCGAGCAATTTCCGGTTATTATCGGTCAACGATGCAATCTTGAGAAAGTGGCAAAAATAGGCGAATACAAAGAGGCAGATGCAAGAGCAGCAGGCTATCGGATGCTTAAAAGCGATCGAACGAATTAATTAGGATGTTAATTAATCAATTAATCGATGCTCGTAACGGTGCGCGAGTAATTGGCCACGCGCTCTCTGTTGTCTCGATCGACACGCCGGATTCGGAATTCACGAGGTCGCGGCAACCCTTCCACTCCCACGGAGTAAACACGATGTCGATGCTTCGTTGTAATCCAACTGGGAAAGGGGCTTTTTTGTTGCACACGCGGATACTTTTTCACGTGATGGTACGACAAATCATTCGTCCACGAGCACCAATCTCCGTAGCACACACGCGTACTGAAATGTCACGAAACACGAAGCGGAATTAGTAACCGGCACAGGAAGACCGTTGGAGTTGTGTTTCAGTTGCTAAATGTATGGTTAGTTTCCTGAATCCTCTTCCACCGTAAGATTCAACCTCCGTATTACGATGCAATGGCAAAACACCGGCTTTTCGAATGCCTTAAGATGCTAGTATTCTCCGTAGTCTTCCGTAAAAACTGCGAGAGGAAGGTTAGTTCAATGAAAACCGGTCGTTAGTCTCCCCTCTCCGATTGTTTTCCACAGGGGTCACGTACGAGTCGTGAACGCTCGATCGAATACAAGCTTCCTTCTAAAGATACTTCCTTTTCTATCCCGGAAATTTTGTTATTACTCCTTCCAATATTGGAGTAAACGTTCGAAAGTCAATATCTGTCTCGTAGACGACCAACGGGCTACCAAAAGTGTCTAAATGTCCTCAAACGTTGCTACCAGTACGATACTTCGTTTGCGCGCGAAACAGAATCGTGATTTTTTGGATGCGCCAATCGTTGTGCAATTATGTCTGCAGTGGGCACTACCTTTCTGACTGATGGCGTTCCACTCTATTGGAATTTCTATTCGTCCGTAGATATTCGTTTATTTTCCTCTTACCACTTGACCAAGAACAAATATTCAGCTGTTGTTGTTCTTCGCTGTATTTCTTCAACTCGAGCTCGTAGATTTAACAATTTGCAACCACTTTAGTTTCGATATAAACGTAACGGTGTAAAGTCGACGACGAAACGACACTGTAACTCACTCCGAACGCGGGTAAAAGTAGACGCAACGATTATGTTAACCGCAACAACGGGCACCGATTGAAGCACAATCTGAATTATCAGTAAATTTCGCGTAATGCTTCCGTACTGGTACCGATTTCCACAGTACACAAGATACACGCGTTTTAAAGTATCGGTGTTCAAGCCACGACTAGCTCCTCTTTCGCAGCTCGTCCCCAACAGACGTTGAACCCTCGTCTTTTTAACCTTTTTCCGGTACGAACGAACCGAAATGTCACACAGCACAGATATCCTTTAAGGATGCTCCACACGAGTCACTTTTAATCACTGTCAACAGTTTTGTTTTCCTTCTACCACTTTTTTCGCTGTCACTTTCCCTCTCCGCTCAGAATTGAAAACGCGCGAGACGGATACCGGTAAGCACTGCGGCCGACACCGATCGTGACCGAAGTGGACCGAACGAGGAACGAGCGCTCCGTTCGAGTGGACCGGACCAACCGCTAATGTGTTACACCGGCGATTGATTTGCTATCGCAAAACAATCGGTGATTACTATTTAAATAGATGTTCTGTCACAAAAAAGATGTGACCTTTCGTCTGCTTCGATTATCAGATGCAAGCGTGTATCTTTACTCTTTATTTTCGCGAAGATCGCGTGGCTTCTTTCAATCGCAGTCCCGTTCCGTGGCTGCTCGCTCGTCCGTTGGCGGGCTTCGAATGACGAGCTGCGATCGCTCCCCACGCAACGCTCCGGCTCTCTCACTCGTTCTCCCTCGTACCTTGCGCGCACTCTCTCTCTCGTGTTCGCGAGCAGCCCGTCTCCCTCTGTGTCTACCTTTCTCCCTTTCCCTACAGAAGCTTTCGCTGGCTGGCGCACACTCTCTTCCTCTTTCTCTTTCGCTCTGAACGATGCAGCCTAGCAAGAGCGACAGGGAAAGGACTTTCCCAAGTACATACTAGGCGGCATGCATACGACAAGGACGAAAGACAACGTGCGCAAGCGCCAAGACCGTACATACTTGCTGGTGCTATCAGCCAGGCGGTAAAAGCACCCCCCCGCGAGCGCAACTTCCGTGCAGGGAAGGAAGAAGCGTGAGTCCCCGCAGCACCCTGCCGTAAGATACAGGGGGTGCGCGACTGCCTAGCGCACGGAATACGTGCACACAAGAAAGATCCTTCGTGTACGAACCTATCTCCCCGGTTGCGCGTGAGAGGAACATTTTTAACACCAATGAGGCGGCTCAGCCGGCCATCTCATTAAGGGTGTCGCGGTGCAAGGGGATATGTTGCACTCGCACGATGCGTTTCGCGAAGCACGCAATTAAAAGTCGCGCTTTCGTCACCATTTAAAACTATTGTACGAAGAACGAGAATCACGCGAGATGCGTACCTTTAAGTAAACCAGTTAAAGTGCTTCTTTATCTTTGATATGACTTGCCTATAAATACTTCGAGCTGTATTTTAACACCTTGCCCTACGACTGTTTTATTATTTATGTATGCCAGCTAATCACTTGACTGGAGTTTGCTTTGTGTTTTACTTTCGATAGTTTCTGTATTTTTTAGTACTATTTGCATTCACACTCTACTAATCAATGCTTTCATATTTTATTTATTATATTTTTGTTGAATCTCCACCAGAATTCATAGAACGAGTATGTCATTATTGTAGTGCAAGAGGTTTTGAGAAATAGATTTGACAAAGTAGCTATAACATTTTGATTAACTTTATTCTTCGTGTTTGATTTATTTCTTTATTTTTTTTCTTTGGTCCATTTATCCTGTTTATAATTAACCCCTGTTGCAAACCCTATTGCGCGCACGTATTGAATGCTTCCTAATTGAATCAACCGAAACACGAATATTTACTGTATTGATTAAATGTTGATTTTGTATAGTTTCATTTAACTTCATGTAAATGAAATCTCTACTTTCGAATTAATCAAATATAGTCGTTTTGTCACGTATTGGATTAAATAAATCGTTTTGGAAGTCTTTTACAATTTTTGCTGAAACATGTAAACGAGTTCATATTTTTCATATTAGTCCGATGGCGCAAAAAGTCATTACGTAAAAAAAGTTATAAAAGAATAACATCCACTACAACTCGTGAAAACAGTATTTCATTCAACCGTAGAAATATCATAAAATCTCGTTGTTATCAAAATATCCGCCCAAAAGGTGCGTAATTCACGGCGTGGGATATTATTTTTTATTTAATTTCTGATTCCCCTGCCAGCTCTTTCCCTGTGTTAAGTGCCATCGATATTTAACTGTTAAAATTTATAATAATAACAAATCCTATTAAATTTAATAATTTTCCATCAATTTTCGTCGTTAATTATTCAACGTTAATTATAAAAATTCAACGAAATTCAATTCTATTTAAGATAAAAACGATAAATGATAAAAAATATTTATTCGATGTGAAAGTATAATAGAAAAGTGTATAAAGCGTGATAGAAAAATTGGAATTTTAATAATACATACTTACTTGATCTAGAGTTTAAAGCTAACGCGAAAGTATAGGGTGCACTAAAACTCGCTACAAGTAACTTGTTCGGTGTTAGCTATTAAAGTCCTCTTATCTAAAAACTCTTTTAAAAGTGTACTACCAAAAAAGACGACACCACAGTCCACAAGAACCTAGCTTGCCTTAGCGACTCGAGAAAGATCGTATCTCTCTACTGTTTATCGACTTCACTTGGTAGTTACGCGTGCTTCCGATGCAATTTTCCAGTAACAAGCAGCCTGTCAATATAGGGTAGAAAATTGGCGTGTCTTATTTTCGAGAAAGTAAATCGCTATACTTATTGCTATACTTTAAATCTTTCGAAACAATCGATACTCCGCAGCTATTGCGAGGGCTGAATATACTAATACGTGTTAAACTTATTTCATAAAATTTATCGGTTATAATACGTTCATAAATCATTTCAGATATTTATTTTTTAATGAAAACTTTTCAATCCATGTGCCATATTAATATGTGATTTATTGAAATTCGAGAGATGATAAAATTTTCAACTGATCACTGGTAGTAGAATAGAGTACAATCAATACGATAGAATTTTCGTAAATTTCTAATATTAATGACATTTATTACTGGGCTTCAATTATATAGTTAATACGGCAATAAAATTATTTCAATAGAGTTGAAATTTTTAAAAACAATTTTATGATGTTCAGAGAAATTACGCGAAGAAGAGCTGTTCATTGAAAAGCAATCGTTGTATTTCGCCGACGATTTCCGTGCTCAAATATTCGACCACCGGAGGTTATTCGGATGAAGTTCGGGATTAACTCGCATAGAAATGCTCCATCACCTAGTTTCTATTTATGAATTAAGTATATTTCACTTATGAATAGTTAACCCAAATTCACTCGTGCTCCAACAATTTCTTTTTACATCAGCGTATTCATTATGATATAATTAAATTACTCGAGTATCTTATTCAGACGAATTAAATTTACATCGTGTAATACTAGACGTTATGTAACTTTAATACAGAATTACTCTATAGTTAGATACGTAAATCTTTTCGCAAACAGTCAGTGATATAAACTCCGCGAAGACGGTAATTCGCTTAGATAAACTGAAACAAAAACTTGCGGTTTGGATATACCCATACATATGAGTAAGTTGTCTGGTAAATTACGATCGATATGCGGTAGAAGAAACGTGACGACGATTCCCATTTTTCTACACCGCTCTAAATAATGAAAGTCAACCCAGTCTTGGTAAATACCGGCCAGACGACGAATTGTTGCGTGCTGCCTTACTCCTGTCGTGTTCATTTTCGTTCGTTCGGCCTGTCTTCGAAACACAACTGTCCTCGTCCAGTGTATTGAACTTTCTTCCTGCGATTAAATATTTAACGCCTGGATCGATACTGTTCCGTACATCCACGGTTTGCGACACGAGCTATCTGGCTGTTCTATGCGAGACTCTTCTACTGACCAGTCCGAGAAATAACCAACCGACCGACCCTTTGCTTTCCTCGTACGCAAACACGTTCGTGTACGTCACTCTGAATTCACTTCATCCTCTCTCTTCAAGCGACTAAAAACATTTCCCTGTACGAGACAGTCGAAGCTGCGGCACCCTTGTAAAAGTAACTGAGACGCCCCCGAAGGAGATCCTGCCGAAAATTCACTTACCATAACCCAAGCATAAATATGTAGATCGTTTCCAAAGTGATTTATCTCATTCTTTATAAAGTTTTATGAACGAAATTACATGGCATACCTGCACCTTGAAACAAGGAGTATAAATAAAGCGAAAAAAATTTTAATACTTACGAAGCCCACCGTTATTCATTATTATCACAAAAACATGTAAGAGGAAAACGAGGATCAGATTTTATATAACAGCCTAATGATGCGACCACGCCTGTGACCATTTCCTCGAATGCGCAGTACCCTTCATTTACCAACCTCATTATCTTCGTAATTAAATTTCAATATTAAACGGTTCCTAAAAGAAATCGTGCGAAGGGTCTTGAAAGTGAGACTCAAATTATTACTATATATAATAACCCTCATAAAGATGCTACGTTAAGAAGAATCGACAGCCTATAAGAGATTCTCCGAACTTTAAACATAATAGGGACAAATATAGCTTCGCCTTTGATATTTTTAAAACTGTGCTTCATATCTATGCTCAACTTTAAATAAAAGTTTGAAAACTATGACATACTATTGATAGGAGTCGTTCTAATGTAAAACACACTGCGTATGGGTTTTGGAGTTCATGGTACAAGTAGTAGTGTTTCTTCTAGCTAGACAGTACTTCTTCGGATCGATACACGAAAGACGCGTAAATGTCAGTATTTATTGACGCGAACCCCTGTATCCCTTGACGATGATTACCTTTGCCTGTAGTTCACATACCTGTCTTAACTCTCGCCACTTTGCGTCCTTTTACCTTTTCCAACTCTTGCACGATATGTCATGCCATTTTCCTTCGAGCGTGTTATAGTTTATCTTCAACAGTAATGTCGCGCCAGAAATGGAAAAAAAGAAGTATTTATAACTGTCATCTATTATGTAAAACATTTGAAAAAGTTAAAAAATGGGAACTCTATTGGAAATTCTAAAGAATTTATTCAACAGGCCTTGGTAGTTAGAATACATGTCTGTAGAAAAGTTCACATTCATAAAAATTGAACGTGTATTAAAAAGCCATGCTGTTACAGGAAAATTTCTTTAATTTCACCTTTCTACATGTAGGTACATGTATGTTACATTTGTTGCACAAATGTACAACTGGAATTCATTGAATATTTAAGTTACTGCTGCGGCGGCGATGAACATTGTCTATAGACATGAGTGTGCGGATACAAATGTAGCATAGGATAAAAAGATTTTTCAGAAACGGTAGTTTCATACCCGAGTGGTACTTTTGCTTCTGCGGCATATAGTGCTTTTAAACTGGTTGTCCCAGTTTCTCTTGAATTTTAATTCTAAAATATTCTACTGCTTAATTTTTCTAGTTCCTCTTATTTTTATTGCAATTCTTCTCATTCTTTATTGTTTAATAAATTAATAAATATGAAAACATTCACTTCATATCTCGGGTAGTAAATTTTACTTATTGTTAGTTTACTAAAATTAACACTTAAATAAACTACCGGCAGTAGAAATCATTTAAATTCAGACGTATTTAAGCTTTCTAACATGGGAAATTCAAAAAAAATTTGACTGCGTTTAGACTTGTGATGTAACCTTTGTTTCCAATATCGAGTGTCGGACACCTGACAGAGTAAAACGAGAAGTCAAAATAAATTCAATAGAATCGACATTCGGTATTTCTAAAATCGGCATGATTCTAGCCAATATAAAATACAATTTGCAAACTAAATTCAATCAATAGTGGACGCTCCAATTGCCAATTTCTCTCAACTAAAGCTTATTTTAATCCCTGCCAGCGTTTCATAATTTAAGCCCCATTTATATTTAAATAACACCATTTCGACATTTAAAATAGTTCTGCCATGTACTATTAGCGCATATTGCAATTGAACTAGAACATGTGCTCACATCTGACCTTTGCTTTGATATGTTCTCGATAACTCATTAAGAGCTACCTCTTAATCATGATAGATCTTATCGTAATGCGGTATCCCTTACAGAGAAACCGATCAAAGGATATTAGTCAATCGCATTTCTCATATACATAAACGTAGATTACTTGGCCAGGATGCAGATCACACCGATTAACGAGTTGACCGCATGGGGTAACAGTTGACTTACGTCGCGATCATACTGGAGTTCAGCTTGTGATCTTGCATTTGCGGTTAATCAGCAGCTGGGATTACTTTCAAAGGACTTGCATCAGGAGTGGGATATCAATCCTCATAAATGCTTTTAAGATCCATACATAAATAATGTAGATATATTTGGCTACAACCTTGTATCAAGACAATATTCCAAGTTCCATATTCCTAATCAATCTCCTTGGAAATCGTGCATGCAGAGAGCAATTTAATATAGCGTATGCGCGTGCGTAAGGGGCATTAAATTAAAAAGTAATTTCATTTACGTAATATCGAAAATCTGTCGATTTTCATTAGTCATTCCCACAGCTGGGCTAAAGCCGGAACGAATTTATAGAATGCCGCGTATCTATTTAATCATTTTTATCGTACAATTCTATGAAATCGATGTATACAACTCGTCAGAAGCGAGCGCTCAGCTCTCGCACGGATGAATCTTTAACTTCATCAGCTTTTACAGTAGGTTTGCTTGAGTTGCGTTGGGCATCAAATAGAAAATGCAAGTCAGTTGGCCAATCCATTAAAACCATTTCATTGGAGACTTGCTGCGTAACGTCTATAACTCGGCTGACTTGCATTACCTCGGTGATATTTCAGGTAGCATATGCCGAACACTTATAACACTTATTT
Source organism: Eucera pruinosa (assembly GCA_028830335.1). Taxonomy (NCBI): domain Eukaryota; kingdom Metazoa; phylum Arthropoda; class Insecta; order Hymenoptera; family Apidae; genus Eucera; species Eucera pruinosa. The sequence continues at coordinate 13,111,091 of JAMYCR010000004.1, read as the reverse complement.
TATGCTTTACTTTACCGTGTATGCAAAATAAAAGTAAAATACCTCGAATCTGCCGCATGTTTTCAACTTGTTCACATACGGATGAAATCATTTGGCGACGTTTATACTCTGTTTCGGACACAGCTTTCGAAAAATAGAAGAAACGCGTTGTTTGGCGCAGAGTCTAAAACGCCTGGACTCGTAACTACGGCTTTTCGTTTAAAATTGCCCGATAATGGCCGTTGCGGTTTCGGATTGACGGCCGGTTCTTTTGTAGGTGCGGCAGCGTGTACACGGCCGTGCAAACACGCTTTCATTCGTTCGTTCGTTCTCGTCCAATCCTGTCATCGAATTGTCTGTCCGGCGTTGTTTCGCGTGCATGTTTGTTCGTCAGTTTCGCAACTTTACAAGCAATAACCAAAAGCGTGCGGGACAGGTTTATGACTAGGCGCGGTGGTCCTCTTACGCTTTCGCATTACGCTCGATTGACGGCTGCGGTTGGACGCTTCTGATGCGTGCAAACATTTATGAGCCATAAGTCTTCTTATCGGGGTTGATTGCACGGAAAGGAAAATCAACTTGATATTCCAAGCAACGACCTATCCATTTATCAACATTTTCATGATTAAATTACGTTTGAAGCTTATCGAGATTGCAGAAAGAGTATAGTGACCTGTATCCCGTATAACACAGTGACTACAAAAAGTATTTGTATTACTTAGGAGAAACTTAGGTAATATGGAACAGCGCGTGATATAGAACTTTGTGGAATCTCGGTAGTTAATTCACCAGGGATGGCATCTGTGCATAGTATAGACCTTGGTATCGTTCTTCAAGTTCGAAATTAATATACGGATCCATTTTACAGATTTTTATGCACCCAGATTTTGTCTCAGATTTCATCTGGAAGAGTGTTCAAATTTATCATATAGAATTAAGTTAAATTAAGATTATAATAACGTTTATGATGTTACATAATGTCATAGGCATAAAAAACAGTGCCGTCACTAAAGGGTAAAATAGGATGTTTTACTGACAATCGTGTATTATTTACTTTATAATCAATAATGGATCATACTGACAAATAACATGGACTATAAATACTTTTTGTAGCCACTATATATGTGTACCACTGTACTTATTTGAAACGAAGAATTTTCTGATTAAAGCAAGTATCAGTCGATATTCGTATAAAAAACATGCGGAAAATCTAGAATAGAACTCTAGAGTCGACGATGTGTATATAAATACGCATATGCAAGCAGGCGTCAAAGAGAAGAACTTCATAGTTCTTTATACACAACTCTATTTATAGTTGATCATCATAAAAGCAGTAGAACATATGCTATGATTCACTTCTATATCCTCGGAATTTTCACGTAGCACTTCGACTAGCAATTTCTGGTTACTATAAATAAGTACCAAATTATTGATCGTGTCAAACTTAAGAAATAGCTTCTCTCTTTATGGTATTCTCACATTACCTACTTCCTATGTACTTAACCACCCTTCCACTTCCACTTGTTCGTCTGTAATCTATTCGGCGCAGAGTTGTAAAGAGGTCGTACTATTCCTGCATCAAAAATACGAACAATGACCTGCGGAAGAATTAATGAATTGGTTCCAATGAGCCGTGCAAAGAGCAATACACGCGTTTCATGCTTGGCAACGATACACCCTATTTCACCCTTTTACTCCGACAACTTTATAAAATGGAATTCCATTTCGCTGGTATTAAAAGTGATTTACAAGTCCGTCCCTATTTACGAAACAGATATCTGCTGACCTCTCAGTGTCTGTCATCGTTAAAGAACAATCCGTAAGAAAGAAAACTGTATTTCCCCCTGGAGCGAGGGCGCGTTTTGAGAAGGTAGAAACTGCAGACAAACTAGGCACTCTCTAGCTCGTTTCGCTGGTGGAACGGAGACAGAATAAGTAGGTTAACGAAATGGTCGTTCGCAAGCTTGAGATATCGCCACCAATTTCAGTGGCCCTCAACTCGATTTGAAGTTTCTCCTAGCCGGTAGGATCCCCATGGTAGAATGCGCCACGAAGCGACAACAATTTTCCAGTCGGTTGTTCCTCCTTCGTGCCGCCACGCATGCATGCACAAAATGTACTTTGTACGTAAGCCTCGGAAACGGAAGATCTCTAGCTCTTAGAAACGTCTACGAGCTATGCCGAGATTCCGCTTGCAGCGTCGGAGAAGCGGAAAGGAACGAAAGAAAGAATTATCGGGATCGCTGGGAACGAGACCTGCTTGATTAGTGCATACAAGAAAGACATTCCATCAGTGAATTCCTCGCGATCTGTTTTTCGACGAGGGTTCGGTCGTTTCGCTTCAGCGTTAATTGCATTATTATCGACACCCGTCCTGAATATTTTCTTTTTCGCTCGTGCTCCCGATCTTTCTTCCGTGCCATGCATTCCTTAAACACTATTTACTTAAAAACTAGTAGCATGTCTCAAAATAACAACAACTTACTTCGATTAGCAAATTAATTAACAAGTTTTATTTTACTCCAAAGGAAGGAAGAGGTAGTTACAAACAATCAGTTGAATAAATAAATGACATGTTTTTACAAAACGGAATAATCAATCGTGAACTTGCATGTTAGGTTTGGTAAATCCATCAAAAGGTTGATTTCAGTCGTGCAACTTAATATCTGGAGAATATCTGAACGACAAAGTTGATTCCATGGCCCCTCTGGCTTTTGAATCTCATGGTAACATTGTTGTATCCAGGTCCACCTCCCAACATACTGGCGTATGCACCATTACCGTTGGTTTTCTGATCAAGTGCCTGGATCATGGTGATTCGCTCGTGCATTGGAACCGTAAAGGTCTTCTCCACAATAACAACTTTCATCCAGGAAGAATTCTTCACTACGCTCTCTCTGAGTACAGGCCTGTCACCGGGTAGTCTATACCCAATGATAAAGTTGTGAGACTTGTTTGTGTTGTTGGCGGCATAGAGACCCACTTGAGGCTTTGAGTTAACTTGAGTAATAATCGCGGCAATGGCCACTATTGCCAGAGACAGAATCAATTTCTTAGCTGCCATATTTTACGTTTACGAGGAGACACGTATCAACTTTGCAATTGCACCTGTATTGCTTCAGTACTGAAGACTGAGTTTTGATACCGGCTGGCTGCTTAAATATCTCCCCCGATCGTCTTATCAGTAGGTTAACTTATCGCGGAATGTTTGTAACCGTCCACTTAGGCACACGCGATAGATATATTCTAGGAACACATGATGAAGAAGATGTTTCTATGTTAAGGTGTTTGACAATATCAAATGATTATCGTTCGCGATAAACAAACTTCACGGAATTAAATGGCGATTATTAATAGTAAATGTTATGTCACCACGTTTAGCTATTTCTAACTACAAATCGTGTATGTATCACTTGCGAGTTACAATTTTTTAAATATTTCTTGCACCGTATAATTTTGTATTATTCAGTCACACTCAATTAACAGATTTTTATCTGAATGTTGACTCCGTTTTCTCGTGTCTGACTCATTCGCAGAAACGTAATTAAACACACGAATGTTCTCTATCGAACGCAAATATTGTTATCTTACGAGTACGTGTGCAACATGGAAACACGTATAATGAACACATTATTATAAGAACTTTTCTTAGAACTTCGATGTACAATAATAATTCTTCGAATCAATTCATGCGCCTATATCTTTTCAGCTGCAAACGATAATCATTATTATCAACGATAGGCCACCATGCGTAAGATGTTTGGCCTCAATCTCGTAATAGATGGCGATCTCTATAATTCATGAGGAACCCAACTCTATCTAATGCTACATCCTGCTGTGTGTACTCTGTTCACATGCACGCACACATCCTTCGATTCTATGCACCTTCAATAGATTGCGTTCGCAAACTCACGGCATGTGGCCTTTGAAAGCATTCACGTACCGTATTATAGAATAGTTTAACTTATATCCGTTTAAATTACTGTAAAAATACTTAAAGCACCTAATTACGTCGGCGCATAGTAGCTTTGTACTCGTGAAAATACCTTACGATCAAAAGCCTATTTACCCGCGCTCTAATGATGTTGCCACTTCTATATATTTTATACGCGTAGAGTATAAAACATTTTTGTTTGCGAATAAATATTTAAGCAGCTCTTAATGCGCTTTGTACTCAGCTGGTGGTATTTTAATCACATTTTTTCTGGGTATATGTCTTTCTTTTTTGACGATGAACCGCTGAATTTCGTAGTTAGCGTCCTACATTGCAAGCTCTACCGACTGCAAGAGCGGAAGCTGCTTTGTCAAGGCCGTTGTAGGTTGTTTGCTCAGATGCTTGTTAACCGTGTGAGCATCCAATATGTTACCTCGTGTATGCACTTAGGTCCTGCATCGAGAGTAGATTCACTCGGATCATTAAGTCAATTGCTGGATACACGATGACAGAATATCAGTGGTAGCAGCCATGAAATGCACTCGCAGATGGAGGTTATATCGCTATCAGTGTGTTGACCAAACTTACGATAAAGAAGATAAAACTGCTCCAATTTTTAACAGCTTTGTTTGAGAATTAACGAATTAGAAGAAAAATTTAAGAAACGAAGGTGACTAAATACAAATAAAAAAAATTGTGTCCCATTACAATGTAATTATGCTTTCAATTTAAATAAAGAAAGTGGCATTCAGGAACAAACCAATACGGGGCTAAAGATTACTACGAAAAAGCAGCAAACGTAGATTCCTAAAATTAATAAAACCGCAATTTTATTTTGGTAACTCTAACGGATTACTCGAAGACGATCATCACTCATAGTTCCACAATCATTTAATCGTGTTAGGGCGAATTCTTGTTGTATGTTTGCCGTGTTATAATAGGGATTTCCATAATTATTTAACCCTTTAACTGCGGGGCACTTCTGGTTTAAACGCTCGCTGTGAACGGAATAAACTTTCACTCGGCGTTCTTTATTCAGCTACCGATTAATTATACAACGTGCAATTAAATTATTATTTACTTTCACGAATTAAATTACTACATTTATTTTCGCGTTCATCTCAAACACTAATAATTTTCATTTGTATCTTGTGTAATCCCCAAACGCATATGCGTTCATAGTCCACCCGGATAGCTTTCGCTAGACGCATATATGCATCCATAGCAGTCAAATGGTTAATCGTTTCAGAGTGAAATCGTATTGGAGAAGTACCGTGTTAAATAGGGGTTGATATTTCACTGTAACTTATTTGAATGGTACATGGCGTGTCTAGTCATCAGCGCTCTAAAACACACCAAGACCACCACCATGAAAGTCTTACTTTCGGACACATGCAGCGACGCTTTCTAGATTCGCACACATTCGTACAGCCATAATGACACAGGCAGGAGCGCTTTGATTTCACCTTCTTATCTACAAATCATGGGGTAGGATGCGAGCACGCTCGCATTATTCATCCGCAGCACAAACGTTGACCACGGGACTACTCGATTTCTAGCACCTGTCTCAAGCACACCGGACAGAAGATGCTCTCAGAATCCGTATACCAACAGCGCGAGGCTTTTACCATTAATTATCGGGTTGTGTACTTCGGAAATCCGAGGCAGGGTTCAATTTCAACCGTCTTAACGAGCTATCCGGTAATGCTGATCCAAGGGGGTGAATCCGCTTTCCTAGCCATTCAAATCGTCTGCACGTGAACGTACACCATTAAGATAGTGACAAAATTTCCGTCGGTCACTGGAGATCGTGCGATATTGCGTACATCAGCCACGATCAAAGGTTGACGGAACAATGGATTACGTATCGTCGGATAATTAATACGTTACGGTGAAATTTAATTGGATTATGATAAGTAGGATGAATTGAAACACGGTCCATTGGATCGATAAAGTGAAACGGCTAGAATTTCGGTGGAACAACGGTAACGCTGACGATACCACGCCCGGTTAAATAACAGGTTTTAACCCTTTGCGGACGAGTGTCTACAAATAGTCGCCTAATCATTTTTTAGGTTTCGTGCACGCACGTCGATATTAAAGCAGAAAATTGAAATTGATATCGTTGATAAACGTTTCAGAGATTTGGGAATGTAGTGGTCTGGAATTCAAAAGCTTGGAAATTTAAAGGCTTGGAATTCAAAATCAAAATACTCCCTTAAGTGTTATTATTCATCGTCCGCAAAGGGTTAAAGATTCCACATTCATTGTTATTACCTTCGTTCCTTTACCTTTGCGACAACTTTTATATATTGTCTGATTAATCAGTTTCTCACATTTCGTTCTTCTCCACTGAGCAAGATTTATTGAATAGGTATATATAATGTGCCGATAGGATAAGTGTTAATTATAAATCGTGTTACGAGGAGGAAAGTGAAAAAATCGATAGAGTGCGAGTCTAAAGAATAGGGATAAAGGGTTAACGAGAGTTGAGGTCACTCGTTAGGACAATTAGGCGAACAGAAATGTTCCATCGCAGTTTTGTAGTCTCTTGATCACCCCTATAAGAGTCAGAATGACAGCTACTAGTTTTCTCCATTACTCAAAGCCCTCCACATCTTTTCGAGAATTAACATATAATATTGAAGTTACATTGACAAATTATTGGCCGTTATTCGAACTAATTTTTATTCGAATAACGAATAACATGCAATGTTATTACAGTTCCTTAATCATTTATTCGTTATTCGTTATCCTTTCATTATTATTCATTATTCATTCATTCGTCACGATAAACTGACGAACGTACGGTACGTCTGCTTTTTTATTATCCGTCGCAGCGTTAAGTATTTATATTGTTACGCATATAAGCGGCCATATGAGCCACATTCGTCAAATGTTTCCGTTCGCGTGTAAATCTTGAATTTATTTGTTACCTATGAATAACGTGCTTCGAATAACAAATAGAAAGATAACGAATACAGTCGATTTATTCGTTATTCGTTAGCAGTAAATCGACTTTATTCGTTATTATTTCATTTGTCATTCTAAATAACTTTTGCCCAATACTATTGTGACACGATTGAATATCGTACACCAAACGGAAACCACGAATAACCCTTAGAAAATTTTTAACAATTATTTAAATGTTATCGTTTAGTTTTGCCTTCATGCGCAGTGTATTTGTTTAACAAGATACCCACCCAGTGCTTAAGAAAGATAACGTTTTAAGGTCTGCCTTCGACTCATTCGTTGTAAAGCGCTGAATACTATCGTGATCACATTCAGTCATAAGAATAAGATGGGACTAAGCCGTGCTTGATTGATTACGAGCATTTGGATTGCGCGATACTTCATCGACGTGTAGGATTTAACGCTTCTAGAAAGTCATTGTTCCGGCGGTAATTAAACAAGCGCAATCGATCGACTCCATGTTTATTTCGAAGCGAAATAGTGTATCATGAATCCGTTATTCGTTGATGATACATTATGAAGAGAAACTCAGCTGCATTGAGCCACGATAGTTTTGGTTTATGGTGTTCCGATCGTCCCTGTAGAGCTGTGTATGCGGTGGCGGCGTACATTTGCGCACGTAATTTGCATTTGTCGCGATACGATAAGGTTAAATAGTTGCTCCCATCAACCGCAAGCTCAACATTCTAAACATTCAATTGATTCTCCCTATTGTTACATTTGACCGTAACAAATTATTAGATTTTTTTCCTATTGTCAGGTTAAACTAACCAATGAATGACCAAATTGTTGAATTTATTCACGTTTCATGTTACTATTTGAATTAACTTATTTGTAATAACAAAACGACTTTTGAAATTGAACTTAAAATTAATTTTTCTTGAAACATTCATACAGTATACTTACTTTTTCTTCCCGTATTATTTCTGTGTTAATTGTAAAGTGCGATAATTGTAAAAGCCTAGTAAATGCCAGTATGCAAATATTCAATGACCGAATATGCGCCAATGAATAACCAGTTAGTTGAAACGTTATAATAGAAGTCGCATGCGATCAAACAATTACAAAAATATCTTTAGATTGACGGAGTAAGTGATTCAATAAAATAAACACATTAAGCAAATAGTATATTTAATTTAATATTATAGATTAATACTAATAGATTTAATTTAATAGTCCATATTAATGATAATACATCTAATATAATATTCATACATTTATAATAGATAAATTATCTTTAACTTATTCTTATTATACCCTTCTTTAGTAATACTTTTATTTTACTGGACGTAACATTAAACACCATAATATTCCATTTTTAAACATTTGGCTTTTGTTTCCAACAGCAAATTTTATTTTATTTAAAGTGCAAGTCAAACCTATTTATAAACATTTAATCGTTTTTAAGCTCACAACTTACGTTTCATTGCGTAATAGTCACTGATATGCGGTCAATTACTGAATATATTACCCTATTCCAATCTTTTCAAATGCAAAGATCAAAATAAAGTCCAGCTAACAAGGTCCCATTCGTTCAGCCTCCGTTATGATATTCTATCGTTTGGCGTGACGATTGCAATAAAAGCTTGAATTATGACGTGCCGCGAAATCGAAATTCTCGACAGGCCCGTAATTCGAATGGCCGCAAGTTTCCATCTAATACTTAACAAGCTCAAGCTACAAGAATGTCGATGCGTTTTCAGGAGGACGACGTGTGCGGCCGTAAAGTCGTCGAACGACGTCCCAGAGGCCCTTTTCCTGTGCGGGTAATCCTCGTAGATTGGTGCAGTGCAATAATTCGTCGCGTATCGGCCTCATGGGGGCACGTCTGGGGGGTGTTAAACGACCGATATTTTTTTCTTCGAGAAACACCGGTCGCGATTTGTTACATGCCTCACATGTCGCGCATCCTATCTTCCCTTCATCGTACCAGTCGCCTAAACATTCTCTTTATGCGCGGCCACCTTTATGCATCGTTAAAACGGGCAGCCGCGCCGCGCAGTAGTAAAACCGCAGCGAATCGATGTATTACTATGATAAGAACTCTCAAACAAGGTGGCAAGGAGTAAATAGGTAGCAAGAAGAAAAAAGAGGAGAACGGTCGAAGAGTGAAGAGGAGATCGCTATTAGGGATGTTCGATTCTTGTAAAGAACTCGATTCTTCGGTCGATTTTGAATCGAAACAAATAGAATTGGTGCACTAGAAAGTCAATCTTCGTAAGATTGGATTCTTGGAAATCGATTAAAAATATTGATCGAGATACTAACGGTATCTCACATCAATTTTGAAATCTTCAGATTGATTCTACACAGTTATATCTATGGCATGACAAAGGCAAAAATTAACCAAAATCTCTTCCAGATCAACCAACAATTCTTACCTTAATCTGATTTAACTTATCAAAAGCTTCCTCGTTTATACCTTCAAATCACTTCCGTTTCTTTGTTTAAGACTAAATTAACTGATATATTTTTCATTCGGAGTTGGAAGAAGTATGAGTGGTTAGAGTTAATTAATGATTGAATAAATTCGAGACACTCGATAAACCGAAGATCGATTCGGGACTAACAAAATCGATTCGTCCCAGAATCTCACATCCAAGAATCACTTCAAAAAGATTGATTCAGAATCGAACATCTCTAGTCTATATATATATATCTTTCCGTCTCCAAATGGTACGTTTGAAAAGTTAGTTAGAAGGTACATCTTACTGGACGCGTTTTATGTGTAGCGAAAGATTCGTTTGAGCGTTATCACGATCACAGAAATTAATACGGCAAACAGAACTTTTCATCCGTTCGAAGAAAATTACGTAATAAAGGAAAAGATTTCTTCTTGCGAGGGAAGCTAGACGCCAACGACTTAATTAAGACCTCTCATCGCTGATCCTCCTACGAAATTTTCGTCGTCCATTCTTCCGGAAGACATGACAGAGACGAGCAAGAAGCGAAAAGACAAACACGGAATAGCCATGAACGCAGGAAGACCGGAAGGTGCTGCGAGGTAGCGTAAACAATTGCCAGCACAATTAGGAAACGTTTGTCCGTCTGTGTTTATCGAAGGATCCGTAACTAGCTTAGGTAACACCTATCCATTTACTACTCGGCAACGAAGCTTCGATTCGGTCATGCGAACAACCAACAGAAATGTTATTGCATCCCGTGGAAAAGAAGCTTCGTCAAATGATTGATTATAGTTTCACCGTTTATCTCAACCTTTCACGCTACTCGTATTCGAGTATGTTACACAACATGATCAGATATTGAGCAAAACTCTGTAACTGCGAACAGCTCATACGATGAATCAATTGTTTATCCTTACCTCGGATCGTGTTATAATCCAAGAAATTTTTATCTAACTCTGAACGTTATCGGAAACCTCAGTTGATCGAAGAAGAATACCGCAAGAAACCTAGAATTTAAGGGATTAACGAGCTCGCGTCCTTCAACGTTAACAGAAATTGGATTTTGATCACTTGCAGCTAAACGCTCGGCATCGGTATGAAGCGGGTATTTTTCATTCTTCGTGATTGGTAAAGAACAGGATCGTTGGCTTTGGGCAGACTGCCCGGAAGATTATACCATTACAAGTTACGTCGGCGAAAATGGAGTTATTGGCGCATAGAGCACGAAGTATATGCCACGGAAGAACTTGCCCTGACGTACGCTAATTTGATATTGGATAACCGTTCCCATTCTCCGTGCGAACCGACAAGAACTTCTGAAGGCGTGCACGCGCGTAACGAATATTGTTCTTCATCGAAAAATGTATTACAGTATAACCCTTTGAGCGCTGTGATATATATTCACGGTCGATCTTGACTATGACACACAAAGTTTTAAAATGCTAAATAATTGGTGCAAGATGTTGACTAAATATAAATTCAGAAATATTGTAATTATTAATAAAAATAATAGATGATATTAAAAAACAAATTTGCACGGTTTCCACAAATATAGATTCAGGATCGCGTGAATCTCCCAAAATTGCTTAGCACTCAAAAGGTTGAAAGTGTTATAATATAATAATCTTTCGCGTGACTTATTTTTAATAAAAAAATGTAACGCGTCGTTGATAAAAAAAAACTTCACAGGAAATAAGTCACAATTCTTTAATCGGTTGGCGAAAATGAAACTCGCAATCGCAGAAATAGCGCAATTTATAACCCGTGGATTTCACTGAAAAAGAATTAAATGAAAGCTAGGAAAACAAAGGGCAGGAAATCGATTAAAAATAAAATTTGTATATACTACTTTTGGTACTCTGAAAATTTGTTCCATGGAATATTGGAAACAAATGACGTGGATTTGACTGTGAGCTATTTTCTCCGTGAAACAAAATAAATTTTTCAAGAGTTCGTGGAGTGGCGAAACTTTTGCATGCCATGCAATCGTAATTCTTGTAATATTTCATATGAAATATCTGTCATTACGGTAATCTGCTCGCTTGTCGTGAACATCCCTTCCTAGCTGGGTTTACGTCGGTAAATGAGAATAGTTTTCAAAGAGATGATGGAAGCCTATTTCAGTGACATTGTATAAAGGGCGAGCGCGTGGAGGGAAAAACTTAATTTAGTTCAACCTGTTCATTTCCAATAGGTATAGGTGTGTGCGTGTAGGTCGACATGCGGGTAATCGTTCTACCTTTCCATTCTCTGCGGATACAAATTTTTTAGAAAATCCTCGCTGGACGCTCGACTCATTCGGTAATCTGCAGACGTTATAACGGACCACCATTATCTCTAAAGCTAAAAAAAATAGTTAATGGTTGCAAAAAATTCGTGAACCAAGCGAGACAGGAAAAAAGAAAAGGGCGAAAGAAGACGAGCTTACTTTTTACTTTCCTCCTTTCGCACTCATCCTTCATATTATCTTATATTTTACATTACTCTACGATTAAATTCTAAACTTACATATTATCATATTTTTACTATCATTATCTTAAAACTTCGTTCACCGTAATCAGCCGATTACCGTTACATCTTCTTAAGTTGTTTACGGATAATCCAGTAATTGCGCGATAAAATCACTTCTAGTCTCGTTAACATTTATTTTCCTTACAGTCTGCTTATATGCGATACTTTTTAAATAAACTCTATCTTGTTACAAGTTTCACTGATTTAAACATAGGGCACGGATAACATACGACTTCTCTGAAATATGGATACGGTGAAGGTACTAGCAGACTCAAACTCAGAACTGGTCATATAATCCCTTGACGGCAAACTTGTCGCATTATCCGTTGCATCACGTTCGGCAACTAGGCGTTAGTTTCCAGCCACGGGACATTAGGTTCGAGAAACACCGAGAGACTTGACAACAGGCACGAGTCACATGAGAAACTAACGAGGCGAAGTAGACTTTGAATCCTGAGAAATATCCAAGACAAATTACTGGACAAGATCTGTTGTTGCAACGGTGTGGTTCGACGTATACAAATATCGTCACTTAAGCAAAACTCCATGAGCGCAAGACATGGTACACGAATTGAATTAGTTCTTCAATCAAAAGAAGCGTTATCACCCCTTTGATCGAAGCATGTCACCTTTATCACATGTCTACATTGAATGAAAATTTATGCATCAGACCGACTTAGAAAGCGGATGTCATAGTACGATATGACTCATAAGATTGATATAGAAACACGACCGTCGACAAATGTTTTATACTATCGCTTAATTCGTACTTTTACTTTCAAATTGCATCCGACTTCTAGTTCCACGTTGCAGCAATGAGAGGCAGATACATCATGTTCTATCGGAGGAAGCCATCAATGGCGTAACCAGGAAGCCGTCCAAAGTTCTCTAACGATGATGTATCGAGGCTGTGCGAGACCCCTAACTTGCGGCCATTCCGGTACACCGTAAGTTACCGTTTCTTTCGCTCTTTCTTTCTCTTATCCTTTCTTTCGCCACCCTTGCCGGGAGAAGCATTACGTCCCTTGGTATCCTTGAAGTTACCATCGATGATGACCGTGACAGATAGCCTGTCATAACTCGCCAGCACGAAAAACATATCTGCGGTCTGACGTTTTCTAAAAAAGTAACGCATGCTGGTTTTTCGCTCGAGAAGTGGACGTGAATTATGTCGGTCAAATGGTGTGAGACCATTAATTTTTCTTCGATAAATTATTGGCTTGTAATATATATTCGCTTCATTTTATTACCGCTTTTAAGTTAATTTATTTGCAAATTTGAACGTATGTTTAATTAATTATACATATGTGACATTGATCAATGATTTCTTTCTCCATTTTTCTGGTAGCTGAAGCATTTCTATCTTGTAGAATTCTTGGGACATAAAAAATGACATAGGAAAACGGGACGAATTTATGTTACAACCCAATAGGTATTTACCCTAAAGAATATTTTGCGTGTATGTATTTAAAAAGTGAAATGTAACAAAAGTTTTACCCCTGTTTTTCATGTTAACTTCTTCAAGAGTAATTTGGGGGTTCTCGATCCATTAACTAGAATACGTAAGCAAGCTAAGCCTTTCACTGAAGACATTGAACTTTTCTCTTCGATAAGTACCTTCAAACGCACTGTCTCCCGTTTGTATCGGTAATCTCCCATATTTTTAAGTATTACGTATCATTGTGTCTAGACTGCGAATCTTTATGCATTTATAGGAAAATTAAATACGTAAAAAGAAGCAAAATGCAAATGGTATTAAAAAATACAGAAGATATATAAAATAAAATACAAATTACAATGTTTAGAGGATGAAACAATCCCTATTTTGGATCTCATGGTTTTAGTATTATTTGTAAAAATCCGAATTTGCATAAAGATTCACAATCTAATTATATCACTAATGTACATACCTTACCGGCGTTACGTTAACCCTTTGTATTAACCCATATGTATGTACACTCTAAATGCCTCAGAATATTTACATAAAACGTATATATACATATATGCTCCGTAAATGTTGAGTGATGTAACATACATTACATTCTTAGCTTATAATTATACAATATTTCGAGATTTGTTTTAATAGTAATTTAAACAACATTTTATTCTTTTACGTTTCAAATTAATTTGTTTATAATCAGCTATTTCATATTCGTAAACTGTGTACGTATTTCCAATTATACCAATGATTCCCAGCGACGATCATGCGAATATCGCGCCTCGATCAAAGGATTAATCACCACTCCTTCGACTGAATATTATATCAGTTTAATTTTCGTTCTTCTTCATTATATGTGTATATTGGTCAAAACGTGCCCGTACTTGTTAATAAATAAATAAAATAGGATACATCTCTAATTAATTTGAATTTCTTTATTTCCTTTCTCTAATTGTATTCTTAACCCTTTGCGGACGAGAAGTAATGACACTTATGGGAGTACTTTAGTTTTGAATTCTACGAATTTGAGTTTTCACGCTTTTGTGTTCCAAACCATTTCATTTCCAACGATTTCAAATGCTTATTATTACGTTAAGTATTCGTTGCATTAAGTTTCGTGCTTTAAAAGTCGACGTGGGTTCGGAAAGCGAAAAAATGATTAGGCGACTATTTGTCGACGCTCGTCCGCCAAGGGTTAATACTTCTAAAGAAAGTAGGAAAATACGTTTCTACGTTGAACATAGTGCAGCTTTCAAAGTCATATAGGCCATTAGCTAAGCTGGGTCTAAATGATATTTTCAGAAGGAATGGAAATTTCGATGGCTTATGGGAAAGGAGAGTTCGGAAAACTGTCAGCTCAAACCGCGGCAACTTTTTAAAACCAAACGACGCTAGGGTCAACAGGGAGCTGTCACGGTAGCTTTAGTTTTCATAGGCAGCCCGCGTATTTTCACGCGAAGGAGAGCACTTTCCTACGGTGATTCGCGACGCTTTTTATCTTTCTGCCCTTTTATGCTGTCGCTCTTAGTCCGGGACGACATTGACGACGCATTAAAATTCATCTGCACCTTTATTGCCGGTCGTTTCATAAAAATTTTCCTACCGCTATCTTTCCGTAGATTCAGCTGTTGCAAAAAAGGTATTTGCTCGTTAGATAAGATATAAAATTGAATCTGATAATGTTCCAAGTACTAACTAGAATTCAATTAGATTGAAATGAATACCCTTTCTCGGAAAATGAAAAGCGTTCTTCGGAGATGGGGTTTTGTATCAGCTTTATCTAATTCACAATTTTGTCCGATGAAAGCAGAACGTCGCCTTCCATTTCGGTTATGCGTCATAATTAAATTTATGAAAGTTGACTGTTTGGAACACTGTGCCATCCCGACAACGCGAAAATGCACTTGCCCCTTTAAGTGCCTAAAGGGTTTACGCCCGTGCTTTTCACCGTATACGGGAATTCATATTTTTAATCCGTCCGTTATATACGAAATATTGCAATTCTGCGAAAGAAATCTAATATTTATTTCAAAACTATTGCCATTTTTCGTCCAGAATCGTCTCCAGTTTGTAATATAAATACACATGAAATTATAAAACTTAGGAAAGGTTACGAAAATTTGAAATTTAAAGTTGAACACATTTGAGGACGTCTTATCACCGAAAATTATGTTCTGAAATTGAGAGTATGTAACACCAATTTTTACATTTTTAATTTCCCGCAAACTGGGTTGTTTTGTGCAACGTTATAACCACGACTATTCATCTCTGTTATCTCGTTTAAATATCTTGCTACTTGAGAACCGTAGACTTATGTATGATTTATTATTTGCTTTTAAGGTTCCAAACAGCTCTCTTAATCCTTCAACGACGAAACAGCATTGTGTCCTTTTCATGTGAATTTCGAAGACTTATGCATTTGAAACACAATGAATAGATTATTCCAATAATTTAATTCAATACGATGTAATTTAGAACATGAAGATTGACATTGCATTGCCATAATCACAAATGAATTATTGATTCCCATACAAAGAAATTAGGGTCCATACAGCGTATTGAGGTCGTCGTTGAAGGGTTAATTGCCCAAAGATTCTTTCTAAATTTTATCTATGTACATCTCACACAGCATTAAGTCATAATAACTGATATAAATCTCTTGATTATTTTTCCGAATTTTCTTCCACTATCAAAAGTAATGTTATATATCTTATTGCATTAATCATAATTATTAAGTATACTAAAAGGTTACGGCCTGTCTGTAAATAAATAAATAAATAACATTTTCTAGAGGAAATCAAAACATTTGTAAGATGGGGGCTTAATTTTATATTTATATTAAAGAGCGTCACATGTGAACCGAGACTATTTATTGTTAACCAATACCTTCGCAAATTAAACAAATATCTGATTGAAATAAAAAAAATACAATTTCGTTCTTATAATGACAAACATTATAAAACATTATCTTTGGTAATCAAAAGACTATACATAACTAGTGAAAAGTATCACTTTTTTCCGAATGTTAATAATGAGTAGACCTCTCTTTATTTTGTACTACTTCAATTATTCGATTCGATCAATTTTATTAGAATTTTTTTATATAAGTTTGGTTCGGGTCTGACCAGACATGCAGCAATTTATGATGTTTCCTATGAATAAGTGGCCTATCCTATAGTTAGTCAAGTTGGATAACAGCAAAGTGTATTCTCTTTTAAAGTATGTACATTGTTTATATATTTATTATATTTATTTTACATAAAATCTACTGTATATATTTCATGTATTTTAAGGCATAAAGGTATAAAGTTGTTAGATATTTGGTGTTAAATACTATTAACATACCGATTTGAATAATGTAAACTGTTTGAAGTTTAAATTAGACACGACGCATGCGCGTTACCATGCAACCGTTTGAAAGGCTCACTTCCTGCAAGCAATTTTAAATGTGTCGCGTCGTGTCGGTGCTACACTAACTGCGGGGGAATTTTTGTAACTTTAATCGAAAAATTACGTTAAATAATTACTCCAATAACTTACGCGACTGAATTACCGTATAGATAATGTCACGCGTACGTGTAAAAGTATATCGTGTTGTGAATCTAAAGTGAAATAAGTGAAAGAGAAACTTTGGAGTTCTTCATACCGCTAGAAAACGACGCCATGGGTACGTGGAGAAATTTTATTTGTAATCTTATTCTCTTTATTGAATAACGAAGTATAATGTGGAATATATTGGATTTACATATTGCAAGCATCGTTTGAAGTAGAAATAAAGTATATTCATAATGAAATCATGTTCATCTCCTCACTCATATCCGATAAATCTAATAATGTGAAATAGATTCAAGGTCATGTAAATGAATGCAGTATAACATTTATTTAATGTTTTAATTACATTGATTACATCAGAATCAAAATAGATTATACGAAAATGAGATAGAAAAGATATTGTGTTTCATTTAATGTTGAAAATAAAGCAATGCATTTTATAATTTTTAATATTTTTACATTCACACGTGTATCAACCGCTTAATGATAATCCATATATATTACAATTCAATTACTTTAAAGTAGAATAAATATAAGGCAAAAACAGGTAAAAATCACTCGAATGCAATGTATACTTAAGAGTAAGATCATTTCTGTACAAATTTTTCCTTACCTTGCTTCCCTTACTTTCTTCATGATTGATAATGAATTATACATATGCTTCAAAAATTATATAGACTTTATTTCTACTTTGGATGCTGCATAAAGTTTAAAATTAAGTTACTTACATTATATTCAACACTACAATTGGAATGTTCCGTTAAATAATCATGGCATTTTTAAATTACACTTTTACAAAGTGGCAGTATACAATAAATTATCACTCCGGAAAAACTGTTGGGTACTTTAAAAATTCAATACACATATAAATATTATCAGTTAAAAGCAATGTAAAAGCAATGATATTTTGGTGATTAATCATTATACTAGTCTGTGAATATACACTTAATCCCAACTGCAACATTCCTAATTAAACGTAAAGTAATCAGTTCCTACAAGTTTGGTCACTTATTATACAGAATTATTAACTGATATGTGTAATGAATCCATTGAATATCTTCTATCTTGTTGCGTTGTCTTCAACCATTGCTTGTGTTCACATAAGTAAGGGTATAATGGTACCACTAACACGCTAATATCGTCTACCGACGCCATAGGTGAAAATTTGTCGTCCGTTTCTTCGATATTTTCTGATTTTCCAACCCAAGCTCGCCCAACCAATGTACCTCTTGCTGCTTGTACCAATTCTTGAGCGCCCATTGTGAGCCTGCAATAAAAATGTCTTTCAAATCTCTATCTCCAACATACATTTTTCAATTTCTAAAAAGAAGATTAATACCTGTACTCTAATGAGGGAGTATCAGGAGCAAGAGTCTTCCTCAGTATATTTGCCGCTGCTTTATCTGATACAACATCCCAAAGTCCATCTGTAGCTACAATAATACAATCACGTTCAGTGAGCTTACAACTATCTAAATTTATAGACTGCACTTCAGGTTGTGACGATAGGAATGGTTTTATGTTAACTCCTGTACTGGCTGCCTTTAAGCCATGATCTCCAAAACCTCGCGTTACTCCTATAGTACCCATTACTCGACTCTGCGTAGAAAAAGCATATTAAACTTCTACTAAATATATTCCAATTCTCTCAAATACTGAATATGCGACGGTTGGTTGAAAATTAATGCACACTTGCGTATATCTCGAGAACAAAAATAGGTATTTAAAAAAATGAAACGTAGTATTAATTAGAGATGTGTGAGAACTCGAAATATCTGATCGGGTCTCGAGATTCTCGAAAATGTCGGGTTTCCTGAAAAATTCGCTATTCTCGGGCACACTGCAACTCTTTCAGGAAATCCGATTCTTTCGGGAATCTCGAAAGTTTCGAGAACCCGACACAATCCCGAAATAATTTCCTGTTCCCAATCCCATTCGAAATTTCGGGTTCTCGCACAGCTATAGTTAATGTTCCTTTTGATTTCTTTTAAATACCTATTTTCGTTCTCGAGATATACGCAAGTGTGCATTACTTTTCATCTGAAACTCATATTTACCCTTTTGCCATGTCCAGAAATAAGAGGTAGCTTCAAATCAGAATGTGTTAGTATTTTATATGCCCAGCCTGTCATGTAAGGCTCTCTGTACAAAACCATAGACCCTAATTCCTTTTGTAAGGGTCGTTTCCTAAATTCTAATGGTGTAAATTGGCCTTTCAACAATTCATTGCTTCTTAAGAAGCCTAATGCTCTGACGCGATTCGATTCTGAATCAGGGGTATGATCTCTTGTTAGTGCACGCTGATTTTCTCCCAAAACTAGTACAGCTCTACCAATTATGTATTTGGCATTAATTACTTTAATTTATATTGCTTGTACTGTAAATTGATTGTTCCAATTCTCACCTTGAATCTCCAGCACCAGCAGCATATAATCTACCATTCAGAAATAGAATGGTAATTGCTGTGCAACCTCCACCTCCTCCTTGAGCTTGAGCTTCCACCATTTGATCCATTTGTCTATATGCTAATTCAATAGCACCAATAACTAAATCTCTTCCTTTTATCAATTCATCTTCATCTTCATTCAGTAGCATATTTCCAGGTATTGCCATTAATCTTCCCTGGAAAAGTAATATATCCTTCAAAATGTAACATTTAAAACCAAAATATAAGAAACCCTGTAAAATTTCTGTTTATTCTTACAAGAATTATCCTGTGCAATTGCAACCTTGCTGTTAAAGCTACTTGATATCCAGCATGCCCATCAAACATAGAGAATATGATATAAGGCAAGGTAACATTAACATCTGATAGTTTGAGGTCTCCTCTGGTTGCAGAAGTTTGATCTTCATTCCATGTACTTTTCCCAGCATTTATACATTCTGCATAACCAGAACACCATGGTAATCGACTTAAATCTCTTGGGACTATAATTGGTCTCACTCTATGATCAGCACTTACCTATCAAATACATGGGCATTAAATAAACCTTTATTAATTAGTATTAAGTACACTTAAAATACATACTTGAGTTTCTTCTATTGTTAGTCCAAGAAAACTAGGTCTACTATATGGTTTATTTTCTATTTCTGTGGTAAGATTTAAATTAAGGTAATCTGTAATTGCTTCATTATCTGAATCATTAGGATATTGTAAACCAAGTTCACTTCCACCCACAGCATTCATCAATGCTGACTTAAATCTGTTAAACATTTTTACTTTGCTACTTGTGAACAGTAAAACGAGAAATGTAATATATAATATTTTTTTAATAGATTTTATCTTAACGCATATCTTGAAACGAAGATATCACTTGTGGTGATAATACTTGCACGTATTTTATTTTTCATCAAAAGACAACCATTCACTTCCATGTGCTGCATCAGCGAAAAAGTATAAAGCTTTAATCGCTAACTTGGTTATCTGTCATCTGTCAATTATCCATCAGAAAATAAATTTCACACGAAAAACAATATTTCTATAATCCCAAAAACACTATGCTCACAATTAAAATCATCGTACTTTGATTATTCGTAGGTCTGTTTATCCTTTAACTGAAATCATTTTGTTGACAAATAATTGTCAACAATAAGATAGGTTATATCTTCGCATGAGACGAGCAGGTAACTGTTTTACCGTAGATGATATATAACCACAGACGAGGTATAGGATAGATCACAGACGAGGTACAGGATAGACCTATCATCTTATGGGATTTCGTGTCACATGTTCTGAAATATCGACCTTGAAAAAAATCCGAGGGTTTCATACGCCCTCTGCGATTTAAAGCGGTGAATGTAAGAAATACCTGTGGAAATGTCGCTGGAGACGATAAAGTCAACAGACTCAAGGAGATCGTTCTCTTTCACGCGTCACGAAGAAATCTGTTTGACCACTATACATGGTGTCCCATTTAAATAAATCTATTTAAAAATTTTGTAAACCGCGAATGATGCTAAAAACTGTTCCGGACAAATGTCGAATAGTTCCAAAGAGTACATAATTTAATAACAGAAACAAAATGAAACGAAACTAACAAAACTTTATTTTAGGTTCGTACTATAAACATTTTGAAAAATTATGTAAATATTTTATGCAAGATCACTACCAAACTATACCAGATGTATCGAATATGAAATTATTTACGTCGACTAATAAATGTATTAATTATAGTGTTTGTCTTTTTATTTAATTATTTGGAATTTAGAGGTTTATGTAGACTTTTGCAAATAGCTGTATCACAATATTACATAAATAATGTTAGCTACTTACGTAATTATTAATCTATTAGTGTAATATGTTTTTCGCTATTCATTCATTTTGATGTGAAAGTTTATATCAATTTTGTCACCGTTTGCAATGCTGTCTTTTACTACGTACTCTTTCCTTTTGTAAATTATGGGGAAATAGTAATTCGATTCAGTATGATCATCAAAATCGAATTTTTTTTTTGTTACTGATGATTACAATTTTCCATTTCTTCCATTAAATATGGTAACGGATGTACTTGAGATGAACTGTTTCATAGCTTTTAGCTAAATCAAATCAAGCATGAATAACGATATTCTCAGGGTAGATGAAAAGTTCGGTATCTCGTAGGGCAGTCACATAATATTAAGTCTAAGGACCTTCAAAGATTACGGACTTATCTCTAAGCTCAAGAAGCATACAATTAAATTGCTACTGATCGTACAGCGTTACAAAGGCCATTTTCGTCGCGTCTTCCTCATCGATTTTTGTCTGATCGAACCCGCTCGCAACTTTGCTGTAGAAAATAATTACGCATACGTTTACGCATAAAATTAGAAAAATACGCGCGTCCATTTATATCCACTTTCATCTAAATCTTTTTGTCTGCCACTATTGAATAAAAGGATAATTTCAACTCTATAAGTTCTATCATCCCTAAATTACGTGTTTATATAGTTTAGGCTGTTTGCAGAATATTGAAATCGATTTAAGACACTTTGTAATATGTTAAATAGTAAATTACCCCTTTATGAATTTAAATTTTTCTTGCAATTACTAATTCTGCTAGAATCAATCAATATTTCATTTTAGATGACTATCATTGTACAATTATAGGTTGATCAAGAATAGATTAAGAATTGATAACGCTGAACGATAAATGCTGGAATAAACTCGATTTCAATCTCTGTTACTTATTCTCCGATGAGAATTTAACATTATGGAGGTACGTTTTACACTCGGCGTTCAATATAGTAAACACGATGCAACATGGGAACTGGTAATCACAAAAATATAAACATACCGGAGTACCAACTCGTGGAACTTTGAGACTGAACTATAGTCATAACAGCAACAACTTTTAACAATTACGATAAACTTTTATGTCAAGTTATAGGTAAACATTACACTAGCAATTGTGCCTACTGCGTGATACATATATTACATGTGTCGTCAGCTTCTTTTCCGAATTGCAAAATATCAATATTCCAGCAATCGAACATGTGTCAGTTCAGCACAAAAATGTGAAAAATTGTACAATTTTTTTCAAATTTTTTTGCTTTTAGCAATCGCTTATTGAAACAATAATCATATACATGTTTGTTGTTTTTGACAAGAAAAATAAATTCGCGAAAGGACAAACAACATAATTAATACATTTATTAATCGACGTAAATAATTTCATATTCAATACATCTGGTATAGTTTGGTAGTGATCTAGCATAAAATATTTACATATTTTTTCAAAATGTTTATAGTAAGAACCTAAAATGAAGTTTTGTTAGTTTCGTTTCATTTTGTTTCTGTTATTAAATTGTGTACTCTTTGGAACTATTCGATATTTGTCTGAAACAGTTTTTAACATCATTCGCGGTTTACAACATTTTTAAATAGATTTATTTAAATGGGACACCGTGTCTAGTGGTTAAACAGATTTCTTCGTGACGCGTGAAACAGAACGATCTTCTTGAGTCTGTTGACTTTATCGTCGCCAGCGACATTTCCACAAGCATTTCTTACATTCACCGCATGAAAGAGTGAGCGTATAAAACACTCGGATTTTTTTCGAGGTCGGTATTTCAGGGTATGTGACATGAAGTCCCATAAGATGATAGGTCTATCCTGTGCCTCGTCTGTGTCGTGTGATAGAAAACAGCATTGGGTGATGGATCTTCTGTATACCTAGTCTATGGTTGGATACTTTCTTGCACTCTTACCATCTTAAAACCTTCTGTTTTACCGATACTATATTTGACACGTAGTTAAAACAATCTCCACGTTATTGTGTGACGCTTTCTGTTTCTTTGATGTTTACATCCGCATGTCTAGATAGGTTAGTTATAAAAATATAGGAAGTTAGCAATGATGCTGACATGCAATATTAGTTGAAATTCAACGTTTTAGAATGTTAATCAAGAAGTTATTATATACGACATTCTTCTTAAATAAAACATGTCCAAAATAAAAAAGACTGCACATAGTAGTGAGGTAATTGATATCTCTTATACTATTTTTCCCAGTTACTTCTATACGGTTTATCAACAACTGTGGATAAAATGTGCAGTTTAGTTATCAACAAGGTTCCACTAAATTTTAGGATGCCAGTAGTTCATCTGGCTCTTCCTCTTCGCTATCATCCGATGAAGAAGTTGATGCTAGAGATTTAAAACCAATTAAAGAGTATTTGTCGGATCATAGAGAATTAGCTCGTCAACTTTTTAAGTCTGTGAAAGCAGAAAAAATACAAATGATGTTGCCTCAAGCATTAAAGGTAAACTTGTTGTTTACACCATTTGTCAAAGAAGCTTTCATTTTTTCATAATACATAGAGTAGAAGTAAGTAGCATTACATGATAAGGGTTATACAATTGTTCCTTTTAGAAAATGGATTTGGTACAATTGGAAAAATGGTGTGCCAGTGAATTAAGTGGTATGTCCAAAAGTCGTATATTATGTATCTTAAATGGGAAACCTATGGTAGAATCATCAAATACGAGCGAGTCAGATGATTCAGGTATGTGCAGGATTATAAACTTTAGGATTCTCAGATAATAGTTCAGCTATTTTATGCAAACTGTCTTCATGGCAATAGGACCCTCTTTGGAAATTATCTCTGATACAGAGGAATGGTTTACTGATGAGGATATGTCTAAAAAAGAAGAAGGTTCAAAGGTATTTAAGGGTAAGATAAAGAAGGAAAGAGTTAAACAAAAAGGAAAGTCTCAACTTTGTAAAAAGAATGATAGCAAACCTATACATAAAAAAGTTCCTGACGGTGCTCCTACCATTGTACAAATAAAGGAAGAGGATGATATAGGCAAAAGTAAAGAAAAAGAGGGTGATAGTTTGCTGGACTTGTTAGAG
The DNA here is from genome assembly GCA_028830335.1 of Eucera pruinosa. Classification (NCBI taxonomy): domain Eukaryota; kingdom Metazoa; phylum Arthropoda; class Insecta; order Hymenoptera; family Apidae; genus Eucera; species Eucera pruinosa. Next base: position 13,086,966 of record JAMYCR010000004.1, on the reverse strand, counting down.
TTAGAAATGCGCGCGAGGGCGATAAGAGCATTGATAAGGAAAGAAGAAGATATAATTCCGAATGCGTCTAAATCCGCTAAAAGTAATGATGATTCAAATAAAACTGCTGCAGTCAAAGCTGAGCAGGAAGAATTAAAAGAAAAGGAGAATTGTAGGAGGCAATTAGAGAGAATTATTAATGCTCAGCAGAGTAGCACTGCTGAGGACGAAGATGTAGTACTAATTGTTCAACCAACTCCAACTATTGAGTTACTGTCCAGTGATAGCGATGGGGAATCTCATGGTGGAGTGAGGGTAAATAAAAAGTTGCAAAATGAACGTGTTATAGAAAGTAAGGATGATATTAATCACACCGAGAATAGGGATTTAAATAGCGCACGGGATGTAAATAGTACGGAAAATTCGAATGAAAATAAAGCAGTTAAAAATGTAACAGAAGCACATAAAGAAGTAGATACTAAAGACAAAACAGATGCTTCTAAACGTGTTTATAGCAATAATGTGCCTCAAAAGGATATGCAACCAAAATCTAGTAGCAAAAGGCGAAAGATGAAGAAAAAATCGCATGCAAAAGAACAATCAAAAACTGCGAGTTCGGAAGTCGAGCAAAATGTAAAAAATATAAAAAGCAATTCGTCGCAAAATGAGAAGCCAAACGAAAAAGAACATACCGAAAATAGAGTTAAATCAAAAGTAGCATCCGATAACTCACCATTAAATAAACAAGATTCTACGGAATCTTTAGGTATCTCGGGTGAGGCAATCTTAGACGAAGAAAAATCGATTGATTTAGATGAAATAATTGACTTGGACGATTATTGCGATGATATGGACGACATAGAGAATAATGAGAGCGATAAAAAAGGAGTTGCAGAAAATAAGCAGTGCAAATCCGAAACCGAGACAAATTCAACACAAAAGTCTAATGGAACTGAAACTTGGGCGAGTCGTTATTATCAAACAGACGATGTTCAAAATGTAATAAAAGAGTCAAAAATCCAATCGGAAATTCGTAAACGATTAAGGGAACGGCAAAGGCTTTCCAAACTTAGTACATCTCCGTTGAATAAAAATTCTCCGGGATCGCCGCCTGTAGTAGAAACTACTAGTAATAAACCTGCCGAAAAAGATCCCACAGGCTCGGTTGATGAATATTTAGCTTTAAAGCAAACTACGTCTACAAGCCTTAGTACTGTTAATAATAATGAGTCTAGCGTAACGAAAGATAACGCAGCAGCTGTCAACAGGTATATAGATACTAATACATTAACTGAAAACGATCATGCATTTGGCGTATATTCTAAAAACCAAAAAATTGACAAAGAATTTAACATAAGCGATACCACGAATATTGATAATTTAGCTATTACGATAACTGATAAAGCGACTACTGCAATTAACGTTACGAATCCCGGATAATGTAATCTGTATGTATATAATAGATATAGACATACACATTTATACTTCAGCAGTTTAGAATATTATAGTATGATAAATACTGTCTTCCAACAGTTCGATGTGAAACAGGTTTGGTTCGGTTGAATTAAGTTGCAGCTCCTTTTTCCCTAATTAAAAATACGAACCAGTGAGAAATGATTATAGAGTGGAAGAAAATTGGCTATGATTTTCATCTAGTTTTAATGGCTATGTAATGCTATCAAGTAAAATGATATTATATTAAACAGAGCTATAGAGGTGTAAATCAGTTTCTGCAAAGAAATTTTTATGGTTTTCAGGCCTTATGTAATAAGTGCCTGTAAGCAGAATTTTATTACACGGAAAAAAAAAATTGCATCCTGTAAAGTTCTGTTACGAAATAGATTATGTAATATCGCGATGTTATCACTATTCTAAAGCTCGTGATAATTTATCGATAATGACTATGTTCAACTCAATTTTTATATGTACTGTATCGAATATAGCTTTAATCTACTTTATTGTTTTGTAAATAATGGTCGCAAAATAAAATTGAAGATGTAGTGAAGTATGTGCTCCATACTTTTAATTAAATGCCATATCGATTATTAAACGTCGCTTGTATTATACGATACTTTCTCCAAATTCGGCCGGTACATGTTCGGGTATTTCTTCGACAAAAATACTTAAAGAGATATTTTCAGTGATCGTAGGTGTTTGTTCAAGTACAAGTATATCGTTTATAATTTAGATTCGCAGAGTTTCATCGTTCATAAATTACGATACCGAGGGTAGAATCGTACGATTAGCGTATGATTTATACCTAGTTTGCTTTTTATAAAACGATCCCGCGTTACTTGAAGATGATATATGATTCATATACGCATCACGTAAAGATTCTACGATCTAATCATTCCCTTCTCTACTTTCGATTTCCTGATGTTTCTTATTTCGAACGGGAAAGTTTCTTGTTTATTTACGATCTCGTTCGCCCGTAAATTGAATTAAATATTCGCTATGTTTTCTTTTTTTTCGACTATTTCTAAATTTCGCAAAACCGCGCATATGACTTACGAAATAATCTCTTGTAAGCATTTCCATCTAGAAATAACTGCCGTTACTTAAAAATGAAGAGAAAAAATAAAAGAAAAATGAACAAAGAAAATAGAAACGGAGCGCATTTGCACGTGAATAGCATCTATTACAATTCAAGCGCGATACGAACAGTGCGGAAGTAAAGATCGAATGTTGAGTCGGCACGCGTGCACTTGTAACGCATAAATGATCTCGTTCGACCTAGGAAATGCAGGCTCTCTCGTGTCCGCATAATCTCATTGACTTTGTGGCCGCGTGTACGAATGTTCTGGCAGAGGTGTTACGACACCAAGCACGCACACTGTCGGAAGGATTTTTCAGAACCGCGACAGTCTTGGCACAAGGGGACTTTCGACCGCGATGGGTGGTTCCGGTGGCGTGGAACTTGGAAAGTTTCACCGCGACGATGCAAATAAGAAATACAAAAGGTAGAGGGAGATCGGTAAGTTTGCACCGGAAGTAGAAAGGTCGATGGTACCCTGCATCATGCGAGACAGATTGTTGACAAAGGTTCGAGTGGAATTTAAATGAGTATAATCCTGTACCGCGTTACGCAACACCAGGAATTTCTAGGTGGTCCACTTCCGATGAAAGTTACATTTGTAATTCCGCGGCAGTGGTGTACCACTTAATGCGACGATAAATTTAGACATTGCAACGGATCGTCGCGAGGATTTCTCGGATCGAGTACACGTAATATGGAATTAACGAGGACATATAATTATACGCGTTTGTCTTCATCGTGGTGTACTGTTTACACGCTTCTGTTTGTACTCTGAGATTACCGTGGCGTTCGTAACAATGAAGTAATTAAATGCAATAGGGTACTGTTGGAACAATTAGGATGATAATGAAAGACGAAGGTGAAAAGTAATTTGACACTTAAGTAGAAAATTAAGAAGTATTGTGTCCTTATATATCTTCAAATAATCGTGGTAAGTAGAGATGGGACACTCGAAACGTCGAAACTTCGAAACCCCTCAAATTTCCGGGAACTCGAAATTTGATGCTACTTGTATAACTATCTTGAAACCTAGGTAAATAATAATTTGTATAATTAACCAGAATATCATCATGATACGAATTTATTTAACTAACGATCCAATTGACTTTATGTTTAGACTTTAGATTCATTTTAATCGATACAATTTCATCAATCTCGTTGTTTATACCGCGGAAAAATAAAACATAAAAATTAACAATCATCTCACAAAGTTTTCCCAATTATTCATTTATTTAAATTATAACTACATTTAATTATATTCAATAAATAATTTATAAGATATTAATTCTTGAGAAAATGAATACTCATTCAAAACAAAACGAAAAGAATAAACATTCAGAGTTTCGAGAGTTTCGAGGCCTCGCAATGTTTCGGAATCGAGCTTCGAGAATCTAGAGATTTGGTTTCGTTCCATCTCTAGTAGATACGTAAGTAGTTTAAGTCTTCTCATTTCCGATGATCATTAAACGAGGGGCAAGATTCGATGTTATTTTCCACGTGGCTTCTTTTTTCCCCCCGAGGATTCGATAAAGTTTTATCAAGGAGAAACGTGGATTAGGTGGTGGAAGTAATTTGTCGCACCCCTGTGAAATTACGGTCTAGTAATTACGATGAAGTTACGGTCTTATGTTAGTTACAACTAGTTTCTCATTAGAATTGTACAGTAAATTGGGGCAGAAGTTCCTCGTTGACGTAGGTAACTAGTTAAATGCATCCCTCGAAATTATTAATTCCTCGATATTTTATTAATTGTCTGTTGTATGTTAAGATCGATTCATCTTTTAACTCTTTTACGTCGGACTCAGCACCACGTCTTGATCATATATTTAAACACAATAACGTAAACTATTTGTATAACTAATTTGATGACCTACTAATTTAAAATCGAGATAGTGAAACGTTTCGAGAACTGTTTCATTTATGTTATCAAAGATACGGCTTAAATAGTTGCCATCGAATTTAATTCTACGTGAAGCTTTCCTCTCTTTATGCCCGTCCTCAATCGGTCAACTAGTTAACTTGTTTCTGTTTTGTTTAATTGGACACACATCGATAGCTATGTTTCACCCTTTTCACAAAGCAATGAGAGGTGTGCGAAGTTTCGAGTAAAACACAAACTCGAGGCGCGTAGGTGTTGACAGAACCAATATTAACGTAACGTTGGCGATCATTTCTCGTGCAAACAAGCTCGTCTATCGACGAACGTGACGGATCGTGTAGAACGAAGGATTCCATACTCCTTTTACGTTGCCGCGACGTGTTGTGTCACCTTGGAATGTTACAAATTTTGCAGATCTACGAATAAAGAATCGACCAACTAAGGGGTGCAATTTGTCACTAGGCAGACAGTGACAACTGGTATCGATGTGATTCCAAAAGATTTGAAGAATTCTGCTTCGTCTGTTTTGCGAGTGTAAAACGAAACCTTTCGTAGGAGCATTTATACTTAATGTCGTTCTGCATTATGGATTTCTATTTTTCTCGGAGAGACACGATTTTAATTTGCACGATTTTGTTGACACGCGTAGGAAGTTTACGCGTTTATGTAGAAAGTGAAGGGGAATATGAGAAACGCGCGTACTGTATGGCAAATAAGAGATGTTTCGTCACTTGCAAAAAACGAAGTTATTAGGAAATAAAAGGTCCAAATGTTTCATCATGCGTACAGCGTACCTGTTTGTATTCCTATAATACTATTATATCGAGTAACGCTATTCGACGACGATAATCACAATAATAGTAGTCTTCTTGGCACTTCTATATCGGAGGCAAAAAGCTTTGGTATTTTAACATAGAAAACATTTTCTCTCAGACATCACTTTCGAATTCATTCGAATGGGATTCCTGTTATTTTTTGCTGAGATTTCTCTAACGAATGATGATTAAAATGGTAATGAATGTATCGTAAAAACTAATCGTACGTCATTACAATTTGACAAAACAGTGAATTCCTTTTATGGTTTAGAAATTTATGCGAGCAAAAAGGCGATTAAAAACGGCAGTTACGTTAACACCGCGTTTTATGAATGTAATCTTCATTACCGTTTTATGATGTGCAAAAAGGCGCACACCTCGCGAGAATTAATGATACTTTGTATCATTTGAATTAAACGTCGAAGTGGATCATGGTGTAAGGAAGGCACGCGAGGCTAGCATATAAAATTGAGCAAATGGCGGAAATAATAACATACCAAGATTGTACGATAACGTTACATTGCAATCGGTGCGTACAGTGGGAAGTTCCTGACGTAACTCGCGAATTTCCACGTATATCGGAATAAAAAGTGGCGCGAACGTGAAAGGACCTCCTTATTCGTCCCTTCCGAGTCTCTCGACGGAAGGCACAATAGAGATTGATGCAAGCGCCAAGTCACGATTCTTTACATTGTAAAACGAAGAGAAGAGTGAAAAAGAAGAGAGGAAGGAAAAAAATAAGACACGTCGCTCCAGACCGCGTTGCGTAACATCGCTAGACGCGTCTACTTACTTCGAGCTGCAGCACGTTCTGATTTCTCGGAAACGCTTGGTGCTCAACGATTTCGCGCCAATTTCTGGGGAACGAGGAAGCATAGAAATTGCTTGTCCGTGCCGTGCGAATAAATAATTGAGAATTTTCTTACGTAGTCGTTAGAGAGGAATCGGGTACGAAATTCGAGACGTAGAAAATGGAAGAGCAACGAACCTTTGAAGGATCGATATTTATCTTTGGTTGCGGTAAGAGGGACGAAAGGAACGGAAAATCGGGGGCACATCCATCGTGTTTCTCTGTTCCATTTGTACTAATATTCTTCCAATTATGCCGTTCAAAACATTTATAATCTTACGCATCGCGAGGATCCGAATGATCGAAGTATTGCATAAGATGTTGATGGATATCGGAAGCATTAGTCACAGTCAATGATAGCTTTCTAAAAAGCTATTTACGAGCAACATTCTACAATGCTTCACAGGCTAATATTTTAGGTTGCGTATGAACGAGAGCTATTTTTTTTCGATTAATGTGAAACAAACGAAAGTAACAGATCGAGAAAAATAATGTGTCCGCGCAAAGAAACGTTTACGTCACAATTGACGGAAACGTAACTCATGGTATGCAATCGACATACTCGGGGACTCGAGTATGGCCGGGGGAACGTCATATCTGCATCGTTCTCGTTTATGCGTGAACGCCATCCATATGCGGTCCGTGGTTGATCGAAGAAATCTCTCTGCTTCTTATGTGAACTTCCTAGACCATTAAATATTATTACCCGCCTTGCAGCACGTTAAATAACGGGATTTGCTAAGCAACCGTCTGTAGTCTTGGTTCGTTCCAAAGCATCGGTTAGCACGCTTTAAAAATCGCCTGGTCGTTAGAAGATAAACCTAGCTAATGGTTATTGTATCTTAAAGACTTGGCAAATTTTCTACAGTAACAAACCCTTGCTTCATCGTGGATCATAAAATGGCTGCTTTAAAAACAGATACACTACGTTAGCCTTTCCCTTTTCAACCTTCTATTTGGCGAAAAATTCAATTTCACCGATGAAATTGTTTGATAATTAAATGAACCGGTTATCGTTTCGTTTTTGCTATAATTTCTACAGTTGGCCGTTTGTACGCCTTGATATTTCTCTTGATACAAGGCAAATCGAGCCGTGTGCAATTTACCATCGATTTTGCCAATTAGACACACGTATCCGATTCGCGGCTACCTGTTTGTTTCTCTAAATCGGCAATAATTTCTTCGACGTACAGCTCGCAATAGCGGGCACGGTACTTCAATATAATTTAGCATCGATAGGCGACCGCGTGAAACGCGATTGTGCCGCATCGATGCAATTTCCCTTGATCGTTGGACAAGGTCGATAGACTGGATATTCGCAGGGGGCATTCGTCAATGGGCTGAAATTGTCGCAAGCACGTCTCCTCATTCCTGGCGAATCCGTTGAGCCAAGCGAACCGCGGTCACATACATACGTACGATACGCTTCTGTAATTCCGTGCCATGTATATACGTAATGAACTCGAGTGTTGCACTTTCGATGTCCGTAGAACCTACTTTCCTAGATTTTAAAATCCATTTATACGTTCCGAAGTCACGTTCAGTTTCTAGTTGCTATCGGATTAGCGTGATCGTAAAGGGAAAACGAACGTTGCACACGGAAATGAAATCAGGCTAGACTACTCGCCCAGTGATTAGGCAAAATTATAGTTCTAATTTGCTCACGTCAATATTACCATCGTTACACAGCAGATATTTGCCGAGCTTTAAAAAGATGTATTAATTCTAAGAAATCGTAGAACGGTGGCAGCGAACTCGTTCTCTCGAATGAAAGAGTTGTTAAAATTTTGACACGTTCATAGCAGTGTGGAATTAAGGGCTTTTGTTAGAGTAAACCAGCGAAGGGAAACTAGGGTAAAACAAACATTAAGATTGCTCGAAGAGAACGGTGAATGTAAACGTCGTTAGGCTATGTAATACGGGTTTTCGCGCGGTTCGACGTCCACATCGTTCTCCCTATTAATTTTCCCGCTGTACTATTTGCGGTAATGAACGTACAAACCATACATGTCTTTTCTATGCTGACAGTTCGCCCACGGTAGAACAGGTGTACCTTATAACGTAACATTAATCGGTGAAAGTTACCATGCGATTCCTCCAGGATCGCGTAACCGCTAACACGCTTCTTTTCCTCCCGTGCAATCTTATGTCTCCGAAGGTTACGTAATCTCTTTGTTATGTATAAAAAATATCGCTTTATTTGTTTATAAAAAACATATTATACAATACAATTTGAGGTTCGGGATCACGGTGAATACAATATTGGTACATTCGACTGACGTCTACTACGAACGGCGTGCTTGCTCCGTCGATCGGTGTTTTTCTTTTGATCAGCCTGTGTTTCGAGAGCCCGGAATACCGAATTCACAAAATTAGCTGATATGTCCCGTGGCAAGCGGTGAAGAAGACATACGTAGAAGGTCAAAGACTTTCATACTCCCTCGAGTCGAAATCTTCGCTTCAGAAATGTCCGTAACCATGTCCGCCGAGTCCGCCGCCAAGACCGCCGAGATCGTGTCCACCTAGACTGATTCCACCTTCGAATCCTCCATATCCACCACCACCGAGTCCTCCGCCGAATCCTCCTCCTATTCCATGTTCTTTCACGATGATCGGTACAGCCTCCTTCACGACCACGGGCACCTTAACAGGGTAGGGCACTGGTCTGTTTACCGTGACCGGCACCTTGACAGGTACCTTGACCGGCAAAGGCACTTTTATTGGCACCTTGATGGGCACCGACACAGGGTAAGGTACTGGCTTTTCAACTGGGTAGGGCACAGGCCTTGGGACCTCAACTGGGTATGGTTGAGGCACATGGACAGGAACTGGCTTGTCGACGGGAACTTTAATTGGTACGCTAACGGGGACGGGTACGGGTTTTGAGACTTCAACTGGGTAAGGTTCAGGAACGTGGACAGTCCTTGTGACCGTGACTGCTTGGATGTGATCCGCGGAGACTTGCTCGCTGCCGCCCAAACCGATTCCGCCGCCGAAGCCTCCACCTCCTCCTCCTCCCCCTCCTAAGCTGTAGCCTCCTCCTCCTCCTCCTAAACTGTAGCCTCCTCCTCCTCCTCCTCCTAAGCTATAGCCTCCTCCTAAACCTCCTCCAAAACCGTGATCACCTAGGCTGAGCTCTAAACCACGTTTCGTCTTCTCTTCCTTTGGTTGGACATTAGATTCTGTGGTCTTTTTTGTCTCTCCGGCTACGGCCGATAGCACCAAGCCGCACAAAACTAAGAACTGCGAAACATAAATCGTAGATTATTAGCAATGCTTTAAATGACTTCTTCCTTCTATTATCTCGAAAGAGCTTTAGCGTTGATCAAAATTTGGACTAGCTTTAATTACGAGCGATAAATTATCGAAAGATTTCTACTCGTGCAACGTTAATCTAGCACTATGTAAGCCTCGTAATAGAAGACTTCACCGATCAATCGAATACATTTTGGATGATTTAACCGATTGCATGAAGAACGTTATCACGTTCGAATTTTCACCGGTTACGGGTAGTTTCGTTTGCGTGGCTCGAACTCTCGAGAGACGGGAATTCAAGTTGCTGTCTTACTGGAGCTACTCACTTTCAGCTTCTCTGTGCTGTTCATGTTGGTCGACAGTGAGCACACTGGTTCCTCGATGGTCTACCCTCGCTTTTATAGGGGACGCAACAGCCAGTCCGGCGGGCAACTCGAGCGTGCCGATGAAATTGTTGCGGAGTAGGAAGTTAAGAGAAGGAAAGGAAGAGAACGACGCCATGGACGACGCTTTCCTCCATCGGCTTTTGTCAGCCAACGTTTAACAAGTCGCTTCGCGTTTCGTTCAATTTCTTCTTTAACATTGCCCGTGCTTTCAAAGCTGTTTCAGCCTTTAACAATACGGCAAATCCTTTGAGACGTTTCCGTTTCGTTCAATTCTTAATTTCTTTCAATGCGACGAGGATTTGCGTAGTTTCGAAGTTCTACCTGGAAAATTTGTCGAATTTTCCAAAGGATGGAAAAAAGTACCAAACAAGTTTCGATTCTGACTGCACTCGTCAGAATTGCAGGACTATCATCTTCGAGCATTCCCGTTACTTACTTACTTACACTTCTCGAATCGGCGAGTTTTCAATTACGGGATGAACCATCGGAGAGAACTGGAGTAACTAATACGGATTCAACCCTGGTGTCTGTTTTTAATCCGATTACTTCTCACAATACGTTCCTACATCTCTGTACTCACATCCCCCGGAACTTCATTAATATTAAGAGCTTAATTAAAGCGAGGAGCGAACTATTAGGACTTCGCCCAGGCATTCAAGTTACATCCTTCGTATCTTCGCACTTTCTTTCCATCGTGTCTGCGAACGAATGAACCAACTTCTCTTCTCTTCCTACCGGCTCAGTCTGCCTGTGTAAGTTTAACCTACATTCCATTTCCAACTTTTTGGTTTAAAATAAAACCTTCCTTACTTCCATGTACCTCATATTAGATTCAGTTAGCACCCTTTAATGGTTTTCACGGTACAAGGTAGTGGTAGTAATAGCTTTGCAAGCGGAATAAATAAATGGTCGTCAATTCCTAGCTACAAAAATTCGTAAAAATAAAGCGACCTATATTCTCGAAGGAGAGGCCAACAGAACCACCGCGCCGTCGTATCTGATCCACTCTATATATCGATACATCGGACTATATTCGCAGTTCGTTCGCGGTAGCTTCGAGTTACCCGGTGCAACGATTTTTGGTTATCATTCGGAGCTCCCATGGGGGCAGTTAATTTCGGAATGACTTTGTACCTCGATCTCGCCTGTTGGAGAGCATTAGAATATCCCCGCGTATCCATGGTTTATCAGGCTTATCGGCGGGAATAAATTTCCATATATCTGAATTTGAATCTCCATATTTGAATCTGAAAATATTGATTTGACTCCTAGCCAGCCAGAACGATGCGTTACGGCGGGCCGAAGCGTTGGTGTCCGATTCGGTTCGCTCGATCGGGCCGAATGAAAAGTGAGAGGAAGATGCTTGTCGATAGTTTCTGTCTCACCTTCCAGCCGGATTAAATTGTTTTCAATGAATTTATAGTGATTTGCCGCGGTCGCAATCTCCTCGGACTAGAAAGTGATTTCCATACGAGAACGAAGTTCGCCGATAGAAGTTCGATAACGTTCGATCTCACCGTGAACGTGAAAGCGATCACTAGAAGATGAAGTTCGCTGAAATTTATGATACGCAGTTACCGTGTTCTGATTTCTAGCAGACATAGGAGAGGAAAAAGGTAAAGATGGTTCGTCTGGAGTTGCGTAATGGCGCGCATTAATTAGACGAAACATCGCTAAGCGGCGTCTGGCAATAATTGCGCAAACATCCGCGACGAGAATCTATTGGTTTGTGGACGTTCCATTTTCATTCATTGAATTTGAAGCTAATAACACGCATCGGCGCCACGAGCTGGCCAATTTTGCTGCGACCAATTGTAATTTCCATACCGGGAGTAATATGTTTCGCGTTGCCATTACGCCGCATTTATCCCCTAATAATTAAAACGTGTGAAAGGCGTTAAGATCCGTGAAATACGCGATCTGCACTTTCCTATGCTTTTCCTGCATTGCTACAGACCAGCATTCGTTTGCTTTAGTTTCTCTCTCGATTCTTTTTATAAAATTGATATTAGCCACATAATTCGAAGCATTCTATACGGGCTGCTAAGCTGTAATTTTTATTTGATTTCCTGAAAGTGTTCGTACGAAAAGTCATAGATTAGGAAATAGTTTTCAATTAAATCTGTTCGAGTGAAATCTTTATTTCATTATACACATATGCAACTTCGCAGCATTACGTACACGGAACCATGCTAAGTGGTTGAGATCGCATTACGTGTGGGATCTATTATAGTCATGCATGATTTTTGTCTACGCCGTTTCTGCAGCTCTTGCTTTCTAGTAATCCACAACTATTTGCAATACAACAATTACATAAACGTCTTCATACAATACTTCCGATTATTGGATACGCCACCAATATTTTTATCCATTTCCAAGTTTCACGGGAATGCAATCTTACTATGGTAGCGCCCCCGGCAGAATCGCGTTTCTTTCATTTTGTCGCGATTATTTTACGAATTTGCTAAGTCGAATCTTGGCGAACGTGATCTTTGGCCGCATTCAAAGGAATCGAAGCACTCGAACTTCGTGTTCGTGCGCGACAGTTACGGAAATGCAGCCTAAAGAGTACGAAGTAAATCCCTGTGGTCGACGAGCGTACAGGCAGACGGTAGGAGCAGAATTTTCGCGAAGTCGGCATTTCTGCTTCACCGACCGCAAACGTAACGTTATGCAATAATGGGAAAGGCTTTCGAGTCGACCAGACCGTAGCTCTCATGAATATATGGATGGATGTTCTCGCTCAAGGTGTTTATCAAGCCGTTTTCTAGTTACGCCCTTTCGCTTTTTCACCCTATTCGCGACCTCCTCCCTTCTTCTGCAAGCAAACATAATCTGCGCTTTAGAGCGCCGTCTACGTTAAAAGGAGTTCCGACGTTTCCCTCTTGACGTTTTCCCTTTCACCTTCGTCTTGCCTTCGCCACGGTTTCGACTTGCCTTTATCCCATGGATTTGTCAACAATTTTGACGAATACTAACAAGCAAGCTTCCAAGATCTTTAATCTTCGCTGACCCTTATAGATGCTATCGGATTTGATCTAATAATTTCTTGTTCTTTTGCTAAGGAAATGATGATAAATATCTCTAGACGTTTGTATTTTCCAGCAAGAAAATTAATGAGGAAGATGGATTGCCGAATCAGCTAAAAACTGAATTTTTCTGAACCGCTGATAGACGTCTCGTTTCTAGCGCGTTCCGATACTTGTAATGAAAGTGGTTCCTGGTTAAATCGCACCGTATTAATTTCGCGAACATGCTTAAAATATTGGCCAGCGTGGTTCGAGTGAGAGTCACGTATAATGTCAAAGTATCTGTAAAATGATTACGAAACTGCTCCTGGTAAAAAGTTCCTGCGCCGGGGAAATATCCGATAGCTTCGTTACTCATTACCCACACAGGGACGTTTACATACATCGACAGGGCAAGTAGACGTTTTTCACTTGAATCCAGTCTGCTGGCCAGATTATAATATTCTCGCAGATCGTTGATTAACACGATCTCTTTGCAGTAGGAATTGATTATCAGCCTATTTAAATGCGAGCCGTAAACCTGCAATTTTTCATTCAATGAATCAGCGAGAGGGTGGCAAACAGGTCAAACTGCTCGTTTCTCGTATTTCTAGAATATTGCGACTCGTTTAAAAAAATAAGTCACCCGTTACACGAAACGAACTTACGACTGTTCGACACACTGACTCATTTTTTTCTTCTTCTCACTTTAAATCTCGCCGTATGTCAGTCGCGACGAAAGTCCAGAGTAAGAGATAGCGGGTAGCATTAGAGAAACCCGTAACGCAAAGATCGGAGTCGCTAGTAATGTTGGCGACAATGGTGTTACTCACCGTGACGCCTAACAACTTCCTTTGCGCATCGCTTATCTATATTTTTTAATTAACTAAGCATCTAGCACGATGCCGGGAATCAGTCAATTAAGTACATAACGCGCGCGTGTCCGAGACAAGAGGAGAAAGTTTTCGCGGCGACTGGCATCCCTTTGTGAGTCGCGTCGCGGCGTATTTACAATTTTTCCTTATTAAATTACGTTGTCGATGGAAATCGACGAAAAGGCGGCGTTCCGTGATTAATTGCCGTTCCAGACTGATATCTGGAAACGTGTACGGGTGCACGTAAGTCCCGTTCTCTTCTTGGGGATAACGACCGGAGATTTTCACCAGTGCAGTGTTACGTGTGTTACCAAAAACTTTCTTGTCGCAAGGCATTTTTGATCGCGTAATGAGAGGCGGGAATGTACACGGCTGCATTATACGAACGGAGTTTTACAACGTTGCTCCGGTGAAAGATGGAAAGTATCCAGGGATGCGTAACTGGCGATCCATCGATTCTACCCCTGATATTAAACATTTAATTATACCTCTTTTACGACTACAGATCGATTAAACGTTGTATCACGCTCCGAAGTCACGTTTTTCGTATCTGTGGCTAATTACGTTAACAATTTTATGTGTTTTAAAATTGTTCCAAGCAAACGTTTTTGCTTGCCACGAAACCATAATCTAATCGAATTGGATTAGCTCATTGATGCAATCAGTGAACCAACTTATCGCGATCGAATTAAATTTACTAAATCGTGCGCAACCATTTTACGTGATGTAACCATTTTTGTGGTGGCAAAATCGAACGCGAGGGACACTTGACTAAAAAATTGGCAATGAAAAGAAGAAAAAAGTCGGCCAGGTCCCCCTTGACGAATTGCGGCGAAGGTTCTTCTTCTGTTCGATCAGAGGAGAGATCCAAAAAAACCGCACCAATACCGAGAGCGTGGAATTGCGTAAGATGTTTGAAGGTTCGATCGGAATTACGTCCGGAATCGGTTTTACAAGAGGAGCAACGATCGCGCCGCTCCTTCCGAAGTGAAAGAAAAAGAAACATCGAAGAAGACTGGTCGCCGCGATCATTGCACGCTAAATTGCATGCTCCTCCTCAGCCAAGTGAACGGACAAGGGAGGGATTCGAAACAGTTCGAATGCACAGAGGGGCATGTTACGCGTATGGCGGATCCGGGGATCCGGTAGTAATCAACCAGCTGGTCGGTAGCCCGTGGGAACACGGCTTAACGCCGAACGAACGCCTTTGCACGGTGTGGTAGCACAATCGGTCCACTTTAATGTCGACGGACGAGTAGGATTTTCCGGGGAGTGGGCCAGTAGCCACGGCGAAAGTGCCGGTATATATGCCAGTGATTGGCGCGATGTAGCTTCAGTGTGCACCTACGAACGATACCATGAGCACTCCGCAGGTGAGCTCGAGGTTCTCCAAGTACTCACACACGATACACATCACATATTTGTCGTTTACGCGGACAGAGCAGACAAAGGGATAGGGGTTATGTAAGGGTGAGAAACGGAGAAAGTTGGCTAACCATAACACGGTTGCGTTGTCAGAAAACATTTCTTTTTTTTTTCAGAGGGGTATTGTGTTGAAAGAAGCTTTTAATTTTTATTGTTCTTTGCTATCTGTGCGTTGCGAGTTCTTACCTATTTAGTTTAGCCGTGTATAGGGTGTTAAACTTGAGTCATAAGTTAGAGGAGTTCGTGCCTTGGTATTATGAAATAAGATAGTGTTTCGTTTCGTGAATTAGGTACACGATTATCGTAACGGTTACTTAGCTTTGTCCCTTGGGTTTCATAGTGCCGCTTTCACCATACACTTTCTCCGGTTCAAATATTAGACACGTCATTTGTTGCGCCTCCTGAATCACTATTCGATACAAAGGAACATACAGAAACACCACACCGAGTAACACCGTTCACACTTCTGCAGTTAAATATACCATTCTACCTTCAGAAACTTATAATACTCGCCCTGGTGGCGACAGCCCTGGCCGGCGACGCGAAGGAGTCGAACGCCAAAGCTCCCGTAGAACCGAAAGAAAAGAGCAAACGGGGATTGGAACTGAGTCTTGGAGGTGGTGGCTATGGCGGCGGTGGTTACGGCGGCGGTGGCTTGGAGAGTATCAGCCTGGGACACGGCGGAGGTGGTTTGAGCCTTGGAGGAGGCTTTGGCGGAGGCCTTGGCGGAGGTCTCGGTGGAGGTCTAGGTGGAGGATTAGGAGGAGGAGGCGGCGGAGGCGGCGGCGGCGGCGGCGGCGGCGGCGGCGGCGGCGGCGGCGGCGGTGGTGATGGTGGCCGCATAACTGGTATCACGATCCACAGAGAGAACCAAGTTCGCATACCACAACCGTACCCAGTCGAGAGACCCGTACCTGTGCCATTCCCGGTCCCGGTTAGGATTCCCGTCGAACGTCCAGTTCCAGTGACCATTCCGAAACCTTATCCAGTTCCAGTAGAGAAACCAGTCCCGGTGCCAGTAGAGAAACCGGTTCCAGTGCCGTACAGTGTGCCCGTCAAAGTGCCCGTGAAGGTTCCTTTCCCGGTCAGCGTGCCAGTGAGGATTCCAGTCGCGGTTGAGAGGGAGGTTCCCTATCCAGTCAAGGTTCCAGTTGTTGTTAAAGAATCCTACCCTGTCTTGATTAGCGGTGGTGGCGGCGGCGGCGGCGGCGGCGGCGGCGGAGGTTTCGGAGGTGGTTTTGGAGGTGGTCTTGGAGGTGGTTTTGGAGGCGGACACGGTGGTGGATTCGGCGGTGGCTACGGAGGCGGCCTTGGCGGACACGAATTGTCCATTGGTTTACATCATTGATAAGGATGAATCTCATCGACACGGATCTTCATCCACACTCATATATTTGTATATAATGATTATATTTTTTTATGCAAAATAAATATTAAATTATTAAACGGTGTTTGTATGTATTGTGTCTGTTGCTTCAAATGGTTACCTTGATATCTCTTAAGTATTAAGTGGCTAAAGTAATATATAGGTATACTTCTGTTTTTAAAGTTAGCTAAACTCAGTTGTTTACTCATTGATAGATGAAATAAGTGGTAGGTTGATTTTGACTCGTGTGAATGGGGTTGGACCCTTTCGCACTCTTAAGGGTATAAAGTAAAAGTTTGAATTCAATCTTATATTATTCATGTACTTCCTGAATATTTAAAAGCCTCTTCCCCTTTTCCTTCGCATTTCCATAAAGGAAGAAAGGAAGCAAGCAATTATTATTCGATGTTTTTTATTTAAAGTACGCGTCAATGGAAAATTGAGATGAAGTGAATATGAGAAATTAAATTATGATTCTTATCTCCCACCCCGGCGCACCCTTTGCTTCCTCTGAGTCGTTTTTACTTGTTAGATGTCGTCGCTTCATAATGAAGAATGATTGGAATTTCTTCCGAATGCCGCTATATTTCCGCTCGATCTCTCGCACTTCCCGACAATGAATGCTCATTCCACAAACTGTTTAATTAATCATCAAACTTTTCTGTATATTGCCTACTCTGAGAAATTTTAAAAGTTGTATGCGTTACAAGGTATCACGTTTGCAAATAATGGAATACATATTTTTGCTATGTACAAGAAACTTTATTTTGATTGATAATTTGTACAATTAAATACAGTGTTCGTATTTAACTAAAGCGACTTTTGTGAACTTAAGTTGAACAAGATTCGTTAACGTAATTACATAGTGGAATGTATTGTATTTCAGGCAGCGGATGCTGTTTACGTCCGGCTAGTTATTATGAAATCGTCGGCTGTTATTCGTTAACAGGTACGTGCAGGCTGTCTCATTAATTACGGACGTATTATGGTTCCATCTAAAGTCTTACAACGGAAAATACGAAAATATATCCGTGATTGCGATTTAAGTCGCATTTTTAAACAGAATTGAATTTGTGTATTAATTGAGGGCTACTATGTATTTATTAGACGAAATAATGCATGAAATCAAGCTTTCGTGTTCAAAAGATGAATGCAATTCGACCGAAATCCGATATTTAGCAATAGTTGTATTCAAAACATTAAGCGACAATATCTCGACGGTGAAAACATGCGACTTACGTCATTTCACCTCACAACCGCAGATATATCAGCCTTGAAAGTAATAGAAAATCAGCTGCAAAATATTCTCTTGCATCGAATTTCGATCCTGTATTGAATTTTCTCCGCGCCGTGTGTATTTTTGTCTCGTTGCATACTTCCTCGCGACATCTGAAGCATTTTATTTTAAGACACGATAAAAGAAAAATTCGAGGGACATTTTTGCAGCAGACGAAACACGCAATTGTGGCACGTGGGCGTCGCGACGTCTCGTCACTATAGCGACGTCGTCGTCGCCACGAACATCCGGTGCTTTAAACGGCGCGATTTGCTCTCACGGTTCGTTAGCCGTATACCCTCTCGTGTCTGCAACGCGAGACACCGATTTCTCGATACACGGTTAACCAGAAACTGTCTTACGTGAACAGAGAAACTGTGTTGCGACGCGAACGAGGGGGCAAGTCGTGGGCCACGTGTACCGGAAGCAAGGTAAGGGTCAGACAATTTTTCTTCTTCATCTGTGAGTACAGTTGCTGCGTCGTGTTGTTTAAACGGTACTTCAACGATGTTTGCGAGTAACATTATTTCTAACGTTTGTAGAGCAATCTATACAAATAACGTTGTGTGTACGTACACATCATGAGTTTTCCCATTTCTCTCTCTCTCTCTCTCTCTCTCTCTCTCTCTCTCTCTTTCACTCTCTCGTTTGTTTTTTTACGCCTCGAGTAACGTTCGCGGAAATAGTTTCTCAAACGTACAAACATCCAGAGGTGGCAGGTCTTGGCGTAAAAACATCGTTATCGTTTTGTAATTTGCGTTGTCCGCTTCGAACGTTTCGCAAAGTGAAAGTCCCATTTATATCGATCGATCCGTCGTGCGAATGTTTCTTTAAATTGAAACACTCGGACGTGCCATTAAGATCGACTTTCATCATTTTTTCATCCGTCCTTCGTGGCGTTGCGTACGTTTGTAACGGTTTAACGTAAATTTATTTGCTGTTGCGTCGGTGCTCCGAACGTGAAGGACGATCATTGACATTTCTCGCCTAATTACGATCGTTTCGAGTGGAGAGAAATCGTAAGGTCCTCGTTTCTGTCGCGAATCTAACCGTTCCGTAGCAGCTTGTGCAACCTGTCGGCAATTTTCCGCATCGCGGCTACAGAAATAAACGGAGAAGCGGATGCTGTAATCTCACTTCGACACAGTTGTACAAGATTCCTAACCGAGATGTATTTTGCGTTTGACTACGCTGCCTCGCCCCCTGTTTCGTCTAATCCTATGAAACTCGAAATCCTTTTGATCTCGCAATGACATTTCGTTATAATGGTCGTTTTAATGCGACTCTCGTGAAACGAGATTTACTTTGTCTTGTAGTCGATCTTGTCGTGAACTTACATTTAAAAATGGAATAACGGCGCAATATATTTTTCTTTCCGGCCGCGTTGCTTTCTTCTCTTGCGAACGTTTAAATAACAAGACGTTTTAATAAGAAAAAGGAGGTATAAGTTATTCGATGATAACGTAAACAGTAAAGTGATTCCAGGGTTGCCTTTGATTCTGGTTTCATTTCATATTGCGCAATATCTTGGAAGTGTCTTCACGGGGTCACGAACACTAATTACGACTTAAAATCGTAATCAAGAGCAAGGTAATTAGGTGACGAGGTTTCATTAAACGCTGTAATTAAAATAGCTACTTAATCGTGACTTTAACGTAATCCGTTATCGTAACATCGGTTCGCAAGATCTGAGATCGCTTCTTGATTACATTCATTGTTTCGTTCGATTTTAATATTACCCACGACCAATTCGTTACGATCTCGTACAGGAATTTCTTCGAGTGAGTTCCGCGTTTCACCTGGTGCTTTACATAGTCGTAAATCAAGGGGCGGAATCCTTGGAAACTTCATCGAGTTTTATGTTGTATCTTTCCACTCTTGCGTGTTCTACATTTATTTTCGTACTCGGTGAACTTACATTTTACGAATGTATCTTCCCCTGCATCGGCATATACAACGAGAACTATGTACATTTCGCTTTAAAATCCGCTTCAAGAGACGGAAAAGCTCGAGTCGCCTTTCTGTTGCATAACCCAGAAACAATTATGGCGGGTAATGATAAAAAATTACTGGTTGGATAAACTTTACCGATCGTTCGAAATATGTTGCGCGAAACCGCCGTGAAATTATTACTACGTTGCTCCTTATCGTTGCGATAATTTTATTTTTACCGTGTTGTTTCGCCACGGTAACGACCCCCTTTTATCCTCGATCTGAAAAATTACCCGCCTCTTGGTCAGATGGCTAATCGTCGGTGCATAAACGAACAACACGCGAGAAACTTGAAGAGCTATACATAGAGAGTAGAACGTATTGTATTATACACACATAATATCTTACGTCGTTTGCACGACGTTCGATTCGTTCTCGTTACGCACGCAGGCAGTTTCATCATATACAGGAATCTCCCGCATAATACGATACTCCTGTAACACGGTTTGAGAATCGAAAATTCTATACAACACAGTATTCCTATAATACGGTTTTGCTCTAATACAGTCCAAAAATTAAAAAATTATTGGCAGATAGTTCAAAATTTAATCGAGATCAACAAGAAAACTCAGAAGATAACAATATTTTGCCAAAAAGAAAATGCCCTCGTCTAACGGCGTTTAACGGTAAAGTAGATAATACATACAGTGGCTAAAAAAGTACTTGCACATCGCTGTATCTATTTTGGTATTTAAATGCTAATTAATTAGAATCGAATACATTAACTTACCCACAATTTAATTGTAGTATTAAGCAACTATAAAAATTCACTGTTGTGAAAATGGAATGTACAACCTAATCGAATAATGACTCATTAAAAAATTGAGTTACGTGCGAATACATTTTGAGGTCACTACATGTAATATTAATGTGCAATACCGTTGAGTAATTATTTCATAAAACCATTTCATGTTATCATAAAAATATTCCTCTTAGTTATGGAAACGATAGTATGCTTTTATTAATGTTAGAAGATTAAGTCTGTGTTTTGTACCTAATTACCTTGTTACACAGGGGATACATGTATAAATATCCAAGTTTCCACGGAACACTGTGATTTCGTCTATGCCACGCGGTGTTCCTTAAACGAGAATCCCCCATTCGGATTCTTGAATTAGCGAAGTTTCTTCAAACGCGAACCCCCGGGGAAGATTCGTTTACACAGTTGGGACTCGTTTGAAAGTCACTGCGTTGTCGTTCTTCTCCTCTTTTCTCCCGACACGCGACCGTTCGCTGCTAAATTTCGAGGTGGGATGTCAGACGACTTCCATCGTTTCTTGTTTCGCAATCGAGGCAAAAGAGAAAGGCAGAAAAAAAGCAAGAAAGTGGAAGGAATCGAAGGAGCAGAGGCGAAAGGAGCGTTAAGGACCGATCGGTACGGAATGAAAATCGCACATTCGATCGCACGCCTCTCTTCCCCCTTTCTATTCTTCCTTCTTCCTTGTGAGTAATGGGACACCCGGCGGAAACCTGGCTTAAAACCGTAGTACCATAAACGAGTTTGTTTACATAACTATAATAGAGCAATTATCCCTGCACCAACATTTCTTTCTTTCACTCCTCTATCCTTCTTTCTCTTTTTTTGTTCACCCTTCTAGATCCTAGATTTACTTTCTTCTACGTCTTCTATTCCTTTGTTCCTGTAGGATAGTACTCCATTAAGAGTTTAAAGAACGATGTCTTCCTTTCCCTAGCCTGACGGGCGATCTCGTAACTTTTGCACAGCGAGCAATAAAAGATCAAGCCGCGCCGGAAGCCATGCAATTTCTCCGGAAATAGTTTTCATAGCGATGACGGGCGAACACCGGTTCTCCTACGCTGCTTGTAGTTAGATGGTGTTCCGTCTGTGGCTCGTGTATCTAGGATCTATGAGCTTCAGGTTTAGCGCTAACGTAAATCATATATTAAGCCCGCTTCATACCGAGGCTTGTGTTAACGGACGCGTTATGTCCGATCGCCCCGATTTCACGTGGTTTAGCTGCAGCGTCGGTCGCTGATATCTCCAGACATTGTCCTGGAGGATCGATAATTTGCTCTGTATTTAGGACATTGTATTACGAACTGTACGCATTTCTTTTGCCTAAGTGCAAGATTACGAATCTAGCTCGTCATTCGAGTTGGGGCAATATTTAACATGTACAGTGTTATTCATTTTACAATAGTTAGTATCATTTGCAACGAAAGAAACGATAACAGTATTTCGGTGATCCTTGTTTGTGGTACATTGTCTTATAATGTCACAAATAAGGAATATATTTCATGGAAGTGACTTTGAGTAATCCGATGAATATCTTTTTAGGTTACAGTGAATTATAAAGTGAAACTGATAAAGAAGATAGTATCTACCTACTTGCTTTAAAAAATTCCATACTCTTTAAAATTATTAGTAATTTTCTTTTTGTTCTTGAGTTTATTTGTTTTCATGTTGAGATTTTTTTAGAAATAAATGAATTTTTACATAGAATCTTCTGCTCTTACATACTACTTCAAGTACCAAAAAATTAAGTCTGTTCGATACGTAAAATTTTGTTCAAATAGATCGGTACCCAAAGCGCGAAGAAAACAAAGAGCTTTAATAGTATTACATCGTATTCTGTTTGTATCGCATTGACAATTTTATAAAAGATTTTGCAAGCAAAGGATAGGAGAAGTTTTGTGCGCTGGAAGATTTCGCAAGAAGCATCTGCAGTCGTTATACTTAAACCAAAGTACGGAATCATGTACACGCGTGGCGCAGTATTAGCGACTAACAAGATCCTGCGGCAGCGCAAGAACATTTGTATTCTAACGATATTGCTTCAGGAGTTCGAAATAAAGCCTACGATTTGTGAGAAACCACTTTGCTTTTAGCGTTTGTAATGGTAGAGAGAGAGAGAGAGAGAGAGAGAGAGGCAAGTACCACAGGTAATTTGTCTGTGAATGGAATTAACGCTGTTAGAAACGTTAATAACGCGTGTGATTTCGAGTCACTAATCAAAAGATTTACGCGATAATGCAACGGCTAGCTAAGAGCCATCCGGTTCGTGAAATAGTTTTCCAAATGCGATTCGCTTATTATACGCGGTTAATGCGAATCCCGGACAAAGGCGCGAGTTATTATTTAATACAAAAGGGAGCAAGGCTTGATAAAAGAACAGCGAGGTCTTTAAAGTCCGTGGGAGCGCCATTATAACTGAACTTTGTTTTCTTTTCTCGTCTCGTACTTGTCATCCCAAGAGTAAAGAATGCATAGAAAATATCCATTGCATTTTACTTCGCTTTTTTACTTTAAGATTACAGTTCAATTTTAATATAGTTACATGTTATATGTATGCATATATATATGTAATCGTTAACCCATTAAGGCCTAACGTTGCGTTAACGCAACATTTTATTTGTAGCTTCTTCAAATTTTATATTAGGTTGTAACGTATATTCGTGCCATGTTAATTTAAATGTTTTTTAAAATTATTTGCTCGTAAATTCAAACGTAAATTCAATTAATTAGATCTGTGCCATTTTGATCGATCACCTTTTTCCATCTTTACAGCGACTGATGAATTTCTCTTAGATAGAATTTCTAGAGCTTCAAAAATGTTTTGGAAAAACGGAAAGAATATACGTTACGACCCAATAATATTGTACAATCTCTACGGGAGGAGAGAGAGTAACTAAAGAATTATTACACAAATTCCCGGAGTACTTTTCGGTAAACCCATCACGAAATAATGGAATTCGGGGATGGAAATTGACTGGAAAAAAATTGCAAACTAAAAGCTGCATCGAAACACGTTGGTCCTTAATGGATTCAAATTTACCAAAGCTGTGGAGCTCGTAACGCTGTATCCGAATTCTCGTTACGCGTTTCAAGGTAGTCTCTATAGTAGAATGATTCTCGTTTGCTGCTTTATCTCATCTCGAGCGATCATAGCATCAATGGATGTCTGCCGTTGTATATCAGTACACATTCTTACGGAGTAGCTGCGCAGTGAATGGGAACGACTTTCTACTAATTACTTCCGTGGATTGAACTTACATCGGCTCCACGTGATTACGGACTTATACTTCATCCTATTCGACAGAGCTGCTACTTCCGACTATTGCTCCGGTTTTATCTGATCGCTTGAACTTGACGTCTGGAATACGCAGATGTTTGTATTGTGCACTTGAAACGTGAATCAAGAATTGTTAGAACGGAATAGTCTTCGCGTTAGGCAAACAAAGATATGAAATTAGTTAGATCATTTTTAGTCGAAACTTTATTCCTCGCCGTGAATCACGACATTCTTTATACTGCGATGTTTTATTCATTCCTCGATGGAAAGTATGTTGGAAAATTTAATTTTCTTTCAATTTAACAGGTAGTTCCGTTCCTTCTTTTTCCCTCTCCTCTCGCTCGTTTTTTTTTATCCCGCGCTCATCTTTTAGTTCCCCCTTTCTCATTCTCAATTAAAGCCCTTGCATTTTCCTTGATTTCCAGAAAAACTTTGCGGTTTTCTTAATTTTTTCTTCTCATCGTTGCTCCATTTCCTGCCTCGAATTCCTTTTGTGCTCTTTGCTCGCCTTGCGGAATAAAATGAGAATTAATCAGTACC
Source organism: Eucera pruinosa (assembly GCA_028830335.1). Classification (NCBI taxonomy): domain Eukaryota; kingdom Metazoa; phylum Arthropoda; class Insecta; order Hymenoptera; family Apidae; genus Eucera; species Eucera pruinosa. The sequence continues at coordinate 13,062,750 of JAMYCR010000004.1, read as the reverse complement.
CTGTGTATAACGGGACTGTTTGTGTTCGATTACAGCCGTGAAAAGATACACGTACGAGTCGCTCCGTTTCCTTCGAGAACGTCTCCTTTCACGTTTCGTAGAAAGGAAAAACGAAGAAACTTCGGTTAGAATTCTACCCGTGAATCAAGGAAGCGTAATTACAATTTCAGCGCGAATTCAGATTGCTCGTTACGATTGCACGTTACTTCGCGAGCGATTCTGTAAGTGATCGATAATAGGATTTCCTCGGCTCTTTAATTTTGCGCAAGAGCGAAACTGAGTAAACGTCCCGACTTTGGTAAGGCGATCGATGAGCTTATGGCTAGGCCAATGACTTACGATTTGCACGAAAGCTTTTGAGATTTTTGCACACTTTTGTACAACGAAAAGCTTTCAGGTGGTTTGGAATAATACATGTGCAAAGGCTGAGTTAGCATCTATAGCAAGCGGTCGGCGCTCTTAACTGGCAACTGATTGAAGCTAAGCTTTTATCTGATCAAAGAGCATCTTCCGTAACCTTATTTTAAACTTTCACAGAACCCCGCCGTTTCATTTTGCTTTTTTTTTCATTTTTCGACTAACTTTTATAAGACTATGTGTCTGTAATTGTACGTCGGCAGAGATATCGATTAACCCAGATCTCTGCTTTAAAATATCCTGCTCAAATCTATTCCTAGAATAAATTCGATTTTACGTTAGCATTTTTCTAATTATAGCTACGGTTCTATTGTATCAGCGATTCATGCCGGTTTATTGAATTCAATACGTTCGATATGATTCACGCGGATCAGTTGAAACATTGAACGATATATTCCTGCGATTAATTTCCATTATTTTCTATACCCCGATTTTAAGTCCATTCAGCCATGAACGTTTAGTTCGAATCACTTTGTTTTTGTTAATACTTTTACTATTATTTCGTCACTGCGGCGAACGAAAGTATTTGTTGTATTATTCACGACCTAAACCAGATCTATGCAGTAATATTTCGTTTTTATATCTGATCGCTGAACATTTCACTTCATTAATCTCGGTTGTTTGGTGCGCCAATTACGTTCGCATTATGAAATCACTTTTTCCATTTGTTGATTCATTTACGTTTTACGTGTAGATATCGAAAGTACGGTGAATTTCCATTGACCCGCGATACGTTCCTTTTGCTTTAAGAACGAATAATTCGGGAGGGAAAGCGATAATAGAGAATTTAACCTGGTTGTATTTCGTCGATGATACACATACCCCTGTCTAGACGAATTCCCGAAGCTCCTAGACCCTTGATCGTAACGCTAGGATGGGTGAACATCGAAAGATATGCGAGCATTCCCCTATTCTCGGAGTCCCTACGGATACCATAGCCGCACCATAGACCACTGTGTTCGCGTGTATCGAAATGTTACGTAACAGTAAATTCGATTTCGTAGAAGCTTGTCCGAATTCCATTTCATCTTCCATCTTCCATAAACGTTTAATGGTAACCTATTGAAAAATATTTCCGGAAAAAATATTTTAGTTACCCCATTAATAACAATCGACTGATTGCCAGTGTAAATATTTGTTACGTTTCACGCAGTAATTTTTCGATGCAGTGTGTTGAACAAACAATGCAGTATCGGGGTGAAATTTTTATCGGTGATAACATGAAACGCCAATAAAAGTTACGTCGAAAATATCGGGAATTATTTTATCGTTTTATTTAATTGTGATTCGATATCTTTATTTTATTAGCTACAATTTTTGGTGCAGATAATTTCGGTATCGTTAACGGGCTATTTCATGTCATCCGAGTTTATTGGCATCTTTTCCTTATTGAAGGTTCCATCGAAAACGTTTGGAATCCTGGCGCAGGGGGACATTGCATCGATCGTTCGACCCCAGGAACAATTGGGTCGCTTCAATTATCCAAACCGAATTTTCGCCATCTGCACCATTCGAAAGTGTCGGATTGTTACGGAAAATCCTATTGGCAGAAGCGCGTCGGCCACAAAAGCGTAAATAGGGCTCTGCACACGAGCTGGAAATCGTGGATTCGCTGGCGGCCAAGTTATAATTAGTTAATTGTGTTCGAGATAACGATGCATCTTTAGCGAAGCGGAAACTCGAACTATAATACGCCGTTAATTAAGGGCGTGTAATACCTCCACCGCAGTCACATTTTTTAAAACCGATCGATGATCGAATGTTTTAACGTTTCCTCGACTATGAATCGATACCGTGAATTTTCATTAATTTTAATTGATTTTAAAAGACACGATTCCCATTAGTAACGAGAGCCACTCCTTCAAGGATAATAAATTTTGAAAATATTATATTACATTCCGGAAAATTCGCTTGAATATACAGTCAGTCAATAAAAATTATTGGCATAGACAAAAATGTAATAGAGATATGAAATATACAAGAATATTGACGAGATCTCTAATATTGTTTTGTTTGATACCATTTAAAATCCATCGGTTAAATGTTGTATATTAATGTACAATTCATTTTGCAATCGAACAATGTTATATATTACAAGTTTTACTATAATACCTTTATTTTTCGTATCTCTGTAGCCTTCTTTCCTGTGCTAATAATTTCGTGACTCACTGCATACATTTAGTATGTCGATTTACAATAATACTTGCTAAGATGTTCGCGATTTGCATGTTTATTAGAGGTGTTCAATGTAAAACATAGTTTTTAAAAAGATTAAAAAGTATATTTCGCCCCTGTATAAGAAAGGCTTTTGGATCCGCCCCCTGGTTCCCATTAAAATTATTATCCAGTAGTGTTCGTATCAGATTCATACGAATGCAATCAAAGATTCACACTAAAACATGTCATTTTTAAACATTTAAAATTGCATTCCCGTTAGCGGCGATCTTTAAGATCACATACCTTCCCTCTAAAAGCATCGAAATCCTATCGCGATCCCCTTAAACGAACAAAAGGATAGGTTATAAGGTACGGTACTGTTATTGGATCGTGGCTCGACTTTCTTACGACCAGACTTTCTTTACGGATAAATTCCTCGGCTTAACATTCTTTACGAATGTCGTGCCGCGGAGTTTGATTCTCGGTTGTTCACTTGCTTGGAAAGAGCCCACCTATAAGTCACACATAACACACACTTACATGTCCTCGTGTGAAGAGACACGGTAGTCGATGGTGTGTAGAATGTCGTCGATAGGGGAAAGTTATTTGGTTTGCTCCACAAACGCTGATAGAAGTTCCACAGGAATTTTCGGTCCATCGTGGAACAAGCACTTGGGAATTGTATGAGATGCAGTACTTTGCGATTCTGCGATCGATAGGGATGCTATCGTGAATGTGGAGTTATGAGAAGCAAAGTAGCAGATTACTTGAATTTATGGTTGGATTCATGGCTGCGTAACATTTATAGATTACCTTGAGAGCTGCTATCAAGTACGTGGAGTACAAGCAACTACAGATACGTAAAAGGAACTATAGCGTTGGCAGAGTTAGCGTTAGGCTATTCCAGATCCTTATGTAGTGTTGCAGATTAGTTGGAAGTTGATCTAATACACCTATTTTGGATCTATAGAAACTGACATAAGCAATATTGAATCAATACGATTTTGTAGATTCAACAACTTTGAACCTGCAGAATTGGATATAGATCATGAGATCTACAGATCTTGTGGTCTCAACATAATTTTTTAAAGACTTAGAAATATTAACCGTGCTGCAATCTATGGGTCATTTTTTACTCAACCTTGTTTCTTTTCCTTTAAAACATTTCTCAGTTTTGGGGCAGGCATGAAAAACTTGTTATTAATTTTCCTAATTTTAAGAATCTCTATGTTGAAGATGCTTCTTCCCAGAGTTATAAAACTTTTCTAAAAGAAAAAGAATGTGATTGAATTGAATAGAATTTTAAGATCCCGTAAATCTTCCGAGCATAGTATTACTGTGTCGTAACATTATACTATATTTGTTTTTAAAATTGTTAATGGCTACATCAACTGTCATGAAATTATTGATCTTGCCAAGTCATACAATCGACCTATATTAATAAATAAATGAACAAATTATTATTTGTACAATTTTACTTCATATCTTTTGAAACGCAGAACTTTGAACGGTGAACACTTTTTAATTTACGGAAGTTTTCCTTTAGTATTATAATGGCACGAAAACTTAATATCGTCACAGATTCCACGAGTAAAGCGAAAAACGCTATCATTTTTTAGTCCTTTTAATCAAAGGGTATTTGTTCCAGGAAGTTTATAAAAGCGTCACTGCCGCGTACTTTAGTGACTTAAAGGAAGTTAATTTGCATTTAACAGTGCTGCCGCAATTGACTGCATAATGGATGCATTATTTTTTCGCTCCAACTCACGTATAAAAGTAATAATACCTTTTAGAGTATTACTTGCACCAAACAATATCAGCTTGCGTGATCTTAACATAAGAAGTATTATTTCCTGAAATAAAAGCCACCCGTTTTTATGAAGTTATTTTCCCTTAATTGAACGTTTATTTTAATATTGCATTTTTTATCGCGTAGAATGTGTTTCCTTTAAACGAAATGGTAAATATTTAGATCTGATAGGTGCGTGTTGTAGAAAAACGTTCACCCAGCCAGTTTTCTTTTATTTATCAAAGCTGCCTTTTCAACCCATCGCACGAAAACTATACGTAACGTAGTTCTGAGGATGATCAATCAATAATTATTCTATTAAAAGCTTTAACATGAGGAAACGAGGTAAAACGTGCCTTTACTTTCGCAAACAACGGAACAATATTACATGTTGATACATTTAGATGTCGTCGACTGTGCGTTCAATAAAAGCATATTAAATAATACTGGTACAGTAACGAACTCTGCTCGTAAAAAGCAATCACCCGAAGCCTGAAAAGTATGGCTTGATCGATTTGAGCCAATAGGTTGTTGGTAAAGTTGATTTTGCGAGGTGAAAAGATGTGCGTAAAATTATAGACTTATAATGGATTAATTGGTTACTGAAAGAACAATGTTCAAAATTAAGAACGAAATGATCTGAAATATTCATTTAATTCTTTCGTTATGTATAATTTTCATCAAAAGACAATACGGCAACGTGTGTATGACAATTGGCAAACGAAAGTTGAGCCACGTCGGTATCCGAGCTGAAGACAAATTTCCTCAGGGACCAGTTCGCGAATCAACTTTTTAAACTCTCTGCTGGGAGGTTCGTTAGCGATAACTCGAGCACGTCTGTACGCCACGGGCGCGAAAACTTTTGAAAGGGTGGTCGGCCTTCGGAAATTACGGGCGACACGACCCTTTAGGGTGTATTCACAAGTTTTTCTCTGTTAGTTGTAATTCTGAACGAAGCGTCCGACTTGACGAATGCACTCGTTTGTGTAAAGGAACTTCTTAGTTTCTGCTTACCCTTTCTTCGTTATTGCGATGTTATATTTTTCACTGCTCTCTTGCTTACCTACACAGATAGAAAACTTTTCTAATAATATAATTTTAACACGTTCTCGACTGGGGATGCGAATATGCATTTCTCATTTCTCGAGCATCGAAGGCGAAAGATGCGAAGCAGCGTTAAAAAACACGCACTGAAAAACACTCTTAGTATTACCCATAATTGTACCAATCGGTTTTAAACAAAAATACTTAGATTTGAGTAGTTGCACGCATATTTCACATATATTCCGAAATTGTATGGAAATTATGGTTCGATCCGTTTTGCAGGATACTGTCCACAATTTGTTAAAACACTTAAGGTATTCTATCATATTTAGAGAAAGTTAGAATCATTATCATTATCATTAACAGTGATAAAGAATGTGTATTACATTTCTGTTACGTAGACTGATTATACTGCAGTATCACCACACAGACAGCTGATCCGACAACCAAACAGGGTAATTTGAACGTAATGTCTTGCCAATGTATTCCCGTCAATCGTATCTTTTGACTCTACTAACAAGAGAGGGTACGAATTTCTGGACCTTGTCATTGATCAGTCAACTAATTCGTATCATCCAATTATCACAGCTTATTCCTATTAATCTTCGTCTTTGGCAATCCCTGTTCTCACATATGTATTTCTATAATCCCTTCAGTACGTATCTAAATGACTTGCAAGTGTCCTTCCAAGATAAATACACATATTTTCTTCATATTACCCCGTATCGTGGTTCACCGCGTCCCCTCGCACCGATCCCATTTTTACAGAAAAAAGTATCAATTTTTCCTTAGTCGTTTGCCGTAATCGTTGGCCGTATGTTTGACGGTGGCCGTGAATTGTCGCGTTTAACGTGTTGTTGCATATTGTTTTATCCCGCGTGCACCTCCGTGCGATATACAAGGCGAAAGCGGTAAAAATGCGGCTGGGGCACGTTGCCAGAGACCGTTTTTTTCTCGTTTTCTTCCCATCTCACGTCGATAAATCTGACCGGGTACACCGGCATTTTAAACGCGATGTAAACCACCTGTAAAGTGTTCGCCTTCGCACGGCCACCACGCCAACTTAACTCGACGCTCATGCGTCGGCTTGGAGGGTTGTTACGCTTTAGAGCAAATGAGTTTCGTGCCATGGTACACTGCGCGTTTTCGTTACTCTCTAAGCCGATATTGCATGGCCACGCTTGGCTTCTCGACTCCTAACACCACCTATCATTTTGTTTCACTCGCGTTCGTTCCCTTTTCTTCATCTCTCCTTCCATTTTCTCCCCTTTCCCATTTTTAACGATGGGTTAACAACGAGAGAAACACTGCACGCTCGAAATTCTCACGATTTCAACGAGATAAATGAGTCTTTTTTCTTGCAAGTGGTGTTGCGTTCTCTTTTCTATTAGTTATCTTAAAATTGCCTAGTCTCCAGTGAACAGGTCACATGTCGTCATAGACACGTCTATCTTTTGCCGGCAACGGAAGGAACGAATTATTTTATCAGGTAATCCCGAGCTAGTATAAAAGAGCCGATTTTTCTTTACTCGTGGAAAATAGAGGCGTTTTGGGCTCTCCTTAGACTCCCTTTGCTCTTCTTTCCGCTTTTGTGCGATTCAAATCGCATAGATCTCAACAAGGTCGCAAACCACGATGTCAAGCTTTATGCGGGTCGTTTTACGAATCGTTTCCTGGGTATTCGGAAAGCTGCACAGCCTTCTGCTCGTAGAATCCCGCTGGATGACGGCACGAGAGGGTATATAAGAGGGATAATATCGTGTCTAGTGGGATTTGTCGGGGGTAAACAGAGTGCAGGGCCGCTGCAGGCGAACGTATTACCACGGAATACCTTGCACACACATTCACCTTCCCCGTGCCGTTTCTTTCGTTTCTGCAATACCGTTTCCACGCGTTATATCCCCGTTTCTTTCCTTCGCCAGCTGCATCTGCCCCTTTCTCGATTCACCAATCTCTTTTACACCGTCCTTCGTCTTCACTGCTATACTCGGCCACCTTATCGCTACTTCCATGAAATTATCTTTCCGGATCACTAGTTGTAAACGTTTGGGACGCAATCGAAATGAGTTGTTACCTCAAAACACTATTTCCACGATGACGTACAGGACTATTTAATTAAAATTATATCCTTTGAATCTCTGGAGAAATCTTATTCGCGTCCACGTTTCTACGGGACTATTAACTGTACAACGCACAGTGATGCATACGCGCATTGGGCTCCTACGTTTCCACGTTCGGATTATGTTCGTGTTGAAGGAGTTCACTGGAGTCGAAGTTCCACGAGTTGTCGGGGTCCGATATCGTGTCAGGGGAAACGCAATATTGCGCCTTGCAGAAGTACGCGTCCTATAGTGCTCGAGTAGCTCGCACGGCTTTTTAATCTCACGATACGCGACCCTTTTGATGCGTATTCGTTGCTGAGTGCTTACGCGGCTTATCTAGTCTTCGTGTAATATAGTTCATCAGATCTCTATGCGAATGCTTTACGTCTCGTTATGGATTTCACCAAGCGCGTAACAAGCCGATAAGGACTCATTAAACATGCATTACGTAGTAAGCGCATCCAACGTATGTACGTCGGGAAGTTGAGCCAGTTCATCGTAGCTGAGATAGAAATCACCCAGAATACCGGTAAATAATTTCACATATAATATTGTTACGAAAAACTGGTTCTCGGAGTTCCACGGGGCCATTAGGATACGATCAAACGTAACATTATCCAAGGTATAATGGGTATTGTTGGAAAAACAATAACGACGTTAGAGTACTCGTGCTCAACGCCACATTGTGATTCAGTTGATGCGATAACAGGCTGATTATATCCACTCTTGAAGACCCCCCCAAAGTCGACCTTGGTATCAAGAAGGAGGACAGAGCGGAGTAATAGTCGTATCCGGGCCAAATAGATTTGGCGCGCCTCTACGTTTCCCTGGGTTTGCCGTAAATTTTGCCCGATAATCTGAAAAGTTTTCGGGCGAACGGATAAAGAGGAGAGGACTCATTGCAAATCCTGTGCTCGTCCAGATAAATCGAAAAAACGCGCGTTGTAAACGGTACAAAGGCAACGTGTCCGACGTAAAGGGAAAAGATAAAACAATTTTCCATGTAATAAGGTGCCTCGACGTTCATATATATCGCGCGACAAATATCCGGAAAATACACTACTCTTTCCTTTCCACGGGTCGAATACCAATTTGCCATACTTTTCATTTCTTTTTCTCCCGCTCTCCGTTTCTTCGCCTGGTTTAAAAACTCGTTAACGAGGGATTACTCGAAGTTAATTTTTCGTCGAGATTAAAACAGTTAAGGGTAACAGAACATGTTTGTGGGAAAACTGAAGCGAACCGACCCATTAAAGCAGGATTATGAAGATCCCCGTTTTTCTTTCTCCAAACGGCACGACCTCGCGTATACCCTGCGCTTCGTTCCGGAAATCCAACAAATGCGAGTCGAACGCCTCCTCTTTCTCTGTGTGTTCGCCTTCCCGGGGGATACCGCGGTGTATAACCAAAAAGTATCGGACCAACCAACCTGACTTTCCTGCCATTCCCAGGATGCATCCGTTAAGACTGGGCCGCCCTTTCCGCTTCGTGCATTTACCACCAAGCTACTCGATACTCCGTTACACCATCGACGCTCCATCCATCTTTCTCCGAGTGACGTACAGACGTTTCTTAGTTCGCTCCATCCGTTCAGTTCGTTCCTTGCCCGAGAACGTTTATTCTCGAATCTATTCTCACCGGCTGGTGGAATTCCACGCGCTTATTCCACGATTAAAGCGATCGAAACGAGCCAATTTTCCTCTGGCGAAGAGTTTTTCGTTGCCCAACCGTCGACGAGCCACCGTGAAAATGTAGAGCGACTATTCGACTTCGCAAAACGAAACGGAGCGAGGATTTGTTTAACTTTCACATTCGTTCGCCACGCGAAACCGCGTGAAAATCCTAACGGTTGCGTAACAAGATTCCGTTAAACGCTAACAATGTTAACGATTTAGGCGGGCGCGTTACGAAATTTTTCCACGCGCCCGTTGCTTTTCTTTCTCGATTACGCGCGCATGTATTCACAGACCTGGCTAACTTAGATTGAACAAGGATACAGGAAAGCTATGGTCCATGCCGGGAAACACAAACTCGTTGACGACCACGATGACTGCTGGCTTTGAACGCGACGCGGAACTTTGCTAATCAACACCGTGCCGTTGATTACTGTTACGAGTACACTGAAGGAGAGCGCATTATGCTCGCCGACTAGTTAGACTCCCTGCACGGATCATTTCGCGTTAACGTGTATTCAGCTAGCAAATAGTTTTGGTTATTGAATTAGAAATTCATCCGTGTCTCTATACTCCTCCTCTGTTGATTATATCGAAATGGTTTATACAGCCCTGAAAATTGTTGCAAATCAAATTGGGGACCATATAACGATACGCGATATCCGTGATAATAATTTCATTCTTTTTCACTTTTTATTGCAGCGTTCGTATCCTCGAAGGGATTTATTTGCTGTACATTATACGTACAAGAATACAGTGTTACAAATTCATACATTCTTTGAGAAGGACAAAATACATTTAAACAGCGCAATATTGGGCTTAACAAGTAATTACGCTGGCGACTGGATGCAATTTGTTCCCCAGCTGTTCAGGAAGTTCTATTCTTTGAATATCATAAAGTGGACAGTACTGGACAATATGGCCAATATCTTAAGCACAATTATCACGTGAACAATTGCGGCCATTTATTAATCCTTTAACTGTGAAAGGCGCATATATACGTCCAGCAAATTTTATATAATACAACATAAATTAATTTCCTAATTTACCGTTATTTAACAATATTTGAAGGTTCATTTTAACAGCAATGTAACTTTTTATTATTTTACACGTCACGTTAACCACCATGTAAATGTAAACTATGCGTTCATTTTAGTTGTACCAATTCAATCACACGTATTTCGCTCCGCAGTCGAGGGATTAATAGCAATTTCGCGTCACCTGTAATTGACCGCTCGTAATCGAGTGTTAACGATCTCGTTCGCATAATTTCATTATCCCCCTCAATGATTTGTCATCTATTAGGAGAGTCTAACAACTGACAACGATCGTAATGTTTATCGTGACAACGTATGTATTCACGATCAACGGGGAAGAAAAAGAATCCGCCATTATCATTATTCCGCGGTCCAATGTTGCTCTGGAAATTCCAAGCATTCCGCAACTTCCACGGTAGAGGGGGGACGTTAATTCTCCTTACGACCTTTGCCCTCACCCCGTGAATATAACTTATCCGTGATTACACCGCGCTTGAATTCGACGCAGCGCCAACATGAATTATTAATGAAACGCGCGAACGCGAACGGAGGGACGGGGGAAAAAATGGAAAGATACGAGGCGGAAATAGTGTAGATATATCAATCCGAGATGATTGGTGAAGAAAGATAGAGCCGTTTAAAGCAGCGGCGCTTCTTTGGAGTTCGCGCGACCGAGCGATACACTTGCAAAATAAAAATTCGTCCCTTCGGGTTCGCGAAGTCTTAACCGGTAATTCCTTTCGTATTTCATCGCGGGATCGAATTCCGCTGTCGTTCTGTTCAAGGCATCGAATAAGCAGCTCCCCTCGCTGCTTCTGCTGCTGTCTGATCGCGGGATTATCGATAATTTGTTCCGCGGAATAACTCGAAGCAACGGGTCACGCTTCGAGGATTTCCCGTCATATCGAGGGCGAAATGAAGAAATCCGAAGGGTACCCGTGTATCCGTAATACAGTCGGGGCCAAAAGATATTAATATGCTAAGTAACCGGGCGTCGTGTCTACTCTGCTGCACGCTTTATCATCGGCAAAATCGATGCCAGGATGGAGGCAGTTAACTTGCTTCAACATTCTTCACAACTGAAACGGTAGAAACATTTTAGAAATATATTCCAGGGGAGAACAGGATTGATTGTAACAGTTTGATTTTGAAACACGATTACAGAAAGCCATTGCATTTGTAACAAAAGTATTTGTACAAACATGTTGCTTAATTATCCCGACGTTATTGGGTCGCAGCAATTTCGCTGCACGTCGAGTAATATCCAAGTTATTAATAAGAACTGGCAAGCGGAGACAATGTTACAACCGGACGTCGGTGTTAGAAACATCCCCGATATATTTTGAGATATTTACAGTATTGCTATCTATCCCGCTCTCCCGTACTTGAACCATCAACTTTTTCGAAATCGTAACCTTTTCAAAATATTACGTAGACACCAGCAAAAATTTGCGCAGATTCGTAGCGCAAAATTCACGTAACTGTATTTCGAAAATAGTTGCTCAGGTTCCGCTCGATATAGTGCATCCTCCTACAGCCACGCGTTTTCGCCGAGGGAAGTTACGGCGAGGAAAATAAACGGTTTAGGATGCGTATCATCAGCAAGAGGGAGAAAGAGTAATGCGCGATTAAGATAAGCGGACCGCCGTTTGTAATAGTTTACCAAAAACCAGCCCGTTCCTCTTCTTCCGTGTTCTATGGTCGTGAGAACTCAGACAGAGGCGAAGAAAATTTACTCGTCCAAGTTTTGTTGCGGTTTCCACGAAATTGCTTTATAATTCTTGATTTATGATTCCGGTGGACATTTCTCTTTCGCGATTTCCATCTTCTTTTCCACGGTTTCCACGTTACTTTTCGACCAGACCCGGCCATTCGTCGCGGGAACGACGTCCCCATTTCTTAACGCGTATTTCTTCTGGCACGGAGCGCCGCTTAACATTCATTTAAATATCACTTACTCGAATCACGACCGTCTGTGAGAAGGGTTGCTGTTTCAACCCTTCTGAGAGTTCTCCAAGCGCGTCTCTTTCATTCGTGGCGTCGGGTGGAAGTTCTTTTAACGCGAGGCAGTGACTGACTCGACGATAAGTCAAACGTGATTGGATCTTTACGAGAAGAATATAAAGAGATTAGCTTATCCGTAGAAGACGATAGCTGTTTCTTTTGTTATCCGTATGGACGGACGCGAAGCCTTTAATATGTGTGTGTGTGTGTGTTTTTAATTATAGAAATTACTATACTGTAAAAACATTCAAGACTTCCACGTTTCTAAGGCATGTCCTTAGAACAAATTAGTCTCCGTGTAACGCTCTTCATTCGTATTCATCTCAGGTCCCTTTTCCCAGTAATTAGTACTAATTTGAAACTCGCTTCGAAAGTACCGAAGAAAAACACCCATTTGAAAGGCAACGTGCATCAAGCTGACACTGAAACGTGTCGTTTCGGCGAACACGCGAACCAGTTCGCCAAGAATCCACGCCGTGTCTCTCAAGGAAGAGGAAGGATTCGTGATCATGCACCATAGTTTCGTTGTCGAGTTGCTTTACCGATTCCCGAGCTAACGAAGTTAATCGCGCCGATTAACCTAGCATTCTATCAGATATAGAGAGCAACTACTGCTACCTTGCTGCAGGGGAAAGGATTTACCATCGGCGTGAGTCACGTTCCAGCGGAATTGCTAGCGTTGGTCGCGTAACGGAGCTTCTTCTTTTGCGTGCTGCCGCTAGATACGTGCGCACGTGGTTCGCTACGCAGCATCAGCTTTCGATCACGATTAGAAAGGTCACGGGTTATTCTGCCAATGCTCGACGGCACGGTTGCAACCGTGAAATCTCGATAATATAATTACGACGACCACCGCGCGTGTCTCTAACGTTTCTCTCGTGCGTTTCTCGCACAGCGGCTCGCAGAATGGCTCTCGTGAAATATGGATTATACCACGCCGTATCACCCGCAAATCGCTATTGCCCGTGAAACTGACTGTGAAACGAGTAATCGAGATGCCTGGTGTAATAGTGAAAAGCGGATTGACCCACGGGTTAATTGGCCTTCTAACTACTTCGATTCATCGAATGGCGGAATATAATTGCCGAATTGACCGATAATCATTGGTCTATCATAGATCCTGTTTGGTTGAACAATTTAAAGGATTGTTAGTTACAAAAGGGATTCGTTTCTTTCTTTTTGGCGTCTTTTATTATTCGGTTCGTTGAGGGAAATATAATTTTTGCAAACTCACGCGTCCCTCATTCACGAATGTGGCAGAGAAATAAACAAGCAGTGCTTCGCGTAATGCATACGCAGCAGAGTCAACTACTTCTAAAAGTCAGAAAATGAATTGCTCTCGCGATAAGCTCGTATCTCGAGCACGATTCCTTTGCTCGAGCCGAGCGCGTTTGTCGTTTGCCCATTTCTTTACCCTTCTACCTCCTGTTTTTGCGAAAGTAAACCTGTATACTCTAAATTAGACTATTATCTCGCGAAAGAGTAACGCTTGTTCACAACTTTCATTTCTTCTCGCTTCTTTTCCGCGAATCGATAAACGTAGTGGAAGAAATAGTTTCATGCCAGCAGACGGTTCTAAGATTCGAGTTGCGAATAAAATCTTGTGGACGGGAAGGCGAATAAAAGCGCGAACGACACAGGGTGAAAAATCGTAATGTCCAACCGGAGAAATCACCTTTCTTCCGTACTCGCTTAATGAAATTCATTTTTCACTACGGAACGCGCAATAATTTGATAATGTAATTTTGGCGAGAGCTGGCCAGTGATGAGTGAAAACACATAAGCTGGGGGCAACAGCGGTGAATACAATAGAGGGAAGAACACGCGGGTCTCGCAATAATGTCGGCAACATTGTGCGCAGCAGATAAAAGAACACGTTGATTGCAATAACGTCACCGGCGTCATACGCGATAAACAAAGGGACGCGTTGCTCGTAATAACGTCGTCAAGTACAGCTACAACAAAAAAAAAATAAACAAGCGCACGTGTGCGGCCACAAAAATTCGCCGTGCAACGCATGACGGGTTAATGTACCCAGTAACAGGTTTGATTTTCCGCGCCACGCTTGTTCGATCGGCATTCACAATGAGTAACGAACAAAGTAAAATATTTACAGCGCGTAAATTGGCTGTCCAAATAGTTTGATAAATTGATGTTATTTAAATCAGGAATTTTCAACCTTTTTCTTCTAATCGTATTTTTTGCTCGACAAACTTTTGTTTAAGTAAAAAGAAAGACTTCACACACTTGATTTATTTAACCCTTTCAGTGCTATAATACGGTCAACTTTGTATTTGACACGTAGAAGTTACAAACTTGGGTTGTTTAAAATAATATGCAAAAAGATATACGATGTTGAGTGTGGTACAACCCTCCATTTAAATTTTATTCCTTGAATTTTGTTAAAAAAATGCGAATTTGCATAAAGATTCGTGGTCTATTAATGATTAATAAATTAGTGTAAATAAATATATTAAAATTAATGTGGTACTTGTCTTTGATGCTTATCTGCTAGGCCCTTAATTTCTGGTATAATATCTGTTAGTTTTAATTCTTTCAGTTTTCTGAAATTATATCTTACACCTTTTCGAGTACATATTTCAGTTCTATTTCTTTTGTTAAAACTTTATCCATCAGATTAGTATACAAAAACTTATAGCTCCCATTGGTTGGCATATCGCCCCCTTTGAGAATCACCGATGTAGACTTTTTGACCACGGAAAAATAGAATTAAACGATATAGAATTGTATGAATGCAATTGAGTAACTTTTGTTTATCTACGGGGCTATTTTCCATTTTAAAGTGAAGTTAAGATCGTAGCTGCTGGAAAACTTTGCACGTTGCTGCGAAATTAATGCTAGTAATTATATGTAGAACTTGGTACGCGAACATTCGAGCATTCTGTAACTTCTCTTTTGCGCGGTTTTAATTTTGCTCCGTGTTTATCGTGGGTAATTGTTTATTACGTATTCAAAACAGAAACTAGACTTTTATGTAGGGTAGAGGGGTTGGTAAAGCAGAAATAGCTGAATGTTAAAATTGCATACGAAAAGAGAAATGGAGGTGAAAAGAATCACGTATTACATCTGTGGTTGCTAGGTAAAATAACGTGATCTATATTTTAAGAAAATGGAGTTAACACAGTAATTGGGATCCAGAACATTTGAATCTATACGTTTATCTGAAAAAATGTGTAAAATAATTTTTTTGCGTTCAAAGAATGAATGCAATTCGATCGAATTTCGATATTTAATCCTCTGAGCGCAGAGCTCTTTTAATTTAAAAGTACTACTTTTATATAAAATGCTGATTAAAGTTATTATTATACTTATTTATTTACACAGCATTAACCATTTCGCTACCATGAACGTATATATGTATACGCCCTCAAAAACTGGACTGACATTTGTTAAAAAAATACGTATATATTTTCTATAACGCAATATAATGTCTGATATCATTGGTACATTTAATTAGTTATGTAAAGTATCCAAATATTTACACGTATGCTATTTTCATGTTAATCAATTTTACCATTATCTATGCTTTTAGTTTTCAGTTTCTAAGTGCTGATAATGAAAGGGTTAAATAGAATATTCACCTATCTCCCAATTTTTATAGAATAGAATACTTGCTAACGCATATATGTGCAGCATTCAAAGGGTTAACACTTTTATCAAAGATTTCAAGTGACAATATTTCGAAAGTGGAACTTGTGATTTACGTCCGTTCTGTCTTACAACCTGAGATATACGTTGCAATGTTGAACAGAACGGTATGAAAGAAAACGTAAACACAGAGTTTATAAAATCCGTTGGTTTACATTTTTGGAATCTGAAATACACAACAATACGGGGAATTCATGGGGAATAGGCTTTGTATATCATCGTAACCTCGATGCATGGAACAGCACAGGATTTAACTTTTGTATGTAAGTCAGTCGTGCTCGACTTTGGATCGTGGTAACATCGCTCGTAGATTATGTCGAAGTGTCGCGAACATAGTATCGTATTCATAACATTATAGTGCTTTATTTAACCGCGTTATTAACGTTGTGTTATAGACAATTCTGCACGTGATGTTGCTTTTACGTGGACCTCGGAGGCTCTGATCAGTGCGTGCTGGTTATGGTACTTCTGCAGTCTAAGGTAGGAAAATTACGCCTGTTTACGTAACTATATTTGGTACGGTCATTTGAAGAGATCACGGCCTCGCCCACAGTTGGTGATTTTGTTTAACATCTTAAAGTCACGTGTATTTTATGAATAACCTTTAAGTTTCATATTGACGTATCGTGTAGCTTATTGGAAAATTTAATTTAAAGAAGCTATCTCGTTTCTCTTTGTGACATGAATAACGTTGAGCATCGTGCCGCGATTAAATTGTCTGTTAAAAAAAGCTTTACACCGATGGAAATTTTACTTTTCCACTCTGCTTATTCACCAGATTAGGCTCCGTTAGATATCCATATATTTCTAAAATTGATAAAATTTCGTGGTGGTCTACGATTTTCGTCGGGTGATGAACTGACAGTTACAGTAAATAGCTATTTTGTGCATTTTCAAGAAACGGATTTCATAGAAGGCATAAAAGCATTAGAGCATCACTGGATGAAATGCATTAAAGTAGAGGGAGACGATATTGAGAAAATAAAATTAATTTAAAGTTCAAAATAGTGCGTTTTTATTTTTAAGCAGCGAACTTTTCAAACCATCCTTGTATTAATGTTCCAATTTTTGTTCTAATGCTCAAACGTTCTTCTAATTATGGCCTTTAAAAGTAGGTCCACAAACGTACTATAATGGTTAAGGATTAAACATTTATCTTCAGATTCATTTTACAATGACTTCGTTATTGCTTGTTGCATAAAACAACGTTCAAAGCCACGCGGTTCAAAGTTATTTCGTTATTTGACTGTATTGCATTTTGCACGGTTGTTGAAGCATCCAGAAACCAGTAGCCTGACCGTTCGCACCTGCTAGAACCTTTGATCGACGTATAAACGCGTTTACGATTCGACGCCAGTCTGTTTGTCGATTGCACTCTGATTTTAAGCACAATCGGTGTCCTGTGAATTTGGTTCCGCGTACGTCGCGTTAATTGGAAGTATACTTGACGGCAATTACATCCTCTAACACTATGATAATAGATCCTTACGGTTTCGGTGATTGCGAATTTTAATACTGCAAAATGTCGATAACCAATTTTCCATTTAAATTGTTTTTCGACACTCGTAAGCTGAAATAATAGTTATTCTAGGTTTGAATATCGTCGCTTCAACTCTTGAACTTCGTCAACCTTAACCTCCGCTAATATTTCCCGACCTCAATATTTCAATAGCATAGAAATTAAAAACTTCAAAGCAAATTATGCAAGAGACCTTTAATTGGAAACATTCGCGGTATGATTTAAAACCAAGATAAATTCTACTCTCTCTCTCTACGAGTTAACCGCACCTGAGATACTAATGAGCAGATAACTAGCCAGGGGGTGCACACGTGAATCCATAGAAAGTCGAAAAGCGATATAATGAGCGCGGAAGAACTGGCACATCCTCGTTGCCACATTTAATTACTGTTACGTTGAAACACGTGTCCCAATTCAGATTCCAATATCCCCGTTTATCACCTCAAACGTGTAGCCTGATGAATATTCGAAAGACCTCGCTGCGAAATGCTTAGCGAGGCGGTGCCAAAATATTCTCGCGATACTTCGTCACTCTCTTTTCCTTCCTTTTTCGTTCACTACCAACGCGACGACGTATTTATGGATTCTGTTGACGATGGTGGAAAGAGAATAGTTGGCAGCAAACGCTACCGCTTCCTTGCATTCCAAATCTTTTTTTTTTTGCACTTAGGAAGTGATTTTTGTGTAACGCTTTATTTTTTGACGAGTTTATCGTTAGAATTCGACTTTGAATTATTATCACCGGGGATGGTAAATTATAGTCTCAATAATTCATAGACTACAGATTTTTATGCATTTGTAGGTAAATTAAACAGGTAGAAATGTATAGCATATACGCAGTGTATAAAAATATGTGAGATAGACGAAATGGAGAAGATATTTCAGAACTTAGAGGATCGAAAGGACGTGTGACGAAAATTCAAAGTTTTAGAAATTGAAAGCATTAGAAATTCTACATTTCGGGAATTTCAAACTTTAAGAATTTTCAAAACACCGAGAACTTATAGTGGGAGTAGTATTGTATTGGGAAATCTAAACTTTGGGAATTTAAAGCATTGGGAATCGGAAGCTTTGGAAATTTGAAAAGTTAGGAATTCGAAGATTTCGATTGTATGATACTGGATAAATGTTGCTTTTGGTCATTATCGATTCGGTAAGATTACCGAATTGGTCAAAAAACCGTATCGTCTAACGGAGTAACCAAACAGCTAATGATTCTTTTTGGTTCATTCGTCAACTGTTTAGTATCAATGTCAATGCCGGATGCATGTTACCGTGACTTCCTTCTTTGTGTGAAATATAATCAGCGACGGTTGTGCAAATATGCCGATTAATCCGGTATTCCGGATAACGGGAACTCTACTGCACTATGTTGCGTTCAAAACGAATGCTTCAAGTGTACCAAACCACGATTGCATATTTGCATGCGAAGAAAGAACAGCTTTCCACTCGACGCGCGTTACTTCTATTTCAACGAATTTCTACGTCTGTAAACTTGAATGTGACTTTTACCGTGTTGCGTTTCGCGTCACTACATACATACATACGTGAATCGTTAAACATTCACGAAAGTCATACGGTATAAAATGTACTACACGCAAGCGTTTTTCTCGCTTACGATGCCCGAGAGAGTCGTGGGGTCTCGGAGTTCAAGCCACTGAGTGAATATATTCCATCGATGCGGTCTTCCCTAAAAGGTTGAAAAGGAAGATGGCTTTTAATATATGGCTTCGTGAAACGTGTAGATGCGCGTACTCTTACTGTACGTACGTTACACGTATACATATGCATAGGTGTAACATTCTATTATGCCACTTTACCTGGCCTCTATCCAGTATCGACAGTTCCTGCTGTGAACACGAATTATTTCGTAAAACCGTTGAACGTCTGTAGTCTTCTACGGCGAGCTCTTTATAAACCGATTGGACCATCGTCGTAGCGATAAAGCAAAGAGCGACGACAGCACGCGCTGCACGTATTCTTTGAAACGGGAAACGATTGAAACCATCTGCACATGCGCATCCCGTACCACGCGTTGCACGTTAAAATCGTATCTTTTGATTATCGATAAAACGAGGCCGTGTTGTTGAGAAGTCGCGAACGAATAAGTATACTTGTGTTCCGGGATTGCGCGTGCTACACGGCCCGGTGGCGTGGAAATTCTTTCGGTAATTGTTCTAATTAACTTTCGGATTGACGTTACCCCAATGGGGACCCTTACCGACATGCCTCTTCAAGGCATAGCTAAAAAAAAGTATCTAACGCTAACTCTTAAAAATCGAAACGTGTTGATGTGTATGCGCGTCGATCGTTGAACGCGCGAGATTCGAATTGAAAAGTTTAGGGGAGCGTGAACGAATCGCTACGGGGGATGATTCGTTTGACCAGGGCGCTCGGTGAATGAGAGTTAGCATGGGTTAGCTGACGTTCATTTCTCCTGCCACCGCGTTCTCCCATTTGCTGATTCTATTCCGTGAATTTTAACATAACTGCTTAAACCTGACATTTCGTTTCGTGGCGCATCAGCCGTCGATAAAATATTAAGCTAACGAATGGCCCAGTTCTTCGAGATACGCGTACGTATATAATGCAAGACATCTGCGCTTTATCGTGAAAACTATCCCGAAGGCGTGATAAAGTTATAGTCTCCTAAAGGCTTTTAACGAGCAGCTCGCGCGTGATATCTTTATTTTAATCATACTCGGTCGACGTGATCTCGAATAAATTTCCCAGATTACATGCTCGAGGTCCGAGCTACGAGTTACAATTTGGCATTAGCCTGCGTTACCATTACGCCAAAGAGGATTTCTTCCCGGAGAACGCTATTACCGATGTTATATCGAACGAGAAGTTTTCGCTTTTCTTCTTTTTCCCTTATTTACTCGATAGAGCCTGGCGGAATTTTATGTTACGTCACATTTGAAATCCTCGAGCAACGGTGAAGCCTTCGGAAAAGAAGCACTCCGATGAGATTGTAACGCGATACTTCGCGATCGAGTTCAAAGGTATGATAAAGCACAAACGTGGTTAGCCAGATGTTATTGTAAGCCGACGTCGAAAGAGGAAACGAAATGAGAGTACCGCTGGCATCAGGGATAAGGCACAAGGAGAGGTGGCTGGAATTCACTATCAAAGTGGATGTTACCCCAGCGTACCATACGTTTTCTTCGCCACTCTTCTAAAGTGCTAACCCAACGAGAACGTCAGCAAGAAACCATTCCACCAACAGCTGCTTACGGTTTCATAACCACTTCATAGATTCAAAATACCTCGTCGGATCCACCCTTTTAATGTTCCATTCGGTGCATTCCGCCAGGTTGAAAAATCGTGTTCTCGCTACTTTCTTGGTCTACATCTTCGATAAGTGCATTTGCGGAATATAGTGAAACTGTTCTCATCCAATCTTCGCACCAAATAATCTCAATGTGCGGTCAGATGATTTCAGTATACACTCCAAAAGAAAATGTAGGATAGTTCAAAAGCGTTCCTCGTCTATTTTTAATTCGGCATCGTTTTGCTGAGAAATTTTTAACCCTTAACTACTACACCTATTAAAACTTGCGTAGCCATTACTAATGATCTCAGACCGCTTTATAGGGTTATCATTGCCATAAAAGTGGCGAATAAAAAGTCAAAATTAATTGTTCTTGCTTCGCACATTATCAATGAAAGGTTCCAAGTTCGATTTCAGTAATTGAACATTACACTATAATTGAAAAGTATCTAAAGTCTGTTCAACGAGTCGAGTCACTAGATACAAACAAAATATGCACGTTTTATGACACGTGAGAGAGGGAATTGCCACAGCTATTGACTGAAAAAGATAAATGCTCAATAGTCCATTGTTAAATTTAAGGATGCATTTCTCTATTAATTTCTTTATTGTTGTTATTCATATTCATGCTTACAAAGAATAATTCTATGGCATAGCAGCAAATATAGAAATATAAAAGAATTTTAACACGATTATTATCTACCAATTCAAAAATTTCCCACAAAGAAGTGTTGAGTACAATAACTGTTCTGTCAGAACACTGCCACGTGAATTTGTTTGTCTCTCTGACGACTAGACTTGGTAAACGGACTTTAAAGCGACGAGCTCGTAAATCAAGCAGAACGGAAACGAGAGACGAATAAGTGATTATCTTACAGACCGATGGCAGTTAAGGGTTAACATTCTTACGTTTTTGTTTCGAGCTACATATTCTGTCCACCTTCATTTACATCGCATGTAGCGGCGCGTGTCGACCGAGAAATCAACGGAAGAAAAATAGTGCAAGAGTTGGACACAACGGAATTACGAAAAACATTCGTGATGAAGATAAATACCGGTAAGCTGTCCTGTACACAGCTTCGAATTCCGTTTGCTCGTTTAGCCGCGCCATCGACGTTGCGCCTCCCCAAGATTAACGATCGAAACCGCCACCGGAAACCCGAACGTTCGCGATCAGCTATCTCGTTCGCGGTCTTTGCTTGCTTTGGCTCACGCTACTCATGGATTAGGATAATCGTGTGATGGCTGTTGAGGCTTTTCTCGCGACTAGCCATGAAACTGCTAGATTGCGTGAGTTTTCCGTCCGAGCGATTTTCTCGCGAATATCAAGGCACTGGTGTTTTCTGCGAGATCAACCGTGCGTTTCTTCGCTTTACCCGCATCCTATTCGTGTCGAAAGATAGCGACAATGAGAAGGTATTGCGACCGATCACGGCAATCGTGGTTTTTCGAGGTGTTGCTGATGAGATTTTTTAACAGCGGTTTCTCCGATAGTGGAAATTGTCGCATTAATCGTTGCACTTGAAACACTGATAGTGAATTATCGGTTTATTTGGGATTCAAGGAATTTTTCTTAGTACTTTACGTACCGGAAGCTTATTAGTTGGCTTTTCTATGTCAACGCGTATCGATCGGAAGCTTATTAATCGGCTTTTTGCTGACAGCGTTTATTTATTACATTTTACTATTTAAACCTTCTTTGGATTATGGGGACCGCAAAGGTTCCGTATAAATTTAAATTCAGCACGTTTCAATGAGCGTTGATATAATTGTTTGGCAATTTGTTTAATTCCGTTGTCTCGCTAAATTTTGGATACCGCTACGCGTTTAGTTTGCACTTATTAACTTGATAATACAATTGAGAAAAAACGTAAATTGTTGAACTTATAAGGAATATCATTGCTTTTCTTTTCCTTTTTGCACCACGAGCTAATGACGAAGTTTCCCAAAAAGCTACGATGTAATTGAAGAGTTTATAACAAGAATGACTCTCGTCAAGTTTGGTCTTCCTTCAGAAGACCAAAATCTACTCTAGCTTGCTTAATTTTGCACAATAGATTCCAATTTCTTTTCAATCAAATATTCATCATGTTAGCCAATTACTGTGCGTAAACCTTTAACTACCGAGGTATTTCGATCGTAAAGCTCGAGCTGAATTCCACTAAACTTTTAATTTATGTATACATAAATGTAAAAGATTTTTGACAACTTCTTTCACTGCTTCAGTTTAGTTATACATTTTCTTAAATAAACGTCACAGAGTTGGGAGATCCGTTGCTCTAATTTCTTACCTTTAATTTGAATTAATGAAACCTGCATCCGTATCGTTAAAACAAGCAGAATTAGCGGAGTTTCAGAGACTCTACTAGTTAGTAGTCTAGTCATTAGACTGCGGATTTTTATGCATTTATAGCAAATTTAAATTTGTAAAAAAGTATAGAATTCGTACAAGAAGTAAAATTGCAGTAAATACCCAAAGCACGATGCAAGATGTAATAATTGGACGGAGGAATGCATCTTTGTTTAGGTTCCATTCAATTAAATCTGTTTATAAAAAGATAGATTTGCATAGACATCCGCAGTCTAGCAATTATGCGTATCACAGTATTTACATCGTGAAGTTAATAGAATTCACGTCTTCGATTTTTAACTTCGACTGGGTCTATTTTTTATTACGAACCCTTCAATTGTTTTCAGTTTGCAATAATAGTATCACCCCGATAGTAGCCCAATACTTCTTCGCCCCTTATCCGAATGTCAACGTTTGCGTCTCACTCTTCAAGCTTTAACTATACTTACAAATCTCCGGCAAACTTTTAACTCGTTTCCCATTATCTTTCCACGCCTACATTAAGAGCAGTTCCGCAAAGAATGTCAAACGATAGCTGCAACACCGTCTCGTTGTTGATAGTATAATCAGCAGTCGGTCTAAACAATGGTTTAAACTGCGAAGCCGGTGTTAAGCGACGCGAACAGTGAATCTTGTAGCTCGCGAGGAACGCCTAATCTCTCAGTAACTCGGCCGGCCATACTTAGAACGGAAGGAACGGTAGACAGATTGCTGCAACTGCGCCACGTGCACCTTACTGGAAGGAGAGAGCTACCATGAAGATAGTTTCCAAGATAGTTGGACTCGAATTAATTACCACGGCATACGACCAGTGTAGCTTCTGCATCGTCACTTCCTTCTTTGACTTCTTTGTCGCGATCGGCCGATCTTCCACGAAACTATCTCTAACCGAAGCAGAAACTCGTGCGAAATAGACACAGTTTCAATCGGCTGGTAATTATCAACTGTTGAATTTGCACCGGCGTGCAAAGAGGTATCAGTCTCACGAGTTAATAGCACGGTTTCACTCCATTTTTATAAAGTATCACCATGTGGCAAAAGTCTGCAAGTTCCGCAATTTTCGAAAAGACCGTTCGAGCAGTAATGAGCGTTGCTAAGCCGCGGTTACCGGCGCGGTTTAAGAAATACTCGGTTCCCTTGGTTCGCGTCGTAAGCAGCGGATTTAATAACACGAAACGCGAACGAGCGCGTTGCATTTCCACATAGACCGTATCGCGGGGTGTATTAAAATCCCGTTAAGATGTAATTGTACGCTGCTCCGCGGAGCCGAAGATAAATAAAGTGCGGTCGGAAGCGTTTAGTAACCAAGTAGAGCTCAGGTATACTTTTCCACGCAGGATGCGTGCATAATCGAAAGCGGTTCAATTATTGCAGGATATAATGAATGTTATTTTGGTATACCGGATATCGCTGATGGTTACATTGCTCTTGTAACGCGTTCAATAATGCACATTAGGCAGCTAATCGATGGAGCAAATGCTTTCGAGTTCGATTTAGAAGGTTAGAAATAATTATCGTGTTCCATTGCAAGTTGGTTAATGATTCTGCGCCGGTATGTTCAGGGATTGACTAAGTACATACATTTCAAACCGAAATACCGATTGTGTAAGAAAGTAGAGGGTTTTTTACGTCCTTTACGATTTAGAGTGGTGATTTTAAGAATTATGTTCAATCGAAGCATGAAAGTTGGTAAAGTTAATTCTCAATGATGTTATGTGACTTAAAAGATATAAAACCGTATACTCAAATTTGTTGTATTTTTTCTTTCTCTATCGTTGTATTGATTCCACTCACTTATATAGTAATTACGAGTACCCGGTTTTAAGGTGAAATGAAAATATTGGCTTCATTATAATTTCTTTCATCGTAAAATTAAATAAAATTCGGGTTGTAGAGGGATACACAATGAAAATCCAACGCATATGAAAATATACATATATCCATTATGTCAAAAACGATTGATTATTATCGCAATATTTAGTTACAATTCCCATAATTTTAAAAGTGCTATTGTATTATTCTAATCTGAACTATGTAGTAATGATCTCCGGATTATTCTACATGAGAACGAATAAGTCTGTTCTATTAACTTACCGTTTTAATCTAAAAGGTTATACTCTTAAAAGGCTACTCCTTTGTCCTTTATTTGTATCGTGATTTCTCGTCCCATTGCAAACGTCTTCAGTGGTTGCTTTTAATTATCCAATAGCCCGAGCGGCGAAGGTATTTCGCTATAAAAGTTTGCTCTCAAACAAAAAGTTGGTTGTTGACGGTAGTTCCCGAACGAGCTGTGCCCGTATTGTTCGGCTTCCGTGCAATTCGACGCTTTCCCATAACTTTTACGCCCGTCAGGAGCCGCATAACTCCATCAACGAAACCTAATTTGCGGCGCGTACGGCCAAAGAATAAGGCTATCCTGTTTGCATAACCGCGTACAATCACGCCACCGATGGTGAACGAAGGGAATCGTTGTATGAAGGACAGGTAATAAGAAAAATCTTCTGATAATGCATCGCCGTCGGGTAATTATACGGGGTAATAGTCAGCTACCTTATAAAGTGAGCCTCGTGGAAACGGAGAAAGTGAACCTTCCACTTTTCCCTCCTTTCATCCCGCTGGCATTCACTTGCTTTTCTGGCCAAGTGTGCCTCCCGGGAATAGGTACTGCGCTCTGTAAAAGAGTTCTCCGTTTCCTCCATTCCTGCGGAGCGTTGCGATCTCGAGCCGGTGAAACGCCTTTCAAAATTACCGCGTTAAAAGTTCAAAGCGTCGGCTGTTCGACATTAGACGAGTATCCCAGTTGCTGTATATTCGGCGCGCTCTCGTTTCGAAACTTACGATTGCCGCACCGCTTGGTTAACTTATTTTCGTTTCGATGCCCTGGAAATTTGTTTAAATACCCAGAATGCAAGGGAATTCCGTAAACAACGGGTAGGGATTTGCTTTGCTTGTTTGTTATTCGCAAACTAATGCTGTCGTGGTCAGGTAGAAGAATGAGCAAATGCAATTCCCTAGTTGGAAACTCTCTGCTTTTGATAGGCGAAGCGTGCGGGAATTCGCGATTACATTTGCAATTTCTAATTCGCCGTTAATTGAACGGAACATTCACCGTGCAACGAATTCGCGTACCGAGAACGGAACAAAAGTACGCGAATCTGTTCGCCGGAACGTTTTTCACGATTCTTCGATAGGTTTGGCTGATAGTTAAAGTCGGCAAGATGTAGCGCAGGGACGGGTAACACGAACAGTTAGCTGGTCGATCGTTAATTTCCAGTCTAATTTCGAAGTTGTGGAAAACTACTGGCAAGATGTAATTTTACCCGAGGTCGCAGTTCACGCGCACCTCGATGCAATTTGTGTTCCATGGCATCGCATTTATCTTCGAAAGTGTTTATGGATCCTGCGGAGCGGCAAGATAGTGCACTTGACCTTGTTGCTAAAGACGAGCCATTAATCGCTTCTGTGCATCACCTAGATATACAGTTATTCGCAAAATTGAGTGTACGTCTATGTTGGGAATAACGTATAGCTGAAAAGCAAATGTAAACACGCGCATTCATAAGCAAAAAGAAAAAAAACGCAATATATAGTCTAACAAATAATTTATAACAAATTCTTGAAACAAAAATGATTATTTATGTACAATGGCTACGAAAAGTATTTTTGCATTTAAATACTCAATTAAATTCAACTATATTAAGTTTTCTATTATTTAATAGCTGTAGTCATGTAATAGTTACGATTGAATGGTACAAAATTGATTATATTAGAATCTAACTCAGATACATATATTAAAACTCAAAAATATAGTGATGTACGAACACTTTTGTAGCTATTGTATATTTAATAAGAAACATAAAGGTGTAGGTATTTTACTGATACAAAATTGAGCAAATGCATCGATATTTTCGTTATTGCGCATACGATATATATATATATATATAGATTAATATTTTGTTGCAATGCCTCTTAAGTCAATGACCGCCTGCTATCTTCGTGGCATAGAATGAATTAATTTTCTGCAACAGAATACGAAATATCGTTCCATCCTCCTTGTGTTGCGTATTGTATAGTAACCATTGTTTAACTACTTTTCATTGCCTTCATTGGAGTACGTTCAACTTTTGTGAGTAACTGTACATGATTCTTACTTCGAAAATTCGTTTCCAATTTCCAAGGAGTCGGTCGTCAGAATTTAATCATCGCTGCGATTTAATGGTTTAATTAAAATTGTATTTCTGCTGAAAGAACGCGTATCGATTTTGTTCGACAAAAATGTTAATAACGTTCGTGCAATATTGAACGAGAAACAGGATGAAAATAAAAGCCGGAAAGGATATCGGGTCGACTTTAGAGACAAGAGATGAGAATTTTTGAAATACTGGAAGCATTCTATCGATCCCGACACGGATCTTCCTTCGCTTTGTAATGGAAGCGTAAATAGAAGTTCTAAATCCTTAAGCAGGATGTCTTGAGGGATGAACTGACCTGATTCGTTTCACGTTTGTACCTGCCATACGTGTCTGGCCCATTGTGGGTCAGGATAGCATGTAGCGGTAAAGAGAGGAAGCGGACGAGTAAAGACTGATCGGAAAGAACGATGGTGGAAAGACAAGATGAGAATAGAGAAGCATCGACACGACGCGACGCGGCGTATCGACTGCGTCATACAGTACGTCGTTTAGAATTCAGACCGCGTGACTGAAGCATTATACTATCCATGGGACCAGCTGACATATCGGACACCTGAGTCACTCTCAATTTAAAGGATTTACGAGCTATCCCCTTCTGAGCATGTTCGCTGCTACATGCTCTTCTAAACGTTGTCGAATATACGTGGTTTTCGATACAACACGATGCGTGTATGTGGTGAAAACGCGAAGAGTTCATTGTTACTGGATTATTAGTGTAGGGAGACTATGAGGAGGGAAATGTCAGGATCCGAATTAACTCCAAGTCCTACCATCGTGAATATATATTTCCCGATTGTATAAATGACGGCTTGTTAGAGTGCCAACCGTTCGCCTTCGTGCTTACCCTGTAACTGCCAGAAATCGCTCTAGCTTGCACCCCCTAAAACTCAAGGATAGTGGCCGTCGTCGCCTGGCCGCGAGTCTCGCTATTTTATGACTTGTCCACGACCGACAACTGACAACCTACAGGCCCAAGCACATGGTCGGATGGGTTTTCCCCGATTTCGTGCCTTCATGGGCTCCAAGTGTTTAAAAAAAAGCCTACAGCCTACATTAGAAAATTATATTTATATTAGACGGGAAATCTTTCGGCTATCAAACAAAAAAAAAGAAAAGAATTGAACGGCAAATCGATTAAAATGGCAAATGCATGCATGATTGATTAAACTTATTTCTGGGTTTACAAATAAAAGCAGCAGTAAAATTGGCCGAATACATATTACAGCCCAATATATTATAAAAGAGGATACAACATAGTTGAAACATTACTTAAGCTTCTGCGTCTCTACTTCCATCTGTTCTACTCCCTTTCCAAAGCCCTTTGGTCTTCTGGGCAATTATCAGCCACACGCGACGTGACGCCGCGCTCAACATAATTAATCCAGCAAAACTACGCTGGAAAGGGGATTAGATCGTAGTTGGAAGGACGATGTAACGGTGCAGATAAGCTGGCTCGCATAATACGTCTACACCTATACAAATTTCAGGAACCGTTTCGAGTCTAGTACGCGACGCGGTTGGTATTCATGCACGTCCGGTTGCAGATTGATTGCTGATCCCTAAATTGTCCCTAAAGTTGCTTTACACGTTTCACCGGCGTACCTGAGAAGTTATGTTCCCTTGGCTATGTTTACGTAACTTGACGTGACGGATATATAGTTACTGTCTGGCGTTAACTAACTAACTAACCGGCGTATCATCAGTCGACCAGCCTTCTCCGAAGGTATCTGTGCCTCCCAATTAGTCGAGTTGGAATTGCAGATTTGTCGGAACTTGAGTCGAATGGCTTGGCATAGGTCAATGTTCCTTCGTGTTTATGCATTTCCCTATCGAGATTCCTGAAAGACCATATGAAAATGAGTTCCCGCCTTCCTCCATTGAATCGACGCATGCGAACCGACGACGATTATCGATGCGTGTCGTAGTTAATTGGATTCTGAGAACAAAAGTCTCGGGGGACTAAGGATATGGATTTTCATTGTTAAATCTTGATCGCGGAATAATGGGTTATGAACAACAGCAACCAACGAGTTCGGTTTATGGAAACACACCACAATGACTGTTTGATAGCTTTGAAGTAATTAACAGCGCAGCTTTGATGAATAGTTCCACGTGACGCAAGCACAAGCCTTTAGGATAGACATACATCGAACGCAAGGATGTTGCGTACGCGGTCGGAAGTTGTAGATAGAAGAGGAACGGAAGTTGTGCCGCGGAGTTTGGCGAACTTCAAGACAGCCGCGGTTCGAATGCGGTGAAACTTCGCATGATCTGTATTGTAAACGACGTCCTAGGCGACAGGCGAAATATTAAAAAGGGACACTTCAATTTCCCGCGACTGTACCTGGTGTAGAAGTTTCGCGACGAGGTACTGGCCGGGAATTAAGCGTACGTGGCTGGAGGAAAATTCATTAACAGAGGTAAAAGTACTGGAGGTGGATCGTAAATTACCGCTAAACGGATGTGTCCCCGAAGAGTACATGTTCTGTCTCACTTAGCGGTGAGGAGCATTCGGGGCGAATTTTTCACGATAGGAAAAACCGGTGCTTCGTTGTTGCCGGACGTAATCCAACTTGTTTCGGGGCTTATTTACGGGTAATTCAATGGCGAGAATCAGAGTCGTTTGTAGAAGACCGCAACGTTCGTATCAATTCTTGTTACGGCGAGGCAACGAGCGGCAACTTCTGGCAGAGGCCAAGAAATCCCAGGTTGCCCTAAATCCGAAGCAAAAAGCGCTCGAACGAAGACACGAATACTTAAAAGCAAAAAGAAAGATTCATGAAAGGGGGGGGGGGCGAGGTTTGTGGGTTAGGTTAAACCTTGGGACCCTCCGTGGTTCAAAGGCGTGGAAAAAACAACGCGTGGGCGGATGGGGAATGGTCTGTTAAGAGGAGAATGGTGGTACAGCGGTACGGAAAGAAAAGGAATAAGAAGAGCGTTTGGAACCACCGTAGGATCTCCGTAGCGATTTGTTCGTGAGGTTTGATTTATAAGTCTGCGAGACTTGTCACGGGGGTGGGTAACCCCCACTGTCTTCTCCCTCCTCGACCGTTCGCTATGGGATAGAAGAACCGTCGTTGGACCGGTGAGGGAAAGAAAAAGGGGGAAAGAAAGAATGTGGGGAGAGGTAAGGAGTTGGGAAACGATCGCCGGTCCGTGGCTTCACTTACGGATGATGCATTGCTCCGCAGTCGACTTCAGGCACAGAAGGATGGAACCGCGGTAATGGATTCCGAATGGTTGGAAATAGTCAGCCCCTGTCACCGAGATACCCCGACAGCTTTGCTTCGTACCGGCCGGAATTCGCGATACGCGAGTTGAACCATAGCGCGCTGGATCTCCTAGTAATCCAGCCGGATCTATGGTGGATTTTAACAATTTCTTCGAACGGACGACTGAAGATGCTATTTCTATTACTATTAGATTGTTGCACGTGAAATGGCGGATTCAAGGATAGTATAGCAATTATTATAGAGTTTTTGTATATCGAGAATATTTCTGTTGGTATAGTGTAATTAGTATGTTTCGAAGGAAGTTACGGTTAAGCGGTTAGTATCCAAATTGGTTTTCGAAATAGCTGCTTTTATGAAACGCCAATCGAGACGAATCGGAAGAGGTTTAGTTGCCAAACTTATGCTTACCCAAAGCTATTTGCGTTGAATTCCGCAGAACTTTGGTACATTCGAGTCAATATAGATAACTTTGAGGCATGGCAACGGATGCTGACGACTATGGGGACGTCATATCCTAAACCGAAGCCTTCAAATTCATGGGTCTAAGTTCCTATGATGCAAAGTGTTTTAAACAACGCTCGCATGGCTTTACGCTTATATAAAATACGTGTAAACAATACATATTGACATTTTAGAATTAGATTTAAAAATTTGTGTGATATGTATATAATGGCAAATAGGATTTGATTAATGTATCAAAATAGAATACTATAATACCTATATACAGGATACACATATGTACAGTCAACCCTCTTCGAACACACGGTTTCGATACAACACAATGCAAAAGTTGAGACACTTCTCCTTTAACACCGACATTCTTATGAATTAGTTTTCATGTAGCAAGCCTTCGCAAATTTGGGCAATCCTCATATAACACCAATATTTCAAGTATACATTTACGTCCTGCCTAATTTAAAAGGTACCCGACAGTCGCTATAGTTCTCGTGAATACGCATTCCTCTGATTTTCATCACGCTAAGGTTTAATGTTTCGTTTAATACGGCTTCGATAAAATACCGAACAAATTAACCGTGTTATATGAGTAGACTGCGGATCTTTATGCAAAGTGAAATGTTGATAGCCGCAATTGAAAGAATGGAATCAAAATGAGTAATAATTTCGCTCTCCAAATGTTATAATTGGTTCTCTAGTTTGAATATTTGGTGCATTTTTACGTCTTACGTGCAGCGTGCTTCTTTCTCCAATTTCAGATTTTCCGTAAACGGATAAACATCCGCAGTCTATATATGAGGGTTGACTATACATATAATAACATTAGTTGAATATAAATACAGTGTATAATATTTAAGACAAGTTGTGACAATATTTATTCAACGTAGATGTTAAGACTAGAAAACATCGCATTCATTTATTGACCTGTCCCTTAATATTTTCAAGGATAAATACTTATAGCCGGAGACAACAAACTTTATAGTACCCAAAAAAATCCAACACCACTCATTACCGACTTCGTACACAAAGCAAATAGACATATCATAAAAAAGCCATTAGCAGACAGGACGACCACGAACTCCATAACGGTAAACTGCCCCCGACCGACAATACCTGCTTGACGTGTCGGATTTTCCCCAGAAGACGTGACTGCACAATCATAGATTTCAACCCCCTACAAATTCTTTCATCTCATTGGGCAGACACACTTTCCCACCTTCACACCTTGAAATTAAAGACACGCTCTCACGCTCGCGAATCTGTACATAAATACATCGAGTAGAAGATAAGATAGTTTGAAGAAAGCAAACTTTGTAACGACACGACATAACACGAAAAATAAAGGCAGTTACAAAGGTGAACTCAGCAATAGCCAAATTATTTTTCACCTGGCTCAGCATGTCAGTGCACACGAGCTACATTGCCTAACACAAACAGTAGATGTAAGTTGCCGTGAAAAATCTCTAGCACGCGAAACTTGGCACGTGTGCCACTTATTTGCCGTTCCTGATCTATGGTGCATGGATTTTATAATAATTGCACGGGAAAGAAGGTGGATTCCTACATGTATAGTTGCGCGTATTGTTATCCGCGCTAAACCTCCAGTGTACTCGTGCGAACGAACCCGTAAAATTTGCTAGCACGAACGATAGAATCTTTTTGCGACGATCAAAAAACGGCAGCCTCATTTTTATCGATCTAGGCAGAACGCGGTGAAACATAAAAACGTCGATAACGTTAACGAACGGAATTGGCGATTTTTATTTCCAAGTTGGCGTTCGTCCAGTTGCGCGCTATTTTACACGCTTCCCAGAAGCTCGTTCGACAGCATTGTTAGGAGAAACGCAGATTGGATATTGGATTTCACGTACGAGCCACTCTTCGCGCCTTTAGCGTGTGCAGCATCCTTTCCTCTTCGTTGTTCTGTGGATGTGCACGACGCTCGGTGATCGCCGGTATCAAAACTCGAGAGGCAATTAATCGCCGTTTCATCGTGTTAGCCATTTTTACGCGACGCCGATCCCTGCCGTATTTGTTAAATTCTTCTGACAAAGGGGTCTTCAATGTTGCATCCCGATTTAATTTACTTTTCCAAGAAGCATTTCCGCCATTTATATCGATAGTATTATAAACGAACTGCAGGACAGGATTAAAACTCGGAGCTTTTAAAGCCGACCACTTCTAATTGGTTCGTCAAACGGCTGGAACGTCGGCGAGACTCGTTAAACGTTGTAATTGGCGAATTCGAAGGGTGTCGATAACGCCGCCGAGTCACAGGAAAGATTCTTCTCTGCTGGAAAAACGAGCTCTGCTGTGATTTCGTCTACCGGCTCTGATGGAATTCCGCTAGACCACACGAGCCTTTCCAAGCGGTGTATTTTTGGTCAGATTTGTTAAGTTTCCCGTGCTACTCGACCGCATTCGCAAGCAACGCTGCGATCGATCTCGTACGATTCGTGAAACGCACACCGACACGTCGCGAGTTCTCCCTTTGATCAATCGACGGCCGATCGAGCGTGGCATGCGTGTCAGTGACACGGATGCCTTTGCTGCATTAATGAACGCAAACGCGCGTGACAAGTAATGCAATTAATTAGAGGCCAACGCCACCCTCAGTTTCAATATTCCCGCTGTGCGACACTCGCAATGTTATTGCGCTTGCAACTGCGCAACTGAATTCGTAGTTTCCCGACCCTTGCAAAGATAGTGACAGGCTTCCGATTACTTGCAACGATAACGAGAAACATCGAATCGATAGTTGTTCGCGGATTTTAGGGAACAAATGTGCACCTGTATTCAATGCAGCGCTAAATTGTCGCTGAAGGCAAATTTGCCGTTTCCTAGATACAGTGGCCGCCAAAAGTTTCGGGTTAAAGTGTAACCTTATTATATTAACTCCTTATCCCTTTAAGGGGCTTGCTATTAGTCCGGAAGTTGTATGGGCAAAACAAAATAGGCCTGAAATGTTTAGTTCGTGCGTTGTACGAATTAAAAAAAAAGTAAGAAAATAATTAAAATATCGGTGAAAAATATATTTTTAAAATAGTGCGAGAGAAGCGATTTCCTTCATAAAAAATAGGTGTTTCGTTTAACCATTTTTTGCAATTTTAATAAGCACTTAACTCTGAGATATAAGATTTTTTTTCTTTTAAAGTTTGTAAGTGGGTTTAAAAGAATCCCACCGTGCAAGTTCGGTACAAAAAATAGGTGGGACATTTTTTAAGCTGTGCTTCAAAGAGTTAAAGGATTAAGGATTAAGGTTTTTCGTGGAAAAAATAACACTATAGGAAATTGTGAGATAAATATTCAATATTTATTGCAAGGTGTTATCCTCTTATTGCGTATTGTATTTTCATGTTTGTAATTAGTTCTTACATATCATTTATTGAGGAATAGATAAAGGAAATTTGACAGAAAGTTGAAACCATGTTAACACGAGTATGGCCGTGAAGGGGTTAATAAAATGAGCGATACTTGAAAATAAAGGTTTACTGTGTAAATATGTTGTGTATTATAGCTTATAAAATATCATCATATTAATTTACTGGACGAAAGAATTTTATTAATGCGTACCTTAAAGTGAAGTAGAGTTATAATTTGCTCAAAAACTTTTCGCAGCTATCGTATCAGTCGAATTTTTGGTATGTTCTGTATGTTCCTGATGATTCAATCTATCGGAATCAGTGTAAAGAATGTTTCTGAATTGTAAATTTAATTTTACGAAACAGGAATACAGGAATTCTGTGTGTCAACAACGGATTAATATCGAAACAAACATGTACTTGTATTTCCGTTTTTCGAAAACTGTTTTATCAAGTTCGAAAGTGTTGACCGGGTTTTGTTTCGGCACACCATCCGGTATTGTGTCTATTGGCCTAAACGGATGTACCAATCCAGACGAATTGTTTAGGTCTGGTATTCGGTTTTTGCGCGCGGTGTGTTTCACATGGTTTATCTCTAGTATAGCGTGTTAACGCGAAATGCAGCCAGCCACTGGCAGTTAGCTCGAATTTGTATCATCGTGTTCGAACAGATATTTATTTGATAGCGACTGTTATATCTGTTTTCTCGCCCCAGCAATTTAACGTTATTATCGTTTATGAAAGATTTAGCAAATAATTAAACACATTTTATATTATAATCCCTTGTTTATCCTTTAAATGCGATTACGATGAAATTGTTATATTTTCCGCTCTTTTCTCCAGCCATTAAGTATAGAAAGTGCACCAATATTCAGGTGCGAGCCAGAAGTCACGATGCATGCTGTTGAAACGTCAATTTATAGTTCTCCGGGCCCATGTACTCTACGATATAACGGATCCGGTTGATTTTACCAAGCGCTACCATACAAGCTGTATGCTATGGAGTGCAGGACATAAAGAGATAACTAGACCGAGCCCTTATTGGTAAACCATAATTGGTTGTACCACATACGAGCACTTCAGTTTCGAGATCGACAATGCCTCGTTGAACGCAGCATGTGGCTGAACGCGCTACTGCAAATTAACGGGACGCCAAAAACAGAATTAAATTATTACAGTGTCATACTAGATTATTATAGCGTACCTTTGAAAAATGACAAAGAAGAATGGAAAATAATTCAATGGCAATTTGATGATAATTTATGCTTCAACCCTTTTTATACGGCTCCTTCGAATTGGAAATTAGACCATAATTATAGAATAATTTTGATTAACCGGAAAATATGATAAATATGAATATTTGCGTATTTTGAGCTTACGTATTTAGCGAATGTTTGCCCAATGTTTGAGAGTCAATAAGAACTGATATCTAAAATAACTCATTATTTATCGTTTTAATACAAATAATGCTTTATACAAACTGCATTGTATTTGTTGGAGCTCGATGAATGAATGCATTTCAATTTTTTTACGTCTTAGGCTTTCTAAGATATCGAGTAGCTTCTTTTTCACATGACGCACTATTTTAAATAGCAGTTCTTATTGATTCACTCTGCATACTGAAAAAGTTACCATTTTGTACCTTTTTATTGCACCTACAATTTTATTTGAATAGCACTTTTTCCATTTTGTAAATCAATCTCCAGTTGATTTCTCATTGTCGGATGTAGGGAATACGCGATTTATCGATCACTTCGATCCGCCACGGACAAAAGTGGCGAACTCATTGGTGTATAATTAGATTAATACAGCATCGATTTCGGTTCTGAGTAGAATGGATGAGTTGTACGAGATCGTTTATTGCGCCGTGACCTCGAGAACGTAGCGCTTAATCCATGGTACTTCGTTCGATAAAATAAAATTCCAGCTCTGTGAAACTAACCCATCCGAATTCAGGTAACTGTAGCCAAATTCGTTTACAAATTCGATTACTTCTGTATCTCGATGGTTTTATTGCTTTTCAAAAGAGTACACGATGATTTGACATTGTCAGAATTCACGAAGGAATCCCGTAACAATGATAGAACTTGCTTGACGCGTGTTTAAGGGAAATTCATTCATGAATTCTAAACAAGCGAGCGTGCAAAGAAATTCTTCGATACACCATAGTTGCGATCGAGAATTTTGACGATTGAAAATGTTTCATTGGAACGAGGTGAGTGAATGCACGATGGCTAGCAACGAAAAATACGAGCGCCGTTCCATTTGCGTCAAGTAATGGGAAAGCAAAACTTTATATAGCGCCAAGAAAATCCGTTAGGAACTAGTTTCTTCGTTGATAAAACTTGTGATATTTATCAAAAGTATTTCTAACTTTTCTACATGATATATTTTTCTATCTCTTATAGGAACACTTCCTTGATTGCGAAGTGTCTTTAGTAGAGCAGGATGTATGTACCTTTAAATTGAATTGATTCCATAAATAGCAAAGTGGAATATATTTTCCACAAGGTATTTTTGTAATTTGCTCTAGTCGTAAAAGTCTAAATACATCTGTAAATTTCAACTGTTTAAAAAAATACATAAGTTTCGATCATTTTAGGCATATTAATTTAATTATTAGATTGCGGACCTTCATGCAAAATCATTCTTTGATAAATAGAAGTAAAGAAATGGAAGTTAATCAGGGAGTAGTTTCACACCTTAAATTTTATAATCTTTTCTTTAGTTTGAATATTTTATAGATTGTTGCACATTAAATATATATCGTATATTTTTACATTTGTCATAAATGCAGTCTGTTGATTATTAATTCAAATCAGACATATTTTAGACATTAGACGTATTAAAGTATGCAAAATTGATTACTATAATTATATTTACATTTTGTTAGTCTTCTGATGCATCCGTGACGTCTGTTACACACCAATAAAATTACAAATTGAATACTCTTAACAGCAATTTTATTCGTACATTCAACGATGTTCCCTTTATAAAACATCTGTTAAGAATCTTGTTATCTTGTAATTTTATATTCTAAAAATTCTTCACCTCACTTTTAATATCCTAAGGTACGTCCTAAAGTATGTGAGTATCTAAAACTTCGAATATTGTATGTATGTAGACTTTCTCAACTGACTGTATTTTATTTGTGACAAATTTCTCTGAAATAATTTCCTGACATTTTCTACTGACTTACTGCCAATTGATTATCTTTCATCTGACTGATTCGACGGCGCGGGCTTTCATTTATTTTCACACCGACCGGAAAAATTGCCAAGTAACAACTTTCGAAAGATAACGCGTATGCGGTAGCTTAATTTTTAACAGACACGGGCAGCTGCATCCGCGTGCGAATCAGCAGTTAGTTGGTCTCCAAGATAACGACCGTCACGTAATCTTTTCCTTTGCCTAGAAAATTACATCTAGATAGTTGGTAACGTGTCACAATGGAAACGGAAGCTCGGAACGCTAATGATGGTCTACGGTAGAACATTAATATTCATCGAACACAACATATCGTTAGATTAATTACTTCGGCCTCAGTCATGGCCATTATTCATGGCCGCTCGTTAACACGTCTTAAGAACATAATTCGTGCGTACTCTCTCAACAATTCCGGTAGCTTGTAAAATGAACTCGTCGTCTGTTCGCGAGAAAGCAGCAGCGGCGTGCCTGTATTGTCTGGGCAACTCGCGGAGATTACTTTACCCGTGAGTGACTGCAATTCCCAACGCACGAGCGTCGTGTACTTGCAATAATATACGGATCCAACTGTGAATCAAACAATTATTCGCATGTACGCTGATGCGCGGCGCAATCTAACCAACAGGGCCCCGGGAACTACGCGCAGAGATAATTTCGCGAAGCAGTAGTCCTGCTTCGTGTAGGGAATCTCTGTACTGCGAGTTCCAGACAAAAGTTTCGAAGTTTTCAATGCCATTTCTTGGCTCGTACCGCAGATGCACGTAAACGCGGAATTCAATCCCGTGCCGCGTGTTCGAGCACATAATAACCTGCTGCTTTTGTACACGGAGTGTTTTATAATATCAGCTGTACCGATGGATAATCCATTTCTTTTGTTCGATTCGGTATCTTTTTTTAATAAAATTAAGATACTCGATTTTAAATATAACTGCTGTTATTTACTAAACTTTTGGGGCAAACTATAAATCCCCATTCGGGAAGAGGTTTATTCTCTTGATAAAGTAAATCAATCCATTTCACAATAGTGGATTACTTGTTGGTACACCTAATATACGAACAGGAAATAGAAAAATAATAAATAAACTTAAGGCATGTAGCTGCCATGCTTGATTTTGTTCTCTAGTTACATTCACATGCGATTGCTTATATATTTTTTTAATATACGCAAAATGGTCACAAATGAAACACTACTGCATCATCACTGGACTGCGGATTTCTATGCAAATTTATATTTTTACGAGCGCAATAGAAAAAATGGAATTTAACAGAAATATATTTCACCCTCTAAACATTGTAACCTGCATTTTATTTCGGTTCGTTTGCAAATTTAAGATTTTTGTAAACGCATAAAAATTCGTAGTCTACTCGTAACACAAGAACAAGGTTAATTAAGGTACACGTTTATATAAATTCTTTCTAAAGTTTTCACGTATTCTATTGTTGAAGTATATGTTGTGAAACACAGTATGTACCTGCATACGTGTTCAACCGTGTAGGAATATGTGTGCAACGTTCGTGCGTAACGCGGCATGGTTTACGTTGCTTAACGGCGCAAGCTTTGAACTTCCGACTATGGAGTGTCAGCTTCGCTCTCGCGCCTAACCGTCGTAATTAATAGCTGCAACGTCATTAACTCTATCAGCCGTGCCATCGCTCACGCGGCAAGGGGCACACTGATTTCTTTGTGCGTCTCCTTTGCCTCTGGCCGGCCACGTTTCGCAAAACTCGCCACTCATAATCCAGCCGTAGACGGTGAAACGGCACCTCTCGGTAGTGAAGGACGGTTGAATAGCAGGTTGCGCCGAGGGTGATTATCCTCAGGCTGTACAGAGGGCATAAATCATCAAGGCAAGGAGCTACTAGCGAGTGAAAACACAACAGAGCCAAAGAATACCATTTACATGATAATTCAAACTTGTTGAGAAGCACTGAAATTTTCCCAGTAATCTACAGAGCAACCGAAGTTAACCAAACTCATGTATAGATAGAATGCATTTGTTCTACTGGATCGACTAATTATTTGAGCGACAGCTTAACGCGAATCATCGGTAATGATCCACGCGATGTGCATTACGAAACGCTGTAGTGGTTGCTGGATCTATTTGCGATTATTCGGTGTTTAGAAACAGCCAGACGTTAAACGTGCGTGGGAGGAGGCTGGGATACTTGATTCTATTAATCATTCGATCACATATATTCCATTGTGAAACTTCTTCGTCTAGAATGACTCTATTATAATCATAATTTATAATGTTTCCCATTGTGCCGCGTTCTATCTATTCATCTAAAGAAAATAATATTACGCGAAGGAATGAAATAGCCGCGGAATGAATTCGATTCCTTCGAAGTGCCTCCGAAGAAAACGAGGCACTTTTCGCGATTCCCGCACATCTCTCGTAACAATCGCGGAAAAACTTACACGTTACACGCGATGCAACGTTTAAGCAACGCTTAAAGGGAAACGCTCCGAATGGATCGGCGAAATTGCGCGCAACAAAAGAAGTGCGTGGGAAACGCAATCGCGGTTGGTTTTTCCAACGTTTCTCGCCGATCGAAATGCGCCGCCGATTTCTGGCTTTCGAATAAAATTACCGAAGCGTGCTTTACTGCAATGGATCCCGCCGTCATCGATGACCGCAATCACGAGGGGGAACGGGGGTTGGTCGACACTCGGGAAAATAATTCGTCGGTCGATGGAAGGCGAAACGAATTCCAGCGCAAGAAAAAGGGTAGCAGGTTGGAGAGTTCTCGTTTGATAGGTCACGTCCAATGTTATCGAGATAATGCGACCTCGAAAGCCCTCGAAGGAAACGGTAATCGATGGTTCGAGATAAATGATTGCCCTGTCGAATATCTTTTGATGCGTACACGCCTTTCCTTCTTTGCGTCCTCGGGCAGGAATTAGTGTTAATGGCGTGTTATTATTCTTAGGGAGAAGAATCACAGATATACTTGGTTCATTTAATTGATTATCGTAGTCGTTTTGAGAAATGGGAGATTAGCTTCGCAATAAAAGCTTGATTTGTTGTGCTTTGTTTCGCCTTCGTGCTTGGAATTTGGAAAGCTGAATGGAAGACAAACATTGCGAGGTGGTCGGACATCCGATCCTAATGTAGTGTCAAGTTTAGGGAACAATTTGTCGACACGACCGATTCCGAAGTATGGGGGGGGGGGGGTTGGCAGATTAAGTTAGAGAGTTTCTACTTTCCCGAAGTCGAGTCACGCCCAGAAACAATGAATAGGTGGTGTCGATTTGAGAGTTTATGAACGAGGTGTTAAGCAGACACTTCAGATTTCCTTTGATAGAAGTTCCCCCGTGACAGGCAGACGAATATTTTCTCTACCGTTACGAAATCGTTCCTAAAGAAATAAATGCAACACCTTAATTAAGATATAAAACGGTTGAAAAATCTAATTTTTCCTGACGTAAAACCTGTGACACGAAAATTAATTGAGAAAAATATTTCAAAATTTATGTTCTGAGCTTGAGATTTCGTAATAAAGCAGCTTCGTTCGCGGATTAAATTCTAAAGGAACGATTAAGAAAAGAGGACGAACGTTAAAAATTAATTGGTGGTCGCGCTACCACTGAATAATTTTTACATAGAAGCGAAAGAGACGGTTGATAATTGGCGCGGAAATTGCGCTGATTTTCTTACTATAACATTCGCCGGCAGTACTTGCTTCTTCTCGCTGTCGACGTTGTACCGTGAATTTAAACGGTACTCGGTTCTTAACTACACTTTCTGCGCATCTTGCTTATTTCTGTCATTCCCTTCTTGACAGTCAAGGTGTTCTTTGTTCCTGAAACAGAATAGTCGAGGAAAGAAAAGAGGAGAAAATCGTTAGAGAGCTGAAGAAAAATACCGCGATAATGACATATCGATGCGATGAAAACGGCAACGTGGACAAAAGACGCAGAGAAGCCGTTCGCTTGCGCCTTTATTTCATCCGTACAATTTAAAATTTATCGCGAGTTACTTATACCTTGCGGTGAAACATTGTTTGGACTCACAACAATGACTTTGTGAAAACCTGAGCGAATGCTCTGAAGGTTTATCCATTGCTTGAATATTTCGAAATAATGAATGGAAAACAAAGACAAAGTTCTGAAGGCGTTTTTATAATAAACGCGTATTGCTCAGCGTCTCTTGTAATCGAGTCATCTCGTGCGAAACAGAATTCAATAGTTAAGGTTGTTATATAAATTTACGTTAATTTAACGATGCCCATTGTGGTAGACATTGTTGTGCATTATTTGCCAGAAAATGTTGTACTTCCACGTCAATTCAGGTTAGAAATTAACTCGCTGTCTTATAATTACGTATCACACTCTTGGCGTGAACTAGATCCGAGCATTTCTGAAATGACAATATTTGAAATGATATTTCAAGTAGCATATTATTTTATTTAACCTAATTATTAGGTCACCCATAATTTCGAAGATACATCTCATACAATTCTGTATGCTATTTTAATGATTATTTCTTTAGTCCCATTTGAAATAAAGAAAGAACGAAGTAACCCATTATTTGAAATATCTTTATTTCAAATGAATCGAGATTATATTTACTTTCAAATACCAGTATTGAAAATAACAGCGTGAAATAAATTATCTCAAATAGTTATTTCTTATTTTCGTTTCAAATACAATTTGTCCATATCAGGCGTAAACTGCGGAGAAAATAGAGCAAACATATTTAATATCCATAATAAAGTTTCTCCTGTTAGATCTTCAAAAATTAGCATAATATATTTTAATATTTCACATCTGACACAATGTTGGAGCAATGAATTGTTTTGCTTAACACGTTTAGTTATAAAAGAGATCGTAAGGCAATAGATTAATTAAGAAATCGACACGTCTCAGTAGTCGACTGAAGATTCCAGTAGTATTGCCTCGCATTGATCAGACGTTCGCGTATGCAGCGCCCAGAATGAACCGCGCGCGTTTCCACCTACAATTTCTCAATACGTATCTTCCTCTTCACTCCTCTTTCATCCTTCATGAGTCAGAGCAAACTGCAATTTGCTACGTCCGCGTTTTTCTTCTCTCCAACTTCTCGTTGGATTCTAGACGGACTACCCAAGGAACATGAACAACCGCTTTCCTTGCATTACTAGGCCGCGTAACCGGCCCGATTCTGTTTTTTCTTCGACTCACAGTCTCTGTTCGGGGCAAGAAGAAGACAGCGAAGGAACTCGAAGACAAATAGCGCGGCGAAAAAAGGAAGGATCGTGGATGGAAGGGGTAGAAAAAGAAACTCACCCTAACACACGGCGCCTCATCCGAACCCGCATTGTATACCCCAGACGGCTGGATATTACGAGCACGAGATGTTCCTGGCGTTCTGCTTTCTTTTCCCTTTCTCCTCGTTCCAGGTCCCATGCTTTCTTCGCTCTTTCCGCCCATCCTTTCTCTATCCTTCTGTAGCCGAGGACGGATACTAATGGCCCGGAAGAGGCAAGAATGCGAGACTCCCAAAGGATGCCGCGAAAGGATTGCCGCCCTTTCCGTGAATGCAATATTTCAGAGAGCAAGGGAGCTGAAATAGCCAGGTTGAACGAGAGTCTCGCGTCGTTTAAGGGCGCGAAATCCTTCCCTGACAAATTCTTCCAGCGATTAGATAGGAAAATAAATGAACAGCTTCGTCGACTCGATAATAAGGACGGGCGAAAAATGTCCCCACGGAGAAATACCGACCGGCAGACGTTCGAGATCTTAACGATTTTAATTATGTTACGCCTGTGTGTGCGCTGAGTGCACTATAGCGAATGACGGACAGAAATAAAATGGAAATGACTGTGTATCGGCGAAAGATACAGACGTTGGTAATCCTCGTAAAAAGTAAAGATGTCGAGGCAACATCGTTGTCTCAGCGATCACAAACTTTTCTCGTCGATATTTTTACAACCGGTTCATTGGAAAGGCTAGCCAGGTCGACAACTTTAGATCCCTCTTACATCTCTGCATTTTCATTTACGAAATAGTTTCGTGCGCGAAACATTCGCCGGGAACACATATCGTCGTGTGCCGGGTGGCGCGGAATTTGCGCGTAAAATTTTTCAGTTTAATGACATGCGGTTCGACGCGTAGTTGGGAGAACATCGACACTTGGAGCCCATAGTCTTGGCGGAAATTTCTTCGTTCAGGTGCGCGTAAAAGCGTAAATAACGCGTGACGCGTAAAAAACGTTTTCGCGGATGAAAACGTAAGAGCGAATAAGTTCCGACCGGCCTTTCATTCGGCGAAAGATTTTGAAAAGATGTAAAAAAGCGACTGACGGAGGTCCTCCCTCTTGCTCTTTCCATTCGTTCTCTTAAATCTTCCTACAAAGAGCCCCTTTCACTG
This sequence comes from Eucera pruinosa, assembly GCA_028830335.1. Lineage (NCBI taxonomy): Eukaryota > Metazoa > Arthropoda > Insecta > Hymenoptera > Apidae > Eucera > Eucera pruinosa. The sequence continues at coordinate 13,018,912 of JAMYCR010000004.1, read as the reverse complement.
CACGCTGCCTTTTCATCCATTCAAGCCGATCACAGCTTGAAAACTTTTGACACTATTTAAATACTCAGCGCTAAGGAGCTTACGTCTTGTAATTTTCGAAAAGCGTTGCGAGGTTGTCCTCCCCCCCCCCCCTCCTTCCTTCTACCTCGTGTTTGCAAACTCGGACAAACTGGGTCGTGTTTTAATCGATCGTCGAATTGTTTTGTGTGTTCACTAGATTGAAGTGAAAACAGAGTACACTCGCACGCGCAGTGTATAGGCGAAGTTAAGTAAAAAAGAAGGCGAGAAAAATAAATGGGAAGATTCTTCAATGGAAGAAACAACCGGACTATTTCGGTGATTTATGGCAACCTGCTAGATGGAATGAAAATCTGTCGAAACGACGGATGACCAGATCCGTTCGAACGCGTAGCCTCACCTAGCCGGCCAAAGATATTGGATTGCCTCCACTGTTTTCCTTAAGAGAGCCTCGAAACTCAAGATAAATCAATCGGTTGCGGATATTGCGGCGACCCGATTTTTCACTCTGACGGCTACCTTCGATTTCCCTTGTCTTCGTTTTCAAGGATCGAATGTTACACAGAGTAAACTTTGCTCGCACCGTTCCACTGACAATTTATGCTAACACTGTGACCCTTTTACAACAGTTTAATATAGAACGGAGATATCAGTTGTTAGAAGAAAACAAAAAAAAAGGAAAAAGATGGGAGAATAAAAGTTTCGCGAAAGGTGAGTGCGAGAAAAGAAAAAAAAATGGCAGTCGGAATCGCTGGCCATTTAAAAAATGGAACGAAGGAGAAAATATTCGGAGCGAGGACGGAACTTCTCATTTTCTTAAGTACTCAACGCACTGTCTCGCTCTAAAGTATAACATCACGAAAACGGGGCGTCTTAACCGCCAAAGAGCAGGATCCCCCTTCGTCGCTTGGAAACTCGTTCCTTGACAATTTACTTAAAATCCGTTGGTAATGAAGTCCTTCCCTGAAAATTCGGATTTTAATGGGAATATTCTCTGTCGGCACCAAGACTCTAGCCGGGGAACGTATTTCATCAGACTTGATCCCTATTGAGCCCCTCGTCGAGCCACCCTACCCTCGAATCTTTCAGAAAAAAAGAGTTTCGTCGAAAAGAACCCCCCCAAATCTCATCGTTTTAAGATTCTCTTTTTTTTAGGGTCCATCTGGCCAATCTACGCGAAACGATTTTCCTTTACATCATTCGCGAACGGAGGGTCGCGTATCGTTGTTCAAAGTCAATTTTGTAGTTCATCCTCCCAAAGATACTCCCCTTCGTCATCCGGCTAATTCGAACCACCATTCACGACCCTTCGCGACGCATGAATACTGACGAACGACGCGACGGCAGACGTTCGAAAATCTATATCGAATGCCTACACACAGATCCTCTCTTACAAATTCCAAACGATGGCAGCGTAAAGGACGATAGGTACGAGACCGGTCCGGTACACTGTTCGGAATTTATAAAATGATATGCAAATCCTAACAATATCCTTCTATTCCTGCCCTCGCTTCGATTCAACCTGTCCCTCGTTTTCCTTTCTTTTCTGGTTAAACCCTTCTCCCTTTCTTCTCGCCGCGCAACGCCACGACTTGTTTCCTGCATAATGCATGCCCCTTCTCTTATCGATGGTCTCGGCTGGGGCCGTTTCGAGGGTGACGAACCGCACACGACTTTGAGAGCCGGTGCACTCTCGTCGGGCGCGAGATCGACCATTTAGGCGTCGTTCAGGCAGCGGTCGAACCTTTTTCGCGAATGACGATGCATCAATGTTTCAAGGAAATCACGAGGACTGACGTATCCATTTCGTGGCTTCAATTATTTATACCGTCGGGTTCCCTGGATGCCTCGAGTTCTTTTCTTTCAGCGATATCGATTCACCCTCGCGATTCAACCTGCTTCAGCTGCACCAACGCTTTTCTAGGATTTTTCAATTGCGGAAAATTATACGAAAGGTGTCTCCTCTTGTGATAAAGATGACTAGAGGTTATATCTTCTGATCCAGCTAGCAGAGAACGAAAATGTTCAGGTGTTTTGCGAAATTCGCTCATCTACAAGCTTTTTCGCGTCGCCGGAGTTAAAAGACGAGTATAATTGCGAAGAATGAGACAACGTAACGCGCCGAGGCTAGATCCTTTAATGCGGGCGTTACACGGAGCTAATTTAACGACACGGTTTACGTTTTGTCCGCTAACGCGTGTTCCGCCGCGAGGTTCCGTGTGTACCGAAACGTGAGTCGCATAACGACGTTGGGTTCCATGGGGAGAGAAAACCATAGACACATTCATTTTTGTTTTCCCCTAGCTTCGTGGTTAAGATAAAGTTAAATTAAATTACGAGGTCGAGGTAGCTTTTATCGAAAAGATATTGAAATGACAGAAGTTTATAGCGCGTAATAAAATATCTGAAAAATTCCAAAAGGAAAATTAATTGAATTCAAATTAGGGAATTAATATTTTTCTTGGAGTTTATTTAGAATTTCGTAATAAAATTTTCGTAGCGAACGCGTCAAAATTCAACGCAAATATTGTGCTTTTCGGCTACTTTTAATTTTCTTCCATTAACAAACAAGTCGCGAGCAATTGTGTAATGTCCTTACGTTGCCGCTGCTTGCCGAAAAACGTGTCCAGAAATGTAGGAGGCATGCGAGCAGCAGTCACGCACGCGGGTTACACTCGAAACGGGATGCACATCCTGCTGGAGATGGTGCACCGCGTGTCTGAATAGCCCTTGAAATATTACAGAGGCTTTTTCTTCTTGAACACGTGCTGCAGAGTCACGTTTTCGCGACACGGAAAAAGGAAAGACTGCCGGTGCTAGATGTTATAAATACTTCGAACGAGCGAAAGAAATTCAATAGTATAAGAAAATTGTCGATAAAAACCTTGTACCAATGTTACCTCTACATTACATGGGGAATACTTTCCGGAAAGGGAATTTTATTTCCACTTTCTACGGTGATAAACTAAATTCAACCTTTTGTTTTATTTAAAGCGTAGCCTCAGACACTTTTACGAGAAAAGATAACGGTATACGTCTGAAAACATTTGCCGAAATTTTTCTTTCTTTTTAGGATAGCTTTCCTTTTTGGATGTTGTAGTTTACCATTTTTAACGTATAAAGTGTAACGAATTATTCGAAAATTATATTTACTTTATCGAGCGCGCAACTGGTTTACTTTAATCCTGGTTTTGCGAGTAATTTTACGCGGAACCAAGATATTCACGGTTGATTTTGCAAGCACCGCGAGCTCCCGAGTAATTAGTCAGTGTTATAGCGTGTATTAAACATTGATCATGGCTTCATTATCAAAGAACGCCTGGTAAGCGCAGCACGTCTCTTCGAACGTGACCGAAACTTTCGTTCCTGTGTATAAACGCTTTTGTTCATTAGCCATACGTTTGATTACTACTCTACATCAATATCAGCTCCCAGGGTTCATGCCGGAGCGAGTTTTCGGTTCCTCAATTATGCCGCCCGTGTTTTCACGTGTTCGATGTGATGAAGTGCAAACGGGCGATGTGTACCTGCCTAGAAAGCTCCTCCCTGTTCCCTCCTTTCGGCAATGTAGGCTAGTATAATTGCTAAACGCTTACTTAGCGTATGCTTCCTGATGTAAGATACTTAGCGAGCTGTTTGCAAGTCGTCAGGTTAATTTGTTTGGAAAATATATAGGCCGTTTTGGTAGTTCAGAGCCGGCGCTGAAAGCAACCTATTCCAAAGCGGTCTATAATGATCTACAGGGTAGTTTTACCAGATCCTCTTCTTTTTTATCATGCTAACAAGACTGTAAGAATCTACTTTCAAACATAGTCGAACATTTCCGGTTATTTTATGGGGTAGAAGACAAAAGTTTAAGGGTAAAGGCAGAATAGAGAAGTCGCGAGGGAATACGTGAGTAGTTGTTTGACGACCAAGATTAGGAAGGTTACGTAACGCCTCTGTATTATTCCAAAAACGGAGAAATTAGATGGAGAAATAGTACCCACATATATGTATAATTCTTGTGTAGTTTAAATTACAGTTTCTAGTTCTCAACACTATTACCAAGAATTACCGAGAATTAAAGTGCACTTATTTGTAATAAAGAAACCAATACGATAGACATTCGAAGGAGAAGCAGCATTCGATCTCGCAGCAAGAAGAGGGCAACTCCACTTTTGATAGTTTTTTTAGTTATTGCGTATAATATTTGTAAAAGAACGTTCTACGCTGTTTCCCGCTCTCAAGAATAATTTCAATTTTAATTTTAATTTTTTTTAACGGGGTAATTGCCCTTAGTAGGTTATAAGTGTAAGTATAGGTACAGATAAGGATACACGTTAACAAGAATATCTTTTGTTGAATTTTCATTCTTATACTATCAAACGCCACTTAAAGCACAAAAATGTAAGTGTCCAAGTTTTACTTCGAGCCACTGTACTTGAAACTATCAAAAGTGCAATTGCGTCTCTCTTGCTGCGAGGCACTCAAACATGTAGCGCAACGAAAATAAATCTTAATTCATTCCCATCGGCAATGTTCAAGGCAATTTCTCAGAATCGCATCGGTGTAAATTTATATAATTTCAAAATGTATGAATGAGTCATAGCTCTGATGTTGAACTTGTAATCGTAATTATACGCTCTCTTTATATCCCGCATTTATTTCCGTCAGCTACTATTAAAACACGTTATTCTTCGTAATTCCCACTTTTATAATTAACTGTAACACGATTTAATATGTAGCAACAATGCATGAAACTATCCTTAAACAATTTTTACACCACCGCGGGGAATCAAGCGATCGGGAGCGAACGATCGAATGAGTTTTGAAGCAGCAGCATCGAATAATCGCGGATGCAGAATGCTAATTGCGATTGGCACATTCGTCGGCTTGAACACGCGAACGTGTAACATTGTTGTGATCATCCATGAACAGTGGTACTCAGCTAAAGTTTATTTATATGCGGCACGTTGCGCCGTAGCTCGTAAATTTCGTGACGTTGGACGAGCGGGTGTCAGCCAATCAGGATGTAGATGCTGTACACAGATCCGTGATGTAGCTGGAAGAAACGTTGAAATTTCGAAACGCACGGGCGAGATCGCGATTCCCGGCCGATACGTCGTGGTGAACCTACGTGACGCATGTTTATTGTCGCATAATGCATGGCATTATGTAAATCAGCGTTTCGCCGCTTACACTTGTACATCGTGGAAATAAACCGCGTTGGTGCGTTAGCGTAACAATGGGGCTAGCATACGAGTCCACAAACGGTGCCAACATTACGGAAGATTGATCAATTTTCGATCGATAGGATCGATTTAACTTATTAGTAGACTGCGGATTCTTATGCGAATTATATTTTTGAAAATAAAATTGAGGAAATGGAATCTGAATGAGCAACTGCTTCACCGTCTAGGTATTATAATGTAACTTCTATCGTATTTTCAATATTTTGTATATTTTTGCGTATTATATGCATCGTGCATTTCTTTGCAAATTTAAATTTCCCACAAATGCATACAAATTCGCATTGTACTTATTTATTTTCGTCAAATTTAAATCTTTCGAGGTGGCAAGAGCAAAGGGTTGCAAAAGGAAATGGAAACATGATGGATTGTGTCATCTTTTAAGTTTTTATAATATTTGTAGAAAGTTGTACCAAGTTAATCTGGAATATCGCGAAAGTATTGTAATCTCAATCGTAGAATCTTTAAGCAACCAAACTTTCCAAAGCATTGTGTACGAAACTTTCGTCGGAGTGATGAAAACTAAAATCAAAAATATTCACGAATTCGGCACGGAAAAAGTTGTAAGTGAATTGCAACGCGAATTGCTGTAATTCGCCCCGAGCCGGAACAGAATGGTTCGTCTAATTGTTAATTTGCTCGCCGAAACGAAACGCTCGCGATTAATTACAATCATCACGTTACATCATAGGGAATGAATGCGTTTGTAAACCGTGAAGTCCGAATGTAACAATTAGTATGGCAACACGTGTACAAAGATCGAAAGTACTGGAGATCGGCCACACTCCAAGTGAAAACGATTAAGTATTAAAACCAAATACGTGCTCGGGTTGCTTCTGACGGTGGAATGAAATAGATATTAGAATACACGAGTTTATGGCGTTTTAATGAATGCGCAGTGTCTGAAACGGAGCCGGTAGATAATAACCGGTTCACGGTCCAACTTGCCGCACCTGTTACTAGTAAGGGTTCAATTAAAAGTCCGCGCGAATAAAGAATGCATGAGCGTAGTCCGTTAATTTACAAAAATTTAATCACTCGCTGTCACGAGGATGTACTGGCCCAGAAACGATTCGATAATTAATTTGTTATTTAGTTGCGATAAGTCTGTGCCACGATGTTTCATTATTTCTCGCATTGCTGCGTTCAGTGATAATGGAACGCGTTTGCGTTAATTTCAATTACGAGTGTCAGTTCCCGTGAACATGTTTTTTTTTCTTTTGCCGTATATAATTATCCTACCTTGGCTTACGAAAATTTCACCGTAGCTCTCCGCTTTATCTTGGTTTCTCTCGAATATTTTCATTACTCTTCGGCGAACCAGCCTTCTAATTGTTTCCATCGCAATGAAGCTCATTTTACGAAATTATCATATAATTATACACGAATATAATCAAGATAATAACGTGGCGAAACATGTGCATAATTAATTTTATCTACGAGTCATGCGTACCCAGCTGAAAATTTCAGAACACATTCGATGTTATTATCAGTAGCATAACCAAATCGTGATTATTCCACTAACGAAAGAAGTTACGAGGATAAACGATAAACGACGACGACACACCGGCGACCGCCAATCCGATAATTTTGATAAAGGGTAGCAAGATCGCCAAGGGAAAAATACACTCCGCGCAGGTTGTTCGAATCGCTGGTAATCATAGGCTGTCGCGTTAATCGTTTATTTACAGTTCGCTAATCGAATATTTCCAGCTATTACGCAGAACGACGACCGGTCGGAACGTTCGCTTAATTAATTTGGCCCGGCGGTGTGAGAGTGGGAGCCGATTAAAATTTTAAATTCATTCGACGCCCAACTTGCGTTCACGGTTACACGTTACGTAGGTACATAAACATATATTATCAGGATCGCGATTCTAATGGAAGAAACGATTGATCGTTGATTAACGAAAAAGGTCGATGCAAAACCAGAGATAACCATCCTAAGGTCCAAAGGATCTTATCGATTTTCGAAGATCGAAGTACAGTTTATCTAACAAGAGCGTGTCTGAGATATTTAAAAAATGTATCCTATTAAATATAAACACTAATGATAATCTAATAGAAAGTAGTGTCTATTAATACGCATTTATTTTGAAATTCCTAAGCTTTTAACGTACAAATAAAGCGGAATTCAATGTGTCTCCACAATACTATTTAATTTGGCTAAACTGAATATTCATTTGAATTTAGAAGCAGAGCGGAATATCTACATTGCAAACTATCATTTAATATCGTTGATATGCGACATTAATAGGCAATAATTAAGTGTCATTATTAAACAATAAACCAGGTGCCCCGGGTTTAATAATTTAATAATTTGTATGAACGTCTACAATGGAACACGAAACAAATAACGTCTCCCAGACGTCATTGTCTTCCAATGAATTAATATTGTTTCTACTGTTTCTGTTTCGTATTTGGAAAGACGAACAATATCTGGAATAATTGTAGCAAAATAACTACGTACGGTAACGTGCAAAAGTCGTAAGCCATTGCCCAACAAATATATATTATTATTTCACGAGTGTATTTAAAGATAACTACTATTATTGCAATTGTTTCGTTACCTTTCAAGAAGTATTTGTTTCAAAAGAAATGAGATCAGGAATTGGAGATTATATTAAATTATATTTACCAACGGTGCAATCTAGACCCATTATTAACGCTAGAATTATCGAGGCGGTTAAAATAACCCATTTGCAATTCCATATAAAAATTGTATAAACTCACAATATTGCATTATAGAAGATTTTTAAAGATATTCTGTAAATAGTGTGAATGAAGATTTATTTTCCTTGCATTATGTATTTTTGCAAACGTGCTATCGTATTAATCACCTCAGTGCAAATGAGTGTATCTTATCGGTAGTATCAGTATTAATTTAGTGCGTCATTACTGTTTATATATACTTTACGCAATAGATTAATTATCTTGAAAATAACTTAGTCACGCTCTCATTAGACAAACGTAACTCGATTGATTCTAGTTAATCTTTGCGCCATTATTGCGTTACTATTTTGGTTATTAATCATTTCCTCGCATTTAGGAAACACAACTAGACTACGGATTTTTATGCGCAAAAAGGTACAAAATAGGTGTAATATGTAAAAATGTACAAAATATTCAAAGTAAAGTGTAAATTATTAATTTTCATGATAAAACAATATTCTACTTAGATTCCATTTCTTTAATTTTGTTAATAAAAATACGAATTTGCATAAAGATTCGCAGACTAGATACGACATAACTTTTAATTTCTATTAAACTGTATGTTCAGTAAAATACAAAAATTTACCATGCAGTCGAGTTTGGATTTTGAGGTACAAAGTTGTATGTTTCGGTTCTGTTGAGCACATTTAAACATTGATGCAACAATTGACCTACAGTCGACACTTGTACGCGATAAATTGATAATTTCACGTCGACAAAGGATCGTATGGATTCATATAAGTACCGCATAAATTCGGGTTTACGACTGCACGTCACTTACAGATGACAGCATTCATGCAAAGACTTTATCGTGCCAGTTTTTGTTATCGTAAAATTATAATTATCCGTTAATGCTTCTCTGGTCTTTTCGCTGCAATGACGCTGGGTAACGACAATTAAAATGATTGAAGAGGTACGTTTGGGTTGCGAAAAATGGTTAAATGAATCGGGTAGCGTGGCGATATTATCGCGAATCACGCCGCGATAATCGTTATTAATATTATTTCACAGGATCGCGTTACAAACGTTGCTGTGGTGCTCGGTAAATATTCGTTTAACATTTTCCTTTGTTTTTATCGTGGCCGTCGAAAAAAGCGGATTACGGGTCGTAAACTCAATTTGGGATAAAGAGATTTATGCCGCTAAGCCCATTTTCATCCGTCACGCGAATTATTTGAGTTTTATCTCTACGGTCGCACCTTCTATTCAGAAAATTCTAATTAGTTCAAAGTAACAACTTTAACTTTGCCTGCGCATCGAATTCAGCCGCCTTCCACGAAAAAAAGTTTAAATTAAAAAAGGTGTAATATCGAAAAAAAATCCTCACTTCCCCGGGTATTTTTTAACCAACAAGCTTATACCATCCCGCGAGCAGAATTTCAGTTTCGCAAAGTTGAAACAGATAAAAAACGGAAAACAGTCCATTTTTATCGTGCGTAAATCTGTTGGCGGTGCACGCTGGGTCGCACGAGTTTCCAATAACGCGACGACCTGTTTCCAAAGGGAGCCGAGTAAACGTTTCCGCGATTCCTCGGTGAATTACTTCGTCAGTAGTCATAAAGGTGGATCGTAGACCAGGTTCGTGTACACCCGATCTCCCGGCGGGAAAAAGAAATTCGCGAGGAAACTTGGCGGAAACATCGGGCCTGTGGCGCTCGTTTTAGCATCCTCCCGTTTGAACGGGGCCTCCGAGGGGATGGACGGGGGCGAGAGAGTAGGTTGATTCCGGTCGTTACATTTCCTCACGTCTGAACAGACGCAAGCGAGGCGGAGCGTGCGGCAGGAGAATGGTCGAGGGTCGGGTGAAATGACTTTCCATCCCCCGAGGGTATTTCCGCTCCCGGAAATATGGATATAGGCAATTAAAATTACGTGACGGCGAAGACACGGGGAGGAGACATCCGCGGTGGAACGTCGTCGAGTTACTTCAGAACCATTTTATGTCTTTCTTCGCTCTGCCCCGGTGAACTACCCTTGCACGGAGAAACAAGCGAGGGGCGGTTCGAGGAATTTGTCCCTCGAATCTGATGCGACAAATATTTGCGTTGCAAGAAAATTGGGATACTCTTTCGAAAAGAAATCTGGTCGGGGTGTGTCTTGGTGATAACATATTGATTGCTGATGGGACAGTTTCGTTCAAAGGGGCAGGTCACCCTTTTCTCAACTGGGTCCTATGTTTATTATTCCTTACTTAGTTAAGATCAGATTGTTGAGGTTTATGCAAATTCATATTTTTGCAAATGCAATTGAGAAAATGAAACGTAAATAGAGATTTACTTCACGCTCTGGATATTAGAGTTTGTGCCTTACTTTGAATATTTTACGCGTTTTCGCGTATTAGTCATATTTCGTATCGTTTTACGCATTCAACTTTTCGCGAACCACGTGGGCCTCAAATTTACGAATCTTCAAGATGGATTTATACGAAAATGAATCTTTCTACGACAAAATGTCACCCCACATTTTCACTTTATATTCTTGTATTATACCACCAGTTCGAAAACGCCCTTTGTTTAGAAGCGCATAATGTTCTGGGTAAAATTAACTCCACATCGTTCACCATTTGACTTTTATTCACTTGGTTCGTGGAGGGTAAAATTTCCTATTTAATCGACCGAGGCCAATTGGATTCCAGGGTGAATCGGATCAATATAAGAATTCAATTCATATTTGTTAGAATGCCGTAGAAATGAACATTTCAATCATTCATATTATCTCACCCCCCTTTCATGCATTTAATCTAATAACCTGTCAATTGTTTTACCAACCGAGTTTTTATTTTAATCCGATTTGCCCTGTGATGTAATTCACCTCGGTCTGCTATAAACGTATAAAGATCTACAATCCAATCATAGCTACCGTCATAGTCATCTGTTTAGGGTTACCGTGTATACATTTCAGTTGGATACTTAAACGGAAGAAGTCATCTTTTCCAATGACTGTTTGAATTTATTAAAGAGAAATCAGTTCGAATATTGAATTTTCCCCCGAATAAATTATTCGTTTGCTTGGAATTAATAATTAAAGATGCCTCATTAATTTTCTTACACCTCGCCTAATTTGCATCAATTCAACTCTGATTTGTCTGACTTCGGCTTCGTTTTCTCGCGAAGCTAATTATTGGGATATGGGGTTAATTTAAATTAAAACTCGGTATGTTCTTTGATCTATGATTTTATTTTAGCAACGAGAAACGACGTCTTAACGTTACAAAGATCGAACTAAAGAAGTGAGGGCTTTTCTAAAGCACATAAAATATCTGGCGCCCACTCCAGAAAGGAAACCAACAGCCTGGGTCTGCAACGTGTTTGTCATACAGGCCTTTAGACACTTATACGGCCAGAGGCCCATGACTCTGGTAACAGAGTTAAGGCTTTCCTTTATTACAGACCCAGTGTCTCTCAACACAAAATTTATTTTTGCTTTTAATTAAAATGATAATCCAACACTAATGCTCTCTGCATAAATTCCTCTCGTAGAAGAACAACTTTCCTTTATATATTAAAGGGAATCTTCTCGTTCGACATCTCTCTCTCTCGAAACAGTTTCTCCTTTTCGCGTCACGCGATTACATTTCAATGTTACCGTTATAATTAAAGCAAGAATTATACACCGGCTCTGTAGAGTGCATCGACGACAGATAAATTGGATTCATCGACCTGTTGGATACCATCCATTCGTCGTTTTCCGATGCTCCGCTCTTCGATCCTAATCGCGTTCTATTCTCTCGCAAGCCGTTCCAGTACTTAACGTACATATTGATCCTGGAGATTCTATAATTTTAATTCATCTCAGCGAACATATTGATTCAAACTGTAACTTATTCGAAGCTTTCAATTCAAATGCATTGAAAGCGACCCAGCCAGTAGTAGAATTGGATAAGCGACGTTAAAAAGTAGATTGATCACTTCTGCTGGCTTCAGAGTCTTCTCATTCAGTAAGTTTTTCAGTCTCGCTAGTATTATATAGGGTTATCCAAAAGTACCTTTAGGATGTTGAATGAGAATATCTGTGAAACGCCATGTTTGTTAGTAAAATAGAGGTGAAAAAAATAAAAATTGAAAACGAGAACGAACGAAGATAATAGAAATAAAAAAAACAGATTAGAAAAGGGTAAAGCAGAAAGGGAAAGAAAGAAAGTGAAGGTAGGTGTTCCTATAGTCTATTTTGGATAACCCTTTACTTGCAAAATGAATAAGACTAATTTCATTTGGCGCCATTTTTACGTATCGTCAAAAGTTCGGACACCGATTATCCACGATTTTCTTGAATAAATTTTTCCACGTGGACAATCAAGAATACAGGGAAATTTTTCTCCCATAAAAAAGAAAGCTACTCGAGGAAAAGTTCTCGACAAACATAATATAAAAGGAGAACGAGGCAGTTCGAAACCGCTGGATTCGCTTATCGCGAGCGTGGCTACGCTGTTTCAAATGATACGAACCTGGTCCGTAGGGAGACGGCGAAGACTCCAAAAAATACTTGTGCAAGATACCATGGAATCGTGCGTCGAAGCGACTTTCCAGATCGAATTCCCTATTGGCGTGCGCGCGAGCACACATACGGGGTGCATCAGCTTATCTGCGTGAATTTCTGCTGAATGTTCGAGTCGATGTTCCAGTCAAGAGTTTCGAGCAGAATAGTAGCAACTTTAAAGCTCATGGAAAAGTTTTCACGAATCGGATAGATATGTTTCGTCTTCGGCGAACTATAAGATCTGCCCCGCTGTCGAGAATCGAGTCCGAGTCTGAAATTCGCTTTCCTGTGAAGCTCACCGAACGTTTCCCTCGCGGACACGCGTGAAACTCGAGTATAAGCAGCTTATTATGATTCCGATATTTCTTCTTCTTTTCTAATTGGTACACGTTGAATTTTCGCGCGTTTATTGGAAATTTAATGGTGCAAAAAAAGTACAGAAGGCATGCGATCTGCCAAATTATACAGGATATTCAAAGTGTAGTGGAAATTATGATACTTAACCCTTTGACGTTCAAATTTGACTGCAGTTTGCACATCAGAGGTGAGCAAATTTCATTGCACAGATTTAACAATGAAGAATATTGTGTTACGATAATTTCTTTGTTCTTAATGGTCCACGAAATACGATGGCTAATGTAGAGAATAACAGGGACAATGTAGAACTGAAACGCAAATTACTAGACTGTCGATCTTTATGCAAAACCATATTATTATAAACACAGTTACGGGGTTAGAACTAGAGAAATTTGCTTTGCCGTCTAAATATAATAACGTGTACTTTATTATAGATATTTTGTACAGTTTTATGAATCAGATGCATTCTATCAATTTTTGCAAATTTAAATTTTCCATAAATGCATAAAAATCCAGAAGCTACAAATAACTACTGGTAATGATAATAAACAATATGAATCAGGCGAACACGTGACATTCACGGGCTTGGGCACTAAGGGGTTAAAGGGTGAAGCACCTCCAATTTAAGTCCTATTTCTACATACTTATTTATAAACATTGAATTTGATTAAAAGTCTGCAGTTTACTAATCGGTATTTGTCATTATCCTAAATTTTATTATTATAATGAAATTATGGGCTTGACAGTTGAATAATGATGGACTAAAAAATTTATGGTAGGAAAGAAGAGTAATTATATCACTTGCAAGGGTATAGCTTTTAGTTATTGAGAATTTTTTGTTAAGAAAGAGTATTCGTATTAATTCGTTGGCAATTTTAAAACAAACAAAGACTTTGGTTGCAAAGAAGTTTTATTTAAAAAATACATAAGAAGGTACATATGCTTTATTTATGAAAAACACGCCATGCTTCGTGTTATCTTAATATTTCAAGGAGGGATGAAAGTCGTATATACGTGCACATCTTTTATGCTACCTTGAAATATTAAGATAACTCGAAGTAAAGTGGCTTTATTATAAATAAAACAAACCTATCTTGTTATATTCTTTTTAAATAAAATTTCATTGCATTTGAAGTCTTTTTGGTTTTCCTTGCAATACTAATAATAATTATCAATGCACAATGGAATATGTACTAAAAAGGGGGCACATTTTGTGTCTAATTCTGCCCTAAGGGGTTAAGTATTACCTGTGTCTGTATTATATTCTACTACGCTAATAGTAAAGCAAACGCTGTGACACAGTTGTGTAGACTGCTTAACAGTATGATTGGAGTATGATAGAGGACAATGGCATTGACTATGTATTTCTCACATACCTCTGCAGCTCTATCAGAGTTTCTGGACCGTAATAATAGAGATTGAATGATAACAGCAGTGTGATTCATGCAACGCATTCCATATAACTTAATCTTAAACTCTTCCATTGCTTTATATCTTTTCACAATCAACCCTTTGTAACTTATTAGACGTACAAATTAATTCTGAGCCTTTAGGATTTCATACGATTTAATATTTATTTACAAAATATCAAATAGACACGGTTTTAATATTCAAACTTTGCAATATTTTCACATTTATAGGGCAACTTGAAAAACAGAAAAGTAGCGATATCGAATTAATAATGATACCAGGAGTTTAAATTTTCAACGGTGGAATTTTGTTTCGAAAATGTCTATCTTTCTGCATAAGCATGTGTAAATAAATAATATAATCTATATAAAAAATGATTTATATAAGCAGTATCAACAGTTGTGCAGCATTTAATCTTTTAACCATGACATTATATTTTTCAACGAAATACGTGAAACACCGTGAAAGAGTTCAAGATGAAGGCTCTGAATTAATTTCTGCCCCTAATATTTACGTGTTCTCACTTTAACGAAATGGCTGATTTTGAGAATTGTGTATAAAAACGTAATAGGATAAACTCCGTAATCCGGGCAAGCGGCAATTTTGAGGTGTCCGCCGTTCGCTTCATTTTTTAATGGCACAAAACCGAGGAAACAGGGGTAAATTGGTTCGATAGCCGCTGGCACTAGATTAGCACGCTACCGGACTGGTCTGACATTATACTTTAAAGAGGATATATTCAAAGTTTACGCGCGGTACGTCGACGTACCCAGAGCTTTCCCCCGCGCCTCGAGGCCGTCGCGTTTTTCCTTTCTTTGTGAACGGCTGCAGCAACGTTAATGTAATTTTACGCCGCGACCATAAAAATAATAGTGGGCGCAAGAGCGACGTAACGTTGCCTGACGCACCGCAGATTTTCGATGCTCGCCCTTAGTGCCGATAATTTTGCTTTAAACATTTTTATCTTCCACTTCTTCGCCATTAAATTCACCGTAACATTTTAATGTTTGCCGTTACTTTTTTTAGGGGTGAAAATAATTCCGGCCTCTAAATAAACGCGGAAAAAGTGACACGATGTTTACATTGCAAAAAGATTAGTGTGAAGCGTTCCACGCGTTACAGGTCGTGGTTGAAATTTTGTAATTCGTAACTCTCGACTATCTCCCCTTTCAAAGATAAAAGGAGAGGCGAAGTAGATTTTACTTTCACATTAAGCTTCGTGCCATTGCTTCGTGCTCCACTTTTACGGAACTTAAGTTCCATGAATTTCTCGTGAAACTTCACGGCTCTATATTATGTGTATAACGTAACAGCAGGAATTCCGAGGTCTTATCGCATCCGTTATGAGATACAGTTGCTTAATTTTCCATCGTAACCAGCAGACTCGAGAAACAATATCATGAACATGTATACGCGAGTTCCGTGTCGTTTGTGTGGAGTCGAACGACTTTCAGAGGTTCATCTTACATCGTAAGAGCATTCCAACGCGATGGAAAACTGGAAACGAGCAAGAAGACACCGCGAAATCACCAGCCAGGTTGAAAAGGGCGATAAAAACGAGCAAAAGGCCACGAGAAGAAGCGACGAAGAAATGGCTAAGGCAAGAGTCTCGTTTCTAAACAAAGAGCGCAAGGAAACGTGGGGGAGGATGCAAAACTTTAAAAACGGAAATCGAACGTTTTGCCGTTCCGTTCCGGGAACTGTTTCCAATTAACTTTATTGTGCAACAAAAACAGCTTCATTAAGAGAGAACAATGCAATTAAGGGGTTCCCGAGAGGGATAAACGCGAATCAAGGGATGAAAACGGGGCTGACGACGAGGTGGCGGCAACCTTGTCTGAGAAGCATCCGTCGTTTCTCCGTTATCGATCAGAACCAAGGAAGGGTGAACACTCCTTTGAGGGTCCTTGCACCCCCCAACCTCCCAGCCGATGAATATTCCGCATAAACAATCTGATTCGATAGAATTGGGGAACGGCATTGCGCTGCTTTCGAAGCTCCTCAGAAGCTGCGTCTCCCACCTTCGACTCGCTTCTTTCTGCTTCCTCTTCTTCGAATTTTTGCCCCGTTTTTTAATTCTTCGGCAGGGATTCCTATTCGATATCGACGATTCGAAGAAGTGGGTATTGGGAATCTCTATTAGATACGTTCGATTTCAGGCTGTTGAAGTTTTGGGGCGGTATTAGATCGAAACAATGGTAGCACCGATTGAAGGCTTATACGTGAATTGCGAGTTTTTGCGTATTTACGGGACACTCAAATGTACAAGGACACGGAATGCGCGTATTGTGCAAAAATACGGAAGGTATTTAAATTACAGTACGCATTAACGGGCAAGGCACATTTTCTAAAAAAAAGAAGGATACAATGAAGAAGAACGATAGCAACTACTTACGCATATACAGAAAATAAAATGAATGAAAAAAATAAAAAAGAATATGGTGCAAAGTTTACGACGGCTATACACTGATTAGATAAATACATGTATAATTAAAATTTAAGAATATTATTGATAGTGGCAAAGAGATTTATGTGGTTACAGTGGTCATTAGCAAGCAGGCAAATTCTATTGAAGGGGTTAATATTATTATAACATTTGAGTTGGATAAATAGAGTGGAGATATAAATAATAGAGGATGCAAGAAAGGCCGAAGAGGGGCGTTAAAGTTTAGGAAAGAAGTTACAAGCGGATGCATAATATGTCCGCGAACGATGTAATTTGAGAGTGAAACGTTTCTTTAATTTCGTCATTAGAAATATAAAGTTGCATAAAGATCCGTATATTAAAAGATCTGTATATTAAAAGTAGTTCTGTTAAAAACTTATACCGTATTCGTAGTGAAATTCCCAAGGTAATTTCTACGAAGTCTACTACCTCTAATATTACAACATTCCAACGCCCCGAACGCACGCAATTATCTGGCAATAAATCACAACAGTGTCTCCAAATTCAGCATTCCAAACCCTTCTCGACATGCCGTGGAAAGCACACGTCCCACATTCCTCGCGAAAGCAGCTTAAACAACGCATTATAGCTCGAATATCCCATTTCACGGTCGGTCGGGTAAAGCTTTTCAATCTCGGCCAGCTTATGACGAATCGGTGGACCGTTTGGTCCAGGAAAAAGAAACGGAAGAACCACATAGCATGGCTGACCGAACGTTTCAGCGGAACTACTAATCAAAACGCGGCGGAAGGGTCTCGGGTATAAATAGCGGGAAAAACTAAGGCTGGGAAGAGCGGAAGCGGAAAGAATAGCGAGGAGTAGCGATCCGTGACCGTCGATGCGGTGCATCGGAGCAAGCTTTTTCTGCCAATTCGTGGAAAGGGGGCGATAATAGCGAAAAGTTCGCCGACGCGACGCTCGCGCGAAGACGCGGACGTCGAATGAGCAGAGAACACGAGAGAGAGAGAGAGAGAGAGAGAGAGAGAGAGAGAGCGTCGGACTGCGCAAGACGAACGTAGAAAACAGTCGAGAGAACAGAAAAACGGAAACAGTCGCGAAACTGCTGCAGTTCTTCGAAATTGCCACTAACCGAGTCACCAATAGAATGAAACTCTAGTATCGCGGTTACCCTTATTTAAGGTCTTCAATTGGTTACCGATGTTTCTCGTGTTTCATTTCTTTTATCACCTCGCGATCGAGTGTCTAGATACAAGGCAGAACTATAAAGGTTGTCGTTCATCTAAGTGTACGATTACACGATGACGCTGGATAATAACAATTACAGTCATGAGTATAACACTAGATGCCATGACTTTTATCGTTCTGAATGTGGTCACATTGCTATGGCATTGGATATCGATGTCATGATATTAACCCTTTCTATACGCCACACGTGGCCGTGAGTATGGTCCCTCTGTTCGAAAGAGCCCTCTGCGAATTTACGATTTGCTTAGATAGAGTGAAAAGTATAAATAGATAAGAAATATGGAAACCTTGGTCTGATGATTATGATCAAAATGCAATGCGTAGACTACGAATTTCTATGCATTTAATATAGATTTATATTTTTAAAAAAGTACATTCTAGACGTAATGTGCAAAAATATGCAAAACGTCAAAGGTAAATTATAATATTTAGAGGGTGAAGCAGGTTGCTACTGTATTTCCATTCTTTTAATAATGCTTCTAAATATTGGGATTTTTACGACGATAGTATACTGCTCCTTTCATCTGTCACTTCTTCTAATTGGCAATTTTTCATTTCGGTTTTAGCTCGGCTAAGACGATTTCGAAGCCAGGGTTGCCATTATTACCCATCAACCTCGACGATGTTATCACCCATAATTTTATTTCACTACCATCGACAAATTACGGTTCATTTAGATCTGATGCAGACGAACGATTTTTCGCAGCGTGATCGTATGTCTGTCCTCATTGTTTTCAGTTTGTAGAATAAGAACGAATATACGCTAGTGCGTCGTAAAATCGCTCGTCTGCATCAGGTATAAATGAACCCCAATTCGTTAGTTATAGCGAAATAAAATTATATGCGATGATATAGTTGTGGTTGGGGAATAGAAATAGCAACCCTGGCCTCGAAATACGTTTGTTGGTTGGGCTAGCTGAAACGACGGAAAGTTGGAGCATCGTATTATATTGGGAGTTGATCTATATCCCAACGGGGGTGGGTCGATAACGTTGTTGGCGCTGCATTGGGAATTAGGCACACTCCTGGCGCTTGTTTAGGGGTTTTGATTTAATGAGGCACCTTCTGACGATTTACCGATAATGTATATATCACGGTAAAATCCCGAAAGCTGGTAAATTTTTGGTTTCTTCGGTCAATCGTAACATTTAACCCATAGTCAGGTGGTAAAAGTTTGAAAACATCTTGTAAACCTTTTCATTTCGGACTTTTATCAATTTTACCTCATAACATAATACTGTTTTAATTCCCTACTCCATACATATGGTTTTTAAATAAGAAATTGTAATTAAAACTATGGACCCAGTACAACAGATATTATATAAAATTTGAGTTTCGTAACATTACGTAAGATAAACATTTATTCGAATAGGTACTTTCAAACTTACGTGCTCAAAAATAGTAATTAAAAATTTTTAAAAATCACACTCAGTTAAGTAGCACAATTACAATCGGACAAAATGAACTTTTAGCAATTGGTGTTAATAAACGCTAACATTTATCGAAATGATTTGGTACAAGGCTGAAATGATGTTTGCAAGACATTTTGGACTTTTACCACCCTACAATTGTAAACGCTAAGATTGGCCGGTAAAACCTAGAATTTATCAATTTTCGGGCTTCTACAGTAACATATACAATTGAGTAGTAGCATAAATTCGTCCGGTTTTTCTAAGACCTTTTTTAAGATTCGAAAATTGTACAAAAGAGGAGCATTTCAAATACTAAAAATGATTGCGAAAAGATAGTGATCAATGTGACACATATATAATTGATTAAACTTGCTTCCGAATTTACAAATAACCGACCTCAAAGGCATTAATTGAACGGGATAAATAGGTATATGTTACAACCTAATAGTTGTTACTTAATCTTTTATCGTTCCCCTTATTTGTTCTTCACTCCTCTAGCGTTTTGCCTACCGAGAAGTATAGCCACAATTTCGGCAACGTAGATTTCCCCTCCCCTAGAAAAGAACGATAAAGGAACCAAATCGATTTCACTTTCCCGCGAGTATTACTATCATTTTTATATCAAATTTCGGGGCACAATCTCTCACTCGCGGCACTTTCGTTCGACAAGTATCCATATCGATCGCATAAATCTCGATTCGTCTAGGGATCTTTTCGCAAAAGTTCTTTTTTCTCCCTGGAAGATGACAAGTGGAACGGGTGAGTTGTGGGCAGAGGAAAATGTAACGCTTTGGAAACGTCTTCAACGCTCAAATTCCACGTTCCGTGACGCGACAGTGAAAACTGTCGCTGGTGTACTCGCCGTTGGTTCGTTTTTGCAGAGGGCGAATCGAAAAGTCAGCTGCAAAGAGCGAAGTGCACTCTAGCCTTGTGCGATGCAACGTTTACATTCTACGTTTACAGCCTACGTTTGTGACATTTTACGCCCTTGTCACTTTACCATCTCTGTCTCCGGGAAAACGTTCGAAAAGCGCCGGCTCCGTTGGAACGAATTTCGTTGTTTTACAGTAATGGCGTGTCTGAGTGCTCGCTGACATAAAACCGTTTGTCATTGGTCCACGAGTGGTCCGCGTCTGATTGCAGAATGTATGGCGATTATCTAGAAAAATCAGGTCAAATTAGGAAACGTGGTTCAGTAGTTATTAGGTTGTGTTATAAGTACATTGGTTTTGCTGTGATGTTACTTTTTTTAGAAACGTTATGATTATGATTATACAGGGTGTCCAAAAAAGTCGGGGCCAGACTTATACTACATGCTACCGAGACTAAGTAGATGAATAAAGTTTATCTAAACTTATGTCCGAAAATTCTTTATTAAAAAGATATAAGCGTTGAAAGATTTTTATGATTTATTGTAGCATTTATAGTAAATGTTTGAAAATACCTCCTTCTTCAAGAATGCAGGCTTCCATTTGTTGACATTTTTTAATCTACTTGGTCTCATTAACACACGGTATAAGTTTGGCCCTGTATGATGAGGAATTAATATCGTGTGTGGATATTATAAATTGGGAAAAATTGCCAGAATTTCAAATGTTATAAGAATACCGAAATAATACATTCTTGTATTCAAGAATATATCGTACTAAATGATAGATTCCAAAAATGATAAATAAACGGGATATGATAACGAGGTTTAATAAAAAGAACTTTGCAGACCTTTTTGATTCTCCCTTTCTGCAATTCATTTTTAAAGGGAAAAGTTGTGAGATATAAAGAAAGTCTTAATTTTGAATTTTCGAAAATTTAAAAATGGAACCTAAATGGAGGGTTATTTCTGTGACTTTTTGCGTATTTAAATTTCCCATAAAATAGACGTTCGTAGTCTAGTAACAATACTTGCAACTGTTTTAATGAAACGCGAACGAACTTATTATCCAACCTAATATTTTATTGTATAATAAACCATACATACAGCTGTACACGTAGATGTCGAGACTATTTCTATATTTATAATACGCCAAATAGAAACTAATTAAAATTCCATATTTCGCGATCAGCTTTTTTCAAACACGGAAGCTATCGCTAACGCTACTTTTCGCGATACAACACTGATAATATTACCCGATGGAACATTTAAGTTGTTCAAGTAGTCGTCGTAACTCCATTTCATGATTTCGTAGCCAGAAGCAGTGATTCGCGGAACGCGAATCGTGTTCGTTCAGGTGGGAAAAGAGAAATTAATCTTGACTTTATTTCGCTCACAGTCGATAGCCAATCAATGAGCCGTTTATATTACTCGCGGAAACGAAAAAGTACAAAGGAGAGAGGCAATATTTCCATCGCCCAGGAAGCCTGTGGATAAAGAGTTTTTACATTGGCGAAAAGCAAACCTAACGAAATTTAATCGACGCGTTCCATTTTCGGTTATCTAGCCGGAAGAAAAGCATCCGCGAGCGTACTGAAACAAAGAGCAATTCGTTTTTCAAGCAAAACAGGAAAAGGCTGTTTCCTTTGCGCGATTCAAATCCCGTGGGGGTGATTATTTTTTGTTGAAAACGATCTCTCGCACGGTTGAATACGTGAGCTCGTGAAATGCACGGTTAGCCGAGAAATCAATTGAAAGCTACCTACAATTTCATCCCCGATTCAATCAAGGGTATTTTAAATAGATTCGCCAAAGGGAGCCCGATTCTTTTATCTCGCATCGATCGCTAATCTCAGTGTAATTATTTTGCTGTCCGATTGTTCCACTTTAATTCGACGATGCACGCGTTTCTACGGGAAAGGGTCGCGGTTCGATTTTGTGGAAAAATGAAACTGCAACCACGACCGTGCAACTGACGCAACTTGGCTGCTGCCTTCGATCGACAATTTCGATACCACGGAAAAGTAAATTTCTTCACCGGGGAAATGGATACTCCCGACAAGCAGCAGGAGGAGGAGGAGGAGGCAGAAAGTCGAAATTGCATCAACAGGCGGCGAAGTGAAATTTCGAAGAAACATTTGCGTCTTACTTGCCGAAAGTTATCATTGGATTATGCAATTTGTAATTGAACCGTCGCGTTGTAGATATTATTAAAGTTTATACAGAAGTGGAAAGTTGTCTGCTGGGCGAAGTATCGCTAGGAATTCGAAGTTTTCTGTCTACTTGGACATTTATACCGCTATCGATCGTTGTTTTATTGCCGGTAGAAACGACGGAAGTGGCTAAAGAAGGAAGAAATACTCGATCGGGCAATAAACGCGATGGATCTTTCTATTTTCTCTTCATTCGGAATTTATAATGCTTCATTGTCAAATAATACCATCCCTTCCGTTTTTTTACACACGTCATCCGTAACTCTTTGTTTGTGAAATTCATCCTGACTGGAACATAGTACACTTGGCGTGATCGACGCGAAACGTCTTGGAGTTTACAGTTTCACGATCAAACCAACGACTTCGATTCGATTCGATTCGAGTCGATGTAAAGGTATCGAGATATCCCAGCGTGTGCTTCTATCTTATCCTGTCAAGGACCTACGGGACTTGGAACACCATGACTGGACACGTAAGAGGAATGAGGGTCGTGGAAGGATGGTGCTCGATAGAAAGGGGGAAACACCCATATAAATCAAGTTACAGTTGCTTCCCTTCCCTTATTGGGATGAGCACTCTAACCGCTGGGAACTAGCTCCATTGTTTTCTTCTCTTATTTCTCGCGTTTCTTACTCTCTTGAATAATATTGGATTTTCACCGATCGAATCGATTGTCCGGCAAACTGGGGGCTAATGAAGAGCAACGAAAACATTTTAGCCTCGCCACATCGAATATATGCTCCCTTGATAAGGCGAATAACAAAACGTTGCATATGTCCGGTCAATCGAAGTTATAAACAATTTCTTTTTCACCTTGCAGGGAAGGAATTATTTTAAGTAATTGCAATTGTCGTTCATGGAATATATTTAGAGCTTTTTCACGTTGTTCGGATTTCACCGTCCGGTTTTCAGCACCCGGTTGAAGATAAATAAAATGTATATCTGTTTCCGTTGTTTTTAACTGAAAGAACAAGAGTGGATACAATATGATCATTGTAAACCGTAATCACTGGACTGCGAATTGTTATGCATTTATAGAAAATTTTGTGATGCGCAAAAAGGCGCGGAACACATTTAATATGAAAAAAGGTACACGATATTCAAAGTACAGCAAATAATATTGCATTTTAGGGGTGAACAAAATTTTCCATTTAAGCCTCGTTTCTGTAATTTTGTTAACAAAACTGTGAATTTACATAATGATCCGCCAATTGCCGCATATACCACTTAACGCAAAGATGTGGCATTTCATTGTTCACTGTCTGAGTGAAGCGCTCGATTTGGTCGTCCAATGATTGTGCGATATTTCGCACTCAATCGTGGAAATCGCCTTACGTGCCGCATGGAGGGTATCGTACACAGTTGCAACTGCAACCGCTGATCCCGCAGCATCGTGGCGCGCCGGCGCTTGCATTATGTAAGCACGACGCAGGATAAACCGAATTGGCAGCGACTGCCAAAGACCGTGACTCTCTGTCGAGATTATACAGAGTGGAAAAAGTCAATGGAGCTATTTCCAAGCGACGTCGGTGCACGATGCGCGTCGTTTAACGATACCACGCTGCTTTTCATCCTATGCCGATCGATCTTTTGCTGGTCTTTCTTCGGTCGCTGCCATTCGGTCCTCCATGATATTCAAATCGAACCTGCGAACGCAGCATCCCGCAGACGACTTCGTTCTTAAAACATGCTAACTTATTGGAAAAACACTGCCGTCTTTCGAAACCTTCCAAAAAGGTTCGCCTTTCGCAGTCCTTTTGAGTGGAAAAATTGAATCGAAGATGATCAGTGGAGCTCGGATTTATATGTTTTTAAGTTCAATATTCTAACGCAGTGTTCCTCAGCCGACATATTTGTTTGTAACGATACCGTAGCCCAAATGTTTACAGTGCAAACATTTTAAAAATTATGTAAACGAAGAAAATGATATAGGTATATTTAACAGCAATTTTTACACGTGAGAAATAACGTTCGGTGCATTTTTGTTGTGCACGATTCAGACGAATTTCGATTTGCAACAAGACAAGTAGCTTGAAAATTATAAAAAGCTATTAGATACTTTGTATTACATTTATTAACGCTAGAATTACCAAAACAGTCAAAGTGACCGGATGTAAATTCGCCATAAAATTTATATAAGTATGCAACGGTGCATTTTTTTATAATAGTCCATGATTTGTGTACAAAATTTATTGTACTTCGACCGTATGCACTTTGCAAATATCTACCATTTTTATTTCATTGCTGCAAATAAGTATACTTTGATCATTAACAATTCTAGTATTAAAAACCCTTATATACACTAACCATATTTCGCGGCCCATAGGTTGAGAAACGCTGTTGCAATCTATTTTTTGGATTAAACTGTACGATAAACATATATCCGAATTGCCATTTGCATTATAGCGTATCTTGGATCATGCCAATCGTAAAGTACGCTATTCATAAAATCTTCGTAGTGACCACAACAATGTGTTTACAATAATGTTCCCTCGCCGTATTTTACGTAACGGGATGTCGTTAAAGCTGCTCGCATTTAAGGTGTAACCGGCAAGCGTTGACAAAGAAGCACGGTTGGCCTCGAATCGAGAATAATCTAAAGCGGTACAGTTCGACGGGATAATTAATGCAAAAGGGGATGGTTCCGTGTTTGACGCCTGCTTCGAGTTCCCAACTGTTATCAAATGCTTGGCATTGTCTCAGAAGCTGTTTATTTATTCCGCTCCTTTAACAATGCCGCGTTTCCCCAACGGAAATCGTTCGAGGGTTGAAATCGGCGTGCTTCGTTGATTACACCGTCTCTTCCCACTCCGTTTCTCGTCATCTTTCTCGTTCTCGGTTCTCATTTGCCCCCTTTTGTTCCTCTTTTTCTTCCTCACCCCTTTCTATACACTTTCTCATCCCCGTTTACCCCCGTTTCCCCCTTGTTTCACGCGATGTTTCTTTTTCGTTCGTCAATATTTCCCTCTCGCTTGCCGGCGTTGTTCTACAGGCATGCAACGTTAGCGGTACTGACGTTTCATTCCAATTTTCCAAACTTCCCAGCGAGATGCCAAACGGTCGTCGATTGGATCGCGCTCTTCTTTATTCTTCCTTCTTCTTCTTTTTCGAGAAACTTTGCCGGATTCCTTCTGGATGGGATATCTTGCTGGACGTTTTCTCTGGACAGCCTCAAACTGAGGGCCTGCTTTCATCCCTATAAAGTCGATGTACATCGAGTGTCGCGCGAACAATTTGACGCATAGAAAGAATATCGAGATTTCCCGGGAATGAGTTGCGAAAGAAAAGGAATAAGAAAAGGGTTACATTGACGTTTTTAATCGTGGCTCTTGCACGGGCAAATCTATTCGCCGCGAACTCAGCCACTTTACATAAAGCGGCCGCTTTCTATGAATTAAATATTCAACAGTTCGTCCGCTGAAGCCGTTGTTTTTTCGAAGCTTCTCGTGCAATCGTTGGTTCCAGAGAAGCACAAAGTGCAGCGGAGGCAAGAGATAGGGCACGGAGCAGGTTACTCCTCTCTTCGTTACTCCCTGTTTCTTTTCTATCTCTCTCTTTCTCTCTCTCTCTCTCTCTTTCTTTCTCTCTCTCCTGGTTCTTGATGTTTCTGGTTTCTGTTTACACAACACAGAGCCAGACTGCCAAATGAACCCGTGAGACTTCCTCGATGCAAAGGATTCCCTTGGCAAACGTCGAGCTGGACGAAGAAACGGCACTCGGGAAGAGGAGAAACGGGAAAGAGAAGAAGGAAAAGAGAACCTTTTAATAAATGCAGAAGAAACTACGATAAGCGAGGGCAGAACTATCGGATGTACGCTGTTCCACGTGATTCTGTCGATTCAACCGGTCGATATGCATATTTCACTCGTAGCGTACCTACGGCCGCGAGACCCTTTTTTTATTATGTAAACGGTTACGCGAAGGCAGAAAGTTCACGGCGGAATTCACGCGGGAGGGACTTAGGACACACGTCTCCAGCCACCGTGTTTCATAGTTGATTTAAAATCCTATTATTTCCTAAAGTTTCACGCTTTGTTTCGGTGCAACGTCTCAACAGGGACTGACGGGAAGCTAGAGTTTCGAAGCCGGCTAGCAACGTTGCTCCATCACGAGAAAGAGAGTTAGCATTGGGAAAGTTGCACGAATACGAACATTCGTATGCGGGAAATTGACAAATTTCAGACGAGAATAGCGCGGCTTTTCCATTTGCAACGTTTTCACGTCTCCCATTCTTATTTCACCCACTGCGCATACACCAAATTTGTCTCGGTCCCTTAGAGACGATCCGGCTGTAACAAATATTATCGCTGCTACATCTCCAGGATAGTCCTGCAACTTCTCGTTGCATACATTTCTTGTCGCTTGTAAAGCAACTCGCATAAAAAGTTATGGTCACAGAGAAGCTTTTCCAGTTTAGAACCAACGGACTCGAATATTTTTCTAACCAGACTCTCGGATGCCTTCTCAAGAAAATAAAAGGGGAATTCAAAATTCGCTGTGATATAACGGAATAGCGGTCGATAAACTTACCTACCCCACAAAAGGGTAAAAATGTCGTTCACAAACGAGTAAACCGCTCCTTAGAAGCCAAAGCGAAGAAACGCTTTATACAGAGAGTCTAAAGAATCGTTGGACAGATGTTAACGAAGAAGCAAGATCGAGATACCATGTCCGAACAAAGCGGGGTAAAGGCTTTGCGCTCGCAAGGCGGGGAGAAAGAGGAGGCAAGAAAACGCTACAACCAAGTTTTCCAATCTTACAACTCCGAATGAAACTGAACTCACGGAGTCGAAGCACGCAACACACGGCGCCACATAACGGACACAGCCTATTCTATTTCCTATCTTATATCCCTGGTATATATATATATATATATATATATATATATATATATATATATATATTTCCCGCGATGGCCGTCAGTGTAGCCAGCCGATGTCCCATTCAGCGTCGCTAAAACACCCGGGGAAAACTTTCTCGTTACCTATCCAACGCTATCTGTCAAATATTTTCGTTGGACTAGGTTTTCTTAAACCTTCCGGGGGATGTCTTATCAGGACTATCAGGTCGCTCTACGATTATTATAATGGTTGTTTCGTCGTTTATCTAACTGATCCTCATTTCGGCCGACCCTATATACGAGACATTGGGGGTAGCAAGGAAAAAATCAAGAAACACGTGTTCGGGGAAGAACGTTTTTTTATTTATCATCCGTACGGGCGAAGAAATTACTTTTCTGTAAAGACTCAACCCTTACACTGTAAACCGGAGTTAAATTAACCACAGCGTTTGTAATCTAAAAGCATCCAGCTAGTTTTTCGCTTTATGTAAATAAAAAATGAATGTATTCGGTGTACCAATGAATAATCCACTTCTTTAGTCAAATTCAGCATTTATTTTTAGCACAATAAAATACCTACCTTAAAAATTTCTATTAAAAAATAAATTAACTCATTGTTACATCTGAGTAGCATATTGTAAATTTAAGCTATGTTTATTAAAAAAATAGTGGATTACTTACTGATGCGTCTAATATTTAAAAAGATTCACTAAATTTCACACTTTTGACAGAAATGCACTAACTTGTGGATCAAATTCAATTTCTTTACAAGATAAATAAAACGGTGATGCTTAAAGTAGAATATTGCGGTCACTGGTGTTTGTCATTCATCAATCTTACATTGGCGATCACCTGCAATCTGGGTTAACGTTTATTCTTACACTAAGACCTTTTGCTCTAAGAATCATTAATGAGTTAAAAGAAACAGCAATGTATAAAATTGCCAGCTTGCAAGTAATGTTCGACATCCTTCCTTAGTCTTTCTCAAGCCGAAGATTTTGTTGCCATCGCATCTTCTTCGGAACAATTTCTCGGAATCCCACCAACACTATACACACTTTAACTCCGCGAGTTTTCTGAGATAGCAGGGCTCGAATTCTCCTTATAAAAGTTTCCGCGGAAACTTGACCGTTTTCTAGCGAGATCTTCTGTTTCTTCGAAATCATTCCGTTGCCCGCCCCTTTTTCACCACTTTTCCTCTTCGCTCGGCACATTCTGGGGAGCCTTTCATCGCGAATACTCTCTGTTCGTCTAGCGGGCAAGAATCGAAGGAACGATAATCCACGCGTGAAACACGTCGAACGAAGTCGCGGGGAAAAGCATTTTTACGCAGCTTGCTATTTTTTTTCCGCCGCTTTGAATCGCGTCAGTGTGCAAGCTGAAAGGCAGGCTGGCAACGCGCGCCTCTTCAGGGAATCCTCGAACGTATCGCGCGGCTCTTTCTGCGTTTTTGACGAACCGCGTGCACAGCTCGTTCAATGGAATTTCTGCTCCGGGCTTCCTCGTTCGTTCGAGACTTCGTGCCTTGCCTCTGCTGCTTCAGTCTGCTTCAGCAATTACGTCGCGTTCTCGTTTATCTGCCATGATCCGCACGTGATACGCGTTCGGCGTCGACCCCTCGACGAGCACCCTATCCGGCTATATTATTATCGCTGAGAGGCACGTGAAGATCCGTCGAAACCGAGACAGATATCATTGAACCTTGCCATGTGTTTTCGTTCCCACGAGGAAATTCGGCCCCTAATAAGGCAACCTCAGAGCAACTCCGCATTTGCGATCATTGTGCAGATAAAGCAATTCGTGCACGAATTAACGTAGCGTAGGTTATTTCCTCAATAATTAGGTGCAAATATATTTGATCAAAGTTAACATTGCGAAGCAGCGATAAACGATCTTTATTCTTTTGTGGGGAAAAATGTAATATCTAGTGGAGGGGAGATGGCATGAAGGGGACACATTTGTTTAGAAACTAATCGACCATTCAAGTTTCAATTTATACTGTTAGAAAGATTATTTACTTCACTATAATCATGCGTGGTACAAACAAATTCATCTCGACATTTACCAGCTTTATTTTTTACTTTATATAAAATTGCATTTATTCCCATTCATAAATTGGTTGTGTCGAATAGGATATGGGTGCCTTTGAATGTGACAGTGTAATGAAACAAGATAATATTAACATAATTGTTTCGTTAGCCATTAGGATGATAATTTTATTTATTTTTCTACTGAATGGCACAAATGTAACTGTAGTATTCGAATACAGAAGATAATCTTTTAAATGAAAGGCAATCTAATAATCTTAAGACGTTAATAACAGAACCAGAAATATAATTTAGTGTAACCATATCTATTATATTGTCTAATGACATAATGTTCCATCCATGAATTTCTTACGTATCCCATTCATAAATATGGCAACCATATTGAAAACCTTACTTGAAGGAATACCTGATCAAATGAGATGATTAAGAAGTTAATCAATCGTAACAATATTTCACAAAATGTTTCATGAAAATCGGAAAATTTTACTTTGAAGCACGGAAAAGGTAAATCATTCGTTGCTCTTATGTGGGAACTTGAAGCGGCTTCAAATTAGGTTTGAATAACAACGCATAACATAGGTTTCAATAAATAAAATTTCTTTATATTTTTACTAAGCATAACTAAGGAAATGGAACTTTATTCGAGATCTATTTCACTCTCTAAACATTATAACGTATCCTTTACTCTGGGTATTCTGCATATATTTGCATATCACGTACACGTTGCACTTTTCTGCAAACATTAATTTCCAATAATTGCATAAAAATCCGCAGTCTACCCGTCACAATTCTAAATCGTTAGATTTCGTACTTGAAACTTTCAAAGTATACTCTGTGAGTATACGAAAGTATAAAATGTGAAGTATTGAAGAGGAAAAATACGAATTTCTCTTTTCTTTTACGGATAATGGAATCATGCCTTTTTCTTCTTCCTCTGTTTAAACGTTAAGTGTTTGTAATATTTTTTCCTCGGAAGAAAGTTTATACTTTCCGGCAGATAAAGTCGCTATCCCTCCGCAGCGTTCATTCTCCTTTACCTTCTCGAAGCGCTGCTTTCCTCTTCTCTTTCTTCTCCTTGGGTTACCTTCGCCGTTCGATCCTCTTCACGATCGCTGCTGCTCGCACTGGTCCTCCTCGTTTCTCCCTCGAAAGCACCCAACTCTGACAGGACGATCGCGCTTGGAACCAAGCTGCACCAGCGAACGGGATGAAGAATTGGCGGAAGAAAGTCAGATAAGAGAATCACCACTTACCGGAAGAAAAATGCACCCACCTGATTAAAGAAATCGTGCAACGACGGAACAACACTATTCTCACGCTTCAATCTGATAAACCATTATTTTCAATTAACAACATTAGCTCGTCGCATTGTTTCATACGATTTCGGTGATTTAGTTTCGCTTGATTTATTGGGTTGCGTAATAAAAAGGCTGCGGATCTTTACGTATTTTTGGAAAATTTAAAAGTATAAAAAGATGGGCAATGCATACGACGCAAACAATATACAAAATATGGAAGGTAAAGTGCACTTTATAATACTTACAAGGTGTTGCGTCGTATCGTGAATTAACGCGGTACGAACTGATTGGGTCGTGGAAGAGTCCACTTGATTGTATAAAGTGATTGACCAGTGATCGAGGTTGCTCGTGGGAGAAGTTATACTTTATTTTTGATGTTCACTGTCTGACGTCTTGCTGACAACTGATTTCTTCCAAAAAAAGTGCAGTTTTTCCAAGAGGTTGCGGCGACTTGGGGGTGGGCATGTTGTTGGGGGTAGGCGAGCGGATTGGTTTTTCAAAAATTGATGGAAATGGAAGGGAGCCGCCCTCTTGTCCGTCCTCAGGTCACCATTCACCTGAGATGACGCACGCGAATGTCGCTTGTCGAGTAACGGTTCGCAAGTAATAAAGTCATAAAGTCGCTGGATTTCGAAGGCAAACTAAATTAAGAAAAGGTTCGGTAGAATAATTATACATTTGGCAAACAGTTGCAGAAGGCAGCTGTTAGTCACTTACAAATTTTTCAAGGAAGCAAAATAGACCCGATGGCTTTATGATTCTATTATTGCGCCGCAACACAAGGAAAGGACCCAAACTGTCTGACTTTGATTTTAACGTGCTGTTGTAGGATTATGGTATACCAAATCTGATGAAACGTATGAAATATTAGGCGTGGTTACTTAATAGTTTTGAAGATACAAACTATTGCAGTTATATGCTTTTTGAAATACTATGAAGATAAACGCTTGTTGCAGAAGGAACAGCGGCGAAATGAGAATTCCATGATATGTAAATCGGAAATCGTGCCAATCGATTTCCCGTTAAATCTGTTTTTCTTCCACTTATCTAAAATTGTTGTTATGGTGATAACATGGTGCATGATGCAAGGTGATAATTGTCATACATACACGAAAAACACAAAACGTTTCAACACCGGGAAATGGCAGAAAATTCTCAAAACCGTGGTTAGAATAAAGCTGAAGCAAAATATATAGGAAACATGTACGGGAATGAAGTGGCTGGAAGAGAAATTTTATTATCGATATTAAACTATCTTTGTGATAACTTTGAAAACGGATGAAAAAGTTACAATGCATATAATGCCAAGTACATATGATAATACAGAAGAATCTGTTAAAAGACATCAGTCATATGTTATGGAAACAATTCGACACCATGGGCACATAATAAAACCTTCTTCACCAAGCGGATGAAAAGGTTAAGGAAAATGTTAATTTCTCGCCACGAGTATCTCTTTCATTGATCAGAGACCTGTATTTTGTTTTTTTTTCCTTATTCTGAAATAAAGTCCGGAATAACTAAGAGCGTAACCAAGTAAAGGGACAGATAGAGAGCTTTGCAAAGTTGGCTCTTCTCGACCAGTCACGAGTTTCTTTTATCAGCACGGCGAACGGCAGAATATTCATTGACTACGGATAGGTAGACTGTACTCCCTCCGTACTTTAATTCTTCGTCTCTCTGCCCCTATTCGTGGCCTTTCCAACCCTAGTCGTCGTTGAGCGGAATTAACTGACGCGGAATGAGTAACTACAGGGACGAATCAAGCGCGTGAGGAGCATAAATTAACTGACACGGGTTGTGGAGAACGAGTTTAACTAGTTCCAAACACTTTTTGCCACGTGGTGTTAGGTTGAGTACTCGTGGTCGTCCGTGACCGCGTCCGCGTCTCCTTGACACGGTGACGGAAAACTGGAGGAATGGCAAGGTGGCGTTTGTGAAATGTAAATGAGATAAGCGTCTTACGAGTAAGGATCAACTGCGGCCATCGTTGACGGAGAAACATATTTTTCGCATCTATGACGATCTTAATCGTTTTAAAATTGTTTGCAATAGCTAGAAAAGGTATCAACGCAACGTTATCTTTGTATTAACATTGCCTATTAATTGAATTTTACCACAATTAATTTTCTGCCATTTAATGGTACGCTTATGTGATCGCGAAAATTGAACGTATTAGAGTGAAGGAAAAAATTCATGGTGTAGTAAAAAAATGTAAACATATGCAAATGTATTAGATCGATCTCTGATGCATATGAAATGTTGTTTTTCCAAAATTTCAAATTGGTAAATGAACAGTGCTGGTTTTAATTTTGGAAAATGATCAATTGTATTAAACTATATTAAAGAGGAATAAATTTGCTGGAATGTAGAATAATCGAAATATTTCTGGAATACTTAGTTTATGCAATGCTTAAGTTGGGCAAATATACTATAAAAGATATTAAAGGTAGGATTTTGAAGTTTACGTAAATAGTAGAATAGTTCAATATTTGAGACTGACAATTCTTCACTGGACCTGACTGGTAAGTCAGGAGGAAGATCAGAGGATCCTGAAATTGGTAATTTTTATAAATATATCACGTAGAAATTATTTTAACCACGTATATATGCGTAATTTTTTGAAGAACGTACTTCTTATGCTTAACGATTTTACTTCGCGAAACAACATTTCGAATACTTTCAGATAATCTTTATAAGTTAATGTAATATTGAAATTATTCTTCTAAGCCTCCTTTGATTAAAAACTTCCA
This sequence comes from Eucera pruinosa, assembly GCA_028830335.1. NCBI lineage: Eukaryota > Metazoa > Arthropoda > Insecta > Hymenoptera > Apidae > Eucera > Eucera pruinosa. Next base: position 12,985,624 of record JAMYCR010000004.1, on the reverse strand, counting down.
ATGATTGGATTATTCCGAAGTGTGTACTTTGAATATCCATCAATGGATTGTTCCCAGTGGAATAAGTATTCCCAAGTTATTCGATCGGAAGTGAAAACAGCGCCTCATTCCGATACGAAAACTTTCGCCAGGGAGATCAGATGCCTCGTGGCAAAAGGAACATCGTTACGGGCGATTCGTCGCAATGAAATGAACGAGGGGCGCGGAACAATCAGAGGTAGAGAAGGCAGCTATCGCTGATCAAAGCTCGAATGGTCCTCAAAGGGTGGCTCGTTGCTCGACGTGTCTCCTACAGAGCTTTCGTCCAGAATCTCTTTCTTTCTCGTGCCACGAACGGAAAATAAGCATCGGGAATCGACGATTGAGCCGCGAATCCGATCCGAATCAAAAGGGGATGAAGTTTCTGTGTTTCTGCTGGGAAACAGTCGGTCTAATTACATCGAGTAGAAACGGATTGTTTCGAAAGCCGGGCGCATTGATGTTTCTTTCGAGAAAGGAGACACAAAGCTTAACAAAAAAAAAAATCGTAACTAAATCGCGAAGGTCTCCGATAAGAACGAATAATTCCACATTATTGTCGAACAAGAGGGAAATCAACGGGTATACGGTAGCTCGTATCGGAGTTTCGAAACAAATAACACGGAGTTCGAGAACGATTTAGAGGCTGTTTGGGAATTTATGAAGCTCATAAGGCACGCTGATGAAATTCATGAAGGAGAACACGGCCACTCGAGGGCGCGGTGCTAGTGAAATTCTTTGCGAAGCGTACTCAATCTCCAATTCATTTCGTTGTAAGTTCATCCAGCTGGCAGAGTTTCAGATCCGCAGATCAAATACGGTCAGGTTTCTCTTGCTCTATATTTTCGACGTGCACGCCTTGTTGCGATATTGCGAATCTATCGTTGTCGATGTTCCTACGGAATTATTTTCAACATCAACTCCTCCTATACTGGAATACACATTTCATTTCGCTTAGTTCTTCACCCCAGTTTTATTCCGAGTTATTTGAAAATTTTTGCCACTTTTCCGTCCTACTTTTTCGAGCAGCAATCATTACGGTATTAATTTATCATTTATTAATTTGTAGTCTTTTTGCATTGCGGCTGGAGAATGGTTTCCGGTTGCCTACATCATTTTTTTTTTTACAAAGATGCAGCTAGTATATGGATAGAGGAGAACATTTAAGCTAATTAAGCTAGCATTGAAATTTACTGTAAATCGCACTTTCCAATACTATTTGCTCTATTATCTTACCTAATCTTACATCTATTACATATAGGGTGTATATAATAGGTATATAATTCTATAGGAAAAAGTAAATCGAAAATGTAGTGTGGTATTCTTCCGTGCGAAGCTTCATTTTCAAATAAATCAATCTTGAAGATTAGTAGAATACACGTACATTCGGATATACTGTAGACTAGTTTTAGGTGCATTTGCATTTAATAACATTATTAATGACGTGACATTTTATTTTGTAAGAAACTCTTGATCACAGAATAATTTCATCGCAATGTTTATCATTTATTATCGAAGTAGAACAGCGATATCATTCAATTGTATATAAGTAAGATCACGTTTAAAAGCATTTTTTTCGAAAATCAAGCTTCATACGTAAAAACCTCATTGTACAGTCTAGATTTATTTTTTCATGAAGATTCGCCACCAATTTGGAAACACCCTGTATAAAAAGAACAGCTAATCTAATTAGCCTAACACTTACAATGAGACTTAGAATAAATTGCGTTTTCCTATACTGTTGCTCCATTATCCTGTCTAAATTCTCTATCGATAGAGTCCTTTGTATTTATTGCGCAGACATTTATTAATTTATTGAACGTCACGATATTTCGCACGTTATTGAAAAGAAGTGTAAGTTCTTTAAACAACGGGACGAATCGATTGGAAGCTCGTAGAAAAATGGAGATTGGTCAGGAGGAGGGTCAATGGACTCGTATTATCCAATTTCGAGGTTAGCAACTATTCTAAACGCGGAGTTAACGCACACAGCTGTTACACATAGTTTCATTACATGCGCTTCAGTCCATTTATTACGGAACGATGCCGGCTACAAGCGGAAACTTTTATCGAAGTATGCTTCGAAGCATTCTAATTCCGTGCAGGCATGTACAATCGCTCGAGGATGTTCTGAATTGACTATCAGAATCAATTACTACTCCAAAATTGCATGCAACTCCGCGTTCCTCTTCCTCGCGTGGACGCTAATTCGCGAGCAGACCTCTAATTAGGTATACCGCGTTACTCGATATTAATCCCGATCTGGGTTACACGTGTCGCGCATAAGTTACAAAAGTGACAACTCAAAAAAGTGAATTTTTCAGAAGCCAGTAAATGTCAGTGACCGTATAAACAAGCTGATTACTCAACTTAAAATACCAAATAAAGAGGTAACCCCTAAAAGTTATTTTCTACATTTTTCATTCTTAGTCCTTCAAATCTTTTTTTTTTTTTTTCGATTTATGATGGGTTTGATATTCTTTTCAATCGTACGAGACTGAACTATTTTAAATTATGATACTTTTGATGATTCGTTATAAATTAATAACACCACGGGCTAATTTTGAATTTCGATTTATAAAATTTATAGGGTGTGTAGAGACGTCTATATTCTACAGTTTTTCGATCGTAACTCAAACATCGCATGCTTTTTCGGTTGTGACACTTTTGTAGTCCAAGTGCGATACGTACACCTAAAATATATTTTCCGCAATCAGTTTGCAAAAAGTTAGTCAAACATCTGTCGATGGATTTCGTTTTTCAAAAATAAAACATATACATTCAGATTAACTGTGAAAAACTGTGGCGTCAGATCAATATTGTTCAGATTTTTTAACATTTCAAATTGATAATCGGATTCGTCTTTTGCTGTCCCAGAGCAAGTGCTCGCGAAACATTTGTTTTGCGCATTGCAACAGAGGAAAGAAAGCGAACGTACAATAGCTGTTCCATGACATTCAATACACGTGTTAGAGAATCTATGGCTTCTCCGCGAGTCCAATCTCTATTAAAACAAGAGGGCCGCTCCGTTGCTTTGCTACACGGACTTGAAGCTTCTAAAAAGCTCTCTACAAACTCAATTACATCTCTTGTCATACAGTAATCCAAGAACAAAACAGAACTATGAAGTTTCCGCTTGTTCCAGTATTCCACTCCCATCGCAGTATCGAATAGCATCCCGATCATAGCATCTCCGCGATTCAGTTGGACATTAATTTTGCAGCAGCCATTAGCTCAAGATTGCTAACGTTTTTTTTTTCCCAATGTTAGCTTCCACAGAAGTAGAAACTATTGCATTATTCAGTAACCCACTTCTACCAATTCTTATCTCCTCGCGTCGCGACCAATGTCTTCGCGTCTTACGCTTCTCGTAACAGTTTATTCCTTATGAAATCACATTTTTACGAGAAACTTTTCGCCATAAATCGAAGATTGACAGTTGCGGTCGATCTAGATTAAAATGATCGAAGTAACTAAACAATCAATGCGGTATACGGCGTATTCGAGTCCGGCAATAACGTGGAACTCGCAAAGCGCAATAAGTTCGACGATTGTGTCGATAGAGGTCGGGCCGCTGGAGGAAATTAAAACTTGTGCAATTCACTAGGATCCCCGGCCAGTTCTGGCCAGGTTTATCAGCCGCGGGCTCGATGTTTCCGAATGAAACAAAGGTTCGAGGCGAGAGATAGAGAAGTTGAACGGAGAACGCGCGATACCAGACGCGGAAGAAGGACAAAGGTAACGAACTGGGAATAAATACGGGAGGCTGCGCGCAGGGAGAAAGAGCAAGCCGCTTCCGTAAGCGAGACAGAGTTGCGGGGAGACATGTAAACGCGCATGCATGCAGTGGAAAAGGGAAACGGTTTACTCTAGCCGGCAAATAATAGGCGAAGTGGGAAGAGCAGGCCTAGCTAAGCCGCGAGTATTCTCCCGGGTAATTTTAATTCTCGACCAGGCTGCCTGCGGCTGCATTCATATCGCCCGGCATTACTCTCGGCGAAGCCGAGTTTTGATCATCCTCCGTAGTCGATGAGCGAAAAATGCCACGGCCACGACCGCAGCCAGGATCCCGGGAGGATGGTTCATTAGTGCTCCTGTTTACAAGACTTTGGATGATGCGAACTGGGTACGCTCGATTTGTCAATTTAACGACCTGATTTTTCAAGCTTGTAGGTGCTCCCGCCGCCACCGACTCCGCTTTTTATCCGCCAGATTCGTGCGTTCGCGTTCACGGATAAAGGGTTATCGTTAGCCGCGTTTTGCACGAACTGTGTTAAATTCTACGAAGACAAACTTCGCCAATTAGTCGTGTACATTCTTTACTGCAAGCTTTACGAAATAGTTATTAGCTAAATATTTAATACGAAATTCTTACTTGATTCACTGCTAAACTCTGAGCATTTAACCCTTTCAGTGGTTCTAACGATTGACCGATTTCGAATACTTTACGTAGAAATTGTTTCGAGCAAGAACGAATTTATACGAAATAATCGTGTATGAATTTTGAACCATTGCCATGATTAGCAAGAGTGGCAATATTAATATACAGTACTGTGCAATAGTCTTAGGTCATCTGACAAAAACTATGTTTCTTTCTCTTGCAAATAAATTTAAGCATAACTAGTATTATTTCGATTACTTGGTACTTTTTAAAAAGCATTTCATTCGCGAATTATTAATTGCGATAAGGAATATTCTTTAATTTTGAACAATTAATATTTTGTGTAAACCCATTTTGCTTCTCCTACAGCACCTGTTCTTGGACAAAAAATTTTGAATGTGCTTTTATGTGTTCTAATAAATTTAATAAATTTTATTGTAAAATTTTCAAAAAATATTTTAATCAAATAAAAACGCGAAAGACTAACGTAATGAAGGTAATATTTAAACCATCCTACGTGATAACATTTGGAAACGCTTTCCTTAAAGTACATTTAATTGCCACAGTAAAAACAGTAACACAGCTGGTCTACGATTTTTTGCGCAGCACTGTGTGCATTATCTATAAAGTAACTGCTTCAATATGTCGATTTCCCAAAACCTGTTCACCATTCAAGGAGTTATATTACCATTAAAAAATAGTCAAAAATTGAACGTTCAATTGTAAATGTTGATAAATGATAAATCGTACGAGTCGTCGTATAATCTAAAATCACGGACAGCAACCGAGCTGCGTCTCAATTTCTTCGGTGGTGAAAGAATTCCACGAGGGACCGCAAACATTCGGTGCATGAAGAAACGCCGAGCGTAACGGAGGTATGGGCAGGGTGAGACCGTTGGGAGAATGAAGAGAGGACAGAGACGGATAAAGGAAGAGAGACAATGAATCGTTGCAGTTGCCAGAGGAGCGAAGAGTCGTACGGACGTTTTACGCTCGTGCCGCGTAAAAAAGAACACGGCCGGTCTTGAGTGGTAGGTTGTAATCCGTGAAAACCACAAGACGATGTGGTAAAACGAGAAATTTTCGTTGTCCTGCCTGCTGGACGTAACCGTACTTACGCGGATATGAATTAGGATAGGGCAGAGTCCGCACAATAGCGGAGGCGCTTGCGCTAAAAGCGCCTAACGGAGGGGGTGGCGGCCCGACGGTGGCGGTTGTCGAAAGAGGGGTAGAAGCTACGCTGAGCAAGGCCAAGCGATGAGGGAGGGGGTGTTGGAAGCTTCTGCGGGAAACGGAGAATCTGCGAGAGTCAGTGCAATTCGCGACGCGACGCCCTTCGTTCTCACGATCTGCACTTAAGGGTGGATCGGGGGCGCACGAGTGACGCGACTCGAACTGAAATCCACCGAACTCTGGGTGCTCACGTGTCGACAACGTGAGATCAAGTGCACGAAACGTTAGTAGGATATAAAAGGAGACATTTAAAAAAAAAAAAGGGGGAAACTCGCAGACTATTGTCCACGTGCAATGATCGCTGAGTGAAAAATTCGAAGGGTAATCGTGAATCGATCGCGGGTAATTTCCTTGTGTGCATCTTTACAAGGTTCTTTGTTCGCCAGAATATTCGGTGGAATTGGAAGGATTTATGAAAGAAAGATACGCGAAATTTGTCAAGGAACATTCATTAAAGTACACAATTTCGTGGACAAAAATTGATGTCTCGCCGGCGTTTCATTCGCGAGCGAAAATGTGTCGGGTTGTGTGTGTTCTATAGAAAGCGTGCACGGTCGACGGAGTAATCAGAGAAAAGGGAATGATAACGTGCTCTGTCGGCAAAGCCAGCCACGTTGATTCTCGGCTCCCAAGCGATCTGTTCGTTGATCGATCGCTCGAAACACAAACGGCGATCGTTAATTTTTCGTAATCACGCGAACCTTCGTATGGCGTCCCGTAGCCTTCACCGATCCGCTGGAAAGCGCTGGGAAAATTGAAAATTATGCAAACATAATTTTCATCGTGGCGTCCGGCTGCATCCACGCTCGAGCCGGAGGCGCGTTGTATCGCAAAGTTCATTGTCATCGAAGCAACGCAGAGCCGTAGTTCAAGTAAATTTTTCAACTACCTCTCCTCCTATCCGCGATTTTTGCTATCGTTTCTTCTTTCCGTTAAATATTCATCTTCCGTTTTATACTCATTGTCATTGTTCGCTCGTTTAAGGCTATCTAGAAACGTATCGTATTCCATTTTATCTCAATTTGCTGCTTCTCCATATTTCATCTTATCTCTCTCCGTTCCATCGAATCACGACGTAACGATTTTAATCTTTTTTATTTCTACGCTTTCCGTCCACTTTTCGTTTTCTTCCTTAATTTCTTCCAGATATCATTCGAAACTCGATTCGCTGGAACGCCGATAATGATTACAGCTTTTTCAACATTTATGAATGTAGGAAGTAGGAAGCCAAGTCGAAAGTTGTTCCGTGCAGCCGCCACTCGTTCCACCCTCTCGAGCGTTTCTTGAGCGTGTTGTCGATAGCCGGTAGCAAAGGGCGAAGTAATTATAGTCTATTCACTTCGGTGTTTCGTTTATTGTATTTATATATCCGCCCGGAGCGAACCGTTCGTGAATTTGCCGGTCCACGGGCCGCATAATCGCGCGGTCTGAAAATCTGTGCCGTTAAATGATTTTTAATCGCGGCCCATTAAACGAAGTGCATCAAAATTACATGAATATTTACGCCGTGGCGCTCGACGAAATTGCGTTTTAAGCGATCCGCCGTTGCCGCCTCGCGGAAATTGCACATTAAATGTCCAGTTCGGTATAATGTAAACTGATTTGCGTAAGTAAGCCGTGTAACGATCAATTAATTAACAGTAACGACGAAAATGTGCGCGAAATGAATCGAGTCCACGATTTTTCCGGGAGTTCGTTAAGTTACCCCTGCGAGGATTGAATCGGAAGTGAATCGGGGTAGAGGAAGATTTAAGCACCAACTCGACGATTCTTTGACGAGTAAGCCACGCACGCACGTACGCGCGTTATTAACGTGTGTCTGGTTGAAGCTGTGCCGCATGAATATGAATCGCCGGCACGTTAATGCAACGCCACGGGGAACGTACGTTTCCCAAATGTCGCCGCCGTGGTTACATAATTTATGGCGAGTCCGCGATGCGTCACGTGGCTGCCCGTCTGCTTGGACCACCGAAAAATATTCCGGTGAGTAAGAGATCCTTCGATCCTGTCGTTATTATATTTCCCTGTCGCGTTGAATCGTTCGCGTTTACTTGGTTGTTCGATCGATTGGCAAATATTCAGCTTTTGACCTTTCAAAGTGTTCGGCGTTTTTTACGGGGGAATGAAAAGGGCACGAAATCGCGCGGTAACTCGGTATACGCGGTATTTATTCATGACACTCGTTAGCGATTGTAAACATGCAAAGCGCAAGTGCATCGTTTGTCACAGTTTGCGCTCGTACAAAAATGAACAGGGCTGTTTAATGCGTTATGCCGTTTGCGTTCGCGGAAACGTGACAAATGCATTTCGTTGCGTGTATACAAATGAAGCGTTCTAATTTTTATAGATTGATTCATTTCTAGTCTGATAAGATTGCTACATTTCTTTCGTCTTAACCTGCACTCGCGTCGCAATCATTTTGATGTGTATCACGAGTATTGCAAATTATCCGTAAAATTGCATCCGTTTCTTCCGCGCGGTTATCTGTTGATCTCCTTAACGGAATTGTCCGCGAGAGAATTCATGGCAATTGAAGCTTCGCGATGGAAGCAACAGGAGCTGATCGTTCTTTCTCTAAAACAAAAATTAACTCAAATGCAGGTTGAATGATCGTGAAACGAGAAAATCCCAGCAGAGAGCAAAATTAATGGCAGAGAAAATGAAGAAGATCAACCTCCATCCAGTTTCATTTCTATAATAATCTTTCACTTTAATCCGATTATCCTAACCAATGTTCCTAGACTCGCAATTGGAACGAGGTTAAAGTACGATCGTTAATTGCTCTGGTTGGCTGCGAATGCGAACAATTCCGTAGCTTTTCGTGGAATTCCGATCTGACCGGTTGATAAGTACTTTGGACAGGTGCTTCTTTGAGCGTTTTCCGAACACGGAAATCGGCAATTTCACGCTGGAGTACCGTAACGGATCACGATGAACGCGCTAGAATTGAAATTCCCTACTGTTATCGTACCGGCGGCTCGTTTGGTGCACAATTTTACATCGTTATTTCCACTAGGATAAAAATCGCGGAATTTTTTAAAGCCATATCGCGCGTCCACGGAAAACACTTGGACATCTGCTTTACGAGCTTCCTTAATTTTGCAAATAACGACTCCTGTTTTTTTTGTTTGTTTTTTTTTTGCGTTGGAACGAAGGCAAACGGTTGGGGAAAATTAAAGGAGTTTTTGTGAGGTGGAAGTGGACAATGTTACCGCTGGAACCGATGGAAATTGTACCAGTTGTACCGTTGCCGAAAAAACGATCACTATGGAATACTTCGTTCCTTGGCAACTGTGGATGCGCGATATAAATATCACCGGTGGGCAAAGTTTACGAAGGATTAGAGTCGCACCGTTATTGACGAAAAACAGTCGAAACTGGTCGTAAAAAGTTCGCGTCCGTTTATTCGTTGGATTACAGGCGTTTAAGGGGATTTCGAGAGTAGTAAAAATCGTTTGGTTCTATAAATTGCAACAATGTTTCTCTCTGGTATTGGAGATATTTTTTTAAATTTGTATTGCTGTTATTATACCAGTTTTATCCCCTATTATCGCAACAGAACTTTGCCTGTTTAACGTTTAAATGCTATCACGGGTAAAATTTCACCCAAAGCGTATTTTTCCATATTTTTGCAAAGCTTGCAAGTAATAACAAAATTTGTTAACCGCGTTTGTTTTCCATATTAATTTTCGCGATACTATTTAAGGATTAATACTGTTCCATTTATTCTAAAACTTTTGCTGTAAAGTGGTTTTTTATAACAGGAAAAAGTAATAATTATCTAGATGCAATCTTCGTATTAAAATTCATAGAATACAGCAAGATGTAAAAAATAATTTCGAGCAAAGAGCAAAAGAAATGAAAATGGAAAACGGTTGAAGTAGTAAAGTCCGTCTATAGTCAGACACGGCTAAACCAACGCAACGAACAGCTTTCTGTTACTCGTTGTGTGCAAATATTTTGACAGCTGTTTCAACAAAGCTTTTCAGTTAAAAGAATCTTACTTATAAAAGCTACTCTATACTTAATCCTTTGTTCACAAACATTTTCTTACACGAAAACCTTTGAAAGCAAGAGAATTAATAGTATAAAAGCTGACGCAAACCTCTTACTATCTATTCCATGACTTAGTTACTCTAAGTAAGTTTTCCTAGTTAATTTGAAATTTTTTAAACACAACCTCCTTAAAACAATATACACGAACACACACACAAACACTTGTGTACTTTTACATAATCCCAAGATTCTATTATACGTGCAAAGGACCAGTATTTTATTATACTTCTTCTTTCTGTATTAGCGCTAAACGTCCGGCAATTTATTTTGCAATTATGCCCAAATATCCGTCATTAATATACAAATTTTAAGAAATTGTCTCTTTAAGAAAAAACTGGTGCAACTTTTTTCCCATACCCATGATTGGAAATAGTCTACTGTAGTATAAATTTTAGCTGAAACACACAAGAAGCTATATGCTGATCTTGACAGGATTATTCTTAAATGTTTATCTATAAAAGTTAGTATGAGAAAATGTGCGATAAAGGTACAGACATAATAAGCGTATTGTATTACAAATTACAATAACAGTGGGCGTTTAGCGATAGCCAAAAATCGTTGCATCTAACGCTTACAGAATACTCCACCATTATATATTGCGCAAATGCGTTGGTGCGTAATCACCGAAACACGAAAGGTTTGAAAACAGAGGAAAAATTTGGTAAAATGACCCCGATACGAGCGTCGATCATAAGCTTTTAAGCCCTGCAACCCCTAAACGGGAGTAAACGCAGTTTATACAGTCGCACGCTTGATGCCCCGATCTGTGCAATTCCGCGCGTTAATCGGCCCCAGCGCAGCAAGCTCGCTTTTATCCCGGACGATAACGAGAAATTAGCTGCGAAACATGGCGATGTAGCCGGTGTAATTGGGTGCACCGATTAAAAACCGTCGGAAAAAACTGTCGAGCGCCCCCCCCCCCCCCCCGCCGATACCTGCGTCCGATCTCCGTGTGATAAACGCAACCAGATGAGACATCGATTCGAGGCTCTCGCGTGAACTCCTGGGACACATTTGATGGCCTCGTCGTTCGGGACCAATCGCGAATCAATAGCCGATCGAACGATAGTTTAGAGATACGTGGTTGCGGGTTGGGATAAAACGTTAGTGATAAAGGATTACCGAAGAATTGTGTGTTTCGTATTGGCAGAATTTCGAATAGGAATTTTTATATTCATGCTGCGAATGAAGTGAATCCATGTAGTATATAGATACGCTGTTCAGGATTGGGGTAAAATGTAGACATTAGTATTAGGTCGTTGCATAATTTCTGTGGTATTCGCGGGTAAAATTTAAACTAGCAGAATTTTGGAAATACACTTGAAAGATATGTGAAATTATAAACACAATACACAATAATAGACAGAGAATTCGACGCAAGTACTGTTTGAATTGGCTCAGCGACTAATAAGAAATGTTGAAATATTAATAAGAAATTCTTATTGATTCTCTTGCCCAATCGCATAAAAAGATGTGAAAAAATTTCGAAATATACGTCTGAGGATTTTTTCAAAATTTTTATGGTTACAGTTTACTGAAAGTTCTGAGTGACTATGTTCATACCTTTACAATTGCCTATACAATTACAGTTGAAGCATTCTTAAATTATACTTGAACTGCTACATTAAGGTTCATTCACCTGTAATTGTTGAATGTTTCAAAAATATTGTGGAAATGTGATATTAACATATTGTGACATTTTTCATTTATGGAACGGTTTATATTATAAGTGGTCCATATTTGAACCACACTTTCAAAATAAAAATTTTCATTGCCACTTTAAATTTATTAATTTGTAACAAACATTACTTTCGTTCAACATATTTCGACTCTACATCAGAAACCTAACGTGTTATAGATAAACATTGATATGTAAACGATTAGGTATCTTCAACAGACTAGGTAATAAACGCTAAAATAGAAGTGGTAGCCGATGTTCTACTTCCTGTACGTTTAATAAATATAAGTAAGTGCTTTGTAAGTTTCAAGTTGCACGAAGCTACAGTGGATTAATTAGGCGAAAATTTAATAAGCGGTATTGCGTCCCGTTCGCAATTAGTTAAACTGCATTTAAATTCGTTGATGAAACTTATTCGGATAAAGCCATCCTTGCACGAGGAGTCTAAGTAAGTGACATTTATGTGACAATACGTAAGTGTAAGGACGTCGCACACCTGCACGTAATATTGGACACAGTAATTTTCCGCGTTCATCTGCGTTCACCATAACTGTGGTCAATTCGCCACGGTTTGCGGTGACCGAGTTTCACCACGTTCCGACAACTTCCTATTTATAACACTTCGGAGAACGTTTCTACGTGTCGTGAAATTTCGACGATCGTCACTATCGTGCCATTCAAAGCCATTGCAATTTCCTGCTAATTAGCATGTTCGTGTTTACCCGTCTGCTGACTATAATTCTAACCCCTTGGATAAGAACGTTTCCCGCTTTCGCGTATCAGTTAACTCAAACGAGCAGGTTTCGTAGAAAACAATACAAGTGCTAAAAATCTAATTTTTTTAAGAGGGAGAGAAAACGTTGCTAATTTTAGATTATTAACAAAATTTGACTTATTTTTGTCGTTACATGTCACTAAGACTGCAATAGCCTAAACACACATTACAAAACCTTTTATTTCTTATATTAATGGTATATAAAATTGTGAGAAAAAAAATTGTATTTGTAGAAAAGCTTGTATATACCGTATCTTAATCGTAGGAAGAACTGAAAGTAGCGTCGATTTAAATCTGCAAGTTTTGTAAGTGCTAAACCTATTTGTTCGCAAATTGCTCAAGAATATCAGAATATAGAAAAATGTAATAGTTCAAAAATATATTTCTTCAATATTATCTTGCATTTTTTTGTTAGGAGGAATTACAAGAATTTATTCTACTATATCTCAAGCAAATTATTGGAAAATTCCTGGTATTTAATATCTACATACATACAACGGTGATGCAATTTATTAACATTATTTACAACTCTTTACTAAGAGATGCTTCTATATTCCCATTGGTACATAGAATATTTTAAGAAGAGGAAACAAAATTTGTCATTGCTGGCACTTGCATTGTTTTCTACAAACACTACTTAAATGTGCTTTAATTAAAAAATGGAGCTAGATAAAACATTTGTTAGCTTACGATGCGAAAACTTTTCTGTTACGAATACAATCGTATAAAAATTATTAGACTACGGATCTTTATGCGTTTATGGCAAATATAAATTTGCAAGGAAGAACTGATTCCATACAATACATAAAAATGAGCAGAATATTTAACGTAAAGTACAAATCGTAGCATTTAGAAGATTAAACGGATTTTTATTTAAAGTCCGCTCTTACAATTTTACTTGAAGAGGGACGAATTTGCATAAAGATCCGCAGTTTAAAACTGGTAAATCGATTAACTTAAGGCTTCTGGCTGTAAAACACGTAACAAGAAAGTTCGATTTGCTTGAAATTGCGGAAAAAAGTTCTATTTATTCGAGCGATTTAATTCAGTTCATCGCACAAGAAGAATTGTTTTTACGGCGTTCCATTGTTCAAAGCTCAAATATCATTGAACGTTATCGAGCGATTTTTTTTTTCTCTCGTTTTAAAGATAAATCTGCTCCCCTTTTTGACATGAAGGCTCGAGGTAACGAGAGTCGGATTTGTAGAATTTTTAAACGACCTCGCGTACGTGCGCGTTCTGCTTTGCCTCGTGTGTACTTTAGCCGCCTTGCTTTTAATTAACGAGACCGCGGTAGTCCCCGTAACGCGATTTCGACGCTGAAATCCTTTATGAAATAACCGCAAATTGGGCCGACGACGAGTGGGAAAAGTAGTGTGTTATCTGGAAATTTTGGCCTCGCTAATGCAAACCGTGAGAACAAAATTTGTATTCATTCAATTTTTTTTTCAATTAAATTGTATACACTGAAATTTGCTAACAATAAGACGTATGTACATACAAAATAAACTGGTATATTTGACAAATTTTGAAAACTGTTACGAAAAATTGTTTTAAAATATAGAAAACGGGGAAACAAACATTTGTTGTCCTTCGATAAAATGAAAACCGTGTCGTTTTTTAACTCTTTCATTGTTAAATCCGCGCATCGAAAAGTGTTCGCACGCCCTTCAAAATTCAAGTATTTAGAAGAATAAATTTGTTTTTAATATCAGTATCATTATATGGCCAATAATTCATGTATTAATTGAAATATTAAAAATGACAACGCTTTTTCCATTCATTTATAGGAAACGAGTAAAAACACACCAAAATCCACGCATATTTGCTTTAAGTAAATCAATTAAATTGTGTGACGATAATTATAAAAGTAGCGTAGGTCAAAAGAGATAATGCTTAGGCTAAAGTTTTACCGTGAAAGGGATATTTTGTATGTATGAACCTAATACAATGAGAAAACGTATAATGTATAAATCTGTTTTCTAATTTTTACGTTGCTCGGAAACATATACATTTGCAGTGCGTCGTTATTTTAATCCTCGCTGAAAGATTAAAAATTGCGTAGGAATGGAAAAAAAGGCGTGCGTGTGGTCGAGTATTATGTGGAACAAAAAATGGAACAAAAGGAACTGTCGCAGTGTCGTGGGATTAATCGTTGCCGACGATGCGTATACTCATCGATATTTCGGTCATGCACGACAACGACACGTGTTTTACGGTTGCTTGACGCGCGCAGTAAACGTTTATCTGTAAAGCAAGGCGCGTACACTTTATAACATCTGTCGATTGGAACAAGCGTTCGCAAAGTGCACGCGAATACCAATGCCTTTTGCACTCGCGACAGAAAGCTCAACCGTACTCTCTGCAGCGAAGTTGCTGGTAAAAGTCAAAGAGCCCTCGATAATTTCACAAACGGGAACCAGAAACGGTCGGCGCTGTTTTCCACGGTAACAAATAGGGTCCAATATACGGAAGTCACCATGCGCGACGTTGTTAAACACTTTCGCCGCTTCTAAATTCTAAAAGTTCGTCGAATCTACATTACCGTAAAAGGAAAATAAATATGAGGTTGATCAACGTCACGTTAGTGGTTTGTAATTCGAAAAAAAAAAAAACAGAATTTTGCGTGACTCTCAAAGTAAGCGTTAAAAGTTGTTTAACTATAAAAGATGAAGTTATTCACAAAAATATAATTTCTCTTATTAGTGGTTGTTAAAAATTGTTGTCAGTTTAGGCGCAGTTAACTTATTTATATCGTTTTTTTAGCCCTTTGATGTTTGGTGAGTGTACTCGTCACGTAGATAGAAACATTGAAAATAAAATTTCATCGATAGAATGTTCAAAGCTGCAGAACTTCAGCGCTGTTTAGATACGTCATTTTTTATACAAATTATTATTTACATTATACATTTACATATATTTACGCGAATAGATACAAATCTTCAAAGGAAAATTTCACTGTTAAAAGTTCAAGTAAATTCGCGCGAGCAAATTTAGTTTCGAGGAAACTTAAGCATATCATATTTTGCTATCTGGTCGCAGAGTTATGTTCGCATATTTTTGTCTCTACAATAAAATTGTGTAAGTGGTTGGTTCTTATCATTTTTTCATTTAGCGGTACATTAATAGTCTCGTGATTTCATAGAAATCCGGGGGTAAAAGTTGGCAAAGTGTTGGCAATATAGAAGTTAGTTTCTTGTTAAACTTAGCTCGTTTAAGTTTAGCGGGCCATTCGAGGCCGTCCGCGTTACACGCTTCATCTACAAACGTACGCGGGCATTTAATTGCCAAGTAATCCGGCGGTTTGACGGATTAACGAGGATTTGCGGTGCAAAACAAAGGAAGTCCCCGATACGATTCCTGTAATCGAACACCCCGATTTGCTCCGATGTTTCCGTGCCCGTTTTGATGTTTACCCGTAAATCCTGGCAACTATTGTGTTACGCAGCTCGTTTTATCGAGCATCCAAATTTACTTATTAATTTCTGCTCGCATTAAGTTCGTCGGTTTATTCTCCATTGCCGTTCAATATTTAAATTAATTTGCTTGTTGCGATATTATAAAATAATATTTCGCTCCATTCCTTCCGGTACTGAATATTTTGATCATTTCACACTTATCCCATCTATGCTATAGGATAATTTTTAATAATTGTTTATAGAATGTTGAGAAAAAAGTTTCGGAAGCATTCGAACAGAAATGTTGTATCAAGTCTACGGCAAACGTTGACTGTTCCATTTTAGAAGCATTTCAAATAAAAACACGATGGCGAAGCATACTTAAAAAATAATCTCTTAGCAACTCAAACAGGCGTTCAACACGTTCAATTACTCGGTCATGTCCTGATCGTTACGAGGTGTTAAAGTGGAACGTGAGAAATTCTCTCTCTTGAACATTCGCCAATATATACCTCTTCTTCTATTTTTAAAACCTTCGCCGTCTCATAGCATTTCTTCTTGGAACTATCATATAATACGATAATATATATGATATATGATAATATACACATATATAGAGTCCACTAAGAGCATGGGCAAGGTATTTTCGTGAAAATTAATCTACTTGGTGAAAATCAATATCGTATGAAAAGCTATGACGTATTAATTTAATGAGTAGACTGCGCATTTTTATTCAAATTCGTGTTTTTACAAGCACAATTAACAAAGTGGAACTTTATACAGATTTCTTTCATCCTCTAAATGTAGATTATTTTGGATATTTTATATATTTTTTCATACTCTCCCGCCAGTATTGCGAATCATTTCGGATAAAATTTTATTTGAATAAGAGCGACGAATAAATAATTAATTGCTAGTCGGTTATTTATTATTCGAATTATTTGACATCACAATTATTCATTATTCGTTTGAAGAACTTTTATTCATTATTTTTTATTCCCGTTTATCATTTAAGTTTCTGAATCTCTCAATTCATTGATCGTGTGCAATGCTGAGCAACGTTCATTCTAAATACGAATAAAAACATGACGAATAATTTCGATTCATTTATTATTCGTGAATAACGAATAATTTAATTAGGTTTACTTAGGAATGACAATCGAATCAAACTTACTCGTTATGTAGAATGA
Source organism: Eucera pruinosa (assembly GCA_028830335.1). Lineage (NCBI taxonomy): Eukaryota > Metazoa > Arthropoda > Insecta > Hymenoptera > Apidae > Eucera > Eucera pruinosa. The sequence goes on along the minus strand of JAMYCR010000004.1, from coordinate 12,968,895 downwards.
AAGCTGCACAACATTGTTGCGTGCAATGTACAATTATATCTCGGACACGTTTCTCTACCAAATTCAAAATTGGTCCGAAAATACCTCGATCCCGAATTTATACAACCTTGCGTTAATTTTAATGATAACGATTTTTGAAATCCTTCAATTCGACGTACTAACGCCAGTTGGAAGCACGCCAATGTGTACGTCAATTAATAAAACTTAAGCTAAAATACCACGAAGTACCAGGCTGCCAGCGAAGTTAATCCTCTTGGAAAAACCGTACACCTATTGTTCGGATTTTCCATGAACATGGCGGGGGATATTAATTTGTTGCCGCTTTATACCTTTCCCAGATTTCGTATCTGATATAAATTGTCATTTAATCTGGTGGGATTTATACCGATAATGGCGCATCAACGGAAAGGACGATACTATTAACGATACAAAAATACGATCGGCGTGGGTCGATTTCTAACGGGAAGGAATATTGTTTGGAAATTGTTCACAGGTAACTAAATGATCTTCCTTTTATACAAGTAACGATCCATCGTTCACGGTTTTAAGCTCGTAACGATTGAAACCCGTCTATACGGGTTATCGGTTTAACGAGGCAATTTTCCGACGAATATTGGTATACTCTTCTTGTTATATTTTATTCTTCGTTTGCGTTTTTTGTCCAACTGCGCTTCAATTGTAGCTCGAGTACTGTCAACTCTGCGTATACTTCGGATTCGAGGTTTCTAAGAATTGTTATCTTTGAAGCTGATATAAGTCCAGGTAAAAGATCTTTGCTTTTGAAATTTTACACGATACACAAGATTTTCGTTGGAAAAGTAATTTATTTCAGAATCTCGTCAACATCGTTTACGTTGCTTAAAAAGTTGGGATTTTCATAGCTTTAGTAGGTCAATTGGAGAGGAAATTGAAGTCTGCCAAGTATTAATCAGATTTCTCAGCTGCTTCTAGTCATAAACTCAAGCTTAAAAATTGCGAAGTGGCCGCGTCATAAACGCAAACACGGGACCTAACATAAACTGAATTCTACAAAGCCCACTTTTCACCGTCATAAAATTTCCAATTCATCCTTTTTTCACGTTATTATGGGCGTCCGCGTAAAAGATTGCAAAAATATTCCTCTTTTATTTTTACTTGGTTACAAATCGGTAGACGATGTAACCACCGTTAGAGGCGTGAACATTTTGATAAAAGTGCCCTTTCCGCGTAAAATAACAGGCGGTGACGTTGCTGCAGCGCCACATCGACGCGTTAAACCTGAACAGGGTCCACTTTGTGAATATCAATGCGACCAAGAGTATACACTAGGTGGGCCACTTTTGCGAAAGTACAGTCAGCTAGGTAACCGCCTATTGGATCCTAGTTCATGTCACTGAGGCTGTAACTAGCCCGCCCGCCCTTTGTGATTGACGCCCATGTGGTTTAATACTCGCGCGCATCCGCATCAATTAAAGTTTAGAGCGATCGAACGAGCCACCGATAACACCACCTAGAATATGTGCGTGAACAATAAATGACGTTTCGAGAGGTTTTCGTTGATGAAGCGTGAATTAACGATAATCGCCTGAGAAAAATAACGAAGAAACGCATGGGTGTTACCATTGACTAATCGTAAGTACAGAGTAGACCACTTATTTATAGGAAACACCATAGATTTCAAACTGAAATTTCGATCATGTAAAAAAGCAGAGGTTTTTTTACGCCCCTTAATATTTGGAATGATTATTTTAAGAATTATATTCAATCCGACTGTCAAAGTTGATAAAATTAATGTTCTATAATGCCATGTGACGTAAAAGTCGCATATCCATTTATTTAAGTTTGTTGAATTTTATCTAACGCCTCCGCTGTTCAATACATTGGTATTGAGAGAGGTTTAAATGAATTTCAATTTCACATTTAATTATGGAAATATGTAGAACTAATGATTTTAAATAAGAGAATGTGTTTCAGAATTATCAAAATTACCAAAATAGTTTGCGTTATATTTGAATATTAAATTTACTAAAATAGTGATTGAATTGGAATAAATAATTAGAATTTACTAAAACATTTATTGTGTTATATTTGGATAAAATAATACAAGATAATACTCAATGTCGACTTCAAGCAATTATTATTTCGCGGAATTTCCATATTTTCCTTATTTGACAATCAGCTGCTTTAAGAAAGCCATTATAATGATTCGATCAACTTCGTGACACTGTATTCGTAAAAGTTTTCTACGGTAAATGTCCAAATACTTTCGTGACTCATTGCGCATAGCTTCTCAATAAAATAATAGGCTCTTTAATTAGACTGGTATGTAAACTATGAGACACTTATTGAACAGTTTTTAAGCATTCGTAATAGTAATTGTGCCGCGGTCACGCGAAGCGTATCATTTTGTTGGACGGCAAACAAACTGAAAGATTCGCATTTACCGGTAGCACGCAACGCTGGCATAGAGAGGAAGCTATTTCACTGCACACGAGAAAATAACATTTCGTCCTTTGTAAAGGTTGCCCGTTCACCTGCCTAGTAACGCGAATTCAAGTTAATTAAAGATCAACAAACGGTTGCTTGGGCAAAACGTTCAGAGATAGAATTGTTCAACTTCCTGGAGTCCGTTTGAAAATTATATAAATTAGTTTGTGAGAATTATCGATATGATTTTATACGGGCGGACCCTCGTTTCTTGAAATGAACGTGGTATCGATAACTTTAATTTAAATACTACAACAGTTTTCGTGCAATTCTCTCTTGTCATTCGAGGCACGCAGAAATTCATTCTGGTACCGAGCGCGACGCGCAGCGTCGAAGGAGCTAATGTAGTCGCGAGTAAATAAATTATACGATCCATTAAATTTCGCGAACTGATGCAATTAATTACAGCGCCAGTACCTGGTACGATTTACGATCGCGGCCGAACATATTGTAATTGCGTTTCCCCGAACTACGCCAAGGTACTTGCTGAAATTTTCCTGGAACGTGCGTTTAAGTCGGACCAAGGCAGCGTGTTCCAACAATGAACGGTTTCTGAAGCTAATTGCGGTCCTTTGGTGCCGAAAACTTGCCGAGCGTCAGGCGGGTCGTGATCCTTAGGGTAAAGCTAATGAATCCAAATGGGCGGGCATAAATCTTAATAGCAACGGTATGGAAATAAATCGCGAAGACTTGATAAAAAGATACAGGTTAGATTAGGGTTGCATTAGACACCGCGTATGTGCCATAATCGTTTTTCACGAATTGTTCTTTCTCTTAAGTTTCTCCATATCGAGGCGAACGAAGTTGAAACGATAATTCAAGAATAAAATGTTGCATCTAGAGTATGGATGTTTATGCAAATGGATGAAATCTCGTTGATAACTCATTTGGACGCTTACAAAATTTATGGTATAGAAAAATTTATACTATAGCAACAAGATAAAGGTAATTGGTGTACAGATTAATTCAGAGTCAGTATTTGGTTTTTCGTGAATAAATATTAAATTTGATGAAATCCAATAGAATCGATTAATTTGTATATCTAATACTATTCGCTGATTATTTACACCAGTTCGATAATTAAATGTTTTTTTAAGATACTAGTAAACGTCTAATCCAACAGGTGTTTTATTAAAAAGTGATAAGTGTCCATTGATTTATGAACGGCAGTGTATGGTGATGTAGACAAGTGAATGAAAATAAAGATGCGAAACTTAGCTAGAAACCTGTTTTATCACTAGGAGAACATAAAAAGGTATTCTTTACTTCACATAAATTTTACGTTCAAGAACGCACGTGCCGGTAATTACAGAAATGGTGTAAGTCAACAAGAAAAAAAAGAATAAGGAAAAAAGCTTCTATGTATGTGTGATCTAAATCAATGGAACACGAAATAAATGACAAGCTAAAATTGTTCAGTTTTTTAATCTACACCGTATTCATAATCACCGGCACATATTAACGTGTAGTAATAAATGTGAGCAGTTGAGCGAAGTAAACATAGAAGAATTGAATATCGTTGATTGCAATGCAAGCTATAATATTCTAGCATGAATTAAAATACATTATATGTACGATGAAATACGTATTACACGTTCCTTACACATTTGCATAGGTTTCATGCATATATGCATATTTTACAAGCATAAAGGGCACATGTTTCTTACATACTTTACATTGCACCAACGTCCGCAATCCAGTCATATCGATAGAACGATAGCAGCTACCATTTAAAGATTCTTTCTCGTTTGCTCTCCTTCGTACGTATTTTCCAAGAGAAAACCTTTCTTATCGGACGCAATTCGATTATGATTTCCCGCCGCGCTGCGCGCCGTAACGACGTTGCTTTGTCTGACCACAGTCGAGGCGTGACTACTGGCTGTCAGACAAGAACCTCGCAAGTAAATGCTTGCCATCTTAGTACCCCTAATAAAAGAGTTAATGCAACGCAAACTTCGTTTGCGCTTCTCCAAGACACGATCCCGGTAGTTTTGCAAATCTTACAATCTTGGAAATCTTAACAAATAAAATAACGTGGGCAGAAATATTTTCTGCTTACACAAATAACCGCATTATCTGTTTCTGACACGCGAATTCTCCAGAATTCGTCGCGCAGACGCGAAGTACGGGTCTTCTATCCTTTACACGTTCTGCCTTACGGATATTCTCGACGAGTCGACCTCTTGATTTCGCGAACGCCGTCTCCGAAGAGTTCGTGCGTGCGTCGAACACGTCTTGAAGCGGAGAAGGAGTGTCGCGCGATAACGGGAATGGGGACGAGAAGTTTGCGAATCAGGCGCGAAAAATGCGAACGACTCCGTGGACGCCACGCAAGGTTACAAATGCAAATTCGCGGCGAACAGAGTCGGGTGGCTACGAAATAGTAGGACAATATGCTGCTTCCGGTGTGCGTCTATAAATTGGCGTTGGGACAATTCAGCGCAGTCTGGTTACAACGGGTTAATCTAATTTGGCTTCTGCAGAATTTCCACGAGCCACGTACTCCGCGAACCGGAGAGAAACCGAGTTTATAGCTGCGTTCACAATAGCGGGATGCGCGTTGTCGATCAAACGCGCACTTTTGGCCAACCTGCCGGACGACGTTCGCGTTCAAGATCGTAACCAACGCGACAAGTCGGGCTAATGAAGATATTTCGAGTTTTCGGGGACAAAGCCGTCGCGGGATTCAAGTATAGTCGCCACGGCTCGCTTGGCCCTTTAAACGGCCACGGTACGTGTGTAAGCTGCATAATAATCGCGAAAACGGCGTTTGTCGTCGTGGCGAACGCGACTCGTGGAATATACGCTTGGAACCGCTTTATCATCCGCTGAAATAGAATTACGAGCCACTATAAATTGAAAGCCGGACAGGAAGTTGAACGAGCAGAAAGGACTTTTTAAACTGCTTCGCCGTTTCTTTCGAATATTTCACTCCTCTAGTTTCTTTGTCTTTTGAATTTTTCCTGATTCTTTCAATTCTATTCGCGATTTAAAGAGACAACGCGCCTGCAGAACGAGAGACGCGTAAATAGGATATTGGAGAAGTATGCTGCTTAAAGCGTTGAAAATGTTATTAATAAATCTGTTAAAAATGCACATTGTGTCGTTGATGAATATACGATACTGTGTTTCATTTTATGAACTTAAAATACGCTTCGTAATTGAAGAATTTCGCGGAGATTCAACATTTTTGTCCTTAAAAAGGATGAGTTTGCGAAACTGCAGTTTTTCACGCTTCGTTGCGTGGAACGGTGTTAATTAAGCCGACGAACATCTCGTTCGTTTCGGTGCAATAGCTCACCATTCATTAAGCGCGTAAGCGCTTAATCTTATCCTGCCGTGAATACCGAATGCAAACATTTTTTTCTTCCATAGCTAACGTCTAAATTCAACCAGACCTGTTTGCGCCCGGCGAATTAAATCGCTGGCGTAAGCGATTATTGTCTATCTGGTGCTGAAAAAATATATGCTTCGAAGCACGTGCGCATTTCAGTGATATAGTCAGCTGCGCAACGGAAGGCAACGAAAATTAACGAAAAAGTTGTGTTCATCCAATCTGAATGCAATGCGTGCACGTTCATAGTTGCTGTGAATTTTCATGAACGAAGCTTTATTGTTCGCGCTCTCCTATATCTGTCTAAAGCGGCGGTAGCGCGATGCATACGCAAATCGGCGTCGAACAAGACACATCTTGGGAGTTAGCAATTTTCATACGATACCGCGCAGGATTTAGATCCTGGTATCTTGTCGACACCGTGGAAGATATATGTGGAACTTTAAGCGTGTCTCTTTCACGCGACCGAAAACGTTCAACGCACATACGCGACCTCATGAAAGATTTATATCCGCGAAAGGCAATGTCGATACGCTTAGAATTCTTGTCTCCGAGGATTCAATTCGGTGGAACTGAGGACTCACATATATTTCGCATCTACGCTGCCGACTATTAATCCTTTCGCTACGGTTAAATTGACCGTTAGCGTGCTAAGATTGTAAAAGACAATTCAATTCAATATATTTAACGACGACTAAATTAATTACTAGACTGCGGATCTTTATGCACATTCATAATTTTATAAGCACAACTAAAATGAATAGAATACAAGCGGAGATTCATTTCACCCCCTAAGTATTTTAAAATGTTCTTTATTTATGTATTTTGTATATTTTCCGGTATTAGGTGAATTTTGTCCTTTTGTGCGTAACGAAATAAATGCATTAAAATTTGTTTCCTATGAGTACATATAAATTCGCAGTCTGTTAATTATTAGCCTAGGAATATCAAACTATACTACTATGTTCATTCAGATATTTTAGCTAATGCAAAATTTCGACAAATGACTATAGTCACCTTTAGTATACAAAAAGCGCTTAAGCTGCGTTTAGATTAGGCAACTTTTGATCGGACAAACGAGTTAAAAGTCGTCTTGATCGATTTCGGGTCAATCGATTCGGTTGTCCGGCAAAAAATTTGCCTATTGTAAACGCAGCTTTATTGATGGATGACTATAATCACCCTTAGCATCGAGAAGGTTCAACTATAAAACCGCCTGGAAAAATCTTGCAAATTGATTCAGCTACTATTTATACTTGTACCACATTTGTCATATTGAGATTTTGTATCAATAAAATATAGAGACGCGAATTAAACTGCATCTTTTTGTTAAAAAGTACGATTAAACACGGAAATTGAGAATAAGATACACAGCATCTCTTCCGTTTCACGTATTCCATCATCCGTAACATATCCGTAGGTGTTTCATAGCATTTTAGAAAAATTGAACTCCGCACTCTACTCTGTTGAATATCGCGCAGCCTTTAATGGATTGTAATTCATAGCATCGAGTACGCGGAACTTCTTCCATGAAATAATGTGAAACTTTCTGCTGGCTCCGTGAGTCATGACGAAGATATTTAGTGCTCGTAAATCTCCTAGATCGTTTCATTCTATCCATCGCTGGCATCTGCCTACTGACTTTTATCGGCGAAGGGTAGTGTTTTACGGGTACCAGCTATGCGTACTATTTTTAATCGTATCTTCTAAATGGAATTTGCACCGCTATTAAACTATCGTGGTTAGATCGAGTGGCTTGTTTCCTCATAAATTAGAATCCTTCCACCATGAATCATTTTGTCACTTTTTCACCCCTTTCGCGATTTATATTAGCTTAAGGAATATTTTGGACGAACTATCCACATTGATGTTCTAGAGAAATGTTGGACAAAATGTGGTGATGTGATAAAGAAGTTTATTTTTCATGTACTCATTTCTCCTTCATTTTATTACACCTATCACCCACATTATATATTGCTTTATTTACTTATTGGTTAAACAGCTTGAAGAACCATTTATACACATTAAGAGATTACAAAATAACGAAAGAAAGAACTATGGTTGTTCGCTTATTAAGAAAAACATGATTCTATCAATAAGATTATTCAATAATGCGTGCATATACATATGTATATACTACATTTATTAGATGCAGCACTTCAGTGAATGCAATTTCCATATATTTTAAATTTCTTTTTATATAGTTTGTCTTTGCAACACAAGTTTCATATGTAGGAGGTGGTCTAATGTACTTCACTTGAAATATTGCACAAAGCGATATATTCAGACTAGTCTACGTATGTACGTCTAATTGCTGTCGAAGCTAAGGGCGGAGTGACTCGTCCGAAAGGCAAACCTACACCTCCGCCCGAACCGATGGGTACACTTGGGTCTCTGTCCCTCGCCAAGAGGCGCAGGCCAAACCATAAACGGTCCCCAAAAAGCCTACACATATTTCGTTGTCACCCAATACTTTCTCCACTTCGTTACACGGTATGATTTCACCGCATATAAATGGACTCCCAGGTGTATAATTTCTAAAATTACGAAATTGCGGGATAATCTATTTTCGTAAAATTAACGAACGAGAAAATAACGGTAGGAATGAGCTTAAAGTTCATTTCTCGAATGATTGGCAACCGCAGAGCAGGATCTAATCCAGGAAGAGGCGCGAACGACAAAAGGGGTGGCTGAAGTTCCTGGGGCGATACGTCAGTCTCTTCCGAGGCTGCACGGCGAGTGTAATCGCTTGAACAAAGTGAGTAGACGAAGGTCGGCGAACGTTTCGCGCGGGCAAAATTGGCGGTGATTAGATTTAATAAGCCCGCCGGGAGGGCCGCGACGCCGACGTGCAATTTGCCAGGACGCCGCGCCGTAGCGTCTTACAATCGGCTGTCTCCGAACTGAGTAGCGGTTTCGTTCGCTCGCCTCCCGCGGTGGCTTCTATCTGCTGCTAATAGAGAACCTCGATTGCCTCTGAAACCAACCTAATGGAATATTTTGCACGCGCTCTAATTGGCCCCTTTTACCCGAGTCGCCCGAAAATTGTTTCAGATTATTTTAAACATCAAGCAGATCACAAGATAAGACTAAAGTTACCAAGTAGATGATGTAAACAAGTGTTTAAAGATAAATTTGTCGTATCAGGTTGTTCCGAAAGTTCGTAGCGATATTCGATATTTTTTTTAGTGATTCTATGATTATTATTAGCCTTGTAATTGAAAGGTCGATGTATTAATCCTTTCGCAGTTTAATACGAGAGAGAGAGAGAGAGAGAGAGAGAGAGACGCGGGTTAATTGTCAAATATGGCACTTTAAATTAGATATCTTGAATTGTATTATACTTAACATTGTTATTAAAATGTATTGCATATAGATAGCTGATGCTATATATTCTTGCACTTGGCAGTTAAAATAATGAAAATGTTTCACCAAAGGAAACAAATATTTTTTATATCGTCTTTTCCTCCAACATTCATCAACTTTGTTACTCTGTAAAAGGGTTCAAAGAAGGACTATTACTTAGGAAGTTTCATAATTGACGGTTTTCATCTTTTTCAAAAATGAATTCTTCCAACTTATTTTTCCCAGCCTATAGTGTATTCAATTTCTGGTTATTGATATAATTTTCCAATCATTGCAATAAATTATAGTAAGATGCATTGGATATAATAAGTATAATTGCATCTTTATCGAAATAAAATGATTAATTACCGTCGTTCTTTCTTTCGACCAACTTTACACACATTTTCTTAATTATCGCACATAAGTGGCCCAACTGTGAACACTATCTACTTAAATTAATAATACTATCGCTTAACAAAGGTTCGTTAAGATAATTCCCCTCCAATCCTACCAAATACACAACAGAATTTAATATTATCAAAAATGCTACGAACTTTCTGAACATCCCAATATAATGAAAGAGAAAAGATTTTGTTCATTTTTGTTATTTGGTGCCGGATAGTACGATAGGTAGATTCTCCCTTTGATAACCGTTCGATTTGTCGCCGTATGGAAAATCACGTTCACCCAATTTCCCGGTAATCATCTCAAAATCCGGTAGTTCTGTGAACAGAACGGAGACTCGCGAAATTAGTGATAATTAGATTTAATAAGTCTCGGCAAGTTTCGGCGTGAGACGTAACGTGCAGATTCTACGAGGTTCCAGCAGAATTTCCTGGAATCATTGTTATTACGATTGCCTCGTTGATAGTCTCTGCACGCATGTTACAAATTCAACGATGCTAGCTGTGAATACTGTAGGAGTCTCTTCCTAATTACTAGACTGTGGATTTTTATACATTTATGAGAAATTTAATTGTGCAAAAATGTACAGAATGCACGTGGTATGCAAAAATGTACAGAATATTCGAAAGCAAATACGAATTATAGTATTTTGACTATTGTTAGGTCTACACTTAATAAATTATTATCATTATTATTATTGGATTGTAACATATGTATATCTATCCCGTTTTATTAGTGTCTTTAAGATCAACCATTTCTAAATTCAGAAGTAGATTTAATAAATTATGTATGTGCTACATTGATGAATGAGTTTTTTCGTTTTTTTTTTCGTGGCTGAAACACTTTTCTCTTGTAAAATTTCTGGAATTTAATACACGTTCTGGAAAAACGCGACGAATTTATGCTGCAATCCAATATTATTAATGAATAATTGTCAAACTCCAATGTTTGGGAGCTGTGTTAAAATCGAATTAAAATCACACTAAAGTTGGATTAAAATTATATAGTATTGTATAGATTGTTAAATAAAGTTTGGTAAAATGAATACCATTGATTACACGAATGAAATTGCTCCTGAAAATTTATTTTTCTTAACGGTTATATATAATTAAACAGGTGCTAGTGATCCTATATGAAATTAGCATTGAACAACCAGATACTAAAAACGTTTGTTAAACATTCCTTCATGGAAATTATTACAATTCACCGTGAATGTTGCAAATTTAGGAAATCCACGCGAATCCCTGTTCCTTCTTCAGGACATTTCGCAGAAATGTTGTTTTTTTTACAGTTTTCGTATTTTACTGGTGCGCATTAAGTCCAGCTCCAGGCTTCTCGTTGCCGCGTTTACGACTGCCGCTTCTTTTCACTTAGCAACGCAGGCAAATTGCGCGTCGTAAGATACAATCACCTGTAAAATCTTTTCCGCGTATCCCCGGGCCCAGGAACGAGATTACGCGCCAGCGGAATTTACGCCGCTTAAGTAATCCCATCCACGAAACTTTTCGACAGATTTTACTGCCCAATCGTACCACGAGAATCGACGCTTCCCGCACGACCATTTCGATATTATATTTTAGATCTGCAGACAGATCTATGGAGGGGAAATTTCTCGTGGAAATTCACCCCTCCTTGGACTGGCGTTATTGATATAGTATTATGTTCGCGACTTAATCTGCAGCTCATTGAAACCTTGATTGATCGCTCGTTAACGCGAGATCTATCCAACGAGCGCATAATGCTTCAATCTGTTGTCATAAATCAGTTTATCTCATCAAGAATGTGTAAAATTGTTGCTTCGATAGAAGAGACCTACGATTCGCAAGTTTCGTATTAATCGTTTGCGTTACGTTTTTGTTGCAGGATTAATCGATCATTGTATTTCGTCTCGGAGAAGATTTTGTGAGATTTAATCTAGAATACGAAACAACTTGTAATCGGTGGAGGATAAAAGGTATGTGATTCATTTCCTAGGTAGCATTTTTAGGTAGATCTAAGGTGACCATATTTCACGAATCTTTCGGGAGAGATCTGAAATTTTCTCCTTGGCCCTGATTCTTTTTGATGGACGCTTTTAATAGCTGTTGTATCCTAATATTATCATGACTCTTCTCATCGTTCGTTACGTTCTAAATAAATCTGGTCCAAATATAGTTGGAGACAAAAGTAAGTATACATCTCACAAAAATGAAATTGAGTGAAATTATAGGTTAATTCGAGTCTGGTTATAATGTTACTTATAGCAACTGAATAAATATTGCGTGATAATAATATAATTATAGTGTTACTTGTAGAAAACGCATTCGAGTAGAATTGTGGTACAATTTACAGTAAATAAAGTATACTATGATCTTGCTTTTGTAAATTAGATACTCAATTTTGGCTCTCACCTTATTTTGGACGTTCTGCGTACTACTGCATTCCATACACTTTACAATGAGAATCAAAAGTGAATATAGGTACATCTCACAAAAATAAAATTACAGTAGCGTATTTAGTACAAATGAAATAACAATATAATTACGGTATTATTTGTAGCAAACAAATAAATATTGTATAGTAGTAGTACAATTATAGCGTTACTCACGATAAATAATTTATAATACAATTGAGATGTAATATACAGTGAACAACTTATAGTACAATTTAATTTTTATGAAGTGCATACTTATTGTTACCTCTCACTGTATGTAATTCTTACTTTCCTTCTTCCAACTTTTTTATACTTTGTTTTCGCTTTCTACTTTTGTACGTAATAAATACTCAGCAACAGCAATAATGACACCAATTCCAATAAAATACCTACAAAAACGCTCTAGTACCCCAATTAGATAATGTGATACACGCTTACGGATCGAGAGAAAAAAATTCGACTCTTCTACCGAATCGATCCCGAATTTCATGCTGAGAAGTATGGTCACCTTACAATTAGTTACACCCCTTTAAAAGTGCAGAGACTTATGTCATAAGAAGTTCCCAACTATTCTTATAACCCAAGCTTATAGAATTAAACGGACTCAATTTGCTGACTGACCTTCTTTCGTAACCGAATACGAGATAACGACGGTGGATAAGAATCGTCGAACGAGAAGGAATAGCCAACGAGAACGCGAGATATCAAAGTTGAAGTTTTAATTCGCGAGGGAGCGTCGAGGCGTCGAAAAGAACGAAATATATTTGACCGTAAAGGAATGTTTTCGCAGTAGCGAGAGGTAAATCCGCTTTTCGGGTCGGCAGAAACTTTTAATTGGTGGGCCAATTATCTCGCTGGTGGATTGCAGGCTGCAGGCAAGCCATGCCAGAACTGCAGACGTTCTTCTTATTCTTTCCTCGACACGGGGATAAACTTTTCTTCGCCGTCCGTTATTCCCTTTGCTACGTGAACCTCATGTTTTCTCTCGTGACGTGACACCGGCCAGCAGCGTATCTTCGCGTTCACCCCTTCTGCTTCGTGCAATTTTTATCTGGCGAACGATTGCAACGTGCTGGCGCGGTCAATTAAAAAGTCGAAACTTATTAATGACTTCGAGCCGGAGAGCCCGAATTAATCGTTGACGGGAATTGAACGAACTTCGAGCTCGTTTCTATAGAAACTCGCGAAGTTCACGAACGGAGTGACCTATTTTGGTTTAGAAATTCGGCTGGGAAAAATAGAACCGAGGGAACTGTGGTTTGAACGGTTGGATTTTTATAGGTTGGTAAATGTACGGACAGGAAGTTCTTTCAAACGAATCTTGTAATATTTGACCGCGCAAAGAATAGGGATTTTGAAATCGGAATATGTGCAATTAATATGAAAATTTATAAATACTTGTTGTTTGTCGTATTATGCAGAACCTACTCGGCGTATATATATATATATATACACGTCTTTCGTAGATATAGATAAACGTTTAGAGCGTATGTACACACCTTTCGTAGCTAAAGGGTTGAAATGAATGCACGTGCGTATCTCAGGCCTTGGAGCTGCTCCGAAATTAAAGGAGATATTAGGCAAATTTGGACAATGAAAGGCACATAAGTACGTCTTCATGGACAATGGTCTCGTTTCAGTGGAGAGTCGTGATTCGGCTAACCCGAGGGGTAGTTGAAACGCGGAGGGTTGACAGTGCGAGCATGCATCGAGAGTGTGTATACAGGAAGAGGCAGGAGCGGCTAATGGAAGCCAAGAAAGTTCGAGGGAGGAGGAGGGTTGAAATACGTTTCGTCCCAGTCTGAGGCTGGACATGCAGACAACAAAGCGCCCACGGCGTTCCCTCGCCACGTTTTTTTTTTTCCCCTCTACTGTCGAATACCCAATCCCTTCGGGGGTCGAGTGGAAACTTGAGAATGGAAGTTAGGGGATGCGGACTCGGTTAGAAGTTTCGCTAGGGAGACCACTGGCAATGACGTTTCACCAAAGGTGACGAGCAACTTGCGTTGTTGCGTCCTTTCGAATTGTACACGAACTCTCGATCAGGAATGTTTTTAATTACTTTATTGTTTTCCTCGGTCGTTAATCTAATTTATATGGCCCAAAATGAAAATGTTGCACAGGGAATTATTCTAGTCGCATTATCTGCTCGTGGAACCGTTTAAACAGCCATTATTTCCAATTAATCGTCGTTAGTCGGCGTATAAATGAAATCATGTACGCTCCATATAACGCAATCAGGCAGCGGTGATTTGTATATACAATTTTCTGGTGTTCGCAGCGCGGTTGCGAATATTCCATTACGATCGTAAATTTTTGGTAACTAATTTTTCTTGTCAAAATCAATATCTGTCAGTTGGATCGATTAATCGTTTGACCGTTCGGTAGTTTCACTCGCGGATTACAAGGTTCCGGGGTCGTTACGATCAATCTACCCAGGTGTCAATTTTCTGAATCGTTCATTTCGATTATTTTCCCTTCCTTTTTTTATTTTTATTTTGCGTTCCGCTGGCTTTCGCGTTGATGTTTGCTTTTTGTCTTTCTGTATCGCACACGAAGCAGTACAGCGTATCGGAATCCTGCCTATAAAATTTTTCACGATTTAATACGTGTCACAATTAATCTTTAGAACAACATTGAACGTATTTTTACACCCGGTTGAACAATTTTAATAAAACTCATCGCCGCAGCGCGCATGTCTGTTGCTCATTTTCAATCATTCATCGCAGGGAGGATGACATATTGGTCTGGGGAAAAAATGTGGTACTGCAATCGTAACAAATTCATTGAAAAGCAACACTGCGAGTAGCGACGCGTGCATTGCTGTTTCGATGACGATCGTGTCTGCCTATCTCTCGATTTAATATCGTCACTATTTCAACGGAATTCACTTGCACACCGTATTATACTTTCGAATGCGAATTACGCGGAAATACTTGCCGAAACTATTACTCGATACGGTATGTTAATAAAATTCACCAATAGTTTCTACCTAACAAAAGAGAAACTATTCAAGAAATTAAGTATGCAGTGGAAATATGTAAATTCTATTACCTTTTATCTTAACGTTCATTACAATATGAAAGTGCCCTCTCTCGCGAAAGGGCAATTCGTGCCCTTAATTCGCTATCTACTGAATCGTTTTATGAAGTTCCAACGATCTTTCACAACCCTTTCACACCAGAAATAACAAAGCTCCGATAAAAAATGCCGCAAAGGGGCACTAAAGCTTTATCCAGAAAGGTGCCCATATACTACGACGATACAAAGCTGGACGAAACATTTACGAACCGATCAAAGATCGCCGCTCAGCGTGTCGCAGGGGCGATCAAAGCGCCATCAATGAGATGGTGGAAACGAAGGGGTTAAAACTGGTCGAAGAAGGAACGCGAAGGGGTGGCGAACGAGGGATGAGAAACTCGGTCGGTCGTTTATCGCGGCCCATAAACGCACGATTTCACGGGCAATTTCGCAAATTGGAAAGCCGACCGCGATTCCAAAATTCCCCGCTCAGCTGGTGCTCTGCTCGCTCACCTAAGCGATAGCCTCTTTTACGCGTGTCTGTCTTTTCACGTCTCGCCTTTTATGCAGGGGTTTTCACAGTCACTGGGACGTTCGGCGCCGGTGCAAAATGCGACGCCGACGACGCCGCCTCATCGGGACGCGCCGCGTCGGGGCGAGTGAGTTTACAAACGGGGCGAGTCGGCAAAGAGGATTACCGTGAAAAGCATACCAGAAACTTTACCCGGAGTCGCGCGCGTCGAGACATTTAATCTTCGTGTAGGACAAAGTATCGTAACGGGGGGATTAGGTCTTACACGCGAATTTCATTTTTCATGGACGGCGGTTCGACGACACCCTTGACTCGCAGAATGCGCGCGGTACAAAGGAAAGAAGATTTGATTTCGCTTATGAATTATGTTGTTAGAAATTACATTTTAGCTTGGAAAGAAAGAAGGGAGTTTCTCGGTTGGCAAAGTACTGGGCGTTTTATTATTATGGGGTAGATTTGGGTGGTATTTCAATCGATATATTATATTTTTTATCAACGGAGATGTATTAATTATGTTCTGTAAAATTTGAAATACTTATACGTCTGTACAGGGTGGAAATGCGTGGGATACAAGCAAGGGAAGATTTGATTTCACTTTTGAATTCCGTCGCTAGGAATTAGATTTTGTCTTGCAAAGAAAGAAGAGAGTTTCTTGGTTGTCAAAGTACTGGACGTTTTCTTATTATAGGGTAGATTTGGAAGATACTTTAATGGATATATTATATTTTTAATTAATAGAGATGTATAACCGATGTTTTGTAATATTCGAAAGTATACATACATATATCTCTAGAATGAACATATTAATACATGAAAATAGCAACGAACTCTTTATAATTCACATTTAATAGAAGCAAAATATCTGTTCATCGTATATCTACACAAATAGCTGCATCAAGCTATGCGTGGTTTTGTAAAAAAAGATTCGTTATTAGAATACAGCAGAAACAGAAGCTCCAGTAATTCATTGACGGATTTCCTGGTTTTACTGTTTTTGGTTTAATACCAGCCTTCTCGCCGATCTTTTTTCATTCCGTTTCTTTTAACCATGTTTATTCGAGAACGAAAGCACAGCCCTTTATGACAGGGATTTTAATCCTGCTTTAAGTTCCAGCCAACTTGTACATTAAAAAGGTATTAGCGAGATACGATACATTAACGGGATATTAACCGCGGGCAAAGAGCGCGGAGGCTGGATAAAGTACCGGCGAGTTCGTTCGGCGACTTTTACTCGTTATATATTCTCGGCCCGAGAAAGAAGGCAAAAATCTCCACGAAAAAGCTCGATTACAGGGATTTTCAGCGTGTAACGCTGTTGAAATAATCCGTTCGTTGGAATTGTTCGTGCGACGCGTCTGGCCACGGCCGCGTCTACAAAGCCGCGATTAAAAACATAACAGTTGAGAAATATGGATTACGAGTATGACAACCAACATTGTTTCATTCAACGATGCTTCCGGGATCACAAAAGTGAACAGGTAAAGGTTAAGCTGAAATTCATTTCGTTGAAACGGGTTTCCTTTCGTTAAAAATCTGTAGTTCATAATATTTATTAATACTGTGGAATTCGATGAAAACAATTAAAATAATTAAGTACATTATTGTTGAATTGTAATATTTTACATCTTCTTTTCGACAAGCAATATCAGATCCCTTCTGCTTGAAAGCTTAATTTTTGCATAAACTAAATTCAATGGACCCATTTAAAAATAGTGAATTCATTGCTGGTAAACCTAATATTTATAACAATTAGAAGCCACTTATGTTATTGAAAAGGTATGTTTCTTTTTTTTACAACCTTTGGTAAATGAAAGTAAGCACTCAACGGGTTAAATAATATAGACGTTACATCTGCGACTTCTGCCGTTTCATTTTCATCCCTAATTGTATCTAAAAGTTTCATGCAGGAGTGAGGATCAAGGCATCCTTTTAAAAATCCGTAGCGTAAGCTCCGTCGCGTGTGACCTCGTTTCTAATGGAGGTACTCGGTTCATTGAAATATTTATTACCATTTTTTTTTTTTTTTTTTACATCTCCGTGAAGCACTACGATGTTGATGCTCGGCACCCCTATGCGCCGAAGCGACGCAACCTTTGATTCACGATAAGTACATGAACCACCCCGTACAATAATTCGCTTGGCGACGACTATAGCTATATCTTGGGGATTCTTTTACACTCGAAACGACCAGCTTCTCGTTGTCATGGATCGCCTTTCAGAAAGCTTTTTCTCGCATTATTACGAACTGTACGCTTCTGACGAACGCGAGTGGAAATTTAAGTCCAATTTGAATATTTAGAGAGAGGATATTTACGTTTGTAATAGAATAAACATCAGTGCAAAATTTGGTCATTAATGGCGTCGATACGGAATGACAAATATTTTCATTGATCGCGTAATAGTAAATTCTGCGGAAACACGAGGGGTTGCGAATAACGTATGATAAATAATTTAACTGGTTCTCTACACGCATAAATTACATATTTTAAAAAGTTAACGTTTAATACTAATGTAAAAAATGTAAGTTTCACGATATATTTATTACCAGACTGCGAATTTTTATGCAAATTTATACGTTTATAAATAAGTTTAAAGAATTAGGGGCTGAAAATGGGGAAAATTTTATTTGCAAATTGGATGGCGAACAAAAATACAGAATAACATTTCATTCGTCATTGTAGAATAAATATCTATTCGAATAAGAAGTTATAAGAATGAAAAATTATTTGTATAAAATTCATCTGACATTTTATTCGGATAAGAGATTCTTTACTTCGTATTACGTTATATTGCAGAGATGGAAGAAATAAGAATGTGAACCTTTTCGCAAACATTCTGCTTGAAACCTCATCATATTGGTTTTCACAATCAACCTTTGTTCAAATGTTGAATTGGAAAATGTGTTGCTTTTAGATAGATTTATTCGAATAATTAATACAAAATTATCGGAATAAATCATCGAAGCTTCGCTTCCTAAATACCATAATTCCTACTATACTTTGAATATTTTGTATAATTTTACGGATCGTATGTCTTCTACATTTTCTTGGATCTTTAAATTTCCAAGGAATGTATACAAAAATCCGAAGTCTATTTATGACACGTAAATTAAATCTACGTTCATTTACCGTTGCTTAACTCGAGCTACTAGAAATACCATTAACAACACTAAAGTTTGTTTGCACGCCGCGTACAATACTACTAGAACTTCTATCTGACGTTGCGAAATAGTTTCTGAAGGGCGTATTTCTTTGCTATACAATCGCGAATCCGTGACAGAAGTCGCGACGTTTCTCGACAAAGCGACGATCCTCTCACTGCGAAACTTACATTTTTGCTGCCTTCCCTTTCTGTTTCTCTTCTTTCGACACTGCTCCTGACAAGTTCTACATAATTTATCGGCGTTATTCTCGTCGTTTCGAGTATACTTTGCCACCGTTTCGGGGGGTAACTATCGATCGCCGCAGTTGCTGCATACACGCGCAAGAAATTAATTCCGTATGCACCCTTCCAACGTGAGACAGGATAACGAGTGATTCGTAGGATGCATCGAATCCGCCATTGTAATCCTACTCGTGCTTGTGAACTCCAACTTCTCCGTAAATTTAATGATCGACGTGGACGTGCTAGGATTGTTGGATTTGGTAATGAACACGTCGACATTAAAATTTATTTCTTTACTAATTCGGGCAATTTAACATAGGCTTTGTAGTTGTTTGCGTAACTTAATAATAGTTAGAGAAGCGAGATCTGCATAAAATTAACTTTCACCAATCGAAAACTGCGAAGATATATTTCATATCAACAACATAATGCATGTGTTTTGCATAATGCATATTTCCTGCATGTCAAGTTCCCATATTGTACATATTTCGATATATTTTGCCGATATAAACATTCGCAGTTTGAAATTGTACTAAAAATTGTATTGTATAAATGTATTATTACTAGACTACGAATTTTTATGCATTTGTGGAAATGAAGGTGCAAAACGTGCAGAAGTATAATCTTTCCCAAATTCCATAGTTATACTTTCAATAGTCTTTGCAATATATTTTATAAGTTTAGATCCTTATAACAGATTACGAAAATATTTCCATTACATATGTTGTCAAATACACGAATGTTTTCGCTACTTTATTATAATTATTCTTAATGTGCCTTATACACATTACAGTCAATTTCTTCTTCCTTAGTGCAGTGTCTATTTACCACTAGACAAAATTGGAGGAACAGTATGATTATCGTAATTTATATAATATATCTTTACATATTTTTGTATAATATATTATATAATATATTTATAATATCCTAATTTCGAACATGGCAGATACGACATTTCATATGCACTTAATACAAGGTTCTCTATCTATCAATATATAATTATTGCCTCGGAGTTCTAATACTCGTAAATTTGAAGCGTTTCAAAGCTGAAACTCCAATGCAACTTCTAAGAAGTAAGTAAAGAGGAAGCAATGGCGAGCTTGCAGCGAGTGTTTAAAATTTCCTTACTCACTTAAATCTTGCAATATAAGAATCATTTACCGAGGAATTTCCTAAAGCGAACGACGCGTAATATCACTATTTTCAGTTTTTCATCGCGCAAAGTAGATATCGATTTTCGCGCGCGATCTACGGCGAGAATCGCCCGATTTTATTCGGGATACGACATCCGCAATTTCACGGTGAAATTTTTAGCGTCCGCTGGGGCTTGAATGCTTCCAGTGAGTAGACAGGGAGCTAACTCGGGGAAAAGTAGGAAAGACTCGGGGCTCAATAATTTTCCGAACTTACCAGGCTTGGCCTCGCCTCGGCCGTCTCCTCGTGTACACGGAAATTTCCGAACGAGCGCATACATTCGGCAAGTACGAGCGTTCCGCGAGAATTTAGCACGGATTAAGAAAGAATTTCATCTATCGAAATCCTTTTAAAACGGCTACCCACGTCTCTTTCCCCGCCAGGATTATGTTACCTCAATCGAGAACTAACGCGATAAACTGCGAGATTTAATGTATCGAGCGGATCGAGTGTGTAAGAGTATCGTAAATCGAGGGAAATAAGAGGAAACGGATCATAGAAGACGATGTAATTCGAGTTGAAAGAACAATCGTCTGTTGATTGGACAATCAACTACTCGTTTGAACGTTGTCTACAATATCCGATTACTAACTTCTTCTCCTCGGCTAAAGACTGGAGTACAAATGAAGGAAATAGGAGTTTCTAGGATCCATTATAGCGTCCTGTCAAGAGATCCATTTCGGTTCGAGCCGTTAATGTCATGTTTCGGAACACAATGGTTTGATCTTCTCTATTTGGAAATAGAGAAGCGTTCTGGGCGTACTCTCCATCCTCGCTGTTCCTAGTATTTCGCTGGTAACTTCCTGTCGGACCGGATATCAGCTGCTACGTCCGCAAATTATCTTCCCCTCTCAAAGCTAATTCTCTACCCTGTACAAGCTAATCGTGCGAGTATCTCCCAAATTATTGACTCCGTAATGTACCTCTTCTAATCATTCTGTTTCCCTTTAACAACTCAACTTAATAATATATATTTTCGGGAAGATTATAAAAACTAACCCCTTGCTCTACGATTGTTTTATTGTAAGCTGAACAAGCTGGCTGGAAACATCTCTTTGAACGCGATAAAAAGCTTAAGAAATATACAGTGGCGAGCGTGTAAATAGGGAAACGCTTTTAAATTTTATCAATTATACAATTTTAGATTGCGATTCTATTTGATTCTGTAATGTGCCATTTCAAAGTGCCTATTTCATAGATTAAAAATCTATAGATATTATTATTATCCATTACTTCTAGATATAAATGGAATTAAGTTTTACGTACTGACTTTCCCTATTTACATGCTCGCCACTGTATATAATGCGACGAAGATAAATCTTTATTTATTCTCTTGGAAGAAGGTCATGACAAATTCGCAAAAATACATTTGTATGAATTTATGCAATGTTTACGAGAAATTTGCGAATAAGTAATTTTTACCCCTTTCGGTAGGTCTAATGTTAAGCATATCAATTTTTGCTGTTAACTATGCGAGAAGAATGGGCATTGTTCCACGAACGTATACCTAGTAGGTTGAATATAGAACTTGACCCAGGTAGTCTGGTCAACTTCTTAGAGAAATGGGTCGAGCTTCTCCAGACTATGATGAATGAACTCGTAGAATAGAAAATCCTGGCTTCGAACAAAGTGTACGCAAGGTGTTGCGCAAGAACAGGAACAGGAGAGAAGAAGAGGGGAAACAAAAATGACGGCCGGTGTGAATTATTGGGGGAAACGTTCGTGGCTTCCTATCCATCCACGTGTCTTCGTGTCGCGGAAGATGCAACCAATGTATCTTGCCTTCATCGCTGAAAATTGTAGTGGTTTTCACTCTGACATGTTTCAGACTCGAATATTGAAGTGGTAATAATTTCGGTTTTGAGTTACTTCTTTCAGTCGCTATTAGACTGCCGATTTTTATGCATTTGTGAGAAACTTAACTGTGAGAAAAACTACAGGATGAACCTAATACATAAAAATATATCAAATATCCAAAATAAAGTACACATTTTACAGATTTTTATTAAAATCCCATTTCTTTCTGTGTGTCTTGAAAAATATGAATTTACATAAAAATTCGCACTCTAGTATTTTGTTTCCAATAATAGCTAAACGAAAGTTTATATTTAATACGTATTTGGACCAAGGTGATTAAAACTTAAACTTTAACTTGCATTTTCAATGCAAGATATGAATAAGCATTTACTTCGCTCGTCATCTACGTATGTTTTAAGTGCCTACCATTTGTATTTCTTTAATACAAACAAGATACTTCTGTCGTTCGTAGATTTAGCGATAAAAACCGTCCGAATGAAAAATTAGGGCACGTGCGAATACTTCTAGCAGCTATTGCATGTATTCAATTTAAGATCCATTTTGAAATCATTTTTGTACTTGCGTGTAATCCCACGAACACAATTCCAATACTCATTTATGCAGCGTCACGCGTGAAGTGAGCGACAATTATTGGTCAGCGGATATCAATTATCACCATCAGCATCATCAATGCCCTGCAAGGCTAAACACTTTAATTCCGGTCATCGACGGGCTATTCGAAGCGCTCATTAATTACTCGCCAAAAGGGAGTCAGGCGTCGCGAATAACATTGCGCTTCCATTAAAAATTGTTCCCACCACCAGAGTTCGATCCACACGCATTTACACGCATACAGGCAAGGTCGAAGTTATAACTACAGCGACCATGATTTATCTTTTCGTAGATTTCGCGCGTGTACGTGTAAATGAGGCGAGACCAGCCAGTTTGGCCGCGCGAGCCCGCGATTAAAGTATTAAATATTTAATAACGGCTCGCAGGTCAGCCATAAACAACCGAGTCGTTTATCGGCGGACACGCGTGCACGTGGTTGCTTTTCGATGTACAGTGTGGCTGGTTAAGCGTCGATAAATATCCAGCCTCGAAAGCTTTGATATCGCGCAAACACCAATCTTCTAATTTCCGTCTGATCATTTTCTGATAAAAGTGAAATTTCTGGTTCATAAATGAAAGATCAAAGGATAGGAGTTGTTTTTGCTTCAGAGGTCGTTATTATCGTGGTTAGGGTAATTGGATGGCGTGTTCGATGTCGTTCTATTATAGAAGGCGATGAAGGAAATAATGGTGATTGGAATGGAAGTAGCTGGTACTATCGGCTTGAAAACAATAATCGATGATATGTAGAACGCGTCCACTGCAGTCTAGCGGGACGATGCGTGATTAATGTTGCAGTAAAATCCTCGGATTTTCGCTATGAATAATTCGATCACGATGGTCAGACACTGATGAACTAGCAAGCTGTTTATTCACGTTTTGTTAAGAGGATTAGCTAAGCCGTTCATTTTGATACCTTCAATCGTTAGCGTCAATTTTTTTCGAAACATACAAAATCAAAGAAGTAGAACATATCAGATCCAACGCAAACAAATGACACAATGTCCGTAACGCCTCTTATTTAAGATAATTAGAAAATTAAGTATGCCTTCAAAATAGATCCCTTCTGAGTTGACACACAGTTGCATTGTTAGCAAAAATTCTGTTACTTTTTATACGGCTGACGAGGGTCATAATGTAGAATGTAGGTTCCTTTGAATACTGACTTAATCTCTGAGAAAAGGTAGAAATCACGAGGAGCAAAATTTGGCTAATGCACAGTAATGATTTTAGTCGTCAAAAACTGCTTCACGAATAAAGAGTCGCGAGCTGGTGCGTGCAACATCTTTCAGAAGTGAGTCAAAACGCGTCTCTATTTAAATATGTGCCCACGTAAGACGAGTCTCGTAATCGAATTGAGCTTCGTAAAAATGTAAATGATCATACCACGTTTCACAGCCGTTTCTTCGTTTTCTTCTTCCCACTCTTGGTTACCGAGCTTCTTTTCTATCGGACTTCGTGTATGTGATATCAAATTTATCTTTCGATTGTAACCATCTTGCATGACAAATATCCCAAGTGTGTTTGTCGTTTGCTATAACCGACCTCTAACTATAGTTACACGGCAAGCATTTGGCACGAGAAGCGTTGCCATCGTTTCGAATTTCTCACAGCATGCGCCTATCAATCGACAGGAATCACAACCGTTCCAATGACAAATTAATCCATTCCTCTTCAGACGATTAATTAAAACGTATTATAAGGCAGCGTTGTCGCCGGCGTCACGTGATGGCGTAGAACGGCGCGGAACTCGATTCATCATGTTTTACGTTACTGCAACGTCGATGATAATAAATCCTTGTCAGGGTAGTTCGGTGAAACCGAGATGACGAAGGTGAGGTCGGGGCGCAGGTCGCGCGGTACAGGAAAATGACTCGTGGCAGCGTTTCTGTTTCGTCTACGTTTTCTATAGCGACCAGTCACCCGTCGTACGCGACCATGTTCCTCTCGCCTCTATTTTCCACCGCCTGTCCCCTGCCCAACCCAGAGGCTATGCTAAATAATGATCTACGATGCCCCCGTGGAGCGCGAATATACGCCCTCGCCTTTATGCACCTTCGTATACGTCCACGTCGATGAAACGAAGGTATGAGGGTGCACCTACGATCCCAGTCAACCCCCGAACAACCCTTTCGCCCGTTCAACCTTCCACCAAGTACACGTAAACGCAAAACCCCGTCCCGAGCCCCGGAAGATATATTATCTTTCGAGTAAAATATTCCAGTGAAATCTATCGCTATTGGTTGTTCCCCGCAGAATAGGCAAGAGCGAAGAGATTGCGCCTGAGTTAATTCGATTTTTGAATGTTTATAGCCCTCTGTTACGGTTTCCTCGATTTCACGGACTTTAAAGTGTTACACATAGAGACGGAGAAATAAGAGCAAAGGAAGCTTTATGTGTTATGCAGCAGGCTGTATAACGGTATTTCTATGTTACGACATAGAACGCGATATTATGTGAACCTTCCTATTGTTAGCAAACGTAGATAGTGTGACAAACAAACGTTGTCAGCATAGTGTTATCGATGCCTTTTTGATCCACTGCATACGTTTATCGACAGAAGCGAATGGATTGGCGTGTCCTTGTCAATAAACGTTATCGCTTCGAATTGCATAGAACCTGACGGATTAAATAACATCGGCAACAATGCTATAGAAATTCAGTCACGATAATTGTGTATCGGTTCGCTCGGTGACAACTCGAGGTCATCTTGGAACAGAAACGGAAACTCGGAGACCCGAAGACGCGTGGAATAGAAAAACAGTTTTGTTTCGCTCTGTGTCGAGGACGAATACGTTGACAGAAGTAAGGGTAGGACTTTAGGAGCTCACGTTCGTGGCTAAGTCAGTCGTGCGTCGCGTCTTGTCAGGATAACATTGTTATCCTGTTGTGTTCGAAGGATCTGCGCAAGATTTAGAGGCTTCGCGTTGTTCAGAATTTGGTGAACAATCTGCTCGTATGTCTGCTGCGATGTAATCGAGTTACATTTAACTCTAACCATACCACGCCCAGTTAAATAATCGGTTTTATAATATTCGATTATGAGATTCTACATTCATTCTTCTTTCTTTCGCTCGTTTAACCATCAACTGGTGACGTGACGTTAAATTGACTGCGCATAATTACTGTAAACATTTACATTATGTTCGCTACTCACTGTGTTTCTTGTGTTTCAATTGGATTTGTAATTTGGATTTGTAATTGAGAACGTATTGTATTTTACGTATATTTCTTTTATTTCCCTTGCTGTGGTTCAATTACGAGTTACGTCAGTTTGACGTCACGTCACTACCAGTAATATTAAACACGTGGTCACCACTTGAAGGTTAACTTTATCGCAATGCTTATATCGTCCGGTTGACTTAGTTTCTTACATTTTGTTTTTCTTTTTGCTTCTTTTCTCACGCAGAAAAATTTATTGGATATGTATGTATATGTAAAATTGGTTGTAAAATGGTCAGTTTTAAACGATCCCCTGTTCTACGAGTGAATCCTGTCGTCAGCTTCGCGTCGCCTTCCACGTTTAAAACCTCAAAATTTAAGGTTTTATTTACCCTTTTTCATGAACAATTGTAGCGATCACTGAAGGTATTTCTATTACGAAATATCCTCGATGTTAAATAATCCACGGAACCGACGTAATTACGTAGCCGACGTAGCTTCATTTCCTGAAAATAATTACGGGTTCAGAATTTAAGACACCGAATCCGGATAATGATGATTACCAGATAGAAATCTATCGATCCCACCGGTGATATCGTTCAGCGAAAGAACCAATAGGGCGCGATTATTATGCCATGGTGTTTTGCCAACGCGTCCGAATACATTATGAATTTTCTATTTCTGCGTTCTCCCTCGGGACGCTTGCACGATTCAGGATGCGTGTGACCGCGCGTGTGCACGTGTGCGTCAGTCCGACTGCAATCCTGGCACGTACGCAGGATGAACCTCGAGAGAACGAAGAAATATATTATTTTCAATTTACCGTCGCATTTTACGCAGCTGCTCTTTATCGATTCTACGTACCATTAACCAGCGGCTGGATAAAGGGCTGCCACGTATTTCGTCCGTTCGACAGCTTCGTCTAAATTCTGTCTAGCGAACGGAATTTTATCCGCGCGGCGCCAATTAAATAATCCGATTAAAACGGTGTAACAAAATCTTTGGTCACTCCGTTACGCTTGGTGGGTGCCACCACGAAATCCGATCAGACAAAAGGGATTACTCAAGAAATAAATCGTTTTTTTTCCCGCTTTTAGTATTTCATATTTTTGTCCTTTTCAATTTGGTTTTCCTTTTTTCTTTTGCGGTGGAAGTAAAAATTGTGGAATATACGCGTGGAAAATGTCTGGCTAACGTTGCAGTTTTGTGTTTGAATACTGTTCTAAAGCAAAGAAATGTTATCCTTTCCTATCGCGCAAACTCATAGTAATAAAAGCTAAAAGATCACGTATCTTTTGCAGTATTCCCGTGAACCTTGTGTACTCTTATACGCGAATAACCAAAGATCTCGAATTTTCTAAGTTAACACTTAACGGATAAGTTGCTTCTTTCCATCTTTCTCTATTTCTGGGTATTTTTAATGGAATTAAATAAACATGTACACAAATTATTAAAACGTTGCAATTTTATTGAAATAATGTTATATATAATAAAAATTTTTAGACGTTAGTTACTTGCACGTCTAGTGACTCTTACAAGTGATTACACATGATTTTGTAAAACAGTCACTCTTGTGAAATGGACATTCGTAGAATTGACATTTATGAAGAACTCAGAAGTCAATCAGTCTAATCTTTCATAAATGAGCTACTTTGTATAAATACTTTCTCAGCATCAAAACTTTGATGTGACCATAGAAATGACCGTAAAATTCTTCAGTGGACGAACAGTCACATGCATAGATGACCTATAGATTTCATGTTATAGAATCACATATTTCTTAAACAGAAGTTATATTTTAAATGATAGTTAAAGTTAATATTTATTTTAGCAACTCTTATTCTACATAATCCATTATCTCCGTTCACATATCTCATGACTTAGACTGATTGGTTTTTGAGCCTTCCATATACCTATCTAGTTTCAATTCTCTTTTTCTTTGAGCTGCATACTTTGCAACACTTTTGAGGACACTTTTGAGAAGTAGTCGTCTATTCAGATAACAATGAAGGAACCCAATTTGCATAAGAATATAAAAATATTGCAGCACGATTAACTCCTTGCCTTAAAACTACGAGTCACACTGGTGACGCAAATTGTAGACGAAACGGAACAAATACATGTAACAAAATGTAATTTACTCCCTTTAATTTCCTTTAGAATTTGTATAATTATTATAGCAGATATACATACGGTGTAGTAATATTTTAATGTTTTGTATCTAACATAGCGTTGAAGGAGGTAATAGCTTTTGCTAACACATGCAGCTACTGAAAAATGCGTAGGGTAATGGTTTAAATAACGTGTAAAAACATAAAACTACGAGACCTGTCCGTTAAGTGTTAGAATTCAAACTACGTTCATTAAAATAAGTAGCTTATCATTAGGCTGAATTCTCGCCCTGATAAAGACATTATTAAGCTTCATTTCACGCCCGGTTTTTTTGGTACTATAGAAATTTAATTTCTCTCAATTTCCATCGGTCAAGCGAGACAGGAGAGGGCAACGATATTGAGTGCAAGCGGCTAAGCTGGCATTGATTTTCTGGCCCATTTAAAGAGCCTACCCTATACTTCTTGACGCGACCACCCTGTCGGGGGGGGGGGGGGGGGGGGGTAATTTAATTTGAGCGTGGACCGGTCGCCGGCATTGAGAGCACGGAATCGATCGATACCGGTTACCCGCGAACGCTATTATTCGCGAGCAGACAATGAAAATTTATACTGTAACTCAAAGATATTTTATTCCCGATAAAAATCCCTTTTTTCTCCATACTTCTCCATAAATATCCACCAGTTAACATCTACGAACAGTTTCCTTCGATCCACGAATTATACCTTGAATTATATTGTATCAAAAATATTTTTCCGAATGCGAAATTTCCCGCAATTACGAAATATATCGTGGGAATACCGCAAATTCGCTTGCGCGCGCGATTAGTGGGGAAATTAATTTAATAGACCCGTCGCATAGTTCATTAACTTTTATCTTGCAGTCATGCGTTGACGAGCAAACACACGGATCGTTTACGTTCGCTAGAATTGCGACCGATTGACAGATAGCTCGTTTGAGCTCGTTTTATCGTGCCGTTTACCGCGATATGCTGACCGTGCTTCGAACGTGCCACCATGTTTCTTCCTGTTATCAAACCAAACAATGTCCAATGTTTTCTCCGTTCATTTTTCGCGTTCGCGATTTTCCACCATGGCACCATTAGGAACGTACTCGTTGCCGGTGCTGCTTGCTCACGTACGGTTGCATGTCGTTCCCGTAGATCGAGGCCGATTCCAACGAGGAATATTTATGCAGAAATCGTGACACGTTATAGCGGCTCGGATATTTCGTGCTGAATCGTCTTATTTATATGCCGGGGGTGTGTTTAATCATTACAACATCAGCGTTGATCTGTTCAACGTTTAACTCCATCTGGCCGATAACGTTTTTCGCCATTTGTTCCATAGAATCGTAAATGTTAGCTGCGTTTGATAGATTACAGTGTGCAAATATTTAGGAAGCGGAGAATTTAACTCTGCTTTCAAAAACTTTTTTCATAATATGATTCTAACGCGTTTTTATGGCACTTGTGACACATTTAAATCGGAAAGGGGAACACTTATCTTTCATTTGTTTTGCTTTGAGAGAAAAGGGAATTAATTTGATGAAAATATAGTGACTACAAAAGTCACATAGTTGAATCTTTCAACCAGAGGATTTTTCATTAGATACTTTAATTGTGAAACGATAAATTTGTATAGTCGCATAAAAGTACGATTCAATGATTGGAAATATATCATATTTGGCCCAAATTAATTAATACTTGTGCGAGAATAAATATAGTGATATATGAATACTTTTTGAAGCCACTGTAAGTAAAAATCGTAAATCTTCACTTTTGAGAAACTTTATGCCTGTCTTCGTAGCAGCGCTATAGGAATGAAGAGAGTTAAATAATTAGTATTTGTCTTTCATTGAATTTGTTTTTAATCACTACGATCAAGTCTGTCAGATTTGTCATCGTTAAATAGTGCTTTCGTGTGACCGTAAAAAGTTCGTGCTGCGGAAAAGAATAATCATACATAGATACTAATAAAGCAGCATATCACGTATGTAAACACTTTTTGTTGCCCCCGCATGTATTCTCTGAAACTGCAAAAAGATATAAGATTAAATTAACGGTTGAAAATGTTGTAAAAATTCTTAACGTAGGGATTACTAAAAAATTTCTACTTTAGATATTAAATTCCAAGCTTTTACGTTAAAAGCGTAAGCGTGATACTTCCCAGTATTACGTTCTAAATCACTTTCACGCTCTCGAAATTCGCGCAGTCTTTAAGAAAGAGTCCCCCCCCCCTCCTCCCGTGAAAGTTTTAGACGTGGATCAAAATTTCAGAGCCGGAGTAATTAGAAAGCATGTAAAATTCAGTCCGGTTTAGCTAGCACTAACGATCCACCGTAAAATTTGATATCAGGGATGTTATAATGAAGTTGCCGGGATCGCGATGATGTCGTACAGCTCGTCTCGAATCGAAGCTTAAAAATTAATGGAGTTTCTAAACTGTTTGTTCGCGAGATTTCGCAAGATCGAACACAACGCGCGAACAACGGTTTCTACGTTGTTACAATTTATCCGGCAATTATCGCCGTTTTATTTCCTCGATAATTAAGAGGAGGGCCAATAAATGGTTATCACTTTAATCGGATATAATTTTAATGACGGCATTCTTCGAGTAGTAACGCCTGTTTTAATATCTACAAATCTGGTGAAGTAGCGCAGATTTTTGGATTAATGTCGCGCGATGGAATAGGTGTTACGTCACGCGTTGATTGATCTACTTGCAATAATATTATTCCATTTGTAATATCATTTTACACGTTGTTGAACAAGATACAGAACTCGTCGCGTCCATTAATGTAATTTCATTACAGAGAATGCGTGCGATATTGACATTTTATACGTGTAATATTGCTTCTCGTTATCTTATTTTACAAAATTCGATGCTCTGGCTTCCGTCTTGTAATTAACAGAGAATTTGATACACTCCGCATCATAGTTGATCGTTGCTACTTGACACGCCAGTTATGGAATGTTTGACGTTCCTTAAACCCCCACTTTCAAAATCAGCCGCGCTGAAAGTGTCCACCGCGTGTGTTACGGCAACGTTCTCACCCTTTAATCTTTCAACGATTTCTTCTGTTTGATGTACAAACCAACGCGCATGAAAATTCCGCGTGTGGAAATAATAACGCGGTTGAATTAAAGCCTGGTAACACGAGATTGTCTCGGGAAAAAATCCTTGCCATCGTGAAGCTTTCAACATATTTAACGCTTAAGAACATATTTAGTACCGTACGCGGCAACGTAATACCTTCTAAACCCCATTTTCCTCTAAAATCTTGACCCATTACAACATTTTTCTATTAACGAAAAACAGGTTCGCCGGAATCCTGAACATTTCAAAGCCAACGAATCCCGGAATTCCATCAATCAATCCTTTTCAATCGCTGATGAATGAAAATTAGCCACCGGATTTCATCGGTGTCCATTACTTATGAGGAGAACTCGTGGCAAAGTTCGTTTACCCCGATAGATATAGCTGGGGTACCGGTGCGTCGCGATTTTCCACGAAACAAGGCAGAATAAATCCTCGGTGGCTGGAGGACAGGCGGACCGGGAGCGGGTGGCATAATCTCCCCGCGTTTCACGGTTCGGGAACATCGTGTACACAATAACGCGGGGCGTGTAGCATACTTTATTTAATTCCTCTCGGCGACTCCTTGCACAACCGGAGTCACGCTTGAAGCGTACGCGAGAGAGGACGTTGTTTATCGTAAGCCAACGCACCGGCGAATGAAGATATACGACGGGTCGGACTCGCAATCGAATTAATACGAGTGACTGCACACTCCATGAGAAAATTCCTGTCGACCCGTGGCTCTGTGTCGTCGCGTTTCTGAAATATGTGTTTAGACTGTGTATTCTAAACAACAGCCACTAGACACAATTGCTTTTTATGTTCGTGTTTTACCCTTGTTTGGATTTCGAAGTTTAGCAGTACGGTTTTAGGCGTGTGTCTTGTTTTCTGTCGCAGTAGTAGAAAACGGTAATTTATGCTTGGATCTAATTGAACGGTGTTCCTGACGAATTTGTCTGAAACAATCGGCGATTGCTGTTACTTGAAATCATTTCTACGCGAAGTTTAACTTTTAACACTAAATTCGCGGACAATGATTGTATAATTTAACAGGTTGCTGGAAAAGTAAGTATTACGGGATTGGGAAAAAGAGGATGTTGAGTTAGGATAATTATTCATACCATTTTTGGACTTAATCTTGGATTTAATTATGTAATTATTAATATAATTTTAATAAATATAATTTTATTCATACCATTATGTCAATCAACGCCAATATAAATTGTTGAAAAATGATATTTATGATTTCTGTAACTCGAAACATAAAATCTAAAATCCGTCAAATTAACGGGTTCCGTTAACCTAGTGTTGGACATGTTGAGTGTATAAAAGTACATATTACGCTACTTAGATGAATGTACACATGATTAACAACGTATTCAAAATGTTTATTAATAATCTTGTACGGTATGATATATTTCAAAGCAGTGTGGATCCTGTAGTGCAACAAGGCATTTCTTACACTCCTAAGTAATTAAATTCCATATTGTAATCTTACTTTGAATTTATTTAACATAAAGCTAACATAAAATAAAATGATGTAGAATGGTACAAGATTATATATACTGTAACTCAACATGCTTTTATAAAAAGAATTAAATTGTACAACAAGGAACACAGATGTACTTCTTTGTAACAGCACTCGACGTGTATAACACGTTATTATCATCTTAGAAACAATTAACAAGCACGTGCGTCGCACGTCATTCTAGCGCAAGAGGTTAATTTCATTCGATGTAAAAGAGCTGCAAGCACGTAAAGTGAATAAATATTTTCTACTTTAATTGGAGAAAATTGCGACCCTCCAGAAAATACTTCGCAACCCCCTTGTGATTATTATTTATTTGTGCATCGGTTGGGTATCGGTGGTTTAAAAATTAATTGAACAAGAAATCGCCCAAAAACTTGATTTCTCAAAGTTACCTCGTCGTCGCAATAAAACTCTTGGAAAAATTTCGTTGTAGCTTTCCGCTTATTATCGAAGATGGTATCCATTTGATATCTGATGTTAACCCACAGTAGTACCGCAGATATGCATGCATTCGATTCTCAGTGGAAACTCGAAGCAACTTTGATGGTGTGCAGTTCGTGACTGCCATAGTATTTTGATCGATAATTCGTATCTCGGGGGAAACGAAGGTATCAAAGTGGGTTGGTCTCTCCTTCTACCATAGTTTCGCCTGGGGCTCTGCGGCTTAAATCTTCGTAACTCCCATCTCTGTTTGTATTTTGGCTTGTTAATATTTGGAGCGCCCGTCGAGAGTCTTTTAATATTTCGAAATTATCGGGTATTTGAGGGGTTGCTGTAATGGAAACGTTGTTCGAGAGAATTTGCTCAGGCAGACGCGGATTTGCTGATTTAGACATGAAGTATCGATGTTTATACTGGATTGAGATATAAGAGTAATACGTACAGTAACGTTTTAACTACTACTATGAAACCTGTCGTGATTTACTTTACAACGTTTGTTCTTGTTTCAAGATATTGTATTTCTCGTTATATCCACGGAGCATGAATTACAGTAACCCTTATCTAATGCAATTACACGAAGGTTCATATATTGTTCATCAGACCAGGGTACGGGAGAGGGGATTTATTAATGATAAACGACTGCATCTGTTTGCTTGCGCAGAAAGTACACATATTCTAGCAATAATATCCTTCCGTCCTTAGCAAATACACATACTACAGGAAATGGAAACTCTTTAATGAAATACCTTACATCTATAAATTTAGTAGTTTCATTTATTAGTTTGGCCAAAAAGTAATGCCAGACTCCTGCAGCAGGCAATATTAATTTACGTTTCAAACTAAGCACTGTTTTTAACCAAAAAATATACATATTTTTTTCAAGGTTATGCCATACCTCGATTTATGGCTTAAAAAGTTACCTACTAGTTTAGTTTATCACTATTTTTGCGTGCAAACGTTTTGATGGATTCAATCATAAATCGACATATTGTGCTTTGTTGCCAACAATCATTTATTTAAAAAATTAAATAGTGGCTATTATTTTCGATAACTTTTGTAAATTATTCTGATTGCAGTTGAAAAAGACAACGTGAATCCTCCGTGAAAAAGACAAAGTGTGGCTTATCCCGAAATCTATTAAGAAAGTAATTAAAGCTTTTACTACATTTAACATGTACTACAATTAAAGTTTTTAATCAATTCCATAACGAACCGCATCCCATTATTTTTTGAATGTTTAGGTAATTTCCATTATGGAGAAATGCGATTGCTACTAGAGTGACAGACAAAAGTTATTGAAAACAATAGCGATTCTCTGATTGCTTAAATAAATTATTTTGAATATAACGATAGAATCATTTATGGTGGAACCCATCTTTTGCACGCGCCTAATACAGATACTTTTGGTAGCCACTGTATGTACTTTTGTGACTGACTGTAGATATCTAAATTATCACCCGCAAGCTTATTCTCCCTCATACATAAATCATCATGAAAAAAAGGGTTATTAATGAAAGTAACGCGCAATGCAGCTTGCAGCTAGCCATCTCCCAGGATCTCCAAACAATGCAGAAAATTTCTTGTTCGAAAACTGGAGTAGAGGAACTGTGGGTGTCGTTTATCATCGCCTGGGTCAGTTCCCTCGGGGTTCGACGAAAGTCGCGTCAATCCATGTTCCTCGATTCGCCCATAATTTACTCGAGTTTCGTAAAAGTTGATCGTGGTCGCGTGTCTCTCCGCGCGTTTGCTGCTCGACAAGCGGAAGGAAATGCGTTCTGGGTGAACTCGTTCGTACGCTATGGGCACAAAGCGGCAGCTTCGTGAATTGGTCATGCGAGGGAGGCGGGAGAAATATTTCTTGGGGAAGTTTCGGTTCACCTGACAGGTTGGAAGAACGATCGCGCGCGAGAATTTCTGATTCGTCGAGCACAACCGCCGAAAGTTACTCGATCTTCACGCATATCGTAAATCAACGTGGATGCACTGTGAAACTCGCGAGCAACTTGGCGATTACCGAAACGCCTGCTGAATTAATGGCAGTTTCTGTCGCTTCGAAGCGATGTCTGATCGGTAATTAAACGCCACCTGGAATGCGTTCCGCCGCCGTGTGTCTTCCCCTTTTCAGGGAACCGAACGTTGCAAGAAGAATTCAATTCAATCTCGCAAATGATTTTATTTTTATAATTAGTAGACAGGGTAAACGCAGGTAATATGAGACTTCGTAAAATGTCGATAATTCAATAATGAATTTTAAGTTTTCAATTATCCGTGGTTGTCTCGGTCCACATTACATCGGATAATCGATGTCACTGTACAAATCCTTCATAATATTTCAATGTTTCGCATTTTACACACTGTAAAATAGTAAACAGTTAACGTTGCAGTGAACGGTCCTCAAAAAATTCGTAAGGCAAGGGGTTGAAGGAGCACCTGTGCTCTACTTGCACCTGTCCACCCTCGATTACATTCGATATTTCAGAACCCTCACGCGCATGGGGTGAAACACCCCTCTGTTTCCCCTAAAATTATTACCACACTTATTCCTCGCTTAGCCGAGGGAGCGCACGCAAATTTATGGACATGTTCCGTACGGTTCTTTCCGTCCGATGAACATTAGCAGGCAACCTGGTTCTAAATAATTCTAATAACGTGTCCGGGGTTAATATCTCCGGCAGGTCGCCGGAGTTTCCACGAATCTTCGGGGGCTAGCACGTAATTTCTCAGGCCGAACGTTTCTCCGTTTACACGCGGCTACGTGACCGGCACATGTTCGTATGCATTACAACGACGCCTATTACATCAGAGTAGAACGTATTCAGGGCGCGAGCGGTTCGTCTGGGCCGGAGAATGAACTATCTTCGCTGATGGATAGCGCGGTAGGTTTACGGAACCAAAAGCTTGGATTATATCCGCAGGTTCGACGAGATGCGCGAGATTCGACAAGCGAGACGATAAAAGCTGTCCCGAAAGATGCAAATATTTGACGTGGTATCATCTGTCGCGGAAAAAACGGAAACTAAGTGTTCGATGAACGCGCCGTGAGGCAAACACGCGATCATTACACGGACGTTTACCCCTGTGGTCGAGGAGGATTCGAAAAAAATACGGAAAAACCTCGCTTTCGCGCTCCTGGAATAAATTTTTCTGTCCACGTATGGGGGAAATTTATTTAATCCTTTTATTACTATCGGCGACTATAGGCGCACAAGAAATTCGAGCATATGTAATAGACTGTGAGATTTTATGCGAATTACGATTTTTGCAAACGCAATTGAAGGAATTGAATCTAAATAAAGATTCATTTTATCCTTCGGATATCATAAGGAGCGTTTTATTTTTAACAATTTCATATCTTTGCATGTTACGTGCATTTTATACTTTCCTGTATACTTTAGTTTCCCATAAATGCGTAAAAAGCAGTCTATTGATGACTTTTGCCGATTACTTTCGATAATTAACAACATACTGTTGGCATTTTGAAATATATGGAATTCTTTGTTATCTGAAAAGTATTATAGATGAGTATTGGAAGAAGAATACGAACTTAGCACAGTATTTTCCCGATTTCTGCATGCATTCGTTATTAAAATCAGCCGTAATGAAAGGGTTAAAGCCTACTTATAAAACGTTCATCAATCACCACTTGTAAAGTTTCGTATGTTACGGACAACTCGTGTTGGTCTTTTTAATATACTAGTTAAAAGAAGTATTCATACGTAGTGAACTCTTTATTGTTATCAATAGTTTTCTATCAAATCTTTTCTTTTTGCAACGACAAATTAAAAGCTTGATGCACCTTGAATAAATGATAGTCGAAAACCAGATTCTTATAAATTATTATTAGACTTCGGATGTTTATGTAAATTCGTATCTCCTTGAATAAAACTGAAAGAGTTGATTTTAAATAGCGATTTGTTTCATCTTCTAAATGTTGCAATCTGTACTTCACTTTAAATATTTTGTACATTTCTATATATCATATGGAATCTGTTCTTTCTTGCAAATTTAAAATTGCCATATATGCATAGAGATTCATAGTCCAATTATTTCACTACGATAAACAGAATTTAACTAGTCGTTGTCTTAAAAATGATATTTTTTTTGTTGAAGTCAGAAGTTCGCGACGCATGGATACTTTCTCAGTGACTACGTTCGGGTCCAGATATTTCTCACTGAATTCAGATCGAACGGAAAATGAATGGCGCTTAAGATGCTCGATGAGAGCAGAAAAAAGTTGCATCGGCCACGATACAGACGATCGAATCGAATTCATTCGTCGAGGGAACCGCTTAAGTGTTCCCTGACGAACGAGTGTTTTATCGTTTACGAGCGCGTAAAGTAAAGTGGATATAAATGGTAGCGCCGCGCGAGGACCATAAAGAAGAAAACAACATTTATGATTCACGCGAGCGTATTGTAAAGGCTGTTCTAACACTCCATTCCGCGGCGATGAATGCGTAAAAGCACGATAAAAGCATCACCCTTCGGAAAGTTTCGGCAGATCGATTATACGAACGATTAACGGTGATATATTCTCGATAAACAGTTGCCATCCATGTGGAAGCTCGTTGCTTGTTAAAGCCTTCCACGAAACTCGTGTTGCCAGAGGACCCTCATTGCGCACAGGTGTGAATAAACACATATGTACGAATAAACGCACGCGTGTGTGCGTCTGTACTCGTAGCGGACTGTAAATTATAACAAACATGAGTCCTCCATGCGTGGGCTAGTTACCGGGTAAGTTAGCATCGTCAAGTACAGGCACGGAATTCATATTTGTCACGATTAAACGGCAGCATGAAACGTAACACTGGAGGAGACAAGCTTTCAATTAAAGTTCAGAAGCCAGAGTCCCCCGCGGCATCGTGATTTAATTAAAGCGTTCGGGAGTAATACGATGACTTTACGGACCGATTCAGCCGAACAAAGACCATATTTATCGAACGCCATAGCGCCCCCGTTTCCCTTTACCGCTCTAGTGGGAGGAATCCTGAAAATTAAATCGGAATCATTTTAATATGACGCGCCTCTATCTAGATGCCAGATAATCGGACCAGATTACGAGTCGCTCGTTAGCCACCGATGCTCTCCCTCAACGTAAACTCCTAGTAATGAGATTTTCACGAACACGTAGTAGATGGTCTCGTGGAGGAATCTGTCTCGTCCCATACGAGCTTCCTCTATCAAACCTCTGAACCGCAGAAAAATATGGTTGCCGTCAAATTTTGATAGAGATTTAACACTGGAATTACCGACAATTAAGGCGTATTTATTTTTGTATCAAAGTAATTAACGCAATAGATATTTGAAGAAGTATACGGAATGTCCCGACTTAAATTACACAGTGTAATATCTCGGTAACTAAGCTACGTACGAAAAAATGTTTTAACCCTATGCACTCGGTTGGCTCACGTAAATTTTCGTATCACTTGATTAATAGTCACTTATTAATAATCAAGTTATAATCAACATTACAACTAAAGAGTAGTGAAACTTATATTCTAAGGTATTGTGGCGGCTCTCCTGCACCCACCACTAGAGGGACATACGAAATAGGCTTTCTCGAAAGTACTCGCTCCAACTACCTCGTCCATATATATACCGCCTTTAACCTTCCTTCCAATATCCCAAGTCTAAGGCAGGGCCTGCTAGGTAGCCTTACTGATGAGTCCACTAGCAGGCCCAGGACGAAACGCAACACCCTTCCTTTTCCCTATCCTATCCCCTCTCCATAGCTCCACAGTATCGCTTGAAGTGTATGTTCCATGTATTTCCAACACTGCAAAAGTGTTCAAATACTTACGAATAGCAGCGTACCTAATAACTACGATTTATACATTGAAGTTAAATAGTAATGGAATTTTTTCCTCGCGTGCTTTAGAAATGACAATGACAATAGACCACCTTAACCTTAACTGACAACACAGTACGTCAAGAATTAATTCAAAGCGGATGGATGCAAGCATTAGGGCGTCGTTTGATAGCCAATACAGGAAACTGTAAGCGGTAAACGCACTCCGCTGCCATAATTTAAGCTTCGACGCAGATCCCTCGCGAAACTGTGAATTCAAATTCGAAATCCCTGATGTATCCGTTTCCTGCAAGGATCAGGTCTGAGTGTACCACGGACCATGGACCGCGGACCGTGGGCCAGTAGTATCGTGCTGTATCACAACCAGAGATATTAACATACACGAAGCGTGTATGATGCGAGTAACCTATGAAGCGAGCACAGGTTGCAGATGCTGGCTGCGCAACGACGCGTATGCGCGAGCATCCCTGGAATGCCGTGTGAAAATTTAAGGGAGGAATCGTGCGCGCAAGAAGCCAGCCTAATTAACAGATAACGGTCACCGGGATATTAGTTTATCCGCGGGCAAACTGGGCTACGCCGATACGTTATCCTGGTCTCTGGCGCAATGCAAGCTCTCGGCGTTGTTTAGGAGCGACTAGAAGTCGCTTCGATCGTACCCGGCGTTCAAGCACGAAGCACGAGTTGGATTTTCGTCATTCCTCCAACGAACGTGCTTTTAATTAACATATCCTGCTCAGATTGATGCCAAGGATTAATCCCACTGTTTGCTCTGCGAGTTATTCTCGTAAAGGATTGATTTTTGCGAGGACGTAAGCGAGGACTGCAATCGGATAATTCGTATCTTGGTTGTGATTAATTTTGTAGCAATATCTCGTTGCTCCGTTTTTTTTAGCGTTCTGCGTGTGCATTTTGAAGGAAAAGAATTTTGCGCTTGAGATATGGATCTGTTAATTCATTAAAACGTATCGCAAAGGAAGAACAATCATTAAGCAAATTGGTATCCTGGGGATTGGGTTGGTATGAATCTTATTAAAAGCTCGGGTATATTTAACTTGAAAACCGATATAAAAGTATTCGCACATGCTCACATTTTCCGATTAAACGCTTTTTAATTAAGCTCTGGGTACTATTTTCATCGCAATAAATTTGCATAGTCGCACAAAAGTATTATTACGTAATAGGAATCTTAATTTATCAGAGCTGAATTAATTATTAATTAAATGGTAAAATAAATAGTTTAATATACGAATACTTTTCGCAGTCACCGTGTATCGTACCATCACTTAAAAAGTGACGTAACTAGATGCTATTTCGTTAATGAAAGTTATAAGTAAAAGAAATAATGGTCGTAAATTAAATTCCCCCTTTTCATTTCTACCGGTTAATATTAGAAGATTACGCTCCTTGTAAGTTGCGATACTTTTCATAATCTTTTCGGATACATAAATTCAAATTATTTGTAGTTACTAATAGAAGTCGCGATAACGGGCTGTAACTTCGTTACATTTTTCTAAATATGGTCAAAGAAATGTACACGGCACATTTTTCACACGCTGTACTATTGATTTATGTAGAAATCGAAAAGCCGATTTTTTGTTCAACCTGGTACACGAGAATCCTCCTTTAAGGGGTTAAGTGAAATCGTGATACATTCTGTACATTGATGAACAGATATCAAAAGTTGCAAGGGAATCCAAGTCTCGTACGAAGATAACGGTAAGAAAATTCAGCCAGTTTCGACGGTTTTACGAAGACTGTTGCGGTTACACGACGAAATCTTAACACACGCAGCAAGTTGAAAGCCGCGGCCCGATCAGGAAGGCAATTCGTTTACACAGAACTCCTCTCTTTCTGCGCCATCCCATGGCTTTGTCGTCGTCATTCTGAATGCGCTGCGGTATATCGTCTCTTAACTTTTCCGCTTTAGAGCTTAACTTTGTTCTCGTCGACACCCGCAGTCCCTCCTTAGTCCTTTTGCAAACTTCGTTACAAACGTACCGCGTGAATATATTTACCGACTTAAACCAACGCTTAAGCACGCATCAGCCTGTATCTGTAAGGATGCGTTTATAAAATCTTGTAGCTAAGAAAAGCACTGCCTCTACGCTTTAAGATTCAATTAATGCACTTCTAACTACTGTTTTACGTTCTTACGCTACGTGTATGAGCAAGTTTGCCTAACTTTCCAAAGGTAGTTTACACGGTTTGGTTAATGCAGCGGATATGGATTACAGAGTTAAAAGTAACCGAATGATACCTATAATATTCTTGAGAACTCATGACTTTTTAAATAAATTTGGAGATTCGAATATATTCGATTACAATTTGTACAATCTTTTAGT
This sequence comes from Eucera pruinosa, assembly GCA_028830335.1. NCBI lineage: Eukaryota > Metazoa > Arthropoda > Insecta > Hymenoptera > Apidae > Eucera > Eucera pruinosa. Next base: position 12,927,909 of record JAMYCR010000004.1, on the reverse strand, counting down.
TGAAAATTTTGCAACTAGAGGGGCGCAACTTATCTTTTGACAATTTTTTAATTACTAAAATCGACTCTCTAATTTCGAGTATTTACTAGGTTGTTCGGAAAGTTCGTAGCGATATTTGAGGAACGTTAAAAAATAATACAGAATAATGAATATGTTTTATATAATTGTACACTGTTGTATATGACATTGAGTAGTTTTATAAGTTCTTTTCTTAAGAAATTATCATCTTCCCCAACAACCTATTATATTTAATATAGTTATTATTCAAGAAACCCGTTAAATTATACTATTAATGTCCGCAAAGTCCAATGTTAAAGCAAGGAGATGTAGCCGAGAAAGTTAGTAATCAGTTAACTGTTAAGGCGCTAGTTTACGCCTATGCATGAGTATATAAAGTAATTAGCGTGACTGTTACGAAGCAAGTAACTGAAAGGTGCACCGGAAAGGTGGACGTGGTCATGGTTATTGCTTCCATGTCTAGAAAGTGGATTAGTGACGCTAGAAGACCGGAAGTCGAGGCGCAAGGAGGCGGAAGACGAAGAAACGTGGTTGCAGGGATGATTAACGAGCCGTTTGAAATGGTTCTCCTCTAAGCGTCTCTCATTCTTCACGTATGTACTTCCGTCGACCTTCAACGTGGAAACTTCTGGCGAGTATAAATACAGAAGGAACGATAAATGTATTACGACGATAATTCGACGATGATGGAACTTTGTAATTGAGCTGGGCGGCACTTAAAGGGAAATGGCGGGCTGTAAAGTTGGCAAGTTTCGAATATATAATCCATTGGATAAGATCAACCGATGCTCGCACCGGTAGCCGTGGACGTAACTTGATAATAGCTGAATAACGAAATTAATGGCAGATTTACATAGATGCATAACCATATATTGAAACACGTTTGTCTTCCGGCTCTACGATGTTAGTGCAGCTGACAAAGCTTTGGTATTATAAACGGCGTAAGCGTTGCGGCCATGTTAACAATTAACTGAACCTGGTTGTAATCCTTATTGAACGTCGTAATATTCTGGGTTAATGAATTATCACGAATATTCTGGGTTTACCTTAAAGAACCCTAAAGTCGGTCAATGACGCGAAGAATTGAGAGACAGATAAGTGATCTTAAAAGAATCTTTAATAAAGAGTGCCTCGTTTAAAAGAAGTCTTCTAAAATTTGGAAAAAGTGCACCTTGTAAAATAGTCATTATTAATCGTATCTTTCTAAGTAAAATTGCAAGAGTGAACTTTAAATAGAGATTTGTTTTTATCCTCTAAATATTCTAATTTATCCTTTACTCTAGATATTAGATGTGTCAATGTATAATCCATTTTTTCCCTTTAATTTAACATTTATTTTCAACAAATTTAGATACTTTCTTGCTTTCAAACATAATTGCTGTGATTTACATTTTTCGGATTAGCTATAAATTCCTATTCGCGTCGAAGTTTATTCTTTTAATAAAATAGATTCATCGATCTATTTAAAAATAGTGGATTCACAAATATAAGTTATGGACAAGTTCGTAATTTAATATGTGTAGATGTAACAACTTTGATTTTGTTAGAAATAAATGCTGAATTTGACAATAAAATTCGATTGTTCATTGGTACATTCAATATTTTCCATATTCTTGCATATTATACGTATTCTGTTCCTTCCTGCAAATTCGCCACAAACACATAAAGATCCGTAGTATAATTATTAGTAGATATCATTCAAATTACGTATGTATATGAAACATTGTTCGTATAATTGCAATTAGAAAGGTAACGAGGTGACCTGTTTTAAGCAAAACACCTATACATTACCCATAGGTACAATGATAAAGTATAAAATAATATCTCCATAAAATTTAGCATGATCAATTTAAAGAATCATTCTTATAACGTTGTAATTTTAATCGATATTCCTTAAGACCACAGGATACTCTACAAAAGTCATTGCCATTTGACTCCAAGTCTACGATACTATCGTAGCCCCTGGGGAACTGGAATTTATCCTACAGCTTTATCGAGTTCTCCAGTTTGAGCTACTCTATCGACCATAACCTTTACTCCGCACAGGATCGTTACACCCTGCTATATTTTCCATCAAATGTACCTCCACTCCAGCTTCCATCGTATATGGAGACAATTCTCTGTTTTCGAATCATCATCTTCCCATGCAAGATCGCGTATCGATCGGTTTGGAGGATAAACGTCAGACGTTATTCTTTCCCATGCCACCGTTTGTCTGTACAGGGTTCGTAGATATCGCACGCTTTGATCCAAAGACTCGGTGCTCCCTTGTCTCCGCGGTGGAATTCGATTAAACTGCCTGCAGCAGCGTTCGAGTTTCTTAGTCGAATTGGAAGATTGCTCGAGCTTTCACGACACTCTTCCAAGAAGCTCGTGAAAGGGGTCCCCAGTTCCGCCTAAGCCATCGCATCGCTGCGTTCCAGGCCCTGTGCCTTTATCCGCTTCCGTGAGGGCCAATTAGAAAAAAAAACTTTGACCGGAGATTCCTACCCCAGGGATTACTCTTATCCGTGAAGTGAAACTATGACCTAGCGTGCGATCGTATTGCTCCATCCGCGTCGCATGAGGATTATAAACTTGCCGGGCTAGATCTTTTGAAAGCGTGGAAGGGGTAGTTTTTATCGAGTCCAACGGAAGCGAGAACGTAAAACGAAACTCTTTCCAGGCTGCTTCTTCAACAGTCCTCTAATTAAATTGTCCGCAACTCGCCGGACAAATCTGAGAACTCTACGGAAATTTGTGGTGATAAAAAGTTTCGATCCTCTGTACGCCGCGACGCGACGCGACGTGCTCCTGGAAGCATTCGAACTCGGATTTATAGCGGAGGTTCGAAGGAATCGAATTCATTCGAACGCGACGATCGATCACCACGTGTAGTCTCTACTAGTGTGCGCCCGAGTTTAAGTGCAGTCCTCTTTGGTGCTAAGCACGGAATCCCGATGTACGATTGTAATTGCAGGAGAGCTATTTAAATCACCAGGAGAGGAGTAAAAGGACACAATGTAGGGTAATGCATTGGAACGCCGAAACACTGGGAAGAAGAGTTGGATCGTATGCATGTAAAAGTATGGGACACAATAAAGCGAGGTTTACTGGCAGTAAAAATTCAACATAGCTGTATACGCTTTCCGCACTTCGCGTGGATAGCGGAACGGATAAAATATAGATATTCACTCGGCGTGTTCTACTCGTACCATCTCTCCTTCTCTGCTACCCACGAACTCGATCCTCCCCTATTCATTCGATATATGCGTGCAGGAACAAAAGGTGGGGTAATGATGCAGTCTCTCTGTGTTTTATTTTCCACTACAGAGTAAACACAAAATGGAGGCGAGGAAGAATCTCGTTGGGCGAAGACTTGCGAGTTTTAAAATGTATTTAATACGGGTTGCTGCAGCTATGGCCGGCATGAAAATCTTCTCGTTTAATCGCTGACTCGTGTTGCGTCCACTTTTAATTAAATCTAGAAATCGCAGAACGGCCAGCGATTCCACGGGAATGATACGTGCATAAAGGCCACCTACTTATTCCTTTCAATTGTGATTATAGTACGGAGAATATTACATATGCAAATGTAATATCATCGAAGGACAAATATATTGCAAGGAACATGTTTAGTTCCAACGTAATCGTTTTCGAAGCTTTCAAAAATTCATGTAAGATAATTAAACGATAAGATAGATAAGATGAGATATTGATAGAGATTTATTTCACTTTGTAAAAATTATAACATCTATTTACGTTCGTTACTTCACATATTTTTACGTACAGTGAGTATTCAGCTTTTTTTGCACGTTCAAACTTCCCATGAATGCATAAACATCCGCAGTCCAATAATTAGAAATATTATTTCTGGAGCATGTAGGTCATTAGACAAAGTTCTATTATTGACAATTCATTGTACAGTAGTGTAAAGGATGAAAAGGAAAGTAAAGTAATTAGAATGTTTTGGAGCGCTTCTGTTAGATTTCGTGGAAGTACTTCTCGAAGCAATTGTGCCCTCTTTATTATTCGTAACCGGATAGTTTTAACTGTAAAGTTACCGGAATCGTCTCGAAATTAATCAACATCCTGTCCGCGACCTAATTAAACAAGTTCGTCAACCGTGATGCAACCGGAACCCTGTAAGTTGCGCCAACTTTTGTGCTGAATTCCGCTGCGCTATGGGTTCTTCACGTTCAATAACGATTAGATTGTTACCGCGAGAATCATTGGTAGACGAAATCCTCTATAAATTACAACATTGTTAAACTAAGTCGGTTAGAACTTCTTCAAATTTCGGATTTGTATACTTAGGTACTAATTAATTAGGTCGAATTATATTAAGTTTCCTATAATTTAACAGTACTCTTATGCAGCTATAAAAATTTCGTGTCACGGAAATGCAATGTAGACCTGGCTTAAAAATGCCTCTTTGAGAAATGTAAGTTTGCACAAATACTTTTTATAGCCACTGTGTAACGAACTAATTTGTTCTAGATTCTTAGTTGTTACAGCATCCGTTCATAGCAACGTGGTTTCTTAGATTTCTTTAAACAACCTTAACCAAAATGTTTTGATGAAGAAATACAAAAATTGCCTGGGAAGTCGGAAAATTGTAAAATGCCAAGTTTAATAGATTGGTGATTCACGACAAAGGTAAATACGAATATTAATAAGTTTCATCATAAATTAAGTCAAGAAATTACATTACTTATGGGATGACCTAATATATGTTTGTATATATATATATATATATATTAAATATTCATTTTAAATATCGTAATTTATACTACTCTTTAAATCTTCTTGCATATCTAACCTTCCCATGAATGCAAAAAGATCCGCAGTCTATTTATTACATTTCACTTTCATGCATTGCTCACATACCTACATAAATTTATCAATCTTTCCGCGTTTATGATATCATATTCATTCGTTGTAAGGTCGTTTGTTACACGGCAGTCCACCGTACATTACTGAAAGATATTCGAACTTTCGAAGGTTCGCATTTATCAAGCCAACCCAGCCGCAATTCCAACAATCAAGTATCCGAAATCCCCGTCCAGTAAACCAATCGATTCTCTTCCGCAGTATAAAACTGCCGAAACCCCATTGCATGGCTCTTTCGGAAGTACTTTGCACGCCGGAAGTAACAATGCAGAGCTCGACTATCTGAAATATTATTCCCCGTCGCGGAAATCGACCCAGGGAGGAGGTAGGAACTTTAATTCTTGGAACGATGCCGGTCCAGGTCGCAGAGGAAAGCTTCGATTAATCATATAAGCAACTTTTGCCGCAGTTCTCGAACGACGACGGCCACTAGTTCCCTGGGATGCTGGACGTAGGGATGGGTGAAACGGGGTTGCAACGAGGTGACACGAAAACGGCCATTTCTGAGCTAGGTTCGAAATTGTCACGATGATAAATCGCGTCGGTATCGTATATCTCGGTGGCGCATCTCTGACCATTCGTACGTGGTTAAAGCTCTGGACAGGTTCGCTCTCTGGATCGCTTGACTGAATGTACCGGCCAACCAGTATGCGTGGATCTCGGTGAACTCGTTTGGTCGGGAACGCGTGTTGCGCTTTTGTTGTACCGAAACAATGTTGCGAGCTTCAGACACACGGGCCAACCTATTTTTATGCACAGGTGAAACCTTCTTCGTAGTTTACAATAGGTGTTCTCTTTGAAGAATAGTTTCCAGCGTGTTTCGTTGGTAGGTGTTGATTTCGATTATTAATCTGTTGCCTTGTGATTTTTCTACGGTGGACAATAGCAAATTATTGGAACAAAGTATTGTTTCTTTTTGAGAACTCTAGGAATGAACCGTTACACAGTAAAGCGTATTCAACCCTTTGCGAACGAGGACTAGTAACACTTAAAGAAGTATTTTGGTTTAGAATTCCGAGAAACCTTTAAAGTTCCAAGCATTCGAATTCCAAGACATCAAATTTCCGATACTTTAGAGCGTTTATTAACAATATTAATTTAAAATTTTTAAAAATCGACGATTAGACAACTATTTGCGGGCACCCGTCCGCAAAGGGTTAATCCAAAACCATAGACTTCGTTTTCCACTTCGTATAATTGAAAAAATAATATACTTAAATAAAGTGTTGGTTAATTTTTCCTTTCCATCCTCAATTTAAAATGTTTGCAGCTGCTACCAGAATTTTGTCCAATTTTTTCAGGGATTTTTATCCGCTCAAAAACCCACGGGGCCAATATGACGCCCGTTTACAGTATGAGGTGAATAAAAAAACGCTGACAGTGTAAAGATCAGGATTCGAAAAAAGTTCGTGCAATTTTCCTTCAGAGACGGATTCAAATTTAAATTCAAATCAAATTTGTCGTAGTATTAAATATAACAATGATGGTATACACATACATATTACATGTAAAATATTATTTTATTACCAAAACTGAAAAAGATCGAATCGCTAATCATGAATAACAGGTTTATTTAATAAATCATTCAAGTACTGCAGATTCTACATACGTAGAATTTCGTTTAATACGGCTCAACGTGTTCCGATTAATATGTCAATAACAAATGGCTGAGTTACGGATTTCAGCTGGTTGGTATTTTTCAGAGTAACTCGTATTGGGCATTATTAATTAAAAGGGTACGTTTACTGTATTATTTGTATCCATTCTACGAGCGAGATGCAATGCTTGCGTACAATTTTATCTATTGATATTTGCGAATGCAGAGTCAATACGTGTTATAATATCATCTTCGGAACGCAAACAGTGGATAAGTGTTTAACTTGAAATCAAATTCGTAACATTACCACGTGCTTGTTTGAACACAATCCTATTTATCGACGATAACTCTGGCTAGTTAACTAGCGCTGACCAAGCGTTAAGCTTGATCGATGTATCGTAAAACATGTTTGTATCCTCATTAGCATTCCCCTGTATGCCAATCGTACCAACAGAGGAATTTAATCTGTTGCCGTAATTCCCTTTTTTGAGACACCATATTTTACTTTATCGAGTACTCCGTTTAGAGCTCGTTATATTATTTATTCTTATTATTTTTATTTTATTTTTGTTAGTATTAGAATTTTACGATATATTGAGTTTTAGAATTTTGTAATGTCAGCGAAAATGAATTAATATAATTTTAACTGCAAGGTAGAAGCATAATTAGTTGTAGCTATTAATATGAGAATTTCTATATCATCGCTTAACTTGTGTTACAATAAAGGAATATACCATTTATAGAAATTTCAGTGTATTCAAACTTTTTCTCGGTAATGTAAATGCGATCATGTTTTCCTATAAAGTTTTGTACCGTAATTGGCGATCCAATTTATACGGCCCGTACTGTGTATCACTGTACCTTTTTCCATTTACAAATTCATCCCAGCGACCAAAGCATAAGTCGTACATAAGCCCCCGGGCTACCATAACACAAATTATTTTCAGTCTCCCTTGCATCCTAACAAAATACATTCGCAGTCACGCGTGACTCTCGGTGAAAATCGCGCGGAAAGCATTTCAATCAACTAATTGGTTCATGGATGTTCTTTTCCGCTGTTACTGGCACCGATGTTGCCGTATTGAGCTTGTTCAGGCAGTTTCACCGACGATAACGTCGCGCGCAAGTCTCTCTTACCGCAGATGTAAATTAATTAAGCGGCCCTAAATCATGACGATAAATCAACGCTGTATCGTAGATCGTGACGGTAGTCCGGTGTGCGTTTGATCTGTGCCCCGTGGTGCCGTTGAAATCGACGCGTGTCAAGGATCGCGGCACGCAGAAAGCGTCGCTTTCCATCCGATAGCCGAAGCCGAAAGCGACGTTGATCGTGCTCTTGGTGCTTAGATGGCATCGGTCGTTTCTACATCGACGCGTGTCAAGCGGTCTGTCACGTGAAATGCGTCGCTTCTCGTATCCTCGGTCAGATTGAATCTCATTGATCTTGCTTTGGGCTTAGATCGACTGTTTCTGATACGTGAAATTCATGGTTTTCCTGGGACATTTGGAATTAGGTTAGTTCAAATAGATGACCGTTTGGAAGGCGGAAGATGAAAGATAATGACTAGCCTGGCGATGTTTGCGGCAGTTGTGGGAAATTTAAATTGTGCAAAAAGATATATCATACATATGGTATATAAAAATATACCGAATACACGAGGTAAAGTGTTTTCTTTGGAACATTTAAATTTACTCTTTGCGAACGGAACCGTTTAATACAGCAACAGTTTATGATACCTTAACCCTTTGCGGACGAGTGTCTGCAAATAGTCGCCACTTTCCTGGTTTTTGTGGACGCACGTTTACTGTTAAAGCAGAAAGTTTAAATCAATATCGTTGATAAACGCTTCACAGTTTTGGCAATTTGTTGACCTGGAATTCGAAAGCTTAGAAATTTAAAGGCTTGGAATTCAAAGTCAAAATACTCTTTTAAATTTTATTATTCGTCGTCCGCAAAGGGTTAATATTGATGTTTATGTTGCAAAAACGTTAAGAAACATTTCCTTAATTATCAACAGAAGTGTTTATTAATAATATTAATTTTGATTCTGGGTTTAACTATCCGCAAAACGTTGACTTTAAGTTGATCTGTATTTTGATATTAATCTGTATTTTAGTTTCCCTTCTTTGGTTACAGTTATAAAAATGTGTATCTGCATAAAGATTCGCAGTGTATTAATGACGCTTGCGTTCTTCGCTTTGAGAAAAAATAAATAGTATTCCCTCTACTTTATATTTAACTCTTCTAAGGATTATACGGGCCACCAGCATACTAAGCAACGTTAAAATAAGGTTTATTTAATTTGTGTTAATATAATCGATTGAAAATTGATATAGTCCTCCGGTATCTTGAAAAATTTCAAAATCCTACAAAGCAATTTAATTTGCTCTTACTCAACCGGTGATGCAACTAAGAAAGTTTTAGCTAAAGCGAGAATATTGGAAACTTGAGAAAGGGTTGATAAAGAGACACCAAGAATGGTTCTCTTCGCTATTAATAATTACTCTTCGTGCAACTGGAATTACAGCCTTGTATTTTCTGCAGTTGAATCACTTAATTATAATATTCTGCAGATAATAACTCCGTGATAATTGAATTACATTACAATTAATTCATTATTATTTACTTAACTATTGTCATGCAATATCGTATATTTATAATGAAATAAATTGTAACGGAAAATATTACAGAAGCCACTATGATACATAAACCAAAACATTCATGTAGATGTGGATTTTGGTCCCTTTTATACTTAAAAAAATTACGCTGTATGGAAAATAGATGTTCTTGCTTTGTTACTTATCAATGTATTAATAGTGATTATTATAGCTTGGAGTATCTTAGGATATACTACTGTTTATGAATAACGGAGATGGCTAAGCTAGGGAAACTCCTTAAGCTCTGAAGACTTAACTTCAGACGGTCATTTGCGCAGGTTCAGTATTCTCGTGAATTCTGACAGCTACTCGACTGTTCAGGAAGCGTGGTGACTGCACTTCAACCTTTACCAACAACTTAAATAACAATCAGAGTCGGATAAAGAATTCCAACCACTGTAAACTTTATTTTAACGCTTTATTACCTACCGGAAGCCTATTAATCGTCTGTTTCGGAAAGCTTATAAATTTCTTACATCTGTTTTATACGCGAAAAATATTATATAGTTATTAAATGCGTACAAATAATACGAATAAATAACTTTGGTTAGATTATTAGAACGTGTTAACGCTAGAACTCCTGGCGACTAAAATATACTTATTTGTACCAATGAAATAAAAATGACACGACTGAAGAAGACATACGATGCAACTGAAAGGAATCTTTATTCATATTTTGTACAAAGAATCGCGGAACGTTTCGAAAAATGTGCCGCTGAAAATTTACACAGGGCGTCCCAGATTTTAACGGCTAAACTTCGTCAGCGTACTCTTTAAATCTAAATGAAAAAAATGTTATATAAATATGCGTCGTTTAGAGCATTATTCAAAAGTTATGATGAAAATATGAAATAGTAATACTGCGATGTAATGTAGGAATATACTCACAGCTTGAATAATGATAAACGAAACGTTTACATGAACAATACATAATGAAATGCTTTCAGTGAAACGAATGAGATGCAACTTTCGAGATGCAACATTACTCAATCCTGAGAAATTGCTAAAAACGTCATAACATTTTTGGTAACCTCGTGTAGTAAATATTTACTGGCTTGGATAAAGATAGACTAAATTTAAAGTGTATCGCAATGTTATTTCGTTATTATTTCATATTTGTATCATAACTTTTGAATAAACTTCTAAGCGACATACATTTATACAACATCATTCCTCATTTAAACCCAAAGGAAACGCCGTCGAAGTTTGGCCGTTAAAATTCAGGCCACCCCGTATAATTTTTATGGTAAATCGATAAATCAGTGGCCCGTCATTTTAACGGTCTTGGTAGTTCTATGGTTGAGCATTTAAAATTGTCTCAGATACGAAATAGTTAAAAAACTAGTAGAATAAGGGTAAGTTAAAGTAGCCATGTAGGGCGGCAGCAGAAAATGTATCGTTGCCCAGACTAGAGTACCTCGACGGGGTCTTAACCTGCATTAAAGTGTTCATTGAAAACGTCCACGACTGAATAGATCGTCGAGGGTCCGTTAAGAACGGTATTGAGGTTGCGATTCGATAAATAGCGGCCGCTTGAGCTTAAACTGGATCGTTGTAATAAATGCGGCAAGTCGGCGGTTCAACTTGGTGGCGAAAATAAAGCACGAAGGAGTGCTCGTTGAATATCGTCTCCGGGAAATATATTTATAATGTAAACCGCGATCTTGAGAATAATTATTTTTTCAAGTGCCTACGTGGTGCATATTCGACTCTTAGCGACCGTGAAAAATGACACGCGTTGAAAAAAGACAGTTGTTGCACGAACTTCACGGTGTAAATACGATTACGAGGAATATTTTCCGATGGAAGTGAGGAAATAGGCAACGAAATACGAAAAAGACACGGGGATGGAGCGAGTCGCAGCGATGTAAACGGCTTAATGAAATATACGAGTTTGTTAATCCGCCGCATTAGCGCACTCGCCGCGAAACCAAAAGAATTGGGTTGAGAAAAAAGTCGGCAAAAGAAACGCGAAATTGTTAGCCTCGTTTTACGTTCTCGTGCCTCACTGGGCTTGCATTCGTTTGCGGTATTTACGCGAATTTTATTCCCTTCGCTACCGGAACTTGAAAAATCGGCGTTGAGACGCAATAATCGATTCCGTAAGGCGGTGAACATCGTGTTAAATAAAATTCAGTGAATACACTGTCAAAACTATATAGGAAATAGTTCGGTAATATTGCTTCTTTCGAACCTAACGCTAAATTAAAATACAGTAAAACGTCGACTATCCAAACGTTGAATATACGAATATAAAGTCCAAATATATTAGGTGTACAAATTAATTTCGTGCCTTTATGTTTCAAGTTTTGAAGATTTTTTTTCTATTAACCCTTCAGTAACGGCGCGGTTTTCAGTTTCGCTCATGCAAGTAGAAGAGATTACCGTATTTTCGAAATTTTCTACTAGCTACATGTTCTCATTGTTGCAAATAAACAGTTCTTTCTGTTATAAATAATTATTAACCGTTTTGACAAAAAGAAAGGGGTTAAAATGGAATTTATAAATCATGTAGGATGGATATTGAATAATGAAAATTCTTTTGAGCATCAAAATTTTATTCAACTTTTTATAAATACCCAATGTGATTTGTGAAAAGCATCGAATTAATTTGTACACCTAACAGTATGTACGTATGTTTGCTCCTGAAGAGACATTGCTGATTGAATTTATTACGTCGTTTGTTATTTGCTAATAATAACGTTGTGGGAGATGTACAGTTTTATAGAAAGCTTGATGTAAAAAATTTAATTTATATATTGGGCGATGCATGAGAAATATGAATATGCCCTACTCTTAATAATAAAACTACTCTACAAATAAAGGTAATATACTGGAATATAGTACAGCTTATGTAGTACCCAAACACAAAGCGAAGCTGAAAACGAGATGGATATTGTATCGCGATATGCGAAACATAAAAAACAAGTAGATGCTGTACAAATATTTATGTTGGGCGGAATCCGTAATTTAGTAATGTTTAAAAACATTTAATTTCCAATTTATATTGTATTTCTCTTACTAGATGTGTATTCTTGTACGTAAAAACTATCCACATTTGAAAATTGATTAATTTCTAGTTGATTATAACGTAATCAAGAATCTGATTCTATTAGACCGATTAGCAGATTAGATTTATTCCTTAATTTATTCGGACAATCAACGTTCTACTGTAATTATTATCTATTATTGCTTTTTCCATATTTGGATCTAAACAACATTACAAATTTACATCTATAGTTTTCAAATTCTTGCTTTTAGAAGCTTATTGTATGACAACTAGGAGCTATAAATTCCATAGCTTCAATTGTTTAATACTTTGTACCAATTATGGCCTCCTGATATTTTTCTCAACTTTTAACTCGACAATCAACGTGTTAAATGTTTTCCATTTATAAGCTTCCATTTCCCGATCGCGTGGTTTCCTTTCACTTCGAAATTCCCACGAAAATCGGTGCTTAAACCGAAAAGTTTCATCGTGTTTCCCTTATCGTACTCGCGCTGCATCCACCAGAAGTATCCACGAGAATATTTACCGCCTCCGGGTTCGTTCTAATCGTAATGTTCGTTTAAAGTTGGAGAATAAAGATCACCGGTAACGCACCAATTGATTCGTAGCTGTCGCGTCCAAAGCAGGAAATTCGCTTCTCGCGAAAGAAGCATGGCGTCTCCTTTGTTTCCTGTCTCGTAACCGAAAGTTGCGACTGAGCAAACAGCGCATCAGATATTTGCCTTGCGCGGCCAAGTGAAAAACAAATATCGCCTCACGACTCTGATTCCAAATGGTCCGGCGACATTTAGACGAACACGCTGCTCGATACCGTGGAACGAGAACACGCGTCGTTATCCTTTGGCGGAGAAATAAATTAAATGAGGGAACTCCGGTATCTTTTCTACGCAGAGGAGCTTCAAGCAGGTTGTTGATTATGTTGGTGTGGGTATACGTGCCGTTGGACACGTGGAAAATAGGGAAAAGAGAATGAAAACCTGAGAGTTTGCTCACCCCTTGCATTATAATGACGTGTCATACTGTCTAAGTATAACGAAAAGACGCTACATTTGCAATTGAGTTTAGTTTCAACTTCAATTGCTGTTTCGGTATATGAGATCAAAGATTATTAAATGCAGTCAGCCGTCAAAGCCTATGCGCATCTGTGAATTTGAACTGTTTGAAGAAATATAAGAGTTTCGATCATTTTAGGCGCATTAAACTTAGTTATTGATTAAAATTAAGTATGGTATCAAATAATGACGACACGCTTTTTCCATTCTTTTCATAGCAAGCTTATACAAATCGAAAACACGATTTCGCAAGAAAACTATGCACGTGTATTAAAATATACCAAACTGATTGTTATAAATATATTTATATTTTGTTAATGCTATCGATGCATCTATGGCGTCCTGTAATTGGTTTAGCACCGATAAAATTACAATTTATGCTTTTAGGAGCAATTTTCATATATAATCAATGATGTCTTTTTGAAACATTTTTTAAGAACCTATCTAGTTTCTAATTTTATAATTTATGAATCTGTGGAGGCTCTCCTGCACCTACCACTAGAGAAACATACGAAATAGGATTTTCCCGAAAACACTCGCTCCAACTACCTCGTCCATGTATATACCGCCTTTAACCATCCTTCCAATATCCCAACGTCTAAGGCAGGGCCTGCTAGGTAGCCTTACTGATAAGTCCACTAGCAGTCCCAGGACGAAACGCAACACCCTTCCTTTTGTTATCCTATCCCCTCTCTACAGCTCCACAAATTTTCACCACATTTTCTATATTCCAAAACATGTCCTAAAATAATAAGTAGACTTTCATGACTCACTGTATTGTTTGTTCGGAAAGTTTGTAGCAATATTCAAGGACTGCTTAAAGACAACTTATGGACAGTTATCCTTTTGTTGAATAATATTACATGCGGTATTTATTTCTTGATAATTGTGTGATTATCCAGAAGTATCGTAATTCTCTTTTCCAATAACTCCCGAATTTCTTTCGTCAAAATGAACTCCTGCAATTTATTGTTCAAAGCTTCTAATTTATGTAATTTTCAGTCATTAAATAGCAGCAATTATCGTGCTTTCTTTTTAATCAGGGTGAGATTACAGTCGTCCGAAGCTCTTAAGACTGTAACCACAGTTTCTCTCATACAATGTGTTAGAGTGCTTCGAAAAACGAGATTCAACGTTGACTAGGTGACAAGGTGAAAGATGATGCAATTGTTGAGGATGAAAAATCTGGGGAAATTAATGGCCGCAAGTGTGTAACGACGAAAAGAATTTAATTCTGGTTAAACACGGTGAAAAAGTGGGAAGGTAATAGCGCAGGTATTACGTTGTGACTGCTCGTCGGAAGTTTGCGGAACATGCTTGCGTTTCATGATATCTAGAATTTCAACCGCTCGCGTCGAGAATATTAACTCAGGACGCGTTTACCTCTATCGCGGCGTTATATCGGGACGTATAAATTCAAATCGTCGCTGCACGCTTATACAACTGAAACACGGAACGATTCTGGTTCGAAATGTTTCGACAGAGAGAAAGAGAAGCAGAAGACCGAGGGTTAAAGTGTATGAGCGAACGCTCGAAATTGTTCCAATGCGATCAAATAGGCATTATGCGCTCGACGGAGACAGCAAAATGATTTGAAAGTTTCCGCTATCCGACCCGTATATCCGCTCATTTGTTTCACAGTGTTTCACGCGAGAAGTAAATGTTTTGCCTGCTCGTGAACGCCATGAACGAAGCTGATTGTAATTTGTTAATTAGCGATTAATTCGTTCCCTTAAAATGCCGCTTTGATTAAAATAATTAGAGATCCTTTTTAACGAAGCTATTTCGCTGTTATAAAATATTTTATGAAAGCTATATATTCTGTGAAAAATGAAAAGCCAAGAGTCACTACGGTCAAATATTTGCTTATGAATCTTTTTAACAACTTCGGTGGTTTGAATTTACTTTGAAAGTTACACATTTATATTTGGCGGTAAGTTCAGAGCAAAGATTGAATCGGTACTACAAATACCGATAAAATGCTGATATTTTTAGGGATTAACCTTACGTAATCTACAACCATTTCGTCAATGATAATTTCACCGACGCGATTTCATTGACACTGAATTTTACTGACAATTAGTTTTGCCGATTATTTTTACTTATCGACGCCTACTTCTTGTGCGTATAATGTATTTTTTTTTCGATACATGTTATCGTCAACGATGCGTCATTATCCGCATATTCACTTTCTTATATAAGAAAAATAACAATCCAAATGATATTGTAAAGTATAAGTTAGACAAGTTGGTCCGTGTATGGGCTAGGGGCTAAATATGGGCTAGTTAAAGTATAGGGCTTAGTAAGTGCTGCCCTGTGTCGGAAATGGTGCAGAACTACGACTAAAGAACAAATAAAATTGTACAGAAGAAATAGTAACCATCGTTTGTTGTATTAACATGTTCTGTAGTAAACAGTGTCATTGTTACGAATTTCGTTATCGTAAAGGTTTTCACGTGTATGTTTGTTTCATTGTTCCAATAATTATCTGTCGAAGTATGAATTAGTTTGCTAAGTAGTTAGCTTACTATATCGCTAACATTGAGAGCTTTCTTTACCCACTTTCAATAAAAATAACAGTTTTCTGAAAGAAAAAAGACAAAAGCTTTGATTTATATCGTAGACTATTTTATGAGTGGCCCATATTTGGACTATTTACTTTAAATTTGTAATTCGTAGCAACCATTAGTTTTGTTTTACATATTCTTATTCTACATAAAAAAGCGAACACGTTATACACTGATATGTAAACGACTAGGTATCTTCAATAGGTTCAACAATAAACGCTAAAATAAAATTGATAGCGTATGTTTGCACCGCTTACTCTATTATCACATATTAACAATTTTACTTCATTGATATTAATATATTGGTATGGGACGTCTCATATTAATGGTTACGTTGCAATAATATGAAACCAAATATCGATATGATATCGATACCTCAAAATATATAATCTCTGATGTAGAGCGTAAGGAGTGTTAGTAAATTACACTATTTGTGTAATATAAAATAACAGAAAGGTTTATTATTATCTAATAATTTACATTTCTCTTTCGTTCACTCTGTCTTACGTTGGGTGCGGTCCCCTACAATAACTGTTTCATCGTACTACTGCGCCACACCATTCTCATTCGCACCTGCACATAACTAACATAGAATACAAAATATAACAGCGCCCTCTCGCACGTTCACATCATATCATCATTTATAAAACCAAATCCACAAGGAGCTCTATTTGGAGTAATACGTTCAATCAAATCAATATTGTGCAAACGAATATTAATCAGGCATGATTTATTAAAACACGTAACTGAATGAAATTTGACGTTAAGCGGCATCGGAAATCCGGGATCGCGACGGTTGATTAATCGAATGACGAAACGCACAGTCATCGAAAGCCGCGGACAATCGAAACTGTGGCTGTGTATCGGCCAAGACACACCTCTGATGCGCAATTAATCGATATTCTGGCTAATTGATGCCTGACTCGATTAATAATTACAACGGTCCGTTGCACGTCTGATGCCCAAATGTAATCTGCAAAAGGGAAACGCTCCCTAATTGAATGTAATTTACCACTTTCAATTATCACATTGCAAATACAAATTTATTTGCAATTGGAAATTTCAAAAGCTACGAACCAACGAACTTGTAAACGTTCACGCTTAAAACGCAAACCACGATCGAAGGATCGAAGACTTGCACGAATACTTCAGCATTCCCGGTTTTCGAATCTCGTTGAAGTTTCAAATTACTCGCAGCAAACGTCGCTTTGCAGTTCTGCGAAAACCTTTGCACTCTTTTCGTTTGATAGAATCGGCGAACTGAAAGGTGGAATCGATTCGCGGAGAGAAAACAGAACCGCGGTTAATTCGCGATTAAAAGGAGTACAAGCGAGTGGAATGAAATATAGACACAGGGTGTTCGTGTTAGCGTGGTACCTCTTGTATTTCTCTTGCAAAACGATTCATGGTTTCGGTGGGAGTAAATATGGCTGCTCTTGGGTTAGTTTGTAGAATGTGGAGTGACTCCAAGCGCGATCTACATATTTTATAATAGAAAACTGTAGTCTCTTATCGTGCGCAAGTTTCGGGACAAGTTCGACGCTGCATGACATGCTTGTATAAAGCGTATTACCCGAAGTCACACAACGGTGTACTTACCGTTCATTGCAACGGTTAAGTGGTGCGTAGCGTGTTCAATATGGTTACGTTTAACATGTTGTACGACAACCACCATTTTCTGCAGTGGGTATTTCGGTAAAAATAGAACTTAGGCTGAGCTGCTTTTATGCAGTACCGGGCGTAGAAAATGCACCACCTACAAAATACCGATATTTTTTGGTTCAACCCTTACGTGAGCTGAACTCGTCTGACTTATCGGGAATTAACCACTTGCCCTACAATAACGGGTTACACTCGTGCTGCTAATTATGGCGCATGCTCCACAAAAGTACATAATATTGGGGATGAAATTTAACTTCAATGCTGATTTCGGCATGAACAAGTAGTTGAAAACAAGTACACATATCTTTACTAACATTGTAAATGATATACATTCCTTAATGTGTGGTGTAGTTTCGTTGACCAGTGCTGCACAACACAGCAATATCTTTACGTAATTTATCTTTGATAACTTAAATTAACCCTTTCGCTACAACAGGCGTATATATACGCCTCTAAGGATTGATCTGACAATTGTTACAAGTATACTTATATCTTTTCTGTTACCCAATATAATTTCTGGTATCATTCGTACATCGATATTAATGTATAATTAGTTACGTAGAGTATCCAAATATTTGTACCTATATTATTTCCATTATTAACCCCTTGCCGTTCAATGACGAGTGTAGCTCGTGAAACAGATTATGGCGTAAATGCAACAAATGCACGTCGAATTTTCAATAAATTATAATTTCAACTCCCAGTATATTATGACACTATAAGGTTAACGTTTACGAAATGGAAATTACGAGTAATATGTCAATGTTTTATATTCGATATGGTATTGAAGCAGTAAATGTCAAACTCGAAACTTCTCAGCAGTTGAAAAATTAATAGGCCAAGGGGTTAATAATTGCTACTCTTACCTACGTTTTTAGTTTCCCGTTCCAAGGTACTGGTAACGAAAGCGTTAAATATGTAGTACGAACTAAGAAACTTAAGATAACCGAATTAATTACCTCTGCATTGAATACCACTCTTTACTTATTCCGAATATCACCCGAAATACTTCTTATACATGGAACAGAATACTTCTTGAAATAGTTCTTGCATACAAACGAGTAACCTCGCTATTAAAGTCAACACGTTTACCTGTTCAACGCGAATAGTTTAAACGTAGAAGCTCCCCGCGCGATTTTCCTTTATTTTTCCCGTCGCGTCGAGTAGAAACGACACCTACCCCTTCTCTCGATCGCGAAAAGGCGGAAAGAAAGGGACAGGACACAGGGAATCGTAATAACGGAGGAAAGAGTGTCGGAACGTTTTTATTGGACGGAAGAGGCAGAAAAGACGGCCTTTGTGCCGGTGACGTTCTCATAACCACAGATTCCCCCTTTATCGGGACTTTCTTTTTTAACGGCGCATTACTTCTATCAAACGGAAGTGGCCATAATTGCGTGGCACAATTAAGGTCAACCCCTTCGGCATCCTCTCTACTTTTCTTCTATTCCGCTCCAGTTGCCACGTTCCGTCGTTCTCGGTTGGCGTGTCCAATCAGCACCTGGATTAAGTTAACTGCATCGGCGCCTTTTCAATGGGCTCGTTCGAGCCGCGACCGCGTTCGACGAGCCTCCCTCTCCTACCCTCCCCCACCCCGTCATCTCTGTCCACCGGTAAAGGAGAAAGGAGCAAGTTAAAGAAAGGAAGGTTCTTCGTATAAAGAGACACTTGGCCAGACTCGGTGGAAACGGCTCGGGTTCGAATAGACGCGGCGACCTGTAATTGGACAATTGGATCTGGAACGGGCACGTTCGACTGACCTATAGAATAAGCTCGCAAGAAGTTAATGGAAGCCTTGGGCAGAAACCTATATTCTCGTTGGAGACTTTTCTCAGGAATTCTCAGTGGTTTTGTGTAATGAATAATATTATTCACGAACGAAAGTAAACGTTACTACCGTGGAGAGGTAGTAAGTTCGCTAGGAAGTGTGAAGAGAGGCAAAAGAAGTACAGGTTCACGTGTCCCTTTGCTTTCTTTGTTTCTTCCTTGTACAGGGTGTTCGGTCTGCCTTGGAAGGAACTGCAGGGGGTGAATGATGAACTGCAGACAAAATAAGACGAAAATCAAGTGTAACGAAATCGCGTTTGAAGCTTTGTCTTTTAATTAAAGTAAACCACGTGTGTTTATGCAATAATGGGCAATTTAAATGCGTAGAAAAATATAGAATGCACGTAGTATTAAAAAAGTTACAAAGTATCCATGATATATTATTATCATGTATTGTCTTCCATATTATTGTCTTCGTTTAGCTTCCATTTCACTAATTCAACCCCTCAGAGGCCCAGTTGATTAATACTCCTTACAAACACCCGAATTTTATTAATCAAATGCATAATTAGAGTTGTATTTTTCAAAACTCAATTCAATTCATTTTTGGTAGTTAACCAGCTTGACTTCTGAGTGGCTCAATTGTGCTTACAAAGATGTGAATTTGAGTAAACTTCCGCAGTCTGTTTACGGACAGCTAAAAATGCATTAGACGCACTAACTTGTATAAGTATCGCTTTGCCTAACAGTGAAAATACGCGTGCTCTATCTTTAGAACTGTCCCAGGGAAGGTGGATCTGTAATCCAGAGTATGCATAGAATGAAACCTTACCTTTATAATAGTCACCCAACGTCCTTCTTCCGGGACCAATCAATCACTTTCCCATTCAAAGGGAAGCATCAAGGTATCCTAAATTTTGCTCCGAAGAAGAGTATACTTCCTCTGCAACTACTTCCATCATACCTGCACTGACAGATCCGCTGACGTGAATCGCTAGCGCTTAAGTAGATAAGGCAGCGTATGGTCAGACAGAGCGCGATAAGTCGCACACGAGCAGCACGGTGGAAGCGATCGACGGATCTCCTCGGTGAAGTTGTCTGGCGCAACGATGCTTTTCATAACTACCGGCCGGAGCAGCGGGTTAGCTTGCAAGTTAAGAGATAACGAGTAAATAACAGGACAAAACCGGTAGCTTCGTTCTGGCTTGTCACATTATGACCGGCTAAGACACTACAAGCTTCGTTCTATATCGTTACGATCGTTCTTTGTCCAACCTTCAAACATCACGGTCAACCTGAGTCTTCCCAAAGGAGACGAGGATCGATGAAGCTGTGCTTACGCGTTGCTCGTACCGATGGAGATACGCTAACGAGACATTGACGACATTTTCCGTGGGATGAAAACGCGAACGCTGCTCGGCGACTCCGAGCTGCGACGAGACTATTTCGTACGGTATGTTTTGTACGGATTCTCCTCATTACCGAGCGGGGATGTTAGGGGAGGACGTTTTATACGGATCCGATGCAGGCTGGCGCCGTAACGAGCGCCGCGAGTTGCTATCGGTGGAAAATGTTGCGTTCGCCAGACGATGTTTACTGTAACGCAAATTAAGCGTGGGAATCCTGGAGAAGCTTCGGTATCTTGGAAGCTACCACATCGGATAGAATAACAAATTGGAAGCTTGAACGCGAAAGGTTCCTTTCGTGTCCGATGCATTTTAATAATATAATGCATAGGAATTATTATATTTTAAAATTATTTTTATTTAAATATCGCGTATTTATGTTACCGGTGTCCTTGGTGAATTTTTAATTTTGATGTTTCCGAATGATTTGAAGGTTATAAGGTTTCTCTAACGCAACGATTTTCCTTGTTTTGTTACAGACAGAGCCTGAAGGACGCAACCAAGGTAACAAGAACCAGAGCACAGACAAAAGACCCGCCCCTACGAGGATGGTTCTCGAACGAAAATCGTGGTGCGGGGATTGAACCGAGGTCGAACGTGTTCGCGTAGGAACAGAGAATCGTGACACGCCTTTGTAAGACCCAGCAACGTACCCACAGAGGACAGATTTCTCATTCACGATGATCGTGTACACGTCTGAAAAAGAACGTCGTAGCGGGAGAACCTGGCGAGAGATACAGCGCGTGTAAATCAAAAGTGACGCAGAAATGAAGGTTCTGTCGCGATGAAAAATAACTCGAATGGTTCACGGAGCTACACGTATCGCGTCAGCCAAGATGAAAAGCGGGGCGCGGTGAATAGAGAGGCGCTAACTTAAAAGTTTCTTTAATTTAAAAGTAGATAATAACACGGACCATTTAACCGCGAACGAAAACAGATGCTCGTTCACGGATCATTAACCCCATCCAAGTCCATTGTACGAAAGTACCTACCTCGAGTCGAGCTTATTTCTTGCTGGACTAATTGTTTATGGAAGATTCGTCTAGACGTCTAGACAAATATCAATTCAATTTGTTGTGTAATTTTCGCGTGTTCAGGTTAGAGATTAATGGCTTGAAGAGGGTGAAACGAGGGTGGCTCAAACGGTGCTCGAAAAATTATTTGAAATTAAATACGTGGTCGCTTAAAACTATATTTAGGTTGAAAATTTCGGTTGATCGTGACAGATTGTCGTCGAGTCATTGGGTACTTTTTTTTTTTGGTGGTGAAGTAAAATCGAAGATACGGTGGAACGGTGTGAAGAAAAGGGGAAGAGGCAACGGTAGAAGGAGAAACGCCGGTGAAGATGATATTAAGGCAGAGAACTGATTGAAACGTGGGAAATGGCGATTGTCGGGGCTGTTAGTGAAATGAGTGCGGCTCGTTTGAGTGTGTGGTTTGGCGCTGTTCTGTTCATGACTGCGACCCTCGTCCATTCCCAGGTCACATGGACAGCGATTTACATGGGAACTTACAGTGAGTACCTTTACTTCGCTTTTCGCATCGGGTTTGATTTGTAATTAGCACATATTTGCATAAGCATGAAATTAAAATTTTTATTCGGTGAATTTATCTTAATTATCTTATCTTTTAACTATATTCACGTAGCCCCCGTCATGCACGTGATCCAATTACAATTTCTAAAGGCGAATTTACACTTTATACTTCGAACGCGTATCGCGGATGGCTCAGCCACAGCGAAAGGTGTAGATTATTTTCATCTGCATTTCGTCCAGAGTGAGCAACCAAAATGAACGGTGAACGATGTAGACTCTAAGTTTCATAAATTTCACGGATAATTCATCCGTAGTGAAGCAATAACAACAAACATAAACGTGTCCAGAAACAAGTGAATGGCCGCAGCTAGCCGTACAACTTTTATTTTTGTTCTGCTTTGTCTTCGGTACTTCGCTCGCCTGCATTTTATTTTATTTATTTATTAACGCGCAAAGCCCGATAATACTGTAAGCATAACAGATGCAAGTTTATAATACAATTTCCCAATATTACAAACAATGCAATCAGCAATGGAAAATTTTAAAAGCTAGTGAAACTAATTCAATTACTGAATTTGTGCAAATACTCCAGCTTTTATATTTCACGTTCGCTATGAATGAGTCGTTTGGTCATCCTTCACAATGCACGTTCAAAGTATAAACTCAAAATAAACTCAAATGTTAGCCCCATGCAGTAGAATAATGGATAACACCCGTTTTAATAATTACGGCGTAGACTCGATAAAAGTGGATTTTAATAGCGGTGAAATTTGATTTGAGCTCTAATTTTCGCTTTGTATTATAATATTGGAAGTTATTAAATACGAATTGTACATATTGTTCAAATAATTTGTACATAACACAATACAAAAGCAGTGATTACTAAAGCTAGCATACGAAGGTAATAAAATCATCGTAGCGCAACGGGTTAAACGAAAAAAGAAAATTTGCCACGGTCATGGGTCATGAAGCACGAGTTACGTCGTTCATTCATGACTTGCAGCAACGATCCATATTCCACGCAGAGAGAGAGAGAGGAAAACGTTTCTCACGTGCGAGCAATTTCTCTTCGATTCCGATTGATCTCGCAACGACAGTGTTCCCGCCTAGCACCTGCTTGACTTACAAATAACCGTATCGGCACGTTCGGTTTACATATTTTCACAGCTCGTCAAAATTGAATGCCTTTCATTTCGCGTCGACGAACGGCGAAATGAAAACTACGATTTCCTACCACGTGCCAGCCATGGTTAATATCGTAACAAATTTTACTGCAATTCAGACGATCGACGGGAATGCTCTAACCTGTAGAATGTAAAAGGAGGATTTTTATTTTGCCACGCTTATAAACGCGAACTCGATCGAAACTTAAATGTTCGAAATTTCATTGTGATTTGAAACTATTCAAAGTCAGTTTCAAATTACATTCAAGTTGAAAGCTGTTCAAAGTTTCCGGGGGATTTCGAACTCGTGTCGATATCAAAGAATATCAAGAATATTTCAAAGCTATTTCAATGTCACTCGGTGACATTGCAAAGCCAATTTAGGGGTCATTTCGATTTACCTTTCAAGCAAGTTTCCAGAGATTATTCCGAAGACATTTGTCGTTGGTCACGCGTTTCTCCCGTATCATATTATTTTTATTAAAGTTTACCAATTAGACGAGCAGTTGTAGCACCGGGGAACGTCGCCAAATCGTCGGATTGATCGCGTCAATTAACTCGCCACGCTTCTCTCGCGGAAGTTCGCAAACGAATACAATTAATGGTGCATCGAGTCGGTGTGCGGCGACAAGCAAGTCTGCACGTAGGGTAAGGGAAACAAGGGTGAAAAGGAAGGATGTAGTAGCTGGTAGTAGGGGTAATTTGCAACGGCGCCAATGGATCTCGGATTTCTCGCGTCGACTCGGCCAGCTATCGCTAATAACCCGCTGGGAACGCGAAGTTTGGCGACGACACGTGTCGTTGACAAATAGGAAAAGCTCTGCGATCCGTGCCGTGTTTTAATCAGCGCCCAGTGATTCGGGTCAAGTGTGACGATCAATCCGCGCTCGATTCGTTTTCACCGGTGTTTCGAGCGAGCGATCTCGCGTCATCTTTCCGTGCACTCGCTAATGAAATTCCTGGCCACATTTTTCAAACGTCGACGGAAATCCGATTGAAGTCGTGAATATTTTAACGGTGTTTCTGCGACTCAATGTACAGTCTTCTGTGAGTTTGTTTGCCTTTGGCGTTGCGTTGCTTTTTCGCGGCTCTCGGGATGAAGCGGCACGCGATTCGATATTTTTAGAAACAACTGACGATTATATTAGACTTGGGACGAACTTGAACGGCAAATCGACAATCGATTCGGTTCAGGCTTAGAGCGGCGTTTATATCGTTAATTGCATCGCTCTGCCACGTTTAACGAGGCAGCGAATAAACCGCGGAAGCTGTTAATTTCGATGGCGATTCATCGATTCGACGGTTATAATGCTTCTCTCCGTCGATTATTGCCGCTAGTGAAAGAAGAACTTATTAATGAACCGTTTTCGCGCTGCACAGTTGCCAAGATAGGTTGGCTGAAAAATCTTGCCTTTTTTTTACAATGTAGCGTTTGAATTGTGATACATAAGTAAATGTGCGAATATTTTTTCGAACGCAAGTAAGATCTGTTTGTAGACATTTCAATGTATCGTTTGGAAGAATATCTTAACGGTTGATTGTATTTATGCTTGACATGGGTTTAAAATAGAAGAAAATACGATACGTTAACGACACTTTATTTTGTATTACCTCTGTAAACGTAAGAATGCATTGTTAACTAGGGAAAATGACTAATATTGAAGGATTATCGTCACTTTTGAACCCGTTTGAAATTATTTTACTGGAAGGAAATTCGGAAATCAGAAAGCCAAAAATTATAATATAGCAGGAAGTTGTTCTTCAATAGACATCTCGTCAAAATTTTTATCTTTCATCTTGAGGTAGTATCGTATATAATCTTCAGACATCGTGCAAGCAATCGTAGATTCGAAGTTTTTATACTTAGTAATTCCACAGTGTAATAAGATGATGAAGATTGGGGAAAGAGACGATATAAACAATGTCTGTTTGCCTTATTGTAACATTTGTGACAGTTTGGTTGACGGAAACAAAAAATACATAATTTCAAAGGATTATATGCAGTACAATTACGAATACGAATTTGAAGTGCCATATTCGATAGCTTACTCGAGTCTCTCTTGCATTAAACAACGGAAGGGTTAATCCAAGTTGTTCGAGACTTCTCCATTGGATTACTTGTCGACAGATGAGAATAGAGTGATTCGAGGATCGATACGTTTATTAATAAAGAAAAAGAACATGCACGATCCTTTCCCATTAACTTTTATAAAGTCGGAACCAGCTGATTTCCGATCAGTAACAATATATCACCAGGGAATCAAATTATCATGCTCCGTAGACGTTATCTTGCACGGTTCAACCACGCCGCTTGCGTTCCAGCGATCATTCGATCCACGTAGATCCGATCGAAAAGTAATCACGCGGCCGTACGCCGAAAAGATACAGCGGCTTTGCAAGCTGAAAATCAATTCGAAACGTGGACGAAGTAACTCAATTTTCGGCGTATACGTCTACGATCACCAGCGCGAGCTGATATCGGCCTGGAAAATGTGTCGCCCAGTTTGAAACTCCGCGCTGCCTGACCATAAACGTGGTTTAATCACTTGCACCACTCGATTGGGAGCAATTAAGATCCCATCCTTGTTTTGGTTTCTATCTATATAATGTTATTCTAGTAATCGTGGAAATCACATATTACGTGCAATAGGCGATTCAACGTATATTCAGAAATACTACGAGATTGGAAATAATAACTTTGTTGATAAATTATTATCGATAAGTTATTAAGAGTTCACTCAAGCTAAAAAGCATAAATGCAAGTTTCTATAGATACCTGATTGTCCAGGAAAATTCATTAACCATGCTGCTCTTTTCGAGTCTGTAAAACTCATTACGAAATCTATGTTTTATTTGATACCCTGTATTTAAGTATTTTATCAACGTATTTAAAATTCTCATAAGTTCCATGCAAGCAATCGTATTCCTGAACTGTGGTATTTTTGTTCCTTGTTTTGCTGTAAATCGAAAGCCTATAAACGTGAAAAATAAGTGAGGGGAATAGCAACATTAAAGTTGGCCTAAAGCGTATAAAATCTACGAATGTCAGGCAGCGGTCAAGTGGTATAGATACGTCAATGGTCAGGCGCCTCAGTTAATCTTACAAATGCGTCGCTCGTCCTCCAAACTATATTCGTATTTATATTCCACCGTATTAATCCTGCTAAATCACATTCTGACAAATGTCCCGAACTCCGAACAGTATCTCTTTGCGTTTCTCTTGTCCAGTTTTTCCCATACACAGAGAACTTGGGCAATAATTTTCAGCGACATTTCGGGGATGACCTCGGTCGGGTCGCTTGAACGTCTAAGTTAGGTTGTCGGATGCCCTTAAATGGCACTCACGGGTCGTGTGGAGATTCAGTGGAATAATTCAAGCCACAAGCATAGCGTCAGTGGCGCGGATCAGTCGTGGGAGAGTCATGAGGGGGAGGGTGGGCGAGCGACGAAGTGGAGGAGTGTAGGAAAGGGCGTGCTGGTGAAGACTCTCCTTTGCAGTTGGTTGTCGTCAGTAGCAGACTGTACTCTAATTAACGGCGGGGTAACAAGGGTACCCGAGAGAGATGGAGAGTCGTTCTAATAATTCGCGTGAGCACGCAAGACGAACGGATCTGCGTGGCTCGGGTTAGAGAAGGAGAGTGAAAAACGGGAGGAAAAAGGGCGAAGAACAGAGAGGTTATAGCAGGAGGAAGATGCTCCCTGGTGTCGGTATCGGCCTTAGCTGCAAGGGTTTACCTTAAATGTTTTTAATTAGTTACGCGAGATGACTGTCTAGTTTGAAAAGATAAACCGATGCAGTATTTCGCTTGGGTTTCATCGTATTTTCAATGTAGGATATACTTGGGACGTCTGATTTAATTGATATTAATGTCAGCGATAATTATTATTTGTCGCATACCTGCCACGGCAAATTTACACGAATAATGCCGTACACGGGAGAATTTTTTGAATATACCGAAAGGGACTATAGCTTCAGTGATACTATATTGATTGAAATACATCCCAAAGGGATTATCACCAAATATCACCGAACACAATTAATTTTCACTCTGTTTACCCGGGCAAGATACGAAGTCTAAAACATCATTCCGTTTAACAAACCACAAATATTTTTTCGCCATCAAAATCACCATTTCTGGAGGCGTATAACTTTCGCTGGGAACGTTTTCTTTGCAAACACCCCCCTTTAAATTATCCCGTCACCGGTTACTTTATAACGTTACCAGCCGATCGATCGTCCCCCTGAAAAGCCAAAGCGGGTTCCAAAAAGTCCGCAAGGATCCCGAAATGAAATTCAACCTTCAATCTCGGTCTCGTTGCGATGGTTCTTTGTAAGACTTTCATCCGTTTCGTGCTATGCTGAATCGGTCCACTTCCCACGTTTTGCAGGGGAAGAAGAAGGGAAAAAGGCGAACAGAGGGGGAATTTCGTGAAGTTGAACGACTTGGCGCGCGCAATTGCGTTCTCCATCGCGGCGGAAAGTTTCTTCTGGCAAATGAAGGCCGGTTGTAAAAAAAAGTTGCGGCAGGGCCGGTCGTAAAGCGGCAACAAGAATCAGCTCAGTCGAACGAGGGCCGAATGTTGCGGCTATTTCGGGCTGCTCGTAAGTTCTTACGAAGCTGAACGGCCCTCTTTCGTCACGCCCTCGCTGCTATCCTCTCCTTGGCTAAGTGGTCTCTCCGCCCCCCCCCCCCTCCTTTACCCCCTTCCCCCTCCTTAAGTTGCTGGTCCTTTTTTTGGTCCCCGCTACGAATTTTCCTCACGGACGAAACTTTGATCCTTTCATGGGTTTCATTACATTGTTTTATTAACGAGTTCCAACGGTGACACGGGACCGTGAGATGAATTAATTACAGTCTTCGCAACCTTTCGCTCGGGCCTACTTTTTATGGACGACGACCATTGCGGGGCTTCCTTTCTTCTTCTTCTTCCTCTTCTTCTACTTCTTCTTGATTAAAGCGAACATTTCCAGAAAGGGCGCTTCGAGTGCGAGATTTGTAAAGAGGGTGGACGGTTATGGGGGTTGTTATAGCTTAATTCGAAACGGTATAACCTTTGGTCTTCTAGAAATTTAAGCTTGTTTGTAAGTTGCTGATTATTTTACTATGCATTACGAATTTTATGTGGTAGACGAATATTGGATTGTAACTTATAGGGATGGGATCAAGTTGAACCCTTTGTTTTATAACGAGTTACACTCGTGGTATTACCATAAGAACCTGCTACATCTTTTAGTACAGTTTAATTCACTACCTATTTCAATTTGTAAGATTTAAAGGTTGTGGGCTACTAAGTACAAATTACGTATAATATTTTAGTATCTCTGTTACTTGTAAGAATTTTTTGTTCTTCATATAATGTACAACTTACCTAATGTACACTAACGAATTATCCCGTTTATTAAATACATAAATTATATTCATAAAAGCTTCGCATCTATTCGATCGAGATTCGAGCATACTTTAAAGTACTGTTTTCTCTCGTCGAAGTATTTGTAGGGGTTCCAATCTATCTCACGGTGATTCAAGTATATTTGAAAGTACTACTTTTTTTATCAAAATACTTGTAACGGATTCAAACCTATCTTGTAAAAGTTCGAGTACACTTGCGATATACTCGATCCCATTTCTAGTAACTTATATTCGTCGCGTTTCTTTTACAACTTCTAAAATCATTCATTCGTAAATTCGAGGGTAACCTTAATCAATCATCCATGTATCATTTTGATCGACGAGCTTCTTCAATGTTTCTCTGGTAGCTGAAGGATTCTTCTCTCGTAGAATTCTTGCGATTCGAAAAACAATACGAGAAAAAGGGACGAATATATCCGGTTGGAAAGAAAATTCGTAGCGTTTTTCATTGCGTGGCGTTGAAAGAATGTATTAGCTTGCAAGAATCAGGTGAGCCAATTTGTTGCTTAAAAAGATGCAATTTTTCGAAAGGATTATCAAATAGATAGGGAAATGTAGTGCAACAATATGGCAAATATATAATAGAATAAAATTATGTACAATTATAGGAATATCATCATTAAATTTTGTTCAAAAAACGCTACGAACATTCCTTTCAATCCAATATGTTGCAACGCAATAATATTGCTAAATAACAGATGTTTAACTGATGCAAACTACTACTTCGCTCGGAACGAAAGTCATGAAGCCTCAATATGCATAAAGGGTAACGACAGGAGGATTTATTATTCAGAATATAATTTCAAATCGCGAAGGAACTACTCCGCCGCTCTGGAGGGGTGTACAGGACGGTTTATTCAGAAAGTTTGCAAAGGCGAAAACGCCTACCTTAGGCGAGCAAACACGCCCAGGTCCTGTTTGCCTTTTCAAAGAAAAGGGCACGTAGCCTCTGTACGCGGAAAAGGGAAACGATGTCCCTCTGTATTCCAGCGCGTGCCTGCACATACAGAAATCCAATATTGATGATAACCTTTCTTCTATAAGCAATCCCGGGCCAACAATTCCTGTATTCGTAATGAAACGTACTCGCAACCTCGAAGAGAACCCCTTACTCCGCTTTCTTCGTGAACTCTGGCGAACATGACCCGTTAAACGCAATCATACAGCTTATTGTGACTCAATATGGAAGCATAAAAATTCGCAAAATTGTCCGCTCTCAATAAGCAATTTTAACTGTAAGCATCACTTTAATACTGGGCGAACGAAGACAAAATTGTTAACATGTGTGAAACTCTTATTAACTCTTAATAAACCCTTTGCCCCACGAATTTCACCGTGGCTGCTAACGAATGCTACTATCTACTTTAACACTGTGCCAAATACGAAATATTAAAGTATTATGCGGTATTCGTGTTTATTACACTGATTATAAAAATTCCAATAAAAGTTGGAGGTGGAAAATTAAAGGTTGCTGTAAATGTGGCTAGTATTTGTCCTGTTTTACCTATAATCAGTGTTACGCGTGTGATTCGCGGTTTTAAGGTAACGGGTTAAGATTCCTATTAAGAGCTTCGAATCTATTCAAGACCGTGAGTCACAAAGTAGTACAAGTTCGATATTATTTAAAAATATAAATTTGCATAAAAATCCATAGTCTCGCAATAATTCTCGACATTTTTTAATGAAACGTGAAACGTTTTAACGAACTTATCATTCAACCTAATGTAAATCCACGCGAGCTTTTCCAGCTCCTAATATTTTTATTTTAAAGCAACTGATAATTATCGTATTTGCATCATAACTTGGACAGACTTAAACTTTAACCCTTTGCACTCTCTTTGTGTCGCTATGGCGAAACGCTTAAATTTCTTCAAAAGTTAAGCTTTAACTTTTCCCATTTATTTTCGTCAATTTGGTTTTTATATTAAATTTAGCTTTAAATTTTCACACGACTCAGAAAAGCGTGTTGGAATTTCTGTTAGATCCTGCTATTGACAAAATGTTCTAGCTCAAAGGGTTAAGTATAAAACTTTCGTGTTGCAAATGGATCATTTGCAATTTCATATGCAACAAGTTAACGCATTCTTCCGGAAACGAACTTTTCTCGTCATCGAAGTCCGACAAGGAGCTCTGAACGAATAGAAACCGCAAAGCAACGCAACCGAAATCCTTCACTCGCAATCAAGACCGTTAATTCCCGCTTAAGAAGCAAAGCAAGCTCCGATGCGGTCAGACTTCGTCGCGATTCCCTAATCTTCCAACCGTATTTCAAAAGCACATTCTCAGACAGTGAAGGTAAGGTTTGAAAGTACCAAGGCATTTGTGTATCGAAGGAATCGCAAGAGCCACGTTGATTTGCTCGAGAAAATGGAGTAAAGGAACGTAGGAGAGAAGGGAGAAGGGGAATTAGGAGAAAGAGGAACGTGGAAGAGGTCCAAAGGATGGGTGGCAGAGTGTTGGCTGCGCAGACAAATTGTCGAACAGTGCTTGCGGTTGGACGTACACATGTTCACCGAAGTTGGGTTACATTTAGAAAACAGGATTATAGTTCGCTTCACTGCGCTCGTCTGGCTGCCGAGCGAGGTCCAAGACTATGAAACTGCAATGCACCTGCACACTGGGCACGCAGGTGGCCTTCCGAGGTTCGTCCGCTTTGTTTTCACCGGCGGTTTCGACTTTAACGCGGTCCAACTTCACCTCAACATGTGAAATCGTCGGGACAGAGTTCGTCGCTGGCATTCAGCGTTCCGTTTCTGTCTCTTTGTGCTGCTTGACGCAGTTAGGAAGATTAAATGGTTCAACGAGAAGAAATCTTGTAGGGAATAGCGAATCCACGAAGACAAAAGTGTAGGTAAAGGAGTAAAGTGCTCTCTATTTGTTCGGTTAAAGTGGAGGAAGAAGAATTGTAGTATTGTGATTTTCTAACGCGCAGAATGTAATATTACGCGGAGTGAAATACGGGGGAACTAAAGTATTTTTTTAATAATAAAAAGAATCGGTTGCTAACTAGAGTTATGGACGTGTTATCGAAAACCATAATTAATTGGTTGAATAAATTATTTTGCACACACCCGATACAAGTATCATACTTTTTATTTGGATGTTATTTGACTTAGAGCTTTTGTCTATTTATTTATTGAGTGATCCTTGTAAATGAAGAGAAGACTATTTCCCTTACAGTACTGATTAACTAACTGTTTTAACCTGTAAATATTGTAACGTGCAATTTATTTTGCATATTTTGTAGAATATTGTAGAATACGTGCATTCTGTACCTTCTTGCAAATTTAAATTTCCCATATATGCATAAAAATCCACAACCTAATTATTATTTTTGTATAAAATCTGTCGAATCAACAATTCATGTACTACGTAATCATTCTCAATTCTTACGCTGTAAACAAGAATCAAATTAATCGCAGCGTTTTCCATCCAAAGTTATACATTTCACGTTTTTCACTTCGTATAATCGAAGGAATGATACACTTAAACACAACGTTGCTCGATTTCTTCTTTTTAGTCTCAATTTAGAATGTTTGAAAATGCTATGAAAATTTTTTCAGATTTTTCCAGATTTTATCAGACTTCTACCGATTCAAATGCTAATTAGGGTTAATATGACAGCCGTTTACGATACGGAGTAAATAAAAAAAAAAGGAACGTTTACAGTGTGAGGGTTAAAATTAAATTCGTGCATGTGAGCATGCTCCTTCGAAATTCTGGTGCCCAGTATTTCGACGGGAATGCTTAGAACTTGGCGAGCATTCTCGAAACTATAGTAACGTATTGCGCGTAGCAAATTGGACCCAGGAGAATCCAGTATTCCAAGAATTCCGGTTTATGATGCGTCTATCCCGGGGCGTGGGGTGATAAAGTAACTCCTCGGACGGCGTTGCTTCCTTAATGAAACGCTGTCGTGTTGCGTTATACGTCGTTAACATAACCTCGTACACTTTGACAGCTATAAAAACTAATGTACAAATGTGACCCTAGCGAAACGTGCTGTAATTAAGTAACTAGACACTGTCACCCGTTTAAATGCCCTCCACACTTTAGCTTATAGTACCGTTTCACTGCAGCAAAATCCTCCCCACTTGCTTTCATTATCGGAGTGCTCATTTTAGAGAAATGCTTCACCGGAACAAAATTTCTATTAATGCAAATATAAACACAAATGAAGAGTGGAAATAAGGAAACCTAAATGTGACAAGATTAGAATCGTCGAGAAAACAATTTTTTGTTTGCCACGGTGTCATTTATTAACAAAATGTAACAAAACTTATTTGTTACGTGTATCGTATTATTCTATATGACTTAATATCTTCATTCTTTAGATTTAGTGATGTACGTTGTGGTAATTAATGACAAACTGATTCTTATATTTTAGGGAAGATTACAATCTCGATATGTATCAGGTTGTGTAATATTTTTTCTGAAAAGAGAAAAAATAATGGCACTTTCAGCCTTTTTTATTTTCATTTTTCAAATAATGAAAATGTACCATTGTAATCAGGGTATATTTATACATATATTAATGCAGATTGGTGTATTAGCATATTGTCATGCAGCAGTATAACTTTTTTCAATAGGAGGCTTAAAAATGACTAAAATTTGCGAGATATTTGGTTGATGCGTATGAAATGGCCAATTTTATGCGGCCCAAAGTTTTCTATTCATAAACTAATTAAAAGTTGCATTAAACGGCACCTATTTTATATGAATATAAAGCGTGAAACGTCCTGAATGCAACGCAATTAGCAAATAGAATGGCAGATAGTAGAAGAAAAGGAGAAATGGATGGAAGCGTAATTCAAACTCTCTTCGTGTTCGAATTCAAAGTAGCTCCGAATTCAGTAAAAGTTTATCGTGAACATTAATGCTGCTTTTTACGAAATTTATTTATCGATGATCAATTTAACGTTCGTTTGACAAATTTCGTACCAAAGGCTTAAATACTAAAAATTTATCTCATGAACACCTAAAGGATGCAATTAATGATTACGAACTAACAAGTAAAGCTAAATTAAAAGCAAAGAACAAAGAAATGGGTTTAATGCTATATTCAACATGGATTCAATACTAAAAGCAACACTTTATTGATGGGATTTTGAGCAAATAATTCCGCAATATGTGCGTAAAAAAGAAAAAGGGATTAAAAGTAAGAAAAAGAAAGTTCCTATTTTGAAGTACATCTACCTCTAGGCTCTCAAGAGATGCATTTAGAACATTTTTAACCCTTTAAAGGCCGACGCTATTTAACGCAACATTTCATTCGCAATTTTTTCAGCCAATTTACATGGTTAAACCTACGTTTTGACATTGCAATTATCAAAGAGCATTCCGGGGATTTGCGTGGAAATTTGTTCGTCGCTATTTCTTCCTTCACTAACATTTTATAATTTCACGAAATCTAAAATAATTGCATATAAAACCTTGCACTAATGCAACATTGATTCTTAAATGGTTAAAAAGAAAATGATGTCAAGTCTAGGTATAGTTAATGTCGTTTTCGTATCATTCGATTTTGAAGTTAAAGAGCGACATTAATTATTACTACAGTTGATAGTTTTATAAATTTATTGCTATATTTCATTAAAGATGTTCAAATAAACCATTTAACTATGCTTATTTACGTTTTCGGCTGTCTTTGTTTAAAAATTCAGAAGGGTAAATATAAAATGAGTCTCGTCTCTCCGGAATTGATTCCTGCAAGCGCAGATTATTTGTTGAAAGCGATTTTTGGCGAAACTAATCGGTCACGAAATATCGTAGATAACCGTGACAGGTAACCCGACTTCCGTACACAACGATAATGAATACGCACATACATATGTATGTACACTCTGTACGGTGGATGGGTCGGTACAGAGCGTGGATTAGAGAACGCGGTAATTTGCCACGTGACTGGCGCCAGTCCTTCGGCGAATCACATTACCATATGGTAATCATTGTAATTTCGTTATCATTCACCCCCGATAGCAGTGAAATTATCTCTGAAATATAATATTGAGCCGGCTGTGCTACCCCGGGTGCAATAACGAACACTTGCGCGAGTCCTCTCGAATATCGTTATAATTATCCAATCGTTCTTCCGGTTAAGAAATGACATTAATCAATTAACTTTGCTCGTATATGCCCAAGCATCGAGGCTAAGGGCGGGCAGGTACGCTAATTTGTTTAGCGATGTTAATTACCGTCGACGACGATAATACCGCGTAGATAACGCCAGCAATTATACAGGCTGAGGCATAATTTGTCTCATCCCACGTCGCGGCTTGCCAAGAGCTTTACGCCTTATAATAAATCGTGGTTAATCGCCGGCCCACATTATCCAATCAACTATTTACGCGCTCCATTGTTCGCGTTTCGCTAATCGCGTATAAAATCGAACTTGTATTCCATGTTTCATTAGAGGATTGAAAGATTTCCTAGCCTATTTAATCTTCCGTAAGCCGCGTGGGGCTGAATTAACCCCAACGATTTTGAAACTGCTGTAATATTTTCAAAATACTCGCAAGTGGTCTCGATTTTCGTGTAGCAGGATTTGAAGCGTTTCTGTTTCATACCAAATTATGTGATTGTAAACGGATAAAATTAAGCCTACGTAGTTCACGGTGCGACTTTTATTCCTCTGATTCGCAAAGGGTTGACAATGGAAAACTTGATGCTTGTGACGTATCGTTTTTTTTTTCAAGTTTCTTGCGCTTGACAATATTTATTCACAAAAGTGAGATTTACACAGAAGTTCTCTCGTTCGCACGGATTCTCGCTTGGAAAGATTCTCTCTTATTACTGTCCCACGTGCGCTTTTCTCACACCCTACATCCTCTCGCACATTCATCCCCTTTCATTCTATCTTTCTGTATCTTTCACTCATTTCAGACACTCCTAGGACACAGTCAGCCACGTCCACTCAGAACGTAGGGTGGTCTCACGCCCTCCGTTTACACACTAATCTCAAGCACTCTGCCCCAAACACTTTTCTTTCGCATCTCGGCCACTCTTAACGAAGCATACTATGCGTGTTCGCTCAATAATTGCTCCAGACACGGTCTTCTCCAGTATACAGGCCGGTATATGAAAAATTTGACAACGCTGTCATTAATCCTACGACTACCTGCCATTTGTAATCTATGACTCTGAATGAGTGGCTACTTATTAATGCCTACGGTAGATGTACCAATTACTGATACTTTAAACTTATCGCGCAACTTCATTTCATTATTTTAAATGTTATTTAACATAATAATCGTTCCGCTTTGGAGCACAACATTAGTTAACGTCTCTTTTATGTATGATGATTTTTTTTTGTATGTTAAATACGACGTATTCATTGCTAACTCGTTGAAAATATGTAACAAAGATCAATGTCCTTGTCACGCCGACTCCCTAACCTTAATCCGATTCTAATTGTAAGGCGAAACTAACCCAAAGGTAACCCGAACCTAACCGAATTAGTAAAAAAAAGGTGCGGAATACAGAATATTATTTGCGTACAGGTGAACATTCGGCATCGAATCACGGAGTTTGCAGCCCTCGTTATCGTTAAGTAACAACTGGAAACTCGCAGCCAAAGTAAAGATAATTAGTCACAAGCGCGTGGAATTGATGAGGGTGATACAATTGGCCCTTCCTTTCCCTGTCTCCACGCCGGGCACCCGTTCTCCGTGATTTCCGTCGCTTCGCGCGATCCTCGCCTCTACTTTCGTCCAAGTTTCCGTCGACGGGCCCGTTAGTACAGTGGCGCGATATATTTTTTTTTTTTTATTTTCATTACTCCTTAAATTGCAGCTATCGAGCTGACACTCATTGCTGCCTTGCATTCCTATGTAAGGAATCATCCGGTAATATGTAATTCGTTAAAATTGATTCAAATGTGTTGGGAATTTCCTAAGTTTGCTTCCTAAGCTATTATATTGTCTTTGTTGTAAATTGAATACTTTATAAATTTTCATTGCTGTAGGTACATGAAAGTATAGACCAATTATAAATACTTTTTATAATCCAAAATATTTTAGTATATAGTTTTTTCTTGATAATCTCATGTATTGCTTTCCCATTGTAATTCTATAATTTAATTTGTTTTATTTCGTTCCTGCACATGTTTCGGATCGGAGTAACTGTCATTCTGTGAAGGGTCTCTTAGCCGTCAGAACTGTGTCCTGCCGTTGCCCGTCCCTGGCCCCGAGGAGAGTGGCGCGATATTGTTGGAAAACTGCGGAACTGCGTCGCGTTACCCAATGGAGACGTGAATACGCGCATTCTTCAAACTGCGTTGCATTTTGCACTCGCCGCGTCGAATCTCGAAGCATATGACGTCAATTAGGACATCCAGGGTGGAACAATGACGAGCCATAATTTGTCGAAGGGGAAGGGAACTGTGAATGAATCGATGAAGGCATTCTCTGACGTTTGTGACGGAGTGTTATGGTGTGTTTGAATTCTTGTTTATTTTGCGGTGTGCAGGAGACAATGTGGCTTCAATGGCGTGCTTCAGGGGACAGAGATGCGTGGAAATGATTTTGATCAAATCGGCGTGGAAATACTAGGGCGAACCGTAATATTGAAGGGGGATTGAAATTTTTGTTCGCGAGTATTATTCTTTCATCTTCCGCTGCAGAAACTAACAGAAAAACGGCGAAGAAAGTAAATTAGAGACTATGGAAAATAGTGATTGTTATTTCAAAGAATAGACTTTACACGGTGAATCTCGCAACTTGATCCTTTCGTTACGACGGATTTTATTACAAAAATATGCAGAAGTCGTCAAAATACTGAATTACATTGCGTTAAATCCATATTTTTCTTCCCATTCTTTCCCATTCTTTAGATAACAAAGAGTTTCGAGTATTTAGAAACGCCAATAGTGTTTATACCACCAAAATTAATCAGCATAAGTCATTGTTAACACGCTACGCTCGAAATTCTTGACCACCTGTAGATGCCAATAATAATGAAATGGTTAATCACCTGAAATAACTTGTACATTATTTGCTATAGAAACAACTGTTTCAATAAGAAAGCAAAGTAACGAAAAACTGCTTACACTACTGTATGTCCTCCTTGATACCGCGCAACTTTTACTTCAAACATTTTTTTCTATAACAAATAGTGCGCAAATTATTTGAAATGATCACGTCGAGAGACTCATCGTGTATATTATTGCATTTTACGTACACTTTCATTTTAACTAAAACTTGTCCTCCGCTATACATTGAGAATACAAGTTAACAAGTTAACTATAACAAGTTAACAAGTTTTAACTTGTAAGTGGCGCAGCGAAAGGGTTAAATTTTCCATAAGTACATAAACATTTGTAGCCTACTGATTACTTACTCTGATAGATGCTCCCTATCGTTTTACACGTTGCCGTAAGTCTGCCACGTGTCGCGAGGCAGCGTCGTATATGTAATCTACTCGTTTAATGAGAATTAACCAACGTCACCGCGTATCACGAAATGCGCAACGGAGCGGCGAACTGTGGAACAGCGGATTCAGATAAGGAGAGAGGGTGAGGATAGGTAATAGGATGGGTTACGTTTCAATTTCGGCCGCGCAAGCACGCGATAAAGCAAACGCGTTATAGCTCGCTTTACGACGTACGACGAGCTCGAATCTCGAATTCTTTCGCTAACCTTAGAACTTTCTACGACCTTCTTCGTTACGAAATTCACATTCCCTCCTTACAACTTCGTCCATAATAAAAACGGCGAATGAAAGCTGAGACGTATGTATGTCAAGAATCGATGAACAAATTTTGTCGTTCTCGTTGCACTGAAACAATGCTACGCAACAAAAGTCATCCTTTTGATTTAACACTTTGCTGATCGGACAACGAATTCACTCGTGTTTGCACTTAGATTAGTTTATGCAGTTTTTAAGTCCGAAAGAAATATAGAATTTTGCAAGAACATTCTAAATTGTTCGTTTAGTTATCAGAGTTTAGAAAAAATAACAACTAAACGAAATAAAGATCCCATTAATAAATAAATTACCTATTTGAAGTTTATTGAGTCATGTTGATTTTATATTGAGTTGGCTTGAAATCGCCGCTCAGCAAAGTGTTAATTTAGTACTGATAGTACTGATACTAAAAAATATGGACTAATGTCCATGAGTATTTGGACATTTCCATATTATCGAAAATATATGAAACATACTTCAAGAGACACTTATAGTAATCGAATTTTGGCTACTGCTTCTGTCGCATACAATCATTTCAAGTTAATAGCGATTAATTAGGATCGCATCTGACATCAACTGGTGTAACTAAAAAAACATTAACTGAAATCAGACCAAGATTTATCACGGGTATCGCTTGGGTACAAGGACTCAAAATTTCGTTGAATATAATTTTTTTTTGTTAATGTGAAATTAATGCTGAAGTCTGCGGGTGATTCAAATATGTGTTTTTGTTCAACTTCGTTTAGTGACTATAGTTACACTTAGTATCAAAAGTTGGTCTACGTAACTGCGTTCCCTATACTACGCACGTTACATTTAATTTTTATACATTTGCCACGATTAATTGGCGAACCAGCTCGTGGTTGGTATTTAACTTCACGACAGTTGATTTGAGAAAAGCTAATATTGCTTTACGCCAGCGGAAGTTATATTGAAAAAGTTCGCGTTTGCGAAATTGCGATACAAGAACTGATTGTGCAAACTACTTCGTCCGCTACTTCATCTTATTCGATTTGACAAAAATTGGCTTAAGGAAAGTTCTAATACATATTACCACTTATTGGAATACTAAATTTCGTTCTCTAAAAATAAAACCCAATGCAAGGTTGATTAATAAATAGCAATAATCCAGTAATCAAACGCAACCTCTAAATTCTACATTATTCGCGACAGTGCTTTTTCTACAAGTTCAAAAGAACAAAACTAGGAGACAAGTTTTCATCCCCAAGTTTCTGCATTGGATTTCGAACACACCGAGTTATAAATATCATTCGCAATGTTTACTTTCTATCTGCTTTAATCCGTGATTAAATGGGAGAAGAAGAAGTTTCCCGAAGAATTCGACTAAATTCCCGAAAAGTCGAGCGTTCTTTAATTCCAGGCAGGTCGCGGCCGAGAACGTAAAAGAGTGTTCCACCTTAAGCGAAGATCCAATAAAGGAAGCGTTGGAGGCGAGATTACTTGTTTCGCTGGTCCCACGATTTTTCGCGATATTCGAAAAGTTGCCGGTTCAGGGTGAAAGAAGATTGCTTACGCTTTTCACGGGTGTCCCGCAAATATACTCGAGGTTGGTGTTTATTCGCACGGCAAACGATTTTTACGAAAGCACCGCGGTCGTCTCCAAGAGACGAAAACTTCCGCAGCCTCGTGAAGCTTAATCTTTACCGCAAACAGAACGCCACTGGAAATTTCACTCGTCCTCGAGGGGAAATTGTACTCTTGCTCTCTCTTCCACTGCTCTTCTCTGTTCTCGCCTCGTTTTGCTCCTTTGCAAAGAGTCGTCCTTTAATGAGTTTCATGCACGGGATAGAGCGGTGTTTTTTTTTTGTTCTTGTATATCGATGACGCGTTTCGCAATCGATAGCCTCTCGAAGAAAAGCATATTGAAACGGGGCGACAGATGTTTGCGTGGATGGTTAACGAGATTAGAAGCGTATGTTTGTTAATTGATAGAGGGATTAATGAAATTGCTTCTAGTTTCACGTTAGTAAAGACGCGAAGAGATACAATGGTTCACGAAATTGATTGAACGATACCATTGTTATATGACTATTTTGTATATTGTTTTCTTAGGATAATCGAGTCTCGAACAAAGTCAATATAAGGATTCAAATTGCACATTAAATAAGAATTCAAAATTTTATAGTTAACGATTAAACTTTCGTTGAGTACGAAAAATATTATGAATGGAAGTATTCGATCAATTTCATGATTCATTGCAAAAGAGGTTAGAAGAGTGACAACGACCTATTTATATATTGACTGATAAATATTTATTTCACTTGTCGTTTATGTATGGATGGATCGTAGTCCATTGGCAGAAAGGTTTAATAGCAGAATGTTTAAGTGGATGACAAAATAAGTACAGTGAAGTATATTTGATCTATCAATGAATAATCCACCTTTTGGTTTAACTCAGCATTTATTCATGACAAAAATGTGTAATCTAATCTGTCTTAAATATAGTTGCTATAATTCTTTCATACTTCCTTACATTTGTCGGACAAGTTATATATTCGTGCTTGAACGAAACGTTGATCATTTAATGAAATAAATTCGTCAGCCCATTAAAAAATAGTGGATTATTTATTGATACACCTAATACGTACAATTAAAACCTAAGACAAACAAGAGGTAGACACCATAACAAAACTTGCACGTGTACATTACAACATACTGAAATTATTGACTATTATCATTGATTACAACTTCTAGAACTTCGTCTCTACAATTTGTTGCTGACTCTGTAAATAAATCAACTTCGTTTGATATGCTGCTTGCAGAGTCTTGCATGCTAGCGAAGGGATCAATAAAATTGAGATTGCTACTATACGTGATAACCGAAAAATTGAAGCGTTCCTGAACGATCGAAGAAGCGGCGAACAGTTATTAAGTCTATAAGCTTGAAATATAATAAAAAAAAATTGCACATTTATCCAATAATTGTTGGTATTATCAGGAATCAATTCGTTAAAAAATAGTATGAGTAAAAAATTGCATTCAAATTGTTATAAAATTCGATCCTCCAGTAGAATAACCCTTAATAAGTCAGACAACGATTTAAATCTTGTCGTGGGCAACATAAACAACATCTTTCGTCAAATATTTTATCAGCAAAAAGCTGACTCAACTTTATTATTCACAATGATAATCTTCATCTCACGAGTCTCGCTACAACACACCTCGCTAACAGTAAGCATTCTCTCGCTAACGACAGTCTTTTTGCCGCAGTCGTAAAGAGTAGAGTTGAAAGAGTTGATCGGTGAATTTTAATCAAGATTTATGCTCGAGTCCCAGGGCAATCCGCCTAGAAAAGTACACATGAGATGCAACGAGTAGCCACTTTGTTGATGCACAAGGATAAGTAGGCCGCTGGTTCGCCGTGAAAGCGGCAATATTCAGTTTACGAGCAGGCGCACGCGTCTTCCTGCTCGACAGTTATCGATATCACTGTCACGAACACGCTGCTTCCTTCGACTCTCGAGCTTCAACCGTGGAGCAGCTGCATTCCGTCATGCGTTTCCCTCGTAAAATCGAACGGTCTTATAAATGAACAAACGTTACCAATCTTCTTCCCTCCTTCTCACTCTCTCCGTATCTCCCTTAAAGCAATACTTTTCATCAGTCAAGCACGTAAGATCCTCGACGAGTTCTTGAATCAATCGAAAGTCATATAACTGCGAACGCACGTTGTAGAATATCGGAAGATCGATCGCGATTTCCAAGGGAATAATAGATCCCGATGCTGCGTTTCTCTCTTTTCTTCGAATAACATCGCGGTATCTGCTCTCCGTGCGCGATTCCATTTTACCCACTCGCGACAGAATGGCTTCGTAAACTTAGGTTCGTCGATTAAATGGAGAGTTTGCCCTAGGAGGGTCGCTCGCGAATGTTTTCTCGCGCCAGACCAGGATGCCGGGCATCGTTTCGGCAAATTTACCTACCCACGCGCTCTACGATCGCGCGAGATCGGGGAACCAGGCAAAGGTCCGGGAAATCTTTTTCGTTTCAGGGAGCAAAGTAAATATCGACCCGCGCGCGAGCTTGGGAATTCTCTAACGACTGTCCATCTTGAATGAACATTTCTACGCGAAGGGGGAGAGAAACTCTTTGACCGTTTCTTTGAGCCCCTCTGCTACTGTGACTTTAGAGAATGCTGCTTTTACCTCTTACGTTACTCGGTAATCATCATCCAGAAGCTTGTTGCCGTCTAATTTGGCTTCCTGGTACCTCAACCCTTTGCGCTGCAGCTCTTCGATTCACGTGAATCTTTTTCTGTGAAACCAGCAGAGAGATTTAAACGAGGGAAACGTAACTTTTCTGATCGACCGA
This sequence comes from Eucera pruinosa, assembly GCA_028830335.1. Taxonomy (NCBI): domain Eukaryota; kingdom Metazoa; phylum Arthropoda; class Insecta; order Hymenoptera; family Apidae; genus Eucera; species Eucera pruinosa. The sequence goes on along the minus strand of JAMYCR010000004.1, from coordinate 12,885,175 downwards.
CTTGTGGAATTTTTCTTCATACCTCGTTTGAATAATGAACCCTGTTCCCCGGGAAGCAGTCTCTTTAATTCGGGCGAATATAATAGTGGAAATGCACAGGATGAATAAGTAGGATTCAACAATGGCCATGGCTTTTAAAATCGAAGTTCAGTGGAAGTAAAGATATAATAGAACGGAGATATGAACAAAGCTAAAGGGCTAGAAAAGTATAATTGAAGAAATTGGTGGAAAAACCTGTCAGCTTTCCTTTCGATAGAAAATGACTTTTTAATTGCTTTCTAAATGTATTGTATTTCATGTAGTTTACTATAAGAAACGAGCAATTCCAATAACTAAATATTAGTACAATGAAATTTATTACTGTTCGCGTGTATTAATTTTCTACGAAACTGGATACTTTTCCTCGAACAATAAATAAATAACAATAAAAGCTATTCAGTTCCGAAGTTTCTTTCTCGGTACCGAAGCTGACCACTTTTTGCGCCGAATCTTTGAAGACGAAACACGCGAGATAATATTAGGTATAAGAAAATCAAAAACAGCTTATCTGAAAACGTAACAATATTCGACAGGAGTATAATTTTACCTGCGAATCTAATATTTCAGCCTTTGAACGAACTCGTCACTTGATATTATCATCTGATCAACGTTCTCAATATTCTCGATGTCAAAAGGGAAAGGAAATAATTACCCAAGAGGAAACTCTTGGAAAAACGCGCAGAACGAAAACCGAAGTGGCTGACTAAAACTAATAACCATTTTTTTACGGAAGTCGCGATCCGATGCTTTTGTCCCGCAGCGAAAGAAACCGACTCAAAATATCCCTGTGATCGCGTCGTTTGATCGCCCCGTCTCGATCTAAAATTCTCGGGAGCATCGCGGAGAAAAAAAAATCTTCCCATCTCTCTCTTTCTCTCTCTCTCTCTCTCTCTCTCTCCCCCCATCTCTCTCTTTCTCTCTCCCTCCTCTCTCACTTTGTGTTCCGGATCTTTTCCTCTGGTACGATTTTCCCCGATTGTATCGAGTTTCCGGATTCCTTTACGAGCGGTCGGATAAAAGCGCGGGATTAACGCGCAGAGAATTTTGCTCCGAACAACGACGAAAACGTGGGATTTCCGATTTCGCTGGGACTGTAATTTTACGACCACGTTATGGACACTGTCGCGGGTCTTTGGACGTCGTAAACTTGCGATAAACCGTCTGTCAGCACAACGCAGCTCGACCGTCGTCGTCTCGCCAAAGTGGATTTTTCCAGCGTGGCAAGCATTACGAAAATAGAGCCGCGAGTCTTGTTGAAATCGTACGTCTCGAAAGTCAATTTTCGTGGAATCCTTCTAACGAGGAGAGGCACGAGTGGTGGGTGCCTAAGTCGAGACGCATAATTATGCAGATTTGTTCCGAAAGTGGTTTCTCGCGGACAGTTGAATGCTTAAACGTATCGCGTCGGGGAAACACGTTATTACCATTCCAACGCTTACGCTGTTATTATCTTCTCCGCCGGAGAAAAATAAAGAAAATAGTTTAAGATAAACACGTTCGTCGAGAGATTGCGATTTTAAAGGGACGCATTTCGAAAAGGAAAGGAATTTTCTATCTCTAATTTAATCTCATCTAGATTTTCCGAATAGGAGGTTTGCGATAGCCGAAACTCCATTCATTGGACTCTTCTATTTATAAGCTTTTCAATGGTACACTATACCCCCATAGATGCTGCTTCCAAATACTATAGTACTGCTTTCACTTGCTTAATCCCCTTATTTCCTAACTCTACAATATTATCTGACTCAACCTGGACTTAATCCGAGCCTAATTCAAGTCTAATTCGAATCTATCCTGAATTTAATCCGAACCTAACCCATACCTTCTTATTCAACTCGAAGCATGTCTAACTATTGTCTTAATCTACTGATTATTAAAATAGACCACTGTTTCATTCCGTTTGAGATCTAAGTCGAACTGTATCGATTAACCCTTTCGCTACGGCGTAGTTGACCTTCAGTGCACCAAAACTGAACAAGACAATTCATTTGTAAGCTTACAGTGTAACGTATACTATTTTTCAAAGTAACTACTAACCTAGGAATATCGAACTATACTATTATACTTAGCCAGATTTCTTTAACCTGTAATCACAGACGTGTAGTCTGTGAGACATTGAAGAGATGCAGAATTAACCATCTCATAATAACACGTGCTTAAAATTTACCAATCTATAGCTATATTTAGCTTCAATTTAAAGTAACCTGCTATAAGAATATATTTATGATATCTATATATTATGGGAAAAATAAAAACAGCAGGAAGTCTTCGTATGGTATGAATTAACATATTAACCCTTTCACTGCGACTAATTTTAATGAAAAAATATGAAAGAATTGCAAAAATATCTAGTTCCGATTCATTCTTTTTTTTCAAATGGCAAAAAATTTGAACTACTTTAAAGTTTTCTATAGTTGAAATTAGTAACCGGAAAACGCTAATAATACGCCATACGCGAATTTCCTAAACGCCTATAAGCACTGATAGCAGTGAAGGGTTTAATACAGCGATTTTTGAGACCTCACGTCTATATGACGTAACAATATTTTCACATCTGTGATTACGAATTAGGTACTACGAAATTTTAACGGATGACTATAATTATCTCTAGTATACAAGAAGCGACTATAGCCACCCGCATCATCAAAAGGATTAAAAGTGTAACGTTCTGTTAGCTGCAGCAGAAACAACACACTTCCCTTAATAAACAGGAAACCAAAACAGTTTTACCAAGCTGTGTTCCGAACTCTTTCCCTAAACATCAACGAAATCGAATATCCATGTAGTCCATCATCTCCGTGTGTTTTCTCGGTGGAACGATGGGGTCGCTTCGCGAAAGAGTAATCAAAGGGACACGCCGTAAGCCACGGTGGACCGTGTTTATTCGTGTACTCTATCCTGCTGCTAGCATAAAACAGGAAGAAGCGTTTGGTAAGCAACGCTCTCGAGGGAACGCAGCAGTAAGCTGGCTGTGATAGCTTTTCAAAGAGTCTCTGCTTGTGCTCCATCGACGTTGAAGTGTTCTCCTGTTCCAAAAGCTTTCGGCAGATGCGTTCTCTTAGTCCAGCCTCCTATCTTGCTCCATTTCTTCCTTTCATTCGGAAAAAAACACAGAAAGGAACCGCAACGTGGATGGCTACTTGCGTTTCTCTGTCGAAAGCAGAGAAATGGGAAGAAGGCGTTTGTCGCGGCGGACAATTTCGCATGGGGCCATCACGGGGTTCTGTTCTCGAGTTACATGAACCTGAGTGCTCTTCTAACCATGCCTGAGTTCCTCGAAAACCTCTTTCGGAGCACGTGAAATCGGTGACAACGATAAAGGGAGATAAAAGTATCAACGATATCTTGGAATCGATTGGAATATTGTGGTCTATTTCAGGGTAAATTTCTTTCGATTGGGAATATTATAGCTTGGAACAAATAGCATTGAAAACTTTTCTTATTCAGAATCAAAGATTATGGTATGTACTAAAAATTATTATGGGAATCGTATTATATTATTACAGAAATTACACTGTTAACGGAATTGAACTATAAAAGGAAGTATTATATATTAGTAGGAGGATTATACTATAAATTATATTACATTTTTGAGTGCATAATATACAGAAGATTTCTTATTTCATTACGCAAAGTTAGATAAAAATTTTCACTAAAATTACGGTACTAAGAATTACTAGAAGAATTATTCGATTTGCGAAGATTACGCTATTAATGGAGTTGAAGTTTTGAAAGAGTTATATTACTAGGAGGATTATAGTATAAATTATATTACATCTTGGAGTTTATGATATACAGAAGGTCTTTCATTTCATTACACAAAGTTAGATGGCAATTTTCATAAAAATTACAATACTAAGTAAGATGGAATGGAATTGTACTTTAGAAAGAGATATATTAATGAGGGAATTGTACTGAAAATTAGGTACAGTACATCATCGAGTGCATAACGCACAGAAGGCCTTCTATTTCATTACACACAATTGATTAAAAATCTTCACAAAAATGGCAGTACTAAGAATTGCCAGAAGAATTATACTATTAACGAAGATCGCACTATTAATAGAATTGTACTGTTGGAAGAGATGTATTAATATGGGAATTCTACCGTACATTAGGTATATTACTTTCTTGAATGTATAGCAACCAGAAGATTTCTCATTTCATTAAACAGAACTAGATAGAAACCTTCGCAAGTTCACCATCTGATTCGCAAAGTTTCTACTTGAAAATCTGCATACACGGAATCGCTGGTAACGGAGCGAAATGACGGAGGCAGTCAAAGCCTCGAGAATGATGTTTCTCGATTATGGAGGCGGAAACGTAAGACATCGGAAGTAATATCTGTGGTAGATGGCTCGCGAACCAAGTGAATAGGTTCCCCGGAACGTGGCAAAAGTGGCCGCGGCGAAATGGTCCACGCTAAGTTGAACAGTTTTCCAATATTGGGGGTCAGAGGTCGACTAATAATTACGGGTTTCCTTCGATCGAGTCGATCGACCTTTGGGTCATATTTGCAGCAGTCATATTGCCAGTCGAAGTTTTTAATCGCTCTTACGAACTGTCGCCGGAATGACGCTCACGTTCAAGTCAACCTCATTTGCATACGTAATTCTCTGCGGCGGAATCGCAGAATTCTGTCAATAATTTATTATGCCCCCGCCATGGAACGTGCCTGGAACATTTAAATATGAATGCAGATATAATTAATCAGCCGCACGGTCGCTCTCTTGTCACATAGGAGGGATTCTTTTATTCTTTCACGTGAATTTTCTATTTCTAATTTTTCCTCGAGACTGATACATTCGTGCGGATTTCGCAAGTAACGCTCAATTTTTCTTTGATTCACCGGCCAAAGTCATCAAATTTGATCGGATTGCGGATGTTTATGCAAATTCAACTTTTTATCGTGGAGAATGAGGGAATGGAATTTAAGTATAAATTGGTTTTACCCTCTAAATAATATGACACGCATTTTACTTTGGATATTTTGCATACTATTACACATCGCGTGCATTCCGTAGTTCTTTGCATGTTTGAGTGCAAAGATCTACAGTCTATCAATGGCATCCTAACACATTTTCTTCAATTTCAATTGTGTACCACTTAAATGGAAAACATTAAAAAGATCATGAGATAGAAATGGAAATTATTAACGATAATAGTTCATAATTGTAATTGCCGTGACATTCACGGGCTTGTGTGTTAGAGAGTTAAATTATTATTTTTGCACTCGACTACTACTTTTGGATTCGAAGCATAGAAAGTGTGATGCAAATGCTGTGAATAATCAGGACAAAGTAGAACTGATGTAGATTTCAATTTGTAAACTCAGTAGTGGAGTTCTGAGGCTAGCAGAGTTGGTTAGACAATCTTCAAACAAGGCAGACGATTCCCAAGGAGGATTTTCATCCATGGAAACTTATGGCCTGAATCTGATAGGACATGAAAGATGCGGTTCTCTTCGAATTGCTGAAACTCGACAGAAGCGGAACAATCGGGCGAAGAGTGTCTGCGAACTTTGGTTGTAGAACACGACAATGTCAATCGAAACTGAACTCAGCAACACTTTAATCTCTTTCAATTGCAAGGGATAGGAATTATAAATACACTAACGAGAAGTAAAATTTAATTGTACGCGATTTACTTCACATTTTTAATTCTCAAAAGATACAGTATCATATTAACTATTAGGTAGCGTAAATAGTTCCTGTGGTTTTTATATTAAAAATATATTCTAATCGAATTTTTATAGCACTTAACGAAACTACTATAACAACGGTGATGCCATTAAAATATTTTATCTATGTTATGCATTGATAAATAAAATTATATTTGAAAGGAGTTTCGATCATTTAAATTTTGAAGTATAAATCCACACGAATGGTATTTTATAATGTTCCGTGGAGTGATGCATATTTTTAATAATAATGCGATTGCTAGACTGTGGATGTTTATGAAAATTCATACATTTCCAAGCAACTACAAAGGAATGGACGACAAATAGAGATTTGTTTCGCCCTCTAAATATCACAATTTGTACCTTTCTTTTAATGTCTTGTATTTCTTTATATATTTCTTCCATTTTGTATCTTTTTGCAAATATAATTTCCTTATAAATGCATAAAGATCCTCAGTCTATTCATCACCAATTATATTACACATAGTGTTACACATAGAAAATAAGCAGTGAATTTTTCTAAATACAATAAAATGAATCTTATTTATATATTTTAACTGATGTAACCCGTAAAACAAAAGGAAAGTAGAATATATCATTTGTGACCCAATAATACCAGTTGAGGATTCAATTGCCAATTTAAATATGTATTATATTTCGTAATATGAAAAAGCAAAGTTAACTACAAATTATTAATAGGAAAAAAGCAAAGTTCAACAAAGTTTCAATACTAATTTCAATATAATCAACAAGAAAAGGATTGTGTAAATTGGTTCCTATCAATCAACTCTCGTTTCAAGTACATTTCAAATAAAACGCGTAGAGCTCTAAATACTAATTGGAAGGAAAATGTAAAAAAAATCTCAGAGTGCAAAAGGTTAATAATGGCTCGCACTTTGGTGGGAGCTGTAACTTAATTCCCCTCAAGTGTAAATAATCTTCCTTTAAAGACATAACATCATTATGCTAGAATTTCGTTTACAACCTAACTTTGAGCGGATAAGCTTACCTACCACTATGGAATAATTAGATTCAAAGATTTGGCTGAATTTACATATTCCATGAATATCAAGGCATGAAAACAGAGCACCATAAAAGTTCTCCTTCTAATGCCGCCTCTTCCCAAAGTAGGTAGAAATTATCCGAATGCAAGGACGAGTTCTCTTTCATTAAAGGTAGAATTTATCATTCGCTTAGGGGATTTTGCGTTCCAACGATGTTTGCCACGAAAAATTTGCATTATTAAACGCGTTGGACGGTTCGAGAGGGAGCCGATTATGCGTACGCTGAATTCGGTTACTTTAATAGTTCCCGAATGAGCAATAATGTCTGATACAAGCTGGAACGTCTGTGCTTCGGCCGCAATAAACAGCGCGTAGTCCCCTAACAGTAGCCATGAACGCGAAACACAGCAGGCTGCAACTTAAACATGGAAAATTGCATTTAACACTCGCTGAAACGCAGTGCTTTACAATAGCGTGCACGGGAAGCGATTGTAGCAGACTGTGAGAGTTATCGTCGGTAATTGAATATAGATTTCTTGAAATGTTGAAATTAATTTTTATGTCATTCATGGACAGCAATTCCGGAGCGGACAAAGGGTCGTTAACCGAGATTGATTGAACATTTTATCGGTCGTTTGTCGCGAAGCTTCAACCATCGAGTTATCGAGCCCTGTTCACGACCTTATTTCAGTTTTCTACTGTTCCCCACTTTTTATGAATGACGAGGAAACTTCCTTCTTTAATAACCTATAACTTAATCGTTGTTAAAGTACTCGACGATTATGCTACGCAAGAATCACTGCGTATCACTTCTATGTCGCTTTTCGGATTTAAAACTTCTCTGCATCTTTATTGCGTTGCTCTCGTTCGCGTAGCTTCAGTTTATAGAATAGGCAAACTGCAAAATTTTTCTTTTTTTTTGTTGGTTAAAGTTTCACGGTGCTCCTCTTGAACGAAGAAATAAAAGTCTTCCATCTAACGTTTCGCTAATTTTAAAAATGAGATGTTGAGGGTAATAGAGGTGAGCTCAACAAACACGTGTTTTGAGAAAAACATTTTTTTTTCTAGCACCGTAATTGCTCTAATAAATATTTGTTTGTATAGAAATTTAATATTTATACAGAGAAGCAGGATGAAATCTACAAAATAGGCGAACAGGAATTTGCGTTGCATTAATCAATTTAATAAAGTAGAAATCATTTTTTAAAGTGTTGAGTTCGTCCTTACTACCCTCGATGCATCAAATCTTGAAAGAAGTAAACAATTCCGCTTATCATTCCCAATAATTTTCCTAAATATTGTAATTATTGGGTGTACCAATGAATAATCCACTATTTCTAGATTTACAATTTAGTATTATTGTAATATTCATTGATTATTCAGGTTAAAATTGATCAACTTACTTATTTTGAATGAAGTCATAACCAAAAAGGGGTAGCGATATTATATTCCAACAAAAGTATAGACTATAGTTTTTACCTTTTTCCTGTGAAAAAAGTAGTTGATTATTCATTGATATACCTAATGCTAGGCGTATAAATTAATTCGGAGCCTTTATCTTTAATCTCGTCGCATCTTTATCAAATCGAAGTTGCTACTCTATTGCTTGTCGAGCGACGAATTCGCTAGACAAATATGAAAATGCTGACAATTTTTAATATCAATACCGCGTTTGACTTGTTGCGAATAAATATTAAATCTTGTGAAATCCTCGAGGTTGAGAATTAATTCGTACACCTAATAATTGAATTTTCCAATAGTTAATAATATTTTATATTTCATACGCATTGTTTTTTTTCATTACGGTCGATTCGAATCCGATTCTACGAATCTCTGATAAATCGATTTCGCGGGAACGTGCCTGTTTTCAATCGATTCCGCATTTCGGCGGGTCAGTTCGGTTTCTATCAGCCACCAGGCGACTTTGACGAGGGAAAAATGTGTTTACCGTGGTGAAATGGCCGCAGCACGGTGTTCAGCCGTTAGTCAGATCGGCTGGCCGCGTTTCCATGAACTTTTTCGTTTGCTATTCGCACGCGAGACCCCAAAATTGAGTTTCGCCTCGCTCGCTCTCTGTTTTCCGTTCTCGTCCAAGTGGTCCCTTTGACACTCACGTCCTCGTCAATATCGACTTCTTCGCTCTTCTTCGTCGACCTACGTGAAACCCTCAATCGTTCGTTCGCTATAATAGTTGACTATACTTTATTCACGGGGTGGTTGCGCGGTGCGTTCGTAAACACGTCAGCTCGTTTTAATCGAAACGCTGTGGGCGTAACTGTACTCCCTTCAATTTGGGTTTCACTCGCACTTTAGTAGTGTTAGTAGCGTTTTATTATGGTTTGGGGCACGCTCGATCGATGGCTGCGTTTCAGAGCTTCAATTTTCCGCGATACTTTTTTCTACTCACAGCTGGAAGATATTTTTGAAGAGGAAGGATTCAGGTGTTGGTTGATTGCGCATTTTTTTGCGCGAATTAATGCGTTTGGAAGGATAATTTAAAAAATAGAGTATAGATAGGGATTCATTTGACCCTTTGAATATTATAACTAGACTGCGGATCGTTATACATTTATAGAGAATTTGGATGTACGTATCATGTGTAAGAAAACATCAGATATACAAAACAAAGCACTTGTTACAATATTTAAAAGATGCAATTAATCTCTATTTTGGTCTCAATCCTTTAATTAAGGTTGTGGAAATATGAATTTGCATAAACATCCGCAGTCTAATTATATCTTGCTAAAATGTTGAATATTTTTTCTGCATTCCTTATTTCTTTGCACGTTTAAATTTCCCATAAGTTCATAAAAATCCGTGTCCCATTTAATAGGATTTCAATCTTTCGATAAGATTGAAAAGTAAAAAACCAGTGTGTGACACTTTTAGGATTGTCTATAGTGATTAGAAAAATTATTGGTACATTCTTATGGATTTCAATGAAATTGTTTTTCACTAGAATATACAATTCATTTCTATGATATCAAATTTTTGTGGCTACACAAGAATACCATTAAACTGTAGACAAATTAATACAATTGAATTTAATTAACGTTGCTATTCTCATTGGCTCTATATGACAATATGAAAATTATGCTTTACTTGCTATTACGTTTCTATATATTTCTTCTTGATATTCAATGTATTTGGAATTTTTATAAGTTTCATACAATCAATAATGTTCCTGAAATGTTCATCGTTTCGATGTACATAAATCGAAGAAGTATAAATGTGAAACCTAAGTGAGGAGAACAACACGTTTAATAAGAAATACGTAAATGCCAAAATAAATACAATGGTATGCCAACGATTTTTGTAGCCTTGCAAATTATTAAAATCACCACTATAAAACCCTAGGACTACCGAAAGAAATCGTTGAATTTGAAGAGCGACAATATTAACATTTGCGAACGTAACTAGCAATGTCTCTTTAGTAGTATAAAGGTTGAAATATTTTTTATTTCTATATTTAATATGTACATCACGGTTGAAGTAATATTATGGTGAACATTAATGTAACCATGTGTCAAAATAGCTTAATAAATTGTGGGGGAATATCACGAGTCGCGACGATGAAATATTTCGCAGCTTCGCAGGATGTCTTCCGGTTGACTCTTCTCGTTTCGTCCAACTCTGTAAACGAAACGAGTTTTCCTCTCACCAGCAAATCCGCATTCGCTCCTACTGACATGTCCTCGCGAACATGCGCTGCTTTCAGCCGGAAAAAGACTTGATTCGCTAAAACCGGTATTTCGCCTCCACGAGCTTTATACCGCGTCGCGAACATGCTGAAATTTTCGCAGAATTTCGTCTTATACGAGTTCACGTGTGCGCTCTTACCGAGATCAGATTTTCCCTACAAGATTATTACGTAGATTATGGAATATTGACGCGAGTGAAATCTTTGTATAATTCAAATTTTCTTTACTTCTACGATGAAAGAAATTATACGAGTTACAATCGATGACTTTGCGGCAAGAGGGAGGGCTACTCCATTTTTGACAGTTTTTTTTAGTTATTAGTAAATCGTGGGCCTTTAGGCAAATTCGTAGTTTTCTAAATACAATTAAAGGATTAGAATATAAGCAAACGTTTATTTCACTCCCTAAATATCTTAAAATGCACTTTAGTTCGTATATTTTTAAGTATTACATAGGTGGATTTTATTCTTTTTGGCGCATGCATCGTTCGATGCGAATTGATGCAAATCAGATAAAGAATTATCGATTTATTGTAATTTTGCCCCCATTATTGCTTCGTGAAGATCAAATACTTTTTAAATAAAAATACTTTTTATTGGCAACCAAATCTTTCTAAATAAATTGAGTCATTCTATTTCAATCTTTTTTACGAGAAAAAATCTTGCATTACTTATGGGTTGACTCGATAAATCTATTCAATCCGAAATTAATCAATATCAAACCTAAATCTGGCCCAAACCTATCTCAGTACTAATCTCGATTTTCATAAAAGATATCCCATTTTGTTCTCCCACTTTTGGTCTATCTAACTGTAATAATAATCCAATTACCATTACCGCATTACTTTAGAAACCAATAAACTCCACAGATACGTGCTGTTTAAAAAGTTTCCGAGGTCTCCATTCGACGAGCACTTTGTATGCTTGTTTTTAGCCGTAAGGATGCGTTTGCACGTTCCTCGACCTACTTTCCTCAAGTTTTCGTTTCCCAGACTGTGCGTTGAATGTTTCGGCGCAGCTACGACTAGTAAGTTGGCACGTGTATTGAAAATGGCGCCGGTGCAGGACACCGCGAGTCGGCACACTCGAAGCTCAGGGCTCATATTATGCTCGCAACATCTGCTCAAACAAAGGGGTAGCAATTTCTGATGGTCAATATGCGCAAAACATTTTGAACCTATAGTTTCAACTCTACTACTCCTGGGAGCTCGAGGATCCGCTCGATCAACTTGGAAACTCGATATAATGTCCGCTAATCCTTCGGGATGGGGGTAACCGTTCCGCAGAATACAGGTGGAACTGAACGATTCTCATCGAAATATATTGACCCACGAATATTGGCTAGATCTACAGTCGAACGCAATTAGATCCTTTCGGTTTGCGTGAAAATTAGTGCTGCAAGTTTCCCGATGTTTATGGTAAGGGCTTAGCGATGGTTAGTTGGTAGATGGTAGAATTGTAGAAATAGTGCTAAGGGAGTTTAGGTTATTGCGTCGGTATTCGAAGGTTTCGATTCTGATAGAATAGTTTGGATGTTGTTTACTGATATACTAAACGTAGATCGTTCTTCGCTATTAATCCTTTTCCTATGGCTTCGTGAACTGAAAGCTAACACTATAGATAAGGAACGGTTTTTATTATATATAGAACGAGATAAATATAAAGGGTGTTTGAATAAAGCGGGACATTTTTACGTTTATAAAATTTATTAGAAAATGTGTAGTTTTTTTATTGTCAATTAAATTTGAACACGTGGCATTTTTATATAAAAAAGAATATCTGATAAATGTCTGCTATGAGCTTTTTTACAGTCGATCATTCTTTAATCAACATTTTTTTGATTTTTCGATGGTTTCTGTAAACGTGAGAAAGACCCGTTTTGTTGAATTACCCTTTAGGTATTTAGACGTTTTATATCAAGAGTGGGTAAACTGTAGCCTATAGGTCAATATAATAACAATAAAGTTGTCCTGCGTTGTTTTGGAATTTGTGGTTTTAAGTGTATTGTTTGTAACTCTTGTAATCTACTTTTTATTAGAATCGAAGAATACCTAACAAAAGCGATTGTCAATTTTCGTTTTTTTTTTCTAAATAGGTCAAAGAGTACTACGGTATTTTTGATTTCTATTCAATAAACTTCAATATTTTTTATCTTTTTCAATAAAACATTCACCGTATTACGCAATCGCTGTCAATCAATTTCGTGGAAGAACTATACCCAATTAAATCTTAAAATCGCAAACCTCAAGACTGAGATTGTTAACTTCGTCAACGATTGTTTTTGTAATAAACTCTTCAGTGGGTAGCGATGAATAAAAAACCGTATAAGAAGAAAATACCTCAACGAGAACCATTCACTAGTTATTTATATGCTACCTCGAAGTCCTTCGATATTCGATACAAGTTTCTTTAGCAGAACACAAACTCAGTGATATCGAACCCAGTTACTTCGAATTCGGAACTTTTCATTCAATATAACCCAACACCTGTCACACTAAATTCCCCGACTGACTTATTTAAAACGAAGAGAGGGACTCAGCGTTTCCAAAGGAACGAATACACACAGAACGGTCGCGCGTAATATCTGGGATTCTCGATCGATCAGGCCACAATTAGCAGTTTCATATCTCGGTCGCTTTGTAGAAAGTAATTGGAAACTAATGAATGCGAATGAGCTTGCGACCACGTTGAAGTTTCACAGCGAGGAATCCGCCAGTTTCTATCCTATTCTCTCCTTTTCTCTTTCGCTTTTGTCTAGCCTCGAGTCCCTCGCTAAGCCAATTATTGGGACCCTAGAAAGGGCAAAATTAGTCAGAGTTAATTTATACGCTTATTCTCTGATTCGTTTCGTTCTAAAGCCAGTAGCACCTCCTGATTACGAAAATCGCTGAATACTCGAAAACGTAAAATCGATTAGGGGAACCTTTGACGTTGAGTTGTCATTTAAGGGTACAAGCTCGGATATAGTACTTTTAAATTAATTCTAGTTTTGTAACTAAAGGTGGCAATTTTAAATATCGTATTTTATATCGTTATTTAAGTTATTCATTTGCTAACAAGAACCTAATTTATACCAATTAGTTTTATTCCACTCAAGATATACCTGATTACTACTTTGTTTGATTCGAAGTCTAACTCGAAAACAATCTAAATTTAATCGAACCTAAAGTGAATAACGTTAAGCTATTATTTAAAATTTCAATAAAAGTAAAGTTTTTAAGTTTGGCAAAATATAAACTTGCTTTCAAATTGGTATCACGCACAACCCGAACCTAATTCGAATTGTTCTGTTCCGAGCAGTATACCTATTAAAATTAGAAGCAGACTCGGTAAGTGAAAGCTTGGAATATAATGCAAATCTTAGACCATTCATCAAAACGTTTTCTCTCTTTAACCGCACTTTCTTAAGTGTTACGCTTGAGACGTAATTTACACGCTTTCCATTCGCATATAGTAGCAGAATTCCATCTTTTCAAGACGTTCCTCGTTGCTTCAAGCGACTCTTAAGAATCTATTAGCAAAAATCACGGCTCGTTCCAGAGCCATTTTCAAAGAATGATGACAGCATTTGTGAGGCAAAGAATGCATACGCGACACGCAGCTAATGCATCCAAGATTGCTTCTCTTTTCACCAGAAGATCGCCGCTTGTGTTTCGATGGGTTAGTTAACATCGCGCGCGATGGCATGAGTAAAGAAGGATGGTAGTAGAAAATCCGGATATGTCGGTGGAAATGGAAAATACCAGAATGGTAGGAATCGTATTCCACTCTGATCGAGTTTCCCACGTTTAGGAGATTGAAATATTCTTACGTTCAGGCTGTGCTTTCATGCGAAAGACTAATATTGGTCCTTTAATCCTATCGTTTGCTCGAGAATGCCTCGGGGATAACGTCACTTTTGTAATAGCTTACTACTTAGATAATATGCTCATTAGGAAGGGATTCGTGAAGCTTCTGAAAGGAAAAGCTCTCACTGCCATTTTTAGAAGGAATTTTATTAAATTAAGCGACGAGCCTGCAGATCTTTTTCTACAAAATTTCCTTTTAAGTGAATTTCAAATTGAACGAGACTGCGCTTAGGTAGAAAATCTGTATGGGAAGATTCTTCAATTGGACGATGCGTCTGTAAGTGTTTATTCTGTTTCCTGTTAAATAAAGGATGGCAAAAATTGGTGCGTCTTTTTTTATCAGAGATACATTCAAATTTTGGCGAAAATAATATAACAGTGATGATCTTGTGCATGTTTTACTTTATTAAATAAAATCACACTACAGGAAAGTTCAGATTAACTTTACGTCTTGTAGTATGAATCTGTCCCACTTTTTTCCGCCACCTAATATAATATTTTATTTACGTACAATTTATAGGTATCATAGCTATTGTGGTACATAACAATATTACGGGTAATCGAAATGCATGCTTGACATTTTGCTTTATTCGTAGAATTTGGAAAGAAAAATCTTTATAGAGAGTCGCATTAAGATTATCGAAGTTCTCGATTAATCTAGACCGCATTTAAAGCAGAAAATGTCTAAAAAAATATCGTCTGCACTTTTGAACCTGGTGTCCGCCGAAAAGCTTTAGAGTGAATCGATTTAGAGGTCCGAAGTGCGAAGCTGCGCAACTCGTGCTCGCGTTCGGTAATGAATTTTTTAATACGACTTCATGAAGGGAACGAACTGTTGACCTGATTAAACTGTTCGCCGGTATTTCTCGCTCGGCTAAATTTAAACCAACGTAGAAAGATTCTCATACGCTTATTCATTATGCTCGCCCTCGCGATTTTAATTACAAAATATTCTATTGACTTGATTACGGTGACGAGCTCCAAAACGAAGTGAAATGCGAAAAGGGAGAGGAGAGACATGAAAGAAAAAAGATCGCGCACTCGGTGGCGAAACGTTCAGCCGTCTCTTTCTAAAAAAAACGATCTCGCTGCGGCTGTATAAAAAGCGAAAACGAAGAAAAACTAAGGCAGATTTCAGTATATCTGTGCTCCATTAAGTATGTCAATAGTTTCGCGTTGCTCGTAAAGAAATCTTCCGACGAATATTTTTATAAAATCGCGTACAGTTAGCACTGCAGATGTACAAACGTATTAGTTAACAACGACATTTTGAAAGCCTCCCCGCGTAAGAAGGAAAGTTTTTGCCGGCAAGAAAATCGAGAACGTCGATTAATCCCGTTACGAAATCGGTCGAAGTAAGCTGACAGTGTCTGGTCCATTAAAGCGTTAATGTCGATGGATCGTAAGGAAGGATAAGGCGAATAGATTACGAGCTCTCTGGTAACGGAAGAAGAATGACAAGATAACTCAGCTCTCCGTAGTTTCGATCGCTGGCTAGATACATGGAGAAAGATCAAGATGGAAAGTGGGAGTTAGCCGTTGTAAAGAATACGAACGGTTCGATGATCATCTCCGGAGAAGATTAAAAGTTTCGTCTCACTAAACTCCACTTTAACCTTCCTTCGTGCCCTAGTAAGTTCCCATACTTCGCTAACTAAGGCCCCTATCTTCCTTCTTTTCCCTCGTCTCTCTTTCTTCCTCCTCTCGCCATTTTCTCTACTCGCGTCTTTTTTTCTTCCTTTCTACGGCGCGCCGAGGCGTCCCTTTTTCTCAAGGCCATTTATTCGCTCGCGTTGCCTTTCCAAAGCCCCGTCATCGAATAAAGGGTGAAGTTTTAGCTTGTTAAAACTACCACGGGTGAAAAGTGCGTCACGGTGTTAGCGGGTGCTCGCAGCGGTTGGGATGGCGGCCAGGTTGAAAGAAAAACGAGTTGCATTAGATAGAGCGTGGACAGAGGGGATCGACGTGTTTCCTTAATACGAGTGCAAATTAAAGAGACCGGGGCGAAACGTTTGCGCGCGTTAAACCATTTTCCTCGGGGGGAATTCTTCTGACCCTTGGCGGCGTTCGGTAGAGGTGTTCACCTTAGTTGAATTTCACTCCTAGGAGGGACCGCGAGGGAAAAAAATGGAAGGAAAGGGGGGAAAAGCAAGCGTGAATGGACGTTTCACCTTTTTTACCACGCCTTTTGTGGCGCGATTAATTAGAGGCGTTAAAAATGGCACCGTTTCCCTTCAAGAGGCAGCGTTAAAACCTTGAGCCGAAAAGAATGGCGGAAGAAAAGCTGGACTTACCCTCGTTCCCCTCGCGACCTTGGTGATATAGTACTTGTTTGGAAAGATCCTTCCATGGGAAGTTCGAAAGGTGTTCTGGAAACTTTCCATTTACCCATCCTTTCTGTTACTTTATTATTAGATTGTTCCTAACGCTTGAAGCACTAGGCCTGCTTAAAGGAGTAGCATGTGGACTGGTGATAAAGCACCAGGCATGCCTAAACGCGTTTTCATGTTTGTGCGCGATTTGTTTAGTTTGTTTTGCATTTATTTTACAATAAATGACTTTAACTTGATAACGGGGGGCGACGAGTTAACTCGTTTTATGGATTACCATTGTTTTGGACGTAGTACTTCGCTTTCTCAGAAATTTCATATTTTGCAAAGCGTCTTTGTATTCGTATCAGAAAGACGTTATTTTACATTTATATTTGCGGCAATTAAGATTCACCTAAGCAATATTAATTTCTTTTAATTGATTTTCATTTCTGCGTGTAAAGATGATTCTGATTGATAAATTACACAGTTAACGGGTCAACATGTTTATTATCGCGACGAATTCTTCACTTATTCGTTTGCGTAGTTTTCAATTCACGCCGCATTGGCCACTAATGATCCGCGTTATTGTGACTATTACGTTTGTTCGAGAGATGCTTTTCAATATTAATAGAACTAAAAAAATAAGTATTAGGAAGGAAACGAGGAAGATAAAATAAATAAAATAGTCTGAACGGAAAGTTCAGCGTGGTTCCTGCAGTCAGAATTATACAATTTGTTTCATAAATTAGAAAGTTGTAAGCCTGCGATCTTAATTATAGGATTTTAGCCGATAAACTTGATGATAAAGAATAAACGCGAGCAAAGACGCATTCGCCCTCGACTCGCATTCACTTGCGTTAATTTAGTCCGCTCGAAACTCAACCTAATCCCCGCAATACGCGATTTCCGTGGATTACTCGTGTTACAGGTTTCCCCTGTACCTATGTGTGCGCACCGGAAGTAACGATCTTGCACGGAATCGCGAAACAATTAAAGCAGCTTGTCTCGTCGTAAGGGCGTGTTCAGACGGTGCGTTTCACGGAATCGTATGCACGCTTGAACGATCGGATTATCCGGTTGTGTTGCGCGCTAGTGAAGGAAAACCGATGGTGATGGACAAGTTGCTCGGTCCGCTTGCTTCGTGAACGATAAACTGCAATTTCGTGCAGCAACCCGGTATTTACGAGGGGAACGATGCGGCCGCATACATAGGAACCCGTGAAAGTCTCGATTCGGCGGGGCGTTTAGAAACTCGGGAACTTCTCCAAGGAATATGCTTGCACCGGTATATCATTGGAGGCCCTGCCGGCGGGATTTATGGGGCCACGTGGATAATTGGACGACTACCGATCGTGAATTTCGAATCGGCTCGTTGGTTACGTTACGGAGCGAATGAAACGCTATTCTTGTGTTGGCTGAATCGCTGGAATTTAGGAGGAAACTTTCTCGGCAGGAATAAATCGTATTGTTTGAAATTTATAGTCACCTATTTAGGCGTTAATGAGTATAATGGTGAACTTTCACTAGTAAAAAAAAAAAAGTTTCGCCCTGCGTTAACCGTTAACTTAAGCGATTTATGGGACACTCAACCTAGTTTTACTCTTTGCACCGTAACAACTCATTCAAACACGGCTATTACCAAACAGTGAAAGGCGATATTCTAAAAACCGCCGCAAGCGAATGTAGTCACAAGAATTTTTATTGGCAATCTCGATTCGCGTTTCCATTACCCGAACAACGCACCGCGCTCTCTGTTCTCGACGAGGGATGAAAAAACCGGCGAGAGTTCGTCCGACGATTCGAAATTGTTCGAATGGAGGACCGCTGTTGAAATGGTAGCGATACAGTCGCAGTTATGCAAAAATCATGGCAACGGGAATGCTTAAAAATGCGGCAAATTTTGCACTTCTCCTCTGCTCTGTTTCGCTTTACCCTTCAACCTGTAACCGAGCAAAAAGATGCCGCGAACGCGTTACGTTTAAAACCGTGGTGGTGGTGGTGGTGGTGTTTTATCTGAATTTTTACCAGGGTAATCGTCTTTCGGATGATCTCGCTGGCTGCTTAGGCGGTGTCGTTTCGCGAATGTTTGCATCGTTCATGCATGAGCCACCGTATTGCATTGCCACGCGCGTTTCGCGGCAGATATTGCGACTACCGCGAAAGAGAGAACTAGAACGAACAAGTATCCGACGGAGAGAGTGAGAAGGAATGAGAGAGGGATAGAGGATAAAAGCTCGTTGGTCGGAGACGTAATGGGCTCTGTTCCTGCCCTCTAGCTGAGATAATGAGGAGTGATACTAGGATTATTAAGGAGGCCATCAGCACGCGCCACGTACCGCGTTTCTCCGCAACCGTCAGCCTCGTCGTGGAAAATTCAAGCAGAGCCACTTTTCGCGTCGCCACATCAGCGCGAAATCGAAAACGGGTGGAACGTCGCTATAACGACGTCCGCGCACGCGACGAAATGTTTCAGCCTCTAATTGGAGCGACATGTAATAAGCTGGATTCATTCAAAGGGAGATTTATATTTAGAAGGGTTGATTAATCGGTGGAAAAGACCAAAATTTGAGTACTTAAGTGGAACGGCAATTTTCGTGAAATATCAAAGCTTAACCTGTTTGCATCTGCGTAAGGTGGCTGATATTAATATTACCGATGTTTGTAATTTACCAGTGTATTCCGATCATTTGAACTCTTTGCGGTCGAAGTACGGCATATTCCCGGCAAAGTACTTTTACCACTTTTGTCGCGGACTGGGAAAAATATAACTTCTTATAAGAAGATAATAGTCCATGTAAGTGGAACGAATTCATTTAAGTAGAATTTATAAGTCTTTGAATAATAATTAATAGCCTACAACTTATGCTATGTAAGCGAAGGTAATTTTGATAAATGTGGTACTTATGCGAAAAATATTATACCCGCAAAAAGTTAAAGATTATCATATTAATTAATGGAAGGTATAATATTTGTTGTAAGTTTATTTACTGCACATATATGTACAACCCTATCTTTTGTTTTGATTATTACGCGTAATTTTTTAGCAAAACCGAAGGTCTCTGATTCCCTAAAATCAGTCGTGTATTTATTATTATAATGCAAATGGGTTTAAGAAATTTGCTGAATGTTCGAATGTGTAGGACAATGTTTTTTGGTGCTTTCAAGTTGATTCGTTGTCTGGGTTTAAGTTTGGAAACACGGAATAATATAACAGATTGTTTAGAAAGAGAAAAACAAAAAATTAAGTACATATCGTTTTGAAAAATCTTCTTGCGTTTAAAGTTTTACGGTATAAAATAAAATTTCATATGCATCGACCTAACAGTTTGGAAAACATTGAACTACGCGTTAGAGTAAGAAATTGCATTCTACATATTTTTTTCTATTACATTGAGCACCAACGACATCGTTTCAATTATCTTCTGCGACTATTGAATAACTTTTAAGTCCAAAGACATGAGCACGAATACCTTTGTCTGCAAATGAATTTGCAACCCTATTAGACGACCACAGGGATCTTAATTTGACCATCAAAGTACCTCGAAGTTCTAGAATACGGCTTGAACAACTTCTCTTGACCTTGGAATTTAATAATGCGGTCCAAAACCGCTTTAACTTCCAGGCTATCCCGAAATTATCTCGACATAAGTCAGCCTTTCCCATTGCAGCACAAATTTTAATGTTCAAGGTAGAGGAAGAAACGAGACTACTCTCTAGAATTATCCAGTGCGGTTCATGGAATGGATGCTTGCCTCTTTTTTTATCTTGTTGTACAAGCTCCCGACAGAATAGACTGAAACACAGTGTATAAATGCGGTTCTTTCTTAGCGCTCTCCAACGCAGCCGAAATAAGCGGAGCATTAAAAGCGGAACAACGATAAACTCGGTGAAACTAAAACCGTGAAAATCTTTCGGAAGAATAAAGAATTGCTGCTGTTTTTTCTTGCAAATTCCAGCAAATCTTTCTCTACTCCCCGTAATAATGCTCGCAGAGAAAGCTGGATTTTTTTTGGTATAAATTACTTCTGACATTGTCAAGATTTTCACTGGTATTTATTCTTATTTAACGAGATAGCGGTTCGACTTTGTACACCTGTGTACGCGAGACGCGATATTGGAAAATCCTGTGAACCTTCGTGAAGCCATAACCGAAGAAGATGCTGTTCTGTAAAATTACATCGAACGGAATACGATAGTAGAAGATTTCAGTAAAGCTTCGAAATAAATAATTTCCATAGTTTAGCGGAATATAGCTCGATGCAGACGAGCAGCTTTTCGCCGCACGATTGTATGTCTGTCTTCGTTGTTTTCAATTGGAAAGATAAAGGAAAACGCATACTATCATGTGGCGAAATGATGGATTTTTCTCGTAGAGTTTGTACAAGTATTACGTCACTCGCAGAAGATTAAGGGAATCTGAAAATCACTAATAATGTACTAGAACCTTTAACAATTCATATCTACTTTACACTTTTGAACAATAAAGATTACGTATGATAATTTTACCAATTAGAAGTTCAATTTTGGTAGATGAATATTCAAATTTGGTAAATTAAGTTTCTCAATCATCGCCTTAAGTAATTATGGCATTCCGTGCATGTTGTAAACAATTTCACAAATTATATTTAGAATTTGAATAGATTTCCCGAATGTTCCGAATTAATTCACCCTAAATTCTTTCAACAAACTTTAAATCAGGTGGTTCACTGTTTTCTTCTAATTCTTCCAAATCGTTCCACGAATTTTTGATCTGCTACGTATGAATGGTAAATATGGTAATACATATTTTTTTAGAACTAGTTAACCCTTAATTACTACACCTATTAAGACTTACGTTTGTAAGACCGCTAATAATTCATCATTTATCTCTATTTTTCAGGTTCAATTTCAGTAATTATACCGTAGATCATTATACCGTATAATTGAAAAGTATTGAAAATGGCAAGCTCGTAAATCACGCAGAACGTCAAATAGAGATAAATAAGTAATTATTATCAGCGGTCTCAGAGACCGACAGTAGTAGTTAAGGGTTACAGTTACGTAACCTGGATCAACGAAACTGGTTGACCAATGCAATCCGAGTAATGATCTAGATCAATGTAACTAGTACCAAAGTTACATAAGCCAGATCATTTATATGCGACTGGTAAGTGTCCGAATGAACTCCTGAACTGTTGAAATACTTTTTGAAATACTATCACGCTGAATATCGTAGCTTATTCGTCAATTTCAACCGATTTGCATGCCACCTCGTGTAAATCGATTGTCTGCACACTCGTTCCAAAGTCTGTTCGAGCGAGAAGTTCATCCGAGTGGCGACATTAATTCTCTGGGAACAAATTCTCCAGAATCGTAGATTCGTTGATCATTTGGCCCACGGTGAATGAATCAATTCCCGTCTCACGTAGCGTTGCCCAAAAATACAGTAACCTCGGAGCAACGTTTCGAGCCTGGCAAGTGGATCGTTACGAGCGAACAGCCTTTTAATAATTCATGCCAGCGGAATACAGCGCGGTCGCGAACTAACGAAGAAGTTTTCTGATACGTCGACCAACGCGGTCGAACTTCAATTCGCTCTGTTCGAACGCTCCTCAAATCTTTTGTGCTCGAGTTGCGGAGGCTGCGACACGGAATTTCCATCGTGTTTATTTATAACGCCGCGCGAAGTAGTCACATTTTTTTCAAAGACATTCCTAGAACCTCCCTTTTCATCGTCCTCCTCTTCTGCACGCCGCCTTATTTATTCTCATCCAGTACGCTATCCGAAGTATTCCGGTGGCAAACGTTTACTCGTCACAACAATTTTTCAAGAATGCGTTCGGCGCACTAGAAGTCCCGCCTTTTTTACGTTTTCTGGAAGACGAGACAGAAGGTACGCGAAAAGCCGACGATTTTTGCCAGGTGCAAAATGTGCATCGCGTGTACGGTATTTCACGAGTACAAGTTTGTAGGAATTCTGAAAAGGAAACGGAAATGTTGGCTTAACATTTTGCCTTGTTACGGGAATAGTAAAGTAAGTCCGTGGGATAAGGTTAAAATCGTATTGGATTTTAAGAATTTTTATTATTTACTTTGCAGTAGTTTGTTAGAATAGTTTCTTTTTCGTAGAATAATTTCTTAACCCTTTTGTTGCGGAGAACGGATGTGTGTGTATTTAAATATTAGACAGTCATTTGCTAAAACTATAAGCATTGTCTCTCTGTAACATAGTGTTACTTCTATTTCCATTTATAAAATAATATTAGACCATAATTCGATGGTGCAAAGCATCCTAATATTCATATTACAGATTGGTCGAAACCTTAATTCCAGATACGCGAAATTTGAATCTGAATCTTTGCGAGGCCTCGAAACCCTAGAAACTCTCGAAACTTGAAATATTCGAAACTTTGAATCCCTATATTCTTTATTTTACTTGTAAGGAGTATCCATTTTATCAGCAATTAAGGTCCCGATAAAACCCTTTAGAAAACCAAATTATCTATTCAATCTAATTAAATGAAACTTTAGTATAGTTACAGTTTAAACAGATTAACAAACGGAAAAATTTCGTGACATATTTACTATTAAGTTTTATTTTTGTGTTTCATTTTTTCTCGTTATAAGCGATCATAATAAATTATGATTACGGATATATAATTGTATCGATTAAAGTGAAACTAAGATTTAAATACAAACTCTGTTAGATTATTAGTGAAATAAATTCGTATTATTGTAATATTTTCGTTATTTATACAAACTTTTATTTATCTAAGCTACGGCAATTGCGAACCATAAAAGTAGCACAATAATTTGAGTTTCGAGTATTCGAAACTTGAGCTTCGAGTAATTTCGAGGCGTCCCTAATTCATATTTATCTTATTTTTACCCCTACAGATAATAAAAATTAATCAAATTTAATATTCAAATAAAATTGAATTTTTATTGAAAATAATTGGATAATAGTTAAGCCTTTCGGTGCATTTTTCTAAATTAAATTTTAGCTTTTCCTTTGACATTCGAGTTGTATTATTACCTTAAAAAAAATTAATAATTACCTAATTCAAGTGTTTTAAAACGCAACAGTAGCAAATAATGGAGTTAAATACTGCCTCTATCATTTTCAGTAGAGAACAGTTGCTCTGATATCGATTTACAGTTTAAGTAGCTCTTTGCGAACTCGGTGTCTCCTCTTTGAACAATTCCTCTGTTTACTTCACGGCGAATAATTCTCAATTACTAAACGAAATGCGCCGTTCCTGGGTCGGTCTTAAAACATTTCGTCATTATTAAGAGGTTCCTTAATCAAGGCATTCCAGTAACGGTGACTTTGGGAAGACAATTTACGAAAGAGCGTGTCGCGTTCTTCTTCTCCCTCTCTCTCTCTCTCTCTCTCTCTCTCTTTCTCTCTCTCCCTTTGCCGCTTTTGTCACCCCTCGAAATATACTTTTCTCAGTTTTCACGCTGCGTATTTACCGTGGTAATTAATAGGTCGTTTTGTGCGTTAGCGCGAACATTTCGCCGGGGATGCAAGAATATTCGAGCGTTCCACTCGTTAGTCGAGTATTCGCTGAATATTTCACCGGTACGATGCACGGTGTTGACGAAAAGTGGCCTTTTAGCATGCGTGTTACTAGATTGTTGAATTATTAAAACGATACATCGCACCGGGATGCTACAGCTCCATCTTCTTGGAAGTTGCTGTTTAATTTCACCTTTGATTGCCACTTTGCATGGCGTAAATACGAGAATAATCAAGAAATAAGAGATGTTTACAACATTTTAGTTTGTAGCTCTAAATTGAAATAGCTAACAAAAAAAAGAAAAATTAAGGGATGTAAATTTGAACCTTTTCGCAGATTAAGACAGCAGAAATTTGGGCAAGCTGTCGAATGCGGCACGATAAATTACAGATTTTAAGGTGTGTTACACGCGAAATTTACACGTGAGACACTTATTAAGATGGATTATAGATTATGTGTTTTTTGTTTCGGGCAAAAAATGTTGTAGCAGAGAAAATAAACATTCTTTATAAAGTCTTTCTTCCATTCTTCGTCATTTTATTACACCGTGAAGGAGTTAAAAGTTTCTTTTCGAAACATTTATAGTTTAAGAATCATCAATGAATATTTTAATCTAAATTGGAAGCGTTTATAATTTCCCGTATTCAAATTAACGCTAACCCATCAAACATCCATTTTCCCCGTGCCATTAATAATTCTTTTACAAACAATATATTTCGAAACAACGAAGAACGTTATGCACGTAACAGTAATGCGTTTCGATAATGTCGATCAACGAGGATTAAACGATCGCTTTGATTTTCCGTGAATTCTTCAAGCGTAATTAAATATTGTTATAAAATATTAAATTAGAAATAGGCGAGCGTAGAAGAGAAGGAGAGACCAGCGAATGAGTTGTAACGTAACGCTGACTGTTTGGATATTATTCGTGCCGTTATTTCGCTGGAAAACAGATTTGCAAATACGCAGAGCGTAGCGGTCAATGAATAATTGATGCACTTTAAACGAGCCGGGGACCTGGACCCGATTTTCCCCCAAAAACAGCGTATCGGGTTCCTGTTACGCGGCAATCACCGGATGCGGAAGCTCATTATTACCCGATATTTCGACACAGCGACGCGCAGATGAAACGACACTACGCCATTTTCTCTCCTGCAGCTGCCGATAATCAGCTTCAATTCGTACACTCGCCGCTCCCGTAATCATTTTCGACTGCCTACACGCGGCACGGCATTCTCGAATGCGTCCACTGCCATATTCCCATCCCTCTGTTTTGATAGAATTGATTTGTGACCGTGTAACAAAAGCCACTTCCGCGACTAGTTTCATATTTTACGATCATACATACATACATTCGCTGATACCTTGCGGGAATAGTTACATTTTATCGGAAACTATTGTTAGATATCGATCTTGTAATAGATACTAGCTTAGAGGAATTAGAGGTAAGTATGATGGACAATATTTTATGCAAATGGAATTTAACCCGTTAACAACGTGCTTTGAAAGCACGAGTCAAACTCGTGACGCAAATTATATATAGGCAAAGCAGAACAAATACTTGAAGTATCAATAATAAAATTTAATTTACCACCTTCAATTTCCATTGCAGTCTTTATAATTACTATACGAAATGCAATTATTGTATCATTTTTAATATTTCGCGTCTGGCACTGTGTTAAAGCAAGTAGTAGCTTTTGCTAGCAAATGCAGCTACTGAAAAATTCGTAGGGCAAGGTGGTTAAGACAATGGTGTGTCAAACACGTGGCACGCAAGACTCTAAGATGTGACCCTCGGCCTGAAACTTGATGTTAATTTTATTACAACGATAATTAAAGAAAACTATTAAATAGATTTTTAAAGCATTGCAAATTATAAAAGTATAATGCAAAGAGTACCGTGTTATAGTCAACTATACACTTCTTTATTTGTATTCGCAAAAATATGAATTTGCATAGAAATCCATAGTATAGCAATGAATAAAACCAATACACAGCAATAACAAACATATTCGCATTATGAAAATTCCTGTGTGCACAAAGGAATAAAGTTTCGCATTTTTCTCAAACATTGTTTGTCATGTCAAATTCTTTTACGTGTTCTAATATTGTTCCTATGTAAAACTCTTTTAAGTGTTCTAACATTTTCCCTAATGTAAAATTCTTTTAATTATTCTAACATTTTTACTAGGTAAAATTCTTTTAAGTATTTACCATATGAAGTCAGATTATTATTTAGATGTGTATAATAATGTATACATCATGCACAATTGTATAATATACGTTACCATAGAAATATTCACTTTCAATGGAATACACATCCATTGATGAACCACAACGTTCAAGGGATCGAGTATTACTCTTTTATTACTTACTATTATATCTTTGAATGCAATGACAGCGTATTTACAATAATGTAATAAAGCATGGATGATTTCCAGATCACATGGAACATAGTCGGATGAATTTCCGCGAACGCGACAGCGCATTCTGAGGTCTCGAATACGGAGCAAATACACGGGGTGCATTATTATCCAGTGTTTCGGAACGACGTCATGTTACCCGTAACAACGTCATTTTTTCTACCTGAAAGAACAGGTTGATATTACAGATCACCATCCCTCTAATTCTCATCAATCTGATCCAAATCAGTCTTCCGAAATACGTATCTCCGTGACTCCTCCAGTTTCCATGAATTTTTTCAAAAATATTTACATTCTATATCTTATACGCAAGCCGTTTCCACAGTTTTTTTTTTTAAACTGGAATTGTATCTTTCTTTTTTATGAACTCTGTACATTTGTACATCTATTGAAAAGTGATCTATTGAAACTTCGAGTTTATATTTTTTGTCCCATGTTATAATAATCGTGCTGCGACATCGGTAATGAGAAAACGTGGAATCGGTAGAGAGGTATTAAAAAATGTAAACCTAGATCGGCGAGCGGAATCTGGAGTCCGGAACAGCCGGAAAACCGGTCCCTCGCGAAAGCCACGTTATTAAGGAAGCTTGGTAGTAAGTTTCCACGCGGAAGCACCTGGGAACTATTTCCAAGAGAGCAGGCAAGAAAGCTCCTGCTTCGGTTTCCTCTCCGTTTCCAGGCTGCTGCGCACGATCGATCGCATCTCGAAAGAAAGCGACGAAATCGTCGAATCATTAAAATCGAATTCCTTCGGAGCGTCTCGCGGAAACGCTGAAGATTCCATGGGTGACGGGTTGAGACTCGGAGCATATTTAAGGATAGAAACGAGGAGGAAGAAGAAGGCCTCGTCGCGTCTTTGGTCGACAATTGCCGTCAACTTTGAAGTCTCGGGCATCCGGCTTCCGGTCCGGAAGTCGGTACTCGACTTATTGCGCCCTCCTCTCGTGCTACCGATCGGCAACATTATGAAAATCGTTCAACTTATTGGGACGCCATCGATAATTTATTTTCGGATAGAAATTTTCTTGCCATCCTCTCGAGAGGGAAATAGATTTTATGAGAAAATGTCGTTATTGGAATAAGTTCGAGCACGACGGTTGCTATTTATGACGCTAGAATTGAATGGAGAAGGATATTCTATTAGGAGTGTCTCCTTTTTCCCATCCTAATACCGTGTCGTGATAATCGCTGTAAGAAGTAATGTTAGGAC
The DNA here is from genome assembly GCA_028830335.1 of Eucera pruinosa. Lineage (NCBI taxonomy): Eukaryota > Metazoa > Arthropoda > Insecta > Hymenoptera > Apidae > Eucera > Eucera pruinosa. Next base: position 12,857,457 of record JAMYCR010000004.1, on the reverse strand, counting down.
TATCCGGATAATCGAATATCCGAATATTCGGGTAGTGATGTCGTGGATTATTCGTAATCCAGATTTCGAATATCTGAATTTTTTCCCAAAAGTTTCGGATATTCGAATATCGGTTGGATTTAGATAATTACGTCTTTGAGTAAAAATATTACCATGTAAATCCTATTCGATAATGTAAACTGCATGGTTCCACATTACGACTTAAAATCATGTACAAATTTATGATCTGCCTTATTCCCCGTCTTTTAAAAAAATTACATATTTAATATTAGTCACATTAGGTACATCAATTGCAAAATTATTCATCCTAAGCTATTTATAAAGGAGAAGAAGCTAAATAATGATTGATTTCATCTTCTAAATGTTATAAGGTGCCCTGTATTTCTGATATTTTGCATATTTTTACGTACTGTATGCATCGTTCACAGTTCAACACTTTTAAATTTCCTACAATTGCATAAAGATCCGCTGTCTAATTATAATAGATATAGACTTATTGTTTTACGTTACCCTTTGAAGCGTAATAACGCTATTTAATTAAGCTTTAATATTTAAACCAAAGCAGTAGTCTGTATAATTTCCTCCTTTTCTTATTATTATTCAAACTAACCGAATATTTCTATTCGACTATCCGGATTATTTTACTACTACTCCGAATATTTGAATATTCGGATTATTCGAACCATACACCCAACCTTAGTAAAACGCCAGGCGTAACACAAAGACTAAAACCAGAAATTTCATAGTTTCCCTTGCTAACAAGTTTCCCGGCAGCTTGAACAAACATGCAACGATGTTAATCGTACGATCGCCGGGACAATTTTAGTCACGGGAGCGGCTGTCTCCTTAATCTTTACAAATGGCAGATCCTTTATGGACGACTAACCCTGGCCGGTCCCGCATCCATCAAAATCACGCGAGCCCTGTTCCATTTCTCGTTCCTCGGCGGAATACCTGCCGCCTCTGGCCCTTCCATCATTTCAACGTGTGCGTACGTACACACCAATATGAACGAAGATTATTCATCTCGCCATTCGTATTAGCCCCAGCGTATTTTCATCGACCGAAAGTGGCACGAGCCGTGACGTTTCTACCTAAAACGCGGTCGCCCCTTTCCTCCGCATAAAGGACCAAGGGTACGTGTGCGTTCCCTTGAGTCCGCTCACCCAAGAACTCCGCCGCGTGTTCGGAAGAAGGGAACGACGGCAATTTGAATTCTACGAGCACCGATATTACACGGCACATTTAATATTCGCCCGAGCAAAACGGCCCGTGCGAACCTCCTGCACCCATGAAGGCACCCCCCCCCCCCCTCGCAGCCCCAAGCGAGCCGCTTTATAGATTCCAAAGTGTCGAGACCTAATTTTGACTAACGACTTCCGTCCCTACCTTCCGGAGGATCAGAAACGCGACGGAGCGAAAAGAAATGCAACGACCCTCCCGCGCCCGAAGGGCCCACTCAAATTCCGTACGCGTTTCCCTTCTGTAAGTTTGCCATTCGTTCGTCGCAAATATGGCCGATCTCCAGACGGTGGTTCCTGGAGGCGTCAGCAACTGTAGCTACAGTTCGTTTCAAGGATATCTGGTATGCACCGTAGTCGACGGACATAATGCAGGTTCGGTCCGCACATAATGGCAATAGTTGGCTTCGATCCCAGAGGCCCATCCCACTTTCAACCGTGTTAGCTCTCCTTCAACCCCAACCATCGTAGCCACCCTGATGCCTCCAGTTCCTTTCTCCGTCTCTGTTTGTCCTATTCGGGGGTTGATTCCGCTTCCATCGTTGTAGTACGTGCATCCCGCAGTGACACAACGACGCGCGGGCCAGGCTTTCGGTCTCTAACGAGCGGAATCCGAGACTATCGATCTAGTTACGTCGCGCGGAGGATCCTGGCCCGGGTGTTCTGACGCACGACACGAACGGCGAGGACGTATAAATCTCTGGTTTCATCGTTCCACGATTTCCCTCTCGTACCCTCTTTCCGCGAACGGCACAGCGAACTCGATTCGGCACACTTCCAAAGCTGGACGCGGGGATTTCTGTCAACCGGGGCTGCGTTCGTTAGAAAAGTTTGCTCTCGACCTAAACTGGAGGGTTTGAACCGGGTGGAGGTGCTAGTTCAGAACATCGCGCGAAGCGGAGCTTGAAACGCGACATTTTTACTCAGGTTGTTCGCTAGATCTTGCTTCTGGTGATATTTTTAGGCGCGACGCGTGGATTGGTGGATCAAATTGTTGCAATTTATTATAATAGTTTGTTGTTGTAGTAGTATTGTACAATTTTTGCATATTCTGTAGAGGTTTCTTACATCTATTTCGCTTTGATCTTAGCTTCTGTGAAGTTTTAAGATTCGTTTGGGTAAAGTTTTAATCAATTAACTGATTGCAATTTATCGTAGCTTGTTGCTATAAAAGTATTGTAAAGTTTGCTTTAAAATGTTTGTATATTCTGTAAAGTTGACGATCTTACATCTATTTCACTTGAATTTTAACTTCTGTAAAGTTTTGAAACTCGCCTGGGTAAAGTTTTAATTAATTAACTCGTTGCAATTTATTAAAGCTTGTGGCTATAATAGTATTATAAAATTTGATGTAAAACATTTGTATATTCTGTAAAGTTGATGATCTTACGTCTATTTCACTTGAATTCTAACTTCTGTAAAGTTTTGAGACTCGTCTGGCTAAACTTCTGATTAATTAACTCGTTACAATTTATTAGAGCTTGTCGCTGTGAGAGTATTGTAAAGTTTGCCTTGAAACTTGCACACATATTTCTTCAGAATTAATGAGTATACATCTATTTCAATTGGATTTTAATTTCCTCTTTAAGTTATAATCAGTCTTGTTTAAATGCATTAAAAGGTATTTAAATTTGAAGTTCAATTCCGCGACGTATTCCTAATACCTTTGAAACCTTTTCAAGTAGTTAAAGCAAAGTTTCCTCTGTAAACGACGTTCTTTTTGAAAAATCCCTCCTCTGTTTCGATTAAAGGTTTGAAGGTAGCTCGATCCCGTGTTTGCCAAGTGCTGTATCAACATTTACCCAAGGCCCTCGATAAAAACGGTTGCAGCCCAAAGCATCTGTGCGCAAAAGGAAACATTAAATGATTTAAAAGTTTGCCGTTTTGTTTCCCCTGTAATTAATCGTACATTTCAAGAACCGTGAAATGGGAACAATAATCACGCAGTTGAATACGATTTCACGGGTATTCGAGTAACAACAGGAAACAAGGTAATGTTAGCGAAAATAATGGTAGTCGCGCTGCTGGTGAAGTTTCAGAAAAATAATACTCCCATGGAAAATGTTGCCGAACATTATTAAATCATTGCTGCACCATTGCGAATGAAACGTTTGTTCTTTCACGTTCAAAGGATGAACACAATTGTAACTCGAGATTATAATTTTAGAAAGCACCATTTCTAGTTGCGAGAGCGAAATTGTATGGTAGATTTAAGTCTGCAACAGGAAACTACAGTACAGTCGCACGTCATCTTCACCTGTCACCCCTATTCTGTGAAATTTAACACTCGAAAGCTTTACAACCGTTCGAAACTTTGCAGTTTGGAGTACGCTGTCTTTCAGTTGCAATCTAGTCATGCACAGAATCTTTGAATGAATTCGAATCAAGTTAATACAGTGGCTATGAAAAGTATTAGCACATAGCTTTATTTTCCATTTAAACATTTTTCAATTACATGACTATTGTGTTGTTCTATTTAAAATATTGTATCATCCCGTAAGTAATATCGTTTCCAAACTTAATTTCAAGTTTAAGCATCTATCGCTTTAATGTCTTTGGTAGAAATGAATACACTTAAATTGTTGACAGTTCGAGCACTAAAACCTAATTTAACTCTTTGACTGTTCCGTTCGTAAGTCGTATAAACAGCGTACTATTAAACAGGAAACGATATATGGACAACGAAAATTGTTCCGATCCTAAGAAACGGGTTTCAAAATTGGTTCTCTTCTCCTATTTTATAATTAGACTGCGGATTTTTATACAGATTCATATTTTTAAAAACGCGATCAAGGGAATAGAATCTAAATAGAAATTCGATTCACCCACTAAATGTAATAATGGTTACTTAGTTCAGATATTCCATATATTTTTACATATTCTGTGCATCCCGTATTTTTTCCACGGTTAAATTTCGCATAAATGCGTAAAAATCAGTCTATTTCTGATAAAGAAGCATAGAATTTATGCATTCTTTTTCTAAATATTGTACTACTTAAAAACGTTTACAATTGCAAACCATCGTTGCGTTCATCAACAATAAAAAGATTAAACCTAACCTGAATCTATCTAGAATTCAGCTCGAACCTACTGTTTTATTCTACTTTTAAATGTGTCTGACTGCTGTCTTATTTTACTTAAAATATGTCTAACTAATACTTCATTCAATGGAGTGCCAATATTTATTTCCTATTGTCTCTATACGTACTCTTAAAACCTTTCCAATACATTAAATCTCTCTGGATCTTTCCAAAAGGTAAAGACTAATTTAATTCCGCCTCGATCTTTGCACAATTAAATTCCACCACGGACAATAGAATAAAAACGTCCTTCTTAAATTATCCAGTATACCGTCGAATCCCCAATTAACTGGGCAAATTTAAACCCACCGATGTCTATCGATCAACACGTCGATCTTCCACGAATCCACCCCTTGAACGCGACGTTCCACCTGATTTAGTTACTTAGCGATTCATAGGGAAACCGTGTGCTCTGAGGACTGATATATGCGGGCATTGTATTGCGTGCACGAGCTTTTCCCTTGCCTCTGCCCTTGTTCGCAACCCCCCGAAGGCACAAGGCCGGCCAGTTTTTGCCCCAGTGCATTAGGAACGCGATATTTCAAGTCTGACCCCAAACGCACCCCTTTTTCTCCATTCGCTTCTTCTCTCTTCCTCCCCCATCGTGAAACTCACCAACGGCGAATCCGTCTAGATGTATGTACGACGCTTTAAAAACAATCTACACTTGAAATCCCCAACGGCTTCCATGGCAAAAGACGTTCAAGTCCAAAGTTTCTGGAATCTTGCACAACATCTACGGGGGGAACGGAGGATCTGTGCCCTTAATGGCGTCTCGCTGGGCAACTTTGGACCATTCCGCGCGGTTATTACACGCGCGAGTACGCGCGTGTAAGGTCGGGACAAGTTTGGTTTCGACGTCCTCAGGGAACGATTCCAACGCTCTGTAGTGTTTCGAAGGTTTTTGGGTTGGGGTTGTGGCAAATGCTAAAGTTTCCCGTTTCAAGATGGGTTTTGATATTTCGGATTGCTGTGACGTTTGTAGCGGTGCGGAAGAATTTTAGACGTTGAAATCTTGCTGGTTGATATTTCTATTGCTACCCTATAGTGCTATTGTAATAATAAATAAGCGAATAAGGTAATAACATAATAGCTTAACCCTTAACTACTAACGCGTGATACATTTGTACACATTTTAGGAGCAAGTTGTTTTTTCTTCTTTGTAGTTTTTATAATTTTTGTTACGTAATTGTGGAATATTTTTTAATACAGATATATACCTAGTACTTGTTGCCTCTATTTTCTGTGTAACAACTAATATCATATTGACACCTTCGTTACCATATTGCAGAAAATAACCCTACTGAAGGCCTAATTTTTCGAATCGTTCCAAAATATATTGCAAATAATAAATGTAAATCTAATTGAATATAAGGGAATAGTTTTCCAATGCGTCGTACATGTGAAATTTGTGGAAATTTTACTTTTTATTTAATTTACATATGTGGTATTGGTAACGAACGTGTTAGTTTCACAGATATTTACTAGAAATAGATTTCAATTGGAGTCTGACAGACTTCCTGTGAGTATTGATGGCTGTGAAACTTAAGGGATAATATAATATAATAAATAGAATATTGGGGTAGTAAAATGGGATAGAAGGGATGATTGATAAGGTAAGCGTCCTTCTTTTTACTTTCCTGAACAGAAATAAATTTAGCTCATTTTTTAAATTAGCTTCATCATTTAATCTTGTCTTAAACTTGTTGAAAAAGATTGAAGACCTTTTCAGTCAACCCTAGTGGATTTGGTTGATTCCAGACATTAGGTGATTCGAAATAGTCTCTTAGTTTCTATAATAAAAGTCGAAAGTGGGTTTCACTCTTTTCACGTCATTATATTAGACACATAGTCCGCTTTTTATTACGCTGGTGAACGTGCAGACATCATAAAGAAATACTATCCCTTCTGTCACGTACGCGTATAGATTCCATTTTATATCTGCCATCGCGAGCTTTGTGTTTCTTAACGTTACCAAACCAGAGAAGTAATTTCGATTTTTATAGTTAAAACCTGCCTTTGGCGTACTGAATACAGTCTAAAAACCCCTAATGCAATCACATATTTGCAATCCAAGTATAGATTTTTGGATTTTCACTAGAGATGGGTCGAAACCTAATTTCTATCGAAACTATCTATATAAACTATCGAACCTCGAAATTTTCAAAACCCTCGGATAGGAGAATTAAGATCTTAATTATTCCCTTTTAGAAAATCAAATTATTTGCTGAATTTAATTGAATGAAAGTTAAATATACCTATAATTTAAATAAATCGATAAGAGGAAACTCTTCGTGACGTAATTATTAATTTTTATTTTTGGTGTTCTATTTTCTCTCGTTATAAACGACTGTACCCAGTGATTTAGCGAATTTGTGTCGACAAAATTCAGTCTAAAATCTAAACATTATATTACTAGTTAAATAAATTCCTATGATCACGTTTCTGTTATTTATACAAACTGTTATTTACCAAAGTTTCGAGAATTTCGTGACATAAAGGTGGTACAAAGTTTTGAGTTTCACGAATTCGAGTTTCGAATGGTTTCGGGATATCGAAGTTTCGAGCGTTCCATCCCCAATTTTTATCGATACCGTGGCCAAAATATAATCATCGATTAATTCCAAGCATCGCGTCGTTTGGAACACAAAATTCGTTGTGGTCGTTTTATCGACGACACGGGTATCGATCGAGATGTTTTCCGCGCCTTCGAAAGTGCCGATCGCAGCGTCTCCCGCGTTCAACTAAACTGCAAGCCCGTTATCGGAGCTATTTTCACAAATATTTATCGCTGGCTCAACCGGGCTTGATGCATCGATGCCTTCGCCGATACGACAGCCAGATACGATGAATGCAACGTATTTGAAAAACGTCACGTAGAACGGCCGCGTCTACGGGACAATTTCAATTCGAACGACGGAACATTATTGAATAGTAACCTCGGATAAAAGCGGAGGTTGAGCGACATGTCTGAAATTTACGTAAAAAAATAAAACGCCCAATTCTAGCGGACAAAAGGAAGACCAAACTGTTTCGTAACTGGATGAATTTCGTCTACATATTTCGATGCAGTGAAAATATTTTTCTCACGACCGAGTTCGTTTCTAAATGGAGGCAAAAATTGTTCGCAAAAGTATTTCTTTTGTCTTTTGGTCTGCAAATTTGTTAAATTCTTATTCAAGTTTTACGATTGGATTACGATTGTGTTATAGTTGCAAAAATATTGGGTTGGTCAACGAATCTTGACGTCTTTCTGTGCAACGTGGCATTAATATTGCGATACATGAGTTAACACGACAACAAGTTCGCAAATACAAATTACATTTGAAAGTAGACATTTCGAAGTATCGTTTGAAAAAAAGTCGTAAAGATTCATCGTGTTCGTGATGTTTAACATAGCCTTGAAATAGAAGAAAATAAGATACATTATCAAGAGTAAACAAAATTGTCTTAAATGTTGTGCTGACAGTCACATTGTCTGATAATATTTTCTACTAAATGTTAATTTATTTGAGAATATCTTATTGTCGGTAATTATTAAATTTAGATCCTATTTGGTATAATACTTTTTTATGTAGAATTTGATGCTTTATACGAATTCGGGAAAAGTTATTAACCATTCCCACTCAAAGAAATCTAGGGCCCATGCAGCATATGGTTGCCATTGTAGGGTTAACAAAATGAACGTCAATCTGCTAAAGATGCATGAGAAAATCTTAAGCCTCAACTTTTGATGAAAGTTACGCATGTCGTCATAGCAGCGTCAACGTATAGGGTTATCCAAAATAGACTATAGGAACACCTACCTTCACTTTTTTTCTTTCCCTTTCTGCTTTACCCTTTTCTAATCTGTTTTTTATTTCTATTATCTTCGTTCGTTCTCGTTTCAATTTTTATTTTTTTCACCTCTATTTTACTAACAAACATGGCATTTGACAGATATTCTCGTTAAACATCCTAAAGGTACTTTTGGATAACCCTTTAGTACAAACGGGTTAATAATCTCACAAATAAACCGTTCAGAAGCCGAAGTAATTCACTCCACTTTGTGAATTTTTGAATATGTTAGTACCAAACCACTTGACTGATTTCAAATAAATTTTCTTAATAATTGGGTTTAACAACAAAAAATGAAACAAATATTTTTGGTTATAGAATAATAAACAATTTATAAAAGCAATAACGATTATTACAAGGATATACTATTTTATGCATTTTATCTGTCGTTGAATAAAAGCTTCGCCTTCAATAATATATCGTATAGTGTTAATGTGGATTTAAATTTTAAAAGGAATTTAAAAAGAAAAGAATATACAGTTACTTTATCAATTTCTCTACTTTTCGTTTTGTGATGTTAGTCGATTTGGCGAATGTGCGGCTCAAGTAATACATCTACGTTAGCAAAGGAATGAAACCAGTCTTTGCAATTTACATTTTTCCCTCCGTCTCTTTTGACCCACGCGGTCCTCTTTAAAATAGAATCACGTCACACTCAGACACGGATGAAATACCAGCAAATATGACGGAGGGGTCCTCATAAAAATGTACATTTTCAGTCGACTAAATTGCCCCGTGTATCGCGCGAAGAATGGACAGTCGGAATCCTTTGGCTCGTCAGACGTCCATTCTCACGATAGGAATCGCTAAAGCTCGATTTATGCTCCGCGTAGCGAATTTATAGGGGTGGTTACTTGTGCCGACGATTCACGTTCCACCGGCAAAGCCTTCCTCGCATTTATAACTATCTCAGTAAGGTGGTCGATCGTTGACGTTTAATACCAACGGATAAACAAAAGGAATTTTTCGATTCCTCCTGGTCGCACGATTTTTCTTGAACTTTTTCTCACCAGCCCACCGAGAATCTTTCGTTTCCACGCTTTTCACCCATCGGAGCACATTTCTGGAGTACCATGATACGTGGCCGGTAGATTATTGTTCTACGTGGCGTCCAACCAACCGTGTAATCTCAAGAAGCACACGTTCTTCGCGACAATCTTGCGCTTTCCACGTGCTTGCGCCATTTAAAGGGTGGACGGATTGTGGATTATCAGGAAAATATTTACCTTTCCGTTGCCGATGCTTTTATATGTTTCGCGAAGCTCTGTTAATAAACTACGCTGCTGCAATGCGAAATTTGATAGATACAGCGGACGAAATTTCTATAAAAATACCGGTATTTTTAATAAAAGTGTCAAAAATGTTTGATCATCTAATGAAACGGATGCTGTGCAATAATTAAAATATAATAGAAAACAGGAACGTAATACATAGAATTGAAAATAGCTGTTTGAGTTTTGTTATAGACGAAACGTTATAATTTAATACACAGAAATGTAATGAAATTTGTATAAGAACAATCTTCTAAATTTATTTCAAAGAACTAAATTTGTAATTTAGTAACCGATACTATCCCCCTGTCTTTCAATAACCTCAAATATTCTCGATTTCAATTTAATTCAATTCAGTGCAGACCATTGCACAAAATGTACGTCGATAAAGTAGATGGGAGCTATAGTAAACAGTAACAGAAGCTTTCATTGAAGTGTGAAAACGTATTACATAAATAAATATAACATTAATATTTGACAGAGTAAAATAATGGTATAAAATAACAGAAGTTACATGTATTACAATAGCAACCACAAGTTAATACTTACAACTACTATAATTATTAGTACCAACCTACCAGTAAAAGTACAGAATAGTGTGAATGATAAAACAAAAGTATTAACGTTGAAATATTTTCACCTTCGGGTTTGTTAACAAAACTTTTTAATTGAAAGAATATTGGAAAATCCGAAAGCTAGTAAAACTCGTTTGGAGGAATTTTTCGTTGAAAATAATGAAAATTCTCAAAAGATCCAATGATAAGACTGCCTAATATGGCAAAAGATTGCTGAACAAAAATCGGTAATACAGGGTTTAGTAAAATTTTGCTTCTATGCTCTTTTACAATACAGCAAATCAGTTCGGCCAGCTCAGTATATCAAATTTGATATCGACGGACTGCAAAATTGATTTTATTAGACCCTTCTGTTAGCTCCTACTTTGCATACGCATGCTTAAATTATTTGCATCGCGCTCGTTATTGTTATTTAGTACTGAATTAACGATTACCAATCAGTATATAATTTGCAAGCGAATAATGAATCGCCGACTATAATCGTTAAGTTAAATATTCAAACTTTATAGTAGTCCGGCTATTGAATTTCGTTTTATGGAAATTCGTGTGCTCCAAATACAAGATTTTTGCACGAATTGTGACGGGGAGATATCGAAATCGGATTTCCGGTCCTGTGGATGTTCGGCATCGTGCCAAAGCCGATTATGATAACTCGTCCACGTCATCTTGGACAGTTATAAGGGTTCTACCGTCGCTCCGCCTAGGCAATACTTGTTTCTCGCGACTAATGGTGATAATTGGCGCGGGTCGTACGCCTCGTTCCGCTCAAGGCGATTAATCAGAAGTCTTGTAATTTCGATATTGAAAGCTCGTTTGCCTGACGTTACCAATCAATGACTCGGAGACACGATTTTAATTACGACGTGCTTCGAGATATGACGATACATAGTCACGACTAATGAGACGAACTGCTGTTTCTTGTGATTGCGATTTGTGCGATGATTACGATACAATAGATGGTACTTTTTGCAAATTCCTCCGAACTGAAATATTGAATATTTCCCGTTTTCAAAATACTCTTAGTAAAGCTCCATTCTTTTTTAATGGTTACGATTCATTTTGCACATTTATTTTTGGATAGAACAAAGAAAAAGGGTGCGTAAACAAAAACGAACCCGAGTCTAGGTCGAAAATGAAGCTAATTTTACTACTGTTTTATTTTGTATTTAACAGATGTCTGATTGCTGTCTGGATCTATTTAAAGTCCGCTTTAAGCCTAACCTAAACTTAATCAGGACTAGGTACAAACCTAACCCGACTACTGTTTTATTTTGTCCGTAATATATGTCTGATTACTATTTGAATCTATTTGAAGCTATCCCGAACTTAACCAGGACATAAGACAAGACTATCTTGACCATTGTCCTATTTTGTACTTAGATTCTGTCTAACTGCTATTTTAATCTACTTAATAACCACTTGAAGCCCAACCCAAACTTAACTAAGACCCAATACGAACCAAACCCGATTAATATCATATTCGATTCAAAATACGTCTGAATAGCATCTTATTTTACTTAAAACTTCTCCCAAGTCTATTCCAAACTTAACATTATCGTAACCTGAGTCCAACCTGAGTCTTATTTAAATTCAACCCAATTCTGTATCTACCATGAAGAATATTTTATATGCTACAATATATTACTAAAACGTTTCATTATTTTTTCGATACTTCCATACAGTATATTTGCAGAACCACCCGCAGTCTGCTTATCGAGTTACGTGAAACTAATAACCTCTGTTAATCGATTATCTAAGAAACGCGCATCCTCTTGAGTAAAGGGTTGCAGCTTTAAATAAGAAGCAGCTAACCCTGATAAGCAACTGGGTAATAGCAGGGTGGTATCGTTAGTCGCTCAAAGAAGCTACTAAACATCTTCCCGCGAATGCGCTGATGAAGCGGAGTGCTTGGTAATTTCTACAGCAAGTACACGAGGAAATTACCACGAATTAATTTTCACCAAGGTTGGCTACAGTATCTTGTTAATGCTCGAATAGATTCGGTAATGCCGTTCCGCAACTATCAGGACTAATCTGCTTCACGTGGACTAATCTGCTCGATCGGCCAGCGAGCAGATGCAACGGGGCAAAATTATATCGGAGCGGGGACGGCTGCAAAATTAGTCGTACCATAGCGATATTTCGACCATCCGAATGACGTAGCACTAATGGGGATAACCGTGATTCAGAATTTCGTAACTAACATCTCTGATCCCTTCTGGAGACAATAGATCGTCCGAGCGCGAAATTCTATTATACTATCGGTGAGACAGTGATCAACGAGCGCCGAGGAAAAGCTTCCCCAAAGTTTCCGTTCAAATCGATTCGCTTAAGTTGCCTCGTTTCTGCATCGCAGATTAATCTCGGCCGATCGCGAAGATTAATGGAAAAAATAATATCCGCAACTTCTTTGAGAAAACTTCGCGCTGCATTCTATGGTATAGCTTCGGAAATGAATGGCCAGAAAAAGGGAGAGAAGACGAAGCACTAACGCTTATTGAAGAGAGCTGGCATTAAGAACGTAAGATTTCTTGTAAAGAATAGACGTTGCGCTCCTGAATCGAACATTTTCCATCTGAAATACTAACGGTAATTAATAGATATAATTTTGAAGATGAAACACAAATATTGTGAAAAGTTTAACAAATCGAATCTTTCTCATACAAAAATCCCAGTATATACATTCTGTTTCATATTTTTAACACACGGACCAAGTGATTTTCGACTAACAAGTAATTCGTTTCGAATAAATTATAGTTTTAGCAAGTCGCAACTAGTATCTCATACCTTCTTTTTTATGAAATGAAGACAAATTCGTTATTAAACTCCTGCTTTTGTCATATTATGTTACAATGTAATACAATAACAAACACCAAGTTTCTTGAGACATAGTAACATTAGTTTTCTTTAAATAATGCTCTAATAAAAGCTATGAAATTATTCGTCTCGAAATAGCATTTTGGCGTATGTACTCTTTAACCACCCAACGCCTCAATTTTCACCCTTAAGCGGCTCCGCTAAATCATTAGGAACGAAGTGATACACGGATAACCGAGGCGCGTACTGATTCACTTTGGCAGAGCATTTATCACTCAACGTCCGCCAGATCGCATGAGTTTCGAAGCGACGCGTTGCGTTTCATGACTGCCTAACGAGGAAAATAGTTAGCCGCCCAACGACTGGACGTACGCCCTTTATGTACTTTCGCGAAACGTTGTTCGCGTGTGCATTGTCGCGTGCACAGGCGGTTGCCAACGCAAGCACGTGCACATACGCGGCCGTATATATACATATTTATGGTGCGCGAACACACAGAGATATAGAGAGAGGATAGGAGGCGAGTGCGAAGCCAATTAAAGTGCAAATGTATGGAGATGCGGATGGAATTCCAAGTAGCACAGTGACCGGGAAACCGTCATAAAACCGAAACCAAGGCCCGAACTAATCGACACCCGCTGCTGCTGTGGCAGCAGCCTGTGCAGAAGGGCCGATGGTGAGTCGGACAACTGTGCGAAAGAGGGGAAAAAACGAGCTTCGGGCAGATAGTGGAGGGAGGTTGATAGATTCGAGGCCGGCAGACTCGATGCGTTGCGAGAGACGAGAATTTCGTGTCGGTCGAAAGGAGATATCGGAGAACGATGGATACGTTCGGGTCGAGAAGAGCTCCTTTGGGGCCGGGGGAATTCGTGACTGTGCTTCGTAAGACGAGCATAGGGTGGAGCAGAAGTTGGGCATGGGATGCTTTATAGGTACTTAAAGATAGAAAAATTCCGTCTGAGGGTTTTATTGTTACTTATGCGGGGGAATTTTATTGTGCCGAATTTTCAATCCTATATTGGTGATCAAATATTAACGAAGCCTTAATACTTATGCTTCGCGAGTGCAATTAATTTGGTTATACCATAGAATTTTGATTTTGGTACATATTTAGCATAAGTGATTGCAATTTAACGTTAACCATTTGAGCGAATTTGATTGTGATTAATTACCATTTGTATATTAGTGATTAAACATTATTGATGCTCTAATGCAGCTAATTCGTGGGTGCAAATAAGTTTGTTATACCATACGATTGAGAACAAAGTACATATCTATCATAAGTGGTTGCAATTTCGTCGGATATGATCGATGTATTCGTTAGTTTAGTCGCCAAAATTTTGGAACAAATCGATACAGTAAACCAAATAAATCCACTGCAAGGCACTCCGGTACTACCAGCGGAGCCGGGTTGGGAGGGGAGGGGGGGCTAGAGCAAACAGGGAAATGGGATCGTGACAAATCGAATCATCATCAATATCACAGAACCGAGTAAACAGCGCGACCAACGCGTTCCTGCAGCGTCGAAGTTGATAAATTAATAACGATGAACCAATGGAGTGGACAGGGCACGCGAGGGGTCCAAAGCGGGATGGAGTGGAAAAAAATGTTCCACGGCCAGTCGAAACCGGAGAGCGTGAAAAATGCAGGGCGCCGCGCGTGTATCAGTGGCCGTCCAATAAATTTCACCCGTTCGTCGAACCCTGTGTTTTGTACAAATTTCACGGGAACGCGGTCCTACTTCCCTCCAGAAATTCCACAATTTAAGTCTACAGTAATGGATGAATTCGTCAGAGAACGATTTTCCTCGAAAAAACGCACCAGCCTCAAATGTTTATTCCATTTGAAATTTCCGTTTCGCCAAATCGATCGCTTTAGGCGATCGTTCTTCATCGAAGGCACAATGCTATCGCTCGGACAATGCGAAATCAGGAATCCGATTCAGGGCGAACGAAGCTCATCGTTCTCCATCTAATATGGACGATAACTAACGATCCAGGAATCCCGGTTGCACTCTCTGTTCTAACCCTCAGCTGCGATCGCCATTCCGTCTATTAGCAAGGTAATGCGAGTGGCTTTCGTCGCAGGAGAGCAGCTGCTCGCAGGAGCCACTCTGTGCGCGTTTAAACGAAAATTATTAGACACTTGCGAAGGGTTGACCACACCGGTCGTCGACTGTATCCGACGCCATTATGCCGCGGCCACCGCGTTGGTTCGGAATATCACAATCTACCGGAAGGCGACTAACTGAAATTGACCAGCGTCTGGTTCATTAGAATTTAACGTCGACCAAAGTGAGCGCTAAGTGGATCTTTTCGCACCGCTGTCACCCTCTAACACTTCACACGGTTGAACCCGTTAATTCAGCGCGAGAGCTTAACGCTGTTTTCGCGTTTCATAGTGTAAAGGCGGTCGCAGGATCTGGGTAAGAGTGAATAGACTCGTTGCGAGTGAATTACGGTTGCTTGAGCCGCTTCATGGAAAGATGGATTGTGTGAAAGTAGATTTTGCACGTAAGGTACTAGCGCGAGCTTGAGTTACGGAAATTTAAGGAAAATTTGAGCGAGGAGTTTGTTTTTGCTTCGAAAAATATTATTATAAGATACGTTTGATATCCTATTACGTGTATTAATAAATAATCCACCTGTTTGGTTAAATTTAACATTTATTTCTACCGAAATCATATATCTATCCTGTCTTAAATGTAATCGTTGTTTTCGCGTAACACTCTATACTTGGCTTATAAAGGGTTATCCAAAAGTACCTTTAGGATGTTGAATGAGAATATCTGTCAAACGCCATGTTTGTTAGTAAAATAGAGGTGAAAAAGATAAAAATTGAAAACGAGAACGAACGAAGATAATAGAAATAAAAAACAAATTAGAAAAGGGTAGAGCAGAAAAGGAAAGAAAAAAAGTGATGGTAGGTGTTTCCATAGTCTATTTTGGAAAACCCTATAGTTGGTTTGTAATTTAAAAATCAAGCTTTTGGTAAGATAAACTCATCAAACTTTTTGAAAATAATGGATTATTTATTGGTATACCCAATAAATTGAAAGTATCGATCTTTAAATTGATTTTGTGAGAAAATGAACAGGGAGTATTGTAAACCAAAGTTAATTCGATTGCTGTTTTATGTTACTTAAAATATATCCGAATATTGTCTTACTGTATTCGTAACCTAACCTAAATCAAATTGAATCGATCTGCAGCCTAATTCAAATTGCACCTGAACTTATTCAGAACCTAACCCAATGATTGTCTTATTACTAGACTGCAGATCTTAATGCAAATTCATATTTTTGTAGATATAAACAAAGAAATGAAACACAAATACAGACTGGTTTCACCTTTCCAGTATCAAGTGTGAATATTTTGTATGCTTTTGTAAACTGAATGCATTTTGTACATTTCTGCACGTTTAAATTTTCCATCATCCGCAGACTACTTACGTCTGACTACTGTCTTATTCTACTTATTACCATATCTTACAATAACTAATCAAACTTACGTTTTGAATTATTACAGACTTGACAAAAACCCATAGTATTGAGAGCGAAAGTTAACTTGAACTCTAAGTTTGGTTTTGCGTTATAAGATTGGAGGTTCTTAAACAAACAGTGCCCATAATATTCAAATAATTTGTAAGTCACACGACATAAAATCAGTGATCAGCTAATGCTAGCGTGCGTTGATAATAACATAATTTTAGGGCAAGGAATTGAAACGTAACCTAAATCTAATTTCGGCCAATTTCCCGAAAGATTATTCCCTGACTGCTGTTTCGAAAAAACGATATTTTGAACAATCTTTTCCTCTGTAGTCTAACTCAAATTGCACCTGAACTTATCCATAACCTAAGCCGACGATTTTATTAAACTTAATATGTCCGACCACCGTCTCCTTCTACTTGAAACATTCTCCGAATGTGACCCAAATCCAATAAACAAATCTAAGTTAAACGAATACGATCGCAGATTGAAAATCACAGGTTTACGGTGGCAGTAAAACAAACAGAGCAACAAATCTCTTTTACTTGGAAAGAGCCCGTGAATGGCCACGTAAAGAGTGGCAAACCCATAACCCTATGACCACGGCAACGTGCATTTTCGTTCCGTGATTCATGCGTCTCGCGACGTGGGTTACCGAGAGCGCGCCACAGGGGTGCGAACAGACCTTAATGGTTTGATGCAGGGGAGAAAAGGAAGAAAGCTCCACGAGCGGAGCAGAAATTCCAACGAAGAGATATTCCTGGGAATAAAGTAGCAGAAAGCAGTAGAGATGCTAGTCCCTGGTTCGCCTTTTGTTTGCTCTGGATTTCCTATCCCACGTGATTTCGTTCCTTTCAACTCTTTCACTTTTGGCGTGTTCGGTTGCCGCATTATCCGTTTCTCATTCAACTCTTCCTTTTCCCTAAAAAGTATCACACGTGTAGGGACGTTGATATCCTCGCCAGAATCAAGAATTTCTTGCCCCGGTATCGGAGTTAAGCAAACTCTTGTAATCGAGCCCGAATCGATGGATTAAGAATCCAATTGGAAGTGTCCGACCGCCTCTATTTCACCCTTTTCTTTCCCGGCTCCACCGTGAAATTCCACGAAATCCGTAAACCCACCATTATCCCTAACCGCCTAGCACATTCACGGTGCTAAAGTGTTCGTCTACAGAGGCGTTTTTCTAAAATACATTTCCAGAGGCGGCCTCAATGGTGTCGGTGGTGATGGTGGTGGTGGCGGCACCAGCAATAAAGTTTGCTTTATTTTTACTACCCCTCTGGCCAAGTAGCGCCCCGTATTTCCTCGGGATATTGACATATCGGAGGTTCCTGGGCTTCTCCTTTTAACGCCCTTTTTACACTGGCACGGAATTTATGTCTTCTTCCTCTGCGTCCTTTCCTCCAGGAGGATCCAGCCCCGACTCCATCCTTCTTCTCCCTCCTTTGCCCGGATCTACATCTTTCGCTAGCTTCTCTTTCTTTCATCTGCCGCCAGATACGAGATTCTTTTATCTTCCTTCCGCTTTCGTCTCCTCCCACCCGTTGTCTTCTTCGATCGTTCTGCCTGTCCTCCTCCTCGCCGATTTTGAACAACGCGGAGGAAGACTATCAATCACCTGTACTATTCAAAGCTGGAAAGAAGAGGCTATGGATTTCGGGTCCAATTGGTCGCAGCGATCATCCCTTATACGCAATCTTGACTGTTGCGTGCTATTGGGCAAAGCGGCCGATGCGTCGTTAGCATCTGGTGTTGTCTATGAATTTTTTATTAGATTTTATATTTGTACAGTAACAGTTTGCACCATAAAACCCTTGGCATTTTTAGCTAATTTTATATTATCTCGTTCGATTGAAAATTTTCTCCCAGTAGAAGTAGATCTTGTATAGACCGCATGAGACTTATATTTTTACCATTTATATAGAATTTATATTTGACGGTATTAATTCTTAAATTCAACGGTTTCTTGTTACATAGAAATTTATACTGTTGGATGCCCAATATTTTTCTGTGCTGAATAAAAGATATATCAATAGTAAGGAAAATCCGTTACGCTTTCAATTAAATTCCTTTCAATATGGCATCCATTGAAATATCTGCACATCTTTTATTACAAAAATGTCGTTTTATTATAACATCGTTTTCACAGAGTATGCACATTTAATAAAATTTCCAATATACCCTGCCATAAGAAAAAGGACACATTAACGTCACCTATTTTTAAAAATTCATATACGTTCTCGCAAGGTTTCAAAATTATTCCAATACTTGACATTTCATATCCGTGTTTACATTCTTCCTATAAAATAAAATTTATTATTCGCAATTCCAATCATAAAATGAAATAATCTCTAACGGTATTCATCGTCCTCTCAAACTTTTACGCAGCGCGATACACAATTTTCGCAAAAATGTTCACGTTTTATTTATATTCAGAACAAATTCCTCCGCGCGAAATTTTACACACGAGTCGCAGTGATCTTGATAAAACGACAGTCTATTAATTGTCGGGAGGTCGAGGGGTGCAATGGCGGGTGCAATAAAAACGGAAGCGGGAAACGGACGCGATCGAACCGGCAAAAACAATGAGCAATCGCTCGTCCGGGAGCTTATATTCTTCCTGGTGTTCCGTTTTTACGCCGGCTTTCTATTTATTGGCGTCCTGGGACAGCGTAAGAGCGGCTCGAAAAAAAAAAACAAATACCGGCGCAAGGCCGAAAAGGCAGAACGAGATAGAGAAAAGGTGAACGTGAAAGACCGCGAAAAAAAAGACGTAATGCCGCGATCGGAATGTTAGGTAGAGAACTGGTCAAGTGGACGAGACAAAGGGAATCGGGGAAAAATCGTTCGAACTGCAATTTCAATTGTTGGGAAGAACGTGGAAAACGCGACGCATTCTGTCACCGTACGCGAAGAATTGTATTTTCTAGACTTTACAGGTCTGGCCAGTAATCTGGAAACCTGAATAAAGGAAATCGATTCACGTACGCCCATGTTCATTAGTATTAGGATGCCGGTTAATCGCATATCAAACGTGATAATCGATCTACGTTATCGTTCAACTTTTCACCGCGGCATTTTAAAAGGAAAGCAATTCTGAATGCCTCGATGAGGGTAACTTTTATTATTAGGAAAACACGGCGAGTGTAAATAATTACATACTTCTTGTAATCGCGTATTTAGAATTTGCGATCCTTTGAACGTTAAGAGTGGTGCATGTAAATTTTTGGACGATTTGAGATAATATCAGGTTTCGAGAGATCAACCCTCATTTTGCTTTGTGCGAAAGTTCTGTAGGTACATCTTTACTTTTTCTTTGGATAAATAGCAGAATAACCGCACATTTCACACTTGAATGATGTTGAAGGTACATATGTACAAGAATAGTGTACGTCAACAGGGTATTGAATAAAACGATCGTACACCTTGATTTTATGCCAAAAATTGTATTATTATTTCAATTGAAACTTTCAAAGTGGCTTACAAGAAAAATATAGAACAATTTCTTATATTATTGTATCTTATATAACTTGCACTTCATCTTTAATTATCCAGCAATTAATTTTTGTTTTTTTTTTATTTACACAACTCTTGCATTCAACGGCTCGTGTATTAATAATATCAGAAATGATACCGTGTTTTCAGCTCAGGTTTCTCAACGATCTAATTTACAATGCATTTTTACCTTTACAGACGTAATACAAAGTAATGTCAATCAATCGTTAAGACTCGTTTTCAAATGATAGATTCAAGTGCTTACTAACAGATCTTACCTGTGGTTGGAAAATTATTTTCACATAATGCGACATCGTATGTAACGACATATAAACGACAAGACATTTTGGCTAACCTAAGTGAATGTCCCATAACACATTCGTCGATAAACTTCGACTATTCGATATTTATAGCAAATAATTTAACCGCATATTTACAGCGACGCATCGTTCAGAAACATTGCTGAAAATGAACAGCGTATTTGATACACTAGTTACCAGTGGATTCTAAAAGGCAAGCTCGCCTGTGAAATAATTGCATCGCGTTTACCATTCCTTAATTGCGTGTCTCTGCAAAGAGGATCATACAAGGTTCCTGTTTGAAACCGTTTCTCTCTAACCTTTCTCGCGTCTGGTTCCAGGTCAAGTGGACCTTTGGACACGAACGACGGAGGGCTGCGCGTGCAGTTTTAATTCGTCCAGTAACGAATGCGCATGCTGCGTCCCGTCCGGAGGATGCAATTGCGGCCCCGCATCGCCGGCCAGATGCGCTCAGTGCGGCTTGGAGCAATACTGCGCCAACAGTAAGTAGCGCGTCATTATCCTTCATGATTATTAGTCTCAATATTCCCTGCGTCACGTTCACAGCCATCCTCCGCATTTCCAGCAATTTTCCGTTTTGTGCGTAGGAGTTAAAGAGAAACGATTAATTGGTAACTTAAATAATTATAAATTCAAATTACGCCCTTTGCTTTTAGATTTAAATTACAGGGGCTGAAAAAAGTATTCATGCATTGTACACATTGTGAACTCTGTTTTCTATTGACTTTAAATTGTTCATAAGCCTTGGATACATCTGGATTGAAGATTTGATTCTTCTAGATCATCATACGTTAAATAGGTCTTAAATTGATGTTGCTTTGATAAAGATGTTGTCAATAAAAATCAAGAATTTACAGTGTAAGAGTAATATATTTTTCAATTGCTACGTATAAGGTTTCATTATATCGCAGTTAACGCTCAAATGGTATCACGAAAGTTAATAAGGAAATCAAATGCATTTAACAATTTTTGTTATTATTTAGTATTAAATGGAAGTTAATCACGAAATTATTGTTTAAAGTAACTGGCAGGATGTATAAATATCCAAAAAAATTAGTGTTATCTGTTCTTAAGCTTTGCGAAACTACTAAAACAAAATTCGTTTTAGATGAAATTTCACTCATGATAACATTTAAGGATTAATAATCTCGTAGAGAAAGATCGTGATATTAAAAAAAAGGAGTAGATTCTAGTTTTATTCCGCCTGCTCTGTTTATCAACTCCTGAAGTGCGATAGTTTTACACGGTAAGCGTTCGATGGCGGGTTTTCCCCGTTCGACGAAATTTATTGGCTTCTAAAATTGCAAGTTCCAAGTAGACCCTTTCGATATGAAACTCGTTACCGCAGCAACTAGCAGATTGGTCGGAATACCACTGCCGTTTTCCTTTCGACGCTCGCCACCTGGCCAATCGTCCGATTCGTGTATTTACTCCCACACAGGCCAGGGGAATGTAATTACAACACGTCGAAAAGGCAACCGCAGTCTCTTTGAGTTCGGATCGTCGTTTGAAACAAGATTTGCACCATTAAGCCACTCTCCATTCCCTTGGACACGCGCGTTTCTCATTTTCCGCTGGTCGTGCGAATAAGTAGAAATTAAAGCGTGTCTGGTGGAGTCCCATTGGTGGGAGATTGCCCGCCGAAAGAGAGAAAATGTTCGTCTTCGCGGTGAATGAATCGAAAAAGCACGAAGTCGCGCGAGACAACGAGATAGAAAGATAGGAGAAATCCTTTTATAACATAAGAAACGATCGGTAATTCCCGAAAGACAGAGCGAAGTTAAAGAAAACGTCACGGATGGAGGGGGATGAAAAAGGGGAGAGGATTTCTTTCGTACGTTTTCGAACGAATCACTCCACTCGCCCCGTTTGGCAATGTATAAATCCCGCCGCCGAAATTACTACCCTGTTCTGTAGCTTTTCTTTCTGCCAACTAATTACGTCACTGGTTCTTTCTACCCCTTCATCCATCTAACTCTTTCTATTCTCACATTAATTACGTCTGACGTTATTGCCCCCACGTCCCATCCATCAAAACTTTCTTTTCCTTTGAGTCCTTCTTCTGCACGCGGATGGAACGTATACTCCTGCCTTTTAATCATACCGGTACCCTTAATGGCACGTTACTTTTACTTTCTTTCAACCGGCAACCAATATACGTCGAATACTTTTTAATATACGCCTGTTCATTTTTGTCGGAAGTTGTCGGTGTCGGTGAAGCCTGCTTCGATGAGTTTCCAATTAATTGATTTATCGATTGACCGTTTTAAACACATTGTCGTTAATTTGAGGGCGTGTTTGATGGTTAAAAAGAATGCAACGCGGCTTGGCACCTGGTACCGTTTAATGTCCCATGGCTCTCACGGAATGCTTTTAGGGTTTTAAAGCGGATTTTCATGAGTATAAAGTAGACGATATATGCGTATATTATGAATAAAGGAATTCGATGTATTCAATTTTTGCATTAATCCGTAGACACATATAATTCATTGGACATCTAATGAGTTTAAAGTGAAAAAAGGTTGATGTTAAGGTTGGGAAACAAAGCTGCTATTCCCTAATTATTTACTTCGGGAAGAACATTAAATAACAATGCGTTCTTAAGATGCTACCGGAAGATCGATTGAATAAACATTTTGTTAAATTCTAAAAGGTGTCCGATATTTTATAGATGGAATTGTATTATACGTTCTCGAAATATAGTGGATAGGGTATTATTTTTATATTCACTCATATATATTATACTTTAATCAATTATACATAAAAATATTTGCATTCCTGCTATTAAGTGCCCCAATAAACAATTCATATTTTATTTACTTTAGCATCTATTTTTAACGAATTTAAATTCCTACCCTGTCATAAATTTAATTTAACTGCTGTTATTTTTAAAATAATCTATAAATTCCCAACTGATGGGAAGCTTGTTTTTTTTTTGTTTTCGATAAAATACATCCATTATTTAAAAGTAGCGAATTGAGTTTGCTTTTAGCTTAAAGAGTCTGCAATGAAAAGATTAAAGAGTTAATATTCTAATATTCCACTAAACTCTATACTCAATAATTCGAACCTAATTCTACCCAATTCTACTAAGAAATGTAATCTGTATATAATCTGAACCTAATCTGAATCTACCCCGAATCTACCCCGAAACTAAGCACATTTAATCCGGATACTGTCTTAGTCTTCTTAAAGTATGTCGGACGACAGTAGTCTTATACTACTTCAAACGTAATCTAAACTTAAGCCGAACTGAATTCAACTACTGTCTTATTCCATCCAATATATTACCGACTACTTAAAATGTAGCCGCACCAAACGGAATTGAACTCAATTTGTTGGTAAATGTTTCTAATAAGTATAGTTCGAATTATACAATTTGTTTCATTGATTAATCAGTTATGCGTCCACAAACTTAAATATACTGTTCTGGTCGACTTTCCTCTACAGGAATATTTCTCTTCGCCCGTAATTTAACTGATCGGAAATGGGAGAATTTAGATTTTTCCAATAAAATACAGTGTTTTCTGCGGTAGCCGGTGGCAGACAAATTAAGGATCGATTCAGACTGCACAGTAAAGTGAGTCAGA
This sequence comes from Eucera pruinosa, assembly GCA_028830335.1. NCBI lineage: Eukaryota > Metazoa > Arthropoda > Insecta > Hymenoptera > Apidae > Eucera > Eucera pruinosa. Next base: position 12,833,738 of record JAMYCR010000004.1, on the reverse strand, counting down.
GGGTTGCGTGTCGGTGTCGCGACTGTTCGTCGCCCCGAATGGAAAAGACGAAGGTCTGTCTTGTCTCGGCGGGCGTCGACGGAACGATGTAAGCAAGAAAAATCGTTATAAGCGACGCAGCATTTTTCTTTCGCGGGGGTGTTGCGCTTCTACGTGACCCGGATTCCGCGCAGACAATGGCAGAACGTATCGTTCATGGTAAACGCATCGAATAAATGGCTCTCCCTTTGAGATTTGACATTTTTCGCCGATTTCCTACAAACTTTCGAACAATAACAGACACATTTCAAATATCGATTAGTTGAGAAAAATTGAATAACAGATGTCACTGTAAAAGTTACTCTGTCTATACGACAAAATTGATTAGAAAGTGATAAGCCTGATTCTAAGGGAAAGGGGATGGATGAAATAATTTTCATCTTAAGATTGCCAAACAGAACCTGGTAGAATGTTCCTTTAGCTACGAGAATATTCAGTATTGGATGTAAAGGAATGATGACTAGGCGAAAAAATGCGAGTATAGGGAATGCTAGAATCATTTATTGGCTGGGACACAATGGTTATATATGTAGGCAGAGGGACGGTCTCAGACGGTCTACGTCTACGTCTGCTTCAGGCTGTGTCGCAATTGAGGAGCTTTCTGCCAAAATGGACCATAAACCTGTAGACCCTTTCTCGGTAGATTGTCTTTAACCTTCCACGAACTATGTGGGGCTAAATTAACCCCATTGGTTTTTACATTGTTATAATATTTTTGAAATTGTACGCATATAGGCGACCACATAAATGTTCGTCCGCTTACGAAATTTGGCACAGTATATAAGTAAACAGTCGAAAATGTAGACCTACATAAAACTTGAATGGAAAACACAAAGGTTGATTTTTTTTTAATGTACAATAAGATAATATTTCTAGAAATAGGAATAGGAAATAGAAATTGTTGATTTTGTTTGTATGTACATATGTATTTTTATTTATTACCACACGAGCCAAGTGCGATAGGTGAACGAACACTTATACGTTCGACTGTATTTTTGTAGTTTTTGTAGTGTAGCTGGAGTTGAGGAATTACCGTTTCGTATTAAATGCTATATTGCAGATGAATAATGTTTACGATAAAATCTATTCCATATGGTTCCGAAAAAGAAAAGATATAAGGACGTATACATAGAAATACTTATTGTTATTTTTCCATAATTAATTTAACGTTGCTATTAACAAAAGCACGTATAAAAACATCCGTTCACTAAAATCGAAAAGTAGGCGCAGCTGAATTCAATTAAAAATACAAATAAATTAGTAAATTAATATATTCCTTATTCTTGATTTTATACTTTTAGTTTATTCAGGAAGTTTTTATTTTCGGCGCCATTTTAACTTTTCAATTGATATTACCTAAATCAACAAGATATTGAATTAACCACCCAATCACGCATAATCTAAACATCCCACGCATAGAACGATCAACCTAGATTTCACTAAATTGCTCCGCATAACTTCATCCGCGGCGTTATTACACATAATCTGCTTTGAATTATCCACATAGTCGATAGTACTACTAGCGAACAGCCTATTGTTGAGCGAGGCGATTGAAAATTCAGCTAACTACGATTCGCTTCCCCTCCCATTTTTAATCTTCCAAACGTAGGCGGGTAATAATTTTTTCCTCGAATGTTCTCAATGATCTACGGACAATTCATCAATCCTCGGGACTGGATTTACATTTTTGCAGTTCAAAACTATCATATGTTTGCTGCCTTAATAATGAACGTTCGAGGCGTTGCGATTAACAAAGGCGAACTGAACAAACACGTGTTTTGAGAAAAACGTTTTCCATTTATTTTTCATAAGTGTGAACAAATTTTTCTCTTATAAGAATATTATATTCATATGGAAAATAAGTGAGAAGTCCACAATGAAGACCAACAAGACGCTATAAATCAATTTGGTAACATAAAAACTATCTTTAGCCCCTTGAATGCGAAGCTCTTCAAATCTAAAGGCTCTCTGTAGACGACATAGGGTTTGCGGTAGCGATCGCTACGAGTAATAAGTAAAATCCTGTTTATTTTCGTCGCTACTGCAATTAGAGGAATATATTAAGTACACTGCTATTTTTTACTTTTACTGACAATATAAACTGAAATGTAAACTAACATAAATGCGTCCATAGCACTCAAATAGTTAAAAGCGTAGAGTTCGCCCTTACTACCCTCAATGCCTCCTTTGTTCAATTCATCAGTCAGTTGTAGAATTAATTAATCCTTTGCACTTAAGGGTTCCGAAGCGGGGCTATTTAAAATTTATTTTCAAACACGAGGGCTCCGCTACGCAGACAATGCAAATACTTTCCAGTTCACCATACTAGGACAGAAACAAATCGTAATAACTTCACTTATTCTTACAACAAATCGCAAATTAAATCTATTCAGGTAGGTTTTGTTCATGTAATTGTAAAAAAGGCATCACGCTGAAAGAAGACGCGGCAACCATCCGGAAGCCATGAATCCTAGTGTAAACTCGGGCCGCGAAAGCCTAAAATCTCATGTAAAAAAAGATCTTACTTTTCACTTGAAATAGCTTCGAGTGCGAAGGAAGGTTTTGTTTATGTAACTAAAAAAACTTACTTTTCACTTGAAATAGCTTCGAGTGAGAAAGGTTAACATCGCATGATTTTGTACTGTTTATAGAAAGACTTCAAGCGAAATTGCCCCCAAAAGTCTTACTTAGGTTAGGACTAAATTCACCTATGCCAATTCCCTTTTCTCTGTTTCAGTGTGCAACATAACGCTGGACAGCGGACAGTTATTCAACAAATCAGGTCGTGGCTTCGGGCAAATAAAGTCGCCGTATATTGAAGGGCCCTCGAGATGTACCTACAGGTTCGTTCCGGATGCAGGCCAGAGGGTCGAACTACAGATCTATCGACTGATCGCTATTGGACGACATAACGGCACAGCGTAAGTAACTTTTCTACTATTTCATTATTACAGAGAATGACCATTGAATGGTCCACAGGACCGATCCGTTATGCGGAGATCTGAATATAAATTTTATATTTTATTTCTCTCTTTGAAATGAAAGGGAGCCCGCTCTGATAATTCAAGTCCTAAAAGGGAGCTCGAATGCACAAATAGGTTCGAATTTATGGGAATTCTTCTGCTTTATAGAGGAACAGTGTTCGTATAGTTTTCAATTCAATCCTTATACGGAGAAGTCGCTAAAATATTGAATTGCACTATGTCAAATTCATATTCTTCTTTCGATTCATTTCTGAGGAATTTTAAGTGTTTCAAGACGCCGATAGTAATTTTTATAATCGAAATTTATCGACAGGTGATGCTAATTGCACGTTAAAAGGTTAATTACGGTAAATCGCCCAGTAATCGACCGCATACCAGCGAATGACTATTAGGGAAAAGAAATGTAAATTATAGGCTTAACATTTTTTCATCTCTAATGCGAATTCTATTCGCATTCTCAACAAAATAGAATTACTTTTGAAAACAAAACCCGAATCTTGAGTGAATCTTAAATCATGATTGTATGCAGTAATTCACTAAGCTTTTACACGTATTGCACTTTGTAATTAATTAAAAAATAATATAGGAAGAAAAAGTAATTATACATTTGAGAATATCTAAGTTCAATTTTAACAGGTGGTTTATTGTCATAAATAATTTTATTAAAATATTAACTTAAACGTCTATAATCCAGTGTAACTTAAAAATTACGTAACCATATATTTAGATTTGTTTTTATCGTTGTATTGTAATACCAAATAGTTGTACAGTAATTATTAAATCGTGGTTTTCTTATTGAAATGGAAATTTTGTCTTAATTATAATTTCTTTCATAGTAGAAGTAACTAAAATTCTGATTATAGAGGGTTAAAACGTGCATCAATTCAATGATGATGATGAAAATTATTGTTCCGAGATAGAACCTATAAGTAGAAACATATATTTGCTGTATTTGTTCTCCAATTTGATGAAGAATTATTGTATTCCATCCATTAATTTAATTTGAACAATATTCTATATATTCCTGATATTCGGATTTTTGCGCGACATGCACTCTGCTTTATTATAAATTATTTGTTGTTTTCGTTCAGAGTGGCAATATGCATTAAATACCTTCGTAATTATTGCATGGTTATACACATGTATACTTGCAAAGAGCTGCAAATTAAATTTCAGGATGTACAAAGGAATTGGTATTGCAATGGACATCATCGAAGTAAAATATAGCCGTTTCAATTGACTGTAACTATTTTCAATCACAAATAATTGATTATATTTTTAAAAAAAATATCAAAATTTAACGATACACCATTCTATCATGGGATTGAAAATATTCGACCGATAGGACAATGTTGTTCCTGCCTGCATTTTATTTAATTAAAGGCAAAGCTGGAAACGCAGACGAATAACGTGGTAACAATATTTTCCCCGTATGGTCGCGTTGATATAATTGCTTCGTTAATGTAAACCACGAGGAACGATGGAACAATACACATTGATCCAGCCATTCAACATTAATCAAAAATGTTTTTAATCCGAACAAGCACATCGTTCTCGTTGCATTCCTGTTTTGTTTTTTTTCAATTAAATTAACATCCTATGCGCGAATGCGCGTGCGCGAAACTTCGGTCAACTTGACTTTGGTCAAAATGCAATTTGTCAATCTGAAAATTGTTATTGCAATAAATCTCGTTTCGCGGTATTCGTTCTATTGAATTTTTTTCATGCGCGAGACAATTCATTTCTCGTTACACGTGTCACTTGACACATGAACAGTAACAGGATGGGAAAGAATTGGCCAACGCGAGGGCGTTGTTTAAAGCTTCATTATTCAAAGCATGCATGCCACTTACGCAGAATTAACCGGAATAAGCGAGTTAATTATTGTAAATTTACGGAATGTTAGTTGCAATGTTTATTTTTGCGGAGTTAGTGAAATTTAATTATGCTCTGCTTGTATTCAAAATATTGCCCTTCGCTAATTACAGCAACGAGAAAATAATTAATTCTGTTATAGCGTAAACATCGTTATTGTTTAATCAATATCAACCAATATTAGACTAATTTGTAGTTTAGCATGCAACCTGTTTAAAATTCATTCCAGTTCAAATAGCTACCCGCTGGGTTTATTAAATTGTACCGTTTGATAACAATTATGAACATTAAACTGTATTGTCATGTTAAATACAAATATAGCTTTATCCCCCATTCTAAATTAACATGTATATTGTTCCTAATTTTAACTCTTAATTCATTTAAAAGTGGCAGTAATCGGGACGTCTACCCTATTTACAAAAGGGCGGTAAAAATAGCGTTAAAAGCCCCGATTACGGGATGCCGCCCGAACGAGGAATCAAAGGGGAGACTTTCCAGTGGCCGATATGATTGGAGATCGCTCGTGTCGATGGCCATTTCAATTTGTCACACTTCCGCTTCTACGGGACGACCATTGCCGCCGCACTTAAGTTCCCCTCGACGCGTGTAGACGGAGCAACGCGGTTTGAGTACCGGCCGACCAGTCTGCAAAGAAAATTTACTGTTTCTAGAAGCGTCTCTCTGCCCCAAACCAGGATAACCGACAAAGTTCTTGGCGAGTAGGAGAGTCCTTCGACAAGCTCCACAAAAGTTCCTACAATTTTTCGACCGGACTCACACTCTACTTTTGCTCCTTCCATCTACCGGAGTCTGAGTTTAGAGGGCGAATGCACGCCGCGTTTCGGGTCGATTTTCTTCGAACAGCTTGCGTCCATCAGCTTGTTCAGCTTTTGAGTCGAAATAAATTTAACAGTGAAACTATCAGTCGGTCAATTGACCGATTAGCAATTTATCATAGATTATAGATGATTATTTTGCAGCGATGCGCTTTTGAGAATTATTTCATAAAGATTTGCTTCACTTGGAACATATATTTGTTTCAAGTATCGATCATTTTTATTTCTATGGTACAAATAGATACACTTTAGTTGTTGGTAGCTTTAGTATTAAATAATTTCGTAACTTCTTTGCATAATCACTTTTAGTCGGTCTTCAAAATTAAAATGAAGAGTGAAATTAAGAATAAGGTGAAGAATTTTTTAATATTATGTTGTAAAACTGGTAGGGATATTTTTTCTAAATTGCAAAAATGAATCCTCACGGAATTTCACTTTTAATAGTGTTTCGCATTTACAATTACTACATTTTAATAATAATTTTGTTCAACTTTTGTTAAGTCAGCGTTCCACTTTTGCATTCAGACATTTACAAGATTTCCATGCTCATGCATTTCTACAATTCTGCGTTTGTACTTCTATAATTATGTCCACGTTACGCGAGGAAGTTTGCTTGAGAAAAATTACGGGAACAAATTCCGTATTCTTGATTTTTTCCTCAGGTGTTTCGCATTCTTCTCCGCTTGTATTTCGTTTTAGAATTCATACTCTCCGTCAAGTGCTTTCTAAAGGGTAGAAAAATCACGTTCCCTAACAAAGGACGAATATATAGGGGCTGCAAATACGGGGAAGGAAGAAAATGAGCTCGGTGAAAGTAAAAATAATCGTTCGCACGAGCCGTGGCTCCAACGTATTGTTAGAGTAGCAATAATTCCGGATAAACTCGATAAGCCAGGGAAATGGAATACACATTATGGCTTTTCGATACCTTCTTTCGCGCCTTTGTCCATAAATAACTTAAATCTGACATTCACCGCCGTAACGCCTCGATATATAGCAGCAAACAAAATGGCACTTAACCTGTCCACTTTCCTTTCTCTCTTGTAGAATCTCAGATCACCGTAAAACTTATTACCAGAGAAATTTTACAGGCATTTTCGCAAAAAGGATTAAAAATAAAGAAAAGAGACGCGCTTAATAAACGATCATGAACTAATGCACCTTCGCTGGCAAAGGATGGAATTTTTCTGCAAGAACAGAGAGAAATTACAAACATTTAGCATTCACGGGGCTGTTCATTACCACCATCCTTCTTTCGCGGTCGGGCCGCTTTATTTTTCAAAGTTGAACGATTTATCACTGAGCGTGTCCTCCTTTAACTAAAAGCGCCGCGAAAATGGAACTTGTAAAAAATATAAAAGCACGCTCGAAGTTTGCCCGTTAACGAAAGCGAGCCGTAGCGGTGGCTTGAAGCGAGAAATATCGTTACGCTCGCGTGGCATGGTCGACCATGTTCGCCTTTTACCTGTTCCTTGAACGTTGCCGTTTGAGAAACTGCAACGGTACGTTGGAAAAATTGCGAAACCGACGTTTTTCCAACGCTGGGCTATTTCTTACGCGAGATGCTACTCGAGAACACGTTAATGCCCTGTTGACTGTATCAGCGCCACGCGTGCGTTGTAAAATTTATTATAACACGCGACGGACTTCCGATGATAGTAGTTTCGGCTGCGCGAATGTTTACGAAAGTTAAACGATTGCAGAGTACATTGAAAAGTAACGATTCTACGCGCCGTGAGATTTGGCACTGATCGCAAAAAAGACTTCGACTACTTTCGGTAATGAGTTGCAAGCATAAAAGTGAATGTAACAGTTGCTTGCTGGATGTCTCACCAGATACGGGGATAAGCTACTTAACGCTCGCCTGTGAGTAAGAGTCTGGGAATACTACTTATAGGCTTCTCGTTGCCTTTGTAAATTCTCTTTCATTTCGATTACTTTAATGTAACGTAGATGGTTATTATTTAAAAAGTCTTAGGTTATTTATTTAATTTAGAAATTTGGACTTTGTAAAAGTATGAAAACGTCGTGTAAACCCTTTCGTTGTGGACGTTTACTAAACCATTCCGGTACGTGTTAGGGTTTACCATCATCAATTTGTGAAAGTCTGAAACAAAACATCAAAACATAATTAAAAATCAAGAAAACACGCGGAGTCACTTAAAAACACAGTCACAATAAGATAAAAAGTACTTTGACAAATTGGTGTTGGTATTTACCGAAATATGTGATAAAAGTTCGAAATGAAAGGATTTACGAAATGTTTTCGGTCTTTTACTGCTTTATAACGGTAAATGCTAGGATTAACCAGTAAAACCTGGAATTTACTGTAGGAATGCGGGATTGCTACAGATGGTAGTTTAAATGAATAAGTATTTATTCATGAATCAAAAAACTTAATTACAATGCTTCTCTAAACTCAAACTCTTTACACACTATCTCTCGCACTCTTGAAAATTCTCTCTCGACTCACTACTTGCTATCTCTCTGAAAACTTACTCTCAATTATCGCACGTGCGTTTTCCACGCGTCCTATATTATTACACGCGTTCATTCCCTCTTATTCTATCTCTCTATTTCTTTCACTCATCTCAGACATTCGTAAAATCCAGTCAGTCACGTCCTCCTACATTACCAATTTTCGAGTTTTCACAGTAATATATATATATTTAATAGCGAAAGGGTTAACAACAAATTCCACTGAGATCTCAATTTTCCATTCGAAGTGCACAGATAGGTGTGACCACATAATACCCATTCTACCTAAATCTTATTACATACACGCAAACAAAGATGAAAGGCGTCGCACTCGTCTAAGAAAAGGCTACCACTTGAACGACACATTCAAATATTTACCCAGCTGAATTCCCCATTGCCACTCGGTACATTTCTATGGAAGGAAGGCGTCTTAGCGTCGATGTTTCTTCGTCGCTCGTCTCGCATACCCATGGACAGATAGGAGGCGTGCGGAGTGAAATTACGTCGCTCAACGGAATACTATTAAGTGAGGCAGCAGAATAGAATGGGCCCTGTGGGTGATGGATGACCTTAATTTTGCTATGATTACCGGCGGCTCGGGAATTTGTATGAAAATCGCTCAGGGCTGCTTCTTTCACGATCCTGTACCTTCGTCCAACCCCTTTCACCCCTTCTACCACCGACGTTCTCCTTTCTTCCGCTCGCGGGTCCCCATATTTTTTAATCGTCCTCCCGTTTCTCGTTAATTCAAGATCGTCGACTCGAACGACGCTGATAGACGCTTATGAAAGTCACGTAATTTCGAAGCCGAGGAATTTTCATTGCGTCAGCGGATAGCTCTTTCGGACTAACATATGAGTAAGCGAATTTGATTTCACGCGAAGGCAAGAACGACGACAGGATGTAATCGCGGAGGAAACAACTATGGGAATGCTGGTTCTTGGGAACATTAATATTAAGATTTCACGGTGCACAAGTTTCTTTCATTATGCCACCACTGCAGTATTTACACGTTCTTTCCTGGTTTTCTTTAGCTTCCTCTGCTAGCTTACATTTTCTTGGCAACGTCACCTTACGCGTTCGTATCTTGTTTCTCGTATTTCGCTATTATACCTCGCGACTCTTAAAATATCCTTCCCTCTACAATACCTCGCTTCTGCATAAAGAAGCATGTATATTCCATCCCTCTTGAACACCAAGCTTAACTCTCAAGCCCAAATTAACTCCCATAAAAACCAGCCAATTTTATCTCTGAACCATCAAACGAATCTAATTCTACTCCCACTCTTGCCGTTACACAGTTCTCCATCATATCATCCCGTGGCGCGCAACCATCCGTAAGACAAAACCAGTCGCCCATTTCTCCGTAAAGGATCCTTTGTAACCCATTCGCTTTCTACGAAGGGCCACTCGAAATTCGCCCGACACAACCACTCGTTCCATTCGTAGGGCTGTCATTCACGTCTGCGCGACGAGAACGGGTGCCAGTTAAGCTCGTGCACGAAACGCGTACAAAATTGATGCTTAATGCGCCCGCGGTTCTTTCTCGCGCTGTATTATGATGGTAATCTCGAGAAGCACGAGGCGCCGGTGTTCCGGGTCGGTGTATATAACAGGGCAGGCTTCGAGTTGGCCAAGGATGGAGACGTTGAACGGGCTAGGCGATAAAACTCGGAGACCGCGCACGATGTTCGTTCAACTTTAACGTTCCGCGCAAAATGCCGTGGCGTATTACACTTAAACTCGCACCGTTCGTGCCCGCTCTCTGTTCCGTAGCAGACCCTCCGCTATTATGCAACTCGTTTTCGTTTCCGTTTCACAATGCTCGAATCGTTCCTTTTTATATCGGGCTTGCTGCGATGGTATAGAGAACGTCCTGTCGCAGATGGTCTTCTAACGCTCATAGGATGATATCTTTGTTTAGTCGAAGAAACGCGTGATTACGTTCTTAACCTCTTGCCTTACAATAGCGAGTATAGCTCGCGATGCAGATCACGGCCTTAAACATTACAATATTTAACTTCAGTTAGTACAAAAAATATATCAGTAAGTGAATTTTTAGTACTAGTAGTCTGCATAAATTTAGCGAAATTTTAGCTGTTTATTTCAGATAAAAATGGAGCTACAACATTGCTGAGATTTTTCACTGTTTCAGTTTGCATTTAACAGTTTCGTCTATTTGTTCATTATTCTACTTAAAATATGTACGCCTAGTGAAGTGGCTTCTCATTCTACTTAAAACTTGTCTGAATAATGTCTTATTCTACTCAAAGTATGCCCAACCAGTGTTGTCTTGTAATTTCTGCAGCATAATACCCGGAACGCGTTTAATTATTAAAATGCAATAGCGAGAGAGTTAAAAACTAACTTGCATTGTGTCCTTGATGGAACAATTAATAATTCTTTTTGTGTATCACTCTATTTTTGTAAGTATTCTCTTGTATCTGAGTAAAGTACCGTTTCACTCCGGTTTGGAAGTTGTTTCATGGAAAGGGAAGCTTTGTCTGGCAGAATAAAGCTTAAAGTAACTTGTTAGCAAAGATATCCTAATTCAGACGGTCACTGCTTATTCTACAGCTTTGTTTATTATTTGGTAACGAGTAATTTGCCTGCGCAGCCAGCCGAGATTCGCGTCATTTGTCGTCGTAAAGCTGTAACTCACTTGTCTGGGTTAATAATGCGAAATGCGTGCTCGCAAAAGTTGCAAAACGACAGTAAGATAATGTCAATGTGAAGCGTATAAATGCCTTGAACACGCGTTGGCTTTTATCGTTCTACATTGTGCATACACATGGACTAATAATAAATTACTTTCCATGCAACTCTTCCAGCATAGCACTGTGCTTATGACGTAGGTACATTCATCAGAATAGACGTATTTATCTGGCTATTCGAAACAAATTCGACCTATTCCAACCATGACGCACGGCTACCATTGCAAATTTCCCTATCTGCAAAGCTAACATTCAAAATTATCCCGTTGTCAAGTGTTGCCATTTGTAGACTCATGAACCTAGGACAAAGTGTATTCAAACTCTGGAATTTTCCCCGGACGGTTATAGTTATTTCTTAAATTGCTTTATAATATAATACTTAATTTCTTTTCCGAGTACAAGCATTCCGCTTCATTACCACTTATAACATAATCTTATTATACCACGATATATATATATATCATGAAATTAACATAACGCAGCTTACAACCTGCATAAAATATCATATGTCAACCAAAAACACAGCTTATAACCTATATATAATATCGTATTTCAAAGAAAGAGATATATATTATTCCTTACTTATGTTATCAACTATTTCTATCGTATAATTGGCATGATTTACAAATATACATCTACTCTTAAATAGTTGCATTGTTGTATTTAGGCAATAATCTGCATCGCGAGCTACACTCATTATTATAAGGCAAGGGGTTGAAATGTTAAAATTTATTCACCTGTAATTTTATTTTAACACTCGCCGTATTACGCCCGGTCAAATGACTGGTTCTGAAACATTTAATTGAAGCTTCTACATTCATTCTTCTTTCGTTCAATTAATTTCATGACAATTCTTTTATTCTCGGTCGGTGAGCCAAAAGAACAGATAACGCGAATCGAGAAACGATCGTCTCAAACATCGCGAATCGACGACTGAACTCGTTGGCAAATGTTAACTCGGCAGCCAACGATCGAACAGCGTTAAAGTAGATTATAGCTAACGTCCCAATCGATAATCTTCGAAAATTCTATCAGCCTTTCACGTTGCAAACAGGCAAATAAACCCGAAAAAAGGGAATTAATTTACCAGTGTACGGGGTAATTTAATTTTGAACCGGGTACTCTCGCCGATATGAGCGAAAGCCGACGGGCCGCCATTTGTTTCATGTGCACTCGAAAAAAGCGAACTTGGCCGTGCCGTGCAACGATAATTCCCGTTCAAAGAGTTCATCTCGTTTCAGCATCACGGAGGGCCAACGGCTCGTTGCGAGAGAGTATTATACCCGAGGCCAGGGTTTAAGTAGCTTCATAAATTACGTCACTTTTACGGCGAGATTACCTAATCCGCAACGGAGGTGGGCTTCTCGTGAAAGCGGAGCTTCATCGTCGGCTGTCGTTGTAAACTTGCCCGGACAAAATGCGTGATGGCGTCTCAAACAATTTTCGTCTGGCGAAAAAGAGATCTCGTTTTTTCATCGTGAGTTGAATACTTTTAGAATGCACAGTCCATTCAGTATTGTGTAATTTTGCAGGATTTTTTTGTGTACTCGTTAACTCCTAACGTTGGAGTATTCAAACGAATTTGACTGTGCAGAGTGTGAATAATTTTAAGATCAAGATGGTAGAATTTTGGTGAACAGATACTGAAAGTATATTAACTCTGCTGCAGTTTTTAAGATTCTATACAATTCAATCACATTCATCTTCCTTTAGAAAGGTTTTATAATTTTGAGAAAAAGCATCTTTAACATAGAAGATTGGTAACAAGATTTTCATATCTGGCTCAAAACTGAGAAACGTTTTAGAAAAATAGGAATACGTTTGGGACAAAAATAACCCAAAGACCGCAGCAGGGTTAAATAAAATTATGTATTATCGTTGAAAATCTTCTTTTTCGTTAAGAGGACCGAAAAGTTGGCAAAGAATGGAAGGATCCTTTAATTACAGCAGAAGTGGATCGAGAGAGGAGAAAAATGATTTCGGTACAGTTCGGCTGTTGGTGGAAGGTTTCGCGGTGGTTTATCGATCTGCAGCCACTCGTGAGGTTCGCTGAAGAGCGAATTCTCCATCCTCCATCGGCATATATGCGAGATTTCCCGTCATAGCAGCTCCCGTTAATATTCGGCTCGAAAGAAACACTCGACACTGACGCGATGCCAATTACATGCACGGCCTGGATTTCATGTCCCTTGCTGATTCGCTTCTAGGAGCTAGGAAGCTCCGAAAAATCCTTACTTATCTTTAACTGTCTCAATTTTCTCGAAAACAATGGATATTGCTATACAATATGATTTACCCTTTCAACGTTGATCAAAACGATTAAGTGCAGCAATTAAAGACGATTATAAGTAGTATCAAATTTGGGAAAAATGAGTATATAATTTATAAAATAGTTTATACTTTATAAATAAGAAAAAATTAAATACACTTAAGATTCATTTCTATAATAGGGTCCAATAAAAAAAAGTTACTGAAAACTATAGCGATTATTGTTTTTTAGTAAAATAGAACAATGTGTTCATTTATGATTGGATGCGTAAAAATTTCTGCAAGCGCCTAATAGTTTATAAATGCCCATATAACGTGGAGGCTCAACAGTGAAAGGATTAAATGAATATTGTTACATAAATGCACGGAACCAATATCTGGAAATCGTAGGAAATTAAACGTCATGGAAAAATATTTATAAAATAATGAAGTACCTCGAGGAACGTTTGTTGAAATAAACATCGATGGTATGTTAAATTCGATACCCAATTGTATTACCTTATTTTTCATTTCAAATCGTCTGCCTCCGATTCCCTTAGGATATTTTACATTTTTACAGTCAATAACCATAAATGTTTCGCGTATATCGAAATGTAATGTTCGTGAAATCGCATGCAGAGATCCGCAAAATTAAAATAGCACTACGATAGCGCGAACATGGTTAATAATTCGCGTGAGCGTATAAAATCGATAAAATATGGGGGATTTGGTGGGCCGAGTGAAAACGAGGAGATGCAAAAGTCTGGGGATTAGAGATAGAATCCTAAACTACGGATAAATGGTTTGTACGATCGTTGCGCGCTGCGATCCAGGTAAATTCGATGGGCGTAATGCACGGAGAATCTAGCTAATAAATAATGGGACCATTGTTTCGTCCGTTGCAGTCGATCGTAAAATCGCGCGGCGCGGCGGCCGATCTGCAGCTGCATTATTTCCATGGGTCGCGTGGACGCTTGTCGACATCGATCGGATGGAATTTGTTTGATGCGATCAATTGTCTCCTGTCCATTGTTCCCTGGCCATCAACATTTCTCTGGTCACGTGGCACGATACCTTGAAAAACGCGCCATTCGAATCGACTTCCCTTTCACAAGGAGAATTATCATCGCGCGCACACTTCGACGAAATTCATCCTCTAATTACGTTCCATTCGGGCATCGTTTTGTCTTCGTACTTTAGAAATTTTGTACGCATACATTTGGATTGAAAAATTCCTTGAGAGAGTAAAAAACCAGGTGGCTTATAAAAATAGGTAAAAGTTCTCTTTAGTGACATAAGTATTAAGAAGAATAACGAAATTCTTTCAGCTAATGTTAAGCAACACCTTACCTTTATTTTCGTGCAAGATTTGTTACTTTAACTTAAAAAGCGAGGGAGTTGTATAACGTCATCTACCGATATGTTTGGTAAAACCTTATCAGATGGCATCCAGTAGATTTCAGGGATTATTCATTTCATTGACTTCAAATTTGTATACACATTATTTCTTATAAAGGTATTTAAAATGTAGCGGACGATTTTTCAATCCGTTTGAAAAATAAGCACATGGCGATCTTCTGAAGAAGAAGAACCTGCTTTTGCTGAGAAAATTCAGCTTCATGTGCTTAGAACATTTTTTTAAATTAAGATAAAAGGAAAATTGTACTCTACACTGTGGATAATCCTATAATTCATAACATATTCAAATTTCAAGTTAATCAAATTAAGATAATATTCTACACTTCTGAAACTTTAATACAATGTACAAAGGGATATTCAGTTTTTGATACCGTTCGATTTCCGCGGAATTAAAGATAGAATTGGGTTCTAGTAAGAAACTTTGTGAGAACACAGGAAGAAGCTCCGCAAGTCAATGCTTTATACTCGTTATTAGTGGGATATGGTATACCGCGAATCGCTTCGAGGGGATATTATATATCAGATGATAAATTCGAATCACTTCAAACATAATTAGAAGTCTAAAGCTCATGAAGATGTTAATTGCCTTGGAAGCCTTGAAAGTCTTGAGAGTCCTGATAGTCTTGGAAGTAACGCAATGCTCAAATATGTATAAAGCTTTCAAAGTGTAGTAAATTTGATAACACTTGCTACGCGAAACAAATCTCCATTTCCGTTGTATTTCTTCAAGTAGCTTTTGTAAAGGTATTGTAGGATCGCGCTGGCGGGAATCGAACTCAGAACTTCGGGTCACTCTAATCGATCGCGTTAACCACTACGCCACAGCCCCGCTGGGACTTTACTGTGTCTAACGTCCCTATTCGGCATATACCGTCTTTCTCTATTGGGTCTAGAAGGGTTCACCATCGTACAATATAAATTTCCATAAATATCCTCAGTCTACGTATAACAAAAGAACTTTCCATTCGTAAAAGTTAGAAGTCGTCGTTATGATGCCTGGACGAGTAGTCGAATGCTAAAATTCGCGGGCAAGACAAACGTCCGCTGAATCAAACGGCAATTAACGTACCGTGAATTGCACCAACCGCATCATTGTTTCCAATTCGAGGTTTGACCGATCCAGCTCGATGCTGGAGTCCATAGGGCATCGTAGAATAGCGAGCGGAGGGCCGGTGTTTTCAGGAAACTTTAGATCCAATTGCCGAACTTTCTGCATTACGACAATGCCGCCCGAGTTCGAGGATTCATCGAGCTTGTGCGCGCGAGTAGCAATAAATGAGAAAGAGGCTGGGTTTGAGCGTTGGAGTAGGAGCTGGTCAGGAAAGAGGGTAGACATTCCGGTGGCGCGGCTCTACCGCTGATTACACGCTCCGCGACTGAGAGAAATTTGTCTCGCCAGAAATAAATTAGTTAATGGATCGTTTGTTGGTCCTTCGCGCCGAATGGAGAGAGGACGTCGGCCGTTTTCTGCTATCTCCAGCAAGAAGAAATACTGTCTAACTCGACCGCTATCTCATAAAACGGTTGCTCTCTTATTCTACTCGAAAGCTATTGCGAAAGTGGTCCAAGCTTAATTCGTACGTAACTTGGACGAGATCCGAAATTAACTCTTTGACTGTGGCGCAATATCCGTGTGATCTAAAATAGTTACTTACGAAAAGGTTAACTTAAGTTTAAAATAGTAAAATGTTGTATTATTGTTAAAATAAACCTTCAAGTATTTTTACGTAATGGTAAGTAAACTGCGGAGTTTTATGCACAATCATATTCTTGATAGCATGACTAGCGGAATGGAAGATGAATACAGATTCATTTTACCCCTCAAATATAATAATGTGTGCCTTACTTTGGATATTTTATATAATTTTCCATATTACGTATATCCTGTACTTTTCATCGTAGTTAAATTTCCTATAAATGCATAAAAAACCGCAATTTAATGATACGGTAGGATATTAATGTTTGTTGTATTATAAAAACATTACTCGGCGTATATATCGTATTTCGCAATAAAAGAATTAACTTGAACCCAACTTAAATTTAACCTGAAGCTAATTTGTATCTGACCTGTTACTGGCTACGAATATTTACCAACGTAGCTTCATATTTTAATTAGCTAAATTAAACAAATGTAAATTCAATGAAGATTTACTTCTTTTTGCAGATATATTACGCATACAAATTAATTCGTTGCCTTTATTTAAATGTTTTGAAGCTTTTATTAACTTGAAAGCATCATTCCTTTACTAAAATGGAATTTATAAGTTGTACATGATAGAAATTATTTTGAGCATCAAAATTATATTTGATTTTCCTTGGATATATATATATTCAATTTTAGATATGTATTAATTTGTACATCTAATAATTGTAAATAGTTTATTTTGAATATTTTCCGCATGCATACATAAAAATCCACAATTTACTGATTACTGCCTTATTCTATTTAAAGTATGTCTGACTGGTTTCTCATTTCATTTAAAGCTTATCCGATCACTGTCGAATTCTACTTAAAATGTAACCCGCACCAAACTCTAAAATTGTATTAATTTATCGATAGCAACGCGACAACGTTTGTGAAATTTACAACGCAACGTGGCCGGATAATAATGCAGCAACGTTGACGTAGAATTTCATCGACGATAGCCGTAAACAGTGTTAATCAAGAAGCAATTTCGAGGAGAGATGGAAACGTGGATTTAATTTCAGGGGCTGAGGATTTAAAGAGTGGGCGAAAGGAAGATGGACACGGTAGGGCGCAATGGCTCGCGGAGATCGCGGGATTTATAGCCAGTACGTAATTGATGATGTAGCCGGGTGAAATAAAATCCGATTGAGCGAACGCAACCATTGTCGTGGCCGTGCTGATGTTACAGGAAAAATTTGTTGCTTTCCAGTCGGATATATCGAAAGGTAGATTCTTTGTTCGCGCCTGACCGAGTTGGACCGAGTTCCTTTAAGGCATTGAGTTTTCAATGTGCTGGTCTTTTTATTCCATTGTCAAATCGATATTTTTCCTCGAGATATAAAACTATGAAAAATAAGGGGAGGGAAAATTGTCTACATTTGTGTTACAAATGCAACTTGGTAGTTGCGTATTACTTGGAAAAATTGCCGAATTGACTGTATTCTTTTCTTCTGCTATACTATAGTCTACTTTCGCTATATGTAAACTTTATATTCACTACGAAGTAGGTAAATTGAGCCTTGCTAATGCAAACTACCTGTAAAATGCGATAAGAAAGCGCGCAATCAATAGATAACTTGTTGCAGAGGAGTATAGCGCTCCAATAATAATGTATAGCAATGATTCTTAAACTTTTCGGTCCCGCAGCCCAGTTTTGAAAATAGTACGCAAAATAGCAAAATCAAATAGCAAAATTCTCAATTCGGATAAATGACCGTGTTTTGTTGGGTATCTTAATTACAATAATTAATTACCAACATCTAAAGTTATTCGAAAGAAAACTTGTGGCTTTTTAACGAGATAACCCTTGGTCTCACGTATCGGCGCAATTTTGGGAAAATGATTAAATCTTAACTGGAATATTCTGAACGTAGGGATATTATATTATCATTTACATTCGTTATCAACAATGAAAATGTTATTAATGATCAAGAATTTAATACAACAGAGGAATAAAGGAACTACTTGGAGGAATTCATTTCCGAGAAACATGAAAAAGGTCTATGAAATTACTCAATGTCGTATACAACATTGTACAATAATATAAAACATCTATCATTCTATACTGCATTTGAATATTCCTCAAATATCGCTACGAACTTTTCGAACAACCCAATACATTATTTAACACTTGTCTGATCAATACAAAACCTAACTACTTAAACGATTAACCCTGCTATTCGCCTTATTTACCCATCAAAATTATGCTTTTTTGATTTACACTAAAATGAAGAACGAATATACGATACTTCGGGAATATTATTGTTTGTATGAGACATAAAAATCTCAAATACATTGAATATTAAGAAAAAATATGTAGAAGAATAATACCAAAGAACAACAGGGTTAACCCTTTGCCCCACAATAACGAGTCACACTCGTTCTAAAAATCATGGCATAGATTCAACTAAAACGAATGATATTGAAGGTGAAATATAATTTGAACTCTAATTGTAGCATTCGTTTATAAAATTTGGGGTTGTCGAATAAAAATCGTTTATAATATTTAAATGATTCGTGTACAAAATGATATGAAAACAGTGCTCAACTAACACTAGCATGCATAAGTAATAAAATAATCGTAGGGCAAGGGGTTAATAGTCTCCTTTTCCAAATCTCTTCAGCCTGTCCTTATTTAACTCTCAAATAGATAACTTTTTCCCAGCTGCATCGTAGTTAATATAACGATCGGTTACGACTGAAACTGGCAAAAATAATCAAATCTAACCGTGCGAATGCTGGCTAAATGCCCGGTATAAAAAAGTGGAAAGTGGGGCAAAGTTTTCATCGATTCGCTGATCGTTTGCACCGTCACAATTTTCTGCGCGCCAGATCGATGCTGGATTAACCGAACTGGATCGATGAGCCCATGCAACGATTCGCGGCACGCAGTTTCATGGTGTTCGAAGGGAGGTTGAACGAGGGTGGAAGAGGAGCGTGTTCCAGTGGCACGCAGCGAGCCGCGTCGCTGCGCCCAGAATCGTTTCGATCGTTAGAAATTTGATTTCACGCTGGTCGCATCCATAACATCCTCTCTGGGCGTGCACACAAGGGCATAAATGGTAAACGTGAGGGACAGCGATGGAGTATGGAAAACAGGAGTTCGCCAGAGGTGTTATACGGGGTGGGTCCGGAAAATGACGAGCTTCGCGCTTCCTCGTAATCTAATCGAAGTTAGTAGGCTGTAATCGTAAAATACAGGCGCCGAGCGGTCAGAAATTCGTACCGCTGCATCCATGCTCGCGGAAATGATTCGTCGCGAGGCTAATGTCACGTCACCACCTTTCCAATGAAACGCGCACGGAGATAGCCTCGCGGAAACAGAAATGGAGTCCAGTGGTCTGGCATAAATTCACTACGAATCGTGCTGCCTGAAAATTTGCCGATCCTTGGTGGACGAAGAGATCTTCGAGGTTTTCTATATCGGAGCCTTTGTTAGGAATTCAAGGGACTGGTATTAAAAGGTTTTTTCGAATAACGCGTCAGTTAAGGGCTGAGAGAAAACGTATGAAACACGGAAAATACCTCGGAAGAATTGATATCTTTGTAGAATTAAGTGAACTTTAGCTACACGTATTCTTTTAAATACATTATTTGGTTAATGTTTTGTTTATTAGTAGACTGCTGGGAACCTTTATGCAAGTTCATTTGTTTTTTTAACAGAAACAAAAAAAAACGGAAGCAGAGTTGGGCATTATTCGAATAAAATTACGAATGAATTCTTCGAATAACATTTTATTCGAATAGCCTTCGGAGAGGAAATATCGATTAAACATATTTGAAGCAAGAAAGTGACCAAAGTTACGAAAAACGTAACAAAATTTTCTCGTCTTCATAAGACAAGGTTGGGCATATTTTATTCGAATATTTCTTCATAATTTATTGCATGTGTTCTTCGAATAGAATTTTATTCCAAGAATTTATTCTAATGATATGCCCAACTCTGAACAAAAGTTAAACATTACAAGATGTATTACCATGCATTCGATATTTTGCGTAGATTTACACATCGCATGTATTTTTTACTCTCTCGCGTTTCTAACTTTGCTGTGAACGCATAACGTCTATTTACTATGAGCCAACAAAAACGATTTTTATCGGGAAAAAATTTATGTGGGCTGAAAAATAATAACAAATGTAACGAATTTGTAATATTCCTAAATATTATCGCCGCTTGTTGTTGACGCTCTAAAATCAATCGAATGTTGATGAAACAACGCGTGAAAAGCAAACGGTGTGTTTTTCAGCGTTCGGAGTATTCCATCGTAGCTGGGAGTCTCTGTTGCTTAAAATAAACAAAAGGCGGGTATTTATTTAACCAAAATCGAATAAAAACTGGTGAACACTTTACACGAGCCACCCAGTATGGACGCTACAGGCGTCGTCCCTCCGCCCTTTCATTTTCTGTTACAGCCTTCCGTATCTACCTGGCGTAACGAGCACACTGGCAACGCGAAATAACTCGTATAAATCACCGATGCCTGCGTACACACATTTCACACGATTCCAGCCGTCGAGCTGGCAATGTTTTAATAAAACCCAACGAGGCCCAATTATTCAACTCACCCCCGCCCGCCTGAATTCCTTTCAACAGTCCTGGACTCTTTTATATTTCCGACACCGAAACATCAGCCAATCTTCCGTGCAAAGAATTCTGCATATCGTTGTTTCCTACGTTTCGCGTGAACGTTGTAATAATGACGCGTTCTACTAACGAGTGAAGGTAGCCGTTTCATTTCGTTAATCATAACGGTATTTCACCATTCTTTCGTATATTTGTACTTTTTGGAGAAAGTACAGAGAATGGAATTTTAAAAATATTGGAAAATACAGGCGAAAGGGATGAAATGTAAAGTTTAGCTATTAGAAATTGCTTTGATACAGGGTAAATGGCCCAATTACCGTGTCCACTTCCAATTATCAGGCAATGAATACGTTTCTTAAAAATTAATAAGAAGTATACAATAATTGAAGCAATATATATCTTTGAATAAGCTTTAAGTATTTACTTATGAATGGAAATTAAAAGCATTGCAGTAACCTTTGTTTAAACAGTGGATTTTCGGAAATTTGAAACAGTGGATTTTCTCCGTTCTGTTATCGAAAGTGTTAAGCTACAATAATTAATCAGAGACTAATAAAATAAAGATTTCATTGCGTGATTCGATCAATGTGAAGTCGAAAAATGCTGTCGCAAACTGATCCTTTCATCCAGCGTTTGTGCGCAGCTTGGAAATTCGTTCTCTCATTTTATTGTTAAAGCGGTTTCGTTTGTTCGCTCCTCGGCAATCGTTATCGCGAATCAAGCGGGCCAAGTTGGACAGGTCTTAGCATCAGCCGTGATTTTCTGGAGCTGTCATCTCGTAACATTACCGAGAACAGCGCATTCGGAAACTGGCTGTGGCACGAAGCAAATGTCAGGTGCCAAAAGCACGTATAGAAGTTTGACGCAATTCTGGCATGATTTAACAAAGGAAAACCACTACATTTGGGAAGAGGGAGATGGGTGAAAGTGTAAAGGAAAATTCGGGAATCGTGTCTTTCCCAGTTTGCCATTCCGAATTTATGCAAGCGGAATAAATTAGCGTCAAAGGGAGAAATTGTACGGGGAACACAATTGTCCTTTGACTTCTCCTTCAGTGATCTCTGCTTGATCCTCATTCTCTTGGCCACTATTTCTGCGTGACTTTTCCTTTTCTTTCCTTTTGTTTTTGGTCTTTCGTGATGGTTATTCGATATTTTGCTTCTCTTTCCAAACAAAGAAAATTTATTACAGGTTTGAGGTAACATTCGCAAACTTTTTAGATGTAGTTAGATGTGTTAAAACCACTTTTGTCGACAAATTAAATATTTATTTTTAACGAGATAAAGTATGTTTCGTGTCTTAAATATAATTGATATTCTTCTCCAATATTTATGCATTATAATGCATTTATAATAGAATGCGTAAAATATTTTAAATTTAAACTGTATGTTGAACATATTAAACATGTAATAAATTTGCTCGTTGGTGCACCTAATACATAGAAATGGAAAAATAATTGGAAGTACAAGGGGATTATGGTGACCGATAACAGAAGTGTTTCGTATTATTTAGAATGTGCAAGGTTCGAGATATTTGTTCTGAAATTTTCATCTCGTTCATGGGAAATCCACTTGTTACGATTAATTCACCAGTTGGACAAACTCGCGAAGATTTTCAATGCATCGTAAAGTAGTCCAAGTGGAAAGGTTTACAAAAACAGGGGGATGAAAGTTCGCGAGTTTCCCTGTGAAGTTAAGTATTTCGCAAAACAGTTAAAGACCCGTACTTTTATTGTCTTATTATACAGCAGCAACAATTCTTATTTAAGTTTGCCGACAAAACATCTGCCTTCGGCTCGCTTCAACCTGTTCGACTAATTTCGCCTCGCACCACTGCCAGGCTGCGTTCCCTGTTTAACTTTTTCGTGGAAAAAAACAGTTAGAATTCTGACCTACTTATTCTTTTCGATTATTTGTGTTTATTTCTATCTATTTCTATGTATTTCTATTTACGTTCATTTATTTCTATCAATTTCCATTAATTCTATTTATTTCCATTTATTTCCATCTATTCCTATTTATAGCTATTAATTTCTATTTATCTCAATTTATTTCCATTTATTTCTATTTACTTCTATTTATTTTTACTATAAATCAATATTTTACGGGTACGAAATACCCCGTATACGTAAAAAGCGGAAAGAATTTGTAAGGCAATGGGTTAAAAGAAAAAGTAAAAGGAGAAGAGTTAAATATACTACCACTAATTTTAATTTGAAGTTGGGAAATATAGATTGCCATCAATACGTCTGAAAACATTCAAAGACGAAAAATTACGTCTCTGAATTCACCTACATAGTCGTAATCTCTGACAAATGCCTTAAAAGATCGACATATTTTTCCGCTATACGGAGTATTTCTATCATTTAAAAGTGAGATCGAAAGTTTGTTATCCGGATATAAAATACTAGTAAAACTCCTACTCGACTGTATTTTAATAAACCACTTCGCAAAGAATGATCTCTTATACAATTACCTGAGCCGTTGAACTATGGCACAATAAATTTCACGACTTTTATATTCCGGCTTATCTGAAAGTGTCATACTTGGCTTAGCATGATGCAGCACAGGCTATGATTCATCGCGATTCGCTGTTCATATTTTACACCACGAACGCGAGATAGCGATCGTGATTCAAACACTTCTACCATACACCTTTCTTTAAATCTCCTTCTGGTGGTCACGAAAGTGTATGCAAATTCTAAATTAAAATTAAACTGTAAATTGCATTACTACCGCAAATACCATTTGGAAGCTTGAAGCTCCAAAAGCACTCTTGTAAACTCTACCAAAATCCAATTCCACTAATCTTCTAACAGAAATTGTAACGTCTTCGACTCTCCAACGTAAAATCGCTAACCAATCAATGTAACGTAGTTACTTGCGAGACGTCTATTCGCCAAAATCTCGGCGCTTGTCGGAATCGTCTAAATCGCTCTCAATTCACTCAAGGCGATGAACAAAACGGAAGCGGAGGAAATACAGGAAAAAGGGGTCCACCTCGCCCTTCTCCTTCGGGAGACGTCGGTTTACATTTAAATTTATAATCCTCTCGGTGCTATTCCGTGCGAATGCCCCGGTAAATTGATTTGCAGTATAACTTCGGCTTTTGCACGAGGCTGCAACAGCCTTCGCCTCTCGCGCGGGGAACAATTCTCGGGTTGGAAGCGTTCGAGAACGGCGCTTCAGACCACGGAGGGAGAAATGTAAAATACAAAATACGACGGTAGAAATGGTAGAGGAAGAAGATGGAGAAGAAGGAGAAGGAGAGAGAGTAAAGGGTAGGTAAGCGATTTCCAGTTGACTGACTGACATCGGTTGCTTACCCTTACCTCGGGCCAAGCTTCTCGCCGCTCGCTTTGCTCCACTCTCAACTTGTCTCTTATAGGTGCAAGCGCACATACGGACGTTTCTTCACCGTCTACACAGACACACACACACACACACACACGCGCGCGTCAGTATTCTTGAATGTGCAAACGCAACATGCATTGCCCGCCTCCGCTTTCCGCTTGGAGACTCGCCTACGATTAAGCTGCTTCGCGACAAGTCGCGCCAAATTGCACGGTGTTTCGAAGAGGCAATTCCGCTGCATTCGCACGGGATGCCGTCAAACGAAGCTTCTTTCTTAGTTTGAAAGGACTATAGCGTTTTGCCACTCAAAGAGAACGTCATTGGAGGTAATAATTCCAGAATCCTGAGCGCTGCTAATTATCTTGTTATTTCGTTTTCCCTTTCGGTGTTTTTTATTCGGTGGCTGTTTTATCCGAGCGAGGTAAACGAGTTTCTTTAGGGGTTGCAAGGGTAACAAGGGAACGCACCGATCTGTTACACTCCGATTTCGATGAAATTTGGTACAGTGGTAGTGTGTACAAAAATATTGGACTCGCATTTTTTTTATCTCCTATCGTCTACGTTTAAAATTCGTGGCATTCATTCGTGTCGTTCAAGATTTTCCTACAAATATACGCCTATACCTATTTATTCATTTTATAATTAATAATAATTATTGATATATAATCTATATTCGTTCCACTCTTTTTTACTGCGTTTAAAATGGTTTATTTATAAATTTTGTAATAAATTCGATCAATTAGATCTGTGCCACTTTCACCGATGACTTTCTTCCATCTTCGTAGTGACTAAAGGATTCCTCTTGTGTAGAATTCTTGGAATTTCGAAACTCTTCGTTACAACCGAATATTTATTACTTGAACAAATCGCTCTGCGTGTATTATCACATCATTGAAACGGGTTAATTGTCCACTCAAACAAATTGCTCTGTACATATTCTTCCGTAATTTATTGCAACAAATTTCTTCAATATTTGTTTGGGCTTGCTATAATTAATTACTCTACAAATATCGTTACGGTTCATAAAATTTCTTCCATCGGAAAAATTGTTCATTATTTCCGAAAATTCTACCGAAGCTATTAATATTATTGAAGCTTCGATTCTACGATAAAACTCGAATCGTAATGAATTTTAAACACCAGTCGGACAATTTCCGAGAACGCGAAACCCCTGATTCGCTGTCATGTAGACAGGAAAGGACGTTCAAGAGTTGGCAGTTTGACGCCAGCACCAGAGGCGCGATTACAAGGGACTCGCAGAGACAAGAGTTCCCAAATTGCGGTGGAGTGTTTCGCAACTCTGCTCGAAAGTGCGCAACGATATTCTCAGGAGAACTGACCTCCTGCAAAACATCGTATCGCCGCGAAATCTCGGATGTATAATTCAAAAACGTGATATTTTCTCGCCAGTGCCAGCGCTGACACTGGAAATGCTTAACGCGTTCGAGAAGACGTGGCCAATGTATTGAGGGATTTAGAGGATTTTAAACAGAAGTTAGCAATTTTGATTTATGGTGCGGTATTTCAATGCCTGACCTTTGAAATTAGAATTTGGTTACGATAGGCGAACGGAAATCTTTGTTACTCGATACACGTTTCGGAATTATTGAATACGTAAACATTTAGACATTGTTAACCCCTCTCCGTACAATGTATCAACTCTAATTTTTTTTTATGGGGTCCGATTAATAAATATTCGAAGCAGAAAGAGTTTTTACAGATGATTATGGGAACGTGTAGTCAGTCGCTATATTGTAAACATGAACTAAATTATAGATATAATGTGATAAATTTATTGAAATACACATATATGTACTATTTGCATGAGTGAAAACAGGAAATTATGCCGTCGTTGAACGGGTTAACTATGGAGTAATTTTATAAATATTGGTTAACCCTTGACTATTACACATATTAAAACTTATGTAATCACTATTAGCAAGTTGCGAGACCGCTAATGTTTATTCTAGTTATCATTGGTATAAAAGTGGCGAATGAAAAATCAAAATCAATTGTTCTTGGTTTGCACAACAATAATGAAGTAGTCCAAGTTCGATTTCAATAATTGAACGTTATACTGTAATTGAAAATTATCGCAGACCAACGGTAGTAGTTAAAGATTAAGACGATAACTAGACTAGAGCTTAACCCCCTATAAGCCAAATTTTATTTACCTTTACGACGAGGAAAATTATATTCAAGCCAAAATTTTTGCTTCAATTCGAAAAGCGCGAATTAATAATTACAGTATAGCTGCTTGTAAACGAATAAAGTACAATGGTATCTGATACGTAAATAGGATAAAAATTAACAAATTTAAACGTAGCATTTAGGTTAGAGGATTAAAATCTAGTTAGGATTATAACTAAACTACGGATGTTTATCCATGTGTAGCGACAGGGTTAATACGGAAAATTGTGGCAGTTCAATAGATTTTCGCAAATTTCTAGCAAATTTTCAACGACGAATGCAGTTTACCCAAGCAAACCACGTTCGATTTGTTCGGAAATTCCATTTCGACTGCGGGTCTCGTTTAATTTTCCGCAGCGCGATCGTAATCGGAGTCAAACGAAACAAAAATTGCATTCTTTCGAAGGCATCGGCGCACACGGAACGCAAACACATGGCGTCGCGTCTACGGGAAATCGAATGGACTTTTCGGTCGCGGGTTACCTTCGTTTGATGGACGACGGTGCACGCCGACATGGGGGAAACGAGCAACGAAACAAGGGTGTACACGCGAAATAGGAAGGAAGAGAGGGACGGTGCATCTGGGAGGATCGCGGGGAAATAAAAGCATCCAATTTCCTGGAGATACCTCGTCTGGCCTGGCCAGAACCTCCATTCTTTCTCTATTTTCTGTCGTTGTTCGACGACGAGAAAGAAGAAAACTAAGCGGAGTTTCACGTTTTTATCTTTGGTCACGCGATGCCAAATCCAGCTGCTAAAATAAAACGTAACGAGCTGAAATAGAATGTAAACGCACCGAATTCGCGGAGAAACTTGACTACTACCGGTTTTAAGATTTCTTGACGATTATAGAGAACTTCCAATTATTTATGTTCCGCTTCACTTGTGCGATACGCCCAATCGTTGTTGCGTGCTTTTTCCTCAATTTAACGCCCACTTCCTGCTGCACTTTCTTCTATGTTTCTTGGTATTTTCTTACGCTCTACTCGACGCGGCTCGTATAAATCTTGATCGTTTAACTGGGACGCGAGTTTTTCCGCTTCGATGGTCTTAAAGTTTGGGATTCTGATTCTTCGTCCTGTTAATTGCCCCATTTAGGCGTTACAAATGTTTCCTTAACAACTTTTTTCACCCTCACGCTACAAATTTTGTCCTATTTAGAATTGTAGCAATTAACTCAGTTGTACTTGACTGAACAATTTTACAGATTCAATTTCTACCTTTTTCCAAAGGCACAATTTGTTAGTTGTCTAGTGGGTAAGATAAACCTGTCATTAACTTAATTAACGAATAAAATTTGCTACGGTTCTAGAAAAGTAAAGTTGACGAAGTTGCAATATGTTCTTAGAGATCACATTTTTAGCAACTTTGTCTTTTGCACGTATGTAGCGGACGGCTTTAATTTTCGAGATATTAGCAAACAACTTACTTCAATATACAATTGAATTTTTCGTATACGATAAGCAGAATTCAATGTAGTGGTTGCAATAGTATTTTACAATTGCCTCGAGAACAAAGGTCGACCGCCTATTATTGGAAAAGCAAAAAGTTGTTTAAAGAATATGCAGCAATTGTCAAAATACTGAATTACATCGCGTTAAATTCATTTTCTTCTTCCAAATTCTTTTCTACTCTTTAGATAACAAAGAATTTCAAGTATTTCACAACGGCAATAGCGCTTTTAATTAACAAAATTAATCGGCAAAAGTCATCGGTAACACGCTACGCGAGCATTTCTTCAGCCAATAGTAATGAAAGGGTTAAACATTGAAACCGTCCTTAATTTGTCGTAAATAGACACTGAATTTTATAAAAAAAAGGGTCTGGAAATGATTTCCACATCTAAGTAATATTATTCCATTGCAAATATCAAATCTTTTAAGATTTCTTTTGTGGTTTGCAATTTGCGCATCTATTTGAAGAAAAAATGCGAAGAAATCGCAACAGATTTCGAGTTCTGGAAGAGTTTTGATCGCGAAAAGTACCGAGCAACGGAAAAATAGTTAATTTGCAAGTCAATTGAAATGAAGTCTCTCGAACGTTCGCCTTTTAAGTATTCCCGGTTTCCTTTCTCCTCCGTTATTATTCCCTTGCCCGCAAGAATGTTTGGCCTTTTTTATTTCATATTGAATCGTTACTCGGTATCGAAAAGACGAAGGTGGAAAAGGAGAAGAGAAATGGCTACCGTTCGTTTCCATCGAACAGTTCCCGGCAAACAATATCGAGTCCTTTAAAAGAAAGATGAAAGGCGCGGAATAATGAAGTGGCGTAAGCGAAAAATTTATTCGGTTGTCCGTCGTTCCGTTGAAGAATCGCGGATAAAAGTGGAATGTAATTACTTCCGTTTTCGAAGTCATTCTAGCGAGCATTTTCATCTTCAATAAAACGGAAGCTTTCTTTCGTGAGCTCTACCGCTCCCCAATTCCAACCCCCCTCAAACCCCTAACCGTCCCGATAAAACATTTGAAAAGGTCCCTATCCAAAAT
Organism: Eucera pruinosa; assembly: GCA_028830335.1. Taxonomy (NCBI): domain Eukaryota; kingdom Metazoa; phylum Arthropoda; class Insecta; order Hymenoptera; family Apidae; genus Eucera; species Eucera pruinosa. Next base: position 12,804,845 of record JAMYCR010000004.1, on the reverse strand, counting down.
GGCACGCGAAACGCGCAATTAACGTCCAATTACCCAGCCATATAGTCGGTCAGTGCGTAATTACATTCGCCCTCGCAGTACCATTTACAATACGCTTATTTATGTAGTCTCATTTCGCGAACCATTCACGCTAGTTCCACAGAATCGATAAAATCGAGAATGCTCTACGATTTTGCGTAATAATACTACGGTGAATAATATATTAGTAACACTCGGAAGGAACAATGAAATATTTAGTGTTATCACGTTATGCGCTGTTTGTTCTTCCCCCTGTGGTTGTTTTCCTCAAGCATTATTGTTTGTGAACGTGGTAAAATGGGTAAACAGATCGCGTGAGCGGTGACAATTAATCATTTCGAAGTCACACTTTTATTGAACGAAAGGGACTCGAAACTGGTTGAGTTTGTGGTTTCGAGCGTTTGTGAAATACCAGTGTATTATTCGATCGAAACACCGTCGGTTCTGGTTGGAGCGTGAAAATTTGCATTCTGCGACGATACTTTAAATCATTCTGAAAAACCGACACGTACGGCTCGTACGTACGAATGTCAACGCGATACTTTTTGCTAATTAATTAGCGCGGCAATAATTTCCATTCAATCGTCTGGAAATCCACTTGACGGGAGCCGCATGGAAATGAAATCGTCAATCACCGTAATGGAATTATTCAATCCTTTCCACAGACGTGGAAATCATAAATAAATAGGAACTACATGCTAATTGTAAGTTACAACAAGGCTATTATATCATTAGCTAGGCTGCGGATCTTTATGCAAATCACATCAAATGAATGGGATCTAAATTGGGAGTTGCTTCATCCTCTAATTATTCTAAATCGTGCTTCGTTTTGGATATTTTATACATTTTTGCGTATCACATGCATCCTGCATCTTCTCCAGAGTTAAATCTCCCATAAATGCGTAAACATCTGCGGTCTAATTATTACACTTATTACACGAGGTTTAAACAAGATTAGGCTTAACAATGGAACAACCAAGGTAATCAAAATTATTTATTTGTGATGTTTTATACAAATCATATAAATTAATAGTAGAGAAGTTTTAAAGATTATCAATGATTTACTGTAAACAGCATAAATGAAAATTGATTTGTTGTAGAATATTAATTTTTGTAAGTAGCTACCATTTTAATTACCTTAGATCCATTTTATTGGGGTAAAAAAGCGATCCTAAGAGGTGAAAACATCCCATTAAAGAAAATATAAGTTTTCATATTATTGTCAACATCGTCAAAACTATATATATAATATGGAAAAATAGTTAAATTCAAAATTTCATGGCATTCGATGTCCCACAGTATGGGTGCAAAGAATTTTCGAAAATCCTTCGCTTTTCAAAATTTTTCCTCCCCCTTTCCCTAAATTTCTTCAAGTTCCATTTGCTTTCTATTCTAATTCAACGATTGTGCATAGTTTCAGATTTCTTTGCATAAATCTATAGCGGTAAAAGCCAGGTACAAGCGGTACCCTCGGCGCTCGAAGGCGCAAGACCGGGAAAACCCTAAGCCGACCGGTGGCCTGGCTGGCTCGTCCCAGTCCTCGACCGCGGGTATTTTGTAGGCGCGGAATTGTAAAAATGGAAAAAGGTGAAAGTGCGAGGAAGCGCTGCGTCGCTTCGAGGGGGTAATAAGTGCGGTCACAGCGTAGACCCGGGCCGTGAAGGGTCGTTCTTTTCAGTATTGCCGCGCACGTACGACAAAGCCATCACCTCACGACAAAATATATCTACAATGTTGCCTTGGATATTGGCCGAGATTCGGGACCGAATCTGACCAAAGTTAAAGGGAGGTAGATCTTTCAAGAAATCCTGAGTGTCTCCTTGTTCATAGAGAGCGAGTGAGAGAGATACACAGCAGGGCTCATCGACATTTCACGGTAGGTGTAAAAACATATGTATTCGGCCACCGGTACAGTTTCGAAGCCAGTTCCAAGAACTGGTGGAGATAGCGACCGGCCAATATCCAAGGCAGTACTGTATACACAGTAGTAGAACGGGGACCCTGCCTAGTGTATTTCTCATCCTGTCGGCATCCTGCATTTTCCATCCGTTTAACTTTGATAACACAAAGCCTACATTTGAATTTTCGAATTGCCGAACGTTCCTTATCAGTAACAGGAAAACTTATAATAATAATGTCACTATTTCCAATAAAGCATCCATCACAAAAATGATCCAGCACTCAAATTAGTCGATGCGCTACTCCTCCGCGAGTAACAGTAAACGAAGGTGATACCAAAGTGGAAATTTACTCGGATTTAATACACAGTCGCGGGTCGAACAGAGCACGGCCCGTAGCGACATCAATAACCTTAATTAACATATCAACGAGACAATCCCGGAGACGCGTTTCCCGGTGGTAATGCCTTTACCCGGCCAGGGACCATTCCGTGTATCTGAGCTGGCTCATTCAAATCTTGATACAGCTCGCGTGCAGGCGTAGCTACAGAGTGTTCGGAAGCTCACGTAGCATTGTCGCATCAAGGATCGGATACTTGGCCCCATAGTTCACCATTGTATTGGACGTACGGTTTTGAATTAATTGCCACGTGGCATCGACTGTCCGCGGATTCGATTCCCCGTTCCTAGAACCGAGCCCTATCGACAGAGCTTTGACCACGCTGCGCGTATTTCCTGGCGCCGCTAATCCTAGCCCGGATAAAAGTTTTCATGGAAGTTACGAGGCTGCAGCCAGATACGCAACTTTTATTGGTCGATACTGGAAAAATTGTTTTTTTTTTTTTTCTTTCTCCTTTTGCAAGCTGGTTTCGTTTGCGAGTAAACGACGTTCATTCAGTGGGATTTGGAATGGTATATTATTATAGTTCAAAGACGATAAATAGTGGTGATACTGTTAGTAATGATAGGAAGAGATTTACATAAATGGGATATTTTTTGCACTCCACTTTAGGAATTTTGGATGGTTTCTTTTGAAAGTTATATGAAACTAAATGGTTTCAAATGTAGGAGAAATAGACGGTGAAGTCGATGACACTTTGACGATTCGTATAACTAAATTACCTGTTTTATTATTATTTTACGAATTTGTCACAGATCTATTTACAAAATAGGTAATAATAGCAACAGTGATAAGTATTGAGTTAAGGAACATGTTAGTTCACGTCGAAATACCTGAAAATTCGTGGTCATAGGAATCTAGAAGCTTAAGAATTCAACGATTTAATATTATTTTATAGAAAGGAGAACGAATTTATCACTCAATTAGTACAAGACTAGTTTATCGAGGAGTTAGTTAGTCGCAACAAGTTTCGCAAAAGGAGTCAAATAGTTGAAGTTCGGATAGTCGAGGAGTTCGTTAAAGAATCTGCAGAATTTATGCAAGTTTATAGCAATGTATCCCAGTTAATAAGTATTCAATGCAGTTGCCGTTAATCAAGAAACTTTCTCAAACTCTATACGCAAACACTTCAGTACCCGCAATTCCTTCTTTATCTCTTCTTTCCCTTGAAACGCTAAAACTCCTTTTCCTACCATTGTTTGTTACTTCTTTAATTTCTTCTTCCGAACTTCCTTTCATTTAGGAGCGTCATTTCTCTCGAGTATTATCTATTGCACCCTCAGATATTCGAAATGCGGTCACTCTACTCTATCCAAGTACTTGCAACGTGATTGCATTTCTCCATAATTACAAAGAAAAAGAAATATATATATATATATATATATATATATATATGTGTGTGTATATATGCTTGGCAGAAGCAATCATGCAAATGTAGGCAAAATCAATTCTCATTCTTTCGTTGTCTTTCATTTCAATGTACCGACTAACTAACCAATGGCAGCGCAGCTGCAGGAAGGACTTCAAAAGAATTAATTTCCATAATTATTTTAATTCTGCGGAGGGCGTCTGTGGATGGCGTTCGCGTTTTTCTCTCGCGGATTGCCAAGAAACGGAAGTAATTATCAAATTGTATTCGTCGGTTCCCGCGTGTATTTTAAATACGTGATTAATTCCGTGAATAATTGAAGAGTTATTCGCGATGATGATAATAATAATTGCATCCAAGTTGACGCTATGCTGCCGTTTAATTAACGTTGAATTCCGGTAAACAAGTTCGGATGAAACCCGAACTTCAACGAATCCTTTCAGTGACGTCTTCGGCGAATCTTGGAGAACTTGGAATCAGGTCACGATCACTCTTCCGGTTTCCACCGGGAGCCTTTCCAGATATTTGCAAGATTACATTAAAAGGAAGTAAAATTCGCTGCTTCTTTAGCAAAAAGAAACTTCTACGACAGTGGATCGATACTCAGCGTTTTTCTGAAAGTCTCCGAGTATTCTTTAACTGCTAATTACTTTTGCGATATACAAAAGGATAAATGAAAGACAATATTCAAACGATAAACTTTTCCGCTTCTTATGCTACCATCAAAACTAAGCTTCTACACCTTTTGACCTCGAGTGAATAATTGTAAACTATTGTAATGCTATATTTCTTTTCTTTCTATACCAAGAGTGTTTATCCGTTAAAATAGAAATAGAGAAATAAATAAAAAATATCCATAAATGTTAGCAACGTTTTCTGCAAAGTCATACTTTAAGTTGTACAGAGAAACGCTTCGAAGGTAAATCAATCTGATTTCCTTAGCAATTCCTTAAGGTCGCAGAAATTCTCTTGTTAACTTCGAGATTATAAATTACACAGATTCCATAATTTGTGAGCCGAGATAGGGGTATTGAATTTTCTGAAATCCTGACGGATAATAATCTGCGAACCGTGTTATGAAACGCGTTTCCTCCTTACCAGGGGAAGGCAAGACGTCGAGACCGATTCAATCAGCTCGATTCCACTCCCGTTGCGTATTGCCCATTGCGTAACCGTTCCAATCCGTAACCATTTACGAATACAGACTACTCGAAGAGGGAAACGAATCCTTTGAAGTCAATCGCGATCGAAGAAGCAATTCCGGCCTGCGAATTCGGCTGACTTTTATTTCGTCATGGGAAGATGAGAGAAACGACGCTAAGAATATTTCTAAGAATGTTTTGCATTGAGGAATATTTTTAAAATTTCAACGTTTTCCTTAAAAAGAAGGATAAATTTGAAAAATTATAGTAAGTGTTAATAATTTGTGTAATGTGAAATGAAAGGTTTAATCTCGTAAGGGTAATAAAGGGTTAATTTTGGAAATAAAGCGGTATTGAAATTCATAAGTGATTTAAAGAAAATTATAGTTATATATAAGATGTTCGGTAACTGATAGTACAACCAGAAAGAAGGAATTCTATCTGAGGAAATAAGTCGAAAAGATGGAATAACGTTTTTTTCATATGAAGTTTGGTTTTCAAGAAAATCAACTTTAAATGTTTGCCGGATATTGGCTTAATGAATCTCGCTATAAATTACTGTCTTGACTCAGGTTTGCATTGTACTTGATAATTAAGAATACACAAGAAAACAAGATACTTATGTACAATAAATTTTATTATTTCATATATTATTGAAGATGTCGATCATTCATTGCAATACACGATTCTACTTTGCGAACTGAATATATGTGAACGCTTCTAGTTTTAATTTGTCAAATACTAAATTAATTTTATCTTTCAATTGTTCGACGCTTGCAATTTCATCAAAGTATACGATTAATTTAATGTAATCCCATCAATAAAATTCGAGAGGAGTTAAGTCAGAAAATCATGGTGGTGAATCTATTATTTCGGAACCATACTTAAAATAGATTTTCTCGAAAACCAAGTCTCACAAGAAAAAAATGTAATCTTATGTTTTCGTCTTTTTTTTACATGCCGGATTGCCTTTTTCGGGTTGCAGAACACCCTGTGTATTTTATTATCTTGATATATACTGTATCATAAAAGATAATACTACAGTAAAGAATGAATTATTCATGTACATATTTGATCGAATAACCGGGGCTTGACAATATTATACGCCACAACTGGAATCAATTAGTATCGAATACTATAACCACACATGATTGGTATCGACTCACACGGCCCAAAGACTATTACTGTCCATTCTGGGGGTCTCAAACTTGCCAATACCATGTCGATACATCTCGTAGCTATTAAATTTCGCGATTCGACACTTGTCCACCGAAACCCGTGACAAGTTCATTCGAACATGTTTGATACAATCAATTTTACCGAACCGATACTTTTTGTTTCCAATTTAACCAATTTCCGGCGCGCATATATATTCTATATGGCGAAAAGGTTTACAGAAGAAATCTCCACCGGCAATTTTGTGAGAAAAGAGAACAGTCGAAAATTGCTAAAACTAATTAGTTTATGGTGCTAAAAGGGGTGGATTTGCTTGTAGGGTAGAATAATGACTGGTATCGCCTTTTTGTTGCAGGTGCGAAGGCGGTTGGCTTCAGTTAGAAGGCGGAGGTCGAGTTTGTGGCCGCGATGAACGTTTCGATCGACCGGTCGTCCTGTTCTCCGACAAATCGATGCCGATCCTCCATATGCAGTGAGTAGTACATACTTAAAGTGATAATTAGACCGCGGACTTTTATGCAGATTCATATTTTTATGCATCATGTCTAGTGAAATGGAAGCGAAATAGAAATTGGTTTCTCTCCCCCTCCACCCCCCAAATATAATAAAATAACGTGTGATTTACCGTGAATATTTTATACAATTTTGCATATTACGTGTCTCTTGCACTTTATATCGTAATCAAATTTCCCATAAACGCATAAAAATCTGCAGTCTAGTAGTAACTGTAATAATAATTTATTGTATTCTTACGAGCAGAACAAGAAAATAATTAAGCCTTTCTCTTAATTCGCTATCTACGTATGCTAGCATTGGCTGGTTATTGATTTCATATCATGTCACGTACAAATCATTTGAATATCGTAGACAATATTTGCTTAATAATCTCCAATCTTATAACGCAAGGCCAAAATTAGAGCACGAGTTAAATTTCATTCTCGATATTATGCGTTTGCGTTGAATGTATACCATAATTCATAGCACGAGTGCGACTCGTTATTGTGGGGCAAGGGATTAACCAAAACAACTACAAGATCCACGAATTTAAAGGTTTCTTAAGCATCTAGTCTAACATCTAAACTGTTACGTAAGGGGCGAACGTATGCGTTAAAAATCAGCAAGCAGAGATGAATAATTATAATCAATGGTATTATTAACGATTAGAGCGCGGATTTTTATGTAAATTCGCACGTTCATAAATGAAACTGAGGAAATAGAATTTAATCAGAGGCCTGTTCCACTATCAAAACATAAATATTTCTGCATATTTAACATTTTATATTCTTCAATTCCAATAGTGTACCATCGAAATAGAGGAAGCTATGAGGAAGATGCGACAGAAACGCAAATTATGAACTATTGCGGTGTAACCATTCATACGTTGTAAAATATTCATGTGAAGCGAAAGAGTAATAAGGATAGTAGGAAAACGTGGTGTACCCATTTAGAAGTAGTAATAGAAAAATAGTAGAAGCGACTGACTTGGATAGGTCGTTAAAATCACGATACGGTTCGCGTTACTTACAAACCCCCCGAGCTGTAATGGAAAAGTGCAATCGAAATGAATTGCTGCTTTACAAAATCGATTTAACATCGTTGCGCGAATTACCGTGGACGCGAAGGCCGACAACGATACTGCGAAAGAGATAGAATTCTGGCTCCATTACGAAATAGGAGCACGTCCTGGTCTAAGTGCTTCTTACTACTCCGACTCGGCATTGTTTCAGCTAGCCAAACGAACAGCGAAAGCGTCCGCGTATCGAATTTTACTCTTAAACACCATCGTCTCTTTCAACTGCAGCGAAACAAAATTCTTCTCTCCATCCCTTCCCCCTCCCCGCCCTTCCAGCTTTTGGCAACGATCCCATATTACTCGAAAAAGAATTGTTTCTTCAACTTTAATGTGCGTAATATAGTTGCAAAATGGAGGAAAGAAGAGCTTTGAATAGCAGTTAAACAAAGAAGGTAATAAGTTCTCAAAGAAATATTCGTAGAATTTACTTGCAGAGAGTGTAATTAATTGGCTCCTTTTCCCTTTGTCCACCATTCACACCGCGTTATCCAGAGTTTTTGCACGCCTTCATTTAAATGCAAATTAATTTACCTTCTCGCGAAACGAAACGGCTTCCTCTCCGTCGACTGTTTCCAGACCACGATTACTTTTCGTTAGGAAGATCGTGCCGGGCGTTAATCTTCCCCCTCGATCATCGTTAATTGCGCCCTCGTAACGCGATTAATACCGCGCGTCATCTTGTACTCTGCGTTCAATCGCGGAGGATGGATAACTTTTAATTGACAGTGTAAGCTGTTCTCTCAGCCTATTCGATTAATTATGGGGGGTTTATGGAGAGGATAAAACTTTTAGAATCTTACGAATTTTCTATAAACCTTTACTCCACCGGCGTTTTAAACTAGATTATCCGCTACAAATTTTTTTTACGCGCACACTCAATATCGTTTTAAGCTATATTGCAATTTCGCTTTAAAGGGGGTAGAAAATTTTCAAAGTACAGTAAAGCACTTCTTCTGAGCCGAATCTTATAACTCGTTGCTTGCATAATTTCGGAATTCCTTCAGTAATTTCATCCCTTCCATTCATATTTCTAAAGAATTTATTTAATTTTACTTCGGACGTTTTGCATATTATGCGTGTTCTCTGATTTGTCGTATATTTAAATATTTTTCACAAATGGATACAAATCGCAGTCTATCGGCGAACATACGAATGTACCTCTTTAAGTTAATTACATTATTAACTTTCCATTGAAATATGTTGATGGAATTATGCACGTGAATACAAAACTAGGTTCTTTAATCAGGATGTAACGTCACTAATAGAAATGACGTGAATCCAAAATGATGCAAGTTGAGAGAACATAAGTCGAGGTATTACTGCAATATTTAGTTCTTATCCCGAAATCGGCATTGCTCATCAGTACAAATAAAGCCCGGAGAAAATCAAATGCACGCATACTCGAAAAATATTTAAATTAAATCTTTTTAAAACCGAAGTCTCTTATGAAAAAATGTTATTACCTATACATTTTCGATTTATTTTTTCACGTACAATCATTCCCTTCGCGATTGCACCATGCTTATTGGGACACTCTATATATATTATCCGTCTTTTTATCATTCCTTATCGATCCCTTTCGAAGTGCCCTGCAACCTATTCAACTTTGAACCTATTCATCTTTATAATTTATTATCCCAACAAGGATAATGAAGATGGAAATTCGTCCAAACAATTCCGTGTATCGCGACATTCCCCCGGGATTTTCCAAAAGAGAGAAACTCCAATACCTGAATAATTGATTAGTAGATTGGGGAATATAAGAGTAGAGAGTAGAAACGTTACGTCAGAGAGATGCCGGGAACTAACGTAAACTGAGGCATAAGGAATGTTTTTGTCCCTTGCGTCTCTTAATTGGCGAAACAGCAAAGGCCACCGGTGGATCTCACTGTCTTGAGAAACGTTTTCGTTAAGAGGGCAGCTTATTAAATATTTATGGTGGATTCAACATCTGCGATGTATACACCCGTTCGACGAACGTCGTCGAATACATAAAACATCAGCGTTTTCGCTACGCATCTCGTACCTTTTATTCGAAGACATTCCTTCGGTGTGACTCGTTCTTTGCGATCAAAGTGCCTCCGACGATTTTCATAGTCTTCTGAAACGCTTTCCTTGCGATCAGCTTTCTTCGTTTCCTGTTCCTTAAACAAGCTACACCACGCGGCGAAATTCTATATCTTTGGATTTTATCGTAACAATAATCTTACGAAACATTTTTCTGTATAACTGCTTAAATAGAGTTTGGAAATTCAATTAATTGCATCATTCTGAATTATGTTTCTATTTATTCCTGCAGTATAAAGTGGCGTGCAAAAGTATTAGGCTACGATTCTTAATTGTAATAGATTTTAAACATACGATTTCATCGTGGATTGCCACCGTGCCGTTTTCTTTAAATACGCGATAAAAGATATTGTCATATTTTACAAATTAATACTGATCTTATTTAAATACGTATGGAGAAATATATACCTCAATTTTCACGAAAAAGTGATGTATCAGCTTTTGCCATCTGACCACAGAAATATGTATTTCGATTTAGTAATATACCAAATAGCTTAAGCCTAATAATTTCTATATGCAATTTCAAAGCCCGCGTTGGTGATAGACTGATTTCGATTGCTTATTTCGATTTTCGCTACAAATTTTCGGTAATCTATCATATAACGGTCAACGTATCTCTCATCTATTTCAGGATTGGCAATTTTACATACAAACTAACAATTTATATGGCGGTTTGAGAATAACGCGGCTTGAAAATAAATAAATGGACTTGATTGAGCGTGTAATCGGTCTCGGTTTTGCGGTCGCGGGACGCTCATGCGAGCTAGGACAGTTCATCAATTTCATAAATTGTCGCGCGATCAACCAGCGGATCCGCAATAATCGAACTACATAGTTGCGGACCAACTTTGTTTCCGTTGACCGTATTGCGGTGACGTTAATTGGAAAACAGGGAATCGAGCAATTAACCCTGTAGTTTGCCAACCATAATTACTCACCCCGCATTCATTCCCCCATACGTAGATAAAGAATGGCGTGAACAGCTCGCTTGGTCTTAAATAAGATCGAAAATTTCAACGGTCGTACCTAGAAATTTTAGAATTTTAGAACTGCAGGTTGCAGTTTTTAAAGAAAAGTTACCTTTGACCCAAAAATGTCTTGCATGTTATTATTAGCTACTTTCACGGAAGCGATTCGGTCGACCCGATGAAATTTATATAAGTTGAGAAAGTCAAGCGTAATGTGGCAAACTGGCAGCGCGCGACTGGCATAAATGTGTCACGCCATGATTTATGACGTTTAACTTCTACCCCTTAACTTGCCTGATCCTCCCTCAAGGTCTTTTCGTGAAACCATAGAAGAAAGCATCGACGCTACAGCCCTTAATTTATTACCTGGTTATTCCGTGGATCCCCTTCGATTCTGGCAAGTATTTTTGAACGGCTACACATTATACTCCGTTTCAAAATTTTCACTGTTAATAACTATAGTAAATAGTAGTGTATTATTGCAACGTTCAGAACACCTATCTTATGGCTTAATCATTTTTCTCATGATTTCATCGATACATATGTTACGTTAAGTGCTGTCTTGTTAAAAAACGTCACGTATTCTTTTGAGTGACTCCAGGTATTCCTTTTCAATTGATTGCAGTCAAGGCGCCCAACCTGATTTTGCTTTTATTCGAATATAAGGGGTTCACTACTTTATAAAAATTCATAAAAAATAGCGTTCCTTCAATCGTACAATATACAGAAACATTGGAATACTGTGTCACAAACGTTACGAATTTTCTGAACAATTCAATACATATTGTTTTGAATAATCTACTCGCGTTTAAAGATTTGTTTCGAAAAGCAACATTCTATGTGCACCAACTTAACACTTTTCATCCTGTAAGTTAAATAACAAAATATATGAAGACAACAGAGAAAGGACTTGATAAGTCACATTCGCTAAATTTTACAGGAGAGCAATTTTGTATTAAGAATGTTCCAAATCAAACCTGCTAAAACCGTTTCGTTATTATAAGTACATAGTAACGTATTATATTATTGATATATTATGATATATTATTATTATTAACATAAGTTTCGTTATATAAGCCATTAAAGTATTAAAAATTACTAATTTTTGTTTTATTTCTCATTGAATTATCAAATTCTTCTCCCAATTCACATGACCTGGTCAAATTATTTCTCTGTACATCCATTTAAAAGTGGCTGTAACTTAGAACATGTCAAGATTTTCGTTTTTTCACCTATGCTATGTTATTTAACTACCAGATGACATAAGAGAACAGAAAATTGACGAAAACTGACTTACCAAGTTTTTTCTTCTGTAGTTTTCATATTCTTAAACATGACAAAGCGAGAGGTGTACGAAACGTGATACTGTCAAGATTTCATTATGTGATTCATGTGAAAGGGCAGACAAGTTCTGTGACCCTTCTAGCCGAGTAATTCAATGCAAACTGTGAAACATAATCGAGGAATTAATTCCCGCTCAAAGCTAAAATTGTCGATTGAAATCCAGTGGGACGTCATATCGCGCGCGTGTCGAAAGTAATAGGAACATTAAAGGGCCGATTAGCGCAGTGAATTTACTCGCCAATTGCAAATTGCTCGTTTTAACGAGCATCCTCGTAATTCGACTACCGCGATTTAAAATTCAAAAGACACGCTCGCGTTCCATATTGTACGTGTGCATTATCGTTCTTTGCTTCTCCAATGCGCGCCGTCGAGTTCATGATGGTAATAAAAAATTTCGACTTACCAGTTCCCATAAACGCATTCATTCTTCGTGTACAATTCCGTCGAAACGATACGAATTATTCTGCTGCCGTTTCAGCAAAGTTTGCGCGTTACTTTTCTTTTTTTAACGTACACCGTGTATAATGCTAACTGTGGCCACCGTCCACAGACGCGATATCAAGTATAATAAGAGCGACTTACGATCGGAGTTGGCGAAATGGAGAAACTTTGAAGACGCCAAAGACAATACCGGTTTGTTTCTCTGCCAGTGGGGTGCACAGTGTCGTATGTTTCGAGCCAGTGAACACGATTTGTACTAAAAGGGCCACTCGAAACTCCAACCTTCTGCGTCGATTTTTCCTCTTCCCTTTGATAGAAATTTCTTCAAGATTTTTGCAAATTTTCGTATATTTCAGTGGAAAGTGGAGAAGTTTAGCGTAAGAAGCTAAAATGTTCTTTTAGCGGAACACTCAGAGGTATTGCATCATTCGCAGTTTCCATTTTGAAAAATTCAGAACTCTTTAGCTGTCACAATACAATTTTATTTTAAAATAGACGATAATTTTTATCATAGCTAACCCATTTGCATCATTAACGTATATATATACACGCAATTTTCGTGGTCATTATCACTAAGGCAAATATAAACATCCTGCATATATGTATATTCCAAGTTTTAGATACTTACATATTTTAGGACATATTTTGGAATATAAAAGATGGGGCGAAAATTCATGAAATATAAAATTAAAAGCTAGAAAGATTCCTAAAAGACGTTTCATAAAAGGAATATTGATAATATGAATAAAATTGCTCTTAAAAACGTACAAGTTGTATTTCTATTTATGCTAAATAAATTATAGAACGTCACGGATGCACCAGAAGGATTAATAAATTATAGATATAGTTGTAACAATCAGTTTCGAATATTTCTGTAGATATATTTCTGTGAAGTTGCTTTCATCTTACATAATTATCACTTTTATTTTTTGATTTTACTTATTGGGTAGCGGTGGATTCTCATTACGAAGTAATCGATACGTAACGTTTTATCCTTCACGAATCACATAAATATAAAGTTCATAATACTTTTTCGAATATGTGTCCATGGATTTAGTAAAAGGTTTGGTATGCAAATGGGTTAAAGAACAATAATTTTCCTCGAGTGCTTCGTAAAATTCGTAGAGTCCGCAACTGTACAATCGAGCATCTCTGATTACGTAACCAGAGAGCCCCGAGTTACCATTATTACCAGAACAGCGAAATTAGTTCGGTTCGGTTTTCCAAGAACACTTTACATACGATGAGAAAAAAGTTAAGTGGATTTCGAAGGGGAAGGAACGCGTTGGCACGAATGCAGCATTCCACGAAACCAAATCGCTGTCTTCTGTGAAGTTTATATCGAACCAGTTATGTATCTAGGGAGGAATAAATGATGGTTAACCAACACGAATTGCCTCAACCCGAAATTTGCTCCGAATATTAGCTACCATCTTCCAAAAAAGGAATCTTGAAACATTTCCATGATATTATTCAGCAATTGATGCCGTGTGTAAAATGATACGAATAATCAATATTAATTGGCATTTAATTCACCGTACAAGTCGAACGAACGGCAGAAGGAAAGAAATAAATTCTCAATCTGAACTCGTCGAGTTTTTCTCGGCTGTGAATCCTGCGCTTCCGATTCTCGGTTCGTTTCACACGGCCACGCGGTCCCGTTTAACTTCCGCGAAACTTCGATGCTCGTAATAAGATCGATATCTCGACAAAAGCACGACCTCCGGACCAGGCGTGCATTATACGATCCATTAGGCGAATCAAAAGACGTCGAAGAAGAAAAGGGACACACAGGAGGGACTTTCCATTCAACTCCTCGGTCGTTTCGCCATCAACTTCTCTCCGCGGATGAAAGTTACACGCTGACAAAAAGAGTTCTCTCGTGGAAAACGTCGCGTGTATCGAGTTTACTAGGGAACGACGTGGAGGATTTTGTACAATTGTGCAGTCACAAGCAAGGAGGCTTCGTGAAACGTGTGTAGTTCCGAGTAGCTGATCAATGGGAATAGGCTTGTGTTTGTAAAATGTAGGGGGTAAAAGTATTCGGGAGAATTCGCGAAAAAGGTACAGAGAATTGGAAGGTTGTAAAACGTATTTAATTGGATTAGATTTATTTACTTTACAGGTAAAATAACCCTTATTGTACTGGATATAGAATGGATGGAATAATTAAAGTTGTCCCTTCATCGATGTTGCAAATAAATTTTGGGTTATTCTTTTCTTCACTCACATATAATTGCATATGAAATTTACTGACGGCCTAATCTGGCAGAATATTTTTGTAACTAACTGTATTTACCAACGGGGAACTATACCATTTATATCATTTAGTTATTTTCTTAATTCTTTGACGAGTACAGAATTTCCTTTCGCGATATATATATATATATATATATCGTTCATAGTTCCGTTGTTATCTTCATTATGTTTCTCCACGTTCCATATCAATACGTGCAATCAAATATGTTACGTATGATATTTGATTACACATATCGATATGGAAGATGAAAAAACGTAATAAAGATAATAACGGAACGTCGTAAAAATCGTTTCCATCAAATAGAGCACAAAAATATAACTTCAATTACGTAACACAAGCCATACATGTGTACGGAGTTATTCCGTTTCACCCGACAATTTTGAAAAAGACCTTTTATACTATTCGCGAACGACAATTTCATGTGCGCCAATCTGATAGCTTCGAAACAGTATTTTGCTTACCAAATCTTAAATAAAAGCTTATCATATTATTTTCTTTTACGAAGGATCTAAACTAGAAATTACCGGCAAACACCTTCTATAATATTTTCTCAGCGCAACCATATTTCACGATCCTCCTTTTGTTCATTAAGCGCCGCTTTATTAAAATATCGTCACTCGTTAAGAGCGCGGGGATAGCGATAATTTTGCAACGGAGCCAAGAGAGGACGGCTTAAGGATAAATGAAGCTACGAGAGTAGAGAGGGGGAGGAGTAGAAGCAACGAAAGAGGGATGCAACGTGGATCCAAAAAGAGGAGCCGACGTTTCGCGCGGAGAAAATGCGAAACGCTCGAAGCAACGAAACAGCAACGCGTCTCAGCGCAAAATGAAACACTATCATAAGAGAACTGGCGGCGAGACGTAGGAAATACGGGAAGAAAAACCGACTGGTGATTCTGTCGAATCGTGGTGTCGGCTTCGCGCGTAAGTTCACTTCCGGTGGTGCTTTTCGACCTCCCCTTTTTAGAGTGTCGCGCTGATTGGATGGATGCGGGTCCTGCCACGTCTGCATCTTTTCGATTCACGGATTGGGACGAATTTGTCGCGGGACGAAATTGCCTGGCCCGTGACAAGCGTCCAACGAGCGAAAGAAGCGAACGAATCGAATTTCAATCCATTATGACCCGTCATCGTGTCTCGATTCAATTCGGCGACACCCTGCACTGTGAAAGGACTCTGTTGCTTTTTGCGTGGCCGCCACCAATTGCAGAGTGGCGCGACCGGAAATGCTTTCGGCGCTAGAGCTTTTAATCGGAATGATGCGGCAAGGTTAGCTTTCCAGATTTTTCTTTTTTTTTTGGCAAGGGGAAGCTTCTTGTTTTGGTAACAGTAGAACGGTGTGGGAGTAACGCAGTGTATGCAAAAATAGAGAAGGGGAAAACGTTGTTCGGAAATCGCATGAAGTATAAAAATAGAGAGTAATGTTTCATTCGTCGTTGTAGAATATCTGTTCGAGTAAAATATTATTCGTATGAAATTCATGTGAAAATTTATTCGTATAAGAATTTTTGTATATTATATTATATCGCAAAGATAGGCGAAGTAAGAATATGTAGACATTACCAAACGTAAAACATTTTTTGAAGCTTTCTTCTTGGCAGCTGATTATATTGGTTTTCACAATTAACTTTCGTTCAAATGCTGAACTAAAGAATTTATTACTTTCAGATAGATTTATTCGAATAAATAGAGAGTAATTTGTTACGG
This sequence comes from Eucera pruinosa, assembly GCA_028830335.1. Taxonomy (NCBI): domain Eukaryota; kingdom Metazoa; phylum Arthropoda; class Insecta; order Hymenoptera; family Apidae; genus Eucera; species Eucera pruinosa. Next base: position 12,788,482 of record JAMYCR010000004.1, on the reverse strand, counting down.
CAAATAAATAATTATTCTGCGGATAAAATATCTGACTAACAAGCAAAACTTATTTGGATCATTATATTAAATAAGTATTTATTCGAAACGATTCGAATAATGCCCAACTTTGTGTAAAAACAAGGACTATTTTTCCTCAACACGACTTGAACATGATTCGACATAATCTAAAGCATTTTCTCTTGGTATATTTTAAATAACGTAACTTAAATCATTCTTTGTCGATATAAAATGTACAACTATAGTTTGTTCAATTTTTTCACTATTTGCCAACGAAATTGCAATTGCATTTACATATTATGGCGACGAAGGAACTTTGCGAAATTGAAACGTTAACACTGATGCACTTTTAAAGAGAAAATAAATTATCCTTACGTAGAACAATATAAAGAACAAAAAAGAGCTGCAATAGCGTAAGCAAGGGCTCGCCGTAATCATTGTTCGATTGCAGCCAATCTAACGCGAAGCGCATCCCTGTAACACAAAATCCCACGTTCAATCCAACCTGTACGCATGTTCTAGCAGTCTTAACTTAAAACCCCCGTAAGCCCAGCACTACCCAGGAAAAACCTTTCGTTGCCCGTTTCGATAAGGGGATTCAAAGTTTTCTAACTCCGTCTCGTTTGCCTAACGTTCACTCCTTTGAAGTTCGAAACACGTAAAATGTAAAACATCTGCGTCATCGAATATTCCTCAACCGTTTGAAGTGATATTAATCCGTATTTAATCAGACATGCAGCGGACGCGTTTATATTGACATTCGGCTGTTAATTGGGTTGCCATAGAATTAAAAATTAATAAAAGTGAGTCAACTTTACCTAAATTAACGTTAAACCTTGCAAACGTAGACACGATACGATTTATTTCTAATAGAAACAACGCGAATGCATTGAGAAAAATAGAGAATTGATGACAAGTAAGGTTATTTCTAACACAATCTGATCCAACACGGACTTATCAGTGCTTCTATCTCTTTTTAACACTAGAATTACTAAAGTGTATTTATTTGTACCAAAGAAATAAAAATGGTAGACATTTGCAAAATCCACGTGATTGAAATACGACAAATCTCCATTTTTTTATTTTGCAAAGAAAAGCACGGAATATTTTGACAAATACACCGCTGAAAATTTATGTAATTTCTATACAATTTGGCTGCGTTGGTAATTCTAGTGTTAATGGTGGCAACGAAAAGAAAGAAAGGAGAATGATTCGAGCGATCTGTCGATTGTTAGATGATGCGGTTCTTCCAGCACGATGCTGGTAGGATACATTTTTCGAGATAATTTCCCGTCAGAAATCCCACGGGAAGGATGTGCTCATCGGACAGCTTGAAATAGGTTCGAGATAAGGCGATAGTAGAATCGAGGGCGATATCGAGTTCAAGACGACTCGCGGGGAACGCTTCCTTAGTGAATGGAACGTTCTGCAGACTCGCGATTTATTGCACGCCACCTGACGAATATTTTATTAACCAATTAGAACGATTTATGAGCGGGAGAATTCCGGGGCGATAAGATTTTGCCGAATTCCAGTTGGAAATTTACGGTGGATTACAGGGAAACGAGGTCTGCCTGAATGATTCGAATAGAATTTTGTAATTTCGTAATCAGGACGAGATATTCTTGCTTGACGCTTGAATATTGTGCTCGTAATCACGTCGGAAAGTTTCAAGCTCCAGCAATTTGCGAAGATTTGGAGATATTAAGATTGAAAGTTTTATCTAGCAAGTGTACGATTGAATGTAAAAATTTAATTAAGAGCGGGCAGAATTTATCGCTTTTAACAGTTCGCAGGCGGAAAAGAATTTTGAATTTTAAGCGCGTAAATTTTCACGATTTCGAGCTCTAAATCACTAAATTCCCAGGGATTTTATGTGTCTATTAATGATTAGATTGCGGATTTTTATGTTTATACTCAAAGTACAATATATAATATAAACTATAAATATTACATTTCTTTTATCAAAAGTATTTTCAATAATAATTTGTCAGACTTACAATTTCATTTATTACTCCTTCCACATTTCCGAGTTGTGAACGTAACGAATAAATATATATATATATATATATAAAACTTAATTACTGTCCAACAGTTTTACCTAAAATGGCGTCTGGGAAAGAAGAGCATGTTCTTCAAAGAAATAAACCTCTTGTATCGCGTTCCCAAAAAGAAGTTTCGAATTGACTCTTTCTCTGTTCAAGGTAGTCGAGAGGCTAAGATAAACGCTGCTGCTGGAAGTTTTAATGAGTGCGTAACAAAGTTATATAAAAGGTATAAAAAGCTGGTACGAGACCCTGAAGAGTTCGCGATTAAGAAGTGGCACTGTTTGCTTCGACTTTTATCTCTGTCAGCACAGATGCTACGTGCGTATATACCTACATAGATTGGTCTGCTTCGAACACTCGACCACCATTTCGTCTGAACATTGAGCTACGATAGAACCGGTCGTTCTCTATCTTCGCTACCATGAAACGTTTAATTCCGGCTAGCAATTTTCACCTTTTTTCCTGAGAAGCTACGGCGGAATCTATGGTGAATTATAACATATTTTCCAATATTAAATATCTGGAGCACAATTTTTTATACAAAATACGAATACAACTTTCTTTTAAGTAGAATGCTACATAATTTTGGGAAATCAACGAATTTCTAGATTTATTTTATGGATCACGCATATATGTCTTTAATATTAATGTCATCGTATTTATTAAGCATTACTAGATTGCGGATACTTATGCATTTGTTGACAGAATGCATCGAATGTGCAAAAATATTACAAATATGAAAGGAAAGAACATTATTTTGTATTTCGCGAATAAACCAACCATTTAATTATATTTCACTCCCTTAACCATGTCAAAATAGAAGCGTGAATTTGCATAAAAATCCACAGTCTAATAATTACAATAATTCTACAATTATTTCAAGTCCGGCGAACATTTTGTATTATAATCCTTCATTATTTCGAACAACTAGAATTTGTAAATTCGAACGTTCCGCATTAAAAATCGACCGTACGTGTGCAACCATATCGCCGAGAAGGTTAAGCCATACGAGATAAAACAGAAAGAGGAATGTTCAATTCGTTAAAAGCTTCTAAAAATTATTCGCGCAGAAATAAATCTTCGAGAGAAAGAGAGAGCGAACAAATGCAAAAAAAAAAAAAAAATTCTTAAAACTAAACCTCCGTGACCCGTTTCTCTTCACTTGAACACTCAGATTCACGGTGTTACCATATAAACGACGCGGCGTATAAATAACCAGGTCGTCCAATTTCTCAGGCCGCAATCCTTCTAATGCTCGGTTTCGTTGCGCCCGGAAGTGGCTGCATTAGGAAAGCGAGAAACGATGTAGCGTAACACTTCATTGCGAAAATTACGCGATGCCGTTCCCTCTAACTCTGCCGCGCTTTCGTTGTTCACACTGGAACAGAGAAAGGAAGATGATACGACACGATCCACCTTTACACGCGTACAGATGCAAACACCTTTGTACGTGTAACCTTCTGTTGGCGACAGAGAAGAAAGGTGGGGTGCGAGAAGGGTCGAAGAAAGAGAGGCGTGGGAGAGAAGAGGAAATACGGAAGAGGGCACCAAGTGGATCCAGAGTGTGCAAATTACGGGAGTATGGCGCTAATGTTAACTACGCGCTTTAGTAGCCTCGTTACCAGACCATCCTGATGCAGTCGCTTTCACTGAGGGAACGTCGTTAATCGTGCTACTTTTAAATACCATTGTGTCTCCACATTCCTGTCGCACCTTTCTCTGCCTTTGACGGTTTCTCAAAGCAGTCAGGTTGAAAAGGATGGTAAAAAAAAAACAACGAAGGGAAAGAAATACACGCCCGACAGAAGTTCCAAGTGCTTACATATCGAAACTGCCAACTTTAATTGAAACTTTCGCTTTGAGTGGTTCGAGTTCGTTGTTGCCACTGGAAGTATACCCAAAGTGTTCTTCTGCCGTGGATGCTTAAAAAATAATTAAAGAATCCACTGGGAAACCGGGATATGCCTCAATATTATAAATTTGCCAGAAAAGAAGTTTAAAAAAAAATAGATAGGAGGAACTATTAGGTGTACAAATTAATTCGAAGCTTTCATCTTGAAACTCTTTGTAAGAGAGATTATATCTTGCTTTATAAGCCCGAGTTAAACCCGCGACGTATATTATGGTTCAAGTACAACAAAGGACGCTATATTTCAACTTAACCGAAGATTGGAAAGTACAAATTATTAGATGTACAAATTAATTCAGAACCTTTCTCGTTACTCTTTTGGTATCTTTATCAATTCGCACTCACTTCTTTACTATTTTTCAAGCGACGAATTTACTTGATAAATGTGTAAATGCCGGAAACTTCAAAAACTGAAAATTAACACTGCATTTGATTTTTTCTGAATAAATATTAAATCATATAAAATCCCAAAGGCTCTAAATTAATCTGTACATCTAATGCTAGATGGCTCGATGGTACAAGAAACAAAAAAGTTTATACAGTTGTGGCGTACATTAAAGAATAGAAATTATAGCAGTTTGACGAAGGCGATGCATAAAAGAACCTCGATTATAATTTATTTTAGTTCTTGCACGGGTGGTACGCTGCAGGTCGGGCTTTAAGGAGTGATAAATTGAATGCCGGAAGTCAGATGGGGCGGAGGGACGGAAAGAGGGCCGAGACGAATGTGCGACGCGCAAATTACGCGGCTCTGTCACTAATGTTAACGACAGACGTTAGCGGCGTCATTACAGGGTCACTTCGATGTGCCAGCTTTTGCCGGAGGAAACGGAGCGTCGTTAATCGCCCTACCCTCACCCTCTCTTACTACCCTCATTCCGTCATTTTTTCTCGTCTGCTTTCTTTAAATCTACCGTTACACCCTCGAAAATAGCTCCCTCGGCGCTATTGCTCGGTTCTTTAAGTATCGCCGCTCTGCCATAATATTTTACGACCCAGTTGTTTGTCGCACGAAAATTATTTTAAATGTTGCTTCCGGAGCAGACATTCGAACATTTAAGGAACTACGAACGGTTTTGAAAGCCGAAGAAATGCGTAGGTATGATTACAGTCAATCGATAATGGAAACTGTTAACAATTGAATACTAGACTGCGGATTTTTGTGCAACTTCATATTTTCATAAAATAAGTCTGAAAAGGTTGGGCTTAAATTGGTGCTTGTTTCACCTTCTAAATATCATAATTTCTATTATACTTTGTGTGTTTTGTATAGCTTTGCGAATTGTATGCAATCTGCACCTTTTGCGGCTTCAAAATTTGCAATAAATGCATAGGAATTCAGTCTCCTAATTACTTTAATGGATGATAAATAATCTGCGTTGCAATAATAGTATAAAAGATTCCCACATCTTCTACAGCTAAATACAAGTAAAATACAGGATCTCTATATAAATATTCAACCAGTTATCTTTAAATAAAATTCGTCGAGGAAGAGAACCTAAGTGAAAATATTTTTTAAAATAACGCGTCCAATCTAATTTCCTGGGAATTCGGATTTGCTGCACGGGAGTTCCATAATCGTTTCCGGACGAAATTATCTTCTCACACTCCTTACGTCTCTCGCCCTTTGAATTTTCTCACGTCCCTTCATTCTAATCATCCCACCATAAACGATAAGAACGCGGATTTGTCACGATGGTAATCCTCCGCGCGAAATCAAAGATGAATCAAGCCGTCCCGTAACCGAATGCAAATCGGCCGAAATTCCCGAGCTTCGAGATAAGGGATGAAATGGCCGCGCGACTAACGATCGTGACTGGCTGTCGTCCGCCCGAGGAAGTGTTAAAACGTTCGATCGTAAGGCTCGTGTTTCCAGAAACTCTGGTGAAATTTCAAGGATCGTAACCAGCGACCCGTGAACGTGAAGGGAGTGGAAATTGCGAGCGGAACCGAGCCGAAACTGACGACGACAACGAGGACAAAGTTGGAATTTCCCGGGCGAACGTCAACGAAGTTAACGAACACGAATTGAAACGACGAAAGAGAGATAGAGAAAGGGGAGAGGGAAAGGGGAAAAGGAAAAAAGAAAGCGTGTGGAAAAGCGGTCAGTAACGCTGGTGGGGGATATTCACACGTTCCAGAACCGGGTTGCTCCGAAATCCCGATAGGACACGACGAATATTAAGTTCACCAGAGAGCGCCCGCCTCTTTTGATCCCCTTATCCAAAACTAATTTTCCTTCGACACGTCCGCCCCGTCTAAATATATTCATCCTTTGACCTGGTCTCTATCACGCTTCTCAATAGCCGCGAATCGAGTTTGGATCGGCCTCGTGCAAATCACAGTACTCCAAGCTTTGACTCGCTTCGGTCACTCAACTAAGAGTTAATCGCTGCATCTCGATTGTCTCGAATAATTTCCTCTATAGAAGTCTTTCTCAGTGGTATCTTTATTTACTTGCCTAGACGCCTTGACAAAGAATCTATATTTTAATCTTTAGCTTGTTTCTAGATGCTCTGACAAACAATTTGCACATATTTCAATCCTTAATCTATGTGTACGTGAAACTTTTACGTTACTCGCCGTTTCTGCTTGTTCTATTCTACTTTTACTGTCGCCTCAGGTCTGTATCATCAATCTTGTATACTGTAAATACCGCAGATTATCTTGTCTGAGAAAAATGGTGGAATGGTAGCAAAGAAATACTTTACATTAAAACACTGTTACCTTATAATCGGTTCCTTCGGATAAAGTACTTAAAAATTGGTCGTAACACTCGTGGCCGCAAGAAATTTTATTCTCGAATCTTTTTCATGATAAAATAGACATTTCTTTGTTTTAATGAAACTTAGCTAGGTTCAACATTATTAAATTTTGTATCATTTAATGGTACAATTACGTGACCGCAACTATTAAGATGCAGAAAACTTAACGCAGTTAAATCTAATTGAGTAATAGGTTCTTAAATGCAAAAATACAATGGTGTGCCAATAGTTTATTGTAGCCACTGAATATTCCAATTAAATCTCAATCCTAATTTTACAGAGATTCCAAAACGTATAAATTCCATCATTTCTCCTTTCCAATTTACTTTTTTTCCGCCCAGTGTCAATTTGGTCTAGCAATATCCATCACCCAAAGTTAATCACACGATTCCTTTGAACACGCACGCTCCTCTTGGCCAGTTAATTCGTAGTTGGCAACTTAATCACAGCACCTAACGATCCGTACGAGTTTGAACCTATGTGCAGTCGTGGAACGCGTTTTCGCCACGGCGCGGCGGCCGCTGCGATCCCTCTCGAATTAATGAGACCTTTAGTAAACTTCATCAGGATCGATGTGGTATTCATGACGATTCCGATTAGGGTTTGCACGGCAGATATTTGATCTCGAACGGGCCGTGTCGTGGTCGACGCGCGCGTTTCGATACCGGTCGAACTAATAAACGGTGAACTTGGCTCGACATAGAGCTAGCTTTTGTGTACATTGCGCGAGAAATGCGCGCGAGCGATGGACGTTCAACTGTGCATGCGAATGTCGCAAGCAAATAAGAGAAACCGCAAATTTCCTCGTCCGGAACGGAGTCGCTTATGCCGATGGCTAACCACTGCTGCGGTCAAATTGCCGTCCTTAATGAATCATACTTCCCTGCCGAGATATTCCATCGTCTTAATAGAAATGATCGGGTTGAAAGAGGGAACGATTAGGCAACTTTTTCTTGGAAATTGTTAGAGCCTTTTTACATTGTCAGTTTCCATTGTCTTTGTCCAGTTTTCACCATTCGAATGAAAATGAACGTTGCAATCCTATATCCATATTATTTGAATTACGATCTAACATTTGAAAATGAAAAGAATATTAAATTTGTTAATAAAAATAGTATAACAGTATATTTTGGGTTGCAACACTTTGTTCCAAGTAACGAAAACCGGACGGTAAATTCCAGGCAATGTGAAAAAGCTTTTAGAATTGATTTGTGTAACTAAAAAAGTGATATTAGGTAGTTAGAAAGCAGTTGACGAGGAATAATTAAGGTAGAATATAGTTGGCTACGTCAGAATTACTATTTCGTAGTCAAACGTGAAAGTGATATTCTACGATAGCTAAACAGAGGTGCTAAAAAATTGTAGAAAAAGAGTTTGACGAATTCACTGTCGAATATTTGAGAATAATTAATAATAAATAGGAAACGCGTACATATCAGCAAGAATTAGAAAGCAAAAGTAAATGAAAGAATTCTCCCAACGTCATTTTTGTATCAGTAAAAGTAAGATAGAGAAATTGATAAATGAAATTGTTGTTTGACTTTTATTTAAAGTGATATCTTCTGAATAGATAGCTAAAACTCTGAAGAGCTTATGGACCCCTTGAAAACTACTTGAAGGATGGCCGCACCTGTGTCAAGTATCCTTTAGGATCTCCCGACCCGTGCAACTCCCGTGTACGACCCTTCAACCCGCCTCGTTTACGTTTTGTCCGACTTTACACGGGTCGCGACTACTTTCTGCCCTCTGCGGCGTTCGACGAATTAAAAAGTCTCTCTCCCCACACTTGTTTCCTAGAATTTAACACGTGTACCCAAGCGTTGCTTAAGATTGCAAACCATAATATAAAAAATACTTTAATCTCCATCCGAGAAAATATTTGCATGAAAATTTCTTTTTTTAAAATATTACGTTGGCCAAAATGTTTTTTCGTACTTTACAGATACGTAGATTCAAATCTTTATTTCACAATGTATTGTCCGTTTTCCTCTGACAATTTTTTTATTCTGTCTTTACAAAGTTTTCAATCTTTTTTAATAATTTGTACTCACTTATTAATAAGTGAGGAATTAATAAGTAATTCCATCCGTTTAAGCCGATCGATTTTGGCGTTAAAAATCCATCGATATGATGATAGCGAATGTGTAAAATCAGATAAAAATGGATTATTTATTGATACACATAATAGAATCATTTATCGAAATTTCTACCATCTCCAAAAAATTAAATTGTGAAGCGAAGATAGTCGTGGCTATTCATCAACAGTTCTGCAAAATTTGCTGAACACCCGAATCTGGAGGTGAGACATCCAATTAAGTGGCGACCAGGACAACAGGAGAAACGGTCCCGGTTGCAAACATTAATCGGCGTCATTGTTGCGCACTGTTGTTCTCGTTAACGCGGACTCTGAGGAGCTTCCCAGCAAGTTGGACGTCCTCGAAACCACGGAAATCCGTTTTCCATTCTCCGGAGGGCGAAACCGCGCTATTCTCCTAAGACGCAACCGGCTGCTGGCTAGTCTGGATAACGTTTTGGTCTGCTGATCGTCGGGGTTACACGAGTCCTGTGCACCTTGTAAACACTTAAACCAGCCTCTGTACGAAAGCTGGCAGGAGCTTTCAGATAAACAGCCGCAATCCTATCTCTTTCTTGCTCTTCTCTGGCTTTCTCTACTTTGGAAAGCACGATTATCTTTATGCAAAGTTTCCCTCTTCACGTCCGCAGAACGCGTTCTACACAGGCTATTCTCGTACACGTAGAATTTTGGTTTCACCCAGATCTCTCCCGTGAGACGTTTCAACATGGAAATCCGGTGTCCGTTTCTAGTTTCAACAATGCAAATTTTCGTGGATGGTCTAAAAATTCTAGAAGACGATTAAATTCGACTGATTGGTCGGCGTTGTGTTAATCGTGTGCTAATTGTTAGTTGGCAAAAGTGACGGGGTTGAATTCCATAGTCCACGAACTTTGAATGAAGGAATAACAGAATGAACAGCAATAACGCGTCGGTAGATTGCGAACTAACGACTTCCACTTTGGAAACGACCGAAACGGCGCGAACCGATCGCACCGCAGTTAGCTAACCGTGAATACGCGCGTGGCTATTGTCACGCCAATCACGTAGAGCTTGCCCAGCCGCGATTCGAATTTACGTTCTAATTTTTCCATCCCCATTTGACTTCCGACCTTGCAGTTCTCGTTTCATACGACTTCGCTTCAAAATCGGTCACGACACTAAAAATAATTGAGTTGCTTCTGAAAAAACACGTATGCAAACAAACGGCAATATTTCCCTGAAAATTTTATTACACACTTGAAAAATTCATAGCAGAAACAATTCTCGATTATTGTTTTTCGCAGAAGGGTGTGGAAAATACTGTAGCATGTTTCTTTCAATAGATTTCAGTCACTGTAAGCACAGTATGTATCTATGAAGTATTGCGTGGTTGCTTTGAATGTTATTTATAATCGTAACGCACAAGAACTGTACTTAATTACATCGCGAATGTTATAATGAAAATAAAATTAGAAAATTGAGGATACGTTAATTACGGTTCTAAAGTTTTACAGATTTTAAGGTTTTACAGTTTATTAAGCTGGGAATATTTAGCCACTTACGCGAAATTTAACTGTGCAAACAAATACAACATGCATATGGTATGCAAAAATATGCAAAATGTCCAAAACATGGTGTACGCGTTATTCATTTACATGTTTTAATTTATTTATTTGTTTGAATATACGAGCAGTTGTTTTTCCATTATGCAACTAATTGCACATACGTTACTTAAATAGGAGGCGAAAAATAAAATGGTACATTCTATATAACTAACTTAAAACTAATAAGAAATATGTGAAAGAAACGGTAAAAAGGAAAGCGAAAATAAATTAAGTTACAATATTTAGAGACTGAAATTAGTCTCTATTGAGTTCCATTTCTTTAATTGCGTTTATAAAAACAGGACCTTACATGAACCAAGAATATGTACGATTTAAAAGTATCCAAAAATTTTCGAAACTTCAAAGTGCACTTAATAAAAGGGGAATTTTAATTCATTAATATAGTAGGGCACAAGTTATTCTACGTCTTTTTGAAAAATTCGCAACAAAATGTTACGAAGAAGCTCGATATAATATTCGTATTAATCTCAAAAGAACTTATTGTTAGACGAGATTTAGGTGAACTTTAGCACAGTCTCTGGCGCACAGCTTTGAATACTTTCACTACTCGGTTTGCGCCCCTTGCAACTCCTTACACAATGACCGCTCTAAAGAACACTCAACCGCGCCAATGTAATGCAAGCGCTCACTCCTCTAGCAAAACCCTAGCTCTTGAACAACCTGGTTATACTGTACGCTCGGAGAAACTCCCATCTTTTCATAGCGCGTTGTGCTTTAACGGCGCCGACGGGCAACGAGAGCGGAATCACAACCCTGTTTTATTCCCCATCGCGGTCACCGGATACAGACCAATTTTGAACATTCGCAAAGGGGAAAATGGAGCCACAAAGCGATGCAGAAATAAATTCATTTCCTCGCTAACAGAATATAGCAGACTATCGGGTTTGAAATGATTGCTGGTATGGTGAATTATGCCAGTGCTCCATCGTCTCTAAATCTGTGCTCGCGAGTACAAGAATAAACGATGACCGTTGCTGTCTCAGCTCGTACCGTTTTTAGACCGGTGACTACGTGACTGGACGTTGGAAACTCGCAACGAATATCCGCCGTCGACGGACATTACCGATTATATTGGACAGATGCTGTTTTTAGATAACGTACGTCGCGGAGAATTAACTCGCCAATCTCTGCTTTCGACTGCTAAATCTCTGACCCCTGCTCGCTCTATTTTGCCCGATAAAAATGTCAGAAACAGTGAGTATCTTCTATAACGCTACGATCGTTGCATCCAACCTTCTCTCTCTAACTCTTAACGAGTAAAAATTTCGAATAATCACGATCGACTTGGATCATTCGAACGGAGAACATTCTGTCGTGAAATATAGTTGTCGACGTTTAAGGAGCTTTAGCGAACAGTTTTATCGGGTTGAAATATTTCGACGAGCTTAACAATACTTGATAAGACTCCCTGGATCCCATTTCCCCCGCTGTAATCGGGACAGATCGCAGTGACGTTTCCGGTTCCAGGATATCGTGAACGTTTCCCGTGAATGATAGGACAACGAAGGAACCGAGGCACCGTCTATTATTTCAAGATTGCCCCCGGCGTAGCGCTCGCGGAAACAGCGCGATATTACCTCGTCGACTTTCGTTCTCCCTAGGGGATTGGTTCGGAGGCTCGTCGGAAATATTGAAGACGTGGTAGGGAGAGACAGTAACGAGGGATTAGTCATTGATGATCTACGACCGACTTCGGTGTGTGTATTCGCCGCACCGTACTGTGAATAATTTAACGTTCAAGTTAACGGTCGCGTCGCGTCGATTCGCGTTGGGAACTCTAGAGGATACTTAAATGTATAGTTTTTTACGAGTGCAGTGAAAGTTATCGATTCAAAAGACAGAAGTATGATCAAGTGTGGTTCATGCTGAATTCCCGAAGTCCAGGGCATCTTTTAAGAAAATATTGAGCACTGGGGACGATACACGCCCAGCGATGCTATGCGGAAACGATAAGAAAGTAACAAATTACCGCTAACCTTCAACTGGTGACGTACATCAAATTGACTCCGTATTAATTTTCAAGTTAACTTCTATTCTGTGTATTATTAATTTGCATTATTTTTTTTAATGTATAGAATATATTGTTGTGTTATTTTTAAGTGTATAAATGCAAAATTCATCGTGGTAATTATATTAATAAAAATGTATTTAGGTGTAAATGTAATGGAATCATCTAGAGCTTTTGAGTATTTAGCTTTTATAAATTATTATATTACGAAGTATAGCCTACTATGTTGCGCATCGCGTTATTTTGCAAATATATGTATGCGGCCTGAGAAAAGAAAAGGGTTGAATATGGCTGTTCTAATACACTTATCTAATATCTCGGTACAACAAATTTCTAATTGTAACCCACTTAAGGGGTTAATATTCGAGTGATACAATAAATATTCCCAGTACTATATTTTCCACTTCACTGCAGTACCCATACCGCATATATTTCAAGAAAAATATTCGATGCATAATTCTGAAAGAACAAAATATTCGTCCGTGATGCTGTAATCGTAGCCAGGCGAAACATTGTTTGCTGGTACTACGAAGTTACCTTCACCTGACGGTTTCGTGTTCCTTTTAATCTAAGCCCAAGCTCGAACGTTACGCGTTACACACAGTGTTCGCACAGTGGGCGTGGCAATTTCATGCTTCCAACGACGCGGTCGAGAATGTCACAAGGAAAAACACGTTTCGTAAACTTTTATGCGTTTCGTATCCACGTCCGCGAAGGGCAACCAGCAAATCACATTTAACTTGAGGCAGAAGGTCCGCGGGTATGGCGCGCACGAAAGTGAGCCCCTTTGGGATTATAATCCGGCATCCTCTCAAGTATCCTGTTTACGACGACCGCCGAGGTAATTTCGCTTGAACCGACAGAGGAACCAACCTCAAGAGTCGGAGCATCAAAAGCCGTCCTTGAAAGGAGGAACACGAACCGCTCCGGGGCTACTTAATTTTCAGGATTTTCCATCATGCCTCTGCTACCGGAATGCTTATAATTCGCGGATGCATTTTAATACGGTGTGGACTTTGCAGCATTGCCCTGAGAGAATCGTGAAGATCGCGAAACTTAGGCGGCCGTAACTTTTTCTGTCGAAATTTTGTACTACTCTTTTTTATAGTGAGTTGGTAGTTAGGTTGGTATCAAGAGTAATTTCTGTAGGGGTGTAAAGTGAAAAAGAATATTAAGTGGATTCTTGAGCTTTCGTATTACGAAGGACTCTGTTAACCCTTTGAGTACTAAGTATTCTTGAGTGATCGACCTGTTTTTGAATTTATTTTGCAAATTCAGCTTTTTTATCAATAGAAATAAATAATCGGTTTCACCCGTTAAACACTGTAACACGTATTTTAGTTCAGATATTTCGCATAGCTTTCACCATCACATGTATTTTGTACCTTTCTAAGTCTCTGAATTTATTGAAAATGCATAAAGATTCGCAGTCTAGTCATTAGAATATTTTTAAATTCGTATTCGTGCTAGTGATTATGAAAATGGTGAGTCAAAAGAAGAGGAGGAAGAAAGCTCTCATAGTTTTGTGATATAAGTCAATATAACACAAAATAGGTGAGATTCTTACATTTCTTTTTAGTTCTTTGACTTACACCACTTTCATAATCACCGGCACATTTGGTGAACATTTTGTACTAATTATGCATTGCATCAAAGGAAACGAATTTGTAAACTTTACGTATTGTGTGCAAAATTGATCACACATATGCGACACTGAAATTAAGGTTTAATTAGAGACAATGGTGAATGATATTTTACATTTTTTGACAGTGGTTCTTAACCGGTATTCCGCGGAACACTAGTGTTTCGTAAACATGTTAAAAGTGATCCAAGTATTATTAATATAGTATTTTTCCTGAATTAATATCTCCTTTTCTTATTTTTGTGTAACTTGTAATCTATAATTTTTGATAAAAGATTTTATAGATTAAGTTTTATGAACCTTAGCAATTTTAGTGTTCCGCAATTTTTTCTTATATTAAAAATTACGTTTCGCGACTTCGAAAAAGTTAAGAGCTACTGTTTTCTAGTATAAAATATCATTCATGCCTGCAATCGTTATCGTTGTTATCTATTATTCAATGAAGCTCTGCTAAAACGAAGTAGATTCCATTATAAGGATAATTCGTATCGCAATTCTTTCGCGATATTCTCCTTCAACGATACAATCGAATAAATTACTTCGAACACAACTTACTTTGCATGTCTCTACGCATAACATACCGTCACGTTTCACATATTCCATTCTACATCTGCTCTACACAATAATTCGCATTATTAGTAGACTTCATTACGAAATTTGGTCATTCAAACGATTCCAATACACTCTATTCGAACTTGCATATATTGATCAGTTCGTGAATTCGCGACTGCGTACGAAGAGATCGTTTGTATCGGTTTACCATATTGGAAGAATCATAATAGGGGATCGTTGCTAAAATACGGTATTGTATATAACCGATTAATTATCATTCGCGGGCAATGATTAATCGCATTAGACAGCGAAGGTGCGCTTCCAGCCGCAAATTGCGTCAAATATGCGATCGGTCGAAATTGATTCAACGTGTACCCATCTGGTCCGTAGGTTATGGAACTTGAATCAGTGGCCGAAACTTCATCAAAGTTTCGCCACGAGCAGCGTAAATTGGAAGCACCTCGAAGTTGCTCCGTTGCCCGGCAAATGAAGTAGCTGCGTTTGTGAGCAACCAATGTCTTAACGGTGTGATGAAACGAGATAAAGCGGATATCTGAGAAAAGTTTCCGCTACGTGCGTTGTTTCACAGCTGAAGTTGTTTCGCCAGTATTAAACGTTACTAGTAACTTATATTACTTCCAATAATTAATTGAGTGGCTCGGCGAATTTGTTTAGACTCATACAGGGTGCCCAGGAGTTTTTCTGTCGAACTACAACTTAATCTAGATACCAATGGAAGAAAAAAAATGGTATATAAAGTTTGTGAGTAAACGTTCTGTTACAGCGTTATAAACAAATGTTGTATCCATGAGCTACTCGATTTTTCCGAACGGGGTACTTTAAAATAAAAAGTTTATTCGACAGACGTAAGTTCACATGAAGAACTTGTGTAAAAAATTAAAAATGCAGTTACTGAGACTTAGCAAAATACTCAAGAACTTCGCAGAATAATAAATTCAATTCTTCATCGATGACAAGCTTGCATTCAAGTAGGATAACATCCTTTTGATGAAATGAGAATTTAAAGATGGTAAGAGATCATTTTTTATTATACTAACAGTTCACGATACGGAGTATTTGTTTATAAGTCTGTAACAAATCGTTCACTCTTAAACTTTACATAACATGTTCCTCTTCTTTTTGACTCTAAATTAAGTACTAGTAGTTTGTCGGGAAAAGCCTGGGTCACCATGTATAGATTTTCATCTTTTGTATCACTAAATAATTCCTGAAATCTCGTTTTCCAAAACTCCTTATTCTGCAAATCTATAGCAGTTATAGTTTCGTATTGTAACTTTATAGTATTGTAGCGCGTGTCCATTGTCCACTACTTCCCCCAATTTCCGAATAGAATTCTTCGGTATCTTGGAATTTGACAAACTCGCCGAAACTGCTTAAAGGGGAGAACGATTACTCGAAACTTCGAATAGAATTGTTCCATATACTCGACGTAATTTTTCTTGAAATTTTCTTCAACGCAAAACTTGGAAAATTAGAAGCAATGCTGTTCTCCAACAATTACACCCCCATCTCCGTGCAACTTCTTCCATACCGGAAACCCTTCAGCAACTCGCAGCATCGATGAAGCCGTACAATCGGCCGCAATGGTTGTGTATGACGCCAGCCCAGCATTTAATGAATCCCTCCCCCAAGTCGAAAAACTTCTTCCAGGATTCCCTCCCCCCTCTGCCGAGTATTCGAGAGAACCAGGGAGTTTCGCCGATTAAAATCCCTCGTATCTCGAAATTCAAGGAGAAGCACGGACACTACTACTCGGTTGGAGTTTTAATATCGGCATCCCGCGTGACGGTTTTGAGAATCGAAAGAACGAGTCGGTCGACTGGTGTACGTGGACTGTTTATGACGGCGAAGATCGGGAGATGCTTCGAACTTACTACCCCGTGTTGCCCCGCCCCCTGTGCGCTTGGTGGCCGCAAAAGGGAGATATTATCGGTATTCTACGAGTTCGATTGCTGCGGCCTCGGCTCACCCTCTCTTTCCATTTCCTCTGGTTCGAGGGTTATCGACACCCTGTCAACGGTTTCGCGCCTTCGTTGTCGGAGATGGCCCACTTACCGAGTCGATTCCAGTCGAACAATAAACACCACCGTTGTGCAAAGGGCTCGGTTGAAAGGAGAAGGGGCGCAAAAGCTAACGGCGAGGTCGCAGTTTCGTGAAACATTCGTCGGCGACGTTGTGTTTCCACGGTAATTATGCTTCCTTCTATAGAGGAAGGTCTCTCTCAAGCTTCGTATGTCGAAACATTCATGAAGCTGAAACGCGCGTTTCATTAGGAGCTTTGTACGCCCCGCAACGATCCCTTTCTCGTTCGCTTATAATCGATTTTCGCGTGTTTCGCCACGATACGCTGTAGTTGCTTCGCTAGAGTGTGAAGCCCCGAATTTCTCGTAATAATTATTCTCGTTGATTGATGTTCACGGGGCGGTGGTTGGCCGACGCTGGCGCGTTTTTACGTTTCCCGCGTCGTTTTGTTCTTCCCAACCAGATCTGGGTCAACGGAAACGTATTTTCCATCGGAGAAACGGAAAAACGATGCGAGCGAGGAGGGACTTCGATCGATCAAAATCGAATGACACCGCGGGAAAAAGTTCGCCCGATGGAAATGGAACGCTCGAGGAAAATGTTACTTTTTTTTCTGCCAGAACCTCCGCTCGCCCTCCCTACCGCCGCGGTTCCTTCTGTCGTCCGCGTTAAATGGTTTTTCGTGGAACTCATTCCCTCGCTATCTTCTCGTTGGTTACCATCGAAATTTGCCAAATCGTATTTTCCACAGTAAATTGCGAATCCCTGGAAATTTTGGTACGGAAAAAGAGAAGGTATGCTTCTAATAAGGGATATTTACGGAAATCGGAACTATCGGATTAGTAAAGCTACCCTTAACTAAGTCATCGTGCAGCAAGTGTTGAAATCAGTGTAGCAGTTTTGGCGGATTTTGTTAGGAACAAATATTACTTTACTCGAAATGATTTATACTGCTCGAAACCATTAAGAAGTGGAGCTTTTAGACGATTGCGTTACTCAAACCGATTTCGAAGGAAGAAATGGAAAGAAATAACACGGACTAGACAGATTATTATTAGATAAACTTCTGTTTTCATTTGTACGCTTCACAAATTACGGAAATATTAAGTTTATAAAACCCTTTCAAATATTTGTACTGAAATTTAACCAGAAAGAATTTGGCAATAAGAGCATATTTTTTATTATTGCATACGATGCGAGTGAGTTAAGATCAGAAGTTTAAAATGATACGACAGCAATGACCGCAACATGTGATCCCCTAATTGTTTTGAGCAACGTGTTTAATCATTTACGTGATCTTTATACTCTTCGCGAAGGTAGTTTATTACACTTCAAGAACTTTGTCATTTTTCTTGTCAGAATTCCATGTATTCACGTTGGTAGGTAATTCCAAGAATACATTGTTTCCAGAAATACCAGCACTGGTCAAAAACCAATTTACCGAATACTTGTGCTCTGTATGATCCATCGAAATCATCATTTAAATAACCAAGAATCATAGTACATAGTTTTGCCCGATTGTTCAAAATATACGCTCCCCAAAGGGCCACCTCTCAACCATCAACCCTTTCATCGCGACCAACCACGATCATTTTCCTTATTCGCTTACACACCTTCGGAATTACGATCTCTCTCCGCGCTGCTGTTACGAGTAAAAACTTTGTTAACCACCGTCGTCTGTTCCATTTCGTTGTCGCGTCGACAGCCGTCGTTGTGTACCACGAAGTCGGAACAGAGCGTTCGTAGAGTTGTTAGAGAACTCGAGATCGAAGCTTCTCGTGTCCGGACGGATAGCAGAGGCTTTTCTCCTTCGGCGAAGATTTCTTTCGTCGATACGACGAATAATAGCTGTCCCATCCATATCCGCGTGAAGTCCTCGTCAGGAACGGACGAGTTATTTTCCATGTTCGACACGATCCAGCTGTCGAATCCGTCGTGTTTCCCGGTCGTCGTTCTTCAATTTAACGTCGCGATCCCTTGTCATTACAAATCGGATTCCGGAGCCTCGAGCGTCTTTAAATCCGCAGACGTACCCGAACACGTTGACCCTGTCCAGATTACAGAACCGTTTGCCCCGGGTTTCGCCAATGATATCAATTTTACCAAAATGTTACTTTCTCGTTCACAGTGTGGTTTCATGTTATGGTTTTCCTCTTTTTTTTTGGCAGAGGCGTATCCAGAAACCTTTCTTAGGAGGAGCGAAATGTGTAAAAATGTTTATTGGGTTGTAACATAAATTCATCTTGTTTTCGCGGGGAGGTTTTTTAACCCTTTGAGTGCGGAACACTCCAGGTTTAAAGTCATGCAGTAGATGCAATACTTTTTCACTCTGCGTTTTTTATTCAGCTACCGATTAGTTTATACAAGGTGCAATTAAATTACTATTTAGCTTTATGAATTAAATTACTACTTAATGTATAGGGTTATCTAATCTGTTTTTTTATTTCTATTATATTCGTTCGTTCTCGTTTCAATTTTTAATGTTTCCATCTATATTTTGCTAACAAACATGGCGTTTGACAGATATTCTCATTCAACATCCTAAAGGTACTTTTGGACAGCCTTTTACTACTAGACTTTGTAAAATTACTATTTTCTTCCTCGTGTTCATCTGGAACACTAATAACTTTCATTCGTGTCTCATGTATGAAATAATTTCCAAACGCATATATGCGTTCGTAGTTCAGTCGAAGGGTTAAGTTGCAGGAACCTTATAAGAAGGATTTTAACGCTTCAACTGTCAAAGAAATAGGATAAATTCGATCAATGTAGCAAACGCATAATTGATTAAACTTACTTCTGAATAAGCAAATGATTTTAAAGACATTAATAGAAAGAGAATACTATACGTTACAACCTAATATGTACCTACATATTTAATCTTTGATTGTACGTATATTTTTTAATCTTCTTAACAACTGTGTATTCTGAACGTATCTGATAAACACACAAATCGCGAACATCTCGACAAGTATTGTTATAAATCGACATACTAAATATATTCGAGCAAATTATTCAGAATGTAGCATAATGGTTTTAAAATTTATTATTCTTAGGGGAGGCAATCGCTCCTATCGCCCTCCCGTGGATCCGCCACTGTTTGTGGGAAACAAGTGGAAGAATGTTTTGAGATGGCACAGTTTTGATTTTTTAGGGAAATAAGTAAATATCATGCGGGGAGTTTTAGAACGAAATATGATAGATGATTTATAGCTTTTAAATTTCTAACACAGAAGTATTATGTTGTAGGTAAACTCATTTTTTTCCAGATACTTGGCAAAAATTAGTTTAACATTTTTCTCATGCAAATACACAAATAAAGTAGCAGATAAGACTATTGAATATGCGATTGAACGATTCACTTCTGTTTTTAATTTAGTATTTACATTTAACGAAATCATATATTTGTTTTGTTATATATATAAATTCTATTATTCCGTAGTGTTCTACTCTATTTTTTAAACAAGCTATACATTTCTCCCCCAAAAAAGGTTTAACATTCCGATAGAATGAACTTATCAATCAAGTGGAAATAGATTACTGAAAATAGTATACATTGTAAAGATCATTTTGTCGAAGAAAGAGAAGGCTCTTAGAGTTATCTATATCCGTGCGATTTCATCGAGGAATTTTATTTCTCGAAAATCCTTGGAGTTCCAACTACCACTTCCGGTTTATTGGCTGCGACGCGCTATGCACACGAGCTCAGGATTCTCAAGATACGAATTTACATTCGTCGACCGACAGCGTACACATTTTAACTCCTCCTCCTCTCCAATTTCCGTCTCTCATCCCTCTGTATTTACTCCTCGACTTTTTCCACTTCGTCATAGCATTGTCCCACGCGATTTCCGATTTTCCCGCGTACACCTGCGCTGCTGCTATTTTTCGCGTCGCGAGTACTCGGAGAAAAAAGCGACCCGTCTGACTGGAACGATCGAATTTCCTAGGGAAACCTGCGCGGGACGATTTTATTCACGGTCGAGCAGGTTACACGCGACTCGATAAACCTGCAACCCCGATGATTTCTACGCGATAGATATGTTTTTTTCAACTGAACCTACGTTCTGAGAGATGTCAATAAAAATGCAATTTCCACGGAACGTATTGCGCGGCAGGGGCCGTAATGCTTCGCGAGAGATTTGTTTACTTACGTATACTACAATGTATTGGTCCGGGAAATATGGGTTCACGCCTCGCTAAAGAAGGGCGAAACATTCGGAAGACGAACGAAGAAATTGACAGAGCTTCTTCCCTCCCTTTTTCAACCCCTACTTTTCAACCCTCTTCGTTCCGTCAGTTTCGTAGAATTTTCCTCGTACGCTTCCTCGCGCGCCATCGCACCCTTTATTTCCTTTACATCCGAACTGCCTTTCGATCAGAGGCTTTTACTTTTTCCCCATGGCAGCCGGCTGTCGAAGTATTTTGTAATCCCAGAAAATGGTGTATCCCGAAAGGAAACAGATTTCACCCCTGAACGCGCCCTTTATGCACGTCTGAGCCCGATATTCTTGTTTCTGGCCCTGTGCTTCCAGATTTGTTGGAATTTTAACGTGGCAAACTTCGCGAGGGAAGCATTGTAAACGCCATTGGCGATTTTGTTCTTCTTTCCTTTTATGAAACAAATGAATTGTTTGTTGATAGAAGAAATACAAATACCGTCAGAGTTTGTCTACAATAGGTATATTTGGTTGGTTTTATTTTGAATGGCACGTTGTTGTTATTGTGATATATTGGATTATTCTCGCAGAAATAGAAAATATAACTTTTCCATTGTTTTCGCTAGGAATGTGGGTCGTCTCAATCGTGAGTTTAATTGTCAACATATTGTAGTATGCGATTGTTTTAATTTTAGGATACTCAAGGACGGTTAAATAAAATGTTCACAAAATTTTAGCCCTCAGTTTTTTCACAGAATAATTTTCATAGGGTTAAGTACTCAACACTTTCAAAAATATTTTATTCTTCATTAAATTGATTTATATCACTTAACTCTGTTGGTCACCTCTGTGGCCAGGTTACTGATTACTGGTTAAAAAACAGTAGATTACCTAATGGTAGAGTTAATAAATATTGTGTTAATTTTTTTTTTCAATTAAGACTCGACTTCCATATTTGGATTGGAACACTTTCTTGAACAACCTTAAGTCTTCCAGTACCCTCAATATTCTAGGATTAATAGTGTGGCAGTATGCAAGGTGTAATAATAACTTGTAGATTGAGGATAACTTTAATATCCAGTTCAAGTCTATTAATATTGTCAATATTTGACTTCAACATCCATCTTCATTAAACTATGTTTGAAATTTCCATGAAGATAACCGAAACTTGCGAAGTATCGCCTTAAATAGATTTTATGACCCGAATTTAAAATATATCCGTAAATTACAGTTAAACTATAAATATATAGTTCCTCAATTTTTCTGAAAATATTCTATTTGAAAAGTGCCTCCTCCCGGTACTAACTATATTTATCCATCAATCCACGAATATATCAGCGTATCGAAATCCCCGATTAAAAGAAAAGTTCTAAATTAACCGAATCTTTCACCCGAATCTTTTTATACATCGCTCAAGAGGCCGCCGTGAAATCTGTCACTCGAATCGATTTTACAATTAAGCGAAGTAAATTGAAAATATTCCAAGAACCGACCTAAAAATTGGCTTTGATAGTGGCAATGACGCGAATGAATTATTCTGCATATCAACGGAGTATTCGACATTAACGGAGATTTCCCTTCGAAATTTATAAAGCCAGCGTTCCCTAAGCTAGCCGCATAAATAATACATGTCCGTCGTGGAAAAGAAGCAACGTGAAGGCAGCTTACCGCCGGCAGACAGCTTAACGCCGCTTGTCCCCGATCCTTTTTTGCCATCGCCATCCGTTTAATCTGCGCGAAATTTCGCAAGAAATCCGCTCGTTGATATTCCCCTAGACTCGATCCACGAGCGGGCCTCGTCTCCATGCAAATAACGCAATTAAGAGATTCGGATATAGCCGAGATAACGTTCTTCCAACCGCAAACAGTCAACCTTTTCTTCTGGTTTCGCCTATCCCTCCCTTCCTTTCGCGTTCACCTGTATCTCGGTCGACGATTTGCATAGAAAGTCAGCTTCTAACGCAGTAACGACGTTTTCCCTTTTCGTTTTTCATTCGACAAGAATGCCCTCGCGCAACGATTCATTTTCTGACAAAGAGGGAAAGGAAAAGTATTGTTGGAGGATTTGGGAGAAAGATTAAAAGGTGGGAAGAAAAGATGGATTTTTTTTGTGCTGTAGCAGGAGAGTGAAAATTGAGTTCCTTTGTTGCCGGCTAACCTCATAAATTTATTCATTAGACTCTCCATTCGGCCAGATTTCTTCCCTCCTTCGAGTATTTATTATTCTATATAATATTTTGCGTTCCGTTTTTAATATTGTAGTGTTAGGTATAAGAATATATAATTTATTAGAATTAAAGATTATATAATGTTACAAAACTGCGTTTAGACTAAAACGCATCTACTCTCTCTCTCGACTCGTAACAACACCCTTGACTCTCTTTACAACTCTGTCCACTTTTCGCCAGAGAAAACCCTTGCTGGCCCTTTTCTTTTCTCCCACCACTCTCTTAGAAGCATCGGCGACGCATCGGCCGATCGCCGGGTCGTTGGGTCTGGCTTTTGTCCGTCAACGCTCTCTCTCTCTCTTTTACGACACTCTCCCTGTTCTTAAAACTAAAGTCCTACAAAACTATGATACTATAATATTTAATATCGAATAGGTACATTTTTGTACCTTAACCCATTGCCGTAGAATTTGTTACAGCGAACGCGTGCTAGGTAAACTATTCGACAACTTCATACTGCATCGTATACGAAATATTCAATTATTATACAGTGACTCGCGAAATTGATCAAATGTTAACATTATTGTAAGATTATTTTATAAATAATTTTGTTGGTATAATTAAGGCTCGAACATGATTAATGTAACAACTCAAGTTACACATTAAGTATGCGTACAAAGTTTTACAATTAGGAATTTCATTTTGATTAAACAGAAAGTAAAACAGGTGAGAATATTTGATGAATTTCGTGAACCAGTGTATCTAATTTCTGGTCAACGATTCTAAATTTTATAAATGGAAACCGAAGATCGAGCCAAAATTCAACTTTCTTAGTAATAGAATCTCTATTTATCGAATCAACACCAAACACCATAATTTTGTGCCACGAGTGAGACTTTATATTATATGACAAGGAGTTAATCCTCCCTTTTAATTTTACCTTGAAATGATTCCAATACAAATCCTTTCATTCCTTAAAACCACCCATGAAAACTGTCTCCAAATTTTTATTTTAATAATTATCTACAGTCACGTTCATAAACTCTCCCGACTATTTTCTAATAATCATATGCAATCGTCCGTATAAATTACCTCCAGTACCACGTATAACATCTAGAAAATATTCAAGAATTCTAAATGACCTCGGGTCTGAAATGATTTTATTATTACAAGAAGTTAAATGTGATCCCTCGATAATTACCACAATTAACATACACGACGAGAATATAATTAAAAACTCTTCAAGTCGTGCACGAAGAGATCGAGACTCACTCGAAGAGTGAAAGGGTATGTTTCGGGATGAGCTGATTTTCCGAAAGGCAAGGACGTGATTGAAATTCGAATTTCTCTTGCCGTGGAAAGATGTTCGTTACAGTAACGAACACCTGCTAACCTTTCTGTCACTGGCCAACCCGTTCTTAATTTTCTCTCAAGAATAGCACGCGAATCGACTCCACGCCAAGAATCTGTGAACCGATGCCGTTGGTCCTTCGCACGTGCTACGTACGCGCCACGAATTCAACTTCTTTGATCTACAAACTTAAATCTGCCATTGGTATAGTTCCAACTTTGAAGACACGAAGAAGTTTTCTTTTCAGTAATTAGCTTTCCTTGTTCCCATAAATTCACACCAAATTCATTAATCAAATAGATGTTAAAAAGTAAAAAAATTTATTTTTAGCATTCCGTGTTGAGTGAGACGCATATTTTACATTTGGATACTCCTAAATTAGTCTCAATTTTACGTTTATCGCGAACCTAAACATTGATGCATTACAGTAACAATTTTTTGACTAGAAAAATATTAGATACCGAAGAAAGTTCGTGCAGTTTTTCTTTCCGTGACAAATCTAAATTTGAGCACTTTAATTTCGTAATATGTTAAGTGTGCAAATTAATTCTTACCGTTCAGTATTTCACGAGATTTAATATTTATTCGCAAACAATCGAATACAGTTTTAATATTCAAATTTTTCAATATTTTCACATTTATGAAGCAAATTCGTTACTTGAGGAATAGAAAAGTAACGATTTCAAATTGATACAGATACTAAGAGTGTAAGGATCACGACTATGAATTAATTTATGAGCCGAATAAATGCGCGCCAACCTTTTCCGTCATCCAGTAATTCGAAGACACGAAAGGATTTATCTACAAAATACAATGCGACACTGTACCAAGCAAATCTTACAGTTGATGGAAAACATCAATTGTAAAGGGTACACTGGCTAAATTCCAACTTTGAAGAATTTTTCTTTGCAACCATTAGACTTACATTTCATTGTATAAAAAAGAATAACAGACGAGGGAGAAATCGTTTGCGGTAGCTTCGTTTCCACCCTCCGTTCGAGGAAAAGGTTATTCACCGTCTAGAAGCGCGAAGTTAAGAGGCCAAGCCCGCCCCTTTGTCAGCCCTTTCGATGTTAACAAGAGGGCCTTCAGCTTCCTATTGCCGCGACAGCTTCGACAGATTTTCGTGCACAGGTGCCGATCGATTCCTCCCTTTCAACCCTCTCTATCTTTCGCTCGTGAAACCTTTTGTGGTAGCGGAGTCGCGAAACGAGGGCTTCCCTCGTAAATAGCCACGGTTTTCCAATTCCTAGATGGATCGATGAAAAGTTTCAAGGTCTGAAAAACCTAGCCGCGAGTGAAGTTGAACGAGTTTGCAAGAGACGCTCGTAAATCACGGATAGGGTTTCGTGGAATACCAACGCAACGACATATTGTACCCCATCGAAGATTCCTATAAATCGAACAACGCGATCGTGAGCATAACCGAATAGTGCGGAGGAAATATGGGAAACTTTAGAGTTTAGACGAGGTTGAGGGATGCTACGGTAGGATTGGCAGCTAATCAAATAGCACGGTTGACGAAAGCCCGAATGAAGGAAGATTTATTGTAAGTAAATAGAATTAGGAGTTACGAGTGCCTCGAGTAACCTCTGGCCTCGGCTGCTGCGACGTTAACCCAACTAAAGCTAACCTGACCTAACTAAATAATTCAATTAGAAACACCGGAGACGGTGTACTCGGCCTTCGTCCATGGAATCTCAGCCCCTCTCGTTGTCTTGCCTCTATCTTGCTGCGTTCAAATCCCATACCCTACTGCAACTTTCTTCCCAGTCGATTCCTTATCGTTAAATTGTCTGTGGATTTTGGTCAGAACCCCGGTAATTAGAAACTTAAATAGATATACTACTGCTCGTAATTATTTGAACGAGAGAAATATTATTATTAAGGGCGTTACTTCTAGCTGAGATTAATATTATTTCTTTTTAGAATAGAATATCATTGCTTTTTTTATTATTGTGAATTGATTTTGAAACTTTGATGATTGTTAAGTATTTTCATGCTAGCAAATTTTAAAGGCTTTGGATTCTCGTGCATTCAAGGTTCCAAGCTTTTGAATTTCCAGGCGTTTGAATATCCAATCGGTTTATTTTTCAAACGTATGATTTCCAAGCGTTTGAATTTTCGAGCTTTCGAATTTCAGGCCTTTGAATTAGTGACAATGTCCGTCGATTTCTAAAGCCGTTCGAATAATTATGAGCGAACTTGTATATAGTTAATTTGTTTCGATGAAGAGAAAATTGATTTCTAAATGTCACAGTGATTTTGGCAGATCTTTGGAAAGATTTCGGTTTGATAATTAGATCAAACAAGAAAAATAATATGCCCCAATGTAATAAAATAGTGACACTATTTATTTACATTATTTGCAGATGTAACAAAGAAAAACACAGTCACTGTATAGACTTCCCAAAAACGTTGATTAATAGGCTTCCGGCAGATAAAGCGTTAATACGCACCGCTGTTCAGAATTAAGCGAAAATGCATTAAATATTTTCTTCTGTTCGCAAAGGATTAGAAAACAGTCTTGTTGATAGGTTCACTAAAAATCCCAAGAACAAACCAAGTTTCGTTTTCCTTTTTCTCTCGTTTCAACTCTCTTTGCGCGTTTCTTTCTTTACAGTATCACAATGGCATAGTCCCAAACGTTTCCCAAAATTGTCTTTAAAATTCCATTTGGATTAATCGCATCGTAGATGTGTAAACACGCGCAATGCGGAAGTCGTCATTAGAATATGGCGCAATAACCGTGTGATGAGCTCCCGTACGTCTCGGATGTCGTCATTAACGCCACGCGCGTAATTCGAGGAATTATTGGCGTCGAGTCCAATGACTCAGGGATTATCAGTAGCCGGTCTCATGACCCAAGACTAGTCTCAACATCCTCCGACACAGAGATAGTTGATATCGCGTTCCACGCTCCGAGATAACCAGTTTCTGGCGTTAAATCCCCAGAGTCGTCGGTGGCGAGTCTCAAGACACCAAGAGTCATCAGTGTCGTGCCTCGCCCTGTCTCGGTGTCACCGATATTGCCTCGTGCAAGCCTTCTATCGCCAACATCCCCCTTCGCCGTTTTAACGTTTCATACGCCCCCGCTCTATCACTTCGTATTCATTGCTCTGCTCGGGTAAACATCGAAGTTTATCGCACATTGTACCGGGCTTGTAATATCTATCAACACCTATGTTTCGATTTAGGGATAGCTACACGTGTTTCGGCAGACAGAGGTACAATATTTCGGGAGAGCCATCGGAATAATGTAAATTCACGTTGACAGCAATGTACAATGGCGCCAAACAGTATTTGCACACCGTGGTATTAATTTTCATATTGAAGTATCTGCTAATTAATTAGGCTGAATTGTATCAATTTTCCTGTAATTTAACAGTTCTCTCGCGAGACAATTAGAATTTGATGCCGTGAAAATGAAACGTAGAACCTGATTAACGCTACATCTGTCGGGGCAGTCAAAATGACTGGGTGTAAATTTATCGTAAAAATGATATAAACTTACAACGGTGCATATTTTAAAATTTTTCATGACCTTTTGTAGAAAATATAAATGTAGATTTATTACACTTCAATCACATACGTTTTGCAAGTGTCGACTATTTTTATTTATTGTACAAGAAAGTATGCTTTAGTCACCGGAAGTTCTAGTATTAAAATATCTACAAATACTTGTGTACCACGAAAATGTGCATTTTCGCTTTTGCAATTGTATTAAGATTTCTATTATTCAATAGTAACGTTATGTAATTACTATCAATTGATAGAAAATTTGATATATATAAATTTCATTAAGTAGTACTTAAATTACAAAAATACAGTAGTAGCTACGAATATTTTTCATAATCACCGTAAATAATTGTTTAGGATACAATTCCACTTTTCCTCTTAGTAAAGCAGCACCTAATACTTTATATAATTTATAATAACTAGGCTGCGAATTTTTATGCAAAATCATACTTCTTCAAGTGAAACCGAAGAGATTAAATCTAAATAGGGAGATGACTCTCAAAATACAATAATTTTTACTTTACTTAAAACGTTACGTGTATTTTTCTATATTAAATGCCCTTTCAACACTTTTGCATATTTAAATTTCCTATAAATGCACAAAAATTCGTAGTCTAATAATAGCATATTTAAAGTCTTTAGCGAAGCATCTAAGTATGAAAAGAAATGAAAATCTTTCTAAATGCTTCGCTCTGAAATCGTTATTATCTCCAAGCTTATTTCACAGCATCTTAAAAAAGCTGAATTGCATTCTTTGCATTAGTAAAATACGGTACTTAGAGGACTTCTTCCAACTTTTCCAAGCCATTCGCATACATAGAAACTCAATAAAGAAATACCGATTTAATTAAACGAGAAAAGCTGAAGGGCATCCGAGGCACGAAGACATTCCTGCAGCGACAAGTTTTTATGTAGGACACAGGATCTATTCGGGAAAGAAGTTTCTCTGTTTCTGGAAGAGTGGCTCAGATATCGATTCTCGTCCATTCGACGAAGGACTTGGACGTGCTTGCTTTCTAAACAGCTCCCCAGCACAACGAACGACTGCCCCGATCTCGGATCGACGCTCAGCCAATCTCGAGGAAGCATCGCGGCCCAACTTCATCGTTTTTTATTCGAGTACACGATT
Organism: Eucera pruinosa; assembly: GCA_028830335.1. Taxonomy (NCBI): domain Eukaryota; kingdom Metazoa; phylum Arthropoda; class Insecta; order Hymenoptera; family Apidae; genus Eucera; species Eucera pruinosa. The sequence goes on along the minus strand of JAMYCR010000004.1, from coordinate 12,759,507 downwards.
CCTCCGACGGTGAGATGCATGTTCGACCATCTCCACGCCGTCATCGTCGATCGTCGCGCGAACTTCTTCTAGCCTGTACAAGTTTCGGCAGAAAGTTTTCAAGTAATGTCGAACCTGTTCGATCCTCTTTTTCATCGCTTCGCCCCCAGCTTCTGCGTAATAACAGGCCGATATACTCTGTTACTTTCGAGGCACGTTTCCGCTTGCTGGACGTGCACTACTTCGAGCTATTGCTGCGATATTTTTCTTGGACGAAGCTAATTTATCCCTGTTAAAGGCTATCGTTGGCTCGTTTCTACTTTGATAATATTTACTTGGTTCTACGAGTATTACTTTCAAGTATTTCATTATTCATCGATTCTTTGAAATCGTTGTTAAATTGCGAGAAAATTTTCGATTCCTCGCGAACGTCTTTTCTATACGTCAAATATACGTGTACGACTTCAGAAGAATAAATATAGTGGCTACCAAAAGTTTCTGGCCAAAGTGTGACTTTATTATATTAATAAAATTAAGAATACCTGATAATAAAAGACCACTGTACAAATAAATTGTTTTATTGTAGCTTATAAATGATCTTCTTTATTATAGCTTATAGCTTACAAAATATCTTCTACTAGAGCTTATAAAATCTAAAATAGATTTAAAAATAACATTTTTATTATAGCTTATAAAGTATCTTCTATAAAATATCTGTCTTATTCGGTTGCTTGTGAAAAGAATTTTATTAATGTGTAATTTAAATTGAAACAGACTCATAGTCTGACTGGATACTTATGGAAACCACTCTATATTAAGGCATCTGTACACGATGAACACGATCTGTACAAAAGTAGTATGCGAAACCATTTTGTAGACTTTTATACAATCGCATTTTGGCTCAGATTTCGTCTAGAACAATGTTAAACTTTATCATATGATATTACGTTACAATAAGACCATAATAACATATCCGATGTCACATAGAGTTATATGCATAAAAAACAGTACCGTCTCTGCATGGTTAATTATAATAAGTAGATTGCGGGCTATTTGACGAGACCTCGACCAATTACATCACGAGTTACGAAATCGAAACACAAAAGTTTCAGTGAAAGTTACCGGAAAAGAAGAAACAAGTACTATGATTACTAGTGAATTTGTGGATTTTTGTGCACAAGGGGGGAGCTGAAATATTCATAAAAGTATACAATGGAGATAACAAACAGAAATATTCAACATACCAAATGGTAGGGGTATCTAATAATATGATTAAGTAGATTCCGTTACAAATAAAATTGCGGGCTTGGGCTAACAAATGTTACAAAGGGAATTTTAGACGACTAAGTAGTATTACTGCGCGCTTGGTCAGACGTAAGTTTCCAGCGAAGAGGTAATATGACTACGCGCTTGGTTAGACATAAGCTACCTTGTCTCATTTTGTTTACTTCTTTCCAGACGTAAGCTTATTTTCTGGTTCTAACCTTCTTATAAAGTTTTTTTTATTCATTATTCTTCTTATATATCGTACATTCTTCATTTCGGTTAATTTTTCATTTAATACACGAGCCGTTAAATGCAAGAGTGGTGTAAGCTAAAAAAGTTAATTTTAAGACAATTAAAGATAAAGTACAAGTTCTGTAAGATGCAATAATATACAAAATTGTTACATATTTTTCTTGTAAGCCTTTCTTTTTCTAAAGCTTTAATAGCATTTTTTCCAAAAACTCGAGGTACATGATCGTTTTATTCGATATTCTTTTAACTTATGCCATTCTTGCACATACCCTTAACTTATTCTACTATTTATTAAAAACACAATGGTAACTTTTGCACAAAGCAGAATGAGGGTTCAGCTTTCGAAATCTGATACCACCTCAAATTGTTAAAAAATTGACTTACACCATTCTTGCATTTAATGGCTCACGTGATCTCTTCACCGCAATCAAAATTCAATTCTAGAAGAAACATAGCGCTCGTTCATAACCACTGCACGCAAATTGATAAAAGAAATTGGGTAGATCTATCGTGACCGCTCGCCTTCTCTGCATCATTTACTAAAGACACATAAATTTCTCCAGCGTATGCCGTGAGAATCGGCCGTAAATATCGTCGAGTAGCCTATGTCATGCAGTAATCCAGCTCGTAATGTTTATCACGAGTTTCTTGTATTCCTGTTTCGACGTGTAAGAAATAGACTAAGCATGTATCTACGTTTGTTCCAGGATAAACGAGCACACACCGGGTTCCCGTTTCCTAGCGTATTTCAGTTTCTCATCCAAGGCAAGCGTGTCCGTTGGCTGGCCAGTAAAAGGCGGAGATGTAGTGAACAACACTGGTAAGCAAACTTCTATTGTATATTTAGTAAACTATTGATAATTAGTAAACTAACCTGTTTCTTTTTTCTATAGTAGCTTTTATTATCGCGAAACGAGAAATTCTCAAAGTAAAATTGGTAGCGCGTAAGTTTACAATACTTATAATTAGATTATGGATTTATATGCATTTATGCGAAATTTGAATATGCAAATAATTAGAAAGAACGTATAATAAACAAGAATGTACAAGGTACTCAAAGTGCTGGAAATGTGAAACAACCTACTACTTAGATTCCATTTCTTTAATTTTAATAACAAGTATATGAATTTGTATAAAAATCCGCAGTCTAGTTATAATATAGTATAAAATGCTCAATAATTTAAATGTACTTATAGTATATAATTCTTAATAATTTTAATATACTTTTAATACATTATTTTCAATGGTTCCAATATATTTCCAATACAAAACTCTTATTGATATAAAGATTAAAGTTTTACGTGTTTAATACATGGATACATAAATGAAACCCTTGAAAATATTTAATTATAAAACAGTATTTGGAAAAATTTTTTTTCTCTTTTTCTTTACAATCTAAGAACTCTAACCAAAGTCCAGAATTATTATTTTAGAAGCGTCACAGATACGAAAGATAAATTAAGTAGTATAGATTCTTAGTTTATTGATTTTTATGGAGTAAAAATTATAACCATCGCTTTCCAATTTTTATTCACCACGATAAGACATTGCAATAATCTTTCAAAGCAATAAACAAATATTTTCAACCATAATTAGCAGACTGTGGATTTTTATACAAATTCGTATCTCTGCAAATACAATTCAAGATATGGAACACAAATAGAGATTTTTATCACATCCTAAATACTATAATATGTATTTGTTTCTGATATTTTGTATATTTTTGCATATTACGCGCAATCTGTACTTCTTCGCACATTTAAATTCCCCACAATTGCATGAAAATGCGCAGTCTAGTAATCAGATGTTATATAATTGAAAGCATCGCAGTGAAATTTAAATTACACTGTAATATTGGTTGCAGAGATATAACTTTACAATTATTGAATTTTAATCCTAAATGCTAATTATGAATCGACTAAGAAGCTATAATTAAAATAAAGCTATAATGTATAATTCCTGCGCTAATCAGCAACGCAAGCCTACGCCGCGAAATCATAAGTCAATCTGGGCAGTTAAATCAATCGAACGCATTGGAATTGCAGCATTACGTAAACTTGCCTCTTGGGCAGTTATCGAACAGCGACAGGGTCAAATGAATACGCCAAACTGTCCTAGCTTGCGAATCAAGCATTGATCCAGATCGTTTGCCGGTTTCGTTACAGATAATTTTATCTGGCTACAGGATATCAATCGACCGGATGATTAGCGAGTTCATTTTCGCCCTTAATAGGCAGAAACCTGCGGTTTAAACGAGCTACATCGATTTTCGACCACACGGTTCCGCGACTCGCGAACCAATTCGCTGCAGTAAAATTAACGGATGAATCACGGAATTCCGCGCTTACAAATCGAGCGAAGGAAAGTATTAAATCGAAAAGGAATCTTTGATAAATTTCAGAAGAAATTTAAACAATTCCAGCGAAAAATATTCGAGAAATACTAATTGAATCAGTCTAAAAAGAAAACTTCTACAAATTTGAAGGAAAACATTAACAAATTTGAATAGAAATTCAAGAGATTCCAGTAAAGAATATTCGAAAAATACTAAATAAAGATATTGGATAAGTCTAAGAAGAAAACGTCGACAAATCCGAAGAAAAGTTCACGAAACTTCGAACACTGAAAATTAGAGAGATACGAAAGAAAAATTTCGGGAAATTCCGTAGAAAGAGAATGAAAAAATGCCAATGAAACAGAATTCCACGGATTCTAAAGAAACAGAATACCAAAAATTTCCGAGAAGAAGTATTGCAGAACTTTTAAAGGAATCAGAAAAAAATCGAAGAATCCAGTTTCAGAATTTAAAGATATACTACCGTGGATAAATATTTGGACACTTGTACATTATTGTAAAAACGTAAATTATACTGTCAGTACAACTCTGTATTATAAGTTTGGTTCACGTTTGGCTTCATCTTAAACAACCATATCAACAAGTTCCTAAATCATGCAGAAAATAAAATATACATGAATAAGTAATTATTATTAGCGGCCTCACTGACTGAAAATAATTAGTTAAGGATTAACATTACATATCCAGTATCCAAATACTTTATGCACGGCGGTGCGAACCACCGTAAACAATCGCTTCGAGGCACACTGGCTTCCATCTGCCCGAAAAGAGTTCCTACCCGGAATCTCGTCGATTGTCTGCAAGATTCGGATCGAAGACGAAAAAGGAGGAAAAGCGTAAGAAAACGGGGGAAAGGTTTTCGTAACATAGAGGCGACCGAAGTAAAGGTATTCTTTTTCCAATTGAAATCCGGCGAGAAAATGTGAGAAAGGCTCAGCGTTCGAGGACCCTCGTGACCGTGGAACGTTTGCTCTCGACGTTAATTCCAGAACGGTTGGGAGAACCGGGTGCAGACACCCCGGAAGAGAGCAGAAGGTTGCACCACGAAAAGGGGCGAAGGGAGGATAAAGCGATAGGGGCCGGTGAACGCACGAATTTCCTTGCGCAAACAGAGAAGAGGCGTAATTTCTGCCTAGTTAGAAGGAAAATTATGCGAGCTTAAGTGCGGGACAGTCATGGCTTAACCGAATAAGGGTAGTTGGGGGTTCCAGCAGAATTTAAACCCAGCTAAAGTGTTAACGACGCGAGTCTCTTGACCGTCGATCGCCATAGAAACTTCTGTAATTCGCCATTTTCAAGTCCCGATGTCGCCATGCCGATACTTAGCGGAAGATTCGTTGCCTGCGAATGGTAGAACGTTGCGAGATCGGTCGATGGAGACTGTCTGGAACGAAAATTCAGTTATATTCGGTAAGGAGGGCGGGTAGGGGTTAATGGCCTTAACATTTGGTTCTGGCAATTCATTTCCAGTTTCGGGGGAGGGCGAAATATCGGCGAATTATCAGATGGTAATGATTACTTAAACGGCTGGTGACTTGTAGAGTGAATCGAGGGGTTGAATAGGAGAATAGGGCAAGTTAGATGTAGAACGAGACAGAGATATCTACTTCCATTTGGAATATCTGCCTATGGCTGTTTAAGTAAGATGATTGAAATAAGACGAATGGAGTTTAAATAAGTATATGAATGTTTCGTATGAATGAAGTAGCGGAGAAAAGTTTAAGGCTAGTGGGAAAGGGAGAAGAGGAAACGATAGACATGTGCGGGTTATATTCTCTTCCGTTTATAAGTATTAGGACACTTGCTAGGTGCATACAAAATATGATAGGTGAATTAGCTTATATAATTTTAACTATGTGTGACATAAAATACGTGTTAATGTATTTACTGTTTATATAAGATATTGGAAATTTGTAGATACATATAAATTAAACTTCGCTGAAAAAAATGGAAAAATCCGAAGAGTCTACTTAAAGTCTGTACTTTGCTTGTGCAATCATTTGCAAGGTGTATGGTAAAATAATAATACGAAACGAATAAACCAAAGGTAATGCTACGAATGCCAGAATTAGTTAAAGCAACGATTGACAAATTGAGTCTACCAAATTAAAGCAGACATTTATTAAAATTAAATTCATAATCAACGAAATTGGATATACGAATTCTTCTCGTCCAGAATTCTGAAGTTTCCTTAATTTCCCAAAAGTGTTTTAATACTTTTGTACGAGGATGTATATTTATAATTTTATTACAAATCGAGTACTACTTCAAAGTAAAATGTGTAATACTAAATTACCCGAGTATAATGAATTGATTTAATCACGAAGGCAACGTAGCATTCTTTTCCGTTCAATATGGGCAAAAATATGGAAATTGCAAGGAAAACGTTTGCGTTAATTTTCCAGGTAGATAATTCGAATATCGATGCAACAAAATTGCACATTGCAAGTTGTGGATCGTTTCAATATTTTGAAAACGTACTGCCGTGCGAATGACTGTAATTGGATAATGTTTCTTGGTGGGTAACACTCCATGCATTAACGTAAATTCCGCAGCCGCGGTGCTTCGTATTTGCAGCGGCAGTATAATAACAGAATTGGTCGTTACGACAATTTTGTTCAGAACGCTACCTTATCTCAACGCTGCAGCAATTTAATGTCTCGCTTAACCGTCTACAATAAACAAGAAACAGAACGAGGAAAGCTCATATACGTTTCTGAAATTATTCACGGAAAAGTATCGTGGTTAATCCCTTAATCGTAATTTTTATCATAATTCTCATTATAAATGAATTCTGGTACAATGAGAAAGTATTCGTCTATTACCGAACAGTAGTCATATATTTGAAATCCAAAACAGTTACAAATAGGGAAAAATTGAAAAAGAAGACTAAAAAAATAAGTGGACTAGGAAAAATAAATGAAACTAGAGCATTGGTAGGGAAGAACACAAACGACAAGACGGTTCTCGTGGTTTGCTTATAGACATATTATGAAAATTGAATTCAGTGTTCAAATTGCAGAGAATGGGCTTATGATACGTGTGTCGATACTTCGGAGTGTTCAAATGATTATGCATGCGAGCATTGCAATTTATTTTGCAATTCTCCTAACTTATATTCACTCAAAGTTCCATTAATACGTATATACCAAAGTTTAATGTTAATTTAAGTTCATACATTACAATGTTACTCATTTCGTTCGGCTATTATTCAGTTTAATAACGTTATCTTGAAACAAATGCAAAATAGAGGAAATAAAACATCTTTCTTTTTCATTTATTTAAAAAGAACTTTAAGTGCTCGGTAATAGGCGAATTCTCCCTATAATTATCAATATACCGAATTAACACGGGGTTATATTGGGATCGAGACAAGGCAAAAGGTGTGATTTATGATTTTGTACGATGCATCAAAGGATCTACGATAGCGTGCCAATTATCTCTTTGTATTGTATTCCGCATACATATTACTTACACGCACACTGCACCACGGTTGCGGGAACAATGAATAATTTATGGAGACCGAAATTGAGCCTTACGCCACCGAACCCGTATTCGATCGATACCCGGCAGATTATTAACAACGCTTCGAATTGAACTTCGCACGCTACATGACATGAAAGTGATGAAATCGTGGATGGGATCGCGATCGTTTGACACGCTGGATACGTTAAAAAAAAGGGCTGGAAAAGTGCAGATAAAAAGTGGAAGAAAAAAACAAAAAGACAAATAGTTGGACATCGGAACGGTTGGTATTGCGACTTCCCGGTTACATCGATGCCACATTTTTACGATGTCCCCATTCACTTTTTTTTTATACGACTCCCTATTTCCTGGGAACGGCGTGACGAATGTGTGTCCATTTTGCGGAGCAATAGCGTTCGACAGTCTCTCTCGCAGTGGATCTTCTAGAGGAAACTTAATTTCAGGCTCGGTATATTGAACTTTGAAAATGTTCCACGGTCTCTTTCAAGCTATCCAAGAAGAAGGAACCGAATGATTACAGTGGCAAGCGTATTGATATAGAAATACTTATTGATAATTTAAACTATTGGGTTGGAAAGAAAGATCGTAGCGTTTTTCACTGAGTGATATTTAAAGTATGTATTAGTATTAGGTTGCTCTGAAAGTTCGCAGCGATATTTGAGAAACCAGTTAATATCACTGGGCACGTATCATTTTGTTGAATATGTTTGTATATTTTTTTTTAGTGATTCTATGCTTATTAGAAAGTTTCATAATTGAAAGGAAGGTTTATTAATGAAAGGACTATTGGAAAATTTTATAATTGGAAGGAAGTTTTCATCCTTTTCAAAAACCAATGAATCCAATTTTTTATCATTGATACGATTTTACAAGCATCGCATTAAATTACAAGATGCATTGCCAGTTCATCGCTTAAAAAGATACAAATTTCTGGAAGTATGAAATCTTTAAGTTAGCAAATACATGGCACAATGTAGAGTCGTAATAAGATGGCAAATCCGTAGCAGTATAAACGTGTGTACAATTATATCAATATTATCATTAAATTTTGCTTAAAGAACACTACGAACTTTCTTTGCAACTTAATACATCATTCTACATTGTTTTTATTGTTTTTGTGTAGTATAATTCGAAATTACATTGAAAGTAAATGTTAAACTTGGGGATTCTTTGAGCTCACCTTAAGTAGGAAACATCAAAAACAAATTATTAAGTGTACTAGTGAATAATCCACTTTTACCGTCAAATTCAATATTTATTTTTAACAGGATCAAGTTCCAATCCTGTCTTAAATATGCCTTGTGTTCTTTCTTAATATTTACACATTACAAAACAAATTCATCAATTCATTTTTGTATCTCAGTAGTATATCTTTAATTTAAACTGTACGTCTAACATATTACAGAAATAATGAAGTATTTATTGGTACACCTAATATTTCTCTTATTCAAAATATTCCAACAAAGTGATTTATTGTGGCTCGTATCTTTAAATTCAGCATTAAAAAGGATCACTGTTGCTCCAGCAAAGATATTATTAATTAATCTACTATTTAATTCCGCGGTTAAATCTACATAGAAAATGTTCTAACAAAGAAACAGCAATTTCATCTGTGTACGGTAACGACTAAATAAAACCCGTTACCAAGACTCGATAGAGGCATCGCGAAAAGGGCACCGATAATTTCCTCTCTCGAAGAATAAAGAAAGGCGCCCCTATACAGCTGCTCAATATCTCGAAGCTGCTGCTGCTGCTGCTCCTGCAAAAAGAAGAAGAGGAAGATGAAGAAGAAGAAGACAGGTTACTGATAAAAGCGAGCCCGACCGCGTATTATTCATACTATACACGTATAGACGATGCACACGTGCATGGAGCTATTTCGTGGGCCGCGTCATACGTTTCCAAGGAACGGATTTAGGGTTTCCTTTACAACGAGCAACTGCCTGGTTGCCTGAGGAGCTGTATCGATAGGAAGCTAGGAGACGTGGTGGAATGAAGGGAACGCGGCAGAGTAGAGCGGTCGTTTTACCGTTGCCGGAGTTGCAATAAGAAAGGTAGAGAGGCGGATGAGTCCGCATGGCGGTAAAAGCGTTGGCCCTGGGTGAAAGCTCTACCCAACTCTCCCTCTGCAACCCCTACGTAGGGAACGTCAGTCCACGTATAACGAGAGACGACAACGATTCTCGATTATCCCTGGGAGAAAGCCTCGGCCCTTCCATATGCGCGAGACGTACGATTTCGGAGAACGACGTGACTCCACCCATTCAATGATTTCTTCTTCTTTTTTATTTGGCAACCATGAGGGCTTTATTGAGGTTTGGAGGTTCGGAAAGTGAAGAGAGACACAGGGTAAAGTCGAGCAAAAGAAATGGGCGGGAATGAAGAAAAGAAGCGAACGGAAATGTCGCGGTCGCTTGACAAACAGATCAATCGTTCGATTTTGCCACCATCCTCTCCCTTCGCCGTATAAATCCGTTTTTGTTCCTTTGTCTTTCGTTCCGGTTCCTTTGGGTTTAATCTCCAGAGATTCCGCTTCCTTTTCGTACAAAGAGAGACTTTCTCGGAGAATCCGACAGTTGATGCTTGCAGGGATATTTCAACGCAGGGCTCGTGTGGAGTAACGCGCAGGTGCCGCAGTAGTATAAGTCTACCGAGCGTCAGGCGCAAGGTAGGGGTAAAAGATCATTTGGTAAATCGGAATGTTTTCGGAAGGGCCGTCACTTCGGAGGAGAGATATTGGTGGGAAACGTGGTGGAGAATCAAGGCAGGAAGAAAAACGAACCGTCGAACGATTGACAAACAGATCAATCGTTGGCTTTTACGTATGCGATCCTCTCGCCTGGCGATTTGTCTGCTCGACCTCAGACGAGCTCGATAGATACGTTGGAACGCGATACTCGGAAGTTGCATTCACCGCAACACGGTTCCCCTACGAGACTAGAGATTTTAATCTTACGTATGTTTATTTTAAAAAGGGGAATAAAATGGGACGAGTAGAATTCATGAAACTTTATGGGAAAAATAGAATACGTAAAGAGTAATTGAATGAAAAAGTTGAAATATACGATGTTGAGGTAACGTAAATCATACTTCAGGGAATAGTGTATAAGTGTATATGGTTTACTGCTTTCTTCAGAGGCCCATAACTTGATCTCAAGAACATTCTACAGCTATCACATTCACGCTGCTTCTTCCCGATGCTCGAGAATATATATTTCTCTCGCAACGGGCGATTCTTCGACAGGCTGCTGCATAAATCTTTCTTCTTTCCCTTCCTCTTATATTTCTACTCTGTCTCTAAAAGGTTGTCGTGTCGTGACATTTGTCAGGTTTCATTTCCAGCTTTCCCTCGCAAGTTTAACGCTGACGCTTCCATTAAGGGTAAAAAAATTGCAACAAATACCAGAGATGTTCGCTTGTTCCCAACGCAAACTTTATGTTTTTCCACCCGAAGCTTTCCGGCTTGCATATTGAAAAACGGGCACGCGCATTATTCGACAAATTATGTTGGAATTTTTCATCGGATAGAATATACGCAAATCTAATAATTTTCAAACGACCGGAGTTTCCGTATTTTTATCACTTTGAGGAATAAATGAACGGGCGCGTATGAATATTAAACGGCGGAAATTCCGTGCACGTTAAAAAATTTTTATATTTCAACATCGCGTATAATTCTCATCAAACGTTGTTATTAGATAAAACGATGTTGAATATTGATGAGGGGACACAGTGCATCTGCAGCGGCGTGTTGCGTTACGATAAATGTGTCCTGTCGTCAAAAAACAAACTTCACGTTCGATCCTTTCGCCATTGAACTGTTTGCACCCCGATAAAACAACCAGGAGGTGGAAAAAAAAGTTTCCCCCGAATATACATGCAAAGTTTCGATGTACATGCAATTTACGTTCTGTCTTCCGAATGACCTGGCAAACGTTTGCAAAGTATGCGAAATCAAAAACGTTCCACCGGTTGTGCAAGCTAAACTCGGTTGCAGAACGCACAGACGTGGCAAAAACGTGGAAACGATCAAATTGGGAAACAAAACGGGCGAGGGGAACATGGCGATGGTCAGCGAAGTAAATTGACTTTATTCAATTATAGTGATCTGTTTGTGGAAACCTTTTCGCCATTTTAATGTTAGTTTTTTTTTTACCATTCGCAGTTTTCTGCCAATTTTTGGAAACTTCCGAAAAGAATTGGATATGATCAAAATATATTTTAAATGGTATCGGAACATATTTTTGTCGTTTTGGATGTTTCCTATAATCGGAGAACGCGAAGTTATACAATTTATACGCTGAGGTTCTTTAATCTTTTGCCGGAAGGCTGCAAATAAATTTTTATAGTAAAATTTAGCAGTTTCAAGTAGTAGAAGTCCATGATATTAAATGTGGGAAAGCAAAGAATAGTTGAAATATATTTTAAATTAATATGGAAGAGTATTTCTTCTGTTTGAAGTTTTTATCCTTGATAATTGCTGAATTAAAGTAGTGGGTGGATGAGAAGTTTCAGAGTTTTAGTTAAAAGATCGAAAACAATTTTTTCGTGATATAGATTGGAGATTGCAAGTAGTATAAGTCAACGATAATAGGTATTGGACGCAGTAGATGAAGTGAAATAATGTTGGACGGTAAATCGCTGCCTTCAAAAGCGTTAATACGCTCTTTTAAAATCTTCATTGTCAAAAATAGTGTAGAAAAGTATATGTAAATTTCGCTTTGCGTTGGTTTATCCCTTTAATCTTCTGCTCGGCGACAGAATTTTCAACTTTCCCGAGCGAAATAAAAGGATTACTCGTTTGGCTTCTTCGGGCTTTTGATTAAAATGCACTTTGAAAGTGAAACGTAATAGATTCTTTCTAATTCAATAATTACACGTACTTTGTACAAAATTTAGCACACCATATTTATTCAAAAATTTAACAAGATCATTTTATTATGCTAATCTTTCGCTAATACTTTCGCTTTCTTTTCATCGCAATTTAGTTAAAAGGGTAGTTCAGTAGTTTTCTCCTCTTGCACCTTCACAACAGAAACCGCGCTCATTTGCACAGGAAAAAATTAACCGACGGTATTTTTAATTAACACGTTGTTGGACGCAAAAATTTGCCCACGAACTAGCGTTAATACGTTCCGCCTCTCGGTTTAGCTTAAAAACAGCATGCTTAAAAAATCTGTTTCACCGGTACGTGTTGTTCACTCGTTCCACGCGTTGCACAATATTAACAAAATGACTGCTTAACCGGATTAAACGCGTAGAATAAATCGATCAGAAATATTTTAAATTTCATCGACCAACTCGAAGGAGTGTTGTTCAGCAATTTTTGCGACGAACTCGCAAAGACAAACGTGGGAAGTCCATTTAATTACGACGTGTTCGCGTAGTCGCGTGACGAGAAAAAGAAAAGCGAGACAGAGGAAAGAGATAAAGCACAATGGAGGGAAGAAGAAAAGGGAAGAAAGGAACGGAATTAAGCGCCTTCGGACGCGAACAATTAGGTGGAAAAAGAACGAGCAGAATTCGGTGCAGGATGGGCTCGAGCGTGAAAAAATATGCTAAAGGACAGAAGAGAAAAAAAGAGTTCCGAGGACGCGGAAGGCATTATATAAATTCAGAGAAGCTGCACACCGTTAGCTGGACACTTCCCATCCCTAATGGGCCCACCCATTATGACAATTGCATCCCCGGATATATAAAACTAAACAAAAAACACGAGGCAAAGAGGACGGACAGCGAAGCGTGACAACGATATGCCGCCGTTCTCCGACACCGTAGCGGAAGAAAAAGGTGAAGAAAATGGCACCCCACAGGCTGCTTTACCGCAGGAAATATCGTTTCGCCTCGTAAAGATTCTAATTCGACCTGACAGGAAACAGTATGAATTGGTGGCGCCATAAAGTACTATACTTTCGAGCCATCTTGTCACGGAAGGATAGAAAAGTACAGAAAGGTATACAAAACTATTGGCATGCAGCAGCAAATGAATATTCAATAGCAAATTTTGGGAATATTCGATGCTAAATATCGTGGCTTGTATGAAACTGTAAACTTTTATAAATACTGCCCTTGGCAAAAAGTTTTCAGTGAAACGTGAAAACGTGGAACTAATTAAGAACACTAAAATTTTTGAGGTATGAAATTCTGCTTCGCAAATAGAACAACATATGGGAAGATTAAATAAATATAATATATAAATAAATGGGGAAAGAAAATGTATAAAAATAATCGTTTACTGTCAAAAAGAAAACAGCGGGAGAAATAAATCTATTTCATCGTATAACAATATTTTACCTGATATTTTTTAATATTATTTTGATACACATATGATTACGTTAATATGTTATAGCATCGATACTACGAGATTTTCTCAACCAGTAAATGGAATTTCCTTTTGCAATAATTTCATTATTTCTCGAAGTTGATTTTTACTTTTGGGGACATTTTTATTAACCAATTTTGCTCCGTGCTACCTATAAATTCTTTATTAAGTTTTATAGTTATACAATAGTACTTTGCATCACAAAAACATTAGCATTTTCATCTAACTTTATATTATCGCGTTTGACCGAAAACTTTTTGTCAGTGGTAGCTAAAGTTATTTAGTAAACTTTTAACTTTTAAATTATTTCTCCTCTGTTTTAAGTTAACTTCCCACATTAACACTTTAATTCTGTTATAAAAGTTCAATGTTAATAGTTATTTTGTATTTGATTAATAAGTGTTCTGAAATTAAACTTTACTAGAAATTTGCTTCACCCTCCAAGTATAACAACGTGTGATTTGATTGTGATCTTTTATATATTTCTACGCGTTAGATACATTCTACAATTGCTTGAAATTTTAAATTCCCAATAAATGCATACTAATAATGCAGCCTAATAATGATTGTCCGTACACTGTGTTTATCGTGGGTAATCAGAATTACAATCTTGTTCGATTATGCAAGCCATCATGTGTAGACTAATGATATTTTAGATCAATCCGTTGTTGCTTCATAATTACGTTGCTGATTACAAAACAATTTATATCCTGTATGTAATTTTCATGCTAATAATCATTCGAGAATGCAACTAACAATTAATATGTACTAAACTCGATACATTCGATATAATTCCTAGCAATATTTACATATGGAATTGTGTACACGGTTTCCAATTTTAGACATAGTTTGTGTTGCGGCGTAAAATGAATGGTAAATTACATACCATATAGCCATAACATTTCAAAGCTAATAATGCTACACATAGGTTAGCCATCCCAAGAAATTCTGAACTTACAAATAGCAGGGATAACTTTTATGAAGCCATTGAACATTTTCGCATTTATGAGCGTATTAGCAACAATTGCCCTTTTTATTCTTGAATTAGTATTCTAGCTTGGTCTCCTTAATTTTAGCATGGTTTGGTAGAGTCAAAGAGCTTCATAAGATTATTAACTGCTGCGGTCGATGGATTGGGAATTTCCCGTACACGTCACTCGCAGATACTTGCATTACCTGAGGGTAACCGTTAGCTTTCGAGGCGGTTACTTAGCCAACGTCTTACTAAAAGGTAGAACCAATGGTACAGACACAACCTCTTCTCCTACCAATCTCAAAAATCGACGAATATCCAATCAGACCAGGTCAGCCCCACTAATACACCTCCACCGAGGTAATTTAAGGTTTTCTCCCAAACAGGCAAATTCTCACAAAAATTTAGAAACAGTCTAAAGGATCACCACGGATTGTCAAATATACACTTTCTCCGATAAATATCTTATCACGGCATAAGTTTCAATAAAGTTACATGTTTATTTGTACTGTTAACTCGTGCTAATGTGAATTTATACATACCTTCAATCATCCGAATTCCAACGATTCGCTCGTCATTAAAGTTAACGTGCAAAATGAGCATACTAGAAAGACTTTCTTTCAAAATCCTCAACCTTCAATTTGCTCACGCTTAAACAGTTTGCATGTGAGATTACCAGCACTCGTGCACCTATGGCGCTTTGCAGCCGAAAAAAGGACAGCTAGACGCCGATTTGTAAATATCGTACTGCTCTCAGTTACACGGTTTGCTCGTTAGACAATATTTGTTTTAGCGTCCCGGCGCTGCTCCTTTTCTCTTGCTTGCATCCCCAAGCGTTGCTCCAAAGTAACTCTTAAGTTTGCTCATGGTTATGTCACCTCGTTTCCTGACATCGCGATTCAACTTGTCCTTTCTTTTTCGCTCATAAACTTTCATAATATGATGAATACTCATAGCTAGAGACTACGTATACTCGTACAATTATGAAAAAGTTGTTTAACCGTTGTATAATCAATTAAAGGATTCACGATTGTTTGAAGTTTCAGTACTATTAGGTGTAGAAATTGATACAGTGCTTTTATATTGAGCCAGCTAACCTTGTGTACATATCTAAAATTTGCATCGTATTTTAAGCAAACTTGAGCATATTTTATCTGAATAACTAATAAATTTGAAAGATTTATTATGAATAACGAATAACAATTTTAATCGAAGAAAAATCGACAATGACGATTCTTTAAGTAACATTTCGAATAAATTCTTCCGGTAAAATTCTATTTGAATAACTTTCTTTCATTTATACTCCATATTTGGAGATTATTCGAATAAGACGTTATTTGAAGAATTTATTTGAAATGTTATTGGATAAAACATACTCGAAATACGTTTGGTACTCAAAGTAATGAAGTCTCATTTCTTGAATTGTACTTGCAAAAATATTAGTTGCACCAGTGAATAATCCACTTACTTCGTTAAATTCAATCTCTACTTTAAAGGAAATGAAGCACCCATCCTATGTTAAAGATAATCGCTGTTATTCTAATGTTACTTTACGAAACTTTTCAGGCCAACAATAGATTCCTGCTCGAAAGAATGCGTCGTCATTTAAAAACAGTAGACTACCTATTGGTACACCTAGTATAATGCATAAAAACCCGCAATATAATCACAAGCTTAAAATTACTATCATATGCTTCTCGCGTAATTTTTATGACCACAATAGGATGTTTGGACTGCAATGACTTTTCTACCGTAGAACACGACGGAGCCCGGAATAGGTGAAATTTTTTCGTCGGCGTATCATGGTCAGTTTGTAATATCGCGATTCACGTTCCACGATCGAGCGTCGTTTTTCACGCGGGCTCCTCGTTTTTTCTCAATCATCGTGGCGCACTTGAACTATCGATGGGCGTCCAACTGTGCCAGCCTCTCTCCATAACTTTCCCGTAATGTCCGCGCACCGTGCGAGTACCGAGGCAGCGCGATTAAATCGCGAACTGATATTGGCATACGGGGAAATTTACAGCGAATACTCCGCGACGTTTTTAGCCGTGTACCGTGGATTTTAATTGAATGTCTGCCGACCGTGTCGCGTCTTTTTATCTACCCTCTCGCCTAGAATTTTTGTCGTCACTGTTCCTATTTAAAAGAAAAAACAAATTCCGTATGCGCGGTGCGAAATAAAGTAGAATAAAAAAGAGATCATAGATGTAATTAAAAAAATGCAATCGTATACAATAATATGTTGAAGTCGCGAATCTCGAAACAGCATATGTGCAAGAACAGCACTTCTTGACATTATACGAGTTACGGGCACGATACATTTTTTGAATTCGTTCATTGTCAGGCAAATTCGAGAACATTTAAGACAAAGCAATTTGAGGCATGGTAAACATAATTGAGAAACTTTCCGGAAAAAAGCGGTAAATTGATTTTAGTTAATCTCCATACTCTAATCAGATCTGAACACTTTTAAAATGACATTATTTGAAATATTGTTTTATGAAATATAACATACAATATTATTATTGTTTGAAGTAATTTTATTTCGTAATTATGTTCAGGTCTGTGATCACATTTGAAATAACATTATTGGAAATGTTGCAACGAACATGTTACTTTGTTTTAGAATTATTTGAAATGATTACTCGAAATAGTTATAATATCGTTCAAAATGTTCAATATTATAGGCAACCTAATTATCAGATTCTGCTCTGGTTTATACTAAGACTCTTTTGTTTACTGTTACTATTTATTCCACAAGAAATATTGCAGTACAGAAAATAAACGTTCTTTGTATCGCCTTTATTGTATTTTGCGTTATTTTATTGAACTGTGGAAGGGATAATAATAATTAATCCATAGATAATAATAATGAATAAATAGATACTCATGAGAATTAAACAAATTAAGAGTAAAAAGGGACATTGTTTTTCTCAAAATCGTGGTTGTTGGACATGTGACGTTTTGGAACTCACAGCATCGATTGAGTTAGATGTTAAAAAAAGAGACTACAAAATTGGATGTATATTTAAAGGAAAGGGAGAAGTAGAAGAATATAGTTGCTGTTTCTAGGTGAAGTTAACATAGATGTTTTTTTGTGCTTTCAGAGTGCGACTGGGTTTACGAGGACACCGACTGCCACGACGGATGCGTGCTAGCCAGCCCCGGATATCCTGGCCTATATCCTCCGAACATCCGGTGTCGCTACTTAATTACTTCCGGTCTACGGATGTCCATCGCGATTAACTTCACCGCTGTGCTTCTCCCTTCCAAGTGAGTACGCCTTTTAACCATTTTCATTTCACTCTTTTACCCTTTGAACTTTTTTACACTTTCTTAAAAGGAGAGCCAATATTTTTTCTTTGCTCGTCTGAAAAACCTTAGCATAGCAAATTTACAGTTAACCGAGTGTTGACGCAAATGAAACCTGAGCAAAGAAAACGTTTTATTAACCCTTTGTCTTACAATAACGAGAGTCACATTCGTTGTACGAATTATGGCGTACATTTAACCAACGCAGATACCGTTGAGGGTGAAATGTAAGCTGAACTCTAATGTTATACTTTTGTTTCATAAGATCGGGGATATCGAATAAAAACTGCCTACAATATTCAAATGATTTGCACGAGACATAATAAAACAACAGCAATTCGTTAACGCGTATTAAACAATGTGTTTGCTATTCTACAAATGTATTGAAGAATAATTTGTAGTTATTGCAACTGTTTTCTTATG
The DNA here is from genome assembly GCA_028830335.1 of Eucera pruinosa. NCBI lineage: Eukaryota > Metazoa > Arthropoda > Insecta > Hymenoptera > Apidae > Eucera > Eucera pruinosa. The sequence continues at coordinate 12,741,135 of JAMYCR010000004.1, read as the reverse complement.
CTTTAAGAAACATTTGAGTCAAAAAGTGTTCGTTACGTTAAAAGGTAACGATTAATTAGGAATAATTAATATTTTGTAAAGAATATAAAGACTTAATAAGTTTTATGTATTCTATAAAGAATGTAAAAGACTAAATTTAATAGTCCTTTTGTAAGAGCTGTTCCGATAAGCTTTTGCCAAACTCACTTGATATTTCTTAATATATCGCGATTATCCAATTATTAAGTGACACATCGCAAATTCAATTTCGTTTAGTGATACTTTTAAAATGCTTATAAGACTATAATCTTTCGATATTATAATTCGACACGAACTTATCGGGAGACCTAATATTTCGTTGCATTTATTTGGGCTGCATTTATTATAGAATTTTTAAAAAAATTTTTAATCAAATAGAGGCATGCGCAACGAAGACAATACTTAAAAGTTCATTTTCACTTGATTAAAATTTGCCATTTGCTACCGAAATTAGGTTTAATTATTGCTATGGTGCCAGGAATACAAATGGCCTAAGATTTTGCACAATACTGTAGTTAATAAAAGAATCGTACGACAAGGAGCTAATAAAAAGTTTACATACAAATTGGCACACCATTTAGTATCGCTGAAGTGTAAAAATAGAATATCATAATATTAAATACTACACTACATAAACACTTGAACGCACAAGATCAATTCTGCTGTGGTCTTCGAAATTCTACTAAATTGGGTCACATTCTGCTTTCTTTGAAAACGTTTTATAAGTTTTAGAAGGGGAAACTCCAACGTACGTAAATATTGAAATATGAACGTATAAATATTAGCCCTTGTACCGTAATCGTTTTCTATTGACTTCGTACTGTAAACGGGGGTCATATTTATGCTGGGTTTTTAAGTGGATAAAAGCCTCTGAAAAAGTCTGAAAAAATTCCAATAGCATCTTTAAACATTCTAAACTAAGGATGAAACGGAAAAATTGGGCAACAGTTTATTTATCTACATTATTTTCTTCAAATTACACCAAGTGAAAAAATGAAGTGTATAGTTTCGGATTAAACACGCTGAACCAATAACATCTTTACATTTGCCGCAAAAACAATGCTTTTATATTTGCTTAAATCTGAGAAATGTAATAGAGAAATGAGGGTACGATTCAGTGTAAAACGACTCGAAGACCGCAGCAGAGTTAAAGCATCTCGAAGATATTATCGTAAGCAAGTGACGGGTACGCATCGCGTTTTACGTAGCGTCATAATTCCACCGAATAGCATTTCCCAGCCCCTGTGACGAGGACTTCTTGCGTTCGACACGTTCGCAAATATTTAAATAACAAGCTCTCGTTCGCGAACATGCGACTGGAAGCGGTTTCGCGCCTCTAGCTTTTCCACGCGCGCAAATTCTACGTTTTAATGTAACGCGACGACGAAACGCGGATTGGAACCGATTTCAAACCAAAGGGAGGGATTCGTGCGATCCCTGCACCAAAGCTTAAGGTCGAAAGTGTTCCACGAAATCCAAGAATATATAAAAGTATCGCGAGTCAATACGTGTCTGTTAGCTAGGGAGGGTTGCATCCCTTTGTGAAGAGCCGAGAAAACGAGGGTTGATAATGCGTCTCGTTTCGCCGCGTACTGCTGCAGCCGAAGGCTCCTCGCCGTTGCCTGAATCATCCCCTCGAGCGGGAAGAAACGCGCGAGAATTCGTGTTATTCCCTGTATCGAGTTACCTTCACCCTTCGAGCCTTTCTTGTCTTCCCCTTGTATGATTTCGAACTCGACTCACACGTTTACTTTACGCGACCGCTTTTCAAATTCATGGTGTCTTCGTGCCGTACGTGCAGGGGGTGTTTTTCTACGTGGCAACAAATATTTGTCTTTCGCTTCCCACTATAACGCGCAATTTGAAATTAAACGTTATTAACGCTAGAACTACACTCTGGAGCATAATTACAGGACAACATATATTTCGAAGGTATTTTAATTTTCAAGAAATATCGTGCAAAATCAACGGTATCATTTGAAAGAGCATTAAAAATAACGAGTTTCAGTTGAAAAACATTGAATTTGTTTCCATGTGCGCCTTTATTATATCGTAAAAATATTTCGTACTATATTAAATCCCTTAACGCACAAACCCTCGTTAATTCTGTATTTCTTTGCACTATTGTTATTCATAATCTGTGCTTTTGTTCTATTTCGCCCTCCCCGTTTTCTATTTTAATAAACGTGCTCCGTACATCATTGAGAACAAAGAAAGCATGATACAATATTCTTAAATTATCAAGTTTTGCAGAAAGGTTTAGTCACATATGACTAGTAAACTGAAAAATAATTCGAACGTTATACTGTTTTTCGGTATCATTGATTCCGCCCAGCATCTTAATTTTGTAATTGCGTAGCGAGGAACGAATATGCATATCCTTGATCGCCATGCATCCTCGGTACCCTTACGCTTCAAAGCGTCTCGCGTGCGTACCTTTAATTAGTTTCGTATTTCATTACACGCTGAATATGTATAAAGCATCGTTTCTCGGTTCTCGTTACCGCTTGTTTTCGAACTTCGACAATTTACCACGAGAGGTAACTTTAGTCCATTATCCTCGCAAGGTTTATTTGTGTGCGCGCGTGTGGGTATATAAACGGTAATTCAAATAGGTACTACACGTTGAAGTCTTGCAAGTGGCGAAAGCCAAGGGTGAAATATCAAATCACGACCTATTTGCTTTCACGTTCAGTATTAACTCACTGCTCCGTAATGGCATAAGCTCCTTAACCAAGATCAATGATGCGTGTCGATGTTGAGAAATTAATGAAGACTGCGCTTGGAAACTGTTAATCTCGCGGTTGCTGCCGCGTCTTGCGACTTGATGGATCTCGAAAGCTTCACACATAAGAAATATTTATTACACTGCCATTTAGAAATTCGCGCGATTTTGTGCTTCAGTCTGCGGTAAATCGTGGACATTATTTTGAAATAGAATTAGGTTAGGTAAAATTCTATTAAGCGGTTGTACGTTAAATGGTCAATTTTGTATAGCTGGATGTTTGCTGGTGATTGATTAATCGAAAATACAGGTAACTATTTTATAACGCAGCGATTAGGTTCCGGAGTGATGCGTTATAAAAATCGCATTATTCGAGACTCAGATTACATACAAACATTAAGATGTTTGCAAAATTAAATATCTACTTTTAGATATAGTTGTTATTGTTCTACTATATTTTGCTGCATTTTTCGGACAAGTTATGAATTCGCGCATGGAAAAGAAATTGATAAAATAAATTCGTCAATTCATTAAAAGATAGGGGATTACTTACTTAACAAGTATCGCATTCTACAATGGTTACCTATAGTACTAAATGACACTCATTTGATATACAGTAGTAGCAATAGAAATTGCACAACCTTACGAATATCAATATTTTTAGTTTAACTTTCATATGAGTGGTAACCATCTGTGTTAATCGGCATTAAAAGTTTGATTTGTGTTGCAGAAAGTATAATTTATTGAAATGCATCAACTAGTAGGTTAAAATAAATGTACCTTTATTAAATTTGTAAATGTTGTCCACTTTTTAAGGAGATTTTTCATTGGCCACTGCTGTAAGTATCAAGCTTGAAGCTTACTGACAATGAGTTCAATACTATTCATAGATCGTCGGTTATTCTAAAATAAAATAAAATCTGAAGTTCGCATTGGATCACAACCCCCGGACTATTAAATTCTTTCAAATTAATCGCCACTTTATTATTAGGTGTACAAATTAATTCGATGCCTTTACGTTTAAAGTCTTGGAGATTTTATTGATTTAAAATTGTCATCTTCATTGTTAAAATGTATTTAATGCGTTGCCTACGATGGAAGTTAAATAACGAAACTTATTTAGAACCTCGACATTGTCTTTGATTTTCAACTAGTAGACATTGAATTTTGTGTAACGGCACCGAATTAATTTGTACACCTAATACTTTCAAATTAATTTCTATTTTATGATTTATCATTTGTTATATTCTCCAATTACTTTAAAAATCAACAGATTAGATTAACGAGTCTCGAACCCAAAGACGATGTTCGTTTAGGGGTAGTTTTTCAATGTGTCAAACGAACAAGCTCATTGAACGGGCGACTAGACAAAGAGTAGTTCGTAATTTTTGTACCGTGAGGAGGCCGAAAAGGAGGAATAGGTGGAAGAAGGAAGGAAATAATCATGATACAAGCAAGCTACACAGCACTTTTTCGCGTTCTTCATTGCCAGCGACTAGTTTTTCACGACGCTGGCTGCTCGAAAGCACTTCCATAGAAGAGACAGACGTCAAAAGTACACGGAACACTTCCCCCTTATTTCAAATACAAACATGCGTTCCATCTTTCTGTTCCATGATTCCTTTCACTTTCTCTGGCGCCATTCTTCGCCGTAACGGACAAAGCTATTGAAAACCGGCTTGCAAACCGGTCGAAACTTCTCGCGCGAACTGTAAGCCCCATGCAACATATTATGCTTTAACACTTTCACTGCTATCATCGCCTATAGGTGTTCAAGAAATTCGAGCACAGCGTATTATTCACGACATTTGTCGAATGATTCTGATTCTGAGGAACATTATTGGCATCTTGAAAAACCTGAAATTCTTTGCCATTTAACCCTTGAACTGTTTCACTTCATTTTGAAAGCGTGCAACTGTGAGCTTAATTTTAAATTATCTTATGAGTGGCTCATATTTGGATAATACTTTCGAACATGAAAATTTTCACTGTTGCTTTAAATTTGCAATTTGTTCCGAACATTACTTTTGTTTACCATATTTCAATTCTACATTTTACATATACCGATATGTAAACGATTAGGTATCTTCAACACGTTAGAAAATGAACGCTAAAGTAAAAGTGGTAGTCCATATTCTGACCATTTTCTCTATACTGAATATTTTCAAAAACATTGAATATCAATACTTTTGTATTCTACACCTGAATGGCTCTTTCTTCCATGTAATTTTTCATGTTCCCCTTAATTGAAACATATTGAAATTGGAATTGATTCTTGCTGAACGTAGAGGATCAAAGAAGCGCCCGTATAAAGGATATTTCAGTAGAAACAGGCTGTCCGATCATTCTTATCGTGAAAGGCACAAGGAGCTAAATCCGATCGCATTTTGACTCCGGCAGCAGAGAAAACGCAGAAAATCGTTCTCCCTGGGAGCCACGTGAACTTCACTCGGTTTGCATATGCTCCAAGTCAGCTTTCACTATTTCACCCATAGAATACTATTTCAACCTATGAAACTGAAAACTCAATGGGCGGATCCACGTTTCCATCGTTCGCACGTTTCCTTTACCCGTTGCAACGTCTTCTTGTCATTTAAAATTCAATTGACTTTTTATTAAAACCCCTTCGATATAAAGCACCGCCGATCGACGTAACTTAAAATATTCGTAAAATTTCTAAAGAAAGAAACAAGGTCTAAAAAGGTGGAAGGGGAAAAGAGGTAAGACGTGAATATCTAACAGCTAGTACCCCCAATTCACGAGGAATATTTATGAGACCTTCCTTCCACGCAGTAATAAATTTTCATAGAATATTCAATCCATTTTGATTTCCGACCAAGACAAACAACAGCGCGTGACGCGTCGAAAGAATCTCGGAGGACCGAGCTTATTTCCCTCTGTGCAACGTGATCGAAATTCTGAACAGTCTCGTGGACCCTTCTTCGCGAGTTTCATCGCCCAACCAACGGGCGTTAACTTCAGGCGTCGCCCTGTAAAAAATAATAATAAATTTTCCTACCAGCCTGCAAGAGGATGATTGTTTGGTCGTTTGGCGACGCGGCAAAAATTGCGCGAAAAAGCTAAACGAAAGTTTCGACTCGCCGGGAGCCATGATTGTCTTAAACTTTTCCGCAATAACTGGATGGCTGGGTAACTTTTTTTCGCCGCCATGCTAATTGAAACGAGCAAAACGTCGCCGCGAATGGAAAAACGAACGGACGGGACCGCGGCACTTTTAAACGACGATTAATCGTATACGGTGGCATTCGCGCACTGCAGCCTGCATGGAAATCCTCAACAACTGCAAACTGATTCGCAGTATCGGTTCATGCAGATTTAGTGTCGCCAATGTTTTTCTTCTTTCTTTTTTTTCGCAACTTTGTAAGTTGACTCGATACTGTCGGTTGCGATAGGGAATGGAACGGTAGACGTGGAATTTTAAAATGTGGGACGTGCAAAGTGCAGCCAGTCACGAAAGTCTATATACGTATTTTAAATTTCAAATATTTAGATATTTTCAGACATATTTTCAAGTAACAGGAGTGACGTAAAAGTTTGTAAAATATAAAATTACAAATGAGAAAGATTCCCAGAAAAGATGTTTTATAAAGGAAGCATCATTGATCACACGAATAAAACTGTTCCTAATATTATATACGATATAATTTCATTTATGTTAAAAACATTATAGGAGATCACTCTTTGAAACTCCGGCAATTTCTCTCAAATTTACAATGCTCACAATATAAATAATATTCTCCATCCCTTAATAATAATATTCCTCAAAATATTTCGTAGTCACCGTTAAAGAGTTGCAGAGAGTGCTTGTTAAAATGTGTTTGTGGTCTAGTTATAATATTTGAATAATTTGACCAAAGGCCGAGTAAATATTCGTTTGAATAATGATAACAAGCATCGAGAACGCGCGCGAGGCTCGTTAATCCGCGAACGATAATTACAAAATTAAAGGGATCTCGATAAGCGTAGTCAGAAAATGTGACCGGCTAATTACGAAAGTTCTAGCACCTCGCAGATTGTCTATTAACATCAACTCGCTTGAAAACGGTATGCACGAGTAACGTTAATTATCCGACGAGGATCCTGTGACTTTGAACCGCGACGTTACTCATCATAGCTGTGCACGGACAAAACTACTCTAACCACTGCTATCAATCGGTTCATTTCTATAAAAAACATCCCGTTTGTTGTATTTAGGAAATATAAAATACGGACAGATACAATTGAAGAGTTCAGTTCAAAAACCGGTCAGCTCCACTTTCGGCAAGAAACGACTTTTTAATTGATTTCTAAATATGCTTTATTTCGTATAGTTTAATTGTTCATACTCCAAACTTCTAGTATGGCAAAATTTACAACCAATTTCAACATACTTTTATGAGAATTTACTGTGACAAGGGAAAAATTTGCCTTTAGTTTTCAGTTGTTTCGACAGAAACGAAAATTATATTAGTGAAAATGGATGTAAAACCTATGAAGAAATTAAACGTCTTGCCATAACAAAACCTATGGAGAGCAAATGGTTCATATGAGAGTAGTAGTTCAGCAGTTAAAATAATTAAATGTTGATATAATGAAAATAACTTGCGTAACTTTTCCATGTTTTTAGGTGAAAAAACAATTAGTTTTAGAGTTTCATTTTTATACTAACAAATTTCAAACAATGGCTATGACCGGTTTTTGCAGCGACCCCTTAAATTTAACATATTTCTCACTTTATTTATTATTAGATTGCGGATTTTTATGCATTTATGGGAAGTTCGAATGTGCAAAATATTGCAGAATATTAATGATATGTAAAAACATATAGAATATAGAAAATACAGTAAATGATATCATTTTTGAGGGATGAAACAAATCTCTATTAACTTTCCACTTTTCTAAATGTGATGCGGATTTTTATTCTAAATTCATATCTTTATAAATAAATCTGAAGAAATGAGATCTAAATAAGGGGTTGCTTCCAACTTCGAATATCACAATTTCTATCGTACTTCGGATATTTCGCGTAATTTTCACACATCACGCGCTTTTTGTACTTTTCCGTGCGTTTAAATTTCAAATAGACGCAGTCTAATAACATCCAACTCCTAAAGATGCGCAACTAAGCATCTCAATTTTCTCCCAATTCTACCCCTTTGACTTCGTTGCAAAGTACAAACGCGATCCTCTTACGAAATAGTTCCGAGCACGCGCTTCGCAACAAATAAAGGACAATATGTTCCGCTCGTTGTAGCCATTTGAATTCCCTTTTCCCCGCTGGGCAGGAATGTAAAGCGGCATCCGGATAACGGCCGAGTAACTTGCTCGAACATCTCGTAGGGATCAGCGTTAAAGGATTCAAGGTGGCCAAACGTACGAGCCGTCTCTGCCCCGTTCCGCGCTCCGATTCATTATTCAGACCTTACTTTTGCCCTACCGTTTGAAAGACGCTGATCGCCAACCACCCTAGTGAATTCACACGGTGGCTGAGCTTCGACCAGCACCAGGAACGGGTTGCCAAGGATAAAGCTGGGAGCCACCGCCCTCATCCATGCAAACGTCAAAATTATTCCAACTATACCACGGTGGAAATTCTGAGGCAGCGATTTTTTCCTTGCTTCCTGGCCTTTTCTTGTATCCCGGGGCTTTACCTTATTCTCCTGCGTGCCTTTTCGCTTCTTTCCGCTTTTTACGTCCTCTTCTGCTTCTTGTGAACTTTCGTAGTCACAGCTTCGCCATTTTTAAATCTCTGTCTAATGAGAAACATGAGATTTTAGGATTGGTTCGTTCGTGGTAAATCGTGGCCTTAAAATACAAAGAGTTGATTGCTTCAGAAAGTAGAATTGGAAATTAGAGCTGCTTATACGGTCAGTTACACAGAAGTTTAAATAAATACATTTCTAACTTTCGGGTATTTTACAGAAAACAAGAGTTTCGATCGTCGAGAAGAAAATCTATTCGAAGTCTCGAAGGGGAAAAAATCGCGAAGACGGTTTGCTGGCATTGATTATGACAGAATCAAAAATTTGTTGAAGATTGTTCGTAATTAACAGTTCGAAAACTTGCGTACAATTTAAGCGCAAGTTAAACAGTAGTCACTAATTACTTAAAAGAAATTTAGGAAGTAAAACTCGCAATTTATTTCTAGACAACCTGATTGATTCTTATTTCGATTATATATTCGGTGAAGAATTTAATAATACTTTGCGCGAATTTGTTAGAACGGCTTGGATTTAATTGATCGAACAGTCGTTTGGAATATGACAGGAAGTCGATTCTTTTTCTCCCGGTAATTTTTCTCTCAGATACAAATTGATAGACTATCGACGCGTCATTAGATAGTTGACGAACGACTCGCATCAGGAAGCTTGAAACAGTTTCAACAAATTTCCGTCTGGCACGCGTCTGATATACGACGTAACGAGCAACATCGATCTCGTTCCAGGACATTTGATTCGGCTGGTTTTATTAAATCTGCCGTCAATAGCGTCATCGTACCATAGACAGAGAGTCCGAAGCCTAGTGTTATTAACGTTACGACGATCTGTCATCGGTATCGTAAATCCTGCTCGTTGCACGCTCATTGATTCTTCGCTTTCTATGTTTCCGTCCATCACCCCTTTCTCTATGCATGTTCGTTCTATAACGCACCTCCAGCACTCTAAATCACTACTCTACTACAGTTCAGAGCACTCTAAATCATAACAATTCCGCAACCCTCAAATCTGTTTTCATTTTTGGTGTTGACATCTGCGCTACTTTTACTCTAATATTGAATATCTGCAGGGAAAGTGAAGTTTTGTCGATGTATAGAATATTTAGAAATTTTGAGAATTTGCAACCTTTGGGATTTTACAGTTTCCGTGAGTTTAGGATTATTTAGGAGTTTGAGATTTTGCAACATTAAGACTTCGGTGTTTTGGAAATTTAAGAAATTGGGACGTTGAGACTTTCGAAATTTGAAAACTTGCGAATTTGGAACTTAGAAACGCGTGGAATTCGTGATTTTAGGATTTCGAAACATTGAAACTTCGGAACTTTGGGAGTTTGGAAACTTAGAAGGTTGGAGCCTTGGGAATTTGGAAGTTTCGGAGTTTGCGAGTTTGGGATTTTAGGAAAATAGGAATTTGAAGATTCGAAAGTTTGAGTGTTTGAGAATTTGAGAATTTAGGAAATTGGGAGTTTGGGAACTTGGGAATTTGTAGATTTAGAAATTTGAGAACTTGGAAATTTGGAACGTTGCAATTTTAAGACTTTGGGAATTTAGGAAATTGGGACTTCGAAACGTTGAAACTTTTGAAATTTTCAAGATCCTGAGACTTTAAGATTCTGAGACTCCGAAGGTTTTATGATTCCGAGCCTTCTGGAGCTTTAGAAGTTCAAATATTTAGAACTCCTAGGACTCTTGAGATTCTTGGGACGCCTAAGACTTTAGAGGCTTTTATTATTATTGAAGCACTACGAATATATGTTCCAAATAATTCCAAAGCAAAAGTAGCACAAACGAACAGCTTCGAGAAAAAGGATGAGCCATGAAGAATCATCCATTAACCCCTTGGCTTATAATGACGAGTGTAGCTCGTGAAACCGTTTATGGTCTAAATACGGCAAATACACGCTGCACTTCTATTAAATGTTAATTTTAACTTCTTATGTATATTTCAAAGCTATAAGGTGAAGATTTATACAATGCAAATTACGTGTAATATGTCAATTTTATGTATCCGACGGAGTGTTAAAGTAGCAAATGTTCAAGTTAAACTTCCCAGCGACTGAAAAATGAATAGGGCAAGGGGTTAAACCAGCCAAATCGAAGTCCGCGGTGAACGATGTCGTGCAAGTGAAATAATGGCGCGCCTCGCGTCGTCCTTAGCGATTCTCGTCGGCTGGAATTTAATAAGAGCCGCATAAAGTTAGGGCGGATTCCCGTTTATTCGAGACGGCTTCCCACTTGTACCTGCGAGGCCAGAGAATATGTGATCCACGTCCATATACAAGCCGTATATACGCTTGTGGCCATATGTGTGAATTCACACATGCGTTGGATTTGTGTGTACCGTAAAATGGAGGAAATAGAGAGAAGGAGGAGCTGAAAGCTTTTGTACTCCCATCCGGAGACACCTAGCCGTGAGACCAAGCTTCTGCCACCGGTAGCCTGCACTCGCTATTGGCTTCTATGTAGTATATACACATACGCCGCTGGACCCGCAGCTTTCCTTGTCAGAGGAAACTACGTTTGCGTATCATTGCGGTGTTATACTACACCAACAGTGGCGCATTAACTGAAGACTTCCGGAATGGACGACGTCTTCTTCCGCAATTCGTCAACGATCGTTGCGTTTACTTCAGAATTCGTTATTATTAGACTGCGTATCTTTATGCAAATTCAACTTTTTGTCATCGAAAATAAAGAATTAATAGGCGTACGAGTAAGCAATCCATTATTATTTAATAAATATAGTTTAAGTTTAAAATACGTCAGGCAAATGTGAAGATAGGTTAATGAATTTATTTGATCGAATAATTAAGCCTCCAGTTTAGTAGGAATTTTTAAGGTACTTGTTTTAGTGTGTTGAAGATAAATACTGAACTTGACAAAAGAAGTGGATTATTCATTGGTACATCTAATAATTTGTACAATTAATAATATTGATTGAGGTTAACAAGAAAGAAAATTGTGGTAAAGATTACCAGATATTAGTATCTTGTACGGGAAACGCAGGGTATAGTTAAGACATTAAACGTAAGCACAGGACATGGAACAATGGCTGACAAATAATCCAAGCTTGTCCATGCTTAAGTGCTCGTAACAGTAATTCAGAAGATTACGCGAATCACAGAAGCTTTGAAGAGACAGGACATTTTCGTACATGGCGCACAATCTTTTCTAAAATGAGGAGGGAAAATTAACTACGCTCGAAAACAGCGCGATATTAAAGCGAAAGAAGGAATCTTATTAAACAGGCGAATACACGTGAGGCCAATCCGCGATATACAGTTACTCACAAAATTGAGCGTACACCTGTGTTGCCGATGAAAAATAACTAAAAAGTAAATATACACACACATGTTCAAAAGTAGAAACTCAATATATTTCGCATATTCTTACAGACAGTACGTAAACAAATCTGGAGATAAAATTATATGTACTTAATAAGAAACGTAAAAGTATAACTTTTTTACTGACACAAAATTGTTATTATACATATGATACATGTAGATTACTATTTTGTTAACCACCTTTAATGTTCATGGCATAGAATTAATTAATTTTCCATAAAAAAAAGGTGAAATATTGTCCTATTCTTCTTTTAATTTCATTTTGAAATCTTCCCTATCCCTAAAAGTATAATTTATCATTTTGAATTTCAATTTTTCCAAGATATGTTCATTCATGTTCATAGTTTGAGTACACTGAAAATTAACCATTTTTTAGCCATCTTTTTCATTGAGTTTGAAGGTGTACGCTCAATTTTGTGAGTAACTGTACGTATTACAAATATTTTTAATCAAATATTTTTTACCGCGTTGTTCAGCGTGGTATCTTTACGCGTGCCGAGACATTCAGTGTACATCGAAAAACGTAATAACACCGGCCATGACGACCAGCGAAAAAGTTTTAGTATGGTAAAACACGTGTCCACGCTTTTTACCGCCTTCGCATTGGGAAATATTCCGCCGATGTCCACCATAAAAATGCTAAAACAGCGAATCTGCATACCATTAATGATGCATTTCATTTCGTGACCGACGCGACATCGTGTGGCACATTAATTAAATTAGCCAGGCCGACGTGTTTCGGTAATTAATGAAGTGTCACGAAAATCGAACCATATGCAGATACAGTGACGAGTCAGACACGCGCAATTTTGTCCGCGAAATCAAGTTACACGCCCATGAATCGCCACTTGTCCGCGAATTCTGTTGCAAAAATTGAAAATCACTTTCACGCTACGTTATGCCTTTATTCGGCCCGTGCTACGCCGCTTGAAATATATAATTATCCAATCAAGCCATTGATGTTCATTATTGCTGGGAATTTTTAATTAACGTTGGTTTGCTTGTACGAAGGATTTGCTGCTTATTATTTTATTGCGGGTGTCTATGCAAATACATGCGTTCATTAATAAAATTAAAGGAACGGAATCTAAACGAAGGGTTTTCTTAATTTCTAAACGTAAAAACCTGTGGTTTACTTTGGATATTTTTTGTAGATTTTTCAAGATTAGCTGCGTACTATATTTTTTTCTTTTTTTTTGCTTATTCAAATTTTCCATAAAATTTATTATTAACCCTTTGACTAGGAAAAGCGTATATGTATATAGAGAAAAGTTGGACGAAACGAGAAAGTTTGACAAAATGGAGCACTCAATTATATAGCTTTGCACGTGTTACTATCTTATCGACAGCAATAAAATATTTTCTGTACGCAATACAAGGCTATTGGAAATAATTAAAAACGATAAGCCATTTCTACCAAAAAGCAAAAACGTACACAAATTGTAGCATTTGCTATTCCACTTTGTCAAACTATCCCAATTTGTCCAACTTTTTTCTACCCTCTAAATGTTTATCAATATCTACGAAAGGCTTATAATATGTTCGCCCAGTTGATTTTGTATAATGTACATTAATTTCTCAACTAACCGTGTAATTATACAACAAAATTTGGTGGTTTATTTTACCAAAAATTTCATATTTTGTTATTTTACACTTCGGATTAATTTATTCATAGCTGACTACTTACTTTGAACGCATAAACTATGTACTCATTTCTGATTATACCAACGCTGCGCAGCAGCAACCACGCGAATATTGCCGTAATCAAAGGGTTAAGTAAAAGTAATGAATAGACTGTGAATTATTTGACATATAAATAAGCTGCAAAAATTGAGAAAAATGAGATCTAAATAGTGAGTTGTTTCACCCTATAAATGTCATAGCTCCTATTGCATTTTAATATTTTGTATACATTTGCATATCATGTACATTCTGTACTTTTCTGCACTTTTAACGCTAAAATTACTGGCGACTAAAAAATACTTATTTGCACTAAAGAAATAAAAATGACAGGCGATTGAAAAACATATAATACGATGCAACTGAAACGAAACTTTATTCATATTTTGTATAGAAAGTCGCAGAAATTTTCCAAAAATGTGTCACTGCAAATATATATATAATCTTTATGGTAAATTAATGACCCGTTATTTTCACAGCTTTAATAGTTTTAGTGTTCAATTTCCCGCGAATGCATAGAAATTCGCATCCTAGAAAACAAACAGTTTCCTACGCATCAACCCAACATCATCCGTTATCCACCTTTAATCAAGTATAAAATTTCCGTGAACGAGTAATTGAATTTCCTGAACGCTATTAATCCCCTACACCCCGTTAATATCTGTGAACGAAATAAAGCAGGGCATTGTGTTGGCCAAAGCACCTAAGGGGTCGTTTCTCCCATTCGTGGAAAGTCTTTACGCGCGAGGCCGACCTCGTCAAAAGGATTACAATGCTTTGATACGTTCGAGTGTGTATCGCTCGCGTTGTGTACTGAACATAGCTATGTACACGCACGCTAAAAGAGTTTCCGCATGTCCGGAAGCCAAGTCTCGTAACTGAAGATAATTGGCTGTACACGTTTCTCCCACTCCGTGGCTGTGAGCCATTACTGGGTGTTGTTTCACAAATTTCCTGCACCATTCTCTCCCGTTTACAACAACAGCGGCAATGCTGGCGAGTGAAATTTCGCAAACTCCCTGCTGTCCTAGGTTTTTCACCGGGAAACCGGTTTTAATTTGCAAAATGAATTCTTGATGGTGCGCCGACTCGCGACATCGGGCACTCGTAAATCGGGTATCGCTCAGTGAAAACGATGTTTGCCAGTTCAACACCTCGTTCGTTCCTTCGCCCCTCGGCCACGCTCTTCCCTCTTCTGCCGTGTAAATCGTTTTCCGACGAACGAATTTGCGCTGCGAACGCGGACGATTTATTGCGGCTGCTTTTTCCGCGTCGAATCCCTGGACTTACCAGCGCCGTTTTTCATCCGGCGTATTAAGGCTTCGACGTTGCTGCCGGGGATATTTAATTAACTACTCGGATTCTCTGTTTGCGATTTAATAATGACGAATTGACGAGCCTTCTATTGTAACGGTTAAATAGTTGGGAAGGATTTAGCATAAGGGAAATATTTAGGAGTAAGAAATAGTTTCGAAAAGAAGTTCTTCGATATATTAGGTCTACAAATTAGTTCTCAGTCCCCCAGTTTGAGATATTGAAGGACAAACCTGATTAAGTTAACCTTTTCACTACGAAGGCGTATATACACCCTCTCTAAAATTAAACAATTATTTGTTAAGAGCGTACGTATTGTTTCTCTACAGTACATTAACGGACCTGTTTCCATTTGTACAATAAAATTAGCATCATAATCGGTAATACAAAGCATCTAAATATTTATATTTGTCCTATTCTTGCGTTAATGAGACTGTTACTTATCTATTGTTTTAATTTTGAGATACAAGAAGCTGTAGTGAAAGGGTTAACACGTGGCTGTATAACTATCGTAACTTCAAATAAAATAATGGTACATAAAATTATAACCGTTCGCTATGACTTCTGAAAATGAGCATCTTGTACGCTTTATTCGTTTTCTATTCGAGTTTAATCTTCATGCACTGTCCTGAATCAATTTGACCCGAAATGAAAGAAGGATTTATGCATTTAATTGATAAAATATTCAATGCACGTGAAAGTTACGGTTTTATGAAAGAATATTAAGGAATATGTTTCGCATGTAAAAATACATATCATACTATTTAGGTATCTGTCTATGATGAAAAATAATCTTAATAGTTTTAATGTAATACTTATTTGAACAGTGCATAAGGGTGAAAAAATCGCCGCCGAGGTAACAAGCATGATATTTTCGCTTTTGAAAAACAGTGCGGTGTCACACAGCATTTGTAAAAAGTAGTTTGCAAAGAGGTTTTCTAAGTTACTGGTAGGTAGTAGGTTTGATTAACCGTTTGACTGTGACGCGATATTATAGTGATCGTCGCCCCTACAAAGAGTTGGTATAATTGAAAATACACGCATAGTTTGCAACTACAAAATCGTTAAAGTGAAGTGTAAAATAATAAGGTGTTACATTGCTGTTGAAACAAACCTTCAAATATTGTTATACAATGATAAATTAGGAAATGAATTTACGTTGTATTATATAAGGGTTAGTCATTTACGTTGTCAAAAGGTTAAGTTCGTGTTATAGTCGATTTTACGGTGGGAGGGGGTTGAGAATTAATTTGTAGTCCTAATATGATACTACAAAGTGCTAGACATCAAAGTGGAGATACGATATAAATTTCCTAAATTCCCATGGAATTAAATTGCCGGAAGACTTCAAAGAATTTAATACCGTTAATAATACAGTTACGCGTGACGTCCGCCACCATTGAGGATGTAATTCGAATGGTTATTCGCTCGATTTCCAGCTTTTCTACTTGTCCCGTTACCGCGTCAATTTTCCGGTCATCGATCGCAAAGGTCCGGTAAAATTGACCGAGTACATACGTGCCCAGAGAAACAGCGGATATTCCGAGCATTTAATTATTCGAATAATTTATTCGCTATCGCGGAACGCGATATCGGTGTGGCGAAAATAAGCTCGTTCATTATTTCAATAGGCCGCAACAGGGTGTTTGGTAAATTTTGCCAAATTGGTGGCGCGTAAAAAGGTAAAAAAAATCCCTGGTCATCGGCTAGGATAGGTTGGCACGCAAATTCCTGAAACCGAATATTCAAGCCTCGACCTAGTGACCAGATTTTCCCGCTGAGCTTCCACGATATTTATGCGTTTATTTACCCTCGTCGATTCAACTATGGCACATACAGTGCACTGCAGAGAGTAACACACAGAGCGAGAGAGGATGGCATTTCCCTATCGCGTGAAGCTGCAATAACGTCCAGCAAACGAGCATCATCAAACTTTTCTGCCGATGTAATAACATCCGACAATCTCCGGCGTGGATTTTGCAATAACTTCGAAAGCGCCGGCGTATCCGGTGGGCGTTTTAAAAAGGTACGCGATCCTCGGATTTCGCTGGCTGCGAAACGCACCATCGTTTCATTAAATGCTTTATCCGGCCCGCAGTTCTGTAATTTCTTTTGAAATTGCACACAGAAAAATACAATATAGAAGCTGATAAAAGCTGCATGCGGAAAAAGAAATGAAAAGTTTTGTAAATTTCTGGAGGTTGAAATTTCACCCTTTTTGTCCGCTTTGGCACTTAAAAGAATATTAGATGTATAAATAAACTCCAGATCTTTCTAAACTAAATTCAAATTTAATTTTACGAATCACGTAAAGTATATTTAACACGTTGAATGTTATGCAAGTTTTTTATATTATGCTCTGAGGACTACTACAGAATTTCATATGTTTGAGTATAATGCATCGTAATATTTAGTTTGTGCAAAGTATTATGCTGGTATAAAAATGCTTACGTAATTCTTGAATAAGTGTATTTTTGATTTCACAATATTATTTAGTTACCTATGTTGTTCAAAATTTGCATGACCTCCATGACCTCACTTAAGAAATAGATTTCGGCCATGGGTGACCAACGTGACAATCAACGCGTTAAATATCGAAACGATTTTCACTGTTTTCCAAAGGTTTGCACCGTGTGCCAATCAACTGCCATATTCGCGAAACTATTGACAGAATCAAAGTAGTTACTACAAACGGCTAAAATTATAAACCCCGAATTAATCTGTGCACATATCAGATAGCATTATAAAAATATTGGACAGTTCTATTTGATATTCGAAAAGTGTAAATCTCTTGAATCCTTTTCTAAACATTTTTATACCCATTTGTAGCGTATGACGAATATCCTATCGCAATTGATAAATCGGCGCTTTGCAAACTAACACTATTTCGCGGAACCTTTAAATCATCTACCAACTTTTTATTTAAAAAAGGGGGGGAGGTAAGCGAACGCGTGTATATTTGGGTGGACAAGGATCGAGCAACTCGTAAGCAACGGCGTAACTTCCCCATTATGTATCCAGAACATTTTTCTGTGTGCGATGAATCAAGTCGAAGCGCAGTTAAACAAACTGTGGCGATTTTCACGCGGCTTGAAATTCCCGCTCAAAATTTGACTGACAAAAAAGTATACACGCATCATGTAGAAACATGTATACACGTGCACAGGCGAGCGTGGAAAAAGAATGGCTGGGAAAAAAAATTGTAGGAACGAGTCGCGCGTTCGACGATCGCAAACAAAAATACAAATATAAATCCTGAAACGTCCAACCCCGACACACTGACCAAAATCTTCCGCAAAAAGCGGCGAAAATTTATGCTTTTATTTGCACGCTGACTCGTTGTTCGACCGTGAATTTCCACTCATCCATCTTTGTTCCCTCGTGCCTTTGTTTATCTCTGCCGATGTCGTATTCAGTTATTAACACTTGTATTAAACAAATTTCACGTGACATTGACGCATGAGTATTTTATTTTTGACGGCTCAATTAAATATTTGGGAGATTCGGAACGAAACTAACCTTTGTCAAAATTAACAATTTTCGTTGTGAGGTTCACAACGTCATGATGTAATTGGATATCGTTCTTCTGTAATGTAATTACTAGACTGCGATTCTTCATGCAACTGTGGACAGTTTAAATGTGCAAAAATTTAGGGAATACCTACAATATACAAAATTATACAAAATGTCCCGATTATAATGCATTTTATGATATTTGGAAAATGAAATTAATCGTTTCGCGGTTTAGTACAAGAGAGACTCGGGTAAATTGTCAAATATGGCATTTTAAATTTAATATGTGAAATTATATTATAACCAATATTACTATTAAAATGTATTACATAAGTATTATATACGTGGAAGATATTACAAAAAAGAAGGGAAATATTTTTCGTGTCACCTTTATTGTATTATTCATCGTTTTATTACGCTGTGAAAGGGTTAATCTGTATTTATGTGTTGTCTTTTTTATTTATATTTACAAAGACATGAATTTGCATGAAGATCCGCAGTCTAGTAATTACAAATAATAGTCAGAGGAATTGTGTCATATGACGAATATTTTAATAAAGATGATTGATATTTATAATAGTAGGCACATGCAAAAATATTAACCTTGGCTTCACGACTTCGTTGTCTCCAAACTAATTTGATTATTTCGTGAGGGAGTCCAAAATTAGTTCTAAATATATTAAATTTCTTATTATTAAATAATACTGTTATGCGACTATACAAATTTATCGCTACGCAATTGAAATATAGAATCTAATAAAAAAAATCCCGTGTTGAAAAATTGAGGTATGTACAAAATAAAGAAAAATTAAGAATAAGGACTAAAAGTTTCGCATACGCCTAATATTTGATCAAAGAGAAGAATGTCTAGCGCAATGATGAACCTTTGTGGAGCATTTATCGCATTACGTGCAGGAAAACGGAGTAGTCATCATATTGCAACGTTTATACGACGTTGATGCGTCGCAAGCTGCGGTCACGTGGCCATTGTACCGGAAATGAGGTCGTAGCTCGCAATATTGCGAGATGGGACGGTTTCTAAGGTGCGCTCGAACCGTCTGGCGCTCCATCCTCGGACTAAGGGTGAATCCTCCGCTTCGAAGGTCGAATGTTAAGTGAGTAAACTGTTGTCGCAGTGTTTCAGCTGTGGTTTCACTCACAGCCATGTCTAAGCGACGCGCCACTAAATTTCTGTATCGAATATGCAGTTTGACAGTTTGTTTCTCCAACTACGTCGATTGGATCGCAAAGCTCTCTGCCTTGATCGACTGGTCGTTTTCGGTCTATTAACTTCGTGTTTTGCAATCACGAGTCACACGTGTGAGATAAACTATTTATAACAAAGCTTAATTTACCTCATTTAACTTCCCTTCAATGTTTAAAAATTAATGTAACATATACACATAGCGTATATTTAAATATCTTGCATTTAACCGTATAGTTGAATCAATGAATTCTTTTCATTAACGTGTGTAGCTACAGAGAAATGCATAACGCAAGTAGTTAGACTCTTGTCAGCGATGTTCACTATGTTTAGATTCAAATATATTTAAATGTAGAGTTGCTATTTCTATAGTTAAATTTTTGGTATTTGAATATACATCTTCTTTGGTAAAAAAAAATGGAGGAAAAGTAGACTAGACTAGTTTAGTATTTATTTTTCTGTATAGCAGTTCTACGTTTGTAAAAATATGTAGAGCAATTTCGTTAGTAAGTTGTAAAATAGTTTGTTCTTTGCTCCTTTATCTTGCGCTTCTCTTTCCTGCAAAAGTGAGCAACAATTTGGGGATAAAGGGTGAAATAATCTGTGCAGAAATGGAAATTTCGTATGTATGTATGTTTATTGGAAGTGATTTCAAGTGTTAAAAACGACGTTACAGAATAGTGTTAGGGTATTTAGAGGTGCTTAAAATTAGGGTATATAGTCACAAATGATCCAAATAATTCCGCTACATATGAGGAATTGGGAAAATAAAGCTTAAAAGATATTTTTATAAAAAAAATAGTATCATTAAAAGCTCGTGATAAGAAAGTAAGAAATAGTAAAGAATCTTTTTCTGACAGATGTAAAATTTTGCTATTTTCCATCTTAGACGTTGCGTGATAAATCGTGAATTAACGAGTTAATTTATCGTGCAAGATAATAAAGAACATGCGGTGAATACCGAGAAAGGTTCGCGAAACAAAATCAAGTTCTTAATAAAGGTTCGTTTCACGTGGTATTCGCGTGCAGGTGTATCGCGTGAGATTTAGTTGCATGGCGAGTTGTAGTTTGTACCTTCGAAATCGTGTAACGAGCGCAAAGCGATCCTATTATTTAAATGAATACTTTGGCGAAAGCATACACGTCAGAACTGACGTTCTTCGGATGGAGAAGGGCTTTTGGCGGAAAGACTCGGTAACAAAATTAATATACGTTACATATCCAGAGGGTAGTAAGTTTTAACCAGCTGTTCTACGGTTTCATGCATGAAATTACACGGAAACGTTAAAAAAAAATGTATTATGCATTCGGACATTTTCCAAAAATGTCACCAGTATTAAAAGTGGCCAAGTGTTACATGTTGCAAGGGGGTTGTTTTATTAAAACGGAGAAATTTACGAGTAAATTTAAATCTCCTCTTCCAGTCTCGTTATACACGTTGTATGTGCATAGAGGAACCTGTAGAATTCATTTTTAGTCACTCGTCAAGGAGCACGCGGTACAAATAATTGCAAAATTACAGTGACTCGCGACATTTGTTACTTAACGAAAGTTTAATCGCCAACTGTAAAATTTTTAGAGATGCCTATACTTAATGTACAATTTAAGTTTTCATGCTATCTTTATTCGATACTTGATTATCCTAAACAAACTATATACAAAATAATCATATAACAGTGGTATAATTCAATCAATTTCACTAGTCACTGTGTATAAAGAATAAGTGTATGATTGTGTAAAATTCAAATTTCGTATAAATATTTGTAACAAGTTATGAAACCTCAAGTGTTAGACACGTGACAGAATAGAATTTGAAACTTCGAATCGAGACACTTCCGCTGGACCAGAAATTAATGAAATAGAAAACTCATACATTTGTAAAAATATCAAACTATCAAATCAAAATAAGCGGTATAGATTTCAACTATTGGAGATGTTCAACCTCGTAAGTGTTGCAGTTGATTATTGAAAATTGATTCCAGAGTGGTAACCCGCTACTAAATGAAGAATTCCAAGTATTAAACATGCCAAAATTTAGTTAACCTTAGACTAGGGTGCCAAAGTATGGTGCAAAGCCACCCAAGGCTTCACTTGGATTTCGCTCTATCAGAAACTAGTAAAACAGAAATTACCTGCAGTATATAAATTTAATATTGAACTGCTAAATTAAATTATGCATTTCGAGCGAAGTTAACCCGACGTGCGCGTTTCCATCTAATAACTCGGAAATGAATTTACGCGTTATTGGTTCAATGTCCGCGTTACTAATAGCGATCGGTAAATTCCGAACTAATAAGAGAAGAATGAGTTGCCACGGATTAATTAATTCGTATAAAGAAAAAAAAAAAAAAAAAAAAATAGGAAAAGGGAGAAACGTTTATTAATCTTCTATTATCACGGGCCACCCTGTGCCCACGTTAATTACGAAGCTAGCAGCTCTGAATATTAATCATTTTAATACGCGTACACGTGATACGTAGCCGCGTGTTAGTTTCGTGTAAATATCATTGCGTGTCATGGCAACGTTAGCACGTTGTAATTCGTGATTCATCAACCGTAGAGGGACGAGCACGTTTCGTTGCTTCATAAAAGAATTTATTACGCCGGATGCGGTACTAATTGACTAATTAACTTCGTCTGAACAATTGATGGTTATTACTTGCCGCTGCAAACTCCTGATAAATTTCTGTAACAAACTGCTCCAAACTATAAATCATTGATACGATTTATCATTATTTAACACTTAATTAGCCAACCGAATGAGGAGATCTTCCCGCTTTGAAGGAAGTCGCGATATGACCCATTGGGGGGATCTCCCATTTTCATCTTAGCAATGCGTTGCCTTTTATCTTGTTTACTCTTTTTCATCTGTTTTTTATCAGTTTTGGACTGGAATTATTCGCGATACATCAAACACCTCTTTTGTTGTTGTAAAACGCAATTTTATAGTATTGTAATTTATTACGTAATTACGTAAAATTATCTGTTTCGAACGTTACCATACTTTAAAACAGTACTAAAATACGTTATTCATTCGTTAATTTCACTCATTAATTTCATGTTCAAATCATATAATTTATCTTTAACTTTACGTTTTGCATAAACTACAAGAAATACTTAATTATGTTGTCTATTTTTATCCTCGTGTATTGCGTACATCACATCTAATTAAATTGTTATCGCAAAATATACATTAAACGTTAAAACCATTTCTATATATTCTTTGTGTCTTTCAAGTAGTGAAGATTAGTCTGCGTTACTTGCAAGAAGTTAGACAAGTTAATTGTGGCACGCGCAGTTGGCCAAGTGTTAATAATCAATTCCTTAATTCATTATTAAATATAGTACCCCGTAGCTGGCAATATAAGATGAAAATAATCTTCTTCCCTTAAATGTAGCCCCTACCGCCAATAGCAACCATTTTAAATTCGTCGTGTTTCCAGGGCACTTGAAATACTTGTTTACCTTTAATATCCCGGTTACACCGTTTCGCTGGAAACTCTCGTTAAAACCTATCGTTGCATCGTGCAATTACGTTCTCGCCATGAAACGCTAAGGAAAGAAACAATGGGGAAGAGAGGAAGGTATGTATATGGAAAAAGGGAAGAAAGCGAAAAGCTAAGCATAGAGGTGCCTCGCCATAAGCATTGGCAATAATCCGGCCACTCTGAGATATCGTGAACGCGTTCAAACCCCCTGCGATGGTATGCGTTACCGTTGTAACGAGAATCGTTGGATCCAATTATATCCGCAAGAAAATATCTATGAAAAAGCTGCCAGCTGATAATCGGGCTACTTTGCATTCCACTGCGGCTCGACGATCCAGGCTCGAAAGGAAAGGGGAGTCTAACGGGGCGAAACGGAAGGATGCTAGAAGAAACCGAGTAGAGAAAAGGGAAAAGGGTAGCGGTGATGGTGAATCTCCCTGGAGAAACAGCTGCAAGAAGTCGTTGATAAAGAGAAAGCTGCTGAGAGTGGTGGTAGTTCGGTTATTTAAATCGTCGCGACGCCTGATTGGTCAAAGCAATGTAAATGCTCGTTTCGTCCTGCGCCTTAGTCTTTCCCCATCCGCGCCCCCCGTCTCGAAGCTCAGCTGCGAACTTCACGCCACCCACGGCGACAATTTCGCTAATGCGAGTCTCACCTGAGGGCCTGACAACGATTTCGAGGGTGACAGGAGGGGACCTCGAGAACGGGAATGGGTTCATCAGGTCCTTGCAGACTTAGCCTTTCATCCCCCGCTGGATCCCTTCTTGCAACGCGTTTCTACCAAGACTTTCTCTCGTCCCTTTCCATGAAAAGAGACCGCCGCCTATCCCCCTCAACTTCTCAAGACGTATTGATTTATATCCTGGCACCCCATGGAAAAGAGATAAGACCGGGCCGGGAAACGAGATAACACCGTGGATTCTTGCCGACCCTCTCTTACAATCTGTCGCGCGATAACTTCTGCTTCGACGCGTCTCGACGGAGAGACGCCCCTTGAAATCGGATACGTAAATGTCGCGCGTGCTCGCGCCGCGAGATTCATCAGGGTAGGATAATGGGGTGGGTGGAATTGCTGACGAATAATCAAGTGACTCGGGATTCCGGAGAGTTAAGAATTTTTGGTTATGGTACGTGAAAAATATATGAACGATGAGGGTAGATTTGTTTCGATAAGAAAGGGGAAATGGGAAAAAGATTTACTTGCGATTAATTAAAGAATAAGTTTGTTGGGGAGTATTTTCTAAAAATTTAGTGGATTATATTCGGTTAGCAATTTGTTCTTAAATTATTTATAAAATATTCTTACAATAAACCATACAATATTTGAATAACGAGCTTATAAATAGAGAAACACTCGTCAATTTTATTGGTTATACTATTCTAAATTTTGTTTCCACTTCTTCTTATATACATCATTTAACTTTTTTCATTCATTCGAAATCTTTAAATATTCAATTTTATAATTTTTGTGTTGACGTTTCTATTGAATTTAATAAGGAATTGATTATCCTTATTTATATGCTCGGTACGGTTACATGTTGTAATTAACAACTCGATGTTTAACCTCTTGAGGGATATTGGCATATTAGTTTTTAGCAAGATGTTTGTCAAATTATAGACCTCCAATAGCATCTTAAAAAATACAGGATTATCGAATGTTCTTCCTCAAGTAATTAGGGAATAGCAACCTCGTTTCCCAACTGTAACATCAAATTTTCTTTACTTTAAATTTATTAAGTGCCCGATGAATTATGGACGGGGTGTATGTGTACATTTAGTTTTACCTAACGTTCGACATAGTAAAATGAATACTCAGTAGCCACATATATGTACACGTTATACTTTTCAAACGTTTTATAATATTTTCACTATTATTTTTTATATACCTAATATGTTTTAACATATTTTAAATATGTACATTAACAAGTTAGTATTAGTATTTAGTTATAAAGAGGTTAATTCACAGTCGTGTAATTTTGCAAACATTTTCGATTAGCGTATGGCTGAACAATTTTTCCTTTAATTTCGGGGTTACAGGGAAACCAAATGTCGTAAAATATGTACCTTTTTCGCATGGGTGCCGCTCGCGGTCATCGGTGCAGACAACCTTAAACCGCACAGGGTCCACCACTTCGTGGACTTGGTTACCCTTGCGCCGCAGAATTAATTAACACGCAGCCCTTGCGGGCGTGGTTTAGCGCCAGTGGCTAGCGGCTGACGGAAAATCTGCTGAAAATAATCTAGAGATCAACCAACCCTCGGGGGCTTTAATAAGCTACCAGATATCGAGGAAAATGATGGAGGACTGTTATTAGCCTGCTACCAACCCCGTTCAACCCCTTAACTCCTTCCCTTTCCGTCTTACCATCCACGCGACCGAGAAAATTTTATTAAGATCCTAAGAGGTATGTCAACGCTCCTATCGGGTCTGTTACGTAATTGAAGATTGATCGCGAGACGATAGGATAGTGGAACGGAGTAATCTAGGAAGAAAAATGGTACGGGTTGGATAGGGGGTGGCGGAGAAAAGATGAATTCTTCTCATCGACGACAGGGTAAATCTTCGTCCACGAGACAGTTGAGAATTCCGGGGAAAGCAATCCGCGCGCGCAGAATGGAAAATAGGGACGAGGATGAGAACCCGAGATTTGTCAGGGAAATTTAGAGAAAACGTAATCCCAAAAATGTTCCCCATTCCTTTTATTACTATTACGTTATACACGTCGTCCTATTTTCTAATGTCTTTAGCAGTTTTAATATCTTTTAGCGGTTCTTGTACTTTTTTAACACTAAATTTACGTAATCCTTCAATTTGGCGGGTCTCGTATATTATCCTTGATGTTAGAAAAATCAGAAATATTATTTTCTATTTTCAGGAAATCTGTGAAATTATACTATCAATATCCGTAAACCTAGCATTGAAACCAATTAACCCTTTAAAAGCTCCCTGGATTTTCGTCTAAGCTAAACAGAGATTAAACTATTTCATTAATAGTACCAATACGCAATAATATTTGCATGACACAAAAGAAAGTTTTATATCTTTGTCGAACATTATGTACGTTGAAGAGGTAAAATTTTAAGTATGCGACGAGCTTAATATTGCGAATCTTAAGGGATTAAAAAATTATTTTGTCGGAAGCGTTTCTCGTAAATTGAGGAATTCAATTTACGAAGATCTTTATCGCCGCTTCTTTAATCAACTTCCCTGTTGATTAATCAAACCACGATTAAGAACAGTCATCTGAGATGACAAAGGGGACGGTTTTAATCTACTCAATTACGATTCTCTGCAGGCAATTGCAAAGCGATACTGATGCCTATGCAATTTGTAACGTTTTGATCTAATTCAGTTGAATCCTGGCTAGCAAAGCCATCCGGATAATGAGTTCGTGCCGCGAAGGAAGGAAATCTTGGTCGGATACCCGCAAACCAAAGATGACGCAGAGCATTCTTCCGTACAAAACGAAACTCACTCTGCACGACATTCTTTTTAGTACTAACGAATCTTTTCAGTCCTGTTGAATCGAGGAAATGTTCGAATGTGGTGGCTTAATTGAAAATCGATTAAGAATTTTGTTTTGCGCAGTTTTAAACGTGCGCCTATACAGGGTCTCACTTAAAAGAGGCCACATAATTGTCTTCTTTAGTTACGATCGTGCAACAAATACTTCACACGCAATTTAAATTATATTAAACAATGCATTCCTTACGAGAAGCATTTTTATTCCAGGATCTCTTTTTTGAAGTTTTTAACTTTCCACACGAGCACACAATATTAAAGATAACTGGGTGGCCTATTTTATGTAAGACACCTAGCATATTTATAAAACACAAAACGATATATTTCCTATAATTATCCTACCGTTTTATACATTTCTTAATCGTTTAAAGGTCATATTTGTAATTTTAAAAATCATTCTTTTGCTTTACAAGATCGTGTTTTGAATCTTGAAGGTTATTTAAAAAATGTTAAAGTTAGTTTCGTATTATTTCATTGTCTAAATTAGTTGGCTTCGTATTTTTATAATAACCAAAAGTTAAATGTTTGAGGTTGACTTTTTATATTTGCAAGATCGTGGTTTTTTTTCTCATTGAAAAACGACGGGAATTTCACACTGAATTTTCCTTCATTTTTCATTTTGGCTTCAATTGCAGTTATCAGGCTTGTAGAACTTTGCGCAGTTAGCTCTTTTGGTAAAAAAATTCACGAGCCATTAACAGAAATAAAAGTGTCACTCAATCAAACACAGTTGGTCGACTCATCTAGTGCTACCACAAATTCACAGCATTCCAGAATTTGTTATTTTTTCCTACTTTCTGTATTGTTCGTTTCCAATCGTGTAAATATTTGAATATGACTGAAAGTTCGATCGAAAATTGATACGATAAAATTTTATCGACTATTCGCAGCTTTTGCATATTTAAATATATATATTTGTACGTTGGCATTGATTTTGGTGAAAATTTTAAATACAACCGTTGAGAGTGCTAAACATAAAAATTCATAATTAGTAGTTATTAACGGTGCAGTTGATCAAGTTATTAATCATATGTTTTCAGTAGAATGGCAATATTAGATTAGTATAATGAACATATCGCAAATGAAAAAAAGAGCAGAATACCACGGCGAAAAAATAATACCCGGGCGGATTGTAGATGTTGCTAATGCATTGTTACGTATTTTATTCTATGCCCCACCCGCATTCCGTTAGTTTTATAAATATACCAGAAAATATTCTGAACAAAAGCCCTTTTAATCCGACTTCATCTCGTGTATATGTTCTGCTCTTTAAAATGCAGAGAAAACGTAATTTAAAGGACAAACAGGATCTAAAAATAAAATATAATAGGCAAAAAATTACATTGAAGTTTTTACTTTGTTGAGATGATTATTCCAGTTTGCTTGAACTTGGTAAAAACTTCCCAGACAATTTTGTAACCATTTTTATATTGCCATTCTAGTTCGTATAAATACCTTCAGTTTATAGGGAACAATTTTCCATCTTTTGAAATACGGTGCCCTGATTTTCTTCATAAATTACTCTAACCAAATTTGTCCTCAATTTTACACGTTTAATCTCTTACAAAATATAAAATAATTAAAATGTCAGACACACTCAAAACGTATCTGAAATTAATGCTAAAATAAACATTTTTCATCGTAACTTATGTAATTATGTAATATGTGTTTTCTTATGCGGAACATATTCTTCAAATAATGTTCGAAGAATTCATGAATTTTATACAACCACATATAATAAAATGGGAATAATGTGGAGAAAAAAAATTGTATATCAACTTCTAAAGAGTCATTCTAAAGAGCAGGCTTCAATATTCAAATTCATGACAGTTTTGGTTGCATAAAAGCAATTTGTAATGATTTGGGAACAGTTTGAATTTCTTCAATTTTCCTGAGAAAAACCAATTTCCTTTTCAATTTGTTTCTTACTATAAAAGGATTACCGAGAGAATTCAACTTAGGGGTATGAAATTAGGGAGTTCAGGCTTTAAAATGACCCTATGAAGGCCACTTTAAGGTTACCTTTCACGAAGTTGCAGTAATTCAAAGATTCATAGCATTTCCGTCAAGTGTCATAATACTTACACAGTCTGACGCATAAGCGTTCGTCCACCTATTGCATTTGGCGTTTATAATAATGAATAAAAATGAGTACATACAATTTCTAGGAATATTAGCATATTCTATACTAATCAAAATTAACTTCTGCGTTTCTTATTTAATCATTATATAGGTGTGTATTTTTTTTGTTCAGTTATATGCTAGGTATACAAAATCCGATAAGTGGACGAATACTTATGCGGGCAAGTGTACGTGCTGTATATTTTAGAAAGGAATTATGCAGTGATCATCTTTCTTTCCGGGTCGAATTGACCTGTAACGGTGCAGAAGGGTTAAGTATTTCTTGCCTATTTAATTGCAGCATGCAAGAAGCTATTCTACCTTTGATATCTCTGATATTCTCGGCCCAGTAAATTCCAGTAAAATTATCGTAATCATGATGAATGACTTCCACGAACCGCGAGTGGTTTATAGACATCGCTACAGGGCCCAGCAAGAAGAGAGTTCGAGCAAAGCCATTAATTCGTACGTGTTGGTGTCAGCCAAGTACGGATAAGTGCGCCCAACGGAAGATATATATCTCCATTTAGGCGAAGATGGGACTTACTCGTTAAAGCCAGACCTTATACCAGCCGCACCGGCTCTCTTAATAAATTTTACACCCTCGCCATTGCTTTGAATCCTGCCTGTGATATAGAGCATGTCGAGAATTATATTTCGGATCGATCATACCGCAGAAAGTTCTTTATCGGTCGCTTCGCTGGCTGGAAGCTGAAAGCTGGTTACCAGATCTCAAAGGAGAAATTCTTCCCTTCTGCTTCGTTACTTCTGTAATTTAAATGACTATCGTTAGGTCCCGTGTTTTCGTACGTTTGGAAATAGAAGATTTGAGAGGTGGAAAACGCGATTTCATTGGGAATGTGATATTTCAATGGCGAAAGGCGAGTTTATTATTTGGCTAGATGCCAAGATTTGAAAAATTCGTGGTGATAGAATCGTTCAGGATTTGAAGGCAGTAAATTACGGAGTATTATATATATATATAATATTCCTTTCTTAAAGACATATATATATATATATATATATATATATATATATATATGTGTATTCTGTATAAATAGAATTATTATTAATGTAAACAATCACGGTACCGTTTTAAATTTCTTTAGTTCTGTTTCTACTTTCAGACGATGCGTTTATCAACTCTTAGCTTCTTACGACTAATCATTGTAGTAATTTATGTATATACCAAAGGGTTTTCTTGACCCGTATATAATAATAACAATAATAATAATAATAGAAAAGCACTCAGAAAAAATAGAAAAATATATTCAACTGAACGAAGAAATCAAACAAATGTGGCACCAAGACCAAGTAATAACAGTCCCCATAATAATATTCGCAGCAGGAGTCATACTCGAAACCCTACACAAAAGCTTACAACAATTAGACATACCAACAAACACCTACGTAACATTGCAGAAGTCAATCATACTTGATGCATGCACACTCACACGAAGCTTTCTCAATGAACAATAGGCAAGATAAATGCTTCGCCCTAAGTCCACGTTAATTTTTCATACCGAGGTCTAACTCCCCGAGAAAAGAAGGAATAATAATAATAATGGATTTGCATAATAATCCGCAATCTAGAAATCACTTTGTATCCTTCATTCGACGAGGAATCGCAAGAAAATCATCGGGCGAAATGGGAGGATCAAACCTCCAGTGTACCTCTATTCAAACATCGGTCTCTCTTCATTCGTACCTCGCACGTAACGTCG
Source organism: Eucera pruinosa (assembly GCA_028830335.1). Lineage (NCBI taxonomy): Eukaryota > Metazoa > Arthropoda > Insecta > Hymenoptera > Apidae > Eucera > Eucera pruinosa. The sequence goes on along the minus strand of JAMYCR010000004.1, from coordinate 12,710,764 downwards.
CGCTTCCGCTTACGGGGAAAGAATAAATTTCCAGGATGGACCGATTCGGTAAAGATAAAGGGCCCCGAGTAAATCCATTTACATCGGTGAGATCCCGTTTAATACGTTTCGAGCGTTTCGTCGATCAATCCCGTCGCTCGCGTCGAGCTACTAACCGGATTGATTTTGCCGCGGTGCTACGTGAATCGAATGCTTAGTTTTCCTAGCAGCTTGCAGCTGCTTGTAACCTTCGATACCGTCGGCTAATATGCGCACGTTCGCGTGCACAAAATTCAGCTCGTCGATACACAGAGCGAGAGGGAGAAGCTAGGACTAGGTTTCTCTTCCGCCTCTGGTAATCCATCATAATCCCATTTTGATTTCCGACGCCGTGATTAGGCGGTGTAATGGCGACGTATGATATTGTAGACGCTGGTATTGCTTTGGTAAACAAGCTTGTAAATCGTACACCCCTGGCATCGTCGTACTATTAATTCGATTACGATCAGGCGAGGCGGTTAGGTTTGCTTACCTGAGATCATCGTGTTCGATTAAGTCAGATTTTAATGAAATTAGCGGAATGTATTACTGTAGAATAAAAATGTTTAGTATTGAATGTATATTTGAACAAGTCGGTGTAAAGATGGTGCAGATGTATTTTTTAGACGAATGTAGAGGAAATGATCCAAATATGGGCTAGGATCTAAACATGTCAGGAATGTCCTGTGTCAGGAACGGTGCAGAACTACGACTAAAGGACAAATAAAATTGTACAGAAGGAATTGTAACCATCGTTTGTTGTATTAACGTATTCTGTTGCAAACAGTGTCATTGTTACGTAAAGATTTTCACAGGTATGTTTGCTTCATCGTTCTAATAATTATCTGCTAAAGCAAGTAACTTTTTATACAAATCCATACAAGTAGATAGAAACTTCCAAAATAAAATTTTCTTACAGTGATGTTGAAATCAATGGAAATAATTAAGGCTACTTGCAATCCCGTTAGAAAAAGGCACCAAATTTAATTAGCAATAAATTATGGTATATTAAAATTCGTTGAAGATAATCAAAGCCAAACATTATTCTGCACCTGTTATTCGGCGAATTTGTTCGAATTCCAATGAAACGTGGCCGAGGAATTCCTAAACGTCAGCGCCAAGAATCCAAGTGGATTCCCGGTATACAAACAATCTCGTGAGACCGAGCCTCATAATCCGTTATGATCCCGATTAATACCGAGAAACATTACACACGGATTAGCGTGGCGTATTAATTCGAACTAAACTAAAGCGATAATGAAGTTACACGAGCCAAATTAGAATAAATCGGTTTCATACCACCCACAACATTCATTCCACTTTTCACCAACGATACCTACGCTATTCTCCACACCAGTTCACAAAATAAAAGAATTCGATAATTGTAGAATCAATGAACGAGAAGAAATTATGCGAAGAACACGAGACAATTGATTTAACCCTCTGCGAATGGAATATAATAACATTTAACGAATACTCATCCAATCATTAACCCTTTACGGACGGCACACAGTGACATTTAACGAAGTTTCGCACAACTTCACAAGGTAATTATTTGCAACACGTCTAACTTTGCAAGAAATTATAGGAATATAAAAAATATAATAGCGACAATAGCCATATTTTTAGCTTATAAAAATTCTGTTTGTGTATGTTTTATTTTTCCTTGGCATACTGAATTGGTAAAATTGTGCCAATTAAAATGATTCTAAAGTCTAAAGGCAAACTCAGTTGGAATATTAATTAAATAAATTCAAATTGTGACAATACTTACGTTTCGAGATTTTCGAATGATAAAAGTAGCACAATGTTTCGAATTCTCGAAACTCAAAAGATTTTTACTTTCGAGGGATTTCACGGTTTCGAGTATCTCATCTCTAATAAAGAACTCTTTTGTATAAACCATTTCCATTTTCCTCTCATCGGACAGTAATTTACATCAATGAAAAGCTATCGACCTACTGTTCACCAATGAACGAACTAATAATTATGCATAGATTTATCAGCATACGCTGGATCGGTCCACGCCTTAATTAATCGCCACAAATCCGCATCGATAGTATCAGGCCTAGTAGCCTTGAGAGAAGGCAGGTTTCGTCGATTTATGAAACTGATTAGTTGCCGGCATAATGTTAACTGGATTTCAATCCCCTTTGCCGCAGCTCCTTTGAAGTCGTTGATTGTGAAGAAAGTCGCCTATCCTCGTCAAAGGTCGGTTGGTCGCTCTGTCTGCTCGGTAAATACCGTGTTACTACGGTACTACGTTCCCGCAACGTCGGCGAGGGGCAAATCGTCGTGCAATCTGACGTAACTCCGTTTAATGCACGAAAATTACACGTGGCTACGCGTAAATTATTCATAGCCGGTGAAATACGGGTAGCGCGAAGTCGTTTCACAGACATTTTTTTCCTGCCAATTTTTCTCGTCCATTTAGAGTAAATAAGTACGGAATTACGTGTGTATTTTCGATGACTACAAAAAGTAATTGCACAGTGCTGTATTTTTACATTTAAATACTACTCGATTAGGTTCGACTATTATATTATAGAAGGGATTAGAAACCAATCAATCTAATTGGAAGTCAATCATTCATAAAAAAATGGGTTATTCTGTGTAAATACCTCTTGAGCACCAAAACTTTCATGCGACGTAACAGTTTGACCATTATTATTACACTTTCATGAAAAAACCAAAGTTCTTCTGTTGACTACAGAATTATTCGCAAACAATTTCATTCGTCATACACAATACACGAATATTAATGATTTTCTTAGGATTATCAGAAGAATATATTCCTTCCCTAAAAATATATATCATTAATTTGTACTATTAATTTATTATAATTAATGATTAAAATAAATGTTATGTATAACGTATAATGGTACAATAAATTATAACTATAATAAATAATTATAATGAAATATAATACATATATTTATATAAATGAATAGTACGTGTATTTACATATGAAATATAGTTTTCGGGTAATTCTAGGAAAATTACTAATCTTTATATGTATTGTGTATTCTATAAGCAAATTATTAAATGTCTATCTTTCGATTCGATCTAAATTGAGTCGAAACAATGCACAATAGTTAAACTTTCTACCATCTAATGGTACCTTTATGTAACTACAACCATTAATCGATATGAAATTAAATATAATTGAACCTGATCAAGTAACACTTACATAAATGCAAATATACAGTGCTATATAAACATTTTTTGTAACCACTGTACATAAACGTGTATCAGAGTTTTTGATTTTATCACCCCTCGTAACGACCTCGCAGCTATCGGGGTAGAAATATAATGAAGTTTCTGGCGATGGTAACAAATCCAACACGATCCTCGAATGCTGTATTTGAATATGCAAGAAACCAAATATAACCATTTACTCGACGGTAGCGTTTTTAATGCTCATGGTAAACATGGAAAAATTACATGTAGAAGCGGATGAATTAACGGAATCGTGATATCGGTCCCCTTTTACGATTCCAAATCGCTCGTATCGATCTTTATGATTCGATACCGCAAATATTGAAGCTTCGGGGGTCTATCGAGAATAGTCATCATCGACTTTCGTAATTTTGGAATCCGTGCTCTCGGATTTATTAACTGTAGAGCGATCATGGGTTGAGAGATTCAAAATCAGTCTAGAAGGGAATTATTTTATGTCCACGTGGAAGTTAGTCGCTCATTCCAAGAAAAATTGGAACATCTGATCCGTTTATTGAGAATCATTAGATAAAATTATTTTCTAGAGCAAATCAAGATTACTGGCGGTCTACGCTTGCTATTTTACGAAGAAACAAATAGGTTTTAAAAATTTGGGGACATCTTCGTTTATTAGGTCATTGCATAATTTCTTTCGTATTTCTTATCAATATTTTCAACGTTTCATAATATTCGGCAAACTAATTCAAGCAAAACTTGTTGAATTCTTTGTTCATTATTGGATATTGCGTTGATCATTTTACATGTCTTTCCAAAATTCCGGTGGTTTAAATTTTACCCGAAAATAAGATAGAAATTATGCAACGATCTAATGTCTTCTCTCGAATATTCTAGTATGAAGAATATTTAAATAAAAAATTGCCAGTGAATAGTAGTATTAATTTAACCCTTAATTACTGACACCAAGCTTTTAAACGCTAATACGGACACGAAGTCTGTCAAACTCCCATTGGAATCTATTGCTATGAAATATATATACAATTAATACGACATTAATTGTTATGCAGAAATAGCGTGTGTTCCATATTTGTATTATAAAACATAATGAAAATTTTAAAAACTACAAACAAAGGAACACGATTTGTTCCTAATCTGTCAGTAGTTAAGGGTTAACTTAATAATTTTACAATAGGCTTTGAAATTCTTACGTGTATCTGCTAAGATTTTTAACAGAAACTGTAGCCACAACAATGGCAACAAAATGAGAAAAAGCTTATTAAAACCGGCTTGTTCGCGATATTACTGATAAAATGTTTCATAAAGATTTGGTTAAGAAGATAATGTATAGAGCAATATTTGTCCCTTTTAGAGTTTACGTTGCCAAAGGTTTTACGAGGCTGCTTTATGACACAGTAAACTTACTTTTCATAATGCCGTTGCGATTTAACGATAAACCACGCTAGCGAAGACGTACGAAACTGTTATCATATAATAGTCAGCCGAGCGTAACGCTAAACTACATTTCACTCGTACAAAATTGTTATCGTGCTTCCATAATCAAATTCCAACCCTCTTATATCTTGAATTTTTATGAACATTTCTTCTCAAAATTTATCTTCATACTTTCAAGTGGTACTTTGTAAATGCTTAGATCTTTCAATTTTTCGGTACAGCAACATTGTTATCAAATAATAATTATTCGTTATCAATAATTCCCACGATTTAACTTTTTAGAAAAACTTTTTCTTAACATTTCCTGTTATTGCGATTATTATTCTTACTTTTCGGACTGAAATAAAAATGTTGACTCATTTAATTATGTTAGGTGGACAAATTGATTCCGTGTTCTTCCACAAAATTCAGTGTGTATTTACGAGATGTCAAATACAATTTTGGTGCTCTAAAAATGTCCATTATTCACTATGCATCATCGGCATCTTATAAATTCCATTTTAACGAAGATGGTGACGCTTTTCACACTAGAATTACCAAGATGATCAAAATGACCCATTTTTAATGTTTTGCAAACACTATACAAATTTAAAACAATGCATTTTTAAATCTTTCGGAAATTTTGTGTAAATAATATGAATGAAAACGTATTTTCCTTGTATTATATGTCTTTGAAAGTATTTAATCGTCTCAACCATTTTGATGCAAATAAGTATACTTCAATTGTTCATAATTCTAGCGTTAACTCAGTAAAATCTTGAAAACATTAAACGCGAAGGCAACCAAATTGATTTGTGCAGCTAATAATTTTCTCCGTCGTAGGAATAAATAAAATTCGGTTTATAGAGGGTTAAAAATATTTTCCAACATAAGCGATCAAATTTCTGTGAACAATGCCTGTTATTAAATGTTTTCGATATTCAAAGTTCCAACCTGTTTGCACGATAATGCAAGCAAATAGACGACCAGACACGGTGCATCTGTTTCGAAGCGCCTGAATGTGTCAATCAATTATTCGGTTACTATCGGTGTATTCTCGACTCTCCTCGTTGCAGAGAATCTCTCAGAACGATGTAGTCGCGAGACGGTAATGGTTGAATTATTCGAAGATGATAATTAACTAATAAGCAGATCCTAGAGCAGTGTTTCCCAACGTGGGGCCCACGTCCCACAGGGGGCAACTTGATTGTTAAGGGGAGCAATTCGAAAATGGACTCGTTCAGAGTTTAAGTTAACCGTATGGCGACTCTCAGTTGCTACTCGAGCTGGATAAACGTTAGATTATAGATACGAGACGTGTGTTTCCTCAACAATTTCCTAGTGATTTCTTCTTAAAATCTATCATTTAAGTTACTTCAGTGAACAATTCAATTTTTGAAAATTAAAAATTATGTATATGTTACATAGGTGGCATAAGAATTTTAGAAAGGCTTAGGTGGGGCATGGCACAAAAAAGGTTGGGAAACACTGTCCTATAGCGTCATTTCCCTGGGCGGCAAGCCTGAAGGAGACGATTGTTAGAGGAGGAAACGATTCTAAGCAGTCGTGATTAATGCGTTACGATGAGGCGCTAGGCAAGAATTGCTCCGAGTAATAATTCATGTGCCACCGGTAACTGGTCATAAATTATGCGCTGTATTTTCCACCAATTATGAAGTCTGAAATATGACGGTGTATCGTTGCGACGGACAATCAACGAGGCGGTTTAAAAGTTTAAATGTTTAAGGGAAAACTTAAGAAGAATATCTTAATTATTAAGTTCTTAATCTCTTATGGACATGGAGTAATTCCTTTTACGACTTTTATACTTTTTACGAGCGCTTCTATGATCACTGAGTAGAACGTCAAGATTTAATCGTGTCTTAGCAGAATGGAAGAATCCGATAAGGTCATCCATTTAATAGTAGACGGTCACGGGGAACATGGATCGAGCGAGGAAAAATTCGAATGACCTCTTCATATACTCTTTGGAAAATGATATCTTTGGTTCCAAGCAATATTCTTTAATCTCAGCTCAAGAACGTCTTTTTAAGATAGTTCAACAAATTTGTGATTAAAGTTTGGTTTCAATATCTTTTACGATTTTAAAAAATAAAGTCCCTGGAGTTGACAAATTTAACTTTGCCAAGACAAACGATTACGTCTCGACTGATCACTAATCGTGATATTTGTCATTGTTAATCGTTTATTATTTGGAGAATTTAATTTTAACAGAAGTAGAATAGTTCAATTCTAAATAGTTTAACAATATCACTTAACAAATTCGAACGAGAGTGGAAACGAAAGTACATTTAAAGTGAAGCTTTTTTATTATAAAAGGTATCGTTACGTTTTTAATAATATGTAACAAAGATTCTAAAACTATTACGAATTGTTTCCAATTTTTAAAAGTGCACTCGACAGTAAAATTAGGAAATCATGAAAATTTCTGGCCTTCGAACAATAGTACAATACAGTAAAATGTAACATATGGAATACAACAACCTGTACTTTACTTGAAATATTATATATATATATTTGCATATGGCACGCATTTTGTGCCCTTTCATACATTAAAATTCCCCATAAATGGATAAAAATCGGTAGTCCATTTATAAGCTAGTCATTCGAATTCTTGGTGTAAAGGTTACCGACCTTTGATCCAGTAAGTACATCTAATTGTTCTTTATGTGACGCACGTTTGACCTAACATAAGTTACCTTATAACGCACCCGCATAACTTGCAGCTTGCATACAAATCGACACGTGTTCCGAAGTAATTAGGAATACCAATATCGTCGATAGCCAGAGAGAGAGAGAGAGAGAGAGAGAGAGAGTCGATACTCGAGGTAATCGATTCCCCCGCGGGAAGTTCGCGAGAAAGGAAACGTCCGTTTGATTGTTCGCGGGTCCCTGGAGTAACAGAGCCGCAACTGATCGAAACGTACAAAGCTGTCGCTTCCCTAGAAACAATGGAAACCTCGAACCAGTCGCACGAGAATCCTTGCGTGTTTAATCTACATCGGACCAGCAACCGCATGTTCATTTGCACCGTCGGCACTTATTCGCGTTTCACCATTGGCCAACGTCCGAAATGCGAGGCCTTGGCCGGTTACACGTTCGCCGGATGTTTCATTAAATTAAGAGGCGACCGAATAGGGGCGCGATAAGAACAGAATTCCGGTTGCAGCGTAACGATCGGGATAGCCCAGTTCACGTTTCGCTCGCTTCTTTGGGGGCTTGTCTGACGAAAACGTTTCAGGGAAACCCGATTCTCTCCAAACGAAGATGTTTTCTCTTCTTAGAAGCTTCCTTCGAAGCGCAATCGTAATTAAATTGCTAGTTGATTGGATTTTTCTGTTATTATTGTCTCCATTTACTCGCTAACACGAATTTTTCCTGGCAATCGAGATGAGTTACGATGACTTTTAGGACGGCTATATTATACGCGTGCTACGTTAACTCGCTAACTAACTTTCGGCGTGATTCGCGCCATTTTTTGTTACAACTTTTGCGGAGAATTTATACGCAACACAGCGATGGGCTGCCGTCGGGAAAGTTTCAACTTCTATTTGCGCAATTTGCCGTGCGAAAAATTCCCTCTAAACCGATTAGCCTATCATACGAAAACAGTTTTGAATAAAAAATGTGACGGTCTTCGAATTTTGTGTGAGTTAGCGAGCGCTAATTGCACGAATAAATCAAGATACCGTTCAGCTGGTCTTGTAAGCTTTATTTATTACATTTTACGTATTTCGACCAGCCCGTTCCAACAAAATTTATCTTCGGTGGAAAGAAAAAGCACCTCTGCGGAAACATCGATCAGCATCACACGTATGCTTATCGTTTGCCGCTTTCGTTGCTCGTTTCTCGCCTTTTTCCCAGGAAATTTCGATGTCTCCTTTCTCGTTTCGCAATCCGACTGCGAAAACAGATTACGTTTCTAACGACGTTCCATTAGTCAGATGGAAAAGTACTTTTCGATCATGTCTGTGTATCCTGTTTTCGCTGGTAACTTGTCAAAATTGAACTCAGTGTACCCGACGCATAGTCCTGCATGCGTCGATATTGCCTGTTACGTGCTCTCGAATAATGATTCGATATCGTAATGATATTTGACAAATATTACTTAACCGTGGATTTTTCTGCATTCGTGATTAATTTAGGTATACAAAGGATTAGAGAACGCGCATAATATATATGAATATAGACAAGCTATTCAAGGTAAAATACATGTTATTGTATTTAGAGGATGAAACAATCCCCCACTGAAATTCCATTTCTTGTATTTTGTTAATAAGAATACGAATTTGCATAGAAATCCGCAGTCTAATTATTACAGTCAAATTTATTAAGTATGAATAGACTACGGAGTTTTATGCATTTATGAGAAAATTAAATTGGTAAAAAGATACAGAATATATGCAGTGTATAAGAATATATGAAACAGTTAAATTAGAAAAGATACTTTATTACTAATAGAGAAGATAATTAATTTTAATATTATAAGATGAAACTGCTCCCCGTTTAGCTGCCACTTCTTTATTTTCATTTATAAAGAAATGAATTTGCATAAAAATCCGCAGTCTATTAATCAGTCCCTAATTTTTCTGTCACCTCTATGCAATGTATCTATTTTCCCAAAAACCCGTCAAATTACACATTCGATTATACATTTTCGCATGTATAATTGAATGTATCTAATATATTTATTGTTTATAAACCTATTATTAAATTTTCCATAAAAGCATAAACATTTGCAAGTTGTTCGCAATTAAATGCAATGAGGTTCCTGCGACATCTTTGAATCAAATCGATCTTTTATTACCTGTTACCCCGATCCTTCTTTCTTCGACAACCGCTACTTAATTTTGCTATTCACGATGTGCCGGCTCAAGTCGTCGATGGAATTTCCTTATAAGAGAGTACTTTATTCTTTATTTACCGCAGTAAGATGACACGTGAATCGCTCGCGGTTTAAATAAGAATTACGTCGTCACGCGAGGAGTTCTTTTTTTCGTTCCCATCGATAAATACACGAGGGTCAAGTATTCATCGGGAATTCTGGTGACGACGCCGCGACTTAATGTGCTCGTTCCGAATGCAAGCCCCGGGCATAGTCATCCATTGCGAGACGATCGATCTTGCTCGCCACTTGGCTCGTTTCGGCTGCTATGCCAGAAATTCGAGCTTGCTTGTCCGTCCGCTTCGCCATCCCCTTTCCAATCACCTTAATTTATTGCCGACAGTTACCTAAGGGCAGCATTGTTCCAATGTCCGCTCTGCGATAATAATAATACAATAAAAAGTAAAAATCCTCGTATGAGTTCCTATAAATCTTTATTAGCACTAGATCTACCAAGGGGGTAAAAATGACTTGTTTTGCCGTTTCTTATAACCATTACTCATTTTCAGTAGAACTTATTTTTTGCAATATTTTTTGTGACTTTCACTGAAATATCCAAATGACTAATTCTGTGAAGTGGTTTTCTTTTTTCTTGCTTTTTGTTGTGAAATTTACATATAGGGGAGACCCGGGGCTGAGTTGTTCTGACAGTTATGTTTTTATGATGAGAAAGGGCTGTGTTGTACTTTCAATTATTTTCGACATTTATGATCAACTCACGCATTAAAAATAGTTGAAGGCTCAATACTATTCCTTCTCGTCTTAAAAATGTAGCTGTCGAAACAATTTATCCCCGAAATTTTTAATCCCGGTCTTTTCTACTATATTTACATGTACCAGGATGGGTCACTTTGAACCGTCACAAAACGTAGGTAAATTTTATTTCGCTACAGTGTTGCATATCTCTTGCTTACTTACAAAACTTGCGACAGTCTTGTTTGTGCATGTGTTCTTATTTTCGATGCTCGGAAACGATGTCAAATAGGACATTGTATGAATAATAAAACGAACAATATTTGTGGGACATGCAGTAAACGTTACAACGCATTTAACGTAACTAAAATTTATATTTATTTATATTCTCGCGATTATTATTAGTATACTATTATTATTATTATTATTAAGTCTTTTCACAATTTCCGTTAAATGAAACATGAGAAAATAAAAAGATACGTGTTTTTCATTAAATAAATTGCTTTGTCACTGACAAGTCATTTTGACCCCTTCGGTAGAAGCAAGTATACGTCAAACGTTGATAGTCATAGTGTTAAAGCAATCGAACGTAAAAGAATACGGAAAACACCGCAAGTATTGATGCAAGAAAAAAATATGTAATCGGAAAATTATAGCTTGCACACGGTAATGAGTACTCGTAAAATCGTAATAAGCGTGGCAAATAATCCAGAAAACCATAATGAAATTTTAGTGGCGATAAAATCGTTGAGAATTGGTATTCTTCTCCCTCTGTTCCGCATATTTTATTCGTCCTTTTATCGTCGCATTGACTTAAACGCGCGGCCCGAAATGTCAGACTACTACTACTATTATTGCTAGCTATTGTTTGCCGCGCTGATTCCGGCTGCCAGTTTACGACGCATCCGAGCTCCTCGTTCCCGACAAGGCTGCCGCTTAATAGTTTGTTTGCAAATAAAACTGTCGGTACACGATCCCTCGGCTCGAAGAAGATTGTCGTCAAAATCCCTCGTTGGCTTCTTCTCCTTCCTCCTTCTTATTGTTCTTCTTTCTGTTATTATTTGAGTATGCTTTCGAACGTTCTCGAAGAAAACGAAACGGAACCTAATAAATGTCACAAATAGTAAGAAAATTATTTCGCGACGAAAGCTACTCATCTTATCACTAGATTTACGGACAATAATTGTATAATTTAATAGGTTAATTAAAGAATAGGTATCAGGTGAAGTTCTACTGTTATGTTTTCTCTAAAATAAATTGAAAAAAATGGTGTTTTATTCCTTCTATTTTGTATTAACTTTAAGTTAACGTTATTAAAATTAAAAATAAAGGAACGAAATGAGCAACGTTATAATGATATGATGTTAAATTACTGTAGCAACTACGTAAAGATTATTAGCAGACTGCGGATTTTTATGCATTTGTGAGAAAATTAAATAAGTAGGTAAAAAAGTATAAAATATACACTATGTATAAGAATATATGAAATAGTTAAATTAGAGAAGCTATTTTAATACTTAGAAGATAAAACTCCTCCTGTTTAGCTTCCACTTCTTTATTTTTGTTTATAAAGGTATGAATTTGTATAAAAATCCGCAGTATAACTATTTGAAATCCGAATCGAGAGAATAATCGAGTTACATAAGATTTGTGTATTTTATTTGGATTATTTCCTTTACTTATTCTACGAGTATTATAGTGGCTAAAACTCAGATTGCGGGAAGATCGTACGTCGTAGAAATAAGCAGGGGTGTTTATAACATAGACCTTTTAGGTGAATCTGCCGATTCCTTATAAAAGTCTAATAAAAGGCGGGATGTCCCCCAAGCAGTGTAGCTTATCGGTGTTATTTCAACGGCGACAGCAGTGATTCTGCTGCATTTCCACAGCTGGCGTTATTTATAACCTCCAAGAGAACCGACGCGATGCCTGGTACATCCAACAATCGATCGATCGCAACCTGAACTTAAGAGAAACTTAACTCGAACTTAACCCAAAGCTACAAAAAGGGGGATTCGATATCTCGCGAACTGTTTTACAATTGCCGTCTAACTTTTTTATCATGAAACGTCTGCTGTTAGAAACTTATTCCCAACCTTATTTGCGGTTAACACGAACACCCTTATATTTGCTATCTTTTTCAAAGGTTCTTGAAAAGTATTCGAAGGAAGTGAGAATTTCCAGTACTTCATTCGATACAAGAAGTCATTCCACGGGCAAGAAACAACAAGAAAGAACGATAAAAATGATGAGCCAACGAGATTACGCGTGTAACGTTGTTTCTGGATCCTTTTGTTCCATCGCAGACTTCTGCCACCGAAATAGATTTTCTATTCTTTCCCAGAAGTCGAAACACTTCCTACTTGTCTGCGTCCAGCAAATTGAAGGGGAAGCGTAGAATCACGAACAAAATTGCACCATAAAATCGTGTTTTCCTACAAAATTACAGAGACTTGATATTATCTTTTGTCCTACTTATTTCGCAACACTTATTGTGTCGACGCATTCTTAAGAAACTTGAGATTACCTAAAATTCAATCGGATCAGATTGCAATCGAAGTAAGTTGCCGATTAGGTGCCCTCGAAGTAGGATGAACTCGTATGTCGTCGGACAACCGACAAGTAGTCTAGGTTCACGTGCAGTCAGATAGCCGCCTAAGTAGAGTGGACCAGTGTATGGTCAGACACAATAGGGCAGTGTATAGTAGACATCCGGAGAGTGAAATAGGATCGCACAAACACAAGCCGCCGGTAAGTAGAATATAACCGTACATGACCAGACTCTGTTTAAGTGGAATGAGGTACTCAACAAGTAGATTACATTTGTGCACTGTGGCAAAATAACACGGAACACTATATAGAACGCTCTTCTAGGGATCTTAAATTGCCGATAGTCGATTCATTTTTTTAGCGGTCACTATTATATTTCTTAAGGCAAAGTCAGACATTTCACTTTGGATAATCATCGTTGATGATTCATTCAGAGTGAGAGATATAAATATTGTTTTTAATCTACATCTCAACTAAAATGAACATTGAGAATGAACAGCTGTATAGCACCCCCCCCCCCCCCCCCCGCCACCCTTTAAGTATAGTACCGCTTACAATAATTCGAAGGACAGGGATTATATTATAAGACCACAGATTATTTTTCATTAGAATATTATTAATTTATGTCATATTAGAATAATGAATCCCTGTTAGAATAATTAAATCACTTTTTCTTGGTAATTAATTCATTAAAATTTACGTATTTTAAGTTGGAGTAATCAGGGATTTCCTAAACGAATTTTGAAGGTTTTGGTGGTCTTTGAATTGTCAAGCAATTAGATTTCCAAACATTTGAACTTTTAAGCCTTCGAATTCCAAGCCAATAAATTTTTGAATCTTCGAGTTTCGAAGCATTCGAATTTCAAGTCTTTGAATTAGTATTAATACGTCCATTAACTGCTGAAGTCGTTCCAATAATTAAGAGTAGACTGCGGATCTTTATGCGCTTATGGCAAATTTCAATGTACAGAATGGTATACAATAAACATGATGTACAAAATTAGATAGAATATTCAAATTAAAGAATACATTATAATATTTAAAGGGTGAAACTAGCTTCTGTTTAGCACTCACTCCTTTGTTTTTGCTTATAAAAACATATAATTTCATAAAGATGTTGATTTGCATTTCTGTCACACCGATAACATACTCTTGCAACAAACACTCTTAATTGCATCCCCGCACAATTATCGCAGATCCTTAGTCTCGCTTCCGACAATCAGTTAATATACCAAAGTTAGATTAATGAACTTCTCTCAAAGCTTCTTAATCCAAGCACTGGGAATTTCGTCGAGGTGATATCGCCCACTTACGACCGTATCTTGTGGACGATTATTTTTCCAAGTCGATTTTCTATGATCCCTACTTTCCCTTCAGCATACGGTCACTTTCAGGCTTATCCTCCTTCTCAGAGGGAGATCAAAATCTTACCTCGGATCTAGACGGTACTTTGACTTCCTTCTACTTGTCGAGGCGACTTTTCACGAGTATTCTTATTCCATGAAGTCAATGTTCCCTTTTTCCGCGCACTTCACGTCTCTATCCTTCTGATCCGGCACAAAGTTTCCCATGAAATGTAGCTACAAGCCACGTAACGACCGACGTTTCGCGTTTCGCGAGGGAAACTTCCGTCTAAAAGCCGTAAGAAAGTCCACGAAACGCTATGTGACGCTGCAGAGACTTCAGAAAGTTCTGCTCCGGGTTGATCGTCGAATCGTTGAATTTAATTATCAAATTACAACGGGCCACCTCTCGCCTCCGGCGTCGACTTCCCTCCCGGTGTTCGTGGTGGTTAAACTACGATTAGAGTTGGTACAAATCGTTGAATATGTTAGCCAACGGGTAACATGAGAGTGGTGGTTGTCAGTAATTAAATCGTGGGACAAAACGGGACGGCGAAACAATGACGAAATAAGTCCGCCGGCCGACGGAGGGATTTAAACGGCGCGAAAGTTCGCCCAACAGGACGAGGAAAGCTACGTAAAAGTTGCGTTTCTGTTGTGCCGAAACTTTCGAACATTCTCAACAGATTTGTGTTCTCGTTGCTGTTCTTCTTTTTTCTGACTGTCTACATTTTAAACAAGAAGCGGTGCTAATAGAGAAGAAAGAATTGTGAGAGGAACTACATGACTTTCCGTTTCGAACACATAGTATTATCAAATTTGTATCCGAGATACATTTACCGTTTTATTTCTATTACCTTTTGTAAATTATGTTTTTTTAGGAGTTATAGGTAGAATATTTAGTTAGAAAATATGTACGATCTAATTCGAGCCATTTTAAAATCGTAAAACAGTCGAGGATTCATTTAAATCACGGTAATGAAAAAATATTATTAGACTGCGAATGTTTATGAAATTATACGAAACTTAAATGTGTTAAAAAAAATATAGGAATTATGTAGTAAGCAAAAATGTGCAAAATACCTGAAGTGCAGTACATGTTATAATATTTACACGACACAACACACCGTCATTTAAATTGTTACAACAATTAAGTATTGATAAATATCTGAGTTTGCATAAATATCCGCAGTTTAGATATTAATTCAATTATGTACTTCATATTCGGCCTAACCCAATAATTGACTTGTTCCACGGTGACAAGTACCTATCAATTGAAATCGCTCCTACTTTAATTAAAAATTTACATTCTGAAACAGTCTTTACTTACAAACATCTTTTATGTACAAAATCGTTATCATGCAACCACATAATAAAACTATCCAAGACGCTTTGAATTCTGTCTCGCATTAAACCATAATCGATTACACTTCCGGTTCAATCACGAGCGTGGGCTTGACAAGTGACGTGGCACGAGGGAGTCTCCAGGATTACATTCGCGATTTATCAACGGAAGCACGAGACGTTAAATGTGTTCCGAAAGACGTAACACGCGTGATCTCATTTTTATTCTCACGGGGAGAGCTCGGACGGTGAAACTTCTTTCACCGGTGCTTTTAATAAACGTAATAGAGTGTAAAGCTTAGAGATAAGGCATGCCTGTAACCGTGTACCGGTTCCTCGACATCATCCATGCTCCATTCCACCCCTCTGAACTGGCGCCGCTTGAAAATTCACCCTAAGAAGCGGCCAACCACGGCCAATCTCGCCCGGAACGGCAATTCCACTGTAAAGTCCTGTAAAATACGAACTTTGACTAAGAACATACTCGCCGAACTACGAATAGGGCGTAAAATTTTAATATTTTAACATTGATTTTATGCACGATGTTCTGATTTAATCGTGAAGGATTTGACAAGAGATTTTGGGATATCTTCCTTATCGTTAGGCTGCGCAGTATTGCGTATTAGGTTGTTCAAAAGGTTCGCAGCGATATTTAAAGAATATTAAAAAATAATAGGTATGTAACTATCATTCTATTGAATAATTTGCATATTGTATTTAATTTTTGTACTTTCATGACTATCAAGCTTTGCGTAAAATTTGTGAACGTTCCGTTCACGAAATAAATCCTTGCGTGTCATTTTTCTAGGTTGCTAATGTATCCACTCTCTTGCCATTAACAAAGTTTTGCAAATATTACATTAAACTACATACGGACTCTTACAAAATGATAATAGAAGCAGTTTTAATTTAGTAAAGATATTATTTAGTAAATTTTTAGTTTCTTCGTTGGAAGCTTCGTTCTTTTACAGTTAATTATTTCCGTAAAAATATTAGTTTACATAAACATCTGCAGTCTACTAATCATATATTACCAGTTGAATGTTAAATTATTCGGTTTGAAATTGTAATACGAGTTTAAAAATAATATAGTATCTGTCACGAACTGGCGTTATGGAATAAACTTCAACGAAAATGTATGTAACAGGTGAGCAGAACATTTTCACGAAAATTCTGTTTCGAACAGGAGAGAATTTCATTGTAATTATCCTCCCAGTGAAGCTACTATATCTTTCATACAATTATATAAATCTTCATTGCTGGGTAATTCGTTTATTCGTTTAACGATTAACGATCCATCTTTATGTCAACGAATCTAACTCGAATCGTAATCAAACGAACAACAGAGATGAAAATGAATTTCGGCGCTTCCTCGTTGCTTATATTTCTTATCGTCGAACTAGGAAAAACAGAATAAATATTCAACAGGCTCGCAGGGAAGCAATTAGTCCGAATACGGCATGCAGCTTCGGCGAAAGTTAAATAAGTGGTGGTCGGAAGTTAGTTACGGAAAACAAGCGGGCGCAATGCAAATCCATTTTCTCGCTTATCGAGTGTCTCGTTAATTTCTGTGGCGATCGCCGAATTTCATTATTTTTGGTTTTCATGTGCGTCCGCCTTCACGTTCCCCTCTCTTCTCCTCTGTTCGGATTTATTTTTTCGGACCGGTCCGCGTTAAAATAAGCAGGAGCAAGGAAATGAAGCGGGACTAAAACAGGATGAAATTAAACGTGACACGAGGCCGCCAACTCCCATTTTTCTCTCAAGCACCGCCGGAAAATAATATCCGGTACATCCTGTTGCTCGTCTTCCGGCGTCGCGTATAAATTTCGTAGTACGCCTCGTACGCGGCTAGCACGGAATCCAATTGAATTTTGCCGACTAATCCTGATTATACTTTAACATCGGCCGTCACTGACGTAACGAGATTTACGTTTAATTTCGTTCAATCCAGAGCGCAGGGAACCGTGTTCCAACCAATCAAATTGACCGATTCCCAGGAATAATTGTGGAGATCCCTTCAGGTCTGATAAAGAGTAGCGTAACCCGTAATATAGGATAATGGTAGGAGATTTAAATAATATTCGGAGCCGGTATTCTACGAAGGAAGTTGAATAATTTCCATCAGAAGGTAGTGTTTCTCAAGTTGTCCTTTTTCACGATACAACCTTCCCTTTATTATACCGTGTTTATGCAGTGCCCTTTAAATATTTAATGATGTCAAATTAGCTTTCTTCTGAAATAAGTTAATCGTTACGCAAGACCTTGTGAATTGAAATTCCGTTCTTCGTTTGCTTTTATTTCTTTTTATCTATTATAAATTTGAAAACTAAACATTTTTTAAGTCTTCGCAGGACCTAACAAGTAGACTTCGGATTTTCATGCATTTATAGGAAATTAATATTTTAATTACGGACGTTGTCAATATACGACAAAGCGAAACTTTCATGAAACACGGGTGTCTATACCTTTTCCTACAAAATAAATATTTGTATTTGTAAACGAGTCTGTATATCTGAATGTTTGTAGAAATTTATATCTTAAATTAAATTCGTCCATTGACATGTATAAGTTTTGTCATTTTTTGCATATGACGGCATATCTTTTTAAAATATACTAACAGTTAAAAGGATAAATGTAGAAATAATACGTGAAAATACGCAAAGCATCGAAAGTGTAAAACACATACTACGATATTTAAAGAGTGAAGCAACCTCCTATTTAGGTCCCATTTCTTTAGTTTTGTTTATACGAAGCTGAATTTGCATAAAGATCCGTAGTCTACTTCTAAAGACATCGTGAATTCTCCAAAGATTTGCACACTGCGAAACTTTTACTAGCCACCAAAATTTAACACACCTGGCACCTTGTTTCTTAAATTTCTTTAACGCAGTGATTTTTAAACGCGGCTCTGCGGTTGCGCAAGCTTGTTATAAGATTTCCGCGAATTTATTAAAATTCGCATGAAATTCCCGGATTGAAGACAAAATGTAATTAGGTACGATCTGTTATATACATTGCAAATGCATATTTGTGTTGTTAAATTTATACTTTTATACTCAGTCATATTAGTTTTACAAAATTTTCCTAGGATCAAAAGTATTCCGTGGTTTTGTCAAGGTTAAGAATCATTGTTTTAACTCTTTACACACAAAAAAATTAGAGCCGAGAACTTTTCCAATTTTCAAGGGGAATATTTTCCCTTAAAATTGGACGGATAACTTTTAATTAATTATCTCTCGTCGTATAAAATCTGTGGGATCTCACTCAGATCCCTGACGAAGAGACGATCCTCAAAGTCTGTGCATACAATTTTTGTCAAATAATTCAAATGTACACCTAAAGGAATGGGAATGGCGAAGCACTTAAAAATGTTAAGTTCGATTCACTTGGTTATTGAATCACGAGCCGGTGTTTACCTAATTTTTCAATCGACGATTCGCGGGAATATTTTCCAGCGAGTGTCAATAATGGCTGAACGTCGGTTGGAGTTAACGAAATCAGCCGCGCGAACAAGTTTTCCGCCAGCTCGAATTTTTCATTTGCGGAAATAACTGATTTACCCTGCGAGTCGATTTAATCATCGGCCGTTACAATTTTCATTCTTCGCAATCTGAAAAATTCCACCGAATGCCCGTGACTGAGTGAAAGCATTAATTTGATAGCATGTATATTCATAAAAAATACACATTGTTTTATTTATTGATACAATCCACAGTGCATCAGTGTAACACAAAAAAAAGATTGTTCTCATATCCTCTATATTAATCTTTAATCCAGCTTAACGATTCGTAAATATTAATGAAAAATCTCGTTTAATTATGTCTCTCTACGGTTTCGAATAATTAACCGCGATGTAGAGATGTAGACGGTAGAACGTCGTATTTTGCGAAAGCGGTTTCAAATAACAATGCAACTGAGGTAAGAGAATGCCGGATGCACGCTGAAGGGTCATTTGCAAACGGCTACAAGTTTGCCCGCGAGAGGAATCCAGTTCTATTTCACTTGCGCGACAGCAGCTGTAGCCACTGCCAGATAACGAGCTACGAATGAAGTCCTAAACCAGTCATAATCGCGTATCGACGCTTAAAAGCTGATAAAACGTGAAACTCATCCCCTAACTTTTCCCAACTGCTTACGATTCTGTATAATGAATTATTAATTAATCACGTCTTCCTTAAAATTCAATAGTAAGAGGAAGAAGTGATAGTAGCCGATGAAATGATTGCATCTGATTTGCGTAGTTGGAACTCCGAACTATTTAAGTATTTTAGCACTTGCGCTCTAATAATTAGATTGCGGATTTTTATGCATTTATGGGAAATTTAAATACACAAAAAATTAATAAAGGCACATGATACACAAGCATATATTAGGTGTACCAATGAATAATTTACTTTTTCTCTATTTACCATCTTCGTTACTACAGTATTGACTGATTTCTCAAATTAACATCGATCAGCTTACATTTTGCATGAAGCCGTCAGTTGCCGCTAATAAACAAAAAAGGAGATGACATTATAGTTTATGTATGAAGTATAGTTTTTACCTTTTTTTATTATAACAGTTAGTGGATTATTCACTGGAACACTTAATACAATATATTCAAAGTAAAATGCATATTATTTTATTTGGGGGGCGAAACTTTAATTATTTTACTAAAAATAATTCTAATCAGTCTAAAATTAACGAAGAATAGGAGAAGGGTGATATAAAGAATGTTTATATTCTCTATAGCAACAATCTTTGTATTTTTGGGGACTACAAAAAATACGTATTTTCACCTATTCACACGCAATACATATTAATATTTATATTATATATAATACAACTTAAAATCTGAAATTTATAATACCATATTCGACAGTTTGTCGGATACGAAAGGATTAAAAGCAGTTCTACCAATGCTCGAATTATAAAAATTTTAAATTATTATTGAAGATAGCATATTGGTTTAAATAACATACTATTCGATTACTTTTTATTTCCTTGTCCCTTCCATCCTTTAACTACAAGTTCTAAGCATAACTTCCTACTGTAAGAATTTTGTAGAGACCACAGACTTCTTTACGATATACTTAAAAGTGTGAAAGGAGAAGGAAAAAAGAAGATCCACGCGAGCCATTAGGAAGAGAAATGCTAATTCGAGCAATAGGTAAACATAGATTCCGCGAGAAACTTTCAGCCCCGATTTAGTCGTTCGGCGGTGGAAGGATGATCCAGCCACTTCCTTATTCTATGCTAAGTTACGGCCGGCTTCTACGGAAGCCATTATTAAGGATAACCAATTCCTGCAGGTCTCGTTCTATTGGAACTTCGGCGAGAATGAATCGAAAGCGGGAAGCCGATAAAGCAGCGAACCATGTCGCATGGCGGTTGTGGAAGGATCAGGCCATCGGATTATCGGTCCGTCTGCCGGAACGAACATTTTTCCGTGAACCGCATCCCAGGAGTCTTTGAATTTACTTAGAAAATCCAAGTGGCTCTGCTTAAAATGTTCAAATTCCCACTATTTTCTATTTATTTTTATCCAGCCTCAATTATGCCACAACTGATAAATACGCGTTATAAAATTTCAGTAAATTATTGCTCGCAAATAATAATGAGATTAATTTGTTGAACAAAAATGGACCATTTGTCTCGCACAATTCCATTTGCCTTTACTAAAATTTGGATTGAGAACTTTGATAAGTCACTCATAATAATTGGACTGTGGATCTTTATGGAAATTTATATTTTTACAAACATAATTAAAAAAAAACGTGGCCTTAATAGAGGTTTCTTTCATTCTGTAAATATTATAACACCTAGTTTTCTTTCAATGTTTTTTATATTTCCACACATTATATGTTTTCTACATGTTTTGTTAACACAGTTAAATTTCTCATAAATGTATAAAAATTCGCAATCTATTCGTAAAATACGAGGTGAATACATTCTAATAAATTTGTAAACGCTACTGCATGTAAATCAAATAATTTAACAATATTCTTCGATTCCTCGTTAATGAAGCCAATTATAATCGTCCACGTTACACAGCATAAATCTTCGTACAGTTTACAACCACATTTGTACGGCAATGACAGATATGGAGAAATACCGTGTTTGTGTACATTACGACTCCGTAATTAGATGCTTGGTAACCTCCGGATGCCTTCAGTTATGGTTACCTTCCTCCACTAAAACATAGAATTCCTGATGCGTATGCGCTTAACAAGTAGAACGAACGAGTGATCAGACCTGAGTTGGAAAGACATTTGTATAACTGAAGGTCGGAGTATTGGAATAAATACTTTTCAGAGTTCGGGCGCCGACTAAGTAGAATAACCTTGTACTAGTCAGACAGCCCGCTAGTGAAATATGCATATGTATTCAGGCAACCGGAAAATAGACGCCTGCTAGTAGAATATGCAACCCTCTTGTCTGTATTCAGGCTCCTGCCAGAGAAAGGAAAATAGGTTAGCTATTATCAGGCTTCCTGCAATTAATTTATGCTCCAATTACATAATTATTACGCTGACTGAATCTACATGTAGAATACTCTACTCGATAGATAATAACTACAAAAGTTTCAATATTGACATATAACTATATTTTTCGGTAAGAGATTTTTTAATCAAAATCTACATTTTGTTTCTACATTTAAAAAATTTTGTAATCGCTTAAAGGTACCATTAATCGATTGAAAATTTAATATAGTGAATGCAAAAAAAGTGTAGGCACCGTTGGTCCCGTTTCTCTTCAAAGTTTCATTACTTTGTGACTTTCAAATATGCGACCAATATTATAAATATTGTTAGATACATAGTTTAAGTATGTATATTGGCTATAAACAGTTTTGGTACATTACTGTATTTTTGTATTTACATACTATTTAATTAAGTTCGTCTATATTAAATTTTCTATTATTTAGCGAAACCTTAGCGTTATCACACTTACTAAATGATGGAAAACCTGATTCAGTTGAACATAATTAAGTAGTACCTACATGCAAAAATACACCGATACACCAACATATTTTTAACCACTGTACATACGTAAATCATTCTATTCTCGGATAATCGATCATTCAAGTAACCAAAATTCGGATAATCGACGTTCTACCGTATTCGATCTATCCGCAATTGTATTCTACTTCCACTAATTTGTAACGTAAAATTTCTTCCGCGCTCCCAATCGTGTCTTAAAGATTCCTGCAAGCAGAAGGTAATTGGGGATTCTAAATTTCAGAGATTTCCAATCTCTCCAAATATCTTTTCTCAAATATTAGCCATATTTAAAAGAAGAAAAGGACTCGAACATCTTTCAGATATGGCGTCCCATTAACCCATTCCAAATATTATATTTCCATTTCCGTTTCAGCAGCCGATTACCCATTCCAACGGCCCACTTTCGACGACGACAAATACATCCGTTTTACGTATTTGATATTCGCTCGCGCCATCAGTTCGCGCGATACGTCTGTACTGGCACTGCTTAACAGCGACGTGGTTCTTCGACGGAAGATAAATTTCTCTCTCGCGAGGATTCGAGCGTAATCCCCCGGGCGTCGAAGACAATTGCGCGTCACGCGGATGCAAGTTCGCGGAAGCGTGGCGCATTAATCGTGGCGGAACAGAAACCGTGGTGGTGAATTAATTTAACGCGGCGCGTACGATTCCTACATTAGTTACACGCAGTTACGTACAATATCTGTTGGCACGGTACTGATTACGTGGCACGAATGCTCGCGAGCCTGGTTGCTGCTTCTAATGCATCCGCGTGCCCAGTTATTCCCATCTACGGGATTATTACTGTAATTACACTCGTTGCAATTCCCCGATGCAATCGTTCCGACCATCTACCGCTTAATATGCTGCGATCGTTCCTACCAGTCCCTCAGATGCGATAAAAAATTCTTCCCTTAACGTAGCTTTATTACTTGAACGCGTAATGAAAAATGTCTATGCCTTGTTGTGAATACAGGAATAATCAACCCTTCAACGATCATCTTCGTACACCCTACGGATCCTTGTTTCTTTGGAAACTAATAAATTGACTGTAGACTTTTATGCAAATTCGTATTTTTGCCAGCACAAATTAAAGAAATGGTACTTCAGTAAACACTTGTTTCGCCCCTCAAGTACTACCCTTGGCAAAAAGTTTTTCGATCAAACGCGAGAACGTGGAACTAATTGAGAACACTGAAGTTTTTGAGGCGCGAAATGCTGCTCCACAAATAAAAAACAAACACATGGGAACATGAAGGAAATGTAACATGAAATAAATGAGGAAAAGGAAAGGATAAATATGTTCGTTTATTATTGAAAAGAAGTCAGCGAGGAAAATAAATCTACAAAGAGATAAGCGATACTTTATTTAATATTTATATTACCTAATATTTTCTAATATTTCTACGTCTATATATATGATTACTTTGATGTGTTGTAGCATTGATATTACTAGACTTCCGCAATGCATAAGTGGAATTTCTTTACACGATGATTCTATTATTTCTCGAAGCTGCCTTTCACTTTTGGGGACATTTTTATTAACTAATTTTGCTCCGTGTGATCTAGAAATTCTCTATTCGGTTTTATAGTTATACTATAGCAATTTGCACCAGAAAAACCTTAGCATTTTTAGCTTATTTTATGTTATCGCGTTTGACCCAATACTTTTCGCTAGGTATAGTATAACAACGCCTCCTTTACTTCGGATATTTTATACAATTTTGCATATTCTGTGCAGCATTAATGCTATTAACCCCTAAAATTAAACCCAAAGAATCAATGACTTCCTTAAGTGTTTATTCATTTGTGTATCTACCATAATCAGACCGAAATAAAAAAACGAAAAAGATTAATAGTCGGAATGAAAGGAAATATCGTTTCCAGTCGTAGAGAGAAAAATCGAATGACTCGTTACCGAATTACGCTAACAGCTCTAAACCGTTCGCAAAGCTGTTATATTGTGCGGCTTTCCGAAGCATTGAAATCCCCCATGCAATTGCGAATAGTATTATTGCAATGGTATTCCCAGCGGAATTATACCAACCAAACCGTTACTTTATCTTGCAATGAGATCGTTTTTGTTGCAACCGAATGTTCGGCTAACCAACCGGCTAAACATTTTCGTAATGCAACAAGAAATAATTCGCCAGTTATCATCAGGAAATTTCCTTTTCCGCATATTCTTCATAGTCTATTTATCGTACAATAATGTCATACAAATTAATCTGGTATTCAGTCGATTGAAACAAAAGAATGTTTCGAAAAGGAAAATGATAGAATGGATAAAATGAAAGGAACGAACAAAGCTGAGTATGCGAGTTTCTTCGGGTTACAACCTCTTTCTTTCGAACTTCTCTCTTGAGTCTAGTGCTAGCAAAGAATTTATTCTACCGATTACTACGCTTTCCTTGAACCGTGCAGCCCTTGATTGTCCTCTCAGAGAGGAAAAAAAAACAATTACAGCGACGGGGTACACCGTCGTCGGCAATTTCGGCTTATCTTTCTAGATAAACTCCTCCATTAGGGAGAGTGGCGGCGGGGGCGCCTTAATTAGCTTCACTCAATTATTTGAGCGTTAAAGGAACTTCCAGCTAAGGTAAACGACTCTGTATTTCGAAAACTAATTCCCACAAACCCGTTTCGAATTAAACAAAAGAATTCTTCTAGACACAAAATATAATCTCTTTAATATAACGTACAGGATGTCCCAGGTTTTTTCCGCAAAATTTTATCAATATGTTCTGTAATTGTGAATAAACAAATACTGTTATACGAAAATAAGTGATTTGATGCCGCATTAAAAAGTTACAACAAAAATATGAAATACGTGGGAAAATGTAATACAAGACAGAAATAAGTTGGCAACTAATATAATCATTAATTATTAATACTCCATTTTAAAACGTTCGTCGTTTTTGTTAACGTAATACTGATAGCGTTAAAAAATTGAATTTGTTACTTTACGAAATTCGTTTTGATCTCACTTTATTTCAATGAATAAGTTGACTTATCATACCACTATTAGTTGATTGCGCAGAGTCTAGTTTTTTTTCAACAGTGTAACTTTAGTTCAACGCCTTTCGGGTGTATTAATGCTATTCTCATAGAAACGTGAGTAGCTTTAGATTTTGTCGAGAGATCATTAGGATTATTAAGAATTATTACTTTCCCATCGATCGAATACTCTTATCATGACCTTTAATGAAACTTGAAATGGCCTATAGTTGTATAAGGTTTTCTGCTTATCTATAGTTGTAAAATATACTAATAAAGTTTTTAAGATATACTGTGTATAATATATAAATTATAATTATAATATTCACCAATATATAGCTCTTATTGAATTAGAATTTCTGTCGCGTTCTTTTCGGTTGTCTTCCAATAATCCAGCGCCAGATTAAATAAACAATAAATACACCCTTTCATTTTCAAAGCAGTTAACGTACAGAAATGTTACTCTAAAGATAAAGGAATAGATTTGTGCGTCATATTCTGCACGAGCAGTCTGAACACCGGAAAATTGGATTTCTCTGGCTCCATTTCGGACCAAGCAGCTACGTAACGAAAAAAAGAATGTGGAAATGAAAGGGGAAGGGAGATATAGAAATGAAAAAAAAAAGGAATGCGCTGTGGGCAGTGTATTGTAAACATTCAAGCTGTTATAAAATACCTTAAAATTACTCGTCCACAAATCCTGCAGTGTAAATTAAAAATTTCCCACTCGAATCTGTCGATCGCGTCCACCTGCAAACAATGCCACTCTTCATTTAATTCCAACCGAACAAAAGCGGGATTAAATCGAACAACCAACCCTCCCACGACCCCTGTGCGCTTTGATATCATTCGCAGTCTTGCGTTCGTTCGCGTATTTCTGATATAATACGACTTCACAACCAAGTTTCCTTTTTTAATATCACCGAGACTATTTTCTTACAATTTCTATTTGTGATAAATAGTTCAATTTGCTTAAGATGTTGCACATAATCAACTCTTTACTCTGCTGCGATTCTCGGGTCAATTTTTAACTCAAACATGTAGAATAGAATATTTTTGGTCGTTTCTCCTGCAAAATTCAATTGCGTGTATTTTGCAAAATAAAGCAAAACTGACATTTTGGTATTGCAACCTTTTTGATTGTCTTGATATGTAGAATCCACCTGCCAAATATCACCCACAGTTTCTTAAACACCCTGCATATCCTTTTTAACTTATAAATGAGTATAACTCGATAATTCTTACTATTTTTCTTTCGCAACACAATTATGTTCCTTGTATTAGTTAGATTCATTCTCTTAATGTATTTGCTAAATTCATTCTTCTTCATGATACCTACTAATTTTACCGCCTTCGTTAAGGGTTATACATTCTACTAAAATACAATACTCTGGCCATACGAAAACATCATCGCCCTGTGGCACTAAAAAAAAAAAAAAAGAAAAAAAAAGAACGAGTCACAGAACCCTATAAAAAAAAGCGATAAAAAGAATTCTTAAAAAATTCTGAAATTAACCTGATTAAGGCAAACGAAAGAGCCGGCGAGTTCCAATTGCTCTCTCAATTCGCCCTCGGTGTTCGCCTTTTTGCTAATATAATTCCATTCAAGATAATACGGTAGCCCGTATATTGTCCGCGAGGTAATTAGTTCCACGCGCTCGCTTAACGAAGTATCGCGTTCCGTTTCAACTGTAATTATTGCGGGGGGGGGGGTAACAGAGGGAGGAGGGTTTGGTGCGAGAGTAAGGCGGGAGAACGAGCCCGTGGCTCGAACGGTTTCATAATTTATATGTTTACACGGAAGAAAGTGAGACGAAGGGGTCGGGAGAAAGGGTGGAGACTCAATTATGGAGATGGCCGTGCACTATGCGGCTTCCTGACGGTTAATTATTCAGAAATTGGCGACGGGCCACGCGTCCCTCGCCTCGCTACATCGAGCACCAAACCCTTTCCGTCTACGTCGCCCGGGAAGTTGAAGGAATTCTCGAAAAGGAATTCGGCTGCCACGATGAAATCGAACTCGGCGTACCCATCCGAACTTTCCCTATTAATTACTTAACGCCACCGCTTACAGCGATTAATTAGAATTATGGGAAAAGTTCCCGAAACACCTGTTACGTGTTTAGAATTATTTCTTTGAAGTTCCGGAGACTTTTCGCTAATGAAATTCTTCGCGAACAACGAACACCTCCCGTGAGGCTCGTAGACTGATTATATAATTATGTGAAACGGATGAAAGTGGTTTTTAGAGGGACAAACTGTATATAGTAATAATTGATGCCACCAATTGCAATACGACGCAAGTCCGCCAACCAAAAATAAACGTGCATTCAGAGTTTCGAAAGTTTCATGTTGCGAGGCCTTCGAAATATCGGGAATTCTAGAAGTTAGGTTTTAAATCATCTGTAAAATAAATGTATAACTTGGTAATGAAACATATTTAACAGATTTAGGTGTCGCAGAAAAGAATTCTTAGTATGATAAAAACATAACATCTTTTCTTGGTCCTTTCAAGGAGAAGATTTCTAGAAGACACCGCGTTTATTACGCCCGACACCCTGTTATATTTTTGCACGACGTTGCACAGCCGCGGCAGATCCAATCTTAACTCTAAATTACACCTTAATGGCCGAGCATCCGTCCGGCCGTTCCCCGGAACGTACCTCTAATTTGAACAGATTATTAAAATCGCATCGTCGTGATCCTTGAAATGAAGGATCGCTCTGGTAGGCAAGCGACGATGGAACTTTTCTCGTAAAATAAATCAGCCAGTCCCATCGTGGTAATTCGGCGCAGCCGCCTCAGCCTTACTAGTAATATTGGATATTTTCTTAATGGTGAAACTTCCACGGGAACCGACTTCTATTCATCCTCATGAACTCTCGGATAAATCAGTACACCGCTGCTCCCTTTTCTGCTAATCCACGCAAGCCGCCTTTTTCTTCCATTTCAATCCGTTCGGTCCGCCTCTTGCGTGTTTTCTCTTCTGTATCCAATTTTCCCTGCGGTAACGTATTTTTGAGTAAAATACAAATATGTTAAAATGTTTAGGAATGAGAACGAGGACTTCTATTAAAATTTTGGAGTACTGTACTGGTTTCTATTGAAATTCTGCAATATCGTTACCATGATCGCTAATTTTACTTTACTTATAAAATTTAGAAATTCGTAATGGTTACTATCAGAGATTATTAAAGATCGACGCGTCTTGATTGTGGGTATTTTAACGTGTTCTTTATTCCACCGAAACTTAAAGTGTAAAATTAGAGAAAAAATGTTGTAATTGTAATCAATATTAACTCTGGAATATAAACGTTATACAATAATAAATTTGCAAGTCTCCAAACTTTGTTTCGTTGTACCACGATAGTGTAAATTTTATTATTCTTTTGTTTAATTGGAAATAGAAGAACCCTTTGTTACAAATAGACAGAAAATTTGACAATAGTAGTATTAATATACTTATATATATATAAAACAATATTTTATTTTCGCTTTCGTGTCTAAAATTTTATTAACAAAATATATTTATATTTGTACACTTAAACATTTGTTCGTATTCAAAATTTATTATAATAAATCACGTTGCAGTGGTCGCCATAAAGTTTATCAGTCGTAAACAGGCAAACGTTTGTATTTTAGGGTTAAACTTGATGTGACTAAAATTTGATACTTTTAGTAAAATTTCATTCCCCTTTGGAGGAAATGCTCTCAAATGGCATCAAAATTCCACTAAAATTCCAGTAAATAAACATTCTTCGTCTACCTACCGCTTTCTACCTTTCACGTATATTTGGTCACGTATCCTGACGTTAAAACTAACACACATCGCCTTCATGTTTGTTTCAGCCACTGCACGAGCAACTATATTGCGGTGTACTCTGGTCCAACAACGACGAGTCCCCTTTTGAAGTTGCTCTGTGGCAAGGAGAAAACGTCGTTGACTTACAGCGGCCAGAAATTGCTAGTAGAATTCAGGTAAGAAAGGAAGAAACCTTGTACACTTTCGTCGAAACCTCCACGATCAACGTAACATAAAATTCAATTGAAACCTTCAATTCGATGTCTGAAAAGTCCCGATGCTTTGTCGGATCCAAACAAAGAATACGAAGCATCGTTTAAGAAGAAGCCTTTACGTTTCAGAACGGGACCGGAAGCGCCGCCTTTTGATTACAACGGCTTCATTGCGAGCCTCAGCTTCATGGAAATTACCACCGAAGCTCCGACAACTGTTACTATGGACAACCTGAACAGGAGTTGTAAGTATATTTATCTGTAAAAAGAACTTGTTTATGTTTGTCGATGATATTCTTTCGTTTTCTTCTTATTTCATTCAATGCTATTTAATTTGTCATTGCATATGTATGTAAAGGAATAAATACGCATAACATTTTCTTAACTTGAATGATAGTATTCGAAAAATATAAATAACTCATCTTTATTTGTTAATTACATTTCTTTCTTTTTCTCCTTATGTCATTCGATACTACTTATTTACTTTAACATATCAAATTTATGGAAATAAATATTTACCTGTAACGTTTTTTATGTTTGTTGAGTATTATTTTATACTCAGTTACTTTCATTATTAGTAGACAGATCAAAATTTATTTGCCGTACATTATATGATTCCGAAGGATCTTCAAGTTGATGACATTTGATTTCTTCTGTTTGCATTTATTAAAAAAACAATTTTGATCATCTTGCTAATAAGAAAAATAACTGACATTGGGCCGATTTGAATGTTAGATGTTAGATGCAATTAATTTGAATGATAGATAGTATTTGGGGAATATTAAATCTGATTTAACAAGAATTACAAAACTAAAATGACGTCGATGAAACGGTTCGTTCGTCAAATCCTTCATTCTGAAAAATTCATTTACACGTGCTCCCAGATAATTAATTCCAATTCACAGGTGTATCCATTTCTAAAACTGGGTCATTCTTATTTCAATTAAAATTTTAATGGGACTCCACAGGCATTCATATTGCATTATATCGAATTACATTTCGTTCATCTATTACAGACTGCACATTTGCATATAAATTAAAATCTTTTTATTTATTTATTTATTAATACATATTTAGGGGTAAGCAACCCTTTGCTAAACAACAGATATTTATACAGATTAGTTGTAGGAAGTTAAAAGTAGGTGGAGAACAAAAGAAATTAACCGTTACATTGCAAACGTTCTTTTATTCATCCCATGCTGCAAACGAGTGTCATATTAACCCGATGAATTTTTGAGTGGATAAAAGTCTCTGAAAAAGTCTGAAAACATTCTGATAGCATCTTCAAACATTCTGAATTGAAGATAAAAAGGAAAAATTAGCTAAAAGTTTATTTAAGTGTATTACGTTTTCGATTATATGAAGCGAAAAATGAAAAGTGTATTGTTTTCGATAAAAAAAAACGCGGTGGTCTATTTGAACCCGGTTTAGAGTTTAAGAGCAGGACTATGCTTATTAATATTAATAAAATACTTTTTATTGTAATTTAGTAGACACTACCAAGACAATGAATGGCGCGGGATACAACGTGCGCTATGCTAATCGAGATCTTCACGATCATCGGAAAGATCAAGGATTGACGTCGAGCAGCTGTGACCTGAAGGTCAATGGTGAGAAGACTAGATCAGGTCACCACGACACCAGAGGGAAGCTGAAATCTACCACATGTCGACTGATCCTCCGAGGACGTGCTTATGACACTGGACACGTTTCGTTGACCAGTTACAACCTCAGGTAACGTGGAAATCTCACAGATCCCGAGCTTTAACTTTTTATTTCGGCTGTTTACCGTGTTTGCGTGGGTTGTTTATAGGTGGTGATTTATATTTTCACGGCAATTTATACGGGGTAGATAATCAGATTATTTTGCGGAATTCGTCGGCGTTAAATATTTCTTTATGAAAATATTTGGCTGGTAGAGGTATTGATTTTTTAAAAATTCGCTAATACGTTGAATTATTTATCAGAACAATGGTCGTATAGATTTTTCAAGGGGTTTCAATTGTTCGAAATGTATCAGATGAATAATTTGTGACATAATTTATATTTCACATCCGGGTATTGTTGCAGTGATTAAACGATTTTCGTTAAATTAACAAGAGAAATACCTGCGATTGTAATTACAATTGATATCCGAATTGATATAAATATTATTAAACCACCACCGATAAGAAAACTTTATCCCATCGACATTCGAATTTATCGTCATCTAGCTAAACAATGCAACCCGAACATATTATTAATATTATTGTTACCGATTGCGCAAAACAATCGCTATTGACCATTTACGTCAAATGAATATTAATCACTGTACGATGAAAAACTCGTCCGAATAATCAAAGCAATCATTTAACCCTTAATGGCATGCGAAAACCTTCACTCTGCGGTCATTATTCAAATACAGGAGAATTTTCATTTTCACGCGTAACTAAAATCTCATAAATCAAAAATAGCAATAGAAGAAAAAAGATAAAGAATGATGAACAACCGAAAGGCAACCAAATCGTTATAAAAGCAAGATATTAAAAATTATATTTATCCAAAATAGATAATACCAAGACTTTCAACACGCAGAATTATGTCACACATTATCCTATAAGATACAGTAACACAATTGCAGTGGCTAGAAAAATTATTTGCACACTATAGTTACTTTGAATTAATTAGGAACAAATATAATACATTAACTTTTCTATCGTTTAACACTAGAACTACCAAAGTGGCGAAAATAACCCTTTGAGATTGTATAAATTTACGTGAATACATTCTTGCAAATATTCAACGATTTCCTGTTAAAAGAATTTAATAAAGATTTATCTTCATTGCATTATATATTTCTTCAGCTATTTATGATTTCGATTTCATTGATACAAATAAATATACCTTACTTGTCGGCAGTTCTAACGTTAATCATAGTATTACGCGGATGTAAACGTTTACTGTTACAGAACTGAAATATACAATCTAATAAAAAAAATAACCCCTTGGTTCTATCTATTTACAGTCAGAAACTATTTGCAGATCTATTTAGTCATTATAGATATATAATCTTATAACTCGAACACAATATTATATAAAAATCGCCACTTGTAAAATCGACCTTTAAAAAAAATTCAAGCATTCGGTTTTTATCTTATTTTATTCCATTTATTTGTATTTACTTTTCGCCTCGCGCGTTTCCGATCAAAGAGGCGAGAAACGCGACCTCTCGGCACAACCTCTAGGATCTTGGACACAGTTTTAAGGCGATTGGTAAAAGCCAACTACGAAATGCAGTCACGTACCAAGCCGTTTGCTACAGTGGCATGGTTGAAATTGCGTTTCATTTGTTTATCTTTTTCGCACAGCCTTCGTCAAGAGTCCTCGATTCCCAAGCGAATTGGGCTCGTGCAAGTCTCTCTGCAATCGACTGGATCGATCGATCACGCGAAAGTTGCCGCGCTGGTCACTCACCGGCACTTTGATTTAATTATCTGAACTATCCAGCGAAGAATCTACTTCAACGCGATACGAAGTATATTAAGTAACGTTGAAGTTAATAATCGATCTTTCGACGGTGTAGTATTTTAAATATGCGATAGAATTAACACTAAAACTATCGACAATTGTGATGTACTTATTTGAATCGAAGTAATTAAAACGATAGATATTTGAAGAAATATATAATGCAATGGAAATAAATCTTTATTCGTTCAGTCACGATGAATATGTGAAAATGCATTCGAGCCAATTTTGATACGAGTAATTCCAATGAGAAATTACGATCGAGTCATTTTGACCACAAAATTTGACCACAATTTCAACTAAATTCCAAAAATTCATACAATAAGAATATTGTTTTGATATGTTTTGATCAATCTTGAGACCTATTCTCAATTTAAATCTTGAATTAAGTAGCTCACTTTCCTTCAGGACTGAGAAGCCATCTGCAACTTATCGCCATCCTAAATCACTCCTAACAATTCATTAAGTTCAAATCACAGGTTAAAACTTCATCTTAATCCAATTAGACACCTCTGTATACTTTTATCAATTCACTTATTCTTATCCTTAATCACTTCCAATATGTACATTGTATTGTACATTGCTTATACATGCAAATAACACGTAACTTTAATAGAATTCGTCTGAACCTCGTCAGACATCCCCGTGTACCTCTGCCAACCTTACCCTCGCCATCCCCAGTTACTTCGAATATTTTGTGATATTGAATAACACTTAAATATGATAAGACAATTATTCATCTTAACATTCTAGTAGTGACCATCTTTTTAATATCACTAGTGGTGATGTGACGTCGATTTGACGTATCGTTCGTTAGATGAAAGTATATTCTACTTATACACTATTATTTGTTACTTCCTAGATGCTTTTATTATATTTATAACATTTTATAAACAAAAGGCAGAAGACTTATATAAGTTTCCTATAATCGAAATGTTGATCGCAGATACAAATTTCGCGATACCAATTACTAACTTCCAATTCAACGACAGAAGTAAGGGAAATATACGTAAAACATGTTTGATAATCACAGTTAAGTTACAGTACTTAGTTATGCAAAGTCAATTTGTCGTTCGTCACGATTAGTGATAAGGAGTCAATTGTACATCATTGGTTGAAGGTTAACCCCACCAAACATCTCCATCCATTTCTCTCAAAACCCAGTCTTTGAACACTAAAGAATCCCATTTTCTCTACGCACATATCAATCAGCATAATTTATCGAAATACTGGCAACACATAGAACCCCATCCTACCCCGAGTTTCCTTCATCCGTCCTCTCGGAAGTAATAGATACGAAGTAGCAGTAAATCACAAGGGAATGCGCCTGGCTCGTATCCCTGGGATTTTCAATTATCATGCACAATGGCTGCAACGCGCGCGGACCATGCATTCGTGGCTTTGTAGATATGTTCTCGTAAGAGATGGAACACGCGCTGGGTTGGTTGAAAGGCACCCTTCCCCCTTTCACTTGTTCCCATCCCCTAAAACCCGAGGCGAACCATAGCCAAGGAGCGTACGAAACCTCATGGGTTCTCAGACGGCAGATATATAACCGGGAATAAACTAAGAGAAGACACGCATACCGTCGTACATCGAGAGAAATACCGAGAGGGTGAGAGCATAGGATCTTGAAGGGTTTATTGAAGGTAGCATAAATTTTCAATGCAGTGTTGTAAATCTTGGAAAATTGGGAAACTTTTTTGGGCTGGTCTCGTACTGCTAGAAAGGATCAAATGATTGTTGGATTTTTCAATCTTCTTCTACCACCTCTTTTTTTTAAATAATACAGGCTACTTCTTTTCGTTTGTAACCCGTGTACTGCACACTAGTGTGCATACTCATTCCATAAGTAATGTCATTTCTTCACTTAATTTAGAGTGCAAACTATTAATATATATTTACATTTGTTTTTTTAGCATCGATTTATTAGACATTGCTTTTTACGATTTCCCAATTTTCCAAGAAATTTTTGCATATCTTCTTTAAAAAATTTTGGATACGTTTATTTAAACGAATCTACGAAGCGACGTTACTTATAAGATGACCTAATACAGAAGAAGCATAAGTCGAAAAAAAAGTGTTCTAGTTGCAACAGATTTTAGGTTGAATTTTCCCAATCAATTTTTTAGGTGCTTATGTGTCGATTTTATTTATAAACTTACAGGAATCTGTGCATTACTTCAATATTTGAATATCTTGTCAAGTATGATTTACGCCCATTCGAGAGATATTACGTATGTGTGAGTTTCTAAGGCATTCACAGTTGGTATTCGTATAACGATTTCCGTGTATTTCGCTTGACGCATAATTTGTTAGATCTAACCGAATCGATATGCAGCTTAAACTTCGCCCGTTCACTCGGGTATGATTCAACAATACGTAACAATACATGGAACACGCGTAATCGGATCTGGTCTCGATGTTGTATTCCAAACAGTAAGTTCGTAGGCCGTGATTACCAATAAGTGACTACGCGAGATGCAGTGAACTCACAACACTAAGGCAGCCGAATGCAACTTGAAATGGAAACTGGAAATTTATTCGAAAGAGGTGCACAACTCTGCCCAAGGTTTCTAGAGACGAACTCCGCTGAAACATTTCTATAATTCCAGTTAAATCCACGACGGTTTCCGAATTGTTGTTTTCGATAAAAGCCACCTAATTCGATAACGATCCATTATTGATGTTTTATCTAAAATTTATAAATAGGCAAATCTAACAGCGAAATTGTATCTCCGACGAATTAAAATGTTAAATCCATGCCGAATTAATTTCGGGCGCATATCCGCTTTTATAATTGCTACCATCTGCTTACAAATTCACTGATCCATATTTCGCCCGAATTTTATTGGCTCACCTTTCGCTATTAATGCTCATACCTCAAATATTCACTGAACGAATTCTCGGCTCTGGACAGATAGAAATTTTTAACAGACGACTCTATCGATCCATTCGAACCAAATTATTTCTCGCGATCGATATACGCCATATAGAATATTCTCTCTTCTTTTCGCTTTACATTTATCAACTTTAAATGACTACAACGAATGAAACAATAAATTTAAATGCGTAATTAAGTTGTTGGAAACTTTTAACTGACAGGGTAATTACACGCCAAGTTGGTATTCAATTATCCATGCAGAACAAATTTTTATTTAAATCCTTCTAAAGAGCCAATTAAACCCTTTTACGCTTTTTTGGCAAAAAAACCTAAACTTATTCGTGACATGGGAAATAAATTCAAATTGTGTCTTGACGTTTTTAATTAGAAATTTCCATTTATTACTAGACTGCGGCTGAATACGCATTTATGCGAAATTTAAATATGCAAAATGATACAAAATTTTCATGGCGTACAAAAATATACAAAATGTGTAAATTATAGTACACGTTATTATATTTGGAACGTGAAACGACCCGAATTTAGTTCCAGCAATTTAGAGTCATTTCCAAACGTATGAATTTGCGTAAACAGCTGCAGTTTACTTATCGTATTTAAAGTATTTATATGCAGTCAGTTGTGAAAGTTTAGATACACGTTTTAAATTTCAAAAATCTATATATCTAGAGCATAGTTTAAAAGAAAATGTGATATGAAAACTCGCAAACTATAAAATAACAAGGGAAGAAAGAGCAAGAAGAAACTGAGAAAGTGTGCAAACTTTTATTAACCGGAATATAAAATATTTATATATTTTTATAAATTAACAAAGAAATAAATATATCGTAGTAACCTTGACTTCGAACAGATGGAATAATATGTTTCTCTGTGAATATGTTGTAGTGCTCAAGCCTGTCAATCGTCGATCGAAATATTCGATGGTCTTCCTGAAGGAGGGATGCTTGGCACTGCAAAATCCCTCAAGAGAATCTGCAGCCCTGCACAGAGGCTTCCACGGAAATTTGTGCAACATGATATGTAAGTGGATTCTCCAGTTATTAGACGGGAAATGCCGACGTCGTCTACGATGCGCGGCTTATTACTCCAATACTGTACTAAGAAGTCCACGAGATTCCACTCGATTCATGACGCGAAATGCAAACCGCCCGTACCATTCGCTCGCGAATCGTCACACAGCTCGTTGGACTTCTGGAATTCATGCGGGAACTCGTTGACTAGCGAACTTCGCTTAACATTACCCTCCGAAGACCTTATTGTGAGCTAATTTGGAAACGTTGCTAAGAAATCTCTTATTTCTTTAACCAACATTATCACGTAAAGTTGTTCTGGGGTTTTCGAACATATTCTTGCTTCTGCAAGAATAACTTAAAAGTAGACGAACATGTTTGCCTTGCAACGGTGAATTACACATTCGTGACACAAATTACGATCCAATCACTATAAAATATAATGTATCTATTAATGAATTTTAATTTTAATTTGAACTGTAATTTCATACTATAAGATTGAGCAGCAGAAATTATTTGAACTTTAAGTTAATCGTTTTAGAACGCTGTATATCTTCCTCATGATTATTTATGGGAAATTTGAATATCTAAAAAAAGTGCTGAATGCATATAATATGCAGAAACATACAAAATGTTCAAACCACAGTAGAAACAATTTGCATAAAAATCTGCACTCTATTAATAAGATTAAAAAAAATTGATGGAAATATCAACGATTGCTCAAATTCTACTGACAAAATCTCCATTTATTAGGTGCATCAATAAGTAATCTACTATTTTGAAACCGGTTAACAAATTTATTTTATCAAAACTTCAAATAGGCACGTATAATTTCCTCGAAAAATGACGTCAAACATTACAGAATGAGAACAATTACACATAAAATAGAATAGGTATATGATTTTGTTCAAAATATTAAGTGTACCAATGAGTAATTCACTTCTTTTCTTTAATTCAACATTTACGTTATTACAGAATTACATTCAATTTTGGTATAATTGCAAGTTATTTACTAAATTTTTTCGGGAAAGGTATAAATTTCTATTCCAGAGGAAGCTTATTCTTTCGATAAAATAAATTCATCAACCCATTTAAAAATAATATATTACTCACTGGTGCGCCTAATAAATACTAATTTGAATGGAGAAAAAAAGTGTATTATTCATTAGTACACCTAAATACACGGTCTAATCTCCACAGTAAGCTTTTCTAAGACCATAAACTATTATCAGTAATCTACTTCACCATACCCAGTACCCAGAAACATCAAAACCCGCTATTCACCTTCCCAACCCCTTTTCGATTCAACGTCCCCAGTGAACGCAATTGAACGCGTCGAACGAGGCCCGTACGTTGGCCAATGAATAGAACGCCGGGACTACGGTTTCCTGGCGTTTCCTTTACCTCTGTTCGATCTAATAAAAGTGACGCAGAGCAGCAACCCTGGCAGCCATAACAGGAGTAGGGCGTTTTCGATCTGAAAACGGGCAAGTTGATCGCTCGGTGGACTCGTGTACACGAGAAACGAGAGGGTTTGCAAGAGAATTAGACGGACGTAATCAGGAAACAGCCATGGCCTATTCGTCATTGAAGCATCCGATCGAGAGAGCGAAGCACGAGGTTGCCGCTCATCTCGTCGGAAGTCGAGTATGAAAGATGACTGGGCGGCCACGCGATACACAGCGTGTACGCGTTCACATTTGCACCGAGCGCGCGCATTCGAATAGGAGGAAGATATCACAGGGAGAAAGAGAGAGAATACTGGCTTGCATTCGTCCCGTGATCGACGCGATGCAGCCGGCGTATATAGCCCAGGCATCTCGTTTCATCATATTGAAAGACGCCCTGCATGGGACGCGGTTCTTTCCACGACGTCGTAAAAACATTTAATGCCGATCGATTTGTTCGTACGCGTGTTATAACGCGACGTCGTCAGGGAAACCTCTATCACGAGACGCGAATTCCTTTCTGCGTTCGTGTATCGTGGAATTTGAATATCGGACCCGCGGCGCGATTTATGCCAGGCAATGTGCTTTATTGCGAATTTTTTTTCTTCCCCGTTCATTCTATCTTTGATCCCGTATCGTAATTTTAGTTTGTAAGGCTGTTGTTTTACGGAAAGGGAATTTGGTAGAGTTATTGCTGCGAGCAAGTGGCGTCAGGAGAGATATCAGGCACGGGGTGAGCAATGGCGACAGACTAGGATTGGCGAAATTCTGCCGTAGGATGCCTTTAACTGTCGCATGTAACGCGCGCACGTAACTTGTGCCCTTGTCAGTGTTGCTAGGTTGTATATGCTGCGTACGCAGTAGAACAGGTCTGTGTGCGATCAGTCGGGTAGGGACAGACATAAATGCGTGAGGCAGGTAAGGAAATTTGTATGATTGGACGAATTGTAAGGAGCGATGCTGCGATAGTCGAGTAGTATATATTAAATGTACAAACTAATTCAGACCCTTTATCTTTAAACTATGGGTATATTTATCAGTTCGAAATTGCTACTTTCCTATTTTTAATGCGACGAATTTACATCAGAAATGTGAAAATACTGAAAATTTTCAATATTAAAACTGTATTTAATTTTTGACGAATAAACGTTGAATCTTGCGAAGTCCTGAAGGCTCAAAATTAATTTGCATATCTAATAATTAATAGACTGCGACTTGTAAACCATAGTTTACCCATCTCTGTTATATGTGCCTAAATTTGTGTTACAAAATTCCAAACAGTTTCAGTCGAAATATAATTTGAAATCAACCCAAAGTACACCGAATACCCAAGTAACCTTCTTTACTCAAGTTTTACATTCCTTTTTCACAACATCAAATTCTTTCAATCGTACAAAGTATATAGAATTTAATCATAAAACCTAACGCGAAGCTAACTAAGCGATGCATAAATTCTTCTATACTTTAACCCGATGCTTTCCACGGCCACTGTACATCGAACAGCTGACAAATAAACGAAGCCAAAAAGAAATTCGAATTCAAGTTTGCGCTACCCATAAAGAGCTTGACTTTAAGTAAGAAGATCATTAATATTCAGAGTATTTGCTCTAGCTTTCCCTCGGAAAGGGAAGCCTCGAAATGAGACATCAAAATGAAATTAGTATTTGATGTATTAAAACGTGACGCTGGGAAAAGGGTCTCGCCCTCAAAGGAAGAGGACCGGTTCGATTTTAATCAGATAAATGTCAAAGTGGCTCGGCAAAGAATCACGCGGCCTAGAATGGAGGTATCTCCGGTTGAAAAACGTGACGGGAAACCCGGCACGAGAAAGACTTTCCCCCGCACATATTGATCAGCGTCGGAGGGGGTTTAAAGAGGAAGGGGAAAGGGAAGGGCGCGATCTGAATGGGTTACATTCCAAATCCTTTCAACCGCGATCGATGCTCTCCCTCGCTATCCGGAGAATCGTTCGTCCACGGACTGAACTGTTAGTTCAGAAGCTGGACTAGTAGGATCTAATTGTAAGATACGAAGCGGCCGGAATTCCAGCGCGAACGTAAACAACGCGGTTAATGCTGTGCCTGGCTTGTGCAGTTTAACTCTAATGCACTATTAGAATTCCTCATTCTTAGAGGGAGAAAAACAGTACAGATCTATCTTCTTTATTTTCTTATTGGATTGTTTACCATAATTTTGCATTCGAAGACATGAATTTAAATTTAAATTGTTAAATGCGTAAATTAGTTCGGTGACGTTTTAATACGTTCAAATTTTTTTACATTTACTATAATTAATCTTTATTTTCTATTTTACATTTTACATTTTACGTTTTACATATTATATTCTATATTTCATATTTTACATTTTATGTTTTATATTTCATACTAACGTATTTAATTTTTATTTCGTGTTTTACATTTCAATAAGTGTGAAAATTGAACATGTACCTTTCTATGAGATACACAGATATTTGTATTTAAAATTAGCGAATTAATTTACGTATCCAGTAAGTTCAAAATTAAATTATGATTCTGGATCAATTAAAATTTAAAGCAAGATTAATTTGCGTATGATGAAATCTTCCGATACGCCCTTTGTATTTTTTAATGAATTTTCGCTTTCAATTCATCTCTACTTTCTACCTAAATGAATACACAGATCACTTCATAACTTACCTATTCCTCCAAAACGATACGCGGGACACACCCATAAAGCATGTTGCGGGAAAAGCCTATTTTAGTACAACAAAGCTGATTATAATTTCGTGTGAATTTTTTAAGTTCTCGGAGCATTCAAGCGGATTCCATATCACGCTGAAGAGCGCCTTTCCCTTCAAAAACAATAATTACAGGGGCAACAGGGTCCGTGAAAGTTTAATGATACACCGTTCTCGTTTCCCCGCGTTCCGTAAGTTTTTGATAAATTCGCCGGACGTGTTTTCCTCGCGCCCACATGTGGATACGCTGGTATATTGAACTACAGTAACGACAAACAATAAAAATAATTACAATCTTTTATTTTATCGTGGTCTTTTGTCTCCTTTTTAATTGGTCACGTCTATTTATTACGATATATTCTCCTTCAAAGGTTGTCGCTGCAAAATATTTCGAATAAACACTAACTATTATTAAACAGACAAAACCTCAACGTCTCCCAGCATTTCGCACCAAATAGGAAAACAAAATTACAATCTTTTCATTTATGGAGTGCCTTGTTCTCTTTTTAATCGACCACAACTACTTATCGGAATAAATAAATTCTTCGTCAAAATTTATCTGCGCAGAATATTCCGGGGAAAAACTATTAACCTTAAACCAAAATTAAAAAAGCCGTAATGAATCTGCTTGCAAAATTACTCGAATTTCCCTCTGTTGCCATAAATTCCGCGATAATTTCGCCTCCTAAATTGAACAAAAACGAACTTAACAGCAGCAATTTCACTCGGACCGACGAACACATATTCTAACCAAACTTCTTCGGGCTTCTATCACAAAAACGATTCCCCTTAGCTAGACGATGTCGCGCACTTTTTAATCTAGCGTAATTTCTAACGCTGCTAGCCAGCCAGACAGGATTTATGCTTAGCTACCGGGACACGATGAACGCGCGTGCCTATAGGACTGTCGTGTGTTTTATGTCCGCTAATCTCGTAAAAATTCATGCAAAATAACGCTCATGTTTCATCCGTACTACTACTACTGGGTAGAGCCACGTTTTCCATTGTTCAACCGCGTATCCGTGATCCGACTTTCACGATGCATTTAAAGCGACTTTCGAGGGAGGCAAGAAAGGGAGGCCGGAATATTTTGCGGCTGGTAATAATACGATCAACCACTGGCTCGAAGCTTATCGTTCGCACAAAACGTACAGACAAGCTGGTCCGTAGAATACCGTGGGAAGAAATGTTCGATTAAATGGAGAAACGAAAGCAGAAGTTCGATTTAGTTAATTTTTAATACAGTCGAATCTCTATAACTCGGAAACCTTTATTACTTACCATACATTTAGATGTATTATTTACCTTTGTAACTTCTACAAGTCGAAGTTTACTTTTATAAGTCGAACTTTTAATGAATGCTGGGAAACATAAAACGACACTTGCCGTGTTTGCAGCTTTGGTAATTCGATATATTGATCATAACTCAAAGACTTTTAACTATTCACTTGAGATTACCGAGGTTCGACTATACTTTTCTTCTTGGTTTAACCCTTTAACGCTCAAATTTTTCGTCAATTTATGGGCTAAAATGAGCAAATTTTATGTCATCATTTAATAATGTGAGGATATCATATCATAGTTCCTGCTATTTTAATGTGGTACTACAACAATAGAGAAATTCACGAGAGTCTACCTATGCGTATTAAAGTATACAAAACTTATTGTGACAACCATATTTATACTCTGTTAGATCCCCTTTGTTCATTATAAATAAAATTAAATCTTATATACTTTTAGTAACAATTTCATTCGTGTAATCAATGATGCCCCCCATACGAAACGTTCTTTACGAACTTTCCTCTCTTGCAATTTTATATTTTATGAAATTTTCCGCCATTTTCAATCTTTCGGAGTATATCCTGAAACACGTAAATATTTGAAATGTAAAATATGCATGCAGGCTTTCGTGACTGACTGTAATTCCAAATCCTTTCAAACGAATTTCACTGCTGTAAACTGTTGCTGCTTCATCCGCCGCTCGTTTCATCATATACTTGTGACTTACGATAGCATAAAAAGCCCCGGATGGGGGTTATCCGACCGAGTATGACAGAACATGCGCCGTTTAATCCGCGTCCATGCGTGGACGAGATACATCGAGGATCAATCGAGGGTTCCGAAGCCGTCGAGTAATTTAATCTCCGCGCCAACCGGTGGCCAACTAAAAGCCGCTACTCTGTCCGTTAGGAGAACGGCTAATGAAGCAACGTTGGATCCCACTGTGTCGATGATCATCGGTCCCGGCTGGTTCTAGCAAAACAAACCACCCTCAGGCTCGCGATCAAGCGTTTTCAAACGGCGATCAGGCGACCGTTCATACTAGACGCCAAACAGCCGTGGCACGAGATACACGCATAATTTCCCGCTAGCACAGTCAATAATAATTAATCAGTGATCAACGTAGGCCCCAGGTACGCGGTAGATTGCGCGTTAATTCGGTCAGCATTGTTTCCGCCTCGAATTAGAACCGTTTAC
Organism: Eucera pruinosa; assembly: GCA_028830335.1. NCBI lineage: Eukaryota > Metazoa > Arthropoda > Insecta > Hymenoptera > Apidae > Eucera > Eucera pruinosa. The sequence continues at coordinate 12,667,244 of JAMYCR010000004.1, read as the reverse complement.
TTTCGCCCCACGATTCGCAGCTCGTTAACAATATGACGAAAGTGAAAATTAATGGTTCGAAAGCCGAAATTATGGTACCATTATTACTTAGAACACGGGTGAGCTTTGTTTCAAGCAATATAATGATTTAAATTTTAGATTGTAGTGGAAAGTTGGACAAAATGTTGGATATTTTTAGGTACCGCAATTTACAAGGGTTATTCGATAAGTAAAAAAATAAAAGCTCTAATTAAATCTTTGCCTTACGAATTTTTCAACAATTGTTCACTGCAACGTTAACTATTCACTATTTTACGCTGTGTAAAATGCGCAACATTAAAATATTATAAAGAATTTATACTTGGAAATCTTGAATCTTGCAAACTGAAGTTACAATTAGCATCAGAATTCAAGTTCATCAATATGTATAGTGTGTCTTACTGTAATTGGACCATAATTTGCGTCACGAGTGTAGCTCGTTGTTACAAGGCAAGGGGTTAAAATAATTTCTAAATAAGACGCATGATGCTTTTAGGCACACTAGTTGGCATACTCGTTATTATCTTAAAACAATATGTCGTTAATTTTTTGAGTATTCATAATCTCCGTCACTCGTTTAACAATGGCAAATATTTTGGAAAAGCACACTTTGGAAAAGCAGCCTTCAATAATAAGATTTTTGGTTTTTAAGGGTGTAGAATTAACTAAAATTGACTCTGAATACAGTACAAGTTGTATGCTTAGGCAAATCGTTATAAGTGGGTGATCAGTTGATTGTTTTGAATTGGTATGAATGATTTTTAGTATTCCTTCCGGTAGAATTTACTAGGTATTGGATAATTACCTAGAGTTAATTATGATACTAGAATTTAGTTGTTAGATGATTAGATTAATAATTACTTGCGCAAGTTCTTGCTCGGTTGCGCTGCAATTCTAGGCGGCTATTATACGTTCGTACTACTTAAGTGGAGTGGCCCGCAACTAGTCTGACTATCATTACACCGTGCAATAAATCGCTTTATCCACTCGCACTGTTAACTTAGTTCTCGTTGTTAAGTGCTGCGTTCCCATTTCGGCTTCGTAACTTCGGCTACTATGTCCGAGTATATTTTGTAACAACTTCATTGCAACCGAGTACTTTTTACAAACTATCTTCGCTTCCATACGATGAAAAACTGGTATCTACTAAATTTCAGCCACATAAAATACATCAGTTTTACTACTGTATTACTGGATTAACCAAAAAAGTAATATCGGAATTCTGTAATAAATGATACCAATTTTTTTTACAAAAATGGCACTGTGTTACTACCATGATGAAACCATTATTTCTGCGAAGTATTGTTTCTATCGGGTTTAGTAATGAACAATGTCGTTCTTTAACTGCACAAACGCATGATACAAAAACAACATTAATTATTAGTAGACCTGATAATTCAACGCTCAATGTTACTTAATAAAATTTCCTATGCTTGACAAATATTATCACTGTGTCGTTCTGAAAAACCAATATTACTTTTTAACCAATTCAGTCCATATAATACCAGCGTTTCTCAGCCTTTTTTTCCACGTGTATACCTGATTAACTGGAATCATATTATATAAATAAAGAAAATTACATATATCTAATAATAATTTCTACATGTGAAAAGTAACATTTAGTGCATTTCTATTTAGTACAATTTGGATGAATTTCGATTTGCAACAAATATGTACGCCAATTTCTTATTTAATTATGGAAAAATGTAGGACTGATAATTTTAAATAAGGGAAGCTGCTTCAAAGTTATACAGATTGTTAAAACGGTTTAAGTTATATTTGAGTACTATACTTATTGAAATAGTTATTGAATTAGAATGAATCATTGATTTTACTAAAATAGTTATTGAATTATAATAAGTGATTAGAATGTATTACAGCATCTAGTGATTGAATTATATTTGAAGAAAAGAATACAAGATAATATTCAATGGTAGGTTAAAGTAACTATCCGTTCGCGGTCCATTAAAAATTTAACGCGGTCCAATATTGGGTCGTTATCTGATTGAGAGAAACTTATGCAGTACCGACACGAAAGTGAACATAAAATGAACAGTAACGTAAAAATAAGTTTTCCTGTTAGGAAAGTGTGACGCCATAGTACTCCATACCAATGAAACAGAAGTTTCCTGCAGATGTAAGGAAGATAGAAGTTTCTCGAGACGTATAAGGGTGTGTCACATGGAAATAGCTGATCGGCATGCAAAGCGCGTTAAAATCCCGTTTGAGTGACGTACGAGCCACGATCGGTGTCTAACAATCTCCCCGAGCAAAGCATTTGGAAAGTCTGACTCACTATGTTCTCCCCGTCCGACCTGGTTTGCAGAGGAAAAGTACACACGAATTTCCCGTGCTCTTATGCGACGTCCGCATATCCGAAATCCGCGAATGAAAGTTGAAGATGAGCCAACTGGGTCGCTTGATCTCTCGTTTTAAAGAACATCCTACCAAAACATCCATGGAATCTCTTCTTCTCCTCTAATGACGTTGCTCCATTCTGTGGAAAAATCCAAGTCACCTTTCCAATCGTGTATAAACCAGTTTTTTTTGTTCAAATAGTTTTTAAAAAGAAATTAGTGACGAATTGTGTGTGTGTGTGTGTGTGTGTGTGTGTGTGTGTGTGTGTGTGTGTGTGTGTAGGATTGAACAAGGGAAGTATTCAAAACGAATAATTGAAACCATCAACTCCACAAAGAGTATACGTTCAACAACCAACATTTTAAAAAAACAAAAAGCAATAGTTTTCCCTTTGCAAACAATTCTCCATTAATTTTTCTGACCCAGGAGAAATTTTAAACTACATGTCGTGTGTTTTTCATGCTACTATATTGATCCGAGTGAACAGGAAACAATCGTATCGATAACTCATATAATATGAAAAAATAGACTGTTTTCGATTTCGTAGTTTCAATTGAAGATTGGACATAAAGAAAGCTAATAAATGTCATATGAACTTGAGTCTCAGTTTTAATAAAAAATAGTCTTTGCATCAATTACTAAATGTAATTCTTAATATCTTCAAATAAAAGTGTCGTAAGTGTACATCATGCAAGGCATTGTAATACACGTCAAAATTAAATTTTGTTCATATTTTGTTAACAAACGTTGTTTTGCTGATTACAAATTCGTTTTCTCCATATTTTTACTTTTCTGCCATATATAGCTTTTTTCATGTCCAGCCTTCAATTACAGAATAGCGAATGTTAAAATTTGTTTCAGTTGGAAATATGAAAACCCCATTTGGGTGGTTACGCCTTTTATTATGATCGTAAATTTCCGAAAATTGTTAATGAGGTCCCGATAGGAAAATCGTAATTGGAGCATTGTACGAATCGTCAAAGTGCACGAAACTCATGAGTGAAATTTCAACGAGTTTTTATTGTTCCGTTCTCGTTCGTTTCCGTGCAACGCAATTCGCGATGCTCGCCACATTTTTTCCCCTTTTTTTCGGCTCCAACGATTCCTTGTTCATCTCATACATATATCAACTCGTCGCCATAAATAATGTCCGCACCGGTACCGGTTTGTTCGAGGCACGAAGCACAATTGCTCACGTAAAATTACGTTTAAAGTTTGCTTCGTTATTTACTCTCGTTTGCCGCTTTTTAACAAACGTTTCGCCGTCCGCAATTACAAATTTTTCCAAGTTTTTAATCAAAGAATCCTGAAATCGTTTTACGCATCAGCTTCCTTCGTTTCTCGTCCCTTCCCCCACCTCCGAGGCGGTCGCGTAGCATAACCGCTGGTAAAATTATAACTTTGCCAATTTCGCAAATACCCGCGCAACGAGAGCAAGTTTCGTGTCGATAACGCAATGAATCTTCCGGTTTCGTATACCGTTTGGCGGCTCGTTGTGCCATAATTATCAGCTTCTACATTGTTTCGCTAATTAAAACAATGTATTATAATTGTGAGATTATATTACGGGGCTGAGGTGAATCCTTTTAAGAATTAATTTTGTACCTCGTCGACGTTTAATGGAACGCTGTAATTTTTTACGCCCACACTTTTCTACAACGAAACTCATTAACTAACTCTTAGACGATGTAACCGGTTCCGGCAATCCATAGGATATTTCAGCATCCAAGGGATATTATGAATTCGACGTGTTCAGGAGATCGTTCGACTTTCTAACTTCCTACTGTCTTCACGCTTCGGGGATTTCAAAAGTTTCGGAGGGTTGAAATTGAAAGGATTTTCAAAATTGTATAAAAACATTCGAGAACTAACAATTGGAAAAGTTCGAGGAATTCGAAAAGTTCTAGTATTCAACGAGATATTGAAATCCCATCAAAGATAATTCCAAGATTCTAGAAAGCTTCGAAGAATCGTATTATTATTAGTATAAACATTGATGACTGTGTACTATTGCGAAAAGAAATTCACGTAGCTCGATGTGCGATCGAAATCATAGTGTATGAGACTCCGTAACAGTTCACTTCTTTTCATTTGGAGACATTTTCAATAATACTTCTAAAGTAGTGAGTAGACTGCGGATCTCTATACATTTACAGAGAATTTGAATACGCAAAAGGTACGCAATGCATATAATATATAAAAAGACATCAAACTCTGACTCTTTCTGAAGAAAGTCTGATTCTTTTAATTATGGTTGTAAAAACATGAATTCCCTTGAACATCCGCAACCTAGTAATGAGAAATCAGTAGGAACACATTGTATTACTTCAACCATACCATCATTAATGTTTGCAAACACTATAGACAGAGACAACCCGTAGTAGAATACACGAGAATCAAAGCATATTTAATCGTTTGCATAGTTATACAAACTTCAAAATCGATTTTCTCGAAAACGAAGCACTGGATGAGAAAATGTTATATCAAGTTTTGTTCTTATTTTTTCACATAAAATCACTTCCTGAACGGACGTACTACGATTTCCGCCCCATCCTGTATAATAGGAGGTTTGAACAAAAAGTTCTTGCAGTATCTTAATTTCTCGCGATAGAAATATTCAGTTGAAAAATGCTTATTTTATAATGCTGGATTTGACAGCCAATTGAGTAAATTGTACAAGTGTCTTAAATCGTTGAACGCCAGACGAAGTTTATATAGTTGGGCCACTACGCCGTTGTAATTTCACTTTTTCCAACAGGATACATTATAATTATACGCGTATCACATTTATCTTATTAAAAAATGTAATTATCTAACTTTTCTACGACACTTCTGATATTATACCTATATTAATGCTGTAACATCAAAATCATTGAAATTTCTAGAAATGTAATTCGTTATTTAATTTTAATGCTTTATTTAATTGCAACGTCAATGTGTTAATGTATTCGGCGATTTTCCAGACAACTTCACGATAAAACAATAACTCATACGTAATTGCTTATTCGATCATTTTTGTTCTAAAATAACGCCAGAATGATACTACGATCATCGTGTTCACCAGATGTAACAACTTGTAACCTTTTCCTATTCTCAAGAATAAAAATGTCATCAGCGGACAATGTCTCGCTATCATTAAGGACGTAAAACAAAAATCTCCGCGTGAACCGAAGACCATACTAGAAAACTCATTTAAAAAATGATTTGAAAATTGGAAAAAAGTTCGACATAAACATGTTTTGTTTGATGAAGGAAATCACATAAATATTGGCGAATATCGATGAAAGTTGACGTACTCTCTCAAATAAACAATAATCGCACGAACTGTGTCATCAAATTTCATAAACTATACATATTCCCGTGTCATTTTCTCTCTGCCTTTTAACCGAATGCGGCAAATTAATTTGCCAGGCAAGTGGCAGGCGGAATAAATACAACGTCGCGCAGCCAAAAACTGCGTTAATTTATTCTGTCTATTAATAAACGCCCGATGCTATGCAGCAAGACGTTATCATGGGACAAAACTGGGCGACAAACATTGACTTATCACTATACGCTGTCTCATGGAGGATTCAGGTACAGGTTATCGCGAGACAGCGTTCCCAGGACGTCCATTTACAAGTTCGAGCCGAGCAAAATGGAAGCGAACGACGTGGAAAATTTACATGACGCTTTGTGCTGCCACTTGCCCAACTTCCAGCCATACTGCGCACACGTAAGCTTGTCAAGTATGGTGAGACGTACCTCTTTGACATAAAGGCGCCGGCTTCATAATTCACGGGAAACTTCCTTCGGGCGCTTCGACTTAGCGATAAAGGAAAAGAAGCGTTATAAGAGAAAGCGAAAGAGAGAACGGGAAACAAACTGGGGGAGGACTACACCTCCCCTTCTATACGTCTATACAGTGTACCCAGAAAATCCTTCTGAATTCTATTCAGAGTCTTCTAGGAACAAATCGAAGCGAACATTATTCATAATAGCGAGTTGAGCAAGCGTGCCAAACGCGGACTCTATTATTCACGCGGCTGCGTTCTGCAAGAAGCGACTCCCCTCTCACTTGCAAAGCGTCGGTTTTCTTCCCCTTCCATCAACTTGCTAACGATTCCATAAGTGGAGCACTTTGTAACGAAACAATGGGAAAATTATCTTCTGTAACGTTTAATGGAAAATTATTATCGTTTCCTGGCATTCGAAATTTCAACGTTCACTCGTTGCATATAAATTAGATTAGATAGGGTTGACTACGTGCGAAATTCATGATGGATAGATTGCACTATCCGATCCGAAAATAATTATTTAATCAATTGAATAGTCGCTTTTGGTTCTAGTATTATCAGTATTATCAGCGAGATCTCTTTATAATGAGGAGCTTTTGCTTTATCCTCAAAAATCGAAAACAACATATCGATGGATTTTACCTAGAAACTATAAAAATCTACATACACTTCTAAATTTGAAATGTGTAAAAATGTACTAGAGCTTCAATCATTTTAACAGTATTAATTTACTTACCGATTAAAGCTAGGCAGGTTGCTAAAAAGTGGTGGTATTTTTTCCACGTTGTTTACAGCAAAATATACATGAATTAAAAGCATAGTTTCACGAAAATCTTCGTACCTGTATTAAAATATTCGAAACTTATCGTTATAACTACATTTGTACATTGTTAAACTTTCCAGTACATCTTCAACGTGCTGCAATTTAATTATTATAAACAAAATAATACTCTGCTCAATTTTAGGAGTAATTATATTCGTATAATCAATGCTACTCGCTTTATGAGATGTTACCTAAACATCTTCTCGGCCTATAATTTCATATTTTATGAATATTCGTACCGCTTTTACTATTCTATAGTAAATATATCCTAAAATATATAAATATTTGAAACTTAATATGTGTATGTCGACATGACTGACTTTCATGATTGACTGTATACAAGTTCTAATAATAATCATTCACTTTCTCTATGCTAGAAATAAAAAATTCTATCTATAACATATTTGTTCTTACCCGCAAACATGGCCCACTAAAAAGAAGAAGTAAAATCTTTCATCAGACATTGCGGACGTGAAAGCGATCGAGGAAGAGTATATGTTTGCCTGAAAATTACACGTGGTTCGTCTAGTTGAAGCCACGGGGAACATCCGTTCGAAAGTATCCGATGGTAGATAGAGCCACGAGCTTTACGACATTTCTGATAGCAAGCGCGTGATTTACAGCCGGTCTCGACGAAACGACATGTTTTCCACGAAGAAATGACGCGAATCTTGCCGCAGCCATGGTTTACGAATTACTGCCTGCCGGCTAAAGATGGCTGCTGCGTAAAAGCAGATTCTATTTTCATTTTTCACCTCGTTTTTCTTTCAGGTACGTCGAGCCGAAAAGGTACTCGTCTAATGGCAGAGATATGACGGTCGTTCTGAGACGAGCTTCCAACAGCCCCACCGACGAGGAATACATGGACATCTCTTATTACTTCCACGACGGTAAGTCGGCTATCTTTGACATCTTCTTTTCAATGCCACGAACGTGAGATATAAAGGTATTGGAAATTATCTTGTTACATTACTGTTTTCTATGGGCTCCTGGAAAATGTGTAACGGATAATGGGTATATGTAGCTTTAGAACAGGGACAAATGCAGTGAAATAATTTTGGAATAAATTATAGGATAATTATTATCCTATTGGGTCTTTTCAATAAAAATTGAAATCAAATATTAGTGATTTTGTACAAAATTGGGGAGATGTATGAGCTATATGTTTGAAATTCAGGCAGACAAGTGGGGACACGTTATATTACATTTAAATTTGCAAGAACCAAAATCGATTCAATTTGGATTAATTCTGTTTCATTAATCTTTCATTTTTGCAAGTATGAAGATCTGGCGCTTCCTCCAATCTTCTACATATTTAAATTTCCCATAAATTCATCAAAATCAATGACTAAGCAACTATTAACCCGTTAACAAATTCATGCTTGCGAATTCTTTTACATACAGAATTAAAGATTAGCGAAATAGAATTAATTGAATCGACTTTAGTTCTTACAAATATAAGTGCGATATAACGAGTTCCTAATACAAACATGAGAATTCGTTAAAAGTTACCAAATCCTTAAGAAACCGTTCAATAAATAAATTGTTACACACTTATTTGGTTGTAACATAAATTCCTCTCAATTTCCGAGGACGTTCTTTATTTTCCCAAAAATCTACAAAAGAGGAACACTTTAACTATCAGAAAAATGAAAGAAATCACTAATCAATGTGAATTCACAAATAAATGACCCTCAAGATATTAAAAAAATGGGACAAATATATGTTACGACCCAATAATATCGATAATTCAAGTAACGTAAGATAATTCATTTGCCGTAGCATACGGATTAAAAATACGCCCAACAAATACATCATTGCAAATTACATTCGATTAATAATTATTTATTGACTTCGAGAAGACACACGGAATCACATAATCAGCATTAATTGTGTGATTAAACAAGTAACAGCCATATAATGTACCGAATATCGTACAATTCACATGTTAATGCAAGTAATTCTCCGACAAAAGCCATTGTACGTTTACATCTCAACTGAATTTCACTTTTCCGACAAATATTCTACTACAACTGCAAATACAATCATCCTCGACCATAATACCGAAAGAGCACTCAGCTGAATGCATGATGAAAATTCTAATTTATTCCACGTTCTTCGATTTGCCTTTCTTTCCAGAAAAAGTATCGGATTAATTAAAATAAGATCGATGAAATATTTTTTAATTAAACCCAACCAGATACGAATTTCGCCCGAATCGTATTCGATGTTTCGTGGATTAATTCGAATGGAGGATGCCGATTGATTGGAGGACGGTGAAACGAAATCGAGCATGGTATGCACACGATACGCCAATTATTTTGGCTCTGATTCTTCGTTCGAGCTTTCCGCGACCGACTGCTTTGGCCCCGGATACTAATTACCAGCGACTAATTACCGACGCTACGAGCCGACATATCGAACGCCCAAGCCTTTAATCGGATGAATATAGATGCGTCCGCGCGCACGGTAATCCGGAAGCCTGGTTGGCCTACGGCCAAGAACGCGGAACTACCCATAAGGTGCATTTACAGTATGTTACGGATGCAAGCAAAACGAGGTCCAACCATTGGTCGTTCCATCCAACGGCTATGAATCTTTTATTGGTTTCACTGTCGCCCCAATGTTCTTTCGAGAGACTTTCTCTTTCCCATTCTCTTGGAAATTTGCAGTTCTTTTATAGATTGGATGATGGAAGAGTCGTGTAGAAGAACGGGGAAGTGATATTAAAAAGTTTAGTTTGAGTTTTAGGATTTTCCGTGGTTCGGTGATATCTTAGAGTGAATGATTGACGTTCGATGGATTTTGAAGGGATCTTTATTTTACAGGGTATCTAATGGCACGTAAGAAGTATCACAGATATGAATTTTACACACTAAAATGAGAAAAAAAGATCGTATAAACATACGTATGCCCGTTATGATCTAATTTCTGAATTATAACCATTTTCGTATTATTATTATTATTATTATTATCATTTTATTATTATTGTTTTACTTCACGGGCTTCGCCTTTTGATAGAAATAAAAATATATACATGAACAGACAGTAAACTAATCTAATTTCGTAAAGTTTTTAATGTGAAATTGATCTCTGAACTTGAATCAGGTTCCTGAACTTGCAACATTAAAGACTAATTAACAATGCAACTTGTTAATCTATGATAAAGCTAATAAAATCCATAAGTGACACATAGACTGCGGATTTTTATGAATTTATTGGAAATTTTAAGATGTAGAAATGTACAGAATGCATGCAACCTATAAAACTATACGAAATATCCAAAGTATGATAGAAATTATGATGTTTATAAGGTGATGCAAAACATAATTTAAATCCTATCTCTTTAACTTATCTATGGAGATATGAATTTGCATAAAAATTCGCAGGCTAGTGATGCTAATGTATCCCTTTTGGAGCAAAAAGTATTAAAAACCTTTATCATTATGCTACGGTTTTCTTGTGCATATAAGCTCCTCTGATACGATCTACATTTTTTATTACATGTTCTAAGGCAAAAAAGCCTGAGAACAAAAGACACCAAAGATATAAATTTTCATTACTTTAACCTCCATCTTCCTCCTAGAAAAGCCTATTCACAAAATCTCGTTTAATTTTTGATTAAAAAATTCGTCTCCTGAATTGAAAAACGAAATAGAATATAAATATCATTAGATAAAATAAAAGCGTCGACGCGAGTTCGAATCGAATTAACCGAAAAGAATGAGCGCGTACAAAAGCAGACGCGTTTATTACGGCCCCTGTTTTATTTGCCTTTATAAGGTGTCCGTCAAACGAGAACCAATAATGCAACTCTGGATTCTGAATTCATTGCGGGTCACACGAGGAAAAACGCAACCAGCCGAAAAATCACACGTCGACGCGGTCGCGTAATGAGAAACGGCGGAAAGTTTCCTCGTCGGACTTTCCAGTGGATATTTAATAAAACCTTCCTCCCCCTCCCCACTCGTGCTGCACGGAAACAGGGTTAATCGCATCAAAATTGTGATAATCCGTTTTGGGTTTCGAAACTAGAAAGGTATAATTTATACGAGCGGGGTAACACCGGTAACAAATAAAACTGGGAAAATTGCAAAATAGTCTGGACAAATTAAATTATGATTTAACTTGGAGCCACTCTCGCGAAATTCCTCTGTTTTTCTCTGTTTCTGTTCAAACTTGGTTGGATTATTCCCGAGACGTTAATTAAAACATCCGTTTGAAACGTTTCATCGTACGTGTGCAATTTAAACACTCGGATTTTGATGATGCATTGCTGAAATTAAATACGATATGGATGCTTTCCGTTGGTATACATTTTGTATGGTGTATATCTTTAAATATTTGCAACTTAAATTTAAAAATTGAATTTTTATTTTAATAAAACAGCAAGGTTGCGGGAGCATCATTACACACGTAGTTTATAATTAAAATGTAATCCCCGAAAAATGAATATTCTTAATAATGCTGCACCTGGAAATTCAGGCTGACCCAAATCCTCTATTGTAATTTTACATCTGAGCGAAAGCAAACACTAAAACTGTGTAAAGCAACATTATATTTAGAATAGTCCGCACAATTACATTTCCTTTATTTATTGTATAACGTAAGTAGATTCCTGTGGTTGCAATAAAGAAAAATAGAACAATGAAATGGTGTGTATACAGTGACTGAAAAAAATATTCGTAGATTACGAATTTTTGACTTGCGTTATTCAAAAAATTCGTAGCGTTTTTTATATTAAATTCCGTTGTGTAATTGATAGAAGAATTGGGAGGGGATTATTGTTTACAAATTCTTATTAAATAATAATATACGTAATTTGAACAAAAATTATTTACCGTTAAACCACTTAAATATAATAATTAAACAACAACACCTAGAATTAATTAGACGGAAAGGCAGTGGGATTTTTTATTAAACAAAGCCAGAATTTATTTTTCGATAAGGAACCAGCAAAGACTGTTAAACGTTGACTGGAAAATTTTATTATTGTCATTCACTGTAATAAAATTTTATTGATGACCAAAAATCAAATACCCTAGAGTTGAGACAAATTACTTGCATGAATTTATTTCGGAGAAAGATACAAATTTCTTTATAATACTTCCTAATAGTTATCGAATTATTAAGAGACAAATATTAGCTACGTGCAAAATCATCCAACAAAATGATAGTTGTAAACATATTGCCTTTAAGTGATTCTGAAGTATCGCTACGAACTTTCCGAACAATCTAATAATAATAAAGTTATTTTTTTCAGAGCAACTAATTAATTAAAAGCACTTTAAATTACTAAAATCTGTAAGAACCTCGTCTTTAAATAAAATGTATTTAAAACGTATTAAAATTTTCATTTATCATCACTCAGAAAAACAAATATGGTCAACAAAAATCAATAGTTCACGGCTGTCAATCTAAAGTCATCAAAGGTACAGAAACTTTCTTCATTCACTTAATAATCAACTTAATTTTGCCAAAAATGAACTTGGGTTAGTCTTCATCTCTCAAATAAAGACTAAATCTCTTTGAACTGCCAACACTTTCCATTTCTATCAAACTAATTTTGTAATATTTTCCTTCGTATCTATTTCGCGACTACCATTAAAACATTGGCAAAGAAGTGCGCTTTATCTTATTGTCAAGGTTGTATTTCACCTAAGAACGATGATCCTGTCAAAAAATGGATCCACGGAAAAAATTAAGATTGATGCACGTGTATTACGCGACGCGTAAAGTTCATCGAACATTTGTTCCAGACTTTTGGACCGTTGATTGCGTTTTTCAATTGGAACCATGGAGTCGGAGTTACCGATCGATCGACGCTCTACGTGTTCAGACACGCGTATACCGCGTGTGAACGTAATAACGTTGACGAACGACCAGGACATCCGTCAATCACCGTCAAATCGATGTTGGCAGTTTGTCGTCAGACTGATTTTCCACTCCTGTCATTTGCCCCTTTCTAAAGCACGCCGATTTTTCCGGCCTCCGTCATTGTCTTCCGATGATTTCGTGCTTCTGAATAGTAGATGAATACTATGATCGCAGGATACTGTCTCTCGGCTGATGAATCGCGTGATATGAATCAATAGATCGATCATTCTGAGCATGAAATATTGGCAATTTTTCTACAATAATGCTTCAAAATTGGTATTTTCCTTCAACGCTAAAACTACCAAGGCAATCATAATCATTGCAAATTTATCATGATAATTATATAAATTCGCAGCGATGCATTTTTTAAGATATCCCAAGCTTTTCTCTATAAAATATAAATAAAGATTTATTGTTATTCGATCACATGGGCTTTGGAAATTTCTTTGATACAATTAAGTTAATACTTTAGTTGCAGGTAGTTCCAGTGTTAATGATGTTACATGCAGTTAAGAATATAAATTTCCGGTGAATATTAAATTACTTTGTTAGACGTAACAATGTTGCGATATTAAAACGGAAACGTGAAGTTGAGATTAATTACTACACTGTGAAATTTTATGCAAACATAATACATTCAATTATGCGGAACATAATTAATCCTGCTGTTCTCCTTGGGTCTATATGACCCAGTATGAAGATTATGTTTTACTATTATATTAGGTGTACCAACAAGTAACTCACTGTTTATGTAATAAGTTCAATATGCAGTATAAATTCAAAATATACTACGAAGGTACGAAAATGAATTGATGAATCCATTTTATAATACGTGAATATTGAAGAACGATATCAATTATGATTTAAGACAAATTAGATACTTAATCTTGTTAAAAATACGTATTGAATTTAGCAACAAAATTAAATCATTCGTTCGTGCACTTAATGTTTCTAAGTATTTTTTCTTGATACTCAGTATTTTTGAAATTCTCGAAAGTTCCACAGAATCAATAATATTCCCAAAGAGTCGTATATTCGTGCACCGTAAATCTAAGAAGTATAAATGTGAATAACAATGGAGGAGAACTTGAAGGTTAAAATATCTTTTATGACCATTCTCCATAATAAGCTTTTATCTCTTATAATATAAAATAAACCACCTTCATCAGACGTCGTTTCTTCGTCCGTTTTCTACAAAAATACAAATTTTTATATAAATTCCACAGTCTATAATTTCTGCATGGATGGAAGAGATTATTTTAAAGAAGATAAGCTTTTTCTGTGGCTGCCTTCCGAATCGTTTTTTATCTTTTATGACAGTAAAATATCTTAATCTATACGTAAGATATTATTGTTAATATTGCAGTATTATTTAATAACGATATTTAGGTATGGAAAATATGTAATACATCGAAATCTCTAGGTAATCGTAGGGACATATCAGATTGATCGACCAACCACGACACGGTCATGCATTTATGCATTGAACCAAGGTATTATACGAACATCGATTCGAATCTTTGATTAATTGAATATTCCTTTGTAAAGGGACCTTGAATATCGGTCTCGAATACATGACCATACAATTTCGATCGCATAAGAATTCTCCCTTTTTCGCTTTTTGGATTACTGCCGGCGCAATACCAGCAGACAATCTATCGACGCGTAAAATTTTATGTCACCCAGGGAGACCTATTCCTTCTATGGAAAAACTTCTCAACTGTCGACCTTCGTTTGTAATGCCTTCACATAATTTTCGCATACGAAATGAAACGTGGAAATTTCGCTTTCGCAGCACCGCTATCGAAATAATGGCTATTCTGTACGCAAATGTTTAAGAAGACCAATTTGTATAAAAATACAGTAGAATATCGATTATCCGATTCCGATTATTTCCAATTATCTAGGGAAAAAACATCCTCGAAACTGTGAAAAAAATTCTGGAAACTGGAAACTGTGCATCATCTCACTATATTTCACGCAACAACGACGAAAAACTAAACGATTGTAGCGTATCGAATACTCGATTGTAAAAAAAACAAGATAGAGAGAAGAATAGTCGCTAGTGAGTGTCGCCATTTTGTTTGGAACTATTCAGCAGAAACTGGACCGCATTTTTACAAAGCAATCGTTATCAGTTGATTCAGGCAACCGAATATTATTTTTTTACTTTTGTTTTTCAAACCGCATCGTGTGCAAAACTTTGCGCGCGCACAACTTTGCAGATGGAAAATATTGGATGTATGCAAAATTTTCGATTACCTCGAAATGATTCATCCATATCTCCTTTAATGATCGGTCTATTATGTGCATTCGTTCATTTCTTAATCGGTAAACAATGCGTTAAAGTATCACAAAGAAAATAGATAACAGTAAAGAAATGAATATAAAATAAACGATAGAATAAAGCCAAATATTTTGTGATAATACAGATAGTTAATCTTTTAATATTAAATAGAATTTTTAGAAGTCAACTAAAGTGTTGGTACTAATTTAGGTGAATCTAATATAGAACGTATAATATTATGTTGTTATACTTATGTATGCACTGGAAGGGGTGGAAAAATAAAACAATTACTGCTATTATTACTACTACTATGGATTGTCCAAAAAATTTAGTCGTATTTTGAGAACGTATGGAAGCAAACCCTTATTAAACAATGTACTCCTTACTTTTTTTCAATAATTTTCTACTATATTAAATATCCTTGAATAGTTTTATCTTTTTTTTTTCAACGAAGAACACATTTAGACGAATTTCTCAACTTTCAAATTTTCGTATTTCCTTCTAGTAAAAGAATTATTTAAGATTTCAAAAATCATGATAGCCTTCCCATATTACCTACTCTATTAGTTGTGACATTGTTCCCTATTTATGAAGAATTATTATGCTTACGATGATAATACAAAGTAATGTTTAAGAAATGTATTTTATTTTCTTCCATTTTGGGGCTATACTAAACATGATAAATACAAACAATCTTTTAAATTTTTTTCAAATAGTAAATTGAAGTGTCTACTAACAGATATTATTTGCGTTTGAATAATTATTTACATATTTACGTACATATTGCAGTTTAAGTAAACATAAGACTTTTTAATCAAGCTAATAAATAATAGCTAAAAGTATCAACGTCTAAAGTGGCAAAAACCTAATTTTTGTGTCTCTAACAATGGTCCCTATTTATATACTCGCCACTGTATACCTTCGTTGATTTACTTAAAAATTAAAACACAATGTTTCATGAACGTGGCCGATAAAAGAAGACGTGTTACGGAAATGCAGCAGGTTTTTTTTAAATGTTTGCGTAAAATGCACGAATTACGTAATACCATTCTGCGAATGTTTAACGGTGCAATTAAAAAGCGGAACCATTTCATATCGCTACGTCAACATACGAATCGTGCACTTACCTAACCATTAGGAAAAACCGTAAAAAGCTTTCTTTAAAATGCGTACACATACACGTATGCCATTAAAAAGTGACGTATTTTATATCATAGCATAAACGTTTAAATTATATTACACCGGATCTTAACGTGAAGATTTTCGCAATCGAAAAAGATCAGAGCTTTCAAAAATGTCTCCTAGAAGTGCTCCTTAAATGTGTATTACGTATACGTAACGAGCTGCAGAACGGAAGTCTCCTCAAAATGCGGAAACTTGGAGGAAAGAAAAGAAGTTGGCGACTCGAGAAAGTTAGAAGAAATAGGCAGTACTGTATCGGAGAGTGCTCCCAGCGAAAGTTTTCTTTGTTTCTTTGCATACACGCGATACCGGTGTTTTGTGCGTAGCCTTTGCAAAAGAAAAAAGAAAAATGGGGAAACAGAAATACGACCGTTTTTCCGTTAAAAATAAAATACTCGCAGTGTCATGAATTAAACAGACGAAAATTGCAAATTAAAGTAATTAAAGGAGAGAGAGAATAATCATTGTATAATTATTTTTAATGATCGCAGTGCTTTAAAATGTCGATATATCCTTCTTCATTCGATACTCTAGTAATTAATCCTCCTGCTGTATTCATAAAAATGTAATACTGTGCCATTAAAAAATCTAGTGAGAAATTCATGTGCACGTCCTGAAACATTTATAAATACTGATAAAACAAAGAAATTCCGGTCGCGTTTAAAATAACAAAATTTCATCGTTCTAAAAGTTTCATTGATTTACATATAACATAATCCTGAATGCAATACGAGTGTTAATATATTTACCTACTATAACAAAATATAAAAAAACACTTATCCAACTACTGGACAAAGAATTTCTTGAAATATTATTAAGTTAAATATGTATTGCACCGTCGCATAAAAATTAATCACGACAATCCGCTGGAAATTTTTAATAAACTTCAAAAGAGCAGCTTATTCTTGCAAAATCCCTTCTACAGCTTATTAAACGCGGTCCTCTGGAACGATCACGCGAATGACACACGCGTTTATTTATCAAAGTCGTTTCCGAGACGGAATTTTGGTTAGTAGGTTATAACAACAAGCGACGGGCTTTTACAACGTGACGAGTTCACGATTGACGTATCGTTCGCGCTGCTGAAATTGCACCGCTAATTTAGCCGACGTCTCACCGCGACAGGGAATGACGAAATCGTCGCTCTACGAATTACCGTGCACCTCGATTACGAGAAAATCGCTCGAAATCGGTTTGATGACACGAATTTCTGCAGTTGACTTTAATACCGTCGTCTGACGGTGCAGTTCGCTCCGGTTTATATTTCGTTTATGTCTTCGGGTATATTTCCCGTTTTTTCATCTTTATTGTCAATTTTAAACAATGAACAAATGTATGTATAATGAAACTCAAAAGATAGTACAGTGTCCATGCAAAAATTCGAAAAAAAAAAGGATATCCTTTCAAAACATAATACCTAAGATAATAGGAAAATCAGTGGTTTAAGTAGAATAGGAAGATCATTAGTCAGGCGAAGTAAAACAGCCGAATATTAAAGTGTATCGTATTCTGCTATTACAACATTAGGTGTGCCAATAAATTATCCACAATTTTCTGATTCTGTACCTTCGTTATCATAATATCCACTGACTATTAAAGCTCAAAGCGATCAGCTTATGTTTCAAGAGAAGCTACAAGTTGACCTAATAAAAAAACAAGGGGTGGAATAATAATTTTAATGTAAACTACATTCACTTATTAAAAGAATAGTAGGCTATTTATTGGTACATTTAATAGTTCAGCCAAAATCGCAAGTTTTTTATTTCCTCCTTTAATTTTCGTACAAAATTATAAATAATTACACCCTCCAAAATGCATAAACGTCGATGCAACCGATGTTGATGTGCACCGATTTATAAATGACCTTCTATGTAATATTTGCTCGCGACAAATTTATCTTGCAATTTGCCTGGACGTTGAACATCGAAAATATTTTTAATTCGTTCGAAAATTAGCTACGATTCAATTGGTACTATTTTCAACAATCGACAACGATTTGTCTATATTTCAGAACGCGAGGGTGGCACTCAACAACCGGCCAGCGTGTGTGACGTCGAATATTACGGATTGACGTCACCGGTGAATGGTTCCGTGGTGCATCCGGAGCCTCAGCGACTATTCGCAATGGAGGGGCCCATAAAATGCAGGCAGCATTTCATTCCGGCTGCTAATCAATCGGTTATCATACGCGTAAGTCCTACCATCTATGCTTCTTCATTCGTATCCATTAGTAAGCTTCTGGTAGAAATACATTTTATATTTTTCATACGTATTGTATCAAAAACTCTATTGTGTGCTCTTTTTATTCACATTCTTTATTATTATTAGGCGTACCAATAAATAATCCACGGTAAAAGTTCACTTTAGTAACATTGCACTAAATCAGCTTGTTTTTTCTTCTGATTTTTCCAAAGAAAAACAGTATTTTAAAATTAAAAATAAATATGGATTGGGGAAGCTTGAAAAAGTAATGTGCTTTTGCTAGTTTTTTACAAGAAGCCGGATATATATAAAAACTGCAGAACACGTGGACTGATTCCGATGTTTTTGAAGTATGTAATATAGGACAAGATTTTAAACAGGTTTTATCTGAACATTAATTGTTGCTCGGCCATAGTTTTCGAAATATTTGCAAAAATTATTGATACTATAATGTAGTAACTGCAAGAGATCGCTGATCGTCTAGTGTTCCTATAAATACATCCACTATTTATAGATAGGTTAATAAATTTATTTTATCAACCAAACAAGCTTCCTCTCGAATTGGAATTTATAGCTTCTTCGAAAAATGTAGTAAACTAAAGCCTTCGAAATTTTATTCAATTTAATCACATCACATTTTCTAGAAGAAAGTTTTATAATTTTCAAAAAAAGAAACTTCAACGTAGAAATTAAAACTTATATTCACAAATTTTAACAAGAATTCTGTTATAGTTATTTCAAGACTGGGAAATGTTTTAGAAAAATAAGATCCTGATTGGGTCGAAAATGACCCAAGAACTGCGATAGAGTTAAACAAAAAAAAAGTAGATTATTCATTGGTGCACCATATAAATTATTTATACGAGTCGAGCTTAATATTTTTATATTACACTCGCATATAATGTTTGCATAATATTGGTTGAAGAAGTTGTAAAGGTTTAATTAATATATGCAGTCTATAGAACGCACAGGAATGCAAAATGCGATATCGATAATTAAAACGAACATATCAAAGCCTATTACTCATTCAAACATTCAATATTATTACTACTACTCGGAAATCAAAATCAGAGCTTTAATTACCTCTGGAAATTCCAAATACTTCTAATCTCAATGTATTTTCAACGTGAAATTCGTCAAATTGACTGGATGAAAAGAATTATGTCGCGTAGGAGAAAGAATATTGGCAGAGATTTGCTGGAACTATCGGAAGTTCCAGGAATTCCTTCATGTGTACACACGTACGTTTCACAATGCGAGATCGTGAACGAGGTCGATGTTGCTTTGCTCGAAGGTGGAGAGCAGCTCAAAGCAGAGCCCGAACAACCCTTGCGAAACCAAGTGCGGGGACAGCGGTTGTCACTGCGTCAGCAACAAGTCTCTGGAGAACATGGACCACCTTCTGCTCGTGTCCGAAACCGGTCATATCGTCACCTGCCTGTGCGGAAATTATCAGGTAAACATCAGACCTTAACAAGACGTAAATTTAGTCTTCGTTTATCCAAGGCGACGAGTTACGGTGTTCTTCGATTTCGTGCGTAGGAACGCGATGTTTGACGTCTGTAAATGTTAATAGTGTAATTTATATTAGGTTGATTCAAACGAACTGTCCTTTTTTCCGAGGCTTGAAATTAATAAATGGGTACTATTCTTTTAATTTCGTAAATTGTAATGAAGCACGTTAAAGAATAAGACATTTGCTCTAACGTAGATATGTGTGTATTATAATGAAATTGTAAAAACTTCAATGTTTAAGATCATGAATAATCGGAATATTTAAGGAATTCTTTATAGAAGACCAAATATACCAAATATATTACAAAAGCTATAGAAATCGGGATTTGAAGAAAATTATATAAACACAGGAATAGTTCCACACTGATTTGCAGAATAGTTTGACATTTCTACGTTTATAGTTAATTTAGTATTCGTTAAATATTAATAGGTTAAGCACTATCAATTTGCAAGTAGATGTTACACCGTAAATTCGCAACTGAATTGCCCTGTACAGCATAGGCACATTGATGACCAACTTCGCCGTAACGAAAGGGCTAATAACCAACGGACACGAGTTGTTCGATCAATTATTGTTGAATATTTGGTTTGAAAAATGGCTACACGGAAAACGTGCGATGTTCTATCTTGAATGATAACTGGTCATCGATGACCGCGATGGGTTAATTCGAAAAAACGCTCGCCAAGCATTCCGACAATGTTCCCCTTTTTTTTACATCCCTTCCTCATCCTCCGTTTTATTTCTGCCGCTCACGTCCGACTGCCACCGTTTCATTCAACTTTCATTCACGGACAAACGGTCCGCTCACCGATTGTATTGGCGGGACATTGAATGCTCTCTGCCGTTTCTATTCAACACCTATTCTATCAACCGGCATGGAATTACTTCGAGCGATTTCACCGGCCGCTGAATAAAACAAATAATGCCGGGCGTGTACCGTGCGAAAGTAGACAACGTAGACAAAAGCGGAGAAATTGTTTTTCGGAGAATCGAGTGGAAAAAAGGGAGAGAACTCTCTGTCAAACGATTTGCCAAGCGACACCCGGTTCGTTCGAGAGTCGGGTACAAGTATTCCACTCGCACGTTTCAATTTATCTTTGAAGAACTTTGTGCTTTTCGACATTTCAACGTCTTTTTGATCCGATCCCCCCTTTTCGAAGGAATTTAGACGTTTTCACCACACGACTCGCTACATCCGACTTTAATACCGTCGTCTGTTGGTTACAGTTCGGTTCGATTTGTGCTGCGATTGTATCCTTAATACATTCGATGCCGGTTTCGTGATATTACGGGATTCCATTGTTACTATATTTATTTATTAACCATTGCTTTCTCTTGCGTCGATAAATGTAGTGTAAAGCAGGTTGAGTATAAGATCAGAATCAAAGTGATACGGAAGCAATGGCTGCAATATATGAGCTCCGAATTGTTTTTGGCAGTGTAGATATACCTAGTAGTAGTCTATAATCCAACGATATTGCGGGACCGACGTTGCAATGTGTTAATTTATTTTCTTGAAAATTTTACTATTTGATAACGTAGCGTTTTAAGTAGTGGACAACATATAATAGAAAATGGGAAACACAGTTCAGATGATAACTGAAAAGAAACAAAATGTTCTTACAAAAATGATACGCGAAATAAACAGAAATGTATCGTTTAAGTAGAATAGGAAGGTTATTGGTCAGATAAGTAAAAACGACAAGCATAACGCATTCTGTTAAAGATGCCATAAAAAGTATCAATTAGATGTGCAAATTAATTCGGTACCTTTATGTTTGAAGTCTTGAAGATTTCATTCGCCTAAAATCGTGATCTATTTTATTAAAACAGATTTAATAAGTCCCGTGCACTGCAGATTAAACCATGGAAATTATTTCAAGCATCAAAATAACATTTGATTTTTCATAAATATGCATTGAATTTTTCAGAAAGGTCCCGAATTAATTTGTACATCTAATATATTACTTTGTTCCCTTCTAATCTTTGTCTAAAACATTATGTTTTCGAAGAAATTTAGCAATTTTATAACTCTACGAATAATCTCGTAACTTGAAACTAGAGAAACATCAAACCTATATTTTTACATGAACATTATTTGTCATGTTTGCGCGCCGAATTTAGTTCTGAAATACTTTAGAAATACTTCACTCGATATAAATTCAATTTAAATGGTTAATATCGTTTGCTGTATCTTAAATCGTTGAACGAAGATCGAAATAGCTATGCACACGTGTACAGTACTCGCTGGTGTACGATTTGTCCCATAGGATTGGCTGCCAGTGGGTATCCGTAGTTGGACGCCGGTGTACATCGAATGGTCGAGGTCCTCGAAGGCAGGCCTCAATTTCCGTGCGGCGTACGAGTTTATCAAGGACACTTACTGCGGTTATCACACAACGACCAAGCCGGAAGGCGAGGTCAATGGCGGTGACCTGGCCAGTAGCGGCTTAAAGCTCAATCAGTACTATCAGCAGAGGTGCACGTGGATTCTGGAGTCTTCGACGGATCGACAGCTCACTATCGAAGTGAAATCTACCCAGAGCCGTAAGATATCATTCTTTATACTAAATAATTTTTGTTTCACATGAGAAAAATTATTCTAAAAGAATTCGCCTTTAAAATTGATGCAAAAGTTCAACAAAATGGGATAGCTACTGAATGCAATAACTTTTGCAGGTGTTTTTGCTTTTGCTTTTTAGTAGAAATACATTGAGTGTACAAGTTAATTCCAGGACTTTACGAAGTATTCAATTCATATTTGCGGAAAGTCAGATACAATTTTGATACTCGAAGTAATTACCATAATTTAAACTCCATCGTACGCGACTTATAAATTCTATATTAATGTAAGAAATCACGGTTTTAAGTGAATGGAATCTTGAAGAATTCCTACATCAAAGCATCGAATTAATTTGTACCCCTAATATTACTGCCTTCTATTATTTCCGATATGCTTGTGTTATGTCTTAGGCGTACCAATGAATAATTCACTTTTCTTGTTAAATTGAGTATTTTTAACGAAACAAAATATTTATCCTATTTTAAATATAACTACATTAAAATGTAATATTTTATACTATTTTAGAGATTTCTTTCTGAAATATAGCTTACTCCTTTGATAAAATAAATTCATCAACCAAATAAGAATGGTGAATCACTTATTGGTACACCTAATATAAAAGATCACATCACTATCAACAAAATAATAACACGTGCAAAAGATTTATTCACAAATGGTTCGGCCTTAAAATTTTCGAAAACTTTCGGATAATTTTCGTATCCGCCAAATCCGTCAACAACGCTAAACGAAACTTAAAATTAAACAAAATTACAATTAATTTCATAATATTAAGTTTACCAATAAATTTTAATAATCCACCATTCTTATATACGTCGATGAATTTATTACATCAATAGAACAAAATTTCTTTCAAGCATGAGTCCATAGTTTGCGTCAAAAATAATATTAATCTTTACATAATAAAACAAGTTACGATTAAGGCAGGATAAGTACTTGATATTCTTAAAAATAAGCGTAGAAAATTTACCTTAAACAGTGGATTATGCATTAGTACACTTAATATCATGTGACCAAATCGAATCTCATCCAAGTTCCACCCAAGCCATCGAAATCTCCGAATCCCAATCTCTACGAGCCTCCAGCGAAATTCAGGACCGCTGTCAGCGTTTCGGCAGCAAATCAAAGGCACCTACTTACCAGATCCACGCTTTGTCCCTTCCCCGGCTACCCACCACCGAATTCCGTTCAATTCCCGTCTTGGCTACTCTGCTGGAATTTCGATCCGCGCCATTGAGCCTGGCAAGGGTGCGAAGCAAAAAGGACGAAGCCAAAGGGAACGGGGTAAACATAGAAACGAGAAAGAAGGGAAAAGGTCGAGAACGGGTTCTTCCGCAAAAGGAAGGTGGTTGGAAAACGAATGGTGGACAGGACTCGAGATTAAAGAGGCTATTGGACGCGGCAGGACAACGACAGAGAGAAAACCGGTCTTCTCCTAGCACTCTTTAAAGGCACCGACTTCCCTTTTCCCTCGATTTCCTCTTTCTGCCAGGAGTATCTGGTCTTTTCTGGCTCACCTTCCCGCTGTTATCTCTGTTCCTCGCTATATTCACGGCGTGAAACAACGCGGCAAAGGGGCGAAGCTGTTGCAACGAACCACGGCGCTAGAAATGGCTTTCACACACTGGCCCCGACCTCTATGTTTCTATTCCAACTGGCGCAGTTTTCTTTTCTTCGCGAGCAGCCCGCCGCGAATCGTCCACGTTTCGTGAATTTACCGAGACGAGAAAAGGTAACGTTTCCACGTGTAGGTGTGGGCTGTATTTTACATGGTAGGTAAATACGTTCGGCATTACAGATACGTATGCGGGTTGGTTGAAAAGTTTGAAGCACCTTTTATACGCGGAAAATATGGAGATGTGTTCATTTCGAATGGAACGCATAGTATAACGTATGCACTTTTGGGAAGGTTTGCAAATTTTTCTTACGGTGCAATAATTAATCAAGAGTTTGTAATATATTTGTAAAGTGGAAAGTAGCTTAAAGTCGCTGAACTTCAATGGCCTGCAATTTTTAAAGAATTTCATTATTGTCAAAATGATGGCTTAAACCCCCCCATAATTTCGCATAGGCTACAACATATTTAAATTTGAATAAAATCCCAGACATCGAGGGCAAAAAGTGATCGATTTAGCGTAGAATGACTCGTACGTCTTGGCAAGTAGAATGGGATCCTATATAGTCAGACGTGGACATCAAGTTAATATAGATCAACTTCTTCATACTGCACCTATGAAATAAAACTTGTAAGCCCTCATTGTAGGTATATTTATGAAATATGTGCGTCTGATTATACACGTTCTCACGTTAATCATTTCGCTAGACACGACTCCTATTTTATTTACCTAGGTAGAGTTCCTGCTTCATTGTCTGACCACATGCAAGTCACATTCTACTTACTCAAGCAGTTGAAGGTGAAAAAAGAAGCAGATAAACTAAAAAGTGAAGAAAATTATAATTACGTCCAAGTATTGAATAAAACTGTATGTAGATTCGTCTTGAGGATGAACATTTTTTTAATCCTACAAGATTTAACGATTGTTTTATCAGTTTGCTTGTCGAAAAGCGGCGTCACGGAGCTGCTATCTAGAAACTACTTTCCGTGCTCTTGTTTGCGATCAACCTCGCCGGCCGATCAACTTCGGAAACGCCGGATTAGAAAGCAATTTGCTCCGTTTTATGGCCGAACGCCAGCCAGTCAAACCGCGATGCTAGCGATATTTCTAGATTACTGCTGAATTGGCAAATAAAGTAATGATCCCTTTTCAAGACAGTCTATGTGTTTCTATGTTTACATACACACACATGTGAGCAAATAGTATTAAAGTGTTACTTGTCGATAGGTAAGGTCTTCTAATATCTTGCAATACTGGTAGATGAAAATAATGAAACGGTATAACGAGAGAACATGATCAAAATAGCTAATGGAATGAAAAAACTAGGGAAAATATACCTAATAATTAGACTACGGATGTTTATGTATTTATGAGGAATTTATTTTATTTATAATACCCCACGTAATATGCAAAGGTATATAAAATATCTAAAGTAAAATAGAAATGATGAAAGTTGGGGAATAAAATAAACCACTGTTTTGGATCCAGTTTTTCTAGATACGTTTATAAAAATGCAAAATTGCATAAACATCCGCAGTCTAGAAATAATTATAGTAACTGAGTCGCTATCGCAGTGAAAGTTTCGTGACGTTGAAATATTGAACTGGTGGAAAAGTAACACAATTTTTGCGGATATGAAAGTACACTGATT
The DNA here is from genome assembly GCA_028830335.1 of Eucera pruinosa. Lineage (NCBI taxonomy): Eukaryota > Metazoa > Arthropoda > Insecta > Hymenoptera > Apidae > Eucera > Eucera pruinosa. The sequence goes on along the minus strand of JAMYCR010000004.1, from coordinate 12,641,357 downwards.
TATCAGAGTATCATTCCTTTTTTAAGATAGCTTTGCGTTGACTAACACCGTTATATAATTTATATATTGGTTTTTTTATAGTATACTTCTAATCCAACGTTTCGAGAGTTTCTCAATGCCGTTTTCATAAAAATTTGGCCAAATTATTATTTTCCCACCAACCCAATACGATTCTATGCCTTTGGCAAAGGAAATTTCAATCGACAAAATTCCTCAAAGTGTTTATACCAGCTAAATGTAATAGTGACAAGACCTGTATTAGATTTCCGGTAATTCGATATCGCAGAAAAATTCCCAAACTCCAATCAATTCGTCAATCAAAAAGGAAAAATCTTTTCGTCCGCAAAAGCGAAAACCACGAAAAAATACTATTCACGATTTGCATGCACCAAGAGTTGAATTTTGTTCAACCACTGATATTCAAAAGTTTGATGAAAATTATTGAAAAGGATCGCGAAATATGGACATACGTGTGAAAACCAAAAAACGAGAAATTGTTCCATCGTTCTCGATTGAATTTATCATTCGTGAAATATAAAAACAACAGAAACTATAATGAGACATAAAACATGATGGTAGACCACACATTTTCTATGTACGAACATTACTTTTTACGCAGTCACAGTATTCATTTATTTCTGGTTTACAGCGGTGATGCAAAACAGTTTCACCATTCGTAAGCGGCGGAGAGACGAGAAATCGTTGAGCCGTGAATAACAATAAAAAAATCATCGCATGGAGAAATGCGAGCGCGAAAATTATACAGTCTCGAATACGTTGGCAAACCCATCGCCTCCAATTATTCGCTTCTCTCGATGATTACTGCGACATCAATGGCCGAAACGGGTCCTTTTCACCCACGCGTCAAATGTTGTATCCGCGGCAATTAATTGTGAAACGACCTCTCTTAATTGGTTGTTTGGGAACACCGATATGTTTCGCTTCTGACTCGTATGGTCACATGCAAATACCAATCTTCTCGATTAGACTCGATAACAATGCGGTAAATTAATTTATTAGATACAGGATTATTATTTTTATTTAATTAATTAAATTACGTCGCGAAGTTGTGTTCCTTACCCTTCGAATAGTGGAATTTTGTTTTGAAAATTGATATCCGTTTACATTTATATATAAATTACATACATACATTAATACAAAAATTGTAAGCTCCAAAGTGATTAAAATAAGCGGACTCCACTGTATCTATATAAGTAATGAATATCTGTCCAATTTCTGATGATTAGGGTACAATTTTTTAGGCAAAATTAAAAGTTTCCAACGCATTTAGGGAAATGGAATCTTGATACAGATTTGTGTTATCCCCTAAAAATGAACATCGTCGAAAGCCAGCACTGCTTTTACATCAGCTCTGTAAAAAAGAAGACAGCAACATAGTACACAATAATCTTTATAATTTCCGTACTTCGTAGTTCCCCAAACATCCATAAGTTCCCCGTTGCCCAAAAAATGCATGATATTCAAAATTCTCGTATCTTCCCTTCTTTCCTGATTCTTTATTTCTACCCTTTTTCTTATTTTAGGTCCTTGTACCGCCTGGAATCTGACGATACACGAATACAGCAGGAATGGCGATCCAGCAGGACCGAGATTGCAGACATTCTGTTCGAGAGACACACACAAAAATATCACCCTCCCATGGAAGACGAACACCGTAGTGGTTAGGTGAGTCTCGACTTTCTACGTTCGAAAGACCGATTAACCGGAAGCTGAAGGGAACTTCATCCATCCGCGCCAACTAACGACAGTTCCGCGACACTTTCTGCACGGAGATTATGACACCGCGGCCTGAATTATAGGGGCAATTTATATGGCGCGTGGGTTGCTTTGTGCGGATACGGCGGCAACTTAAAAATCGATTGCCCGGAAAGATTTATCCCACGCCAAAGGGGGAATCGTTCGAATAAATTGTGCGGAGATTACATTTGTCACGGTTGTGTATCGATACAACGTTTCCTGAACGGTGAGACCGCGAAAAGAAATTCTTAGATGTTTCTCGTATAAGTCTGTTGAAAGGTCATTTTGCTTTCCATGAAATATATGAAATTGTGCTCGGGTTTGCCTTTGGTAAAGAACGAGTTAGAAATAGCAAAATATTACCTTTGGAAAAATGTAGCTCTGTTGCAAATGCGCCAAAAGAATTGTTTCTACGATCACATTTCTTTATTCGTCTTTTACATACACTTATTTATGGTTATTTGGTTGATGCGTAAATTCGTATCGCTTTCTTCTACTTCCTTTGGTTTTCCTTGGCTATTTATCAAAATATAGATAGAATGTCATTAAAAATGTATATCATTAGTAGACTGTGGATTTTTATGCAAATTCGTACTTTTTTAGACACAATTAACTCTTTGATTGCTATTCGTGCTTGTAGACGATCAAAATATTCGCGCATAGCGCATTATTTATGACTTTTGACGAACTATTTTCGTAGGCAATTAAAAGAACTATTGGCATCTTCGAGCACTTGAAATTCTTCGTTATCCGAAGAATAGGAAAATATTGGAAGAATAATATAAATTTAACGCAATGCAGTTCAGTATTTTGACGACTTCTGTATATTCTTCGATTAAAATATTTGTAAGATCTTGAATCATTTAATTGATTGCCCATCAATTCTTGATCAAATCAATTTTAAAGTGCCTAGAACTTCGCGTAACACAGATCAGTTCAGTATTAATTTTAATAAACTGTATTACTAGAATTGCGAGAACAGCTAATGAGTTTAACAGACACTTAAATTTCTTCCGCGGTAATGTTCATTCTTTCAAAGTCTCCTGCGTCTCAACTCTCATATTACGAAACAATTAATAACCCCTTCCTTCTATCTTTGTAAGTATTCTCGGAACGTTTACGTTAATTTCATTCGATCTAAAAGGACTGAATTGCGGGTAAAATAAATAAATACGTGATTAAAAATCTGTCGTAGCGAAAGGATTAAAGAAATGGAACTTTGGTAGAGATTTGTTTCGCTTTCTGACTAAAATGTAATCCGCTTATTATGATCACTTTGGGACTTGCAATTTTCGATAAGAATAGCCGACTAATAACATTATCCGTGATTATAATAGCCGGATTCCACTTTAGAACAATTTGTGCTTTACTTCGAATATTTTATATATTTTTGCATTCTAGCACATTCTCGCACCCCTATCTTTCTCTACACTTAATTTTTCATTTAATGGAAATTCCAGTTAATTATTTATTTGTTCACAGATTACAAGCTCTGGGAAGAACCGCTCCGGAATACACAATGAAATGGAGGAGCCAAACAGTGATCGCAAACACGCACAAGAGCGGGCCATCGCCTGCTCCAAATCACGTGCCGGATTCCTCAACCGGAAACGAACCGCAGGAAACGCGAATCCTAATTCTGTTCGCGATACTCCTCGCTTATGTGACCGGCTGTTGAATGTGCCAACTCTACACACCGTATCCATACACGTTCCTGTTCACAATGAGAGAAACTATTGCGAATGAGCCTAACATTTCCAATTATACGTGTACACAACACAGACTAAGTACCATATTCAAGATGCTCGTGTTTCCTTCAGGTATGTTAAATAACATTTTGTTCTAAAACAAGGAAAATATTGGGAAGTTTAAAGGTGGAATATTTTGTAGTGGGCTAAATGGTGGAGTTATAAAAAGTAACTTATTATGGAAGCATAAAAAGTTTCTAGCTGGTTTGATGGAATATTACATTTAACTTTGCGGAGTTGCCTAAAAGTTGAAAACCTACTACGCAATTTTGATGAAACACTGAAAACAGTTTTCCTACCCCAAAATCAACTCGCCTTTTAACGAACGAACTGTACTTCGTCGTATTTAAAACTAGTTTTAAAATACGCAAGTGTCGCAGTTGAATGAAATTTGTTTTAAACAAAAGTATGACGATTAATTGATGAAAGTAGAAAGTACCAATCCTTCGCAATTTGTTTCTTTTCCTTTTGCATAAAATATAATTTATCGTTGAGTGAAGTGAAAGTGAGTAATTAGGGGGAGGGGGGGGTGGTAATGAGGATTAATTCGTGCAGAATTGAACACGGGCACGAGCATCTAATATTAGTCGGAGAACAAGAGAATTCCAAAACGATTTAATCGATGTTTCCCGTGGTATTTTTCGACCGTCAATGTTTTAACGCGATGAACGTGTATCTCGATATAATCCCATGTCGACGGTTGTTGACGAAGCTAAAATTTCATCTGACAAATTGACGCCAGGCTGCCGTTGCAGATACCTAATCGACAAAGAACGGTACATACACCATGAAATCGAATTTTGGAATTCAACGCTCTAGTCAAATTATACATAAAAATATAAATATAATTATAAATATATATAAAATTAAAAGCGATTCAGTGAAAAAGCGAAATCAGAGAGAGAAATATATATATACCAAAAATCACTCGGTGTATACCACTCGTTTTAACTATAAGAGTCTAATAGAGTGTGTACATATTATACATATACATATGCATATACATAAATCTATATACAGGATGGGGCCTTTACAAAGAAACATTCAAATATATTTTCTACATTAAAATCCTAAATATTACAGTCAACAATCATTAACCCTTTGGTTACGAAGCTCTTCAGATGTGAAAGTTCCCAATAGACGGCTATGAGAAATTAATAAAATCTTGCTTATTGTCGTAGCTACAGTAATTACATGAACATGATAAGTACCTATATGTGTCCCTTTCGAGCACTGATAATTTTTACATTTGTCAAGAGTATAAACTGAAGTATAAACTAATTTGCTAAACACACATATGCATCCACAGAACTCGAGGGACTAAGATTGCCTTTGCCGCATTAAAATTATATCTGGCTAAAAGTTTGCGTTACTAATTAAAGTTGCTTTCCTTACAACCTAACAGTATAATAACATTAAAACGTTCCTTTCTTAATTTTTTAATTCCCGTAGTCTCATTTCGAAATTCTGCCGTAAGGAAGGATACAGTATTTATTTTTAATATACTAATAATATTTTTGTCGCTGTATCAGTGTTTTTTTTCTGAAATCCTTAAGAATATATAAAAATTCAGTATCTGTAAAATTGATTAACGCAAAAAGCTTTTGCAAAGCCAAATTTCACAGAATTTTTGTTTCGTATTGGTTCGAAGTTAATAGAATTAAATGAAAATATTTTACCTTCTATTTTTGATGTTGGTATGGATATATTGAATGTTTCTTTTTAAATATCCCCTCCTGGGAATGCATATAAATATAGCGAGTTACGAGAAGAAAACAGAAAGAAAAAACGCGATGCACGGATTTGAAGTAGCGAGTAGGGATTGCAAAATTACCAATTGTTGCCGTTATCGGTAATACCGGTCGTAAACAAACAATATTTTGTTGGTTTTTGGTAGCAATATTCTATAGATAAAATTAATGTTTTATTAAAATAAAAACAGATATTACACAGGAAACGTCATTTCTTAATTCATGGCTGTTGATTAACGTTTATACAAAAAATACCACAAGAAGAAAATTTGAATTTGACATTATTTAAAAGAAAGAATTTTTTCCAACAAATCTTTTATTATATTATAAGCCATAAAAGAAAATAATTGTACTTAGTTTATGTAATTTTTAAGTTATTACAATGTGCTGGAAAAATGCATAAATTATCTAATTTCATGTCATCTGGAAGTGATCGAATTTTTTTACATAATGAGACCTCAAACAGATAATGTTCTTTCAGAGGAAACTTTTGTAGACTTTATATTTACAATTAGTAAATGATTGTAAGTTAGATCTAAATAATTTCGTCGAACGTTACTATTACTAATCATTTTTATTTTATTTCGCATCTTCTGAGAAATATTGTTACTGTTATCTTGTGTACCAGTTTTCTGCAATGAGATTGTTCCTCAATCATCTAATGAAGACCTTCTTTTAAGGAAGATGCATTTATTAAATCTTCTCTAGCGTGTATGGCAACTTCATCGCCATTATTGCTAAGGCATTAAAATTTTTATTCCTTTCATGCAATCACTCTACCGTCTTTATAACTAATCTGGTGTTACGTTAATAAATTATGTTCATAATCATAATTGACGATGTAGATGTAGCTGTAGCTTATCAGTATCATCAGAAATTATTAACAACAATACCAAAGTGCAAAATACAGACGAGATACAGAATAGACTTATCATTCGATGCAGTTTTCTTTCACACAATTTTGAAACCTCAAGACCCCATTACCATTTCAATTTTACCTTTTCGATTGCGTGAAATTTATTGCTTTTACATTTTGCATATTAAAATACTTGAGATGCGTTTACATTCGTTTTCAGATAATAAAAAGGAAGATATTCTTACGAAAATTCTGATTTTTTTAAACATTCGTATTTCAGACCATGTGACACGAAATTTCATAAGATAATAGATCTATTTTGTACCTCGTCTGTGTGCACATTTTCTTAACACATTGCGTACAGCGCTCTGCTCGCCTAATGTGTTTCCAAAGCCCGAAAATTTTTGAGCGCTCCAGAAAAAAATGAATTAATTATGAGTGTCTATTGACTGGTATTCGTTGGCTAACAATGTTCATTCATTGGTGAAATCAATATTTTTGGCTTTCTAATTTAATTACATATACATCCTACTTCTTTTAAGTTTCTTTCTATACCTTATATGAAAGTTCAGGCTTTAAAGAATCGACTTTGAATCATCAGAATACTCATTAACCCTTTCACGACGACTTCGGTATGGCTTATCAATTTAAACTCGAGCTACTAAAATATCTCAAACATTGTTTCATTTATACCATTAAGGAAGCAAATTGTCATTCTTTCTTTGATGATTGAATACCCAGCACAGAATTTAATCTTATGTTGTATTTTTACCTCCTAGCGTCCGTCGCCAAAGGGTTAATGCTATTAAACTCTGAAATTCGACATATAGAGTCAACGATTTCCTTAATAGTTCATTCATTGGTCCATCGAGCCTACGAGATATCTCGTGACCCGTACGCAATGTGTTAACAAACCGATAATACCGGTAACGGCGTCACCAGTAATGCAATCCCTAGTAGCGAGAACCACGCGTCACCTCTCTCACGCAAATGCCAAAGTAAACGTGTAAGAAGAAGTTCTATATATTAACGATTCTTGTACATACGTGGATAGCACAGGTAGGATTTGTACAGAGTATCACGAACTATACTAAGACGTCGACATTACTGTAAATTACGCGATAATCTATCGTAAACGTGGCGCGAGTCCGCGAAGGGAGACAGATTGTATTTTAACGAACGAGCTTCGAGTGCCCGGGGCACACTTCGATTAATTGTTAACACGTTCCGGAAGTTCATCCAAATCTCTTCTTCCTCTCTCTCTCTCTCTCTCTTCTTCTTCCTCTCTCTCTCTCTTTCTCTCTCTCTCTCTTTCTCTCTCATGAAAGAGTTACTCTTAATATAAGGAAATTCTTCTTTCAAAGAAATAAAGTTCTTCTTCCTTTGAAGAATTTTTATAATGGAGAAGTTATTTTGATCCACTTCCGGAAACGCGATTGATTGTTAGGCTAAGACGGAAATAAGGACTAGAAGACGTGAATGTTTAATAAACGTATCGACTAAAAAAAAAAGAAATATTAAACGACAGACACGCTGATATGATATATGAAAATGAATACCACAGGTTTGCATAAATTTTATAGCGCCGCTGTATTGCTACTATTATTTGTACAGAATGTTACGAGCAATACTTTTTGTTTCGCGAGCTGCTGCTACTGAATAACAATCTGTGTTGTAGTTTACGACCAGAGTACGATGGATTGTATTGTTAATTTTATGCGACCCTTTGTAATATATGATAATATGAAATGTATCATTTTGCGGCGGAACAATGCAGTTACGTTACCAGAGACTTTAATGGCTGTTAAAACTTCTGATTAAACCGTGACTCGCGTGTACACAATGCTCGCGTTACACAGGATTCATCATTATGAACCTTCGACGTTATTAATAACATTAATATTAATACTCTCATTAATATTTCTGTTATGCTCGAATAAATAGATACAACTGTATAATTTATTATTCGACTTTCTTTAAGTAAATAGAATGTGTTTCGTGCAACAGATAAAGATAAAATCGATAACGATAATAATTTTAAAAGTTTTGATATGTTGATTTGCATTAGCAGATAGAAAGACTGAACTTTATTACTATATCTGTGTAGTTTTTATATCACAAGAAGGCTGGTAATGATCGAAACGAATAATTGAAGAAGTTGAAAAATGTTAAGGTTTGTATAATAAACGATCAGGCTCGAATAAAAAAAGATATTCGGGAGTCTCTTTTCTGCAACCTCGTCGAAACAGAGATGAAAGTCGCAATGTGTAATTAATCAACACCGTACTAAAAAATAAAAGAAAAAAAAAAAAAAAAAAAATGGTGACACTCTATGCAAAATAACGAAAAAGAACAAAGAGACGCACACCTTTTAATAACTATTGTAATTTACGTCGGAAAGAAGAGAAGCATGTGATTTAAGTGGCTTGTGTTTGAAATCGGTGAACCGTTTCTCGACGCAGAGATTCGTTCCGTTGTTCGTTCTAAAAAGAATGCACGAAATGAGAAGTGAAATTAGGAGTGAACCGTTCCTTTCTAAGATTACTCGATCACGTCCTCACAACGATTATAATGCGATCTGTTCCTTGAATGAATGTACCGGTTTTGCACAAGACACGTCTAACTTACGAAGAAAAGATACATGTTACATGTATGTACTAGTCGCGTATACTTAAGTCACAATAAATAGTCAATTGTTTCATATAAAGTACGAATAAAATAAAACAGAAACCACACTACATTGTGATTTTTCACCTGGATAATATTTTTATCCTGGCGATTCGAAGAACTACAAAAAATAGTACTGGGACTATCCGGATAATCGAATATCGAAATATGCGAATATTCGGATAATGACGTAATGGATTATTCGTAATCCGGAGTTCGAATATCCGAAGTTATTTCCCCCCAAAAAAATCCCCAATTCCTAAAAAAGAAAATTCACAGATTCAAATACACGTGAAAGGATGAATAAACAGTAAAGTGAATTTGATAAAAAAAGGACGATTTATTCACATACAAGTTTGAATACAATCTACATACGTATTTATACATCCTACGGTCGAAAGATGAAACATGTACATCTACATAGGTAACACGTCTGCGATTTGTTTTCTTCAGATGCACGGTGCGAAGGTGTTAAATAACAATATTCGCTAATATTCCATAAGATTGGCACAAAAAGAAATACGACTTTCCGAGTTGCGATAATTATTGTACTCTCAACACGTACGAGTTACGGAGGGTGAATAACATCCAACGAAATGTCTGCGTATATACAATACACCTAATTTGGCTATTAAAAAAGGTAATGATCAACATACAATATATTCATATACATATATGTATAAATGTTTATAGACAGGGACGTTGCGTTAGTGGAAAATAAACTTTAACAAATCGGAAAACGTAACTCTATGAATTGCACACACACGATGCTCGTAGCTTTTGGTGCATATTCTAACAGCTCCTATAGATTTCCATTCAACATACTTCAGATACAACGATTATCTTAATTTACATCTATGCGTTCGGAACTAAACAACAATATTTATTGACATTGATTCCCTATAAATATCTACGAGCAATCACATGGAAATTTGTTACACATCGTTCGAGCGATTATCGTAATCGTGTATTGATTTTCCTCGTGTCACTATAAATCATACGATTTAATTATTTAGTATTCTGTCCTTTGCTTTCTATTGCTTCACGACTTCATGAGGTACTAACGCTCACTCTATTTAAGAATCCGTCAATTTATTTCTTTTTCTTCGAATGTTTAACAAGTATTAAAATTTTGTATAATTCATCTTTTAAGAAAGTGCATCTTAATTTTTCTAAAAAATTTCCTTTACGTTGAAATGTTTCTACGCACACTGTATTTACAAATCTGTGCGTATCTATTTTTTGTTTTGTTTTTAGATAACAAGATGCAATAATGGAATTAAAATTGAAAATTCTGCATATGTTCTTTTAAAAGAAAATGAGTTAAAACATTTGGAAGGTGTATGCATTATAAAGTATCTCTACTTTACAAACTTAAACATCTATAAACACAACCATGAAACAAGTGTGCTGCTAATGTATAGAATCAAACAATCGAGAATATTTATTTTACATACGTAAATCCATTTGATGGATAGAAATCATCGTCAACATTCTTTAAGAGCTTGTTTTAAACAAGTCGCGAAAGTATTCGAATCTCGAGAAGAGTTTTCGATGTGTTCTACAATTTTTAGCAACATACTTTCATACACGCGCCTTTGGCTACTTTCATTTGTGTAACCATAAAAGTCATCATTATCATGCTATCTTTTTATTTAAGACAAAGTTCCTCACGATTAGTTTTAAATAACACGTACCCTACAGAAATTATTTCCACGAAATCAAATGACTAATTTAGTAGAATTTTAAAAATGTTAATCAATTGTTTAACCAATGCAACTCTTCACGGGATTTTCCATTTAAAAACAAGAAACACAAAAAAGTTAACGGTATCGTTAATAAGTTCTTTACTATCCTAAGTAAACGACTTTCTTCGAAATTAGGAACAAAACCGTACAAATGCTTCGTGTTACTCTCATAGTACTCTCCCGGTGTCTTTAAATGCTTCTTAAGAACACACAAACTTATCCATTAAATATCATCGTTAGAGTATCAAATTGAGATTCCTGTGTGTGTATGTGTGTTTGTGTATATCATGTATTTGTGATTAAAAATGAAATTCTCAAGTACACTTATCTTACATTTACGTCGGCACGTTGTGTAAAAACACGGATGCAGAATTTAGGAGGCCTAGCCGCTGCTTCTGCTTTCGTTGCTCCGTCATCTGATTTAAAAAGAAGTAGAAAATAACGCTTAAAATTAATAATAGGGATGAGATACTTGAAACCTTGAAATTTAGAAAGCTTCGAATTCTCGAAACTCGAAACTTTCTTCTACTTTTATGATTCGAAACTTTCGAAAGTTTCGTTTAATTAGATTCAATAAATCCTTTGGTTTCCTAAAAGAGATTTCAAAAAATTTCATGTTTCGAGGATTTTGAGACATCAATGTTTCGGATTCGAATTTTGCGAATCTAAAAATTAGGTTTCGATCCACCTCTAATTAATATCAATCAAAGAATCGACAAGTAAAACGGTAAGAGTCCAATCTACCTTTTTTCCCAGAAAACGAAGAACAAAATTTCACGTTTCACGTCAATTTCCGACACATTATTTGAGAGATCGATATTATTTAGTACACTATAAACGACACCATTAGCGTGAAATTTACTTCGAATGAACTCCAAATCGCTTTCCTAACTATTCTACTAAAATACCACTCGAAAGATTCTCAACTATAATTTACCTGATCGCGAAGCTCCGTAAGTTGTTGAGACAAACATTTCACTAGCTGTTGCGTGGACTCTAATTGAGATTGTAAGCTTCTTAATTCTACTTGTTCCCCTTCTCCCTCGTCAGCTGCCAATGATTTGGCTCGTAATCTCGGGAACCAATCAAGGTTTCGATCCTGTAAAAAGTACACAGAGCTTAAAAGTTTAAGCACGATTCAATTTTTTGAAGCTCTATGGACTATTACCTTAACCATGGCGTAAACGTAAGACTCAGGCCCTGTGAATTCTGTGGGATCTTTCACTTTTACTAGAACAATGAAGTAGAGATAATGCCACATGTTATGCTCGTGTTTTACGTGTTCTTCGAACGACACCGTCTTGTTGTCAAAGGACGACCTATTCAATCCTGTAATCGAAGATATCAAATATCAGATATTATTCGACTGCGGATTTTTACAGAAAGAATGTCAAGAGATCGAACCTAAGCGGAGATTTAATTTATATTGTAGGTACATGTCAGCGTTACCTATATGTATTATGAAAGTTATAAAAGATATTTTAATTATCTTTTCCGTATTTCAACATACATAGTATTAGGTGTACCAATGAATAATTTATTTTTTCCAGTAAAATATATAGAGGCGATTAGTTGAGTCGATCATGCGCATCACCTATTACACATTAGAATATAAAATCAGGATTTCTTAGAGGGCACTGGCTGAAGCGAGCAAACGATTCCCTTTTTCCCTGTGTCGTTTCAGCTTGCCGGTAATGCGTTAACATTTAGTACGCGTGTAGTGCTCACCAGCTCCGCGTAGTATTTACTTACGCGCAACGCGAAGTCCGCGAGAGATTTCAACGCCCTCGTAAGAAAATCGCGCAGCGATTTCAACGCTGGGTTAGACATGTGCGTCTAATTTATCAATACAGCAACTAAGTATATGTAATTCCGGTGTAAGTACACGGTAGAAAATATAAATATAACAATAATTTCAATTCTCTTACTCGCTTGGTACACCTAATATATTTGCATAAACATCCGCAATCTAGATATTACAATTCAACAAACATAATATATCGAAACAAGTGATGACTTACCGCAAATGAAGCAAGTATTCTTCAAGATCAACTCCTTTTGTTGCTTCTCTGACCTTAGATCGGCGAATGTGTCGATGATAACACCAAAAATGAGATTCAGAACGATAATTATCACGATGAAGAAGAATAGTAAATCGTATACGACTCTAGCAACAAACAAAGGCTCCTGAAATCAAATTAACGTCAAGGTTAATGTAAGATTAATATTAACTATAGCGCATTCTCGTAGTTTTGCTTCTACTTACGGTACTGGATGGTGCCCGTAGAATATCTCCAATCCCCCCGCCATTTCTTAAACCTTGATTCAGAGTCGTAACAATGCACATAACTAAAGAATCGCATGCTCGTTCCTTCAGTTCTCCGCCAACGTTAACTAGATCTACTTCACTGTCTTGCTCATTGACTGTGTAATCATCAAAATAATATAATTGTATTCAATGATACTTACAGTATTAAGTGTACAAATTAATTTTTATCCTTTAGGATTTTCGATAATATCAAAAATTTTCAACATTTTCACATTTATACAGTAAATTCGTTACTTGGAAAATAATAAAGTAGCAATTTCGAATTGATAAAGATATCAAGAGTTTAAAAATAAAGGATCTGAATTAATTTGTACCCTTAATAATATTAATTCGTATGATTACTCTATGGGAAAAAATACCTTCGCGAGCGTATCGGGAAACTGTTTCCGTTGCTTCGCATTTTTCATTATCGGCAACGTTACAAGTCCCTGTACTTCCTTCCGTGTTTGATGCTGTTAATATAAATAAAAAGCCAATATTTGCGCGATCCCGAAGATAATTATAAAGTATAAAATTAGAGTCTGTACGTACACACGCGATCCTCATCAACGGTCACCAGGAAATCGTCTTTGAAGAACATAAAACCGATAATAGAGAACATGTAAACTAAAATTAATGCCAATACAGCAGTGAGTATAATGGATCTTCCGTTCCTTGTGACAGATCTTATTACATTGAGCAACGTTTCTTCGCGATACACTACGTCGAAAAGCTACAAAATTGAAAATATAATATCTTCTTGTATTTTCACGTCGGGTGCTTTAACCCTTTGCCGACGGAACAAAATGATATTTAATAAATTCTCGTACAATTATTAATTCTTTGAGGTCAGAACTTAACGCTAGATTTACGGAGCGCGTCAATTTGGCGGATTCCAAATTTTCTGCTTAATGTTACAAAGATGATGAGTATTATTTTTCAGCAGTTCATGTTCAATTTAATTCTTTTAATTATATGAATACGTATTCTATTTCACCTTCTACCCCCTCAATCTTCTAATATCGAATATTTATGTGCATTATACTTATTTTTCCAGAAGTCTGTCAAATTGTACAATTAATGTTCGTAAACCTAGTGTTAAAGAATCCTTGCTATCAAAATTAGCGTTGTCCAAAAAGTCAAGAAAAATTAGGCGGCTATTTGAGACACCCGTCCGCAAAGGGTTAATATTCATTTCAATACTTACTAGAACTGAGTAGAAAAATGGATGCATACAAATGCCAAGAACGCAAAATATGAGATACGATATATGATACAAAATTTCAACGTTCGTCACTATTTGCTCTAAGCTCTTCGTCAAAGTGCCCTGATTGCCTATAATACTTATAAGATGTACAACTTTTAATACAACCTGAAAAATATATTTATTATGTAGAGTCATATTGCTGCGATTTATATTTTTTAGCCCCTCTTTGGACTTCCAACTTTAGTTCCGTAATTTAGTCTTTATTTAAGTTAATTATTGCTTGCAAAGTAATTTACGTTAAAGTTACGAGTCCCATAATCCGAAGAAGGGCTAAATACACTAGCAGTCTAAATTTACCGTAACAAAACCGAGTAACCATAACGTTGGTTCCGGTCCTATGGAAAAAATCAATCGCAATATCGTTGAAGCTACCAGAGTTCGTATACCGGATTCTCGTGGTAGCGTAATGACAATAACAGCTGATGAAAGCATTACCGTCCAAATAAGAGCGGACAAATGTGAGCTTAGTTCTAAAATACAAAAAGAAATAAACGTTCTTATATTTCGATCGTATAAAAACCTAAAACAACCGGCGACTAAATTATACTTATTTATACCAAAGATATAAAGATGACGAACCATTGAAAGAAAATATCTTTACTCATATATTATATAGAAAATCACGGAATGTTCCCAAAAATTGATATATTTTTTATGGTAAGCTTCTTTACTCGTTACTTTAACCACCTTTGGTAATTCGTGGGTTGAAAAAAGGAAAACACTTACTAGGCACAGAATCCACAAATGGGTAGAAGAAAGCTACGATAAGATTTATTAGTACTGCACAGTTGAATAAAATATTACTCCAAAGTGACATGTAACTGCTCATCCAAAATAGTACTGGTTGTCCTAAAGGAATAGTATAAGATAGTGGAAGTACATAAATATATGTACTCAAAATATTATAAATAAACATGATTCTGAAGAATTATACCTCTAAGTTTCTTTTGCCATTTCATTTCATTAAACATATCTTCAGTCCTCTCGAAGAAGTCCGAAACTTTTGATCCCTGGTCGTCGCGTTCCGTAGTATGCAATACTTTAATCTTCGTGTCTAAAGTAATAAGTTCACAAATTTCAGGAATGGGAAACACAATTTGTTCCAATGTTCTGTCGTGTCTAACAATCTGTAAATTAAAAATCGTAAAAGATATGTAAACACTAGAGATTATTACGCGAATAGAAATTTAAATATTCTACCTCAATTTGCGCTGTATGAGTTGCATAATACTGCAACGCTTTGTTAATTTTCGGGTCCGCGTTATTTTGTTCGGATGGTTTTAACATCGACGCTAATTCTTTATTGTGTTGTGCTAATTGATGGCATAAGATGTAAATATTGTGTCCGACCTAAAATGATAATCAATTGCAAATAATTATATTATATTTTATTTCAATTAAAATTTATTCGCTGATTTTATCTGCTTCATCCAGGCTGAAAGTGTTATTATTAAACTACGGATATTTATGCATTTATGACAATTTTACCCCTTCTTCGAATTATGGAGGCTGCAGTGGTCCATACAAATTCAAACTAAACACGTTTTAGAGGATGTTTTCAATTATTTATATAATTAATTTTTAATGCTACAAAGCAATTAATTTGCACTTATTAAATTATTAGTAGAATTAAAAAGAAAGCTAAACTATGGAAGTAAAATTGAAAATCTACAGAAGGGTTAAATGTACAAGAAAGCATAAAATGCACACAATATGCAAAAATATACAAAGTATCAAAAGTGAAGCGTACGTTATAATATTGAAAGGGTAAACTTAATAAGTATTTAACGTCAATTTTTTCATTCGCCTACATAAAAAAATGAATCTGCCTAAAGATTCGCAGTCTAGTTATTATTCTAAATTTAATATTGTAAATATGTTACTTCTTTGGGTGACACTCCTTCTTCGCCATCCGTGGAAGAATCATCCACGTCGCCATCGTCGTCCAAAGCTTCTTGATGGAATGCTCGACACGCGACGTCAACTAATTGTTTCGGATTCATATTATACAGAATTCTTTCCGCATTTTCGCTATCTCCCCTACTTTCCATTATAGCGAGTAACAATTTGCTAGCATTATTCTTCAACTCCAATACTAGATCCATCCTAGTTTTTCCGAGTGGATTGATATCGTTCAAAATCAAAGCAGTTATTATGTCCAATCCATTAGATTCGTGGGTCGCAATACAATTCTGGTTATCGTGACATGGTCCCTGACAGTACTCCGTCAATGTTTCCAAAGTCTGATTAATCAATGCAACGTTATGCTCGTTTATGTACAATCCTAGCAAACCTAATCCACCTGTCGTTGAACCACAAATGCAGTCCAAGAACATGAGCGTCTCGGATACCAAATTAAAATTCGTTTTGTTATTTTGATTACGTAGGAAATTCTATAAAAAATAAAATGAATAGTTGTGCATTGTTCGATTATCGAAATATTAAAAACAATATTAGATTGTTACATAATAAATGCGATATCAGCCCTGTTTTAAAATCGTAAAACATTTAACAATTTACTTGCACAATCGCGATGGTAGAAATATAGTAATTCGGTTGGTTCTCACTGTGATTGAAACTTTTCATTTGAACATGCAAGTTATGCGAGTTATTGAATCCTTTTTACCGTAAAAGTTACATTTATTATAGAACAACCTAATGTTAAAATCAAAGACAATTACCTGTAAATCGCGATTGTGATTCTCGCATAGTAATTGTAAGAATCGTAAAATTGGTTGCATTACTAAAACTTTCGTACTCAGTTGAGTTTCATCCCTTTCAGCACCAGTTGTTCCGGTCCGATGCCTTTCCAATTTCTCGGCTATCATATCCTCTAACGCGCTTCCAAGAGCTGCGTTGGTGGTTGCATCCTCACCGGAAGCAAGATTACGAACATTCGCGTAAGCTTGCACCGTGGAAGATGCAGCCTGATTTAATTCTTCTCGCAATTCGTCCGTTATTACTATTCCATTAGGTTTTCCTACGTGTAACGAAATTACTGTAAGCAAATATAAATTGAAAGTAATTAGAATATTCTCCGATTATACCTGAAGCACGTTTCCTTGATATCTTTTCTATTTCCTTGTTCTGCTCCTTGTCTTCGTGAGCTTTCGCTGCTATATCAGAGGTATTTACTGTAACGGTGGATTTAATTTCCTGTTGGGCATCTTTCATTTTATCGTAAAATACCTGAAGATTTTATATTTTATTTTAAACTATCTGCGTGTTTTAAATCACAAGGGATAGTAATAGTATACATAATATAATATGCTATACGGGGTGGACCAATAATAATTAGTATTTTCAATGTGCTCGGAAATTACAAATACGGTGGAACTCCATTTATCTGAAGTCAATAGGGAATAAATAGTTTAAATAACCAGGTCGTTCACATAATAGGAGTCCAATCGAACATCTAGCTTTTTCTTCAAATTCCAGCAATATTTCAATGCTTCTAAATATCTTCTAGATTTTAATTCTTTCAAAAGAGTAAGCCCAATTCTGTTACAATCTTAACTATCATCAAAAGGTGTATTCTCAAAATACAAATGGGGTATAATTATTCTACAATGCAATTGAAGGACTGCTTCTTCGCGAAATGCAAATATTGAAACGTAATGTGACTGAAACGTAAATCAACTAAAAATCATGATTAAGTGTTACATTGCAATATGCATGTTAGCTTATGCATTACGTCTTTGTTTTCATTCGCAACAGACGTTCAGAAGCTCAACAGGAGCTCACTAAATTGGGCATTAATAAAAATTTCAATGCAGTAAATGGTATTCAGATAAATGGATTTCTACTGTAAAACTTATTCGTTATAAAAGACTATCCATTTCATTGTAAAAGATACTAAATAACATATATTGGATAAAGTATCTTTTTCATTTTCATAATGATGGTAATTTTTATTGGTCTATCCTGTATTCTTCCGTTCACATAAAGTCTCGAACGTTTCCTAAGAACATGTAATATTAAATGACGTGCCTTGAAAAAGGACTGGCTCAAATCGCCACCCATTAATTTATTGAACACGCTCTTCTGTATGATAGGATTTCCTCCTTCCAATAACGCGATGCCAAGTTCTATGGCTTCCACAAAGATGCTGGGAGAGTGCACGCTTTTAATTACCAATTCCACTACCAAATCTGAGGCGCCTTCGCGATCCAAATGACTTTGAATTTCGTGCAAAGTTCGCCCTGCGCGACTTAAAAGTTTGGCTACAGAAAATGGAACGCTTAATAATTTTGCGTGTCACGAAACAGTTATGTTTAACAAATTTTATTTGTACCCCCTGGTCCATGAGTCACTGGAGCAGTATGCGAAACTCCAATTTCTACGTTTTCCGGTTTCTGTATGAATGTTTTGCCAAAGTAACGAGTCAGAAGATTGTTTCTCAATGCATCTCCCTGGGAAAAAGGAAAGGGAAGACACGTTGGTACCATTCAAATAAATTTCAATCACTTGAGATGTACCAATACATCGTGCATAAAAGTTGAAAAAAGTTCAATATGTATGTTAAAGGGAATAATACCGGTGCACTATTTGCAATGTATCAAAAAGATCTCAATCTAATTAGATTAGTTTAACCGATGTGTATTTACATTACTTGTGCTCTGAAAGAAGAAAGATACTTGTGCGCTTTACAGTATCTGAATAATAATCAATTTTACATATCGTATATGTAAAAAAAATAGTGCAAAAAGATGTTTGCATTATGGAAATTGTTGTGTATCTTTCAAAATGTACAACGGTAAAAATTAGGGTAATCCAGATCGGAAATTTTGAAGACAAAATGCAAAAAGGATGTAAATATATAGATGTCACACATAAACCTTGTAAATGACACATTCCAAGATCTTTAATACTGTGAGATATAAGAGAACAGCAAAGCCAATAAAATTGAAATACATTTTTACAATTTTTGGCACAAATATTGATCCTGTTATACTCCCTTGTTTTATAGGATTCAATGTAAAGATTATATTTTATTTAGTATCGCATATCTAAATATTTCTTCTCGATACTAAATGAATCTAAAATTCTCATAACAACAGAGTTAATGAATCATTCAAGACATGAATGTTTAAAAAAATTGGATATTTAATTTTATTTCGAAGCATTACATTGCTGTTCTCATTCTATCAAAGATGCGTGTAATTTGAGTTGAAAAGAAGTGGTAAAAAATCTACGGACGTATTGGTACACCCTATCTGCAATAAAAGTGTATGTACACACCATATTTCGTAATCATTTCTATTTCTAAACTCTATGCCCATACTGGAATGTACTTGAGATTCTAAAGATATTTTACAATGGATAAAATAATATTTTAAAAGTTGTCACAAAATTTTGATTCACGTTAAGTTGAAATTAATCAACTTATTCAAACATTTATCTGTGTTACTCCATCTAATTAGCATCGAGTAATAATGACATAGAATATACAATCTCCTATCGTAAATCATAATTATTTTCGTTACATACCTATGCTTATTACTGTATTCATTCAAAAAGAATAATTCATACGAGAAGATGATAGAATAGAGAATGAACCAAAGTGTATGTAATAAAATTACTCAAGCACATGCATATAAGTACACTATACCTACACAACGTACATTATATCTTGTACTGAAGCAAATTTCATTAAATCGTGTAGCTTATTACAAGCAGCTGTTAAAAAACGTGTGTCTGTATATGCACATTTTGTAAAATCGTAAAAATATAAATATTTACTGTGGTTTTTACTATTAAGATACATTAGTAGATCCAATTGCTTATTTATCAGCGGGATGCCCTATGCATGTATATACTTAAAATAAAATAGAATAGAATACTCAATATCAAGACTTGTAGAAATATACCGAGTGAATCATTAGAAATTATTAGGTTGATGCATATACATATGAAAAAATGTCGTTTCTCTAATGTTTCAGATTCACGGCTGAATGCCGTTCTTTTTAATCCTGTCTAATTGTTCATTGTAACGAATCACATTAAAGAAGAAAACATTTACGGTAATATACGTATGGAAAATATTAAAAGTAGCTATAGTAAATCTTAAATCCTAGCTATAACAAACTTGAGAAAACTTTGATATTTGGCGTTATGAATAATCAAAAATTTTATCAGAAGACTTATAAAAGTTTAAAGTTGTAAAGTAGTCATTAAAAACTATTGAAAATATAAATTTGGCATTTAACGAAACTTATGTAAATATTAAAATAGTTGAATGTTGATTTATAAAAGTTAAAGCTTAGAATTTTTCATTCGACTGTAAATCAAGAGGTAAACTAAAAATTCTATACGTGGCAATTTTTATCAGTATAGAACAATGAAATTAATTGATACGAAAAGTATGTAGGATCGTGTGAAAATTATTTGAATTTATTTTATATGCATCATCCTAATACTATTTAAAATAATTCGTTATTTATTGTTTTACACGAAATATATATTGCATTCGATGGAGTTCACTAAATGGATGTGCTTCGATTTTGTATAAAATCCATAAATTTACACGTTCCATTGAATACAATATATTTCGTATAAAATATTTGTTTCTCGAAACAATAAATAACCAGTTATTTCATATAGCAATCCTTATTGACCCATCATGTGTAATAAAGAACGACAGAGTGATGGTGAGATAAATTCTGATTAATACAAATCAAATTGAATATGTTGCCAATTTATATACGTTGTGCCCACAAATTACCGTTGTTATCTACTTTTAATTTTTACCCGCTCTTCCTGAGTCATTTGACGAGTCTCAGACTCATCAACAGAGTCTCCAACTTGTGACTCGGCCTTCTGCTCTGTTTCTTCTTCTTCCGACACACCTTCGCTCTTCGTTTGCAGCATGAAAACATCTTTACCTACATATCTATTCTACGAAACCTACTCACCCACACTGTTAATTTAAATCATTGCGATCTTTGCGTATTCATAAAGCTTATTGCGTATATAGTTTCATTTCTTTCTATGTTGGCAAACTAAAAGAAACTGTCAATCGCGTATAATAGGCTGATCATCTAAAAATGTGCCGTGAACATATGGGCATTTAGCTTTTCGGCAAACATGTAAAGAACAAATGGATGTATGGAGACACAAAATTTTTACGTAAATTTAGGTTCAACTAGAGCTTAGAGAACGGCAATACGTTGAATCGGTGCGGTGCTAATTAACGGCAGCAAATCCTAATTAAAAATGGCATGCTCCAAATAATAATTTCCATTTCTCTTGCAAATAGCATCTTGCTCCCTGTTCGATACAATTAATGGAGCGTTATTATTATTATTATTATTTTAACAAATCAGAAGTTATCTGCACTGATATAATCGTACTTGTACTTTCAATAAATGCATTTATTGATATGATATATTATGCCACAAGATCAACCAAAATTGCGCATGCATTTAACCGGTAGCGTTTTCTGTAAGCTCGAATAAACAAATGGATACACTAAGAATAACATCGATCGCTATTACATTCTAAAATATCAGCGAGCGTGTAAAGCATGCCTGAAGGATTTGTCACCGCTAATTAATATTAATAACATTTTGTTTCGGAAACAACTGAATGCCCTTTTCCATAATGTCTGTGACTCTTTCCTGTATGATAGATATGATTCTTGTTACTTCATGCAAAACACAATGTCAGGAAACTCACCTTCTCGCCGTATTCTGGATCAATCGCCATCATTTCCCTCAGCGTCCTCAACACCTTCACGCATAACTTCTCCTCCTTCTCTTCCAGCAATTTTTCAGTATGTTTAATTAATCTAAACGATGAAGAATTATCACCATTTATTACTGTTAAATGTTATTTCTATTCAAACGATTATGATTGCAAAATGTTAGTCACCTTTTGATAAAGCCGCCATTTTCGCATCGTTTTCTAGCATCAGTCGCTGCTGGGAACAATAATTCTGGTCGATAGAGTATGTCCACTAATAATGATAATTCTGACTGAACTAGTGGCTTCAATTGCTCTTCCAATAACGATACTATGTCTTGTAAACCTTCTATGATACTTCGATCCAAACGCATTAGCTAAATAAAAATATATTTCGTAATAATTATACGCTCGTATGTGTAAACGTTTCTTCTATAGTGCATTCTATCGAAATTAGAGATACAGTGGCTACACGAAGTGTTTGTGCACTGTTGTATTTATTTTAATATTTAGATACTAATTAATTCGGCTGAATTATATTATGTTTCTTATAATTTAACAGTACTCGTATGCGACTATAAAAACTTGGTGTGATGGATATGAAGTATAGAATCTGGTTAAATAATGCTGATTTGAAAAAAGTAAGTGTGATCGAATACTTTTGATATCCAATGTAGGTCGACACCAAATTTTTAGATTCGCAAAACTCGAAACTTTCTATTGTATTTACAAATTAAATACTCTATTGATCAATAATATTACGCTAGTCGTAAACTAGTATTAGCTAGTACGAGACTACACTAAAGCGCTAAAATTGTATTCAACTATTTCGTAATTATGTACCAGGCGTTTATGAGTGACTTTTACCTGATCTTTAATATCTTCCTCACAACTTAATTCACTCTATGTATTCAAAGATTGTATCAATTATAAATAGAGCTTATAATAATTCAATATTTATCGTAGGAATTAAAGAATTTCTCAAATAATTTTCAAATAATTTGCTTCTGCTAGAAATTACCTGACTCTGTGTGCGTTCTATCTTTGGTTGTTTTGCAGCTTGAAGCCATTTGCTTGTTTGTCTACTAAGCATCGCAGCTTTATTGAACATAGAAGCAACTTGGCTTTCCAAATCTGTTGGTATCGCTATACCTCTCCCCTTAGCTAACAGTTGAAACAAATAGTATTATAATTTTTATAAGACGAATACAAAATAAATTTGCAATTTTTGTAGTATCAGTAATTCAGCTTACCTACATCCGACAATGTTCGTATGCAATTTTCAACATTAAATCTTTGACCAGCATTTAGCCACGAACATTGCGAAACTTTAAAAGCCGCATGAAGCAATTGAACGAAAATTGGTTGACGCGTCTGTTTTAAAAAAAAAGTTAATTTCTTTTAATATTATCGAGTAAATTCAATAGCTAAATGTTTATAGAAAAATAGCAAATATTATTGTTCTTATTTTATTGTAAATTTGTTTATTAAAATAAGTATACAGTCTTTTGCTGGAAACCCAAATTTATAAAACGAATGCATTCATTGTACGTTTACGATATATTTAAAATTCTAATACTATTATTTTTATTACGTTTTATAATATAACACACTCATTGCCAAGCTTCAATAAAGAAATAGATCCACATATGTTAAACCATAGATTCATGCTGCATGAAATGCAAAAGGATAGATACAGAAGAATAATCAAAATACAATAAAAGGCTTATGTGGTTAGTATTTGGAAGAACTTATACAGCAAGCCTCAGTCATTAAAGACAGTGAATGTGTTAGTATAATTATCCAAAGACACAAATATTAAAATCGATATTTACAACATTTGTGCTTATATTTTGTAATTTTCTTCTTTTTGTTCTCGAACCGTGCTCTCATTAGTTACACAAAAATATATTATGTATGTACAACAAAAGTGTCTGCGGCAAGACTCTCCAAATTAAAAATACTATAAAAATACTCCAAATTGAAAAACAAAGAAAACGATATCGATAGTTATTGTTTAATTTTAAAATTCAAATCTAATCGCCATATTAGTATTGCAAGTGTATTTACAATTACTCATAATTGGCAGAGCATTTTTGAATTTCGGTACTCACGTAGCCAGTAAGATTAGTATCAGTAATCCGGTCAGTTTCCTTGATGCTCCAATAAAGTCTAGCCTCGTGGAGATGTTTCTATTAGTAAATCAACCCACCACCATATAGACCCAGCACCCAGACCCAGTAAACGAATGTTGATGAGTCAAAGAAGGCCAGGTGTTGCATGCCAAAAACACAGAACATGCCACTGATGCAATCACCAGTTACCAAGCACACATCAAAAAATATATTATCGATACAGTCATCGATTTACAGTATTACTCTGGCCTACCACGATAGGCAAATAAATATATCAAAATAAAAAAAAAAATATATATATATATATGTACGTACAATGCGTTTAATATGTATTAACGAGGGACATTAAGTAACCCGAAGGTTCTGATTTCCATTTAAGCTTTGTGGATTTCTTTGAGACCTGAGGAGATGTTGCAACGTATTTTTATTGGCTATAATTCGGTCCTTCAAGATGAAAATACCCTATGCATGTAGTTAGTTGATTTCCTATTCATTCATGTATATTTAAAACTGCACTAGGTATGTAAAAATGTTTGCAATAAAATTTTAGTAGTTCTTTATGCAAAAAGAAACACTAAAACAGTAAAGATTTTGTATTTAAATAAAAAATTCTTCATTACTGCCACTAATATTTTATAGGAGGTATTTTCATCTCGAGGGGTCGAATTGTAGCCGATAAAAGAATAGCTTACATCTATTAAGGTCCTTAATAAATCCACGAAGTTTACAGAATTTTCGAGTTACCTAATGTTCCTTGTAAGCGAGAAATAAAAAATAAATAATTATAGTTGAAATAAATACTAAGGCCTCCAAAAGTGTGTGATATGTACTTGGCTTCTAAATAAACCTAAATTAATGTGTTCCTCATGCAAAGCAAGAAATTATCAGATAAATTAAATGACAGAGTAATTGCACAGGTTTTACGCGTAATTACTTCGTGTTAACTATAATATGTTATTTGCCTGCATATTTCGTTACACTTATATTGTAAATATATTTGAAGATTCAACTTTCCTAGAAATACATTTAATTACATAATATCACTATATTTATTGATTACTATTACACACAAAATAATACGACTTTTAAGTTCAAAGTTTCAAGTTATTACGTTAATTCTAGCTTAGTAATTTGGTATCGCTTTCGAAGAGTTACCTCCATGATGATGCACTTCAGATACGTAATGAAACATAATAAATATGTAACTTTAAAGTATCTAAGCTGTAATTACGATTAGAATACCAGAAACCGTAGTTCGTCAACAATTTGGTGTACGTATAACATCGCACTGTGCAAGAATTCGAAGGAAAACACGGACTGTACAATTTCCAATTTAATACAAATAAAGGTAATCGCAAATCAATTTTCTTTTCCATATAAAAAATACCAAAGAATGACACCACATAAGAAAATGAAAAATTTGTGCTTCGATTAAAATTACATAAACACATTTAGTAGAACGTAATCGTTTCTCTCTTTGTTAATCACGCATGATCGTAAGTTACTGTGCTCCAAAAATGAATAATTAAAGGTGCCATATCCACCGAATAAATACTAACATTGGTTAAAAAAAGTTCGTGGAACAAAGTTTGATAAATAATATTTTATAATATAGTCAATTTGTTAAAATCATAAGTACGGACACAGTATCGAGAAAACCATAAAGTTTATAATTTTCAAATATTGAAATAGACGAATACGATACCTGCACTGTGGTACTTTGATCTGAAAACGGGCTGCTAAAGAACGTCGTAATGATGTTCATTAGACAACCTGTTACATAATTTTCCAAAGCTGTATCGGCATGCTCGCGATCATGCGTGGCTGTTGCTATTATCCCCATGTCTACTATGAAAGACTTTTCGAACAACGACCACATATGATTCGACGTATAAATTTCTTTCATTTCAACTTCTGTGTCGATGTAACAATGATTCAGGAAGTTGATATACGCTTCCTTTACCTGTAACGAAGTATTTTCATAATTATTAATAATGTATCTTCGAAAGATTGAAATTTCTTGCTATTGAGAGACTCACTTCCGGTATGCAATCTGGATGCGACACCATGGCGACGATATCGTCTAATGGTAGAAGACTGTGACATTTAATTTCCGTGTTGACGTTCTTGCCCATTGTACAGCAAGCTAGCAATTTTACCAATTCTACGTGATACCTAAAATATAAATTAGAGTAATATATACAGTGTAATTTATTCAATTGCTGTGTCTTTTAAATGCATACTTAAGGGGGCTACTTTCATCCATCCGATGTCGCTCAGAGCGCATCATTTCCACGAAATGATTAAACGAAGCTCGATCGTTATAAAAAACCAGAACATCTTCCCCAGCTTGAACCAACTGCAAAATAATAATTAATTTAATCCTTACACTGTAAAAGTTTCTTCGATTCATCTCATACTATAAGCGGGGATTATATCGATTCCTTGAATTTCGAGGAAGTAAAAGCCTCTGAACAAATCAAAAGAAATTCTGATAGTATCTTCAAATATCCTAAATTAAGGATGAAAAGGAAAAATTTGGCAATAGATTATTTAAGTATAATATTATTTCCAATCATCTGAAGTGAAAAACGAAATGTGTGGTTTCGGATTAAAAACGCTGGGTCAGTTTAAAGTGTAAGGATCAAATCTATAGTAGATCGAGGAAAATCGGATCGCAGGGCGAATCGGATTAAAATAAAAATTCATTTGATAAAATAATTAACACTGTTGGGTTGAGAGCATGAGAGAAAGCTGAGGTAACATCAATTATTACGCTGGCCTGATATTTTTTAACATTCGTGGCTAGCATTATGGGTCTTTTAAGTTTAGACCCGATTTTTTTATTTTTCTAGGCATTAAAAAAATCCATGAAAATTCTGAGATAGATGTTAAGGTCTCTATTTTTATGTACTTGCAGGTACAAGTTTTTTCACATAGAGGATCTACATAATCCGACGTCTTCATTTCGAAGTAAATAAACGTAAAAATTTTTGTCTGGTTTTAAATAACCCGTTATGCCGCCAAAGGGTTGAAATGTTCGTTTCTATGACGATGTAACAAATGAGTCACTGAAAAGTCAAGCTGAGCAACTCCATAAAATAAATTGAATTGATTTTGAGCAATTTCTGGGAAGAAAACGCTAATCGGAAACTTCGATAATGAAGTTAAGCATTTTATTAAAAATGAAGTTAATCAGTTTGGCTTCTTAGAGTCTCAAATATGAACCGAATTCTCATTTTGATTCGATTCGCTCTGCGATCGAATTCGCTTCGGTTCGCCCTATATAATTTAAAAACAATTCAAAACTACAATTCCAAATTAAATTTACTATCACCTACCTCTTGCATCACCATTTCCTGGCATTTTCTAATAAACTGATTCTCAGCTTTAACAATCGTTTGCAGGAATTTCAAATATTGCACATGTTTCCCGTGAGTTTCTATGCAATGCACAAAATGCTGTATCACCTTAGCACTTACTTCATTGCACAAAGTCGAATTGTCTTGAAAAATGCTACATACTGTTTGAGCCTCACGAATACCGGGATTCAAAAACAAATCCAATTGTTTATGCAACAGAACTTGATTCTGTTGATTCCCTAAGCAAAAGTTCTGCAAAAAATCGTGCGCTAATCGCATTAGCTCGTTCATTCTAACGTCTTCCTTTGCATCAAAGGGAACTTGTAACAAATCTAAGACAACAGTGTGTACTCCGACGTTACGTAAAAGTCTTTGCTCGTGTTTGCGCGGTTTTATTTGACCGCCTATCGTTTGAATGCACAATTTGTTCATTCGAATTAAAATTTGTTGGATCTTTTTATATTCCTCCGCCTGGTCCGCGTGCAATGGCGGACCTATATCCAAATCTATCGCGGATCCTATAATTATAGATATATTTCTATGTTAGAAAGATTCTGTTTCTTAATTAGTATTTTTTTCTCTTTGCCTCTTCAAATTATTATCAAAACCTTTTTTATCCGATGTAGAAAGTTGAGGCGGCGCTTTACGAGGAGTGGCTCCATCGTCTTCATCCTCTTTACTCTTCTTCTTCTTGCCGCCATGTTCTTCCGTTGCTTTAGATTTGTAAACCCAAAGCTCAGACTTTTCTACCGACTGTCGCAAAACGTCCAAGTCCGATTTTATTTGTTTGTAAGATTCTACGTCACTGTCGGAAACCAAAAGTTGCACCTATTCACAGGAAACGCGATTCAGTGAATGTTCTCGTCTTCTTTTTCAATTTCACGAGACAATGATATAAATAATATGACGTACTTGTTTAAACGCTTGCAAGACTTCTTGTCTTTGGCTAAAATGTCTAAAGAGCAAATGCAAGGCTCCAGAAACTAGCGGAGGATAATCATGCATAGCCAAATGAAGCAAAACGCGCAGAAAAGTTTTGCCACCTTGGCCGTCTAAATCCAAAGCCGCGCATTCCTCGCTAAATAGAATAATGAAATATTCCAAATTCGTAAATTTCTAATGGATTAGATTTCTAAGTATTTAACTAACAAGGAGAAGGCCAAGACGTAGAAATCGCTTTACATATAATGTTGATAGTCGTTAAAAAAAATACATTTTGTTATATACAATGTACAAGTTATAGAGTTTTCCGCAACTGATAATAAACAGTGTAGAAACTTGAAGCTCGAATTTCTCAAAAACTGGAACTCATTTTGACGAATGCTTCGAGGGTTTTGCAATACTAGGAGTATACTACAATTTCCAGCTCCTGTCTTCCAAAAGCGAGTTCTCTGTCCTGGTTTTCACCTTGTACAAAGTTCAATTAATAAACGGTGCATTACCTGCTACCAAATATACCCTCAGCCTGTGTACCTATTAACTCTAAATCGATGGTCTTCTGGCCAAGACTCAAATCACCGGAGGCTCTTTCAGTTTCGTCGAACTCCTGTTTGAATATACTCAATAGACAAGAAATTCTGTAATCTAGTCGCACGTCGAGTATAAATTGTAGAATTTCGATTATCTTCAGCTTCGTATCCATCACTAAGGGATACTCTTTTTTTAACAGTGGTTTTGGTCTGGGAGATGAACTTCCGGCTAATACTTGTCCTGCTGGACCCAAGGTTAAACTCGTCATAACTGCACCCATGTCTCCGATACATCTCAATACTCCACCTTCCGCTATTAAATATTAGAAACAATTTTAAACGTAGTCGTAATTTAATTAACCCTTAAGCGGTATACTGGGGTCACCAATGATCCTATAATTAATTTTTAACTAAGTTTACAAGAAAAGTTCAATTTTCCATGTTTTTGTTACGCTTATACACTATCTAAAAACAGAATATTCATAAAGGTTTATGTAATATCAGATTTACAAGTTATTTTGCATTTTCAATTGCAGTCCGCAGTAACTCCAGTATACCACTTACGTTTGTGCAAAGTATTATACCAGTTAAGGGTTAAATAGATATTGAAGAAGGTAATTTATAGCAAGTAAAATTATTGCATGTTTAACTCTTTCACTGCTATTCGCATTTCTAGGTAAATGAAGAAATTTCTTCGTATTGTGCCATTGAATTTTCAAGCAATTAAATACTATTAGCATCTTTAAGTACTTAAAATAGCTTTCAACATATCCATGGAGAATATAAATTTATTCAAGAAATTTCTTACGCCCAATGCGATTCAATATTTTGAAAAAAAAAAATGTTTATCATCTATGGTGCCAGATGCGTATTTAAATCTACCACAGCGAAAGGGTTAAACTGTTTTGATGTAAATTTCCAAGAAAAATTATATCGATGAGAAACTTTAGAAATTAAATTAAATTATCTGAGATATTTATATTGAATCAATCATTTATATTTACGAGTATAAAGTAGACAAAGTGTACGGAGGAAAGTATTAACGGAAGGTGCTTGGTAGAATAAACATAAGTGCAACAAAGGCTACAGGATAGCACACTTAAACCATAATTTAATAAAACGAGAATGAAATTTTATACAATGGTTGCAAAAAAATATTCGCGGATATCTCGATTTTTCAATGAGACGATTTTGGATCAGGTTCCATAATAATAATTTTTTTCTGGTTGCACGAGACTACTGTTAAATGATAGAAAACATAAATAATATTGGTCTTTACATTAATTAATACCTAAACATCATAATAAATACAGTGACGTGCAAATACTTCTTGTAACCACTGTGCATAGTTTGAGGAAAGCTTGAACTGCCATTAATTCATAGTTATACATTACCTGTCTCCTTAGAATCCACAGAATCAGCTTTAGAAGTTTTCAATATCGGTTAGTGAATTATATTTAAGCATATGTGAATTAAAATGTGTGCATGTTTAATCTATGAAATGTATCTCTCAATGTAATTATAATGTTAGATTACATCAGGAATGTAAAAGGGTATACAGGGGATCAGGAATTAAAATATAATTTATTTATTCCGTATTAAATGTTAACATAGTGTAAAAGACGAATATACAATGGTACTTTATGGTGCACAGAGAGGATACAACAATCGGAAGGTAATAATGCAGTACAAGAAATTTGTTACATTCGAGCGATGTGTTAATTATTGTGCATTTAGAATAAATAAAAGAAATTTACGATCCACTTACAATCAATTTCACCAGTGGGAATTTTTCCAGCGGCTACATCATTTTCTGAAATACAGTCCAAAATACTGAGCAACGTTTTCGTTAATCGTAACAGATCGCTAAAGCTGTAGAATCCGAAATAAATTAAATCGCGTGCCAATTTGACGACCTAAAAAGAAATAAATTGAAATAATATTAAATTGCTATGAATTTGACAAAAAACGATATGTATATTTCTTTTTGAAATAAAGTAATATATTGCATGTATTTAGGCTTACTTCAAAGGTAAGCTTATTCTGTTCTTGGTCCGCAAAAGACCACATTTTTGCTACGACATTACACAAATAATCTTCCACAAACATTATAGTCGCGCTAAATTTAGCACGCACAGCTTCCTTATTTTGATCTCGCATCCTGTTCGCATCATAACTAAAAGCAGACAATACATTTCACAAACGCTCCAAACAATATATACGTTTGCTATATGCATTATATAATAGTACATTGTGTTCACGTACTCATTAATGCTCATTTTGGAAGGAATCTCAGACCATAATCGAGCATATTTAACTGGAGTCACTTGCTCCTGCGGGTCTCTATCAACGTGAAGATGCAACATAAGGCGACAGAACGATGCGCGTAATTCGTATGGCACTGTTTCATCCTCCATACACCTAAATTTTCAATTCAACATTTCTCCGTACACCATGAGTAAAATTAGTTAATAATTGAGAGGACCAGTGGAAAATAGGCACGTGCCACAGTATTATACATTTACAGAAAAAAACGAACAATTTGAAATGAAAACTTAAATAATCATCGCTAAATATTAACCCTTTGACTGCAGAAAGCGTATATACGTGCTCTAAATGTCTATCAATATCTACGAAAGACGTATATACGCGCCGAGTAGTTTTTGTAGAATGTAACAATTATTACTTTCCTAACTTATCATTATATAAAAACACTTGGAGGTTTATGTTAACAGCACCATAACATTTTATTAATTTACACTTTGTATTCATTTATTCACAAGTAACTATTTTGCAGATGTAAGCTACGTTCGTGCTTTTTATTACAATAATGTTCTACAACGACGATTATGCGAATATCGCGCAGCAGTTAAAGGGTTAAAAGTATTCTCCTTCCTCAAAGACAAAATGCTACCTTGGGTGCTCCACCTAAACGAAACCAAATAATTATCTTGTTCGTTGTGCATTTCTGCGAAAACTTGTTCCCGAGTAACATTACTTTGAAACAAAAATTTTGTTTACTCTTTTATATTATTATTTATGTATTTATTTATTGGACGGGTAAAAATATCCAATTTTATATAAAATTAAGAGACGCGAACAGTAAAAGCAAAGAGATGAAATATACAAATAATAAGAAATGAGAGATTATTTTACAAAAGGTATTCGAATTATGCCGGAATTGTAAGGAATCTTAATAAGGTAGAACAAAATGTAATTCTCCGAAGAGTATACTTATTTTAAATTGTGGCCGCTAATAATCACGTTTGCGCAATTTGTGCGTAAGATTAATTCTTATAAAAAAAGGTTTAACAAAAAAAGATTGTAGATGCTATTTGGTGGTACAAAAGACAAAAAATGGAAATGTGGCATACCCCTTTGCACTGAGCCCTTCAATTATAATAGTGCTTTTACTTACTTAAGTATAAGACCAATGTCCAAATGAGGCGACAAATTATTCAACGCTAAATACTGTCTATTTAAACACATATTGCTAAAAAGATTCAATTGGTGCCTATAATAATCCAATATCGCCAAGTCCTGAACATTGCCCAGCTTTGCTCCCCTCGACAATTCATTAAGCGACATCGATTTCTGTATATGTAATTAAACATTTTGAAAAACGTACAGAAATGCTAAATAGGTAGTAGGATACATTTATGACCATATATTCTAACCGTTTCGTTATTCCATACGAGAAAAACTTCGTACTCTTCCATCACAGTAATTCGCGGTTCATCGTTCTCTTGTTTCTCATCCAGTTCTTCGACCTCAACCTGAGTTTTCATCATTCTAAAGGGAATCATTACGTAGTATCAGCTCGTACAAATTAAATCGTTGCGACACTATACAAAACAATTAAGGGATTGTACCCGAAAACTGTTTTATTGCGATGACTAATTTTAAACGGAAAAAGAGGCGAAACACATCTTAAACATCAAAATACTCTATAAACTCTATACAGGCACCTTAGAATTAGATTCATATTCTATTGATACGGTACTATGAAAAAGATAGTAATACGTTCTTTAAAATTGTATTCGACTCAATGATATCCTTCCTTCTCTGGAAAAATTCTACCGGATGATTCTCTCACTAGTGGACTCGAAAACCATGCCGTCACATACACATTTGAGCGAGAACAATTGGGAGTTTTTCTATGGGACCCATCAATAAAATGAGACATCAACCGCTTCACTAATGAATTTGATAGAAATGTCCACTACTGTTCTCGCCCTAATGTTTACATGGCAGTACAACTTTTTAATTCACTAATGAGAGTATCACCCTGTATAATTTTGACGGAGAACATTTTCAATTTAATGGTTAAAGCGTAAAATTACAACACGATAACAATAACTTCTTTACATTTATTAAAAAAGTAGAAAATTCTTTATAAAGATAAAAACACAATAGGTATCGAAAATGGCTCAAAATCCGTAACAGAATTATTACAATTATACTGCAATGTGTGATCCCCTAATGTTCGCAAAATGTTTTCTGGTAGTCGCGATTATTTTCAGTTGCAATTATTTTTATACAAAATTTCATTGCACTTATGGTTATCTCAATATGGTTACAATGCGATATTCTACTAATCTTTATTCCGTTAAAAATGCTTTTTTATGCAAATATGGGGAAACAGTAGGGTTGTAAATTATTTAAATATTATAAAAACAGGTCGTGACATAAAAAGGATTGACAAACACTGCCCTAATTGTTTTGAACAATCTATTAACGAAGTATATATACATTACCTAGTTTGTAACAGTATATCTTTATTCTTTTCACTAAGAACACTTTTGCAAATCAACTCTTGTGTCACCGCGATTGCTTTTCGATTAGAAATACATAGATCTGATAAATAATCTAAAAATCTGGACTCCCAATTGTGCATATTTTTTCTCACGAGCCCCACGAATGTTTCGATCTCCGCTGCCGTGATATGTTTCTCTAATAATTTTCGATTATTGTGTAATAATGCCGTAATAGTGTCTTCGGCAAGGATATCGTACCCAATTTGCTTTTGCATGAAGGCAAAGTGTTTTGCAATATATTCCTGCGTTACGAAATAAGCGAATATAAACTCGATCCGTATAATTAATACTAGACTACATTTAAATATACGATACCTGGTTTTTCCGGTAGTCTTGCTGAGATAATCTGAGTATTCGATAGCATAAACGAAACATATATTTATATGGCGCGTGTCGCGGATCGTTTAATTCCTCTATTCTAAGAAATGGTCCCTCACCTTCTGCAGACTCTAAGAACGGAGCCTACAAATCAAATTCTTCAAGATCTACGCTAGATCTAAATATTAGCATACAATAAAGCATCGACCCACTCGTGCGAAAACCATAAATATGCCGATATCCATTTTCTTAATAAAACTGTGTGATTAAGCTTCTTCTTTTATAATTAATGAAGAAATCTTTAAAATACCGTGGCTAGAAAAAGTATTCGCATATTACTGTGTTTATTTTCGCATTTAAGTATTAATTAATTACTTCATAATATATTCAATTTCCTATCGTTAAGCACTACTCTTATGCGACTGTACAAAATGGCTTTGCAATTGAAATACAGGATCTAACAAAAAATTGCATCCCTGAAAAAGTATTAGGGGTATGTATGAATACTTTTTACAGCCACTGTAGATGGCATGTATTTCTTCAACAAAATGACTATTATATTCAAATTGTGGCAATATTCTTTTTTTTGTATGTTCACCTTTACCGAACCTTTCTCTAAATTATTTATAACGCGCCATCTTTCACTACTGTGCAGAACAAACATTAATATTGAAGCATCGAATAAACGAAACCACTAAATATGATCCAGAACGAATGTGTTAAAAACACGAATCATCCTCGTCACATAGATCATGGGTCAAATAGAGTAAACATTCTCAATATTTATAGTGAAATTTAATTTCTCATCTCCGCATTCATTTAAAATTGCAATAATTGCTACAATACATACAAATACCGAATAGTATTTCAATATTTCGTATCTGACGCAGCGATGGAGCAGAAAATACCATTTTCTAACACCGCTATTGAAAAATTCATAAGGCAATAAATGAAATTCAAGATTGAAATAAATACTAACACCTAAGAAGAATTTAAAAAACAGAAAAGCAAAATTGATTTTACTTCCAATTATGAATTTCCATCATTCGTGTATCAGATTGTATATGTATGGTGTTTTTGCATAAGAGGGGCGATATATTTGTTGAACTTTGTAGTACCTGAAGTATCTTAAATAATTGACCAAGTATGTATTGCTCTCGCAATAATTTTTGTCGGTCCCTGACAGCATTGGTAACGATTAACTCTAGAGCTTCGGATTTATTTTGCTCGTTCTCTAAACCAGCTATAAAGTATACTATATCCTGCAGTAAACTGGTTACGGCTCGCCTTTCATTGTGCGAGATGGTCCCCTTTTCCAGTTTACTACTAATCGAGGCTAACACCTTGCACGCATCGTTGGCGAAATCAAGATCTCTCACTTCGACTGGTGATACCGATCTTAGGGCAAAGGCCTCTTTATCCTCCTTGTTAATTGCACAGCCCACCTTTAATACGATTACAATTTAAGGAAATTTTATTTCAAAAATCATAGGTGGAATAGAATATGCAGTTGGTCACAAAAGGATCCGAGCACAACTCTTCTAAAAGCTTCGTCCATTTGTAGTTCATTTATATTATAATATACGAGATGTCATGTAATTGGTGACACAACCGGTAAGAAAACAATTTTACACGAGAGTACAAATCAGAAACGTCGAATACATTTTTTTTCGCGTAATCATTCGTTTTCGAGGAAATGAAGCTTAAAAGTTGGTACATGCGCATTTCACATATCCTAACAGGCGAAGTTTATTCTAAATTACCAGCTCTTGATGATTTATAATTTAATTAAATAAATTACTTAAGAAGCGTACATTTTCGTTTTTGTGTACTCTATTATTGTATATAGCGTACAATGAAAGATACAATAATATGTTAAGCAATAATACAGGTCCAATGCATGCATATTTAATGAATTTTCAAACAAAAGTTTCTCGGAAAGAAAGCTTCAAATGAAAAAATTTGATTTTGCATTTTTTTTTTTTATATATATAGAATTACCATCTTGTCGACTGTGTCACTAGTTAAATAACACCTTGTATATTTATAACTATCTTTTCGTAACTTTATCGCGATAGACTTTTTATGGATATTAAATGATAGATGGATTTTGAGTGGTTTTTTTCTTTGTTGCTGTGCAATTTTAAATAAAAATTCCTAATTCCGGTTGCATGGTGACCGTATACTTTTGCAACCAATGGGTTCCACTGGGAGGTACCTTTGACATAACAGGTTTTTCGTCATCCTTATCGATTGGTATACTGGTCGAGTGTACCCATGTGTTCGTACATAAATGATGCAACCTGACAAAAGACGACTGTGGGACCAAACTATCGCCCCTCGTCAAAGTAGTTGGGTCCAGCTCGAATAATGAACTTATTTCGTTACTGTGTGGAACTGATACTAATCTATATACTTGTACCGGCGGATCTATAAACCACGATAATCTATATCACACGTATGAACGTTACATGTAAAACGGACACTTAATGCAAAGCTACGCAACATTTTTCTACTGATAGAACAACATGCAGAAAGATTTAGAAACTTCATTGCAAAGAAGTATACTATCCCTGGAGACGTATGTACGCCGCGATGCTACTTTTCACACAAATATCTATCTTACCGCGCTTGCCTTTTGTGGTCTCACGTGTTTCGTCGGGGTCAATTTCTGCGGCCAAATATTGTCCGGTAGCTAAGTGTTTGAATCTGAATAAAGAGTTCCAGTGGCCTGCCCCTCCTCTGCAAGGATCGTGTTGAACCACCTGTAATATAAATCATAATTGATTAATATCTTTGCAATTTCAAATTCAATTGCAAATTGCGTGTTCCGTAAGCCACCGAGAGCCGGTAACAGCCAATAGAAGTAAGATTTTAATTCAACACAAGAAGATATTCTTTGCTTTGATATTCGGATAGCATTAGCGCAAGGAAGACCAGAAGAGCCGCTTGCGTACTTCAAAAACGATCACTGAGAGGTCATCTATTAGCAATTGTTTTATAAAGGACGCGAATTTATGTGTCTTGGAAGTTAGAGTTACAAACAATAAGTTATATGTATTCATAAAAATAGTAGCGTTTTCTAATTCGATAATGGATCATTTTAGGCCGAATAATCTTTCTAGTGTTAACCCCCTGCCTTATCATTTTTTTTCCTTGTAATTACACATGTTAACGGAAACAATTCGCCACTTGAAAATTGTGGAAGATGCGAAATATTAAAATATTATGTGTTATTTCGAAATGACTAAATTAAGTAAAATCTAGTTAGATGGTCAAAGACTAGTTTTATTGCGTATTTAGAGAAATGGAATAGAATGAGCAAATAT
The DNA here is from genome assembly GCA_028830335.1 of Eucera pruinosa. NCBI lineage: Eukaryota > Metazoa > Arthropoda > Insecta > Hymenoptera > Apidae > Eucera > Eucera pruinosa. Next base: position 12,604,141 of record JAMYCR010000004.1, on the reverse strand, counting down.
ATTATAACATATGTGTGAGAAATGGCAAAAGCTTGTAATAAGATGAAAGGATTAGATAAACTTGTAAGTGCAAGTCCTTTTCATGTCCGTGAAGCCGAAAATAAAGTATGCATTCTGACAAGTTTAACCGAATATATTTAACATGTCGGTTTATATAATAATAATAATAGTTATCGGAATGTACGCAATTTACATGTTTAGCAGGCGTGTTCAGTACGCATAATTAATTTACGTATTTCACACATGTTACACAGTTTACACGTCCCTCTCAAGAAAAGCTTATGCATCCGTTCCTGATCTATTATACTACTTTTCAAAGATCTAAAAGGAGTTAAAAAAGTTAAACCAAACTTCATTAAAAATATTGTGTACGTTTTATTTTGTACCACTAGTGCAACTGTTAGTTACGAAGCACGAGCTTGAAGAGTGAAGATATACAGATGCAACTTTTCTCTAATTAAACATTCAAATGCAACATTTTCCTGAACGCAGAAAATTGTTTTATTAAGCCACTTGTAGCGTTTGCTTACCTCAACTTCCCACAAAGCTTTGCTGCTCGTAGCAGCAGTGGCACTAGTCCTCCCTGTAGTCCTAAGAAACACGTGTTGCTTCTTTTTATACTCGTCCATGGTAAGAAACTTCTCTTGCTCTGCATGAAACAGCCGAACGACGTCTCCGCCCTTTAGGATTTCCTCCTGATTCTCCCTGTGCTCCATGAACAACGTTACTTTCCAGGACGTGGCCGAATTAACGACATTGACCTCTTTGCAACCAGGGTTGTCGCTCAACTCATAATTGGCGGCCACGTGGAGACCTTGTCTCCCGGCGTTCACCGGTTCAAGAATTACTTTGTCACCAACCACTACACTGTCTCCGTCGCTACGAAGCTTGTAGAAAGGCATTATGTAGAGCCAAGAGCCCTCGTTTCCGTTTGCATCCAGGTACACCCTCATCGCGTTTTTCTCGAGTAGCGCCGGAAGTCTCTTGTTGACGGTGAGGAATTTGTTGGATTTCAGGTGTAAGAGCTAAAAGGAGCATTTAGTTTGGCTTAAGGATTCAGAATAAGGGTAGAAAGAGTGTACGTTATAATCTAGAATTACACAACTACTGTAAAGCACGATTTTAGGTCAAATTTTACATTTTTATGGGAATTGAGGGTATTAAAATACAGTAAAACGTTCATTATCCGAATAAACGATTATGCATATATACGGATTTTGCACTCCAAGTTCACCCTTTTGCAGACAAATGAAATTCACTTCCTTCAATGATAAACATTATTAACCTTTTGACTGCGGCGTGATGTTAAAGTGATCGTCGTCACTACGAATAATTGATATAATTAAAAATGCACCCATAGTTAACATCTACAAAATGATGAAGGTGAAGTGCAAGATAACAAAATGTTACATTGCTGATAAAATTACCCTTCAACTATTATTATAGAATGGTAAATTAGAAAATTAATTTATGTTGTATTATATATAATCCCACTACATCATTCTAATCTCTCTCACTGTATGTCACTTTAATTTTATTATCATTTATAACTCTGATATTAGGACTATTTATTATACCCGTTTAGTATATTAAACATAATGGCCTCTTTCAAATAGAAAAATATAATAAATAAACGTTCGTAGAAAAAAAAGCCGTTTAATAGGCTTCCCGTCGATGAGCATTGGCACCGAAAAGCTTACTCATAGGTTTCCAACGAGGAAAGTGTTAAAATAACTTAAGCACAGGTTCGGGTCTTTACGAGTTAAAGTTTCGTTTCCTTTCCTATTTTAACACCAATCGAGCCGACGGCGCTTTATATACCTATACTTATTCAATAAATCTTTCTACGATAAAAAGGAAGCAAAAAAGACAAACAAAATGTGAGAAATTAGTTAACCGGACAATATAAGAATCGTCATAAACTTAAATAAACGAAAGAAATAACAAAGAATGTAGAATCTTAAATGAAATATTTTAAAACTAGTAAAATTTGACCAGGCGTGGTACGATTAGTGTTAATTGTAAAAGTTTGCAACATTTTTTTTAACGTTCGAGAAATTCGTATGGAAACATCACCGACCTGAAAGATTCGCGGATCACAAATATCAAATACTCTACTAATGGGTGAAAACATGTTAATTGCCCAAGGACAAAAGTAAAAGAAGCTTCCAGATGCTGAAATAAGAAGTACAGCGCTAGTTACTCTCGGGTAAATTAAATTTTATGTTCGCTATAATTTCGAGGCAAAGTGGGGAGTAATAAGGTAACCCGATAGGGCGACAAAGACCCAGTGCGACATTATTACATCATGTTAAGTAGACATCTAATGGCGTTCACAGACAGTCGCCTGTTCACCAGCAGACTATCTTTCGCCTAACTCCGTGTGTAATACGTTCAGCAACCATCACTTTACAGTATGACGTTGTTCCCCTAGTTGTTGATGATAAAAGCACTATGAACGCGATTAATAATTCGATTATACGCTTAAAACAGCGCTCAATTACGTGGCACTGTCTTGCCTGGAGAATGAAATTTTGCATTTAGAAACCGAACCGCGATAGCTGAACGCGACACAGATATGAAAAGAGGAAGTTGATTCTGTTAATTAGCAACTATTCTTATCGCACTCGCGGTTTTTCTAATAAATCGCGTACAATATGCAAGGAAACAGGAAAGCGAAATATATTGTTTTATGCTGTTAGAAGAAAAGGGTTAATTTTAAAGCAAAAAAAGGATGTTGGTAAACTGTTGCACAATAATGGTTTCTTTTAATAACTTTCAACATTTATCGGCCATTTTAAGATTATAGAACATGCAAAAATTAACTTACATTATGGTAATATTAGGTATACTAATAATTCACTTCTCTTGTTTGATTCAACAATTGTTTTTAATAAAATCAGATACCAATTCGGCCTTAAATACATTACTGTTGAGTTATAATATTTTTTGTGTCATTCCTGTTCTAAAACTTAATTTTTTGATAAATTAAATTCAACGACCTATTTGAAAATATTCGATCAGATTACATTCTTTTCCTGAACCGAAAAAAATCGTTTCCATGCATTTTTCCTAATAAATACATAGATTCTATATTCCATAGATCAATTAATGCACAAACTCATTTTTTTGATAACGTGACTTAAATCGTACCACAAATATTGGTTCAGATGCTTCTTTCTTCGATAACTTTTTATTTATTTTCAGATTAATTATATTTATGGAAATCTTCTACGATAAGAACAGGATTTATTGTGCAACAATCTAATATTAAATGGAAGAAATTAATATTTGTTGTTTTATTATTACAGGGAAATAATAAACGGGGTTCTTTGCATAAAAGGGGATGTCCTTGAGTTATAAAGCAAAGCTGACCTTTTGAAGCGTGTAGCACAAGGTAAATTGATTTACTTCGCATAACGAGGGCAATGTAAAAATATATAAAAATATTAGAAAAACAAAACGGAGTCTCCTTGTTTCTCACCTGTACGACGTTGCCGTAGGAAACCACGCTGCCCAGTAGTTTCTTGTTCTCAGTATCGTTTTGCTTCTTTTCTATTTCAGCGGCATGCTATAAAATTCATCGCATTAACGAAGATTAGCGTCCGTTTACAATAATACTCAATGAAGCCACTGTGTTAATGTTGCACTATGAAGGGAAATAGCGTTTCAAAAATTTGATAAAAATTTCACTCACGTGCAGTCTTTTTAACAGCACGGCATCGGTGCCGCTTGCGCTTTGCTTCGCTGCCTTCCAAAATTGCTTTTGGGCAGAGTAACGATTCATAGGACATATTTTGAACAGGCAATCTAGAAATTACATCGAAGATCGCTTTGTATTAACTGGACAAAGGGGCTATGAGCGGATGAAAAGATAGGAGACTCTTGAAAACGATTAATCAAGTTACGATTAATATTTCAAGATCGATGATGATTTACCTCTGAACTTCTTCGGTGGATTCGATAGATCTCCTGCCTCGGGGCATACCACGCATCTGTCGTCGACTAATCTGAAATGCAATTAAAATAGTTTGAAAGAAACTGTGTAGACCATTCCACAGGCATCGTACGCTTATACTATTAAAAGAAATAGAATAACTAAGGATAACTTTAATGTGAGAATAATTTTCTTATCGATAATTTTCTCTTCATAGTTACAAAATAAAGTTACTTATATTGTTACAAAGAAACATAATTATTAAACTGCAGATCTTTATGCAATTATGGAAAATTTAAGTGTTCAAAATACTTCAGAATTCATATGATGTGCAAAAGTATAAAAAATATTCAGCGTAAAAAAGAAAAACATCTTATGATATTTAAGAGTTAAAACCAATCTGTATTTAAATTCCATTTCTTTATTTTTATTTATAAGCAGTTGAATATGCATAAAGATTTTCAGTCTAATAATAATTATTAGTCTTTACTGTCTTCTGAAAATTTCAAGAAACATTTTACTTAATCCTTTTGAACCTGACGAGACAAATGTTTCAAAACTGACAATGAAACCTTTTGGAACTCCCATTGCAAGAGATTAATAAAATTCCAATAAATTTTTGTTCGAAAAGTTTTGGTAAATGTAAATGTATCACTAATAAGACAAACTATCACCAGCTTTGTTAACACTTTGACTACGAAAGGTGTATATATATACGTGCAGCAAACTTTATATAATATAACATAAATTAATTTCCTAATTTACCACTATATAACAATATTCGAAGATGTATTTTAACAAGAATGTAATATTTTATTACTTTACACGCCACCTTAACTATTTTGTAGATGTAAACTGCGTGCATTTCTAATTATACCAATTGTTCGTAGCAGCAGCGAGCACTTAAATATCACGCCGCAGTCAAAGGGTTAAAAAAGAATCCGTCTTAGAAGGATGAAACTTATGAAGTGTTCCAGTCACTTAAGGACCTCTTAACTCCTTAACGCTCAAGTTTTTCTTCAATTTACCAATCAAAGTGATCAAATAAACTGTACGTTAAAGAGTTAAGAATTCCTCTATCTACTCTCTTATCTAAAAAATTCTGCGTAACAAGAACAAGTTTCTGCAAGTTCGACATTATACAAAGATCGTTAGAAAGTTCGTAAGAAAATAAATAAAATATCCGGGAAAAACATCAATTTTCATATTATTTACGATAGTTAGAAGCGATTTCCTTTCTAAAAAAAAAAAAAAAAAAAAATAAATAGATGCTCTTTTGACCACTTTTTGTAATTTTAATAGGCACTTAAAGGGATTAAATATCACAGAAATTAATATCATCAACGTCCTATTATAAAATATTCACCCGCGTTGACGCGTTAAAGCGTTTCTATTTTATTTAAAGCCTCGTAGCTCTAAAATAACAAAGCGTAGAAGTAGTATTGTTCTTCATAATGACGCGGCGAGATGAACAATGTAATGCAGCTAGAATAATACAGATAGTCGTCAAATAAGTGTGGTCCAGGTAGAACGAAAGCAACGTGCAGATCGATATTGGGGCAGGCCAAGTCTTGCCCGGGGGCTTTAAAGCCACGCAGCGACGAGAGGAGCTTTCATCTTCCGAAATATCGGCTCCCTATTCCCTTCGCTCACACTCTTACATACGCTGAAACAAGTACACTTCCAACGAAGCCAGTATTTTGTCCCCGACAGAAGGTGCGATGCATCGAGTCTAATAAATTACGCCGTCGCCTCTTTTCGCGAAAGGTCGGGGAACTTTTCCAGCATAAACGAAGATATACGGAGGCTCTGTACTCAGAAGTAGTTAAAACTCCTGGCAAAAGTGGAAAGAGAGCAGCATAACATCACATTTGTTATTCTAATTGCTCGAGTCGCAGTAGTGGTACATACAAACTTTTATGCAAGAGTCCACCGGCGATTTTTTTTTATCAAAAAACGTGGCCAAACATGCGATTTAAATCTTAAAAAAAGATTTAAGGGACGACACGGTGCTTTTTTATTTTTTTGATGGATACCACATTGGGATTAATGTTGCAAAAGAGATGCACGATTGAATAGAGCTGAAATTACAACTTCGTAGGGCGTAGCCAGCAAGTTGTCTTTTCTCGTCCCTTTTTTTGGAATCGTTCCAGACTTTTGAATTCCACATTTTGCATAAGCTGTTCTCCGATTTCATATACATATATAAATAGTTTTCATTACAGGTCAATTTGTCGCTTTAGTTTTTTTTCATTTCTTTGATAACTTGTGCATACATTAACCCATTGACATAGGAATATTGAAAGGAAAATAAATTCCCACATTTGTAGAATTACCATGCATATATTAACCCCTTGACGTTAAACTGTTTAAATGAAAATACATTTTCGCGTTTGTAGGATTCAATTTATTTCGTCTTTTTATGGGCACTAATTATCGTTTACTATATCATAATTTTGTTTCACTTCAAGATTGGTAATATTTCAGACAATACAATTGGAATTGATACGAATAACGCTGCGTCAAGATATGCAAAAGATTATTGAAATGTCTTCTACAATAAATATAAGCGAGAATCACTTGACAACCAGCAACGATTCAAAGTATTCAGGTCCGATTTCTTTATTCGTTTCTTCGTGTAAAAATATGAATTTGCATAAAAATGCAGTTTAACCATGATGCATGAAATCCGTCATTGCACGCATATTTTAGATTAAAGAAGATTCGTACCGTGACAGAAGAATTATTTAAAACCAAAGAACGAATTGATGAATTAATAAATGTCGCGTCAAGAATTTAATTTAAATAAAAATCACGATTTTAAAGATAATTTATAAATGGCGAAAATGTCTTGTAATAAAGTTACGTTTACCCTTTTTGAATGTAAATAAATCTTTCATCCCGATGGTAAAAAGTTTGCATATTCTATCGCAGAAAACGTCAATACGGGAGACTAGGTTCGACAAAAGGGGATGAAAAGAGAATCGAGCATTATTTAACGACGACAAAGACACGTTTACAACCTGTACAGAAATGAAGCTACATATTGATCGCGGAATCTTGCAATAACGACGAGCGCAGAAACGCTAGAATGCATCGTGGAAGATTAACGAGTATCATGAAACATATGAACATAGGACAGAATGATTGCAGTCGAAAATAATTTATGGCACAGTCCTGTTATCGTTCGAAGAAAAAAGTTTGTTCCAGAATAATGGTCAATTGCACCCTTTCATCGGTACCAGCTATCCGTAAGTACCCACATCGTTTGTTGTTGGTCACTAATAGAATACAAAGTTCGCTAACGAGATTGCATTTAGGCTTCTCTCATCCGCAAACGTAAGCTCTTTTAACTACCCCGAAGGCTAATGCGTTCCGCAAAAAGTAACCATACAGGTTGCAAGCTTCATGTGAAATAAAAACTTTCGATGCATGCTCAGATACTCATACTTTGACGTATCAAACCCTTTCAAAATTAACTTTTGTAATTTTTCGATACGATTGGATTTTTTTTAGAAAGGGTAATTTAACTTTTACACCATTTCTGCATTATTACATCAAGCGTGTAAAATAATTTACTAGAAAAAGGGCAAATGTACAAAGTTCGAATTATTAATTTAGAAAGAGCGTAAATAAACGTATACATACAATTCGCATTTAACCCTTTGACTTCGAAAGGCGTATTTATACGCTCTGTAAATTTTGTATAGTGCAACATAGATTAAGTTCCTAAATTATCATTACACAACAAGATTTGCAGGTTTATTTTGACAGCAATCTGATGTTTTATTATTTTATACTTCAGATGAACTTAGTCGTAATTAAGTATTTTGCACACGTAAACAATGTAAACGAAACAATTGCGCCGCAGTCTAAGGGTTAAAAAATAATTTGGTAAGAAGAGATAAGAGAGTAAATTTATAAGCACCGAATTGTTTTCAAAATTTACATATTTTCACGTCTTGTGGATAAAATCTTCAAAGTTAAATAAAATAACGGAAGCTATTTTGAGAATTCAGTTTATATTACGTGATTCATAAATGAAACTTAAATTTTGCTTGAAGAGGTATCGAATTTGTTTACACACCTTATAATATTATATTGCACTGCATTGATATTTACTACAGAATTAAAATTGTTAGTATAATTAAGAAGTTACTTCTTGTATAAGGTAAGTGTGAGTAAAAGTTATTTGCATAAAACATTGCTTATTCAATTGTTTCTTATGCAACACTCAATAAAAAAGGTCTCTGTTTCGCGCGATTAACGATCTTACAAATCGTCGTGTAATGATAAATATTCCCGCAGTCATAAATCAAAAGATCGGAGATCCGGAAATCGCAGAAAGCTGCCGGTTCCATCTACTTCTCGTGACAAATGGACACAGCGTAGAAAGTATGAAACGCCGGTAACCATAAATCACTGGTGACTTTACCGTGAATCTTGATCAAGCAAACGAAATAAACTGTCTGATAATTCTCGAGGTTTTATAAATATTTGCTGAATCAAACATTGTTACGAAAACGAGAATCTGAACCTGGCATTTTGAAAGTATTAATGATGTAAGATAAACGTGTTATTTCAAGAGCCTTTCTGCAGATCGAAGCATGCATAAACAATGATCCTTTCCCATCTTCGGTACACTTGCACCGTTAAAATCGATCATACGATAAATCGAGGCTGCGCGTGGATTCCTATAGACAAACAACGAGAAACGTGTGCGCACCTGGCGTGAAACCGCCAACATCCGAATCCGATATGTATGTAATTGAAACCACATTTCGACCCTGTCGTTTCCGTCTAACAATCCATAGATTATACATAAATCTATCTAAAATCAAATATACGAGAGTATTCAAAACATTCGCGTCAAAAACGAAATTTGTCTGAAACAATGCCAACATCGATATTTGACCCTTTAACCTTCGATCTTGCCGCCTAAGTGTTGGTCTAACAATCCACGGACCATCTATGAATCTAGCCAACAGCAAACGCACAAATTCTCCAAACTTCGACGCTGTCGTCTAAGTTTCGGTATAACAATTCAGGGATTATCCACAAATCTTACTTACAGCTGGGGACGAATTTAAGTTTTTAATATTCTAAGCTATCATATGTTCCCCCCCCCCCCCCCCCCCCAAGCTTATTATAGTTTCAATAATACAGTCTGCAAGAAATACTAATCATTTGTTGTATTCATTATAATCAATCGTGCAATTAATTAGAATCGTATGATTTTGTACGGTGTATAAAATAGACCAGTTAGTTGTGAGATACCCGAGTACTCGGGTACTTGGCCTTGGTGGGATATTCGGGCAAACAAAAATTACTCTAGTACCCAGATATTTCAATAGATCGATAAAATACACGTGTCGATCAGATAGCTGTGAGTTTCAATACAAGGGCCGATTGTTTTCTTTTCGATCATTTGCGATTGACACCAGTAATAAATAAAATGACGTTCCGCTCTTGTATCGAAATTCATACCTATCTCATCGGTCCGTATGCCTCATCGATTTTAAAAGATATCTGGATACCCGCGTAATTTTATATTACCCGAGTATTTCATAGGTACGCGGGTATCCGGGTATCTCGGATACACGGTTCTAAACAATAGCCCTAATATAGAAGAGTCTAAAGTTAAATTTTCCCCAAAAACCACTGGCCTGTAAAATCTGCCGTCCTAAGCTACAGCCTACGTAACTTGTATAAATACTTACACTAGAAAAAAAAATTATATCTGATACAAAATACGGACACCGATATTTGATTCACGATATCAGTTTTTAATATCCGGTTCATTAATGATCGATCAAAGGCGATCACGGATGCACTAGGGCGTATGAATCGAAGTTGGGTCAGTGAACAAGAAAGACGACGCGTGCACTCGATGTGAATTTTCGCGGGGGTGGCCGTAATACGTGGTGGCACATAACCGTAGGAACGGTTCGAACGGCGCACAAAAGCCGATACTGTGTTGCTTTCAGTATGACGTCGTGTCCACTAAACATCCATTGCTGTGATTAAGTTAGAACCGTTATTGCAGCTCGTGGCCTCTGTTAAAGCATTAGAAATAGTGCGAAAGTCGATTTTAATTCATGAACGTACAGTTCAGTGTATTACACTGAATTCCTATAGTACTTTGAAGAATTGGAAAAAGAAATTCAACGATCTGTTAGAAAGTAAACTAATGAACGAACTGTGAAACGGTAAAACATTTTAAAAAAATGGCGAGAGAAAAAAGATGTAATGAACATCAAAGATCTGTTATTACCATTTTAACCATTTTACCATTAACACTTGAGCTTAAATCGTCCATTCAAGAAGCAATTGCTATGTTTAACAACTATGACGTACAGATGAAGAATAAGATATATATTATTATAAAAAATATTCTGATAAGTACTCTGCGGATTTTTATGCAAATTCATATTTTCATACGCATAATTCAAGAAATGAAGCTTTAACAAAAATTTGTTTCGACCCCTAATTGTAATTATGTATAAATTGCTTTGGATTTGTACAGCTTTGGAATATTATATTTGTACAGTTTTGTACAATTTGGATTGTACGATTTTTTGCAAACATAAATCTCTTATAAATGCATACATGAAGTAGTAAATAGTAAAGATGTATACATATACTTCTTTAAACCTTCCGACACCAAAGTGATCTCTGTTACGGAAAGTATTTAGAGTTCAAACGATTAAAGGGTACTAGAACTACGTATGATTAGAGTATGTCTACTCGTATCAGAGAAATTAAATCGATAGATATTTAAAAAATTTAATGAACCTTTATCCATACCTTTTTACAGAAAATCGCAGATAATTCTCAAAGATTGCATAAGATCCAAAAAGTAGAGAATTTTCCCGCAATTATGAATTTATATATACGAATCTAGGATCGATGATTCTATGCGCTTTGGTTGTTTTAATAGTAAAAAAACTACATAATTAGAAATCTTCTCCGCACTGTCACCTGGTTGCGTAATATTCGCTATTTTAAATATTGAACCAATGTCAAGGACAAGGGGGATGAATTGACGCCCAGAAACCGAGACGTTACCGCAAGATAATGGATTTCGAAAATACCTGTGGAAACGCACGGTGTGCGCTTCGGGTTGCGTGCATTTCCTGCTGATCAATAAATCACCACCGTCCCACGCCCTCGATAATTTTATTAATAACTTCGTTGGATCGTTTAAATTATTCAGCTGCGCGCGCTTGTCCCACGATAAAAGAGGAGAAAGTCAGAGCCTGCGTTTTCCTAAGGGCTGAGGATCTTACGGAACTTCTATCGATGAAAAAGAGATTACCTGATTATCGCTGACAATCTAATCTCCGATTAATTAATCATTGACGCAAATGATCGAGTAACAATCGCATGATACACGTAAAACATCTCGAAAAAACAACAATAAATCGACGATCGCGATTGTGTTCGCTGGTAAAACATCGATATTGCTTTAAGGCGATAAGAATCACAAAATTTATCGCCAGAAGTGAAGTTCATTCTTAAATAGAAAAATATCTCGATGAAAATGTCAAATTTATTAAGGTGTTATTTTTGGTATCGAGAAACGTGGTCGCTGAATCAGAAGGATTAACAGAGAACTCTCTCTCTCTCTCTCTCTCTCTTTTGTTTCATGCATTAATTACACCCCTTTCAAACGCACCGCGAGTTAGTGCATCGAATGCACTGTTATGGAGAATGACAAGTGCCCCGTGTGCAATCAGGATGCCGCCAGAGAACAGGAATTAGTAGATATACTCCATTCACCGGGCCGGAGATTTAGTTTGACGAGCTGCGACCGGCGCACAAATTGTATCTTGCTGTTATCTGCATATACTAGCATTAATCTAACAACAATGCGAGTACGCGTGCATCGTAAATGATGCACCTCGTCTTTAGAGTTGATTTCTATTGTAAAATAACTCGCGCAGAAACTCGATTACCGTGTGCTCCATGATCTTCGTGAAACAATGGAGTCTTGTAAGCACGTATATCAGCTCATCCCATAAATAATGCGAGTATTTTATTTTTTTCTTTTTTTTTCACAAAGTATAAAATAAAGCAATTTATTCATAAGAATTAATTACTAATACATTTCCCTCCATTTAGAATTCTCTTCCAATTCTATTATCACTCCTTTAATAGACTTTTGTATTTCGTTTTTAATTCTTTAGAATGCACACATTGCTTGTGGAATGATAGTATTGCGTGTATTTCTTCGCTTGAATCTAAGATTAATGAATGCGCTTTAGAAAGTATAATTAGAGGTTGCAAGGAAACGGGGGTTGTAATTTTAAGATTATTTTTGCTACTCTTGTGTACTATAACATCCATGATTATTTATAGTTAGTTTTAGATATAATAAAAAAACAACAGTAATGGATGTAATTAATTAATTTTTTTAACAATATACTATATAACACATTCGATGCTACTGACGCACAGTACCTCTGACAACTTATACATACTGACCTCTTGCAACTTATTTTTCTCGAATATACATTGTTGCTGCAACCATATAATTTAAAGAAAAATATTATACACCAGGGAGTGCTGTTAAATCATGTCCTGCGGTGACATGATCCCATATTGAAGCAGTAGCGAACGTGGTAATTGGGGTAATAAAAAAAAACAGCGGAGGCTTATAACCGTAACCATAACCATTTTTCATTTTTTAAGAGAATAAAGTCGCCTTTTTTAATTTTATATATTTTAAAATATGCTAAAGTAGAAGGAGTAATTTTCTCCACACTAAAAAACCTCTCAAGAATCACGATTAAAAATAATTTGATTCAAATTAAATTTTATTCACTAAACTGCATTTTTATAAATACGTGGTTCATATAAAAAAAAACCTTCAGATCTCTTCTAAAGTAAATTAGAATTTGCCAGCTGTTTGTAGCGAAATTTCTAATTAACATAAAGTTCAATAACAGAATTAACATAAACAATATCACTCACGTCAGTTGCTGCAGCAGTGACATAACTTAAGAATCACAATTGTTCAGAGAACAAGTTTGGATCATCATAATTTTCTCAGAATATCGCATTGAAGTGAGACAAAAGTATTGTACCATCGTCGTTTAGCGCCATGAATTCTCATTCGCCGTTCTTTCCACAGCGATAATTCAAAAGGGGTAAATTTAAAGTTGTGTCATTGTTACAGCAAATGAGCGACACTTAAACGTGGAACGTTCTTAAAACGTAAAAGGACCGAAGTGTCACAGTCATAAGTCGTACTCTTTGTCTTTGGTGCTTAACACAAAGCACTTTATCTTCGACTAATGCTACAGTGAAAGATAACAGCGAGTGCAATGGATGGTCCGTGGTCGGAGACCATTGGGAAAACCAGATTCGCGGGATTCGATTCTCGGGATCTTGTTTAAGTGGCCATTCATGCCGGTGAATGCCACTGGAGTAGGCGAAGTGTACCTGACCTATTTCTCGAGTGGCCGAGGAATCTAAATAGGACTTGCGATTAATCGCTTTCGAAATGAAACGTGTCAAAATCATTTGCAAACTGAATCTTCTGCTATTGAACAGTTTTCAGGACACCAAACATTTTTTTATCTACCCTTTGTTACTTTTTTTAAATAATTTTACAACAGTTCTTATACAAAGCTTTCCTGATATTCTGTAAAAACAACCCCTTGTCGTCAGACTCAATGGAATATCGTGAACTATTAATTGAAATTTCCGGAGGCTCAATTGAGAATTTGAGAATAGTAAAGGCGAACTCAACAAATATATGTTTTGGGGAAAACGCTTTCTACCGGCACCGTGAACGCTTCAACGAATTATCTTCCGATAAAAACTTCGTATTTATACGAACAGGAAGGACGAAATCCACAAAATAGATAAACAGGAATGTGCGCTAAGTGCCATACATTAATTTGATTAAGTAAGAAACATTTTTGAAAGTGTTGAATTAGCCCTTACTACCTTCAACATTTCACTTGTAGAATATCTATGTTAAATGTTTGTCTCCAAAAATTTGATGCAAAAGCGTTAACCCTCCATAATACCACGCAACTTAAAAGTTATATATTAGCGTATAACTCTTATATCAGAGTATATGTTAGTAATACAGTTATTTATTTTAATTTGTTGAATTTTATCTTATTTGCATACGTACTAATTAATAACAAACACAGTAATAATCAAGTCCTGGTTTTCAAATTGAACTGCAAATGTTGACTTAATTATAATTTCCTTCGTCGTAAAAATAAATAAAATCCGTCTAAAAATACAACGCTTCTGAGTTGCAAAAGGTCATTCAATTTGTCAATAAATTCTGTCAACACTCGAAAGGTTGTCTCTTTTTCCTGTTTCCACGCTAAATTAGTTTTCTCCGTTATTTTTATTATACAGATATGCGATTTCACCGCTTTCCCTCAACAAGGAAACTTCCCACCCTGTAACTACCTCATTTATTTACATAAGTTATAATAGCATGCTCTTTTTATCGAAATCTCTAAGAAAATCTATGTTTCTGTGTTTACTGGTAGAGATTATTTTACTCCATGCAGCTTTCACCCGATAATGGCATAAAGATACACATTAACGTCAATAGGTAGAGATACCCTTTGAAAAGTCAGCACAGACGGGTACACGATAGGCGGGGTCGATCACAAAGAGATCGCCTTATTACCTGCCCGTATCGACTCGTCCTATCTTTGTGCCGGCACGAAGCATCAGCGCGCGGATAATACACGCGGGTAAAGAATAGCAAGTGTTCTCCATGTCGAGGGGGAGAATTTATTCGACGGTGGCAGCTGCTCTGGGCAGTCTCGGATTTATTTGTAAGCCGATTAATAACTTTCCGTAACGAGTTTGTTGTACAAACGTTGTGAACAAACATTGAAATGTTTTAAAAACTAGACAAAAAGTCGTTAGAATAGAGTGATTTTTAGATATTACGAGGGGAAGAAGTGAAAAGGGGTGAAACTGATCGAATAATGCTGGTACTGAAATAGTTTTACAATTGACGATGAATATTGAAACTAGTTGCAATATTGTTAAAAGTAGCTCTCATCTATGCGTCCGAAATACTATCTGCTTAAAGGTGCCGTAACGAAAGAGTTAAATCAAAATCAGAAACTTGTTTTGAAATATATAATTACTACGTTGAATGTGTGAGTGATTTTTGAAAGGAAATTACACTTTTACTGTACAGAATTGTACTACAGTTGTCCCTCGAAGTAACGTGTAATTAAAAATCCGAGTAATTTTGAGACTCCCCTTCTCAATCCTACCACAAATTTGTATTGCATACATAGATATTCTTCTCCGGAAAAGTTAACTATTTGTTGTGTATATGCTAAAATATAATAGAAACATATTTAAAACAATAAATACCGAATTGTAAAATATACTGCACTTTGGATATTTCGTACATTTTTGCATATTACGTGTATCATCCATTTTTTCAAACAATTTAAATTTCCTATAAATATATATTGTACGCGTGTATTATTTACATTTTACGAAAGTATATTGTAATTTTTGTAATTCTTCAAAGTCGCGGAACTTCAAAGACCGCAAAAAAACCGCATACATACTTTAAAACCGCGTACTTCCAGGGACAACTGTAATTATAAACTTACAAATTGGTCAAAGCGAAAATGTATGTAATTTCGAGGACCGACTCGATTACATTAATCCGTAACATATATTTTCCTTTCGTTTAGATGGCCGAGAGCAGGATTACGTATGCAAACACCTGTCGCACGCGGTTGAAGCTTTTTACACCGGAACCGGTCTCCGGCGAGTGAAAATTGCGTATAATTGTTGTTCCGATTAGCGAAGCAAGGCGACACAGAAAAAGACGTCTTACAAGAGACTTGTCTCGCGAAATCGATAAAATACCTGTTTGACTGATTTAAACTTCTTCGCGCATTAACAAAATGTTTAATGAACAGCTTAATTAAACTTTATTCAAAAATGCCTATTACTATTATTATTAATCGAATAATTCGAGCAAAATATTTTATTTATCAAAAGTTCAATATACTAGCTTCAAGTCTAATACGATTTAAGCAACGAACTTAAACTTTCTTGAAACAACACGCCGAAAGGTCTCAAAGGAGAAGATATCAGTGTTTGCCTTGAATATCTAATCGTCCCGGAGACTAATCGTGGAGAACAGTTCGGAATATACTATGTGCATTACGATTATTGAAATAACCTGGCCCCTTTCCCTTCTACAAGATGGATATGGAAATGGATTATCGAGCGTAAAATGGAAACAGTCCGATAAGTAGAGATCAGGAAGCAAGCTGATGCGAACAGTGTCGTTTCTCGAATATAATTCGTATCTAAAGAAGGTGAAAAAAAATACATAATACTTTACGTCCTTGCCGTGGACCGTGAAAAAATGTAATCTTCTAGATGAAGATAGGAAGTTATGCAACGAGCCAATCTGATCGCCGTATGGAATCATATACATTATCTGAATAAATATGCGGCTGTGATGAAAACTGTTGAAGGCTTCTTCCGTGTAGATTTCTTCTTGATATACGACTTTGCGCAGAGATAATGTTCATTCAGAATTTGGGAGATGTTGCTGTGAAACGTACGTTTTATTTGTGTGCTGAGTTATTTCAGTCGTTGATTAGTGGTTACAATTTTTAACAGGATAAAATGGAAATGATAATGTGTAATTAGTAATCTATTTACTACAACAGTTTCAGATCGATTCGGGATTTATTGTGAATTTGGAAAGGTTTGGGAAAATGTGTCTTTTAATTATGCATTGATTAATTTCGGTCGTTAGTAATTACAATTGAGTAATGATAAGATGCAAATGATAATGTATAATTTAGTAATCCATATGTCACTGCGTAATGCCTCCAAATCCGTGAAATGAATGAATGAAATGATTGCAGCATTCTGAAATCGCTTCTGATATATTTTTCGCTAATTCCAAATTACCGCCAGCAGAAAATCCTCTTTAGAGTCGAATACGTCTACTTCTAAAGTATATACGGTCTGCTGAGTAAAGCCTTATTGATGAATCCAACTAGCAGACTCCAGATAAAAGGGGATCAGATCCTACATTTTCTTTCCCTTTCTTCTTTTCTTCTACAACTAGTTTATTTAAGCCACGATTGCTTCAAATACTACGTTCTTCGCATAATCATCAACTTCCTAGGATTCCTCTAACTTTTTCTTCTTATCTGAAAAAACTCTACTCTTCAACCTAGCTCCTACACAGCATCTCCTGCAAAGATTTATTATTCTGCTCTCTACCTTTCTTCAAAACTCTGCTGACTGAAAAACATAGAAAACACCATGTTAAACTACATACAACTATTTGCTATATACTTTATCCAGTGGAACCCCACCCAGCCATTTGAAAATTAAATTCCAAGAACCGAATTTAAATTCGATGTGCAACCAATTAAATATTACATCCCACAAATCGAACTTCCATTCAGATTCCAAAAGGCACCCTAAACCACCTTAAAAATTTCACCGATTCGCGTCCAATTTGCTGTCGTCTCAAATTAAATAGAAATTCTTTGAGAAATCCGTAATATCACAAATATTAATTATGAGCGCGTCTCCCATAACTTCTCGGGGAACTTGCAGCACCAATTCAAAAGAATTCTACCCCCGATTCTCGAACCTTCAGAAGCGAGTTCTTTGTCACGAAATAAAGAAGCTTGAAGCTGCGTGGCTTCACCGCGGAACTATGCTAATTAGACGGAACAATTTAATGAATATTCAACTTACCCAAGAGTGGAAAGAAACCCAGAGACACTCCCCTCGGCGTACAAGCTGACAATATCGCCCAGGTGGAGGAAGCTCGCCGAGCCGAGGATCTCGCCCATCTTGACGTTGTTGTTTTCGAGTCTCTCGCTGCCTTAAAGTTGGAGAAATTCTGCCTCTTACCCGAGTGAATTATTCATGGCTACACCTACGAGGACAGAAACGATCGTTACTCTTCGCGGATGCCAAACAGAAACCAGTGAATGCTTTGCGAGGGTAGTTTTTTTTTATTCAAGATTGGATAAAACGTTTAAGAACGATTACAGGGGGTGAGATAAATCTACATACTGGCAGCTACAGTTTTCAGATGATAAACGTGTATTTACTGTGCATTTTGATAACGTTCACGTGGAATTCTAAAGTGGCTAAGGTTTATCTTGGCATACAATCGCAGACACCTGATTGTTAATCGCGTTACGTGCTTCTGATGCTCTCTAAATATCTTTGCGATTTTGATTGATACATTGACGCAGTACTGGAGTATTTTTGATAGGTATCAGATACGGAAATCGCTAATCAAGGTGCAATCAATTTTGCACGAATTTCGTGCGCTCAACGCAAAATTGAAATTACACGTATGTCTTGGTGGCTTTGTATTGAATCAGATGACTGTATATATATATATATATATATATCTGAAATCTCCCACTTTTTTTCAATCAAAGGGAAAATTTGATAGTGGTTGAATAAATGGCAGGAAGTCACTCAAAGTAATGCAGATTAATTTGAAGATTAAAGTTACCGAATATGAGATCTTTTGATATTTTTATAAATACATCTTAAACTTTATGAAGGACACTGAATTAATTTATATATCCAGTAGAAAAAAAGATGTGAACAGAAATTAGAGGGGGCAAACATTTCAACAAAAGAGAAATGATTAGAAAATGATCCAAAGATCGCGTCATGGTTTTATTTCCAGTAAAAGATTAGTCAATACTCATATCAAATTATATTGTTCACACGAAATGTATGTAAAATTTGTATGACGAGAATTATTACGAGGTGTAAGAAAATATGGAAAGGATCCGTGTTTCGAGCGATGAATTGCTTATTTACCATCTGCCTGACGAAATTATTTGTCGACCAGCCGACAAACCGTAAAACGATTCATAAACAGGAAGAAAACTGGAACGATAAATTGCGTTTCCCAATCGAGCAAACGCGACGGATTAAACATGCCTGGCTAACTCGCAATTTGTCAAATATATTTCCAGCTATGATTATACCCAACCAGAGGCAATTTGTGCTGCGATTTTTGCGTCCCCAGAGACTTCCGGTCGCTTTCCACGCGCTCCTTGCAAAATGGGTCAGCCTAAACTCGATTTTACGTTGGAAATTGCCATCTTTCTCCTGTCCAACTGAATCCACACTGAAAACGATATGAAGGAAATTGGTTCGCCCTGTATTTCCTATCTACACACTGAGGCTTCTCTTTAGAGATGTTTCTAGCGATGAAAAATGGTGCTTTGGAATAATAGAGGGGAATAAAATTAGGTTTTAAGGGTAAAATTGAGAGGATATAACGTTGGATATTAATTATTAAAAAGAGGTTTCCATAGAATAAGCTGTATTTATAACTTTGGATAAAAACTCGATGGTTCAAAAGCTTAAAGGTGTTCCGATAGAACAGAATTCTAATATTTATGATACGCATTATCGCAAACTTTCTTCCTGAATAGGTATAATTTATACCTTACGTACACGTGGTGAAACTTTCGCAATTTTCTCGAGTAAAGTTAAGAAGTTAAACTTTCAAGCCTAATTATACCGTATTAACCAAACTTTTTCTTCACTCTTCCGAACAATATTTAAAAATGAATACTTTAATTCTTTAGTACCCTTTAACGTCAACCTATCACAGTTATTTCTATTTTAATACGAGTTAGCAAGCAATTCTGCTATATCTAACTCTTCCGATCACATCGAACTGTGTACCTTGTTAAATCTTCGTACGAACTATGCAAACGTTTCCGTCATATTTTCCACCCTGGAACATTATCATTTATTTCTTCTGCAAAACTGAGCCCACAGCTCGCTGTTTACACCCTAAGGTTAAAGGTCATTTTATTTTCAGAAATAGCCAGTGCATTCTTTTCTTGCACGAAGACATCATGATTGAGGATCTCCTGCGAGATTCCGATCGACTTTCGAACGAATTTACCATGAATTGCCTCTGCCCGTCAATTAACTCCTAACTGACTTTTCTATTCGACAAAACAAAACGAAACTTTACTCGATTCCAAGTCTGGATTGACTTTTAATCTAATTCTTTGTGCGACTGATCCCGAACGATCGATTGCTAGCGCTTTGAATCCGGTGAATTTTAAATCCTTTCACTAAAGGGCCTCGAATAGCTGATCGAGTCGATATTAGTTTAATAGGAAAACAGAGTGTTCGATTGTTATCTAAATGAATTTGATATCATAGTGAAGGTATACGGTACAAAGCCATTCAATTTAGATACTAAACTCGGGTTACAGTTTATTAGCACATAAAGATGGAAAGTAGAACAAACAAGCAGGTGAGTCCTACATATGTTAGGTGCATTTTATAAACCCTTGTACCTAACACTTTATTGTTGCAGGATTAATAAATTTCTTCTTTGAATTTTATTACTGTACCTTAACCCTGTTGCGGTATTTGAAATTTTATGCGATTTGATCAGATCATTTTTTCGTTAGGAAAATTCTATTATGTCGATGCATCATTTCTGTAGTATTTCCGGGTAAAATTTAAACCACCAGAATTTTGAAAAGATATTTGAAAGACATGTAAAATTATAAACACAATACCCAATAATAAACAAAGAATTCAACACGAGTTCTGCTTGAATTAATTTAGCGACTATTACGAAATGTTAAAAATATTAATAAGAAATGACAGAAATCATGCAACGACCTAATATAATTCTGAAAAAACGAAGCCTCAAATATACAATTTTAAACCTAAATTCACAAATATTAGCAACACTTCTTTTATAGTTGTTTCAGAACTATGAACTATTTTAGAAAAATGAGAACATACTTCAGTCGAAAATGACCCGAGAAACGCAGCAGGGTTAACCCGATTTTCCTACAGCTTAGCATCTCATAGATTACTCTTATCCCCTTTTATCCTTCTTATAATATATTCCTTTAATATTAAATTTATTACCCATTGAAAATTCTGTCAGGGTTTTTAAAATTATTATTATCATTTAACTGGAATAGAGAACGACGGGCTTTTATGCAAAAGAAATGGAATTGTTTGATAAAGAGACGTGTCAATCGAAGAGAATAATCGTTTAGCGTATATTGTGCGACGGGTCTCTATTATGGGACAGCTTCATCCTGCAATTTGTAGTTCTATTATCGAGCAATTAAATCATTCCAGGCTCTGCCGTGACTACTTTGCAGTACAGACATACGCACCAGAGGGTATTATAATTTGATTTCATCATTGATATTGTACGAGCCACGTTTTCATGAATCGAGAGTTTCTGGTAGCTCGTTGCTGTTTGGAATGCGGATTATGAAATTTCGAGTATGCTGTTGACTTAATGATTTGATAAGAATTCACTCTTTTATAAACAGGACTGGTTGATATTTTTAACATCTGGTTCAAAGTTTCTCTTTCCCTTCTCCTTGAGAATAATTAAGAATTAGTAATTGATTTTACAAATTAGACTAAAAATGTTGAAAAGTAAGATTTGTAATTAAAAATTTTAATTTGGTTATTTAAGTCTGAATAATTGAATCTGATTGATTGAATTAGAATGGTTAAATTTGACTGACCCGATTAGAATATTTGAACTTCGATAATTGGATTTGAATACTCGAATTTAGTTCTTTGAATCCGAATATTTGAACTACAATATTTAGACTGGAATATTTGAATTTGAATATTTAAACTTTGACAACTGGATTTGTATACTCAGATGTAGTTCTTTAAATCTGAATATTTGAACTAATATATTTAGATTGGTATATTTGAATTTGAATATTTGGATCTGATTATTTCCATTTGAATATCTGATCATTTAAAGATCATTATTTAAATTTAAAAATTTAATCACAATGTTTCGAAACTCTAATTGCAATTGCCTTACATTCCTTCATCTCTGTCGCGTTATACGTTCACCTAATTTGTCTCTCAACTATTTTGTGGAGCGTATTAGAGTTTCCTCGAAAACACAGTCACACGGTTACCGAATATGCTGCTCGAGTGCATTTAAACTACTCTGCGATGCCACTATAGGTACCGATCCGCTATAGGTGCACTACTTTCTCCATTAAAGTACCTATATCCACATGGAACTTCCTTGTACGTAGTTAAATGTGTTGCCTCATTCATGACCGCAACATTCTATTTCTGGTGTTCATTCATAGAAAAACCTGCAAAACCAGTGCGAGCACGCGATGAATCACAGAAAACTTGTTTTAATTTTTATTCAAAGTTATCGATATTTTATTTAGGCAATAATAATTTTAAGCAAAAATATAAAGGTAATTAAACTTCCATTTAATATAAATTTGATCAAAAGGCAGAATACAACGTAAATAGATGATATTATAGACATTAAAATAATTCCAGGGACGTGGAATACCTATGAAAGCACAGCTGCGCTGCAAATTTAATTACAACTACACTTGGCATTTGGATTAATGAAAAGTTAGCAAACTATGCGAGGTACTATAATTTATTACGGACATATTCATACACGAATGTTTCTACAAAAGCAGTATTGTTTTCATTTATTTCTGCTTCGCTATACTACCGTCTACTTTTAACTGCAATATAATGTAAAATTTTAATGATACACCAATCGCGTTTCAATTTATGCGTCATGATTTTAATTACTTAATCGTCGATTGCTTGCTACATGCAAACCGTGCAATGGCTCAGCACGAAACTATAACAGGATTAAATAATTGGTAGCGTGAAAATGTGCGCTAGCTGTTAATCCCCAAAGACCACTTCAACGTTCTGTTAACCCCATACGACCACCATTAAACGTGCATACACGCGCATGGACGAACTGAACCTAGAATATACGATCAGAAATTAAAGTCGTGCTTCTGTAACCACCTCCGGGTCTCCATTCAAATCGGCTACATAAATAAACTGAGCCCCGCAAAAAAAAGAATGAAGATAACCAGAACTACAGACTGGGTATTAAAAGGAACATTATTTGGTGGAACCTCTACTCCTATTTAAAACCTGAATAATAAAAGGTTTCGCTTGTATTTGAAACAGGAAAACAATATTTTATCATCTTTCTTTTTTCGCAATTTCGCAACGTTTGCGAATGCAGCTTCTGTACACAAATGGCAATGGTTGTCGTTCACGGGACGTTAACGTTTCTATCTAAAAAAAATGTAGTCGCCCTTAATTCGCTGCGCGTGGAAGAATGATTGCGAAATGTCGCGATTAATTCCACAAAATATACTTTTTCCCTTGTATTGTAGTACACTGCGTTCTTTTGACGAGCGAGTTTTTGCTCTCCTTTCCGAGGAATATGTCCACTGACACGGCTGATTTTTTAGATTAATGGAATTGGACTAATGGTATTTTACGTTCGCCGTCGCGTCGGTGAATTGCATGCGATATTCATGAAGCATTCTTATTATTTTTGTTCTCTTCTCCTTTTTATTCAGAGATATTGAATTTATAACACATTTTTCACGGGCGTTCTATTAATTGGTTCGTCGTCGAAGAAGCGTCGCTCGAATCCACTCCTGACGACAACAATATTAATTAAAAATGTTAGCACTGGAGCATGTATTATCATTTTCCCTCCTTTTTAATTATCTTTAGATACTGTAGCAGACTAAGATTGAATATCCCTGTTTTAAATTTTAATAATAAAAAACTACTACTTTTATTTCTGCAAAATATTTATTACTAATATTAATGTTTCGTTACCTGCTGTTAAATTTTTCTTCAAGATTAGTAAAAAAAATGTAGTAATCTAATTTAGCAGTTGTTAATATTATTGTACCGATATGGAATGAAAAACGAAGAGATATTAATAGGGATATTAGACATCATAAATGGTTATGAGAAGGGGCTTAGGATTTCAACTGAACTCGCTGATGCATCGGTACGGTTTCATTAGATCGTATTGCCAGTCAATTGACGATTATTGTTCGATCAGTGGGACATCCAACGAGAAAATAAAGAAAACATCTGCGCATCCGCTTTTTCTCTCTCTCTCTCTCTCTCTCTCTGCGTCCAATGGTTTTTCTTTTCTTTTTTCCATGCACCAAAGATAAAAGATCACGTGTACCCAAAAACCTTTTCTGTATCTTTCAATTCTAAATCCAAAGTACCAATTAAAAGCATTCACAAAGCAGAAAGAAAAAAGTAAAACAAAAAAGAAATCAGGGCAGTCATAGCCTTGAGCTTTAAAACATTTCTTTTATTGTTCAACGAGTAGAAAACGGCAGCCATTTGTTTTATAAAACAAAAATTGCTTAGACTGAAAGAATGTGGTATGTAAAAAACAGAAATCTCGCATGTTAATATATAACTCTACGAACAATAAGTGAATGTAAAAATTCCGTCGATTTCTACACAAGATTCAGTAATATTATATATTAGGTTGTTCGAAAAGTTCGTAGCGATATTTGAAGAACATTCGTAGGCAACGTGTGTACATCTATTATTTTATTGAATAATTTTATGTACAGTATTTATTTTTTGTAATTCCACGGCTCCATTCCTTTCCAAAGAAGGAGAATTTTGTAAAGCCCCATGTTTCGAAATAAATCCTTACGAGTAATTTCTCTAAGTTTCTACTGTATTCATTTCGTTTCCATTAACATAGCTTTACAAAGATTGCAATTAATATTAATAGTATAATACCCTAGGTATTATCTAACAATTTTTGCGTGTTCTTTAGCAAAACATCCGGTTCTCTAACGTTATCTAATGAAAGGATGTTGCCTTTTCCTTTACTCTTTATTCGTTAATAATTTTTATCTAAAAATATTATTAACATCGATACTACTGGCAATTAATGTATACATATTTGTATCAAGGTAATTAAAACGATAGATTCTTGCAAAAATACATAATGTACCCAAAAATAAATCTTTGTTTACATTGGTAAGAAATCACAAATGGGTAATTTTTACCATTTTTGTAGTTCTAGTGTTAATAAACAAAGGTTCGTAAAGATAGTCCCAATCCTACCACTTACATAACAGAAATTAATACTATTAAGCATGCTACGAATTTTCTAAACAACCTAATAATAATGAATTTAGAATAACGTTCATCAATTTCTCGAATCATTTAAGTAGTTATGAACGATGGTGTAATTACAAACCGCCGTATACACCTTGCTACATTGCCATCAAACCGAATCATTAATCTAACCAGAAAGCGGTGAATTAACGAGCACCTCAATTTCGCGTCTATACGCTAGAATCATAATTTCATGGCGCATCTTGGGCAGAGCTGAGGAACGCGTTAAATAACGCAATAATTAAACGGATTTCAAGCCGGTGCTCCTTGACCTCTCCTTTTCGAGTAAGAGACAGAGAGTTCAGGCCGAAGCGTTGCGCGCTTTTCAATTTGCTCTGGCTGCACAACAATAAAAGGCTGCATATACCGTTTCATCACGAGATATAGTTTTCATAAAATTGCGAAATCCTCTAGTCGCGTGTCGCGTTACAACGGAGTTTCGTTTTTTCCAAGGTTTTCCACGCGCGACACGAGCCGGTTATTCTCCATTCTGCCTTCCTTTTTATCTTTTTTTCCTCGATAGTGGCATCTCACGCTTCGCGAGTGAACGAGCGATCGATTTAATGCGACACCGATGCGCATCGATATCTACCTCGATATAAATATTTGCAACACACGTAATTCTGTAAGCGCGCGTGCATGCCCGCACGCAACAGAAAGCCACACATGCAGTAGGTCATTTTTAATTCACCAATAAAAGACATTGAACGTTTAGAAAGAGGAAGTGGTCTTTAGAATATCATAAATGGAAATTCAAAGCCGCCTTTGAGTTCTTACAGGATCTATGTATTTTAGAAAGATTTCTTTTTTATTGCTTAACCCTTCAGCGGCAGCGCAGTCTTTTCTTTCGCTCACACGATAGAAGAGACTTCAGAATTTCAATAAATTTACTTTATCATGCTACTAACTTCGTTCGCTATTTATAAAATATGGAAACTAACTAAGCGTCTAATAAACGTTAATAATGGTTCTTTTCTGTTCTAAATAATTGTTAATAGTTTTATACTGATCATAAAAAGAAACTAGGGTCTGTACATTGCACGGACGCAATGCGTGAAAAGTTAAGTGTACAGTTGTGGAGAACATATCTGTAAAGTTTTATGGAAGAGTTCCTAAAACTGACGAAGTTATGTTAAGTTGTTCGGAAAGTTTGTAGAGACATTTTAGAAACATGCAAAGGTGATATATGCACATCAACATTATAGTAAATAATTTTGCGTATAGTATTTATTGTTTGACAATTGTATGACTATCAGAAAGTGTCACAATCCCCTTTTTAAAGGGCTTACACCGTTTGCATACTTTCTTCCTGCGAAATAATTTATTCAACTTTTCGCTATTAATAAAGTTTTACAAACATTACAATAAATGATAGTAGTAGAATATTCTAAGCCACGATTAACAATTCTTCTTACCTCATTATTGAAACATTAGGTTGTTTAGTGTTGTTCAAAGGAAAGGGTTGCCTTTGCTTTTAGCTATGTATTGTCCATTAACCATTGGATTTTAAGTAGCCCAAATAGGAACAGTATTTGTTCAGATTAAAAATGTTATTGTTTAAGTGAAGTACATAAAAACTAATCCGCTTCCAGTTCACCAATTACATAACAGATGGGAATATAAAAAGCGTTAAGTATTTTCCGAACAACCTAATAAGATTTTGAATAAAAAAGTTGGCTATTTTAATTTTAAGTGCATTTTCCAAGTTAGCGAGTGGGAACTGTATTTTTGGTTAGAATAAACAATTTTTTGGATAGAGTTCAAAGAACTATTAGGCAGAGTTCTGTATTCGTGGGGGACGTAACAAATGAAAATAGAATTAAAAATAGAACGGTGAAATATTTGAAGTTCGAAGAGAAATCGAGTTATCGTATCGACGTAAATGGATCACGCGAGAAGCTTCAAGTGTTGAAGATAATCCGATATATGCGAAGAATTTAAATGGTTCGTATGAATTCGAGTCTTGCGACATACTTCAAATTTCACGCGAAACATCAGCCGTATTTTTCTTAAGCTAAGGGAGAAATATAAAGTCAAATGAAATATAATACTTTAACCCTTTGCACTCCGAAACTTTTTTAGTAGTATGATGTATCACTAATTCCAAGTCGCTTTTCTGAATCTTATGAAAACATAAGCGTGACGTACTTCCAAAGCGGACAAATTTGTCTTTAATTTTGTCTCGCTATAAAAGAATTGAAAATAGATGCGAAAACTTAAACATCAACTTTTGAAGAAATTTACGTGCGCCGCCATGGAAGCACCAACGGAGGGTAAATGATTAATATGTTACATTACATGTAATGTAGAAACTTAATTAAAAGTTCGGGTGTCCATCGTGAGAAAGTATGATACACGAGATACGTAATGTGTTTATGCTGTTATGTAACCTTGCCTGACAGGTCATTGAACTCAACTTAAAAGAGGCTATCACCCTACAGAGTAAAAAATAGAACGTTTCATTAAACCCTGCTATGACTCTCATTTTCACTATGCGCTTCGAGAATAATCCACTTATGAAATGAAAAGCTATATAAGAAAATGAAATGTCTATGATTTATTGAATTATTTATTTTTAGGACTAATTTTGAGTCAAATGATTCACCATTAATGATTGCAACATGAATTAATTTACAAACGCATACACAGTGGACAATTACTTTTTATTCAAGACAATTTTGTACAAAAGAGTTATTAGTAGACTGCGGACTTCTATGGATTTATGGGAAATTTAAGTGTGGAACAAAATACAGGACACATATGATATGGAAAGTTATATAAAATAAGCAAAATTAAGCACAAATTTGAATAATGAGAGGATGAAACAACCCCCAATTTAGATCCCATTTCTTTAGTATTATTTGTGAAAATATGAGTTTGCATAAAAATCCGCAGTCTAATTATTAATATTAGTAGATCTTCACTTTCATGCTTCTTCATTCCACACAATCTTCGCTGCTCCCTTACTTTCGTACCATCCTGTACACGAACATCCGCATGACTCCTATATTTAAAATACTACTCACAAAAAGAAAACAATAAATGTTACGAACGTTTCAAAAATTGAATCAAACAAACTACATGTTATAACTTTAATCTATCAAATGGATCACAAGTAAAACACCGAAATAGTAAAATTTCAATCAGTTGAAAAAATTTGAAAGACGAGATGAATGGCGAATCCAATAAGCATCACCCGCTTCGTTCAATTATATCGAAAAACTAAAATCAAACAGCGTTTCTGCTGAATGAGGGGGAAACTGACACCCAATTGAACGAATGGAAGCATTTCACTTTAACTAATTTTGTGGGTAATAATGCTAATGATCTTTAAACTCAAAGCAATTTTATAATCCACAACTGATTTATAAAAGTCTGTATGATGTAACCAATGTAATATAATATTGTAATGTAACAAAAACACGAATTAAGGACCTTGCAGCAAGAGGGGAGCAACTCCACTTTTAACAATTATTTAATTATTAGATGTAATATTTGTAACAAAAGGTTCTGCATCGTTTGATGCAAGCTGATATAAATCTGACAAAAAATTAGCAATTTAGTGCAAATTTGGGACCTGCTCTTTTACTGTTTTATGCAAAACAAATAAGAATAATGTTGTTTTTTGTAGTTAATAATAAATGTCAACATAGTTCTTCTATATTTGATTAGTAAAACAAAAATAAATTAATAAACTGTATTTTTATTGTGCATTAATTACAAAAGGCACCCATTTTTATAACACTTTGGTGCAGGACGGGGGCTGCTCTAGACTTCAAAAATTCACCAAAAGTAGGACTAAAGACTTATTAACTCAATAATTGCCAGTTGTTATGTGAAAATCTGTGTTATTATGTGTCACTTTTGTAGTTCATGCGCGATTTAATTTGAAAAGAGAGAGAAGCTCTGGACAAATCACAATTCTCATTCAAGGAATAGTTGCTGCAAGGTCCTCAATTGTGCCTCTATCCAACTGTTTCATACGCGGAACAGCGTTCGTATTTGTCATTATCGATATCGGGTCACTAGAATCGAAGTGGTCGAAAAGGAGGAAGCGATCCACCACCCGCGAGAGATGTCGTTAACCTTTGCGGGATTTGCGGAGTGTGCGTCTCGACCCACGCTGCACACGATCCATAATGTGATATATCCGTTTTACATCGAAATAAAACTAATAATAGAAACTTCGGTTCTGTGACGTAACAATATGCACGCACTTATGCGCGGCCTGATCATCGACGGTAATTCACGAGAAAGGTGTACATCGAAGAGATATACAATCGGGTTGGCGGTCACTGGCCTTTAGTAGGCAAAGTTACGTGAACGTTTTTACGGCAAACACAATGCAAATAAGGTACGCACGCTGCACACGATTGTTATCGTCGGTAATATGTCAAGCATGAGCGAAAGAAACGATCCTACGATCGTGGCTGCATTTATCGTTGCGGAAAAAGCGTCGGTGAACCAATTTTACGCGTTCTAATCTGTTGCGGAGCAATTAATTTTGACTGCACAATTCTGTTTCTGTCGTTTCGCACGTTCGCGTGCGGTAATCACAGTTAAAGCGCAAGCAGCGTGGATTTGGAGGGAGGATAAATAAAACGTGCCGATTGGAATCAACCGTGTGGAATTCTTTATGCGACGAATCGCATAAATCTTACAGATTCTATTAGGCGAACTACTCGCACGGAATAATAATGCGCCGCCTGTGTCCAATGTACCGAAGAAATTTAAACAGGAAAGAAATTAACTTCACGGCGACGGTTAAACCAAGCGGAACCCGTTGAAAAAGTCTCATGCTAATACTATCAGCTGATGCCTAATAAAAGTATGGACAGTGTCTTATTAGGAACGATCGAAACACGCACCCAGTTTAGCAGCTGTACACGCGTTTCTCGGGTGTGAAAAAAAAATGCCTGTGTCCCTTGTTGCTTGACAGATCCATTAAAGTCTATTGATACGTTTCACACGCAAAGTCATCGGGACCACGTTTTTCTACGCTCTTCTGCACAAAATCTAACCTAACGGGATACGGAACACAATCGGACGTTTCTCGAGGAAAAACAACACAGGTAAAAAGTACAAAAATATTTATGAGCACTGGAGATTGGGACGGGGAAAAGAAGAGGAGAAACTAATCGGGAACAAAAATAAGAGGAAACTTGTACTTTGTACTATCGGCGTTAGTCGAGAAAAGGAAAAAAACGTGTTTACTCACGTTCTCGCCGCCTGTGCTCGCTCCAACTCTTTCGGTGCACTTCACGTTGCCGATCGAAATCGTTCCCGAGGCGGTAACGCACCGGTTTAAGAACGCCGCAACACTTCGTCGAACGGCAAAAAAATATTTTAAATACGTTCACGATATTCCGATAATGCACCTTACGAAAAAGGCGGAAATATTCGCGATCGCCTCGTTATTCGCTCACGTACGTATCACAGATACCGCGATTCTCTTGGACACAAAATTTTCAATGTCTATCACGTTCAATTTGGGGATAGGATTGGTTGGAAACGTTCACGACGTCGGATTATATTAGAAACATGCGACTTAGTATGGTCACAAAGTATCACCGATACGCGCGTACGTATTCACGACAGAAAGCAGACAACGCACAACAATAAACGTTCGCACCGCTCGGTGGTTCTAGCACGACTGGAGTACTGGAAGCGACTCGACGTCGCCTCTTTACATATGGCTGCGCGTATCAGCCAATGATCAATTGAGCCAAAAGTTTTCGAACAGATTTATCGATCCTTATTATTCACACTAATACAAAAACAATGTAACTAATATTATTTAAATAGATTGTACAGAATTTGAAAATAGTAATCGTTCTTTAACAACAATAGTGAGAGAAGCACTGTTTGTTGATAAAGTACTTTTAGCAGATAGTTTACATAATAAGCATATTCGTATTATAAGCTGTAATGATTAGAAATTATTATTTCCTGCTCATTTCGAAACAAGAATATCTAATTCTAAGATATTTGTTGTGATTGTAAACTAAAAAGTAAAAAATGTAATCGCAGTGGTAGATCCGTCGATAATACAGAAAATTTTGGATACACAGATTACACTCGTTTGGTAAAACAGAATACATCCTGGTGGCGCTAAATTTCGGTTTTTTGTAACAACTTATTGTACGGTAAATTATTAAATGTACGAGTCGTTCTAGAAAATTGTAATTTGTAAAATGAATAATAAGTTTGAAATCAAATTCTGAAATACGTAACGTGGCATATTAACATAATTTTACTTGAGTGTAATACGTAATTGTCGTATGTGGCAACAACATATGGAATTATGAACTTACAGGACGTATAATTTAAGGATAAAATAATCTCAACAACGTTAATCTTTTCATTTTATTGTACCAAAAAATTTCATCTCGTTCAATCATTATTAATTCAATATAATATATTTATCCTTTATATTTGTTATATCTTATTTATAATAAATATTTGTAATAGTGTAGTGTTCATTGTTATTCTTTATTGTGTCGCCATGAGCCATGAGAACGTGGAATCAGCAAGTTCTTAATTACCATTACTATACTAGCTAGAAAGACATTTTGTGATTCATTTAATAAATCCATGAAACATATTAACAGAAGCACGCCACGTGGTCGCGTGCTTGTCTCTCTTATGTTTCCTTTTCATTTTCATCTTTTTTTAAAAAAAGGAGTAAAGTGCGGAGACACTTGTATTTTTCCAAAATTTATCCAAGAACGTATCGTTCTTTCGTTTCCTTTCTTTCTCTTTAAACTGTGTATTTAATGATGCGAGCATTCAGACATAGACAATCCATACGTTAAAACAATAGGTACCTAAGGAAATTTTACAACTAGCTTAAGGCTCTAGTTCCCTTAAATCAGTTCGAATTAGAATTCAAACGAGGAACGTGTATATATCTCCGATATTTCGGTTCGTATCGACAATATTCGAACAATTCGCAAATCTTGGATCGTTTCTCTACAATAATTGTGATCGTTGCCATTGATCGAACAACGCTTGAAACCCTCGTTTCTCGGTATTCACGATGCGAAAACGTAACTGATTTTAATGTACTAAGGCCTTAATGTGTCAAAGCAGCGGAGCTAATTACCGTTATACAATAAGAAAATATATATACCTCTACGGACACCAATAATTCGACCTCACGATTGTACGTGGAACGTAGACACAGTTCCCAAAAACATTTTTTTTCTTTTTTGTATTTCGTTTACTACTACTCGCTCCTTGAAATTCTGAACAAGTACTCCAAAAAATGCCATCTCGCTACGTTCCTCTTTTACACTTCTCCTATTTTTTTTTTTAATTCTTATAAAGCTTAACTTTGAATTTTTTTTAACGAGTATCTCGATTCCCCGTAAACCCTGCAGTACTAGTGCATTCAACGAATCGTTGGTCGATTCGGTTGGTTTACGTCGTATCTTGTTATACTTCTTTCCATATTTTGCAAGCAACTAAACTGAACACATTGGATTATAAGAA
Source organism: Eucera pruinosa (assembly GCA_028830335.1). Classification (NCBI taxonomy): domain Eukaryota; kingdom Metazoa; phylum Arthropoda; class Insecta; order Hymenoptera; family Apidae; genus Eucera; species Eucera pruinosa. The sequence goes on along the minus strand of JAMYCR010000004.1, from coordinate 12,571,689 downwards.
CGTTGGTTTTCTTTTATCTCACATTGGTAATGCGCGTATTTCTTATCGGATTTCTTTGTGTTATAAAATATTATTTGGCTTACTGCAGAGTTAATGACCATCGTGTTTTGTATGTTTCAGCATCTTATAATGTTACTCTAACATTACACACTATCGAGAATACTTCTACTGACGCAGTATCTAAGTTTAAAGACCCGCAACTCGAAACTGATTCTTGTCGCTTCATCGAGTTTGTTTTCGAAAATTTTCTTGGACGACCGTGAAAAGTTAATGAAGCGTCTCCACTTTTAACCGAGTCCCACCGATTAAAAATTGCCTTAAAATAAAATATGTTTCTTCTTATTTTTTTCCTTCCTTTCGCTCCTCCCTTTTCTATCGTTTTTTTAATCTTTTGTCATTTAATCTGTCATTGTGCATCACCCTCTACTTGATTATTCATCACAATATATATAATTGCATTTATGTATAAACTATTTTGCAATCGGCTCACAGATAATCGATTAGGATGTTTCTCAATTTCCGATTACCGCATCCCATCCACCTTTCGTTATAATTATCTACTATGCTTACAAATCTCAAAATATTATAGCGTACTTCCATCAGTATCAGGCGCACACTGGAGAATATATTTCCCGACTCATTATTGTATTCGAGCAACTTAATTTTAACAATCCCAAAAAACCCAGAGAATTATTCTTTTCAATCTCGATCATACACATTCCTCACGGATTCGTCCATCTGACAATAAGTACATCATTGACAATTTATTCAAGCAAAAAATAAGAATGATTTATCACTTATGCTGAAACATTTAAACACAAAACTTCGAACAATTGTACGAATTCATAATTAATTGGTTGCTAATGGACATCGATTTTGCTTGAAGATATTTAAAAAAACTTTGTGCTTTAATATTATTACAAAGCAATGTATTTATTCTTTTTAAAAACTATGGTTGTAGCAGCAATTATGATATCCATTAAAAATTCGTACACAGTTGCCCTTACCTCTAAACTTAAGATGAGAAGGTTCAAGAATGTTTCGTCGAGACTAGATTATAATTAAAGAAAAAAAAAATTGAAAAAAGTGTATAAAGATCGATGGAGATGAGGGAATCATCGAATCGAGTATATTCTCCGTTAACGTAATAGCATCGTTGTTGGGTATTTTGTGTAAAACTAGCTTCGATCGTTTCGATCGCACGATAACGATAAGATCTGTATAGCTTTAATCAACCATTATTGCGAATGCGTACGTTGGCATCGTCATTAACACATTAGATAACATCGACGATATAGTATTATGAACGAGTAGCAAAAATATTGCTATTTCCTTGTCTCGATGAAAGTTATCCGAAGGTGGGAGGTGTGTGTTTATCGCTCAAATTATTCCCATTCGCAAAACTAAGCGTCCCTACGCGTTGCAATAAAATATTTCGAAACAATGATAATGCGTCTCAATGGCGGAGCAAAAATAGCCGCAACAATGATCTCCATTTTAATTCGCTACAATCTTCTCCAATAATTTCTTTTACTATTAGACTCTTTTAAAAAATTGATTCGAATTTTTTTTAATTTTTTACCTTTTTTTAAAAAAAAAATTGTCACGAGAATATTAAAGTTTTAGCACGGTGCTGTTTTTGCTCTGACAGAGAAACGACCTGTGTTCTGCAGCTACATTTCAAACGGGATCGCGGTTTTACGACGAAAATTCGTAAACATTGCGAACTTCAATTGCAAACTTATGGTATATTTGAAATATTTAACGACCGATTGACTCATCACTGAACGAAGCGAAACGTTGTTCACCGCTTCCACTGACCAGAGTGCAAATTAGGAAAATATCATTCGCTTTAAAAACGAATGACATTCCTCGTGATCGCTTGCTTTTGGAGTTGTCCCACGATCATGTATTCATACTTACGTATACTTCTTTCTTTTCGATCGAATTTAATCTTTTTTACGACTCGAAAAACAGCCAATTTGATTGCACCATCGGTAAAAAAAAATGATCGATAACTCTGAAATGTTTAATGTCGATATTAACCACTCTTTATATTACATTGGTCATAGATAACGACTCCTTTGCATTATTTACATTCCTTTTTCAAAAGATAATAAGGTAAGGTATCGTGAAAGGTGATAAAAAATAAAAACACATATATTATAAGGATCATAGGGATTATCCAGATTTTAGTCTGTCGTTTAGGCTTTTCTTTTTGAAAATCGACGAATGATATAGATACAGGAACATTAGGAACATAAGCAATGCGTAATATGTTTTCTTTGGAGTCTAAAGTATACGAAATTTTCGTGATTAAAACCTGAAATAACTAATAAACGAATGCAATTGTAGTAATCGAATAAATAAGAGAAGAAGAAATGTAACATATACATTTTAAAATTGTTTCGAGGAAGGCACGGTTATGAGGGGACGCATGATGTATATATAATAACGATAAATGATGTGTGATAGTGTGTAAGTAATAAACATAAGGAGAGACAAACAACATTTGCAAAAAAATAAAAAATGATTATTAAAACTATCCTTTGAATTGGTTAAACAATCGGTTAGTAAAACCATATACATAATAGAATTGTGCGAATACGATCAATAATAACATATAATTAATCGATACACCTATGTTACATATACAAAAGTAATAATGTGAGATCTGTGAGTACGACTTTACCTCAATCACTGTAATCTATGAGAACGCAAAATCTACAATTATACTTTCTCTCTATTTTTTAGTTCATTCTTTTTCTGTTTCTTCGTTTTTTGGTTATCGTTTAACGAAGTTGTCCCGAACGTATGAAATAATGAAATAATGAGAACGTATTAAAGCTACTACACCTTACTTCAAAGTAAAGAGAATGTCCTGTGAAGAGATACAGAGAACAGATAAAGGCTAAGAGGAATTACTACGAGTTATTATTGCTAGGAATTACAAACAGACTTTCTAAATAAATCGCTCCTTTTGTTTGTGCATCTTGTAAATTCTAACAAATCACATTTGGATGTTGCGTGAAATCTCAAAGGAAGATGCACGAATTATCGCAATGGCGAGATGATACATAAAGAAAGGTATGACAAAATGAAAAACGAAGCCAATTTACATGTGTGTACTATTACAGTGCCTGAGAAAGATGTCAATAAGGCATGTGGATGCCTAATAAACCATACAAACGCCGTATTGGTTTCACTCCATTTTAATAATCATTTCTCTAGTCAGTAAATACATTACTATACACTTCACCAACGGAGCCATTGCGAATCATATGAAAAATTCCATGAAAGCACGTCTTAAATAATCCTAAATTCCGAATGACAGTTTCTTTTTACGTATTCCTTAAATAAAAAGGAAAAATATATAACAATTAAAAAGGTCTGGACGCAGTTATCGTTTAATTTACGAATTTATAAATTCGCACCCCCTTGAATTAAAATTACATAATAAATAAAAAAAATGCTCAAGAAGACATCTCGATGATATTTGTGAAAGTTTGTAAATAAAAATTTGTTTAAACCATGCGTCAAAAAAAATATACATAAAGATTATTAGCATGGGTGGCACGATAGCCGCGCCCATATTTGAATAATAATAGAACGATGATATTAAATTCATTTGTTAAAAACTAAGGAGTGAACCTACTGCAAAGTACAGATGAGAAATTTTAGTTTTCTTATAAAGTTTTTTGGTAAAACTTCTTAACACGTTGCAAAACACCTGAACAATCTTTGAAAAAACTTATCGAAGCTTAACACTGTTTTTCTCAACATTATTTCAATATTCGAAAATAAAAGCACACGCTATATTATATACTTTTGTAATCTTCAAAACGATTAACTTAATAATCGATGTATATTCTTTTACTTAATCGCCGTTTTTTTTATTTTTTAACCAAATACTTTTACCAATAGAATTTTCTTTTGTTTCTTTTTTTTTAAGGAGACCCATGTGTAATAAGGCACAATTTTCTGCCTGAGAAGGCACTAAAATACCATGTTCTATACTTGTACATATAGTTGATCGTATTGCATATACCACGCAAAAGGAGAGAGATCAATTTGAAACGAGTTACAACTAAACGTAAAACGATTATTGTGCACCAAGATTTGTACAAACCCATTTTCTCCCATTGACACGTGCTTTACTTTTCGTATTATTAAAAAGAAATTCCTTGTTTTTTCTCCTCTCTAATCCTGTCCCAATTTCTCTCACAACGCATTCTTTTTTGCTCTCAATTAATCTGAACGTCGATAGAATTTTAAAAACGATACATATGAATACGATGTTAAATGGACGCGCGTTTAAACCTCTAAAAAAATATCAATGGTATCAAAAAGTCTTTTTTTCCTTTCTTTTTTTTCTTTTTTAACTTAACAGAAATAAAACACGCCACTGCTGCGCTCGTTTAATAAAATCATATATCTTCTTTACAGAGTGACTCTCATGACTAAAAATTTGCTGCAAATTTTCGTATTCTGCATTTTAGAAAAATTCCTATACAAACAATACTATAATAACAATTACTCTAAATCACGTTCCTTTCAATTCTTTCTTTTTCCAATTTTTCTTTATGATAAAATAATCGTAAAAGAGGTATCACCAGAAATTTCGCGATGACTTAGACGGTTGTATCCAGATTGCTTCTACTTCCTTCCAAGTGAATGTAATCTACGCCCATTTCCGAATACTGGCGTATTTCCGGTGTGGATGCCGCCGCACCGTCGTCTTCTCGTAATTCTCCGAAAATTTGCACGTTCGATGTACTCGCGGGTGTCTCAAGGCAAGAAGCCGAGGTCGTTCGAAATTGACTCATGTTTTCGATCATTTCCCTTCCGTCGAAAAACGTTGACCGTGCAGATTTCAACTGTGGTTGGGACGTTCCGACATTAACATCGTTACTTAAACGCCGTTTATACCGTAGGTTTGTCAGTGTCTTCAACACTGTTGCCGAAGCCTTTTCTCGTTGCTGCACCCTACGAGGGAAACGTTCAGGGGTGGTGATGACAGAACAGAAAGAGGAAGATGGACCTAGTACCCATTTTCCATTTCTTTTTTTTTTGTTTTGTTTTCGTTTCTTTTTGCATGATCTGGTGTATCTTGAACACAACAAATTCTGAAATAAATCTGTACCGCGGAGGAAGAAAAAAAAAAGATTTATACGGGAAAAAAAAGTAATTTTCAGTTTGTAATCACATTGTCTCCTCTGCATTGAGGTTTGAAGGAGTTTCTTAAATTTCTATTAAAATTAAGAGATCGTCTCATGATTACCGTTATTGGAAATTACAAAAGAGTCGTTACTCTATAAGCAAGCATTCTCTCATCATTAAAATACAAGAAACAAACGTTTGTTCAAAATCCATGCTAATTCGAAACTCTTTTATATAGTGCCTCGTGCTTGCTCGAGGTACGAGGATCGTACGAATCATGGGAGCACAGAGAAATAGAGAATAACAGCGTGACGTGGATTGTGACACCCGTAAGAAATATACAATTTCCAGTAAGCTTTCAACTTTCATGTTTCGTTGAACACTTTCAGTCCGGAATGATCCTGGCAGGGCAAAATTGGCAAAGAAGTTTTATCCGTGAATAATATCGCGATTAATGGTGACGCTGATTGAATTTTTCAGAAGCCAAACTAATCAACTTCATGTTTTATAAGTTACAAAATTTCATTACCTGTATATATTATTAGCGTTCCAATTCTCGAAAGTGAGAAGATTTCATTTTATGGAGTTTATCAGTTTGGATTTTGAGCGGCTTGATCGATGCCTACATTTCTATGCCAGCCGCCACCATTTAAGATCTTAAAACATCGTCCGGGCTGAACGTGTTAACGTTTACGTTTGACTGTTGTATGACTATAGTCGATCAGTACAAGGGAAACAAGAAAGAGAAAAGACGAAAGATCGGATGAACAATCGAATTAAAGTATCGAACGGAAAAAAAACACAGCTTCCCACATAAATCCCATACATTCGCGGTACGATCGCGCGTGTAATTGCAAAAAAAAAAAAGAACGTTAACGATACATGCTAATTCACGATTGTTTGGCCGGATCAATGACAAAATCAAAACACCAACAATTTGAAAAAGTCAACGTTCGATCAACGGCGAATCTCGTGAGAGTTTCAATTTAAAGAAAGAGAAAAAAATAATAAAGATTCTCTCTCGAAAATTGCGCGTTTTCTCATCGACGTTCCTCGTTTTAATAACGGCAACGAGGAGAGCGCTTGTTTCGCGTAGAGAGAACTCCAAAAGCGACATTCTCTTCTCTACATCATCATCATCATCATCATTATCATGATCACCACCATCATTTTCATACTCTTTTTTCCTTTTTCTTTTTCCTGTTTTTTTCTTTTTTTTGTTTTTCTTTTTTAATTATATTCTTTCATGTTTTACCTCCCAGTAATTAACAACAACCTGGTCGCGGTTCAACGTTCCCCTACGAAACAAAGTGACGTGTGTGCCACGTAGCTAAACCGATAGTGAGGTTTGGAGGTTCGAAATGTAAGCATCTATTTGGTAGGACGAGCGATCGGAGTTTACAGGGAATCGAGATTAAGGATATGGGTACGGATGGTAAAATATTTGGTTACAACTCCATGTCCTGCGCTTCGTCCTCGCTGAAGTCGCTCATCGAAGACTCGCTATCGGACGACACTCCGTTTTCGGTACCGCTGTTCTCCTGGTCCCTTAGCGCCTCTTCCGTCGCGTATTTCCTCACGTAATCTGCCAAGAAATCAAGAAGGAAATTGCATCCCAACTAATACACTCGGATGTTCGTTCACGTTGGAAATAACTTCGCCGTCCCTGGTCGGGCTGACGTTAATTTACGCTTCATCGCGGTATATAATTGATCAAGAGACCAAGTCTAAAGACATTTATAGTATTTTTCAGCTTAGCGTTGCAACTTGCGAGCTTTCGCACATCACTGCCTTATATACAAATTTTAGAAACATTAGTCCGCCTGATAAATTCGTGCTGAATTTTATACCAAAAAAGTACAGCTATATAAGCGTAGCGAAAGCATTTCTAAACCAAATTGATCTTGTGATATATTGATCGATAGATCTTTTAAAGCAAGGTTTTTCTGCTAAACTATAGCCCTGCAGTAGTTTTTAGACCGAAACGTGATTTACAGTTTTAGTCCGATCGCTGTTATTCTCTCGCATGGAATACTTTCATCAATTAAATATTTTTCAAATTTTTTGGAAGCAAAACTGATTTTTAAAAAGTTAAACAGTATCGACATCTTTTATTGAAGTTTCCAAACTACTATGTTCACATTTCTATTGTTAATTTCACAATTATAGTTGGGGCATCCTGCTATCTCAATTGCTTTTCTTAAACATGACTCGAATTGCTACATTAGGAGTCATTTACCCCTAATCGTTAAATATTTCAAAAATATTGCGAGATATAGTATTAACGTATTGTGGCACGAATTTATGGGGTGACCTAATAGTGAGACCAAATATAGAGACGTAGTACGAAGAAGAATGAGTTGTACAACTCACCTGCTACCTTCTTCTTGTACTCCTCAGGTTTATGTAGATACATGGCCGCAGCGTCGCCATTTAAGGGGTCAATTGGATTAGGATATGTTAACAATTGGGGCAGGAAAGACTCGAAAATATTCGATAAATCTGAAACAAAGAATATAACAAGATCGTTAACTAATATCTGAAAAATAGGTAAATGGTTAAGAGTACTGAATTGCTTGAATGATGGATAATAGAGAGTATATGGGTAGTGATTAAATTTTGTTGAGATTATGTAAATACGTACCGTAAAGGGCAGTCCAGGCCTGGTTTATTACGTCTAGACACACCGTGCCCGAGACTTCGTCAATGTTAGGGTGGTACACCTTGTTCATAAAGCCGATCGAAGGAGATTTGAAGGGGTAGTGCTCGGGCAAGTGAACCCTCACCTTCCATATTCCACCCTCGTAAGGCGCTGTAACGTAATACAAGTACGCAATATTTAGTAACGACCATACATAGAATCTTACTCTACTCCTTGACTAAAATACCCCATCTATCATGTTTCACGATTTTCTTTTCTACAGATTTCTCAAAAAAACTACGCACACATATTAAAATATACGAAATTAATCATTATAACAATATCTATATTTTGCTAATCATATTCAGTATATAATCAGTGGTATTCCCATTATGAATCGTCTTCTTGGAATTTTTTTAGCTTGTAATGTTATATTTTATGAATATTCACCTCCTCATTAATATTCCAAAAAACGTCCTAAACAGGAAGATTGGGGAAGATCATCAATTAAAAGCATGCACAAATAACTGACTAAACTCATTTCTGAATTTACAGACTAATGACTCGCATGTGTAACAACTAGAACGTGTATGTAGACTTTCGTGACTGACTGTACTTTGCTTCCTAATTGTCTTACATACAAAATCTATAAACAGAAAATATTCCTCTGTTATCGCTAGACTGCGGATATAAATAGGGATTAGTTTCATCCCCTGCACAATGCGTTGCGCGCTTTGTGCATTTTTGCACATTATACGCTTCCTGTGCGTTTCTCCACATTTACATTTTCCATAAACACATAAACATTCGCGAGCTATTTATCGCAATTTAAACGGAAAAAATAACTTTCGTTGCAATAATATTTACGAACGTAATTCTAAAAAGGGTCATCGAAGTCATTCAATCGTGACACGATTTTGTGTTTTACGCAGCGATTTCTAGTAGCTCGATCGCTGAAATTGCGAATACAGTTATCATCGATGTTGCAGCATTGCAGGGGCCATATCATAACTCGAATAGATCAGGGAAACTGGAACGCTGAACGGTAAAACGCCGGAATGCGTAACTATTTCTCGCAGGAAACAGGAAATGGAAGTCTGACTCCATTGTCAATGAGGAAAGTCCATCAAAGTCCAGGACACTGAAGGTGTGTTTTTAGATCAGGACTTACTCGAAACGCTCTCCTTTCAAGGAAGGAAGCTTCTAGTATATCTCGAACAATGCAAATTCCTTCGACTTTAGCGTGCTTTTGATCCACGTAGAAATTACTTAAGACACTGCAAAAGTGACGCCTAGTTCCTCCAGTGTCTTCTTGGAGGAAACTTAATGAAATTGCAATTATATTTCTTGAAGACGAAGGAGTTTATTGTTTATTGATGTACACGACACTTTAATTCTTTCAGGACTGAAACTTAATATTCTTTTAATTTGACATTAATTTTTCAATACTCAAGTGAGACGTATAAAGAGCTATAGCTTACCCTTAACTACTATACCTATTAAAACTTACAGGCCGCTAATATTTATTGCGTTATCATTGACATAAAAGTTTGAATAAAAAATCAAAATCAATGTTCTTGCTTTGCAGTAATTGAACATTATACTATAATTGGAAAACATTATAATATAGACCAAAGTGGCAAGTTTGTAAATCATGCAGAAAGGAAAGTAGAGATGAATAAGTAATTATTAGTGGTCTCACACGCCGGCAAAAGTAGTTAAGGGTTAAATATAGGTCATCATTAGACTGCAGAACTTTATGTAAATTCATAATTTTCTAAGTACAATTAAAGGAACAGAATATAAACAGAAATTTGTTTCATCCCTTGAGTATTTTAAAATGCACTTTACTTATTTTGTATATTTTTACATATTATGTTGATTTTATTATTTTTTGTACATCGAAATGTTAACATAAATGCATAAAAATCTGCAGTCTATGCGTCATAAAAGTGTTAAAAAGTCTGCGAATAATTTTACAACGCAATACGCAACGAATATTCACTATTTTTACAATTTTTTCTAAAATTGTATTCAATGTACTAGATTCGTCTGAATCTTTTGCACGCATAATTTTTTTTAGTTTCTCCCAGCAAGATATTTAATATTACTCCCAATAAATCATACGTAGCGACTGAAACGCGGCCACAAGTGAGTAAATTGAACACGGAGAACGTGAAAACAAAGAAGAGAGATTCGCGGAGTGAAATTTATTTCGACAACAACGAGCAACAAGACCTTCGACCGCGAATTAAAATCAACCACTGGAAACGTTCGAAACGAGTAGAAGAAAGAAAGAAAAAAAGGAGAAAGAGAATTGTACGCGGAACGAAATGTATTTCCCGGCTACGGAACGACTTTGGTGTCTACCAATTAGTCGACGCGTACAAACATCTGAGACAAACGAAGGGGAAACTTTAGGAAACTCGGTGTATCGAATTAATCGCCGAAGCGCAATTGAATCGTTGTCGATCCAGAGGGAAGGGAATAAAAACAAGAGAATAACGGGGACTGAAAAAAATGTCGCTTTACAGGCGATACCGTCCTTTGCAGGAATCGTATCGTGTTGAGTGTAGAATAGCAGTTGAAATTGTACCGAGTGTCTCACTTAAAACATAGCTATCTACATATCCTTTAATTACAACACAAAATATACTTCATACACATAGTAAATCACAAAAGTATTCGCATTTTTTCTTTTGTAAGATTGAAATGTGAAAAAGGTGGCTTTAAATTTTCATTGATATTATATTACGGTATTTTCATACTTTCTAATTTCGATGTTGTTGATTTATATTACGGTATTTTTCACTAAACAATGCACCAATTAAAATCTTAATTATTAACCATGCGCACTTCGTTGGCTCCGTTATGAAGACATGCGTAAATTTGATCAAAAGTTAAAATTTAAGTTTCTCTAATTTTATTTTCGCCGATTTAATTCTCATTTCTTCGAAATAAAAGCAAATTTCTCCTTTTCGAAATACATAAACACATTAAGTTCTCTCAAGTGTATTGCAGTTGCTGTCATATCATATTAAAAAAAGTTTGGCGTACAAAGAGTTAAATAATATATAAGATTTCCGATTTTATATTACCAGAGAATATCAATCATTTGATATCAGTCATAAAAAGAATACTTATGCGATTCACGGTAATTTAAATAATATCAAATGATGCATACGCTGTGAAGAATATTTTTGCTCCAAAGTAATTTTTCCTAAGATTTTTCTCCAGCGGCGGAGCAATTTTCTGTGCCTCTTATTTAAATTTAGAGGATTCTTGAATTTCAAAAAGTTGGTACATTATTCCAATAATGTAATTTAATATGACGTAACTTAAAACATAAAAATTGATATCGCGTCACCATAATCACGAATGGACGATTCTTTTGTTTCAAATAATTATTGCTTTTTCAGTTCCTATACAAAGAAATTAGACTCCATACAGTGGCGTATGGAGGTCGTCGTTAAAGGGTTAACACGTTGACTGTCACGTTGGTCACCTATGACTGGAATTTGTTTTCTCAGCGGGGCCACGGTGGTTATCAGTGACCAAAGTGTCGCAATAGCTTAGAATGATTAAATAAAGTGAATATCGTCAACTAAGTAACTTTGAACAATATAGATAACTAGACAATATTATGAAATAAAAGGTGCACTATTCGACAATTAAACAATTTTATTAAAACATAATATTTTACGCAAATGAGGTATTACAGTTTATTGCGTTAAAACATACTAAATACTGCTGTGGCCTACAGGGAAAATCTTCCAAATCTCGCGTAGCAATCAACGTGTTGAGTTTTTACGGAAATGCATAGGATAGAAGATAATTAGGTGCACTTGTATAATAAACTGTATATTGCTCGCGCAAATGCCCCGAGATATTTGCCTCTTTGATTGCACGATTATGCCACGCGGCATACGGGTTAATGAATAATCGATGATCAGCGATCTTCGAAATTAATACGGTATCGAAACAGAGAAATCGAACGATACCTCGCATCATAATCATATCGAAAACCGAAATGCCGGAGGACATGATAAGCAGGAGGGGGTGAAAACGTTTGCGTCAATTCCATCCGCTCGCGGATATTCGTTGCTGGGCCATCTGCGACTATATTGCCGCAATAACGTAGCGAACGATGCTGATCAATCAACCATCAGCGAAATTCACTCGACATACAACTACTTCGGATTATGTTCGCCTTGGGCGAGATCGTAATTAACTCAGGTGTGATTAAACAAGACGTCGAAAAGCTGCAGCCGTTTGTTGTACGATGAAATACTTTACATTCCGTTTACAAACTCGAGGTAGAAATGCTGCCCTTAGCGATAAGTTTTCAGTCAAACAGTAAAATTATCGTGGAAAGAAATTTCATCTACAGATTACGGAAATTTCATAGTGTCAATGCCACAACGCATCAAAACAATCATACGTGGACATAAAAATAATAGAAAATATTAGGTAATGTAAATATTAAAAGGAGCATTGTTTATCTCTTTGTAGGATATATGTTATCGAACATTTTTCCCAATATTTATGTCGACCTAATACCCTTTCCTTCCTGTTTTTCATTTATTCCATATTAAATTTATTGAACTTTCGCATATGCTTTTCATTTGTAAAGTAGCATTTCGTATCATAAAAATCGTAGTTTGTAGTTGGTTCCATATTATCGTGTTTAACCGAAAACTTTTTGCCATGGGTAGTACGTACTCTGTATGTGAACATCGTGTATGGGAAAGAAATAAGAAATTCGTGAATTATGAATAGACTGGATGTTTATGCATTCATAGGAAATTTAAATATGCAAAAAGAGCTACAGAATTTTGAAGGCACACAAGATATACAAAGTATACAAGGTAATGTACACATTATTATACTTGGAAGCTGAAACAAACCTCTATTTAAGTCCTTTAGTTTCACTTGTAAAAATATATATTCAAATTGCAGGTAATGGGCTTGTGATGCGTGTGTCGATACTTCGGATCGTTCAAATGATTATACATGTGAGTATTGCAAATTAGTTTGCAGTTTCCTTAAGTTATGTCACAAATCTTTATTGCGTCCAGGCCACTTCAGTTCCTTCGAAAACGTATACCAAAGTTTAATGTTAATTTAAGATCGTATCACGTTGCTCATTTCAATCCTTTATTTTTAATTTTAATAACGTTAACTTAAAATTAATGCCAAATAGGAGGAATAAAACATCATTTTTTTTAATTATTTAAAGGTAACCTTAAATGTGCGGCAATAGGGGAACCTCCCTTATAAATGTAGCATGTGGCCCTTTCACTCATCCTTTCAATTATAAGTTCCCAAAATTCAAAAAAGTAAAATTGCAAAATTCCATTACTACCAATATTAGTTGCCTAAGAATTTCCAGCGCGTTTGCGAAGGGATTTGAGTCGTAAGTGTTTTGTTTTTGGTTCACTTGAATTGTCGAAAAGTGGAGTTGGCCGTTTATAGATGTAATTCCTTTAATTCTCCGATCGATTGGAATATTCCAAAGGCAAGTAGCAAACATAGACCATACCACCTATGTATTACGCAGACCCGTGCGGCTCTCTCGGTTTTCCGCCCGTCACGGCGGACCGACTTTTGCCTTCGAGAATCGCGAATCGCGAACGAATGTACACTGAGTCTTATCGAATCTGTCCGCATTAATACAAACGCACACAAATGCACACACGTGTAACGCGCCCATATGCATACGTACACGTGACGATGCAAGCGTGCATTATGCGCTCGCGGGAAAAACGTAGGCGAGAAGCGTGACCCACCTGTGCGTACACGCACGTGGAAACACAAGCGCGCGGATTCACGGTGAAAGTATCGATATCCACACGGAATCGGAGCTGCGAGAATGCACAAGCAGCAGAGAGTTAATTCCTATCCGGCGTGGAACGAGAGTTCACCGAACTTCACGAGTCATCCTTCCTCTCCTGTTTTTCCTGCTTTATCCACGGTGCATTTTTTCCTTCAAAAAGATCCTGTACGCGTTGGATTGCAGGATCGATGTGCATTCACACAGCTTTTTTAAACGTATTGTGTTTCTCAATTTTATTACCTGTAGCTCGGCACACACACTTTGAACACACTTCAAACACACCACCGTGATTTGATTTCTATATTATTTGATGATGGTTACATCAATTGGTGTTGTATAAAAGTTATCGGGTTGTAACATAAATTCGTTACGTTTTCCTGAGGCATTTTTTAACCTGTTAACTGCAGGTGACGAATTAACTCGCCTTACAAATTACCAGTATTTCAGACGTAATACTATGATTTCTCAGAAATTCTTCACTTTCTGAGACATCTTTATATTTGTCTCAAAACCATCATTTGCAGGAATTAAAATTTTCCTGATCAATATTAGTTCCGTTTTATTAATTTATAGTTTTGTGTATGATGGGGATTCTGGCTGAGAAATTACCCAGTTAACTGGTTAAGTCCCAGAAATCCTACAGAAAAGAAACGCTTCAACTACTGGAAAAGCGGAAAAAAGATCATTGAATAATGTAACACACGTCACAATTGACTGAATCTGTTTGTGAATTTGCAAGTAAATGATCTTAAAGACATTAATAAAACGGGATCAATATATGTTACAACCCAATATTTTTAATTCCGGCGTGTATGCATCGTTCCCCTTTTCGAATGAGTTTTAGTACTGCACCGTTATTCCTTTCGCTTTTTTTCTACAAATATATATTTTTACAAAGAAAAAAAAAAGAATAGATCTTAAATAGAGATTAATTTTATTCTTTAAATATTATATGTAAGGTGTACGTTCTACTTTTGAGTGTTTTTTGTATCTTTGTATATTATATACATTTCGTGTATCACTTTTTCTGTGCATTTAAATTTCCTATAAATGTATCAAATCCGCAGCAATGGGCATAAAAGCCCAGGAAAAATGAGAGAATCAAAGCGGAAATTGAACTCGAGTCTCCCTGAGTCTGCAAAAAGCCAGAATTATACACCTTTTGCCAAACCACTCTCCTGGTATTGAGTATGAAAGCTCTAAACCGTATAAATAAATATTTTTCAAATTTTTATTTTATTCAAAAGATTTGTTGATACTTTAAAATTATTCATACAACGCGTATGAATATTTCTTATCCATTACTTTAAATTTCTTTAATTTCCATTTCTTTTTATAGTTTGTTTATATCTTAAAATATTCTAATCTTTTAATTAAATTCACAGGTATTCGTGAGATATTTAAGAGAAATATAAAACGAGCGTGTGATAAGATTTTTTTGCAGTGAAATTCGACGTGGTCCTGTTGTACCCAATCAGGTCAAAAATTACCAAGCAGAAAATCACGAGGAACACGTCGTCGATTGGTACGCGTTTAATAAAGATAATTACAAAGACTCGATAAAGTCCGTTACGAACAAAAAAACAGTTTTCATGAGAATTTGTTCGGCAAGAGTTGTACCATCGACAGAATATCGATTTTTATCGCACGAATCCAGCAGCGTGCCATCGTGAAATTAACGAGCCGAGCGTTAAAAACTTTAACGAGCATAATTACGCGGAGGAAAATCATACGATACAATTGAATCCATATATATATGTAATTAAACTTGCAAATTGCAGTTTGCAGTCGAAAAATTGTGTTTAAAAGTTGCTCGAATTTGCAAATGCACGAATACTGTTAAACGATGTATAACAAATATAATTACCCGTCAAACCTTAGTATTTTAGCCAAGAGCACTATGCAGCTTCATTGTTTAATTGGATAGAATTTTCCTACGATACAATTACACATGCCACCTGCAACAATTGTGTAATACGATAACTACTTTGTTAAAAAATAAATTGAATATATTGGAGCATTTTGTTTTTCCACAGAAAAAAGATGAAATTTGACTAGGGTTGTTTTTATGATAAAGACCTTTATTAATTGGACCATTTTGAATTATTCCTGACCAACTGCGTACCGTGTGTTTCGTTACTTTTGAAAACTCGAGAGTCTATTAACTCTCTGTGGTAAATCGGTTAGTCCGCGGGAAAAATTCAGTAATAAAGTGCTCTTCACTCTTGCGGCCTTGCTCGTGTTCGTTTAACTCCGATTTTGTAATTCCTTTCGGTGACTGTGTTAATTTTAATTAAAGTTATCTCGATTTCGTCCATTCATTCTTTACTACTCGTACAATCTTCTACCTTGACCGTTTGATGGAAAAGGTATTTGCTATCTTATTATAAATAATTTGAAATCTGACAGTCGTATAATGTTCAAACTAAACGAAGGGTTAATCGATTTAATGTATTTCCATAGGATTAGGTCGACAAACAATCGAAGAACTAAAGTATGAATGTAACCATTAAAAAAACAAGAACAACGAGAATTGATCGAAACAGGAAATACGCAGGAGTAGTTCAGTTATCGCGCAAATGAGAGATCATCCTACAGTCCATTGCAATTCAATCAGACAGAAACAGGAAGTGGTCGGGGTTCAGTTACGGTGTTCGATTTGGTATTCGCAACCCTTGTACCGCGACTTCATTAGAAACACCGTAATATAATACAAACCCTAAAAATTCCATTCGATCACTCTCTATGCTATTCCTTTGCAACCGGATGATACACCTTTTTAAAATTTAATTCTACAAGATTATATGTCGAGTGTTCCAGAAATATTCCAATTAAACGAGGTACAAAATAACTATAGGAGGGTCAAATTAAGCTTGCGCCTGCGACAGAATCTACCTCTGAAATCCTGAAAGCGATTAAGGGTGAATACAATTTGGCATTCAGGGATCGTCCCTACATTGTTTTATAATTCTCAACATGGCAAAAGGATTTCATAACGCTCAACTGATTACAATTCGTGTGTCTAACAGTTTACAATTTTATTTATTGTTTACAGACTATGTTTTCAATAATCTGTAATCCTCGAGTCATAGTCGATCTAACTTGGTATAGACGCGCAATTATACAATCGCATGTACAGTTAGGTAATGTTCGATTGCTTTGATCGAGCTCATCCCGATTTAGCAGTTATCTAACGCGTATTTCACCCTGCCTATCAAGGGTTAATGCTTTGAACACAATATTGCCTGCCTAAAATGTAGAAATCCTAGCTAAAAATACAAAACTACTCCATTCTGTTACCTAATTTTTATTTCTATATCAATATTGTACGTTATATGCTGAGACTGTCATCTCATTCGGGGGAAAAAATATTTGAAATATTTTAAGCTATTTTAAGCTATTTTAAGCAATTAAAACTATAAAATACAAAAAATACTACATCATCCCCTTTCCAAGTCATATAGCGAAACCGATAACATTGGAAAAATAAGTATGTAAAATATTAGGTTGATGTTTATGAAATGTCGTTTTCGCAAAGTTTAAGATTATAAGGTGGACAACGTTCTCTGAATTTTGTAAAATCGTTAATTAGGATGAACCACATTAAAGAAGAAGGAATTAGCTGTAATGTAGATGTAGCTATGTCTGTATTATAATGAAATAATGAAAATTATGGAAGGTATATAATAATGAAACTAAGTGATTGTTATAAAAAAATGTATAGAATCGTGTAAAAATTATTTGAATTAAGTGTAAGTGTATCGTTTTGAAGAATTTACATATATTTCACATTTTTACTTTGGCAAAGGGACATTTAATATGCTTCCACCTAATACTTTATGCTAATCGTAAACATGAAACTACTCCTTCAGTATTACATGATACACGATAAAGCTGATACCATCGAGAGAATAAGTAAAAATACTTCAATTAGTATTTTTTAACCTCGTAATCGTAACTTTTACTAAAAGCTGACTTACGTAGAAGCTAATGCTTAGTCTCAATTAATAAACGCTTCCTACTTTCCTACCATCAAACCACGAGTAACAACATTATACAATATAAAAGTTGTATAACATCAAAATCGAGTTAGCTATCGGCAGCGAACCGTTTCACTTTCGTTGCACGTTCCACGGGCGAATTTCCACCCTGTCCCCAATTTGCGATAGTAGCCCGAGGTCTTGGAATACAGCTAACTCTCTCAGTCAGTCGCCACACACTTCCTCCACCCTTTCACCCACCCGACTGCTCAAGGTGTTTCACCCTTCCGGACGAATTTCGAAAGACGTCGAGGTTCGCGCGCGGTTGCAGATGTAGGTTCGATACCAAGCTTCTCCAAGCTCGGCCCAGTGACCCAGTTTTTCCTCGCGCTGCCCTGTGCACCACTTGCGAACAGACCCTGCTACGCATCAATTTTCCATTCCTGCAATTCGACCGTAACCCCGGGCTGAAACCGCGCAAACAAACCTCGCGACAATACCACCAACTATGTCAGATTACTTTTGCTTAAATTACCGTCGGCGGTTGGGTTAGTTTGTTTGAAAAGGGTGGCCACTGCGGTCTGTGCAGTTGGACCTTTTGAGGATTTCCTTTTTCCCCTTTTTTAAAAGAGACTGGTTTTGGATGCTTTCAATGCTAGTGGCTGGGTTAATTAAGTTGAGTTGTTTGAAATTCAACGGAGAATTGAATTTTAGCTGAATTAATGTGCAAATATAATTCTCAAGGAAACATTAATCCCTACCTTACTTATTAGATGCATCGTTTAAACAAAAATAACTTGTTGTATCTATTCAATTTATTTTAACCCTGCATAGATGCAATAATTATCATTTATCTCGAGCTATTCCAGATGGCACGAATTGGTTGCGGTTAAAGTTCAGTAATACTTTTAACGACATGGCTGGATTGCGGATTTTAATGCACGTTCATTTCTCCATAGAAAATAACGAAGTGAAAACTAAATAGATGGTAGTTTTATGCTCTAAGTATTAAATTATCATCTCGAATTTGACTGTTTCATATATTTTTATACACCGCATATATTCTGTACTACTTTACCTATTTAATTTTCCCATAAGTGCACAAATATTCACAGTCTAGTCACGGCACAAGAAATTTGTCATTCTGTATTTTATATTACAAGAAAATTGAGGCCATGCCAACGACGTGATTTGAAGTAAAGGGGTTAATAATATTGAGACAGGCCGTATGAGTGGATTATAATTCAGATATTATGAGAACAGACTGAAAAATGTGAAACTACCAAAGACACAAATCATGTTTTACATCTGGCACAATATTACAGCAACGAATAGCCAAGGCTAGTATGTGTGGTGACTAAACAAATCATAAAGCAAGGGATTAAACGCAGGCATGAAAATAACAATAAATTCTTACAGCTACTTGGAGTAAGGCTGATGGACGCAAATAGTGGAATTCGCTTAGAAAATAGAAACACATCCATTAACAATAGTGGTACGGGTTTCATTGAACGCCACTTGTACACGTGCACCCGAGCGGTTAATAGTAAGTGGAGGCGACAAAGATTTACGAGCAGGAAATGAAATCTTTGCCGTGACAACTTAAGAAGATTCCAAAGGGAACGTCTCACTCAAATTTTCCAAAGTCCGTCTGCATACTCAATACATCGGCGATTCCAAAAATACCACGTGGAAAGTCTTGTCGAAGAACATGTCATCGTGTGCATGTTTGATGCGAGGACAAGCTTTTCATCGCAATGCATAATTGAACTCGACTCGAGCTCGAATTTCAATGCGCACCGGGTCACACGAGGGGGAAGTGGATGAACACGAGCATTCGACGCCCTTCGTTACGAGAGGAAGCATACGACGACGTTGGAATTTATTCGCGCCGAACGGTGAAACGAAATCTCGTTAAACGAGAATTTAATCCTTCGACCGCCTTATAATCATTCGAACACCCTCGCGATCGGGTCTACGAGATTACACCGAGGCTCCCTTATGCACAACATAATTTGCACCGTGACGCAGACAGCTTCTGCGTGCACAAACTGGGTCAGATGGAAACATATAGCAATTTAGAGGCATTGGCGGGGAAAAAAAATTAATGGTCTACATTTTTGCTACAGTTTTCTCGTTTATGAGGGAGATGGATCCCTGTGCTCTCGGCTATCGGATTTTTATTAACCATTTTCATCTTGTTTTCTTGTTCACGGTAATTAGTAGCCTGCAGATTTTTATGCAAACTCATATTTTTAAAAACACACACAAGGTAGTGGAACTTGAAAAGGAATTAGTTGATATAGTGGACATTTCTAAATATAATAATATGTACTTTACTTTAGACATTTCATATATTTTGCCTATTATAATCATTCTGTAGTTTTTATCACAGTTCAATTTCTCATAAATGTGTAAAAATTCGCGCAGGGCTTCTATCATTCATACGACAATTTTTATTCCAATCCATTAAACGAGCCGCTCGTTCGCCAACTCGATTAACTACATAAAACAAAAAGTAAGGAAATTGATAAAATATATTACCAACCATTTTTTAATATTCTTATTGAAATTTAAATTCAAATAAACCCCGAATATAATAGATTTTTTATGCAGAATTGTTTTTATATGTTTCTTCAGCGAGATATAATTGAAAAGCGCAGAAGCAGCCGTAATCAAATCTTAAAACCTTACTTATGAGGTCTAAAACTTTATAATTCAATGGGATGCAATTCCTGTGTGATATAATTACTGATAATATCCACAGCAATTGTATAGTGTGACAAGTATTTTATTAAAGATGGTGAAGTATTTTTTTGTTCCTCTGAAAAAGAGACAAAATTGACGAGGATTTTTTTTTTTTTATAAACCCATACAGACTACATCTTGCTGAAGGGACATATAATAATGATTCCCCATAAAAATCTCTTATCTTCGATGTAACGTAACGTTTTTTAAACATGTTTATAGTTGTGGAAATGGTTTCAGTTTAGAGTAAACATTTTATTTCAAACTTGCAAGCAAGTATGTCAATTCCTATTTACAGCCACTGTATATTCTTTCTTTTATTAGCATGTTTACTGCAGCCATAAGAGCGCTACAATGCTTCATCAACTGCGAAAATTAACCCATTTTGAAATGTTGCTGTAGAAAAATATAATATCCTGTCAGACAACCGAAGATGCACGTAGTAACAAAAGTGTTAACCCTGTTGCGTTCTTTGGATCATTTTCGACTCAATCGGTTTGTTATACCTTTATACAATTTTCTGATTTTTAAGTAAATATAAAGTGGTTCTTATTAATGTTTGTAAATTCATATTTCAGTTTCTATGTTGAAGGTTTTCCTTCTCCAATTTGTAAAACTTTTAACATGGTTAATCTCTAAAGGAGTTCAACTTCCTTCCCCGTTCTTTTACGTTCGAATTAATCACCCACTATTTCTAACACGCATATCTAGCTGACACAATAATTAACCATTTTTAATTCTAACGAGGATTTAAAAAAACGACGTTATACAGCATGAAAGTCGGAGCCCGTTCTCTCGCATACATACGTCATACAGCTGCGCGATCGATTTCCGTGTGCTGAGCTCTTGTGCAGATGCTAAGTGTCGTGAAAGCGCGTTTCGAGAAAGGGAAAAATGCAATTATCTCACAGGCAGCTCTCCGGGTGGCAATATCTCGATAAAACTCGAAAGCTATTGCCAGTGTTCTTCCAGTGACTGGGGTAGAATTGGAGCTCAACCGAGAGACATCGGTCAATGGAATAGCTGCGCGGGACAGAAGCGAAAAACAACGGGTGAGAACGTTTCCTGGGGCACATAGCCAATGATCTCTCATCAATATCAATTCATGTCAAAAGTAGAATTAACGCAATCCAATTGTTCAGCGTTATTAACCTTCATTTTTATTTCAATCAGAATTGTATTTATTTTTACTAAATCGGCGCATGTGAAATTGACAATTACGGATAGGACGAATGTCTCTTTAATCATGATGGAAACATAATAAGTAAATAATTTGAAGAATAACATGACATCTAGATAGAAACATCTATATACAGTCAGTCACGAAAGTCTACATACGCTTCTAAATTTCAAATACCTAAAAAAGTACAAAATTTTAGGCCAGTTCAAGAACATTACTTTATCTATTAATTAAGATTGCATGTATATTTCAAAGAATAATTGTTTTTTCGCTTATTTGTAAAAAGAATACATAAGCCGATAACGTAACTTCATAGATGTCTACGTAATTGTATTAAAGTATACAAAACTTGTTGTTATAGTTATATTTTTACATTGTTGATCTTTCGAATGTATCTTTGATGTGTCATAAGTTGCTTACCCGAAAAAAAATAACATCCTTTAAGGTTTGGAAATTCAATAATTCGAGGAGGAAATACAAGATTACATAAAAATTTCAAACAATTATAATGACATTCATTAAAACATGACTTGTGTGAAACCTTTGTGGTTCCCATCATTCGAGAAAGGGTTAAATTTGCTACAGTAGAAGGGTAAATGGCAAACTGTCATAAACGAGAACGCAGCGTATGTAATAATTAAAATCTTCATCAGATTCGCGTCATGCCATCGCGAGATTTGTTTACAGGATATGAACCTCTGGTAAATCGAATGGCGCAAACATGAACACACATAATCACGATATTCCTTGGCCAACGTGATAACATAACAGTGGTTACGTTACATCCGCGCGTTCCTTTGCGCCCATGTAAATAATTACTTGTCGCTATCACGTCGAGTCATTAAATACCTTTCGCGCTAATGGAAAGAAAATTTGTCAGCCTGCACGATTAACCAAGATAAATATCGTGAACGTATAAAACAGACAGACTTCTATCAACTATTACACCCATAAATCAAAATGAGAAAAAGTGTAATAACCGTAATCAAAAAGAAGTTAAAGACCAAGAAGTAAACGTACAGTGGTTACCAGAAATTTACAACCCAAAAATAGTTTTATCGTATCAGCAACAGATTGTGAATGTTTATACAAATTTATATTTTTTATAAACACAATTAACACGTTTGCTGCTGCTAACGTGCAGTTAGTAGCAGTAGTCTTCATACATCTTTAAATTTCAAATATTTAGGAAAACACAAAAGTTTCAATCATTTTGAGAACATTAATTTAGTTATTAACCAGAATTGTGCGCATTAACAAAAAATGGATTTTTTTTTCATTTTTTCACAACAAAACATACATGAACCGAAAACTCAATTCCATGAACGTCTACGTTCGTGTATTAAGATATACAAAACTAATTGTTATAACTATATTTGTGTTTTGTTGAACCTTCTGATGTATCTGTGACGTTCTATAATTTGTCTCATATAATATAAAATTACATTCTGAACACTTTTAGGAATAACTGTATTCAGATAATAATCAATGATACTCCCTTTATGAAAACGTCTTCTAGGATCTTTATCCGCTTGTATTTTTATATTTTATGATCTTTCACCACATTTTAATTACTCTAAAATATATTAATATTAAAAATTTGAAATATATATATATATATATATATATATATATATATATATATATATATATATATATATATATATATATGAGATAGACAGACTTCTATGACTGACTGTATACGATATGGCTAATGTTACTAACACGCTACTCTCGTTTCTTATTTTCAACTAAATTTCTTATTTTCCGTTGTTCTAATTTCGTTCTTAGTACATTGTCCAATTTCTTTTTCCCTCTTTTTTTTTTTTTATCAAGAGACAGACGTCTGGAAGATTAATAAGATGGTAGCAGAGCTTAATGAAAAGCTCCACTGTATACAAAGAAAACATTTACGACCGCGATCTCCGGCAGAGAGTTTTATGATTTTTTTTTCAAGCATCCATCACGTTAATATTCGTCGCAAAATGGTGAACCGTAAGTTCAGTGCTTGGATGAAAAGCAATATAAATTTGTATCCTTCGACACGGTGAGTCGAGTGCACAATAAATGCACAACTTTAATCCTTATTCATGGAAGCCATTAAAGTATCTCAGTACGTACAAAACATTCTCAATATCCGCTACTCTGGAAAGTAGATCCTCGCTTTTACGTTTACCGACTAAATTATACGTTTAAGTGAAAGATGCATGAAAAGTGAACGCTGAAAACCGGATACTTTCTGCACGTGAAAACCAAGGGTAATTATAAGGTATCCATGCTATCTAATCAAATATCTTCCCTAGATACCGTTGTTTCGCTTCATTTAATTTTATTACATTGAAAATTTGTAAATTTTATATAAATTCCAAATAAATTATAGGAATACTGTTACGTTAGTGCATATAAAATTACCGATTACGAACTATTCAGGAGTACCTCTATTAACGGTGGATGCAATAAATAAATAATTAAAAATCAAAAATAAATGACTTCCTTCCTTGCTATGAAACACATACAGTTAGTCATAAAAGTATTCAGCCACTTTAGAAACTCAGTAAATTTTATGTATAATTATATGTCATTGACAAAAATAATAACGAAAAATTTATTTTCAAAATCAATGAAGAAACTATTTCAATAAGATTATGAAATATTATTTTTAAACGCATTATTAAGGAATAACAAATAGATGTAGACTCTCAATGTATGTGCAGGTGGTTGAATACATTTGTGAGCAACTGTATATATATGCAAGTTAATGAAAATCATTTGAATTAAGTAAAACAGTTAAAAATAAAAGAATGATTTGCTTCATGCTTCCCTACTCGAAATAGCAATTTCTTATGCAATGCTCGTTTATTACATAATGAACTCATCATGCTATCGTTAATAATCTCGAGTGATCTATCAACTAACGATAGCAGAATCAATGTCTACCAATCGAACGAACGTATCCAACTTCTACGGATCGAATTACCTCTTTTTAGTTCTCAATAGGAACGTTAATGCGATTCATCACAAAAACAAATGGCGAAGCAAACATCGAGCAACTTCTTAAGTCCAACTTCCATCTTCCATATCTTAACAAAATTCTAACCGCGATTAAACACAAATTGGTAGAAATTTCCAGTAGAAAAGCTGCCAAAGGAAACATGCACTAACTAAAAAAACGCGAATGGAAAAAAACGAGGACCGTAGATAAAAACGAACCGTCGAAAACGGCGCGGTTATAATGCGTCGGGGCGATAACTGTGCACGACAAGTCGACGCAAATTAAACTGGAGCCGCGAGAACAGAAGAAAAACGAAATTACAGTCTGGCGAAAGAAAGAATTTCGCTGGTCGTTGTGCAAACGAGACACAGAGGCAGCTCCGTTGAGTTTTACAGCTCGAACGTTTCGCAAGAACGTTTTCCATCAAACAGAATAACGAGATCGTCGTGACTCGTTGATGAATTAATATTCCTGTATATGTCGATAACAAGAGGTGACCGACCCTTTTTATCTATTGCAGGCGCACATGCATCGAAAGACATGCATTATGCACGATCTATGGCGACTTACTAATTAAAATTGTACTTGGAGCTTTGCGTTAAATTCTGGTTAAAATGATCAAAATTCAGTCGAACCTCGATATCTCAAATCTCAAGGAGAAGAGCTATTACGCATAGATTGATAACTAACCTACTAAAATGTTCGAGTTGTAGAAGTTTCGACTTATCAAAGTTGTCAAATAACATAGGTTTAACATACGAAAGTTCGATTTACGATAGTAAGTACAGGAATAGTAAGCTTCATCTTATGCATATTTTTCAGCGTTCATTTGTTTGACAAAGTACGACATACATAGCTATAAGTTCGAGTTATAGAGGAACCGATGTAAAGTTTGACTTACAGAGTTAAACTTACAAACGTCTGGCTATTTTAAATTTGTACTACAGAAATAAAAATACTTGTAAATATCTGGGTTAAAAGAAGTTTGATTGTACTTCCTAGAGTGAAACACGGTTGTTACGTGATTTATTCATTTTGGGTAACGAATTGAGAGACTCAGTGAAAAACAAGCATCTGTCACAAAAGCACAGATTTACAGAAATAAAGATTGCAGGAATTACTTTATAGCACAAAATGTGCCATGTGCCTTTATTGCAGTAAGTTTTTCAATCACATAATAATTGAAACGAATAGAAAAAACGCAACCTTTACCGGAATAATATACGTCTGAAAATATTGATTGTAAATAAATTTGTTGTGAACTTGGGAATCGATTATCAATAAGCGGCCCGTTTAACTTATTTTCGTGCATCTCATTCAAAGTTCAGACTGTTCGAAGATAGAGTTCGAAAAGTTTGAGGTAAACATGTGTGGACGAAATATTTACTTAAAATCAGTTTTATCTGAGATGATTAAAGAAAGGAGTGGTATTTTTTCAGTAAAAATAATATTGGGTTTTTGTGTGATGAAGATATGTTTGAAGGCATGAAAATTGGAAGATTCCAAGTACGAAATCTGCATCGATTGCCAAGAAGAGAAAACCAGTCTCGACCAAGAGCAGAAGTCCATTTTAGAATTTATGGAGTCGAATGGTAATCACAATTATACGAGTGAAATCCAGGACCTTGTAAGTCACTTACAAAAATACCTCTACGCTATGAATATTTTAATTAATGTATCTGCTTTGCCAAAAACATGAAATTCTTTGATCTTAATCTTAGAAAGGAAACCAATCTTCTAATCACTAAACTGTGGATTGTATGCATGTATGAAAAATTTAAATGTGTAAAAAAGCACAGAATACATTTAATATAATAGAAGATACGCGATATTCAAAATAAAATAAATATTTCTCACTCGCACGTTAATTTTAACCCCATTCCAACTTACGAATAAAAGGAGATTTCAATCCAAAGTTGTATTAATTTATCTCATACAATTAAATCTACACATTTATGCTTCATTTTGAACTAAATTTGAATAAAACCTCAAAAAAATTCATTTTACCAGATACTTGAGATACTTCTGACACAGTATTACAGTAACTCAAACGAAAACAATTTCGATTTCGATGTAGACGAACGTGACAAACGTATTTACATATAAATTATGTCGTCGGGAGTTTCTTGGCTGTAAATCCTCTTTAGCACCTCTTTGTATAGATATAGTTTTGGCGTCGAGACAACTGTGGTAGAAATTCCACTACCGGAAGCAACATAGAATAACACCAATCAACCTTATGGGCATCATTAGCTCGAAATTGTTCAGCTCATCAGTATTATTCGTTACGGTTTCAACTACGTGGGGAAAAGTACTAGGAAGAGGTACCAAAAGGGGTAGATGAGTTCGTTCACTTGTTGTAGAGATAAGAATCGATTAAAGTGCAATTATGGTGCATTTGGCAGTGGACGACGTGAAGAATCTGTCCGTCGATAGAGTACCACGCGTGGCTGTGAACTATTAATGGAAACAGAAAGACCAGCGGAGAATGCTTGTCCCTCTCTGACAGACAACGAGTGGGGCGGTGCAATTTCAGGGTCTGCGTTAAAATTAATCTTGCGCTTGAATGGAAGTGATACGCATTGCTAGAGCACAAGTGTACTACAGAAACTTTGTGCTACGAATTCTGGCCAATTTTTCCGCCAAAAGCACAAAATTTGATAAATCAAATGCAATACGTCTAGCAGAAAACGAGAACAGCAAAGAAAAGGCAGTGGCACCAAATATGGATACAACAAAAATGATAGCAATTTTGGATAAAGGAAATAAAATATTTATGACAGCGAAAAGGGAGATAGAGAAGGGAAAATGGTACTACACACGGGTGTAGTTTTCCAGTTATATGAGCCAAATACAATATTTCTGACAAAAACAAAGGTGACAGAAAAAAGAAAATCGTATGAAACGTGGATACACAGAATTTGGTGAATCAAATAAAACATTTAAAAGGGTTTTCTCCTCCCTATTCGATGGACACTTTTTTGAGCAACCATTTACTACATTATTACAATGGAACCTCGATCGTTTCAACCTAATATTTTCGGTCGCGTTTATTAGAATGAGCGAAGTTATACTATATTAAGTGTGCATAAGTTCCTCACAAAGTACCGCTTCTTGTACTCATAGTAGTAATTAATCAAAAGGTTATCCATTAAGCTATTCATGTTTCAAAAATACTTAGCGTAATATCATAACAGTGTAATGTTAACATGCACCGCGATGTGCATGTTGCTAATAACCTTGTAAAGAGTTTCATAGGGTTAAAAAATATGGAAAATTTTCCATAAAAAAAGGGAAAAACAGCTAAGACAAAATGAAACCAAACATGGCTACATACAGAATTTAGTAAATCAAGTACTATGGAAGATACGAATGAGAAAGGAAGATAAGTAAACCGGGTAGTTATTGTGGTATCTATGTTTGTAGGTTCGATTAGATAGATTGCTTGTAAATCGTGTGGTAAGTTGTACTGTGAAAGAAAATAAGTAAACCCTATACGTTCATCTTGGCCACAGTTCTTAGAATCTCTACTCTACCATAATTTGTTCTAAGTTCTCTCAGTTTTACATGAAACGAAAGTCTAACAAGAAGTTCGTCCGGGAATGTTAAGTACTTAGAGTAAAGCTACGTGAGAGAGCAATGTTTAGGGGGCTCGATTTAGAACTGTAGAGGGGTCGTTAGCGTGAAAATTCTATCCTGTAAGCATCGCGGCTGGTGGTCGTCCAGCGAATCCATTTCCATGCATATTCCTACAATATCCGGTAGCGTGGTCATGTATAGGAGCCATAAAGCTACGCGGTTCTAGCATCAGTGTCGAACAGAATCTTGGGGCGTATTAGAGGGCTGCCTGTTAAAGTGGGTCACCGTGCGGAACACAGTATCTCCGATATGTATCGTCGACCGCTCGTTTACAGGCATTTCCAAACGACTATGCTTTGTGCCGTAAAACGTAGCTTGGTGCGCGCGCCTCAATGTATTCCAGATTCGTGTAATACGTACACGATGCTAGGCATCAAAGAAAAATTGCCGCAGGCTAATGGAACGGGAATAAATTAATTTTATCAAAAACCTTTCAGCGTCAACAAGAGCGTTCTTTGCTTGCTCCCTTCGATAGTATTCAATAGTCGTCCTTTAGATTGTTGCGGTTGTTGGATTCATTCGGCTGATGAGATTCATATGCGTGGTTCATAACATTGTTGGATACCGTCTGCGTAATGCATAGTGACCAGTAATCTACGAATCTTTATGCATTTATGGGAAATTTAACCCTTTTGCTATTATCAGTGATTGTAGGCATTCAAGAAATTGCTGCATAGCATGTTATTGGTGTCTTCTGTCAATGAATTTCGATTATCAAAAACACTATTGGCTGCAAGATCCTCTGTAGAACATAGAAATACTATGAATTTTTCTTTTACGGATCACAGTATCACAGAAGATATTGTTCTCCATGAGACCTGGCACCATGAAATACACAAAGGAAATAAAGGAAATCTTCAGTATGATACTAGCAAAAGTCAGCAAGATACACTGCACGTTGCGTGTAACAACGCAACAGTGTTCATCTTATCAGTTCTCCTATAACTACACGATCGTTTGTTTTGCAACTGTTTTTACTTGACGACCTAACACCACCTTGCAATTGCCATTGCAGGAGATGGGTAAAATACCAGATACAGACTCCATCTAACAAGCCCCGAGGAAGTTGTAATCTTTTTTCTCCATTCAACGATACCGTTACCTTCACAAGCTAGGACCATCTCAATCGCTATACTTGCATAGGGCGGCATGAAATACTAATGTTCACCCCGATGAACGCAAGACGAAGTGGGTAAATTAATTTCAGGGCAAACAGCCGAGCTTCATTATACTCGCTTGCGTTTCAAAGCGCTTCAACAAGCACGGGACAACGTAGCATGTGCATTCTCGAACTTCCTACCGTTTTGTTTCCTTACGTGGCTTTGAAACAAGAGAAGTCTGAATTAATTTTATCAGAAAATTGTAGTCACTGTCACCGAAGTTAAACAGAGTTCGTTAAGAGTATCTCTGTGTATTTGGAACTACTAAAATAACTCTGCGCATTCCTTCTTAATGATCTATAAGACTTTATTTATTTTTATACTTCGGTGGATAAAATTATATTTTAAAAAACTTCTATTTTAAGTTACTCTAATTTTGTAGTACGAATTTGCAATAAATTTTGCCGGTAATACGGGGTGGCACTCAAGTTAGAGATCTGTTTCACCCCCTAAATATTATAACGCGTATTACACTTCGTATATTTCGTACATTTTTGCATATTATGTACATACTTTTTTGTATACTTGCCCATTAACACATTGACTGTTAACTACGAGTATCCTTGTAATATATGCAATGTAAAGGATTGTGCTGGGAGTATGTACAAGGTTCGTATGATAATGTATTGTCATCAGAACCATCGAGCTATTAAATATTGGTAAAAATCTCTGTGGTCGGATGGCAAAATTTG
Organism: Eucera pruinosa; assembly: GCA_028830335.1. Lineage (NCBI taxonomy): Eukaryota > Metazoa > Arthropoda > Insecta > Hymenoptera > Apidae > Eucera > Eucera pruinosa. The sequence goes on along the minus strand of JAMYCR010000004.1, from coordinate 12,541,661 downwards.
ATATATCCAAGTTTTGTCAAAACTGAGATGTGCACCCTTCCGTCTGTGAATTTGTTTAAGAAACGATATGAATGAATTGCATAAACCTTAAGTAACAACCATTTTTACGGTCACTAATAGAAAAAATTATACTTTTAGGAAGATTATGATTTTTCATAGCCAAATAATCTTTAAAATTGCTATATTGGAAAATTAAAAAAAGTGCACATGTCGCGTTTTTGCATCTCATCACAGATCTACAAAATAAAGTGATTTAAACGATTTGGTATTTTTGGCCAGATTGATCAAATCAATCGTGACAGTCAATGCATGAACATCCACAGTCTACTGATTAGTTACCCTTGGATAGATTTGCAACACCGTTTTGTGCGCCTATCGAGATTCACCTATACCCTTGTAGAGTACTTTGTGGTAGAAAATAAATTGTCGTCGTTCGACGGATGACAATAGCGAAAATAAATACTAGTGCAAAGAGACGGGACCGCCTGCGTGCTCATAACACGCATTGTGCAATTTTGCTCATTGGCGGAGTGGAAATAAAACTAACGACGAGACGCAGCTGAACCGAACGGGTCTTATCATCGTCGTCATTCTTCTCCCTCTCTAGCTTGTAATTTATTTGAGAGCGTTTCCCCCAGCTACATCGATTTATCTGGAGAACACCGACTGGTTTTATCACCGGCATACTTCTATTCGCATTCAAATATTGTGAAAAGTTGCACAAACTGCTGTGCACTAGCCTGAATGCGTATACAGGGATTCATATTTAACCCGTTATGTAAAGTAACATTGAGATAGGGTTAAGTTGAAAGGATTACACAATGGAAAATATCGCCAAGCACTTTGAAAAGTTGATACTATTGTATATTACTAGATTGCGAACTTTTATGCAAATTCGCATTATTACAAGCACTATTGAAGAAATGGGATTTTAACCCTTCTTCAGATTACAGCGATCGTAGAGATCCCGCCTAAACGCAAATTCAGCACGTTTTAATGTGTGTTGATATAATTATTTGAAAATATATTTAATTCTGCATTGCCTCACCAAATTTTGAACACTGCTATGCATTTAGTTTGCACTTATTAACATGATACTAAAATTAAAGAAATAAACTGCCAATTAAATTTGGAAGTCTGAAGAATGGTTAATAAAGATCTATTTTGCGCTTTAAATATAACAACGTGTGAATACATGTTTGGAAATGTTTTCGGTCTTCTTGGATGCAGAAACAAAATTTTAATGAATAGTTTGACAGTTAGAATTGAAGCAAGTTGCGATGTCAAATCTTTTTCTTAGATAAAACTCGAACAGCTAAGTTAAGATACAGTGACATCTAATCATTAAATATTTAAAAAATGTTGTGAATATAGATTCGAATTTATCGAACGACCGAATCCAATACTATTTTTATTAACCCTCCCTTGGATTTTCAATTCTAGCACCCTAGTTTAAATTTCTTTTTAATTTCGTAGCCGTGTTAATAACCTCAAAGCAATTGCTTTACAGCGTTAACAAATTGATGAAATAATACAGGATTAAGTAAATGTTCAAATAATCGTATCGATAACTGTTAAAGCATGCTAAGTTTAAATTTATGTGAGGTTTTGCGGCCCTCATAATCCGAAGGATTAAAGAATTAACACACTTGAGACTCTTCATTCTTTTGTTCTTCATTTATATTATAATATATTCTTAAGAATAACGTTCAATAATCTTATTAAAGTAACCGTTTCTCATCGATGGTAAAAATAGATCTTAAGTATTTTTCTTCCTTGCTGACGTATAATTACGCATAAAATTTACGGAATATCTAAAGTGCTCGAATACTTTTGTGATTAACTCTACATCTTCACAGTTGCGAACAAACTAAAAAGTACTAGCGCCTGCGTAAATAAAAAAAATCTGCTTTTATCACGCAGAACGCTGTTCACCTGGAGACTACGTACAAAGAAACGCAATCTAAAAAGGGGTAAACTGAATCTGGTGTAGAAGCACGCGATAAACCACCATAGCAGAGTACGAGGGTAGCAACCAATTAATTGCAAGTTTGTAAACTTTTGTTGCCCCTCTGCAGTCTATTTACGGGGAGCAAAATGAGCATTGCGAAATATCTTCAATGAAGTATCACGCATGAGATACGCGTAATATATTAATTTGCGAATGGGGAAAAGAAAAATCGACCAACAAACACAAAGAATCAATGATATCTTTATGTGATAAAAAAAGAAATAAATAATGGAGCTCGCTTCTTCTCTTTCCGAAGCGTTTCTAATTAACGACAAGCCTGTGGTGGTTTCGAGGCCATCACGAGCCCGTGTATATCGACATCGTTCAAGTTTATCTAAGTGCAATAAGTATCCGTAAAGGAAGCAGTGAAACTCGAGTCACCCAGCAATTAACAATATTGTGCAGTGGTGTTAGGCAAACTTGTAGCCGCAGAATGTCGTCAGTAAACGGACTTCCTATGACTTTGACTTCTCTTTATGATCATTTATTAGCTATTAGATTGAACGGAAAGTTCATGCCGCTTTTTGCATCTAGCAGAATTAGAAGAGAATCTTGTATTATGAGCTGTTACCAAGAAATCGAACGATCAGTTCGGATGTGTATTGCTTGCAGTTGTTGGACCGACTGAAAGAGTCAATTGACCAGAGACATCCGGAATTGGCTAACCAAAAGGATATTGCCCTCTATCATGGCAATGCAAAAATTGGTATAATTTTATTGAGATATTTTACCGCACACGCTGTCTTTATCGGACCATACATCCTCCGATTATCATTCATTTTGGCTTCTGCAGAATTCGCTTAACGACAAAAACTTCACTTCCCAGGAAGCCTGCACAAACCACATGAAACAGTTTTTCGCTCAGAAACCTGAGAAGCTCTATATGGATGGAATTATAAAGCTACCCGAAAAATGGCTAAAGATTATCGAGAAAAACGTTGAATAGAGAAAAATCGTCCTTCAAAACTTGCGTCCAACCCAATATATTGATGAGTATTTCAATACATATCGATATGGAGTTAAAGTAGAAGGAATCGTAATGCAACAATATGTAAAATATCGGAAACGAGGTATAACGTTTACCAATGCAAGGGGATTGCGTTTGCCAATGGTAAATGACGATGAATTACGGTAATCGCTGTAACACGCGAATGACCACGCGGTAAAAGTAATCGAGTAGCCAACTGGAACTTTCCGAAGGACGCAATAAAGAGGGACGAGCAATAAAATTAATTTTAAAACGTGCCTTCATGACACGACATTCCGGAATTCCAGCGACCGATCAATACACACCGATACACGTTGATTTGTTAAGAATCATGCACTGCTCGGTATCTGTTTACTGTTGCTTTTGTCGACCGCTTTTGATATTGCGTAAACGATTTGTGATTCGACGGGAGAAAGAAAAATAAATGACAATAATATATCGGAGGATAATAAACGATAAGCTGAATGCAAAAATGCAAGAATCTATAGGTCATTTAAGTGTTAACGTGGTCTCGTCACATGAGGTAGTTATTATAACTCGTGATATGATTACCAAGGGCAAACTTTCCTTAAAAGATTTGTTTACCAAATTTAAAAGACCGCTAAAAGATGAAAAGGAAAGCGAAAATTAAAGATTCGTGGATAAAGATTATTTGTCGAATACTTAAGTGTAACATATGATTGGTCTCGAAAGGATTAAATAACATTCTAACGAATTCATTTTTTATATTACAAGAGTCAAAAACGGATCTCGTCAGATAATTCTGAGAAGATAAACTGAACCATAACGAAATAGGCCAGGTGGAAGAAAAATGATTCTAACGATTCTATTGTGGAAGATACCAGGTCCAGTCTCATGACTGTCGAACGTTTTGAAAGCGATGTCAAAGAACTTTCATCACTGGACGTCGGTCAATCGATAGCGCTTTTTGCATGCGTGTCGACCAGCTGGCCGAGGAAAGCGTAAATGCACACACTGTTGCATAAGTGTATCCGGTGTGTGAAGAGCCGGCGACCTTGGAATATCAAATGCTGGAAATGTACAATGAGCGCGTAAAGGCGACAATCGCGAAACATTTGCAGATAAATTATTCGCATAAGGTTGAGGGGGCCAGGGAATGACGGAAGACATTTACGGTAAACCATAAAAGATTAAGAAGATTTCATGTATGTCCCAAGAACGATGGTGCCAATATTCATTTGATTACACTTAAATGGATGTATAAATATGGAACGCATATGTATATGTATATCAATTAGGGCAATTTTAAAGGATCGTCTGAATTTAAAAGTGATTTTAGCTGTATAATATTACGCCATGTAATATGAAATATCGGATTTCTTATCATCCACAAATTGACTCCTTAAGTTATTAATTATGGGATAAAAAGTTTCAAGTTTTCCTGTGTTAACTTAAAGTTCTTATTCTAACAAGGGAGAATAAGAACTTTAAGAGAATAATAATTTATTGGAATCGTATTGGTGAAGGCCACAAAATGAAGTAGCCATACTTTAATGAGTAAAACGTTTATTTGAATTTAATAATACCATCTTCATTCTTCTTCGAAAAGTCCGACATTTCATGTTACACGACTTAATACTTCAGTTATAAAAGATTGTATCTGTTACAAGGTGTTTTGTAAGAGATTATTGATTATTCGTAGACGGGTGTTTTTTGTATATCGACAATAATTAAATGGATTAAAGGACGTGCAGCAGGCACTTATGCGTGATATGATATTCATAAAGGAGCTCCGTTTTTTCACGTCTACACCAAGGTCCTTTTTTTAACTATGGAAGGCTGAGTTTTTATTTCAGTACCAGAAACTTGTAAAAAAAGAAAGATTCAATTTCTAGTTTATGTTTACCCTAGAAAAATCCTGCCGTACATACTTCCTACAACGTTTTTTATCTTACTCTTCTATTAATTTCAAAGCATAAAGAAAATTAAAAAATTAAAATTTCAAAGCATAAAGAAAACGTTCTGCCTTCATGCAAAGGATAAAGATAATGAGATAACGGGGTTCATCGTACAAAATGATTTAAAAACTCTACAGATAAAACATCTATACACTTTCCTATCTTAATATTAAACAATTAAAATGGACGTACAATTAAAATATCAAAAAATTGAAATCCACTATCTTAACGTCAAAAAAAAAAAAAATGGAAAAAGTACTTACTGCCCCTTGGACCGTAGAATTTGACGGAAAATTCGTTTAATCCTCCTAGTATCGTCACCTCATGCTTGCTTTCTATTCTGTACGCAGTTAACGAGTTAAGGAAGATGAATCTGTAAGAAAATTCTGCGTTCTGGCGAACGCGAAGAGATCGGCCAATCGGAAAGGCCGCGCGCGAGGACGTGCAAATAAGAAACGGAAACAGCACAGTGCAAATATTTAAGCGTCGACGAGAAAACGGTGCAATGAACTGAGGGAAATCGATGTAGAAAGAAGTGCGAACGCAAAAGCGTGTCAGAAGTCCCCGTAATGTTATCTTCTTCGATCGATGAAAAGCATCGAAGCTTATGTGACTTCGAATAGAGCCATTATAACGCTTCGCATGCGTTCCCGGCGTAATTAAGGTTACGAGTTTTCAAAAATAAACCGAATAAACCAATGTCAGGTGATTTGAAATCATGTTTATGATACTTGGAAACATTTTCATGCGGACAAAGCCAAAATAAGCCCTCCTTTGTTGATGCGGAAAATAGAAGTTTCAGTGAAAATACACACAATGCATATAGAAGTACAATTGGCAAGAGGTTGATTTTTCACCAAAAATAAATAAAAAATATATAACATTTTTTCGCTCGAGATTTTGTTTACAGGAAAATTGGGTTTAAAGATTTATAATCAAGCGTGCATTTAACTACTAATTGATGACCCATTACACTACCCATTCCAATAATTTACAAATTAATTAGTTCAGTCAGTACCTATACATTTTGTTTTATTATATTCTCTGAATTATTGTAGAATAAAATAAATGCGAATAGCAAATGGTAATGTTTTCCCAATAGAAATTTAATCCAATGCGTGGGTATCTCATAAAATTTCAAACTCGCTTTTCTCGAGAACGGAATCTTCAATGAAGAAGCTTATTCTACATTTTTCTTTTTCTTTTTATCATAACATCTTATACCTAAAATCCTCTATTTTTAGATTTCATGTATAGGGGAAGGGTGGGTAAGATGGAGAGCTTGGGTAAAATGGATAATAGCTCGTACAACCGTATTTGAAGTGTGAATGACACAGGCAAAGTAGCATCTAGAATTTATTGCTGTTTTAGTCAATTTTCGTCGACGGCAACAAGTATTACGCCATAATTATACGTGCAGCGATCGAGAACGTATGTTGAGAAGAAATAAACGGATAATCGCACTAAATACTTGGCTTGCTATCTTATTGCTGTGTGCCTTGCCCGCCCTCCCCCTACATTCTGTGATTCTTGGAATATGACAATGGATTTATATTGAAACAAGATTGATGTGAAAATGAATAGTAGAAGTTACAAGTTAAGTACAACAAATTGTTTACCGGGAAAACTATTAAAAATGGCAATGAAATTTTGCTATTAAATTGACATCGATGTATAATGTACGCTCAAGTTTTCCTCAATTTCCCGTTTTTAAAGTTATGCAGCTTTAGAATAACGTAGAAGCAAGAATGCTGAAAAATCCTTCGGCCCATATTATTTCCAGATTGCATTATTATTTCAAAGATCGAGCACGAAATAGCAAGAGAAACTTTTGTTAAAAAGACTACAGCTTGTAGTACTTTACTTGACTCATGCTTTGTACACCCAACGGAACGGTTCTTTTCAAATCCACATCCAATTTCAACGTGGAAAAATGGTAATGGTTGAAAGAGTCGCCAGAAGAAAGGAAAACAAAAGTTTCCAGCCGCATTTAATAACACACCGAGTGCAGCGGTTGTTGGAATTATTAAGCACGCGCCGACGAATTTAATTTTAATCGATGATTATTTACATCATCTCCCTTATTTACTCTACAACGTTCTTTCCTATTCTATTAGTCAACTACATTGTATTAAGTACCAGAAAAAATGGGTGCAGCTTTACAAAACTAACTTCAGATAATCTGAACTTTCTTGAAATGTAATTCCATTTAATAAAGTAACCACCATGCATCTTTTATGTTGATTTAAGCCTATCTATTCATATAATTCCTCATATTTTATTACAAGTAGACCTCGTGAACTTGACAGTAACGATTCATTGCCCATTGCCCCCTTAAATCTTTTGAACAAATTTTCTTTAACAACTGTTCTGAAATTGTTCAACAAGTTTTGTTTTGCAAATAATTCCATAAACTCTACAGATGCATCTTGTTGCTCTTCGATTTTGTAACGATAATGGAATATCGAAACAAGTTAAAAATACGAACCTAATGAAACCTTTTAATAATACCACCATTGTTATACTATATATTTGCAAAATAGTTTAATTTCAATTTACTTCTAACAGGAAAACTGGCGGAATTTTTTTCACTACTTACAATTAGTGTAATCGCGACGCTGCTACGCCATGCAGCATCTCCGCGATTTTCACACAAAATTGATCCCAAATCGCAGCAATATAATTCGCGAGAACATAAACTGCAAAGAAGGAATCGCACAAATGCAATGAGGTCGGAAATCGAGTTCAAAAACAAGCAATGTAACCAGAACGGAGCAAAAGAACAGAGGAACTCTAACGGCTTGGCTTTGTAGAAAGTTCACTGAACAATATTTCGCGAGGTATAGTGGATTGCAATCAGAGAAAAACCAATTAATATATAGAAAATTGTCGCCCTTTATATAGAATAATTATCTGTTGCGGTTAGAAACAGTTAAGTTTCGAACATGGTTATTAACTCCTAGCCCTACAATAACGAGTCACATTCGTGCTAGGAATTACGGCACAGATTCAACAAAAACGCGTTATGTTAACTTGAATTCGATTTTTGGCCTTGTGTTGTAAGATTGGATGTTATTAAACAATTGTTGCATGTTATATTCAAATGATTTGTACATGACATGATATGAAATCGATGATCAGCTAATACCAGCATACATAAGTAATAAAATAATCGCAGGACAAGGGGTTAAAAACAAGTTAAGGAGTTTTCCGGAAAAAACCCATAGATGTATAGGCTTTTTTTGGAAAATTGAGGTTAATTAATATCCATACCCTCATAACCGATATTCAACCAAAATTTCGTCTCAATATACCCTCCAATTAAATTTAGAGCAGTATTTATCGTTGATTCGCAGAACACGTGAAATTCCGACGCGTAGTTTATTCAGTGCACTATTATGTCTTATGGACCCTTTTCCTGAAAAGTCCCTCAATTAAACGTTTGAGTTTTCATTGAGCTACTACTTCAATCAAAGGGTGACTGTTTTAAGAGATGGTTACCACAAAAGTTTAAGCTTTCATCGAACACTTTTATCATATAGCATGATATTTCAACGTAGACCTGCGAATCAGACCATTGAAAAGGAAAATCAAATTATGACGAAGTGTGTCATGTTATTCAACGTACGATAAACCACTTTCTTGTTTTGGCAAGCGGTTACGCGCGAGCTGCGCGTTACAGAGCTTTCACCTGGGGCAGCCACGAGAGCTTTGTTACACGGAAGACCAGGTCCTCGTGAATACGCGCTCTATTCTGGCTAGTTAAATATATATATTTCTCACAGCAATGGCGCAAACTACATATAAAGTGGAGATACACGGCGCTATGCTGACGCCACGAGCAAATGTACACGCCTCGGGTACGCAGGAAAGTAGAATCCAAGCTAGCGGGTGCTCCGCGCGTTACACACGATACACGGTCAGCTCAAATAATTTTCTTCGCGCGGCACCCGGTAATTGCGAGAGCAATATCAGTGGGCGAACACATATTATTCAGCCGGAAGTGTTGCGTTTCTTTGCGTCCTATGTACGAGGAATTTCATTGTTGCATGCTTTCACGAGCAGTTCACGGAAGTCGGAACGAACGATCCTCGATTAACATACAAATTGACGCGGAATGCGTTATCGGAGAAAAAGTTAATTTAACGTTCCGTGTGGACGGTTATTCTAAATGACTGCGCAATGCTTCATTACGATATCGAAATGATTGATCTGATTACCAATCATTAAACCTCGGCAAGCGTTATTGGATAGGTTCGATATTATCGACGTTATTAGTTATCCGCGAGAAAAAAAAATGTGTACTTGCACAAGAATAAGAAATCATTTTGCTAACTGATCGATCTACCTGCTATTCAATCAAATCGAAGATAAAAGAACAATTTTAAGCATAAGGAAATATCAAAAGTAGGTAAGCCAGAGCAGGACACAAATTGAATAGATAAAGGTTTATTTCCTTACACACTTTTTTAGAAAATATATAATGCCAATAATTTTTAAATTCATAATAGTTTCAATATTTACAACTGGTCTTTAAAAATCAATATAATATAATCTAACCATGATAATATTAGGTCATTCCATAAGCTCGTTAAATTCCTTTAAACGATTGTATTCAGAATTTGTTGAAGAAGAAATCCAAAAATTTCCTGAGGAATTAGAAAAATCATAGAAGACAATATTCGGTAAATGGATAATTAAAAACAAATGTAAGTGTTGTACTGAAAATTAAGTCAAGAAGCGACATTACTTATGGGACGACGTGATATAATATTATAGTGAGAAAGAAAAATTCAAGTGTACCACGATCTCCCTTAATTGAACTCCGTTTTCATGACCTCGATTCTACTAAAATTCTCCATGCACTCAACGTGCACACGCAAGGTGTGCACCAAAAAGGGACGGAAGCGATTGCTCAATCTCGAGGACCGTTACAGAGCATTTGCTTCTGGCGCGATGTTGTTGTTTACAATGTCGGCCAAGCTAGCCAGCGTTTTGCTAAGGAAAGCCCGACAGTCTGTTTCTCTCTCTCTCTCTCTCTCTCTCTCTCTCTCTCTCTCTGTCTCTCTTCCCGCCTACTAATCTAAATTACTCCATCTCTCACAGTCTGTCTTTGTTTCCGTAGGCTACTGTCTACTCACTTTATCCTCGTCTCTACTCGACATCTCGCTCTATGCCACTTCGTTTAATCAAGAAACCACTAAACTCTCTCAACGGTGCACGCGGCTACGTATCGAAATAAACTGCACGTGCGAATCGAAGTTCGTCTTTATCGGCTTTCTGCGTCGTATACGTATATACGTTTGTTTGAAAAGGCTCCCACGCACCACGCCACTTGGCTGTATTTCATTTTCGGAAGAAGCACCTCTAGATGGCCCTTATCAACGATGTTCGATAACTCCGATATAAGATACGGTCTCTAACTCGAATTTTACCTTGGTCGCGCGGCTATGCTCGTTCGCTCCGAAAATATTCGTACGTGAAACACGCGAATGCAATTCGATGGACGTAACTTTATATCCGATATATCTATATAATACATACAATGCGTACTTTTCTTTCTTTTTGGCTTGGGTACTCTTCGAGAATCAATTTTTTCTCGTTATCGAATTCACTTCCCTCCCCCTAAAATCCCACCTCATTTATCCCCATGACTGTTCCCTACTCTGAATACCTATGGCGCGTTTATATAATTCTAATCTTATATTTGACTTATCCATAAGAGCGATTCAAACATACGTAATAAAAAAACATGCGTGCTGCACTATCGTTGTTATTTAGTCACTTTTTGTTCCTTAACCTTGTCCGATATTAGCGAAGCAAAAAAAAAAATTCTGGTGTTGTTGGGAACGATGTGTACATAGTAAAGGCGACAATTCTTCATTCTTCGCAACGTAACTAATCGTTAAATGATGAAGAACACACTGTTTATGCACGTAGATAATTCTTGTATGTTTCCTAACCGGCATAAAAATTGCAATTGATAAGAACGACGCACCAACCACCAACAGCACGTGTTACAAAGTATATTCGAAACATCACGCACACATTGTAAGGCCACATCGATAGCGAAAGGTCTACGTATAATCCTGACCGTAAACAAGGTCACAAGCATTGGACACGAGATGAACTCGGTGTAACCCGTTTTTCGGTTTATCCACATTTGGCAGCGATCCGAAATTTAACCATGCTAATGCACTTCGCCTAACAAATACGCTAACGGAACACCGACCATGGAAATTTACAAATACAAACTGGTTCAATTTCAAAGAAGAACACCTACACCTACGCGCTTGCGACCCACCAAACTGCAACACATTTTCACAATTTCTATTCCGGGATACTCGCTGCATTTGTAAATCAAATTTTTCCATTTCTTTTACTCCGTGCCAAACGAATCGTTCCCTTAATAAATATTCTCGATACCGATTAACTCCGATCTCCGGTTTTTAGAGAACAATAATTGAAGCTTTGAACAATGAATACAGGAAGGGAGAGCCCCTCACCACCCAATAGGAGACACGTACTTATACACGCCATTGAAACGTGTCGATACGCATCGTCGCACGTAAAATTGCATCGCAGAGATAACGGCTCCGGTATACTTCGCACGTGTACTCGCGTGCCTCGAAATCCATTACGGCGAACCATTACCCGTCTATACCGAGAAGCTTGTTAATTACCAACGTAATTGATTAGTTTGATTTCGGCGGACAGACAAGGAATCTTCCGAGAGGTCCATCGAGTATCGCCGATCCATAATTGAATTACTTCCGGAACCGCAGTCGCGTGTATCTCACCTGGTCGCGCCGTTAGAGGGCCGTCTAATGGAAATTACGGGAATATACAGGTTCTGCGAGCGCAATTTACCGCAACTATGTAGTTACGCGCAAAGCACCTAACTCGAAAACACGATTTACGTTGCTGAAATTTCGCTCTTTGAAAGATTCGATATCCTCTTTTATCGTGATTCCATCCCTGGATTGTTCGGAATCTACTTCGAACGGGATAACGTAATTGGATCCGATCAATGCACTGTCGAATTAGAAAATCACCATGGGATTGTAAAAAACGATACTAGAGTTGCATCATGGTAATTAGATTCGAGTACGCAATCGTATTGAATTCTTTATTGTTGGAGCAATCTTTGTGTCGTCCATGTTGTAATGTATACTATATAAACGACATGAGATGGGTGGGATATTTTCAAAGTTTTCCACCTAATATGTTTACCCCTTAGCACTTCCAACATCTTTTGATACTACCTATCAGTACCTCCCATATACTTTTACAGCGGGGGCTTAAATTATCCTTATATAATTCAAAATCAAATTGTTCTTCACTTTCACTCGCTTTCAAATTTTTGTGATACCTTTCTCCTTTTCTTATGTTTTTTACATATGAGCCAACGGAATAATTAAATAACTTATGAATGTCTCCGTAGACAGCAAAATGCAAAGGGTCAAAATGTTGCTCTTTCTAAAAATTTTTAAAATATTCTAAGATTCCTTTCGAAGCGAGGGAACGGTAACTGAATGGGAATTTCTGGGATTGGTTAGCAATGTTACTAAATCGTGGAAAAATATTTCAACTTTGTTTAACGTGTTAAACCGGGCAACCCGCTTAAGGTTTCACAGAATATTAAAATAAAATTGAAAAGCACCACGAAATTTTTATATCTCGATGACTACAGTGACTCACCAGTAAACCACGTGTTGAATTTAGATGTATGTGTATACATTGCAACAAGAGAATATCAGAAATTGTTCTACGATTGCATATGCGACAATTATCGCGAGTCCCCCCTACTCTATTTGAAACTATTCAAATGAGGATAGTCTGTATGATAAAAACAACTTCAAAACAGTCGAAGGTGTATATAAATATGCGGTTGCAATTCTAGAAGAGGAAGCAAACCTTGTCATACGTGTTATGTGGGCGTTCAAGGTGAGCCTTCACGATCATACGATGAACACTCTAATAGATACGTTTTACAACACTTTAAACAGTGTTTTTAATTGCAGCTGAATTTGTGTCAACAACACTATACATCTACCATAATTCTTCTACTTGAATATATTCTTTACACCTACGAAACTATAAAAATAACACGAATGCAGTCTCTCGCTTAATATAGCTTAAAAACCCTAAACAAAAGACGAAACTACTCCAGTGGCTTTATAATAGTACATTCAACTCTTGATATAATTCAAATTACGTCTGCAATATCTTTTATATTAGGTTGTTACATAATAAATGTTTTCAAGATAAAAGGTCTTGTTTTGAAACGATTATTTTTAATCAAAGTAAGAAGCATCTGGATCAATACATTTTTGGCATTTTGATGTAAGCCAATTGTTCAATATGTACTTTTATGATTTTGGAATGATTAAAATGAGGTTTTATCGAAAAACGACATTTATTAGACGTGTAAATTAATTCTGCAACTTTTTAAACAAAATTCAAGTTTTATGTATGGATCGCATAACATAAACTTAATAATTCAAATCGTCCCTGTTATTTTATATGGCTTTGGATTACTTTTCGACTAACTGTTTGGTTTCACTTCACAATAAGAGAAATAATTACTAGAGGCAAGCAGATCTAAAGCGCTAAATTAATATACATATGTAATATTATGCAAAAATGCAATATCACTGACCTATTTTTAGTTGGCTATCTTGTGTAACCTACCAACCCAAAGAATTTGAATATTAAATAAACGTTATGTGTATGCATAAATATTTTAAGCTAATATGCCATTAAGCATTAATCAAACGTTAACAGTCCAACCGTCGTTTTATGCTGACTGATAAAATTATTACTAGACTTCTACATACTCTATTCTTTACAACCACCGGAGCAACAAAACGCACAGACTCGTGTAACTAAAAGAACCAGAATAGGAAATAAACCGTATATACTTCAAATTAAAGTGTAATGAAACATTCCTCTACTTTAAACTTTAATTAACTTTGACCATTCAACCAGCGTTTCATGTTCTCTAATAAAATCTTGAAAAACGAATTCTTTCGTCTCCATTCTTCGCGCTTGGAACAGGAAAGCAAAGAAAGTCGTATGATAAAGAAAATTCGAAGGAACAAAATATGTGTGAATAACTTTCAGCTATTTAGATGAAGAAATTCATTCTCCTACGTGTCGACTTTACCATTTTATTCAGCTTTATCGCTCGTTCGCATTAATAAAGTCATTACTTGACTTCAAATCGCTTCTAATTCTAATAACAGGGAAATATTTTGTTAACTGTGCACCTATTAGTTGACTTTAAATACACGTATATTAAATACATCCGTATTAATCAAATTACTTCAATTCAAGCAATTTAAAGTCAAATAACTTAAATAACGAGCAGATTTTATACTTCATGGAAAAACCCTATACACAAATCTAAAATACTAAACGAGTCAAGAAACGAATATTTTCCAACTCGACGATCTAAATTCGAAGTCCAAGACGACAGAAAACAAATAAATTTAAAAATAAAGTGTGTTGGTAAAATAGATGAGACCTAAGTATCTAAAAAATAGAGAACATAAAATATAGATACTAACAAAGAGGTTTATCCAATAAACGCATCGGTTTATCCCAAATTCGCGTTTTACGAAATAACCTAACCTAACAACTGATCTTAAATTTTCTTTTAGTCTTTCTAAATCGCTCTCAACCATTTGCACTTTATCCTACCCCTATTCTTAGCGTTATCAGAATTCTTTTCCGATTATGCTGCTCCTCATCCCCTAAAAATTTTCTTTAGGCCTGCGAATTATCGTAAATCGCTCTATACAAAAAGCGCATTAACCAAATCTCATCAGCTACCGAATATCTGTTTTTAAATTAATTCTGATCTATCGTGAATGTACGAGGAAAAACGAATGTTTACTTGAAAGAATATCTGTAATTAAATCGGATCGGTGGAAAAAAAACAAGGCAGCCTGAGGAATTATTTATCATGATAATACAATCGGATTCTATAGTAGTATAGGCAGCTTTCACCGTTATTAAAACAGAAATACATATTTATCTAACTTTATTTATCTAACTGAATCACGAAATAAATTCAATTGAATTTGAAAAGCGCGGATAGAATGTTGCTGCCGAGGCAAACTTGCATCGATTTATTTAGCTCCGCCGGGATACTTCGTTGTTTTTGTTATTATGCAAATAAACAATGCTTTTTCAAAGACAAAAAAATAGTTGTACTGCTTTCTATCTATCCTACTATTTTATTTCTAAAAACTCTATAATACTTTTAACCGTTATTTTCGATTTGTCTACGAGTTAAATAGTGTCTGTCATTTTAGAAAAGGAATTAAAAACATGTCTAAAATGTGGTCGAAAAGATACACGATATATTAGATATTTTGTACGGTTGTAAGTTCTAAGAAGATTGCAAAGAATCAAGCATGTAGAGGCATCTGCCTTTCCAAAAATAGATTATTGCTAACGTTGTTGCGTATACGTGAGACGGGAAGAGAAAGACTTTCTAGAAATTTGAAAACTCATGAGAAGCATCTACTGAAGAACCAACGAACGCATCCAATTCACTTTGCTCGCCGAAGCGTTTGCAAATTTAATGTAAGCTTCAACAAAGACTGATCGATGTTACGAGGCACGAAAGAACTCTGTATAGAGACTATCATCGTTCTAGAAAAACTGATGCATTCGTACACGAACGTCTGCACAAGAATGATAAACGAAACGCGACGTTGTGTTACGCAAAAATCAATTTCTTACAAAGCCAGGTTAAATACATATACGTACACGTATATTTGTTAATTTTCTGTTAGTTGTTTGATGCAATGTTGCATTGTGACAGCAAACATTAAATGAAAATAGAAATGAACAGTCAGAAACAAAGAATTCATTTTGACGACATTAGCAATATTAAAATGATCGATTCGTTTGTACGACGATGGGGGGGGGGGGGGGTTGAAAAACGTGTACGCTTGTGTTACTATGTAAAGGTGTACCTCTGTTCTTTGTACTCGAGTCAAATGATTACTGTAGACAAGGGGAACAGAAATTATAAATCGTTATCAACACGCTGTTCATAGGAGATAAGGTTTTGTAAACCAAAACAATCGTAAATTTTTAATAATTGTAGCATTTTTGTCTTCCCATTTTCCTTTGTCCTTCTCCACTCATACTATTTCTTTTTTTATTTCTGTATAAAAAAAGATTAACACTTTGCGTCATTCCTTGAGCCATTCGGCTGAGACTCGGCGGTGACGTCTCAATTACCGTTGGTCGCGCTTCACTCCATTTCAAACCGACGTTATATACATATACGCCATTCTTTGACGCGCGACTTTAAATATTTACGCTCACCAGGAATGTATAAATATAAAAGGAATTCGAAATACAAATTCGTTATCTGATTTCGTCGATCCGAAACCGAAAGCAAACCGAAAAATAAAAACCGAGATGTAGAGAAACGAACCAAAAAAAAAAGAAACGAAAAAAGGGGGGGAAAGAAATGAAATCTAACTTTTAAAACCCACAACCGCACTCATCCTGTATTAAACGAACAAGATAAAGCTGCGCACACACAAGCGCAGGGACGTAGTAGTCAGCTGGTTAAAAACAGCTGTGTCCCGTCATCGACGAAACGAGGAGTTAAATATCCCTCGTCGTCGTGAAACACCATTGACATTGCACCGCGTTTGTTTCTCGTCGACCTATAAACTGATCGTACCTGATAAACAAGCGATCCCACCGTAACATGCACATGCATATTGCGTAGTCTTGCATTCGCAAGTAACCATGTGCAGGCCTCTCTTGTACTCGATTGCAAGCACGTGCGATAGAGCGAAAGAGAAAGAAAGAACGAGAACAAGAGAAAGAGGGAAGGGAAGGAGAAGCAGAAGAAGGGGAGGGGAATGGGCATCAGCAGAGCAAGTGGTGGGGAGAAAAGAAAAAAGAAGACAGAGATACAAATAGCAAGTAGGAGAAATAAAAGTGAATTTCAAGGATACAATTTGAGAACGTCCGTGTCCATACGTCGTTTTCCAGCGCTGGGGGACGACATATTTATCGTCTATTAATGCAGCAGAGCCCTTCGCAGCAAGTCCTTGAATCAGCTGAGCTCGATTGTCGTTTAGGAAGGGCCTCTGACTGCTACGGATTATTTACCACAGCAGAACCCACGTAAGAAATTAGTAGTCTTTCACCACTGTGATATAACACACTATCTGTTTTCCCGTACCGAACAGTTATTCAGGCACCGAGAAAAAAAACAAAGACACGCGCGCGTGATGGTCGCTAGTCAGTCGCTGGATGTTCGACGCTCGCCACGATGGAAAATGACACGGGACGAATTCCGCGACGTCAGCGTTTAATGATGTTTTCTACGGATGAACGAGCGTACGATCCCTCGATGAGCAGAGATATACAAATGGTCTTCCTCTTTGTCCTAGCGGACTAAGCCAAAAACCTCGGGCTAGAGGATCATTTCACCATCACCAACGACAATCCGTTCAGAGACTCGTACTGTCGGACACGTTTCTCGCGCACACAGAAAACAATTCTTTCCCCTAAACCTCCTCCGCCTCCACCACTACGAAACGCCTGTGCTCGTGCACCCCACTGTCAACTCACGGACTTCACCACATCTGATTCCGTTTCTGCACTGCTCTCTTGCTTGCTGTTGCCTCTGTCTCACGTCGTGCCACTGGATGCGCGCGCACAATATAAAATCCCTGCTGTGATCCACGAATCACCACTGATTCTTTCGGTCAACTAATATCACTAGAATTATACCGAAAACGAGGTATTACTGTTATATTTTTTTTTATTTCTTTCTTTTTAATTATCATGAAATTCAAATTCCATAGGCAAGAAAAATATATTAGTAGTTTGGGGAAGGAATATAGATACATACATTTCAAAAATATCTGTTACTCGTTCACATTTTATTATTCGATCTTTTATCTATGCGGATGATTTCATTGCGCGACAATTGTATAAAGTATTAGATCGACATTGCATTTCATAAATAAAAAGATTGCATTTACTGTACAGTATATAACCATTAACAGTACGAACAACTTATGTTTTCAATAAATGCTAAATTATTCGTGATATAACTTGTAATATAAGTAGTAAGTAATATATTGAGTATAAACTTTAATATAAATTAGTCATTTTGTATTAATGGTTGTATATTTAAAAAAACCACTAGTTCTTGGTAACACTGTAAAATAGTACGTTTTGATGACGAATGCATGGAATTTGAATTTAAATAGAGATTATTACAATTATTATTTATGTACAGCTTGTAACAAAATATGAGCAATGTACAAAATACTTGTAAATAACGTACAAATACCTTTTTAAAGCAACATGAAATCCAATATTTGTTAAATTTTAAGAAACTTGACATTCGAAGTTAACCCTTCACATACATGTTAAAATAAATTAAATAAGCGCGCGCACCGGTAAAACGTAAGGAAAAATTCTGTTATAATGCAGTTACTCTGGTAAACGAATAAATTGTAGAGATGGTTGAAAAGAAATTAAAGTATTCGGTGAATCGAATGTCATACAATTCGCCTTTTATCGGGACGTTTAATAATATTGAAACAAAAGACATATCTGTAAATATACCATTAACATATATATATGTATATATAGCATGTGGTATTATTTAGTATGTATATAGTAATTTAACAAAATTCTAACAAATTCGTTTATTTAAAAAATGTATAAAAATTACGAATATAAAATTTTGGCTAATGTACAAGAAAGATGTTTAAATTGAATACTAGACCAAAATTCAATAGTACAAATTCACATAAAAAGTTAAGTCTCTTATAATACTAATACGTTACATTTTTGTTGCTTAACGTCTGTAAAATTATTTAAAAAATATGGCAACTAATAATATATAAAATTTGTTCGACATAATCGTTGATTAATACGTTTGATAGAATACATTAAAGATATAGAAAATATTAATTCTGCTGCCTCCAATATAAGTACTCTATATATGTAAGTAGCTAATGTGCACTAAATTGGTTCTATTAAAGTGTTACAAATGTATTGCACCCGTTTTTCTTCGAAACTACTTTGTTGCATGCATACGTCTTAAATTCTAACAATTATATTAATAATGCATTTGGAATTCATAAAAATTTGTATGAAATATATATAATATAAAAAATTTGTCGAGGAACTTAATACTGCCAAACATAGGTTGATACTTTTTGCATAATAATAATACAAAATAAATGAATAATATTGAGATACCCGTGTTCAATATTATATAACTACCATTAAAATGCACGTTTACAAATGTTAATTACGGATAAATGCCCAATATTGATATGTACTATTAAACGACGGAATAGATTATTTATCGTTAAATAAAATAGGTATTGCGAGATTTTTCAATACGTTAAGAACTATTACAGTAAGTATGGCAATTATAATATTATGATTGTTCCATGTTTGCAGTATATAAAAAGATCTCATTCGGAAGTAAAACTATTTGAATTTAAAATGGAATGTTCTATAAAATAACATTACCTACACATTATTCTAATGCGATCACGTACAAACACGACATATTAAAAAAATCTAGAGGTAAAATGGCTGTGCCTTCATTTCATTTGAAGATGCTATGTAAACCATTTGTTTTACAAATAATGGCTAATTAAATTCGAAGTGTATTAGAAAACGTAAAGCTTAGCAAATATATATCTTAATAAATAAGTAATTTTGGCATTAAAAGATTACTTGTCAGAGTATTATCAGTCCTTGCATTCTCTATAAATATCGAAATTCCTTAATTCGTATTTATAACTTTCCCATGCTACATTTAAGTACAAAGTGACTGGTCGGTTGTTCTATTTCTTATACAAAAAAATGTGTGCTACTTATTCTACTGCTGCTTTTCGTGCAAATGCTGTCAAAGATAACATTTCATTAGGGTCTGTAGATAAACGTGAAAATTCAATTTCTTCACTAATACTATTTTCTGGAAAAAAAAATTTGAATTAAGATTCAATCGAAAATGTATAATAATAAATAATTAATAAAAGTATAGCTACCGGATGGTTCAATAGGCCACTGCTTATGCGAAGGCGCATACAAGCATAATAATGCTATAATATAAATATTCCACATCCCATACACCCCAGTGAAAAATGCTGATGTCATTTCCAAATGTAATTCTTCATCCCATTTCCATTGCCCCTCCGCGACCTATGTAACACATTTCTTTCACCTGATTCCCCCTTTAATCCTTCAAATATTTTAAACAGAATATTTACAAACGCACTATACCTGGCCAAGAATAAATCCTACAACCGTCAAAGATGCACACAGCAGTGTAGCGATCATCAAAAATTTAAATCGATATATTACACCTTCATAGTGTAAACGTCGGGCCGAACACATGCTAGGTAAGGCAGCTCTTTTAGCGCTGATATTCATGAATACTTTCCATATCATATAAGCCAAAAATATTAAGTATACACCAGCAGATAGTCCAGCTAAGATTATAAAAGATAACTATTTTTTCAGGTCAAGAAATGTAATTTTTATAACGTAAAATACAATTTTTGTTTGTACAGAAGGATACAGCAAATTTAGTCCCAAGATCTGTGACCCATATTGAGTAAAATGGATTTCGTAATTGTACTCCGCGCTCGCACATATCAAATATAAATAATGATAGACACCCAATGCCTACCGCGGAAAGATGGCGCCAGTAACATTTTAAAGAGTTTCTTTGTTCACTTTCCTAATTAAATGGCAATAAAAATTATACCTTTGTACTGCCGAAATACAATCACATAGAAAAGTCATTTAAAAAATTCAACTTACCTGTATCTGTTATGATGGAAAATAAAAAAAAAAGAAGAAAATCGATTAGTATATGAAAATCAAGTTCTTTTTATGTAATAATATCATTTGCTTACCATAAGATGCTCTCCAGCAAACACAAGCCAAAAGGACAAAAGAATTGCATAGAAGACTCCTTGCCTAATGTCACCCAATAAAAGCATAAAGGGCATGTCATAGGCAAGTGTTAAATATTCCAAGGGCACTAAAGAGATTGCATTTAAATATAAACAGTATTTTTTTAATGCAACAAAAATGAAACTATGTAACTTACTGTTTAAAAATGACAGAGCTATGCCAAGTGCTAAAAGTAAGTATTCTAAAAGAGCTGGTGATCTAGAAAGCATGTGCACTCTCCTCCAGTACCAAGTAAGAACACATAAGACAATTGGGAAGTAAATAGTTTTCAAACTGACCCATACTTTTGTAAACCCACCGTTCTGATTAATAGCCTGCATTACAAAAACAATAATTGAATATTTTACAATTTTATACCAACGTGAAAATCGTAATTTAGATGTTATATATTTACTGTAAGCCATAGGTCAGTTATATGTCCTAAACCCTGATTGATATTTCTATCAGTATCAGCAGGAAGACGAATATTTAAAAGATAATAATCATGAAATAGAGATCCAAGTTCAAATAGTGGTACCACACTACAATTATAATTATACTGTTCCATTGCCTACAAAAAAAATGATTAATGAGTAGATAAATATTTACTGTATCTAATGTAATCATGATGATTAATTTGAATATTTACATCATCAATGCTACAGTCTAAAATTCTTTCTACCACAGAGGCAGCATATGGTTTCCAAGCATCATCTGGATCTCCTTTGTTTCTATAAGCCAGTCTTGCATCCAATGTTATCTTGGTCCTAGGTTCTGTAAGATATGATAATTAATATGCATATAATTCAAACATAATATTATACAGGGTGTTCTACCAACCACAGTCTCCTTCATACTTTAAAAATGTCAAAATATACTCTTTAAAGTTTAAACTTAATTTTCTTAGAAATAAAACATTGCATGAAAAAACTTCATTCTGTACTTTCAATTTATTTTTTCATGAGCAATCACCCCCTGCATGGTTATACTGCCATTGCTGGAATACCCTGTATATGTGCAAAAATATATTTAATAAATTACCAATTTCTATCTGACTGTGATAAACAATATCCACTTGCAAAACACCTATTAAATTTTGTTGCCATCTAGAGTAATCAAGTTGCATGCTGTTTCTAGGTACAGGCATCTACAAAGTAAACAATAAATCTTTAAGTTCATAAATATCTTTTTTATTTTTTGACATGAGAGTCAAAACAAAATACCTGAAATGTATAAACAACTTGATATGCCTGATGATGATTATCAAAACTAAATCGGTTCATATCAACAGCATTGCAAGCACCTTTTCCCCTTGAATAGAACCATTTACCTCCTCCTGGTTCAAATCCATTTACACGTATATCCTTGCAAGGTGTTCCAAGTATATTTTGACTACTAGCTGGAGTTGGAGCTTAAATATATATAGACTATTAGTATTATTAATAGCTACACTAATAAATTTCAATAATTTGAATAATTAATAAATGGAGCTTTTACTTTAATGCAATGTAATTTTATTGTAAATATTAAACAACGCTATTATTAATATTAAAAAAATAAACATAACAATTCCTACTTATTTACATAAGTGTTTTTATTTTCTAATACATTTAAAATAATTAATATTATAATAATCTTGAAGTGTTTGGCATTTCTTAACTTACCAATGAGCCCGCCTATTAGAAAACAAATTATTTGTGAGATAATAAGTAATATTACGAGTACCAAAAGTTTTCTACCACTCAAATTTTCTATAATTGTTCCCTGCATTTTTTTACAAATACAATTATTCACTATTTGTTTATGATATTATCTATTCAAAATGTGATGCCACCGAGAGGGACGCACCAGCAAACGCGGTTGCTCGAAGAGTATGTGAAGAGCAGTTTAACGTGTTTTTCGAGCAGCTTCGGTTTTCAAAATGGAAGCTGTAGCATACCAATATTTATAGAAATGCTTGTGAAAATCTCTAAAATCTTTCCGCGAACCAATCATCTTATATTCAATGTTGCCAACGATCATTTAAGAGATTTGCAAGATATGAGAATATTGTTGCAACTTTCTCGTTAATTAAATTTCGAATACACCAGAAACTATTGAACATTATCGAACGCAATACGGTACATCGATTTTTTTTTATTTAAAAATCGATAATAAAACGGATTGATCGATAGAATAATATTCGCAGACGATTCGAGTAGTCGAAAAAAAATATCGATTCATAAATTAAGTCTGAGATGTATTACATACTGCATCTCCAATCACTATTAGAAAATGCGTGACGTAGCGATGGATGCGAATGGGAATGGGAAGCGTGTTCTTCCCCGAATAGTTCTACAGCAACTTATGAGCACCGAAGTGAGTAAATGCTTTGTCAACTAAGTGCGAAAAACCTGCCAAAAATAAATAACGATAATCGGCGTGGGTCAAGTCGTTTCTAACCTTTTTGACAGAAGCATATACTACTGTTTAATGCCTGGATTGTCACAATCTGTTTATCAAATCAAACGATACGTGAATAACGTCTCATATCCTTTTCCGAATAATAATCGTTGAAATTAATATACATAAAATGGTACATACATTACTTATAATTGATATTCTACTACAGTACAAAATGCTAACAATCAAATAGTAACATTTGCATGTTTTTTTTTATATTTTTATGTTTAGGAAACATCTAAATCTGCGGATTTGGACTTTGTTTATGACGATGCGGATGAGCATGCCAATGAAATTGCTGAATTATACAGTTATTCAGAACAATCTGAATTACATGTTAACCTTACAGTGAGTATAGTCATTCCTATTATACCTTACAATGAACTAATGCAAATATGAATGTACTTATTCTTAGGCATTTGAAGAGCAAATGGAATTGTATAAATTAAGACCATGGTGGCAAAATTTAACAGAGACTCAACAGAAGTCTGTAATTTACAAATTATTAGATCAATTAGAGGTTTCTAATAAACAGTTGAGAATGAAGGCAGCAAGGTGTATTTTGTATTTAGCTCAAGGTTGTTGGGCTGAAGTGCAATCTGATAAAGAGCAACGAGAATGGACCAGAACAAATGTTATGTTATTATATGAAGCTGGGATTTTTCCAGCATTTGTTGAGTTACTCAATATTGAAATTACGTATGTCCACATTTCCTTGTCAAAAAAATTAAAGTATTAACTACCTTTTATAATTGATACTCTTATATTTATAGGAATAGCAGAAGAGCTGCTTCTACAATGAGAAAAATACCTGTTAGTCTTGAAGATTCTACTGATTTAAGAGTAATTTTGTCAGTTTTATATATTATGACAGAAGTGATGAGAGAAGAAATGAAGTATTTAGAGCACAGTATTTATAAGGATAATGTTGAATCTTTCAAAGAAGATCTAATAAATCCATATGGTGAAGAGTTGCTTATAGTTAAACTTCTTGGTATGGTAACATACTTTTGCAGTGGAGCAGCTCCACACTTTCCAATGAAAAAAGTTCTCTTACTTCTCTGGAAATTAATCTTAGTATCTCTGGGTGGTATTGATACACTGAGAGAATTAAAAAGACAGTATCGCGAAGAAGCTGGTCTTGATACAGAGCAGGAAGATACTTTGGAGGTTGCTAAAACTATGAGAGCTAGCTCTCCTCCTGTCAGTGCAGCAGATTTGATTGAAACACAAAATCAAAAAAAGACTCATAAATCGTATCGACGTGTACGCCATATATATTTTCTTAAGATTTCCTTCTTTAAGTTTAGAATTGTTATTTGATAATTTATGGTTTCAGTATTTGATGAAACAAAGTTCACTGGATGAACCAGGTTTGGGAATGGAATATGAAGGTGGAGAAATAGGAAACAATAGTGTAAACAGTGAAGGTGAAGGAGAGGCTAATGTATTTATGAATCAATCCGGTTGGCCACAGTTGGGAAGTTATTGCCAAAATGAAAATGACCAGCCTCCAGCAAGACCTGATACTCCACAACTCACTAAAGGGAAAGGTAATATTTCTATTATTACAGTTATTTTAGTTATTTAAACCAATATGCTTTTAATAGGCTTACCATGGACACCCAAGGTGAGACAAAAAGATGTGGATACTTTCCTTGAGGTATCAAGATTAAAATTCGTTGGTTACAAATTAGAAGGAGATAGGCAAAGTTTGGCAGGTTTACCACAACCCATTCTTGAAGGTGTTAATACACTTAAAAGAGTAAGTTAAACTGTTACACTTTTCGTATTTAAACATTTGGATAGATGATGTATATACTTGTATTTTTTTAGCACATGTATACATCTTTAGCTGAAATTCAAATTGAAAGAGAGGAACAAATGCTTAGGAATCCTATAAGTACTCCAAGGTTTCCGATACGTCAAACGCCAACCGAAATCGTGTACCATGCTATATTACCATATGTTCCTCAATACATGATTGCATTACTAAAAATTTTATTAGCAGCTGCACCCACAAGTAAAACTAAAACGGACAGCACTAATATTATGGCTGATGTTCTGCCAGGGCAAATGCCGTGAGTTTATAAGTTTAAAGTATAATAAGGCGCACTCGGAATTTTTTTTTATTATACATTTAATAATACATAAAATATGTTTATATTTTGTCTTTCAGCATGACAGTTTTTCAATCAATGAAACTCGCTATTGATGTAAACAGACATAAAGAAATAATTGTTAAAGCAGTATCAGCTATACTGCTTCTTCTGTTGAAACACTTCAAACTAAATCACATATATCAATTCGAATTCATGTCACAACATTTAGTATTTGCTAACTGTATACCACTTGTTTTAAAATTCTTAAATCAGAATATTGTAGCTTACATTGAAGCCAAACATGTGTAAGTTTTAACCGCAGAAATTAAACATTGATGGATGTTTGTAATTCTTTTTTAACTTACGCAAATTTAATAGATCATACTTCTTGTTTACAGTATTCATATATTAGATTTCCCTATGTGTGTTATTGGAGAACAACCAGATATGTCCATGGAAAATCTTGAGGTCGGGGATAACTTACCGTATTCATGGAGAAACGTTTTTTCTTGCATTAATTTATTACGTATTCTTAACAAATTGACAAAATGGAAACATAGTAGAATTATGGTATATATTATGTTTAATCATTAATCTTGTTTTCCGTTTACTATGAATCTTGCAAATTGTATTAATTTTTACAGATGTTAGTCGTTTTTAAATCAGCACCCATATTAAAGCGAACATTAAAGGTTAGACATGCAATGATGCAATTATATGTCTTAAAATTATTAAAAATGCAAACTAGATACTTAGGACGCCAATGGCGGAAAACTAACATGAAAACGATCAGTGCAATTTATGCAAAAGTTCGACATCGTTTAAACGATGATTGGGCGTATGGCAATGGTAAGACCAACGCGCACCGTATCAGATACTTGGAAATATTTAAATAACTTAAAATATTTATCTACATTTATTGTAAACAAGATGTAAATGATTTGTTTTCAATAGATTTAGAAGCACGACCTTGGGATTTCCAAGTAGACGAATGCGTACTACGTTCTTGCGTTGACCGATTCAATAATTTACGATACACTAATATTCCCAAAGAGAAAGATATGGAACCTGTTGACAATTCTGTAACCTCAGTACTCGGAGTAAATGTGGAATTAAGCGATGAATTTAAACAACATTATGAATTATGGTTGCAGCAAGAAGTATTTCAAAGAAGTATTAACTGGGACGAATTATTGGACCCTGGAGCATGTGAGATTTAAATTTTTAATAAGTGTAATATATATATAGTATACATATATATATTAAAATCGTATTTTCGTCGACTCATAGACCTGGATCAAATTTTGACGTTTTTATAAATTACATACTATTGTGAAGTGTTCAAAGAACCATTGCCATATCGATGCATCGGAAACTGAATTCGTATTTGGTTTGTATACACTGAACAGTGAATGGTCCTAAGCTAACGAACGTTTAACGAAAAGACAAGTGACTTTTCTCGGATGGTTTACCAAATAATGTGTAATTTTTTTACCTTTTCTTGTGTGTATTTAATTTGTACAATGTGTATTGCTTGTAGCAATATTTTACTATTACTATTATAGTTGTAAGTGAATATATAAACATGTCATTATGAAGAATTAGGGTAAATTTATTCAAATGTATTGTTCATACTGTTCGCATTCATATTGTTTAATTTTCTGTAAATTAATTTTTAATAATGTAACAAACTGCGAATCATATACAAACTTGAACTTCCCATATTTCTATAATTTTTATATGTACTTCTCATTATGACAGTGGTAATATCTAAATGATAAAATCTACAATATTTAAAAACATATAAATGTTAATATCCGTAATGTATTAATTTAATTATAACTGCATTTTTTAAACAAAATTTGCTAATTTTGTAAATTAAATATGTTCTGTTCATTATTAAATGTGGCAGTAACGCGTGTTTGACCGGTATGTGTATGTGTAGTTGATCTCTTTATATGAGAGAGAGAGAGAGAAACTGAGAGAAAAAGAAAGCTGAGTAGCAGAATCAGTTGTACATAAATTCATGATACAAAAATTTATGAAGCACTCATATGGTGCTTTCCTATCATGGCATTATTTCATTTGATAGTTAAATATTTAAAATGTAGATTATATAAATTATAGACCGAATAATTCAACTTTCTCTTATTTATTTATTGTAATGTATATTTAAACAATTTCAGCGCAAAGTACTGCATAATTTATATTATTTCATCTACTGTACAGAATATTTCATGTGATTGGCATTATGTTTAAATCGTCAGAAGTAAATAAAATTATGGACTACATATAAGTTGTGACTTTTAAATTGTTGGGAAAATTTTTAAACGGTTATCTATAAATAACATTGGTTGTATAAAAATATATGTATATATATATAAAACATTTTATATCTACTACAAGTTATGTTACCTGGTACAATATATATAAATTTGCAGATTTAATAGGCACATTTTGTTGATATAGATATACGCGTGTTTATTCTATATCTGATATTTTTTAAGCACATTATATTTATCTGTACGTATTTTAATCAGTAAAATGTATTTTATGCTTAAAAACTGTTTAAAAAAACAATTGAATTGGAGGACTTTCCAATAAATTAAGTATATAAATTAATTAATACGTTTGTGTATAAAGTTTCGGAAGATACCATGTATACATTGATATAAAATGTACGAAGTGGAATACAATGATCACAGATGATTTGCAGCATAGACTTTTGCGATCAGTATAATATATGTGCACACCATTCAACATTACATTACAGAAATTCAATTATGGGCTCACCCATTTATACGAACCGTAATAAGCGAAATTATTTAGTCTTGCCATTTCATCTGCTTCTTTTGGTCCTCGGGAACCGTATCTAAATTACAAATGAATAGTTTGCATGAATTTAAAAAAAAAAACTGTTTTCAGATATGACAAATGATAGCTTACTTGTACGGAGTTGGTTTAATCTTTTCATTTTCTATTTGATGTAATAGGGGTGTGAAGATCCTCCACGCTTCCGACAGTTCATCGCTACGTACGAAGTGCATTTGCGAACCACAAAACACATCCAAGATTAATCGTTCGTATGCATCAGGAAGTTTCAAGTCCTACACAAGCAAACGGATGCATTCAAGAATTTCACATACAATCTCGTAAACAGAAGCAAACAGCGCGTTCTTGAACTTACCTTGTACCTATAGCCGTACGTAAGATCTAGCTCCGTTTCCTCCATGTCGAACGTAATACCTGGCGATTTCGTCATCATTTTAATGTATAATGCCTCGCCGGGCTGTACTCTAATTACCAATTCATTCCTCTTTGCTTTTCCATCGAATATATCACCGGGAACGTCCTGATATTGTATTCTAACTTCCGCTTTTCGTTCATTCAATGCTAATGGTGAACATTCCGAGGTTAACGAAACGGATCATATATTAAGGAATACTTTCTATATCAGTGTCGGCAACCATTTTACAAAGAAGGGCACGTCGAATGCACTAAATTATGACCGGGAGCACTTTATGAGAGGAGGGATGGGGGATAGCTTCAATGTCTACAAAAAGTATTCGCGGATACCTCAATTTTTTAATGAGTCGTTCTTTGATTAGGTTCTGTATTTCATTTTCATAACAATGAATTTGTATAGTTGTTTTAATATTACCATTAAATGATGGAAAAGTTAATATATTCAGCTCTAATTAATTAATATTTAGATACCAAAATAAATACAGTGATGTGCGAATACTTTTTGTAAGCACTACGCGGGCGCCTAAAAGATGCCTGCGAGTCCCAGGTTGCCGACTACTGTTCTATATCAATACATCTATGCCACATTACCTTTCCCACACCTAAGGATAAATGGAACACCGTCCCATCGTTCGTTATTAATTCTCAACACGGCAAGTGCGAAAGTGGGTGTGTTTGAACCAGTTGGTACAGTGGGATCATCCAAATATCCTAGTCGTGCTTCGGGATCGTTGGACTCGGGATCACCAACATACTGACCTAATACAACATTATCCCGTTCCAAAGTTTTTATACATTTCAATACTTTGACTTTCTCGTCTCGTATGTCGTCCGGATGGCAGGAAGCTGGCTTCTCCATCGCGACTAACGACAAAATTTGCAACAAATGATTTTGCATCACGTCTCTTATGATACCAAATTCATCGAAGTAGCCGCCTCTTCCTTCTGTACCAAACGGTTCTTTAAACGTGATTTGTACGGAAGCCACGTTGTCTCGGTTCCATGTCGGACCAAATACTCGATTACCGAATCGCAGTGTCATCAGATTTTGAACCATTTCTTTGCCTAAGTAATGATCAATACGATAAATCTGCTCCTCCTTGAATAACGACGCTAAATGATCTGAAAGCTGTTGCGATGTAATCGCATCGCGACCGAATGGTTTTTCTATGATTACTCGGGTCCATCCTCTTAAAAAAAATGAATAAAAAAAAACTAGTTATCTTGATGTGCGCGTAAAGAAAATGTTGAATTAATTGAACTCACTTGTCACCCATACAGACGTTTCTAATGTGAACGGTTACACTTTCGAAGACAGTCGGTGGCAAAGCCAAGTAGAACAATCTGTGAGTAATTTTGTATCCTTGCTCATGTTTCTTCAGTTCATTATTCAACACCTCAAATCCTTTCTGAGAGTTATACATGCCGGCCACGTAATGATTCAATTTCCAAAATTCTTCGTACTTTTCCTCTTCGCCCGGCTTCACTTTCATATAGGGGTGGCATTTTGCTCGTAATTGTTCCACAGTCATATTCGTGCGAGCGTAACCGAAGAATGTAGTGGTCTTCGGTAGAAGATTGTCTCTGAACAACCACCATAACGTCGGGTAGATTTTCTTTTTCGCTAAGTCACCCTGAAGGGGGGTTCATCATGAAGATCGGTTAATGTTCTAGATTATGTAGGTTTTATTTTAATATACGGTTTTAGGTGAAAAATAAGCCGATACTCACAGAAGCTCCGAGGGTAACGAATACGTGAGGATAGAGACCGTCGAAATGAATTCCTTCGAGGTGATCCATTTCCTCCGATTTTAGCGATTGCCTGATGAAGCGCAGGCTTTCTTCCGTCGACGTTTCTATAGGAAACATCATCTTATGTTTGTTTGTGTTGTTGATAAAATACTTTAAATTTAAGTGTTAATATCGACGAGATTGAGGAAAATTAATTACATTAAATTTTTCACGTATTGTACTGCTGTATTTTGATTACATTAGTCTAATCGGGTACGCATACTTTTAAGCTAAGTATAATCGTTTCTAGATAAATTTATCAAAAAAATAAATAAATTTGAAGGTGGTATAGGTTGATGAAGGTTCGGATTATATTTAAATGTAGAGCGCAAAATGTGTCAGATTCGTAATACGAAACGCAAGGACTTAGGAAAGGAGGATGTCGAAAGACATTTAAAAATTAAAGACGCTAAGGTCAGTTTAAAGTCATTTCCTTTGAGTAGAAGATGGGGTACTTTTTTTCACAAGGTCAAAGAGCACAACGATACTAGATAAACCTACAGATAAAACAGCAAAACTTTATTAAAAAATTCGTAGTTGAAAATGCTAACAGTTCTTTGCTTTGTTTAAAAAGGGTGTAAAAACGTGCTGATGTGCTTCAGTTAAACACTTAGCTAAATGATTTTCCACTTTGTATAAATTTAAGATAAAATTGCGCAATAGTTTAAGCAATTTGAAATTCTTACGTCTACGCTAGAAAGTATAAATTACTTTTTGTGTACTGTATAATACGTTTCAATATTCAACTGTGTATTAGAATAGTGTGATAAGGGCTAAACAATAATGTCATACAAAAACTTATACAACATTAGTATCATTATACACAAAATTTATGCAGAATATGTACATTTAACGATACATCCATGAACTAAATCGCTCCTTATTCAACTTTGTTTCACAAATCTTACGTAACATCGCAAGACTAACACATTACCGAAGTTTTTATTTAACACAACGTAAAATCGCGCGATCGTATGGCACGATAAAAATGTTAAATTTTGAATTAATGAAAGTCATACCAAAATAAAAAGATAAAAGACCTTTGTTATAACATTAATACAAATAAATTTTAAATTCAAATTGAAGTATATATAAATTAATGTTATGTACAATGTTCAGTAGAAATGACAGAATTCAATCAAAGCACAATTTATGTAATTATAACCATATATATAATTTTAATCACAATTCAAATAATTACTAATTAACAACATTAAATATTTATTTAAAAAAATTAAACTAACTATTAATTGTTTTATAATAGTAACTTTTACCATTTTTACTAAACAGCAAAATTGTTTTGTTTATAAAAAAATTATATACACAATCAGTTTTCCCTTTCGTTTATATATTTACGATTTAATAGATCTCTTATAAATCACATTTTGACACACCTCAGAAAAGTACACTGATAACACAAAATGATAAATAAAAGAAGTATCACATTTAAACACATTAATGCAACTTACTCATCATGGTTAAAGAAAAATTGTAAATGAAGTTTGTGATAGACAATCAAAAGTTGGCCCGGAAACGTATCCCGACCAGAAGTAAAACGAAAGTTCAAAGCCCACTGATCGCTTCGACTGTTCGGCTTCAACTGATCGTACCTATTGCCGCAATAACTACTTTACAGCCTCAGAAAGATTCATAATTTCGAAATCCAAACACACCTGAACGCGGCTCAGGGATATTTGTAAGTCGCGCTTCGTAATAATCATAACTTATTCTGTTTTTTTTTAAACAGTGAATTTTTTAATACATGACCTTTAACATTTGTGTCATTTTAAAGAGTTAACTTTTTATTTGATTATCTGCAACATTTAGAACGTTGGATAAAGTAAAAATAGTTATAAAATTACGTGATTAGGTGAGTATTTTATTAATATTTTGCACTTAATCTTTTTCTTTTTTTCTTAGTCTCCTTTTTCAAAGATAAATTTACTTTACGAATAATCTTTGTTTTATATTTACCGAAATTTCAAAACAGGGAATAAAAAATTCATTTCTTATCCGTTGACACATATGAGACTCAACAAACGTAGAAATAATTGTTAGTACGTTTATCGTTATTCAGTTACATAATTATTGAGTCACTACTTTTCCGTAGAGTAAATTTTCAGTTATTTTCTATCTTATAGATTATGTTTCTAAACGACAATAACTTTATTCATTTTCGAACGTGTAAAATAGCGGCTATGTAGAATTGACAAAAAAATCTCTTTTATGAAAGCTTTTTATAATCTTTTTTTAGAAATTTTTAGTCAAGATAAACTTAATACGAACATTTACGATTTCCTTCCTATTGGCAGACACCGACAATGTGTTAGAAACTGAATTAAAATCGATAAGGGACAGCTATTACATATGTAATTTTATGAATACCTCATATTAGCGATGAAGGCGTAAATAGCAGGATATGGTCAAGGACATGATGATGCGAAAAAAGTGGCCAAACTTAGTTGTTTACTATACTTCCAATGTCACAGAATTTTTTTTAAATTTTTCATTTGTACCTACATTAAAATACATTCGGCAAAGATAAAATATCGTCATATTGCGTAATTCGCAGTTCTAATATACTCGAAGTTCAATCTTTAAACATAATGGCTGCCCAGATAAACTAATAACTTACTTTTCGATTATTTTTATAATTATCTGTTATACGTTGCTCATAATTTTACGTGTGTGCGATTAACAAAAATTATTTCGATAGAGAAAATTAATTTATATCGCCTCTTATGGTGTGTAGTAACATAAAAACGTAAATATACGTCTTATGCTTGTAACCACACGTATGTATATGAATCCTGCAAGAGCCAATGACTTTGCAAGTAACAAGTGTTTCGTATCGTACGCGAATCGTTCGATGTTGGACCTTGAGTACAATCGGAAGATTCTGATCAACTTCTTACCAATGATAATGACTTTTAAACAGAATTTACATTACGATCGATAATCGATAATATTCTAATACACCAAATTAATATTCTAATAGAACACGAACCTTGAACTTCGATTACTACGCTGCAACAATTAATGTGCATTTATAGATCTTTTTCCAAGTAAAATTAAAACGAAGATTTCGGTTTATATGTAATTATACAAGAGAGCTGAATGGCATTAATGCATGTGACGTATGTGAACATCGTGTAACCTCTATAGAGTAGCATAATGGTGAATGGAACGTGTGATACCTGAATTAAAGAAACATAAGGGAGAAAAGAGAAACAAATATTTTTTTGAACTTGAACTATCGTATAACAATAATTTATAACACACGAGATTCTAACTTAAATTTATTTGTCCTTAACTTTTTTAATATCATTAAAAATATAGAAGAATAATAAATTTCGTAATAATATCATAAATTACTGTTGAGGAAATCACAGTTTATTATCTTACGGTCATTTTATGACAATTTGTAGATAAGTAATAAAAAAAGACGGTACCATTAAATAATAACATTATTTTATTTTAAAATTTTATAACGCATATATAGATACGAACATATACGTGTTATTTTTTGTTAGGAAAAATACTGATCTATAGGAATTCTAAAATCACAGTGTAAGTATAAATATATGTAGCATGATAATTTTTTTCCGCAGTAACATTTATCAACAGTAACATGTGACACGTGACACATCAATTCACGCGATTCGTAATACGGTATGATAGCAAGTATACGCACTCTTGTTGCTTTAATTTATTTGATATCTTTATCTATCTATTTGTAACCAAACTTTTTTAAATCAATTTTCGTTACATTGTAATAAATTTTTGTATTTATGACTCAATCTCGTAATGCATATACTGGATGACTCAAAACGTGACTGTGCGTTTCGTGACCGTTAATCGATGTAACAGAAGTTCCAATGCTGAACCAATTTTGCAGACTTACTTTTCATACTGCCTTACAATAGCTCGCATGAATTCCAAAATGTAATGCTTCTAAAGGAAAGAATATGTACGTGTAAATTGTTCTCAAATATTTGTTGCAATCGATAATTGTTTAAAGTTTTATTAATGTATAAACAATGTAGCAACGTCAATAGAACACTGTTTAATTAAATACATGAACGATTAATTCGTAAATGTATAAAGACAAACAAGTGATTGATATTATCTTTTTTTCGTTATCTTTTATCGCATTCCACTATAGACATAAGAATGTATCGTATGATTCTGTGTGATGTAAATGCACAATTCCAAAAAATATTAATTGCAATAATATGTTATGATAAAAGATAATATCTTTCTGGCCATACAATAATAACATATGCACAATTTAACAAAAATCACATCTCAGGAAAAATGAAAGACTCGGAAACAATTAGAAATATTTTCTGTATATAAATAATATATAAAATTTAATCTATAGCAAATAAATAACTTACTTCTCGTTCTCTCCATTGTAGACATCTTAAAATATCAAAAATATTATAGACTAAATAAAAACGTAACTTCGCGGATGTTCAGTTAAGTTTCAGAAGTAGGCACTTGCGAAATGACGATGTAATTTTCTTCTACAAAAATTGAGGTTACGTTACAAAATGCAACGTGATGGTTTACGCGTGAAACGATCAACTGGTATTTTAAAATCTTGTTCGCAAAGATCTTGTTTCTTGGAGATCCCCGCCTCTCATTTGTATCATCCATCAACTCATGCTACTCCTTTCACTTATTGTATAGCTATAGCTTATTCTTTCTAATGTCAGATGGATGTTGATCTTTATTATCTAATTACTTTAATCTAATTACTTATTAACTGTTATACATTGTTTAAGTCTTAATATATAATGTTTTCTTCCAAAATATTTACTAAATAAAGTTAATATATATTAACAAAAATTTTATACTCCTTTACATCAATAAAAAAATATTTTTAAATTATTTTATAGTGTGCAAATATTCATATAGAAGAAAAATATAATGGTAATATAAATTACTGTATTACTATCAACAACCTTTGGAGCTTGAATTGATTACAATTTTAATAACTATAGCGCCATCTCTTAGGACATATCTTGCGGAATAAACACATATTATTCGAGGTATACTGTTAATTGAAATGGATATTAAACTAATTAACATTTCTTATTTAATCTTCTTTAACATTTTGCAATAATAGATAAGATCATGTTAATGATCATTTGTACATTCTACATAAATTTTGATTTCAACTTTGTTAACCTCAAATTTATAATTTTTTAATATCTTGCTTTTTTTTCAACAGAGAATGAGGTGGACGCCGGTTTATTTTAAAGGTATATTTGCGAGAGCACCTCAAACTGAAAATAATGTACCTATTCGAGTAATAAAACCTATATCTTTAAAAAATGAAGTTACTTATGCTACTAAAAAAACTATTGGTAAATATTATATTTTGTAATACAACGATGTTTTTAATGTAACAGTAAATAATATCTTCACTTATTTCAGAGGACAAGTGTCTACTCGAAATGTCACTGCTATTTAAGTGCTGGAGAGAAAATAATTTTAATGATGCGATATGTCTGAAATATGTAAATGCTATATCTCATTGTTATGAGAAATACATGAAGGAAGCAGCTATACAAAAGAAACTACAAAAAGTTAATGTTCCTCCTCCTAATAGTACAAGTCTTACAAGTAAACAAATAAATTATGTTTTACGTATGTACCCAACTGTTTAATTGGTTCCAATTAAATTGTTTAGAATACTATAGATGATGTATTTTTATTATATTTTTACTGCTAGTTGTACAGAATTTCCATTTTCATTGTTGTCCGTGTTATTAAATAAATAGTTAAATCTAATTTAACTCAAAAATTACATTACGATGGACTTATTGTGTTGATTTCTTTACGTGCCTGTGCTTGTAAACATTTCACACTAAAACGAGTAGAATAACCTGTATAAAAAGAGAAGCCAATTAATTTTAGTCTTTTAATCAGACTTTTATGGTACATGTTAATTATAAATAAATCAGTATACATACGAATTGGATGATTAGTAGGAACTGATGAAATTTCTTGTATGGTGTTTAATTTATGTTCAATGCGTTTTAATGCTTTATAGTTTTCTAGTTGTTCATCCTTGTAATAGTAGTATTTACAAAATAATATAGCAACACAAAGAGAGAGAGCTAGTTTCCTATACATCCAGGTTGTGCTTAGCAAATTTTTCTACATTAACAAAAAATTGATTCAGAGCCTTTATCTTTAAACTTTTGACATCTTTATCAATTAAAAATCGCTACTTTACTAGTTTTCAAATGACGAATTTGCTTCATAAATATGAAAATGTTAAAAATTTTGAATACTAAAATTGTATTTAATTTTTTGTAAATAACTATTAAAACTTACAAAAGCTTCAAGGCTCAAAATTAAATTGTACACCTAATAACATTTGCTAATATTGTTTTTATAAATTTTGTATTACCTTATCATTGGAATCATGTATAATATTATAATATTGGACTAACATTCTCTCTGCAACAACATTTAAACTTAAAATTGTGAAGAGAGTGATCCTAGCATCCACAGTTCTTTTAGAAGAACTAAACAATGCACATAAGATACAACTGATCGCATAATACAATATAGATTGAAACCATGAAACTTCTCCAATAATCCAATTTTGGAAAGAACGTAGATACGAAAAGATTTGGAACAATAACTCTCTTTGATCTTTGGCTGATTGCCTACAATTAATAATAATATAATATTTCTTAATTATGGCACTAAGAATTTCATATCACATTTGGGTATATTTCATACACCTACTTAAAATCTTTAACCATATTGTTAACACTTTCAGCAGATGACTTTAACATTGTACCAAGTTCTTTTCCATGATCCAAAAGCTCATCTTGCATTTTTAAACTTTGCTTTTGACTTTCAAGCATAGCTCCTTGCATTTCTGAAGCTTCTAACAATTGCTCTTTCATTGTTGAAGAAACTTTATATAATCTGTAATAGAACAACTACCCATATTACTTTACAACATATCAGTAATCCCAAAAGAAACTTACTGTTTAATGGTATTGTCAGTTTCAGCTTGCCAAGTCTCATAATTTAAATAAAAGCACATGTGTGTAGTGTGTACATAAAATTCATTGTATACATTGAATGCCCTATCTGACATATTATTAATACAATCCCTGTAAAGCAAGTAAATACATAATTGTTGAATTTGATAATACTAATCTCTATATTAACAAAAAAGTATAATAACCGGCGCTGATTTTCTGAATCAGTAAGATGACAATCATAAGTTCTATGTCCTGAGTCCTTTAAAAAACAATTTGTCAGTTTAAAGGCAAGAAAAGCATGTTCTTGATCATTTAATTTATCACAACTAATTTTAAGGGTTTTGACAGCATCTTGCCAACAAGGTCCATGTTGAGACAAAGAAGATTTTGCTGTATGAAAGAAAACATAATTTTGAGCAATCAGAATTAGTTTAAACATTTCTTAAATCTAATAATTTTTGATCCGATAAAGCAAAGTTCAGTACAGAATTAAATAATATAAACCTTCAAGGATTTGATATTGCTTCTCTCCTAATTCTGTCAATATTGAACTTCCATCAAATCCGAATAAAGGTGGAATACGAAAAAACAAAAAAGTAATTATTTTGTAGTTCTTATTTACTTTTAACATTATTTAACTTTTTTCATAACATTTATATGAATTATATGTATTGATTAGAAAACATAATTACACTCTGGAAAGTGTTTGTTTATTTCAAAATTTAAATTCAACAGGTAATCAAAAGCGAAATATGAGCTTTTTAATATATACACAAATTGTCGAGAAGTATTTAGTCCACTGTGTAACGACTAAAATTATTTTTCGGAAACTACGAACTTATAAAAGTATATTTTATACTTAGATGAAAGTGCAATTTCATACATGTGTAAAACTTGTCAAAAGCAAACTGTTGTACTGTTTTTGTAACGGCTGGAGGCGCCAAACTACTATGGTGCCTTTCCAAATGCATTTAATAAATTGTTGTACTTTAATTATAAGAAGTTGAATGCATAAAAGGATATAATATGTCTTTTCTCTCGTAATATAGATTGTAATACAATAACTTCTCTGTTAATATAAACGCAATTGTGAAATTTGCGACCTCCAGAACCGACAAATAAAATAGCTTTCCGTTATACCATAGAATAATCACTAACGCGTTTTAATACCTGACTTGTGCGCCACCAAGTAGTCGCTTTTATCATCAATTTTAAATATACAACTTTCGTTTTATTATTTATTCTAATATCAAACAGATAAATATAAAAATATACCTTAATATATACTCAATTGTAGAAGTAATAAAAATTGAATTGATATAATTTTTTATGAATTTTATACAACTTTTCTCCATCCGTAAAGTTTAACAGTTATACTAAAGAGAAAAAAGGAGGCAAATATACAAAGAGGGTATAAAAATTAAATTTATAGAGTACTTATACTATTAATAGTTAAAAATTGTTTGAAAAATTAAAGTTTGTAGTTAGTTTGAACGAAAGACCGTAATGCTTGCATCGAATCCTTTAATTCCCCGAAGAATCCCCAGAAGGGCGCAACACCATCCCGTGTTTTGCACGATTCCCAGGGAGCCTTTAAAAAGGTAACGTACTACAGGGACACGGCTGGCAACCGGCCAGTATCTTTTGCCACTGAATTTGGTCAGACCGAAAATAAGTGGTCGGTATCAAGACAGGAACAGTGACATAGGTTTGATCTCCTCTTTCGACCCTTAAAGACCGGTTTATCCTCCAACGAATGCTGAAACGCGCGGGATCATTGTCCCAGCAACATTAATTCGCCAGGAGAAAAAATAATCTTGTATTAGCATTTAATTTCATGCGATAATTGAGTCAATTCTCAAAGAGTCTTATAAATTTGAAATCTGTATTT
The DNA here is from genome assembly GCA_028830335.1 of Eucera pruinosa. Taxonomy (NCBI): domain Eukaryota; kingdom Metazoa; phylum Arthropoda; class Insecta; order Hymenoptera; family Apidae; genus Eucera; species Eucera pruinosa. The sequence goes on along the minus strand of JAMYCR010000004.1, from coordinate 12,502,268 downwards.
TCGAATTCGTCTTAATTATTTGGAAAGATTGTGAAACATAATGCAATGGTGAAATGTGAGTAATGGGAAAACACTTTTAATACTTACCGCATGGATCACTAGGATGATACGTATATGGACTTTCCTAAAACAAGTTCTTTGTTCTTTGACAGCATAAGCTTCGAATATCGCATAAAAGAAATTTATGTGAATTTTACTAAGATTTAGTAATTTAGTGATGCCAGGCACCACGAATCGATAATGTTCTTAAAAAGGTTCAATACTAGATACAATATGTGAAAATCGCAAAGTCAAAACTTACATTTCATAACATGTCAAAAACACTTTAAGGGCGTTTCATTATCTGACTATATATACCATAAAGTTAAATATTGTTTAGCTCAAGGTAATTGGGTTGATTTAACCCTTTGACTGCGAGGCACTCCAGGTTTAAACACTCGCTATCAACAGAATATTCTTCACTTCGCGTTCTTTATTCAGCTACCGATTATAAGACGCGCAATTAAATTATTAATTTTTATTAGTTAAATTACTACTTAATATACTACTGTAATTCATTAAATTACTACTGTTTTTCGTGTTCATTTCAAACACTAATAATTTTCATTTATGTCTTGTGTATGATATAATCTCCAAACGCATGTGTGAGATCATAGTTTCCGCCGATAGCTTTCGCTAGACGTATACATATATGCGTTCATGGCAGTCAAAGGGTTAATACAAAGTATAATGGATGGATAGATATTAGTGAAACGAAGTATCGCGTAGGGTCCATCATGGAACGTTTTTAAGTGGCGCTACGAATAGAAGGAAAAATATTGTTACGTCGGTCAGATGAGAGCGAGAAGGCGATCAATCGATCACCGGTACACTGGCGATTTGCCGAAGTATACGGGAGCGAATCATCCACGCCTAGTCTGCTTGACGTCACTCTCGTAAACTGTGCATCGTTGGATTAAAAATAAATGCGACGCGGAAAAGCAGTCAATGTCAATACTTGCAATTCGATCTATTCCAGATTCACCGCTGTTTCCTGCGCCTCGTGGATCCTGCGTCCGTACGATGTGGATAGATAGAAGCTTTTGCTCTCTAGCTTTGCTCCAAATTTAAACGTTCTATCGTGATAAAAATATGCTTTGCAAGTGTGACACACTTAGGCGCGGACGAAAATCGATGTCGACCCATGTTGGGTGTCAATGATTAACGACTCGCTTAACAGAAACTACGGGGAGCAAAGTAACAGGAGACGCTTGTCGATATTCTGATTAATTATCCGTCGAGTCTAGTCGGAAGAATCAAATCGTTCGTAATTCTATACGTTCTGAAGCATTTGCGAATTCTAATTGACAGAATGATCGTCATATCCTGATGTTCATGACGATGATATTCAGTGATATGAGGATTAACCCTTTGAATGCAGAGCACTCCAAGTTTATATGATCGCTGCGGACGGAACAATTTTTCGCGTCCCTCGTACTCTATTGAATCATAGATTATACAATATGCAACTAAGTTACTATTTACTTTGTACTTGTTCGTGTCTATTTCAAATACTGATGACTTTCATCGGTTTATGATACAATCTTCTTCTTTAATATCTTATTTAGTTTAGTTTTCTAAGGATCTGTGTATGATGCAGTCCTCAAACGCATATATGCGTCCATAGCATACAAACGGTTGATATACAGGGCGGCTTTTTCTCTAAAGGCGCTGAACGTTCCTTAGCAACTTTGTTACATATTACTCTATAGTTTCCTATGACAATTGCCATGGACTAACATCTGCTTTAGGAAGCACATATTTTACAAAATACAAAATAGGTATATGTAAATTTTCATAGGTAAATAACAAGAAATAACAATAATACTCAATACGAAATACATTCATCCTAGGAACCACCCTGTAGCAAGTGATTTCTTCAATAATTAGCGATTTATATCAAGTTAATGAACATATGTAACTTGTAGCAAATTGATAAGTGTATATAACATGGAACAAGTTAATAAACACACTTAACGTGTAACAATTCACTGAAACAATAAATGATACCGTAACTCAATATCAGTGATTCAGTAGGGTGAGAAACAACATACCTGTTACCAGTCCTTATTTACGATTAATTAAACAGCTCGTATTTCTATCAAGAATGATAATTATCATCCAGTTACGTGCACTTGAAAGGGCAGGGGAAAAGCCAGCTTGATAGAAACCTATCTTCGCGAGCACAGGAGTGGGAAGAAACCGGGAGATGGGGATTTCGGAAACGAACATCGAGGAATCATCGATACTATTCGAAGCTGAAGACCTTTCCTTGATTCCTCAATCATTCAACTGCAAGAATTGTCGAGTGCATCATTTCAAAGCAAACAAGTTGTCTATCTTTTTACGTGTTTTTTTTTTTTTTTTTTTTAATGAATCTAGGAAGATGCTCATTTAAGCAATGAAAGAAAAGAGTTCAATGATAGCCTTTGAGTTCCGTGATCCCGGAGGTTGGCTCCGGTTTTCAGACGGAAATTTCCGTCAATGACGTACCACAAAGATTTAATGCTTTGGCAGAAAGCCCGACTGCACGTTTACCTCTCCAGATGTCACGGAACCTTCCACGTTGTCTTTTTTTATTCATTCACCAATACTGCGAGGGGCTTCATAAAACTCAGTAGATTCTACTAATCTTTCTTTCATTTCCCATGAGCAGATCGATAAATTCATGATAAAAATACAATAAAAGAAAAGAAAGAAAGATGAAGAGGATGTCTTTCATATATCTTTCCTTTTCTTAAAACATGTATTTCTATACTCCATGCTTGTCTCTACTAGTAAAGCAATAAAATATAGAATGAAGCAACCAATATACGAGACAAGAAAATCACAACAGTTGATAACTGTCTTAATCAGCGTTTATTTCGTTTCTTATTAATCAAGTCAGAGCATGTCTTTAAAAAATCAGTTTCGCGCTTTCGAGACTCGTGGTGCGACAACGCGTTACAATTGCGTATCGGAGATTTTCAGGGGTTTTCCGACAATATGGTGACCACCAACTCTGTGTCCCTTTAATATAACTATACGAGTGTCCGATTGAGTGATCACGTGTGTATACCATTTACACGTCGAATCATATGTACACGCTCGTATCGTACTATTCATATACACTATATATATATATATATATAAATATGTATGTATAAGTTGCAATGTCTTCTATGGGATGTACAACGTCGCGACGTTGTTCACCTCCTTTTCATTCGTCTTCGAGAAACCGACGAGCACGAAGAAAAGGGAGAAACCCGAAAAAGATGCTGGGCGCAACACAACGAGCATGGTTCTCCGCATTTCGTTTGCTAATTTACGTATCTTTACCTACACGTGTACGTTTACGCGCGCAGCAGATTTCATTATAGTATAGTCATTATTTGCGCGCGTGTCAGAGATCAAAGGTTTGCATTGTTGCTTAAGAAATCGCGTTTTATGCTACGAAACATAATCACATTATTCTTATGTTAGCGCTGAGAGAGGACAGATGAGAAAAAAATGATTAAGAACAGTACACTCTCTCAGATAGGGCGAAGAAAAGCGTGCAGCGATTCGATGCTGATGATCGACGATGATTAAGTTGCCGCTGCAACCGATGCGCCAATTGCGGACGACAATTATTTTTTATCTTTTTTTTAAAAAGGGGTGTTGTATCTATGTGTAAAGGTACTAAAGTCAGCCACTTTTCATTTTAAAAACCGTCCACCGTATCCCGGGGACAATTCTTGTTTCTTATTTCACTTTTTTTTATCTTTTTCTTTCTTTATATATGTATATATATACAAATCGAGGTACACAATCAAATACAAGACGATCATAGATATCGTAATAAGTCGATTCAATTAAAATTAGGTGTGAACGCGCATGAAATGCACGAATCCGAGGGATTTCGTATGATACAATCGATGATGGGCGAACGATGACAGGCTAAAATATCTTTACGCGTGAAAGACATTATTATTCTCTCTCTCTCTCCCCCTCTCTCTCTCACTCATTCTCATACATGCACACACAATCATACAAACGTTCTGTCATTCATTTTTTTCTGTTTTTGTAATTCTTTCATTCTTTGTTGCAGCGGCACATGATCGAACGGCGAAACTTCGCGCATTCGCGATAGCAAATTTACGATTTCAAAAATATAGAAAAGGCCTTAAGCGGGTATTAATTCGACTAAAAACGAACGATAATACAATATATTATCGTGGAACGAACGATACCACTTCCAGAAGACAATCCGCGAGTACAAGAAAACAGCGCGTGCAGAAATGTATGTGTGCGAAAAGAATATCGCTAAATCAGGGACTTATACGTGTGTAATGTTCGTCGGTGTACGTGATGTATACATATTTTGTACAGTATTGTTCATTTTCATCATACGAATAACTGTGGATGTGTCTTCTCATGGTGTTTATACGAAATTCTAACGGCAGCATTCTTATTATATTCAATCATTTTCTTCTCTTTTCATTCTTTCTCCTTTTCGGATACAGAAACTTCGTTTGTACGACAATCAATCATACCCTTCGTGCATACTGTGTATTTTATCCAACCATCGCAGGATCATTTCGCATTGTGACGCATCATCTCGTGTACACACGTTTTCGATACAAAAAAAGGAGAGAAAAAAAGGAGAGAAAAAAAGGAGAGAAAAAAAGAACTCAAAAAAAAAAAAAATAAAGATACGTATCAATATCGATTTCATTCATGCGCACGCAAAGATAAAAGTCAATAGCGTGACGTTAAAATTCCACGGTCTCGGTTTCCACCACATATTTCTATCGCGTGCAAAAACGATTTGTTTACGAGCCCGGAAAACTTTTTCGCGAACCCGGATTAGTTCGGTCGCGCGAACACGCGACACGGTCCACTGAGAAAACCGCTAGGGTTCGTTCTCCTTTTTTTTTCCTTTTATCTGTTTCTATTTTTTTTTTTTTTATATATTTTTGCAATCGGGCATCTTAGAGTTTCAGTAATTGTTTCGTTAAATCAATCGGTTTCTATGGGGGTGAATTAAAACGAATGCTTGTTAGGCCAATAAAATACACAGTGACCACGAAAGACAGCGTTCCACAAAATGCACGCTTCGTTGAACGCGAAATAAAAGTCGTGATATGCTACGGCGCACGATGAATTGGTCGTTCCCTCAGGAAGAGAGACGCGGGCTAAAATAAATACGCATCGAAACACATCGTTCTCGTCGCTGGATCAGAAACAAAAAAAGAAATTATATAGAGGAAGAAAAGATCAATAGGACAATCTACACAACCTACCTGACTTTCTTTTTCACTTAATACTCACTTTGTCCTGTTCTTTCTTTTTTACTTATTTTTTTCATTCGTTTTTTATTCGTTTTATCTTCGTTCAACGTTAAACTTCTATTCCTCCCTTATCTATGATTACGACTTAAATACCACTATTCGCTTAATAATTTTACTTCATAATTACTTCTTCTTTTCTACGCACTTCGGGCGTGTTCCAAGCAGCACGAGTTTCCACCTGACGGACATTGTTTCGCGTAATGCTATCGAGATCCTCGCTCGACCTAACAAAATTAGAATTACAATTGAACACGATACAATCATAACGACGAGGACGACGACGTAATGGCTATGATAATAAGGTTTATTAGAAGCGGAGTAAGACGGGAACCAAGGTGTTCCAATCGTATTTCACTTTTTGAACGATGACGACTGAGGCAGGCGAAAGGGAGAAATAGAGGAAAAAGAGAGGAGGCACCGAGATTCACCGGAATGGCGAGATCGGAAAGAGGGAAGGTCACGGAACGAGGCGGCCGCGTTCAACGAACTTGGAGCCACCACGCCGCTCCGATCAGTTCGATAAATCCGCGTCCTCGGAGATTAATTTGCGAATACCTTAATTACAAACGCTTGTGACTTACAAATATACACAAATATATATTTATATATATATATATACACACCCTCGTTCAAAAATATTAAGACCCTGACTGTTGTTAATAAAATTTAACCCTTTGGGTGCTATGAACGCATATATGCGTTAGCGAATGTTTCTATTGTATAAACGTGATATAACTAAAAATTGTCAATGTTTGAAATAAACACATGTGTGGGAGAAGGTCAAATATTCTATTTAAAGCTGCGTAAAAAATAAGTATAATAGTAACTTAAATCAGTACTTTATGTAAAATTACTATTTTTAATTCAGAGGAGTTCAGCACTCAAAGGGTTAATTTGGTGTAGATTATGAACTTTGCGTTATGATTATTATGCAATAAAATAACTATTAAAGTATCAGATGTTTAACAATTTTTTGTATCTCTCAACAATTAACTAATTGTTTCTAAATTTGAAGCAAATTTAATGACTGCCCTAAGACATTTGAGTGAGAGTGTATATATCGGTATAACAGTTCTGTTAATATTTTCTATGTTCCGTGCTTCCTCGCCCCTTTTCCTTTTTTACCTTCTAATTTATTGTTCTCGTTTCCGTTAATAATTTTACAGTCTCTAAGATCGAAAGTTTTGCAGCAAGAAAAGAGCAGCACCGTCTAGATAACTTTACAAAATTGCAGTGAAATATGTTTCAAGTTCAATTGCTTGATCATACTCTCACCAAAATGTCAATTTCATTTATTTATTTGCTTTCAATTGTTTCAATTCAATTGCACTTATAAATAGCGAAGCTGCCTTCTTTTTGCAACAAGACCTTGAATTCGGAATTAGCTCCTTAAAACGAGGAGAGCGAGTTTATTTGCGACTTATTATGGCTGAAATTGCATATTAATTTCAGTAACTTATTTCGACTTCATTTCTTCTTTATAAAACGGTCACTGTATACTTTAGTTTCTTAACGTATGTATCTCACTCTAATGAACGTTCTAGCAAACTTCACGGTAATTTTATCCTCATTTAGGAGGCTTAAACAGTACAATGTATAATATAAACATTATGGTAACGTAACAGGATTCCAACATGCTCCATCCCATCCGTACTTTTATTGCTTTGTTTAATTAGTATTCATGAGTTCGTTCTGACACGATGATGAATGTAATATTTGCGTGTTCGTTTGTAAGTAATATGGAAACAAAGATTTAGAAAAACTATCGATTTATAAAGAAAATCTACGATAACGCGGTTAAGACACCCGATGAGTAACGATGTCGTCGCTCCGATTACGTTTTTCTGATTAAACAGCTTTCTTCAGACTTTCAATATGCATATTAAAATATACCGAGATGGAACACAATGGCGTGTGTATTATACATTGTATGTACGCATATGTACATATATATATATATATGTATATATATATGTATGTAAATATATGTATATATATATATATAGACACATATTATTCATGTATCGAGGACGCGTTATAATATGTGTATTAAATACGTATGTGACACAGGCCCGTAGTAAAAACGGTTAATACGGTGTTAACACGGTGTCACCTGAATATCTCAGTCAGACAACGCTCTTTTCGATATACTTTTAAAGTATCATCAGGGTTACAGATAATCGAATGTAATCGTCGTTCATACTTCAAGCATCACGTTCGGTTTCCGTTTCGTTTATTTTATCTAGAAACAAAGAAAATCGCGCTGTAAATTCACTAACGCAACTTCAATCGGACTTCGTCTTTTCTGATTGTTTCTTTTCTCTTTTTTTCGATTTTCTGGTTACCCTTTGACCTACTCCGCTTCCTTGCAAATTACCAAAGTATATAGTAGCTTTTAGTCGTCGTTCCATGTAAATTTATTCGCTAGGTCTTCGCTTGACTTGCTACGGTTTGCACAAACCATTTAAGACCGGAAAAAGGAACACAGGAGTGCAAAACCCGGCAATTAACGCAAATATCCACATCGATCGTTCCTTGCTCTTTTTTTTTTCGATCGGTAGATCCATTCTTTCCATTTTTCGGGTCTTTTGTCGCGCGTTCTACATTTTCGTATTCGTACAAGCCGCAGAGGTTGATACAAGTATAATACATAGATATAGGAGTAAAAGATAGCAGGTTGTTAAGCTTAATATGCATTTCCGCCAGGTGAATATCGTGAAAATCCGTGACAGCGTTTATTTTTAATGGGCAGCTTTGATGTCGCCGTGTTCCTTTTAGAAAATTCATCGTCCGAGCAGTTCGTATCGGGCCTATAAATATTGTACATCGATATCGAACCGGTCTCGATAGGGTGAATTATGTGTTTCATTGTCTTTCAACACTTCCAGTCGGTTATAGGCAAAATCGGTGCCGAAATTTTATCCGCTTGTAGTGTCGCATCAATGATGGTTCTGACCGTGCAATATTTTTTCGTCGGTTGTCACTATCTTGTATCTTAAGACACATCACCCGAGCTAAATGTATTAAGGCCCTTTTTGTATCTGTGAATCTTTGAATTTTGAGATGGTATATACAGTAATGAATCGATTAATTTTAATACCAACAACTAGTGTATTTTTAAGATCTCTCTTTTTTCAAGAAGAGGAACCTTTGGGCACGCCTTCCAGACAATCGGAACACACCCTCGTTTGCCTTGAGTTAAAGCCACGACCTTGGAACCGTCTGCACTTATATCCTGCCCGAGTACATTATAAGCCTAAAGCTATCACTTAAACCTCATTGGCGTCGGGACGCGTTGCATGAATAAAAAAAAAAGCAATTTAAAAAAAAAGGAGAGAGAAAAGAAGAGAAACACAAAAAAATTGGAGAGAGCTAATTACTTATCGTATAGGTATATCTATATAGGTATATCTCTCTCTTTCGTGAAAAAAAGATTTGTCGGAAAAAAATTTCTGCGCAATCTTCTTCGAGATCAATCGACAAGGTATACACATGATTGTTTTGAGCCGAAGTTTGCACCGATAACGAACGTGAATAACGTTTTTAATCACAGAAAAGCACAGTGAGTAATCAATTAAATTAAATCGAACGTAAACGCTCGAGCGGTCTATATCTGTGTGTTAATATTATAAAACAGAGTAGGTAAATGGTAAACGTTTCACCTGTGTCTAGCTTTCCTTTTGTTTCTTATCTTTTGAGTCAGTGAGAAGTGCTACTATTAGTTATAATATTGACATACACACACACGTACACACACACGTTCAACGCGTTTTGTAATATTTCTTTTGGTGAACGCGACGATAATGACGATGATGACGACGAGGAATATTGAAAAATTTTCGCCAAGGGGACTAGGATCGTAAATAATACATTGCGATCGCTTCTGTGTGTGTATATCTACAAGAAAACGAGAACCTGAACTTATATAAGAAGGTATTGGCAGTAATATTAACGATCGATCTTAGATCGCGAACGCGCGCGGATGTTGCTAACGTAAGGCTAAAAATGCAGGTGTAAATCCGACGCGACCACGAAAGATCGATCAGCAATGCTTGTGTGTTTCTTCCACGTTCCTCGACCAGCGGATGGATAAGCCTTTACATGTTACATATGTTACGAACGTAAGAGAAACAAAAAAAGAACAAACCGATTCGTCCTCCCGTGGGATTAATCGAAAGCAGTCTGCGATGTACATTTTACCCAAAAGAGAAAGTATTAAAAAAAAAAAAAGACAAAAAAAGAAAAGGGAACACAAAGATTCGTACGAGTATAATCACAAAAGAAATTAAAAATTATAGAAAAAAAAAGGAATCGTGAAAGATGTCAGTATATACATATTGTATCGTGCAACGTTTCACGAGACCGTCGTGATCATTCTCACTCCTCGTAACGCATTTTTTTTAGCTGACTACTTCTCACTATCCACGTGCATTTTATAATCGTGGTATGATTTTCTTTTTTTTTTGTTCTCAGTTAGCATTACAACGTGTTATAATATATATGCGCACTTCATATATATTTATCTATGTGTTTATCAATGTGAACCCCATACCCCTAAATTCCATATCACAAGATATCTTGTTCAGTATCACGATTTAAAACATCCGGGTCTCACTGTTTACCACCCTTTCGTTTTCGATTATGCTTCTTGACTTCCTTTTTCATAGATCGTCACGATTCATCGTTAGCTATTTTATTGCCTTTCTTTTTCCTCTTATTTCTTCTCATTTTCCATTCTTATTACCGTTACATATCCTCGCGTACTATGCCACCGTTCTCTCCCTATGCCAGTTTCTCTTTGATCGTCGCTCATCCACCTCTCACACACCTTCTTTCATCGCGAATTCCACGCTGACATCGAGACATACTTCTCCCATCCCTTTAATCCGACTAAAACTAAAATTAGCATGAATTCGCTTGTGCCAGGGTCGCGAGATTACACACGCAGGATCTCCTTCGAGAGATTTGCGCACGTCGATGTTTGCCATCGTTCTCCTTCCTTCCGTTTCCGGTCCCCGAGAATCCTCATTCAAACGACGAACACGAACCGAATTGCACAATCTCTATGATAGCAAAGTGAACCGTGAAATCTTGCATTACAAAGTGAATATCACCAACTACGATCTTATGATTTGCGAATTTCCTCTTTATTGTTCTGGGCGATTTCTTGCGATAAATGCATCGTGGAGATTATGCTTCCAAGGGCGAAATGCAGGAATAAGAGTTCTATTGCGCGGAGGATATTTCTCAGCGTGGCTCATGAAATCCTGAGATACTCTTATGTGTCATTTATTATTAACAATTTCAGCCTGGGCGTTGCAAGAAGTTTTGTCTGCGTTAATGGCTGGACAACAATTTTACCCTTATTTTGTGTCCTAAGAATTCAGCATCCGGGCTGAAAGTGTTAATACTGGAAAATTGGAAATTGTAAATGCTAATAAATGGCAAGATAACTAAAAACGTAATGCAATATACAGGGCAGTTCTCAAGTGGTTATGTTTAAAAAAATTAATTATAGAGATCATAAGTTGAGAATGCTAAATTTGAAAAGATTGGGTTTAGTAAAGCGGGCTAAATAATTAATTAATTAAATACACTTTATACTCGGAAACGAAGGAAAGAGAAAGTTCAAAGGTGAATCCGAGCGTGCCTTCTTAGTTGAATCTAATATTGGATATTTTCAGTATTATCGCCAAACTGGCTGTATAAATTATTAATACGCATGGCGTATATCTTTCAAATAGAGTTTAGTTTATTTTTCATTCCCATTGCAACCTATTTCTTTTTGAAATGGGAAAAGGTCATAGAAAAATCGAAGTTCATTTTCATCCAAAATAATTTAACGCGACTAAAATACGTATTTTAAATATTAAACGAAATAAAAATAGGAACAAACAAACGCACAGCGAATGTGTTACGTTAGTGGGTTTTTATCTTATCAATTTTGCGAATTCGATATTGACGTGTTTCTTTGACTATTCTTATAAAAAATACGTCTTGGTGTTTTTCACGATACCATCTCGTCTCTGATTGATGCTTTGAGTTAAAAGACAAGCTTCACCTCCTTTAATCAACAACAAATACACTTACCCGACCGTCAGAAAATCAGCCTACCCTTCTGCTCAATATTGATAGTATTACGGGGGAATTTTCTGACCTAAAAAGCTTCTCGGATGATTCTATTCAGGAGGCACATGCCCTTTGATTATTAGATATCTGGTGAACGTGAAAGGCTCCTCGGTAACATCGAGGTATCCTCAAACGAGCTTCGTCGATCTTCCTATACCGTAGGATGGTCAAGTATCAACTGAATAAACCCTCCGACTACTTCACACGTTCGGAGAATCGATTCATCGACGTGGCACAAATCTTTGGTTTTCCTGCTTCCCTTGGCACAATAACCTCGTGGTCGTCGCCCCTTTTGCGATAATAGGACGCATACGCGACGCAGAGGTACGAATGAATAAATACACGTAAATGTATTAACGTATAGATGCACCGAAAGGTATCTTTGCGAATCGTATCGGGTGGTTGACCACAAAAGTGAACACCAAAAGCAATCGTCCTCGATTAAGCAGCCAGATCAAACCGTACATGTTTTCTTTTCTCGAGCAAGTGGAGACGAGAAATGGGTTCTGGACAAGTAAATCGGAGAGCAACGCGAAGCAACGACGCCAAGCTAGGTGAGGTACATGATTCGAGGTATCGCGATCGATTTTTCAGTTCCTTCACCCTTTTCAGCGTTTTTTTCCTCCTTTTTCTCCCTTTAGTAACATATCGCGTAGATCACAGTAGTATCCGGAGATCGAAGGCGAGGCCACCTTGGCTCCTCTGACTTTGAGGAATCTTCTGTTGTCGAGCGAACGTATTACCACAAGCAGGAATATCATAGAATCTCCAAGTCGTTCGACAATGGGTACCACGTGTCATAGACGATCAACCAACGTGTTAGAAAACAGAGACGGTGACCTCGTATTCCGATGAAACGCCTTGGTTCCTCGAGAATGTCATTCCTGATCATCGTACACCGTATCGAGCCACTCAAGGAACGATATGCTCCATCCGTTGGATCCATGCGATCCATGAGACCCATGTGATCCTTGAGACGATCCATGGGATCCGTGCGAACCATTGCTGTGCTGTTGTTGTTGTTGTTGTTGTGGTTGTTGCTGCTGTTGTTGTTGTTGTTGTTGTTGCTGCTGCTGTTTCGCTTGCAACTGATGAGTATGCTGTTGCTGTGGCTGTTGGCTACCACTAGTACTATTGCTACTGCCGTCACCACCACCACCACTACTAGCATCACCACTAACTGAGTTCAGCGACGGATGACTACTGACGGTCGGCTGATGATTCGTCGTCGGAACCGGCTGACCTCTTCCTCTACCTCTTCCCCCGTCGTTGCGTTGCAGTGCCGAATAAATGGTAGACATAGTATCGAAGATGTCATTCAGCTGCTTCACCTTGTTCGTGTTCTCTGTATTATTAGTTTGCAGAGTGTTCGACTTGGTCGAGCTTTTGCTACCGGACGCGGAAGTACGAAGGCAGGAAGTGAAGGCAGGGGGCGCAGCGGCTATCGGCAATGCCGGCAAAGCGTCATTCGTATTCTCTGGAAGCTCTGGTAACCTACGACGCAGCCATCCATGCTTTAACGCTTTGGTAGGTGTCATCCGCTGTTCTGGATCCCACTTCAGGCATCCATAAATAAAATCCAGGAAATATGGATCGTCGCAGTTCTTCAACACTTGCCTGAGATCTCTTGAACCTGGTGGGCCACGATCTTTACCTTTCCTAGAGAAACCTCCATTCATCACGATCGAGCCATCGGACATCGTTATAAGGGTACAGTAACGTGGATAACCCTTCGAGCTGATGAACTGCCTACGTCTTTTCGCAGATTCTAGCAACTGAGGAGGCGGCATGCCTAGAAGTTCGATAATACAAGCCAGCTGGTCTGCCTCGTCTTCACCTGGCAGCAAAGGATAACCGGTAACCAGCTCTACCAAGATACAACCAAGACTCCACATGTCGATCGGCATTCCGTACTTTACACCCAGGATCACTTCTGGCGCGCGGTAGAAGCGGCTTTGAATGTACGTGTAGACGCGTTGATTCTCATAGCAGCTCGAACCAAAGTCTATGACCTGAAACATAAATAAAACAAATTTATTAGCAAATATAAAAAACTTTTCTTTTGAAAGGAAGAGACAAAAAGTAACCTAGTAGAATATGGAAACCCTGAGCATGGTAATACATGTCAATAACAGGTATTTAATATAATCAATATTGTTTCTGTTGACACTAGATTTACGGATACCGTGATCGTATTAGCTGTACCAATAAGTAATCCACTATTTTTTAATGGTTTGACAAATTTACTTTATCAAGTGCATCAAGAGCATTTTCTTTCAAGCACGAATCCAGAACTCAGCCGAAGAATGCAACACAGTATTATAGAATAATATCTATATTTTATGACAGAGTACATATTTAATTTTGTTGAAAATAAACGTTGCATTGAACCAAAATGTGGACTATTCATTGGTATACCTAATATAATTTAACGGGCTTTCGGAAAAACAGGTATTAAAGAGTTAGGGAAGAGTTGTTGTTGAACTAGGATAATTATATCATTAAATTAATCAACATTCATATAAAGTGCCCAAAAATAGTATTTACGATTTCTGTAACATTAAGCATGAACTCTGAAATCCATAAAATTAACGGGTTCCGTAAATTTCGTGTTAATATTAGGTGCATCAATTAATTCGTTGCCTTTTTGCATGTAAATAATTACAAAAATCGAAAACCATCTTCAAATTCGAGAAAATTTCCATGACTTTGTATGGCACTGAAAATTTTAAAAACTTCAAAGATACCAATAATGACGCTCGAATAGACTCAAGAGATCCTAAGAAGAGACTCACACTGACGGAATACTACATCATTCACAAACTCTGACGGCGTACGTCCTAAAATATTCGGTATACAGCCGTCTGAAACGTACCATGAATATCCTACGTGGTCTGCATGAAATCAGAGCCGAGTATCGTTTATGGCATATTTGGCAGTAGCTCGTGACAAAGTAATCCGTCTCTCTAACAAGAAGCTGATAGCGCCGTATCACTTTTTGTGACGTATACACGAACAAGCTGATTAATTCATTCTACGGTAACTTGTTAGTAAATTATTAAAACGTTCACAGACTAGGAGAGAATTGAGCAGCGAATAATTTTATGCGATCATATCTGTTTTTGCTACCGGCCTACTTTAATATTTCGGGCAACATCGAGTGCTCACATGTGCAGCCAACACAGAAACCACCTTGGAATTTATCCAGGGTTATAGTGGTTCGCTCAGTTTATTGGCAAACGAGAGCCTATGCAAATTTCAATAAGCTATAATGCTGTTGTCTTATATCTGTACGATCATTCTAGCATTCTATCTTATAGTGAGAAATATACAATGGCGGACAAAAGTTTGAAATCATTTTCCAGGACTATCCATACCACTAATTTTCTTCTTAATTACAAATTAACGAAATTTGAGTTAAAGCAAGTTTTATTTCGATTTATATAGGTTTTCGCAACGGAGAGAAAGGGAATGAATAAAATTTTCGTCTTATAAAGGTTTCCAATTTACCGAGGTTCGACTGTATTCAGTAATTGAGATTTCTAAGGTAATAGAAATCTAAATTCTTCTCTTTTACAATTTGTACATCCTTGAAATACGTAGTGATCCAAAACTTTTAACCAATAATGTATCTACATTTACATAATATGGTATTCTCTTTAAAACAAATTTTTCCCATGAACACGTAGCAATTTTCAGTGGGTAATCTGCAATTTGCCTTATTGAAGTTAAGTAGCCTGCTTGGAATGTTGATTTTTCACATACAAATTATCTTGTGTTTCTGCTACACTTATGAGCAAAATGATTCGAGGCAGAATGGTCGATCGAATTCCTACGACTATCACTGTAAATAGAAGGTGACATATGTACTTGATTGATTTTGGCGGATGCCACAGCGGAAGCCTATCGAAAGATACATCTTTTGACGGAAGTCGTTCCCGAGGGGCGTCTTGCTTCTAGTAGAAAACACAGTCTGAATGTGGGTCTGCTGTTTCGTTCAATGATCGTACATCGCACCCGCGCAAGCTTTTACCGTGAAATTACGGTATGAAACAATGTAAACAACCGTTTACATCCGGCTAGCTGATCTGCTCACGAATCCGATTATATTCCTAATTTATCACGAGTGCTGTGCTATTTGCTAACAAGTTACAGATTTTCATGGAGGGCCTTTCGTTCATTGAAATTCGCAGTTGAAAGCGTGGCAATTGCAAAATGTTGGTTCCAGTCACTAGTAGTCAGTGGTGGAAATCGATTTGCGTTCATTATACTGACCGCAAAGTTTAAATTATGAAACAATCGCGAAATTTGTTTTTGTTAATTTACGTGTACCGTGAAATCACCACATCTTTCGTTACGGAAGGTAACAGGATTCGTTCGTCGGTGGTTTGTAATTACGAGACCGTTTCGCGAGTAATTAACAAAGTACACCAGGATATACGGTGTGTTTTCGAGAAAAGGGTCAGGAACCATCTAACACTCGAGACGCGGCTTTATCGTGGCCCTGTGAAATGAGATACGAGGAGAAAAATGTTTATTCGCGGTTTCCCTTTCATTCTGTTGCGGGAACAGCGATAAAAAGAAGCTCGTTCCCCTAATTGGAGCGGCTGCTTAGCTTCCGAGGTAACAGGTGGTACCTGTGCGCGCTACTTATTCACGCAAAGCTACTGTGCCTTAAGAAAATTTGTCGTTCAAGATTTCCCCGGTGTTGTTGTTTCTCCTCTGGGCAACGTCTGTCGCAGACAGAATTACAATTCGCTGGCCAGTGAAGCAGAATTATTTCCAATATTGCTGGAGCGCCTCCTTGATACATTTATCGATCGTTGGTACTGCTTTTGATATTGGTGAAAAACAGGGAGGAAAAATTTGATATAAATATACTTGGTAGATCCTGTATATTGAGCTCGTAAACCCTTAGCTGCTGGGCAGTCTTGTGTGGGACTGCACCCAATGCATGCATGAAAGCACCCATGCCACCCTAAAGGATCCCTAACATAAAAGAACTCCTGACCAAACTCGAGCTTCTTATCTTCTTTTATATCTTTTCAAATTTCTCTAGAACACTCGTATATTGATAATAATAATTTTTATCAGCATAATAATTAGACTGCGGACCTTCATGCACATTCATATCTTTATTAACAAAATTAAAGAAATGAGATTTAAATATAGGGTTGATTCACCCTTAAAATATACAAAGTATACAGCTCTAAATAACAATTTTAGTACAATAATCATCGTTTTTATGATTGATTCAAGAAATACTTTGTCAAATGATTAGTGGGTATTATACACACCATTCATTATACCATCATTTTGGGTTTAAGAAAACTACGGTGCTTGCCAATCAATAAATAAAGTAGGTACTATAAAGATTGCAGTTTAAGTAATTGGAGTTTATAACCAAAAACCATTCTTGTCGATCTTCAATTTTTTTTTTTTAGAAAAGCAAAATTCTACTCTGGCATCTTTAACTTTGTTGGATTTCACGGACTTTATCTGTAATTATGTCGCAGAAGAACTGTATCTAATTAAATAAGAGTTGTTTGTGTTGCAAACTTCTTAATTACGTCTCTGAAGCTGTTATAATTTTATTTAATACTGTACGTGTAGCTTTTCAGAAAATCTCTACTGAGTAAGAATGTAATTTACAATACAGATATTTTTTCTTTTTTTCTTTAAAGATTTAATAACATGATTGGAAACGAGTTTTCAATGGACCGATAAAAAAAAAATATTGAGAGATACGCACACAGAGGAAACGTTTAAGGGGATCTCAATCAGAGCATGGTGTGTGCCTTTGACATATTCGTAATCAACGACGTGTACAGTAACACACAAGTGTGTCGCTAGACGGTCGATTTTTTTTATTGATCTAAGGCGAACCTTGACCTTTGTATCCAAGTTCTACTTTATTGCATTTTCTGCATATATCAAGAGATCCGCCATCTTAAATATCCAAATTAATTAAATAAAATTCTGTTTTAGTCTCTATAAATCGATTTTCAACGAATAATATAAAAAGAAAAAAACAGAATTGACAATATGGCAGCGCTAGAAAGCAAACACTCTGATTCTTATTCACACATCGTTACTATTCACGTCCTAGCAAAATGGTAATTTTAAAGATATCAAAAAGTTGGATATTCCCTTAAGGCAATCGCGTGCACTCGATCTCTGAAGCATAAACTATCTAAATTTAGAACTAACTATTAATTTCTAGAGCACAGTCGCGAACGCGAGCCTTCGTTGATATATGAGCCGAATATAATGATGAATGTTCGAAGACAGAGATTGTAATGCGGCAGAACATGGAGAAAGGTCAAGGTTCGTCTTCAGCATTTAATTTGATGACTATTAAGGAATTCGGTGCACGCGGAAACATAAATAGATAACACGTGAAACGCAACCAATATCGAATCGATATTACAATTGGAACACATTATGATTAGGTACAGCATTAACCAGACTTAATTTACTTTGACATAGATAACGGGAGAAAAGTTTCGTTTAAACAAAAACATGTTACGTAATATCGATCGACAACGAATCAGACGAGACTGAAATTACTGTGATTTGCATCGATGCAACGTTATACTGCAATTCAAGAAGTAAATGAGGAACGCTCTTCATAATGAGCCGTAACAGGAAGAACGTGGCTACGTTAAATGTTTCCATGACGAGTAAACTCACAGCACGTGTAATTAATACAAGTTGGTCAGAGGCACCCTTATCGTTAGATGCACCGTATTCTAATATCGGGTTGGCAAGAAAGTAATTTCGGTTTTTTAGTGTGAAATAAAGCTCAATTTTTCTGTATAAAAAATGAACTTTAATCGGTCAAATATTTTCCATCCT
This sequence comes from Eucera pruinosa, assembly GCA_028830335.1. NCBI lineage: Eukaryota > Metazoa > Arthropoda > Insecta > Hymenoptera > Apidae > Eucera > Eucera pruinosa. The sequence goes on along the minus strand of JAMYCR010000004.1, from coordinate 12,483,930 downwards.
GTTCGACGACCTTTTTCCATCTTTCTGGTAGCTTCATTATTCCGCGCTCATAGAACTGCTCGTCCTTATCAGAAAAAAACTGAACCAATTGCGATTTGTGGTCATCGTTGTTGTTGAAATTTTTACCGTTTAAAAAGTTTTGTAAACTTCGAAATAAATAATAATCCGATGGTGCAAGGTCGGGGCTATATGGAGGATGCGACATCACTTCCCAACCAAGCTCCAATAATTTCGTACGTGTTGCTAAAGATGTATGGGGCCTCGCATTATCGTGGTGGAACATTATTCCTTTACGATTTGCCAATTCTGGCCTTTTCTGTTCGATTGCTTCCTTCAATTTCATAAGTTGTTGGCAGTAAACATCTGAGTTGATCGTTTGGTTGTTTGGAAGCATCTCAAAATACACAACACCTTTGTAATCCCACCAAATTGACATCATGATCTTTTTTTGATGCAATCCACCTTTCGATACGGTTTGTGCCGGTTCATCATGCTTGGACCATGATCTTTTTCGATTAATGTTGTCGTAGACGATACATTTTTCATCGCCAGTGATAATTCGCTTCAAAAAAGGATCGATTGCATTACGTTTGAGATGCGTATCGCAAATATTGATCCGTTGTGTTAAGTGAATTTCTTTCAATTCGTGTGGAACCCAAATATCCAGTTTCTTAACGAGTCCAAGACGTCTTATGTGATTTTCAATTGTTGTGTGTGACACATTTAACCTTTTTGCAATCTCTCGCACAGTTATATGACGATTTGATTCAATTATGGCTTTCATTTTGTCTTCATCAACTTCAGAAGGTCGGCCCGAACGTTGGTCACTTTTAAGTGAAAAATCTCCAGAACGAAATTTTTTAAACCAATTCTGACACGTGCGTTCTGTTACGCAACCAACACCATAAACTTCACATATCTCTTTGTGAGCCTCAGCCGCTTTCTTGCCTTTACGAAAATAAAAAAGTAAAATATGTCGAAAATGATCATTTTTGCAATCCATGTTAAAATTGACGCTAAATCAACAATTCTAAACAAAATTATACGGTGTTTGTTTCTACAGTAACCTAAGAGTGTCAACTACCAAATCCCAAAAGAAAAAAATTATAACATTGACAGAAGAATAACGACACAAACATAACGCTATCTATTGGCACAAACCGAAATTACTTTTTTGCCAGCCCAATATTACTATTTACATATTCTGCTGGAAATTAGCAATATGTTCTGTGTAGCATACAAGAAGCAAAGCTATACAGAAATTGAGATTCAAAGAAATCATGAACTTTCAGAAACTTACACATATTACTTTCAATTTGCAGTAACTGACTCAAACAAACCTTGAATATGTTGAAACCTATGCAAATCATTGTGGACTCATAGAAAATAGTACAAAGAAAATCTAAATTCGAAGGAACCTAAACAAACCATCATAGATTGAAATAGAACCTCAATTTTGTAAGAATTCATGATGTAAAGTATTTCAGACTTATAGGGACCTATACAGACTATACCGATTATATACGATCCTGTAAAGATTTGAACTTATTCAACTTTTCCATTACTATTGGCGCCTATAGGGAATTATGAAGAAACACTATTAGCACCGTGGAACACTTGAAATTCTTTGTCATTTGAAGAATAGAACAGAATTGGAAGAAGAATATGAATCTAACACAATGTAATTCAGTATTTTAACGACTTTTACACGTTCTTTGATTAAAATTTGTCACAGTGAAACGGTTAATACTAAAATTACCAAAGTGGTTAAAATGACTTGTTTGCAATTTCATATAAAAAATGTATAAACTTACACCAGTACATTTTTGCAAATTTACCGAGATAAGATCAAGATTTATATCCATTGCATTATATACTTATTCTAGTACCTATTGATTTAGTTTCTTTGATATAAATACTAATTACACCTTAATTGTCGGTAGATCTAACGTTAATTATCTTTTGAATCTTTAAAACCGATAGGTCCGAATATTTCTGAATTCGCTTGGCTATTTACAATTTACCCCGTGGATTCTTTAAGGTTTTCCAGTCCAACTGAATTCCAAATCCTATGGTTTCACACATGACTATAATGAATGTGCGACACCTCTACCTATTCATATGGATATTGAGTTCATATTGTTTTCTATAGACCTCCATGTGATTTACATTGAATATTATGAATTTTAGGGGGTCTGACTAAAGTTTTACTGTTCCAAAGTAGATTTTGTCGTTTTATATGGTATACCTACTGAACCCTGAAGATCTTGAGTATACACAACAAGTTCGGTATCCCCTCTCAAAGGTTCTGTATTGCCCCTATCGATTCTAAAAGAAATAGGGTGATCTGAATCGGAACCAGAGTCCCACGCATACTGCTTTGATCTGTATAGAGTTCAATGACCTATATGTGTCCAAATCAAATCCAATGAATTCGATATCACTTGTATTAAGTTTAATGAACCTGATATTGCGTGCATTGAGTTCGACGAACCTACAGTTGTCTATATTGAACCTACTGTGCCCACATCGGGTCCAACGTTTCTAATGTTACCTGTATTAAGCTTAATAGTTCCAAAATTGTACCATATTGAATGATAATTCCGGTGCAAATTATTGAATATTTTTAAAAATACTGTTTCTCAGAAATCTCTAACCCTTCCCAACTTTCAAAACTCTCTAATTAATAAAAAAATTCACCGATGACCTATCGAAACTTATCGAGTGACCGCATTAACCCCTTAAAACCCAAGCCGGTAAGTGTCACGGACACGCTTAGATTGTATTTATTTGTGCAATTGTACATTATTATTATTAGTAATTTGCGTTTCTGTCTTGTCTCGTTCTTAGCTTCATCTACTCTAGCGCTACGCCACTAAAATTGAGGAAAATGTGACACAATATCCTGAAATTATGAATTTATACGACAAAATTTGGTTACATCGGTCGGTAAATCAAAGAAAATTTTGAATGTTAAATGGTTAATGCCTCCATTTCTCAGTTTCTACCGCAACAATCTGTCTCTAACTTCTTCGTAAAATCATTTGCCTGCAAATCGCACTGAAAATGAACTACTATCGCTGAGCACACTGTGACGAACATTAGAATGCCACGCAGTGGAGCGATCCACTTTATTGTTGAATCGTTGTCCCCAGGGACGATAACCACAGGGAGGAATGAGTCACCGTTGACGAGTACAAGGAAAGCCGATGTGGCCAGCTCGTTATGTTTCTGGTTACTGCTTTTGAGTTACGATCGATAAACAGAATTCCTGCCCGTCTGAGTAAGTCCACGATAGCATCTAACATTTTTACGTTTTTTTTTCTGCTACTTCGTTACTGCAACATATTCCACTGAAATTGAACGAAAATGCTAATGCCGATCGACGTACTTCGCATATTACACTTCATGCTTCGTGCAGCACGGGGGAATTAAGAAATTAGGCGAGTTGCACAAAATAATCATTGCATTATCTACTCGACTAATTTGCGATCATTATACAGGGTGTCTAATCTTGAATAGAGCACCTAAGTATTTTCTATAGTACGCATTTACATGGAAACTTGAAAGTTTCGAATTAAATTTCGAATAGTAATATCCTTTTACAGTTCGTTATCACTAGACTGCGGACCTTTCATACTCATATTTTTATTTATAAAATTAAAGAAATAGAGTCTAAATATAAAACTGCTTCAACTTTCAAATACAATAATTCGTACTTTACTTTAAATATTTTCTACAATTTTGTATATTACATGCATTTTGTGGCTTGATCCGCAATCTAGTTATCACTTGTGATTCATGTCATATACGCAATACTTTCTTGTGTCACCACGAGTAAAGGAAATAGTTAAGTGTAAGTGTACAGAGCATCCTATATAAGATTACAACACACACGGCATTAAATATTACTATGAATTCGAATAGTATAGTAGAATTACATTTTAGATCTGAACCACATTTTTCCATCTAAAAGGTAGATCGATATCGCGAAGCACGTTATGCGCAACCAGATCGCGCAACATTTGTTACAATTCACGTTCTCTTACGTTTATGAATAATAATTCGACCGTAACTTGAGCGTGCTTTGCTGCGAAACTGTATGGTGTTGTATCGTCAGGTTGCAGGGGAACAACAGAAAGTTATTGTCAAGGTCAGCCATTACATCTGACCGGAAATGCTTCAGCTGCCTCGTTCCTATGGCTCGCTATTTCATCTTCGGGAAACAATCGACAGGCACATACGATATATCATATTTAAGCATCGTGCGTGTCATTTTAATTTCCCCTACCTTATTATATTCATATTAGAACGTCAGTACAATTCATTACGTGGAACTTGAATAAACAAAAACCGCGCAGAGGTAACTTGTGAAATAATAAAATAACAGCGTATAATTAACACCAAATACGTTGCCCCTGAGCTGTTGAGAAACAGAAGTACGTTGCACTGGAAAATAGTTTAGTGGAAAGTTCTAAACATAATCAGAATACTACCCTCCGGTACTAGCAGCATGTTCAACAGAAACGGAAACCTTTAACGAGGGAAAATATTACGTTAATGAAGAAAAATGTTGAAACAATTCAGTGACCGTCTATTTAACCGGTACAATTTGCAATTTACTCTCAAAACGATTTTGGTACTTGAAATTGACTCTGGAGATGCCGGGTCAATCTGCCATAAAGCATTCTATCATTAAAGTTATTAACTTTCCCATTTTCAAATTATTCAGCGATCGAAAATCAATGTCCTTTTTAAACGAATGCCTTTTGAAAAAATGAATGTCCATTATGTCCGTGCTAATGAAAATACGATAAAACTCTTTATATAAGAATTGTTTGATTTGATGGAGAAAATAGGATATTTGAATTTTTTTGTGATGTTATCCACAAAAAAACAATGAATAATTAGAGGAATAATAGCGCGTATATACTTAAACCGGAGATGACAAGTACTATGCACTTGCATTTTTATTTATTTCGGAATATATTACCAATCACATAAATTTAAAGAATGCTGTACGGTAGAATGTGAAGTTGTTTATTACAAAAATGGTTATTATTCCTGGAGTGACACAAAACTGTATTCTAATATTTGACAAGTTATGCAATCAAGAAAAAGGGGATAGGAGATAAAATAACTGAATCATCCCGTATTGTCTATTATTTGTATTCTGAAAAGAGGGATAAAAAGAATTAAAAGCAATGGACTATTGATGGAACAAATAGACTTGGGGGCACAATAATACAGACAAAAATACGGAAGGTAAACGCGGAAGCGACCCACTGGTGTACGAGGAGCACGTGTTTTTGAAATATTTTGCGTAACGTCCACGGGGCAGCAACAAACTGAAAACTATACGTCTGCACGGTATTTGAGTGAACATAAAATTGAAGTATCAATATTTAACGAACCGTGACGCTGTTGTGAACGCTGTGCGGGTGCTCTTGACGGCGTCCAGCCGGATATTGTACGATACACACGGCTTGTTTCCGTTGGCAGTTTGCACTATTCTTTCCCCGGATTTGCCCGACGTTGTACAAGCTTTATATTCCACCAATACCATCAATACCACTCATCCCTCTACCCACGTTCGCTTATAATCAATGCTTTAATATGCACGTAGAGAAGAACAATGGTCAAGTGGAAATTGCGTTTTAAAGAACGTCCAGTGAAAGATAAAAAAAGAAACGCAAATCGGTCGGATGAACGGATATCAATTATACCTGTATTATGCATAATTAATTGTTTCATGGTGTTCGTACACAAATTAAACGAATGGCAATCAATGATTGGCGAATAATTAATGGATTTAGAAATAGCGGAAAACTCGAGAGAAATATCGAATCATGGAAATGAATATTCTTCATGCGATATTATCTGGTAGTATTGACATTTATGAAATAAAATATTTCGTCGAGAATAAACAAAGATTTACGCATAGAATTTGAAATACAATGGACAGGACATTTCATACAGATATCTCTTAATAGTTGCTATAATATTTTCAAAATATACGCATATTTTCTGAGTTTTTGTATAGCTAGAGTTGAGACGTAGCTGTTTCGTATCAAATGCTATATTGTAGATGAATAATATTCAGAATGAAATAAACCCTACATATTTCACGGCGCAACTTTTATTCATCTGGTTCGCGAGGGGTTTAAGTAAAATCGTAGAAATGAACGAAACGTTTTTCTTTAAAAAAAAAAAGTAGTTAAACGCATACCTGGCTTCGTACCTCTCTAATTATTGAAATTCCATAGCTCAGTACTCGCGAACTTTAGGAGGAATGCATAAGTATAATGAATTATAAACCACGACAATTTCACCTTTAGGCTTCTCGAACCAATGTTCCTAAGAAACGTAGATCTTAACTGTGGAACTTCTTCTGCCACGGTATCTCGTTTCCTCCTAATTACGAAAATTCCGCGACTCACTGTGCAACACTAGAATTTCCAGCATTCGCGATTCAAGCATTTCGAGGCGAATCAACCCCGTTTTCCATCGACGTCCTACTTTGCCGGATTCAATCAAGGAGCTGCGATTAGTTTAAAAATTCATCACCCCAACCGGAAGAAGCGATTCGTCGTTCAGTCGTTCGAACGAGGACAAACCAAGCCAACTTCCAACGAGCAGGGCTGCCCTGTGGAATTTATGTACCGGTAAAGGGGCAGAGAATCAGCCTGATCGATGAAATTGTCCTCATTGTCGTCTTGGTGGTTGTCGTCGACGTCTTAGACGTCTTCGAGCGATCGAGCGCTTCTTATTTTCCTGTCTCGTGAAAAACACAAGCGGGAGAGCCCCAATTAATTCTCAATTATACCCCCTACGTAATTTAGCCCTTCTATTTCCGTTAGTCACGCAACGTTGCACTTGACGCACGATCAGCTTCTACATCATCGCAAGAGGGAGGGCATGATACAAGTGGAGACTCCCTTTCTCTCGCTTGCCCTCTTTTACTTTGTCCACCCTGTTCTATCTATCGCGATAGAGGAATTGTTGCATAAGTCGCGACCGATATTGTGTATTTGGAGCAGAGATAAGCGGCTGTAGGTGTGCATTTATCGCGGATAATCTCAGGATACTGGAGGTTTATCTATGTTCTGAAAGCTTCGCGATGAGGTGTATAAGGATCGAAAGATCTTTATTAGAATGCTACTAATAAGAGAACGGCTTTGTTCATCAATACTTTGACTATTATGGAATATACCACACTTGGGTTAGATTTCACGAAAATAATGTCATTCAAAGATGAAAAATAGAATCAGTTAAATTAGTTACCAGTTAGAATAGTTATATTAGGTTCGGGTTACGTGAGAGCTATACGTTTCTCCTGGTCACCGTGAGCGATCACTGATTGTGAGATATAATAATGTTAAACGAACTTTGTCCAATTATAATTTCACGCCCAATTATGAACAATAGTATCTATTAATGATATCAACTACAATTTTTTTATTTAGATACCAATATGCGTTCAGTATAGTTAGAAATGATCGAGCGACCATTTGCTGACATCGTCCGTAAAGGGATAAGTTTGTAATTTAAGTTCACCCATTATACCTATTGGTTTTCGGTCGTCGCAATGTGTTTATAGAAACAGCAGGTAAAAGCTGCAGCCGCAGCTTCCAAAGACGCATACGTATAGGCAGAATTCAATTGTGTAAAACGAACATTTTTTGTAAAACTCTCGGAAACTAACAAATACCTGAAGCTAAAATTTTATACTTAAGATCTAACCCTGCCCCTCCCCCGAATTTCGTGCCAACGGGTCACTGAGGCTTTTCGAAAGAACATCCCAATCGGGTACACGCGCGACTGCTTGTTAAGAATAAAACGACACGCATGAAACTTGAAATATCAAGCCAGTGGGTGTAAATGAACGTTTTGTTCATCAAACAAAATTCCAGCAGCACCAACAACGGTATGTATATAGATTGCTGCGCTATGGTGCACGAAGAGGCAGCAAAAGGACGAGCGAGCAATTCGTATCCAGCATGGAAAACCGGTCCCGGTCTCCGTGTCGCGGAAGTGCCACAGGCTGGTCTGCGGTAACGTCCCAAGTCTAACGTCGCATGCTCGATTAAAGTGAAACAATGAAGAGGCTCGATTCATTCATCGATCGATCGCTGTTCCGTTAACGTGCAGCAAACCAAGCGGATATTAGGGAAAAAGTTAGTGAAATTCGAATTGAAAAGGTTGCAGAAATCAAGAGATAGTTCCATTTCTTACACATGTTTTGTTATATATCCTATCTTACTGTTGGAAGTAAAAAAGAGATACAGGTTTAACTTGTTAACCGGTGATGACGAATTAATTTGTCATACGCAAATGCATCTACAGTAGGCATGACGAGTTAACGTGTCCAGCGAAATTCTAAAGATTATACTCATATATTAAAAATCGATGTGTTGTTTTTTTACTTCTACCGTGGAACTCTACATCATCCGTATTAATATCTATACTAGAAATAAATCAAAATACTTCACATTTATTGCGGGTAAGACTAACTAATTCATCCCTATGAATTTGTGATTATATGCACAGAAAACGTCTATGATTAATGGCCTCCCCCATTAACAGGTTAATATTCGATAGAAAAATTGATTGCCACCAATGCTGACTCTAAATTTATAGCACGTTTGAAAAGGGAGTGTAGACCGGAACTCGGGGAGGCGAGGAAGATACAATTCAATTCGTTTAACGTTACTTTATTCTTTCGACGAGCGATAGACGCAGACAGACCTTTCGTTGCCTGGCGTACCATTTTATATTTTTCAATATTCGAATGGTGGGGAAGAGTCCCGATGGAGAGAGCTAAGGGGTATGTTGCCCCTTAGAATTTCCTACTTCCCCGTCAACGGTCACTCGGCCTTTCCCGTTACCTACCCGGAACTCGGCAGCCAGCAATAAAAACCAAGGATCGCCTCGACTTTGAAATCACATGCGAAAATAACGAAATTACAACTATCCCAAATCTTGGGTTCACGTGCTGACCAGCTGCAAAATTAACAAGTACTGGTTCCTTGGGCTTTATTGTTGCTATGGCAGGCTCTTACCCTCTAACACTCGCTACGCGACCATATAATTAAGCCTACGAGTCTACAGGAGCTGATTTCTATAACATGAACTTGACCCTTTATAGTTGCAATCGTTTCGATTATTAGAGATATCCAACTCCACTGATTTTTTTCTAACGATAATCGAATTTATTAGAAATTTAAAAAAAAGCATTTCTTTTTTATGTCAGAAAAGAAAATAAGCCCCTTTCATCGTCTATGTTAATATTGTGTTAATTGCGCTGAATAGTTATTGCTTACGTTTAGTTTAAAGTACGTAAGAATGCTCAAATATGTTTGAGAATGCTGAATCTTTGTAATAAAGTATACGTGATTGGGTTGTAATAAGTTATACATTAAATGTCAGTTTGAAGATTTATGCAGGGAAGCGGCGAGAATCTAGTCGATTGCAAACGACATGACTTTATGCGAGAAATACGACAAACGAGGAACGGTGGTGTACATTAAACGCACGACACGGTTCTCGTAAATACGAGACAAGCTGTTCCACCAGTGTATTCCAATAATCTTCGCGTTCTCCAGTGAGAAAGCTGAACGCAAATAAAATGATCGCTTTGGCCCCATCGTGCTTTGCGCAAACGAACATGGGATTAATAAATTCGATAAAAATTTCTTCGGGGGATATGCACAGAAATTTGTGAACGAATAAAACAAAAAACACATGCTTCTTTATTTAAACCCCACAAAACTGATTATTGACCATTTTAAATTCAAACACTTTACGTATTCCGAGATTTTCTTTATTTCTAATTTCCAAACAAAAACTGTTATCAACACATTCAATTGGCAAATTATAGGGTTCGCTTAATTGAAGATTCCTTAGACACTTAGCATTACTTGCTACTTGAGAGCAAAATTATAACAATTTTTATACCTTGCAATCTACGGCACCACCGTAGCAGTCAAGAATTAATCCCTACAATTTTTTAGCTGCTTATATATACTAGCGTTAGTTATTTATTTCTTTCATATCGTACAACGTACAAAACGTTAGCAAATTATATATAATTTGTATTTAATGATTCTCAATCTTGTAAAATGAATTTTAAAGTTCAAGTTTAAATTAAACATTATTGCAAACAGAACCTATATTTCTTGAATCTACACCCCATAATTTATACTACGGACGTGACTCATTATTATAAAACAAGAAATTAATAATCATATTAAAAAGGCATCCTCTTCTTGTTCATGGAAAAATTCATTCCTATCGAAAGTCTATTATACAGCAATAAAAATATTTAATCATCTGAATATTGAGGGTCTTTCTAATTTGATTACAAAAAAACACAATGACGACCATGCAGAAACATTTTTTGTGAAGTGTGTAAGGAGAACCACTATAATTTCGGACAGAATCATAACTTATGTATAAAAAAATGTATGCGCATTGCTCATACATTGATAAATTTTATCGAATTGGTTAAAAAGTTTTGTCACATTTTAAGAACGTATAGAAACGAAACTTTGTTAAACAATACATTAAGTTTTTTTTTTAATAACCTTCTATCATATCATTAATCATCCGTGAAGAGTTTTTATGTTTTTCGATTCGTTGACGCTTTGATTTGTTTTGACGAGTTCTATAAACTTTCAGATTTTCCAATGTTCTTGCAACTAAAAAATTTAATCAAATGCCTAAAAGGTGAAAATCTATCGGCATTAATATATTCTATTAATCGCATTATTCTTTTTTGGTTTATACTGCATCTTTTCACACGATAAATACAATCATTCTTTACGATCTCTTTTTTCAATATATCGAAATGTTTACTTTCAAATCCTATTTGTGTTTGCAAAATTAGCATATTAACTTCTGCATCGCAATATTAACGCCACATTGCAAAAAAGCGACAAAACTTTTTGGTCAACCTAATAAAACGGAAAGATCATTGATTTTATTAAAGAAAATTCGCTAGTAGATATTTCTCATACTGTATGTCTTCCAGAAATTTGACCGCTTTCACTAAAGATATTTTTCACGTGTAAAATTAAAGATATTGTTCATAGGTGAGCCAAAAAGTGATGGCTATTTAAATCTAACTGTAAAAATGACCGTAAAACCTGAAACCACGTAGAACACCGTTTATGCGATCACTTTACGTCCTGATTTAAGTGCCACGGAAGTGCTATCGCTCGTGTAACGACACTTCAAGTGGGCGCAGCTCAATTAGCCTCGGAACAATGAAGAGAGCCCCGGAGAGTTCATTCAGCGATCGAAACGCTAAACAGTGATACACGTGAGCTTATTGAATCTTAAGTCACATCTTATCTACAAACCAGACATCTTAATGGCACTTAAATTACACGTTGCATGAAACAATTAGGGACTCGCATAAACTGGCCAATTTTTAAAATCTACCAGGTAAACGGAGGTGAAACGATGCGTGTATAATCTAACGAATCAGCTTTCACTGAACAAGGTGTTTCGGAAAGCCTTTTAGAACAAAAAGTATTCGAAAAACATCGAAGAACACCTTACGGAACAAGTGATTCGAGCTTGGCGAGCCACTAATTATTTTGAGCGATGCATTAAAACGAGGCCGGTGAACTATTTTTACTGCAATTCCGTAAGTGCAGACCGAACGCCGGCAAAAATTCTCGAAACAAAAACGAAAGAAAAACCGAACATACCGGTAATTAAGAAGTTTTTAATTCGTGAAAAATTTCAACGACCGGTTCTAGCACTGCTCGGTTAAATTTTTCTCTTTTCCCTTTTTTCTTGCTTGTCTCTATGGAAAAAATATATATCTTGGAAACGATGTTGCCACGAGACTAGTGGCTCTGCACGCGTTGCAATTTTGCGTTCACGCTTTCGCCCATTTTTCCATTAACGACGCAAGTAAATATCCAGGTTGCTTCCGTGCGGCTCGTCACTCGAATAGAACCACTTTAACAAGACGCAACGGCCACGTAGCACGCATACATAAAGTTTAAAAAACGCCTTCACAATGAGTATGGAATATGTAGAATGATAAATGACACGTCCCGAAAAATTACCGAGTTATTTAGAACTTTCATCCGCTATTTTTACCTATCAGAGTCCACTGACCCGCTCTGTGCACACGTGTATACTGTAACAAACCGTAAAATGAAGTACCGGTATCCTTGTTACGGTATACTCATTAGGCGTTCGATAATGAAACCTATAAGATGAATTGCTATTAAAATTCATTCACTCAAATATACGAACGATAATATTCCTCGTTTACTGCAATCAAAAATATAGCTCAAAAATCATCATTATCTAAATGATGTGTTTAAATATATGTAGAATCATTATAATTTTGCGAGAACATCATATTGAAATTCCAAATTGGTATCATAGGATATTGAACTGGGATAAAAGTACTGAAATACTCTCGTTCAATGCCACGAATTCTCATTTACCGTTCTTTCGGTACCAATAGCACAAAAAATGGGCGATACGTACACTGTCGATCAAAAGTTTACACTGTTTGCTATTCCGATAAAATACCTAACCCTTGCATCGTAGTTACAATATGATAAAACCTGCATAAATTATCAAATATAACAGCATAAATTTCATATTTTAAATTGTATTACAAATAATGTACTTATTTAAATCGCTTATATATGAACAGGTGAAATTATGTTTTTTCTATATCTGCCATCGAATATGCAAAAAATTTTAATGAATTTTACTGAAATAATAATAATCCCTGAATTGATTCTCTCTCTAATGGCCATCGTTTTGTTGTGCTGCAAAAGGGTTAAAGTATTGTGCTCATAAATGTGCCCCTGTCTTACTATAAATATTTTATTTGTAAATTAAATTGACATTATATAAGTACAAATAGTCCCAGAGTTTCTCAGGTGAATTTGGATAGATGTAACCTTTGGTTAGGGGAGTAAATAAACGAGAACACGAAGAATAGGATGCATCTACTATTCTTGAAGTTACAGTACGTCTAGGCGGTGACGTAAATTTCCGATAAACTAGAGTCGTGGATTAAAGTCGTCGAGTATCGACGCACTAGGCTATTAATAGTGAACACAGAGAAACCTATTCGTCCCCTATTTTTACGACCAAGCTCCTGCTAGTTCGTGCATCTTCTTCGTGCCTTCAAGTCACCTTCCTATGCCTCCTCGCCAATTACATTTAGGCCGTGCCTTATTTAAGTATATTTATCCTGTTTTACGCATAATTGCGGTTGCCCTAATCTAAAACACTCCGGAATAAAATGTCGCCGAAATGAAGCACATGTAGGACCACTAGTAGGAATTCTTCCTTCCACTTCTTTGGTTTTTATCCCTTTTGCGACCAAATTATTATTTGTTTTGAACAATGAATTTATTATTACAATCTATCGATTATTGAGTATATAATGCACTGAAGCTAAGTTAAAATTAAACATTGAACATTCAACTAAGATATATGCATCTAACTAGCTACAAAAAAGTTAGCACGTGCTAACGATATGATCGTAGAAGATATACACAACTTATTTTCTCAACATTTACAATTAAGAAATACAGAAAACGTAGAAAAAGAAATATTATTCTATAGAAAAAAAAGTAATTGATGTTTTTTAACTCTTTCATCTCGGCGGAGGGAAAGCTTGCTCGTAACGCCGTATTAATGGCGGCACTGACACTCAGGCAATATTCCTGTACTGACTGCGCTATTTTGTATCTTAAGACATCATCAATTTTAATATAAAAAAATTATATTTCTTCACTGAAAGATGATCGTAGAATACTTAAAAAAGTTAAAAATAAAATGTTAATTCTAGAGAAATCACAGTATCTGTGAAACACCACTGAGAACCTTTCCTTCCCTTTGTATAATTTTCAAAATTTTTTAAATCAGTAATAGATGAACAGTTCTAGTAACGATCTTCTCAATTTTCTCTTTTAATTCCAGAACATATCATATATGTAGCTCACGGATACTCGCCATGTCAATGTTATAAAAATGAATACAAAATATCCAAAAATTTTAAAAACTCGGCACATGTTTAATATGATTAGTGAAAGTTAGTGCCTAATAATAGGGAATGAATGGAGTACAAATAAGTCATCGAAGAACGTATCAAAGGAAAATGAATTGAGGTAAAGGACATAGGCATTGTCTCGGAGGCTGTTCCGTTTCTTCAAGTTCGAAAATAGCTTTGCGAAGAGCACCTGACATCCCTTGAACCAGCCTTCAACCCTTTATTTTACTCTCTATTGTCACGGTGAAGTTCTTGTTGAATGGCCGACGGGAGCCACGAACCCGAGAAAAGTTTCGAAACGAAATACAAAAAGATGAAAAAACCGAGGGAAAAGTGAAAAGTGAGAAGAAAGGAAGATCAGTGGTCCTGTTTATCGGAAGAAGGGAAAGACTGTCGTTAGAAACGAATTCAAAAATAGATGTCGGGGGCGAACGTGTAGTTTATATTTAGGTTGGGAAGTGAAGATGTACAATGTGGGAGTAATGCTTAAACAGAGAGAAAAGCTGTTAAGATACGACCGTCGAAACACAAGTAAGATCTAACTTCCACGTACGGAGCATTCGAATTGATATATTTCACAGAAACTTTACAGTTTAAATAATGTTCGTACACATGAAATGAGTTCGAAATAATCCTTTCGATTCGATAGCTCGTGTATATGGTATACCTCTATTACAATCGTAACGTTCTAGTTCCTATTTAGGAAGGAAAAAGTTGCTTTCTTATTTACACAATTGTAATGCATTATACATGTTTCGAGGTAATAGCTCTGGATTATTTTCAGATGACGTCCACTCTCGGTTTTAAAAGTTGAATGCCTTATTAACCTTTTGCCTTAGGATTTCTGTAGTAATTACGCATTAGTTATTCATCGCACTAATACCGTATCAATTACAAAAAGCTAAATTATTATTAGATACCGCAAAAAATTCCTGTGGATTTATATTACAAAATTCAAATATATCGATCTTTCTCAAACTGTAGTTCAATTTAACGCAGTACGAAATAAACAGGAAATATTACAAAGTTTCATCTTATATCTAATATAATTAATTTTTACTTAACAATCCTCAATCTTATATATTCAAACAAAAATTATACACATGTGTAGTTGAAATCAAACTTCATTAAAAATACCTACAATGCATCTGTATCAGATTTAGAGTCTAAATTTCGAACTACTCGCATCAGAAGAATAACTCGTGATTATAAGGCCGAAGCTTAATGACTTTACAATTACATTCTTAGACTTTGGAGTTTGTATTTGTTTTACATTTCTGATTTGCCACTTTATACTTTATTTGAGAATGCAACAAAGGAACAAATAGTCCAAAGTGCATCTAGCACATATTTAAGGATTCCCATTACTCGAGAAACATCTGCTGCCTTTCCAAGCAACAGACGCCACCGTAAAACCACACAGTAGCGTAGTGTCCTGCCTTTATTTTTACCAACCAGACGTCTACTGATTGCAGCTTGTATATTTGGGTTTACGATAAGCCGATGTACGTTCTGAAACCGATTACTTTGACCTAATTGCGTGTTATCGTCCGTTAAGTATATGTACTAGGAATCAGCTTAAAAAGAACAAAGTAAGTTGCAAGTGAGGCCTCTCGAAGGTCTCCTACTCAATTCAAACGTGGTCTCTATCAAACAACACAAAAGCCAAAATTGAGTCATCTAAACGTGTACACGCATCTTTATCTTTACAAACACTTATCATGTAAATAATGCATCGCTTAAGCTAACATGCGCGTACAAAGACTCTGGTATGCATATGTACTCGGATATGGCAATATTCGTGGAATAACTACGAGTAATAGGTACTTACAGCTCATATCGAATTCATGATCCCTTACCAAGAGTCCGTTTAATAACATTACGATTAATTGGCCGTCTCTCGACACAAATTCCCCCGCTTTTAATCTAATCAGGAGTACCGTTCCAATTATCCCTCGCGTACCTTCTGATTACACTTTTGCCTCCCTATTTCATAAGGTGGTAATGCGATTCTCTACAACGATATTTCTCCCTGGTGTTAATGTCGACATGTATACTAGAACTGTTGACTGTAAGATACCCGAAAACTCGGATATTCGGGTAAAGAAAGATTATCCGAATACCCGGGTGTCTTGCGAGATAGACGCGAGATAGCCATGAATTTCGAGACAAGAACTAATTTATTGTCTTTTTTTAATCATTTGCGACTAAAATCATTAATGATGACAAACTGACAATCGATACCCGGATACCCGTGGAATTTTTAAGTACCCGTTCTGTTTCAAAATACCCCGTAGAAGAACAGAAAAACGTCAGCTGATAATTCGAATAGCAGCCACACCGGTGAACCAGAAGAGAAAAAAGTAGGAAGAGTGAAAGATGGGGCTATGGAGGCTCACCACTCCGAAACACCCACTTCGAACAAGACTTTGACACCGCTAACGAAATACCTGCCAATTCTTTGATGTGCTAACTACTCGCGCGCCAATACCACGAGCTTCTCTAACTACGAGTAATGGACACTTGGACGGATCTCGTGGAATTCATGCCATCCCTTATCGAACCCCGTATCCAAAGCGGTAATACGATTATTAATTGGCTGTCTCCGGTTCTATCCCAGAGTATCGAGTCTATGCAAATCGGTCTTGCCATCGTGGGGGGCACACCACCGTTACTGATTCCCTGTAATCCTCGTTTTTCGTCGTTTTGGGAGCCGAAGCGTAGGAGGAGAGACACACGCATGTTAAATATTAATTTCTGTCAATGAATAACGGTAGGTATGACTTACATGCCAGACTGGGATCCATCTAAATGATTACTATAATAATGGACACCTTGCGCTTCCTATCGATCGAGTTATGCCAGAAGCATACTACGAACGTTGCACAGTTGAAGCGTGCATTACCAAGCTACCTTTCAGGAAGATGTACTACGGAAGGAAAGGAACAGTACGCAATTCTTCCTGCGCTTTTATCGAATCGAAATGAACCGCGCGGAAAACTCCTACCCGATCTTGTTACCGTCACGGGTTATGCGAACTGGAAAGTGAGATCATTCGTATTTCTCGCACCAGACATATAACAGGGAGTCTTTCCTACGCTCCGCGACAAGATATTCTCAGCCAAACTATTGTAACGCGCATAGAAAGCGGCCCCATTACTATCCGATAATTTGCATTTAAGGAAGTATTCTACTCAAAGACTTATTTTCATAGGCCTTTAAAACTTTTGCTGCCTGCATTTTGAGTTCGTGACATGCACACAATTTGGAATCAATCAATCAAACAGATCTTACGATATCCTGCACAGCACTTTAAAAGTATAACATTAAGAAAAACGCGTTTTAAGTTCTACTCTCTTTCAAAAAGATATAAATTCGTTATTTGCAGATATATTTGCGTACTCTATTATTTAAGAAAATACAAAAAATAATCGTTTTTTTTTAAAGATTTTATAGTAGAATACCATTTTAAATTGAATTACAGTTCAAAAAGGTGTATGATTTATAGGAAATTTGCAGCGCAAATTAACATCGATGATTCACACGCGCTACCGGAAGTTACAGGTTCATTGCTAATAGACACCATGAACGAGGTATTCCCCACGGAATTATTTTCATTTCGATTTCCGATAATTATGCTTTCCACGGGGATAGACTTTACTTTTCAATGTTTTACGGTCGCGTTTACCTTTATACGACGGTTGAATTTTATAGTGCAGCATAGTATAGCTAAAGGTAGACATTAAATGCATAGCAAGTACACTTAGTCGTAATCGCTAATATGAAAAATAAAGAATCTAGTTATAGAAGTAGAAGGATCCATGTTACGCGTGTGATTATTCAATATTAATATCCATAGCATCGAGCAGTGCAATAAAACGGTACACCTGATTGGAATGATTATGACGCGATACATAATATTAACAGATAGTCATAAAACCTGATTCATAGTGCCCACATCATTACCCTACGCACACGCAGCAAACTGCGAAGATACAAGTTCTTAAATCCCGACCTCTTCCAACGCGCAAAGTATTGTACTATAAACTTCAGCTTCCTGTAAACAACAAACACACCAAGTACTTATACACATCGTCCTCGTGTTTTCTTTACGCTTGAGTGTTACTTTACTCAGACTATCGTGTCACCTAATTTATGAGACTAGTCTTCGCCCCGTTACCGATTACTCTTTTGCGTAACTTTATGAAA
Source organism: Eucera pruinosa (assembly GCA_028830335.1). Lineage (NCBI taxonomy): Eukaryota > Metazoa > Arthropoda > Insecta > Hymenoptera > Apidae > Eucera > Eucera pruinosa. The sequence goes on along the minus strand of JAMYCR010000004.1, from coordinate 12,465,680 downwards.
AGATGAATACATTTCTTTTTATCTTCCTCGTACGGAGTAATAAACTATAAGACGGTCAACAATAATGAAAGAAGATGGAATATAATAACGCAGTGTGATACTGTGCGTGCGTCCTTGGGCAGACTGCTAGTTGAAAAATTGATGAATATTCAGCATGATAAAATAATACTCAAAACGAGATAATAAGTCGGTATTAAATGAAATTAAATATTGGATAAGCCAAATTATGAAAACAGAGAGAAATCAAACATTCGTGTAAGTTAAATATTCATAGTTTCGATATTATGGAAGACCTTACGTAATCTTGACATCCATTCCTTATCTACCCGATAGCAATATATGGAAAATTAATATCAATTACTTACTATCTTGAGCATTTCCAAAACTATGAAAGCGGAAGATAAATTCCTTGAATACAAATTATTTGATATGATATAAAAGGAATTAGTATTTATATGGTATTAATTATAGAGGAATCAAAATCTAATTTTTAGATTCACGGAACTTGAATCCAAAACTTTGTGAGGCCTAGAAACCTTCCAAATCCTGGAAACTTGAAATTTTCGAAACCGTGAGAGAGGAGAATTAAGATCCTAATAAATTCTTTTAAAAAATCAAATTTTCTTAAATCTAATTAAACGAAGCTTAAATTTAGTTATAATTTATATAAATCGATAAGCGCAAAAACTACGCGAGGTAATTATTAATTTTTATTTTTATTTTATTTTTTCTCGTTATAAACAACTGTAATGAATTAATGAAATTGTATTGATTAGCGTGAGTCTAAAATTTAAACATAAACTCTGTGCTGCGCTTAAAAATCAATTATTAAAGTAAATATAATAAGTTAACTGTGCCACTATTGCATCAGTCTAAATATTCAAGGGCTATTCAGTCACCGCTTGAAACGCACAATAAATAATTTGATCACAGCACAAATTATACACACGTGCGCGTTGAACAAACTCCATTTGATTATTAATTAAATACATTTGTATTATCACAATATTTTCGTTATTTATACAAACTATTATTTACCAAAGTTTTAAGAGTTTCGGATTATAAAAGTAACACAAAATTTTGAGTTTCGAGAATTTAAAACTTTTTGAGTTTCGAAGGGTTTCTAGGTTTCGAGCGTTCCATCCCTAGTATTAATAGCTTTTGTTTTCTTTCTTTCACAAAATATATGAAAGGTTTTCCTATTATGATAATTCCAGAAATCTTCAAGGTGGTACCTAATTTTTATTGATCCACTTCGTATTCCACTATAGGATGTCTCCGAGCGAAATTTTTAAAGAATTCATAAGACGTTTCCCTTGATAGCTTATGATAGAAAGTGGCATCGACGCAAAGCGTTTCTTATATTATATATCGATCCTCTTTTCTTTTTTTACATATCACAAGTAGGAAGGAAATCGAACACGGCAACAAGTTCACTGTGAATATTCTATCTCACAAATATTTGACTTATTTTCCTCCATTCACCTACGATTCTCACTCGGCTGATCGTGAAATGCTCGATCGACTTCGCAATACGCCGTTTCTCGCGACCTTATTCAAAATATCCAATAATATTCGAGCTTCCAATCTGCGTGATTCAAGAAGTATCGCTGGTGACTGATGAATACTATTACTAGCGGCTAATGAAGCTTAATCGCGATTCCGCGTTAGTTCGATACGCGTACACTTTCTCCAGTTCATTAAACCTATTCGAAACCGATAATAACAGAGATTGGAGAAAACGGAAAATAAATTTTTCGATTTACCAACAATTCGAAGTATTATAGCGCTACGCTCCAAAGATCCGATAGTTAAACAAGTAATTATCTTCGATCAGACATTCTACTAAGGTAGATTCTCAATTAAGGTGCACAATTTCCCTATTGTAATTGCTAAAATGTTGTATTATATAATTTTTCTAAATTAATTTTGCACATGTCTCATATTCTTTTTTATCTGGCGCTAAGAATAAATCATCATCAGTTCATATTAAGTTTACCAATAACCTATCCACTATTTTGAAATACATTGATAAACCTAACATATCAAAACGTTTACAAATAAATTTTATATATCATATTTTTCTTACTTTCAATTGTAGATAATACTCATATAATTTGGCCATTAAAGTAAGAAACACCCTGTATACTGAATTTAACAAAACAGTCGATTATTCATTGGTACACCTAATTAGAAAGTGATTTTTAATTAGTCTAGGATAAAAATAACCAAGGGTTGTAACTAGCAAAATTAGATATACAACTTGGAAACACGACCTATGTACTACACAACTTTACCATGATATAGCGAAATTGCACATACCAAATTCACTACGATGAAAAAATTAACTACCCTTTCAAATAAGACAAAAAGTTACTGGTTTATAAACTATAAAACATATTCACCGAGTATGAAGTAAGTTATTTTTGATAAAAAGGTTTACTGTTTAGTAACGGATGTTGCAAATTTTGGTTGAAATACTGTGAACCGAAGTTCCTCCTCTCTATAAACTCTACACGGTAAGGCTGTTTAGCGATCACAATTGCTACTTTATGTATGACGATGAATTTGAAAAGATGGGTGAAATTGTACACATATAGCTTACACGAATTATTAACATGCTCGCAGCCATTCTTTTCGAGTACTTCAACATTGACTGGACTCTACCAATAACTGCAATGCTAAACTCGTTTCTGAACAAACTCTATAATATTATACCCGGAAGCCGAGGTAATGACTACAGTTACCTCATCAAACCTCTAAACATCGCCAAATCAATTTATTCCAAACATACCATAAAAACTATGCATAGATAATATTAAATCGAAATGCTTAAAGCAGATTAGTTTGCATTTCCTAGTTCGGTGGTGGAATTCAATCTAAGCTACGGAACTAAATTTGGAGATCTGAAGGAGGATTAAACGCGATTCAGTTAATGACTAGAAAACTTTATACTACGTATAGTCTACCATTTTCTTTTCATTACCATTACCTTTGCCATTTCATCCCATTACCATATCTTTTCCATCAACTACACTCCCTTTACACTTCATTCAGACACAAAAATTCCACGTCTACTCATCAAATATTCCAGACAAAACTATTTTTATCCCAGCGCATCCCCTTGTGTACCAAAGTCGTCGCATTGTTAATAATTCCGGCGAACCCTAGCAAAAGTTAGGATGGACATAGAAGCGAAAGCGGAGCGCATTCGCCATTAATGCGCTCGGCCTCGCAAGGTCGCGAAGAAAGCGAGGTGGTCGGAAAGTTCACGATATTGCGTGCAAATTCTATAGAGCTCTGTGGCGAGATAATGCGACGCTACCTGGACATACACGTGTGTATGTTTCCTGGGGTTTATTGCAAAAGACAAAGACATCTATATTGTTCTATACACGTACATCTCACATGAACGTGATTGCATTTGTCAATACGTTAATCTTCCTTGCATTATTGTGTATGACTCCATGGTATACTAGAGATATTATATATAATATATATACACATGTATGCATTGACGTTACCAACCTATACTTGTATTCACGAGGAACACGAATATACGTAGGCAAGTTTGGCGTATGTTATGCTTAAAGCAGATCGTGAGCACGCGAGCCTGTTTGTCACGCTTATTCTACGTTTATGCCTGCCGGTATTCACGCTAACGACGAGCTTGTGTTCCCTGTCCGACGAGAGGAGTCTCGCCACTTAATCTCCTGATACGAAGAGCGAAAAAATCCGCCACGGAACGGACAACGTATTGGATATTGGCACAAGAAACGACTGTTTACCGTTCCCGAATCCAGATGCCCGAGGAAACGATCGAAAATATTAGAGGCGCTGCAGTTTCTTGTCAGGCGAAGTTTACATGCCATTCGATTGTTAAAGTAATCGATACGTGCGTAGGTTGTTGATAGAGTACATGCTTTGCATCGAAAGTGACTATAATATTTCTGCCGGTTGTTTGCAACTTTAGAGCAAGCCTTTGCTCTAATGTAATATGAAGGCAATTACTTATTAAAGATAGGTTCTGGTCTAGAGCAAAGAGCCGTTATTTTGTTAATTTGTAACTTTTTACACTAAATTTAGGTTCATCTTCTAACAAAGTTGGTAATCTTTAAATTATCAATGGTATTTTCGATGTAATCGAGTTGTATACAGAATGTTACAAAGGGGCAGAAATATGTAAATAAATTTCTTTTAACAAATAAAATTATGATTGGATACTACAAATACAATACTATCTACTAATCATATTGCGAAAAGCTTCATATTAATGTTTTTTGGCTTCTTCCAAAAAAATTCACAAATACTACTTACTTCTCGGCCATCTAACACAGAATTTTCTACTGAATAACTACTATCATATCGCACATCGCTTTCTTCAAAAACTCAGAAACTAATTTTTGGAATTTCAGAAAACCGTTTTATAGAAATATTCTACACGTGATATAAAAGATATAAACAAATTTTTCGAGTTTTTTTTACCTCTAGACCAAAACTTTCCCTTACACACCAAAAGCCAACTTTGGAAATGTATGACTATGTACGATGTTTCTTATATGAGGATTTGCATGCATATAATGTATAAAATTTATACATGTAAAACTAAGTATAAGCTCACCTTGATACCACTACGTCCCTGCTGCTTCAAAAGAACATTCTCCGGCTTCATGTCGCAATGAATGATCCTGTTCTTATTAAGAGCGTCGAGGCACTGCAGTAAGGAGTGCGCGAACTTCTTCACGAGTTGTATGCTAAAGCCCTGGAACTTGTTCTTCTTGATCAGCTCGTACAGATTAATACTGAGTAATTCGAAGGTGATGCACATGTGACTACGGAAGATGAACGAGTCAAACATGTGAATGATATTCATCGTATCGTCCTTATCTTGTTCCCGTAGCTTTCCCAATATCTTCACTTCTTCCTGAGCCTGACGATGGAACCTTTTCTCGTTTCTAACCATCTTTAGGGCAACGTGTTCCTGTTTCTTGTGATCGTACGCTTTGACAACCTGACCAAACGACCCTTTGCCGACCACCTTCAACACTTCGTACCTGTAGGCCACGTGATCGTGCGTCACGTGGATGTAGGAACCATGTTCGTTGTCGTAACCGCTGTTTAGAGGCCGACCGATAATTCCCGGCCTCTTCCTCGCATTCGCCCCGATAAAGTATATATGCCGGTAATTGAAGATCTCGTGGTGCTCATACGGCGTCAACTTGTCCACATAGATCTTCAGTACGACGTCAGGAGTAGCGGTGATGATTTTCGGCTTGCGTATTCCACTGCCGCAGGAACTTCCGTTCTTCACCCATTCTTTCGAACATCCATTCTTCACCACCAACGCAGCCGTCGACTGACTGTTCGACTGCGTTTGCTGAGAATCGTGAGCAGTGTGACTGAAGTTATCACTGGAATTTTGAGTGAAGTTGTGACTGGAATTGTTGTGACTCGAATTATGACTCGAATTGTGGCTCGAATTATGGCTCGAGTTGTGACTGGTATGCGAGCTCAAGCTTAAGTTCAAACTATCCGAGTTCCCGGTCAGGCTGAGTAGGCTGTTGTTTGCACTGGAACTTCCATTCTTCACCCATTCTTTCGAACATCCATTCTTCACCACCAACGCGGAAGTTCTCGACTGACTGTTCGATTGTGTGTGCTGTGGGTCTTGAGCGGTGGTGTGACTGAAATTATGGCTGGAAGTATGACTGGTGTGCGAACTCAGACTTAAGTTTGAGCTATCGGAGTTCCCGGTCAAACTAAGCAGGCTGTTGTTGGCGCTGGAACTTAAACTCGGCAGGTGAGTACCGGTCATGTGACTGGGTCGGGTCAAGTAGCTAGGCGACGACTCACTGGCAGACTGCTTCAGGCCCAATGTGCTACGCTTAAGACGTGGTAAATGATTATTCTCGCTCGTAGGAATGCTGTACGTTTGCGTCGAGATCCCATTCGGGGGTACTAACACTTTTGGTCTAGACCGGGACATCTCGAACGTGCTTGCTGATATAGTTAAGCTAGTCATTTGTATGTATCCATTTGACGATGATATAAAAGCGTGTGTTTCTGCTCGGGCAGACCAACAGGTCGATTATCGAGGAAAACAAACCAAGTAACCATTGAATAATTACTCGCACGGATATAATTTAAGAGGGTGAGGTGCTTTGATCCTTAAACCCTCTTTTTTAATATCCTCTTTCGTTCGTACTTTGAACTACTAATATTTGTTCTGACATGTCACAATGTATTGTCGTTCGGATAAAAAACATATTGGTTCGTTGAGATTAATAGATTAATTACTAGTTGAACGCAACATTTTATTGCTCGCCTTACTTAAATCTTTCTCTTACTCTATCTCAGAGTTCGCAGATCTACGAAGTCAGTTTATTGTATATCTATATATAATATATGTAATATAGGAGTAATTTGGTCGATCTGCAGATTCCACGACTATTCTTCGCAAATATTCATTCGGCTCAAATAAATTAATCGACTAAAGGATTTAACGCGATTTGAATTTCAGTCTCGTTCTCGTCTCGGTGTCTGAGAAATTAAGCGAACGAAATGCTTCCTCTTTTTCCTTTTTTTAGTTTTCCCTTTTTGTTTCTTCGTGCGACTATCTAGTGAACCTTGAAATTATTAAGTCTCCTTAAGCATACGTACAGCCGACAATGCTCGATAATCGATCGTCTAAAAATATTCGTCGAGAAAAAAGAAAAGATTTTTCGGTGTGTAAATGCAGCGGACTAGAAATTGTGATTTTTTCGCTGTTGCGAGCGCGAGCAACGATCGTTCATCGAAAACCCATGGTCGTGAGTCGTATTTCTTCTTCCTTTTTCGGTTTTTCGCCGCTTTCGTCGTCACCCCATCACACGCGGCCACTGTGTGCCGCTCCGAATGAGAAAAATAAGAGGAACTATGAACCCACCGCGACTGACGTCACTTCCGACTATACACAGTTGTCTACCCCCCTCGGAATTATTCATCCGACTTGTATTAATTCCCTTCGTCGCTTGACCCTTCGTTCGTTACCACCAGTCAGTGTCTCCACCTTCTTTACCGCATGGAAACAACGCGCTGCTCCTTTTACCTTCGTACGAAGTTTCGAACATCTAATTTTATAATCTATCGCGCACGAGGGCAAACGCATCGTGCGAAAACTGTCTACCTCCTCTCTAACTGGAGGTTATTGGCATCGAGCCGGCCAACTCGGACCACTTCGCTCCATTAGACTTTTTCCTATTCTCGAACCGACAAACTCCAACCAGAACAGAATGGATGTTAACTTTTGTAGAAATAACAATGTCGCCGATCTTCACTCTCCACGAGGTACACTTTTCTTAAGGAGAAATAATCACTGTCGCAAAGAGCCATACACGATTACAACCGAACAATTCGTCGTGAAGAAGATCCAAAGGATTTTCGTATACATTCTCAGAAAACTCCCCGTTCATAATCAATGAAAAGACATTGAATCGTCATAAATGCGTCTTTCACCAATTTTCACTCCGAATTTCATTTCAGACACAGCATTTCATTGATTGACCAATTTTAATTAGAAAACGACAGCTTTTTAAGTCTTCTCGGGCAGTTATTCGTCTATAATCGTAGATAAACGTGTTCTATTTACATGCGTCGAGAATTACGTCTGCTCCCCGTGTGTGTTTTGTTGCTAAATCGTTCACATTGTATCAATTTCAAACTGAAGTTTCGTCGTAAATCTAGCGAACGGTCCCGTCGTTAGTGGCAGAATTTCTCGAACAGTGGCAAATCATGATGACACACGGAGATACTGGGAGCCGAAATCGAGCCACCGTGTTACCAGACGATATACTGAATTTCTCACACGCTCGGTCGTGGACCCCGCACGCATGAAAATCGAAGCAAACACCGCGAACACGATGAACGTGGCCGCACCTTGATAACTGTTTACAAGCGAAACGTCCTCTCGGCATTAATCGTGGAAACTTATTGCTTTCGCCGATTTATTTTCCCGTAAAAACGGATAAATGCAAAAGATGGGTGGATTTTCAGGAACGACGGATTTTTTTCATTGAAACAAAGACAGCGCGAGACGAAGTTCGTCGCTTCTGGCACACTGACTGTGGCTGGCTGGCTGGCTAGCTGGCTGGCTGGCTGGCTGGCTGACTTCTCTTTCTTTCTCTTCCTCTCTCTCTCCTTCTTTCTTTCTCTTTCCTTCTCCCTCCTCGTCTGCTCCCTCTACTTGTCTCACTCACGTCGCCACCATGTTTATTCTTTTTATACCCCCGTTAAACGTTGTGTCAGGGCGGTTTAGAAGGGGTAGACGACCAGGCAAACGAACGAACCACTGACCAAACTAACTAGCCGATGCACGATCTAGTGTGTATTTAGGTTTCAATTCCCAAATACGAACAAAACTAATGCTGCACCAGTGAGGTTTTCATGGATCTTCAGCGGTTAGGCAACGTAGCATGACGCTTCCGGTGGTGAAGATCCCTCCATCGTGATTTCAACGATTATTGAAACACAACTATCTCTCATTCCTACTCTGGCTCTTGTATATCTATGTATTTAGTATACAGGTGTTTTTGTTACCCCTTCTCCTTCCTTGATGTCTCTGGCGTGCGTGTATCAAGCAAGTCGTGCGTTCAATTCTGACGAGCGGTAGGTACGCTTCTCAGGCTCCGTTTAATAACACTGAATATTTTTACTAAATTCCGGCACAAGTTTTCACTGAAAAAATCACACTCACCGATTCACGAAGCACCCAAGGCGGGAGCACCATTTCTTTATTCATAAAGAAACGCCTGCTGCGACATCCACGCATGCACTCTCACGTATACGGGTAGTTGGTGCTTGCCTTGCCGCACGCGCAGATGTCCACACGTATTCCTGTTTCGTAGCCAAGGAGAGGACATAGACTAAAACATTATATTAGATGGACAAACGCAGCTTCTGTGTTAGTTCCCGCCTTTCCCGCGAAATGCAATTCAATGTTATTTCACGCGAATTCATTATAAATCGTCTGTACCATCAGATCTTTTTATCTGAATAAATAAAAGTCTAATATAATAAACATTGTTTAAATCGTCTAGTAATGTTATAAATAAAGCATTATTAAATTTCATTCGATCCTTATCTGTCTATCGAATGATTCGTGGTTTAGATTCATTTTTTAAGAGACAATAGGGGAAATGGTCGAATACAAAAAATACCATTAGGTTTTCAGAGGGCACCACACACCAGTATGAACATATGTTATCATTTATTGTCTTCAAACACTAACCTAAGCTGAGACTAGTCAGAGACAGGCGTTATTTTGACCCGTCAAGAATACTTTCGTACACTCACAGCTGATATCGTTTTCAATACGTCGTAATAACAGTTAGTGGATTCAGGATGAATTTAACGCCAAAGTCATTTAAAGAAAAACGTTCGTTCGGTAAGCATAAGTCTTACTCTATTAACTATAACTTTCTTCATACCCGAAGTTAAAAACAAGAAATTAAACAAACTGCAAAGTATTTCTTGGTAATGTTTTTCTTGTATCACAACTCAGTTTACTTTTATTTTATTGATAATTCGATTCATACATCATTGTACAATTATAAAAAATAGAAAATTCGTGTTTAATTGTGAATATATGTATTATTTATTTTAATAAATTATGTAATGCTAAAAAATATATGCATCAATAATTAAAAAAAAAGTTTTTTTTTAATTTAGCACAAAGAGTTGCTGATGTAGAATTAATTAGGCAACAACATCCAAATAAAATACCTATCATTGTTGAAAGATATTATGCAGAAAAGCAATTACCTGTACTGGACAGGTCTAAATTTTTAGTACCAGATTATTTGACAGTGGCAGAGTTCATCAAAATCATTAGGTATATTTTCACCTATTTTGTAAATTATTTTAAAAGATTCTTACATCATTTATATATAATAAATTTATATATAATAAATATTAACAGACGTAGATTACAGCTGCATCCAACACAAGCATTTTTTCTATTAGTAAACCAAAGAAGTATGGCAAGTGGTAGTATGACTATGGCACAACTTTACCAGAGAGAACAAGATGCAGATGGTTTTCTTTATATAGTATTTGCCAGCCAAGAAGTATTTGGTCATTAAATTATATCATTTTAGTTTAAAAGTAAGTTGAACATAAATACAGATTTTATTATTGTCAATTATATTTGCCTTAATTATTTTAACTTACAGGTAAACACAAACTTTTTTTGGAATATACTATGTGCTAAATACTTTTAAGGACTCTTAAGAAAAAATTTAGATCTATTATGACTTATATCTGCCATCAATTGGATATGCAGAATGTTTGTGATCAACTTGCAGTACCTGCTGAAATAATTGACAGAACAATCATGATTGACATTTGTGTGCAAAATTATTATGGTGCTTTGGGCCTTCAGCATATGCATCAGATATGATTTGCATAAGTTAAAATATAAGATTAGTTTTGTCTTTAATGACAACAGCACTTTCTCTTATAATTCTTTAGCAATTATAATGAGCAACCACAAGGAAATCAATCTTTATAGGTAACAGTATTACCTATATAATATCTGTAGTTAGTATTGTTAATCTCAATTTGTTCGCAACCACATTCATCTTATGAATGTAATGGATTTTAAACATATATGAAGAAGGAATAATATTGTATAAATAATATAACAACAAGTAGTGGCCAGTTATATATGAAAAATTGTAAATTATAATTACAAACAAACATGCAATCAAATATTATTCTGTGTATGTTTGTTTACTACTACTATGTGAATTATGTAAGAAATGATGTTATGTTTAGAGATATCATTACTATGATTTATTATTTACATATATGTTAGATAAACAAAATTGTTAGGAAGTGTATGAAATTTTGAGGAGTGAAAGGGAAAATGTTTCGGATTACTCATGATGGTAACTATAAATGAAAATATCCTCTGCAGCTGAATCTATCCTGATTGCAAAATACTGAAATGTTAATGAAAGTGTTCATGCATATAATTACATGATAAACTATGTGTATTGATATGTGATAATGTTATACAGTCGTATCAATTTTATAAAATATATTTGAATTATCAAATTCAATTGAATTATGATTTTTAACTGAAATGTACAGTTATACACGTATTAATATAATTAGTATCCTCTGCTATTTGATACTTATAAATTGTGACAATTGATATGTTCAATTATGTCTTAAGTTTGAAAAATTATAAGCGCACTTATATTTGATCTTTATAAAAGTAAATTGAATAAGAAACAGAAGTACCTGGCATTGTAACTAAGAGTGAACATAATGATCATCGCATCAATGAGACAATTTTACAAGATTTAAAAATTCAATAATATTTTCAGCTTTAATATTTTATAGAATTTAATATTATGAGTTGTAAGAAAGCAACCTTCTAAAAATATGTGATTATATAATATTGTGTTTAATTCAATTTTATTAGCAGCAATAAGTTGCTTCTGATATTATTTTCATATAAATTGGCTCAAAATAACGTAGCTACATTTAAATTTTTTTAGATGAGTAATAACAAAAAGAGGAGTTTCTGTGAATATTTTTAAGTATCTATAGAAAATGTAATAGTGATAAAAGAAATATATATAAAAGTAAGGTCTTTAATTTATAAGTAAATGGATATTACAATAATGATTATAGTAGTACAGATATTAGTGATGCTATTATAAATATTGTCAATATTAATGACACACTTTATTTAATACTTGTATAATGAATTTATGTATTACATGTATTACATGAAAAATTATTTGCAATAAATAACTTTTTGCAATACATTATATGTTCACCTGTTCAAGTTATTTGCTCTTTTAAATTACCTTAATTTTATGTCTACATTAGATAAAATTATAAATAAATAAATATAATCCAAATTAAATCGTATTTGGTGTTTCTTTAATCGGAAAAGCCTCACAAACACATTGGTAGATGCTTTATTAACAAAAAATAAAACAGTTTTATAATCATGTTAGCAACGTGTGACTCGTGCGAAAGTAAGATAGATCTTAAAAGAAAGGACTCTCATTCAATTTTCAGTCCTTTCTTTTTCATTTGCTATCTCTTTCTACGTTTGACGCTTTTCAGAAAACACACACAACGTAGGACTTCCACGATAATATAATTTTTCGGTTCCAAGGATCTCACATTTAACAAGAGAATACTGTATTAGGAACTGGAGAAATTAAAAGCAGAACGCAAAACATCCTACCCCTTTAACTGTCGGCGGGAGACTACTGACGAACGACGCACGTTGCCGCCTGGCGGTAGAAGGTATGACGTCACGAACATGGCGCGCGTTACTGTGTAACAAAACCAGCGCTTCTAATCCTTCAAGAAAATTAGTTAATTACTTGTCTTCTATGATTAATTCATAAATGTTTAGAGTTGAATCTTAAAAACAGAGCCTTTGGCAACTTTTACATATAACTTTGAATAACAATTTTGTTTCAGACAATTAATTATTAACGATTGTTTCATGAAAGACCTGCACTCGTATAATTAATGCTTACAATTTTCCATGCATTACTTGATTTCCATTTATTAAATACAATTGTAAAAAATCGTAAGTTTAACTTATGTTTAAATAAATTTCCCTTTCGGGTTGCAAAACTTACCTTCGCCACGGATTATATGTACTAGAGTTGGCAATCGCCATGATAATTTCGTAACCCAAAGTGTTTGTGATAGGGATCAAAATCGTTAAGTGTATGACAACTTCCTTTATCCTCATGGCGATACTTCCTGCGAACAGTTCTCAAGATTGCCGAGATTCTGGCGCGACATACAAATTCTACAGCACAGGTTTGAAATCGTCGATCTGTATGCAATGCGTATCGATGGCAGCAGATGCAATGTCGAGTGGGTATAAAGGTGAGCAGTGGGGTTAGGCACGGGGGGGAAAGAGGCAAAGAAAAGGTAAAGGTTAGAAGAGGTTATGAACTCTAACCCACGGATGGTTGACGAAGTCTAGTTGTTGCTATGAACTGTCCAAATGACGCGTAGTCAAATCTTTCGTCGTTATTAATAATCAAGGTGAGTCCCTTTAAAAATTATTTACTTTTGAATCTTTAGCTTTTCGTTACCCTTTCGTCGATAACGATACATGAAATACCGAACGCTGACTCGCCCACATCGTACCAATCTGTGCACGTTCCTTTTAGTAGATTACATAGTATAAAGCATTTGCACCTTTATTCTAAAATAGAATATTAGTAAATAAAACACTACCCTTACTTAATGGTAATATATTGATCATATGATATTTTGACATTGTCATCAATGAAATCTTGAAACTCTGTTGATAATAACATTGCTTTGTTGGTGATTCTTTTATTTGCTTTGTGTGTGAATAAATTTTCGAGATAATGTATTGTTTTCAACGTTGCAATTTAAAAGTATTTCTGGAGGGAATGTAAGTTCGAAAATTTTATTTCGTAATAATATTTACGAAAATCGAAAATAAAATCGAAAACAATTACAAGAAATTTTTGAGAATAGTTATATTATTTTTTATCGTGGAGAACAAAAGCGTTGACGTCATACAAATTCTTTCAAAGAATGACGCATGTGATAATGAAGAAACTGATTACGATAAACAAAAAAAGTACGCGATTAGTAATGTAATTTTAACGGTGCGAGTAGAATTACGAGATAAATCTATGTCGCTACGGTGATGAAGTAGGTAGGAGATAACCTTCGGACCCACGAGCGACCTTTACCTGTGAAGTCCGGTCGTATAGAAATAATTACTCTCGAATGACTATTCTTCTTTACTGATGCTGTTCCAAGAAATCTTTAACTAGGAATGACCATTCGAAAGGTTATAAGTTATAAGGCAACATAATACATCAGCAGGACATAAATTTACATGGCAAAAATAATATTGTTATTTTTATTAAATTGTCTACAATTTATTGAAACACGAAACTATCTTTATTTTATGAAACAAGGTGTACTTACAAATTCGAGGCTTTATTGATCAATACCCATAAAGGGTAGTTAGAATTGGCGAACTTTTTCAATTACTTTCTAAATTCAAAATTATCGAATATTTAGAATTTTATTTGATTTAATTATTTGAAATTTTGAATGTCTCTTACTTTCCGCAGCATGCGCAATATTTTGTAATAAAAACCTTAAAATCATGAATGGAGGTCATAAATTTCAATTGCGTTCGTTCAAATAATGTTACGTATATCGTACGAAGTTTGTACGAATGATTCATACAATATTTTTACCTGAACACAAAAAGATATTCAGGAGTATTTGATAACACATCTATATATTCGCCATTAACCGTTCGTATGTGACCTATTCTCGATCGACGTCGCGACCTCGAGCCTCAACCGATAAGTCATCGCGGGCGTGTATTACGTGACATAACCTGTAACGCTCGTCGAGAGGCCACTATGCGGTCTTCCACGGCGAATGCTCTCGCTCAGGTAGAAAAGCAGGCAAGCGGGGCGAGAATGCACCTGGCCGGTGTGTCTTGGCGGTATACAAGAGAGTGACCTGCCAACCTGCCAGTACACAGCGAACGGCCTGGCTGCGTTCACCTGCGCAAGGTTGCCTTTAAACTTCGATTTAGTGTTTTTGTGCATGATCGCTTGAAACCGAGTGAAACGAATTCGTGTACCGTAAATGCGCTCTTCTCGCGTACTCCTTCGTTATTGGTTTTATTAAAACGCTGTTTTCTTGAGGTGCAAGTATATTCCGTCCGCAATACCGCGTGGCTAGCTACGTTATATTTTCAGAACCGTGCGTGACCTGTGAGAGCGCCACCGCCGACACGCAAATGCGGTGATACAGGTCGACCCAACAGGTAGTGTATTGTGCGTACCGTCCTCGAACTTTAAAGTAAGACACGTCGCATGTTTTTTAAGGTCGGCGTAAAGGGAATACAATTCTTTGCAGAAAATATTTAAGACGATGCTCATTTCTATATGTATAAAAGAATCCAAGTAACGAATTTACTATGAAATCATAGCTCTAAGTACACTTTCAACTGGGTATGACCTTTCTTTACATCGATAGCATATTTCGAATTGTTGATCGATGGACTTCATTCTGACGCATGAAATTCCATCAGAGATATGATCTTTGAAATATGAGCGATAAAGGCGACCGCAATGAAATTTGTTAATAGTTTATGGGTGACACGTGTCTAAACGGGTCAATGGCTTGAGTTTGAAAAAAAGACGACAGGTGTCATGTTACTATCGTGAAATTCTTGATTGCAAAATGGAATGACGTTGAATCTCATGCATGACACTTCCGTGAAATCAGATACGTGTGGTATTATTGATCACAAAGATAGTATCATACATGCATCGCTGATCATTGAAAAATTTAATACTAAATATACGATTTTTAAAACTGTATTTTTCAATGATGGAGAAGATAAATTGCGGTTCCTAAAAGTTTATCGTAATTAGAAAGGTTGAGAGAGCGCGTTCAGCGGTACGATGCATAACGAACAAGCAAAGTATAAGAATGTTAACTATTTTGGAGCAACGGTACAGGAATCGTTTTCTTATGTTACTGCACTGACAGTGGTGACGAAGTCGGATCACGAGTATATGGAAATGGACCATTCGCTCTATGACAGCCAGTGTAGCATGGCTATGTTATCGGCATGCGCCTAACCACGTAGCAACCTACGAACCGAAGAACTCGGGACCATCTCTTTCACTTCTTAAAATGGTAGGGGGAAAGGGTTGCGGCAGGTAGGGGCGGACGGCAAATGCTCCAGTTTTCATTTTTATACCGCGCCGATGCTTAAGGCCTTTAAACGATACGTTCTATCTGCCTAGATGAAATCAGACTATACACAATCACGATTTATCCGATCCTACTCAATGTAATGCTCCTAATATCTGTGCGTTATGCAATCTTCGTAGAAACAGAGATTTTTTTAGAGACGCATTCCCCAGTTACATCACAATTATTGTGAAATAAATGTCTAATTGTATATTTTCTTTGCTCTTTAATAAATGTAAAATAGATATTGTTTGTCGAAAGATAAATATCAACAAAGGCGATGAGATTTGATATACGAATATATATATATATATATATATATATATAAAGATGCTTCAATTGTTTATTCCTTCCTCCATTGTGTTTGTAAATTTGATTAATTATGAAATTTAAATGAAATTTTTTCGAGCTTACCGCACTCGATTTCATTAAACAAGTAGTTACCGATTTTGTAGGAAATATTTAACATGCGTAATAATGACATCATTATAGAAATCTTTTACAAGTTATTCGAATCTTATTGCTGCGAATAATGAAACGCGATGGTATTTTTATTCATTATTTTTTTTTTTAGAGAGAAATGGACAGAGATCATAGAGAACAGCGCGATCAGGAAAATTTAAATGAAAACGAGGAGGAACGAAAAGTAGGAATGGATTTTCGTAATTTATCTCGCCACCATGGCGTGGATATAGTAGCTGACGTTGAAACGGAGGTGCTTGTTATTCTTTTCTTTTTATTTATTTAATTTTTTTAATTGCTTCTGTGAAATATTAAATAACAAATTCTAAATTTTATTACAGCGGGATATGGAAGTGGATCAAAACGATCGCGTTGAAAATTTACACGACGATAAAATAGATCAAAGTATAGGAAGAAATTTTCATAATTTAGTGCATCATCCCGCTATGGTGCGTTTCAAATATAATTTTTTTAAAAATAAAAAATAAAACTTTTGAATATTTTTTATTAATCCTACAACTTTTTATATATTTTTTTAGAGAGATATGGAAAGAGATCAAAATAATCATGTTGATAATGTGCATGATGATAAAATTGATCACAAAATGGGACGGGATTTTCGTAATTTGGGACCTCATGCAGGAATGGTTCATTTGCACTCTGGAATTGAGCATTTAAATAATGTTGATGTAGAGGTAGGATTTTTGATTATTCATTTCTGACTTTTTACACGATGATATATTTTATATTTCGATATTTTGCAGGTAAAATTAGCAAGAGATGTCCGTGGTTCTCTGGGTCTCGGACTGTCACTAGAATTATGTGTAGTTTGTGGGGACAGAGCTAGTGGAAGACATTATGGAGCAATAAGTTGTGAAGGCTGTAAGGGATTTTTTAAACGTAGTATTCGAAAACAATTGGGTTATCAATGCAGAGGAAGCAAAAGTTGCGAAGTTACCAAACACCATAGAAATCGGTGTCAGTATTGCAGACTTCAAAAATGCCTTGCAATGGGAATGAGAAGCGATTGTGAGTTTATTTAAAATATTATGGGCGGTATCGACACATTTTTATTGCATTTTTAAGTTAAAACTGTAATTACAGCTGTTCAACATGAGAGAAAGCCAGTGTTGGGCGATTCAGCAGGTGCAAAAGTAGGAAATAGAAGCCCCAGAGTCAAACCTGAACCACAACAACCAGTGTCTGAAACACCTCCAACTTGGGAACAACCTGAAAGTCCTAGTATGGAAGACCAAAGTAGTGATAGTGACCTCAGTGATGCATTAACATTAGCAAGGGAACGTTTACTTATTTCACATGCATTGGATAGCATGGCTAAACTTATAGGAGATGTATGTTTCACTTATTGGACATCATATTTTTGTTGCATACAGTGTTGTTATTTATATTGTTATTTGATTCTGTTACAGAGTGTTAATGGTTCAAGTGAGCCAGAAGAAGAATGGACTGGGCAGTTAATTTCCGAAAGACATACATTATTTGAGTTAAGAGCTCCCAGTCCAGCTCCCGCGTACTTATCCATACATTATATTTGCGAGAGTGCTGCTAGATTACTGTTTCTGTCGGTTCATTGGGCACGGGGAATTCCTGCATTTCAAGCATTACCGTACGTGAATGTGCAATATGAACATTAAGCAGAGTCATGAACCATGAATATTGAATAAAATTGTTCGTATTTGCAGATCTGAAGTTCAAACAACATTAGTACGCAGTTCGTGGGGACAGCTCTTCACTTTAGGCCTTGCACAATGTGCATACACTCTATCCCTTCCAAGTATTTTAACATCGATAATAAATCACTTACAAGCTAGTATTGCACAGGAAAAGATTACAGCTAGTAAAGTAAAGTCTGTCACGGAACATATATGTAGATTACAAGATTGTGTTAGTTCACTTCATAAACTGCAAGTGGATTCCGTTGAATACGCATACCTGAAAGCGCTAACGCTTTTCAGTGCTGGTAAGTGTAGAAAATTAGTAAATAAAATGTATCTTTAGATAAGTTACTTATTTTCAAAGTGAAATTTTTTTCCAGACAATGTTTTAGCCGGCGTTTGGCGTAAAAAAGTTGAAGTATTACAAGAAGCTGCTTGGACAGAACTACAGCAGCGTGTTGGATCCGATAGGTTACCTCGCCTTCTTTTGAGGCTTGCACCACTTCGTTCAATTAACCCTAGGGTTTTGGAAGACCTATTTTTCGCAGGTCTTATCGGTAGGGTAAGCGTAGCTAGTGTTGTGCCTTATATTCTTACTATGCAAGATTACAAAGCTGAACCTGAAAGTCATATGGGGTGACAATTACTATCTGTGCAATGTAAATCGTGACCTAAAAGAGTGATATCTATATATATTATATATATATACGTTAGTGTTGAATGCCTTGAATATTTTTATATACTGACAAAGGGAAAGAGAAAAATGTAACGAGGCACTGTTGATTTTTATTTTTCGTAAAAGAATTATAGTTCTAACATGCCTCTCTTTAAGTAAAACTGTTGAAACTCAGGGTAGATGTATTTTATCTTGTTAATCAGATGTAATATCTAGTTTACAATATTCAGATGTTTTACATTTCTTTTTATTTATTACAAATTCACTGCCCGTTGTACAAAACTTTCCATATTGCACAAAACATTACATTGGTAGAAAATGTTAATAATAGTGGTACATTTATTATTAAAAATGGTATTATTAGTTTTATATCAGTATAAATTTATTATTTCACCTAAATTGCAACTATAAATGCGAGCTTAGAAGTAAAAATATATACCTGGAAAGTTTTGTATTGGCATGTAATGAAAAAATACATGCGGGGCAATATTATTATACACATAATTTATTTTTAGTAAATGATAACAATTAGCCCTTGGTCGAATTGGTAATTTTATATTTCGGAAACTAAAATTCGTAATTAAAAAAAATTATAATTATTTTTATATGAAAGTATTGACAAATTCTAGAAAAACTACAAAAAGTTTTGTTTAACCATATTTTTAGTGTTGCTATACTAAATACAGGAAAGAGAAAAGATTAATTACGTATACATTGAAATCTTCGAAGAGAATCAAAACGTTAAAAATATTATTTCTTTATGATCGCTGCATTTTTCCGTCCGACAAAAAATATTATTATCTTAGTTTTGATAAAAATTGTAACTGAAATATCTTTAAACAAAGTATAAATTATGTAATTGAAAAAACGAAGCTAATTCTACATAAGTACTAGTACAAATGGATCGCATATTTCGTTGCAATTGAAAATAGTCTTTAAAAGAGACGGAATATGCACGTTTTACTTATTTCCCTAGAAATTAATCATAGCAAATGATATATTTCTAGACTGTGTTTTATTATAGATTAAGTCAAAATGAGATGCACCGTATTTAATGTTTCTTTAAAAAATATAAAACGTGCAATAGTACTGATTCGTGCAAAATTCAAAAGAGGAAACGAACAATAGCTAATTTATTTTTAATACGACATAAAATGAATCCTCTTATGAATATAAATTAAATTTAGTATGCGTCAAGTATTATTTACTTCAAAAGGGACAATAAAACTATATTTTCTATGAAAAGCAGAAATACTTATCGAGTTAGAAATGCTGAAAAGATAAATGTGTGTATGCGTTTACTTAATGAAATGTACATTTTATATGCTGCTCTTAATTGTAATTATATTCATATAATACTGAATATAGTTGTAAGTGCATATATTGTTTGTATGTACTTGAGGATTATGAAACAGTAAAATAGCATTAGTATTTTTAGGATAAATATAATAATCTTGTGTATTTAATGTTATCGGTAATATTTAGGGTATCGATATTTTTCCAAGTTATATCGAAATGAATCGTTAAATATTTTTAAACTGTTTGCAATTGTTAATGTTCATGAAAACGTTTTCGCTGGTTGAAATTTCCACAAACATTTTCATGATTAATAAGTATGTACAATATTTCTAGCAACGTTTGCTATTTAGTTAAACATAAGTATTCTTTCTAATTCGATAATCCAAAGATTAAACCACAATACGTTTTTTTTTTACAAGATATTGATGTAAATTATACTTGTTGACTAAAATTTGATATAATTTTTAGAAACTACCAAGTATATTAGCATGTACTGCGTATTTTAATTAAGAATATTAACAGGTTTTTCATAAAATGGCACTGTGATGCATTACACCAATATGTAATAGTAGTATTGGTAATAATTTAGTTCTACAGCATCATAAGTGATATTGACTTTAATACATGTAATTATTATTTGTATATTACGAAAGAACTTATCCATTACATCAATGTATAATGTTCCAATAACAAACTATAACTGAAAATTAATCTTTTGGCATTCATATATAGCTTTTGTGATACAATTTTTATGTAATGAAATACTTAATAGACAATACAATTAGAAACGATGACTTGAGATGATAGAAAACTGTATGTAAATATAAAATGTGCCTGTATGAAAAAGAAATATTTATATTAAATATAATAATTTTGTAATTATGTAAGTGATAAAAAGCAAGAGACCTGAAGATTGTTGCCCCTTCAGTTGTATTATGTCGATAATTATGTATATATACATATATGTTTAATTGTAGCATAAGGTAAAATAAACTAACTGAAAAAAATTAAATAAATAATTATTAGATTGTAAAACGCCGTTGTAATTTATTCGCCGCCAATATGTAAGTTTAAGGTAAAAATTAAAAAAAAAATAAAGAAATTTAAAAAAAGAGCTAGAAGTCGTAAAGGGGGGGCAATGCAGATGCAAGAACCCGAAAAGTTTTAGCCTAGACTCGTCCCTGTGCAGTGAGTCACATCCTAAGATTGCTTGTAGAGGCGCTTTGCCGCCATAGCCGCTGTATCCACTAGTGTTTGTGAATTGGTTTTTCGTATGAAAGTTGGAGTCGTTGAGTAGACTTGAGTCTTGAGTTCAGTAGTGGTCGGTCGAATGCACGGAAAGTATGGGTATGGAAACGATTGCGTTTGGTTGAGTTTCCTATTACTGCGTTTTTTGTAACGAATAAAATTGGTTTTCAACGGCATTACCAAATATTTTAATACTTGTGTAAAACCGGCTATTCCACGACAGGTAGACTCAGGTATTCCAATCTCTTCAACCGTTCGGAATTTGGGTGACACACCTCAAAGGAACTTTTGTTTTTTTTTTACGTGAAATAAAAAAAAAGAAAGTTATATTTTAAATACTTGTGAACATTATTTTCGGCACTTTCGTAACATACGAATTGTGAATCAGTGTTATGACGTATCGCAACGAGAATAATTCATAAAGAATTCTAATCGAGTGGTCATTTGACAGTGTGAAGTAAAATGTTGTAACAGTGGTGTTCTTTTTAAAAAATTATTTCGTGGCGGGAAATTTATTTTGAAGAAACAGACGTCACAAGGTATGTTAAACTTCCAGAATAATTAGCCTCGTAATCATGCTAAAGATTTTTTATCGTATTTTTTTCGTAATTTCAGTGTGTCTTATCTTTAACTAACAATTTTGTTTGCATACGTCATATGCGACCGCTATTTTAAGTAAATCAGCCAGTGAATCTTGATAATATATAGATGGCGAATTTGGCGATGCATATGAGTTTATGCAAATAGATCATTTGACGAGTCACATTGTGTTCTGTGTTTCCCTCATTGTCTGTTTATCCTGGTAATTTCACGAAACTTTGCTGTATAACTTGCGTAACAGAAATGCGATTCATCTCATTAGAAGTGTTGAGAAACACTACCACACCGCATCGCGTGTACCCCCCCCCCCCCCCCCCTCCCCAAACCCTACATACATATGCAAAATTGCTTTTTAATAATGGCTTTTTATTTTGCACGCTTCTTTTCATCGACGATCATCGTTTCATTATGAAAGATGAGTTTCATTAGTTTTTTTTATCTTCGGTTTTCAGCTGGCCTCTCTATATCGAGTTTTGAGTTACGATTAGAGACAAATTCTTATTTTATTCAACGACGCGGAACTTACACAGCTTATCCATAACCCACTGCTACTGGCTGTGTTACCTCTGTGAATTCTTTGGAGTTTCGGCTTCTCCCGGAAGGCGATGCTTTTTGTCTTCATTCAACGATTCAATTAAAAACCTTTCGAGCCATTAAAAAGCTACACAAATGCCGAAATCGGCAACCAAGTGGACATTTTGGAGGTCTCTATCATATTATATTTTATTTTCTTCATATCTATTTGCTCCGAAATTATATAAACGATAACGCCGTTAATGATCTATCGAAGTTAATCTCATATCGATTATACAGTGATAAACATTATACATGCGTGTATCTCATCATTCGTTATATACTTCTGCTCGTTGCAATCATAACAGTTGCACATTATTACTTAATCTCGTGACGATTAAAGTTTGCACCTCGATATGTAATGAAATCTACGATTTGCCTCAAACTTTGAACATCATTTTACGATTTTTTTTCTTTTTTTGAATTATCGGTCAGTTATTCCTACTGTCTGTTTTATTCCATTTATCAAACGCCGTTAAAGCCGAACATACTCGACGCACCTGATTGGGATGGTTTATTGATAATTTGAAAATGCACCAATCGTATGCGTTGAAGTATGTACTACAGTTTTACTGCAATCGATTAAAAGTGGTTGGTTGTGTAATATGTAGAGGTGTGCGCGTACGTACTATGTACAGTTTGCCTAAATATCTCCTACAAACTATACAGTTAACTTAATCCGGTTTGTTTACAATAATTAACTAATTACTATAATACCATTAAGATTAATCCTTTTATTAATGCTATTCACAAATGCAATATTACGTTAACGTTTCTTAATTTATTATAACTCTGAAAAGTATATCGTAATCAGTAGCGATAGATTAACTAATATATCATTTTTAAAATTCGTAACGTATAATTTTGTTGATACAAGCATCGCCGATACGATGCCTTGTGAATTACGGTAAATGGGATTCACTCCGAAACGAATATGAAAGATCATTGGTAATTTTTAAAGATAAAATAGGCGCCGTTCGCTGCGAGCGATAAAGTACCTTCGTTAGCGAATGACTTCTTTTTACCTACGTGACTGTCATTCGCGTGGTGTACTCACAAGTGTTAGCACGAAACATGCTATCGTTCTGTTTTCCTTATCAACGCGCCAGTCAAATCATTGTACTTTTCCGCATTTCTCATGAAGTGTTTCAATTTATTCCTTATATTTATACTGTTGGTATATTTATGGTTTTACTACTTATACGTAGAAAGAAAAAAAATGAAAGAGATAAATCTCTCCCTGATGGGACGAGAACGTGACTGACGATCGATTACCATTTTAGAAAGTGCAAGAGGCCTGTTGGCGAGAACGAGGAGAATAAGAAAGGAAAACGGAAACGAGCAGCGGAAACGGAGATCGAGGTGTCGACGAAAGCGAAGGAGGTTTCGGTCTTGGAAACCAAACGAAAAACCATGGAACATACGGTTACAAGATGCGACGCCCGTTTACCAAAAGTTACACCGATTACCGACGACTATGAAATCAGTAATCACGTGCTCGGTCTTGGAATAAATGGAAAAGTTGTTCAGTGTTATGACAAAAATACCAGGGAAAAATATGCGCTCAAGGTGAGATAACGATCAACAATTTTTTCCATAGAATCGATCGCTTTTTATTTATTCGGCTTCCGTTAGTTTATTCTATGATATCGTCCATGTGTTTGCGCGAGGATACAAGAAAGTGGAACGTAAGTGGACTTAATCTTAATAAAAAAATAAACACGAGGGTGCCCGCTTGAAAATCTCGAAACAATCGGTATTTTTCGTTTTATTTTTATTCATGGAAATGGCAACACGCGTATTGAAATATTACGATGCAATAAAACCCGGATCTAATGCCACAGTTTTTATTTCCTCTTTCATCAGTGCGAACCGAACTACCTCAGAGACTTAATTAAAATTTCACGCACGAACGGTAAAGTGCTGTATTCGAGCATATGATTACAAAAGCAACGTGTACAATGATTAATCGACACGTGTAGATAGAAAATGTCAGGTATATTACTTTTTATATTACCATTCATTTGCGTTGCTATACCGGTCGAGATAAACATAATAACGCGGTTTACAAAGGCTTCGACTGTTATCAGTAGATGTGTGTAAAAGGCATATGTTTTACACTTTTAAATGTAACATCACGCGTCTGCCCTTGACTATTTTTGGAATTGCTCCAAGGATTATTCTGATATCTTCAATGCGAATTACGTACGTTTTACGCATATGTATTTCGATGGATAGATTGATCGAAGATGTATCGATACCTACTTGGCGGTTTTAAAGTATGATCATCGGCTAACGATGTCCAAGCAAGACCAGACCACGAGTCATCCTCTATTTATACTCGGTGATTTCCCATTCGACGATTCCGACCATGCGGTGTATCGCTCGAAGCCTGTTCGCCTCTCTTATTTTCTGTGTTCGCCTTGGAAAAATTTTGGGTCTGTTTGTATTTTCGTCTTTTTGTGGCTTGTTGTTCTTGAATTTTGATTCCCGCGCAAAAGTCAGCGAACAGCGCGTGAAATAGTATGGAGTATAATTGCAGTCAAAATACTATGTTAATTGAAAAATCTAACTAATGACTAACATATTGTCACTAATAGACAAAATATTGATAAAAATAATAATGGATTTACAGAAAAAATTTAATGTAGATTTTATACGAAATATTGATTAAAAGATGCAGATACTTAGAATGTCAACGACCGATTACGCGCATCGTATGATGCCCTCAGCATACGTGTAGCTATTTTTGAAGCTATTAATTTTGTTGTTGTTGTTTTTAAATAATATTTGTAGTATTTCAATGCATTTGAGTAGAAAATTTTAATATCCTGCACTTTATTTTTTCGAATATATATAAATCGATTATAAACTATAAGATGTATGTACGATTAATGTACAAACTTGAACGTAAATGTGTTTAAATATCAAAATGTAAAATATTTCAAATTCGCTATTTAAAAAATATTCGAGCTTTATCTCTTTACATTAATGTTTTTAATAATTATATACTAGATTTACGTATCTAACCCTACATTAATTTAACCTATTTATCTTACAATAATTTATGTTCCTTTCTTTGATACACAAGAGAGTAAACACGCGCCTTTGGGTGGGGATACGTACACATCTGACTGAATGGACAAGAATAACTTGATAAGCTTCAACGAAAATATGTCATAGTATCGATGATCTCATACTTACGTTCAAATTATTAATGTTATGAAAGGTATCGAATAGTATTAACTAATTCTACATTGGAAGGTATATACATTTCTTGTCATAAGTCAACTGTCAGTAGACTATCATAGACATCATAAAATTTAATTTTTTTATGTTTTACGTAATATGAAAATGTCACCCGCTATAGTTTGCAAAAGTGTGGGTTGACGTGATCATGCCAGTCATAGATACTAAGAAATATAAAACCGATTCCTGGAGATAACTTACAGACATTCTTATAGATAAATTGATTGTATGTAACGATATAGTATTACTGCCCGTTTGAAATCGAAAACTCATTTAAAACAGAATTTTCCTACAATAATATGTTCTAAATTAGCAAACAGCAATGAAATTTAACTATAATTAGTTACATTGAATTATCGGAATCAAATGATTGGAATTAGGCCATATAAGTCAGCGAAACCGCTTAAATTACACGGACAATAAAGAACTCTGATAGCAAAAGCAATAATAATTCAATTATTCGGACATGGTACTATTTATGACTACTTTTTTAGACAAAGACCTCCGAGTACGTTCGATGTGGTATATATATATTTTTTAATCATACAGCGAAAGTTAGTTCAACGCCCTACTTAATTGCCGCGATTCTAATGCTTGCTATTTAATTAGTGATTCTTGGATGTGATGAATGTTCTATAGTAAATAGGATAACGCGATCTATAGATTTTGGTAATTCGGGAAAAAATACCTCAAGGCTTACTCCGGGAGAAAGTTATGGAATGATATTTCCTCGTACAGCTTTTCGCAGATATAAAGAAGTCAATATTTGCGGACGTCATGGCAGAGACCGGCGTGCAACCCAGTTTTCTCGTTACGAATTTGCGTTCGTTGATTGATTACCTCTTGCCTCGAGCTCGGACCAAGTCGGACCGTTGTCGCCACTGTTTTACATTTCTTTGTTTGCCTTGGCTGTAGCATTCCGAGAATACTTGAATTTTTATCTCTTCGTTCCTGCACGAAAGAACACGTTTTGTGTATCTCTGCGATCTGGCAGTAGAATCTCAATAACAGGAAATCATTGACGGAAATATCGTTTCGATTTTATTTTTTTCATATAGATTTTTATAGAATTTGTATAAAAAATGATATTAAAGTATTTAATTGCTACACGCGCTTATTTGGTCATTTATATAATTATGATATTATATAATTTATATGATTAGAGTTGGATAAGAAAAAGCGGATAATCCAATATAAATTGTCGTATGCATTTGTTTTATAAATAAATTGGTGAAGTTGCGCGTTTCTTTTTCTGCGTAAAACACCTTCGCGTAGGCTGCAAAGCATAATTTGATCGCGGAGTCTATCAATGGTAATACTGTGCGTTCGTTTATGTGCTTGATGTCAGTCATGGCAATGGATATGTCGCTTTGTGCTAATCTCATTATCACGGAATAATACGAAACCTCGATTGTTCAGAGCGCATGACCAACGTATTTTCATTTAAGAGGGAATGCGACAGACCACCGTGAAAAATTGTGCAAATTGAAGCTCGTTAAAAATTATAGCTTATTGAGTTGTTGGAAATAGGCACTTATTCGCAAATTAGTCGATTTTCCATGCTTCTGTGTTTAGTGTTGCTTGCAATTTAACATTTTGGAGCCTGATTCTCGAGTTTTAATTGAATTTGAATATTTTTAGAACGGCCGATGTACTCGGTGCTCTAAAAATACGATTTTTAGCCGTGAGACACTTTTCCCGCCCTTCTTTTATTTCAGAAGTCTACAGCGTTATTATCAGCTTACACTTAAAATAAAATATAATAGTAGATTGTTTAATATTAAATTTTAACAGTGATGTCGATCAAAGCTACTTAAATGAAAGACATTTGGACTGTGCCAATAACGGTTTAAGAACATTAGATAATGCTTTTGTTCGCTTTGGCAACTCACTTTCAGAGCTTAATTTGACAAGTATATTTATTTACTCCTATAAATTGTTAGAATAATATGTTTTGTTATTTCATGCAATTACTATGTTTTGTTCTGTTTATTAATTCTAATATAAGTATGAAACATTTTCTCTACGCGAAATCATACCTAATCATACTTTTAAATCTATTACCACGAATTAAATCACAATAAATTAAAAATATCGCACTATTTTGAATTTCGTAGAATTGTGTTGCATTATCGATTGGAGACTCTGCTACTTCAACTCAAGAATGTCAGGTCGCAAATTGCTATATAATGCAATAAGTTTTATCGATTTAACGACGACGTCAGCTGTTTTAGGGTCATTCACCAGCCTTTCTTAAAGCGGATGTACTTGCAAGTTTCGTACATAGCCACAAGCTTCGAGCAAACTGCTAAAAATTCGTACATTTCATTCTATATTATTTTCCGCGCTAAACATTATACAATTGCAAGTCATATAGTTATCACTTCTCATGTTTATTCATTTTGATCTTAACCGATTACGTCACTTCATTTATTCAAGGTTCAGTGTTAACTCCATATTCTCGAAATTTCCACAAACTACTACATGCAATTGCTACATATGGAATTTTAATGTTTAATATCGATTTTTATTGCAGGTATTATACGACTGCGTTAAGGCACGAAGAGAAGTTGAATTGCATTGGAGGGCATCCAATTGTAAGCACATAGTGCAAGTCAAAGATGTGTACGAAAATACGTACAGTGGAAATAAATGTTTATTGGTTGTTATGGAATGGTAAGTCTTTAAACATTTTGACTGACGTGAGAGATTATAGGATTATCATATGATATACATTAAATAAATTTTTAGTATGGAAGGAGGCGAATTGTTTGAGAGAATACAGGATAGGCAAGATGGTGCTTTCACAGAAAGAGGTAATTTAAATGTACCGGTAATTATGAAAGTGGTATAAGTAAAAAATTTGAAAAAATTGAATTTATTAATTAATTGGTATTACATTTGTTTAGATCAGAAAAATATACATTTCTTGTTTTTGATTTACACCACTTTCATAATTACCAGCACAAATCGCTATATCTTTCTTAAATAATTTATCTAATTATTTTATTGTCATTTTGTGCAATTTCTTTACAGAGGCTGCACAAATCATGTATGAAATTTGTGTTGCTGTAAAGCACTTACATGATATGAATATTGCACACAGAGATCTCAAACCAGAAAATCTGTTATATTCCAAACCTGGTATGTGAAATAATGTGTGAAGAATAAAAACATTTAACTTAACATTTGTCGTTATAAATTTAGTAACAAATTATATATATCGTTTTTAGATAGTACTGGAATACTGAAGCTAACTGATTTCGGTTTTGCGAAAGAAACGCATTCGAAAGATACATTACAAACGCCATGTTATACACCATATTATGTTGGTAAGTTTGTTTTTAAATTGCACCTTTATTTTTAGTCCCCTTAATTTTAAAAGCATATTTGATATTGATTAAGAAACAAATATTTCTTCGCTTACATAGCTCCTGAAGTTTTGGGACCAGAAAAGTATGATAAAAGCTGTGATATTTGGTCACTTGGAGTTATAATGTATATATTGTAAGTAAATATTATTTACGAAAACACTTTTTCAAAATTGCATATACTTTACTACAGCATAATACTATTTTCCAATATTTCAGATTGTGTGGTTTTCCACCTTTCTATAGCAATCATGGTTTAGCAATTTCGCCAGGAATGAAAAAAAGAATTCGATTAGGTCAATATGACTTCCCAGCACCTGAGTGGTCTAATGTGAGTACAGAGGCAAAGAATCTTATCAAGGGTATGTTATGTACAGATCCAGCTCAAAGATTGCAGATCGACGAAGTTATGCGCAACAAATGGATTGCTGTAAGAATTCTTTTCCATTGTTATCCACACATATGAAACGCCGAGTGTAGTAAGAGCAAACTCAACAAACACATTTTTTCTATAAAAACTTAATATTTATACGAAAGAGAAGAATGAAATCCACCAAACAGACCAGCAGGAATGAGTGTAAAGTGCCATAAATCAATTTAATAAAATAAAGAATATTTTCGAAAGTGTTAAGTTCGCTCTTACTAGCCTCAACGTTTCATATGTTGTACAGTTAAAAAAAATATGTATCATCGAACACTTTTTATACAGCAATATACAGAGGTACCCCCTACGCCTTTACATACTGGACGGGTACTTCGAGAAGGTGAAGAACTTTGGCCGGAAGTTCAAGAAGAAATGACACGGTCGTTAGCTACAATGCGTGTAGACTACGACACAGCCAATTTAAAACAATTGGATCATACAAACAATGCGTTGTTAAATAAACGTAGACGAGCGAAACAGACAAAAGCAGTACCGCAAACTGCTAATCCTACGCCGGCATCCTAGGAAGACGCGATAAGAGCCAGTCAGCACTGGCGTATTTTTTTACGAAGATGCATAAGGTATAGTGTAATTACCATGAGAATTGTTTTTTGACAATTAAATGATGTAAAATATGAGAGATCACAAGGAATAAGTCTTGAAAAGAAAAGTTATATATATAGACATAAAGTTGTATTGAAGTTCCATATTAAAAAATAATACAAATTCAGTTACAATGCTCCTACAATTAATAACAGATTGCATGAATTTGTACCGTTACACATTTGTTTATGATTCGAAGAACCTTTCTCTAAATGCTGATAGTTACAATTGCTAAATTTAAATTTTAAAGGCACTATTACTGTTACATACAAAATAATGTGTGCAAAGAGTTTTACCGTTTAAGGTGCATTTTTCACTTTTTATAGTAAAAGTGATAGTACTTTAGAACATCTAATAAACCAGAAATAAGTAAGTGAATTAGAAATCAATGGATACGATACAATTAAATCATGGTATGTATTGCAGTTTATATTTATTGATGAAACGTTTTTATAAAAAAGCGTTATGTCATGAGTAATTATGTTTGTAGTAAATTCATATTGAAAAGAAATAGAACTATGAAAAATATTTTTTGATTTTAAATAAAACGTTAGACTTCATAATGAAGGACTGTTATCTAAAATGAACAAATATGTCACTTAGCATCGAATAATTTCCTTCTCACTGATTTACTTACACAATAGTTCATAGGGCGTACAAATATTTATGTGTATAGCCGTATTTTCTATATTATTTTTAAATTATTGTACTATTTTTATTTAACTTGATTGACGTACATAAGAAAACGGAACATTTCACATTATTATGTAAGTGTTTATTAGTGCATCTTTGAGTTTTTATCCTTGTACAGTTGCAAACTATGCCAACTATACAAATTAACGTTCAATTAAAAGATAATGAAAAAATGTGTAATGTACTTTTAAGTGATATTTTGACTGAGGCTGAATACATGTAAGAATCCTTATAACTGTTGCAAGATGTTGACATATGTTGCTCTAATTATTTCTTAGGCACTAAAAGAATATCGTAATTTCCTAATTTCTACAAAATAGATGAAATTTATAATACAATGGACGTTAGAGACAAAGATGTATAAATTACGAAATATATGTAGTAATTATATTTTTTTAGATACATTATAAAATAAAAATTGAAATGAATTTAGGTAAAAAAAAAATGCCTTAATCAATGTGAGGTCAATTTTTAGTTTAGTGTAAGTTGAACTAGCGTAATTAAGTATTTCAATTAGGTGCAGATTTAGATAACATTTAAGTCAAGAGGCGATCAAATCTCATGCATGTATCACTGTTTCTCCTGAGACGACTGATATGTTATGAATGTAAATATTATATGTATGAACTATTTTTAATAAGATACTTGTAACTGAAGTTATAATTATTCATATTGATAGTAGCTCTCCATAATAAGTATTCGAAATGTTTAATGGTTGATGATAGAACTTGACTGATAAATGACGAGAAAATATAAGTGATTAGGTTTCAACTGGTTCTACAGTTCTACAATATTTAATTCAGATTTGTCGAAACTAACAAATTCTACATCAGTCTAAATTGATTAACGCTATAGCACTTAAGAATTGTCGAAACAAATATTTTTTGGTATATCATATGATGGTTCAGCTACTATATTTTCTTAAAAATTATTAATTGTATACGAAAACTGAGACAAGTTTGCATAAAAGAAAACAGTCCTAAAACGCTTTGCTACATTAAAGTAATATGTTCGGGTTCTCATACTATAAAAAAAATTGTTGCGTTGTTGTACTTCGTAATGCTGAGATAGTACAATATTACAGATTACAATTATTAAAAATATCTACAAAAAAATAAGTACAGATGTTTAATTTTAATCCGAGCTGAACTACAGTATTGAAATATTTTTGTAATGGATTTAAGTCTGTTGATTTGCACTGCATTTATAAAAACTTGACAATAAATATACAATCTGTCTTTAATTCATTCAAAGTTCATTAATTATTTAATCAAAACTCTGTATATTAATTGTAACTGTTGTTTTACTGAGATATATTATTTCACTAATGGAATTATTGTAAAAATTTATTAAACTATAGTTACAAAAAAAAATAAAAGAAATACATAGTACAAGTAACATTAAAACCTTAGTTGTTTCATTAGTTGTTCTCCACGTATAGTATAGATATAATTTAAGTAACTGTTAGACAAAATATTAAATTTTTGCTGCATTAACCATATACAAATTTGATTAACGCGTAATTAATGCATTACTGTCTTGCTTTTTACATCGTATTTTCAAGTCTATTTAAAGTTTTTCATCCAAATAATTCTTGAAAAAGTTATATTGGCATTATTTATAGAATTTATCACCACTGAATGTTAGGACTATGAAAAATATATAAATATGTATTTACATATAAAATATAAATAACTTACTTAAACTACCTACAATTAAAGTAACTCTTATACAAACATTTATTACAACTAATTATTTCAGTTGCGGTACTACATTGTATATATTATTCAGTAGAAATGGGCATAACTCATAATAAAACAAGTAAGTTATCCATACTAATAGAAATATTTTTTAACTTATAATTTATAAATAGTAATTAAACGTGTTGAAAAATTAAATTGTTCATTAAATCCTAGTCTTAAAAGAACTAGTAAAAGAATATAACAGTTGTAATTTATTTTGTGCACTGAATAATATAACAAATTGATGAATTGGGCAGTAAACTGCAAAGAAAGCACTGTTTAAAATTTAGATGATGGACAATTTATAAATAACTATTTTACAAATGTTTTGTCAATATATCACAAGTTATGAAAAATATAATAGACTTCTCTCTTTTTACAGCACATTGATGTCTACTCTAAAATTAATTCATAGGATTATACCATTCGAAATCTAAAAAACGAAAAATTTGTTTCTAATTATTTGCTTTTCGTGCCGAATTTACTTATCAATGAATTTATTTCGTTCATTTAATTAATATTCTTTACATTCCACGGATACTAATATTTCCCCATGCTTATAAATGAAAATGGGATACGTGTATGTATAAATTTTTTTCATATGATTATACTTTTTATAAAAGAAAGATTATACGTTGCATACTTGTTAAAATGTGTTAAATACATATAGCATTGAGTCTTTATGCTTTATAATATTTAAAAATTGACTTACTAATTTTATGTGAATTTTATGTGTATTTAAAAGCATTTCATTTTTCACGTAACTTACAAAACCAAACACTGTATATTCATCCCCTTTTATATTGATTCTTTATATACATTGATACTTACACATTTAAAAGAACAATTATTTGTGCCTTTGCACACCAAATTATATCTTACACACAAGCTATGCTTCAACGTTATAAAATTAAATGCTACATGATGCACGATTTTCATTATTAAATAAATTCGGACATGTTCACGGGATAAGTATAAATTTATATTAGCAAGGCATAAAAGTAAAATTACGCTAAATTAAAACAATTTATTAGAAGCATCGTCTTTTCTATAAATTTGCTAAGAATTATTGGAATGCAAAGGAATGACAAATTTCGGTCCAAAAGGAGACCTATATGTTATACCAACGTCTGCATATACTTTGTTTGGCAGTGCAAGATTACATAGATATAATCTGCCATTGTCAACGCTATGAGACAATGGTAATCCCCCAAGCAGGCTAAATTTACTAAGAATACCAGGTGTACCTGTAGCAGGTGGTTCAATAGCTAAAATAGGCGCTCTGTTACTATTTGCCCACCTTGCTATAGAAGTGATCATTCTCGGAGAATTTTCATCACAGAGTGCTACAAGTATCAAATCCACTACTGATGGTAAATTTTTAACTTTAGTTTCTACTTTGTTTTCAGTTAGTTTATACAAAGATAACTCTTGCAGAAGGAAAACATCTTCCGAATTTTCTACAAATACTATTGTCTTAACACCATGACTAGATAATTGTCTAGCACAGTTAACACCTGCAGCACCAGAACGATGAGGTCCACAAAGTGCAACCACTGTTGGCCATTGATGTGCATTATTTGGATTAAGCCTGTGACTTCCACCCAATAATTGTAAAATAATTTCTGCACCAGCACGGCCAAGGAGTTCCACCTAGTAATTAAAATTAATTTTATTTATCAAGAATGCTGTACATTTGATTTATGAGCTCTTAATTCTACATACTCTACGTTCCCAACTAATTCCAAGTCTGTCTGCTGCTCCTATTAATTGACGATGCAGATTAAGAGTTATACTAGGAATTATTAAACCGTTATCTGTTACATATTCTTTTTCACCAGCACTGGGTACCATTATTTGTCTAAAAACTGTAGGTTCGGAAACAATAACATTTTCATCATGCCTGTACCTTCCACTGGTACCTCTGTTATTTTCCGACTGCCTAACAATATCAGGCTTTAAAGAATTTATTTCTTGCCGCACAGCCTATGAAAAGTATATATGACTGTTAATGTTATTGCAGTAAAAATTTTTTTAAGTTATATTTGAAGAAATAAACAAACCTCTTTATCAAACAAGGCCAAATTCTTTTCAAAATCAAAGTCTTGATTCAAAGATTGATCAATTGGAGTACCAAATGTGTGTTCATCGCGTTCTAAAGCTCTTTGTCTGTGGCTTAATCTCTTTTGTATTGGTTTATTAGCAGACTCAGCTATAAAATATTATCATTGATAACAATTTCCCTATGTTAAAAAAAGAATTAATTTTAAGTATTATACCTAATGGAACTTTCCCATTTGTGGATTGCTCTATAGTGGATTGAGAATTGCTATCTGGTTTTTTAAAATTAGACTGTGTTTGTGAGGATGTGGATTGAACAGAAGATGAAACACTTTCTGAAAAGGACCTGCCAGCTCTTTTGGCAATAGGCCTCTTTACAGTGACTTTATTTTGTGTTTGATTGTTATCATTTATATTAGGTCCTGTTTCATTGATTGATATAAATTCCACATTCAATATATCCTTTGCACTAAAATTTAGAAACAACTTTTTTTTTCAATATATACAGTTCATTTTTGCTTACAATCTATATAGAAGTATTATTATTAAATAGTACCTTAAAACAACTACTGATGATGTATGAGGTATCCCATTACAAAAAGCTTTCGAAAGCGTAACACTCTCTTTATTTAAATCAACTATTTGTCCTTGATAAGTTCCAATTTCTTCAATACACTTCACAGAAACCGTACAGCCCACAAACTGTTCTGACATCCTGAATATCCTGTTAGATTATTAAGCGTATAACAAAATTATTAACAAAAACCATACATTTTTCAGAACTCTCATTCCAATAAAAATGATTACGTGAATAATAGTTTAGGAAATATTTATTATACCGATGATAATAAATATTTTATGATTCATTGGTAAAAAATTAAAAGAAAATAGAAGTTATACAAACCTAACGTAAATGAGTAAATATGAATATATTGTTAATAACGTTCGATTATTTTTCTTAGAAATTTTACAATTAATTTAAGAATCTGTATTTATTTTATATGTTTAAAAGTATCAAATATATGACAATATATTCACTAACGTGGAATGCCGGACACAAAATTTCTGTGTATTTTCATCCCTACTCTAACCCCACACCGTTTATAAGAGACAACTGTTCAACACACTACATGAAAAGCAGCATACCTCGATACTATTGGTTCATCTTTCATGTTATCGATTTTTCATTGAACAAATTTTTTCGAGATTTCTAAATATTCAATATACTTTTCACACCATTTTATAAGTAACATATTATGCAAAGAAGTAGGTATAAATTTTATTATAATACAAAAAAATTCAAAAGACAATGCGTAAAATATCATTGAGAAGTTTAAGTAAAGCTATTCGGTTCTTCTTTTTTATGTTTAATTTTTCTTTAATATCCAATGATTTATAATATGTATCATAATATTCGTCATGATTATTGCATCTATTGCGCATTAATATTGTATTGCAACATTTAATAATATCAACCAAATCGTGATTAGTATACTCGCTCCTGTTTCCATTTGAAATTTTGTACGATAGGTATTTAAATATTTAAACAAATGAAATAAAATTCATCTAAAATTAACATTCAGTTAAACTTGATTTATAATACTGATTGCATCATTAACTGTCAAGAAATGTATAACGTATATATTCTATATTTTAGTATACTCAAGTATACATGCATAAGCTATATAGATAAAGTAATCGTAGAATACAAATTTCATTACAAACATATCAGAAATTTCGTTTCCTAGTTATGAAAATTATTATTTCACTTTTAATACTATCAATGTAATTTTGAAAATTTGGACGAATCATTGTATACATGATTCTTATCAAGAATTTTATTCTAAATATTGAATATTAATTAAATTTAGCAATTAGAAATAAACAAATTTTCTGAACATATCAATGTTAATACACAAAGTAAGTACAGAATGGACCTATCATTCTACATACATATGTATATTTTTCTGTCACACAGTTTTGGAGTTTCAG
Organism: Eucera pruinosa; assembly: GCA_028830335.1. Lineage (NCBI taxonomy): Eukaryota > Metazoa > Arthropoda > Insecta > Hymenoptera > Apidae > Eucera > Eucera pruinosa. The sequence goes on along the minus strand of JAMYCR010000004.1, from coordinate 12,429,213 downwards.
GACTTCATTACAATTTCCATTTTTACCTTTTTCGACTTCGTAAAGTCTATAGCTTTTACGTTACATATTAAAATGCTTTAGAAGTATTTGCATTTCTTTTTATGCACTAAAAAGCAAGATATTCTTCTGAAAATTCTGATTTCTTTAGATGTTGGTATTTCAGACCATGTGACACGAAGATTTATTAGATGATAGGTTTATTCTGTACCTCTTTTGTGGTTAATATAATAGCAATGTTTAATTAAAGAAATTAAGAATTATAATAATACATCCCACCCTTCTGCAATACTCGGCGAAACGGGCCGGAATGAAGCTTGCGAATCTTTGTCAAGCGCCGAAGCAAGCATCCCCACCATTATAGTCCCCACTACCAAAACGTTTCATGTGGAAGCGTTGCGCTTTAGGATACGCTAAAGTCTCTTTTACACAAATGCACGAGAGCTGAATACACGAGTGCCAAGGCAGGCAGAAAGGAAGAAGCTACGCTGAAACCGGGAATGCCAGTTTATACGAGCACGTAAGAACCTACATTAGACACAAAAAAGATTCCTGCTCGATGCGCGTATGCGAGCTCCCGTTGCTTATGTGAAAGAGACCTAACTGTGGGTTGCTATTCGACATAGCATATCCCCTCCTTCTATGCCAGAGAAGGGAGCCGTGTAAGTGACCTTACGATGGAAGTGAAACGAGTCAACGGCAGATTAACCGCATATCTATAATTATTAAACTTTTGTTAATTTCTGATTATTTTATAATTTCACATAGAATTGTGTTAAAACGATTAATAAACATCTCCTTGAACTGTAATTAACGGATTTTATATTACGTTTTATCAACTATTAATAAATTTTATTTCCAATTCATTTGTGTTAATTTATTACGTTTTAGCAGTCCCCTTTTGTATTGTTGTTACAATTATATTTTAAGTTCAGTAGGATGATTTTATGTTAAGTATAATGAATGTATAAATAAGTAATATATGAAAGGTAAATAATTTATACTAATATAAAAGTAACATACACATTTTTTTGTTAGGTGTTTATTCAAGTGCTGTGAATTTTTAATCTTATGACTGGCACAATTTTTAAATGCTTCAGCTCATACACGTTTGTATGCAATATAGGCAGATATTAAAGTTATAAGGATGATTTAATGGATTTTTACAATTAGTTCATTTATAAAAAAATATGGAAAGGGTAAGACATACAAATTACATTTTACATTCACAGAATGTCAATATACATATTTACATAATGTCCAAAGAAATGCTTTGAACAAATAGAATTATTTTTTTCAATTGTAAAATATTTTTTCTGTTCTTTTAACTTATAAAGTACTTAAATCTAAGTCTTTGCACTTTAGGTTATTTACTGTGTTATACTTTATCTTTTCTGGTATTGTACCAAACAAACTTGTGGAAAATTGTTTATAATCGTTCACTAATTGATATACTTTTTCATTTATATCAAGACACTGCAGACCATTTTCTACCATGTTACAAATTTTATTTACACTTTCCTCAGAAATTGGGAATTCTTCTAAAATTTCCAGCTCTTCTTTCAATACTGTGTTTAACATAGTAGCCTATAATATTCACAATAAAATTATTAGATTTCACTTATTATATAATTGCTTAAAAATATTTGGATACATACTCTTTTTGCTTTTTGCTGCAGATCATCTAATTTTTGTTTTACATTTTCAAATTCTATCTCACTATACTGTATCCTTTGATATATATCCTCTTCCAATAAAACATTACTTGGAACAGCAATGCATTTATTAACAATGTTCTAAACAAACCAGGCATATTTTTTCACACATAATAAAAAGATGTTTACTTTGTTTCTGTATGTATTTTACAAATCAACGCGATTACCTTGATATTTTCTAAATGTGGCATTGCTCCTTTACAATATGCCTTTATTAATTGCTTTTGATTTTTTTGAAGGACTGTTAGATTATCAGAATTTAGTTTGTATGTTTTTTCAATTGTTTCACACATCTTTTCAATTGTACAATGAATTGTTTCACCCACAATATTTTTCACTATAAGAAAATACAGGAAAATACTCATATAGCCTTTATTATTAAATATTTATTCGTACTTCACGACTAAATAATAACATTTGAAATATAAAAAAGAACTCATAAACAATTGAAATGTAAAAAATAAATTCATATATCTGCTGAATATAATTACTTGTATTTGAATTTTCATATTTATTCGTACATATATTTTTCAATAATCTATTCAGGCATCCGAATAAAATAAACACGAGAAAACAAATGAAAAGATGTAATTGGAATTCGATGTGTATGTATGTATATGTATTGGTTCAAGGTCAATTTTTATTTGTTGCTCTTTCAATTTGTAGCATGGGAGAGAAGAGAAGAGAACAGAACAGAAGAGAAAAAGTGAAGCGTTTGGCTTTGTGATTAACTTCGTCCGTTGGGGCCGGTGAAAGTATTCCAAGCAATGGACGAGTGTGACTCTAGTCATGATTAAATCCACATGATACCAGAGTACACACGTCCAACGATTAGAATTTATTGTCGTACACAACGAGAATGCCGTAAAATCTGAAAAGCATTCAAGTGAAACTGAAAACGGCGGCGCCTTACAAGTAGCATACACGGCTCTTGAATGAAAGCCAAACAGCTGCATTTCGTATTCTTCCAGTTTCCGTTTTTCCAATTCCGAGGACGCCATATCATTAATCGCTTTAAATACACATTAACTTATACGATTCTTCGGCGAAAGCACTTAATTTCTTCTTACTTCTCTAAAGCAACCTCGCTCCTTCCGATGATCACACCTTGACGTCCGTTGACAAATGAACATGGCGTCTATCTGCTTGCGTACGACAGCGTCCTTTGTCCCTTTGCGTTCGTGAAGGCATCCGGATTTCTTAGCGGGATTTTAAATCATTTCAAAAGCAACCAATCAGACACGCTCTTTTACCAATGAGAACTCGTTGTTCCGGTTACACTGGAAATATGCTTACAACTCTTTTTACTTGCATTTTTCTATTTGCATTAACGTATTGACAGTCACGCCAGAAATATTTCCTTGTTATGAGCAACAAAGAATCTTTTTTTTATACACTTGGCAACTCATATCGCCAACAATTACATAAATCTTTCATGTTCAGTTTCACAATGCAGTCGCGAGATGGCTACACTAGTATTCCAGGAAAATTGTATTTTGCAGTGATTTACCGTCTAACTTATACAAATTATTAGTTTTTATATAAATGAAATGACCATAAATCTTTATAAATAAATGCTTTATATAGATAGTATGAATGTTTACGTACTTATAGTTGTTCTTCTTAGGAGAACCCAATGAGATAACCATGCATGCGTAAAATAAAATAAGGGCTTTGTTTTCTATGACGGAAAGGGAAATGAAACGTGTTAGGTTTCTGCAAAGCTAGCAGATATAAAATTCAAATATTTTTTTATCCGTGTTATCAATGACTTCAAATTCAAATGTTTTCTGTTACTAAAAATTTCCCTGAACTCTTATGTGAATTACGGCTGAAGGATAAAGATGAATGCAGTTCCTGTCGTGTAAAAAGGATACTAAAAAAATTAAAAACTATCTTTCTATTTATTTAAAAATATTATCGACATATAAATAAATAATACAACTAATTATCCTAATTTACTGCTAATTAATATTTATGTGAACTGAATAAATTAGAAAAATATAATTTTTATTTAAATAAAAATATATTCATTAGTTATGCTTGAAATATCTATAGTAACTGAAAAAAGTGTTTATACACTACAAATTCTTGATTTCGAATAAAAATATCTTTTTCAGAGAAACACCTACTTAAAACCTGTTTACACCATAATGATCTACAAGAATCTAGTTTTTAATGAAAGTATATTTAATATGTACTAAGGTTTTACTTTCTCGTTATACTGAAAAAGATACTGTCAGATCTATAGTGTATAAATATTTTTTTTAGAAATCATATGCATATAATGTATTGTATGAATGACATCACTGCAGCTTTTTTAAATTACAGCTATGAGTCATTTGGTTCATAAGTCATGCGATTTTATCATTGACTATTTTTATGCTACGTTAAAATCATCTATTTCCTGGCAAATTCATTACACTTATGTGAATGTATTACTAAAATTAGTATCGTGACAATTTCTATCTGAGGATTAATGCTAACGTTTACCGACTTTATTTACTCGGAAGTATCGATACACGCCCCTGGTACCTTTTTTTAATTTGCATGGAGAAAAAAGGAATGTGGAGAAGTGAATGCTGTTAGTTGTTCGTCTTATGCACAATGACAAAGTGAATGGATGAATCGAAAGAGGTAAGCGCTCGACGAAAGTAATGTGCAAATACATGCTTCTCACGCGCGTATAAGTCTATGCTTTATGCGTTCAGAACCCCGTACATATATAAATTCGACATTCGATACGTATCCCGCTTTTATCACGTTATGCGCATTGATTTACGTTTAATCGCGATTTCCTATGAAATATTCGTTCGCTTCCCGTTTTTACTTTACATAATTTTTAGCATTTACGCTGTCCATTACAAAATTACATCTTCAGACTAATAATGCGTTTAAAATATTCAAGACATCGATTTCCGACTTGTATATGAATTTGAAATTTCTAACCTTAAATGAAAATGTACGATTTTGAATGAATTGTTATAAAATCCCTATAAAGAAAAATATGTAGCATAAGTTAAATCCGAGCTGTAAGAAAATATATGGTAAAAGACATGATTTTATTAGCAAGCGCGTACGAATTCGTGCGGTGCTCATGCGGCATTGCGCCATTGAATACACGCTCACTTTCGTATAGGCGCGCGCTTCTACAAAACTGTGGTATCCGCATACATGTAAGTATCGTGGGCATGTGGGTGTATCCCTATAGGAGTTAGGGCGCGTGTCGGGTTGGTTCATGGAGCTAGTGCGCAACCAGTCGGCGCAGGTCTCCGTAAAAAGCTGGGGGCCCGATTCCGCCGCCGCTCTTCGGATACCACGCGCGTTCGTTCTCTCAGTTTGTATTCGGTATCCACCTCGTATTGGTGTATACGTTCAGTTTTTAATTCAAAAAGGTGAACGAACATTTTGTAGTCGTGAAATACCCGTCCAGTCATACGAGCACGTTGCACGAAAAGAAATAAAGTTTCAAACCGAGCGACGAACGTAGTGCCAATTGTGTCATTTGTTGACAGTGTTTTTGAAACAAAGACGAAGCAACATGCTACCGCTACGATTTGTTGGTCTATTGGTGATACTACTTGCTGTACAGGGTGAGTTTTTTTTTCTTAATTTAAATTGAGACGATGAATATGAAATTTTTCGGCGTAATAGATCGATTGATTATCTGAATTTACGGAACTGGATGGTTGAATTTGACCGGGCTGTAGTACCAACGTTTTTTTTTTAAATCTATTTAAAGTTGTCTGCAGCCTTTGTTCATTATTCCATGCGGTGAACGCTTGTACTATTCAAGGATTCAATCACGTTAATTAAATTTAGATTTAACGCTTGCGGGGTAGAGTGTGCGCGTTAGCGTGGGTGATGAGGAGAGCGTGCTAGGAAACTTTAAAGTTGCAGGATCGAATCCACTTGCATGATAATTTCGCATGCATCACGGATAACTAACAGTTACCTCACCGTCCGCTCCGTATAAGCAATTGCAACAATAGTTTCCATTGCGGGTAGCATCGGCGAGCAGCAACTCGAGTAATCGTTTGCTGCGGAAGGAACAATTATTGTGTCTTAAAAAGCTTAATTACTCTTCCTCGTGCGCTAGTTTAACGGCAAGCACGCCCATTGCTCGATAAACCTATAATTGCGTGCACTTTCAATTGCAATCTTAAGGACATTGAGTACTTTCTCTTAATAATTTGTTTCATAATTCTTTAATTTAATGATTGGTACGAGACACGCGATAGCAAAGCTTTACGGTCTAATTTTGTCCATACGTTGCTCACTACGCGGTTTAATTTAATTCACAACCTACACAGCTGTGTGTAGTATTGAAATAAATTGCCATGAGGAAAGAAATATCAATTGGTAACGTTCAGAATTACTGACAATACCATGTAAGACATTTACAAGAGAATAACAATTACGAGTGTTGGGGGACTGTTGAATTTTAAAAATATTTGCAAGTATCTTATTATTAGACTGCAGATTTTTATGCATTTATTGGAAATTTTAAAATACAGAAAGCACAAGGTCCGAAAAACTATACAAAATATATCCAACGTATATAAAAAATCATGATACTTAGAGGGTAAAGCAACTCCTAATTTAGAATCCACAGTCTTCTTATTATAAATCATATAATATGATAGTTGTTTAAAATGAATCTTTGAATCAGCGAAGTATTCACCAAGCCTTTTTACATATTAAAAATTTGAGACCTTTGGCATACAATAGCATTATTTACTCATATGTGATTTTAGATTACAAATTTTTTTATTATTAACAATCGCATGCATTCTGTATTGTACAATAGAATGCTATACACGTTGGAAATAAATTTCTTGGGCAATGGAACTGACAATGGTCTGACGACCGCGTACTTTTTCACTTAATGAAGAGGCCCCATACTGGGGTAGCAAAATATTAATATTTTGAATCGCCTAACGAACCAACATTCAGAAGAGTTCCTGAACTGTATGTTCAATTGAGGGACATAAATCCTCACCCGATAAATAGCCACGGCGCGTGTTTCATTTGTTCAAGTGCTCGGGATTCGTAACATTGAATTATCTCTCGATTCCAAAGCCAGGCTTGGCAGTAACGTTAGTTAATTGTTTCATTAACATTCCGCGTAAACTACATTCCTGTGCATATTCGAGTGTGTGCATTTAACGTGTGCGCAATCGGTATGCATTTATTTACGCGGCGAACGCGCGAGAAATCGACTTTACTGTAAGCACAGCATAGTTCGCTTTGTGATTTTCGTGTGTCGAATGCCATTGGAAGCAATCAAGTTGTTCAATCCAATATAATGAATTAATTACTAGAATGATGTATACACAATGATGTGCCGATTACGGACGACATGAAAGTTCCATTATTTATGATGGAGGCACAATAAATAAATAATTTAGAAACAAAAAATAGACGAGTCCCTAGTATCCCATTAGAAAACATGTGTACAAGCTATTGCAATTTATCTTATTTAAATAAAATAATTAAGTCGCAAAGAATATTTCTCTTCAACTCGTTTTCTACTCGAAACGGGAATTTTATGTGCACCAACTTATGCTCGTGTTTAATTTAATGCATCAAACTTGGCAACTTAATTTCGATCCAAATTTTTATCTCACTGTTAATTTAATAAAAAATCTCCACCGATGCATACTGTATGTTTTTCATTGATTGCACGTTTCTGTACTAAACTAGAGAAATCGTCTAGCATAGAATACAATAGTTATTCTATCTGGTAATTAGGCATTGCTTTTCATAAGTCTACGAGATCCACAAGCAGCGAGGTTCGTTTCTTGCGCGGAGTGATCCAGCTGTTGGCAAATTCCATTGAGAAAAGTATGCGAGGCTCCGATATCTTGCAAGACAAGTCTCTTTTGGTTCACAAAGAACCGGTGGCAGTAGTTGGCGGAGAGGCTGCTGAATGGTCCGAAAATAAGATAAACGAAAGTAACACGGAGGGTAGGTGGAAGGGACGCCAGGTGAACAGAAGTTTCAGGTAGGAGAATGACTGGGGGCAGATGGTTCATGGGATGGAGGATGCTCCGTGTCCAGCGTGGCATTCACAGATTTTTGGTAACTCGCTCTGTCGAAGGATGGACCGTCGGCTTCCCGGAGGATGTTCCATTTCTTCCTTAATAATAGGAGCGGCTTCTTCTTATCCCTAATGCCATGCTGCGGTCTATCTTGTTTTGTACGTGACGTAGGTTCTAAGCGGGACGTTAAGGTGTAGAGAGTCTATCGTCTAGAACGTCCGGCTGAGAAGGTAGTCATGAAATAGTAAAAGTGAAAATGATATTATACTGTAAGTAGATTATCCTTTTTCTCCATTTTTTGTTCTGTTTCTTCTTCTCCATAATCGTGGAAGTGAACGCGTTCAACCACGTAGAAATCCTTTTCTGATAAAATCAGAGTTCAATGGTCTTCAAGATAAGCGCTGATAATATTTGATACAGTATTAAAATACCAAGGAAGTACTTATGTATACACGATTGTCGGAAAAACTGGTGGCAACGCGGCAGTAGTCGTTTCCCTTTTCTCGCGAGGCATTAATCGAGCCAGCAACAGTTGAAAATTCAATAAATGTATGTAGAAAAGCACGCGTACAACGATCGTGTTGGATAGTGGATTAGTGGACATTATCGTGGCGAACAGTATATCAGTCGGTAGCTTTTACTATGGTAAAATTAGTCATCCAAGCAGTTTGTCATTATACGTGACCGTGTGCTAATGCGCTGATTATAATGCAGTCGTCCCATATACTTCTTGCTCGTTGCTACCATACCATTCGTAGTCCTTATTTCTTTTTCTTTTTTTTACTTCCTATACCTTGGCGAGTGTGTAGCATAGAGGAAGAAAATCTGTGTTTATTTTCACCGTGTAGTTACCACAAGAGTTTTGAAAAGCATCATTGCATTGCGTAATTTAGACGTTGCAAGGACCATCGTTTCTCCTTCAATTACTCATGTTTTTTCTTTCAACATATGCAAGGATTGAAAAGGTAGAATTAATGCAAATTTTATAACATGATACGACTGAGTGATGGAGTGTACCTCTTCTCTTCCTCATTCTAACAAGCGTGTTTTGTAATTCTCGAATTCCAGCCTGTGTACGTAACGAAAGGCATAATTTCGTAATTCAGCCACACATAACCAGAGTTCGAGTTTATTTGCCTAGAACTATAACAACGTCGTAACGAAGGGGGGACGCGTTGGAGTGCTCCGTTTTGTAGGTATACGGGTCAAAATGTGTATATCGTGGATTTTGGCCACTTAGATTCTTGAAACCGTATAAACTTATATGGCAACTCAATCGCATGTATTAAATACGCGATCATCGGAAATTAACGGGGTCAGTGGTGTGCGTGTAAGTAGCACATGAACACTTATCAGAGGTTACGTCACGTACATCCCGGCTTATCCGAGTAATTAACTAATTGAACCTCATTGGGCCAGTGGGGTGAGAGAGGTGCCACATAGGAGAGGTCAACCCGCATGAGAAAAACTTTCTTTCGGCCGGCAACCACCTTTTGAGTGAAGGATCTTTCTAGTTTCTCTGAATTTTCCACGGAAAACTCAGAAGCAAGATGCTGAAGAAGAAGAAGTACATATTAATCGGTATACCTGCATCGCCCACTCGTGTAGTCGAGAGAAACGCGATACCTTGACGCCAGATTGTCGTACCTTTTTTCACGGAAAAAGGTTCCGTGATTTCAGCTGGTAAATTGAGATACAGACACGTTCGTGAGGAATTTTTTACCTAGAACTTGCCCCTGACTATACACAATCTCGCCTATCTTTTCATCGTAGCTCTCAATATTTTTTTTAGCGTTTCACTAGTCGCTACAGTTGCCGTATAATAAGCTAGGTCTAGAAATCGAACCGTGTCGAATGTGTTGGAATTATGCATTCAAGGTTTCGTTGTTTTCGTGTAAAATTAAATCGATTCTGTTTTGCGTTGCGCAACGAAATCGTCGAAAACGTTTCTTTCCGTACATCGCTATGCTTTTTTCAGTTTGTGAATAGTACCACGATGACACAATTCTTGTGCTACATATTTACATAAGAACCTTATCTGTCCGCTCGTTAAACGCGCTCTTGGGTACGTTATGGCTCAGCGGTAAAATTAGCGAGTGATTAATCGTTGATTACATATTTCGTCTTTGCCAAACGGAAATGCATATTATAACAAACGTTGAAGAGACGTACTGTTTGAGCTTTATATTAGATAATAAATCTTATGAAATTTACTCGTTATTATTCTGCAATGAATCTCCCCTTAAATTCTCCTTTACTCATGGAGTTTTTCGTTTAATTCTCCTTACTCGTAATAACGTAATCACTGTGACCAATAGAGAAGAGAGAGAGAGAGGAGAGACAATAGAGAAGAGAGTGAATCATTAGGAGTAAATTCCGAAGAAACGCGGTTATTTTAAACGTCCACGTTGACGGATGTCGATGATTTCGCTTTTATTTCCGAACAGAAGCGTTAGCATAGCTTGAGACAAGATTTCGGCGTTCCCAATTCGTATTTAGGCCATGCGGCGGTGGGTCTGTGTTCGTAATTCTTCGACTTGAGATCTAGAAGTAGCGGCCTTTTCAATCCTTCCCTGTTTTATTTATCGTCGAATACCTTCGTCTATGTTCGTAGTATTCAGTCGTATAATTGTAGCCATGGAATTTGAACAGCTGTGGTTTGAATTTTTGCAGATACACCGGCTGCTTTCCATCTCCAATCAGGGACCGCGATTTGTATCGTATGATTGTTTCAATTACCAACTAATTTTTTGTTATATATGAAATATCAATGGTGATATGAATCAGAGGATTGTTAGGGGTTTTAGAGCAAGTCGCCAAAGGGCGGCACATAAGAAGCTGTATTTATTATCATTTCTAAACAGATTCGTTGAAACTGTAAAAGGGAGATGAACCCGAGGTCCATTAACATCCTCTATCCAGCTGTTGTCCTGGAATCTTAATAGGTTAGACCCGTTGAAAGCTTAGCCTGGTCGGAGGATTTACGGACATTGGTTTATTTGCAAGCACTAGAAGGAGAAGGTAAATGGTAAACTAGATCAAGATCGTTCAAATAAACCGCGAATATTGTAACAACGTTTACCGATGACGTCGTTGCAAAAGCGTGTAAGGAGCACCTATATTGTAAAATTTCGACGATACGTCCCTTTTATATTTTTCCTCCATCATTTTCCTTTTATTCTTCAAAAAATGAAAACTTATCTAATTGAACGCTTCTTTCTTGTATTTTAAGTATGATCAATCGACGTATCATTGAATCGCGTGAAGCAAGATGAATCGTTTTTGAACTGTGAAGTAATTATGGAAATGTTGAAATTCCCATCCGAATGTAATGGTAAGAATCTCTGATACACGATTTTGAAAACTATACACCAGCACGGAACGCCCACGATAATTTTGATTTCTAGTAATCCAACTCCATTAATAAACCGCCCACCAGACACCATCGGGTTTAGGGCTCGGAACTTATCTCGACCGTTTCGGGTATTTTTAGTCGCCATACTTTCGTTCATGCGTGCCGTTTCAACCATCGACGTGTGCTTTACGCGTGTTGCACATATGTGAATAGCTCTCTCTCACACCCTCTTACTTTTTCACTGTCTCTTTCGTTCTAGGCTAGACCACGATACACATGTGTACTTGAGCGAACATAATCTCTTATAAATAGGGATTAGCTAATGGTATGCGAAACATTGATGCAGGTTTTATTTTGGTTTTCCGGCCACAGCAACGATAGATACGGTTCTTCCCATCTGTGTATCCTATTTAGTCTCTCTGATTTATTCCTCCAACGGACGTATAGCAACGCAACAATAGTCGAACATGATAGTGGAAATGTGTCTAATCCAATGACGTTGACTGACAGGTTTTTTTGAAGAACAATTGCCTGATCTTAATATTGCTAGAAGGCCGCAAACACGCGCATTGATTCAAATGATCCTGGACTGGTTTTACGCGGGAACAGGGTTATTGCTCGAGCGAAAGTTGTACAAATATTTTTCCCTGTTGATTTATGTGCTCGACCGCGATAGTTTGTAACGTAAATGAGTCACTGGTCCATGTGTAATGTAACTTGAAGAAGGATGATTTGCAGTACGAAATCGATTTTGGATCTAGTGCGTTTTTTTTATGCAAGGCAGATTGCGCTTTGCAGTGATGTACGCGATCCTCGTGGTTTGGAGGTTACGGATAGTGATTTTGGTACCGTTATTCTGAACCAAAGATGAAACTTTTATCATCTATGTAGTCAAATGCACTCATTGTTCATTGTGTATGGTGAATACCCTCTTTAATTGGAAAAAAAGAAAGTAGTGGACGATGCGCTATTCGAAAGTAGTAGATCAAGTTCGGTTGGAGACTTCTACGGATAAATGGACGGTCGAGACTTTGCAATTGATCGTAAGAAATTATGTACAAGTGCTGAAGGCGAAACAAAGGTTAAATCACTTGTTTGTGATATCCAAGTTTACATTCCATCTTCGGTTTCCATCTGCTTCCATTCAACGTCTCTGAATGATATCGGATTTTTTATGCAACTTGAACCCTGATATGTGTCTAGTTAATCATTGCTAAATTGGCGTACCATAGTTGTGTCTTCAAGTTAGTTAAAAATGTCTACGGCATTAATGATGTAAATTTTCTAGCATTGAAATTTTAAAATTCATTGTTCAAATTACAAATTCAAATTTTGAAATTCAAATTAAAAAATTGTAATTTATATATTCAAATTTAAGTATTCAAATACTGTTTCATATTTCAAATTGCAGTAACTGAATAATGAAATGTTGGGACCTTTGTTGTATACTGAAATTGTTAATTGTTAATTACGTGCTAAAAGTAGTATGTCAAAATAGTATTAGCATAACAGAAAACACGATCTCCGACGTACTAATGGTAGTTGGAACTTCGTAAATTATACTAACGATCAGTGTTATCGGTGCGCGGCGTTACGTGAAATCTTTACGCTCAATAATCATCGAGATCAAGAATTCGATTACACAATCGTGCGTTCCTGACGCACAAGCCAAAAGTTATTGTGTTTTATCACAGGAACTGTGATGGAGCTTTCCATATTTCCGTAAATTATATCTCTTTGTAGGCTTCGGTTTATTTGCATAAAAAAATTTCAACTATAGTATACAAAATGGATGTTGACAAATTCATTCTCCGACCAGTACAAAAGCTTCGTTGCTCTCAGACATTCGTTCCAATACCTTGAGACTGATCTATTTCCTTTTCTATGCAAGCGAACAGTCGGAGAATGGGTTACTCGATCGACATTGTGAGGGAGCAAAAGGCCTCACATTTATTATAATCGTTCACGAGGAACGTGTTCTTCTCGACCCCACAGGTTACTTCTTTTTTTCCTGTTGCGTAAACGAAAGAATGGGTCATTGGACGCTATAACCCGATTCAGAGCACGCGTAAGAAAAAAGTAAAAAACAACCCGGAAAAGAAGAAAAAGGAGTAAGAGGCACACGAAGGGTCTCGTTTCCAGCACACGATTTTCACCGCGAGAGAAAGGAATGTCAGTCACTGGTTAAGTCGTCGGACTACTAATGATACGTCTCTCTGTCTCTTCCTTCTCTATTTCCGTCCTGTTTCTTCTTCGACCAGAATTCAAATGTCGTGTTCTCATTTTAATTACGAGAAGTTTCTAAGCCTTTCCGAAGATTGATACCGAATTCCTGCTCTTCTCCTTTCTCGAATTATACGCTTGCGCTCTTCTTGCCCGTTTGTTGAATCTGTGATTCAACTGGCGTGTTTCTTTGAATGCAATGGATTCATTGAAGGCTTAACTAAGAGACGCGTTATAGTTATCGTGGAGAGGCCACTGTCGTAGAACCATCCATGAGAAGTCGCGTTCGAGGAACGATGCGCCTCTCTCCTCGTCTTCTCCAACGTCTCTCAACGATAAGACCATGGCGTTATTACGAAGATATCGTTTAAGTAGTTCGTATAATTAGCGATATGAGTATTATATACGTCGAGAATAAAAAAATAATAAAGGAAGACGATGATGAGTATATTTACAACGTTGACACGGATATTCTATCGTTTTTGATAGCTACTGGATAAAGAAAAGGGGAACTGGGAAAGGGAATGTAATTACTCATTCTTCCTGGCAACGTTAAATGAATATCATAGTATGTGGACGACCATTACCGAGAATTCCGAAGATCGATGAAGGGAACACAATTACAATTAATTGGAGTGTCTTCTTCGGACCTTTCCCGTCCTAACTATTTTGTCTCTTGTGTTCCACGTAGATGAAAATAAATGGTTCAATTAAATGGGGTTAATGCATGAAATTATCTGTGAATACTGTGTTATCATCGCTGTCACACGAGCTCGTGTGTTGGCGTCTAATGCATTTAAATCGTTTCGCTTTTTCCTTACCATAAGTTTCAAATGCGAATGTTTGTATGTGTCAAAGAATATTCTTGCATCCATTTGTAAGTTTGTTTTTATATTCCGGAAATTTTTTTTTCAATTTATCTCTGAAACGATTTAAAGCTTGATCTACTTCTGCAACGCTATTTTCGGCGAAGATAAATTAATTGGAACAGTTTTGGTCTACTTGTACTCCAGGCACTTGAACGAGTACTTGGACAAGACAAGAGGTCCGAAAGCGTCGTACAACATGAAACTAACTATAATGTTTCCTAACCATAAAGCAGTGCCATGCATGAGACAACCTTACGCGTCCTTGACATTAACGTAACACTGAAGTGGTATTATTCATGTCTTAATAATTCCTTGCGTAAAAATTCGCATACATATTAACAAGTACCACTCCGAGTTGAATTAAACTGCTAGCTACTTAAGAATAAAATGTTTTTTCTTTTGCGTTATTTTTGTTATATTTTTAATATTTTTAGTGATCTTTCACCACAGATTACTTTGGTTAGTCATGCTACGAATTCCGTGTTTCGCTCACCATAAAGCACAGAATCATTTCCTTTAGAAACTCAAACGTTCTGCGAAAACTTTCATACTTATGCCGGTCGCGTAAAGGTTCATTATCTCATCGAAGAAATTAAAAAGTCATGCTCGAAACGTTAAATATAGTTGGCAGGCGGCTCTTAAGGCCACTGGTCTTAATTAAGTCGGATTGGAGTGTAGGGAATGCCGCGTATATACTTCTCTTTCTACGTAAAAAGTTTTCCTAGATCCTGTCGGTGACCAGTAAGAGGCCTCGCATATATCAAGTCGGAATGTGCAATGTTTGTCAGCTTTATTCTATTTGTTATTTGGTCATTGTGCCTTACTTGAAACGCGTGCACTTTGAGGTATAAATTATCCATCAAGTTTATTTTGCATTGCACATATTTATACATGAAATTTTGCAGTGGCTATGATCTCATCATGTACGAAACGCAGATGCATATTAATAGCACCGGTCAAAGAAACCAGCGCATCGTCCATTGTTTTTAAGCTAAAGCAACATTTACGTTGCGCTGTTATAGCTTTTTCGCGTTACTTCTTTTAATATACTCGACAATCAGCGAGACCTTGGGTTAGTTAGCATAAAATGTTACACTTTTTTCTACGATGACAATGTCGGTGGCCTCGATTAAGCACACTTGTTGAAGGCTGTCTCTTAGGAAGTTTCAAGCTTTTTAAGTCGCTTCCTCATAATTTCCCTTTCAAATCGCGAAGCACATTAATCTCTTAAGTGAAAACACCTTTATGCGTCATATGCAAATAGCTTCATTTTTGTAAAATTATTTGCTTTAACTCATTACTTTACGAGCTTTTCATTGCCACACATGATACCATTAGCGATTCATTACGTTTATTACTACCTATTACCTATTGTGTCAGGGAAAATTAATTGTTGTATAAGAAGGGTTATCTTGAAAATAAAATGCAGTACTTATACAATACTTGCGTTCGGTAAGTATAATATGCACTAGGATGGAAGTTTTAATTAAGGGGAAAGCTTCTTGAATGAATAGGGGAGATCGAGGCTGGTTGTCGTCATCAGAAACAGGTTGTCACAAGTACATTCCGCTTATTTATCGCTATCTGGTAGATATAAATTAAGCCACTAATACGACATGTCATTTTAAGTCATTGTTGCAGTATAAGATCATTGTTAAAATATTCGTATAACTTTATAAATTGTTTTTGTTATTTTCGAATTGGTGAATAATTTTGAATCGATCTAGTTTTAATTATTATTTGAAGTCATAGTTTTGACCCTTAATTTTGTTCTTTTTATTATTAAGTAGGGGTATCAGTTAGTGTTTTTCAATATTGAAAGTTAACCTACTTCGGTAATTGTTCTTTGTATAAATCTTATATTAGCAAGTGAATCAGCGATAAGATGGTCAATATGCTATATCCCAATATTATACTAACTGTAAGATTCCACGTATGGCGCTGTGGAGAGGGTAGTATAGGAACAGTAAGGATGTTCGTTTCGTCCTGGGCCTGCTGGTGATTTCGTCAGTATCAGTAAGGCTACCTAGCAAGCGTTGCCTTAGACGTTGAGATATTCGAAATCAGGTTAAATGCGATATATATGAACGAAATAGCTGGAATGAATACTTTCGGGAAACTCCTACGTCGTCTTATGTCTCTCTGGTGGTGTAGGTGTTCCTATTATTTAATAGCGTCTATCAAAAGCACCTACTTTTTGTACTCATTTAACGCAATCTATTGTGTTTAAAGGAACTCGAGGTTCGATGCTTCGAAAGTACAAAACACGCGTGTTAAATGTAGTGGGCCAATGGTGAGAATACGGAGTATAATTTGGGGTTGCATCTAATCGAGAGTTGAATAGGTCAACTGCTGGAAACGTACGCGCAATTGCTGCCGCAGTACCCTTTCATCTCGCCGTCTTCTCTCTTCTGTACTCCCGGCAGGCTTTCTCGATTACTACGCTGGCAGGGCCTGTGCAGGCTTTGAAATCACGAAGCAGTGCTGGCTGCTTTGACGCTAGAACCGTTATTAGGCGAGACGATGAGACGGTTTTCTTGCTCGTCGGGTCGAGAGAGAGTAGTCTGGCTCTCGACCCTCTGCACTCTTCCATTCTCGGTGACGTCTAACAAATCGAACGCGAGGACATGAGATCGTTTGTACGATAAACTTGTGTAGTTTCGAATATCCTCCATTTTTCCCTTCCTGATTCATTCCTTTTACAGTTTCATCGATACGATAATTGTATTGTCCCATTTCGTCGAGATGGGATTTTTAAATGAATTATTCTACAGGAACAATGAAACGGAGATTAATTTTGAATATTAGTTGAACAATGTTGGTTTGGTGTAATTAATCATGTTTCAGAAGGGGAGATTGTTTGAACGTTGTTAAGACTACGTACTCACTAGCTGTCATGATTTTGCAGCTCACTTAATCATCCACTTTGGAGATAGTGATTGTTTCTCACGGAAGTAGTCTTAACTAGCGTCTTCGTAAGTAGAATAGAGACATGTATTTTCGAAGCGGTTATACAAAAGAGATACGCGTTTTATGTGGGTGCCTATGTAATCATTAAAAAGTTCCATCGAAAATAGGGGAATTATGTGTTGCATTATCCTTTGATAATTGAGGAAGGTTAGGTAGGGTCAAGTATGCTCGTCTCTCACTAAGCTTCGAAATAATGAGGGACGTTAGAGGCGGTCGTTTATTCAGTCTTATTTTACGACCTGTAATGTTCGAAATTGATATTACAGGCTCCTTTGCATAATTCGCTTTCCTTTTCTTTATAGAAACCGCGAGAAGTATATAAGTTAAATACATAGTGTTTTTCGAGTCTATACCATCTGCCTGTAACAAGTTAATTAATAAGAACGATTACGCGCTGCCTCGATCTTGTCCGCAACTCCTTTTTGCATGATTATTATTACAAAATGCGCAAAACGTACATGTTGAAGTTCGAAAAGGGAGTGCAACTGAGGGTTTCGTAATTCAATCGACCGTGATAAAAAGTCTGTAGCACGGTCGAACGTGGCGGCATGAGAACACGGTATAAAACCGGACGGATTGGTGAACACACGAGGCAAAAGGCAGAGAGAACGCTAAGCGGGATTTCGGGCAAAAAGAAGCGTAAGACTCATGAAGTACAGTGTCTCACAGATGGTGGATACGTAACGTCATCCTATAAACTTGACGAGCAGTCGTTTTGACGAGGGAATGTTCTTTTCACCCGCGGACTGCGGGAATCGAAATTACTCGCTGACGAAAATTTACAGTTTCCGCTTAAACCACCGTTGAACGTCATCGCTACCACCATGGTCGGCGGTAGCAGCGTTGTAGCATCATTTGCTACCCCATCTCTGTAGAATGTAGGTCGATTGTATTGTCGTAAACTACTAATATGAAACGGTTGGCTTCACTTCCGCTCTATCGTACCGGTGTCCTGGTTAGTATGTAGATACCTTGGATTCGACGTAACGATCGCGATAAAAATGTCATCATTAAACCGTCGAGCGTTACAATTGAATGTTGCCTTCTCTACGCCGTGATGGATGTACAAAGTACTCGATTGCGTGAAGATTTTTCTAAAATTAGAGACAGCCTATTGTCCTGCATACTGTGATTGCTAAGCATTTGCCTGGATTATCAGATTTACTGACGAGCTTAAGTGTGAACATCCTCGTTTCGATGTTAAGCGTGAACATCCTCATTCACTTGCAACAGTCGAACAAGTGGGTCAAGTATACTCGAACATACATACGACGTCATTTGATGGTAAAACCTCGTTGCGGCAACAGTCAAACGCCAGTCTCATGTAAATTGTTTTTCGAAAAAGTCCTATTTTCGAAGCGCGTTTGCAAGGGATGATGATTTCATCCTCTGCGCGAAGGTTCCTACGCTTTTCAGAGGCAATGTTTATTGGTGTCGTGTTACGATTTTGCTACGCTTCGAAGACGAATCTATTTTCGAAGGACACTCGTAATCATCGATCAAATGGGAGCATTGGAACCCCTCGCAGACGATGATGTCACTGGAGCTCAGCAGTGTATGTGTATACGAGTTGGAGCTCGTATATACATTTGGAACAGAGAGGGGACAAGTAATAATGAGCATTGAGATGATGATGTCACTGAGCATGAACGATGTGCCCTAAAATTACGAACCCGTCTCGGTTCACTACCACACGGAAAGGCTAATTTTAATTAGTGTCCTTGGTTAATTAGATAGAGCAAAAACATACAAGTATCGTCACGTGCTATCGCGTTACGTAAGTGAAAGTTTCTCTATCTCTAGATGATTATGATATCTATGAAATCGAGAGAAATATCTTTTTAATAGCATGCCTTGCGGTCGTTACGGAGCAAGAGTTCAATCGAAATCCTTGCAAAGAAACGTTCTCCTGATAGGCTATTAATTATGTTAGTTGAAAAATGAGCTCACGCTATAAGAATTTGAGAAAAACCTGTGTCCATAGCCTTCATTCATGTGCACACCAGTAATTGGATCCATTCCTATGGAACACGTAAGCTTATACAGCGTTTGGAATACCTTTACACCTGTTGTGATCTTTTGCAGACCTTAATAGACCTCTCTTTCTCTAAAGGGAAAATTTCATCTAACTTGTAGATAATCAATACCGGAGAGTCAATATTTCGTGAGTAGTATTAATCTCCGAAACGAAGGAAGTATTGTAAGGGAACAGTGGCTATCTCTGGTCGCGAGCTGATCGGTCACTCGTAACTCGTTGCCACTAACGAATCAATATCGTTATAAACACAGGCATTATCCGAGGAGACAAGAGCAGTCAACCGTTCAATGCCCCGTAAAGTGTACGTTGTGGTTTAATTAATACGTAACTACCAGCAAATATACGTTTGCATCTCGTTTCGAACTGTTATCACCCACGAGTGCGCTACGTTCTAGTCATTTTTGCACGGCCTGCCGATAATATTCTATAATTAATCAATTCTTTTTTACTCCGTGCAGTGGACAATTTAGATCAGTGCATGTTTCCGCGTGATTCCAACATAATTGGGTCAGATAGATATTTTAAATATTTATAGATCTTCTTAATTGTTATTGATACTCGATTTTCGAACACTGGTTATATAATTTGACGAGTTTCCAGAAAAACAAGTACACTATGTACAAACGTCCGAATTAGAGAGTCAGGAATGGAATCTGATTTAAAATTTATGTATATTAAATTTATATCATCATATAAATCAAACTCAATATAAATTGCTAAAGAGTAATATTTATGATTTCTGTAACTTTTAGCATGAAATCTGAAATGGTTAAATTGATGGGTTACATAAATCTAATGTTAATTCTTTGAGTACTTATGTGCTCGTAGAAAGAAGTTCCTTATGAGTTATTGATTATTTTTCGTGTCACAATTTATATGTGAATTTATTTGTTCTATTTACGTTTATAAATAGATAATATTACCGGTCTAAACAAGATCAGCACACATTTTAATAAATACATTCACTTGTATCTTGTGCAACCGTCATATGTGACATAATGGCCGTCTGATATTTTTGCTCCGTCCCGGAAAGCTTAATGACGTTATAAATTCTATCTACTTCTTTATGTTTTTCTACGTAGAAAAATTAACATATTTTTAGTAAGGTAATAGGGAAGCATGCTTTTAATTGTAACTCTGTGCATCTAGATTATACCATAGATTACAAGCTGTTGGGTTCGCAGAAGTGCATCAACTGTGCTTAACCGCAGCGGCGAGGGTGGAACAACTGTTTAGCCTGAAAACCCCTGGGTTAGATAGATAAGTGAATACGTTGTGACTCATCCATTGTTACAGACAAGTTTTTAGGTCATTTTTTCGTACGTTTCTTGACGAACGATGCTAACAAAGTTGCCCGTTTTTCACCGGCGCTAAGTGATTAAGAAGCCGTATAAAGCATACTGTCTATGCGAACACAACTTCCAGTACCATTTGCGACAATACACTTTTTTCAAAATTAGATAAGTATGATGTACAGTGGTTACAAAAAGTATTTACTCTCTGCTGTATTTATTTTAGCATTTAGAATAGAAAAACGTCTCGAAAATTCTTTTGCTGAAATGTCTGCAAATGGCGAAGGAGTCATAACCTGGTTAGTGAGTGTAGTTAATGCGGTTTCATAATATTTTTGTATTTCTATACTTCCTGAATGTTTTGGAAACATTATTTATATTTCCTGAATGTTTTGGAAACCACTAATTGATATTGAATCCGAAAATAATACTACATATCTATTCCCGACTTTTTAATACTTTATCTATTTTTTCCATCATTGCATAACTTTCTTAGTCGATGGTATTAAAACAGCTATCAATTCATGATGCTTCTCTAATGAATCAGCGAGAAATTATAACATCGAGCAACGAAGGTTACACGACCGCAATGTCAACCCGTCTGTCAAACTGTCGACGAGTAGAACGCGTTACTTTTCGAGATCCTCTGGGTGTGACGATAAAAACCGGATATCGAGGTATCGTCTGGCACGGCCTTAAATTGGACAGCGTTCTCATCGGTATCTGCAGTAAGCCGTGCCAAAACGATGTCTCAAGCAAATCGCCTAAACCCGATGAAACGGGTATGCAAACAGTATCGCGCATGCTTTACATTGAAACCGGCTTAAACATCTCGATCTAAAGCTAAAGTAACCAGTAGAATAGTAACTGTGGTGATCTCGGTCGTATTTCAGAAAAGAGTAACCTGTTCGTGATTCTTGGCTCACAGTGTGAGATTTACACGATGAGAATGTTATAAATCCTTTATTTTGAAGGTCGTCGGATTCTAGGCAGGGCCACAGACCTTTAAGAGTGGTAAGATGGTTCGTCATCATTGGATTTTTCCTCGGACACGTAGACAGCGCGTTCTCTGTCCTGGCATACCACAAAGGTCAAGGTTGTCAAGTTCAAGGCCGCTTTGACGATAAAAAAGACGAGCTCTCTTTATCACCGTTGTTGAAACATGCTACTTAAAAGAAGAAAAAAAAAAGGAGCAAAGAGGGTCTTTATCTTAGTTCTTGTACCATAGTATAGATCCATTTGTTTGTTGCTAGTTCAAGGACCAATATAAGTCTGAACACAGCTCTTTTGCATTCATGTGTTCGTTCACCTCGTGGCAACGCTGCGTCCTAGCATGGTTGCCATGGTTGCCAAGCCCATCAAGGTCCAGGGCTCTGCAGCACCCGCACATGGTGCTACGAAGCCGAAGAAAAAAGTTCCAACCACGTCTCGCCATAAAGCTGACTGCATTGGCCAGATTTTTCTCCGCGGCTTCACGCGTCAGAATGGACAGGAACGGACGACACTGAGAGAACTCGAGGTTCTTATCGGGGACCCAGGTGGCACGGTCATGGCAATCGTAGGACATTTTTTATTCCTGATCTGGAGAAAAGTCGATAAGACCATAGCGATCTTGGTGCTACAGACGGACCTCGGTTCTACGATGGCATTAAAAAACTTTCGGTAGGCCCTTATGAGCTTTAATCGTGTGTAAGGAGAGCCAGATGGTTTATTGTAAATATGTAGTTCTAGTTTCAATGAATTCTCTCCGATTTTGTTTCATTTATGAGCTTTCTTTATAAATATCTCACAAAACTCATGACTACTTGCAACATGTTTTGTTTCTTACGGCAGATTAAACGAATGAAAGGAGACAGACCAGAGAAAATAATGAATGAAAACAATCTTTAGATGAAGAATCACGATCGCCCACACAACTTGCAGTAGTATAATACATCGTTATCGACTTACGTCCTTGACAGATATGTGGACTGAGGAACGAGCTTGTATCTTCGGTGATTATCATCAGCTCTTCGTTTCACTTTCATTGGATCCTCGACAGTTATTAATTTAACCGGGTAGATGGAACACGTACCCTCTCTTTTCTCTGAGCCATTTTCTGTCTGACCATCTATAAATACTGTTGAACGCTGGCTTCGCTTACACTCGGCGAAAATCGTCCATGGTTTCCCCTATCCTCTATCCGCGTCGTGTTTCCAACTTAAACGCATCGCCGCGTATAATTTCGCGTAATTGCGTGCATAGACGCGTTCATTATTCCAATAGCGGAAGTTGGCCGGGCTCGTCAAATATCGGGGACACGTTTTCCTCGGTCAGTTAGGTTAATATTTCCACTTTCCACGCTTTCCAGACCCATCATTCGAACTGTCTAACTGTCGAGTTCACGGTTATGGTGTCGTCGAACTCTCGCAGCGCCATGGGAGGTTCACCAGAGGGTTTTTGTTAACGAGGGTTAGCTAGAAAACGTGAAGGTATAGGGTTATCCAAAATAGATTATAGGAATACCTACCATCACTTTTTTTTTTCCCTTTCTGTTTTACCCGTTTCTAATCTGTTTTTTATTTCTATTATCTTCGTTCGTTCTCGTTTCAATTTTTATTTTTTTCACCTCTTTTTTACTAACAAACATGGCGTTTGACAGATATTCTCATTCAACATCCTAAAGGTACTTTTGGATAACCCTGTACGAGAAAAGAGGGTAGAGGGGAGCATCCTTGTGGAATCCATCGGTCTAGCTAGCTTTGATTAGAGAGGTCTAAGTTGGTTGGCTAGGTCGACGACGATGATGATGATGATGATGATGATGTGCATTCCTCGAGGCGACACGTAGGGAGGGGTAGCATTGAGAAAGAAATATTACGGTGTCGAAACTCACGGTCGTGGGACATTTCATCGGTGATTCAGATGGAGCGATTGATAAAACCAAGATCATCAGATAAAAACATGGCGGCTAGTAGTGGTTGCATCATAGCTTTCCCTTCTGAACGAGTTCAGTAGCATTTCACGGTTATATGTGAATCATTTAACATTGAAAGCGATTTTATGAATGGGTTTCGATCGTCGTATCAATATAAAACTTTGTTTACGAGTGTACATAGTGAATTGAACATTATCATGGCGCGATGTTACTTTTCGTTCGCCATTGTTCTTGGTTATCGACGATATTCGTATTGCGTTCATAGTATTACGACACAGGAGTGATTCATGCGTCTATCGGAACGTCAATCGATGAGAGACAATAAGGCCAAGAGGTCACGTGCTCTCGTTGCTGTTGAATGGAATCGTTCGGGAAGTTTTCTGTACGATAACCGCATCTCTTATGCTTCTTTGATTATAACGATTCTGGTGATTCTTATCGCGACCCAGTTCTTAAATTCTACCCGAAAAAATGCGGCTATAACGGTTCCTTCATCGAGCAAGCCTAACGCGGAAACGCACACTTTCACGTAAGCTCGAAATTTTAAACCAGATGTTTTGCTTTTTTGTTGCTTGTTGCCGACACCTCCACGGAGAAAACGTGTCTCATTCATGAACCGGTTGAGTAAGAGGATTCCACGGCTGGCACTTAATCAGACTGTCTCTTAACATGTGATTTGACGCACATCACGCTTCGTGCTTGCCTCTCTGCCTCTGTTCTCTTCTCCAAGTCCGCCGCGGCAACAACTCGCCACTGTGTGCCCTTATTGCCACTCTTGCTAATTAAGTATAAATTGCTTCTTGCGGCTGCGTTAAGGAGAGAAGAGTTTGCCGCCATCGTTAAATCCGCGTACACAGAGTATTCGTCTCTGCCATCTGCCATCATCCACGTTCGCCGGCTTTTCTGTGGAGCACGCGTGGGTTTCACTTTTTCATAGAACGAACACGAACGAGCGGACGCAGACTTTTCTCGTATCCCTGATTCACTTTCGAGTGGATGAATTGAAGAAATAGATTTAGAGACTGTGGGTGGTCGAAAGCTACCAGCACCGTTCTACAACCTTAATCTAGGTATTAAGAATCTGAGTTAGGAGTCGATGAGGGTAGTCACAGATGCATGACAGAAGAAAGAAGAGAGAGGGACGAAAGTCGAGACCATTATGCATTCACTGCATTTATTAACCAATCCTTTCTGTCAGTACGATTCTGCGCTGTAACATCAACGATGACTTTCACAAAGGCGCACACTGTTTCGAAAGCATTTCGTAAGATGCGGAGGAGCTTCACCGCGAGGCTATATTCATTTGTAAGAGAACACGTACCACACTGGTACGTCCTTCCATGGCAGGATTTATTATCAAGGACAAGTGGTTCGCGAATTGCGAATAATTCATAAAAGCTAACAAGTAAATGGCGCTAAATTGCACTAGCGTGGTGGAGGACTGAGGTCGAGTGATCTTCATCGTTCATTCGTAACGTCCCTTGGCGGTGCGCGTTTTAATTTAACTTCATTGTTGACCACTTTAAAATTCAAATGTTGTTGAATTTAACCAAATTATTGAAGAACCTCGAGGCCTCGTAATATACCATTAACAATACCAACTGAACGGATTACATGTGGACAAATATACAGTAATAGGATGTAATAAATATTTAAACAATTTTTTTAGTTCTTCTAGTATCTATTTAACACTAGAACTACCGACAGCTAAAATATACCTATCTTTTACCAAAGAAATAACAATGGTAGACATTTGGAAAACCCATGTAATTGAAATACAATAAAGCACGAAATATCCTAAAAATGCACCGATGCAAATTTATATCATTTTTATGATAAATTTATAACCAGTCATTTTGACTGTCTTGGTAGATCTAATGTTAAATAAATGAAGCTTACTATCAAGAAAGGTGGTTCTACTACTCAACATCTCTTTCATTTTTCGATTAAGTTATAGCTTCCCGATCGAATCATTTAACAGTAGTGGATCATTTAATATAATACAACATCTCTCTGCGTACCTTTATGCGTATGCAAAATAAATACGTCGAGGATACGGTTCCCTCTGTGTCCTCCGTCTGGCGAGCATCTCGTGGCCCCATCTTGAAGTGTATCTTTCCGCGAAATTTATGGCCGAATAAAAAGTGCACCGTGCACCTTAAACAAACACGTGGCTACAGACGGTTCGTTGTAACTTGGTTGAGGAAATGTGCCACGGTGCCAAAAAACGTGGAGGAGAGGTCGAGATATCAGGGAGAGCTTTCGTCTCGTCGCGTCGTTGTTTACCTTGATTATCGTGGATCCGGGAAATTTCAGGTATGTGTAAGATGTTTACACGGCCGGGCTTGCCTGCGTGATAACACACCTTTGCATACAGTGCATCGTAAGCAACAAATGGAAGATTATATGCGCCGTGAAATTTTATATGCGTACAGGAAGATGAATTGCGGTGGCTTAGGTTTGAATTTCGCGAAAGCAAACCACGTTGTAGAGCTTCTTCGTTGATTTTCCTTTCGCTGGTTACGTTTGTTAACCATCTTCGATAACTTGTTATGTAATAGTTTGCACAGAGTATCTCGGATTGAAATTTATCTGGTCCCGATGATCAATTGTGGGTTTTTGTCGTGGACATCTGAGGTGAAACTGGTGAATCATTAGGTCGGACGTTTGTAGCGATCTTCGTGAGATGAGATCGGAATCGTGACTAAATGTTCCACGGAAAGTACGAAGGGTTTCCAGGAACAGGAAACGCATTTAAGATCTACCCTCCAGGGAATTGCAGGTTTTAAAGCAAGTAACTTAATAACTTTATTAAGGTAATAGACTGTACGTATGATGTTTGTAATACGATATCATTAGCTGTTTGACATTGAGGCACCAATAATCGCCAATAACCGGAGAGTACCAGAGATTCTCGTGGGAATCGAGAGTCAAGAATGCCACTTTGGAACTTTCGTACACTCCTCGTAGAAGACACAACAGTTATGCAATCGAGCGAAACGGTGACTCGTGTGGCTGCTGGTATTCGTGTCATAGAGTTGTAAGCCAACCTCTGGTCACATGTCACGAATGGAAGAAGAGGTCCCTTGTTTCCTCGAGATGCTCAACAACTATCGATACAGCTTCTGCAACCTTTCGAAAGAATTTTTGCACACATCAAATATTACATCTCTGTCAGGATGGGCAGCAGAAGTTATGTGACCCACTTTTCAAAGAATCGTCCAATAGTAAGCCGAACTTTCAACGGTATTTCTGGCTTGCGTGATTCATGCACAGGAATACACGTATCGTGTACGCAACCCAGTAAAATTTTAAATACCTGAACCGACACAGTTCGGTAATTAGGTGACATCCTACTGGAGAACATAGGTTTCGTTGAACATAAGCTGTGGTTAATAACAGCCAGCATGTTTGAAGATCGGTGTTTCATTGAAGTAATTGTGGTAACAAGTCTTTGTATGTGCAGGCTTGATTATATGGACATGTTCTATGAGATTAGAGCGGTGAATTATTTCTTCGTTCAATGTACGATATATATATTACGGGTTCAATGTGTGGAATAATTGAGGAATGAGTCATGAATATTCTCTATTCCTGTAAGTACTTAAACCATTAATTTTACTTCAACAACCATTAGAAAATTTTCATCATGGATTCCTAATATCAAGTTAATGATAGAAATGGCATTATATAATGAAATAAGCTAATTGCTCGAGATCGTTTTCTATTTAAACTTCAACTAATGAGATCAAGGGTTCCAATCAACTCCATTTCCAATCAGAAATCCTTTGATGAATTAAGAATCTCTGCGTGCACTGTTTGTATACTCGGCTTGGCAACTTCACCGAAGATCCTTTCTTCCTTGACTCTTCCTCACTAACATTTTCACCTCTATCTTTTACTTCCTGATGCACCGACTGGGGCGGTAACGTCAGCCGCTTGTATGTGCAACGATCCAAAGATTTCCTCGGTCGGTGTGTCGTTAAAAAGCCAGAGTGCGACAGGGCCGACCAGTCGACACCAGAAAATTACTATGATTACACGCAGGCGAGCTTGCGAGTTCTTACTAACCGCGCGGATGCTTAATCGAGCAATCGATACATTACCCTCCCTCAACTGTGTTCATTATGAACACGAGAAAAATAGCGGATCGATTAAAAGGTGCCACGATGATCCCCTTTGGATCGTGAAGATCGAATTTTCCTTCAGTTGTTACTGGCGGTAAAGTTAACCGTACTCTAGTGGTTACAGGAACCATCGATTACACGAAGTGTGTATTACGGGGCAAATAAGTTAACTATCGAGGCGATTAAAACAAGACGGCGAGGAATTATTTCAGCGGTTATCGCGGTACATTATTTTCTCGGCTAACTGCTGCGGGGATTTCTGCTACACGGAAAGCGTGGCACTTGTAAGCCTGTTTGAAACTAAACTGTTACTATCTGGTTAGATCTCGTTTCCCAGGAATCTTTATGCTCGAGCCAACTAACTTAAAGCAACATTAACCATAAATGAAATGAATTCTTTCTACCGTTTCTGAACATTTATAGAACATTTATCTAATTTATTGGATGGTATACTAATTTCAAATTAAGATACTGAAGAATTTCAAGTTAAAAACTACTCTACCGTAAAAATTCCGTATAGTGCTCGAACCTTAGAAGCTTAAATATCAAGAATCTTCGTCTTATTACCACGTTTTTCACTGGCTACCAAAGGTTAAAACCTCGACCTGTCTAGAAGCGAATGTACCCGTCGAAAAAGCGATAGTAACCGGCGCGAAAGGTTTTGAAATACGTACACACTACCACGGATAGTCGGTGGTCAGATAAAAACCATCTTAAAGGCTTCCCTGTAATCTTCGAAGAAGTAGGAGGCGCGGACAAATGAAAGCTCTGAGGTGTTCCTCACTGAATATCTTCCCAGACGTTTTTCTCTTTGTTCCAATCGCTGTTCTTCGCCATGTGCATTACGATACACGTTGAATGCGCATTACAGACACCCTCTGAAGTGCTTTTACTGCCACGTGCTCTCGAGGATGAAGTATTATGAATATGCAACCGTTCTAATCCTATTGGCGTCTCGAGATTACCGGCGCGAGGCGGGAGTCATGCATATGCGAGAGGCGCACGCCTCCGCGACTTACCCAAACTTTTCTTGCATCGTAAATCGGCTGTCGTTCGAAATAGGAGCGTGGCGGTTGTAGAAGTTGATGTGTGGCGTCTATCTTGATTGTGTCGGTTGCGATAAGCCGGTAACGTACGAGCTATGCTTCGCGGATTCACTGAATACAACGAAATTGCATTCTCTTGGGGGGGGGGGATTTAACACCTTCAATTTGGGTAGCGTCTGAATTTTTTAGGAACAACGCAAGCTTTTCAGTTTCTTTCAATGTATTCGATTGTACGTGACATTGCATTTTAAGATTCGTCTAAATGAAGTCCATTGCAAAATTCAATCGTATAAGAATCTGTATAATAGATTAGTATAGTTGCTTTGAACATAGAAAAGCGGTATCAAATTCTGTACGATGTACGTTTTTGACTGTACGTTGTACGGTCGGCGAACCTTTTTGGACCCAAGTAACACTTATTTTTCATTCATTTTCCACCCTATTTTCTATAAAAAACACACTCTTTTAATAAAACTTAAGAATTAGGACAAAGTTAGCATTATCATGTCTCCTAACAAGTAAGTTAGCAGCCGAAATATGTATGTATTGTAATACATAAGAGGCAGGTCCAACGAGGCTCAACA
Organism: Eucera pruinosa; assembly: GCA_028830335.1. Classification (NCBI taxonomy): domain Eukaryota; kingdom Metazoa; phylum Arthropoda; class Insecta; order Hymenoptera; family Apidae; genus Eucera; species Eucera pruinosa. Next base: position 12,400,036 of record JAMYCR010000004.1, on the reverse strand, counting down.
ACCGTCGTTCACGTAACTATTTTAGCGATCGCCATACGAGTGTTAAGATACGAAATGGTGGAGACATATTGCCCGAGCACCAATCAGTGCCGCCATTCGATGCAGCGCTACGAGTGGATATAACTTTTGTGCTGACTTTGCTTGCTTCAAAAAGTTCAGGCTGGAAGTGTTAAAGGAAACAAATTTAAAACCTCTGCTCTGATCGGAAAGGCGCTCCCCGTAGGCTCCAAGATTATACTTTCACTCGTAGAGACGTATGTACGATCGTGTGACTGCTCTGGATGGAGTATATCGTTATCTCGATGACGATGTAGATCGTGAGCTCGACACAGCAGTCTCTGGGTTCTTTTGCGCCTTCTCCTGTGTTGTTGCTCGTTGTTCGTTCGTCTAGCGCATTGTAACGTTTAACAAATGACGCGACGCAACAATAGATGGACGGAATGCGACGGCAGATCTTATCGGTTACACGGCTGCAAGTGAAACATTTCCAATGCTTTCGCGTCCTAAGTGCCCATTTCCAACCTACCAACGGGTTTATATTCGGCATCAGTTTTGGAATATCTTTCCTACTACCCACAGTACACTTTCACCGTGTGGGTCCACTCGTTATCGAGCCTCACAGTGTGCCATTATCCTTGCAGGATACGGCGCAGGATGCAACGAAAGTGTAAGGAGAGCTTATCGGTAGCTACATTACTCACATTTGGTTCTTCCTGTCGAGATTTCTGTGTTGGGGGAACCTGTATTCCGTGTATGCATCCCGCGTATCCAATATATCGGACGCATTTTCGACCTCTGCGTCATAGCTCAGCACCTTCGCTTTATCTTTATGGCAGCGCGAGGTGGGCGCCGGAAACTTTTGTAAACTGCCACTTTTAACAGGCTTGGAATAACCCCATCGTGAGACACGCAGGCCGAGGGACGAGAGGGTTCTCTCTCGAATCCCCTAAGTCAAGGTTGTTTGTAGACTTTTCACAGCACACTGCCGTCTATGGGTGTTTTCGGTGTGGCCGTAATCGTTAAAACAGACCCAAGCAAAGGACCTACATCACCTACGTCCGTTGACAACCAGTCGTTCGTTTACTCACATGCTGCGGGATTTATTATCAGTGTCACGATGCCGGATAGGCAGAAAGGAAGGAGACTAATTATCTTTTGGGGGATGAATACCGGCACACAGAAACGATTCTACCAGTTTACCTCCGTCATGGTTTCCTGTGTTCTCAGCGGTAGAATTTATTTATAATGCTCGATTGGAATTCAAACGAGAGTGCAACGTTGAATGCATTTTTGCGGTAAACAGAATTTTCATTGCGCTGCATATCGATGTATGGCGAGGTCGCGACAGTAGAAAAAGTACATTGTCATTTGGAACAATTTGAATGCGTCCGACGTTGTGCTTCGTACTTGGACTTTAATTACCCGCATTTTCCTTGGCTGCTTATTATCGTTGGAGTGTGTACATATAATATGTGAATGTTTCGTTGGCGTAAATATTTAACTAAATAACCAAACATTCGCTGAAAATATGTTCTACATAGATATCCCTACGTTATGTAGGTTTACGATACGTTTCGTACGTTCCTGTCGAGGCAAAAGTTATTTGAAAATTGCACGAGTTTCTCCTCTATGGCTTTCTAGAATTCGTTAATAAAGCAGAAGCGTGGGATATGGGGTTAAACTCGTCGGATGAGTGTTCCTTCTTCCTTGGAAATTCTTCCGTAAATATCTCTCGGTCATTAAATGATAATCTTACAAAGGATTTCAGTTTACTTCTAGGGAAATGAAAACTAAATTTTAGATTGCAGTAGTTTAAAATAGTAAAATATCTCAAGTTAACGATTCTATTAAGTTCTACAGAGTCTATTAAATCCAAAATTACACAAAATTTTAATATTCAAATTATTAAAAATTTCTATTATTTTTTATGACTTGTTCCATTTGATGATTTTCTCTTTAAAAAAGATATTGATTTTAATCGTATTTCATCAAGTCGACAATCTTTCAAGTCTTTTAAACTAATTTGTACATTTAATATTATTGAATTTATTCGAAGGTATTTTTACCTAATAAGAATAGTAGTACCCATCCATAAATAATTTATAATAGCGACAAAGTAGCTCTAGCAGCTTCAATCGGGAAAATTTGTAGACAAGATTTATGTCTCCTGGACAGACAGATTTGTAGTATCGTGTATCGTAGAATACCAGGAGCTTCGAAAGTGTTGTGATCGTTGAACGGCAATTAATTAGTCCAGAGGATGCACCTAACGGACCGTTCTCTCGGTGGATACAGGTTCAGGTACGGTTTAACCTGCTGGGACACCTGCTCAGAAGAATGCACGCTCGCTTCTCCTTCGTCTCGGGATTTTTACAGCACCTGGCCATATTGTGTCATCGGGCTGCGGACGTATCTCGCCCTCTCGAGTTTACACTTTCGCGGCGGCATTCAATAATTCATCATCCTTCCCTCTTTTGTGGCTTTCAAGCCCCGGTATTAAATTTTTCTCAGCATTGTGCCTGGCTATAAAGATCGTAAATGCGATAAAATTGGGAGACAACTCATTTCCCCTTACAAAGGAGGTTTATTCGTCTAAGCAACTGTCTAGTCTCGTGTTTTTTTACTTTAAAAGCGCATTATCGGTGTTACATCGTTAAAGGACTATTATTCGGCGCCAAGATCGAGAAAGGAATCGCTGTTACAAGACTGTAAAGTGTCATCCCTTATTTAAATTTCGTACAGAACAAACGCGTGCGACTTTGAATTGTAAATCCGTCTTCAGTACGGTATTGAAATTAGCACGCCATAATTTCACGCGAGTGCGCCGCTTATTATGTAAGGAGCAACGTATGCAACGCGGGTCGAACGAATCTGTTTGCCGATAATTATTCAAATTTTAACATCAGTATTCTCGATCTCTCTGGCGGCACGACCCCGTTATATTTCACGGGTTTTTCATACGTGGTTCACAGATCGAATAGCGCCGCAACTGTGAATAATTATTATGATGTACGTGCTCTCCTAACGGGCTATCGAATTGCCTCACGAATAACGCGCTTTTTGCTCTCGATTCATTAAATTTCGTCACGATTTGTGTCGCAACAGGCGCCACTCCAAAACAACAATCGATCCCGCCATTCGTTCGAGTCAGAAAAGGCATGTGCTGGTAGTAGTTATAGAAACACATCGTCAGCCGTTCCGTTGCAAAACGGAAATTGAACTTTTCTCTTCCTCGTTCCTCTGTACCGAAGACGATTCTTCGTTCTCCCACGAGATTACATTTTCTCGACTATTTTAATCACAAATTGATATCGAGTTACATATAAGGGTTCCGGGTAAAAACTCATCGGGCAATAATGGTCTCGATAGCATGTTAGCCACGCGTAATGCAGTTTCATAAATCATCAACAACTGCTCGCACTTGACATCGTTGTCCGCCTGCTTGTTCCTTTCCATGTTGCTGGAGAACTTGAAGGCCCTGGTGGTGGTTGGGTTTGGCGACAGTGCGGCCATTATTTCCATGATGACGGCGTACTGCAACAGCAGGAGGATGCGGTGCATTGGGATCACGGGAAGACGAAGACACCCAGGCCGTTGAACTGGCCGCGGCATTCCGTCGTCGTGCTGCTTCTTCTTAGTCTTCTTCTTCCTCTACACCTCCTTCCCTCTCTTCTGGCTTCGAGAACGCATAGATGAATTTTTAGGCGTAGACGATGGATCACCGGACGAATACAGAGCAGCCGTCTCTCTGCCTACGAGTACACGTACCCCGCGTGTACGCACGTGCTTGCTTGCTGACCACGTGATACTAGGAAATGCTTCGAAATGCCTGCGTTACTTTGGCACACGTTTTGGTGACCAGAGCTGAGTAACTTGTCCAAGGAACGATTTGCGAAATGCCTAGTTGCGAAGTGAGATACGAGATCTTGCATAGGAGACTCCTTTAAAGCTCCTTTGGTATCGTGTGTTATCGGATTTGCTTTTATCTGACGTTTTCGATACCATTGCAAGGGATCATTAATATTTTTTCTATCGGGGATATAGCAATTCATGGCTGCAAGGGATTAAGCGTCTGTTTATAAAAAAAAAGGCGGAAGATTTATATGTCAACTGCAATTAAAATTTCAAGCATGCCTCGGAAAGGAACGCTTGGAAAATGGTGACATAGAGGCGCACGAAGAGGGTCGCCGGCACATTGAATATTTTAGCTGTTTCTGGGTCAGGGAAAATTATGTCAGCAGTGAATTAAAGCCGCTTTCGTTGTCGTATACTCAATCGTGTCGAAGTTAAATAGTAAACACGCAATTGGTATTTCTTATATCCTGTCTCATATGGAGAATGTTTCCGAACCGGTAGTACACGTCGAATGGGGATGAATTTATATGAAAAAATAGATCGAAAATGTAAAGTGACATTTTTTCGTATAAAGCTTCATTTCTGAATAAATCGGTCTTGAAGATTCGTAGATACGCATACACTTGCACATGATCTTTCTTATATTTACTTGAAGAATAGCACTGTGTTACTGATACTGCTGTTCCAAATTATTCTATCAAACAATCGGAGATAAACGTTGGAATGAAATTATTTTTTTTTATTATTCTAATACATTGTAACTGTTAACGGTAGTTTGAGCATATAAGGTCAAGATTTATCGAGCACAAACTAATTATATTTTAGTATTTTACATTTAACACAGTTTGACAGTAGTAAGTATCTAAAGTTCTGCAGGTCTCCGAAGAATTCGTAAAGCAAGGGATTAAATATCAATCTCAGCGCACTAGAGCCCACGGTAACTCTCTAACCTGTTAAAGGGTTAAAATCCAATTAATTCTTACATTTCAATATACCGATAGTCCAGCTTCTAGCAGCAATTTCAAATCATAGTAATTATAGTATTTCGTGTAGAACTTCAATCTACCTGGCAGTAATTACACCAAACCCAGAGGCCGTGATTCAATTTAATCCTTCGCCACGAAATACGGAAATTAACTGTCGCTCGTGGGACCCGTCACGTCGGATAATCCAGTTCCTTCATTGGATACTTTTAATGGGAAAAAAAGAAAATCAGGCCGATTTACTGGTTGCCATTGAATGCGAATCGGGTGATTGATCGATCCTCTTCAGTATTTTTAGTTTCGCCTGATAATATTTATCACAGGCCCAACGTTATCATGATAAGGTGTCATTCCGGGTACACTCGAAATATGACGGAAATTGGAGCATTGGTATCGCATTCCCAATATAGTAATTCATGCATTAATAGCGTCTGTTGGCGTATACCGTTCTAAAGTACCCACACCGGTCATGAATTAGGCCACAGCTGGATAAGGGCGATCTTGACAAAGGTACGGTGAGTTCTAATGCTCGGTGTTCCGGGCACCTGCCGGTCGGCATCTCACGCCACGTTTCTCATTTACCTGGATCATTTTTCTGGTCGTTAAACCCTCCCTGGGTTAGGCGTGCGCGTGCTTAAAAATTCAGGGCTCGCCCGCGTGTATTGTCGCACGAAACTGTTGTCGGATTGTCATGGTGGAATCTCCGTTATAAAAGTTCTGGGTGTCTGCGTGTCTGTGATCGAGCGGTGGTTCTCGGATAATGGAGATTCTGCTATGAGTTTCATAAATATTGTTGCGTGCTGATGGACGTTGACAAGAGTGTAGGCTAGGCGCCCGTTTATCGGTGGACATTATTGGCGAAAGGAATGTTGTAGCGATAGTATTGTGAAAAATCTGCTTCTATGTGTTTAGAGATTAGAGTGATTTATAAATTGCGTTAAACATGATACGTACGTTTTCTAATTATAGCAGTATGAGAGGTAATTTTCTGGTAACAAAGTAACAATTCGAACAGAAATAACTTAACGTTATCGTTACGCATGGCCCCGAAGCTAATATTACCGAAGAAATATAGAACAGGGCTCGGATTCAGGATAGCACAGAGTTACCCTCGAGGATGCATTCGCGATAATACATGGAACTATTACGGCTACTGAATTCCGGCATTGGCAAGGCAAGCATGCTCCCATTTGTATTATCGCCAGAGGTCTAAGTGCGCGCATAATTTACATAGACGCGCACGCAATAGCGAGTCGCTTTTGCGAAGAAAACTTCTTCTTGTGCGAAGCCTGCATAGAGTGACCCTCAATTAAGCGGATATCGTTGGTTTCACCAAGCTAATTAACGATCTCACTGAACCATCTCGCACAACAAGGATTGTCAATCGCGAATTCCGATCGAGCTCTCTTGTGAAAGCACAGTAGGGCAAAAGTCACACAAAATGCAAACACAAATAAATAATCAAATAAATATGCAACGATATAAAGGAGTTTCTTAGTCCAGGAATTTTCGAAGTGAAATAGTATTGGTTATACCGTACGAATCTAATTAACGATTGCGGTGATCAATTACTCGGTCATCAGTTCTCTCATCAATCTCAGAGACCGATCGAACTCTCCCGTGCGATTGATTCGTGATAATTAATTGCAAATTCGTCATCGTGACTATCCGTGCAAGAAACTTTATCGATTTGATAGTATCACTCGTTATCATTGATATTTTCAATAATATTATACATTAATTTAGAAAGTAAACTTTTGCTTCACTAAAGAAACGCTTACACGTGTATACAAGCAAGTAGCCCATTGTTTCACCGGAAATTTTCCTCAAACGAAATAACATTGAGCACCAGAGGGGGTGGGTTCCATTTCCTTTGTTGTGAATTCTCCGCTTCTAATAATAGGGCCTATTTCCACGAGTATACTCGCGTGGCGGGTGTTAAAAATGCAGGAGTCTTCTATGATATACATATGCGTATGCGTGTATACAATTAGAAGAGGGAACGTGTATTAGGGCGTCACGCACTGCGAGTTTTTCGGCGTACGTTGGTTCGTGGGTGGAACACAACCACCACGTGAAAACAAGGAAATCGACGATGAAAGGCCCTCCTGTTCGAATCGTCCCATATCCGATTGTTGCATCGAATCGTTTTATGCCGGTGTGCACGGCCGTATTTAACGGTTTTCCCCTTGTGTATGTTCCTATGCCGATCAATTAAGGCCAACCGTACGCTTCTATTGTGCCTTTTGTACTACAAGTTTAGATTTCGTCAAATTAATCGGGATCCTTCTATGTTACATCGGCTTTTAATTTTATTTCTATTTTCCTCGCGGTGAATCACTAACTGCCGCTTAATTTCCATTGTGTTTATTGAATTATCAACATCTATTAACTGAATTAATGAATATTGATACTTATTTAAATTTCAATTGTTCGACAATAGTTCTATTCATAGAACTAGAGCAAACGGTGTTATCCGACGATTAGCGCGAAATTTGGCATTGTTAGGCACATACACGATCGTGGTTCATTAGTTGGTCGGTTTTCGGGTCGATGGCCTATGGAACAACGGGCCGCGTGCACTTTACCGTCGAAAATAACGTGCAACTCCTCGTATTCCAGATATAGCCAGAGTTATTATGCGAGTTAGTTCTTTTACTCCCATAAGCGTGCGTTTCTGGTGCGCGCCATTTTGGCGGCATACACGGACGACGGAAGGACACGCTGGAAGGCGGGAAGACGCGTCAATCTGTGTTACACTTCTGCTCTTTCATTTTGCTGAACAAGTAGAATGGGGAAAGTTGAGCACGTGGTCTGCAGAGAAGACTTGTAGTGTATACTATGCACGCGTGAAAGGGGAACCCGTGATGAAAATTGGTGAACCACTCCAAAGCGTACGCAGAAGAACTTCTTCGAGCGTTGACAGGTTCAATTGGTGACGCACGCATTTGCTTAAGTAGTTTTGTCATAAATTTTTAGCGCCTGCATCAATTAAGGCTAGATAGAGTCGAAGAGCGACGAATCATAAGCATTGATGAATACCGTTGAGATAAATATTTGTGACACGGTTAAAAGGTCGTGTTGTTCTCATGGCTGATATCGATAATACGGTTATCGCATTTTATAAACGATCAAGTATTGTTATCGCACATTGGCACTGAAGATTTGATATGACGCGTACTCGTTGGAGCTTTTTTACGTCGTGTAATTTAATAACTTATATTTTGGTTACATCGTTGCGACAGGAAATTGTGGTTGCTAACGACATCGATACAGAGTTTATTGAATCGTAGGTGGAGATTATGTATCAGCATATCTGTCAGTGACGCAAAACATACTGTTCGATAGTAAGGCTTGCTTTTTGTGCCCGGGTCTTTATTGCAAGAAGGCCCTTTTATCGACGACTAATGCTGAACTAATTAATCCAAATCTAAATCGGAGTAACATCGCATGTACTGCGGATGCCTTTTTTGCTGTATCGGATATCAGAATGACGCGACCCTCTATTCCGAGAGCGCATAACTTTCCCCCTGTGGTTTATGGATACCGTACCAATGCCTGCCAGCCGATATATGTGTTCATCGTCGTATGCCGGCATGGCATGCACGTTTCGCGCAGCTTTACGAGACGTCGTGCGTGGGATCGAAATAATTACGTCACCATTATAAACGGTGGTCACGAAGATGATGGTGGTCGTCGCACTTGCCAGAACGAATAGACCTTCGTGTCACCCAAAATAAGTCCTTTTCAGATAGTCATACTTTTAAAATCAAGGGAATGTATTCATAGACTTTCAAAATTCAAATTAAATTTGTCAAATAATAATTCTTTTGGTAGATGCAATTCAGTTACCAAAGTTTCTCAATTTAACTCGTGTATGCTGCAGCATTGATCTGTGCATAACAAGCAACGGAAGTGCCATCGAGAGAGAAGGTCTGTTTAACTTGGTGACTAGCTCCTTGGAATTCTGAAATCATTTCTTATTTACCATTCCTCTACCTGAACGGGTCAGGATGTTACGAGATACGATGATGAAGAGCACTTAAAAGCGACTAGCAAATATTTGCCGGCTTTTAATGGTAAACGTTATCCGTCGACGGACCGGCGAAGTTTTTGAAAGGGTACATAGGAAAAGAGTCGGCGAATATTAGCGTAGTGAAATTCAAGAGACACCGAAATGGACATGTTTCAAAATTATTTACCGAATGCATCGCGCCGGGAAAGGAAGTTTCGCCCAAAGAGCAACTACGAATTAACTACCATTGAAGCTACTGATGTATAAAAGACGGAGCTTTCAGGCGGTCAAATTAAATGAGCTAGTTGAACGAATTATTTAAATGGAAGCGCGAGCAAGCACTCGGTGCAAGATTTCTTCTGTGTACGATACACTAATAAGGAGGAGTCACTTAATTCGAATGAGTTCTTAATGAGTTAAATTAGTTATCAATTAGGACAGTTAGATTAGGCTCCCCCCAAACTTTGGTGTAAAAATATTTAAAATAGTTTTCATTATTTTCTATTATTTTGAAGATACTGTATCTACCTTAGTTAAAGGTGAATACGACGATTTAATTTGTACCGCTAGAAAAGAAGAGCTCCTGTTGCTTATCTTTTTATGGTTGGGAAAGATAATATATGATACCGCCATAAAATTTTTTCAAGAAAATCTACTCCATATAAAAATGGAGATCGTGAAGAAACGAGGAACGAATGCGAGGAGTTAGTTTCATAATTCAAGGGCACGCTTACGTAAATCTCGAGCATATTAGGAAAGCGCGATCCATGAATGCGGTTCGTTTGTGTCGCCGTGAATGAGCTGGAAACTACGAGGCGAATTCTCAAGATGCAAATGTGAACGACGGCACAATGGATCCACCGCGTAAAGCGCAACTGGTTGCATAAGCGGAAGCGCATTCGGCTGTAGTCGCATAATATATGCACTGAAGTACGCCGAGGGTGATTTATAGCGGTGAAGGAGTACCCCGGAGGAACAAAGAGGTTGTGGACTTTTTCGTTTAGAAGGTGGACGAAAAACTGAACAAGCCCTGCCGAGATTAAGATTTAAAGGAAGAAGGAAACCGGCTTCCATACATTGAACCTGGTGTGTATTTTTCCCTTTGCGAAGCTAACGGGGAATAGAAAGTGGTTAAAAAGTTCCGATAACATAGTGTGGGGTTTGGTTAAAATTAAGATTGATTAAAGAATGTTTTATGTCATTATTTTTGTGGACTCGTACTGTGTTTTATCAATTTTTTGTCCTTGGAAATATATGGTTACGTTATCGTTGAAGTTAGCTAACAAAGCAGAAACATGTTTAAAATGTGGTATCGGTCGCAATAAACTTGTCTATTGGCATATCCACATTTTTTTTATCGCGAAGACGATAATATATGTCTCCCTTTGTTGTTATCTATTTGTGTAAAGCTATTTCTTTACCTCGCCACGAATGTGCATTTTTCATTTTACGAGCAGTCATTACTGAAACCAATATAGAGTAGCCATTTCGGAGTTCTTCAGGGCATAGGAACATCACTGTGCCGATAGCAAATGTTTTAGAACGTAGACAGATCGACAGAATGATCTCGATTTAACTAGGGATCACAATGATTCGTAGCAACGACGGTAAAGGTCAATGTTAGCACACGGTCATAAATCGATAAGGACGGCATTTCTTCGAACCCTGTTTGTTCGTGTAGTTTATAGAGAAGCTACAAGCGTTCTAACCATGTACGTAACCCGACTGACTAGTCAATTAATGTGGTTTGTACCCAGAAGTATCCGAACGCTTTGGTGCCGTAAAGAGTTAAATGGATCAATAAGATTCGTAAGTTATTCTCACGTTCGATAATAGACGAGCGCGCGTACCTTCAGGATCAAGTTCAATGCGTTGTCCTGGGTTTGCACAAATCGGGAAAGGTCAATGGAACTCTTTACGATCCTGGGCACGATCGGTATCAGAACATCTCTTTATCCTTTCTCCGAGGGAGTCCAGACTTCTCCAATAAAGCTTGCTTCGCCATATACGAAACTCGACAAACTGGTCGATTGAGTCTTTGTAGAAGTGTTCGTGTAACAGGCCGGCTACTTGAATTAAAAAAAAATCTGTCACATGGCTTTCGATAAGAATCCGTCAGGATTTATGGGAACTGTAAAAGCTCGCTTTCGCGTGAAACAGTTTTACCGTGTTCCGATGAATAAAACAAACGATTTCTTTAGCCCTTTTGTGAGACAATGTTCCCCATGAATATTGAAATTAACCCTTTGTTGCCAAGCACTTGGGTTGAGAAATTTCGCGTGGAACTAAAATTAATAACAGCTATTTTAGAATTGATAAGAAATGATAACAATACGTAAGCTGTTTCGGTACATCAAGACAAGATATTGAACCTAGCTTCAAGGGGTTAATTTTAATTTAATATTTATTACAGATCGAACAATCATTGGATTATACTAACAGATTTTTTAAATAATTTTAATCCAGTCAGAAAACAGTTAGTGGTCTTTTTTCGAATTATACTACTTTTTAACTAATTTTTCAAGAAGCGATTGTTTTATTTAAAATGTCCCGCAATAGAAACCTCTTATCATATCTTTTACCCGCGAGAAATCTCGCAGGTAATCGATCAATTAATACGGTCCATGATCATTCGATACGCCTAAGCAGGATGGAGTACACACGTCGATTCGCAGTGTCAAGGAACCGCGGCTGCTTATCTAAACGAGTCACGGCTCGTCGGCTTCATTGAGGATTCACGGAAATCCACCGTGTTCCCTGTGGCGTGTGTTGTCTTGCTCATGATTTACCGAAGACACTCGCAAGTGGGTCAACCGTGACTAACCGTAGGCTTATTGAGTCGTGGCTGTCGTTTTTTTATGATTTACATCTAGTCTCTGTTCGGGCAACAGAAAAATCAACATCATAGAATATCACACGCGAATGTAGCAAGACCACTAGGTCAGGTCATTTCCTGTTTTCTTAGAAATCAAAATGGATTCACTGGACAATGATGCTGTTCACAGCCGAATAAATATGATTGGTCTCAAAAACACCACTTTAGGCATTCAGTAATTTTGATTTCTAATGATAACCATTAACAAAGAGAAAATAATTCGAAATTCATTTTTAGTAAAATTATGAAACCCAGAAAACTACTTAACTTAATGCTAATATGGATACTTTAATGACCTAACTATACTTAATAAGTAAACAAGATATTATTTCGTGAATAAAAATGCAGTGGTAGCAAAATGAGTTGCGATTAACTCGGTGAAGCAGCGACGTGAATTATGAATAGAGGAAGGATAAAAGTTAAGAAGTGTGAGGAATCACTAGGGAATTGCAGACGGCGATGCGCCTGTTGCTCTAATTGTGATGGTAATTGCACGTTCATTATAATCGAGGATAGCTAAGTGACGACGATTTCACGATGATGTCATACAGTAGAGTGGCACGTGGTGGAGATTCAGTAAGGTAGCTCAAATGAGTCTACCGATGATTTGTCAATATTGCGTGGCGTAGAGCATACACCGGCAACTATTATCGACTACTGGCACTAATTTCTAGAGTAAAGGAATCTGCTCGCTCATGTTTGTCCATATCGCAATTGCTGGTGCCGAGTACCATAATGGCATTCTAATTTCAATATCAATGCTCTATGTACATCTAAATCCACTTGTATTACTATTTTATCATTTCTATGCCATCGATTTTATCAAATATTCTATTTTATTATGTTAATTCATCAAAATTTTAAAAGAAGAAAAAAATATGTAGTATCGTACAACAAAAGATTTTGTAGTATGATTAACATTATCACAGTCTACGTAATACGCCGGGCATTGAATTTCGATTGTCGAGTAGGTGTAATCCAACGCCGTGAGTGAAATGAAAGATCGCTTCACAATAACTCGATGTTCGTTCTTTGTAGTGCTTTATATCGATGGTAATGAAGGAGATAATGCTATTACACGGAATGCCAGTCATATCAACGGTATAAATCTTCCTTTTAAGCGCACCAACAAATATTATACATTTATAGAAGTAAAAATGAAACACGTGTTTGACGATCAATTACTCGTATTCATGGTTACGACCCGAACTTTCGTTGTCCATGAAAAACCTTGGTCTCTGCTTTAACATATAACATGGTTGTCTTCTCGGTCACAGTCATGACTCACTGTTTAATAACTGTTTAACCGTATCCTCAACGAAAGATCCCCCAGTACTCGAAGGATATCTCGCACAATGCGTCACAGAATGATCCACGACACAAGTATCGAGAATGGGAAACGCACAATGGCTCCTACGGTTCGTCGTCGTGTAATTGTCGGTATAAATCAAGCGAACAGCGATTTTTATAGGTTCACCCGTTGCTTTGACGCGGTTGCAACAGATTTTTCGAGATGCATGCGTAGGTTTTTCCTGGGCTGACGATGATTCCCAGAAACATCATTTCCAAACAAGGGAAAGTATTAGATGCGCTGCACCGGGGGAACGTGCGTAGGGTTAAATGTCTACGTGACCGGATTACACGATCGATTCTGTGGTTCAAGTTCGCTGTTCTGCGAGGGCGAATATCGCCACTGAAGACCCTTGATTGGTTTCCCTCTCATGTTTGTATGTATCGCGTTACAAAATCTTGCTTCTGTGATTTTTCAACCAAAGAGTGAAGAGATGAGTTCTGGAAGTTTTTTTATGCTTATTGAGTTTTATTCGTATAATCATCCTTTGATATCCATTATATCGATGGACAGCAATTGATTTAAAAAACATTTATGCTGTTATTAGTAACAGTTTTTGTACATGCTCTGTGTTGCACTGTCTTTATTGAGTAAGCTCTAAAATAGTCAATTCCAATTGAAGTTCTCCCATATTCATCAACCGTATGAGTAAGTTAGTCAACGTTTACATAAAGAGTGATAAACTGTTGACATTCGCCTACTAACACAAGATGAGTACGCGGGCAGCAAATAATTACCACATCCTGTCTGCCGGTATACCAAAGGCCTTGAGAATCGTGCACGTTCTAAGCTATTAAGAAAGTTTTTACGCATAACGCTCCACTCACAGAGAGCTTCTCGCAATGTCCCGCTTTTTACCTTTTTATCCGCTTACCCCTCTATTACATTTTTCTCTTAATAATTTGTGTAATGCAGACTTCTGCAACACTGATAAAATGATTTTCAAAAATATTAAAAATTTGTTATGTACGATGTCATATTCTAATACCAATATTGGTATTCATATTCTGTTTACCTTAATCATTTCTAATGAGATGATCTAATAAATGTAGATGTGGAAATTCTCTGATTCCAAATATGAGTAATTTTGTGACACAACTTTAATACACGAAAAGATTCCAAAGAGGAAATATTTACCAAAAACCCTGCTCTGTGAAGCCCAATTCATAAAAAAACTCACTTCGTTACTTTGTGCGATGCGCACAATTCAACTCAAGAGGGAAAAGTATTCGTGGCCTCCCATTAAGGATTCCTGTGGAATTTATCTTTAGACGTGTCCCATGTAAATCATTTTCTAAAGTATGCAATCCCCAGAACGCATCTAGGTGTGTACTAAAGGCGAAATCGGAGCAGAGACTAGGCAACTCGCTAAAGGTTCCTGGAGAGAGAAAGAGTGCTCCGTTTCTACATCCACGAGCTGCGTCTAAATCAAGCGACTTTGGACTTCATAAAAAATCCGGGCGTAGCCGCGCATCTTCGTGAATCCGTTCTGCTCTGCTCCACAGTCGTTTAGGTCGGTTCTTAGATCCCAAAGCAACGAGAGAGAGAAAGAGGAAGCATCTACGATCCCATGTTATCTTCCCGTTTGGCAGCTCGCCAGCCACAATGTCTCGTCCCTTTTGCTATTTCACCGCGCACGGGGCGTTATATCCCTTGCAGCCGCGCACAGTTATTTTCGCGTGGCGAGAACCGGCTGCAATCTACGGATTATTTCGAATCGTTACCCGTTCTCGACACACCGCGAGCCTCCTCTTCTTGGACCTATTGCGCAATAGGTTTCTAGTCGAGGTGACGAAGAGAACACAGTAGTCTTTTCTAATTCGTTCGAAAAACTGTGGCGCAATTCATTAGGCTGGAGAAAAGGGAAAAAGACGAATTATCGCAACGCTTGAAACTCAATGCCGTGAGAACTAGACCATTAATCATCAGTTTAAGTGAATTAGAGTTCTCTTCTGACTTTTCATGTTGTTAGACGACAGAACTATATTAATTAGTATCTTTGCTTCCGATTACGACATTTTTTGCAAAACATGCACTCGTGATAATGGTTATTTGTAGAGTTACTAATTCTTCAAATAGTATTTCATCAAGTAATACACTAACATGATGTAGGTGGTTAATCAATAACCAATCCCCTTTGAGCATACTTTGAAAAATTTCGTTCTCGCCACTTAGGCTCGTTAATCGATCGCGACTGCAAACTCGTCGAACTGCTTTCGAATCACTGTTTCACTTGAATCCTCATTACTTAACTCGTAGGAGATTTTCGCGATCCACCATATATGGCAAAGCAAAAGAAGAAGGCGGTGCTGATGAAATTCCACACTCGAAAACACATTGCCCTCCATATTTACTGTTTCGCAAATGCGAAACGATATTGCTGACCTCACGATTCCACTGGTAAAGACTTTTTAGGAGGTCCATGTTATACACCAGAGCTATACTAACGCGGGTCAATTCGGCCAATGGCACTCCCCGTTTTATTATCCATGTTCCAACACCAATATACAATGCATGTCGCACGGCACATTCCATGATACACGTATGTATGCAAACATACATGACTCCCACCTCCTTTCGTGGTATTTTACACGCACCCACGAATGGCGGGCTAATGTTTACAGATGCACACGTGTTCACCACGACATACGTGAAACGAGAAGGTTCCCCTTCGGAATAAGAGTGCGTGCCTCTTAGCAATAATAACCATTAAGGCGTGAGGGAATGCGAGAGGTGACGTCATCCCATTCAACATTCGTGATCCATCGAATGCCGTCAACCTCAGCCTTCAAAGGATAAATTCTGAATGTTAATAACAGCAGCTTTTTCGATCGTTTCCCAACAGCATTCCCCGGTGGCCTCGTGAGAATTCTGCAGACTCGGACTTCCTTTTCTAACAACTGCGACACCAGATAGCCAGACGATAAATTAGAAAATTAATGACTTGGTTTTATTTCCTGATATGCCTTCCATAATTACACTCTTATAGTATTCGATACTAGAATACGTTAAATCATTTGCTGGAAGTCAGGAGAATGGAAAACTTTCAAGGAACGGGCCTGGAAGGCACACCGCTTATGAAGCATTATGATAATTGAGCAGAGTGATCGTGTTTGCTTTAAAAGAACGTTGAGGAACGATAACTTCCACAGGGAATGCTTAGTGATCTTTCTACCCCATGAAGCAACGATACTTCCGGGACGAAGGGAAGGTTCGTTGAAGCAAACAGAAGTCTATGGACGAGAAAGATACGATCGATAAAGAGAGAACTTGAAATCGTCATGCGATGTCCGCGTACTATATTTCGGTGTAGCTTTAGGTTTCAAGAATAAATGCATATATGAATACTCATTGACATGACGAAAATGATGTATAGGTGACCTCACATGTCTGAATATTCGAACAAAAAATACACATGACGACTAGGTATCTCGTAATTAAACAATCGCTTGGGTTTTACACGATTATTCATCAGAACTAAATTTATATTCAGAATAATGATTTTACAGAGGAAATGTGATATTGGCATTGAGAACGACCACGCATTGACATTTCGGATATTTCTCAATGGCTACCGCCTGACGACCACACTTCAAATATAGATTAACGTTATGTTCCGCGAACGGATGTAGTCTTCTTTTCGTGGAAGTGAAATTTTTCTCGATTAAACGGTTCGCATCTGAACAAACGTAACAGAATCGTTTTTGTAATACACCCTTAAAACACCACACACACAACATATATATTATACGTCACGGTGGATAAAAGGGGAAACTGGTAGCTAATTCCGATGAAACAACGATTTGAAAGAAGAACCTGATGATGTACGAGAAACCGTAATGCAATTACAATCGTGTACACTTGTACATCGATAGTTACAAGGTGCAAGGAATGTCAGTTGTATCGATAAATCTTAATCGTTTTCCATCGCGGTGTCCTTCTTCATTGATAAAACAAAGATCATTCTTATTACTGGTAATCCTCCCGTTTCAACAAACCGCGTTCTGATCGTATCTTGCGTGTCTACAGATCACTAATTAAACTTGAGATAAAACGTGGAAAGTTATGTTCCGAGAGTGTACAAATTTTCTTCCACTGTGTCTGACGGACAAGCAAGTGCAACTTGCCAAGACATTTCGCAGACCGCAATAATTGCCCAGTTTACAATTTCCAATCCTTTTAATTTGTGGGGATAGCAAAAAGGTAAATAGATGTACAAAAACGTCGTCACGTAAGATGGGATCAAATAGGATGACATGTACTGTTACAATGAATCGCGAGTATGAGGCAGGTCCTTTTTTTGGACATGTCGTCGTGATGACATCATCGTTGTCACGCGTGTGACTAATGCAAAACGGTTTTGCGGTTTTCAGGCACGTCCGTTATTCTTTCGTGTTCGTGTCATCGTTCGAATTCTAATCAAAAGACGAAGAAAAAGGAGGAAGGAGGAAGAAGGGGGATCCCGGGATTTTTTCTGTTTCGCAAGACCTCCCCGATGGAACGGTGTATCGAGCCGCCGTGTTTTACGTATACACAGCTTTATTGCGTTTACTCGAATGCTTGGTTTATGATGCATTGCGTATTGCAGTCTGTTTCACCTTGGGCACCGGATGTCCAGATCCACGTCAAGATGTCCTTTCCTTTGTCACCGTCACGATAAAATTCGAGGGAGAAGGAAGATTTAGAATTCAATATAATCACGAAGGACAGTCGTAAATTGTGGTTCCAAAGGCTTAAAGTCGTTCCCCGAGCTCCTTGTAGTGACATTTAATTGCAACCTGTTCAAGGTTAAAATTACTTTCGATAATCTTCTTTAATCTTCTTATTAAAGCCTTGATAAGGTGTAATTATTGTTGAAATAAATTAGTGATTCTTGATTATTAAATTCTTGGTAACATTTTTAATTGATTTTTGTGCTCGATTTTCGAAGTATCTTGAGAGAAATTCAATGTTAATTCGATACCGGAGGGCCTGTGAGCATCCATGGTGAGAGTAAATTGAGCAATGGGACACCGTGGCGTCTTTTCTAGGCCGTTGCTAAGGGAGGCCGGCACGATGTCGTGTGGCTTGGGGTTGCAGGCTAAGTAGATACAGAATTGCCGGTATGCAGTGGTCAGTCGTTAACCTAGATTCATGAACCATTTCTGATCTTAACCGTGCTTTATATTCCAAATAATCCAATCATTTCATTCAATAACGTTCACGTAAACATTTAAATATTTACATTTTCTTGAATGTTTTCTTAATAAAAAATTCCATATTTACATTTCAATCTCGACATATTCTATCACTGTAATATCTGTAATTACACAAGATAATAGGGTTTTATTGAAAAACAGAATGTAAAAGTCTCTTTAAAAGTTAGAAAACATCCGTCCCCAAATTTGGTCAAACCTTATCAAAGAGTTGTTCATGATGCCCTAAATAAAGCTTTTCAAACCTGCTTTTAGACCACACAGCTAGTCGTCCTCGAGTCGAGCATAAATTCACCCCGAAGCTTTTAATAAAGGATACATACAAGATCTCGAGCGTCGACAACGCGTGTTCTCGTGATCACGAAGCTTAACTAAGAGACCGGAAATGGGTCACCACTCGACACTTTTACCTATCTTCCAACTACACAGTAGAAAACGCCCAAACACAAGAGTTGAGCTATACTAGTATATACAAGTAAAGTACCTTAGCACAACCTATTTTTCCGCTAATAAGGGCGTGGCATTTCTTGTTAAAATCGAACATCGAAACACATAAGAGAGGAACATAAAGCGGGTAAAGTGGATGTAGACACGCAGACGGACAGGGTGTGGACCTCATATTTCGTTCGTTTAACCGTTTCACCCGCTATCGTTATTCGGTTAACCACGTCCTGATGATGGTAACCACCAACGTAAGTGACACGCGAAGAAATACGAAAGAGCATTGTTGGGAAACGCGACGGGGTGTGGGGTTGAGTATTATTAGAAAACGGTGTGCTTACATACGCTATCCTGAAATTAAGCGCATGTCGTGCACTAGAAATCTAATTTCAACCGTTTCGTGTCCCTCTTTCTGATCGTTACACGAAGGTCTAAGAAATAAATCTTAGGTGTTTCCTCTAAGACTGGTAACAGCTGTTGGCTATCGTTCTATATAACAATAGATCTATTCTTCTTTGGGGAGAGTGTTTAATCTGTAAACAATCTAAGTTGGTAGCAGTATCTAGATTATCTTTATTAGATATTACAACAGTTCGAACTTTGAAACATTAAAATTTAAAAGACTCAAACTTACATACGCTATATTATAGCATAACCGAAATCGATCAACATTCACTTATACTCCAGACCATAATCGAACACTGTGTAATATTAGGTCCTAAACTTAAATCGCTCAAAACAATTAAGTCATATATTGCAGCAGTCATTCCCGTATCTAGTGATAAATCGAATGAGTAGCCCCACCCCTCGAAGAGCATAATTTCTAAAAGTATTCTGTCACATTGTGGAAAATTTATTAGTCATATAACCGAAAGAGTTAAATAAGTGGATTTTGTTAAATCAATTGTAAGTGGCATTTACACTGAAGGTTTTACTGGGACCAAAAGTGAACGTAAGATCACGTTTTTGTCGCATTTACGTTTCGGCGTAGAATTCTGCTCACTTTTGTAGTTACTTGATTTTTTCGTACTAATAAGGTACACGAAAGTCATGACTAGGAAACAAAAGGCCTGCAGTTCGAGAATTTTTAAAGCAAATACTATCGACGTAATGAAACGTGACCATCGATGTAATTAAACACACAATTTCTTTTGCTTTTAGCTTGGTGCAAACCACCTAACAGCTCCGAGAGTACTAATTACAACGACGATGACCCATCGTCCGATTACAACGACGACGAAGACGTCTTTGATGAGGATGACGATCCTGGTGCCTTTGAAGAGCCACCAACAATCCTTTCCAAACCGGAAAGTATACATGTGAGAAGTGGGAGCACTATTCGGTTACCTTGTCTTTTAAAAAATGCAGGTCCGTACTAAACGAAACTATTGCAAATAAATTATAATTGGCTAATAAGAAAAACAATAAGGATTCAGTCTATACTATTTTCCATAAGCCGAAGGGCAAAGTTTTGTGTTTCCTTGGAACGTTATTACTAGACATTATTGCAATTCTGAGGAGTCATTTGGAAGACTAATTATTTAATGCATTTTATTCTTGATGAACCATTAACATGACATTTATCAAAACCGGAATCTCATCGCTTTTTATCATGGATCTTTTAGTTGCGTTTACAATTTTTTTCTTAATTTTCCCACAGTTTGAAAGCTAACTTAAATTTTTAAAATATTTTAGATGGATTTTCTGTCACGTGGAAGAAAGACGACACATGGCTGTACCCGATAAACGAACATAACAGGACGGTGCGATTGGAGAATAATACGTTAGTGATCTACAATGCCATACCGAATGACACCTCTAATAATTACGAGTGTAGTATTCTGGCGCAACCACCTGTTACAATTAAGCACAAAGTATTGGTCAATCTTGAAGGATCTTCGGTACCACCGTCCTCAATGCCACCACATAGACAACAACATCCTTACCACACAAAAAGGATAGAAGTTAATGCTGGTCAAAATGTCACCATTCCCTGTGCATCTATGCCACAACAGGGAGCAGAAGTAAAATGGTACCACGAGGTGAGATAGGACATTTTACTGGAAATACAAGGCGTGCCAGGTTTTTTCCGCAAAGTTTTATATTGTATATATTCTGTGATTGTAATTAAACAAGAAAATGTTATACGAACATGAGTCGTTTGATGCCGCATTAAAAAGTTATAACAAAAATATAAAATACCAAGGCAAGTATAATACGAGATAAGAATAAGTTGATATAACTAATATAATCATTAATTATTACTACTCCATTTTAAAACGTTTCTTGTTCTTGTTAATATAATACCAATGGCGTTTGAAAGTTGAATTTGTTACTTTACGAAATTCAGTTCCATTTCAGTTTAATTAAATGAATATATTGCACTTAGGTTTGTCGAAAAGAAATGTCGGTTGTGAAATATGAAAGTAAGTCGACTTATTACACTATTATTTTATTGTGTAGCGTCTAGTTTTTTTTATACAATATGACGCTAATTCAATGCTTTCAGAGTGTATTAATGCTATTTTCATGGAAATGTGAATAAATTTAGAACTTATCAAGAGATCATTAGCATTGTTAAGAATAATTATTTTACCACTGATCCAATACTTTTATTATAGCTTTTTAATGAAGCTTCAAATGACCTACAGTTACATGTATAACATTTTCTACTTAATTATAGTTATTAATTACACTGACAAATATTTGCGGAAGAAACGTAGAACACCCTGTATTTAATTAAACCTCTCAAAATAAATGTAATGGAGCTAATCACAAGATGTGATCCATATAAAACAATTCATACACTTTTACAATCAATTACTTATTTGTCGTATAATATACAGAAAAACTATAGATAAATATTGTTGACAAGTAACTTAGAAACGAAAGGGTTAAAGAAAAATCACGATTATACGAAATAACAATCTTTACTTATGTCTCGCTGCATGTGTTAAGGAGTTTTACTTAATAAGCGAAATTTCATTTATGTTTTTCGTTTTGTTTTTTTTACTATAGAACGAGAGAGTGCACAGTAATGTAATCGCTTCTGGCCGCTACGTAACTATTATGAACGTTACCAGACGCGACTCAGGTCGTTATCAGTGTTTAATCGAAGACGGTTCAGATAATCCACCTCTGAATGCCATTAACGTCGTAGTCAACTGTAAGAATTCAAGAAACTCGTTGCATCGCTGCGATGACCTACTATTCTATATTTAAGCGTTGTTTCAACGAATAAATCAAACATATAAAAAGTCTATTTGTTTTCGTAGACGTTCCCGAAATAGAGACAAAGGGGAAATGGGTGCATACCGGACTAGGAGTTGAATCGCGGTTAACGTGTATCGTTCACGCGCATCCGCATGCTGAAGTGATATGGTTTAAGGATCAACGGCAAGTTTCGCCGAAAAAAGGTAGCATAGAAACCAGAGGAAACAAAACACGACATGTTCTCGAAATTTTACATACGGAAAAGGAACACTTGGGTAACTACACGTGCATGGCCAAGAACACAATGGGACGGGCTGAGAGAACTATTTCCCTTACCGGTAATTTCCTTCACCTTTTACATATTGCACATGGGCTATAAAAGTGTCTGAACTCAAAAAATGCGATCTTTTAGTTACGACTGAAAGCAGTAGAGTATAGACATCTCTACATATACTAAAAATTTTATGAATTGAAGTTCACAATTAGTCTGCATTATTAGTAATTTATAACAAAACATCAAAAGTGTTATAACTCAAAATAATTCAGCCTTGTATAATTGAGAAGAACATCAAAAAAGTCATAACTCGAACAAAAAGGATTTGAAGGGATAAGAATGAAAAATGTAGAAAATAACTTTTTGAGAGCCTACTCCTTTATCTGATACTTTAAGTTTAGTAAATCATTGGTATATAAGCTAACAGTTTTTGGCGTCTCCTGCAAAATGTAGTTTTTTTTAGTTATGTCACTTTATAGCCCATGTGCGATATAAGAGGAAACAATTAAATTACAACAATTTAAATGTTTGAAAATTTAAAACTTCAAAAGATTGGCAATTTGAGTGTTTAAAAATTCGAAAGCTAGGAAATTCAAGAGCTTGAAAACTCGGAGAAGCTCAGAAATTAGAAAGCTTAGAATTTCGAATGTTTGAAAAGTCGAAAATTTGAAATTAAATTTTTATAGGTCTTCCTTCTCAAGCGATTATTTCTGGTGGTGAGATGACGAAGACCGCCTCAGGGTTGATTTTGAAATGGCAATTGGAAAGTTATTCACCTATTACCGAATACAGAGTAATTTATTATTGCATTTTCTATTTTCTACTTTTACACTTATTCGGTTATTTTGAATGTCATAATCCGTAACAACCGAATCATTGTAGCTAGAATATCGTCGCAAAGGAGATGAAACCTGGACTACTCTAAAGCCCACAGTAACGAACGGTAAAGGAAATCAATTCACTGTTGAACACACGATCGAGGGACTTGAGCCTGGATCGTATGAAGCTATTCTTAGGGCTAGAAACGATTTCGGATGGTCTCCACCATCTCAACCACACACGTTTGAAGGAGGTACGAAGAAAAATGAATTTTGTAATCATTTGTTGTTGCATAATAAAGTCGCTAGTTTAACGAAGCTTTTTTTTCATTTGCCTTACAGATTATAAGGATGAGCAGGACGAGAGTGGTAAATATCGCAACACATTGAGTAATAACCCGTTGTTTGTAAATGAGCGTAATTTCTATAAATATTTAATGTATTTTCAGTTAAAGAATCGACGTCTTCAGGTGTATCTCAATTTACGAGAGCCATTGCAACATTATTCCTAGTCTTTTCGTCCTGTGCCTTTACAAGTCTGTAATTTAATGAACTCCTTAAACTATATAGGTACGTATACTAATAAAAATAAGAAAATAAAAGAAATAAAAAAATAATTGTTTACGCAGGTAATTTGCTGCAGCCAAAGCGTACACCAGCAGATGCAATGGTGGGTTTAGTGAAACGAGAATGTCTAGGAGAACTGTACATTGCTGGTGTAACATATTTTTTAAAATAATGTATTTGTTATACTTATTTTAAGCGAGTGCTAAATGATTGATGTGTTCCCTGTAGCAAATTAATATTTGCGAAAATGGGTTACCTAAATTAATATTCCTATTTGTTCTTTGAACAAAAGAAAAGAAAGATTATACTATGTTTGTTTCAAACGACAAGCACAAATGCGTATTTTATATCTGTATATCTCTTTTTGCAGAATATTGTCGAAATTTAGTTATGGGCATTGTTCATGTGTATAAAAGAATTCTTTCTGTTTATTCAACGTGTATTAGGTTATTCTCCTAGATGTTCTGGCATGTATTATTAAAACAAAGAGCATTTTAATTCTACTCTAAATCAGGAGTAATTCTAAGGGATATTGTACTCTAAAGTATATTTATATATCTATATATATATATATATATATATTATATATATACGCATACATAATATAGTATTCATTGTACATGTATAAGTTCAGAGATACATGATTATTATTATAATTTATTTTTGTATGCTTAAGATTAATAGATAATCCGTGTTTTACGATGTTGCTTAGTGCCATGTACGCAAGTTTATTTTCTCACGATCGTGTACAAAAAACGGCACTGATAAACCGTCCTTCGAGTTTGAACGAGGGACACGTAGGTACCTAATGTGTAATAGCAAAAAAAGTTAATGTTACTAAGATTCGTCGTAATAAATTGACGAAAACGCGTGAGTTGAAACGACACATACTTACTGATATATTGTAAGAATCGATAACTATTCTTCTTTCTCTTATATGTGCTTTCAATTCAAATAATAAGTATAATATTTTTATTTGACTTCAGTGTATAATGTTGTGAGTGGATATGAATGCCTGCGAAGAGTGCAAGGGTGATGTATTGTTTTCCAAAATAGCTTAGCAGCTTTAGAATAGAATTGTCGTTACATTGATTTATAACAATCGCTACAATCAATAGATTAACAAATAAACGTTGTACAAAAATACAGTCGGTTCCAACAAATCATGCACATAATGTAAACGTTAATTATTGTAGGAGACAGTCACGCTTTCCTTGACACTCTGTGTATAACAACCCTTAAAAGTATACTTTTGTATAGCATTCGTTGCATTTATTCATTTGATAATAAATTCACATAATTTCGAAGACATAATAAAATCCCGAAATAAAATCCCGATTTCAAAAAATCAGAAGTTCTACAATATCATTTTCCGCTTTTACTTTCATTTGTAATTTTACTGAATTGATAACATTAGGAATGACGCTAAAGTGATAAGGGAACCTGAATCGCGAAACAAAAAAATATAGTCAAATAGTGACCTATATCCTGTATAGCAGTGGTGTCAAATTCATATATGAACACGAGTTACCAAAAACAGTTTTGGGGAATCTGCGGATCTCAGATAAAGAAACGTCTTTCAAACAAATTTTAGCGAATGAAACGCCGAATATACAAGATAACCAAAAACGGTATTTTTACAATACACCTTCATAATTTGCAATGTTCTGAAAATGTATTTTATATTTTCTTTAAATTCTATTTTATTGTTTTAACCCTTTGACTGCGGCACGATATCCGCATGATTGTCATTACGGAATATTGACGTAATCAGAAATTCGAACATGATTTACGTGTATAAAATAGTTACTTGTGAATAAATTACCCTGGAACGTAGAATAATAAAATGTTGCATTGCTATTAAAATTAAACGTTCAAATATTATTATATAATGGTAAATTAGAAAATTGATGTTTTGTATTATACAAAATCTACTGGGCGTATATATTCATAGACGTTTCGTAAATATTCATAGACGTTTAGAGCGT
This sequence comes from Eucera pruinosa, assembly GCA_028830335.1. Lineage (NCBI taxonomy): Eukaryota > Metazoa > Arthropoda > Insecta > Hymenoptera > Apidae > Eucera > Eucera pruinosa. The sequence continues at coordinate 12,374,461 of JAMYCR010000004.1, read as the reverse complement.
ATATATACGGCTTTCGCAGTCAAAGGGTTAATAAAATCAAATTCAAACTTCGGCTTGAGAACCGCATTCTAGTGTTTTGCCGGCCACATGTTTGACACCACTGTTGTACAGCAATCATAGCCATAAACTTTACCAATGTTAGTTGAAATAACAGCACAAATTCAACAATGAACCATGTTCTAACAAATTTTCACTATTTTTAATAATAGTGTAATAAATAGAAAATATTCTGCAACTATAAATAAATATATTTATAAGAAAATTACCAAAAATGGATGCCTGACAATATGAAAATAAAAATGTAAAAGCCACAAAGAACGCTAAAAAATGTAAACTCGCACAACCAGAGAAACATCCTCGTTAGACACCTGATTAAGAACCCGTGAGGGGGGTACTATTCCTTTTCCGCAACATTAATTTAAACTATTAGAGTAAATTGGTTTCCACTATCTCAGTTGAAAATTCATGCACTTTCTATTATAATCGCAATACTGCTTGAAAAACGTGATTATTTATTAGCCTAATTCTAACAAGGAAAACTTTATTATTCATTGTAGCTGATTCTCAAGAGCATACAAATACAACAAAATTGCAAAAATTGTTAAGTTCAATTCCAGTAACAATCCGCCTATTACCAATTAGATATATAAAACGTAAATTAATAATTTTAGCAATATAACACAGCCCTACCTCGATATCTAACACCATGCTAATGTAAATGCATTTTTTATTTGCAAAAAACCATAAATTATTATTATTACAATAAATCCTCAAGAGCAAAGAATTATAATAAAAGTGCAAAAATTAATAAATGGTAGGGTATTGAAATGGAAAAATCGTTCGAGAAATCGTTTGTGTTTTTGATCACAGCCCGTTATCACGTGCGACCTCGCAAAGGTACGCGGGGGAAGTAGGTATATTAGCGCGCGACTGCACTGCGAGTCTTCTAATTTGCATTATGTTTCAGATAGGTCACATTGGAGCTCCAGTTGGAACAGACCTTAATTTTTAATCTTGAATGAGCACAAGTGTTAGCCTTTTTCCACTTCCTTACCCGCTATTAACTTCTCTTAGATGTAAGATTATATTTAAAGCATGCCTTGCTATGTAGTACTGCTATTAATTTACTAGTCTATCTATTTCGAATTACCAGGAATAGATTCAACGCGAATTTATCCATGAAATTCATCGAGGGAAATTCGACGAGGGATACGTACGCCTAGCTTTAGGTACTTATAAGCTAGTTATAGTTAGCTGTAATTATTAGAGTATTATAAATAATTATATTACTCAAATTATTGCGCGTGTGATTTAGTTTTAAGTCATTGTACGGCTAATATGTAGCAAACATGTGAGAAGTATTATGTTTTATTTCAATAAATTTCTTAATAATATGATCGCAATCATTTTTTGATAATACAATGATCGACGGGAATAATTACACAGTGCGACAGTGAACTGAATGCTAAACAATTCATATTCCCAACAACTGACACTCGATAAAGTAGACAGCAATAAAAAGATATGCATACATATATCTATATACTGATATGAAAACAGAGTAGCCAGAAGGTCCAACCTACGATAATAATAATTATCCACTCATTATAAACCCGATCAGGAATCCGTAAGTGGAACATTATTCCTTTTTCGCAACTCTAATTTAAAAAATTTATTTTTCAAATAAAAAACATTACAAATCAATCGCGAAAGGTGTTTCATTATATTGATTGTGAGTGAGAAATACTAATTTATTCATTTCAACTCTAATTGTAAAAGGAAAGTAATGGCAAATTCGCGAAAGCGCTCACACTAGGACACTTCATTTATTTCTTAACGTAACACTAGTAAATACTAATCAATGCATCCATTATTTCTCAATACCCAACACTAATTACTGAAGTGCAACTTCCATAGTTGCCGTCGAAGAATCAGCAACACTAGAACTGACTTTCATTATTTCAGTGGAAGATCATTGGGCATTTTGTCACAATCGTAACACTAGTTGGACAAACACAATCATTTATTAACGTAACGCTATCTAGAAAATGAAATAATTGCGAGAGAAAAATGTCGCAACGCTAACTAGTGAAACTAATTTTATAATTTAATAAAAACTGATAAATTTATATAGGAAAAGCCATCTTAAATAATTGTAATACTTGGGAAACGCAACGCTATAAAGCTAACTAGAAATTAATATTGGGTTGTTCGGATAGTTCATAGCCTTTGCGATAGTGTCGACGTTAAATTCTTTTATGAGATTGAAGGAACGTTATTTTTTACGAATTTTTGTGAAGTAGCAATAAAAATTCGAATAAATGCAACACTTAGTTGGGCGCCTTAATTGCAATAACTAAAGAGGAACATCTAAAATTACTCAAAAGAATACGCGACGTTTTTTAACAATACAGCGCTTAGCCTGGCGTACCGATAAAATGATAGGAAAAATAGTTAAACCGTAACTAGGATAAGTGTTCTAAACATAGCAATATCATATTGTTACTTAATCTAAAATTTTATTAATGCTGAGAAATTTGATACAATAAAGGGAAAGGAAAGCTATTTGGTACAATTTATTTCCGAGAAATATGAAAATTTGTTATGATAAATAAGCTACTCAATGTTATGGCTCCTTGTATATAATCGCGATATGTCATAATTCACAACACTAAATCAAACATGACAATTATTTCTTCGCAATGTTAATATAGAACCGGAAAATCGTTCATTCGCAACGCTATAATCAGGCTCGCGATTTTCTTTCCTCGCAACGCTAAGTCAATCCGTAATTAATTTCTCGCAACGCTAATGAACGAGTACAGTGACAATGTAGTAACAGCAATGACTGTCCATTTTTTTTTAATAAAAAAAAAAAATTGCTGCCCTCTTCGTGACAGTTTGTCGGGCTTCTTCTTCTCTTCGAGTGCAATGCCCGCTGAAACTTACATCTAAGCTCGAGGTTTTCTAATCGCAAACTGAAAAGCAACTTATAAAGATGAACTAAAAGTGTAAATCGTGGAAGCTGAATAATGCGCACAAACGACCGACGATTTTAAGAATCGTTGCTCGTGCAAACGCGCCGCGCCGACCCTCGAACTACACGTTCGTTTCGTTCCATTCTCGCAACCACGATCGCGGTAGCAACTTTAACCCTTATCAAACGGATACATAGATACTGATCGTAGCACCTTGTAATAAGTGGAACGACATACACGTTTACTCTGATATTTTTCTGAACAAATGCTATTCAAATGCAGAGGAATGTTGAGCAAAAGAATAAGTGGAGAAGGAAGAAGAACGATCTAAAATCTAACCAGGCTCATACAAAATCGTGACAATCGCAAAAGAATAATAGAAACGAAAAAAAGATACGAGAGTTCTCCAAACTTATTAAAGGCTAGAACACGATGGTAGAGCCATGGCTACCAAAATACAATACAACACAGAAATATAAAGAAGAACCTAACTCTTCGATCACTGGAGAAATTGATTAAATAGCGAACACAATCGTTTGAAGACTAGAAGATTCATTGCACAGTGCATGTCTAAAAGAAGCACAATAAAATGCGATACAATTGCTGTACGTAAACTAGAGTAAAGATACAACCGTAGTGCGTGCCGAGTATGTCCAGACTTTGCATCGAAATAATAAACTTGCTACGCTGAGAATATCCAGGCTCTCGATCTCTAAGGGTTAATTTGCTAGATTCGAAAAATCGACAAGATAAAGCTAAAAGTGAACAGTATTCTCCATTCAGCCCAGTTTCACCAATGATTCAAATCAGATTTCCTGAAGCAGGTTGATACCGAAAATGCGCCTACACGAATAGAGACTTTGTCAACATGCCTAGACCTGCCTCCATATATTTAACAGGCACACAGAAGGTATACTATTTATCCTACCTATCTACCTAGCTCTATATCTAAAAAATGGTAAAACAGGCACAGCAACACGTTCTCTCCACGATTCTGACTCAAAAAACCCAGATGCAATGGCCCTATACTAGAGAGAACGTCCCGGGATATCTCCGACACCCGAGGTTTTAGCATACAACAAAACACAATCTAAAATACGCACCAATTCACTGAAATCGACTGACTATGGGTAGCAACCATTGCGTATTATGCGATTTAAAGCGCATGTATCCCAAAACGATAAAATATTAAGTTGTTCAGAAAGTTCGTAGCCATATTTAAGGGACACCCAAAGCCAATTTATGTACAATTACCATTTTATTAAATAATTTTACAGGTAGTATTTGGCTTCTGGTAATTCTAGCACTAGTAGGAAGTTTCATAATCCGCCACACAAATATTAACGTATAAACAATAATCATCGTGAAAATCCAATCTAAAAAGTTTGTTAAGTACAATATCTAAGCGACTAACATTTCTTGACTCTACTTTCTGTTTAACATTAAAGAAAAAAAGACTCTACATGTTTAATTGAGAAAAGTTAATGTATTCATGCAACAAAGAAACTCTAATACCAATTGAATGTAAAATGAGACTAAGAACAATACAATGGAACAAGTGATTCTAATTAGAAATTAAAAATACTAAAATGGAACAAGTGAATCTAATTTGAAATTAAAAATACTTAAGTAGAACAAGTGATTCTAAATTGAAATTCTAATTCTAATACTTTGAGCGATTCCTTCGTCAAAGCACATTTTCTATAAAATCAAAACTGTATTAGAAATTGAGTCTTTAAATTGAAACTATTACGAAAATTGAAAGATTCTATTATTTAATACTTTCAATAATTATGACTTAAATAATGAATTTTCATAAAATATTGTTTATATGCATATATAAGAATATGTTTGTACTAATAATATAAGTTCTCATTACCATTGTGCAATAAACATAATTATTAAAAAGAGGAACGAAGTCGGATAGTGTCCGACTTCACACCACTACAAATTACAAATTACTCAAATAAAATGATTCTATATGATTACATCCTATATTTGTTCCTAAGGATATTGAATTTTAATAAATATCGATGTGGAACATCTACTGATTCTATTTTTTTTGCACAATTATTTATAATAATACTCAAATTGATCAAATATATTATCGACCCAAATTTTTTCATTAATATATTATTGTATTTACAAACCGCGATGCGCAAGAAAACCTAGCCTGGTCTAATAAACTACAAAAAATGTTAGTACTCGTGGGTATAATGTATACCCGTGGTCCCTGTACTCGTTTGAAAAAATTCTACGTATACAACCAGTCACCTGTGCCGATACGGACCTTTCGTCCTCGGCATGATTGAGTGACCGGAGGGATTCAAAGTGCATGCGACTTACTATTAGACGACTACGCCGTCATCTGCTGCAGCCAGGGGGAAGACAACCAATGGAATCAATGAACTCGTGGACCTATAGACAAAAAATTTGTTGCAAAAAAATTATCAAAGAAGAGAAAGAAGGGAAGAGAGGGAATTATAATTTATTCGTAAAGTTGTTACTTATTAATTATTTGGTAATTTTTAAATTAAAAATATTTGAAGCTTAATAAATTCTAAATCTTTAAATCAAAGTTGTAAATTTTTATTTTAATAAAAATGTTTACAAAATTTTAATAGCTTCCATACTTTTTACTTATCAAAAATTAAAATAAAATACAAGGATACTTACATTATTGGCTACCGAAGTCCAACACGATCCTCTCCAGGCTTGCGTTGACTCTAATACCGAAAGCGAATATTTAAAAAATAAAAAAAGAATACGCGGCCGTTTAAATCATATTCGGTGAATAAACACTGACTCTACTTTCGCGATTAATTACTGTAATTAAATTTAATAAGAACAGCTGTGCTCTTAAACAAATCAAATATTTTATCAAAGCAAGCACTGACTCTATAACCGCATTGCGCGCGGTAACTAAAATTCTGTGAAAGAAAATCTTGATTAGTATTGGTATGAAATTTGTTAAAGAATATGAATGTTTCAAAATGAAATAGAATTCGAGTATACCATTCATGTGTAACAATCATTTTACATACATATAAATGTTCGCAATAGGGAAAATAAAGTACGTTCAACTCACGCGAGCTAAACATAAACAGTGTACCCTCTCATTATTTTCGACACTGCCTTCGTGAAGAAGAATTTGAAATGATAATACGCTCAAGTGGGGTGGGCAAGGCTAAACGCATTTCCGCCGATAGTTTTTGTGTATACACCTTGAGTGGTTTCGCGAAAATAATAAACACGGGTTGAAATCAATTTATACGCAACCAAACTCGCGACCGAAATGCAGCAAAATGTGACTCTGAGTATCATTTACGGTCTTTTAACCATTCTGCAATGAAAACGAATTAAAAGATACGGATGGCTCTAACCTTTTTTTATTTTATCTTGGTTACGAAATCGAAATGAATCGAAATAGTAGAATTTATAAAGAAACGAAAAGCTAACAAATATATATGTTATTGCAAATTGAATATTATTAACACATCTAATCTCTGTTATCACATCTTAAACCCCATAGCCTCTGTGTATATTTCCCAACTTATTAAGCATCTGTAACAAAATAAAAAGCTAAATTTGAAATATATTTGCTAAAATAACACCAACAAGGTGAAAAAGGTTAAGCGAATAAAAAATGGGACACAAAATCTTAAAAACTGGTGAGTTAATCATGATATCGAATAATTCATTAACGAAACACGTGTGAATTAATTAATTAGCGATACTCGAATCACGATCGAAGTGTTACGCAGAAGTATACGATACTTACACAATGTGAAAAGCACAACCTTCTCTCACACATTCAAAATGGGACTGATGTCTCGCAATGTTCGCCAAATTCTGGGAGTAGGGTGACTCTCTGCTTCTGCGCAATTCGTACCGTAAAGTTCATTGCGAATTTCGTCTACGTTAAGCGTAAACAGGCCTTTGCTTTTGATTAACACTAGCTTCATGGAATCAGTCAATTTGACGGGTTTAAAATTTTATGCTTAAAGTTACAGAAATCATAAATACTATTGTTAACAATTATATTAGCTTTGATTGGCGCAATGATATAAATACATATCGTAATTCATTCTACTCCCCGATTGACTCGTTCTTTTCAAGTATCTGTATATAACATACATACATACCTCTTTTTTACATACATAATTGTTTTTCAACAATTAATTTACTGTGAATATTCCTTGAAGATAAAACCGCCAAAGATATAAATTACTTCATTCAGTTATAAAATATGCAAACATACCAGAATAACAGATACTTGGGATAATCGTAATCTATCACGTTATCGCCATGATACAATTTTCGTTACAAAACTCCGAATTAAACACAGTCACATAAAATACAAAGTAAAATAAATAATATTTTCACAATTATATGAAATAATTTTACACATTATAGTCTCGCAGACGAATTAAACGTTACTGCTACCGCAAACGCAAACTGTAGGAATAAGATCAAATGACAGTTCGATTATTAAACATGGCGGTGATAATCGATTATTTCATATAGAAAATTTGTTACTTAAAATTTACTTTTATACACTCAAATTTAATAAAATTCAGTAATTGAACGATCGTATTTAAAAAGTTTTAACGAATTTTTAGTATTAGAAAAAGAATAAGATGAAAATAGAACGAAATAATTGGAAATAGTATATAATAGAATCAATTTTTATCATAAGAAGTACTTGTTTGTAACATATTTTTACATAAAAGTCCCTCTAAGCTGAAAATAAACATTTCGTATACTGTTAACCAGAGTAACAGTTAATAATAATCATTAAGTTTACCTGAATCGCACAAAGCAAAAAGCGATATACCTCAGCGCACTACACGCGAAAAACTACATCCATATTCTTTCCTGTTTCATTTGCGATTTCAAAATTAAGCTTAATTTTAATTCCAACCACTGCTACAGTTATGACACAGACGAGGTACAAAATAGCCTAACATCTTATGGGACTGTGTCCTACGTTCTGAAATACCGACAATAAAAAAATTCCCCTGTTTTTTACGTCATCTACGATTTAGAGCGATGGGCGCAGTAACTATGATCGATTGAATCATCTGAAATGATAAAAATCACTATTCTGTCGGCGAAATAGGTATCATTTATTCCGCGTAAATTAAAAAATAGAATATGGCGAATAAATGCATAAATTATTATATTAATGATTGCAATTAATTCTCTAGAGCACAAAGTTTTAATAGAAGTGAAACGATTAGAAGCCGAGATCTAAGTACTTTTCTAATCCTATCGAGATCAGCGTCTTGATGCGTCATATGAATTTCTTTATAATTTGCGAACCGATGCACGTATTCGATTAAAACCAACTGATTATTATTATTGACCACTGCACACCGCACTTTCATTTTAGGCCGGCTTCGATGGAAACAAATAATTAGGAGCCGTGATCTAAGCACGTTTCTAATGCTATTAAAATCGTATTCCGTGTTAAATCGATAATGTCGAGAATGATGGGAGAATGGTAACAAGGCACGTAAGCCCTCGAATCCTAGGACAAAAATATGCATTAGATGATAGGTCTATCTTGTACTTCGTCTGTGTTGTAAGTGATCTTACCATTGACTAAGAATCTTATTCTACCTTGAATCGGTATCGTCGGGAATGATATGAAAACGGTAAGGAAGTTCGCTTGTCGTCGAATTCCCAACACAACAAGAAAATGTGTAAGGCGATACATCTGTGGTAATATTAGATATAAGACACTTATTTTTAATTACATTATTTAGAATGTTATACTTACAATCAGTTTTAATTCCAACCACGTCGTAATCTTATTCTATTCTGAATCAGCAACATTGATTGCAATACTAAAATGGTACAAAGATTCGCAAATTGTCAAATTTTGAAATAAAAAAATTTATTGAAAAGTCTGTTAAAAGTTTTATATTTTCTGTTATAGTTTATTGAGTATCGCGCCTGTTCAATCATACTAGAATATAAAAGTTTCTATACAAGTTACAAAACTAATTATTTACGTAATAGGTAAACGTAACAATGAAATAAATAAATAATATTATTCAATTTAACAATATAATATGTTCTTGTATGTTTTGTTGCTTGGTGTAGAATTTCTACGTTCTGTAAATTAATGTGATATCTAATATAGGATGCACGTGCCTTGTAAGCTTGTTTTACCTTCCTAATAGCAGGTTCTTTATCGTCCTCCGTCTGAAAACATCTATGTAGTTGTGCTGTGACAGTGATACCCGATCACTCCCATTGGTCCATTTGAAGAATAAGGTTCCATACATTTCGGCGAATTTTGTTTGGCCGTGGGGGTTTAGCGAAGGAAGAAGGGATAAGGAAAAACGGTTGGAAGGATTAGCTGGTCTTCTGCAGTCAGTTTGTAGTTTTCATATCAATCACATCGTGGTGCTTTATAATGGAATCGCTGAGGAATGACATTACTTTAGGAGATTGCCAGTTAACGATCAGATTATTAGAATTGTTACAAAGAACAAAATACGAATTAGTGCAAGAAAATGGTCAACGCCGGTTAACTGCACCAGAAATTGTTCGCGGTGAAAAGCAACGCGTGAAAGGTGCTGAAATTTTCCTCGGTCGTCTTCCGCGAGATTGTTACGAAGATGAATTAATGCCTATGTTAGAAAAAATGGGTCGTTTAATCGAATTGCGATTGATGCTTGATTTTTCTGGATCTACCCGCGGATACGCATTTGCCTTGTACGAAGACTCAAAAATCGCGAAATGCGCATGCGTAAAACTAGACGGTTATGAAATCAGACCCGGGCATCGTATCGGTGTAGTTAAATCAGTTGATAATTGTCGGCTCTTCTTCGGTGGCGTGCCAAAGAATAAAACTAAGGGAGAGTTTATGGAAGAACTGAATAAGATTCTTGACGGCATCACCGATGTTTATCTGTATCCCAGTGCATATGACAAAACGTTGAATCGCGGTTTTATCTTCGTCGAGTTCAAAGATCATAGAGCCGCTGCAATGGCTAGACGAAAGTTAATACCTGGACGAGTTATGTTATGGGATCATGAAATCGCGGTTGATTGGGCAGATCCTGAACCTGGTGATCCAATCGACGAAGAAATCATGGAAAGTGTAAGATTTAAATTATTATTATGAAAGCTACGCGATTATGTAAAATTATTTGGACAGTTATTTTGCCAACATTTGTAACATTTGCCGCCATTACTCAGGTTACTGCTTTATTTGTACGAAATCTGCCTTTGGACATGCCGCAACCGAAAGTTCGTGATATTTTTCAAAAAAGTACGCATATTCCTGTTATAAAGTTAAAGAAAATTAATCATTTCGCGTTCATACATTATGAAAATCGTCAAGCAGCACAAATTGTAATGGACATTATGACAAGTACGCCTATTATTTCACTTCGTTATTTTTATTTCTTTTTCATCATTGTTCATATCATTTTATTTAAAAAATAATAACAATAAAATAGGACGTAATGGGATTGCTGAAACTGAGGGTTGGGAAATTCGTTGGGCAAAGCCAATCGGAGCAGCAAAAATCTTAGAAAGGCAACGATGTATCAATGAAGCTATAGCAAAATCGAATTCACATATTAAAGCAGATCAAAGTCATGTTAAACCTAAATCAACAAAAAATTCCAATGACAAGAGTATCATGGACATGAATGCCAACAATATAGTCGATCTAGCTTCAATGCACATGAGTGCCTTGCAGAACTTTATTGAACAAAAGTTTAACGCTACTTGCTGTTTTAACTGTTTGCAGTCAACGGGTGCACCCAGTTTTGTATGCAGAGTAAGCGTGAAAAAATGATGTTCATTTACATTTACTTCTACTCATGTAGTATTTTTTTCTAAATTCACGTATTATTTTTTCATTTGTTATCTTAGATACTTATCTTAAAAGAAACCTACGTTCTTTTCGAGTATCATGGAGAAGTGATGCCAACGAAGCAAAATGCGATTGTTGTGGCATGTACAAATATATACCAATTGATTACTACTAGGTTCCAACATTGTGGTGAGTACAACAAATAAAAATATTTTCTTAAAGCACGTTAGTCGAACCCATTTTCGTATCCGAATACGCGTGGAGATCGGTTAACGTAACTTGATACGTGGTTTGTTTTGGGTGAGTGTAATGGATGCTAATCTCGCGAAACAATCTCACGCGAACAATGCTTTACCTTGAAGTCACCATTCTTCTCAAAATTCCGAGACTATAAAAATTATTTCTCCAGCTATTGTCTCTATAGTTTAGAAGCAAACTACTGATTTTGTTTCAATAATTTTATTCAACGAATTATATTTAAGCTAGTATAACATTAATAAATTAACGGTTGCGGTAGGTAACCAAGATTTACGGATATTTTTTTATGTTTTTAAACAGTATCGTGGGAAAATCAACGTTTTTATGCGAAACAAAAGTTGGAAATTAACCCTGTAATTGGGTCACCAGTAAACTGCACTAGCCAAATAAATTATAATTAATCTAATTTTTAGTTATAAAATGATCTTTATGAGCAATCATTCAAAGATCATTGATATTACTTATAACGTAGAGATCCGAAAGCATGGTGATAAAAATGTTTAGAAAATATAAAGTTGATTTTATTTTTGTATCTCTAACATAGAATTGAAATGTTTAGAGGAAGATTTTTCCAATCAAATTTAACTTTAGCTGAATTTTCAAAACATATTCATATAATAAGTTTGATTTGAGTATACTGAAATTTCTAATGAGTCACAATGTGCAGCACGTTTTTTAATAATCGTATGAAATATTACAGAATGTCGTCTTATTTTTTAAATAACGAAAGTATTGAAATAAAAATGAATTTAATTGCAATATCTATATGTAAAAAAAAATGAAGTCAAATGATAAGCGTACTTTTTAAAAGCTAGAACAATGAAATGTGAAATTTAGAAAATCTGGTAATCGCAGGTTCTCTACGTTAGATATATATTTTAAATACATTAAATTGATCTCACTGTAACAAATACATCATTATCATTATCAAGTATAAACTATACATTGTTGATCAACAAGTAAATCAAAGATGGTGACGATCACCAAAAATCAATGCAATCATTGTTAAATAATTTTAAATTTAGTTTTAAACATTATCATTATTACTTTTTTTTATTTTGTTGTACGTAATCAATGAAAAATGTATTTTATGTTTATTTATTTATAATCAATTGAAAAAGATTGCTGTTTACGTTGACCAAAAAATAAAGACGGGCCTTATATTTAACCGTGTGTATACTTTTTTTTCCTTAAATGTGTTGCTTGACATTAAGATTGGAAAATTTTTTTGGAACTGCTAAAATCTGAAACTTGTCACGCAAACTATTTGAACTTTTAAAAACTTATAGTTAACGAACGGTTAACGAACAAAAAAGGAGTAACCGTTGAATTTCGAAGTTCTCCGGTAACCGCAGTAAAACTTAGCGCAGTTCGTTACATACTTTTAAAATTAAACGTTTCATTAACGTCCAACGTAATCAAGGATAGTGGCACATTTCGTAAAAGGCAAAAAAAACGATGAAGCGCTTCCCTTTTTCAAAATCTATATTAATAACAATCGTCAAGAAGCAACATTATTCGATCTTTAGAGCTTAATTTATAATCGGAAATCATGCGGTTATCTTCTAAATAAAATCCTCGAAACCAAAGTCTCATTCTCTCCGGTTTCCAAATTTGATCTCTTTCATCCAATAGTTTAGATATCCTTTTCTTTAAATATCCAATAGTTTCTGAATGTGAAATTGGAATATTCATACGTGACCCTTCGAGAGTACATATCGTTATAGTCGGAAGACATCTGCATGCTAATTTTAATTTTTTTTTTTTTTAAAGTTGTTCAATTTTAGTATTTTACTACATATTTTAAATGTTACCATCATGTGCATTGGACGTCATTTCTCGTAATTTTAATTGAAATCCGTTTAACTATAATTTTAATATTAGAACATCTTATATCATCAACAATTTACAATAGTTCACATAATTATTAGTATACTAATTTTAGGGTTAAAATATACAACAAATCGGGTACATCGTACGAAAGAAAATTTTATTCTCGTACCTAACTTCCGATCACTTTAGTACAACTTAAATCTACGTTTTCAAATAACGTTATATTATAATTGTATTTTTAATATAATTTAATAATATTTTTCCGTATACACCGGAACATTTTTAAGGTGAAAATCGAGTGATAGATCTCGACATTGGGGGTAGAATCGCTGTGTAATCTTCAAGTATTCTCCTTACAGTTTCGTTATCCGTATTGCCAGTAGTATTTTTAGGTCTCATACAACGTACCAATTCTCGTGTTTTCATAGTACAGTCTACGTTTTGTTGTGTCATATCCGTCGAGAATATTTCGTACGTGTAATCTATTAATTTTTGAACCACACAATCGAGAACTTTATCGTCCGGAATTTCTCCGTAGCCACTTTCCGTGCACTCTTTGATGACTACGTTCATCCATCTCCAATCTTCCCAATCATCACTGTACTTTACGCGCTGATTTTCTAATTGCCATATCAAATGCACGCGAAATCTATGAATTATAAAAAAACTCTATTATTTTGAAAATACAATAGAATGTAAAATATATGGCAACAGTTATGAAAGATTGATTTCGTTTAAAAATACTGGCTCTTAGCTATCTTTAAAAGACAGTTCCACTTTATTATAATGCAGAACAGTATGAAATGGAATAATAGAAAAATTCATCTTTCGTACATTTTCTACATTTACACTACTATTGTTATTAAAACTATATATACCAGAGCTTCTAAATATGTATGTAGTTGATAATGGAGTTAAAAGAAAAACCGATGCGTCTCGTATTTTTCGACAACTCGTTTAAAGTTACCGGAAACGTAGTACTTTTAGAGATACTCACCCCCAATTCAGCGGGTTCTTCTCGAACTTGACATTTTTAAGGTTTTTAAGGTATGCAAACATACCATAGTCGATGACTTTAATTTGGTTATAATCGAAATAAAAGTTTTGCAAATTGGGAAGCAGTGGAAATACTCCATAGTCGATTACATCGATAAAATTGAACGATAAGTCCAGGGTTTTTAAATTGTACATGTTCATAAACCATTCTTTGTACACGAATCTCAATTTGTTGCTCCACAGTAGTAAATTCTGAAGTTTCGTAAGACCTACGAATGCCCAGGACTGTATGGTCTCTATGCCTGATCCGTGCAAATCCAGAGTTATGAGGGTTGCGCCGAATCTTGCAAAACTATGTCTAAAGATAAACGATGTGCATTACACTTTCAATCTTTTTTCAAGTTATTTTTAAGTTTAAATATTTATAAGTTTTTGAATTTTCATTTTTAATAGTTTCATATATATTCTTAAATACTTGATTATGATATATCTTTTACATTAATTTATATAACACTTCCAATATAATTCTAATTCCCGTACTAAAGGAACTAATAATCATTGAATGCTTAACTTTAAAATGTTTTGATTCAAAGATGAAGTAAACGTATTGAATCACTAGTCTTCTTTTCTTACCCTGCAATATCAGATATTTTCGATTCCGTAATTTCAATGCTTGTACTGTTGGTATATGCTTTCCCTAATTCGATCAAGTCCGTTAACTGAGTGCAGTAGAAAATCACGCTATTATCTCGTTGCTCGATAGTGGTTTGACAATTGATCGAGTCCGCCACGGCGCTTGCCAATAGATTAAGAATGAAAAATGTATTTAGGAGAAGCTTCATGATTTGCGCGAGACAGAAATGAACCGATGTTGAGCACGAGCATTTAATTAACTGAACGTTCTTGATACCTCGTGCGATGCGCAACTGAATCACGTGGGCGGCGTATCCTTCTTGTTTCCTCTTTTGATAAGTGAGTCAGACTTTGCGTACCCGATTAAAAAAGTGATTTCCCATTCCGTGTAACGACCACTATCGATTTTTTATATTTTTATTTGACGTTATTTGAACATTATATGAAGTGAAACTTAGAAATTTTTCAGCCCTTGTATTATTTTCTCAGCGACTACACATGATAGTATTAACTACTCGCTGTTTTAATACAGTCAAATGCAAACCATTGAAATATTATACATAATTTTTTAATAATCTCCTATCTTATGAACTGACGTTACAGCTACAAATAAAATTATTTTTTGTCATAAAATGCAACGTGTATTTTACATACTATGATATTTAGACCATAATCTATTGAACAAATGTAGGATGGTGACAAAAAGTAACAATAGATATATTTATGGTAAAAACAACGTTTATTGTCGTACATATATACACGGATACACAACTCATTAACATCGATAAACAATACATTCACTTGTTGCTATTGGGAACGTTCATGAACCGATGATCGAGTATTCAAAAATGAACCACGTTCATTCGTTTGATCACATTCATGCATGAGTAACCAATTCTTCTTAACAAAGTGAAAAGCAACGGGCAAATCAACTTGTTCTTCACACGTTTTGTTTCAACAGTCCTTCAACATGCAAACGCACAAAATAACTATACACAATTAACTTTTCCATAACTATAAATCTGTATGTTCAACGGTGTGATGTAAGAGATCGCCTTAAAATCCATCCATCAAATCGGTAAAAGTACACGCTTTCTCGTGTATATTGTATAATCCGATAACAGCGGTATACACGAGTGTTACCGGTGATCGATGATTGTTCTACCAAGATATCGTATACAGCTACAGTTATTGTCATAAAAACCATTCGTTATTTACATCACACAGAGCGATATACGCCGATGTATTTAACATGATCACACATACACGTGGACGATACCTATAGAAGATTGTGCGTGCACTTTACTATATGATAGAAGCGTCGCTGATAAAAAAGGATTCCTGGGATAACAAGATTTGGCAGATAGAAAAGGATGTAAAAAGATTTCCGACGAATCTAAAATATACGGCTTCCAAAAAAAGTGAAAAAGTAAAAAGTAACAAACGCTAGTTAGGATAAAATGGTCTTCTCTCGATTCATACCCTTTTATTCTCTTTTCTTTTTTTCTTTAATCCCCTACGATGAAAGGTGATTTGTACTCTTTCGTACATTCGAAACAGAGCCGACTGTTTACGAGCTACAGATCACTATCACTAGGAAAGCGAACATTAATCCTACGCAGTTTAATCGCGAGTGTTGTCGCAACGACGTGACGCTGTTCTGAACGTTCAGTTGGGTCGGTGCAAAATGCGCTGGCGCAGGTGCAGGTGCCGGATATGATGAAACTTTCGATTTTTTCACTGTGACATCCGTCAACGCGATCGAACTGTTTCTCCTCAACACCGGTGTTGTATGACCCATATTTCCATTATTTTTCGACAATGAACCCCCTTCCCGTCCGTATCCGTAGTGTTTCCCTTTTCTATCTAGTTGCTTCTTCAACCCGTATGTGTCCGTAAACTCCGCATTGTGGCGAACGGGTACTGACGTGGTCCTCGTTATATGTAACTCTGAAATTATTTAATCACAATTGAATCCTTAATAAAAATTGATAAATATAATATAGGAGAAAACATAGATTATAACACTAATTTTAAGAGATATAAGAGAAAAGAACTGAGTAAGTTAGACTGACAACGCTTCGGTTGAAATTTGTCTATATGGATACAAAAACATACTAAAGAACATGTGATTATTGTCTTTCAAAAGTAAAGTTTCAGTGTTCATGTTGAATGATATTTTAAGACACAAAATGACGATACTAGGAGTAGAAGTGTCGGCATCAATCAGTGCCGCCATGAATGCATTACGAGAGAACAAACGTTCTATACCCATTTTGTCCAGTCAGGAATATAAGGTTTAAAAATATTAAAGCTTAGCAAGCATAAAAGTGCTAACTGATAGCGTGATATATACCAGAAATATATATCAACGAATATAATTGCTTTCCATGGTAGGTACTAGATAAAACTAGTTCCTTGTAAAAGGATTCGAAGCGTGAACAGAGATCTAACTACATAAATATCGGATGTCGAAGGATCATTACCTTGAAGGCTTATCGTTCCCTCAGCTTTGCCGAGTAAATTTTCCGCCGAGCAGGTGTATCTACCGAAGTCATCCCTGTTCAATCTCCTGATGGTCAGATTCAACTGATACGCGTAATCGTTCAACTGAACCTCCGTTAGATCATGTTTCTCGTCCGGCAATAATTTCATACCTGCAACCGACCACCATATTCGTGCTATTCGATGATAGTGTTCGCTTGCAGGACGAGCAAATCGTGTTACAAGATCGGTAAATCGCGTTACAGGACCAGCAAATCGTGTCATATCGCGTACGACATTGAGAAATAACGCGTTTAGCGACTGACTCGATATTGTATGCTCACCATCGTCCCTGTACCATGTATTCAGAGCTTTCGGCCAGGACTCAACGTAGCAATGAAGGACGACGTCGCTGTTAGCAGGTGCCGCTACTAATTGGTTCGAGACTTTAATCAGCGGTTTAACTGCGTTCGAGAAAACTATAATTAATCATTGGAAGTTTCTTCAATGGCGGGGGCCCACCAATTTAATGAGTACCCCTTCACTTACATCGTACATTCACGTAATATCGTTTGCTGATCGCCGGTGGTATACCATTCGACGCGATGCAAAGGTAAGAACCCATCTCTTGCCGTAGAATTCCTATTAGATGAAGCAGCTCTCCTTCGTACGACTTTACTGTGTGAAGCATTTTCAAAGAGTTACTTGAAACGTCACGGAAAATTGTGGCTGCTATTTGAGATTCTGCTTTACTGCTCTTTCGGTAGTAATCTTATCGTATTTCGAAGATTCAAAGTTTGTAAATACTATATTGGCATATTTTACATTTTACAAATTTTATAGCCACTGTATTTTACTACTCGTAATCCTAACTCTATTTCCATGAATATTTTTATTTTTTGATCAATGATTTAAATTTTTTTTTTTTTCTTCGAAAGTTTACTGTCAAATCATTTAATCGTATTCACTTTTAATATCCCATATACCTATGGCTTTTATTACGGTTTCCAGGGAACGTAATGTATGGGGAAGGATGGTGGAAAGGTTGAGCTCATTAGGGGGGCCGAAACAATGTGAGTGGTATTCTGTGATACGTTTTAGGGAAGATTGTCGAATCGCCGCACGATATAGATTCTGAGTGGTAGACACTTTCGCAGCGCAGTGTACACAGTGAATATTGCAATCGGGTATGCGAATCGATGGGGTCGGCGAAGAGGAAATATATGTAAAGTCAACATCCATCACTCACTGTTAGAAAGGCTAATCGGCTGGCTGATTTTCTACGGAACGCGATGGACCCGACGGGATCGCGCTTTTACGTTGATACGTTTTACGAACATCTTCGTGAACAGATACTGCGGTGAAATATCTGAGCAACTGTTCTTCACGTCTTTATGCATTATATTTCTTAATTCTCTCAAATTGGAAGTTTGAGTATTTAATGCTAATAACACCTACTAATTATCATTAAAAGAATTCCAATTGTAAAGATTGGAAGGAAAATTCGTATACTACAAACGCTAAAGTTAATTTATATTTAAATAATCTACAGTAATCTAGCGTTCAATCAAAACATATTAAACATTGGTCTATATTTAACTAGACATTATATTGAAAAAGTAAAAACGAAAAATTTGCAATGTATAAGCACTTTCATTAATCCAATAAAAGTAAAAATGATCGATGATGTTAAATCAAAAATTTATCAAGTTATTGATTAAATGAAGCACTTCTAATTCGTCTAAGAAACTGTCAGTAATGTAATTTTCTGAAACATTACCTCGTTGAACACCATGCTCTGATCGAAGAGTAATATTTCCTCCATCTTCCCTCCGCCAAGCAACCATTGGCTTGGGAGTCCCCGTGGCTAGACACCGTAATCGCAAATCATTGTTTTCTTTCGCTGTTAGGGAGTCGATAGAATCGTCCAAATCTATAATATCAGGTGGTGTCACAACCTTCATGTGTCCCGTCTGCGCAAAGATCGTTACAACCGTATAGTACCATTTGTTTGCCTCTAGAAAAGATCTTCTGACCTATGGTTCCCAAGCTGTATTCCCATTTTCTCGCTCGAACATTTAAATCAAATTTAACTCACGGATTTGAACCTCAACAAATATGACTGCGCGGAGACTTGTGTTTAATCTAGGTTTACCATCGAAAAAAGAAATACACGAGCTAGGGGTTACCAATTATAACGATAACCAGAATACAATGCAACGAATAACTGAGTATTTTTTATCTTTCCTGTTTTGTCTCAGTCATATTTTCATTTACCCATTCAGGCAAAATTTCGTATTCAATTTTGTCGATGTTATCAACAGCAATCCCTTCGATAGTAATATTTTCGACGTGTGGACCGTGTTGCGTCCAATCGACGGTAATGCAGCATCGTTATCTATTAACTTGCCTGGCTTCGTTTTATCGTATTATATATAATGGAACAATTAAAAAACGGGAAAAAATGATAATCACTTAAAATGTATCGTTAAAATATTATACCTACATAAATAGTCTGTTCCAAAAGCAATGGAATCATATTTGTACAAGTTGTTCTCGCGGAGCTTTCAAGATATTATTGTTTCTTGAACAATTACTCTATATCAACTGAATTAATTAAGATGTATACAATTCGACTACTTCAATAAGATAAACTTTATAAATCGTAATAGTTGCCCCTTATGTCAGGTCAATCAATGTGACTTAGAAAACTAGTATCCGTGTTACTTCTACGTATAACTGAGAGATACACATACATTTAATTACGAGAGACAAAGACGAGCATACTAACCTGGCTCCTCATAGGATCCGTATTAACTTGACACATGTACGTGCCAGAGTCGTTCAGTTGGACGTTGGTCACGTGCAGTTTCCACGTGTTATGTCCGTTGTGAGTGACAGACAACCGTGGATTTTGAGCGACCATGTGCGTATGAATGGCCAGAATAGCTTTGGAGTCGGACTTCATCCAGGCGACCTGTATAATACAATCGCGAGGCATGAACGTTCTCGCAGTTTCAGCAGCCGATTGTAAACCACGACTCACGCCCGCATTACTTACACTGATCCTACTCCGTACAATATCATCGTTTTAGAATTAGTTTATTATGGATCACGCTTCTTGTTCTCTGTATCCAGAGGATGAGATAGAGAGAACACAATGTATATATGTATCTGCTCACTCGTAATTCTGGAAGGTTCTAGGGGATGGAGGGTGCAATAAGAATAATGTGTTTCCCGCTTGAATGTACCAAGACTGATCGCTCAAGTTGTAGATGTTGCCGCTTTAGGGTCTATTGAACGTTGCTAGTGCCTTGGTTACTTTCTTGATTAGACAGTTAAATCTACCCCGTTAGAACAGTTATGGTATCCTTCTTATTACCTCGGCTTCTTATTTGCATTTTCCGTAAAACTTGTAATCATTCACGTAGTTATGAGGAATAAATTTTTAAAAGAATATTTGAAAAGAAATTTCTCATTGGATGCATTTTTTAAAGGTTGCCAGAAAGAAAAGTGCGAGATTTATTCTTCTTTTTTTCTTTGTTTTTGTATGATTACGGTTATGCACATGTCGGAAAAAACAGAGGAATTTACTTTTCGCGAGCCGTTACGTTAAGAAAAACCAAAAATTATTTACACACGCGCGAATTACATATTTTAAGCGATATACGAGAACAAGTTTCTCCCTGCGCGAACGTAAAATGTTCCCTCCGATTTCCCGTTGCCTTCTGTATTCATGAATTCCAACATAAATGCGCCCGTTAAGACGCGGAACGTAAATATTACAGTGTAATAAAAGAAAGGAACTAGAGAAAAAAGTCTCGTATTACGGCGCGTAATTTAACTCCTATTTCCCATTTGTTGCTTACGCGGACAATGTCGAAAGTAAACGAATATCTTTGCGTGATTACGTGAAAATAAATCGCCCTATGTTGTAACATAAAACAATAGTTTTTTTAGCCAAAGCATATCGATTCCTATCAATCACAGCTACGATCGTTATGTAAATCTGAAAATTCATTTGCACGTTCATCCCCTCCTGAAACGTAATTATTTACTTGAGGCTCCTGGCGCAAGTGAATGAACACTGTTATTGGATTCCAGGATTCAAATTCCAATCAGTGTTCATACTTCCCGTTGGCTCTCGTTTGTACGAACATACTTCCTGCGTGCTCGATCTGTCGTATTTCAAACGACGGTTTTATTAGACGGGTGAAAGGCCTTTTAAATCGGCGGAACAAAAGCCGCGTTTTGATCCACAGGCAATGGAATTTAAGGTGTGCATAAACAACGGTGATGGATTGTTCGCTAGCAGAATAATTCTACCTGTTGGTGGAAAAAATTTGTACGCAAACACACTAATTGGAATCCTTGTGTGCACCGGCATCTGTTATATCTCTCACGTTTAGAATGACATTGAATCGACGAATGCGTCACGATCTCGGTGTTTTAAAACCGACGCGTGCCGATCGATGCCGCCAATGTTTGAAGTGATTACTTTCGACGATTTTTTTTCTGTTAAATTCTACAAATCTTGATCTCACGCATAAAATTCTCATGATGCCACGCAAAACTTAATGGAATTTGAATATCTACATCTTTTTATGCAAAAGATACTTTTTGCTTGCAAAACTTTGTATTGAACAATTGTATATTCGTAAATAGTGAAATAAGGGAAAGGCTAGGGTGGTTAGAGCGGTAGAAATCAGGCCCATTCATGTTGTACGCTATATTAGCGACTCTGATTTATGTCTCTTCTCTGGAGGTTCCTTTCTTTTCCCCGAATACTCCCTACTCTCTGTAACATTCGGATTCCCTATGCTTCCACTTTTTCCACTTCTTCTTCTACTTGTTCTTTTTCTTTCCACCACTCTTATGTCCCCTTCCATCCCTCAGATCCGGAAGGACGAAATCCTCTGAACACGCGCCAAGAGCGTTTCATCTCGCGATAGAAGCGATTGTCGATTCGAGCGCGCAATCAAACTTGGACTTCTTCTCGAAAGTGAATTACTCGGCAGGTCTGTCCCGCAAGGGGCTCTGGACAGAACTGGGTGTGGATCGAAAGTGCAAACCTACGTAGCATGTCATAATCGACACTATACGTATGTATTTCACGCCACACGCGACTTTGTATCTATTAATATAAAATGCAAATATTGGATCGTTTATGTATTACACCGGGTTAACCAGTGTTGATGCAAGAATAGGTGGTTTGTTCAACTAATGCGATCCTGTTCACTACGGAAATGCGATTTGGGCCGCTACTTACGATTTCGAAGCGTTGCCCTTAATCGACTTACTAATTACACCGACGCGTGGATGCAATTACCTTGTAAGATTGAAGATGATTAACGACGCAGGTGAAGGAGACGTCACGACCTTGAGTGACCGTGAGGTTCTCTAGAGGTTCTAGAAATTCTGGCTGGACCTCGGACTTTGGCATCGCTTGACCTAGGCCGTAATTAACGATCGTTGAATTAATGATCCGGCAATTTTACATGTAATTAGTTTAGGGTTTCCGACAACAAAAACAATACTGAACATTGTGTATGGTAGTAGTAGTTGTAGCGTAAGTTTATAATGATACCGTCAGAATCTGCAGTTTCATTCGACGTTTACCGTTCTCCATTCATCCTGCCTGCTCGATATTGATTTCTTTAATCTTTTACATCTCTCCTAACACGACCAGCTTAATCTAGCTCGTCATGCATATCGCGTCTCTATAGATTCATAGCGACTGTATGCAACAAAGTTATGGGGCAATAATTCTTTTTCCGCCAGCTATTCAGATTTAGTTCTTCTTCTCCGTTCAGCTTTTTGTAAGTCGCGTGGCATGTGGACGTTGAGGGTGGTGAAAAAGAAAAAAAAGAAAAAGGAAGAAGGGGTGTTGCGTAACGGAGCGTTTATTAAGCGTTTCAAAACTGTGAACGCCGTAATCTCTGACACCTTAATAAATAATAACTGTTCCATGTGGTTAAACGAAAGGAAAAAAACGAATTCTAAGAGGGCGTTATATCTTTATTGTACATAACCGAACGGTGAAACGAGAAATTGGATATCAAACGAATATTTTGGGGCGGGAAACAAGAGCCAGGGTAACGTTTAGCCGTGTAGAGGTCTTGTAATTTCTGCCCCACGTTCACCTTGCGCACGGGAATGCTTTTACGGAAGCTCCGGAGACTTCCGATAGTGCTTTTAGGAACATTTTATTTGATTCTTACCGAAAAGTGGAGCAAAGAAACGCGGCGAGAGAGGAAAAGAGAGTACGGCACGATGCTATTACGGATACAAGAGATTCGTTCGTATCATTTTGTAGGGATTAAAAAAACTTGTAACTTTTGAGCTCGTATTCCGACCAATTCAAACTTGTTCTCCCCGTTCTCGCTCTCACCACTGCGATTTGGTGAGGAGTGCTGCTACCCGCGATTCTAAAGAGAGAATATCTTGTTTGATTCTTACCAAAACTCGAGTAGAGGAAGGCGGCCAGGAAGAAGCACAGAACAATGTCCCACGATGCCATACCATAGAGTAAGCCATACGCCATACGTACTGCAACAGAAATTATTTATCATTTAATCAGAAGGAAGTTGTTCTCTAAAAAAGAAAATTTTATCTGGTATGCCTCTGTTGCAGTAAAAATAAAATAGTTGTGTTACTTTACCTTTACCAAAGTAACACAATTACCATAGCAGTACTCCCTTTCTTCTATCTCTCTCTCTCACACACACTCTCTCTTTTCTCTCTTTCTCTCTTTTCCCGGCTCTTTCTCTTTCGGGGATGATATTAACATACTAGCGTAGATATATCAATTGGCTTGAAAAGATCAGTAAAGAGAAGACATCACGTAACGAATAGAAGAGCAAGGTGAAGAATTTGGTACGATTGTCCACGGAAGCAGCTTAGAAGGGGGTGGAGGCTATGGGTCAAGCTGAATCGCGTGAATATTAACTCGACAGTTGGTCGCCACATAAACGCCAACCGTTGATATATCCTATCCTCACCCTCCAGCAGTCAGCACCGCAATAATACTCGAATAGTGGGTGCCTGCTGCTTCTGCTCTTCCCTTTTCAGCTGCTACCCTTCGCCGAGTATCCTCCGCTACCCTACCGAGGCGAAACCCGCGCGAAATACGCACACTAGCGCGAGTAGCGCGCGCGTGGTCAACGTTTGCATGTAGAGAGATCGGTCAAATGAAAATTTCGCTCGTGCCGAAGCCTGCCCTTTATGACTTCAGGCCACGTTCCCTTTGCATCGCTGAAAATTACGCCGCGGCTGCAGTATTTAACTTAAATAACTCCCTACTGGAGAGATGAAGACAGGGACTGAATTTTTTGGTTTGCGAAACGGCAAAAGCACACGACACGCGTTTAATATTCTTAACGCTCAATGACTGGTCGCACGAGAACCGGAAGGAAAGATTACATATGTAGGTAGAAACAATTGCAAAGTTAGTCCTGGGGGAGGGAAAAAGCAAAGAAAGTATCTGATAGCTTGATATAGTATGAATTTATAATTAATTGTTTGTCGAGGTAATTTTTTATTAACATGTCCAACCCCTCGGGTAGTTGCAAAATTTTTACACGTAACTTTTAATCCTAGAACTCCTAAGGGAAGAGGTTCGCCAAACTTAATCGAAAAATTTTCTTTCTGAAAAAATTAGTCGTACAGTTATTTACAAAAACTTTATAATTTGATTTATTAGTTCATAATTTAAGTTTATTTACACTTTTTCTTCTCTTATTTGAATCTTTCACTTTATTTGTTTATAATGAAAAACTAATGGTAAATTTCAATTTCTAAACAAGAAATCGTATATTCTAAAAAGAAGAAAAATCTGTCACGGCAAGGTGTTATAATATCGTCTGCAACATTAAAAAGAATTCCCTTCATGTATGATAAACACGAGAGAGTATGAGGTGGTAGGATGTCAGTGACAAACGCAGCGGCACGCGAATATTCGACGAAACAAGGCGGGAAGCAAATGAAAGTGCGCGAGTCGGTACGAAGTTAAACCTTTAAAAATTCGCCCGCGCTTTTCCTCGTACGTACCTCGTACGTACGAAAATTACGGCAGCGCCGACGCTGTGAACCACGACGGTCGACATGCATACATATTCCCCTTAAACAGTCCTGTGAAAGTGCATCGCGTTTCACTGGACTGCTGCTTTTTAGGAGGATATACGAGGCAGTCGAGTGGCGGCCATCAGCCGGCAACCGCTTTTTTGTTACCTCTTTTTCGTTGTTTTTACAATATTTACAGGAGGACAACATCGTAACCAAGAGACAGGGGAAAAAAGCTTTTAGCGATTACACTTTCGCATGGTGATTCCGAGAAGGCGAATCGTTGCAGAGGTGAATGTTTCGCGAGGACTAAGCGCAATTAGCAACCATTTCATGGTTTTGCGGAAGAAAGAAAGAAAGAATTTGCCAAGCTTTAAAGTGAGCAATTAATCGAGCTGGAAATTGCGACTAGTGGTCGGTTGGCAAACACTAATGTAATCGTAATGCAGCGGGTGGCTAAAGTTTAACTCCTACCCTCGTACAAATATTGTTCGCTATCCACCCTTCTTTCTTTGTCTCTTAATTAGTTTGCATGAATCTTTTGTCATGTTTTGTTTAAGTGCATACGTACAAAGTAATACGAAATATTGTAATCAAGCATGCCACGATAATTATTTCGATTATTTGATACAGGATTTCTGAGCATTCCAGGATCGTATCGCGTCCAATATAGAATTCAGATGTTTTGAACGTGGCTATTTGCCTGGAACGTGAATATAATTAAATGCAAAACAGTGTTACACGATCTTTTGAATATCCGTCATTAGCTGTACCATAGCAAATTAAACATCGAAACACCAATTTCCGCGCAGAGCATACATTTGCACATCTATCCAAAGTGTATGCACAGAGTATTATAAACGCGCGCACGAGAATTGCATGCTGTATTACCGAGAGAATAACAGGCAACGAGTGTCTCTGTGAGGGGACCGATGAACCGTTCTGTTGGTCACTTTTGACTCCAAGGAAACTGGACGTGGTTTGGTTACCAAAAGCGTCTTTGATTCGCCGTATAAAGTCCATCCTCTCTCTCTCCCTCTCTCTCTCTCTCTCTCCTCTGAATACCACGTAAAATGATCTCTTCGTGCATAATTACTCGCCGCATATCAATATTCTGATGTTCTCCATCATAGAGATGCAAGAATAGTGCATATAAATACGCGTGTAATACATCATTTTGTCTCATATATCTTTCCATAAGCTCCATAACATTGATTCAAAGTTCCCTTTATTTGGAAAAGTAAATTTCTCGAAAATTTTCCAACCACTTCCACTAATTTGGAACGGTATTTAAGTCGGAGAGCGTTCCAGAGATACAGTAAAAAATATTTCACACTCGGAAACGACTAGCTTCCGGGCACATAAAGTGCGTCTGGGAAGCTTCGAAGTCTGTTTGGAAGGTCTTAAACGTTAGAGCTTAACCGACACCCACAGCAGTACAAGGAGAACGCTTCGGTAAGAGAGTACCGAGATGTGTAGGCGAAAAGAATGTAAGGGGAAAAAAGGAAAGGTAACTTCGGCTGTTCCACACACAGCACGTTGGCGGCCGCGGCTTGTCTTTCCTCTCTTTTTTCCTTTGCTTTCTGTGTCTAGTACCGTTCCTCTTTCTTTCCACTGACTTTTCGCTGTTCTCCTTTCCTCTTTTTTTTTCTTTTCCTTCACTATCCTGACTTCTGAAGCGCGAAAGGAAATAAGAGTCGCTCCATGGCATCGTCTATCCGTTCATTTTACCAGGTTTGCTGTCGGAGCTATTACTTACGAGTTTCCACTTTCTTCTGGGGTCTACTTCTCTGTCTTCGTGTTCTCTTCTCCCTTCAGATCTTTCTTTATCTCTCTTACCCCTTTCTCTTAGTATCGTTCTCACATACACTTAAAAATCGTACACGCTTCTCGAGCACTCTCATCGAATTCTCTCAGCCGAAGCTCCTTACTTCGTCGAGCGCTGGTTCCTTTGCATTCAGCTAATCTTCTCACCGGATTTACCCCTTGAGTTTCTCGTTTTTGCCGGCAAGAACAAGCTACCTTCGTCCTAACTAAGTGCTACGAATCTTTCGTGGCTGGAAAGGAAAAAGGAAGAAGAAATACAAAACACGGTGTCTGTGTCGACATCGAGCTTTGGTAAAGGAGATCGATTTTTGCGGTTGCCTTTTACTTGGAGAACAACCGAGTTGAATTAGCAAAAGGGTCAAAGGTTAGATGAGCTACGCTGTCTGCAAAACCTGTGACAAAGTGTTACTAACTCGTAATTCTATTCGGCTACGATTCGCGCAACTCCCGATGGATAATGCCTACACTTCTGCACGACCGTAGCGTACCTCCATTAGGCCAGTTTACATGGTACACTTGCTACAGTGCCAGCTAAATACCACATTCAGACTATCCTGCGAATCAGGCATTTGGTTAATACGACTTAAGTAGGCATCTCGATCGATTTTACCGCCGTCTGGGCACACTGCATATATGCAACCCCTTCGAACTCGATGAAAAGCTATTGTTTAATAGAAAGAAGTCAGACGTTATAATCAAGCAGGTTGGATAGTTACGAAATTTGCATAGAATACAGAGCCGTTATTACAACGATTCTTCTGTGATAAAATGAAAATCGATTACGATCCCCCTTCGTAACGAAGTGTATGAAAGGGCTTAATGATTCGCCTTCTGTAAGACGACCTATAATCCTTAATTGAAGGAAATTTTTATTCCTTAAAAAGCCTCGCCTGTAATACGAGCAACAAAAGTTCTCTAGCATATTCATTTGGTAGCTTCCAGTGATCTGGGAAAGTGCAACTGTGTACCCTCTCCCCATCGCCGTTCCTTCCCATCTTCTACGTCGCGCCTTCTCGCTTCCTTTCTTCTTCCTTTTATCCAACCATTTTCCCTACGCTCTTCCCGGCTTTCTCCCTCTTCAACCAGTGCTCGTTAACGTACCGAAAAGGTACAGGGAAATGGCGATTGACTATCGATGAGAGTCCGATTGTAGCCCGGGCAAGCAAACAACTTTTCAGAGTTTAGACCGAACTCGATACGTATTCACGTTGGTTTAATGTTACTTTGAACTTTATATGCTCGCGGTAAAGGGTATGTAGAATTGTGCTGTTTAATCTTCGGTACAACCAGAAGCCGGTGCTTTTGTCTTCATATATCTACTAATAATCATCCGTCGAATTCGATACTGCAACTGGATCAGAATGGATCGATTCCGGTCATGAAATATGAATTCCAATTTGCATTTAAACTTTGGCTAGATCAGTTACAACATTTTAACAGCGATCGTCTGTTCGAATGATATGGATACTTGGAATTTTCAAAAGTCACCCCACAGACTTTATTATCGATTAGCGAGTTCGTCCGCGATAAAAGTTTGGTCACTTAAGAGAACGTTTGAAATTCCTCGTATACGGGGATATCATGAAAGTTTCTATAAGCCATTAAGGAGCGGCACGGTCAATGGAACGAAAGTTCAGTTTGATGATGTAGAGTCGTTCGACGAAAGCTGTGTCACGCGTCGAGGAAAAGAGATCTCGGCGTGACTTCGATATACCTACCCCTTAATCAGTATCACAGGGTACAAACCGGTGCGTTCCCGCGTGTCCAGAAATAAAATTTTTTTCAACCCAACTGAGGAGGGTGACACGCGCGGTACGCCGGATGAGACCCTTCATCGGCGAACTTCGATAGCTAGAACTCATCGTTGCATTTCTGAAAAACGTAATCATGCTCGGGTTGAAGCCGTGCCATCAACTTCCTTTGTTAACGAAACAGGGTGCGGTGATGTGTATCGTTAAAATTTTCACGTGCATCGTGTACCTATCGTCTCACACGAGAAGTAATAATTAACATCGCCTGGCAGTGTTACAAAAAGGGAACCTGCAGGCCTTCCTAACTTCCACACAGAGAAAATTTTCGCTTTATTAAATTTGCCCCGGAACCCGTCGGTCCGAACGGATACTCAAAAGCAATTTTATCTTCATCCTCGTTACCATACGCAAGCCTTCGTCGTAAACTAATAGTCCAACGGTAATATTTCATTTTTGACGAGATATCGTGAATTGTGATACGCGGACGTGGTTCTTCCGCATTTCAAAATACCATTCAACTGCCGTTGCTTCCCTTCCGCGAAGGCATCATTTCTTAATCATTTTCTTCTCCGTTGAAATCGAACGAAAGAAGTGAACGGAATGAAAAATGATTTTACCTCGCGTGAAATCGGATCTTTGAATAGGTCTTACGTGGCTAGGTATACAGCGAGGCTTATCGATCGAATGTCTTCAAAGTTCCGCGATATTCGCGAACCGTGGATCGTTCACCGAAACGCAGTAGGAGCACACGTAACGTACCACGAAATGGCAAATTGACTATCGATGAGCACAGACTGCCACCCGAGTAATAGCCACAGTTAGGTTTGCACAGGAACTCGGTCCGCGTACTGTTTCTACTGGCTTACCCTCGCCAATCCTACTCTCTCTCTCTCTCTCTCTCTCTCTCTCTCTCTCTCTCTCTCTCTCTCTCTCTCTGTCTCTCTCTATCTTCTTCTCCCTCATGGAACGATAGAACTTAAGGATTGTGGTTTAAACTGTCTGTAAAGTTGGCTCTACCTTGACTTCACCTCCTCCGGCTTTCTGAAGCACCAACAGACCGTAGTTCGACTCTACGCGCTACACCAGACTCCGACTTTCGTGAACGATTCTCTCTCGGGTTGCATTTACCATGCCACTGTCATGGATATCGCCGGAGCATGGCGCGGAAAATATTACAGGAGCCCAGCTGGACGGGGACGAAATTCACTTATGCACTTCCGTCACGCCGTAAATTGAATCGAGGGAAATGAGGCACGCGATCACTGGCAACGGCGCGGAAGAGTCTCGATGCATGAGACGTGGCTCCTCCGATCAAGGTCGATATAAAAGTAAGTCAAACAAGATTGATAGGATTACTGGGATACGATTTAAGTCCTTCTGTATTGGCATATAGCCTGCCTCGCGTCGCTCGTGTCTCCTTCTGGTCACAACGTCACGACTGCTTGGAATTTCGACCAGGAATTTCTAGCATCGTGACATTGGCCCCATAGTTCGAATGCATGGCGAAACACAGAAATATCACGGATGAATAGAGTTTAAGAATTGATGCATCAATTTCGACGGGCAGATTCATAACTGGAATTACTTGTGGACTTTATTTATAATTCCTTTTTCAGTGAGAACATGGTGGCATTCTATTAAGTATATCATTTTTCTTAATAAATCACATATTTGATTTGAAATAACAGCTGCATAATTACAGCAGTGAGTTATAATGAATAAACAGGGCCTTCAGTGGCGTAGTTATATTTCGTAGCTAATAAATTTTATTATATTCGCCAAAATTTGTGAGGTACAAACCAGTTCGTTGGTAACTTCAGCGTTTGCTATCCCCTTTTTGTCCCACAAAGTCATGGCTTTGTCTCGTATATTATCCTGGCACCAAATTTTACATCTGATGCATCCGTTAATTACTGAAGGTGAAGAGATCAATATACAGAATACATTTTGTATCACTTTGCACGTTCTTCCCACTTCGCAGGCTAAAATACTTGTATTCCCAGAATGATCCTGTGTTTATCGAGGAACAGTTTCCAAACTGCTGCGTAGGAGAGTGTTCGCCGTGTAAGCACGTGAGCGGTCAAGATGTACCGAAACCATCGTAGAGCTTCTAATCTCACTCGCAGTGTGTTTCTCATAGATTCAATTATGACACTGGTTAGGTTACCGTGCAAGCATAGCACTACAAATTCTCCGAGAGTTCGAAGATCCTCCGACTCTCTGTGGACCCGAGTTATCCTCACGGAGAGAAGCTTGCGGTCATTGTACATATTAAAGGATCGCTTACGAAAGAAAACGTTTACCCGTACCCACGATGAAATTTTGTAGGTTGATGGAAAATTATATTTGGATAATCCTGTCAATATTCCATGAAGAAATCTGTAGTATGATAGAGTGGCTATTAAATTTTGTGAATTATTGAAATTACGATGGTCGGTATTGCTTGTAGTTTTGATTACATTAATCGCTTAACATTATTACTCATTCAAACTGATTCAATCAATTAGTGTATCGTATTAAACGCACAGAAATAATACGTGTTTGTTAACCAGTAATTTAGTGTGTATTGCATTACGACATATATTATACAGAATGTGCGAGAGTTTGAGGTGTAGAAATAGTTTGACGAAAATTATGTCGGTAACAGAATTCTTGCGGTTATTACTAGCCGTCCCCCGTCACAAATATTTATTACATGTATCGTTTTAATACTGAAATAACATCCAACTCTATTTGCTCGTAACTAGCAATTTAGTCAGATATATTAATACTGATCAGAGTTAAATTGACGAATCATCAAATTATTCAATAGATTATTAAAACATGCGAAGTTTAATGTATCAATATGAGAAATAAATATCTAATCATCAAAACGAATATATGTTTAACTTGAAATTAAGGAGAAATCTATTCTAAACAGAACGTAGTCTGTGCCATTCATAAAATGTAACATGTTAATCTGCAAAAAATTACAGCGACCAGAATCACTGGTCAAAGAATAGAACCCTCTAAAAAATGGTGAAACAGGGTTCACGGTAAATTAGTACGGGAAAAGGTTACATACCTAAAGAGAGCTCAGGGGCGACAAACTTAGCACATAGTGCAGCACTTTGCGAGACATGAAATCCTTGTTTTCCTGTTTACCATAAGTGGCGTCTAGGGATTTGTCTAGTATTTGTGTATCAAGTATGCTTTTACCGATCTACCGATGCAGTCTACCGACCCACCGTGGTAATAAGACTTGATGGATTCGTAACAGATCGCGGTCAAAGAGAAACCTATACAAGGAAACGTGATGGTTTCAAACGTTTTCATACGGAACCCAACACGCGAGGATACTGTGTTCATACGAACCTACAATGCGGCAAATTGATTCTAGTGAACATTAACTATAGTAACACGGAAATAGGCCATTATAGATTCTAATACAATAATATGTCAAGTGCGCAGCAAATTATTGGTGAAGGTTCTCCTCCACGTGCGCGTAATGCAGTGCCGAGCCCGCCACGAGTCATACCGTTAGAATCTCTCAATAATTGCCTGAGAAGATAGAGGGGGCGTAAAAGATAGAGTGTACGAGAGTAAGAGAACATATAACAGAAAATTTCTAGCAAAAACCTGGGCAATAAAATCCCTAAGAGTATCTTCAGGGGGTGTAATTGTGTTTTAACAGACGTTACGCACGAATTGCTTTCAATCGTAAACGTCTGCATCCTAAACGGCAGTTTAGCAGTGGGATTTTGAAAGGATCAGACACGAAACGTAGCCGGAGGGGGGAACGAGGGGTGATGGAAAACGCGAAAGACGAAAACGAAAGAGTGAGAGACGCGAGTTATGCGCTACAAGCGGAACCAACACAGGAAGCTCATTAAGTTGCACCCCGCGGCTGAGCCGTGCACAGAGAGATACACCAGGTGCCCCTTTTACCCCCGTTTACCCCCTTCGTTCAGTCGGTGCACCCCACCTGTTTCGCTTGGTCTGTTGTTTGCCTCGATGCGCGACGCACGCCTTCTACGCATTCAGTGTCACCTTCGTTAGGCGACATTGAGAAAAAATTATGATAATGACGATCGCGCCCGAGGGAATTCCCGCACTGCGCTTTCTCCGAGATTCGAGTGCTTTTCTCTTCCCTCTCTGTTTTTCCTGAATACCGGAGAAGGGACCCTTTTCTCGCCTAGCAATGAACGCCCACCAAAGTATTCAACCGTTCTCCAGGCTAAATAAAAAATTTCGAACAGCCTGAGATACAATATAAATCCGTATCGTGAGCTACGGTTTTCTATCTCAGAATAAATAAGCCCTAAATGATTCAGCTTGACAGAGTAACGCAGCAAACACCAATGCATCGAGATTTTCCTTCTTTTCTTTTTTTTTCTTTTTCTTTTTACCCCGTTTTTTCCCCTTCTTTGTATGCAAACGTGTTCGTTGGATTTTCCTCAGCCACGTAGGAAGCCCGATTCAAGAAAAATTTTATTTCCGGTTGGTTAGCGAGAGAACCTAATTATACCTGCTTGTCGTTCTTATTCAATCAGACGCGATACGACTCTGTAATGCGAAATTTTACTATTTTCTCCCCTTTTGTGGACGAAATTGAATTCGGACTAGTTGCTCTCGCATTTCAACTTCCGGCCAACTATCGTCACTTCAGCTACTGAACCAGCTGCCTCACCGAACCTCCACTTCCGCCGCGTCGTCGACTCATATTTTTTTCCATCTCCTTCTTTGAGCAAAGCTTACGGACTATGCGAGTATACGATCCTAAAAGATAAATCTTTGCAATGACGAAGAGTGGTGGGAAAAAGTGAGGTGCTACTGCAATAATTACCGACACCCGTAGATATATTGAATAGCAGTCGATGGTGAAAGGTAATAAGGGCAACCAATAACATCTAACGGAGAACGGTATCATCAGTCAATCTGCTGGCACGGCATGTTTATTACGGGCACGAGTTACTGTCGGTAGAACAAATGCCCCTACCGAACGGAAAGCCACTCTAGCCAAACCTGTCCATTATTCCTGTCGTTCACTTTCGTCACTTCCCCTATATAACATCCCTCGTCACGATGCAACGTGTGGCGCGATGAAAGGGTGCAGAAACAACCGCGCGCCGCTAGTGAAATTAAAAGTGGACTACAATAAGGTAGGTTCGATTTTCACGGTGCACCAGGGAAAACGTCCTTGATTAAGCGAGGATCATCAGAAATTTGCTTCCGCTTTCTCTCTCTCCCTCTCTCTCTCGCTCCCTCTCTCTCTCTCTCTCTCTCTCTCTCTCTTTTCATTTACTTTTTTTTTTTTTTTTTGATCCGATTATCCTGGGAATATTGTTACTCGAATTCGTTCCACGAATTCCTTTCCATCGACTGCACGATTCGATACCTTTGACGGGCTTTACATTTGCGCCGCTGAACGTGATCGTATCAGTACAAACATCGTAGTAAAACTCGATGAAATTAAAGCACCCTTTAATTGGAGAATAACCGGTCGGGTAGAATGGCCAATTTCGGAACGCGGGGCAGGGGGAAAAAGGTTTATCTTTTTTACAACAACTTTCAAAGCTTTTTACGTCATTCGTTTTACATACTGCTACTGTGTTGATGCTGCTTGATACTTCTTTTTTTTTTGTAATGATCAAAAATTCTCGGTTACTGTTTACCATTTTCTCATCTCGTGTAAATGGAATATCACGGTAACCATGGTTCTTATTCAAATTTTCAGACTGCTTCTAGTTCTTAATATATCTTCTTGACGTATTCTTTTAATCGAGGAATTTGGTCCGTTACGCGATACAGAGTTAACAAAATAAGTTCAATTTACAAGATTCATCTTAAAGAACACTGGTTTAAATTCAGAAGCAATTAACGGGCAGGAGATAGGTTAAGTAGAAAGAATAAACATAAACATAAATCAAGATAGATTAAGGGTTGTTATTATAAACTAAAAGTTATACCAGACTATGAAATTTTTGACCTGCTACGTTACTTAAATTCTGTAAGACAACAGAACATGAAGAATTAATAAAAAGGATTGATCGAGAAAAGTGTTCAAGATACAGCGATTTATTTGCGAAATTCATTTAGACATTAGAAATGCATTTGTAAATTATCCATGCGTATTAGCAATGTAAATGAAAGGATTGCGTTCACAGAATTGCATATCTGCTCTGAAGAATATCTAGAAATCTTCTATTTTGATTACACGGATGGGAATAAGATATCTGCTTCGCATATATGTACATACGTACGAAGGAAATGAGATTTGCTATGCATAGAAAAATAAACTGAACCTTGTTTCCATTTCCCGTTACAACTATATAAAATCCAATAGGCGTTCAACAGGGTACATAACGGTATTCTAGTAGGTGGAATTTATCCGTTCCTATAGAAATATCCAATCTTCTCAATTTTGCGACACACAGCTTTGTAATTAGCCGAAAAATTAATGAAAAATGCGCGGGACACGTCCATTACACCCTTTCATTAATACCCGTTAATGCCAATTCCAGAATTTCACAAGTTCTCGAATTCCTCGTACTAATTATTTCCAAAGTCGTTTCATTGCAACGATACCTCTGATAGAGAAGAGCAAAAACGGAGCGGTAAAGTAAAAAAACAGGATAACGGAAACATCGTAGCAGTTTTATTTAATTCAATCTTGAAAACTTTTAGCTAAGGAAGATTTCGTAGACATCGCTTACTGCCACCCTCTCTTCTCTCTCTCTCTCTCTCTCTCTATATATATATATATATATATATATATATATATATATATATATATATATTCTTCCTTCAATCCCTTCTATTTCCCTCGTCCTCGTTCCAACTCCCTCCCACTTCTCGCCCTCACACTTCTACTATCATCGTGACATTGCCCGAATTTTGAACATTAGTTTGCGAACCATTTAGCACAACTACTCGGTACCTGCGAGCGTACTTCGAATCACGGCACATGCATCGGCGTGCAGCTTAAACCGCAATGCTTAGTACCATAGTGCTCGCCAGTACAGTCATTGTACATTATGCTCAGCGAATCTTCATCCCCATAGCAAAGCGTATAACAGCATTCCCGGGACATGTGCGAAGATAATTGGAAAAAGAAGAGAACCGCACACCTCGAGTAAAATGTCGTTCAAATAAATCGCGAGGGCTATGGTACAAGAGAAAATTTTCATTTGTACGATAGTCGTGCTATGGTCGAGATAACTAAATTGAATGCTGGAATGAGGCAACCAATAACTTAATGGCTAATTAGTTTATAAAATTTGAGTATTCAGAGAAACCATTGAGAGATTAAGTATAAGGAATATATAAATGTTTTTAAAGCATTGTTAATTGAATACTTGAAAATTATTTTAAGATTAAATAAGATTGATATGTATATGTGTCGCTTTTGTAATTTCCCATAAATTATATTATTGTACAGCTTTCAAATAAATCACACACAGTTCTTTTAATATTACAGAAAAGTGGCGCAATTTAACATTACGCGTAATCGCTTAAGAGCAACACTTATGTCTGTTAATTGCAACAAATGTACGAGCTGGTACATGTTTTTAGAAACAGTAATTATCCAGAGAATGTTACGATTAATGAAAGTAGCAAGTTCTTTGCGTTTATTTAAATCGAATAGCATCTTTAAAGTTTAAGAATTCTATTGGGAAACTAATCAAGAAACGTGAAGTTGTGTACGGAATTGAATTTTAGTCTTTCTCTCTTAGCTTTTAAATTTCACTGCATAATTTAACGGTGCAATAATTTAATTTCAATATAAAATACTCAAATTTCAAACTACAAGTATATAAGTTTACACTATCCGTTAGATTGAAGCATTAAATTTTTCTTTTCTCTTCTCTGTTATAAAACTGAATTGAAAAATGACTTACCGCGCACGGACGCGTGACGAGAACTAATATCGGACCTTGTCAGCCAATGAGGCGATGATCTGAGGGCATAACTGTTGCTCTTTTCGAGATGATCGGATCAAGTATAGCACAAATGTCAAGAAGTGGCGCGTACCGTACTAACGAACAGACGGTGCGCGACTGTGCGCCGAACACCCTCGCATTCTCCCTTTTATGGGCTTTCTCACGGCGCGTCCACTCGTACGTCGACTATCGCTACTCGTCGGCTCCATCCTTTCTCTCCCCCCCCCCCCCCATTGAATCATAGATTTTACGAAAATATGTTTATCCTAGTTGAATACAAAATTTTTTATATCAGAGGGTAATGAAGAATAAGACGGCATGGTAATATTGATTAAAATAAAAAACTGTTTATTTTATATTTCGCATACATATAAATTACGTATAATAAAAACTATATGAACACGTAGTTATGGTAACTTTCTTTTGGCTGGTTCTTCGTGCACCCTAACTTGGAGAGTGGAACGCGGTCCACATTTCCACACATTACCATCCTTGTCGAGTATACTCGCACTTGCCGTGACTTGATATTGTCCACCACCGCTGTTCATATTATTATTCACATTATTAGTGCCACTTGCACATGCTGTTGTAGACGTACTCGGACTTCCCAATGAAAGTAAAAATTCACAGGCAAAGAAATCACGATGTGGTGTGACAGTTTGCTGCAATTCGTTTGCATTAGAATCCTGTAGAGGAAAATTATTTTTATTTGATTAGTATTCCTGTGAAGTATCAAAACAAACACATGCAAAAAATTTATTTTAAGGATTCGGGTACCTTTTGATCTGAATTAATCTTTGACGGAGGTGTGGTGGATATGGAAATACAAACAGCAGCGACGGAACGATAAAGAGAAGCCCATCGACCATGTCGTAGCACCCCTTCCACTTTTAATGCCAATTGACTTCCTTGAGGGACAGATACTGGTTCTCCGAGAACACGTGGTTGCGGCGATACAGATAACTTGACACTAGTTGCTTGCAACGCTTGGAAATAATACCGAGGTATTGGTAATCTCATTTTTGTTCCAGCTAGTAGCATCACTTGCGAGACTAAGCAGTTTATTCTCGAATGACTGAGCGCTGCTGCTTTATTTTCACCTACATAGGATGGCGCTAAACGACGTAACTCTGTGCAGCAACGAGCCAGTTGACGCATTTCTACAGTATCGCCGAAATTAAAATTAACTTCGCTCTGGTGATACGTTTGAATTCCTGTACCACCGCAAACACGTTCTACGCTGTTTGCTAACAAACGACAAATTTCTTGCAACCTATATACAGTAAATCAAGGAAGCACATACTAAAAACGTAAATAAAAGCTTAATTATATTAGTGAAGGATACGCTCTAATGTTTGTCAATGAACCAGGGTCAGCATCAAATGCTGATTGATAAAGTTTCTGATAGTTCTCTGCGCAATTTTGCAGCTCTTGGGCTGATTTTCTCAACTATCCAACATATATCATTTTATTAGTAGTACATACGCATATGCATTACAAGGTATTACATGATTAAAAAAAGAGAATACCTGATTAGTAACACGCCCATATCGCTGAAGATCATCTTTCGTAGTAAGAACTACTGTACATGTAATTGCAGGTGGTGGAGCTGTACAAAGAGATCTAAAACATAACTGTAATTATAGGGTACCAAAAATTAGATATCACAGAGATTCTGTGATACTCATTCATACTACCTGCATGAATGTAAAAGTTGCACAGTAGCCTGAAGAAATTCACAACGTAATTTGGAATATTCACTAGCAAATTGTAAGCTTCGTAATGGTGTACTAGCGGCTTTTAGTGACGCACATGCACTTACATAGCGCGCAATAGCTCCATGTAATTTCTCCACAGTATAAACCCTTGCTTTGCTCTCTACTTCTTCTGTCTTTTCCCTATAAAAAAAAAACAATATAAGAAAACAGGAACATATTTTGTGAAAATAAAATATTAACAATAGACTGAAACTAACATTAGGTAACTTTCAGCTTTCGTAACTAATTCCAAACCAGACAACCAAAAATGTAATTGCTCAGACGCGACTGTTTCTTTTAAGCTCCTAAATATTTGGGTTGCTATTGTATGATGACCATATCTTGCGGCGCTCCGCGCAATTCGATATTTACCCCAACCATCAACATTTTTAATAGCTTCTTCTACTGCTTCCATGCATTCCAAATTCCACTCATAGCCTCCTGCTACCATTTGAAAAAGTAGCGTACATAACATTACCTTTAAAAAAATGTACACTTTTTAATTATTTTTCAAGGCATAAATATACTAAATTTATAACTTTACCTTTGTATGTATATGTACAGTCTGTTTAAGCTTTGTTAATACATCTGGCAGAAGTGGAAGTAATGTGTTTTCTCCTATACTTCCAATAGCACCTAATGCTTCACATAAGGCGAGAGCTTGTCTTTCACTTTGGCCACTTTCTGTATGAGCATTAAAAAGTGTACTACCAATAGCATCAACAAATACAGAACAGTGACTAGGTTGTGCTCTACATAGTTTTACTGTTGAACGTAAACAAACTTTTAACTGGCGTAAATATTTATCATCCAAAGCTAGTAATACAATTAAAGTTTCAAGACAAGACACAACATCTTGTATTCCATAGGCTGGTAGACCTTCTTCATAACTAAAAAGTTAGTATTCTAGCTATACATGACTTAGTTCGTTCATTGTGAAGTTAAACCATATATAAAATAAATTATTCAATACATACCAATAGCAAGCAACCCTAGCTAAAATAGTAATTGCTTTTACTGTAATAAGAGGATCAGGAGAATAGCAAGCATTTACACATAATGATAAAAGGGGATTTCCTTCTTCTCTGTTTGCATCACAAGTTACTGCACTCTGACTAAGCACCTAAATTCGATAATTTTAAAGGTTTATTTGCAAATTTTAAAACGTAAAATATATTTTGTTCATTACTGTTTTAGAAATCAATAAGAACCTCGATTACATCTAATGTTCGAATAAGAAGGTCTTTATTTCCAGCACCATCTTGTAGTTGTGTTGTAGTACTCTCTAAAATATAAAATTCCTGGCATAAGGATATCTTTCCATCATAAAAAATTATTTAATTATCATATTTACCTATTAGATTAGTAAGGGCACCTTGTGGCCACAAATGTGCCCCTTTCCTAGCTAAAGAATGTAGTAGATGTAAAGCATGACGTTTGATAGTTAATCTTGGATCATCCTGCAGATAGCGTAATAAAAGTACAACTTGTTGTGGGATATCAATTAATGTTGCAGAAGCTAGAGTGCTTAAAGCACTTAATGTAACTCTGACAAATTCAACTGCTGGATAACTAGCAAGAAGTTCCATACACAGTTCATTTACCTACAATGAATTCATACCTACAAAAATGTCTAAATACATTTAAAAAATCTGAAATCCATATTTATATACCATTGAAGCTGTGAAAGTATCATGATGCATGTATTGTAAAATAGGTATAAGTTGCAATTTCATTGATGCTGGTGTTGCTTGACCTCTAATCATATCAGATATTTTGCTACACATAGACACAGCAAATAATTTTGATTGTGCAGCAAACATTTGTGCTGCATATATTGCAGCTTCAACTTCAACTGAATCATGTGAATCTAATGATCTTCTTATACTATGATGAACCTTACAAAATAAATATTATTCAATTAGATTTGTGCATGCAATAAGGTTAAATCTAAAATATAAGAATTATCAGTATTTTACCTGTTGCCTTTCTGGAATAATACCAGCTACACTGCCCAATGTACGCAATGTTAAAGCTCTAGCAACTGGATCATTAGAATGTATCACACTGTAAATACGTCTTACAAATTCATCAACATTTAAAATTTTATCTAAATGCTTTTCACTTTGTTGACATACTCTAAAGACCCAAACACGTAAAAAATTACTGCCAGTACGAAAGACTTCTGCTAATTTTAAAAGAGAGGAATTTATCAATATAGGAAAAGGATATTTCTCAAATAACCGAGGAAATCGTACTATAGCTTCACATTGTTCACCAATCTTTGTTGAACGTAAACCTAAAAAATTTCATTAGTGAATAAAATCCTGCATAGTGAATCTTAAAAAAAATATTTATAGGAAGAAGATAGGAATGTAACCTTTATAAAACATTTATTATTATCAATACAATTCGTAAAAACCATAACATTGATTCAAGGTTAAGTTAAAAAGTATAAACACACCTTTATCTAATTCTATAAGTGCAGTATTTGCATCTTGCTCTGGTTCGCCAAGTCCCGTATCGTTAAATGCATTCATTCGCATTCCAATCATTTTCCTCAATAGATGAAATGCATTCCATAAAAGTCAATTAAAATGCTCTTGTCGAAAGTTAGAAAATTTTAAAGCGTCCATCCATGCTACAAAATTCAGCATAAATGGACTAAGTGCGAGTGTTATAATCCATATCACAGCTGAATCTAGACTCGACTGTGTCTATATATATTACACTAGAAGAAAATTGTATTTTTAATTGTATTTAACAAGAAATGGAGATATTAGAGTTCACAGTTACTGCGTAAATTTGCAGAGTATATTTAACAATTAAACTCTTGAATTAAACTGCAATATACTATTTTAGCAAGCAGTATTTTTTGTAACAAAGGGATACAAAAATAATACTTATTTTCAATGATATTTATATGTTTTATTTAAATCATACAACTTTATTACATTTCTTTAACCCGCTCACGACGGTATGGCATCTATAGATGCCATGGAGGGTACTGTAGCACGAAAACTATTGCCGCGAGCCATGATTGGTCAGAGTCGAAAGAAAGAGATAGACTATGGCACAGTAAAGGATAGAGACACTGCTAGGATCGTGTCACGAGAAATCGGAATGGGTTCCAATGAAGCTTGCACCCCAAGAATTGAAATATTCTCAAAAAATATATATAATCAATTAGTTATTCAGAGAAGGTATTTAAATTATATAAATAAAACAAATAAGTACTTAATACCGCTTGTATCAATAGGAAGTGAAATAAAAAGTAAATGAATACGATGTTAATAAACAATATATTATTGAATAAATAATATTATATTCCTTCATTACTATTTCTTGTGTATATATAAATATATTAAAAACTTATTGTATGTAGGGTATTCATAAACTCATTTATTGAGATTGTATTCTTTATTTATATTATATTTATTTAGCAATTATTTCTGTTCGTATCGGTATATAATGAATATAGTATTTTTTTCATTTTGTATTGATCGAAGCGGTATCGAGTATTTATACGTTTTAACTACATAATTTAAATACTTTCTGCGTATAACTAATTGAGAATATATACTTGTTCGAGAATATTTCAAATCTTCGGGTGCAAGCATCATCGGAATCCACTTCGATTTCTCGTGACCCAGCACTAACATAGCAGAATCGTTTTGAGTTCGTATTAATATCGTTTGGACTACGTTTCGACATCGTTTTGACTTCGTATTAATATCGTTTGGACTACGTTTTGACAGCGTTTTGACTTCGTTTTGACATCGATTTGACATCGTTTAGACATCGTTTTGACTTCGTTTATACTTCAAGTTCGGGCTTGTCGCGTTCTATGACGGACTGATGAACGAACGTTCCGGGGTGTCTTTTAGACGAGCTGCAGCTGAGCGTTCTGTGGTGTCTTATAGCCACGCGGCGCCATTTAATCGCGGGCAGTCGAGCGCGAGACGCGGGCAGTCGAGCGCGAGACGCGGGCAGTCGAGCGCGAGACGCGGGCAGTCGAGCGCGAGACGCGGGCAGTCGAGCGCGAGACGCGGGCAGTCGAGCGCGAGACGCGGGCAGTCGAGCGCGAGACGCGGGCAGTCGAGCGCGAGACGCGGGCAGTCGAGCGCGAGACGCGGGCAGTCGAGCGCGAGACGCGGGCAGTCGAGCGCGAGCCGCGGGCAGTCGAGCGCGAGACGCGGGCAGTCGAGCGCGAGACGCGGGCAGTCGAGCGCGAGACGCGGGCAGGCGGGCGCGAGACGCGGGCAGTCGAGCGCGAGACGCGGGCAGTCGAGCGCGAGACGCGGGCAGTCGAGCGCGAGACGCGGGCAGTCGAGCGCGAGACGCGGGCAGTCGAGCGCGCGACGCGGGCAGTCGAGCGCGCGACGCGGGCAGTCGAGCGCGCGACGCGGGCAGTCGAGCGCGAGACGCGGGCAGTCGAGCGCGAGACGCGGGCAGTCGAGCGCGAGACGCGGGCAGTCGAGCGCGAGACGCGGGCAGTCGAGCGCGAGACGCGGGCAGTCGAGCGCGAGACGCGGGCAGTCGAGCGCGAGACGCGGGCAGTCGAGCGCGAGACGCGGGCAGTCGAGCGCGCGACGGGGGCGGCGGAGCGCGAGACGCCGGCCGCCGAGAGCGAGACGCGGGCCGTCGAGGGCGCGACGCGGGCAGTCGAGCGCGAGACGCGGGCAGTCGAGCGCGAGACGCGGGCAGTCGAGCGCGAGACGCGGGCAGTCGAGCGCGAGACGCGGGCAGTCGAGCGCGAGACGCGGGCAGTCGAGCGCGAGACGCGGGCAGTCGAGCGCGAGACGCGGGCAGTCGAGCGCGAGACGCGGGCAGTCGAGCGCGAGACGCGGGCCGGCGAGCGCGAGGCGAGGGGAGTCGAGCGTGAGACGCGGGCAGTCGAGCGCGAGACGCGGGCAGTCGAGCGCGAGACGC
Organism: Eucera pruinosa; assembly: GCA_028830335.1. Classification (NCBI taxonomy): domain Eukaryota; kingdom Metazoa; phylum Arthropoda; class Insecta; order Hymenoptera; family Apidae; genus Eucera; species Eucera pruinosa. The sequence goes on along the minus strand of JAMYCR010000004.1, from coordinate 12,331,189 downwards.
GGGCAGTCGAGCGCGAGACGCGGGCAGTCGCGCGCGAGACGCGGGCAGGCGAGCGCGAGACGCGGGCAGGCGAGCGGGAGACGCGGGCAGGCGAGCGCGAGGCGCGGGCAGACGAGCGCGAGACGCGGGCAGTCGAGCGCGAGACGCGGGCAGTCGAGCGCGAGACGCGGGCAGTCGAGCGCGAGACGCGGGCAGTCGAGCGCGAGACGCGGGCAGTCGAGCGCGAGACGCGGGCAGTCGAGCGCGAGACGCGGGCAGTCGAGCGCGAGACGCGGGCAGTCGAGCGCGAGACGCGGGCAGTCGAGCGCGAGACGCGGGCAGTCGAGCGCGAGACGCGGGCAGTCGAGCGCGAGACGCGGGCAGTCGAGCGCGAGACGCGGGCAGTCGAGCGCGAGACGCGGGCAGTCGAGCGCGAGACGCGGGCAGTCGAGCGCGAGACGCGGGCAGTCGAGCGCGAGACGCGGGCAGTCGAGCGCGAGACGCGGGCAGTCGAGCGCGAGACGCGGGCAGTCGAGCGCGAGACGCGGGCAGTCGAGCGCGAGACGCGGGCAGTCGAGCGCGAGACGCGGGCAGTCGAGCGCGAGACGCGGGCAGTCGAGCGCGAGACGCGGGCAGTCGAGCGCGAGACGCGGGCAGTCGAGCGCGAGACGCGGGCAGTCGAGCGCGAGACGCGGGCAGTCGAGCGCGAGACGCGGGCAGTCGAGCGCGAGACGCGGGCAGTCGAGCGCGAGACGCGGGCAGTCGAGCGCGAGACGCGGGCAGTCGAGCGCGAGACGCGGGCAGTCGAGCGCGAGACGCGGGCAGTCGAGCGCGAGACGCGGGCAGTCGAGCGCGAGACGCGGGCAGTCGAGCGCGAGACGCGGGCAGACGAGCGCGAGACGCGGGCAGTCGAGCGCGAGGCGCGGGCAGTCGGGCGCGAGACGCGGGCAGCCGGGCGCGTTTCTCGGGAAGCCGAGGGCGAGACGCGGGCAGTCGAGCGCGAGACGCGGGCAGTCGAGCGCGAGACGCGGGCAGTCGAGCGCGAGACGCGGGCAGTCGAGCGCGAGACGCGGGCAGTCGAGCGCGAGACGCGGGCAGTCGAGCGCGAGACGCGGGCAGTCGAGCGCGAGACGCGGGCAGTCGAGCGCGAGACGCGGGCAGTCGAGCGCGAGACGCGGGCAGTCGAGCGCGAGACGCGGGCAGTCGAGCGCGAGACGCGGGCAGTCGAGCGCGAGACGCGGGCAGTCGAGCGCGAGACGCGGGCAGTCGAGCGCGAGACGCGGGCAGTCGAGCGGGGGGCGCGGGCGGGCGAGCGCGAGACGCGGGCAGTCGAGCGCGAGACGCGGGCAGTCGAGCGCGAGACGCGGGCAGTCGAGCGCGAGACGCGGGCAGTCGAGCGCGAGACGCGGGCAGTCGAGCGCGAGACGCGGGCAGTCGAGCGCGAGACGCGGGCAGTCGAGCGCGAGACGCGGGCAGGCGAGCGCGAGACGCGGGCAGTCGAGCGCGAGACGCGGGCAGTCGAGCGCGATACGCGGGGAGTCGAGCGCGAGACGCGGGGAGTCGGGCGCGAGACGCGGGCAGTCGAGCGCGAGCCGCGGGCAGTCGAGCGCGAGACGCGGGCAGTCGAGCGCGAGACGCGGGCAGTCGAGCGCGAGACGCGGGCAGTCGAGCGCGAGACGCGGGCAGTCGAGCGCGAGACGCGGGCAGTCGAGCGCGAGACGCGGGCAGTCGAGCGCGAGACGCGGGCAGTCGAGCGCGAGACGCGGGCAGTCGAGCGCGAGACGCGGGCAGTCGAGCGCGAGACGCGGGCAGTCGAGCGCGAGACGCGGGCAGTCGAGCGCGAGACGCGGGCAGTCGAGCGCGAGACGCGGGCAGTCGAGCGCGAGACGCGGGCAGTCGAGCGCGAGACGCGGGCAGTCGAGCGCGAGACGCGGGCAGTCGAGCGCGAGAGGCGGGCAGTCGAGCGCGAGACGCGGGCAGTCGAGCGCGAGACGCGGGCAGTCGAGCGCGAGACGCGGGCAGTCGAGCGCGAGACGCGGGCAGGCGAGCGCGCGACGCGGGCCGCCGAGCGCGAGACGCGGGCAGTCGAGCGCGAGACGCGGGCAGTCGAGCGCGAGACGCGGGCAGTCGAGCGCGAGACGCGGGCAGTCGAGCGCGAGACGCGGGCAGTCGAGCGCGAGACGCGGGCAGTCGCGCGCGAGACGCGGGCAGTCGAGCGCGAGACGCGGGCAGTCGAGCGCGAGACGCGGGCAGTCGAGCGCGAGACGCGGGCAGTCGAGCGCGAGACGAGGGCAGTCGAGCGCGAGACGCGGGCAGTCGAGCGCGAGACGCGGGCAGTCGAGCGCGAGACGCGGGCACGCGAGCGCGAGACGCGGGCAGTCGAGCGCGAGACGCGGGCAGTCGAGCGCGAGACGCGGGCAGTCGAGCGCGAGACGCGGGCAGTCGAGCGGGAGGCGCGGGCGGTCGAGCGGGAGACGCGGGCGGTCGAGCGGGAGGCGGGGGCAGTCGAGCGGGAGGCGCGGGCAGTCGAGCGCGAGGCGCGGGCAGTCGAGCGCGAGACGCGGGCAGTCGAGCGCGAGACGCGGGCAGTCGAGCGCGAGACGCGGGCAGTCGAGCGCGAGACGCGTGCAGTCGAGCGCGAGACGCGGGCAGTCGAGCGCGAGACGCGGGCAGTCGAGCGCGAGACGCGGGCAGTCGAGCGCGAGACGCGGGCAGTCGAGCGCGAGACGCGGGCAGTCGAGCGCGAGACGCGGGCAGTCGAGCGCGAGACGCGGGCAGTCGAGCGCGAGACGCGGGCAGTCGAGCGCGAGACGCGGGCAGTCGAGCGCGAGACGCGGGCAGTCGAGCGCGAGACGCGGGCAGTCGAGCGCGAGACGCGGGCAGTCGAGCGCGAGACGCGGGCAGTCGAGCGCGAGACGCGGGCAGTCGAGCGCGAGACGCGCGCAGGCGAGCGCGAGACGCGGGCAGTCGAGCGCGAGACGCGGGCAGTCGAGCGCGAGACGCGGGCAGTCGAGCGCGAGACGCGGGCAGTCGAGCGCGAGACGCGGGCAGTCGAGCGCGAGACGCGGGCAGTCGAACGCGCAACGCGCTGAGCCGCGCGCGCGACGCGCGCAGCCTATCGCGAGACGCGGGCAGTCGAGCGCGAGACGCGGGCAGTCGAGCGCGAGACGCGGGCAGTCGAGCGCGAGACGCGGGCAGTCGAGCGCGAGACGCGGGCAGTCGAGCGCGAGACGCGGGCAGTCGAGCGCGAGACGCGGGCAGGCGAGCGCGAGACGCGGGCAGGGGCGCGCGAGACGCGGGCAGGCGAGCGCGAGGCGCGGGCGGGCGAGCGCGAGACGCGGGCAGTCGAGCGCGAGACGCGGGCAGTCGAGCGCGAGACGCGGGCAGTCGAGCGCGAGACGCGGGCAGTCGAGCGCGAGACGCGGGCAGTCGAGCGCGAGACGCGGGCAGTCGAGCGCGAGACGCGGGCAGTCGAGCGCGAGACGCGGGCAGTCGAGCGCGAGACGCGGGCAGTCGAGCGCGAGACGCGGGCAGTCGAGCGCGAGACGCGGGCAGTCGAGCGCGAGACGCGGGCCGTCGAGCGCGAGACGCGGACCGTCGAGCGCGAGACGCGGGCCGTCGAGCGCGAGACGCGGGCAGTCGAGCGCGAGACGCGGGCAGTCGAGCGCGAGACGCGGGCAGTCGAGCGCGAGACGCGGGCAGTCGAGCGCGAGACGCGGGCAGTCGAGCGCGAGACGCGGGCAGTCGAGCGCGAGACGCGGGCAGTCGAGCGCGAGACGCGGGCAGTCGAGCGCGAGACGCGGGCAGTCGAGCGCGAGACGCGGGCAGTCGAGCGCGAGACGCGGGCAGTCGAGCGCGAGACGCGGGCAGTCGAGCGCGAGACGCGGGCAGTCGAGCGCGAGACGCGGGCAGTCGAGCGCGAGACGCGGGCAGTCGAGCGCGAGACGCGGGCAGTCGAGCGCGAGACGCGGGCAGTCGAGCGCGAGACGCGGGCAGTCGAGCGCGAGACGCGGGCAGTCGAGCGCGAGACGCGGGCAGTCGAGCGCGAGACGCGGGCAGTCGAGCGCGAGACGCGGGCAGTCGAGCGCGAGACGCGGGCAGTCGAGCGCGAGACGCGGGCAGTCGAGCGCGAGACGCGGGCAGTCGAGCGCGAGACGCGGGCAGTCGAGCGCGAGACGCGGGCAGTCGAGCGCGAGACGCGGGCAGTCGAGCGCGAGACGCGGGCAGTCGAGCGCGAGACGCGGGCAGTCGAGCGCGAGGCGCGGGCAGTCGCGCGCGTTTTGCGGCAAGCCGAGGGCGGGATGCGGGAAGTAGAGGGCGACAGGCGGGCAGTCGTGCGCGAGTCGCGGGCAGTCGAGCGCGAGACGCGGGCAGTCGAGCGCGAGACGCGGGCAGTCGAGCGCGAGACGCGGGCAGTCGAGCGCGAGACGCGGGCAGTCGAGCGCGAGACGCGGGCAGTCGAGCGCGAGACGCGGGCAGTCGAGCGCGAGACGCGGGCAGTCGAGCGCGAGACGCGGGCAGTCGAGCGCGAGACGCGGGCAGTCGAGCGCGAGACGCGGGCAGTCGAGCGCGAGACGCGGGCAGTCGAGCGCGAGACGCGGGCAGTCGAGCGCGAGACGCGGGCAGTCGAGCGCGAGACGCGGGCAGTCGAGCGCGAGACGCGGGCAGTCGAGCGCGAGACGCGGGCAGTCGAGCGCGAGACGCGGGCAGTCGAGCGCGAGACGCGGGCAGTCGAGCGCGAGACGCGGGCAGTCGAGCGCGAGACGCGGGCAGTCGAGCGCGAGACGCGGGCAGTCGAGCGCGAGACGCGGGCAGTCGAGCGCGAGACGCGGGCAGTCGAGCGCGAGACGCGGGCAGTCGAGCGCGAGACGCGGGCAGTCGAGCGCGAGACGCGGGCAGTCGAGCGCGAGACGCGGGCAGTCGAGCGCGAGACGCGGGCAGTCGAGCGCGAGACGCGGGCAGTCGCGCGCGAGACGCGGGCAGTCGAGCGCGCGACGCGGGCAGTCGAGCGCGAGACGCGGGCAGTCGAGCGCGAGACGCGGGCAGTCGAGCGCGAGACGCGGGCAGTCGAGCGCGAGACGCGGGCAGTCGAGCGCGAGACGCGGGCAGTCGAGCGCGAGACGCGGGCAGTCGAGCGCGAGACGCGGGCAGTGGAGCGCGAGGCGCGGGCAGTGGAGCGCGAGGCGCGGGCAGTCGAGCGCGAGACGCGGGCAGTCGAGCGCGAGACGCGGGCAGTCGAGCGCGAGACGCGGGCAGTCGAGCGCGAGACGCGGGCAGTCGAGCGCGAGACGCGGGCAGTCGAGCGCGAGACGCGCGCAGTCGAGCGCGAGACGCGGGCAGTCGAGCGCGAGACGCGGGCAGTCGAGCGCGAGACGCGGGCAGTCGAGCGCGAGACGCGGGCAGTCGAGCGCGAGACGCGGGCAGTCGAGCGCGAGACGCGGGCAGTCGAGCGCGAGACGCGGGCAGTCGAGCGCGAGACGCGGGCAGTCGAGCGCGAGACGCGGGCAGTCGAGCGCGAGACGCGGGCAGTCGAGCGCGAGACGCGGACAGTCGAGCGCGAGACGCGGGCAGTCGAGCGCGAGACGCGGGCAGTCGAGCGCGAGACGCGGGCAGTCGAGCGCGAGACGCGGGCAGTCGAGCGCGAGACGCGGGCAGTCGAGCGCGAGACGCGGGCAGTCGAGCGCGAGACGCGGGCAGTCGAGCGCGAGACGCGGGCAGTCGAGCGCGAGACGCGGGCAGTCGAGCGCGAGACGCGGGCAGTCGAGCGCGAGACGCGGGCAGTCGAGCGCGAGACGCGGGCAGTCGAGCGCGAGACGCGGGCAGTCGAGCGCGAGACGCGGGCAGTCGAGCGCGAGACGCGGGCAGTCGAGCGCGAGACGCGGGCAGTCGAGCGCGAGACGCGGGCAGTCGAGCGCGAGACGCGGGCAGTCGAGCGCGAGACGCGGGCAGTCGAGCGCGAGACGCGGGCAGTCGAGCGCGAGACGCGGGCAGTCGAGCGCGAGACGCGGGCAAAAACGATGGCAAAACGATGGCAAAACGGTGTCAACACGATATGAAAATGATGTTAAAGATGTCAAGACGATGTCAAAATGATGCCAAAACGATGTCAAAATAATGTCAAAGCGAAGTGAAAATTCGTCTGACTCCCCTCATATCCGTTACAGCAAAGACCCTCTTCTTCTTCGAAACGATAATCTCGCACATTCCATACCACTGGATTGCAATCTAATAACGGAAGTAACTAAGAGTTTAAAGGTTCAAAATATATTTACAATTGAACAAATCCAGCAATACCAAGTTAATATTGGAGATGCAATGGCCTTCCAATTTAATAATCATTTTGTATTTCTTCTATTCTTCAAACATAGTCACTCCAGGGACTTTGAACCCCACCAAGCCGACTCTTCTATCAAGTCATTAAAGGTTCTTCTTGACTCCCAAGGGTTGGAAACATTCAGCATTTCGAAAGACTTGAACACTCTCAATGCCACTGAATGGGACTTTGTAGAAAATCTTCTTAGAGAAAATTTTAATGACCCAAAATACAGAATTACAATATGTACTTGTGAAAAGGTAGTACGAGCGGTAACGGAACGTTATCGAATTTCAGGAAAGTCATAATTTAGTAGTTGGAGGTCATCAGAGCACCTACAAAATGCTGGAGTTAATAAAGAATAATTATGTTTGGTCTGGGATGGGGAAGAGTATTGCAAACTATGTAAGGGCCTGTCCCCTCTGCCAAAGGAATAAAGCTTACTCGGGAAGAACAAGACAACCTATGAGCATCACAGACACCCCCACCGATGCTTTTGAAAAAATCCAAATAGACATAGTAGGTCCTCTTCCTGTAACAGAGAAAGGGAACAAGTATCTTCTCAATATACAAGACAATCTGACAAAATATTCTGATGCAATTCCCATACCTAACATGGAGGCAGCAACTGTAGCTCTTGCTTTAGCCGAATAATGTATCAGCAGATTTGGTTGCCCGAAAGCTATTCACACGGACCAGGATAGAAATTTCGTAAGCCAACCAATGGAGTACTTCTGTCTATATTATATCGCGCACATTCCACACGTATATCCTCTTCTACGTCGATATTATATTTATATTTGTGTTATAAATTTACTTGAATTGAGTGTTATGAAAGAAACTATTCATTGACGATTTTGTTTTAAGCAAAGGAGTAACATCTTGTAACATAATCTTACCATAACTTAAGTTTCGAATGCGAAAAAAAATCTGTTTTGTAGAACCATCTTTTTTTTTGTACAAGGGTGAAGGTGTACGTACCCCCCTCTTATCATGTAAACGCGGCTTTAAACACTAATAGCTATTGCACAGACGCCAAATACTAGATAGTCGTAATTAGGCGGGTTTTTGAAAACACGATTACAATTGTATTTGCGATTCGTATGAGGAACAGGAAATTCTCCAAGGTTCCGTTATATCCTTGAAAAGTATTGATCGTTGTAGTTCGCAGAAGGCCGTCTGCTTCTTATCTCCCGCAGCAAAGCTAAAACGTAAATCCTTAACAATTTCATAGCCTCTTTGCCGCTAAATTTCCTTGTTTTCTTCGCTCATGTGTATCCTACGCCGAACCACGCCGAACATGATTTCCTTCCACCGTGGCTCAGCGCTACACCACCATCTACTAACGAATGATCGGGGGTAGAGTAAGAGTGGGAGAAAAAAGCGTCAACCAACGGGGTGGAAATCGGCCACAAAAAGACCCAGGACTGGATGGAAGATCCTGGAGAGGGAATTCCAAAATCCCGAAAAGAAGGGAGTAGCCAGCAGCTTGAAGAAGTATTTCAATCGACATTCATTATTATTACAGCCTACAACCGGTTGACCGCACATCTTTTAAAATCTGGTTTTACGCATCAAATAATTATTTATTTTTCGCGCTCCAACGAGCAAGTGCTTTAACACTCTATGGGCACCGAACCCAAAATCCCTAAATTCCACAGTCGCAAAACGTAACAGTAAAAACAAATCTTATTGCCATCTGAACGCAATTATTTGAACTGTGTTGCAATAGAAATATTTTATGACGCAGTTACAGAAATACCGATCGTGTAAAAAGATAGACACAGACGAAATATAGAATAAATTTCATCCAATCATCTAATAAACGTTCCTAGTATTTTTTTCACAATCTTGAAAGCTTGAAGCTGTTATAATTTTCAAGACACATGCAACATTATTTAGCGTACATCGATAAATGGTCGATACCCATCATTTGAAATCATCATTGCGCATATCGCACGCATTCGAATGCATCTTTCAAAGCTGACAATTTCAATTGCATTAATTTTCATCTCATTTCTATACCACCAAAGAATTGGTAAGGTTTTATGGATGAAAATAAATTTAAACACGACATAAATATGACTACAATAGTTTTAACAATAATTCACTTTAGGAATACTTTATTTTTTAAGAGTGCTTTTAAAAGTCTACTGTTAAGACTATAATCTGGTTTATATTATATTTGAACTCGTCCATTTGTAATAGTTTGATAGAAATTTAGTGAGAAATACATAATTTTGTTATTTATAGCGATGATAACTTATTAATTAAAAGTACAAAATTATTGTTACTTTAAATGTTTTATCAATGAATCGCACAAAACCCGAACAACACTCACCTGTTTTTACTATTGCTTTTATAATTTATATGTACATGTGTAAAATCAAATTTATTTTAATTATATATGTATATCTTAAATCATATTATTTTTATACTGTTAAACGAATCGAATAAACAAATAATTTATTTTAAATTTAGTATTGTTAATTTGGCAACGTTGGAAACACTTCCTTCTAATATTCCCCAGTAGAGTGCAGTTCGGCACCTTTCTTTTCCCTTCGCAATGGCGGTGAGTGTAGAATTGTTGGCTTAACAGCAAATTCTGTAATCTTTAAATATCAGAAACATCATGCTTGGAAGGAAGATTCCTTATACATTATCAGAAAATAATCATTATTAGATTATCGTTGCAAAATTTCTTTTTCACCAATATGTTAGTATTCAAAATTGTATAATGTGACAATTAGATGAACTTTGTGATCAGCATGTACTACAAATATAACCTGTATCTTTACCATAATGTTCATAAGCTTTGGAAAATAGTTATCCGTACATAAAAGTTCAACATAAAAAGATGAAATATTTTAATTTAACAATTTATTTTTGTAAATTAAATGAAAAGTTTTAAATATATTTCTATTTCTTATGTCCGGTCTTGAACATGTACGATTTTTGTTATAAAAGAACCATGTTAACAAGTTCATCTCTTTACAGGATTCAAAGAAAGCTTCAGAGAAAAAGGTCGAGAAGAAGACCGAAAAGAAGGTGAGGAAGGAGCCAAAAGATGCATCCAAGAATGTGATGCGTGAAGTACGCATTCGTAAACTTTGTTTAAACATTTGCGTCGGCGAATCTGGTGATAGACTCACCCGTGCTGCAAAGGTATTTATTGCAAATATTATTTATCTTAAATTATAATTATTATTATTATGTCTTCATATTCTTTCATAACACTGTACTTCCATATTATTATTATTGTTTGATAATATACATTTTTTTATGTATCCATATTTATTATTTCGATTTTGGTTCTTAATTTTTTTTGTATAAAGATTATGTAGCTAAGAATATTTTAGAGTACTAACAGAGTACTAAAAAGTTATATATTTTTTATGTAACTTTTTACGATTCTTTTACTTTTATAGGTTTTGGAGCAATTGACTGGACAGCAGCCTGTCTTTTCTAAAGCAAGGTACACTGTCCGTTCCTTTGGTATCCGCCGTAATGAAAAAATTGCTGTACATTGCACAGTAAGAGGAGCAAAAGCAGAAGAAATCCTAGAACGTGGATTGAAAGTAATTAAAACACTAGCACATATGTTTATGCTTTAACAGGGCTTTTTGTCTTCAAATATTTAATTTTTCATTATTTCTCTTTAAGGTACGAGAATATGAATTGAGGAAAGAAAACTTCTCTGGTACTGGAAACTTTGGTTTTGGTATCCAAGAACACATTGACTTAGGAATTAAGTATGACCCCAGCATTGGTATTTATGGTTTGGACTTCTATGTTGTCCTTGGGCGACCAGGTTAGTTAATTTTCATTTTGTTATCTAATAATTTAAACAAATTGTATGCACATTTACTGGTATCATAGTTACTACTGTATTAAGTTGTATCTATATTTATAAAACATGTGCTAGAGCAAAGTCTTCATATTTGCAACTCATGCCTACTTCTTATACTAGGTATGTTACTTAATTGAAGCTACAATTTATATTATCATACATTATTAATTAACTAGTTGTTTTGGATTATTTTTAATTTATTTGTAAACTGAATCCATACTTATGTTCGTATACATTAATATTGTGAACAGTTAATCAATCTATATATTATTAATTTTAAATAAATCAAAATTATGATGTTAATATGCAATTGGACTAGAATTGGATTTTTTTACTGTACAGGTTTCAATGTAGCTCACAGAAGGAGAAAAACTGGAAAAGTCGGTTTCCAACACAGACTTACCAAAGAAGATGCAATGAAATGGTTCCAACAAAAGTATGATGGTATTATTATAGCAGGAAAGAAGTAATATACATATTTTGTATCTTACGAATCTTTCATAAAAACTTCAAAAATGCATTTCTGTTTAATAAAATTTTCTTAACACCTTCATCATATTCTTTACTATTATACTTATAAGAAACTTATTTATAATAGTACTATTTAAATATTAATACAATTTTGTAATTTTATAAAAACAGTAGAATCATATAATTTTATAATTACGTGAAATTATTAAATTAATTTTTCTTGAAATTGGACTAATGAATGTTTATTATAATACAGGGATGATAGGTTATAAAAAATACTTATTTAGTTATGTATTGGAATTTACAGATTTTATTAATAACCACCATTTTATATTACCAGAGTATTAAACATAAATAAAACATTTTGACACATTCACATTTCCATAAAGAAGAATGTAAGACTATTGTATAATCAATACCACTGGTAGCTACAGTATTCGCTTTAACATTTAGCGTTTCAGACAATTATTAAACTATTTATGAAAAACATAGTTGTAATAATAGTACAGTACATGAAAATACAAAAGGCTCTTTTTTATCAGTACATGATTTTATTACTTTCTGGGTATAATTTATTTATTTATACTAACTTTGTTGACAAAAAATTATGGATAAATGAATTAGTGTGGGAACAGAATTTTTATATATCTTGCAGTAAAAGTTTAGGCCTAGCTGAAAATTATGAGAAAGGAACTTCATAGTTACAGTTATATGTCTTCCATAATAAAGGTCTTGTTTAGAGATGTGAACACTTATTTTTGCTGGAAATAAATTTGTTTCATATTTTCTTCTTGCTTCGTTTTAAGTTTCATCAATTTTTCGTGATACGCATGAAATGTATCGAATTCAAATTCCAGCTAATGAAAATATTTTTAAAAAATGTTCACATTTCTATTATGAACACATCTTAAATACATTTTCAAAAGTAGAAGTTTATTTTTAAAGCTACACTTTATTTTTATCATTTGTGATAGAATAAAATTACCAAGGGTATCTGAAAAATGTATATTATTGTACCAATTCAATTCTATCAATCTAACTTTTCATAAATGAATAACTAAAACACTTATCCATTTTTTTATGATTTCCAACTTATTAAATTTCATAGTTTATTCGAAATCTTTTAAGTATTTTAAGTATGATTTTTTTAAACTTGCTATTTTATAACTTGGTAAATGATTCGTATTATTAATAACCAAACGTACATTCTTTTCTGATACCCTTAATACTGTTTTAAAAGCATAACTAATGAAATTTTAAGCATAAAATGAATTTCTCTAAAAGTGTATTATCTAATTAACAATAGAATATTTAATAGCAATATAGCAAAGCATACATTGTTTTTTTTTCACAATTTATGATTTATGTTTAACAATTTCTTTACTATTTAAATTTATCTTTGGTTTTAATATAATGGTAAATATAGTGAATTATTTTGAAACATGTGAAATAGAGATATAACAGGTAATCAGAAATGTGCTTCTTTTTTCATTTTTACGTGACGCCCATAAATGGTTGCACTATAATACACTCTCATATCTACCTAATTTAACAAAAATAGGCAGATAAAAAGGCAAGATATTTCCCTCAGTCTCCAAATTGTTTCCTTATCTGGACGCCATATTCTCACTGATATATTTAAATATTTTTATATAATAATAATATATTCCTTAATAACAGCTAGACATATGTATACATAAATTTACATAATCTATGTTCAGGAATTCAAATAGTTCTATAACTTACAATTAATGAAATACAAAATTTGCTGTAGTAAATTAATGCACATACATGTATTATTTCTTACCTTCCACTATATAATTAACAATCTTTTCCTTACAGCCAATATGTAAATGTATTTAGCCTTTTGCATTGAGATAAATAAAATACATACATTTCATATAACGACAAATTCTTTCAATGTTTAATATATTAAACATATATTTCACATACTATATTCTGACATATGCATTCAATATATCAAACATGTAATAATACTAAATATGTGATGTCATAATTTGTACAATATGTTACATAATATAATATATAATGTGTGATGTACATTTATAAAAACATTTCAGTATTTTGCTTGATAAAGATTGTGATTATTATTGTGCAATATATTAGCTAATATATTGTCAACCAATAATTTCAAGTGCAATGCAAAGGATTAAATCATCTATTTAACTTCATCCAACTTATACATATGTATACGGGCATACATCACTTTTTTATCTTTCATACTAATCAAATTGTATGCAAGAGTTAATTTAAATAGCTCAACTGTTATATGCAATCTGCACAATGTTCTTGCAACATAATTTCTTTGTAAAAGTGAGAGATATTAAATCTGCAGTCATAAGAATTTAAATTACTAAGATAAAATCATATTCTTAGCGTTATAAAAATTACATCCATTTATATTTATCAAGCATTAGGCATACATGTTAGTGTTACAAAGATTAGAAATCTTTAAACTATATTTTTATCAATGCCATGATTTCAATAAATATCCTAATTAAGTTTAGTACCTGCATGCAGCATACTACTTTTACATTTGGAAAAATTTAATTCAAGATAACTTTTTCTTTTCTTGTACAGTATAACTTAGTAAGTTACATGTAAAATGCAAAAATATTGTCATATAATATATAATTGAAAATGCTGTAATGTTACAGAATTCAGATTATACATAATAAATTAACGAATCAAAGTATTTTAATTATTTTACAATTCTCAGGTAATATGTCAACTAGATACACAAATAAGCCTGAAAGAAATTGTGTATAATGTATAAGACCCATTTTAGAAATATTTGTAAAAAAACAAGTAAAACAATTTTTTAAATTTAATAATTTAGTATTTTAGTGAGATTATTTCACTTTCGTCTTTATAATATTTTATCTTTTTTATAAACATTTTTCTCTGTTAATGAAAGAAAATGTAAAAAATATGAGCAATTAAAAATTATTTAAATTGTACTTTGCAAACATCAGAATATAAAAATCAAATTATTGAAGTTAAATATTTTTAAATCTGAAAACTGTGTGTGTGTGTAACGTTGTTTCTAAAAATATGTGAAAAATACATATTTAGGCATTTTTAAAAATTCAGACTGAAAAATAATGGCAGTAATAATAAGAAAACAATTTCAAGCACAAGTTTCATCATTCAATTCTATGTACAGACATTATAGCATTAAATCCAAATGCATGATTCAAATTTATAATTTCAATTCATGTTTATAAACAAACAATGAAAGCTGCTAAGGAACACAACACCTTACTGTGTAGACTTAGACTTGTAATCAATATTCAGAACCTAAAGCATAGATATGATTATTTACAGTTATTTTATACTTGCTTAACTTTTGAACAAAAATTTCAATTCTATACTTTTATGCAATATAATTTAAGTTGTTAAATATGTCTATAAAATTGTATTTCGTTTAATGTCTATATTATATAAAATCAAAAAATCCGCAAACGTGAAGTAAAAAATTTTCTTATTATCATCACTTATCATTTTCTTCAAATAGCAACTAACTGTTTGATAATATCCAATATAAAAAGTTGATAACACAATCAGTTACCGGAGTTTTAACGTATAAATTGTAAAAAATAAATAAAATCGATAAAGACAATTGGATATAATTTTTTAATTTAAATAGATGGTTTTTAAATGTTTGATTCTAATGTACAAATTCATAACGTAAATAATATGAATGTTTCATACCAAATTTCAATTGAATAAAAGATTTTTTTAAGTCTCGTTGTAAACTATAAAATTAAATGTAACAATACTTCTACACCAATACAAACATGCAACCCAAAATTTACGCGTGTCAGTTTAAAAAAAAATTTAAATAAATTATAATTCGTACCTGATCACATATTCTTGAATTGGCAATCACAAAAAAAAGAAAAAAAAAATGGGCTTTTCCAAGACCCTTTGTCAACCTGCACTGACATTTAATTAATTAAAAAGCCTTAAAAATGTGTTACTTTCTTATTGATCGATACATTTTGTCAATATTGTGCTTTTCAGCTTCTGAGAATCCTAAAATGCTTTCGATAGCATTCAGATGACCATGATGATTTTCTTTATCGGTTAGAAAATAGTAAATCGCCGATTTTAGGAACTGCAGCGTAATCTCAGGATCGAGGGCACCTTGACTGTTTCGTGCTTCTATAATACGTCGATACATTGCCTGTTAAACAAATTGCATTTGCTAATAATATTGTTCATCATCTTTATTTCTATATAGGTATTACCGTATGTGCTGTGTTTTAAGTTTAAGACATTCCTTAACAGTGTGTTGTGAATGTTAGATCCAGATATAGTAAATCAAAGGAATGAGAAATGTATAATTATTAGTAGACGCAAATTATTGAAAGTTAGCATAAAATCAACTTAATCTTTTGTTACCTGGATCTAACATAATCGTAGTGGTGTTATTTGTATGCAATGGTGCAAGCATGTGATGCTTAAGCACGTGCAAACTGCAAACTTACATTAACTGAAGGATAATAAGAGGCTGTTTCTTTCAAGTGCACAGAATAGTCTTATTGAACCTAACAATACTGCATAATAAGAGGAACAAACTACATTTGTGCTTAATAATCGGCATGCAATCGCTGCGGCGAAGCATTTATAAAATACATTCTTTCATATAAACATTTTTATGATGCTATTTATAAATGAAGACACGTGAAACCAATTCTTGCCACTATCATAATAACTTAAAAGTTACAAAAATTCTCACTTTTAACAATTATTGAAATGTTGACCCATTCATTATGTCTTATTTGTAAATATATTGTAATTTCTTAACATGTTTATTATAGCTTCCTTTACAAAAATATTATCTCTACCCAAGTAAAAATCAAGGTAACAATAAGTAGTAGTGATATATATATTATTTATATAAGCAGCACAAAATGTATGATAAAAAGCATTTATATATTAATAACAAATGTTATATTATTTAAGTTTTCTTGACATAAAATTAACTAAAATTAAGATGACTATCTTCTGTATACTACTTCTTTGAAAGAAATTAAAACATTTAATACAGTCTATTTACTATTATGCTTTCACACTGATTTTATATTTATTTTCATGCTTAAACAATAAAATATATATACACCACGAAAAATGAGATTATTATGGAAATGAATTGAAACGTACTATATACATATACTTAAAAAAAACTTTTTTACGTGTACACATTAATAAAAGTAATTCCTATTATTATTAAAAAAAAATATAATTACAATATTCAGGAGAACAACAATAGTGATATTAATAACAAATTATAAGTTTAGAAGAAACAAATAATAGCAAGATTTATTGAAATAGTAAAACTTGAAAAATTAGCAACTATCTTTTTCGTCTTTAATTAAGGGGAAAAATGCAGACGTTCTATCAACAAATATAATAATTCAAATGCTAAAAATCCACTATCTCGCAAAAAAAATGTCAAAAAGGCAAAAATAGAAAAGAAAGATGTATTTTTTGTGCACTTGTACGTGAACAAATACAACGTTGATGCTTAAGAAACAGTGGATGAGAATTGCATCACGTGGCGATTCAGCAGAAATACAGACCTTACGTGTGCCAAGGACCCAGAGAGAAACAGCCTCCTGAGCACTTAATAAACTTTGGCTACGATCGGCTGAAATGTGAGGTTCAGGCGAGTAGCTTGTGTCCTGGAGTGTGAGCGGCGACCAAAAAAAGTGGCACATCATTAGTACACGAGATTTGTGAACAACAGAGATGCACAGAAAGTGATGCACAAACGACAGTGGTTCCTAATTTTTTTTTTATTTTTACATATTTAAATTTCGAGTTGTTACTTAGACGTTAATTTATTATATTTTATTTTAATCTATGAAAAAAGTAAAAAAACGTAGAATACCAAAAAGTGTACATATTTTTTTAAATTGTCAGTATATTACACGTCACAAAATACTTTATATTACATATTAAATGATGTTTCGTATATTTCATAAGTCTGTTCAGTTGTTATTCTATACAGGAAGAAAATAGAATTGATGTGTATAATTAGATAATATTGAGAGTACAGAAATTGAAGAAAGCAATGCGACAAATAGGTGGCATTTACAAACAATACATAAAAAACTTTTTATCTAATAAGGCACATTTTAAATTCAATACTGAAATTAGTTTTAGTATCATAAATAATATTGGTTAATTTCTTGCTGTTATTAATATTTAAATACACTCTATTTATGTTAATGCTGTATTGTAGGTATTATTATGCAAATTGTAATCAATTTTTGTACAATGTGTTAAGATGAAATTCATGCTATTTTGTATAGCTCCAATTGAAAATGATATCAGGCATAAAGAATTGTATTCTTTCACTTTTAATGTGCATTGTGTATAATGTTACTATTATTATATTAATAATAAAAAAAGTAAATGTAATGATAAAGTAACAACATTTACCTTAATATTTTCTAATTCTGCTTGCGTAAGCGTTAATTGCTGAAGCAGCTCTGCGACGGTAACCTTTGGTGGTGTCTGACGTGCATGTTCGAGTATCTATAATTATATGTATGAAAATATATTTCACATATTAACCCTTTGAGTGCTATTAACGCATATATGCGGTCAATTTGAGTGCAATACACAAAGCTTACAAATTTTAATACTTTAAAACAAAGAATGATCAGTACAATATGTTCACAAAATACGAATTCAGAACCTTTGTAATAATTAATGAGATGAAGGTAGTGATGTTAAAGATAATGTGTACACGTCATTCGTGAAAAATTAAAGTAACGATACAATTAAGATAATGATAATGTGTTATACCTGATCAGCTTGCTCTATACGCGCTGCTTCCTGACCTTTGGCATACATTTTCAGGTACATTTGTTTATTTCTCTCCTCTTGCTCACTTAGCAAAGCCTTCTGTTCAGAGAGTTCCGATTTGACAGCTTCTAATTCTGTTTCTAATTCACGAGCTCGAGCTTCCGCGACATCAAGAGAAGGCCTCATTTCACAGTAACGTATGTTTACTTCAGCCAATTGGTTTAGTAAACTTTCCACCTAAAATTCAAATATAATTCATATGCGAATATTAATCATTTGTACCTTAACATATTTTATTAGCAAAATTCAATGACAATCTTTTAATTGGTAAGATACCACGTGTATATATAAGGATGTATAAAAATTATTTATTGTTATCTGCTTAGCGAATTCAAGTTAAATATTTCCTAATAAATTATAGTAATGTGTAAATATAATGTATAATGTTATTTACTATTCTTTACACTCTGTAAACTTTTCATTGGATATACCTTGTCATTATGCTTCTGCTTCAGTTCTTGAAGTTCATCGACATGTCTACGATGCATCTCTTCGATTCTACTTTCATAAAGATTCACCAACTTCCGTCTTTCTTCATCTCTGTCTGGTGTTTCTACAACCGTTCTTGCAAATGTATCGGTAGTGCTATCTTCTGGGACTGTGCTAGGAGTTGTGGTAATATGAGTAGCTTCTGCTTGCACTTCCGGTATATATACAGAATCTTTCGAATGGACGGATCCGTCTTCGAAGTGACCCGAGTCCGCAAGAGAGGAGGGTAGGTCAGATGCGGCACGTTTTTCTGGAGTTTCTGGACTTGTGACCTTTTGTAGTACGCCTTCATCCGGTAAATCTTTGCTCGGAGATTCTGGTGAAAAAAGATTGTTTTCCCGTACGGTGAGAGCATCGCTACTGTCTGTCCTTTCATCCGGACTGTTCAAAGAAGCTTTGTATAGTCTCAATTCCACTACTTCCTTCGTTAACCGAAAAATTTCTTGATCCTTTTCTTCGATCTCCTTCCGTGCCTCCTTCAGTAAAGCCTAAATAACATGATTTTGGTGGTGGTATATATTTTTTACTAAACTTACATCTTGTACAGAATTTGGTATATACAACACATAACGTAATAATAGTATATTCTTTAGTTTTTGGAATTGTTTATTTGCAGAAGGAAAATTTTTTAAATAATAAACATCAAGCATAAACGAACGCAGTTTATGTATTGTTTATTGTAAAACAAAGCTAAATAAAAAAACTGTTAAGATGTTTGGGAATGAATAAATCATTTATATTGAGCTGCCTGAATTAGGAGAAAAAAGGAATTTGCAGCACTATCATTCTTATTTCTTTGGTACAAGTAAGTACATTTTAGTCGTCGGTAGTTCTAATGTTAACAAAAGCTGTACGTAAAAAATAAATTAAGAATCTGTTTTTTTTTCTAACTGCTACAATAAAGTGCAAGGTAATGAATAGACGATGATTAAAATATATTTTATAAACAACTTCTATATAAATATAAACTATGAACAACGTATAATACAAATTAAATCTGCGTTTAAGTCCCGTTTCTTTATCTCTTTTTCTATAAAAATGTAAATACATATTCATAAAACAATCGTAGCCTATTAATGACGTTTCATAATAAAAAATAATATTAGCTCTCTTACTTGAAATTTCCTAACTTGTCTAGCTGCTCTTTGAGTAGGCGTGAGATATTGCTCATTGTCCCCGGTATGATTAGAACAGTGAACAACGTATTTTCGTGATCTACCAGACCATGTGGTACCGTTAAGGGCAAACGTAGCATGATCACAGGCGCTTGCGGTACTGCAGGCACTTCCGTAACTTTTTACACTTTCCGCATCACTGTCATCCGTAATTCCAATGTTTGATCCTCCGGAGGCCGCGAGTCCAGACCGCGGCCTCGCCGGGGTCAATGAAAGACTCTACAAGCAAAAAGAAAAATAAAGGTAATTCCATCCACCTCGAATAATTTAATTTCTTTTTAAAGAATTATGACCTAATTATTCAAGTCATTCATTAATTCATTTCATTATTACTCGCTATATTAATGAAAATCATAAACATACATTGTTACTTGGAAATGATATTATTCATGCATTTCGGGTTAAATCATTTATAGAAAGTATACTATACACTACCGAGAGAAAATTTGAAGGAACTATGATTGTTACTGAATACTAATACAAAATAAAAGAAAATAAAAGAACCTAAGCAAAATGTTCGTTTGTGATTCGTTTTACACAATACGGTATTAAAGCAAGAAAACACAATGCAGTGAATTAAATTTTAGTAGTATTTGCGTTTATTATTTGCTGTTAATAATAAATTTGCACAGAAGAATGGATGCAGATAAAATTTATTTATTGATTTATTTGTAATATCACTTGATACATTGACGGTGAATTTATATAATGGATGAATTATTGAATCATGTATAAACATGTGAATAAAAAGAGGACCACAGAATAAAATTATTTACGGCAATTTATTTGCGAGGTTCTAAGAATTTGATAATATTAATAAACATGTACCAATACAATTTTTACTGCAAAGTGAGCAAAGAAATTGTTAATTTATAATATTGAACGTTCCATCATTTGTAACTACAATGAAGAAATAATATCGTGAAAAATGCTAATACTCCCAAACTTTTTATCACTGATGTATGTATAGAAGATAATAAAGAGATTGAAATATTATTTTATTTTCATTTTTATGATCTACAAGATTGTATTCCTCGACGTTTAAAATAACGTACATGTTACGTATGTTATTACAACTGTATAGTTCTACTGTATATGTATTGTCTATTGTATTTATAAAAATACACTGTATTTATTTATTCCTGAATACAAAGAACTAGTAGAATATACGCTACCGTTTGTACCCGAATAATTAAAAAAAATTAATGAATATTACTTTAATCATTCAGATTTAAGAGCTATACAATAAAAATAATGTTAATTATATAGTATTTAATATATAAGATTTCCGTTAAATCGAAATAAAAGCAAGAAAAAGATGATTCTTTATAAAAGAATATGTATAAAGTATACAATAAAATTTTTTAATCGCTAGACTAGTATCCGAGCATTTTTTTAAAGTATACTTAGAATCTGAAACTTTCTACATTTTATTTTGTGAAGTAACATGGAGTAATTACTTTCGGATACAAATAGGATATAATTCGATTCTAATATATTTCGAGCACTCTTCGCTCGTATCTATCACTCTACAAACTTATCTACTAAATCACTAAATCATTTAGAGAAATACTGATTTCTACGACACTAGCATTAAATAATATTATTATGTATAAAAATTTAATCTAACAGTCTAATACATATAAAATGAGTATTCCAATTAGTCAATAATCCTTTTACACTGAAAACAATTTTTTTCGAAAATTAGATAAGCAATCAAAAAATTTGTTCAATAGGGATTTCATTCAATTGGTGTTACAATAAATATAGAATACAACTTTTTCTTGTTTAATTGGAAATTCATATAAACAACCTTTTCCAAAAATTATAAAACTTATACTGAGAATCATAATTAGTTTATAAAAATTAGTAGACAGAGTTAAAAAAGAATTAGTGTTTAAGATGGTTAGGACAAATTATTGAAACCACATACGATTTTTATTTTAAGTAATTTATATAGTTTTTATTTAAATATTCCCATTTGTTTACTGCAATCACATTTCTATGAAAAATTATAGAAATTATAGTTAGAAGAATATGTATAGTATTTCCATTACAACCAGCACTTTTACATGAATATTAAGATTGCATTCAAAGGATTAAACGTAGAGAATAGTTCGTCGTTTCTATACCTGGTTGACCTAAGGGTGATTTACCTTAGGCTTAAGCAGAAGCTTTCTTGCACCCTGACTAGGAAGTCTGGTTTGAAAGTAAGGCAAAATCAAAGACCCCATTGAGCAGAAAGATATGAGACTCTTCTTTAAAGGCGAGAAGCATGTGGAATCTGCACGAGAACAGTTTTCAAATAAAAGTGGCTAAATGTTTTAGATATTATACACTTTTCAATAATATATTGCGTTCAATAAAGGTTTCAATTATAGATACAATTTAATATACTTTAAAACACATAATATCGGCGCTAATTTAATTTTCCTACTAAAACAATTTCTCTTTCTAATTGAGATTAAATTATTTGGAGATACAATAAGCTTTCTTAAAATAAAAATAAATTATGTATCCTCCAATGTTATAGAAGACTCCTCTGTTTTTATAACTCATATATCGTAACGCAGTCAAAAATAAAATTAATATTTAGTTATTCGTAGGAACTGCACGATGGTAAATTCTAATTATAAGTAGAATTAATGCAAATGTAAACATCAGCAGCATTATTTCCACAAGGACGCATAAACTTACAACTTTTTAATATGTTTTCAGGGCACTTAAAGATGTAGATATTTCATTACAAAATTATTACTGCGAAAGTTGTTCTATTTAGGAGAAATTTTCTTGAATTTTACGTATTTTATTAGCTATAGATACTTTCCGGTATTTGTAATTGCATGCGTTTCTTGTATGCATTATAGTATAACTGTATAATAATTGTATACGCTTATAATTTAATATATTTTAGGTAATTTATGAGTATTTGTGTTGAACTGTTTTTTTAATCACATGATAATACATGACTTTTATTAGTTTTTTTTGATATCAAGGTATTTTTAACTTTCCTTGAAAATTTCAATTCTAATTTGGTACACCAATTGGATATTTTTAAAAAATTTGATACAGCTATAAAATAAATATTTTCTGAGTTATTTTAGTTTAAAATTACATGTTCGTAGATTAATAACCAAAATAATATAATCGGCTTGCTCTCCAAACCTTACATTGATAAACTTGTTATTGAAAATTTGGATTATCTACAAATATGCAAGATTTGTCAAACATTTTCATATTATACTTTTCGTGCGATTTATATGAATAATTCACGCAATAAAAAATTTGTATTATTATTTGACGTTAGACCAAAATAAGAAATTATTGTTTGGAGTAGTTAATGACTGTCTACCAAATCTCAAAGGAAATTAACGTTATCAGTTTTCAAGTCTTTAACAATATTAAAATAAAATTAGCTTACAGTGGAATTTAAGTAAAGGATTAATTAAACGTCGTTCGATTAAATAGCTGTGCATCGTAAATATGAAATATGTACAGAAAATGGATTCAGCTGTTAACACTTACTGATGAATGATTGTGTCAATTTTTATAGCGTTGCAGTTCCAGGTAACGATAATAAAAGAGGAAATTGTTTTCGAAATCGACGTTAGATTGAATAGAAACCTTTCATGATTATTTTCCATTGCCCCTATTTCCGAAAAAGATAATTGAAAATAGCATTCCGCCTATCGGGATTAAAACGTAAATAAATAGTCAGGTGAACTCGATCGTTTTTCTCGTAGCATTACGATCTAGAAGCAATGGAGGGTTTCATCTGCGCCGACGCAAAGCTTGCAAAAAGGTCAGAGTGTCTCCATATTTCGTTGCCTATCTTGACCCTACTTGAATCTAGATACAATTAATAATTCAAATTCTGTCTAGCTAAGCATCAGACATCTTTTCATGCTTGCACGCATCCCCGTTGCTTTTGTGTGCCTGTTGTTGCAAAGAAAGGTTGCTCATATACTTCCGCGTATAAGTATTTGCCCACTCATAGAAGACATTTATACTACGGGATATAGTGTATATTGATATAACCCAAAAGTTTTATTTAAAATTTTGTTTAAATTTATCATCATACAGCACCGAAAAAATGTATTTGGACACAGAAATTTTCTCTATGTTTTTTAGCATGATACTATTAGGAAAGTTCTATTATCTCGCAGTTTGTTTATCATTAGTCTGAACTATATTCTCGTTAGATAGAGATATCTTCAAATTACGAAATATAAAGTCATTTTTAGCAATATGTAATAAATCAGTTGCCTGGTATTGTAGATTTAGTATTGGAAACATCAACTTGATCGAAAAATTCTGTCGCATATTTTGTGTTTAGAAAAAAGGAAATTAAGCTTTTTAGTTAAAAGTCTTACGATTTAACGCTAGAATTACCAAGGTAGCCAAAATGACTGGTAAAAATTTTGCAAAATTATATGTAATATTCATATTAGAGAAGACATTATAATATTTAGGACGTGAAACTACCCCTTCTTTAACTTCAGTTTCTTTATTTTTAATTATAAAGGAATAATTCTGTATAAAGATCTGCAGCCTAATCATACGCTTAGCATAGAATTAAAATCCTCTTTCATAAAAACATCTTTAATTTCTTTAGTAATTACATTATTTATCACAGATACCGCAAATAGGTACAGTCCTTCTTCTGTTGTCACATCAATGTTATAATCCCACAGATTTTTATTCAATATTTATTTCTCTTTATTATATAAACTGATAATATAGAGTCATGGAAATGTATAGAAAAAAATTCGAAGTTTGAGTACTTATTTTAATTTTTTTACCACTTGTTTATATTAACAAATTAAAAGATACAAAAACTGACAATTTTTAGAGTGGAATATATTGTATGTGTCCCAGCACAGCTAAATGGAACTTATCCCCAGGGTTAAGTAGAATAATAAATCGTATGTATTCCGAAAAGCTTAAGTAAAACAAAAAAAAAGTAGGTGAGTAAACACTTATGAGCAGTATTGTACGTAGAAATCGTAATATATATGTTCGTACGATCTTTCTCAAGTACTTTTTACATATTGAAACTAGAGAAAATGGAAAGTCGTTTCTGTAATATAATTTCAGCACTTCAATTCCACCGAATAAATTGGAAATATTACTTCGTGATACCAAAGACAAACGACATTGGCAAGCTGCCTATATTTATGTAACACGTTATTTAAACGATTCGAACTTCATAACATACATTGATTTCTTGGTAAATATTTTGTTCTCTCCCTCCGTTATTTTATGTTATTACAATTAATTCAATTAATTGTTGTTAACTGAATAAAAAATATGCAATGCGAATTTATAGCGTAAGGGATGTGAATTGTGATGAATCTTTATGGAAGATAGATATAAAGCATATGGAGTCCAGTTATTATTGAAGCTACTGTGACTTAATTATTATTTCAGCATTTTTTTAATATTTTTCTGGTGACGTATTTATTGCGTTGCGGTGAAATTAATTCTTGTAACGAAGCAGGGTATGGCGAGTATCGAAATATGTATTATTATGTTCGGTTACAATTTTAAAAAGAAAAGAATGTGTCATATGTATTACGATTTTGTTACAAAGTGAACAAGATCTATTGATTGATATGTATTACTATTACGTTTCTGTATTTACGGGCGGTGAATTATATATAAATATGTTCACTATTACTTGATACACGAAAATATCCGTCTACCCACGCTGACTTTAAACCCATAATCTTCATTACTTCTGTTATAGTATTATTAGCTAGTAAAAATTTCTTTACGCTATTTTATAATAGAAGGTATTTTTATATCTCTTTTAACTGTTCCATAGTGTTCGGGTCAACATAAAGGAATTCTAGATGTTTCGAATTTCTGTAGTTTTACGCATATTTTTGTAATTTTTATGTATTACTATTTATGTAATTTATTTATATGTATTTATGTAATTGTTAAGTTTAAATGGTAATCCATACATATACTAAAATAGTCAAAAAACTGTCTTCAGCGAAAAAGGATAGAAATTCTAAGGCGAATACGATCATAAATGCAACATAAGTTAAACGTAAATAAATTGTTAAGTTATTATCTATTGTGATATTGCACTAGTAATGCAAGTGTTCTAAAAAATGAAAAAATTGATGAAAATTAGAATAAAAAAATTCATAAATAAACGGACAAAGTATCATGAAAGTGCCATAAAAAATGTAAGAAAATGTCTTAATGCTTTATTTTGCTTTCTTCAAATAAAGAAAAATACTTACTTTACTCATACGATGATCTAATATTTAATAATGAATAATTTTTTAAGTTTCTCATGCTTTTTAATTCTTGTCACTTACATCATTTACCATTTTATCTTTATTTAATTCGCGTAGATTTACCCGAACACAATAGGAGCAATAAATACACAACTATCTTTCCGTACCATTCCTGCATTATCCCTCTTTCCTTTTAATGTCTTTTATGTTTCATTACAAATCGCATAAGATGTACTTCCTTATAGCTACAAATTCTAGTCAATAAGAAATACTTTCTTATAGCTAGAAGTTGTAGTCAATAAGATGCGATTGTCAGGACGCGTCTGCGATCTTCATCGAGCGAAAAATACGACGTAATATTGCGGAAGGACATAAGAAAACCAGTTTGATCTTTTACAAAGGATAACGTAGTAAATAAGACAATATTGAAATCTCACATATACAAGATAATACTTACGAGAGATCGTTGTCGGGGTGATTCAGTTCCATTCTCCGTGATGACTGGAAAAGTGCGATGGTCCAGGTGATGGTGTTGCTGATGATGCAGGAGATTAGAGCGACGATACTGCTGATAAGACCTACTCAGAGTCACGGTGGCCGCGGTACTGGGTGGCGGAGGTGGATGATTTGGTGAAACTCGTTCACCGCGCATGCGCATGCTAGCCGAACGACGCAGACCTGTAGGCGAGGGACGTGGAATACGGGAATCCCACAAGGAGGATACCGAGGATACCGAGGGTGACAGAACGGTACCCGGTGCACTTCCTGTTGTGTAAACCACGCTGTTATCGGCATTGACCTTGATCGGGCTGCCGTTGTCAGTGCATGTTGTTGACTCTGACGGTGCCAATTCCATCAAGGGTGGTACGCTGATGTTGTTTACATGGGACGAAGAGTCTGGATGCATTGATTGTGGGGAATGCAAGGACCTGTCGCTGCCGTGACGAGCCATTCTGTTGGTCCAGCTTATTTCATCGCTTCGTACAATTCCTGCGCGAGAAAAGCAAACTTCCTTAGTTCAGCCCGTTTCAAAGTAATAACATAAGTACTTTTATCGTTATTGTCAACGCGGTAGATTTCATCAAATTATTTGGTGAATATAGCTGGTATTTGTTTGTGTTCCAAATATCTGGTACACAGATATTGCAAAATGTGATTCAGTTATTTTTGTTATTAGTGTGTGACGAGTTACGAAACACGTGTGATATAAGTTAAGAAATTATGTTGTCACCGATAATCAATAATTATTTTTCATAAGAAAGTGTAATTCTTTTAAGGTAAAGCTGATTTTATCGTGTCGTATAATTTTATGTAGTTAGATCGTAGCATTGATACAGTCCTTTGATTATTATTGACTCTATTGTATTCCTTCTTCAATGAAATTCCTTCAATGAAATTTGTCAAAACAATAAATGAAAAGTTAACATATTTAGTAGCGTCCAGGAAAAGTAACTCACATTAAAAGTCATTTATTGCGATATTTAGGGATTCTTTTAATTACTAAATATGTTGTCAATTCTGTGTTAATGTTTTTTTATTTACCAGCGGACCGATTTCGACCTATTTTTTCCTTCTTCCAAGTTTTACCATAATTGTTGAATCACTTCATACAGGTATAATACTTGCTTTCATTATCACACCATAAAACTTTATATGTTTCAGTGATATATTGTAACGATAAAGTTAAAATGTTTCTATATCAATTATACATAGATTCGATTCACGTCTAGCGCATTTAATATAAACGGATAAATAAGCAGAAGAGATAGTCGATTTTTAATATAAGCTATTGCAAATAACATTATATAATAACATAATACTGATACAATCGGACTGGATAACTGTAAACCAAATGTAAGAATTTATCCCGTTTGTTAAACGGGATCATACGCAACTATAATACGAGCACTAACATATAGTTTGTTAATATTTCAAGATTTCCATTTAAACACCGGAAATTCACTGCAATTTTATAGTGCATCCAGTTGCAGTGCTCGTTGAGAATGAATCAGCGGAGCGAAAACATTCATTAAAAGTGGAATCTAACGGCAATGCTCGCACAGACCATAGCATTGTCCATTTACTTTGTGAACTTTAAACTAATGCTGTGTTTCAAATGTATACAAAAAGGTTTTTAATATTTCTGTCCGTAAATACGGTTAATTTATTATGTATGCAGTAAAAAAAGAGTAATGTAATATAAAAGCAACCTAATTATATTACATTGTTTCGTAAAATCAATATCACTTCAAGTTTGTATAATGTAGCTTTCATATGTATGTTTTAAGTGTGTTTTATCTGAATGTGTTGTTTGTGTTTAGTATTGTCCGAATGCAAGTAATGAACCTTTGTCCGATCCATTAACGCATCGGTAAACCATGTGAGTTCAAAATCTCTTCCACATAACGCGATGTATTTAACACTCACCTTACACTAAACACATATGAGGTATATATGTTACTCAAAAAACCCGAAAATTAGTAAATTTTAGATTTCACTGGTCAATCCTAGAACCCAAAAGAACCCACACTCACTTAAAGACCAGGCAAAACGGACTTTTACCATTTGGTATTGGTACATTCTAGTATTTACTGGAATGGTTTTAGGACTTTTACCACTTCATAATGGTAAATGCTAAGATTAACCAGAACAACCTAGAATTTACCAATTTTGGGGCTTTTAGAGTAACTTATACAAGTTCGACCGTTCAAACTCCTCGTGGTGTACCTTGTGTTATTCTAATGCCGGTGGCACATTTTTCACATAAAGTGTTGCAACTTTACGAACAAAAATCGTAGCAACTTGATTCTTCGCTCCAATTAAAGGGGAAGATTTGAATTTTACAAGGGCGCAAATGGCATGCACCAAACAAAATGTTGCAACTCCATAGAGGGCTTTAAACTTTGCAATTTTTCAGTATCACTAGATCAGCCCCCTTCTCACAGACTATGCTGTAAATAATTGTCACCAAATTAAACAGTCGATGAAGCATTAAAATCTAATTTAAAACAAAAGAAATATTTGATATTTTAAGCAGAAATAATTTATAATATCATTAAATTCAAACCACTTGCAGTACAAAATAAAATTTCACATTTATGCCAGTTATTATGAAA
Source organism: Eucera pruinosa (assembly GCA_028830335.1). NCBI lineage: Eukaryota > Metazoa > Arthropoda > Insecta > Hymenoptera > Apidae > Eucera > Eucera pruinosa. Next base: position 12,302,639 of record JAMYCR010000004.1, on the reverse strand, counting down.
GTAGCTTAAGTAATGAATTTAAAAAACTGAATTTATCACTTATTTTGTATTGGACTAGTTTACGTAATATTAATGTGAAACTATTTTCTCTTTTTAATTAGGTTATTTTCATAATTATCGATACATTTGTTGAACGACGATTACAATTTTTTTGCGCGAAACTGTAACGTAGGTTTTAAATCCAACAAGCAGATCATGCAGCCTGACCTTGTAGCAGAAAAGTCTTATTACCTTGGATAATTCGTTTTAATAGAAGTACTTCCTTCCGTAACAGATTTGTCCACACAGGCAGTATATTCGTTATAAATTTATTACGACCACACGAGCTTAAAATACTTACGGCTTTGGCAAATTTATGACATTAAGGAGTTAAAGTAACAATTATATATCATAATACTGTATAACGTTAAAGCTATTGAAACAATTTTTTTATTTTTAATTTTACTAATAGTAATTAATATTTTAATCTCGTATTCGATACAGAGTGCACCAATAAAAACTATTGCTTTTAGTAAACGGTAGCTAAAGAAAGTGTCAACGCACCATAAATTTATTTTTATTGTCAATACCCTTTTCTGTGTAACGCTAAATTAAAATCTTGATATACATATGTATGTAACTTGAATACACTTTAATTAATTACTAAATTCTTATAGATTACTGACACTGTTGACGTTGATGACAGATATATGACCTACGCATTGGCTTTAATTAGACGTTATTTCGAAAATGATATTTCTAATAGAAGCCAGAAATTAGTAGTGTATGAGTTCTTTATTGCAGTACTATGTTTGCAATTATTAAAACGTGAGTATATTTAAATGACAAATGAACAATTTCTTTCTGCTATTTTCATAATTCTGGAAATATTCAGTACAACAATTTTTATTAGTTCGCTCTGTATATTATAACAAATTCTATAAGTTATTTTTTGGAATTTATTGTGAACAGTATAAATATTATTTATGTTCAATATTTCATTTAACACATGAAAGTGTTATTAATAGGTATTATTATATTATTAGTAAATTATTTATTCGTTGATTATATTTGTAAATTTTAGATGTAATTTTTGTTGCTTTCCTTTATGTAGTTCTATTCGTAAAGTATTCTCCTATTTTATAGCTGAGAATTGCTGCAAGCCTTTCGAAGCATAACTGTGTTACAATGATTTACTACTGAATTGATTTGACTAAAAAAGGAATATTTTAAGTTGAATTAACTAAAAAAGTCTTGATAAATTATATTCACCAATTTGAATTGTTTTAATTTGGGTATAAAATATATTCACTATATGTTTTTGTTTTTTTCGACCGGATTTTAGATTTCTATTAAAAATGCTTTCTTTAATTTTCAAACGTCATCAAGTGACAAAGGTTACTAGGCAGTAAATTACGAGTAATAATTGCAAGGTTCCATTATTTCGAAATAACACTTGTCATTGTGAGACGACGTTGACGAAGTAAATACGCATTATTTGACCGAATTAGACGATAGGTAGATTTCTAAAATCTATGCCATAATATAACTTATTTCTTGTATGTATAAAAATTGAATTCAGTATAATTACATTTTTAATCATCACAACTTCACACCATTTTACACTATACCAAATAAACAATAGATCATTTACTCACTTAATTAAATTATGTTACAACATAATCAAATATTACTGTTAATTACTATTTATTATTACTGAAACACAAACTGCATTGTCTTTTTTATTTAAAAAATTCTATCCATATTTCTAAAAGTCCGATAAAACTCTAATTTCTTAAATATTTTGTACAACCAAACAAAATGAGATTTAAAAATTGCTGCTTCTTGTTCATTATAAATAAGAAATTTTATTTAAATCAATTTTCATACATATTTTAAAGTATTAATTAAAACTCAAAAACTAATTTTATCTCTGAGGAATTCTAGTTAAGAGCCTCTGCACTAATTAATATTTGTATACTTTTAATTAAACTTTTAAAAAATCCTACGATCCCTAAGTTTTCTACGAACGATACTTTTCTTATTTTACAAAAATAGTGATGCAATAATATTCTAGAACTTTACATGAAGCCTATTTCTTTTTACGAACATATTGTTACAAGTTTTTTAAAGATATAATGTCAATAAACGCTACATCATCGATATTCTTCTTACAAACATTTAACCATGTTAATCTGTTCAATGCCAATCGTTTATACTTATCTCTTTTACGATACACGTTTTACATTTCTTATCGTATACCTGTAAGATTAACACAATTCCGGTGAAAGGCAAAGTAACTTTTTAATGTGTATTTTTACACAATACAACCACATGTCGATTACGAAAGTACGAAGAATGCGGAATTCTGACGTTCGGCGTAGCGACAGCGCGTTCGTTTTGCAAAATTTGATTGGTATTAATATTTTCCGCCGTCTAACTACAATTCGTGTGGTTTCATGTCATTGTATTGCACACGAACCGACACGAATTAGAGCAGGGAAAGGCCTATTGGAATAAAGTAATCGATCATTTGGTGTCCTATTTCAAGCACATGCTGCAGCATTATGCAGCGTCCACACCATCCTTGAAATTGTCCAAACAAATATTGTTCTTTATTGTTACAATCTGCTATTATTAGAAAGTAAATACCGAATCCACAGGTTAATAATTTTCGGCTTTTTAAATTTCGGACAGTGATAAAAATCATTTCTTAAAAAGTCTTTGTAATTCTTATTTAAAGAGTAAGCGTCAAATACTTGATGATTATTACATAATCATCATTTTCTGACAGGTAGTGACTTGAAGTACGAAAAACTAAAATTAGAAATTAAATCGAGGTACGCATGACTGGTTGGAATTAAGCAATTTGCGTAAATGAAATCTACGCACGGGCCAATGGCACAGTGATTTTGTAAGCTTCTTAATAACGCGCCATGTGAACGGGAAGTAATTAACAATTAGAAAGTAGCAATTAAATAAGCTAAGGAAGCATATCTTACCTTTGAAACATGAATTTACAATTATTACTCCTATGTAACTCCTCCTTGTGTAGAAATCTTCGGAAACTTGTAACGTTTATTATGCACAGATATGCGATAATTGTTACGATCGCGAACTCAAAAATGAAAATGAAACACACAGAAATAGTGGATAGAGAACATTTGGTTTCACTATTAATTCGTGCCACGCGGGCTTATCGCGTGTAGAACTTGAACATAGCTACGAGTACTAACCAGCGGTCATAGATCTCTTGTATAATATAAATTACAAGAACACATTCATGGTAGACCACTGTCTATGATATATTCAAAGGATATTCGACGAATAAGCCACTACGCATCTATCATATTGTGGTACTTGTAACACCTTTCGAACAGCTTTGGTAAACATGATCACTAGCTAAACATTAATCATCCACCAACCCAACGCGACTCGCGGAAACTGTTACGTACGGCGACGAAGAATCACGAGATGTATCGTGGGCACTGATAATTGAGTGTCGTGATTTTGGTGTTATGGTGCCATCTCGTAATACTTTATTTGCATTATAATAGAACCGATTGTACGTACAGTAGAATTCCATTGATCAAAATTCTATTTTATCATAGAGAGTCACCACAGACTGTTTCCCCAGCGTCCGTGCCATATGATCTGAAATACCGACATGTGTCGTGTCACATGCTCTGAAATATCGATAACCTAAAAGTTCAGAGTTTTCGGTAAAATATCTTTCGTTTTATTATCTGACAAAGAATGTAAACACTTCTAAAGTATTTTAATATACATGAGTAGTATATCCTGCTCTTAATCAATAATCATGCAAATAGGTTTATTTAAATGGGACACCGTGTATAGTGGTCAAACAGATTTCTTCGTGACGCGTGAAAGAGAACGATCTACTTGAGCCAGTTGACTTTATCGTCTTTAGCGACATTTCTACAGGTATTTCTTACACTCACCGCAATCAAATGCAGAGGGCGTATGTAACACTCGGATTTTTTTTTTATTTAATTTGAGGAGCGTTCGAGAATTACTCATATCGCTACATTACATCTTAATATTTACAGACTATATTACAAATAACAACAATACATATTTACAATAAATAAACATATACAAAAATATATAACATGTGTACATTTTTTTTTTTAATTCAAGATTGGCTTCCTTGATAAAGGCTGTTAAACTTCTTAAAATCTTTTCTTTATACAAATTAATCAAGCTTATAGCGTCCCTCCCTACATCCTCCAGATCCTTGCTTGTCGCGTCACACGAATTTCTTTATATTTCACGAACCGATGCACGTTTCCGGTTAAAATCAACTGATTATTGTTCACTGCATAAACTAACTAAATGTAAAACACACCCTAAACTTTAGCATAAATTTGGGTTTATATTTAACTACGTCATATAATTAAAGGTCTTTAATTATATGTGTAGCTCTTAAATCTCAAACATGCAATCCAGCTACAACTTAATTTAACTTAAAAGAAACCTCCACTACCTATTTGCGATGCAACTTAGGCTAACTTAAAAGTAACCTCCGCCAACTACAGATCATGCACCTTAACCAGAAACTTGCTTTAACATGAAGGTAATTTATTTAACTACTGATACTCTTGCTATCGTTATGCTGCTTGCATAATTGATTCCATGCGAATCTGCAAGTCAAGCGATCTGCAACAAACTTACGTGTCGAATTAGTGCGCTGAAAAGAAAGCAAATTAGACTCAGAGAAATCCTAACTCGCGATTATCTGAAACGAAAAGTGATTCTATAATAATTAGACTGCGGATTTTTATGCATTTTTGGGAAATTTCGATATGCAGTGAGGCATGGAATGTATGCGGTAAGCAAAGATATACAAAGTATCAAAATGAAAGAGTACGTTGGAATGTTCGCAACGGGAAATGAACTTCGGTTGAGGTTCCATTCCTTTAGCTGTGTTTCTCAATCTTTTTATGCATTTATTGCAAAATTAAATATGCAGAGGGCACGCAATGTGTAAAATATCCAAGCAAGAGATATTTTCGCGCAATATTTAGAGGGTGGAACGAGTCTGTCAAGAAGAGACACGAATTTGCAAAAAAATCCGCAGTCTAATAATTAAATTGACTATTTGCGCGCGAACGTTTTGCTTCAATACCCAAATCAGAATGGAAATGATAGAATCACGTATGACTTTTTGTACCCAACAATAAGTGCGATCCTAGTCGCCAAATAGATCTGGCATTGAAACGGTTAAACCATCGCGTATCAAAAGTAATCAAAGTTCCGCGAACAACTAAAAATTGGAGAAGCTATATTTTGCTGCATACTTCGTCTACTTTATTTTTGCAAACACGAGACGAGCACGCGAAAGCTACGCGCGATACTTTGGCTGCTAACGTGACGCGCCGGCGTGTAAGCAAAGCCGGAAGCGAACGGCATTTTCCAATTCGTACTAGCTTTGCCGTCGATCATCAAAACAGATTACCTGAAACAGATTGACACGCGCACCCCCCATTAAATATCAAACTCGCGCCTACCCCGAGACCATGTGTCAACCTGCCCGGTCCTATCTACTTACACGTAACACACATTCCAGAAAGTATGCTACCTATCTACCTAATGCTATATTTAAAAAATAGCAGGCAGGCACACAAACACAGGAATACACACCACCCTCCACCCAGCGGATCACACGCATACCACCCGGGTGCAAAAGCCTACATTAGGGAGTAACGTCCCGGGACGCCTCCGACACCCGAGTTCAACATACAACTCATACACACTCTAAAGTAAAAAAAATCCTGAAATCGACTGACGTGGGTAGCGACCATTGCGACGTGAGCGATCTAAAGCGCATTCTACTCGGTATTTCAAATATACTTCGAGTATTTCGCAACAAAATGTACGTGAATAGCAAACGTTTAAACTATGCATATTTGTGGTATTTATTAAGTATGCAATTAAATATGCAAGATCTTCGACAGATTTGAAACGTTCTGTTTTTGGTACCAACATATTAGACAATAAATTGAGGGCAGAAGTTAATCAAGAAAGTTATATACGAAAAAATGACGCACATCCACAGCCTAACAACACACATACACAATGTGGAAAATACGTAAACGCATGATACACTATCCACACGCAGCCGCCACACAAATATCAAAATATGAAAAAAAAGCATCGTGACACATGCTTTTCATCCGCTAAAGTAGCACTTGGACACGTGAGCGGGATCCCGACAAAACGGCACGAAAAGACGCTGAAAATCCTAGCTAAAAGACTTATTAACATACGTAATCAGCTAACGAACTGTGATTCTATTTTAGCAATGATTTTAAAGCAAAGAGACTCTACTCGTTGAATTGAAAAGAAGCTACGTTATTTGCAAAACAAGAAAGCAAGGAAACTCTAATGCAACGTGAATTTAAATACATGAGACTGAGAATAATAAACGCGAACAAATGACTCTACATTAAAGTTAAGAATATTAAATATGAACAAGGGACTCTAAATTGAAAGTAAGAGAAAGATGATAAAATGAAACAAAGGACTCGAAATTGAAATTCTAGATGCAGTATATACCTTGGGCGACCCCCTATCAAAGAGTCATAACTCTAATATCGACATTGGGTTAAAGTTTGCGACTTTGATTTAGAGATCTACCCATCGCGAAATGTCTTCTTGTGCATTTTATTTGACATCGTTTCTGTACGAGAAAAGAAAAATCTACTGTATCTCTGTATCTTAAATAGAATTGAAGCTACTATGAAACACGAGACGCTATGTTACTCAATTCTTTTAATAATTATGATTCAAGCAAGAAATTCTGATAAAATATTATGTGTATATCTGCATGTATTCAAATAGCAATGATAATGCATTTTCTCATTACTATTGTGCAATGAATACATCTATAAGTATAACTACAAACTACAAATTATAACGTCCTCAAACATACGAGCTTTAATACATATCTTTGTGGAATTTCTATTGACTCTACTTTTAAGTGCATCAATATTTAAAAAGAAATTTGTACTACGTGACTCTACTATTGCCTCCAATTCTTTTATTAGCATATGAAAATATTTGAAATCGCGTTGCGCAAGAAGACCTACCCTCATCTAATAAATAAACACACACTAAAAATAAAAATGATACACAGGTATACGATCGTATACCCACGGTCACTGTACTCGTTTATGCAAAATCTACGTATACAACCAGTCACCCGTACCGATTCGGACCTTTCGTCCTCGGCATGGTTGAGTGACCGGAGGGACTCAAAATTCATGCGACTCACCGGTAGACGATTACGCTGCGTCTGCTGCAACCAGGCGGATGAAAACCTGCTGTCATCATCGTCAAGTGAGACCATGAAGTCGTGAAGCCTTGAGGACAGAAAACCATGAAAATGAATTCGTGAAGCCGTGAAGCTGTGATGCCATGTCCTGTGGTCCCAAGGACAAGAAGATCTGTGGAAGATCTGTAACAGAAAAAAGAAACAAAGAGGATTATAATTTATTCTTTAAGTTTTTATAAAACTTCAGAAGCGTGACTCTAATCCCGAGTATACATATTAAAAAACAAAAAAAAAAACAAAAAATAAAAGACTATGTTACATGTATGAATAATATTTGGCGAGCAAACACTGACTCTACTCGCGCGAAAAATTATTAAGTATAATTAACTCTACTTAGAACAGCTGTGCTCTTTAAAAAATTAAACTAGTTTTATATCGAAACAAGCACTGACTCTATAACCGCATTGCGCGCGGTCACAAATTCTGAAAGAACAACTTTAATTGGTAGGAAGGGGTGGGTAGGTACAAAATAAAACACCATATTCTCTTATTATTCTTCTCTTATCATCGAGCGTTTGTTACGAAAAATACCTCAACTCTATGTAATATATCTGTACGTTATCAAGAGATATGCATGCCCATATATCTTTATATTATATTCTTATATATAATACAAGATTATGTATAAAAACATAATACAAAAATATTGAAGACAGTAAAAGCTACTAGCAAGCAAGCATAAATAATACTGTAAGTGTTATCAAAATATTCTTGTATCATATTCTTATATATAATATATTCTATTCTTATATACATATGTATAATACAAAAATATTATATTATGTGTAAGAATGTTATACAAAGATACCAAATACATAATAAAAGTTACGAGCAAGGACGCGAAAGCTATACAATGAAAGTTAGTTATCGAAATTCTCCAGTTGTGTCCCGGTCGCGAGTCACGAATTCTCGGAAGTCAGCTGCGCGAACAAGTTTGAAACGTAAACATACTCGAGTCGCATGAGCTCGCGGCACGTTTCTTGTTTACAAGCTCGGCCAGCACACGTTGCCAGTCAAAGTTTTTCTGGTCAATTTTATCAGTTATCCTAGGAACTAATTGTAAGACGCGGCCGAAATACAGCAAAATATAGAGACTGGTTTGATTTTTCGTTTAATTTAACGCGTCGTAGCGCGATCCGATTACTTTACTGCAAATTTCCGATTTGTCGAGAATTTTATTTTAAAAGTAAACCAAAGAAACCTCCCAATTTGACTCGGTAGTTGCAAACGAAATACAAGTAAATAAAAAATTTTGAAAGACGAATTAAACATGGAAAGTTACCCACTAACAATGGTATTAACGACGTATTATTACGTGTATCAACGTTAGAACCACGTCATATTACCAAATCTGCAGCAAACAGACCGTTTCTCAATTAGGCATAGGCGTCTGAAACACAGAAAATAGAAATCGTAATTTAAAACAAATGTATTAGAGAAGCAACTGGTGTTCACGCAACTATTAATTAACTTCGTGTTAGATGAAAGCAAGTAAACGAGAAATGGGAAATTCTATTCAAGGTTCACGTAGCAAGAGGAAAAGGGCGTATGTTAATTAAAATACGCGTCAAGAAAGAAATACTATTCAAAGTATATACAAGAAGAACGCTTAAAATCCCGACGAAATGCATGAATAGGCGAAGATTACATACCACGCGTTAAATCTTTGAGCCATCCCGCCTTTACAGCGCTCCAGAGTCTGGAGTCCAGACTCGACTGATGACGTTGGCCTCTCCTCAGCTCCGCTTGGCTTATGCGCCAGCTAAGCTCTGAGAGTGGGGAGACGCGTTAGTTACTAGTTAGGTGTTTTCGCATATATAAAACTGAATAGATAGCTTATATTGGTGATTCAAATTCAATAAATTTAACTAATAAAGTTCTACGCATTACTCTTTACATATAATCGTTTTAAATACTTATTTATAAATTTTTAGAGATAATTATGCACAAATCGTGCAATATTATCTTATGGGACTTTTGAATATTCTGTACGGCAGACAAGCAACAAAATAGACCTTTCATCACTGACTAAGAACAGGCAATGATGATAGAAATTGCCATTCTATCGGTGAAATAGGTATCTTCTACTCCGTGAAAATACAGACAAAATATTATAAAAATAAAAACGATATAACGTATTGGATACGATCGGATACATGCATCGATTCGTCAAATATAAACAAAGTCGTGTGACGCGTCAAGACGCCATTCTCGATAGGATTAGACAAGTGCTTAGATCTCGGCTTCTAATCGCTTCACTTTTAGTGAAACTTGTGCTCTAGAGAATTCATTGCAACCATAAATATAATAATTGATACATTTATTGATAATATTCTAGTTGTTAATTTACACGGAATAAAAGATACCTATTTCGCCAACAGAATAGCAATTTTTATCATTTCGGATAATTCAATCAATGACTAAGTTCTTAGTCAGTGATTCAATCGATTATAGTTACTGCGCTCACCGTTTTAAATCGTAGGTGGCGTAAAAAGCAGGAGAATTTTTTTCGTGGTCGGTATTTCAGAATGTGAGATAAAAGGTCCCGTAAGATGAAAGTTCTACTTTGTTGCTCGTCTGTGATGATAGGTCTATGCTGTATCTCGTTTGTCGTTTCACCTAAACAAAATGTTTAAAAATGCGTAATATCGAGTCTGTTGCATGCATATATACTACATAGTATTCATACTGTGAAATCTAACAGAGTCTATACACTACGCCCATTCTTTGCATTCTTTATGTCACTTATTACGGATCATTGTATTTAACATTTTAAAAAAATATTTTACAATATATGTATTTTACAAGTAGATAATAGTAATTGGTGACTCTTTAAATATTTAAAGTACAGTGTAAATTATTGCATTTTGAGAATGATACAGCACTCCATTTAAGTTCTACTTCTTTAATTTTGTGAATATAAATGTAAATTTGCATAAAGATCTGTTGTCTGATAATTGACTTCAGCAACATTAACTGCTAACCAGTTCAGTAATTACACGCTTATCTGTAGTCATTTGGAAGTTTCTTTCATTTGTAACCAACCTATTGCTTTACAGAAAGACGAATTTATCGGTAACTCCAGATATTTTATTGTATATTTAAAACATTCTGTATTATTTACTGAATAGCCAATTAATAAGTCATCTATATCCTCTCTAGATTCATGTGTAGGCTCTGAAATGATTATCGACGTTGCATATGCCGTTTCGTCGGTAGGTGCACACATGCGAGTATGCATCGAGATTAACAATAAGTGTGCAAGCCACGTGGAGTCATCGCAAATGACCCTGATTGGTTGCAGATCGTCGCAATCTTTGTTGGTGTGTGTTGAGGGGGACGTTGGAGGGAGGGCATTGTAGCGATCAAAAAAGGTCGGAGGACCAGAAGGGATAGGAAGATTGCTGAAGGACGCTCCTTTCAGCCAAGAAATCGAACGGAGTGGGGAAGTTGGCTACACGTGCGACTTCCTTCCCCTTCTTTCTCTGACCTCCTCTATCCGTCCCCTTCCTTACATTGTCACGTCAATATCTCTCTCTTGTTCTCGTCCATGCCTTTCTGCACGCACTCCCGGATCATTACCGCGACCCCTGTTTCTCGCCTTCCTGGAAGATACCGTGAGACGTTTAAACAGCTTCGATATTCTGTAATTAATGTACAAGAAAAACGAAACAATTTCAACTCGTGTTTATGGGAAGTAAACAACCATAGATTTAATATTCAACACGAAAGTTTTTTAATACAAGCATCAATTGGTCAATTTGTATCACGTTGTAAAAGAACTTGATCCTTTTTTTTTATTATGCTGAAGTAACATATGAGCTGTTCACAGGCCAATGCGATTAACTTTACTTTTTGAATCTTATAAAATTTTAGTATTAAAGTAAAATTTGCTAAAAGTTAATCATGGACTCGAATTTTTTATGAAATATCATTTATTGAGATTTTAATATTGATTTTATTTTCCTTATTATAGTTATCTCATCCTATGTTTCCATGTGTAAGGAAATAGCTATTCTTTTTTATTAATCATATACTATTTTCTCTGGATAAATGTGAAATACATACTTGATACACCTCACGAGGATATCTGATATTTTTACTTCTTCTGCAATAAAAGTATTTTTTGTATATTTAGTTATTGACATTTTCAATAATGCGATTTAATAACAACACGTGTATCCATAAGTCACGTATTGATGCTATATAAAAATTGTTACTCGTGTCATATCGCAATTAAGTTGAAATGTTTTAAAGAATTGTAACTTTAAATTCTGCATATAAGATGTTGCACTTTAAAATATGAAGTAAACTCTTATGAAGTAAACCATACATTTGAGAAGTAAAGTGAAAGTCTAAAGTGAAAAACGAGGTGAACGACCGAGTGAGATACAGCTGAAAACAGAGTACATGTATTACAATTAAAAGTAAATTGGCTCGACGAAGGGTTTCCGTGTCTTCTCCTCATCCAGACGATGTCATGAAACTTCCACCATTTAAATATCATGTTGAAATTGTTGTGTTGCGTAATAAACCAATGTTTTTAAAACGTTATCCGTAAAATAAAAGAGATGAAAAAAGTAATAAGAATAGAAAGATGTGGAGTAGAGCGAGAGAGAACAGCTATTTTGATTTTTACCGTTCCTTTCATGACATACGAGATCTATCTCGTAAACTATTGGCAACGTCAGTCTCAGGAAAATATGCCGTGACGCCTTTTGACTACATTAGACGCACTTCAAACAGAACGAACACATATGCTTCTATGTTGTATTACAAGAATAATAAAATCTTAATACCGCTTCTACGATTATCTAAATTGAGGCACAACCTATTGATGAGGACGAATCTAAGTGTGTGACATATTCTTCAAATGATGAAACATGTTTAGTTCATTTACCAAAATAATTGTTAAGTATGATAATTCTAAGAGATAACTGTCTAGTGAGTTGTTTCATTAACGTAAAAAGACTGCAGCGTAAAATACTATATTTTTCTTTACGGTAGTTTGCTTTTCTTAAGTCACCTGGACTATTAGGTATGTTTAGTTGAACATTAATAGTCATTAATTTGAAAATAATTGGAAAACGTGGCAACAGCTGATTACCTAATGTGGAAAAGAGGTTTCGCTGCAGCGAACCCATGCTTTGCACAAGTCACTGGAATTACCGAATCCCTTCGATGAGATCGGTACAACGCTCGAATCCAATAACATGTGTTGCTAGAATTTTAATCCCCCCTTGCTTGGACACAGATTATACATCCGATTTAGAAATCATCTGGCGTGGTTCGTAACGATTTATGGAATCAAGAGGGTCGACTGTTGCAACACACTGGAACCTTACAAGTTCTCATGTGTCGCCTTATCATATTTACCTATTGTTGAGTTGTATATTTAGTATTACAATAAATTTCAATCTCCGGTTTTTAGTCTCATGCACGCAACGTTGAGCTTACTCTGTACAGTCATAATGAAGTTTAACTGATAACTCAATGCAAGATGCAAAATGCAATCTTTTACTGTAAAAATAATACATACAATTTTTATTGTTATAAATAAAAATCAAGATATTACGTATATATATTTAATTCTATTAATGTAATAATCTCTATTGCATAATCACTATTATGATAATTTGTTCCGAAGAATTGAAAAAGGTATTAACATATATAGATAATCTTTTTATTACGATAACTAACAATATCAACTACTTTAGTACTTCAACTGATACATTCGATCTTGGCATTCAGTAATAGAATTAGATATGAATATTTTTGTTACTTTTACTCATAAAAAAGTCCTTCAGTATGTAAATAATCTATATAGCAAAGGTTTCCACAATAATTTTTTTTCAGTTTAATATCGTAAACATACAGACCTTCATGCATTTTCATTTCATGCATTTTTTATCACCAAATTTACAGAAGCCACCAATTAAATAAAATTCAATTTCATGCCTGAAGTTGCAAAAATTTTAGATATTTTTTTAGCAATTTATATTGCCTTTCGTAAATTTAGTGTTAGGGAGCCTATCCGAAACTCTTTCTTTATTTAAGAGTCGATGCCCCTTTCGGCGCGGAAAACCGCTTCAAAGCCAAGGCCCGTGTTTTGACACCTCTGTAGTGTGCATGAAACGGCGGAATTCTATGAAGCACGCGCGTCCCGCTTTGCTTTCCCGCGGAACCTTTCGGAAGATACCATTTGAAGTGGGGATGCACGTGCCGCGGCTTTTGTTATCGAGATTGTCGTAATGTCGAAGCTCGAGGCGCGTGCACGAGGATCTTATATCTGCGCATGCGTGACCGTGTTGCTCGCAACCACGAGGGGGGATAACATGGCGGTACTAAATCGCCGTTAGTCGATGTACGGACGCCGGTAGATTTGGATCAGCCTTTCGAATCATATTTCAAAATGAGAGGCGATCGTGACTGAAAAATTCGCGAATACTCTGTGTTGTCATTATCGTAGCGCGTTGTGACATGGTTTAATATTCGTTGTACCGGCGATCGGAAACGATTTACAAGTGTCGCTCGTAAAGTTTTATGGCACGCGCTAAGTGACGTTTATGAGAGTATACTTTGATATTGCTCGGAAACGCGGTTCGAGAAGCAGTTGCTGAGGAAGTTCGAACGTCACATTGCGAAAGTGATTTTGTAACCGATCACAATTTGAACAATTTCAATTCTGAGGTGATTGACAACGGAAAAGACGAAATCGACTACAGAAATTTGATTTGAAAACCTTCGTAATCACGTTGAAAATCCTGTAAATCGGTAAGTCGCAATATGATATACTTAGAGTATTAATACTATTAATTTCTGTAACTTCATCTTATATCCGTACATGTGTTCTCCATGCCAGGCACACTGCACGTTTTAATGCAATTTTTCGATTACTGGTTTGCAATGAATTTATATAAACTTTCATATTTAAGCAAAATTAGAAAACTATAGATTGTCTAGAACACAATCTTCTGGTATAACCTATATTTTGAACCTCATAATGATATAGTTAACATAGATCGTTATTAGCAAAAGATTGTGCAAGCAATAGGACCACTGCTACATTTTTTAACGAATTTCGTCATTTAATGTAAATTAAGCTTCTATTAAAAGAATAATTCCTTTAAGGCAATAAATTCTATCACTTATCATTTAGTGGTAACTCGAATGTACGATAGCTCCCATAGTTTAATGGATCCATTGAATTAATTTGATCGTAAAATGCTGACACCGTGAAACAATCCGCTACATTAAATTAGATTTGGTTCCTGTCTAGCTGCATTTATAAGTTAAGATAGAATTGCAGATGCATGTTCATTTCTTACGTTCGCAAGCACTCATTGCTATGGTCATATCGCACAATATACGTAGTCACAGAGTTAATACGGTACTGACTAAACACAATCGGAGCAAATATAGTGTTGATATCGCCACGTGCAGTCCACTTAAACCAGTTTCCTATTGCAAATAACGATTCTTGGCACGACAGTCACTTGTCAATATGTTCGGAAGTATTGAGCAATAGCTTTTCACGGCGCACACTTGCAATTTTGTGCAATTCCCGTAGCTTAATTTGGATAATAAGTTTTCGATATTTGTGATAAATACTAACCGATTCACATTCAAGTTACAATTTCATTGGTAAGTCACATGTACGTGAAATTGCAGATCACGAATATGTAGTGTGTTTCTTCATTTATGGCGGAGATACAGTAAATTAATTTTTTAATTAGAAAGCAAAGTATATTTTCCTTGGAACATTCCTACTTAAAACAGCAATTTCATATGAATCATTCTAATATTTAAACTGCTTCTGTAAAAATGAAAAAACTCTATTTATATAAGCATAACATTAAGCTAATTTTCAATGAATTGTTATTAATTGGTCCTACATCTTTAGTCTTTCCAAATTTTCGTCAATCTCATACACAATTTTGCATTAGAAAAACCATCTGAAAGTATGATTGCAAAGTGTTTCAAGAAACATCATCCTAAAATTGAAAGAAACGGTAGAGATGGAGTTACCGAAAAATTGCGTGTTGCCGGACCAACGACTCCATTTAATTGCGCAATCGATCGTCAAAGCATACGATTCTGCTCTAAAGTTAAACCCGCGTCGCGTCGATCTTTAGCCATGTCCTGAAAGGCGAAGCCCACGCTTGATTTCACTTAAGTACTTATTTTAGTCCAGACTTGTAAAACGTGCGTCGATATACGTGATCGCACGTGGACGACATTTACACGTGGAAGACAACGAGGGCTGGAATGGGTACTTACGGGAAGGTCAACGAGAATTTCAATCCGACGTGTTGTACGATCTCTTTCTTTCGTTCCTGCGCCCAAGTTTCAGACATCATAGATCGCATACAGTATTCATAAGTACATTCCGTTTGATTCAAGTTTAACAAAGATCTCTAGTGGAACTGAGAAAATGAAATGTATTGAAGGTATGACTTTGCAATTTTCTGTTAATCAGAATTTATTGAGAAATGTGATAGTTTTCTGATAGCATTTTTGCGGTTCTTATATTTGAAAATAAGAAATTTTAATAAGTCGAGCTTTCATCGTCAGTTTGCTGCTAAAACTGACCGAGCCCATATTTTTTAATTTCCGACAAAAGGATATTTAAACTTTAACCCTAGAAACACTGCGCCTTAAATTTTTACACAAAAGACTATGGAGTTGTCATTTCTTCGGTAAATAATAAAACACATAAAAAGGGAGTCGAACAATTTTACTACTAAAAAGATGGTATACTTGGCATTTGCCAAAGACTAAAATTTTATTTTTGGAAAAAGTGGATCTGTACAATCCTTCTACCAAACAGACGGTATGAAAGATGTTTATCTAAATAAATTGTAGACGTTGTTTTTTATGGTATTTTTTTTGTATTTTACTATGTAATATATACAGTAATATTGCTCCCATTATATATCGTTATATCTGTTCATTTTAATGTATATTAATTAACACTCTATAGGAACAATATTAACCATAACCATTTAAATTTTCAAAACACTGCTATTCCTAACTAATAATTCAATAATCCGTCAAATTATTAGTAATTGATCTTATTTTTAAAAAAGTTGATAAAACTTTGTAAGTTATTTGCAATACAAAGTATTACAGTTATCATCCATACGACAAACAATTTTCTTAAACGAAAATTGCCCAATTACCTGTTACTTAATTGTGCACTCAACCATCGAACGAGTCATCGTACATTGCAATTGATTCAAAACTCTTTCCACGTGCAATCAAGGCGACGGCGTTCTTAATCAACGAGAGGAGTTCGCTAATTTCATCGGAACGGGTTACGCAGTGTGTTACTTACGCCAGAACACGTGTAACCTTTGTGACGGTCGTTGAAGCTTGCAGATTTATGTGTCACGTCGTTGATCGTGTTACGAGTTGTTTCGTCACAGGCCAATTTATCGATTCAGAACGGGGGAAAAAATTTTACGGGCTTGGCACACGTGTGACGTGTCTGTACTCCTCCTCCCATACATATTTCGAAGAATTTTGGCTAGACATCTGCGAATTAATAAAATAGTTGGAATATTAATCCATTAAAGTGATATTTAAAGAAAGAGAGAACTTTGCGAACGTGCACAATTATACATCGCTCATTAGATCAGCAGTATTACGCAATAATGATATGTTTCTGTAAACAGTTATTTTATAATTCTTATGTAAGAACAAGATATTCTTTTATTTTAAATAACAGCAGTTAAATATTTTAGTTCTTGTATTCGTAATTATTATATTTTTAGTCTTTATCTTTATACAAGATAAAAATATTTCTGTCCTTTCATGTGATTTTTAAATAACAATAATTGAATTCTTTCGTGATTTTCAATCTTCATTTTTATATTTTCAATTCCCGTCTTTAATCGTATATCTTTATTTTCACTACTTATATTTTTATTCTTCATCTTGATATAAGACGAAAATATTTTCGTCCTTTTTTAAATAACAATGCTTGAATTGTTCCGTGCTTTTTATCTTTCATCTTCCCAATCTGCCTTTGCGATATTAAAATTATAGCGCGCCAATCGAGCATTAATATTAATACTTATCATGGTTGTATTAAATCATCGGCGGGCGTTGAGTCACTTGCTGTAGGGACACGTGTACATTATACGGTTAATTTCCTAGTATACTATCGTGAGGTAAATCATCTGCGTCGGAGTTAGTTTAAATAATATGATTATGCATAAGTGACGTTGATCCCCTGTATTATCAGCTTTATCGAGGAAATCAAGGTTGTTCTAGTGGAAATTATGTTGATTTAGTTTTAATAGAAATTCGTAATAGTCATTGACCCGAGAAATAATTCTGTTGGGTTTATTTCCATCGCTATATAGTGGTACATTTGCATATTTTCTAATTTAAAATTGGCATGCATCCACGCACGTGCAGTTTTTATAGGTGTACATTTTTAGTGACGCTTTTTTGGTCTCTTGTTTTAACTTAAAATAAGGTTCGTAAATAATGGAGAAAGTGGAAAACAAGGAATAAAAATAATCTAAAATACTTATTTCTTTGTTCATCTTTTTCTGATACCTAATTAGAATAGGAACATATTTTATACACATAAACTTGCTTTGTCATGCTTATGCATTTAATGAATTAAAGTAATTTCGTGTTTGAACTTCAATCAATTGTATGTTATTTTTGAGATAATAAGAAATTGATTTATATAAAAAAATTTGATTTTTTTTAACTTTTAAAGATGGTGTAATTTCTTAAATCTAAAGAAATTAAAAAGTCAACCTAATATCAATATTTACTCTTGTTTCTCCGATCTTTGGAATCTCGTGGCAATGCACAAACTGCTCCTTCCTTTCATCTATGCACCAGAATATAGTCGTGCAGACCCACGTGACGCGATATGTGTGATCGCAATTGTGACCAACGTGAGGCAACGTAACCAACCGTTCGGTTAGATATCTCACGCAAAGCTAAGCCACGTTCTTTCGCTTTAATTTCGTTAAGTGCTTCAAACACGTAACAACTATGCTTTCGTATCCCACATCACGTGTGCTGTCTTGTTACCGGAAATTCGGTCACGTTTAATTTGCATTGTCCTTTTTTTCTTTTTTCTATGATTAAGCTCGTTTCCTCGTATTCGCTACTCGAAAAATGTTCTTTTGTTTGATTTTACGTGTCTACAACGGAAATCTTACTACGTGACTACAATGTCAAATATTTTAAAATCACTTTTCAAACAAAGTGTGTTGTATGTTTTAAGAATGATAAAAGAGCTAATTTTAGTTTTAATCATAATTTTAATTCAATTACGATTGTTGTTTTCGTGGTTATTTTATATTTTATTTTTGTTACTTTTTTTAATATCTTTATGAATATCTCCTGGTCTATGAAAATAGGGAAAGTAAGACGCGTTAGTTGGTATAATCTATGGAAAAGTAATTATATTCATATAAAACAGTTTTTTATATCGAATAAGTTCTGCTTGAAAAATTTGACTTTTACTACTTCATTTTCCGACATTGCTTAAGCGTATTGATCCCTATTGAAACGTCTTCATAGAATTGTAATAAATTTTTATATTCAGTAGCGAGGCCAGGGATCATACTAGTGAAATGTTTGAGATCTTTAGTAGGAGGCAATATCTTATACCTGGAAGAGTTGAACCGTAGAAACTGTACAGAAGATACAGTTAGTTTAGATCACAAAATATCCTAGTATATACTTAAAAATGGCACGTTACATATAATACGTAAAGTATGATGCTGTCCTTTTATAGTATATCCTTTTTATGGTAAATAGATTTCAAATCTATTATTAAATTATTATAGATAAATATATTTGACAATCTGGTTGTTTAGAAGAAAATATTTAATAAATATACTGCAACATAAAATTAAAGCCTGAAATTACATGTATTAATACCATTTTTTTTTATGAATACCAAAAGTAGAAAATTTGTTAGTAATAGAGAAATACGTTTGGAAAAAAGAGCTGTAGCAAGATTAAAACTGACAGAACTTGTGCACTCACCTAATAGAAAATGAATGAATTTCTAGACATAAATTTAGCATTATATATTCCTGGTATGTAATCTAATAATATTTTTGTTACACATTTAACTTATATAATATAATCAAACTTTAAAGCTGTTAAAATATCTTTACGAGTAATAAAAAGTTACCAGAGCCCATGATATTCTATTTTGAGTAACATGTACATATGTAGCAAGTAAAAAATACATTTCAAGCATTACAAAGTTCGACACAAGTGTTTTAAAGGGAGCAAATCGTAAAAAGTAACGTTTCTTCAAGGAATCCAGTTTTATGAGCCATAATAAAGCAGACTCAAGTGTTGCTTCTTAGAAATTCATTTCAATTTGAGGACTAAAAATTTAAACAAACTACCAGTGCAACTTTTGCAGAAGAATCTAAAAAAATTCCTTTTTTGAATCTATAACAAATAAATTAAATTTTTATTGCGAAATATCTTATCGTTAAAAGGCGATAACGATGACACTTTATTTGCTTGTGAAACCTTTTTAACGAGAAATTCTATTTTTATAAAACGGCACTTACAATTTTTTATTAATTGAAATGTTCATGACAGGGATGATTCTTATCATTGTTTGTTTTTTCAAATATTCATCATACTGCGCAATTGCTGTGAGTGTATGTAAGAGCTATATCCTACTAAATGGTGAAGTTGTGGACTTCTTAACTAAGGTTTTGAAGTTTCACATATTGTACACCTTTCAATTACTTTTCAAAAGTTATGAAATAAACGAAAATAAAACGTAGTACAATATAGAAAACCAATCAACACGTTGAGTCAGAATATCGGATTGGTAAACTTCGCTCTTTTTGAATGTTTCAATTTTCGTACCGAAGTAAATACAAAAACCAATTCAGTTTATTTTATGGAGTCAGTAAAGGTGTACCTTTTGAGCGTTTAGTATCACATACAATTCATTCTGTGTGGCACACTGTTACATCTTGTTCAAAGCATTGGTGTGAATGAACGCTGTGCCGAATTAGTTATAGTCCTAAAGAAATAATTAGAAATGTAGATTTGTGTTCGTCTTACGCCAGAAGTAAATATATTTCCGTAGCATTTCTAAACACCATGTACATATTTCACTCTTCAATTGTTGTCTTGAGCAATTGACCTTTATTCTGAAAAATCTTTCCTCTAAATAGTATGATAAAATTATATTTTGGTCAAAAAATGTTTACGGCTACTGTAAATAAAGGTTTATGTGAACCGATGTGGCAGCTAAGGGGGTAACACTAACTCAGAGGTTGATATTAGTATAAAAATAAAGGTAAATTAATAAAAAGAAGACGTTTAATGGAATGCTACATGTGGGGCGCGCGTTTCTTTCGCGTTATCGAACGAAATTCTTATCTACGCTCAAACACGCGCACGCGGATTACAATGTTTTGCAATGTAATTCCTTTCATTCATGTTACCGCGAATCCACGTGTAACTATTGTAACTGCGATTAGTGTTCTCAACAACTGTCGTTTATCATTACAGATTATGTAGTGTGAAACAATTTTTGTTCATACGTATGCAATACAATTAATCACAAAAGTATTTAGCCATGTTAGGTAATCAGTAATTTTTATTTAAAATTGTATGTACTTGAGAATCAGATTAACCCAGGTCTTTTTTTTAGGTTGAGCTATATACAAAAATTTATCGTTTTTCCCTGATTACATTAGAACCACAAATAGCTATTTATATTATATATTAAATAATGGAGATTTACTTATCTGAACTATTTTAAATACAATGATGCGGTATGTAGTTTTAGTGTTTGTTTTGGCTCTGTTGTAAAATGATAATACAGAACATGGGTCAGTCTAGATACCATCGATGATTAACGCGTGCTTACCTATTTATATCAAAAGAATCGAAGTAATTGTTATTTGGACAGAAAAACATTAATTGTTGGAGGAATGCATTTTTAATAAATTTTATATTTTGTACAGAAAATCTTGGAAAATTTGTAAAAACGCGCATATATCGTTTATATAATTTTTATGAGAAATTAGAAATCAGAACCCTGGAATTATTAAAACAGTAATCTTAATAGATGGTAGATCTATTTCATTGTAAATTAAATTGCCAAGATTAAGTAGTATATTAATACACATTTTCTTAAGCTTCGAGATAGTTGAAAGATTCAATAATAATAACGTATTTCCTTTTTGAAAAATTGTTTTGTACTAGGAAAAGAATTCAATAATTCTTCTATAGTTTTTCGAAAAGAGAAGTTAATGTCAAGAAACTGGTATTTTGAATTGCAAAAGAATTCTAATGAAAGATAAAACGAATTTTAATTAAAATTATGTAAAATTAGATTTTCAAGTAAATATTAGGTGTAAAAAGTGCTGACCTATTGTTCAAATAACCGGTTGATAAGTAAAATAAACTAGTTTCTTTGAATTTCCTAATTTCACATATCTTCAAAGAAACTTTAAACCCTCGCCGCGATCAAAGTGTGCATTATGCATCAGTGCTTTTTTTCCACGCTCATATTCCCCCATCGGGAAGCAAAAGTAAGGATCAAAAAGGATGAAAGAAACTGCGTGCAAAAATAGTTACGACGATAGAACAGCAGTAAGTGGGCGACTGGAGAAAGGGAAGAAACGAGAGGAGAATGAGATCGTTGATTGCAGACTGCAAGGTTCTGTTCCAACCTAGTAATGGGAATGAGCTAATTGAAGAAAATATTGAAAAGATGTGCTAGATCTAAAAAATACAAAATATTTCACATTTCAAAACGCTTCAAGTATACTTTTATCCCATAAGAATTTCAGTGGCAATGTTAAAAACGAAGTACAATTCAATACAAGTATCTAATTTTTTAATTCTTTAGATCTGTAACATGTTAGCTGTTTCTTTAATAGTGCAAATCTTTGTAATACAGTACTTGTACAATAAAATAAGATAGTGTTTCCTAACCGGTGTGTCGTGTGAATTTAATTAAAATTTCATTTGTAGTAAAGATATTCAATATCTTGAAGAATATGATTCGTGTACTAGTCATCGGTATTGGTTACTTGCAAAGCGTTACACCTACTGATATTACATATGTAGTTATTATATTGAGTGCAGAGTTTCTTTCTAATAATGCGCGATGTGCCACAAAGACCTAACTTAAAGTGTGTTGCTGCTCCAAAATGATTGGGAAACACTGAAATAAGATATTAAGAGCTTTACTTAGAAGAAATAACTTATAATGAAATTGATTACAAGCAGTATACCTTAGTCTAAAAATTAGGAAATAATAACTATTAA